>CM027842.1:14133284-16633284 GCA_016097545.1 Eucalyptus victrix
AACTACGTTGCAGACAAATTCGTGCTCGGAGCTCCGTGTGTGTTGATACTTCTAATCTATAAGTGGATGAGAAGGCATCGGGCCATCGACGCAAACATCAAAGAATTCCTACAAGTTCACAACAACTTTTCACCCATAAGGTATTCTTACTCGGATATCAAGAAGATTACAAAAAATTTCAAATGCAAATTAGGTGAGGGGGGATATGGCTCTGTGTATAGAGGAATCCTTAGAAGTGGCAATGAAGTTGCGGTTAAGATTTTGAACAAACCAGAATCTAATGGCCAAGATTTTATTAGTGAAGTGGCCACAATTGGAAGGATCCACCACATCAATGTAGTGCAACTTGTTGGTTTTTGCTTCGATTACTCCAAACAAGCTCTGGTCTACGATTTCATGCCAAATGGCTCTTTGGATAAACACATTTCGAATAAGAATGGTGATGATCCTCTTGATTATAAGAAAATGCATGAGATCTCTCTTGGCATAGCTAGAGGGATAGAGTATCTACATCGGGGATGTGATATGCAAATTCTACACTTTGATATCAAGCCTCACAACATTCTCCTAGACCAAAGTTTCACTCCGAAAATTTCTGATTTTAGACTTGCAAGACTTTATCCCATCGGTCATAGCATCGTATCGTTGACTGCAGCAAGAGGAACCTTGGGGTATATGGCGCCTGAGCTATTCTACAAAGACATTGGTGGCATTTCTTATAAAGCCGATGTTTACAGTTTTGGGATGATGTTAATGGAAATGGCCGGTAGAAGGAGAAATATAAATGCACATGCAGAGCATTCAAGTCAAATTTACTTTCCTTTGTGGGTTTATGATCAACTTAGCAAAGAAAAGGAGGTTGAGAGGGTAGAAGTCATAGAAGAGGAAAGAGAAACAAGGAAGATGATAATCATTGCGCTATGGTGCATATAGCTGAGCCCTAATGATTGGCCGTCAATGAGGAAAGTTCTAGATATGCTTGAAGGAGATATCGATAAACTGCAACTACCTCCAAAACAGCTTTTATATCCGACAGAGGCACCAATTGATGATGACAACAATGAGATAGAACTTGAAATGGTCTCATCTTCATCAAGTGCTCCAATAACTTCTGGCAGTTACCAATTTGACCACGATAATGAGTTTACGAAATCATGTATTGTGTGATTGTTCTCCTCTTGTAGAAATGAGATACAATATATAATTAACACTATCAGCATGTACCACCATTGATAATGTAATCTCTGAAGCTTTTACATGTTTTTCATATAGCATCGGTTTTGTCTATTAAACTCATTATGTCCATATTTTATAAATGACAATGAATGCCGTATGGCATTCGTTATAATTTTTGTTTCGTGTGAATCCTCTTGGCATAACAATGTAATTTTTTCTTCATGTTAATGTTTGCATTTTGAGCAACAAATCTCTCTTTTTTCCATCGAAAGCTCTCACCCCCACCCTTCAACCCCCGCTCGATCAACCAGCTTGACATCAGCTACCTGCTCAAGCAATCTCTGACTTCGACCTCTTATATCTAAATGGGTCCTAGCCTAACCGATGAATGATTGTGGCTATCAATTTTTGCCTTTACGATGAATAGAAATTGAACACGTGATGTCATGTTAGAGGATGTGATGTATTACAAAAGCACAATATCTCAATGCAGTAAGAATTTGTGCATTCACTCGATGATAAGTCATGAGATGGTGCCTTACATTCTTCCGAACAAGTACTATATTCCTCACTCGTCCCCTGCACATGAGTTTTCTTGCTTAGCAAACATTCCACCAGACACCGATGTTGAAAAGGAACGCGCGATATCCACTTCACTCAGATATTGCAGACAGAGAACCCTGACCTGATGCCGAATTAGCAAGGTACTCCTGAACGGAAGCTACAAACAACGCCACTCATCAGGAGTAAGAATGCATAGAGAAGTAGCAAAACTGTATGCTGCTACTTAAACTTGGGTTGCCTCGCCAAGTACAACAGCAATTAACTTTTTCCGCATGGTCTTTTCAATTATTTTAGATGGTTTTTAAAGTATCTAGAAACAGATAAAGCAGGAAGGACCTTCCTAGTGCAAGGTCAGAAATTGAAGGCTTTCAACGACTCTGAACAAGTCTCGGTTTGGAGAACACGAAATTGTTCGAGGTCACTGCTGAAAGCTGACTCTCAAATAGCATATTAAAAGGTTTTTTCAGATTGTTGCACTACGAGTTGAATGCACTGATGGGTAAAAGAACAGAACCGCCATGTCTATGCAACTATGCTGACAAGTAATATTCCAAGCCAAACCTTTAAATGAAGAGATTCGCCAGTAGGTAGTCCAAACCAAGTAGGATTGACGACGCAGAATGTCGAGCTAAGTGCTAAATATCATAAATACCTCCAGAGAAAGTAAGGGATAGGGTATGAATCCAAGTGGCTCAAGCTTCGAGCCATTAAAAGTCTGATGGTTGGAAAGGTCCCCTGAAGTTTGCAGCCCGGTGGCCGTCGGCAATGAGGTTCGAGAGATGAGAAATTGGTGCATGTGCAGCGTCTAATGCAGCATTTATTCTCATTCCTTGTTCTTCCAATGAAGGACAAGCAAGATCTCCGCCAGGTAAAAGATGTGGAGCAGACCTTACCGCCTCTTCTGATCCAACAAAACCGAAAGGAATGGCCAGTAGCTTGTCAGATTCAGCTCTGTTCATCAACATTTTAGAACCACAAGTGTGAGCACAGTTAGCATCACAACTCGAAGTTGAAACTACGTTGTTCGACTACAATGCACACTGCGACTATCATGTTGTTATTGGTAGTGTGGTCTACCAAAGGTAGCAATTATGATCATCTAAACAGACGATTCCTTTCAAAAGAATATTCAGGTCCTCTGAAGCATCACTTTCAAAAGAATATTCAGGTCCTCTGAAGCATCACTTTCAAAAGAATACTCGGGTCCTCTGAAGCAACACTTTTGACGAGGCAAAAAAATAATTACGCCATGCGTCAGGCCACAAGCCATCAAAGGCACTTGCGCTCTCGAATGATGCATGTATTTAAACTAGTGCAGATGACAGAATTCGCCAAGTAAGATAGTGTGCACAAGCAGGTAATTTATATTAAGAATCCTATAAATGTAGGTAAGTAGCTTTCAGATTGAAATGAAAAGTTAAGCTAATCACTAGAGTAGGTAATATGTAGACGCAATGGAGAAAAAGTAAACGATATGAGACAGAAACATCTCAAAAATCGAGTTTCTTACTTATTCCTGCAGTTCATCACGCTCATTGGAGAATCATCCTGATGAGAAAGACCATTCATTGTGACAGGAGGCTGTGGAACTGTCTCTTCCAATTCCTTTGACATTTGTTGCTCTGCTGCACCATGAAAGGAAGGCGAGAACAATTGGAACCTCACATAAGTGTTCGCAGTACGACAACAGGACCCGTCTAGTGTACAGCAAAATTCATAGGCTGAACTTCAAGGTCTCCATAAACCGATTTCCAGAAGCAAACGATCATATACAGATGGCCTCACTTAGAAGAGCCCTTAATAACAGGCTCAAGGAGCTGGAAGAGATTCGTGGAAAACCTTTGCCAGGTGAAAGGTGAATAGAGGACAATTCGGGCGTAAATTGCGTATCAATTCCACTTGTGGAAAAACTGATTATTGATACGGTGATGCACTTAAGTTGAGGTCAATTCCACTTGTGGAAGAACTGACTATTGATACGGTGATGCACTTAAGTTGAGGTCATGGGGCGCGGATTGCTCCCGGCCATCGTGAACTTCATATAGGTACAAACTCTATGCAATGTCCCTTTGTTTCACTCTACATCGAGCAAGCTTACAGTGCTAGATACGAAGAATCTCTGCGTATTCTTTAATTCTGCCTAATTTTTCACATCTACTCCGAGGACAAAAAGCAGCTCTCGGTGGATTTTCCATGGTCATGCCGTATCCAGAGCTTCGGGATTCTCTTCTTATTCCATGTGTTTTCTTACATAGCTCTGTAGCTATTCGAGTAAAGACAGTGTTAAATTGATGTTGATTCGACATTTTCCATGTCTAGCATACTGACAGGCGAAGAACTACGCAAGTGCTTTTAAATATCGTTGCTCATCCTGACCGTTTACTCTTGACCATTACAATTTTCAGTTTGCCAGTGAGCCGAGGTGAAAACTGTTCTCTACAAATGCCACTTGAGAATTTATTGAAAGATGATGGAACAACATGCTTGGCAAACGATAAAAAAAAAGTTTACTAACTAATCGTCTTAGTGGTTTGTTTATGATATCATGTTTAGCATGTAAGAAGACCAGCTGAAACATGTCTCCAAACTATCTGTTGCAGCAACGCTATGTGATTGGACACAAGTCATAAAGTGTGAACTTTATACTAGATATTGCATCTCCTTTGGAGATTTAAATTCTTTAGATAAGTCTGGGACATTGCTCTGTTTAAACTATGATCAGAATCAGGATGGAAGAGAGATGCTAGTTAGTCATGGGAAAATTACCAGAAAAAACTCATTGTACTTTTACTAATTCAATCATTAATCTATCAGTTATGTCAATTGAATTTTAAACATTTTCACATTTTGCCAATTGAGTTCATCTAGCTAATTTTGTTTGGAAATCACTAACGTGGACACCAGTTATCTTATGTGGCACAAGCAGCGCTAAAGTGGAGAATTTTAAAAATATTTTAAACATTTTTTTTGAATTTTTATGAACCTTTTTCTCTTCTTTTTCCTTTTTTTTTCTTCTCTTTTCCTCCTTTACTTTTTTTCTCCATGTCCAGCGAGGGTCACTGTCTTCGCTAGTAGCTGCAAGGACCCAACAACTCTCACAAGCCACGGTAAAATAAAAAAAAAAAAAAAAGAAAAAAAATTAAAAAAAATCCATTTTAAAAAAAATTATAAGAATTTGCCAACATTAGTATCAACCATCTTATGTAAGATAGTTGGCATTTACATCAATGACTTTTTCTTAAAATTGGCCTAATAAACTCAGTTGGCAATATGTGAAAAAGGTTGAGGATTCAATTGACGTAATTAAAAGATTTATGACTTAATTGGCTAAAGTGCAATAGATTTAGGACATTTTTGGAAATTTTCCCATTATTCATGATATCTACAAACAATACCTCTGATTTAACACAATTCAAGCGATTAAGAGACTAATTCTTTTTAAGTGTTCACTTAAGAGGGCTTGATCGATGATGGTTACTCCTGGTCATTGCCGATTTTAAAGTCGAACGGTTACAAAAAGGATAACCATCCAAAGGCAATAGGACACTGACAAAATCAATGACAAAGAGAGAGCAAATCTTGTACCCTAAAATACAATAATGTATGTCTAGATTTTCAGCATACGCTCGCGAGATAATCTAGGATATTTTTCGTCAAGAGATTTTTCTGTTTAATAATTTGTCCAATCATCACTTAATAATTTATTCCGAATATAAAAAATAATTAAAGGTATTAGCATGTGCTGAATAGACCACTTATTTCGATGAAAAAATTTTGTGCTCATGTTCGTGTTCATGATTTATAGAAGGGGAAATTCGCAACAAAAAGGGAAAAAATACAACATATTAATAAGTGACTACATCACTATAGAGAAAAAAAAAGATGAACGTGTGCAGTGAAATCGCCATTGGATGTGTCGTGTGACCTACTACCATAGCCCTTAAACAAACGGTAGAAGTATCATTAATATCTTTCTGCCTCATTAAAAAAAGTTTTGAAATTTATTTTTATTTTTATTTTTAATGGCATATATTAGTGAGGTCCTGAGTAGCAGACCTCCTGCAAGATCGCAAGTATCGGGTTTCTTACTGGTCAAAGATATTGACGCAATGTCTCAACTGTTTTTTTTTTTTTTTAATTCCTCTTGTTGTTATCCGAGCTTTAGATCTCATGATTTTCTAAATTGAGATCTCAAGCAAAATCGAAATAAATAATTCAATCGATATAAATTACATCAAGGAGGATCAATGAAGAGTATACGCCAATTGAGAGATACTTGCGTCCTCTACTATGCTGATGCAAGGGGCGCAGTTTGCTAACCATTATAAGGGAGAGGCAGTTTTTTATTCATAAGCTAATTAGCATGATACATCAGAAATGTGACAAGACTCGCATGAAACCTATGTGGGTCTCATCATATCGAACGGTCAACATTCAAGCAAAGGTGCATGTCTCAATGCTGGGCTCATTGAAATCTCCCGGTGGAAAATACTAATAGAGAATGAACGGCAATTCACTCGGCGGCCGTTGGGTCAAAGTGATGGGTGAGGGGGAAAAGAACTCGTGTAGTCGTCGCAACACCGCATGAGTGGGCTGGGGTGCACCACAGTGGAGCGGGAGGCCCAATAAGAACGAAAGTGGATCTGTGGGCCAACCGCATAACCCCAAATCATAACCCAGTTCTTAGTGGGCCCGGCCCACCTATTAGATCGAATCTGATCTAGAGTGGGCCCATAATACGCAGCGGGTCCCAACAGATGCCCAGCCGATGTTTATATTGACCTCCCAACTGTTGGGGCCACGAGATTGCGCTGGAGGAATCGTAGGATCTCGGGCACATTCGTTTGGTGCATAAATGCGAGGATTGGATCTCGCTGCGAAACAAACGGGAAGAAAAATAATATGACGAAATCTAAAGATTCTTGCATATCTCTACACGTCTCTATCATCAGATTATACTAAGCACTATGAAAAAAGAATTCAAGAAAAGAAAAATTATTTATAAAATACTAAAATTAGTACATTTATAACAAAATTACCATTTATAACAACTTTACTTTTTATTAATTTTCATTAAATTAAATTAATAACATGAAAAATCATAAACCAATACCACGTGTAACAAGTAGAGGATAAAACCTAAAATTAATACATCTTATCTATGGCAATTTGATGGTAAAACTTAATAAACTAACCGGAGGGTAAAGTTATTACAAATATAGTAATTTAGGGTTTTTAATAGTCAAAAAACTAGTTTAGAGTTACAACTATACTAGTTTAAAGTTTCTTCGTAATAAAAAACTTCTAATTTCAATCTTTTGTGACGTATAATCTAAACTACAAAAATTGAAACTCTTTAAAATTCATGTTTAGTTAGCGCCCTGAGAACACATTTGCCTACAAAATTACTTTATTTCATTAGTCCGTTGTTTTGAACTAGTTGTGGGACGGGGCTGAAGGGAGCGGTCGACTCGGGGAGGTTGTCTCGGGCCGGCCGGCAGCCCTTTGTAAATCATATGTAATGTATAATTATAATATATCACGTCACTTGATAAGCTGACATATACTTTGTATTCTCTCATTTAAAAAAGAAAAAATCTCCAAAACATTGCTTGCAGTGCCGGTGGTATAGAAGAGTAGGGTATGCATAACTGCAAAAGGGATTATTGTTGAGACTAAGCTACAAAATCGAAGTAGAGATAGCCCCAACTCCCCCTAATCAGCTTGAAATCTTTTAACATTTTCACTTTGGATACAGTTGTATGTGGGACGGATAATGGATATATACAAAGAAGCAACCATTGTTTGCAATGTTGCTATAGTCCCACAACCCGTATATTCATCAAATTCCCGCATTGTTCTCAAATTGAGTTCAAACCAACCTGCTACCTCCTAAGTGGGTAGGTTCACGATTATTCAAGAACCACAGACTCCAACATCCCCTCCTCGACAAACTTGCTCTTCCTTACATGTCAAACTTGCCAGGAATCAAACCCCAAACATGTCCCATTCCATTCCCCTCCAAAGTCCAAACTGGTGCCACGCCACCAGGCCAAGTGCCCTCGTATAACCATTCGGCTAGGCGAAAAAGTCAGATGAAAAAGACAGTAATTTCACGGTGACGGCGTGTTTGTAATAATAGCTAGCAATCGAATCCTGCATCCGGATGAACCTATCTCGATAAGCAAATCCGTAATCCTCCACCAATTACCGCAAGCAGCTGAACAATCAGTCGAATAACAACAACAGACGCTAACCAGCACGCTCCCAATACCAACACTCGCAATTAGGAACTGTGCTTACATTAAGTTTTTTCCTAATTTTTAGAAAAAAATAAGTTTTCTCTTAAATTTTTTTTAAAAATTAATTCCGAAAATAGAAACTCGGGCTGGGCCCCAAGTCCGGTCCGAACATGGGTTGCTGTGGGCTTTGCGGGCTTGGACCGGGAACATGAATTGGGCTCTATTAAAACAGACCTCCATTTTAGTAATGGACTCTCAAAGACCTACTTCATGAAAATTTAAACCCAGCCCAAACATTCACAAATCAAGCCCAGCCCAAGTCCGCCTAACTTAAACCAAACCTGAATATGCTGAAACAAAACCTCAAGCCCATCTTCCTATCCTCTTTCCACGAACGTCTGCACCAGGCCTATTTTCGTGATTTTCTTTTATTCTCTCTCAGCCTTTCAACGTCTTCTTCTTCTTCGTGCCAACTCCCCTGTTACGTCCTTTACCGAAGGCTCCCACACCGACGAACTCCACACTGGAATTTCGCCGGACGGACCCACGGCAGAACTTTAAACGGATCGACGACAACACCCAACGTCGCCGGCCGTCACCAAGCCATCTTGGCTCACCACCGCAAAACCAAATTCGCTGCCAACGTCTCCCATCACGCAAGCCGCCACCACCACTCATCAAGTTCAATGAAAGATACACAGCATGTCTCGAACGAAATGCCGAGATGCAGTGACTTCGTTGCTCGTGAAAATCGAGCTTAACAACTAATGACCCCGGACGAACTGCATCAAGTGGTACCTTCGCATTCGGGCGAAACTAGAAGCCATTTCCTAAACAATTCTCTCAGAAACATTTCATCGAGCAAGTCTTAGGCGTTCGACTAAAAGTGACATGGCATACCGATGAACCTCCACTTTGGTGTCGAGCTCTTCCTACGACATCTCAAGTCGATGAAAATATGTCGAACAGATTCATTGTATGCTTTCACGGAGACAAACGAAACCTCGTCTCATTTTTAGAATAACACTAACTGAGGCATTATATCGAACATGATCACGGATTATGGAGAGGTCGTAAACCCATTCTAGACTCTAGCTCGTGTCCAGACTCAAAAGAGAACAGCAAGTGACACTCAAACTCGACAAAAGGGACTGCTCGTTCAAACCGAGCATGCTCGAGGACCAGGGAAACGAGACCCAGCTATCGTTTCGGTTCCGTTTTAAATAAAACCAAGCAACGGAGTTCCCAGAGAGTAGTGTTCGACCGCGAATATCCCTACTCGGCTCGGCAACGACTGCCAGGAGGTGAGCCTGAAGCGAGACGAGCTACGGTCGGCCGCCTCGATGTTGCACCGAGCCAGGATCATCGGGATAAAAGTGGATTGAACCCAAAGAAAACTCACGGGGAATTCGGGCGGCGAGGAATAGGTAGCCGCGGGCTCGAGGGTGTTGGCTGAAGATCGCCGGTTTATGTTGAGGTGGCCGGGTAACGCTTGTCCGAGGACGAAGTTCGGCTTCTGCGTCTCGCTTTCTCTCAGTCCATCCCTCCGCTCACTCTCGGTTCTCTCTCCACTTCACCCTTTGCTCACTCTCTCCGATCTCACTCTCTCTATTGCTCTCACTTTCTCCAGCCTCCCGCGAAGAACTCGAGAACACAGTCGCCTCTCTCCCGCTCTCCCTCGCTATCCACCTCCTCGGTCTCCCCTCCCGAGCAGCTCCGGCCCTCCTTGGTTTTCAGCAGCACCCTTCCAGAAGCAGCCACCCTGGAGCTTCCTCTCTTCTCTGGCTCGCTCCTTCTCTCTCTCGAGCTCGCCTTCTCACTCTCACCAGCTCTCTCTCTCTTGGTTGCTCTTCCTCGGCCGAACAAACCCAAAAAAACCAGAGAGACCCCCCCTCCCTTAGCTGCTTTTCTCATCCATTTATCTCGTTTCTCTCTCTTTCTTCAAGGAAGAGACCGTCTGGCTTCATACCGCACGACATTCCTGGGCGAACATCGCGCGCAGCCTCGCTTCCTTGCGTCCTTCGGCAGTGACCATCTCTCTGTTCTGTCCTGAAGCTAGCGCGTCCAAGCGAGGGAAGGAGGAAGAAGGAAGAACAGCGAGCTGGGCCGCGGAAGAAGAGAGGTGGGCCGCGCGGGGGGAAAATGACAAGGGAAAAGAAGAAGGGGACGGGCTAAGCCCGTCCCGGCTGCGTTTTTATTTTTTGTTAATTTTTGAATACTAGTAATGTAAGTGTTGCGAATGTCTATAAGCAATGCAATTTAATGAAAATGCGATGCATTTTAATGAAAATTATTTACTTTATTTATTTCTTTTTGAGACTAATCCTTAATTTTCTATATAATTAAGTCATAAAAAAAGGGAAGAATTTAGGTGTCAACAACATGTAAGAACATTCTTTTTCATTTGATAGAACAAGAGTAATCGATTAGTTCACTATTAAGTTGTTCTATTTTGGGAAAGAGATTACAATATTGTTCATAGATCTAGCACGACTACGGAAGAGAGATTGTAATAATGAAGTTTATAGTAGATAAGTAAACGTTTTTTTTTTATTTTCTTTTGTGAACTCGAATATTGCATGTATAGTCTTTGTGCGACGACAAAGTTGGTGAGATTTTAGTTAATGCGGATCGATTCTGTTGCCAGAAATTATCGAATTTCTTTTTTTCTTTCATAACTTGTTACATCATCCAAGAAGCACCAACTCCTATTTTTCCTTTTGTTTTTGTAAACAATGACATTATTTTATACATGTTAATGTTCCCTTTAATAGTCTATTTTTGTTACTATTTCTATTTTTTTGTCAGTATTGAAAAAGATTATATGGTGAAATATGACATTTTTTTTTTCCTTTTCGTCTTCACAATTTATTAAAGTGACACTCGTGGAATATTGGCCTTGAAAATAAAATTGAACGCCAATGCCTCACTTGAAAGGATTTTGATTCAATTTAGAGTACATAACATTCCGATCAATTCTTTTTGGACAGAACTCAAATTGATTCCTAAAGAGTCAATTTGCCAAGAAAAGTCAAATTTGAAAACTGTAATGAAGTTTCTTTTCTCCATAAATAATTCCAACACCATGTTTTTGTCACCTTGACTGGAAGGGCTGCAATTTCCACGTGAGACCCACTTTTCCTTTGCTAGACTTTGTGTTAATGGTTGACTTGGAAATTTGCATCTATAGTCTTTGCGTGATGACCAAGTTAGTGAGGTTCTAATCAAGGCGCGGACCCTAAAAATTATCATATTGTTTTCTTTCTTTCATAACGTGTTACATCATCTAAGAAGCACTCACTTTTTATTTTCCTTTTACTTTTGTCAAAAGCAACATATACACATTCATATTCTTGTTAATAGTCTATTTTTGTTACCAATTTCTGTTTTTTGTTTTAAAAAAAAAAGCCTAGACGATGAAATACGACATCTTTTCCCTTTTCAACTTCATAATTTAACGAAGCAACACTTATGGAATATTAATCTTGAAAAGAAAATATAACATCAATGCCTCACTCGAAAGGATTTTGATTCAATTTGAAAACTACATAGAAGTTTCTTTTTTAATCAACGTGAAAGCTAAGCATGAATAATTCCAACACCGTGTTTTGACACCTTGAATGCAAGGACTACAATTTCCACATGATACCCACTTCCTCTTTTCTTTAGTAGACTTGCCTTTATTGGTTGACTTGGACTTTTGTATGACCAACGACTCCCGGCACTTTTCATTCAGATAACTAGGCCTCCATCGCATTCCCAATTAGCAAAAACTTTCATTACATCAGATCAAACGATAGAGAGACGATTAAGTCTCTGAGCTCCATGAGCATGTTCCGTGTTTTGCATTTCATATTGCATGTTCTACTGCTACTGAGGATGAGTTGCAGTGCAAAGACGAATCACTCATGTGCCGCTTCGTCTTGTGGTGAGGTTCGTGATATACACTATCCTTTTCGATTGAAGGGTGACCCGAAAGGCTGTGGCCGCTCTGAGTATGAGCTAGCTTGTGAAAATAATCGCACCGTTCTATATTTGTATGCCGGTCGATATTATGTGAAGTCGATTTACTATTACAATAATAGCAAAGATGATTTCACTGGTAAAATCATGGTGGTTGACGATGGACTGCAAAAAAGTAATTGCTCATCCCTCCCTCGTTTCTCATTGGCGAGCTCCAACTTCAGTGATCAGTATCCATACTATAAAAATGCTTCATCCTCTGTGGTGGTCTTCATGAAGTGCTCACAGCCCGTTGATTCTACTTTGTATTTCAATACTGAACCATGTATTGAGGGAGCATACCCTTCCGATACGCCCCCTAATATTTCCCAAAGGAAGGTGTACTCATACGCTGTGAATTCGTTTTTTATGGTAGATGTTCTCCAAGTTAGGGACATCAAGGATTCTTGCAACATAACCATGACGACTTTCTTATTGGATTATGACCTGATGTGGAAAATAAATGGGTATAATCGTGTGAGCCCAACGGATAAGGACCTCCACAACATGATGGCTCGTGTGAGCCCAACGTATTTGGACCTCCACGACATGATGGCTGAAGGATTGAATCTCTATTATTCTGGACCTCCTTCTCCGCCGCCTCCCCCGTCTCCACCGCCTCTGCCGCTTACTCCGTCTTCCGCTGTCTTCCCTGTCTCCGCCATCTTCCCAGTCTTCGTTGTCTTCACTGTCTTCGCCATCTGTGCTCTCTTCGCCATCTTCGCTGTCTATGCTGTCTACACCGTCTCCGGCGTCTCTACCGTCTCCATCGACTCTGCCGTCTCCCGCATCTTTGGCGTCTCCGCCTTCTCTGCCGCCATCGCCGTCTCTGCCGTCTCCGCCGTCTTCGCCGTCTTCGCTGGTAATTTTCTGCCTTTGCGTGATTATGTACCTAGGGGTGTGTTGTGAACCATATTACTCCTATAAGCTGACTTTCTCTGAAGCTTTTCTTCCTTTACTCTCCTACTTTCTTTCTTCTTCTTCTTCATCCTCATCCTTTTCTCAAATGTTAGCTCTACTGAGGGATCTTATCCAAATTTACTTAATGAGTAGTGCGGCATGTTTCTATTGGATATTGTAATACATTGGTTCGATTTATTGAGTCATTACTTTCTTCAATACCCAATAAAAAAGAAATGCCACATCCGTTTAGTGAAAAAGTTCAGTAAGATTTTTTAGTAGATTTGGCGTGATTTGCTCTTTTATTTTACATCTGTGGAGCTTTTTTGGACTTTACACTCTCTATTTTTATTTTTGGGCCTTATTCACTAAAAAAAACCACAACTTTAGTTTAGTCCCAATTTTGCTCCTAACTTTTTTTGTCTAAAAAAAAAACCTTAAACTTTAGGTCCAGTCCAAATTTGTCTAGAACTTTTCTTTATCGAGAAAAAACCTCAAATTTTAGGCCAAATCCTAAATCTATCTCTAACTTTTTTTGTCTAAAAGAAAAAACACTAATTTTTCTCTAATTGCAAATTTACCCCATCATTCCTCTGACTGAAAATTGCCGTTAGTCGTCCTTAATTTTCATATCTTAGAACGGTTTCATTTTGGAAATAAATTTCCATGTCACCTTATTGAAGTGGAGTTGTTGTCGATGTGGAAATGTCATGTCAAATTGGGAGCAGACCATGGGGGTAAATTTTAAAATATATTAAAATTTGGTGATTTTTTTAAACAAAACAAAATTCGAGGCAAATCTGAGATTGTACCTAAAGTTTGGGGTTTCTTCTGAGACAAAAAAAGGTTCGGGCCAAAATTGGACTAGAACTTGAGGGGTTTTTAGGGAATTAGGCCTTTTTTGTGGAAAATTGTTTGATTTGATCGTAGCTTGTGTCCCTTGAATCAATGTTATTGTTATGGGGAACTTATGAACGTTTAGTACATTTAGGAGAATAAAAGCGAAAACATGTTTCTTCAAAAGAAAAGATCATGCAACAATAACATGGATTTCATGAGTAAATAGAATAAAGTTGGATCTAAGCGTTATCTAGAAAAGTGAAACTTGTTCACTCTTTTTTTTATTCTAGACTTCTCCACTTGCAAATTTCAATTAACAAAAGTGTGTCTTTGCACTTTGCAGTGACTGTGTGAAGTTATCCGTCACTTGGGGTATATCTTAATGTGAATTACTTTTATTAGTTAATTGCTAAAACAATGGATCTAGTTCTTTATTGATTGGTTGTTAATTCTAATTAACCATATCTAGTAATCTCTCATGAATTCTCTTACTATCTACAGATGATTCTACGTGGTATATCATGAACAATGTTGGTCGAATTGCCATATGGAATCTCTTCTTTGTCTCGGGTATGATAAGTCCTTTTCTCTTCACACCTACGAAGCTCTCATTCAGTACTCTGACAAACAAACATTGTATGTGTAAAAACAATTATCACACTATGCTAATCGATGGCCAAATTTCTCCACAGTTCACTTCCTAGCAGCAAAATTTATACTCGGAGCTCCGTGTGTGTTGATATTTCTAGTCTTGAAGTGGATGAGAAGGCATCAAGCGACCGATGCAAACATCGAAGAATTCCTACAAGCTCACAATAACTTTTTGCCCATAAGGTACTCTTACTCGGATATCAAGAGGATCACAAAAAATTTCAAATGCAAGTTAGGTGAGGGGGGATATGGTTCCGTATATAGAGGAATACTTAGAAGTGGCAATGAAGTTGCGGTTAAGATTTTGAACAAACCAAAATGTAACGGCCAAGATTTTATAAGTGAAGTGGCCACAATTGGAAGGATCCACCATGTTAATGTGGTGCAACTTGTTGGTTTTTGCTTCGAATACTCCAAACAAGCTCTTGTCTATGATTTCATGCCGAATGGATCTTTGGATAAACACATTTCCTATAAGGATGATGATGATCCTCTTGATTATAAGAAAATGTATGAGATCTCTCTTGGCATAGCTAGAGGGATAGAATATCTACATCGGGGATGTGATATGCAAATTCTACATTTTGATATCAAGCCTCACAATATTCTCCTAGACCGAAGTTTCACTCCGAAAGTTTCTGACTTTGGACTTGCAAGACTTTATCCCACTGATCGCAGTATAGTATCGCTGACTGCAGCAAGAGGAACCTTGGGTTATATGGCTCCTGAGCTATTCTATAAAGACATTGGTGGCATTTCTTACAAAGCCGATGTTTATAGTTTTGGGATGTTATTAATGGAAATGGCTGGTAGAAGGAGAAATCTAAATGCACATGTTGAGCATTCGAGTCAAATTTACTTTCCTTTGTGGGTTTATGATCAACTCGGCAAAGAAAAGGAACTTGAAAGGGTAGATGTCATAGAAGAGGAAAGAGAAACAACAAGGAAGATGATAATTGTTGCACTCTGGTGTATACAATTGAGCCCTAATGATCGGCCGTCGATGAGGAAAGTCCTAAATATGCTTGAAGGAGATATGGATAAACTGCAACTGCCTGCAAAACCACTTTTGTATCCGAGAGAGGCACCCATTGATGATGTTGACGCTGAGATAGAACTTGAAACAGTCTCATCTTCATCAAGTACTTCTATAGTTTCTAGCGGTTCCCAATTTTACCATGACCATGAGTTTACAAAATCATGTATTGTGTGATTGTTTCCCTGTAATGAGATGCAAAAATTATCAATAGTACTATCAACATGTATCATCATTCAAAATGTAATCTTTGAAACTTTTACATGTTTTTCATATGGCAGTAGTGTTTTTTAGTAGACTTGTTATGTCCATATTTTATAAATGATGATGAATGTTGTATGGCATTCATTCAATTTCTGTTTCATGTGAATCGTCTTGGTATAACAACGTAATTTTTTCTCCGTGTCAATGTTTGCATTATGAGCAATGAATCTCTCTCATTTCCATCAAAACCTCTCATCCCCACCCTTCGACCTCTGTTTGATCACCCACGTCGAAGGCAGCTACCTGCTCAAGCTATCTCCGACTTGGTCCTCATGTCACAGGATGGGTCCAATCCTAGCCAATGAATAACCAGCACATGTCAAAGAGTAAAGACAGAGTAGGCTGACAATTTTGCCTTTATGATGAAAGGAAATTGAACATGTGATGTTACGTTAGAGCATATTATGTATTACGAAAGCTCAATCCCTAAATGCAGTAAGAACTTGTGCACACTCGATGATAAGACATGAGATGGTGCCTTGCATTCTTCAGAACAAGCATCATATTCCTCATTGTTGTCCCATACACATAAGTTTTCCTACTAAGCAAACATTCCTCGAGACACCAATGTTCATGAGGAACGCGTATCGTTCAGAGATCGCAGACATAGAAGTATAAATCTTAAGTTTTATTATTATCAAAATAAAGCAGCATAAAAAATGATGCTAAAAAAATAGAAAATGGAAAAAATTAACAAACTTAATCTCTTTAATGGTCTTGAAATTCCACATGAGAATGGTCCTTCATTCTAGACTCTAGCTCGTGTCCAGACTCAAAAAAGAACAACAAGTGACGCTCAAACTTGACAAAAGGACGGCTCATTAAAACCGGGCATGCTCGTGGACCAGGGAAAACAACACCCAGCTATCATTTTGGTTCCGCTTTAAATAAAACCAAGCAAGGGAGTTCCCCTAGAGATGACAATATTGTTCATAGATCTAACACAATTATGGGAGGGAGATTGTAATATTGAAGTTGATAGTGAATAAGTAAACATCGTCTTTAGTTTTACTTTTTCTGTGAACTTGAATATTGCATGTACAGTCGTTGCGCAACAACAAAGTTAGTGAGGTTCTAGTCAATGCACGTCAGTCCCATCACTAGAAATTATTGAATTGCTTTCTTTCTTTCATAATTTGTTACACCATCCAAGAATTACTAACTCCTGTTTTTCCTTTTATTTTTGTTATACAAACTAATATTCCCTTTAATAGTCTATCTTTGTTACCAATTCTATTTTTTTTTTGTCAATAATGAAAAACTTATACAGTGAAATACAACATTTTTTTTCCATTTTTTTTTCCATTTCATCTTCACAATTTATCGAACCAACACTCGTGGAATATTGGCCTTGAAAATAAAATTGAATGCCAATGCCTCACTTGAAAGGATTTTGATTCAATTTAGAGTACATAACATTCCAATCGATTCTTTTTTACTGAACTAAAATTGATTCCTAAAGAGTCAATTTGCCAAGAAAAGTTAAATATGAAAACTGCAGAGTTTCTTTTCTAATCAACGTGAAAGCCACACCATAAATAATTCCAACACCATGTTTTTGTAGCCTAGACTGCAAGGGCTGCAATTTCCACATGAGACCCACTTTTTCTTCGATAGACTTAGTGTTGATGATGGACTTGGAAATTTGCATCTATAGCGTTTGCATGACGACAAAGTTAGTGAGGTTATGGTCAGGGCATGTCGGTCCACCACTAGAAATTTGCAAGGACTACGATTTCCACGCGATATCCACTTTTTCTTCACTGGACTTTGCTTTATTGGTTGACTAAGACATTTGAATGACCGAGGACTCCAGGCTCTTTTCATTCGTATTACTGGGCCCCCATCACATTACCAATTAGCAAAAATTTTCATTGCATCAGATTAAACAATAGAGAGACGATTAAGTCTCTGAGCTCCATAAGCATGTTCAGTGTTTTCCCAAATGAAGGTGTACTCATACGCTGTACATGGGTTTGATCTCCGAGTAGGGGACATCAAGGATACTTACACCATAACCATAAAGGCTTTAATACCGCATTATATCCCAGGGTGGAAAAAGGATCGGTATAATCGTGCGAGCTCACCGTATAAGGACCTCCACAACATGACGGTCGAGGGATTCACTATCTCCTATTATAAACTCTCGCCACCAACAAGTTTCGAGTTTTGCTAGTTAGGTTTCGGATACCAAAGGGAGAGGTGCAGACACCATGATTCCCGGAAGCTGACTTTCCCAGTTCTTTCTTTGTTTCTTTCTTCATCCTCATCCTTTTCTTAGATGTTAGCTCTACTGAGGGATCGTATAAAAATTTACTTACCGAGTGATGTGGCTCGTTTCAATTGGATATTGTAATAGGCCGGTTAGATTTATTGTGAGAAAAAGATGAGATTATTTTATAGGTGGGTGATTGACTGATCCACAAGAATAATATTTCAATTGATAGTGAGTAAGTACGTATTAGTTTATTTTTGTGCATGCGAATATTACCTGTTGACACCTAATTTTGGAAAAATAAAATTACATTTTGAAAAGGAAAAATAAAAAAGGCGCAAAATTGATTTGATTGATTATGCATGGGAGTTTGAAATTCTGATGAGTATTCAGATTTTGATAAATGTAGAAACAATTGAAAAATCAAGCGAATTAAGGGCAATGATTTTAATAAAATGGAAGCCAAACCCAAAATTGATGAGGATAATGATCAGATTGATAAATCAAAAGAAAAGTATCAAAAATTATACTCATCAGGTGAGCTGTTTGCAAAAATCAAAACGAACTTGGATGCGTTTTTGGTAACGTGAGTGAAAGACCGAAATGTAAATTTGCGATGGCAAATCGGAGCTGAAATTCTGTAATTCCCACAATCAAGGAAGCACAACTTTCTAAAGATCAATAGAGGTTTTCACTATAAAAGGGTTATAGTTCGTGAGAAATGGGGGGTTTTTTGAAAAAATTTCAGAGCAAAAAAATTCGTGTGAGGAAGAGAAAAGAATTCGTGCAAGAGAGAGAGTGAAAAAGAAGAGAGGGAAAGGAACCTTCGTCCATTTTCAATTAGGGCTAATACCCTAAAAAACCCCAAACTGGTATACTTGTGATAAATTTACTCCAAACTATTTTTTTGACCATGAAAAACCCCAAACTGGTATGTCTGTGACAAATTTACCCCGACTGACTATAAAAAATCATAAACTAGTACATTTATGATAAATTTAGCCTAAACTAATTTATTCGATTGCAAAAAACCCATAAAATGGTAAATTTTTGACAAATATACTCTCTGCTAAATTGGATTAATGCCACAAAAAATCACAAAAATTATAAACTGTGACAAACGGAGCGTAAAATCCTAAATTGGTATACTGGTCAACTGTCACGTGTCATTTAGCTTAATAATTTGTGAAATAAAATTTAACGAAAACTAACGGATGGTAAATTTATTATAAGTGTATTAGTTTGGGGTAAATTTGTCAAAGACATACCAGTTTGGGATTTTTGGTGATCAAAAAAATAGTTTGGGGTAAATTTGTCACAAGTGTACCAGTTTGGGGTTTTTCAGGGTATTAACCCTTTCGATTAAGAGAAAAAGGCCATTTTC
This sequence comes from Eucalyptus victrix, assembly GCA_016097545.1. Classification (NCBI taxonomy): domain Eukaryota; kingdom Viridiplantae; phylum Streptophyta; class Magnoliopsida; order Myrtales; family Myrtaceae; genus Eucalyptus; species Eucalyptus victrix. The sequence goes on from CM027842.1 coordinate 14,152,559, forward strand.
TCTTTTCTTTCCTCTGACAAGGCAAAGAAAAAGAAAGAAGCAGAGAGAAGGGGCATGGGAAGTGACGTGAGGGAGCAGTAAAAAAGAAGAAGAAGAAAAAAAAGCAAAACACAGCAATTGTTCATCCTCTCCTCTGCGCGATCTTCGCCCGTCCGCACCATCCACTGAGCTGCACCGGCCGCCGCACCAGAACCGCCTCGCTCCGAAGCCCACCGCACCTCCGCACAAGCACCATCATGATCTGCGGACCCAACGCCAGCAGTCCGATGACCGGGTCTTAGACAGCCCGGCACTCGCTGCGTCTCAGCCAGCGCGACCCTGCCTCTGCAGCAACCGACGCCGCCGCACCTCTGCACCCACGAGCTCGCTCCGACACCGCTGCTCACCACCACCGTTGCGACCCGCGACCCTGCTGCTTGCCGATCTCCCTGTTCTCACCGTGCTCGATGCCGCGGCCCCCCGAAGACAGCAGGTCCCGATCCGTACGCGACCCACCTCTGCAAATCGCCCTTTGCCGGTCTCTGCCTCGACATCCGCCCCTGCTCCGCGCACTAGCACCTACGAGCATCGTTGTGCAGCGTTGTGCAGCAACCTGCGACCCGCAACGCCCGTGAGCCCTCTTGCTGCGAGCCCGTGCCTGCACCTCCTGCGCCACCTTGCCATCGCTGACCTGCAGTACCCGACGCCGGCCACCGTCCGTTCGGTGCCCATCAACGCTGCAGCAAGCCCCTCTTTCTTTAGGTGGTTAGCTTTTTCTTTTATTTATATTGTTCTATTTTATCTCATTTTAGTTTATCTATTTAAGCTGTAATATTTGATGTTAATATTTGTGAATTTAATATGCATTATTTGTAGGGATTTTGTCCGAAATTAATATAATTATTAATTTGATCCGAGAGACATCGGATCATTTTTCTAATCATTTTTAATTTTTGGGCTTTTTGGTAGAATCTCAATTGTTAAATCATAATAATTATTTAATTTGGTCCGTAAGACTTCGGACTAGATTTTTTTAATTATTTTGAGTTGTTATGATATTTAAGGTTAGAATAATCGTTAATTTGACTGTGAGACAACATGTTATCTTTTCGATTATTTTAATCCTTTATTTTGTTGATAGCTTAGATTTAATATTTATTTAATAATTACTTATCTTTAAAAAAAATCATAAAATCAAAAATCAAAATTTTGCATGAGCATATAGGTTTAGTAAATCAGACATGTAGGTTTAATAGATTAGATTTTTCTTTGGATTATATTTTTAAGATTGCATTTTTAGAAATAAGTTAGGGTTGAACCTAAGTAAATTCTTTAGGATTTTAGATAGTGTTCGCACATGTTAATTATCTCATTTTTCAAGAAATAGTTTCTCAAAGATAAGATAGGGTTTAGGTTAAATTAATCCTTAGAATAAATTAGAAAATTATCCCTTTTTAGATAGATTAAGTAGGGATTTCATAAATTCTAAAGTTTCAATAAAAAAAAATACAAAAAATACTAGGCGCATGATAACTAGTTCACATAATAGGATCATTTAATCAGAATTTGTTTATTAGTGAAATTAGGTCATGAGGTGCATGTTAATTTGTTTGCATAATAGGCCCATTTAATTAGAATTTGCATATTAATAAGATTAAGTCATTTAGTTAAAAAAATGCATTTTTATAAAAGAATTCTAATTTTTAAGAAAACCCAAAAAAAAAAATGATTGCTTGCTTTGTGTGATGCGATTGTTTATTTATTATTCTTATTTGAATGCTTTAATAATGGATGAGCACCCATGTGGTCACCACATTTGCATGATAGTAATTTAGGTTAAAATAAATCAGCTGCCTCCAAAAAAATGGGCATTAGAGCATTCTAATGTAACCAAATCCCCGTACCCTTAGTCTCTGGTTCGTAGGAGTAAAATAAATCTCCATTTATTTTACTTAGGTGTCTAATCGACCTACCGTGAACCGATTATTGGCGACTCTTAGATAATAACCTCTTGCATGTTTAAAAATTTAGACTTAAATTGCGATTTGGTATGGACTTGGGAGAGCCCGAGCTAAGTGTAAAAACTTAGCAGTCCATTAACCTAGTTTTAGGTGATGCACCCGAAAAATAGGTCGCGGCATTACCCCTATAGTCTTTGCGCATGTCAAGAATGACGAAGCAAGTGAATTTCTAATTGAGACCCGCATCGATTGGTCGTTGGTTGAGAAATTATCGTATTGCCTTTTTGTTGAGATCAGTTTGTTCGTTCATTAAGTGGTTCAATTATGGAAAAGAGATGACAATCATATTCATATTATAGCACAATTACAAAAGAGTGATTTTAAAATTTCAGCATAGTGAATAAGTAAACATCGCATTATTTTTGTGAATTCAAATGTTGCGTCTATAGCCCTTGCGTGTGTCAATCCACGACGACGCAAGTGAGTTTCTAAAATGAAAAAACCTTATATGATGAAATACATCATCCTTTTTCTTTTCGTCTTCAAAAATTAACGAAATGACATTTACGAAACATTGGCCTTGAAAATAAAATAGAATGCCGGATGCCGTATTTGAAAGGATTTTGATTGAGTTTAGGGTACAAAACATTGAAAACGATTCTTTTTTTACGATACTAAAATAAAGAGAGAATTAATTTGCCAAGAAAAATCAAATTTGGAGAATGCAGGGAGGTTTCCTCCATAATGAATGTGAAAGCTATCCATCACTAATTCTGATACCGTGTTTTAGCTGGGCCATACTTTTTAAGACTTTCTTCGCTAGACTTTGTTTTAGGGTTGACTTGGACATTTCGATGACGGACGACTCCCAACCCTTTATTAAGCCTCTCTCGATTACCAAATGAGCTAAAACCTTCATTGCACCAGACCAAACGATAAAGAGATGATTATTTCTCTCAGCTCCATATTTACACTCCGTGTTTTACTTCTCATATCGCACGTTCTGCTACTATCAGGGATAAGTTGCAGTGCGAAGAACAATCATTTGTGCGTTCCTTCATCTTGCGGTGAGATCCATAACATAAGTTATTTTTTTCGATTGAAAGACGATCCAAAACATTGCGGCAGCTCTCGGTTTGCGCTAACTTGTAAAAATAACCGCACTATTCTATATCTATATGCTGGCCGATATTATGCGAAGTCGATCCATTACGGTTTCTATTATAACCAATGTTACTTTGATGGTAATATTACGGTGGTTGACGATGGACTGCAAAAGGGTAATTGCTCGTCCCTCCCTCGTTACCCATTGACCTACTCCAACTTCAGTTATGATGAGAGATACGCTGGTCCATACGCTACGGAGGTGGCCTTCATGAAGTGTTCCCAACCCATTGCTTCTAGTTTATATGTCGATACCAGACCATGTATTGAGGGGTACTCTGCCGAGACGCCTCCTTATTTTTCCCAAATGAAGGCGTACTCATACGCTGTACAGGACTTAAAAGCAGGGGATTTCAAGGACTCCTGCACCGTAACCATGACGGCATACGCATCGGATCAAATCTCGGGGCGGGAAGGGGATCAGAATGGGAGCTTAACATACAAGGACCTCCACAACAAGATGGCCGAGGGATTCAATCTCTCCTATAGTGGAGACTCCTGGACCAAGAGCTTTTCAGTGTCGCTACTTAAGTTTCGCTACTTAATGGTGTCCTTTCTTTCTTTCTTTCTTTCTTTCTTTCTTTCTTTCTTCTTCTTCTTCTTCTAGCTTTACTAAGAGATCTTACCAAAATTTATTTACCAAGAGATGTGGCAAGTTTTAGTTGGGGATTTTTAATACAATCCACAAATTATCTTAAATCCTAGCTTTACTAAGAGATCTTACCAAAATTTACTTACCAAGAGATGTGGCAAGTTTTAGTTGGGGATTTTTAATACAATCCACAAATTAAGACACTATTTTCTCTAAAAACACAACAGCAAAAAAAAAAAAAAAATTGCCACATCACTTAATTTGAAAAGTCTAATAAGATTTCTTAGTAGATTAGGCATGCATTGCTCTTTTTAATTTTACAATTTATGAACCTCTTTTTCTGGATTTGACACTATTACTTTATATTTGTTTGGGGAAAAATGGTCGATTTAATAGTTGCTCGTGTCCATTGCATGGCTATTACTCCTATGTAGATGAATAAATTGCACGCGTCCTGAATGATGTTTGTAAATTAGAATTGTGCTGCAGTGAGATGTGAACTTATTAATTGTTTGGTACGTCTTGAGGGAACAAAAGCGAGATCGTGTTCTTTATTTTATTTTTTTAGAGAAATTATCATGCTACCGTAACATGGATTTCCCATGTGAATAGAATAAGCTGCGATATGAGCACCTATTTAGGAAAGTAAATTATTTTTATGTTTAAATGCTAAAATGATAGATTTAATTCTTCATTGATTGATCGTCGATTCTAATTAGTCATTTTCGGTCACCTTAGGTTATGCTATGTGGGCCAGGTATTATTATGCGCCATATGTGGGTCGGAGCCTCGCCTTCGTCTTGGGTATGACTTCCTAGCCCTTTTCTCCTCACAACTATGAAGATCTCAAGCAGCACTCTGATTAAAAAAAAAAATTACGTTTAATTTTTTTTTATTGCACCGTGCTAATCTATGGACAATTTCCATCCAGCCAACTACGTTGCAGCAAAATTCGTACTTGGAGTTCTATGTGTGTTGATACTTCTAATCTATAAGTGGATGAGAAGGCACCGAGCGATTGATGCAAACATCGAAAAATTCCTACAAGCTCGCAATAACTTTTTACCCATAAGGTACTCTTACTCAGATATTAAGAAGATTACAAAAAATTTCAAATACGAGTTAGGTGAGGGGGGATATGGTTCTGTCTACAAAGGAATCCTTCGAAGTGGCAATGAAGTTGTGGTTAATATTTTGAACAAATCAGAATCTAACAGCAAGATTTTATTAGCGAAGTGGCCACAATTGGAAGGATCCACCATGTCAATGTGGTGCAACTTGTTGGTTTTTGCTTCAATTACTCCAAACAAGCTCTAGTCTATGATTTCATGCCGAATGGCTCCCTAAATAAACACATTTCGAATAAGGATGGTGATGATCCTCTTGATTATAAGAAAATGTATGAGATCTCTCTTGGCATAGCTAGAGGGATAGAATATCTACATCAGGGATGTGATATGCAAATTCTACACTTTGATATCAAGCCGCACAACATTCTCCTAGACCAAAGTTTCACTCCGAAAATTTCTGACTTTGGACTTGCAAGACTTTATCCCACTGGTCACAGCATAGTATCATTGACTGCAGCAAGAGGAACCTTGGGTTATATGGCGCCTGAACTATTCTATAAAGACATTGGTGGCATTTCTTATAAAGCCGATGTTTATAGTTTTGGGATGATGTTGATGGAAATGGCCCGTAGAAGGAGAAATCTAAATGCGTTCAAGTCAAATTTACTTTCCTCTGTGGGTTTATGATCAACTTAGCAAAGAAAAGGAGGTTGAAATGGTAGATGTCATAGAAGAGGAAAGAGAAACAATGAGGAAGATGATAATCGTTGCATCATGGTGTATACAATTGAGTCCTAATGATCGGCCGTCAATGAGGAAAGTCCTAGATATGCTTGAGGGAGATATGGCTAAACTACAATTGCCTCCAAAACCGCTTTTGTATCCAAGAGAGGCGCCGATTGATGATGTCGACATTGATATAGAACTTGAAACGCTCTCAGCTTCGTCAAGTGCTTCGATAATTTCGGGCGGTTACCAATTTTACCATGACAATGAGTTTACGAAATCATGTATTGTGTGATTGTTCCCCTATCGTAGAAATGAGGTGCAAAATTTAAATAGTACTATCAACATGTATCATCATTCACAATGTAATCCGTGAAGCTTTTACAGGTTTTTCATATAGCACTAGTGTTTCTGATAGAATCATTATGTTCATATTTTATAAATGACAATGAATGTTGTATGGCATTCATTTAATTTTTGTTTCATGTGAATTTCTCTCATTTCCATCAAAACCTCTCACCCTCACCCTTCGACCCCACTCGATCACCTACCTCTACAACTGCTACATGCTCAAGCAATCTCCGACTTTGACCTCATGTCACGGGATGGGTTAGGGCCTAACCGATGAATGACTGGCACATGTCAAAGACGAAAGACAGAGTAGGCCGACAATTTTGCCTCTATGATGAATGGAAATTGAGCAAGTAGTGTCGTTTTAGAGCATGTGATGTATTACAAAAGCTCAATCCCTAAATGCAGTGAGAATTTATGCGTTCACTCGATGATAAGACATGAGATGGTGCCTTACATGCTTCCAAACAAGTATCATATTCCTCCAGACAGTGATGTCGATAAGGAACCCGCAATGTCCACTTCACTTAGAGATCGCAAACAGAGAGCCCTGATCTGATGCCAAATTAGCGAGGTACTCCCCCCCACTGAGATTCAAATAATGTCATTCATCAGGACTAAGAAAACATAGAAAAGCAGCGAAAGCGCATGCTGCTGCTTAAAACTTGGGTCGTCTCGCCAAGTACAAAAGCAATTAACATTTTGTGCGAGGTCTTTTCGATTGCTTGAAATGATTTTCAAAGTATCTACAAATAGATAAAGCAGAAAGGACCATCCTAGTACAAGGTTAAAAATTGAAGGTTTTCAATGACTGAATGAGTCTCGGTTTGGAGAATACGAAATCGTTCGAGACCACTCTCGAAAGCTAACTCTCGACTCTGGAAATGGCAAACCGTGTCTATATGTATAAAGAGATGTACTGAGTGATAAATTGATTGATAGCATATTACTAGCTTTTTTCAAATTTGATGCACCACGAGTCGAATGCACTGATGGGGAAACGAACAGAATCACCATGTCTATGCAAGTATGCTTGACTAGTATAATGCCAAGCCAGACCTTTACATGAAGAGATTCGCCAGTAGAAAGTCCAAAACAAGTAAGGGCGACGATGCTGAATATCGAGCTAAATAGCGTTAAATATCACGAATGCCTTCAGAGAAAGTAAAGATAGGGTTTGAATCCAAGTAGCTCAAACTTCGAGCCATCAAAAGTCAACAGTTGGAAAGGTCCCCTGAAGTTTGCAGCCTGGGAGCCACCTGTAATGAGGTTCAGAACTAGCGAAATTGGCATATGTGCAGCGTCTAATGGAGCATTTATTCTCATTCCCTGTGCCTCCAGTGAAGGACAAGCAAGATTACCGTCGGTTACGAAACGTGGAGCGGACCCTGCCACCTCTCCTGATCCGACAAAGCCGATGGGAATAGCAGGTAGCTTGTCAGATTCAGCTCTGCTCATCATCATCTTAAACCACAGGCGCAAACACAATTAGCATCACAACTCGAAGTTGAAACTACGTTGTTCGGCTAGAATGCACACCGTGACTATCATGTTGTCATTAGCAGTGTGTTCTACCAGTGGTAACAATTACGATCATCTAAACATACAATTACTATCGAAAGAATATTCATGTCCTCTGAAGCAAGACTTGACGAGGCAAATAAAGTTTTGCCACGCCTCGTGCTGTAAGTTGACAAAGGTACCTGTGCTATCAAACGATGTATGTATTTAAACTAGTGCAGACGACAGAATTCACCAAGTAAAATAGTGTGCACAAGCAGGTAATTTTATTAAGAATCTTATCAAGTTGGTAAGTAGCTTTCAAATGGAGATGAATAGTTAAGCTCATCGCCAGAGTAGGTACTATGTTTGACGCGATGGAGAAAAAGTAGACGATATGACACGGAAACATCTCAAGAATCGAGTTTCTTGATGAGAAACTAAAGGTTCCCGTAGTTCGTCACGCTCACTGGAGAATCACCCTGATGAGAAAGACCGTTGTGACAGGAGACCGTGGAGCTGTCTTTTCCTGTTCATTTGACATTTTTTGCTCGGCTAGACCATGAATGGAAGGCAAGAACAGTCGAAACCTCACATATCGAAGTGTTCAAAGTACGACAACTAGACTCGTCTAATGGACGGCAAAATTCATAGGCTGAACATCAAGGTCTCCATTGACCGAGTTCCAGAAGCAAACAATAATAAACAGATGGCCTCACTTGGAAGAGCCCTCGGTAAGTGGCTCGAGGAGCTGAAGAGATTCATGGAAAAACGTCCCCAAGTGAAAGGTGAGCAGAGGACAATTCGGGCGTAAGTTGTGTATCAATTTTGCTTGTGGAGGAGCTGATTATTGACAATGCGATGCACTTAAGTTGAGGTCATGTGGCACGGATTGCTCCTGGCCAACTTGGACTTCATACAGGTACAAACTCTATGCAAGATTTGGTTTTGCTCCATATTGAGCAAGCTTACAGTGCTGGATACGAAGAATCTCGGCTTATTCTTTAATTCTGCAACAAATTCACATCTGCTCCGAGGAGAAAACCAGCTCTCAGTGGATTTTTCATGGTCATGCCATGTCTAGAGCTTCGGGATTCTCTTCATGTTCCTTGTGTTTTCTTACAGTCCTGTAGCTATTTGAGTAGAGAGAGTGCTAAATTGATGTTGATTCGACATTTTCCACAGTTAGTGTACTAATAGGCGAAGAACTACGCGAGTGCTTTTTACTGTCGTTGCTCATCCTGACCGTTTACTCATGACCATTACAATTTTCATATTGCCAATGAGCCGAGATGAAAACTTTTCTCTACAAAGGCCACTTGAGAATTTATCGAAAGATGATGGAAGGACATACTCGGCAAAACAATAAATAAAGGTTACTGATGGTTTTATATGAGATGGGCTTAAGGCCCGTCCGCCCAAGTTGGGCCCAAAAAGCTCGGCCCACGGGAATACGGCCCGTGGATGGGGGGACATATAAAAGGGATAAAGAAGAGAGAAAACGTACCTGTGGGAAATCATAATCAACGTACGTACGTTCCCTTTCCCACGCTCTCTCTCTCAAAAACAAAAGAAGAAACAATAAGCATAAGGCATCGTTCTTCTTCCCTTCAAGGCGCCATCGGATCGAACAGGACCAAATTTTCTTCCTCCTATCGGCGTCGGTGTTTAATCTGTGGCTAACAAGGTACGCTCGAATCCGTGGTGTGCTTTACGATCGGTGATACATGTTATTCTCGGGCTTCGTCTTCTGCATTGATTTAGGGGTTCGATTCAGTGTCGAATCCGGTTTTTCGGGGATCCGCTATTCCCTACATTGGTATCGAGCCCTAGTTCACGTTTTTCCTGATCAATTTGATGTTTTTTTGATTGATTTTTCGCAATAACCATTCGGCCGTATTGATCGGGGCGAGAAATCCTGACACCTGAGCGCTGTTTGGCCATTTTTCCGAGTTTTCGTAAGTTGAAATCAAATGGTGATGGCATAGGAAGAAAGGCGACGTCGAGACGAGTCTGGCGATACGTCGAGCGCCGACGGGAGACACTGCATGCGCCCACACGCGCGGCCGGAAGGCGCTGCACGTAGGCACAACGCGCCCGGAAGCGCTGGATCGCCAAGCGCGTGCGGCACACGCGTCGGTCGGCGAACCGGCGCGTGCACGCCACTGGCGGGCAAACCGGCACGCGCTGGTCCGCGGACCAACGCGTGCTAACGTCAGCATGACGTCACCCAACGGTCAGTACCGCTAGGGTGACGTCATCGATGACGTCAACACGACGACGTTTTGCCAGGTGGTCACCGGTCGACGACCCGACCGGCGATCCGACCTCGACCCGAACTGAGGAGACTCGGCATGTGCTCGGCACGTGCCGGCTGACGTCTCCGTGACGTCATCCCGCGCACGCGTGCAGCACGTGCCGTCGGTTCGCCCGAGCCGGCCCTTCGGCCTGACCGGTTTGACCGGTCCGACCGGTCTGACTTCCGACGACCCGTTGACCTTTGACCGACGACCGTTGACCGATGACCGTTGACCGTTGACTTTGACCGTTGACCGTTGACCCCAAAAAAAAAGGAATTTGTTTTTTTTTTTTCAGTCATGCCTATGTGGGTTATAAGAAATCCATTTTTTTTTATTCTGCATTTGTTGCATGAATTATGGAAAATTATGTATTTTCCCTTTTGTATATTATGGATTATAAGGAACTCATTTTTAGTTTTGCATTTATTGCAGGAACTATGATGCGTTATGCAAGGATACCTGCAATCATGAGAACGGACGAGGGAGTTGCAAGAATTAAAAGGCTGATGACAGAGTTAGCTGATTATCGGTGGCATGATGGTGATTTAGTATCACATGTGGTCAGGGTCAATCAGATGATACAGGAAATCATCTATAATGGTTATCTTATACCGGATTTTGAGAAGGTGCCGGCTCTGATGAACACTCTTCCAGCTGAATGGTAAGCAGTGTTAGATCGGCTATGGGAGGTCAACATGGTCCCGGATTATAGGAGGCTAGTGGAAGCTTTTGTAAGAGAGTACTATAGGATTGAGTTGGCTAAAACTTCAACCCTTAGATTGAGCGCCACATGGCGCAGAGTAAATGCACCTTAGTGGCGACATGAAAGCTCTCCAAAAGTTTTTCCATGGTTGGCAAATGTGCATTCAGTTTTCTCAGATGTTTTGACTGATAGATTAGAAGGGACATTCCCTATTTATTTCTTAGATTAGTTATGAGATGTTTTTATGGTTGAATATCTCTTTCTATGTTGATATTTTTCCTTGTATATATTGCTTAGTGTAATGTATAGTTGTATTAATTGAAAGCATTATTGTTTTTAATTGTATGTCAATTATCTGTTACTTTCTGTTATTGCTGATTGTTGTGAGTAGTTAGCTGTGGGTAGTTCATAGAAGTTTTTGTAACTTCATAGAATTTATTTTATATAAGACAATTACATTAATAATAGTTTTAAGTTAGGATTTTTGGAGGATGATTGGAAACGTAGTGACATTTTGATTTCGAAGCCTTACTTGAAATTATTCATTAATATGATGAGTCTATGTAAAAAGGGATGCATAAATGATAGGCATTAATAATTCGTGCATATGTCTGATGTGTTCAGATCAATGGCTTCAGCCACAAAGAGCATAGTTGCCGAGCTGAACAAAGGTGAAAAGCTCAATGGTGACAACTATGAAATATGGCACATGAAAGTCCAATATGTGCTGGAAAAGCAAGAATCACTAGAAGCTCTTGACCATATTATGGAAGATCTTGAGGATGCCGTGCACCACCTTGAGCTAGTAGAGGACTGCTTAACGGCATTTGAGTCGAAAGTAGACATTTACAATGCTGGTTCTAGCTCAGAAAGGGCTTTGAGCTCTAAGTGCAAGCGTATTGATTCGTTCAATATGTGGGATTGCAAAGGATCAAGTCCTTGTTGCAAGAAATCAAAAGTTAACCAACACAAGAGAGGAAAACGTCCTCAAGTGAAGAAAATGTCAAAGGTGAGGTGTTACAATTGTGACAAGAAGGGTTACTATGCTCGCAATTGTCGTGAGCCAAAGAAGGTAAACACCCCTTGTACTTTTCAGAACTTTACTTTTGTGTCGAGTTCTGTATTCTTGACTGAGTCTAATCCTTTGTGGACTGTAGATTCAGGAGCGACAGACCATGTAGCGAAGGATAGAGGATCCTTCGTGGAATTCCGACGAGTACCGACTGGAATTAAGTGGGTCTATGTGGGAAACAACTCCAGAGCTGAAGTGAAAGGAATTGGCACCTGCCAATTGAATATGCGTGGTGGACACACTTTGTTCCTTCATGATGTATTGTATGCTCCGGAGATTCGTCGGAATTTAGTGTCTGTTTTAGTGTTGGTTAGACTAGGTTTTAATATGAACTTCCATAATAGAGGTGTAGATTTGTATTTGGATACATACTACTATGTTATGGTTATTTTCTGGATAGTTTCATTGTATTAGATATTGAGTATGCTAATGCAATTGTTTATTACTCTCTTATCACGTCTCCTAATTCATATGATAATGATGTGAATGTGTGGCATGCTAGACTTGGTCACATTGGCCAACAACGTATGAATAGACTAGCCAAAGAGGGCTTGTTGGGCAACATTGAAAAAGTCGATTTGCTCATATGTAAGCATTGCCTAGAAGGGAAAACGACGAGGAAACCATTTGGGAAAGGTAAAAGAGCTGAATTTCCTCTGCATTTAATCCATTCTGATGTCTGTGGTCCAATGAATGTGAAAGGAAGGCATAGGGCTGTTTATTTCATCACTTTTATTGATGATTATACTCGATTCGGATATGTCTATTTGATTTCTTATAAATCTGAAACAATAAGTTGTTTCAAAAGGTTTATGAACCTAGTAGAGAATCAATTAGACAAGAAAATAAAAGCATTGAGATCCGATCGAGGTCGAGAATATTTATCTGATGAGTTCAGAAAATTATGTGATAAAAAAGGAATAGAAAGACAGTTGTCTATTCCGTATACTCCTCAACAAAATGGTGTTGCGGAAAGAAGAAACAGAGCCCTACTGGAAATGGTTAGGTCCATGATGACACATGCTAACTTACCAATCACCTTTTGGAGTGATGCATTGTTAACTGCTGCCTATATACTTAACCGAGTGCCTTCCAAATCAGTTACTTCCACTCCATATGAGTTATGGACAGGTAGAAAACCGGACTTAAATTTTTTTAAGCCATGGGGTTGTGCTGCCTATACACATGAGTCATCTCACAAGTTTGGGAAATTGGGTCCCAAAGGAAAGAAGAGTATTTTCATAAGATACTCAGAACACTCAAAAGGGTATGTGTCCATAAGTGAGAAGGAAAGTGGGAGTATAACTGAATTTGAATCACGAGATGTCACATTCTTAGAGAATGAATTTCCTAAGAAGGGCGAAATAGGTGAAGATTATTCCCTATTTGAAACCTTGAATCAAGATAATGATGTCAGTGAAGTTCGTCCAAGTGGGAGTAATATCAGATGTGATGAATTGAATTCAACTCATTCTCAATTGCAACCACCTGATGTGACGACATCATCATTACCTAATCCAAGTGGGAGCATGATGGGGAATGATGTGTTAAGTGTACAATCTCCCATACGGTGAACAAGTCGCCAAAGTATTCCCCGTCGATGTTTTGACATTGAAAGGGAAACTTTTATGGTTGTTCCATAAGATGAAGATGAGCCAAGAAATATTAATGAGGCTCTTAATTGCCATAATAAGGAAAAAATGGATTCATGCAATGAAAGAAGAGATGGAGTCAATGAAATCAAACCAAGTTTGGGAACTGGTTGATCTTCCAAAAGGACGCAGACCTATTGGGAACAAATGGGTTCTTAAAATAAAGCGAAAGGTTGATGGCTCGATAGAAAGGCATAAGGCCCGCCTTATGGCGAAGGGGTATAATCAATAGGAAGGAATTGATTATGAAGATACGTTTTCTCCTGTAGTGAGATTTACCTCGATTCTCATAATTTTGGCAATAGTGGCAAGTTTGGATCTTGAATTACATCAAATGAATGTAAAGACTGCTTTCCTCAATGGAGAATTAGAGGAAGAAATATATATGGAACAACCTGCTGGTTTCATAGTGAAAGGCCAAGAAGAAAAAGTATGTCGACTTTTGAGGTCGATATATGGTCTTAAGCAGTCATCAAGACAATGGTATATACGTTTTCATGATGCCATAATGGCATATGATTTTACGATGATTGATGAGGATCATTGTGTATATATCAAAAGATCCAAGGATCAATTTGTGATCATATCATTATATGTTGATGATATACTTATTGTCGGAAGCAATATGGAGTTTGTTAAGACTGTTAAGAGTTGGTTGTCTTCCAACTTTGAGATAAAGGATATGGGTGAGGCTGCATACATTCTTGGAGTTAAGATTTCGAGAGATCGTTCGAAGAGATCGTTGTCTCTTTCGCAAGAAACCTATATAAATAAGGTTCTTGAACCATTTCGTATGCAAGACTGTAAACCTATAGACACTCCTATTGCAAAAGGTGAAGGATTGAGCCACAGACTGTGTCCAGGGACTTCACAAGAGAAGGAACAAATGAAACATGTTCCTTATGCTAGTGCCGTTGGAAACTTGATGTACATTATGATGTGTACAAGACCTGACATATGTTTTGCAGTTAGAATGGTGAGCAAATACCAATCCAATCCAGGTCAAGCACATTAGAAAGCCGTTAAGAGAATACTAAGGTATCTAAAGGGGACTGCTGATTATACGTTGAGTTATTAAGGAAAGGATCTGCAACTCAAAGGCTATTCTGATACTGATTGGGGAGGAGATTTAGATGAAAGAAAATTTACCTTTGGGTTTGTTTTCTTACCGAATAATGGCACCATATGTTGGAGCAGTAAGAAACAAAAGTGTATAGCCTTGTCCACGATAGAAGTTGAGTTCGTGGTATTATCAGCAGTAGTATAAGAAGATGTTTGGCTTAAGAGATTTTTTGGATCATTTAGGTGTTATTGGAAGTGCTGCAGATTCATTGTTGGTTAACTGTGATAGCCAAGCAGCAAAAGCGTACACCAAAGATCCAAAATATCATGGCAAGACCGAACACATAGATACCAAGTATAATTTTGTAAATGATATGGCTGCACGAAATGATGTGAACTTAGAGTACATACTACGCATAGAATGGTAGCAGATCCTATGACAAAGCCAATACCTAGAGATGTGTTTTATGGCCATATGAAATCTCTAGGATTGCGTAGAGACTGATGTACTGAATATAATATTTTCCCTAAGTGTTCACATTTGATGAACTTGTGTTTTCATCATTAATGCCTATGAATCTTTGTATGATCTTTATGCATCTTAATGCTCAGTGCATTATTTTAAGTTGAGAAGTATGTCGGACAAATAAAAGATTAGTCCACTCACACGGGTAATTGCCTTTGTTTACTGTGTGATAAATAGAGATGAGACTATTTTTAAACTTATTATCTAGGTGATAATCGAGAGCTCAATCTTAAAATACATATGTCGCATCAACTGAGTGTTAAGATGAGGACAAAATACTAAAGATGTCCGAAAGTAAAATAACCCACATATTTTACTTTATCTGTCTATGATGCCAGATGTGAGTTACTGATGAATTTTGTGAATGAGTAGATACGTGAACTCAAGTTAAACATTAGGTATGTCTGAACTATCATCTGTATGGTATTGAAAAATGTAGACATACGCTCCATGGGAAAGTAGTTAATACCGTAATACGTATTTCATACTACGTATGCATTAGCCGACCAATAAGAGTGGCAAAAAGTTTGATCTCAACTTTTATGACGTGTGAGACTCTTTAGGAAAAAAGTTTCTCAATTTTTAGTCCTCTCATGACTCTTACTTATTCTCAAGATTTCTATTAGTGTTTGCTATCTTAGAATGTTGCTTATGGTCATGAGATGATTCGATCTAATGGGGCATTTCTAGAAAAGCAAGCTGGACTAAAATTGAGAGTTTGAAGGAAAGAGGAAGATCGATTTTGGAGAATCACATTGTGGTTTTGTATTCACTGGTCGACCAATTATGACTGTCTTTGTGATAATTATAATTTGAATACAATATAAATATCATTGTTTAAAAGAGATCAAGAGAGATATAAATGTGATTAATCGATCTAGGGTGCTGTATACTAAATCTACTCGGAGTGTGACGCCTATTATGAGCTGTTATATATTCCTAACAGATGTATAGCAATGAGCTTTCAAAGTATGCTGGTCGCACGGATTATTCACCGATATGAATGTTGAAGAGAGGTAAAGAAAATACTGTTCGGCTCACCATGTGCGAGTGAGACATGATGGTTTTATATGAGATGGGCTTAAGGCCCGTCCGCCCAAGTTGGGTCCAAAAAGCTCGGCCCACGGGAATACGGCCCGTGGATGGGGGGACATATAAAAGGGAGGAGAGAGAGATAGAGAAAATGTACCTATGGGAAATCATAATCAACGTACGTACTTTCCCTTTCCCGCGCTCTCTCTCTCTCAAAAACAAAAGAAGAAACAGTAAGCATAAGGCATCGTTCTTCTTCCCTTCAAGGCGCCATCGGATCGAACAAGACCAAATTTTCTTCCTCCTATCGGCACCGGTGTTTAATCTGTGGCTAACAAGGTACGCTCGAATCCGTGGTGTGCTTTACGATAGGTGATACGTGTTATTCCCGGGCTTCGTCTTCCGAATTGATTTAGGGGTTCGACTCGGTGTCGAATCTGGTTTTTCGGGAATCCGCTATTCCCTACAGTTACAAACTAACCTTCTCGTTGATTTGTTTATGATATCATGTTTAGCATATAAAAAGACCAGCTGAAACATGTCTCCAAACAATCTATTGAAGCAATGCTACGTGATTGGGTGCAAATCGTCGAGTGTGAAGTTCATACTAAATATTGAGTTTCATCTCTTTTGGAGATAAAGTTCTTTCAATAAGTTTCGGACTTTGCCCTGTTCAAACTATCATTAGAGTCAGGAAGGAAGAGAGATGCTAGTTATTTATAGGGAAAATAATCAATAAAATTCTAAACTCATCACATTTTTATCAATTTAGTCGTGAACTTTTTTTTTTATGCCAATTGAATTTTAAACCTTTTCACGATGCCAATTGAGTCAATCTAGCCAATTTTGTTAAAAAATTGCTAACATGGACACCTGTTATTTTACATGGTATAGCCGGTGCAAACATGGAGAATTTTTAATAATATTTTAATGTTTTTTAAAAATTTATTATTAACTTTTTTTTCTTTTCCTTTTGCTTTTTTTTTTTCTTTTCTTCTCTTTTCCTCCTTAATCGTTTTTTTTTTTTTTTTACTATGGCCAATGAGGGTCACTAGATCTTCGCTAGCGGCCACAAGGATCCAACAACTCTCACCATTCATGATAAAATAAAAAATAAAAAATTATTGACATCTAAATTTTGACAACCCGTTTATTCATTTATCACATTAAAAAATTATGGATTAATTTTAACCCCTAAAAAAATATTAGTTAATTAATTAATTGCATAACATATAGATTTAGGTGCATTTGCATTTTTTTTTGCGTTTATTGGGTGGCGGATTGATTTGAATTAGTGGTTCTAAGTTTTAAATTGACGGGTCGGACTAAGCCCATGAAGCGAGCAAATTGACTTAAGCCCATTTTTTTATAATCGGAAATTATCTTGTGAAAATAAAAATTTGAAATTCTTCGAAATATAATGGAATTTATGCAAGTGGAAAAACAAAATTGCGTTCGGCAAAGTAAATATTGCATTTGAAAAAAAAATCTTTGTGGATATCAACTTGGAAAGATTAAAAATCCTAATTCATGACATATAAATAAGTTAAAATATATAAGGTTCGAGGGGCCACACATATTGATACATTCGGCCATATAACGGTTTCTCTTCGTCGGAAAAAGAATAGAAAAGGTCAAAAAAAGTGGGGAAAATGTCACAAATAGTCCCTATATTTTCACTCAATGTCCAATTTCGTCCCTGATCTTTCGATTGGCTCAATTTGGTCCCTGAACTATTGATAAAATATCCGATCTAGTCTATGAACTTTCGAATGGCTCAATTTGGTCCTTGAATTATTAATAAAATGTCCGATCTAGTCCCTGAACTTTCGATCGGCTCAAGTTGGTCCCTGAACTATGATGAAATGTCCAATCTAGTCTTTCGTTACTATTTTTCTTTTTCTTTTTTTTTCCTTTTTTTCCCTTTTTTTTTTCATTTTTTTCCTTTTTATTTTTATTATTCGCTTTCCCTCTGCTGGAGCTGGCGTCCGGAGAAAAAGCCCCTCGCCAGATAGGCAAGGGCCCCTCACCGGCATCGGGCGAGGGCGAGGGCGAGGGGCTGTCCCTCGTAGATCTGGCGAGGGGCCGTCCTCGCCGGCGTCTGCGAGGGAGAGCCTCGCGCGACGCCGGCGAGGACGGCCCTCGCCAACGTCTCCCTTGCCCGATGCTGGCGAGGGGCTCTCCCTCGCTAGATCGGCGAGGGCCCCCCGCCTGACACCGGCGTCCCTGGCAAGTGGGCGAGGGGCGCTCCCTCGCAGATCTAGCGAGGGAGAGCCCCGCGTAGACGCCGGCGAGGGAGAGCCCCTCGCAGACGCCGGCGATGATGGCCCCTCGCCAGATCTGCGAGGGAGAGCCCCTCGCCGGCGTCGGGCGAGGGGCTCCCTTGCAAGATCGGCGAAGGAGCCCCTCCTGTGCTTGTGAGGGACGCCGGCGAAGGGCCCTCGCCAGACGCCGGCCCTCTACCGGCTCCGATAGAGGGAAAGCGAAAAAAAAAAAGGAAAAAAGAAAAACAGTAACAAAGGATTAGATCGGACATTTCATCATAGTTTAAGAACCAACTTGAGCCAATCGAAAGTTCAGGGACTAGATCGGACATTTTATTAATAGTTCAGGGATCAAATTGAGCCATTCGAAAGTTTAGGGACTAGATCGGACATTTTATCAATAGTTCAAGGACCAAACTGAGCCAATCGAAAGTTCAGGGACGTAATTGGATATTGAGTGAAAATATATGGACTATTTGTGACATTTTCCCAAAAAAGTGAGAGAAGAAAAGGGAAGAGAGTGGACGTGTGCAGGGGAGCAGAGGAAACAGGAAGGAAGCGACCGGTCAGTAGGGAAAGAAAAAAGGAAAAGAAAAAAAAAAAGAAAAAAGGCTACAGTGTCGTCTTCCTCGCGAGAGAGCCCTCGACCGCGCCAGCCCAGGTCGCGCCGGCACCACGACGCGGGTCTTCCCCCCGGGCTCGTGCCACTCCCACCATTCTGCCAATCGTCCGAAGCTCCACCCCGCTGGTCGCCGTCTGTGAAGCCCGCGAAGCCGTCTCTGCTCCCGAATCGCCGCGCTTCAGCCGATCTCCCTCACCGATGCTTGCTAAAGCCGCACCCCTGCTGCCCGCTGCTGCCGTGCCATGCCGCCGTGCGCTGATCCACAAGTCGCTGGTGACCCAGTGCCCAAGCCCACCCTTGCTCAACCCGCACTGCCCCGCGAAGCCACTACCGCCTCATCGCATCTCCGAGCGATCCACCGCACCAGTAACGATGCCCTTGCTTCTACTCTACTCCGTCTCGCCAGAAGCTGCACTACCGTGCGACGCCGCGCGACCCCTCGCCTGCACTGCCCTCTCTGCGAACCCGCTGCTGCCCTTCCTTTGGCCGTGATCTGCTTAGCTCGACACCTTCCCTGCTTGTTGCTCCTCCACTTGCCGTCGCATCGCATTCGCCAGATCCGGATCCAAGCCGAATCACCGCCCCTTCCGACTCGACGCCCCTTGTAGCGCCTTTGTCCGTGATCGCCTAGCATCCGACGCCCCTCCTTCGAGCGACGCCAGCAGCTCGAGATCCCGTGACCCACCTGCTACAACTCCCTCGCCGCGCACTGCTGCCCCTCGCCAGACCTTCGCCAGATCTCAACGGCGTCTTCCCCCCGCCGGACCTCTGACCAGCGGCCCTTAGGAGACCCACCACCACGCACAAGCCTTGTGTCGAAAGGGAAAAAAAGGAAGAAGGGAAAATCAATTAGGTAGTTTGTTTTATTTACCTTATTCTATTTTTTATGTTATTTTATGTATTTACTTTTTTTTTAGTAGAATTATTCCTGAATGCGTAGTTGGGATTATGATATGAAATAGCCCGTGAAATTTGTGATTGTCAGTCCGATTTTCGCGCCTGAAATCCGACTCACATTCACTTGAAAAAATCGCTAATCCGATCTCCCGCCCAAGAGTCGATTCGCGATTTATATAAAATGGCCAATCCGATCTCACGCTCGAGATATGATTGGTTAAGTTGGATATTAATATTACTTTGATTTGATGTTGTGTCATTTAAGTTAATTTTTTTTCTTTAAAAAAAATCCAAAAAATGTAGGTTAGAATTAGGTTTATTTCTTGTTAATTAGGTTTATTTTTTGTTTGAGGGTTTACTTATTTAGAGTAGGAATTTTATTTCGAATTTTAAAAAATAAAATTAAAAAAATAAAAAATCAAATCAATCAATTTAGGCTGCTAGATTTTTAACCTGAATTGCATGTTTAATTATCTGGCAATTATTAATTTCGAAAAGAAAAAACAAACAAAAAAAAATCATCATGCATATGTCATATAGAATTAGAGTATCTTTTGTACATCATTGCATATTATGGTAAAATTACACTTAGTTCAATTTTAGATAATATTTTTTCTTAATTTATTATAAGTTTAGGTATTTTCTTAGATATATTGCATTTTAGGATTACTTGGGTTAAGATAATATTTTAGTTTAAATTAGGATTTAGCTTGACCTAATTCCTAATACAAATTGAATAGAATCTTAATCTAGTTAGATAATTTTCACATTTTTCCTAATTCCGAATTTCATAAAAAATACAATAAATGGCTTAGAATAAATTAGTTCCTTTCTTTAGGATAGGTTGCAATTTTAGGAAAAATAAAAATGTCATGTAAATGTCATATAGGATTAGATTCATTAAATACACGTCATTTAGAGATTGTTATTAGGTTAATTTAATTAGAAATTGCATGTCATTAGAATTAGGTCATTTAGTTATATTGCATTGCATATTGCATAATTCTCATTAATAAAGTGAAAACCAAAAAAAGAAATTGTGTGTTAATTATAAATCATTTCTAAGATTGTTGATATGAATTCTAACAGCGTAGATGCTTTCGTTGCTATAAAGTAAGTCTTGCAATTTATTCATTGCTTTACTTGGGTGTTAAATTGATGGTTTGCGCACCCGTATAACAACCTCATATGTTAGGGAGATAAATTAAAATCATTTCAAGCTACTAGCCAAAAATTTTCAAAATAAAAGAGAAATGTACCAAAAGGGCGTTAGAGAAATCTAGCGTAACCAAGTCCTCAAACTCTTAAACCTCTGGTTTGTAGGAGTAAAGTAAATATTCGGTTACTTTACTTGGGTTTTTAATCGACCTACCAAAAAATAAATTAGTGGCGACTCCTAGATAATAATCATTTGCATGCTAAACATTTGAACCTTAAGTCATGAATTGGTATGGGCTTGGGAGGGCTCGAGTTAAGTTTAGGCTCGAGTTAAGTTTAGACTTAGCAATCTATTAGTTTAATTTTAGGTGGAGCACCCAAAATTTAGGTCGCGATAAAAAAAAGTCATTTTAAAAAAAATTATAAAAGTTTATCAATATCAGCACCAACCATCTAACGTAAGACAGGTGATATTCATGTTAGTAATTTTTTTTATTAAAATTGACCGAATAAACTTAGTTTGCAAAATTTGAAAAGGTTTGGGATTTAATTGGTATAATTAAAAGGTTTAAGACATAATTGGTAAAAGTGTAACAGATTTAGGACTTTTTTTTGGAAATTTTGCCATTATTCATGATATCTACACACAATACCTCTTATTTAACACAATTCCAGTAATTAAGAGACTAACTCCTTTTAAGTGTTCACTTAAGAAGGCGTGATCGATGATGGTTACTCCTGATCATTGCTGATTTTGAAGTTGATTTTCATCTTTGGCGGTCACGCATTGGCTCTGCAAAAGGACAAATACCATCCTGTTGCAAAAGGACACCTATGAGTTATGAAATTAGTAACAAAGAGAGAGCATCTTGCACTCTAAATTACGATAATGTATGTCTAGATCTTCGGCATACATGCTTGAGATAATATAGGATACTTTTCATCAAGAGATTTTTCTATTTAATGATTTGACTAATCATCATTGAATATTTTATTTATGATATAAAAAGCAATTAAAGTTATCAACATGTGCTAAATAGACCAATTATATGGACAAAAAAAAATTGTGCTCATGTTCGTGATTTCTAGATGGGGGAATTCGCAACAAAAGGGGAAAAGATACAACGTTTTAATAAGTGACCATATTACTACAGGGGAAAAAGAAGAAGAACATGTGCAGTTAAAACGTCATTAGATGCCTGTGTGACTACTAGCATAGCCCATAAACAAACAGCAGAAGTATCAAATATTAATGATTATTTATCTTTATGACTCATTAAAAAAATTCATTTATTTTTATTTTTCATGTCATATGTTAGTGAGGCCCCGAGTAGCAAACCTGCAAGATCGCTAGCACTGGGGATTCTTTCTGGTCAACGATATTGACGCTATGTCTTAACTGTTTATTATTATTATTATTATTATTATTATTATTATTATTATTTGTGCTTTAGATCCCATGATTTTCTAAATTGATTCTAAACTAAATCGAAATAAATTATTCAATTGATATAGATATACATATGTGTGTGTGTGTGTATATATGGATTGCATCAAGGAGGATTGAAGAGTATACGTCAACTGAGAGATACTCGTGTCCTCTACTATGCTGATTAATATGACTACCATTAGAAGGGACAATCAGTTTTTTATTCATAAGCTAATTAGCATTATACATCAATCAACAATGTCTATTATATAGAAAATCTATTTTTTTTTCTCTTTTAATTACACTTTCACTTATAATGCTCATTAGGGCTCCATTTGTTTTGCTGAAAATATATTTTTTTTGATAAAACGGAAAATATTTTTTTAAACACTCTTTGATGTTAAAAATGCTAAAGTCAACTGTTAAATATTTTCGGTAGAAAAGCGCTCACCACTTGAAATTGAAAAAACGATTTCTCATTTTGAATAAGAAGAAAACATTTTCGTTAGCTATATTACTCTATTCCATGTCATCGGGACATCAATGGACTTCGGCCAAGCTTAGAGCTTCAATAAAAATCTCTCTCTCTCTCTCTCTCTCTCTCTCTCTCTCTCTCTCTCTCTCTCTCTCTCTCTCTCTCTCTCTCTCTCTCATCCTTGCTTGCTTCCATAATTGATTTTCTCTATTTATCATCGATCAATCAATAATCCTCTACTTTATTATAAAATAATTACTTCCTATACTTGATTTCCCCCTTAAAACTATAATTTACCATTGGAGAGCACAAAAGGTATTTTTAAAGACATCAAAGTATATTTGTCAAAGGCTGTCGTATTAGGGACAATATTTTTCTTGCCTAGGAGTTATTTGCTGGCTTCCATATTCAACCTTATATTCATAAATGTGTTGTTAAAGTGGACTTTCAGAAAGCTTATGATATGGTTGACTGAGACTTTCTTAAATTGGTTCTTCATACATTTGGCTTCCCATACCACCTTACATGGGTTATCATGGTATGTGTACGCATGCCCAAGTTTTCTATCTCCTTGAATGGGGAATTACATGGGTTTTTCCCTAGTTGTCAAGGCATTCGTCAGGGGGATCCTATGTCTCCCTACCTTTTCATTTTAGTTATGGAGGTTTTTTCTAGGATCCTTAGTGCTTGTGCTATGCAACCCGAGTTCAATTTCTTCTGGCAATGCAAGGCTACCAGGTTATCTCATCTATTCTTTGCAGACAATGTATTTCTATTTTTCCGAGCGGAGTTGAGTTCGATCTCTCTCTTAAAGGATGGCCTGGATACCTTCGCGGTGTGGAGTGGACTGAAGCCAAACAATAACAAAAGTGAAATCTTTATAGCTGGCGGTTCGGATGAGTTGTGGAGTGAGATTATTCTTCGCCTTGGCTTCAGTGAAGGGAAGCTGCTGATATGCTACTTGGGTGTTCCTATTATATCCTCTAGGCTCGGCAAGACAGATTGTGTGTCCCTAGTTGATCGGATAACGGCTAGAGTCCAATCGTGGATGAAGCGATTTCTCTCCTTTGCTGGATGACTCCAGCTGATAAGGTCAGTCCTTCGTGCGATACAAGTTTATTGGGCGAGTGTTTTTACTATCCCCTTTGCTGTGTTGGACCACATTGAGTAAATCCTTCGACAGTTTCTTTTGAAGGGTCCGGGTCTTGGAAAGGGTGGAGCGAAAGTTTCATGGGACGATGTTTGTCTTCCAAAAGAGGAAAGTGGGCTAGGGATTCGTAGATTGAGATAATGTAACAAAGTGGCGATGCTCAAGCACATTTGCATCCTCTTTACCGATAAGAAATCTCTATGGTGTAAATGGATCCATTTCAATTTCTTAAAAAGCAAGAGTTTCTGGTGGTTAAGGAGCCTACTGTCTGCTCTTGGGCTTGAAAGAGAATCCTCCACCTCATGATTGAATTCCATTTATCTTTCTGCTGGAGGGTAGGAGATGGCCAGTCAGTCTCCTCCTGGTTTGATCATTGGCACCTTAGAGGTCCATTAAATCTTATTTTCTTGGACTCGATGATATATAGGTCTAGTCTATCTAGGTAGGCTACAATGAATGATCTTTTTTCACCGATTGGGCAATCCTTGAGGACAGTGTTAGAGTGTTGGGATTAGCCTATCCCTATCTTATCCCAGGCATTAGATTGTTTTGTTTGGATTAATAGCTCTTCCGACCTTTTCTCATTCGCCTCGGCATGGCATGCTATCAAAAGAAAAACTGCGAGGGTTCATTGGGACTCCTTCGTTTGGAGCAATACTATCACTCCAAGATACCAATTCATTCTTTGGCTTACTATCATGAACCGTCTCCCCACTCAGGCCTTGCTCTTGTCATATGGCAGGATTGGGAATGCGGTATGTGCTTTTTGCAAGTTGACACCTGATTTAATTGATCATCTCTTCTTTGGGTATTGCATCACAACCAGCTTTGCTTATTTTTGGGCAGCTAAATGTAATCTTCCTAGGTGCAACGGGACTTGGTCTGAGAACCTCCGGTGAGCGATGAAGTTTCTTGTCGGTAAGGATTTCTATCGTTCAATTGCCCGCTTTTCGTTTGGTGCTCTCTGCCATATCATTTGGAGATTTAGGAATGAAATCCTGTTTAGAAATCATATTTTGGTGATTCCGGCCGTTAAAAATCATCTCATTAAAGTTGTCAAGGACAAGGCTTTAACATTCAAGAATGTTGATGACAACCCGAGAAACAGAAGATTACAATGCAACTGAGGGATTGATCCGTGCATCTTCTCTTCTACTCTTGTGAATCCTTATTAGTCCTTAGAGTGGAGGCCTCTGACTCCTCAGTCGTATGCTGCTTCATAGGCTACTAAACCTATTCTCTTCACTGCCATCTTCCGATCCTTGGATTGGATGCGGTTCGATGTCAGCTAACACTTCTACTTTGGGTTCTATACTTTTGTTGTTGTTTGGTAGTGTAGGTTTTGCCCGCCTTTCCCTTGTTCGCCACCCTTTTTGTTAGCGGCTTTTTGCATTCGGCTCCCTTCCACTCAAGTTGACTTGTTGTCTTCTTGAGTACAAGTTTTGTAGAGCCGACTCTTGTGTATATTGTTGGTTAAGTTTAATATATTATTACCTTTTACCAAAAAAATAAAATAAAATACATTGTACTTACCGCTTCACTTCTTTCCAATACTAATTTCAAAACCGGAGGAAAAAGAATGAAGACATCGAATTCTTTCACAAATGTTTAGAATTCGTAATCACCAGACTTTATAGCTTCCTTTTTTTCCATATTTGCTTTTTAAAGGTATTTCATTTGAAATCTTTGGTTCCTTTATCAATCGCTAGACGTCCAGCTTAACAAAAATCATTTCAATATTTGAAAATTGCAATTTTATTTCAAGGACTTTTAGTTAAATCTAAGATACAACATCGCATTCTCTAACCGTAACCTCAGCAAAGTCAACTCAAGATGTCACCCCCAACAAAAACTGATCTTAATCTTGCAGTTAAGATTACAAGCGAAAAAAAAAAGCATACGATACTCAAAAAGAACTTGCCAGAACCGTTCATCACCAATCCCCAGCTGAAAGGTAAGAATTCACTTCCGTCGTGTTGAAATCTATACAGATGTGAGGAAGCCATCACCCCAGAACAGCAGCAGCAGCCAAGAAAAGAGCGGACAGAAAAGGAAGATATACATGTAATGTCATTCGACTTTGCTTAATGTATTCGTTGTCCAGATATCCTTTGAAGGTGGAGCAGTGCCTGTGATCTTTACGACCATCTGGTGCTTGCACTATCGTCACCTTTTCTTGGTAATTTTATTGTTGTTGCTATCGCTTTTGTAGGGAGGGTTATTTGCGCATTTTGTTACGTCGACCTTTACAATGTGGTGATCCGATGTCCCTTTCAATGACAAGAATGAATATGACCCAGGAACAAACTTATATGGGCAATCTGGTGACGCCAGTATGTAGTCCACCCTCGTACTGTATTTGCACGTCCCTTGCATGCCTGAAATAGAATAAACAGTTTCAGATTACATATTTAGATAGTAATGACTTTGGACTTCAATTTCTATTCCACGGATTTTCACATCAAAGGTTGATATCGACACAGTAATGACAATAACCGGCATGTATGTGAATATATTCAACACAAGCATCATGCTTCAAATGTTATGAATTTCCGTCCATTCAAGCCGATCATGTGATCATCGAGCTAAAGAAGCATCATGCTCAAAAATCGCCTTAGATTAGCCATTTGACAAAGTGAAAAGGAAAAATTGAAAGATGAGAAAGTGAACGAGTGAGTTCTTACTTTGTCCTTTGGCAATGACGACCATGGACTCGCATTCTCCAGTGAAGTCCATAGCATCTGTGTACTGCTTGCTCTTCAGAAACCTCATGACTTCAACCTTTGGGGTTGGTTTTCCTATCTCCTCATAGAACTATAACAAAAAGTGTCAGTGATTACACAAACGCCCTAGCTTAAGCTATCAAGTAATCGAGTTTCGCATGCTAATGATTAAAAAGGGCATGTGCATACCTTGACGATGTCAGTCCACTGCTCTTGTGAGTAATCAGTCTCGTCAAGAGAGTTGAGGCTGCCGGCCAAGATGTGGGGGGAGTCACTCGACTGGATGACGGCGCCGACCTACTTCATCCGCCAATTCTCGTCAAGATGATCCAGGTGGGTGCACTGGAAATTCACTTCCCCAACATGAGGCACTTCTATTGTCGCCTTCAGCATATTCCTGTGTAACCAAACACATCAAGTTCACAGCCACTTCGATTCCAGTCAATTTAATACGTTGATTGACTATATTACTATCAACTTTTTACATCTTTTTTTTGAATTTTCACGCAACAGAAATGCATAATCCCTCCACTGTTTAAGATGCAGCTTAATTAATCAAACACAAAACTCTCAGAAACTGATCCATGACGAGCAATTGCTTGCTGTCTCAAGCAAGTTGATTCTATATGGTCTGTCTCGCTTGAGAGAAATGCACCTTTCCTTGAAGATGAGTAGTCCTTGTACAGTCTTCAGGTCAAACATCTGATTTGGCAAATACATAAAATAAAGCAAAGGCAAAATCCTCCCCACGTTACTGTCCTGCCTACATACACCTTACTCTGCCCTCATCTAACGGACGCACAGCTCTCATCCTTCATTTATCTTCCCAACTCCTTATTTAAATACTAAAGAGCAAATATATATATATGATTTAGCAGCTTCCTAAGGATTCTCTTGACTAAGTCAGCAATTAATGGAGAATGATCTTTAAAGCTGACTCTCTACTACCCACTAAATGCAACCGGAAATGAAAAAGGAGGAACGATAGATGACAATTGTATAGAGAACCCACATCCAAAATCATAGAAAGAAAATTGGGTTTTTTTCTTAATTTTTTTTTTATTTTATTTTTAATTCTGACTGGCATTGCTCACAGCTGGTGTTGGAATCTTTGGACAGGCCCACCATCGGTGTTGCAGAGAGCTCTCCGTAAGCTGTCCGAAGGCAAAAGGCTGTAGAAGAAAAGCCTTACAGCCCTGGGCAGTTCTTGAATTTGGTGGTGGGGTTCTCGTGAATAATATTCTAAATTCTTTCCAGATCAATTCTTGGACAACTCCATTCAGATAATTCCAAACAGAGAATATAGAAAAGGGGAGGATTAAAAAAAGGCAAAATATAAACCAAGTGACGGCAAAATTTTCATCCACAAATTCTGATGGATGGCTAGGCAAAACTTACGTTTTTATTTTTACTTCTTTTTTTTGTAAAGACGTTTTTATTTTTAATTTTGGTCTTGCGAATTTTTATTATATCCAACTTACCTTAATTTCAACGAAAATTTTGATTGTCCGAAATAGATTTGCACTGTTATAGATGAGTCTACCGAAATTAATCTTTTTCACTTAGAAAAATGTAAGAACAGAATGATATAATATGCCCAAAGGCAATATTAATTATGACAGATTATCAAACTTCACTCTCAACGATGGACGCCTTAAATAAATGAAAATATATTTAAAATTCGAAATCGCCCAGGAAGACCACTTGCTCAACGAGAAAGAGAGCATATCATCGTCACCATAATTACGAAAATGATAGCAAGAATAACAGGTAAAAAATATATGGAAATTAACAAATTTTTAAATAAATAAAAATAAAATAAAATGACGGACCTGAAATCGGTGTCGTCGTATATCTTCTGGACCTTCCAGTGCTTGATCGGCCACCGGGAGAGGACGGCGTTGCCGTACTCCGGCCCCCAGCTCTCGGCGAACGCGTAGCTCATCCGCAGCGCCGCCGCCAGCTCCGACAGCGGCTTCATCTCCCTCTCCTCCTCCGCCTTCACGTCCTGCAGCGCCACTATGTCCGCGTCCAGCTCCCGCAGCACCTCCACCACCGTCCTCGTGCTCCTGTACGCCTGCCGGCCGCCGCGGGGGTCGCCGCCGCTACCGCCGTTCTCGAGGCTCACCCTCGCCGTCGCCGGAGCCTTCCCTTTGAAGATTCGACCGATCGACGCTGAGGCCAAGGACGAGGAGTGGGGAGATGGAGAAGGAGAAGTCGGAGATTCGGCGGCGGCGGCGGCGGCAGCGGACGATTCGCTGAAGCTCAGGTTTCGCCGGCTGCGGAGGAGGGAGATTTCGTTGTCCGGCAGGTTGATGGAGACCCGGAGCTTCGATCTCGCGTCCTACCGGAGCGGATTCATCCGTGACGAAGCGCGGTTTTTGATCGGCGACGCTGTCATCGCCGGAGCTGATCTCGCCGCAAGGATTTTCCTCCATCGGCGGGCGATTGGAGATTGAGCGCCGGCGGTTGGGAATCGCGAGGGGGGATCGATTTCGTTCTCTCTCGATCTCTACCTCCTCCGGACCCTCTCGAACCCTAGAAGACGGAGCAGCTGCTGATCGAGGAACTTATGGCGCGAGGCTCGGATTCGCGCCGAGTTTTCAGAGATATCAGTTCGGCTCCGAGGGTAGAGATCCGAAGGCGGTGACATCGGCAGCAAAGGCTAAGAGGACCCAAGTTAAGCCTAACAATGGGCCGGACCGATAAGTATAGGCCAAATAATGGGCCGGGCCATACGACAAAGGCCTAAGAAGTGGGTAGAGGAAGGCCCAAACGTCCAGCGCTGCCAGGTGTGGACATTTTAAGGCACGAGGGGCAATGACCGGTTGAGGTCATTAAACTAGGCCGGGCCGAGACCCGAGATCAGGTTTAAGCAAAACACACAGGCCCACTCCATGCCTCCATTAAAATAATCGAACATAGCACTTATGGCTAGTACGTAATTTTCGGTAGTCTCCGAAAGCATCACAATAAAAAGTTCATCCATCAAAAAAATTTACAGCTTTTCCCTGTTTGACTACATAACCAAGTGTGTGTACTAGGGCATTCTAACAAAATCGGAACGTTGGCTTTTCACCTGTGGTTTTATCATCGAGGAAGAAATTCCATAATCAAACGCGTCATTTCACGCATTTGCAAATAGCCCAGTTAAAATAAGATTACCCGGTCAATTAACAAAAACTAAGCAAAATGAATAGCTTGCTTCTCTCTAAAATTCTCAAGAAAATTTTAAATCTCTACCGGCACTACCTTGCCTTTCTCACAGCCTCCCCATGACCTCATTTTCTTGATGGTGTGCATCTCCATCCCCAATCTCAACAGCATACGCACACCATAACCACTTGGTTTTCCTTAGTTGATGCAATTCCAAAACGTTCTTTGTTGATAGTTACCCTTCCATCCTCGATCAGGATTACACTTTGGGATCAATCATGTCATGGCTGAATGAAACCATGCCTTACAGCTCTGACTTGGATTCAAGGTCAAGTTCCTCTACCGATGACTCATCACCCTGTGAACCCTGCGACTTATCTGAAGCCACTGCTTCTTGAAGCTCAGATTCATCTCTGAGAATTTTCGCAGTAAACGTTCTTGCCTCTAAGTCAAGATCAGGCCATTCAGAAACTATTCTCTTCGCACCCTGAGAGGACAACAAAAACAAAATTACATAACAACTACACGAATCATTTTGGCAGTGGGAAAAGAACCCAACCTAATGAACTTACCTGAAGCTTGGGTTCCTTCGTCATAGGATTGTTGCAAAGATCAATGGTCTTTGCCTTGGATTTAGTGGCTGTACCACACCACGACTCACACCACAACCATTCTTGGGGTAATGAGAAGATAGGCACGGTGTGCTGAGCATAATTCGGGAGGTCCTGAAGCGTGAGAGAGGGCACTTAGACAAACAACTGATATGTTTATGCTCACGGATATTTAAGCAGTGCTTTTACAAATTAACACCTCGCGAGAATCTTTTTAGAAAGTTACGGCTATAAGCTCGCAAAGAATATCTCATGCTGAAGAATTTGCAGTTTATTATCCAAGAACTGACCTGATCAAGATTGGACAGACTGTTTGGATCCTTGCTGAGAGATTCATAGGAACACTCTCAGGTTATCTCCTGCCGCAGTCTCTCGAAATTTCTCCAAATCAACAACGTACAGTGCACTGCAGAACGATATCATAGTTAAAACCCATATATGATACCAGTGGAGCCAAAAGGATCACGTGGACAGAATGGAACCGCCTAAAAAATCTACTTTATATGATATGGTCTTCCGCCGAAGTGCTCCTTCTAGAAACCCTGTTTTTGTGAGAAAATAAAAGAGCTTACTTAGGGATGTAGACAGCAATGATCTGAAAGGGCAAGAGCCTTCTATTGCTTGTAATAAAACACGAATAGATTGATCGGAAAAGGCAAAGGCATTCTATTGCTTGAAATAGAACACAAGAATAAATTGATTCAATATGTACTTGTCTCCAAAAGCGATATCCATCCATCTCCTTCTTGTTGTCACAAAAAGGAGTATATGCAAGCGGTCTTCCTTTCAGATCCATGTCATAAAGTTCTCCCATGTCTGCTTGCACCACCTGATCTGCATCAACAAATATAACCTGTTGCAAAGAGGGGTCAATAGAATTTAGATGTCACAGAGAACTGAAAATGGCATGAGTAGACAGTCAAAGGCAAAGTCATAGATATCACATGCTTACCTTCTCTAGAGAAACAGGAAAGATAACATCTAGGAACAAAATTTTATATGCCCATATAATCCTTTGCTTTTCCTTCTGCTTATGTAGCCATGTAGGCCACTTGTAGGTGATTAATGCATAATCAAAACCATACTCATGAGCCATATGGGGGATCACATCCTGAGAAGTTCAAAGCAGAAAAGTATGCTAGTATAAATCAATACTTCTCATATTTTAGCAAGGGTAGAGGCTGCTGAGAGAGACACAGAACAAACCTTAAATTGTGGGGAGAGATAATTCTTTATGAACCAGAATTTTACAGGGTGCTGTGTATTCTTGAGGATACTCAAGATCATGATTTTCAAAAAACGTTCATACCTGCCATGAGATGCCATGAAAATGTTAAAGCTGGGACAACGAAGCAAAACTATTAGTCCTATTGCAAAGTACCACAAATGTTTTAATTTGCACTTGATACCGATTGTTATGTCCAATAACAATTATATGTTACGAGAAATTACTTCAGGACGTGAAGTAAGTTTACAAATAAATATTAAGTTATGCATGCAATATTCTCAACAATATAAGAAAGATCCTAATAGGAATTCTTACAGGTGTCCAGAAGCAATAGAAAAAATGTTAATCGGGTGCAAACCGTTTGATTGTGCCTCTGGCATCCATGTCTTCTGGCTTGATGTTTGGGAAGGTTACAAGAGAACTAACCGCCATCTCCTAAAAGCTGCACAGCAGAAACTATAGAGTTATCCTCAGCTTGACCTCTGGCTCTCTCTTTCTTATCTGAATCTTATAAAGAACCTCCACCATCCTTCTCAGTCTCAGTGATCTTGCAATGGGAAAACTCAAATGAATGATCAGCTGAATTCATCACATGAAGACTTTCAGCATTCATACGGGCAGGAGAATCATAAAATTCGAAAGGAAATACAGACTCAGCCTTGCTTGATGTTTGTGAATTGGCAGATGTTGTGCTCTTCCAAATGACAAAGTATTGTAGGACAAGAATGGAAGCAAGCAAAAAGACAAGTGCTGGCCATAATTTCCGAATGACATTGCGATTTAGAAGTATGCAGGCAGCGAGAAGTGCAATATATAGCATAGAAATGGCATTTAACAAAGCAAAGGAGGCAAGGAGCAAGGCCACCATGTTTACTTCGAGGCCAAAGAGATTAAACATGTTCTCCATCCAAAAATTTATATAGACTATGAAGATTGTCTTCTGCGTTTCAAATCTCTCCCTTCTCATGGTGATAATCCTTTTCTTGTTCCATTTGTGGCTTTTGTTGGTGCTTCCCCAAATATATCCAAAAGAATATTTTCTAGCATTGCGACCCCCAGAGCCTCCAGCTTTGGGTACATTATCTGATGCTTGAGAAAAACCAGAGGCTGAGGAAGACAAATTGTTTCTCATGCCTTCTGCTTCACAAGGAATTGCAGGCGAATCTGCAGGTGGCTTGCTTTCCCCGTTTGAATTAGAAAAATCCCTAAACACTTCTTCTGCTGATACAAACAGAGGGCAAGGTTCTTCGGTGTAATCTTTGCTCAAAATGTGAGTTGGTACTTTTTGCAACCAATGAAAGAAATTGTATTGAAGGGTACAAGCAGATATCGCCAGCACTTTTCCCCTTAAACCCAATTCTAGAGCCCAAAACCCTAGAACTTGGCTAGACTTATTCTGTCCAGGAAACATTCCTGCCTCGGCACCCCACATCTGAAATAGATATTCTGTCATCACCAGAATTCCTGTATAAAGAAGGAATAACTTTGATGGGATTTGAGATGCTTTAGGTAAAAGGGAACATATGACAAGACCAAGCAGATAAAGGAAACCAAATAGACTAATTGGTGACAATGATGCATAGAACACTGCTATATACACTACGTTGTCACCATGTCAAATAAGGAAACTCTGAATAAATCCAAGTGCTCCAAATTCCATAAGTTTGGAGTCATCAGATTGGATATACTTGCTGTGTCTCCTCTTGTAGCTATAGAGCTGCATCACAATCAGGATTGCAAGAGACTGCCAAACATTCTGCAATAGCGAAGCTTCTGAGTTGTAGGACTGAAGATCAATCAACCCTGACAACCACATCTCAAAGGTGGAGAAATTGCTCAAGCTGTATATGAAGATAAACACAGTGATTGCATATACTTTTAATGGAAACCAAAGGTGTCTTCTCGTCCTTTCAATGAGTTGTCTTCCAATGATCCCACATAGGAGGAGCAAAATGGAGCCAAACGATATGCAATTGGGTGTCACCAAGTAAACTGCTACAAGAATCGTCAAAAAAAGCAATATACGTGCCACACAAGCGATATACAGATAGAAACTTCTGCCCCATTGCACCAAGAAACGACACGATCCTTCTCTCTGGAAAATCGAAAGGATATTAAATTATAGAAATGTAAATTACAAATACCTGTCGACTAATTTAGAAAAACAATAAACAAAATCTTCCTCTAGAAACCTCTACAAATGAATCTGGCATTCTGAACAGTGCATAACTAGTCAAAAGTCCGCCACCATATCTAAATAGATAAAGTCCAGTCATTACTCGCATCCTATTAAACCAGTGAATAATCAATTTTCATGCAGAAACTCCAGGCGGGGAAATTTAAAGGGTGTGTTCCTGTAACGAAAGGGAGGAGTCTTGAGCATATTCAAGCAGCCATCAACAGAGAATGAAAATGGCAGCACTCCAAGTCATTTACTCAAAAGAAAGCAGCAAGTGACGACTCAAACTTGACAAAAGGGACGGCTCGTTCAAACCGAGCATGCTGGTGGACTAGGGAAAACGAGGCCCAGCTATCGTTTCGGTTCCGTCTTAAATAAAACCAAGCAACGGAGTTCCCAGAGAGAAGTGTTTGACCACGAATATCCCTACCCGGCTCGGCGATGACGGCCAGAAGGTGAGCGTGAAGCGAAACGAGCTATGGTCGGCCGCCTCGATGTTGCACCGAGCTAGGATCATCGAGATAAAAGTGGATCGAACCCAAAGAAAACTCACCACGTGCTCGAGGGTGTTGGCTGGAGATCGTCGGTTTATGTTGGGGATGGCCGGGTAACGCTTGTCCGAGAACGAAGTTCGGCTCCTGGGTCTCTGCTGTCTCTCAGTCCATCCGTCCGCTCACTCTTGGTTCTCTCTCCGCTTCACCCTTTGCGCACTCTCTCGGATCTCACTCTCTCTGTTGCTCTCGCTGTCTCCAGCCTCCCCGGAAGAACTCGAGAACACAGTCGCCTCTCTCTCCCGCTCTCCCTCGCTATCCACCTTCTCGGTCTCCCCTCTCGAGCGGCTCTAGCCTCTCCTTGGTTTTCAGCCGCACCCTTCCAGAAGCAACCACCCTCGAGCTCCCTCTCTTCTCTGGCTCGCTCCTTCTCTCTCTCTCGAGCTCACCTTCTCACTCTCACTAGCACTCTCTCTTCTCTCTCTCTCTCTCTCTCTCTCTCTCGGTTGCTCTACCTCGGCCGAACAAACCCAAAAG
Organism: Eucalyptus victrix; assembly: GCA_016097545.1. Lineage (NCBI taxonomy): Eukaryota > Viridiplantae > Streptophyta > Magnoliopsida > Myrtales > Myrtaceae > Eucalyptus > Eucalyptus victrix. The sequence goes on from CM027842.1 coordinate 14,187,169, forward strand.
GACCGGAGAGACCCCCCCTTCCCTTTGCCGCCTTTCTCTCCCATTTGTCTCGTTTCTGTCCCTTTCTTCAAGGACGAGACCAGCTGGCTTCGTACTGCACGAACGTCGGGCGACGGGCGCAGCCTCGCGTCCTTGCGTCCTTCGGCCAGCGACCCGCTCTCTGTTTTGTCCTGGAGCTAACGTCCAAGCGAGGGAAGGAGGAGGAAGGAGGAAGTGAGGTCAAAGCAACAGTTCGTTGCTCAGAGAATACTCCATGTTGCCATAAACAAATTGAATTGATTTATATACGCTGTGCAAAACCACAAAAGTCCAGAGGGGGCAAGTAGTTGTTTTATGTACTCTATGTCGACATCTAGGGGAAAAAAATTAATTATAGGTTATTCACCCCTGCCCTTCCTTAAAATAAAGAATTTATAATCTATATTACATAAAAAGTAATACTATCTTTGGTTTCGAGCCCAAGCTCTTTTTTTTGTCCAAGAAAAAAGAAAATTGTAATAATATGTTGTATTCACTAGCAAAGATATTGATTAATAAGATAAGAACAAAAATCTCTCAAATTAAATAAAAGATGTTGCATCCATATAGGCAAAATCGAAATCTCTAAATTTTCTTTCTTGAAATATATGCAAATCTTTTCTTTGTTTCTTTTGTTGCACATAAAAAGTGTATGGTATTAAAATAGTAATGGCCACGATTTTTTTTTTCTTGTTTTTTTTTTTTTTTTTCATATCAAGCCTACATAGGAATTTATAAGTAACGAAAAGATATTTTTATTTATATTTAAAAGGTGCAGATCAAATAATGAACTCAAGTTGCATTTGTCATGTCTTAATAAGTCGATCCTTTAATAGTATATTCTCTTTGATCTTCTCTAATTATACATCTTTATACGTATGGCAATCTGTCTTGTTTAGTAAAATATAAGAGCAGGATGAAAGAAGGGTACCAAATGTTCATTTCCTTAGGCATCGTACTCTTGAAAATAGGGAATTACATGTTCTGGTGGATAAGATTGCAAACACAATCAAGATGTCTACCTAAAGAGAGGAAAACCAGGCCTTGTTTAGTTCTTTGGACTTGATCGAAATCTGATTCTTGTGCATCCTTGGATGTATCCTTATGGATGAAGCCATGTTCATTGAACAGGTTGGTGAAAACTTATAGTAATGCATAATTGTATAATTATAATCCACAGTCATCAAGAAAAGAAATATTTCTTGTCCAAATAGAGATTTTTCATTTCAGAACGTATAGCAAAAGAAATATTGGGAATTTAGACTAAGGTTATTTTACAATTTGGCTCAACATAAATTTCTTTCACAGCTCACCTCACCTAACCTCTCAGCTTTATTATTTTTGTTTCATCAGTGTGAGGCCAGCAAAACAATTTTTCAAGTTCCTCTTGCTGAAAGGATCATATTTTTCTACACAAATTGGAAGATTGGAGGGGAAATAAAAAAGAAAGAAAGAAAGGAAGGAAGGAAGGAAGGAAGGAGTCCAGATCTCTGAGATTAGATGCAATCATGCAAAATGAATGTGGCATATGCTCTATTACATTTAATATATTATTTATGCAATTAGGATATATCCGCTCCCTCAGGTAATCGAGACCTTCTCTATCAATTAAATTCATTCCATTTCAACAAGTGGATTGACCTTTTCAAAAGAGGGACCCCCAAATGACTAATTTTAGTCCATGCCTTTGGGGTTATATATATGAGGTGAGGCAAGTTGTATGGCGTCCACCTATTTTGCCTTTAAATTAGGGAAGGCTGCTTTGTCTTTGTCCTAGGTGTTTTAATCACGCTTGCCCAGCTGCCCTTCTTCAAGGTGATGATAAGGGTTCCTAAAACTTCTTATATTGAAAGGGTTGTGCTAAATAATCTTGCTGATTTTTATTGGATGCTTAAACCGAGCCACTAGCTTAAAACAATCGCTTGTTGTTCGTAGCTTTGTTTAGTAGGAGTTGAGCAAAAATGACTAGCAGCCTCTAAAACCTGAATCGGCCTGATTAATCTCTACTTAATTAGACGCTTACATTAGCTAAAATAATTTTTTTTCCGTGTGCTTTTTATTATATTTTATGGGATTTGGTGTCATGAATGGAAGAAGGATATTAAGATATTGAGATAATGACACCACAAGTATCATAATTTTCATGCGGTGCTCGCCTAAGTGCCATAACATTTTTTTTTTCGATTACTTGAGTATCATGACTTTAAAATAAATAAATAAATAATCTTTACTTGAGTCCCATAACTTTTAATTGATCATTTGAGTGTTGTAATTTTTAAAGAATGTTTACCATAAGTGCCGCGTCACGTCGAATTTCCTTATTAATGAAAAATTACAACGCTTAAGTGATTCATTATAACATCTAAGTGATTGAATACAAATTTATGGTATTTAAGTGGTTGTTGTACAAAAGTTATGACATTTGCAGTGTCTTTTTTCTTCTAATACACTTGAAATACAAATCTCACTATGTGCTTATAAGATTAGCATATTTGTTTTGTCTAAGTTTTTTAAGAAAAATATAACGAAATGCACATTATTTCTCATCCCATGACCACTTACCTCTTCTTTTGAAAATAACAAATATCTACACGAATTCTACCATTCAAAATTCACTTTTTCAGTCTACTTAAACCGTAAGGAATATGCGAAAATGAGTTTACATGGAGGGGCAAATTAATGTTCCCAAATGTGGGGATTTTCTTGGAAGTCTATGAATGATATTTATCAAAACGAAAATATGTGAGTGGCTATTAGATCAAGAGTAAGATATATTTTGATATTTTCCCTTTCTCGAGCAGGCCACAGCCATATATTCTTGCTGGATTTTGTTGGCCTATTCCGAATCGTGAAGTGAGAGAAGACAGAGATGCAGCAAATGTGGACCAATAAAGTAGTTGGAGAATGGTGGTTGGACATTTTTGGCTAATGTGCTTGGCAACTTTATGGTCCATTGCGTTGTGCCTGTGAATTCTTTCCCGTCGGCTGGCTTCATGGTGGCTAAATTCTTTAGATTCGTGGGCCTCGGCAGTACATGACGTCCTTAGTAGAAAGTAATTCTGTCCACCTCTTGCCTCTATAAATTGCCATTTTCCGCAAAATTGGCCACTATGGAAAGATGAAAAACATCCCTGTTTGAAATTCCTGCTATCTAGCCTTACCATTTGAGCAGACATCAATAGCGTCACTGACCACAAAGGAGGCTATATGCATGCTTTTTGTTTGCATATGTAGTGGTTCTTTTAAAAAATAGAAAAGGAAGATAATGTGTCCCCAGAAGAAGGTCCGGCCGAAATTATCTTGTGCTCATCGTCCAATTGGAAAAGTAATGTTCTAGCAGAACAGTTCTTTTTTCTTGATAATTTCTTATTGCACCAAAGAGATAAGAAACTATTAATTGAGATCTTATCTTTCTTACACGATAAACGTGGGTTAAAGTTGAAGATAACAATGCCTCCATGGAAAAATGGACAGAACTTAATTACTTTCCAGGTTAGGAAAACACTCTGGTTTTCCTAGCCGGTGGTTGGCTGAAAAAGATAGAGCCGTGTCATTGAGAAAGTCCAGTTCCATGTTTTTACTTACTCCTTGCCCATAAAGAGCGATGCAGCCCTTTACATCTGTGATCCTGCTGTATTCGGAGACTCTGTTTCATTAGTGATTCCAATACCATTAAAGGGGGCGAGTCAGAAAAGTAAGGAGTTGCTTGCCAGTTTGCAAGACTGAGGTCTGCGAGGAATTCCTAGAAACCACTAGTATAAACCGATCTGAGATGGGGTTTCCATATTAGCACTTGGGGTTTCTCATTTCGAGTCATCCATATAAAGCAAGCAGACTGGCCACGTTGGAAATAGAACTTATCTTCTCTGGAGCTTATAGATTTGCTAGTTCCTTGTTCATAGTCAGATAGATAACGAAGGAGCATTTTTGGAAGGCGAGCAAGCATGGCGATTAACGAGGACATTGAAAATCAAGAAACCGGGGACAGAGAAGGAATAAGAGAGTGGCTCCTCGTGCCGCAAGAGAAGGACCGAGCTCGCAAAGATGAAGGAATCGATAAGGGTCGTCCGTGGATGGTCTATTTCACCACATTTGTTGCAGTTTGCGGTTCCTATGAATTCGGGACCTGCGTAAGTAGGAAATGCAATTTCTTTTTGAAAAGTCCAGGTCCAATAGTAATGGTTAAAATGAAAAGGATGTGATAATTGAATCTAATAAGAAATTGTTCCATTGGATTTTCAGGCAGGTTATTCATCACCAACTCAGGATGCTATAGTGGAGGAACTTAGTCTCTCTACAGCTGAGGTATGTCGAATTTACCTGCGAGTGTTGAGAGGCACATGTCGTGTTGTCTTTGTTCGTTGCTTCGATTCAATATCGGACTTGTAACTGAAGGCGCCCATATACAAGAAATCAAAGTAACGATCTGCTCATATTATGGGTCCATATTATGGACGAGTTATATGATCAAAAACTTTATAAACAAGACTCTCTCAAATATAAGGATGTTGGCTTTGAGGTAGAGATACTTCTTTCTCTAGACATCTTATTCTTTCTGCATTGTACGAGTGAAATGCATACCGAATTTTCACATCGAGTTCCATTGTTGGACACCTCAGGACAACAAAACCAAAAAATGGGGACATTTAGATTGGGTATCGTCAGATGAAAATTGCAACTGCATATCATTCAGGTTTCTGATCGAAGTAATAGGTTTGTTCAGAATAGCTTTCCACTGAGATTCTCGCACATTCGGTGACTTATAGCATCGTTAGCTAGATGGTAACTGAAGTTCTTGCTCTCACTGAACTCAAGCTGATTTGCAGTTACTCTTTATGTGTCTTTCAACAGTATTCAGTCTTTGGATCCATACTGACATTCGGTGCAATGATTGGTGCAATTACCGGAGGACCAATCGCTGATTTTGTTGGCCGTAAATGGGTAAGCAGCAAATGAGTGCGTCTTTCACAATGTAAAACAGAACAGTGTTGTTCAAGACTCTTTTGAGAGTTTTAGCTTTGGGATTTAGTCATGTCATGGACGGAGGACGTGACGGCATAAACATTTGCCTCAAAATGCAGACAATGAGAATAGCGAGCGCTCTTTGTGTAGCAGGATGGCTTGCTATTTACTTTGCTGAGGTGTGTCCATATCCTATTTACAAGCCTTATCATAAATGAAGATCGATTAGTTGCATAAGAACTTCAAGTCTCATCAATTCTCTGTTCTGTTTAATTTTGAGTAAATTAGGGAGCACTGGCTCTGGATATCGGAAGATTGGCCACGGGATATGGAATGGGAGTCTTTTCCTATGTGGTAATTCCTCACTTCATACCACACAAATTTGATGTAGCAAGTTGTTCTACGACAACATGCTGGACTTGATTCACAGTGACAACATGAGGCTCTCTCTTCGGTTCAGATTGGTTAATCTTTTTCTAATTTATGTCCAGGTACCGATATTTATAGCTGAAATTACACCCAAAAATCTCCGTGGAGCTTTGACTGCTGTCAATCAGGCAAAGATTTTGTACGAACATTCTTGGTTAAAATTGCAAGCATGGAGCTATTGGCAAAATGCCTTAGCTTGTAGCAAATTTTGCCCTTTTGCAAGTGCAAGATGGTGTATATATGTACATCCTACAGAACCTACTAGGCCTAACATGTTCTCTTCTCTCCACAGCTTATGATCGTTGCTGGAGTGTCCGTTTCCTTCATAATCGGGACAGTATTAGCTTGGAGGGTTTTGGCATTAATTGGTAAAACAGAAAAAAGTAGCATAATTCAAGTTTAGTGCCAATCTTGCATAGAAAAGTCCAAGTCTGAAACCACCTTGAACGTCTGCGGTTTATGCAGGTCTAGTCCCCTGTGCAGTCCTACTGTTCGGCCTGTTTTTCATTCCAGAGTCTCCTAGATGGCTGGTAACAAATCAAGATGAACACCAGACTCTTCTTATCTGAATTGTTGGAAGAGAGGGATTTGTAGTGTTGGAATGAATTTTAGGATTGTTAGGGAAATCCCTTATGATGTTTTGAAGATGACAAAATAAATCAAAGGCTACTAACATGTTTGATGGTTGAGTAATAGACCATGCAGATGATAGAACATGTAAAGGATATTGTCAAAGTGTGAAGACGACCAGAAGACTGAACGTAACATATGACCAAAGTATATTCTGAATATTTCCAGACTTCTGTGTCAAAGTCTAAAGACTGTCAGACTCAAGACTCAAAGTCTGAAGATTGCCAAACTCGAGACTCAGATTGTAAAGTCTACAGACCCAGATTGTAAAGTCTCAAGACTCATATTGTAAAGTCTACAGACCCAGATTGTAAAGTCTCAAGACTCATATTGTAAAGTCTAAAGACTCAGACTTTACATCCAGATTCGATGAATCGTAACTCAAGCCCAATCATACAACGGCTAGTGATCTGGTTTGGATTCCACATCAAGATTGATTTGATTGAAGACAAGAACTTTCTACGAAGAAGCTTTACTTATAGAAACCAAGATTTCGTTTGTATGGGCGATCGGAATCAATTTGGAATTTTACCTTTGTCACTCAACGGCTACCAAATCTTCTAGATACAGAGCTGTCCAATGGGTATATTGGAAGACGATTCTCCGGGATGCTGTCCAACGGTTAGTTTGGAAGTGGAGAAGTATTTAAGGAGATCATGGACCGATGAGCAAGAAAGAGACGGAACGTAGAATTTATAATTCCAAAGTCTGAGCGACCTTAGATCATACACTTGTCTTTAGAGAGCTTAAACGTTTGTAATCGTGAGAGAAATACCAAAAGAGTGTCTTAGTGAGATAGTGTGATCTACTACTAAGTGTTTTCACTCGAAGTTGTAATCTTTTGTTGATTGCATAGTGGAATCCAGCCAAGAAGGCTGTTAGCGTGGGAGAGTGGACGTAGGCTTGGATTAAGCCGAACCACTATAAATATTGTGTTCTTATTCTCTTCCCTAACTCCTTTATTTTGTTCATACTAGCACTCTCAATTGGTATCAGAGCCAAGTGCTCGGTTTATAAAAGTGTTTTTACTTTTGAGCTAAAGATTCTTTATGGCTAGTATGTTGGCACCAGGACTTATGGAAGGGCAAAGCAACACAAGGCCACCATATTTTGATGGAAAGGAATACGACGTATGGAAGAACAAAATGAAAGCATTCCTAAGATCCAGAGATCTCTTACAATGGGATGTTGTGGAAAGAGGAATCAACCCCATTGCTGCGTCTACACCAAATATGAATGGCAAAGACAAAGAAACCAAACCCCCCGCTCTTATGTCTCGGACGGAGTTGTCCAAAAGAGAAGCTTTTGATGCGAAAGCAATTTATTCTTTATATTGCGCTTTATCTCTTGCTGAATATAACAGAATCTCTTCATGTGAAACAGCAAAAGAAGTTTGGGATAAACTTCATGTTACATATGAAGGGACCGATCGTGTAAAAGAGACAAAAGTAAACTTCTTGCTTGGCCAATATGAATCTTTCAAGATGAAGCAAGGAGAATCAATTGGAGATATGTTTAGCCGTTTTACAGAAATTGTAAATGGTTTAGCATATCAAGGTTAGCAAATTTCTTCTCCAATGAAGGTCAACAAACTCTTGCGAGGTCTCTCAAAAGATTGGAATCATGTCAAGACCTCAATCCGGGAGACTCAGAGGATTATGCCACTCTCCGTTGATGAATTGATTGGCACTCTTCAATCCTATGAAGTGGAACAACTTAATGACGAAGATCCCGAAGGTAAGAAGTTCATCGCTTTAATATCTAATGCTGTTTTTGATGAAACAGACTCAGAAAATGACATGGACGATGAAGAACTTGCCTTTATGGTCGAGAAATTCAAAAAGCTGAGTAGAAAAGGAAGGAACTTCGATGGAAGAAGTCAATACAAGCATAATGGCCATAAAAGAATCATGAAAGAAGATGATGATCAAGAAAATATATGCTTGATGGCATATTCAAAATTTGAGTCTGATTCAGACATAGACTCAGAATCAGAGTCTGATTCAGACATAGACTCAGAATCAGAGTCTGACTCAGACACAGACTCAGAATCAAAGTCTGATTCGGACACAGACTCAGAATCCGATGAGGAAATCGAGGTAAGCAATTCACAAATTCCTCTCAAAGTTTCAAAGTATATAAATGAGCTTTGTTCAAATCTCAAATCTTCTCTTAAAAGGATCTTCGAACTTAAAAAGGAGAGTTCTCGACTTAGGCAACAAGATCTTTCTCAAGTCTGGAGACCTATTAAGAAAAATTGGATAAAAGCAACATATTCTGCTAACTCTCATGGACCCAAGAAAAAATGGGTACCAAAGAAAAGATAAGTTATTTTTGCAGGATATAAAGAAGAAAGAAGAAAGAGGATTTGGTAAGGAATTTTTTATTCTCAATTTCTCATTATGCTTGAAATTCGATATATCATTGGTTAATTCAGATTTTATAATGATCATATTTTGCTTTATGGAAGAAAGAATCGTATGATTTATTTTTGTGATTTGTGAGTTGAGATTTGATTTAGTACGTGTGATTATTTGAGATAATTCAGATTACTTTGTCTAATTTTATACTCTCAGATTTAATCATATTTTGCAAAGTGAAAATCTGTTTTACGTGATGATGCAAGATATTCTTAGATATTCAAAGATTTTATTCTCTCTGATTTTATTGTGCTTTGACTAAGTGAGAATTTATTTTTTATAATATCATTGTGCATAATATTCTTTTTTTGAATACTCTATTATGATGAATTAAGAAAGAATATTTGATGATTATATATTTTGCTCTAACGTCATGGAAGGATCCAAATTGATGGATACCAAAAAGGGAAATGAGTTGATTGCAGGAAATTCAATAAGGCAAGAATGATTACAAATCTACACAGATTTTGGTGCAATCAGAAAATATCTCCTGCGACAATTGCAACAATTGTTTCTATTCGCAAATATTGTCATGATGACAGGGGGAGAAATCAAATCCAAAAGAAAATGAAAAGAATCGTGATCATCTCAAAAAGGCAACAAATTGAGGGGGAGGTTTGATCAATTATGGAAAGATCTTTTTGGATTGATCATGATCTTATTATGAATGGAAGGAAAGGTAAATGTGTCAGAATTTGTTCAAAAAAATCTGGTTAGTGCATCTTATATTACCTTTTGTCATTAACAAATCTCTTACTGATATTATCATTTTATTATGACAAAAAGTGTACGTGAATTTCATGATGCATCGGTGATTTTTATTGGATATTTGCTGATATAATCAAAGTGAGCTATATTGCATATCTTTAATATTCGACTTACTTTATAAAAACTGATTTTTGGAAATTGTGATTCATGCAAAATATTTGTTATTATTCTCTACGTGAATCCGTTATTATCGCTTTTTGATTATGACAAAAAGGGGGAGAAGATATGAATATGCATATGTGCTGATTGGTTGATATTATTTATTGCATAATATTGAGCCGTGATTATTTTTCTATATATTTTTATGCTCAATCTATTTGCTATTTTCTGATATCCTTTGATTTAATATTTTTAAAAGCGTGTTTACAAATCTGCATATTCAGAGATTGTTTTGTCATCATCAAAAAGGGGGAGATTGTTAGGGAAATCCCTTATGATGTTTTGAAGATGACAAAATAAATCAAAGGCTACTAACATGTTTGATGGTTGAGTAATAGACCATGCAGATGATAGAACATGTAAAGGATATTGTCAAAGTGTGAAGACGACCAGAAGACTGAACGTAACATATGACCAAAGTATATTCTGAAGATTTCCAGACTTCTGTGTCAAAGTCTAAAGACTGTCAGACTCAAGACTCAAAGTCTGAAGATTGCCAGACTCGAGACTCAGATTGTAAAGTCTACAGACCCAGATTGTAAAGTCTCAAGACTCATATTGTAAAGTCTAAAGACTCAGACTTTACATCCAGATTCAATGAATCGTAACTCAAGCCCAATCATACAACGGCTAGTGATCTGGTTTGGATTCCATATCAAGATTGATTTGATTGAAGACAAGAACTTTCTACGAAGAAGCTTTACTTATGGAAACCAAGATTTCGTTTGTATGGGCGATCGGAATCAATTTGGGATTTTACCTTTGTCACTCAACGGCTACCAAATCTTCTAGATACAAAGCTGTCCAATGGGTATATTGGAAGACGATTCTCTGGGATGCCGTCCAACGGTTAGTTTGGAAGTGGAGAAGTATTTAAGGAGATCATGGACCGATGAGCAAGAAAGAGACGGAGCGTAGAATTTATAATTCCAAAGTCTGAGCGACCTTCGATCATACACTTGTCTTTGGAGAGCTTAAACGTTTGTAATCGTGAGAGAAATACCAAAAGAGTGTCTTAGTGAGATAGTGTGATCTACTACTAAGTGTTTTCACTCGAAGTTGTAATCTCTTGTTGATTGCATAGTGGAATCCAGCCAAGAAGGCTGTTAGCGTGGGAGAGTGGACGTAGGCTTAGATTAAGCCGAACCACTATAAATATTGTGTTCTTATTCTCTTCCCTAACTCCTTTATTTTGTTCATACTAGCACTCTCAAGGATTCTGCCAAATGCAGGTGAAAATGGGCCACGAAAAGGAATTTGAAGCTGCGCTGCAGAAACTCCGTGGAAAGGATGCAGATATTTCTGAAGAGGCTGCTGAAATACAAGTAAAAGGCTTTAAGTCTATACCTGTTTCATCTTAAAGCTCAACTTTATAAGTACGAACAGCTGACGGAATGATTGAATTTGTTTTTCTTGACAGGAGTATATCGAAACTCTCCAACGGCTCCCAAAAGTCAGCGTGCTTGATTTATTTCAGAGAAGATATCTGAGCTCCGTCATCGTAATCTTCTTTCTGTATTTATTGCTATGTATCCAATAAATTCCCTCCTTCCTTGCTTTCTTAGAATGCCCTGTGGATCGGGAATATGCAGTAGTTGTACTTTTGGTGATATTTCCAATTGTTGTTTTTTTGGCTGACAAATTTGTTAAATTTTGGCTAGATTTGTGTTGGATTGATGGTCGTCCAGCAATTTGGAGGGATAAACGGCATCTGTTTCTATACAAGCAATATTTTTGAGGAAGCAGGTATGAAGTTCATAGCAAGAAGCTCTTGGGCACCACAAAAATGAAACTATGCATTGCATTTTATGATTCCAGAACGGATAACTAAATAAAGAGCAAAGCAGGAGTTCCAATTTATATAATCCAGTTAATATTCAAATGGGTTAGTAAAATTCGCAATGTCGAATGCTTTTGGTCTTTGTCACTGAATGAGCTGTACACATAATTTAGGGTTGAATCTCACAAGCAAGGTATTAGTCTCGCCTTTATAATCGCATTTGTACACTCTCCTCAGGTTTCTCCTCTAGCGTTGGAACCATAACCTATGCAATCCTCCAGGTCTGTAATTCTCGCCCTTTCCTCTTTGCTGGGGATCTAGTTTTACACTCGTCACGCTTAAAGAGTAAATTTTTGCAGGTTATTGTCACGGGTATTGGCGCTGCATTGGTCGATAAAGCTGGAAGAAAGCCCCTTCTCTTGGTAAAATAGATGAAAGTTGCTAAGAAATCATGTCTATAGTAACAAAGCTTTTCTGGTTCTGTCCCTTTCACGAGTTCTGCAACTTGAACCATAACCTCTCTCTCTCTCTCTCTCTCTCTCTCTCTCTCTCAATCGCAGATCTTAGGGACAGGATTGGTCCTAGGATGCATAGTAACTGCCCTTTCATTCTTTCTAAAGGTAAATACTATCAGTCCTAGTATCTTCCTTCTGCTTTGCAATGCTTGTCAACCAGTAACTTTTTGAGAATCTTTTGAGCTAGGTTCATGATCTGGCAGCTGATGCTGTCCCGATACTTGCCGTCACCGGCATTCTGGTAATAATCTCACCTTCCTTGATCTCTTTCTGGCTCTATCTGGTTGGCCGCTGTTGGAGAAATCTTTCCAGAATATTTTGAAGCTGACAAAACGTTTCTATCAGTCTAGTCTGGATAATTGCAGACCTTCTGTTTAGAGTCTGAAGAATTTCAAATCACCAGACTCAGCGCTCAAGACTCAAGACTCAAGACTATTCTCATTGACAGTTTTTCTAATCCAGTAACGAAGGCAATCCAGAGCCGAAGTATTTGGTTGAGGATTTAGTCCTATCCTCTGGAGAAGATCTCTTGGCTAGATAAATATAACAGATTCTTTTATTCGTAATCAAGATTGTTTGAAGATCCGATGGTCGACAAAATATTCTTGGAAGGTTCTATTCTTGGAAACCAAGATCCTGATTGTATGGGCGAACATGATTGATGGGCTATCGTCAGGTTCCTTTAATAGCTCGAATGATTTTCTTAATTGATTCCGTCCAACGGGTAGATTGGAGAAATTCCTTTGGTAAGTGCCAACGGGTATGATGGCATATATGAGTATAAAAGGAAGACGTTCTAGTTGCTTTAGTGCATGATCGATAGAGAAATTCCAGAGTCTGAAGCTCCTTGATTATTAGTCGATACATTTTGAGCGAAATTGTATACACAAAGAGTGTCTATACTTAGTGACACCTTGAGCGAGTGTGGTAGATCACCTACACCGAGAAATCAAGGAAGAACGACGCTGTAACATCTCTTTGTTCATAGTGGAATCCAGCCAATAGGCTGTCAGTGCAGAAGAGTGGACGTAGGCTTGAAATAAGCCGAACCACTATAAACCGCGTGTTCAATTCTCTCTTTCCTTCTCTCAGTCTTACTTTGATTATTGTTTGTCGCAAATCTATCAACTGTCTAGTATTGTGCAATTATCGAGAAAAATCTTTTATATACTTATTCACCCCCCTCTAGGTACTTATACTAGCTATATCAATTGGTATCAGAGCTCGTGTACTTATTTTATTTGAAGTGTTTTACTTCAGAGTAAAAGATCCATGGCTAGTATGCTGGCACCAGGGCTGGTGGAAGGGCAAAGCAATATCAGACCACCCTACTTTGATGGAAAGGATTACAACATCTAGAAGAACAAGATGAAAGCTTTCCTACGATCAAAGGATCCTCTGGAATGGGACGTTGTAGAAAGAAGAATTACTCCTACAGCTGCATCAGTCTCTGAGAGAGGGAAAGAAACTGTTGAGACCAGCGGAATGACTCAGGAAGAGATAATCAAGAGACAAGCACTCGATGCAAAAGCAATTTACTCTTTATATTGTGCTTTGTCATCAACTGCATATAACATAATATCTTCTTGTGTTACAGCAAAAGAAGTTTGGGACAGATTACATATCACCTATGAAGGAACAGATCGAGTGAAGGAGACCAGAATTAACATTCTTCTCGGTCAATATGAAGCATTCAAAATGAAACCAGGAGAATCTATAACTGACATGTTTAGCCGTTTTACAGATATTGTCAATGGTCTTGAGAATCAATGACAAAAAATTTCTGATCCCATGAAGGTAAACAAGCTATTGCGTGGACTCTCCAAGGATTGGAATCATATAAAGACTTCAATAAGAGAGACGCAAAGAATTATGCCACTATCTGTCGACGAGCTGATTGGAACTCTTCAGTCTTATGAAGTGGAACGAGTTAATGAAGACGAAGATTCAAAAGGTAAGAAATCCATTGCATTAAAATCAAATGATGATTCTGATGATACAGATTCTGAAGATGATCTGGACGATGAGGAGCTTGCTCTTATGATAAGAAGATTCAGAAAGCTGAATAGAAAAGGAAGAAGGTTCAACTCAAAGAAACAAAGTTTTCAAAGACAGCAGACCAAGTTTGTTGATGATGAGGAACCAAACAAAGATGTAGTTTGCTTTGAATGTAAGAAAAAGGGACACATCAGACCCAACTGTCCTCTTCTAAAGAAGAAGAGAGGAAAAGCTGAAAAGTTTCGTAAAGCTCTCAAAGCCGAAATATGGAGTGATACAGAGTGTGAAGAAAGTGATGATAAATATGCCAACTTGTGTCTGATGGCACAATCAAATTCAGACTCAGATTCTGGATCAGACTCAGACAGTGAATTTGAGGCAAGTAATTTTAAAATTCCTGTCAAAGTTTCTAAATACATTGATGAACTGTGTTTTAGTCTTAAGACTTCTCTCAAAAGAATTTCCGAACTTAAAAAGGAAAACTCAGCTTTAAAACAAAAGGAAAACGTTTTAGAAGAAAGAGTTAAAAGTTTAGACTTGAATGTTTTCACTCTTAAAGAAAATGAAGATAATCTTTTGAAAGAAAATGCCCTTTTAAAAACTGACTTATCAAATATTTCAAAGAAATTTTCAATAGGGTCCGAAAAACTTGAAAAAATTCTTTCAGCTCAAAGACCTTACTTCAATAAGTCCGGTCTAGGTATGACAGCAGAAACAATTCCCTTGATTGATTTTCCTAAAGTAAAAGAAAGAATTAAGAAAAGACCATCGAGAGAGGCTTACAAAAATCATTTCAAGAAAGTTTTTGTAAAGTCTGTAGGTCAAAATGCCCTCAGATGTTCAAAGTGCAACAGTCCGAATCACTTTGAAAAAGAGTGTCCTATGGTTTGGAAACCTGTTAAGAAAGTATGGGCTAATAATGTTTATCTTACTAACACCAAAGGACCCAAGAAAATTTGGGTACCAAAGAAAACTTGAGACTCTCTTTTAAATGCAGGTCTCCGTCAAGAAAAAGGTAAAGTGGTATCTTGACAGCGGATGCTCAAGACACATGACAGGAGACTCAAATTGCTTCATAAAGCTTATTCAAGTAAATGGTGGAAAAGTTTCATTTGGAGGAAACAACAAAGGAAGTATTATGGGATTTAGAACTGTGAAAATTGGAAATCTCACAATAAGCAATGTTTCTCTAGTGGAAGGACTCAATTACAATCTTCTCAGCATTAGCCAATTGTGTGATACTGGTTTCAAGATCTTCTTTAAAAAAGGAACATGTTCTAGAATCAGTAAAGACTCTACTCAGTCTTTCATGGGTCAAAGACATGGAAATATCTACCTCTTAGACGTGAAACCAAATGAATCGCAATGCCTAATCTCAATTCAAGATGAAGCAAGCTTATGGCACAGAAAGCTTGGTCATGTCAACATGAAGCAATTAGCCAAAATCTCATCAAAGCAGCTTGTTCGAGGTCTACCTAAATTACCATACCAAAAGTCCGATCCATGCACTCCATGTATTTTGGGAAAGCAGGTAAGAAATTCATTTAAGCCAATAAATCATGTTTCTACTAATCATGTACTACGGTTGCTGCATATGGATCTCTTCGGACCAACCAGAACCCAGAGCATTGGAGGTAAGAAATATTGCCTAGTAATTGTGGACGATTACTCCCGCTTTACTTGGGTATATTTCATTGCAAGTAAGTCCGAAACCTTCTTGTATTTTGAAAAATTTGCTAAAAAGGTTCAAAATGAAAAAGGATGTGTTATCTCAAGTATAAGAACAAATCATGGAGGTGAATTTGAAAATCAAGATTTTACAAAATTTGTGATGAATCTGGCTTTAAGCATATGTTCTCTTCTCCATATACTCCAGAGCAAAATGGAGTTGTGGAAAGAAAGAATAGATCTCTTCAAGAAATGGCTAGAACTCTTTTAATTGAAAGTAAGATTTCTTCACGATTTTGGGCTGAAACTGTTTCAACAGCGTGCTATATCATTAATAGAGTCTTCTTAAGACTTATTCTAGAGAAAACCCCTTATGAGTTATTCAAAGGTAAGAAGCCTATTGTTCCATACTTTCATGTATTCGGTTGCAAATACTTTATTTTGAAAAATGCAAAAGATCGAGTTGGTAAGTTTGAAGAAAGGTCAGATGAAGGCGTCTTCCTTGGATATTCTACATCAAGCAAAGCCTACAAAGTCTATAACAAGAAGAGCCAGTCTGTGGAGGAGTCAATGAATATCAAATTTCAAGACTCTACGCAAGATGAATCCAGTCTGACTCATCATGAAGAGTATGAACCTGCTCCAGACCCTCCAAAGCTTACAACTCAAGAAGCATCTCAGACTCTAGAAGACCAGCATCAAGCTGTTCGTGAAGATTCTAATAAAGAAAGAGATCATCAACCAGACAAATCAACCAGAAACTGGAAGCATAAGTCCAGTCATCCCAAAGAACTCATTATCGGCAGAATTAATGAAGGAATTCGCACCAGATCCAAAAGGTGTGAAGAGTCTAGTGTTGTGGCTCTCATTTATGAAATTGAACCAAAGAGCATAAAAGAAGCTTTATCTGATGAAAGCTAGATTGAAGCTATGCAAGAAGAGCTCAGACAGTTCAACATTAATGATGTTTGGGAATTGACATCTAAACCAAAAGGTAAAACTGTTATTGGAGCTAAATGGGTGTTCAGGAACAATATGAATGAGAAAGGAAAAGTCATACGAAACAAATCAAGACTCGTGGCCAAGGGATATACGCAAGAAGAAGGAATAGACTATGATGAGACTTACGCACCAGTAGCAAGGTTAGAAGCTATTCGACTATTACTTGCATTTGCTTGTTATAAAAATTTCAGGTTATTCCAAATGGACGTCAAAAGTGCCTTCCTAAATGGATTTATCCATGAGGAAGTTTACGTGGAACAACCTCTAGGGTTTGAAGACCCAAAGAAGTCAGACTCAGTCTTCAGACTGAAAAAGGCCTTGTATGGTTTAAAGCAAGCACCTCGAGCTTGGTACGACAGACTAAGTAAGTTCCTAATACAGAATGGTTTTGTCAAAGGTAAAGTAGATACTACTTTATTTATAAAAAAGGAAAACAAAAGCTTTTTACTTGTTCAAATATATGTGGATGATATTATTTTTGGATTCCCTAATGAAAGTCTGTGCAAGAAATTTTCAAAGTCTATGCAGGATGAGTTTGAAATGAGTATGATGGGAGAGTTAACATTCTTTCTCGGGCTCCAAGTGAAACAAATGAAGGAAGGAACTTTCATTCATCAAGAAAAATATGCAAATGATCTTGTCAAAAGGTTTGGATTGGAAAAGTGCAAAAAGACCGACATACCGATGTCATGTTCTTTGAAGATAGACAAAGATGAAGAAGGAAAGAAAGTTGATCAAAAGCTGTACAGGAGCATCATTGGTTCACTTCTTTATCTTACTGCTTCTAGACCTGGCATTTTGTTGAGTGTTTGCATCTGTGCTAGGTTTCAATCAGATCCTAGAGAATCCCATCTCAGTGTTGCAAAACGTATTATCAAATACGTTGCTTCATCTTCAAGCATCGGTCTTTGGTATCATAAGAAGGAAGACTTTAATCTTCTGGGATACTCAGACGCAGATCTGGCCGGTTGCAGAGTCGAAAGAAAGAGCACTTTGGGAACTTGCCAATTGCTTGGAAGCAGGACCGTGTCTTGGTTTTTAAGGAAACAAAGCACTGTGGCTCTCTCAACAATAGAAGCAGAGTATGTAGCTCTTGGAAGTTGCTGTTCGCAAATTCTATGGATAAAATAACAGCTACAAGACTTTGGAATTGAAGACTCATGCGCAGAGATCAGATGTGACAATACCAGCGCAATCAATCTCATTAAAAATCCAATCCTTCTTTCAAGAGCAAAGCATATAGAGATTCGACATCACTTCATTAGAGATCATGTTCAAAATGGAGAAATCTCAATTCAATTTGTTGATTCAAAAAATCAATTAGCGGATATATTCACAAAACATTTGGAGAAAAATCAATTCGATCATATTTGTTCCAGACTCAACATTTTGAAGCTTGAGGAAGTTAAAGTCTAAAGACTCTCCAACCGTCAGACTCAAACATTCATAGCTACAGACTGTAAGTTGTTATTATATTCAAACTCGAAAAGGTACGATCTTTAGTTCAGTTAATTTATAATTTCCGTGAAAAACGGAATCTTGTCTTTTCAAAAAGGATTAACCTCTATTTGGCAGTTATTGATTTTAAAATGAGGTGTCTGTTCACTTTCCTTTGTGCCGATTGATCTTTTCTTTTTTAAACTGAGTTATATATATACAGTTTTCTTTTTCGCTAAAACTTCAAAACCCTAAAAGGCATTCTCCTCCCAATCCTGTCTCTACTTCGTGTTCATCTTCGAGAAAGTTGTCATCTTTTCTTGGGAAGGCGAATAAAGGAATCTTTCAACGACAAGGAAGGATGTCTTCTTCGAGGAAGTCTTCAAGAATCGCGAACAGGGGACCACAGAGAATGAGGGAGGGGCCTACCTATTTCGATCTCACCAAAGAAGAAGATTTATCGAGTCAGCAACAGAGCCCGATTCACTCTCCACCACGTCACTCAACACCATCTACCCCACAAGGTGCGGGTTAACAACCGGAGGAAGAAATAATCGAGGACGCAAACTCTGTAAGAGTCCAAAAACCCTCTTTTATTTACAAGCTCTATTGTGCGTTGAAGAGCACTGGGACTCCGCTGAACTACGTAGATGATTTCCTTAAAGATAAGAATTATGGGAATGAGTATATCTTTTTGCGACAAATGGAGGATTTGGGAATTGCTCCCAAAGGAAAGGCTGAGGAAGCACTTGCGAACATTCCAAGTGACCCTCGTATATCGGGACTGAATCCGACTGACGGGGAACGATGATGATAAAATGTTCAAGTGAATTTCAACCTAGAATGGGTGTTGCTGCGAAGGTGAAGGGAAAAAGGATGGATTTGTTTAAATCGAAGGAACAGGAGAATCTGTTTTTCAGACTGTTGAAACGAGGGGTGATAAACTCTAGGAGTGTTGATTTCGATTTCTTGGATGCCATTAATGTGAACTTAAGGGAGAAGTTCAATCTGCTTCAACTTAAGCAATTTTGCTTCGATACCACAGACGGTTATGCGCAATTGACAGCATACTTCTATTCGAATCTTAGCTTTTTAGATGCGAATAGAATATCATTCAGTGTTCGAGACCAAGACCATGTGGTAGATGTGGACATGTTGGTTGACATAATTGGAGTTGAACGAGGACGCTATCAACCGATCAAAGTTTCAATTGCTCATGCCACACTGGAGCTTGTCAAAGACAGGGATACAGAGGGAAGAATTACCTACTCAAGAATGCGTGCCATCAACATCTTGCTTCACAAAATTGTGATCAACTGTATCAGGCCAAAGTCTACATCCAAGACTGACGTGTCTAACTCCGAGGGAAAATTGATGTACGCGATCAATACAGGGAAGAAGTTCTCTCTCCCTCACACAATTCTCTTTCACATGTACAGAGCAATGGTGAAGGACAAGGGCCAATTGCCTTACCCAGGTCTTGTGACCAAGATCTTCAGACACTTGAACATTGAACCTCCACATACTCTTTGTGTTCGACCATGCGACAAAATGGTGGTAGGTCTGAAAATGCTGACAAAAATGCGTCTGAAAGAG
Organism: Eucalyptus victrix; assembly: GCA_016097545.1. Lineage (NCBI taxonomy): Eukaryota > Viridiplantae > Streptophyta > Magnoliopsida > Myrtales > Myrtaceae > Eucalyptus > Eucalyptus victrix. The sequence goes on from CM027842.1 coordinate 14,206,551, forward strand.
CTTGCTAAGGCAATGGAGAAGTTCAGAGTGAAGACTTCAATACCTTCTGCCTCAAAGAGAAAAGGGAAGGAGCCCATTTGTGCCCCATCCAAAAAGAAAAGAACTCTCATCTTGGAGGATGAAGAAGAAGAGGAAGATCTCACTATCTCTGCCTTGATAAGGACCAGACGTTCTGTACCTGAATCGACGGAACATCAGATGAAAGAGAAAGAAGCAGAGGAAAGAGAACAGAGAGAAGAAGAGGAGCAAGCAAAGAATAGAGAAGCAGAGGAGCAGCAAGAGAAAGAGAAAGAAGCTGAAGAAGAAGGAGAAGCAGAGAAAGAAAAGTCTACAGATGAAGCTGGAGAGAAGGGGAATCAAGATGTTGAAGAGCCTGACCATCACTCTTCCCCATTTGAGGTCCTAGAGACAGGGGGAGATGGCGAGCAAGGAAGGACTACACCTCACACTGTCAACAGTGAAGGTGTAAGACGCTCACCAGCAGATCCAGAAGATTTTCAGGCTTCTCAAATGCCTGAAGAAGGACATGATACATCAACACCAAATCTGCAAGATTACACATAAGCTCCATCGTCTGCATTCACTCCATCCGCGAGAGCACATGCGAGCACACAGACGGACAATACAGCAGATTTTCATCGTACCCTTGATGTTCTTCTGGAAATGCGGGGTCAAATCTATGCTCTGGACTGTGAACTTCAAGTCATGAAGAATGCTGGACAAGTATCTTCTGTTACCCTGGAGGATAAAATGAAAGACCTCACTCTTCAAATTCAAGCCAATGCCAAAGGAGAAGAGGTGGCTCATCTACGGGAAGACTTGAAGAGGCTGGAAGGCATCGTACAATCGATGGGAGATTTCCAGATTGTGCGCATTCCCAAGCAGACTTGACTCTTTTCTCACCTTTTTAATGATGACAAAAAGGGGGAGAATTGCAATTTGAACTTTAAACTTTGACTTTAAATTTCTTTTGTATGTTTGAATATGTTTGTTTTTGAGCATGACTTGAGTGAACTTGGGTGTGAACTTGAATTTGACTGACTTGAGTGTGGATTTTGATTGATGCTTGACCGTTTGCATTTATATCAAGTGTTGTTGTATGGTATTACTCATGAAAGACTAACCGATTTTCTGTGGATGCAGAGTCTGGTTGTTTTATTAATCTTTATGAGATAGCCATATTGCTTGAGAAATGTTTTGCAGGTCAAAGTTGTTCAAATCTACAAAAAAGTTTTATCACCATCAAAAAGGGGGAGATTGTTGGAGAAATCTTTCCAAAATATTTTGAAGTTGACAAAACGTTTCTATCAGTCTAGTCTGGATAATTGCAGACCTTCTGTTTAGAGTCTGAAGACTTTCAGATCACCAGACTCAGCGCTCAAGACTCAAGACTCAAGACTATTCTCATTGACAGTTTTTCTAATCCAAGTGACAAAGGCAATCCGAGCCGAAGTATTTGGTTGAGGATTTAGTCCTATCCTCGGAGAAGATCTCTTGGCTAGATAAATATAACAGATTCTTTTATTCGTAATCAAGATCGTTTGAAGATCCGATGGTCGACGAAATATTCTTGGAAGGTTCTATTCTTGGAAACCAAGATCCTGATTGTATGGGCGAACATGATTGATGGGCTATCGTTAGGTTCCTTTAATAGCTCGAATGATCTTCTTGATTGATTCCGTCCAACGGGTAGATTGGAGAAATTCCTTTAGTAAGTGCCAACGGGTATGATGGCATATATGAGTATAAAAGAAAGACGTTCTAGTTGCTTTAGTGCATGATCGATAGAGAAATTCCAGAGTCTGAAGCTCCTTGATTATTAGTCGATACATTTTGAGCGAAATTGTATACACAAAGAGTGTCTATACTTAGTGACACCTTGAGCGAGTGTGGTAGATCACCTACACCGAGAAATCAAGGAAGAACAACGTTGTAACATCTTTTTGTTCATAGTGGAATCCAGCCAATAGGCTGTCAGTGCAGAAGAGTGGACGTAGGCTTGAAATAAGCCGAACCACTATAAACTGCGTGTTCAATTCTCTCTTTCATCCTCTCAGTCTTACTTTGATTATTGTTTGTCGCAAATCTATCAACTGTCTAGTATTGTGCAATTATCGAGAAAAATCTTTTATATACCTATTCACCCCCATCTAGGTATTTATACTAACTATATCAGCCGCCACAACAACTCTCCACTATTAATTTTTCTGTTCTGTTTTTTCCAATGCTCAACTATACATAGCAGCATTTTCCGCTGGAATGGGCGCGGTTCCTTGGGTCGTGATGTCCGAGGTAATCCTAAACATCCCCCGAAGTTTCATGCTTATCAAATTAAAGGGTCGTTTCCGTAACTAGTGTTGTTACGAGTGTTTAAAAAATTTGCCAATCATGTAATGTGTTACTGGTGTTCAGATTTTCCCCATCAATATCAAAGGAGTAGCTGGAGGGTTTGCAACACTAGTAAACTAGTTCGGCGCTTGGACTGTTTCCTACACTTTCAACTACTTAATGAGCTGGAGCTCCTATGGTACGACTCTGCTGAAAACGCTCTTTGAACTGTTCCTCTGGCAGGAGCTCGATAAACATTTGTCACATTGGAACATGAGTTGTTGTGAGAATTCAATCAAACTATAGACTTGAGACTTAACTTTTCCTAAAAACTTCAATCCTATTTGGAGCTGGAGGTGTCTGCCACTCTGTTCTACATGGTCTCGAATGCATATTCAGTCCATTTATTTCAATCAATGTGTTTACAGCAACTTCTACCTAGATTCGAATATCATGAAAATTGAGTCAACGTGTGATTTAGAAAAGAAAATAAGTGAATTGGGTCTTTCTGCAGAATGATTAATAGACAGGTAGTATATATCAAAGCATTCTTCCCATGAGAAAAATGTAAGAATATGCTTCCGCAAAACTTGTCAAAAGCAACTCTGCCGGCTTGCTTCACAGGTACCTTCCTTCTTTATGCGGTGATTAACGCTGCAGGGATGGTGTTCGTGATCACGGTGGTCCCTGAAACGAAAGGGAGGAGTCTTGAGCAGATTCAAGCAGCTATCAACAAAGAATGAAAAATGCCTGCACTCTTCCATGTAGTCCCATTTGAGCTTACATGACACCCGCAATACCAGACATTCGAAGATGGAAAATGATTATGAAGCAGGCAACAGCATCCTTCATAAAACGACGTTATTGTTGAGATTTATCAGTTCATTCATGGAGTGGTTTTATTGCAGGAAAGAGATAGGGTTATTTTATAGGAGAGTGATTGATTGATCTATGAGAATAATGTTTCAATTGCTAGTGAAAAAGCGCATATTGCTTTATTTTTGTGAATTCGAACATTACACGTATAGTCTTCGTGTGCGTCGGGCAATGACAAAGCAAGTGACTTTCAAATCAAGGCTCGCGTCCATCTATTGTTGGTTGAGAAATTATTGTATGGCCTTTATTCTTTTCTCATAATGCACAACGATAGTCTTCAGTGCTATTATTAATCTTTTCCGTTACAAACTTCATTTTTGTCAAAAATGAAAAATCTTAACTGCGAAATACATTATCATTTTTTATAGTAAAATATGGTGCTGAATGAATCGATTCTTTTTTTTTTTTATGGGACTAAGAAAAGTCAATCTGGAAACTGCAGAGAAGTTTCTTTTTTAATCAACGTGAAAGCTATGCATAAATAATTCCAACACTGTGTCTTGTCACCTTGATTGCCACATGAGACCCACTTTTTCTTCGCTAGACTTTGTGTTGATGGTTGACTTGAAAATCTGCATCTATACTCCTTGCATGACAATGAAGCTAGTGAGGTTCTAGTCAAGGCGTGTCGGTACGCCACTAGAAATTATCATATTGCTTTCTTTCTTTCATAATGTGTTACACCATCCAAGAAGCACTTATTTCTTATTTTCCTTTTACTTTTGCCAAAAGCGACATTATACAAGTTAATATTCTTGTTCATAGTCTATTTTTGTTACCAATTTCTGTTTTTTTTTTGTCAAAAATAAAAATCTTAGATGATGAAATACGACATCTTTTTTCCTTTTCATCTTCACAATTTAACGAATGGACACTTGTTGAGGCCTAAATTTTGACGATCCAATAATTTATTTATTGCATAAAAATTAGGGATTAATTTTACTCCAAAAATATTAGAATTAAATTGTGTAGGATATAGTTTTAGGAGCATTTTTTTTATTTGCATCGGACTGGTGACAGATGGGTTTAAATTGGTAGTTTTGAGCTTTAATTTGACAAGTCGGACTAAACCCATGAAGAGAGCAAATTAGCCCGAGTCCTTTTTTTATGACCGAAAATTATCTTGTGAGAAATTGAGATTTAATATTTTCGGTGATATGACGGTGAATTTTTCAATATCCTCAAGGAGATATCAAGAGCTCATCTTTGCAAGATTTGAAATTTGAGAAAAATCCTATCACAATTTTGAATCTTTAGCAATATGTGATAAAATCAGCACAGAATATTCGGGATGAGATCTTCGGGTACGTTGATAAAAGCTTCAGTCCCTCGCTTATAAATTGGCTCGCATACAGACGAAAAAGGGGCTTCTCTTTTCATCACTTGGTAGAAGGGGCTTTTCTCGATTTTTTTTTTTTTGGAGGGAGAAAACACGATAGCGAGGGGGCCACACACAATTGAAGACCTGGCCATTCACTGAATTGAGGGAAAAATCGTGAGGGGAAGCTTCTGTACAGAGTGCTCGTGAAGGTGAGAGTGAATAAAGAGGCTAAAAAGGCCACACTTAGTCCACGGTTGGAAGAGAGCCCTACATACTCGCGAAGTTGACCCACTTGCCGATTCTTCACAGCACCAGGAATCGCAACCCCTCCTATTGCCGATTGAGGAGTCCCATGTGAAAAGCCAGGTTCGCCAAGCCCATTGATACAACCAGTAGCCTCGTGACGAGCTGCAGCTTCTGAAGGACAAGTTGTTCTGATTTGCCCCCGCTTGCTTGATGCTGACCTTGACGATGTTGCAATCCACCGCCCATGGACGTCGCTGCTCCTGCTGTCCATTGCATTGATGAGGGCTGACCTGACTGGGATCCACAACGACGACATTGAACACCTAACACCGCAAGTTCCAACCTCAACGACTAAGCTGCTGTCCCGACGTGCCCCGACCCCTACCCTCATCGTTAAGTTCCAGCAATTCCAGGAGAGGTTCTTTTGCCGAAAGTATTCACGTTGAATATTATCCAGTCAAAGAAGACAATTCCGCTTGCTGCATGAAGAAGATCCATTCACTTTGACTTGCAAAAGATGTCAGAGCCAACGTGGTGATGTCCGAACTCCATATTCAGTCGTGTGGGCAAAAAGGATCAACCCACAATTCGACGCATTCACTCATCATCAAAGGCCACCTGTTCTGCCTTGCCTACAGGTCATCCCATACAACGTTCCTGATTCAAGCGGCCAGGAGCCTGTCGTTGCCAATTGCCCACAATCGCCGATCCACGAAGTTCCTATTTTTGCAGGTTCGTTGACCGTGAGCCCACGATCATCCTTTACTGAGGAGCACCATTGCGTCGAATCTCGCCCACCAACCATTACTGGTCACCCTTGAGTCGATCCCATTGATTTCAAGTTTGGCAATATTACTTGCGAAATTAGGTAATTATCTTATCTAAATTTGATTTGCATATTTTATTGCCTAATATATATTTGTCAATATCTAACTCGCATATTTCAGTGATAAGCAAATCCCATCAATTAGGGTTTATTGCCTAATTTGCAATTGCACACCGATTTTTTATTCCATCTATAAAGCTTTAGATGGAATAATTAATTACGCGAGAATGAAATTGATATTTGGATCTTTAAGACTTAAGATCAATTTATCGATTTTATTAACGAATAATAAGTTATTGTCTATCGTTGGCCTCTATGGTAGAATCAGCCGGGGGCCGAAGAGGCGGTGGTTTACCCAGTGACGGATGTTAGCAGTTCAAGTCCACTTATCTCCAACTCGTGAACTTAGCCTATACAAAGCTATATGATAGCACCCAATTTTTCCAATTCAGCAGTTCAATCTATGATTTCTCATTCATGGACGTTGATAAGATCCTTCAATTTAGCAGCACCTTATGATGGCATAGCCTTAAAGTGAAGGGCGAGGTTATCGTGAATGATTTGGTGCTTATCTTTTAATCGCTTTATTTATCCCAAAAATGCAAAAAAAAAAAAAAAATTGCATTTGCATATCATGTAGATTAGAATTAATTTCCTAGATATAGTTGCATGATAGAATAGTTAGATTCCTTTCGATTATATTAGAATGGATGCTTAGATGGTTTCTAGGTTAGATAATATCTTTGAATTAAATTGCATGTCGACATAAATTTTCTAAATTAAGATAGGATTTAGATTGGTCTATTTCCTAACTTAAAATAGATAATATCTCACTTTAGTTAGATTTTTAAAAAATATTTTTTAACAATTTTAATTATGAATTTTTATAAAAAAAATACAAAAAAATCATGCGCATGTTGAATTAGGTTCATGAAATGCACGTCATTTAGTGTTTGTTGCTAGGTCCATTTAATTAGGAATTGCCTGTCATTAGAATTAGGTCATATTGTCATATCATTTCATGTTAGATTAGTGGAATGCATTGCATAGAGCATGATCTTCAATGAAAAAAAAAAAAGAAAGTAATTGCGTGTTAATTAGAAATCATATCTAGGATTGTTGATGTGAATTCTGATCTAACATTGCATATGTTTTCATTGCCATGAGGTAAGTCTTGCAATTTATTCACTGCTTTATCTGGGTGTTAAATTGGTGGTTTGTGCACCCGTATAATCATCTCACATGTTAGGAGAGTAGATTAAAATCAATTCAAGCTGCCAAAACAGAAAAAAAAGGTACCGAAAGGGCGTTAGAGAAATCTAGCGTAACCAAGTCCCCGAACTCACAAATCTCTAGTTAGTAGAAGTAAAGTAAATCTCCCATTACTTTACTTGGGTTTCTAATCGACCCACCGAAAATAGATTAGTGGCGACTCATGATTGAAAAAATCATTTGCGTGTTAAGAAACTTGAACCTAAGTCGTGAATTGGTATGGGCTTGGGAAAGCCTAAGCTAAGTCTAGACTTAGCAATTCATTAGCCAAACCTTAGGTGGTTCACCAAAAATTTTGGTCGCGACAACACTTATGGATATTAGCCTTGAAAAGAAAATATAATGCCAATGCCTCACTCAAATGGATTTTGTTCATTCTAGAGTACATGACATACAAATTGATTCTCTCTCTCTCTCTCTCTCTCTCTCTCTCTCTCTCTCTCTCTCTCTCTCTCTCTCTCTCTCTCTCTCTCTCTCTCTCTCTTTGGGTTTAAAATTGATTCTTTTTTAATAGTACTAAGAAAAGTCAATATGGAAACTGCAGAGAAGTTTCTTTTTTAATCAATGTGAAAGTTATGCATAACTAATTCCAACTTTGTGTTTTGTCACCAAAAATGCAAGGGCTGCAATCTTCACTAGACTTTGTTTTATTGGTTGACTTGGAAATTTGCATCACCGATGACTCCCGACTCTTTTCATTCATATAACTGGGCCTCCATCACATTGCCAATTAGCAAAAACTTCCATTGCATCAGATCAAATGATAGAGAGATGATTAAGTCTTTGAGCTCCACGAGCATGTTCCGTGTTTTGCTTTTCATATTGCATGTCCTGCTGTTACTGGGGATGAGCTGCGGTGCAAAGAAGAATCACTTGTGCGCCGCTTCATCTTGCGGTGAGATCCGTGATATACACTATCCCTTTCAATTGAAAAGTGACCCAAAACATTGTGGCCGCTCTGAGTATGAGCTAGTTTGTGAAATTAATCGTACTTTTCTATATCTATATGCCGGTCGATATTATGTGAAGTCGATTAACTATTTTGATTTAGATGATTTATATGATTTTTTCAGTACAATCACGGTGGTTGACGATGGATTGCAAAAAGGTAATTGCTCATCCCTCCCTCGTCAATCATTAGCGAGGTCCAACTTTAGTGCTCATGATGCATACCGTGGTGGTCTTTCGCCCTTAGCTGAACCGGCGGTCTTCATGAAGTGCTCACAGCCCGTTGCTTCTGCTTTGTATATCAATACTGAACCATGTATTGAGGAAGCATCCCTTTTTGATACACCCCCTAATTTTTTCCAAATGAAGGCATACTCATACGCTTTGTATGGGTCTGATCTACTAATATGGGACATCAAGGATTCTTGCAACATAACCATGATCACTCTCTTATCGAGCCAGGAAGTGGATCGCTATAAACGTGTGAGCCCACCGTATACGGACCTCCACAACATGATGGCTGAAGGATTCAATCTCTTATATTCTGAACCTGATTCATCGGAAATATTCCAGATTTGCGTGATAAGTTTCAGATACCGAATGGCGTGGTGCAACCCATATGACTCCTGTAAGCTGACTTTCCCTAAAGCTTTTCCTTCTTTACTCTCTTACTTTGTTTCTTCTTCTTCATCTTCATCCTTTTTTTAAATGTTAACTCTGCTGAAGGATCTTTTCAAAATTTACTTGGTGATGTGGCATGTTTCAATTGGATATTGCAATACGTTTGGTTCAATTTATTGAGTCATCACTATTCTTTAATACCCAATTTAAAAAAAAATTGCCACATTCGTTTAGTGAAAGAGTTTAGAAATTTTTTTAGTAGATTGGTCGTGCATTGCTCCTTTATTTTACAACTATGGAGGTTTTCTGGAAGTGACACTATTTCTGTATTTTTTTTTTTTGGGCCTTATTCACTAAAAAAAAACCAACTTTAAATTTAGTCCCGATTATGTTTCGAACTTTTTTTTATCAGAAAAACCTAAACTTAGGTCCAGTCCAAATTTGCCTCAATCTTTTCTTTGTCCGGAAAAGACCTCAATCTTTAGGCCTAATCCCAAATCTACCTCGAACTTATTTTGTCTAAAAGAAAAAAACACCAATTTTTACTCTAATCCCAATCTACCCATTAGCCCTCTGTTCAAAAATCACCGTTAGCCGTCCCTAATTTTCATATCTTAGAATAGCTTCATTTGAAAGTAATTTTCCATGTCACCTTACTGAAGTGGATTTGTTATTGATGTTGAAATGCCACATCAAGTTGGGACTCGACTGCGGGGGTAGGTTTGGGAATATATTAGAAGTTGGTGATTTTTTAAAACAAAACAAAATTTGAGGTAAATTTGGGATTGTACCTAAAGTTTAGGGTTTTTTATGAGACAAAAAAGTTCAGGCTGAAATTGGACTAGAACTAAAGGGTTTTTCAGGGAATTAGGTCTTTTTTTGGGGAAGATTGTTCGATTTAATAATATCTCATGTCCCTTCAATCACTGTTAATGTTACGAGGAACTTGTGAACATTTGGTACATTTAGGAGAACAAAAGCAAAAACGTGTTTCTTCAAAAAAAAGAAAAAAAGATCATGCAACATTAACATGGATTTCATGAGTGAATAGGATAACGTCAGATCTGGGCGCTATCTAGAAAAGTGAAACTCGTTCACTCTTTTTTTATTCTAGACTTCTCCACTTGCCAATTTCAATGAACAAAAGTGTGGCTTTGCACTTTGCAGTGATTGCATGAATTTATCTTTCACTAGGGGTATATCTTAGCGTGAATTGCTTCTTCACTGATTGGTCTTTAATTCTAATTAACCATTTTTAGTAATTTCTCACGAATTCTCTTACTATCTATAGCTAATGGCATGCCCCTTTTTGCACTCCGTCTTGTGCCTGTCGCAGTATTGAATCTCTTCTTTTTCTTGGGTATGATAAGTCCTTTTTCTCTTCACACCTATGAAGCTCTCATTCAACACTTTGACAAACAAAAATTGTATGTGTAAATTTTTTTTTTTTGACACTATGCTAATCAATGGCCAAATTTCTTTGTAGTCCACTTCCTAGTAGCAAAATTCATACTTGGAGCTCCGTGTGTGTTGATACTTCTAATCTTGAAGTGGATGAGAAGGCATTAGGCGGCAGACGCAAATATTGAAGAATTCCTACTAGCTCACAACAACTTTTTGCCCATAAGGTACTCTTACTCAGATATAAAGAAGATCACAAAAAAATTCAAATGCAAGTTAGAGGAAGGGGGATATGGTTCTGTATATAGAGGAATACTTAGAAGTGGCAATGAAGTCGCAGTTAAGATTTTGAACAAATCAAAATCTAATGGCTAGGATTTTATAAGCAAAGTGGTCACAATTGGAAGGATCCACCACATTAATGTGGTGCAACTTGTTGGTTTTTGCTTCGATTACTCCAAACAAGCTCTTGTCTATGATTTCATGCCGAATGGATCTTTGGATAAACACATTTCCTATAAGGATGGTGATGATCCTCTTAATTATAAGAAAATGTATGAGATCTCTCTTGGCATAGCTAGAGGGATAGAGTATCTACATCGGGGATGTGATATGCAAATTCTACATTTTGACATCAAGCCTCACAACATTCTCCTAGACCGAAGTTTCACTCCGAAAGTTTCTGACTTTGGACTTGCAAGACTTTATCCCACTGATCGCAATATAGTATCGCTGACTGTAGCAAGAGGAACCCTGGGTTATATGGCTCCTGAGCTATTCTATAAAGACATTGGTGGCCTTTCTTACAAAGCCGATGTTTATAGTTTTGGGATGTTATTAATGGAAATGGCTGGTAGAAGGAGAAATCTAAATGCACATGCAGAGCGTTCGAGTCAAATTTACTTTCCTTTGTGGGTTTATGATCAACTTGGTAAAGAAAAGGAACTTGAAAGGGTAGATGTCATAGAAGAGGAAAGAGAAACAACGAGGAAGATGATAATCATTGCATTGTGGTGTATACAATTGAGCCCTAATGATCGGCCATCGATGAGGAAAGTCCTAGATATGCTTGAAGGAGATATGGATAGACTGCAACTGCCTCCAAAACCACTTTTGTATCCAATGGAGGCACCGGTTGATGATGCTAACGCTGAGATAGAACTTGAAACAGTCTCATCTTCGTCAAGTACTCCGATAGTTTCTAGTGGTTACCAATTTTAGCATGACCATGAGTTTACGAAATCATGTTTTTGTGATTGTTCCCTTATAATGAGATGCAAAAATTATAAATAGTACTATCAACATGTATCATCATTTAAAATGTAGTTGTAAAAATTTTACATGTTTTTCTTATGGCACTAGTTTTTTTATCGGTCGAGTTCAGTCCATATTTTATAAATGACGATGAATGTTGTATGGCATTCATTCAATTTTTGTTTCATGTGAATCCTCTTGGTATAATAAGGTAATTTTTTATTCGTGTCAATGTTTGCATTTTGAGCAACAAATCTCTCATTTCCATCAAAACCTCTCATCCCCACTCTTTGACCTCTATTTGATCACCTACGTTGAAGATAGCTACCTGCTCAAGCTATCTCCGACTTGGACCTCATGTCACGGGATGGGTCCAAGCCTAACCGATGAGCGATCAGCACTTGTCAAAGAGTAAAGACAGAGTAGGCTGACAATTTTGCCTTTACGATGAATGGAATTTGAACACGTGATGTTATGTTAGAGCATATGATGTATTACAAAAGCTCAATCCCTAAATGCAGTAAGAACTTGTGCGTTCACTTGATGATATGACATGAGATGGTACCTTACATTATTTAGAACAAGCATTACATTCCTCACTGTTGTTCCTTGCACAAGAGTTTTTCTACTAAGCAAACATCCCTCGAGACACCAATGTTGATAAGGAACGCATGATCTCCACTTCGTTCAGAGATCGCAAACGGAGAAGTATAAATTTTAATTTTTATTATTATCAAAATAAAGCAAAAATAAAAAAAATATTCTAAAAAAGTAGAAAATGCAAAAAATTAACAAACCTAATCTCTTTAGTGGTCATGAAATTCCACATGAGAATGGTCCTCCATTCTGGGTGAGTGTGCACATGGAAAAGGAGTTTGGGAAAACGAATTCTTCTTTTTAATGTGGAGTTTTTTTTTTTTTGGCAACCCAAGAACCGCTATACAGTTGGCAACCGGCGACGTAAACTCGGGGGAGCACTAGGACGGGGACCCACCACCCACAGCACCCCACTTAAGTTGCACAACGTGACGAGTTGGGGAATTGAACCCTGGCCTTTCGTGTGGCCAGTGTGTGCCCTAACCAACTCGCTCACCACGGGGTGGGTTATGGAGTTAATATCATGAAAAAACCCCAAACTTATACACCGTGACAAATTTATCCCTAACTAAATTTTGGGTCATATACACACGTGACACATTTACCCTCTGTTAGCTTCCGTGAAATTTTATCATTAAATTATTGAGTTGAATGATATAGACAATTAACGTGGCAAGTTCACATGGAAATCCATAGGGTTAATACAATGAAAAATCACAAACTAGTACATATGTAACAAATTTACTGAAAATTAGTTTTTGAATCACCAAAAACGCAAACTGGTACACACATAACACATTTACCCTTCGTTAGTTTTCATCAAATTTTACCATGAAATTTATGAGTTAACCAAATTGAGCTCAATAAACATTTTGTCACATTGGAACGTGAGTTTTTGCACGGATTCAACCAAACTTCAGACTCGAGACTTAGCTTTTCCTAAACTCTTCAATCCTATTTGGAGGTATAGGTGTTTATCACTCCGTTCTTCACGCTCTCAAATGCATATTCGGTCCATTTATTGCAATCAACATGTTTACAGCAACTTCTACCTACATTCGAATATCACGAAATTTGTTCGAAGTGTCATTTAGAAAAGAAAAGTGCGTTTTTCTGCAAAACGATTAATAAACAGGTAGTATATAATAGAGCATTCTTCCCATGAGAAAAATGTTGATATGCATCCGAAAAACTTGTCAAAAGACAATAACTCTGCTGGCTTTGCTTCACAGGTACCTTCCTTCTTTATGCAGCGATTAACGCCGCGGGGATGGTGTTCCTAAAACGAAAGGGAGGAGTCTTGAGCACATTCAAGCAGCCATCAACAGAGAATGAAAATGGCAGCACTCCAAGTTATTTATTCATTGCTCTTCCTTGTAGTCTCAGTTGAGCTTATATGACACTTCCAATGCCACACATTCGGAGATGGAAGATGATTTTGAAGCAGGCAACAGCATCTTTTGTTCAATAAAATGACATTATTGTCAAGATTATTCAGTTCTTTCATAGAGCAATCATACTGCGGGAAAGAGATGAGATTATTGTATTGGAAAGTGATTGATTGGTCCGTGAGAATAATATTTCAATTGCGTCGGTCTATATCTGACTGAGAAATCATCATGTGGCCCTCTTTCTTTTCCCGTAATGTGTTGCATTGCCCAAGCAGCAATAAGCACCTACTCCTTATTTTTCTTTTTATTTTCATGAAAGGCAACCTCAAATTCTATAAAATTTATGTTGCCATTAATTAGCACCATACATTTCCATATTTTTTTGGAGGTTAGGACGTACGATAATAGTCTTCAGGTGCTGTTATTTATCTTTTCATTATCCAATTTTATTTTTCTCAAAATTGAAAAACGTTACACTGCAAAATGCATTATCATTTTTTTTATAGTATTATATGGCGCTAAATGGACCTATAGTTGATACATCATTTTGCATAATGTATGTCCAAATGTTTTGGAATACGTGCAAGAGATAATTTAGGATACTTTGACCAAGAGATTTTCCGCTTAAAAATTTGACTAATCATTGCTGAATATTTAATGACGATATAGAAAGCAACTAAGGTATCATCGCGTGTGGAGATGCTCGCACAACAAACCAATTTTTAGAAAGGGGAATATGAAAAATGTAATCAGTAATAATATTACTATAAAAAAAAATTAAACATGTGCAGTTAAAACGTCATTGGATGCATCAATTAAAATGAACTTGGTTGTATTATATGGAAAATCCATTTCAATCTCTTCAATTATATATAATGGTACCCATTAGCTTGAGAAAAAAAATGGTAAGTGCTAATTACAATTATTCGAAAGCGCGTTTGTATCGCTGAAAAGAATTTCTATGAATATATTTTCCAAACTTTCCACTGTTATGTTCATAGTGGTAAATCGGTTGATCGTCTCATTTAAAAATGCATGACATCTCTAATTCCACACATTTAGAGATGAAAGATGATTATGAAGTAGGTGTCATGACCTACCCTTCGGTAGTGAAGAAATTAGGTTTATGGATATTGTCTAAAAGATAGGCCTACAACCCTAGTTTTAGATGTGAGCTCTCCTAAACTCATACATCGCATCACATTGGTTATTCAAATTGATGCTATGAGAATTTTTCAATGAGGAGTTGCTACTAGCCTACTGGGGTCGACTAAAAATAAAGTAAAACATATGTAACCAGATAATTTAGGGTTGGGAACTTAATTACACTAATTCATCAAATGCCATTTTGGTATCTAATCTATTTCATTTCACAAAAAAAAAAAAAAATTGTCAGGCAGCTTGGATTATTTTAAACCTATCCACTAACATATGAGATAATCATGTTGGTGTGCAATCATTAAAATAACAATCAACAATCAAGAAAAGCATTAAATAAATTGCATAGGAACACAAAGATCTAATATTACCAAATAAGGAGCATGCAATCTCTAACTAAGCTAAAGGGAGTCCATAATCAACATTGAAAGTGCGTAATCAAGGGCATTTATTTTTAAGGACAATCAGAATCTTATGGTAAAGCTGTAAGGATTTGTTCAATTCTTGAGCACAATTTTCTTATCAAGGACCTTAACACATTTTAAGAGTATTTACTAAAAAAACTAACTCTTAAGCTTTTTCCTAATTTTTAGAAAAAAATAAGTTTTCTCTTAAATTTTTTTACAAATTAATTCCAAAAATAGGGACTCGGGCTGGGCCCCAAGGTCCGGTGAGAACATGGGTTGCTATGGGCTTTGCGGGCTTGGACCGGGAACATGAATTGGGCTCTATTAAAACAAACCTCCATTTTAGTACTGGACTCTCAAAGACCCACTTCATTAAAATTTAAACCCAGCCCAAAAATTCACAAATTAAGCCCAGCCCCAGTCTGCCCAACTTAAACCAAACCCAAATCTACTGAAACAAAACCTCAAGCCCATCTTCCCATCCTCTTTCCATGAACGTCTGCACCAGGCCTATTTTCGTGATTTCTTTTATTCTCTCTCAGCCTTTCAATGTCTTATTCTAAGAAAATATTGGGTGGATTTAACACTCCACGTAGGCGAAAATGTATCACCATACAAAAGTCGACACGTGGCAAATTTGGCCCCACCTGTCAACGCCCTATCTCTCTGTTAACTCTGTCTCTCTCCCATTCACTCTCTCTCCTCCCCTCCATTTTTGTCCACAACTCTCTCCCCCTCTTCTCTCTTACTTCTCTTTTTTCGAGAAAATTTCCCTCATTAGTCTGACACACGCAAGGGAAAAGACAAGAAGAGCAGAGAGAGAGAGAGAGGGGTGGGAAAGAAGAAAAGAAAGCAAGGGAGGAAGTCTTCTTCTTCGCTCATCTTTGACCGAGTATTCCCCATTCCTAACGCCGCTGCTTCCCACCGCCTCGATGAGTCACTCTTGACGCCATTGTTTTTCCCAGTACGCCGCCGCTGCTGCTGCCCCAAGCGCCGTGACACCCTTGCCCGCCACTGCGGACGTGACCTCATCCTCGTCCTCGTCCTCTTCGCCATTGTTTGCAGGTTCCTCGGCAAATCCAATAGCGGCGGGGATAGGGGTCGACGGGGTCATACCAAACATCGGACTCTCGAAAGTCGTCGTCGTCGAACTCAGGGATGCCGTACAAGTGGCACGACAGCTACGACCGTCGGAACTCCGAGGGGAGCGAATATGGGTTCTCCGGCAGTTTGTCTGGCCGATGAGAACCAGTAGCTTGTACCTGGATCTGAGGGTGCGTACTCACCGTGGGATTACGGCGAAGGGCGGCGGAGATTCTAAGACAATACCCATCTTGTCGTGGGTCGGGGCTTCGGGACGTAATCGGTCTATTCCAGGATAAGAAGGAACAGAGAAGTAGAAGACGAAGAAGAGAAGAAGTTCAAGACCAAGTGTGTGGTCGCCGAAGATAGTGGTGATCGTAATGCTGCAGTCGAGGAAATGGAAGTTCTAGTCACGCCTCCACTGCCCTCGCCACCCTCGCTTTCCCTGCTGCGAGCGCGGGCAGCTGGAAATGATTGGAAGCCGACGAGGAGGTATGAGACTGTTGCTCACACGGCTAAGGATGAGGTTAAAAAACCGCTAGCGGCGCCGCCAGCGCCTCTGCCACCTTTGCTGCTGCCAAAGCCCATGTTTCCCCCGATGGAGGAAAGAAAAGAGAAGTGGAGAGAGAAGAGGGGGAGAGAGAGCTGTGGGCAGAAATGGAGGGGAGGAGAGAGAGTAAATGGGAAAGAGACGGAGTTAACGGAGAGAGTAGGCACTAACAGGTGGGCCCAAATTTGTCACGTGTCGACTTTTGTATGGTGGTACATTTCGCCTACATGGAGTGTTAAACCCACCCAATATTTTCTCCTCTTCTTCTTCTTCGTGCCAACTCCCCTGTTATGTCCTTTATCGAAGCCTCCCACACTGACGAACTCCACATTGGAATTTCGCCGGACGGACCCATGGCAGAACTTTAAATGGATCAACGACAACACCCAATGTCGCCGGCCGTCACCAAGCCATCTTGGCTCACCACCGCAAAACCAAATTCGCTGCCAACGTCTCCCATCACGCAGGCCGCCACCACCACTCATCAAGTTCAATGAAAGATACACAGCATGTCTCGAGCGAAATGCCGAGATGCAGTGACTTCGTTGCTCGTGAAAATCGAGCTTAACAACTAATGACCCCGGACGAACTGCATCAAGTGGTACCTTCGCATTCGAGCGAAAATAGAAGCCATTTCTTAAACAATTCTCTCAGAAACATTTCATTGAGCAAGTCTTAGGCGTTCGACTAAAAGTGACATGGAATACCGATGAACCTCCACTTTGGTGTCAAGCTCATCCTATGACATCTCAAGTCAATGAAAATATGTCAAACAGATTCATTGTATGCTTTCACGAAGACAAACGAAACCTCATCTCATTTTTAGAATAACACTAACTAAGGCATTATATCGAGCATGAGCACGGATTATGGAGAGGTCGTAAACCCATTATAGACTCTAGCTCGTGTCCAGACTCAAAAGAGAACAGCAAGTGACACTCAAACTCGACAAAAGGGACTGCTCATTCAAACCAAGCATGCTCGAGGACCAGGGAAACGAGACCCAGCTATCGTTTCGGTTCCGTTTTAAATAAAACCAAGCAACAGAGTTCCCAGAGAGTAGTGTTCGACCGCAAATATCCCTACTCGGCTCGGCGACAACTGCCAGGAGGTGAGCCTGAAGCGAGACGAGCTACGGTCGGCCGCCTCGATGTTGCACCAAGCCAGGATCATCGGGATAAAAGTGGATTGAACCCAAAGAAAACTCACGAGGAATTCGGGCGGCGAGGAATAGGTAGCCGCGGGCTCGAGGGTGTTGGCTGAAGATCGCCGGTTTATGTTGGGGTGGCCGGGTAACGCTTGTGTGAGGACGAAGTTCGGCTTCTGCGTCTCGCTTTCTCTCAGTCCATCCCTCCGCTCACTCTCAGTTCTCTCTCCACTTCACCCTTTGCTCACTCTCTCCGATCTCACTCTCTCTATTGCTCTCGCTTTCTCCAGCCTCTCGCGAAGAACTCGAGAACACAGTCGCCTCTCTCCCGCTCTCCCTCGCTATCCACCTTCTCGGTCTCCCCTCTCGAGCAGCTCCGGCCCTCCTTGGCTTTCAGCAGCACCCTTCCAGAAGCAGCCACCCTGGAGCTTCCTCTCTTTTATGGCTCGCTCCTTCTCTCTCTCGAGCTCGCCTTCTCACTCTCACCAGCTCTCTCTCTCTCTCTCTTGGTTGCTCTTCCTCGGCCGAACAAACCCAAAAAAACTAGAGAGACCCCCCTCCCTTAGCTGCCTTTCTCATTCATTTATCTCATTTCTCTCTCTTTCTTCAAGGACGAGACCGGCTGGCTTCGTACCGCACGACATTCCTGGGCGAACATCGCGCGCAGCCTCGCGTCCTTGCGTCCTTCGGCAGCGACCATCTCTTTGTTCTGTCCTGAAGCTAGCGCGTCCAAGCGAGGGAAGGAGGAAGAAGGAAGAACAGCGAGCTGGGCCGCGAAAGAAGAGAGGTGGGCCGCGCGGGGGGAAAATGAAAAGGGAAAAGAAGAAGGGGACGGGCTAAGCCCGTCCCGGCTGCATTTTTATTTTTTGTTAATTTTTGAATACTAGTAATGTAAGTGTTGCGAATGTCTATAAGCAATGCAATTTAATGAAAATGCGATGCATTTTAATGAAAATTATTTACTTTTTTATTTCTTTTTGAGACTAATCCTTAATTTTCTATATAATTAAGTCATAAATAAAAAGGGAAGAATTTAGGTGTCAACATGTAAGAACATTCTTTTTCATTTGATAGAACAAGAGTAATCGATTAGTTTACTATTAAGTGGTTCTATTTTGGGAAAGAGATTACAATATTGTTCATAGATCTAGCACGATTACGGAAGAGAGATTGTAATAATGAAGTTGATAGTGGATAAGTAAACGTTTTTTCTTTTCTTTTCTTTTGTGAACTCGAATATTGCATATATAGTCTTTGTGTGACGACAAAGTTGGTGAGATTTTAGTTAATGCGGATTGATTCCATTGCCAGAAATTATCGAATTGCTTTTTTTCTTTCATAACTTGTTACATCATCCAAGAAGCACCAACTCCTATTTTTCCTTTTATTTTTGTAAACAGTGACATTATTTTATACAAGTTAATGTTCGCTTTAATAGTCTATTTTTGTTGCTATTTCTATTTTTTTGTCAATATTGAAAAAGCTTATATGGTGAAATATGACATTTTTTTTCCTTTTCGTCTTCACAATTTATCAAAGTGACACTCGTGGAATATTGGCCTTGAAAATAAAATTGAATGCCAATGCCTCACTTGATAGGATTTTGATTCAATTTAGAGTACATAACATTCCAATCAATTCTTTTTGGACGGAACTCAAATTGATTCCTAAAGAGTCAATTTGCCAAGAAAAGTCAAATTTGAAAACTGCAATGAAGTTTCTTTTCTCCATAAATAATTCCAACACCATGTTTTTGTCACCTTGACTGCAAGGGCTGCAATTTCCATGTGAGACCCACTTTTCCTTTGCTCGACTTTGTGTTAATGGTTGACTTGGAAATTTGCATCTATAGTCTTTGCGTGATGACCGAGTTAGTGAGGTTCTAATCAAGGCACGTTGGTCCGTTGCTAAAAATTATCATATTGTTTTCTTTCTTTCATAACATGTTACATCATCTAAGAAGCACTCACTTTTTATTTTCCTTTTACTTTTGTCAAAAAGCAACATATACACATTCATATTCTTGTTAATAGTCTATTTTTGTTACCAATTTCTATTTTTTTGTTAAAAAAAAAAAAAGCCTAGACGATGAAATACGACATCTTTTCCCTTTTCAACTTCATAATTTAATGAAGCAACACTTATGGAATATTAATCTTGAAAAGAAAATATAACATCAATGCCTCACTCGAAAGGATTTTGATTCAATTTGAAAACTACATAGAATTTTCTTTTTTAATCAATGTGAAAGCTAAGCATAAATAATTCCAACACCGTGTTTTGACACCTTGACTGCAAGGACTACATTTTCCACGTGATACCCACTTCCTCTTTTCTTTAGTAGACTTGCCTTTATTGGTTGACTTGGACTTTTGTATGACCAACGACTCCCAACACTTTTCATTCATATAACTAGGCCTCCATTGCATTCCCAATTAGCAAAAACTTTCATTGCATCAGATCAAACGATAGAGAGACGATTAAGTCCCTGAGCTCCATGAGCATGTTCCGTGTTTTGCATTTCATATTGCATGCTCTACTGCTACTGAGGATGAGTTGCAGTGCGAAGAAGAATCACTCATGTGCCGCTTCGTCTTGTGGTGAGGTTCGTGATATACACTATCCTTTTCGATTGAATGGTGACCCGTAAGGCTGTGGCCGCTCTGAGTATGAGCTAGCTTGTGAAAATAATCGCACCGTTCTATATTTGTATGCCGGTCGATATTATGTGAAGTTGATTTACTATTACAATAATAGCAAAGATGATTTCACTGGTAAAATCATGGTGGTTGACGATGGACTGCAAAAAAGTAATTGCTCATCCCTCCCTCGTTTCTCATTGGCGAGCTCCAAATGAAGGTGTACTCATACGCTGTGAATTCGTTTTTTATGGTAGATGTTCTCCAAGTTAGGGACATCAAGGATTCTTGCAACATAACCATGATGACTTTCTTATTGGATGATGACCTGATGTGGAAAATAAATGGGTATAATCGTGTGAGCCCAACGGATAAGGACCTCCACAACATAATGGCTCGTGTGAGCCCAACGTATTTGGACCTCCACGACATGATGGCTGAAGGATTGAATCTCTATTATTCTGGACCTCCTTCTCCGCCGCTTCCCCCGTCTCCACCGTCTCTGCCGCCTGCTTCGTCTTCCGCTGTCTTCCGCGTCTCCGCCATCTTCCCAGTCTTCGTTGTCTTCACCATCTTCGCCATCTGTGTGACATCCAGATTTTCGGGTTTTAATTTGACTAGATAAATAGGGCCGTTTTCGTTCAGTTGAAGCCAGGGATTGTGAAATTGGGATACAAGTGGGCTACATTGGTAAGGAAAAATACCAATTGGAATGATGAAGCATTAAATAAATTAATGGGGGTCAATTTGATTCAATTCAAGAGGAATTAGGGCTCAATTGGAATGAAAACTTAGCAAAATTCGTATGCCACCTCTACCCCCACACTTTGGCCTACCTAAATGCTTCTAGAAGGGGGTATAATTGTCAAGAAATGGTGAGTGGAAGATGACATCATATTAGGTCATGGTGGCCCATGTGTGATGACCTAAGAGAGAGAGTGTGTGAGAGGAAGAGGGGAAATTGAATTTTTCTTCCTCCCCTCTGCCCTCCGTCGACCGAACGCATCCCCCATCTTCTTCTTTTTCTTCAAAACTCCATGGGAGCCGAAGACCAGAGAAGACTGAGCTGCAATCGCCGCCTCTTGTCGCCGCCGCCGTCGCGCGCCCGCAAGCCACCGGAGTTGCCGCGTCGCCACCGTCGCTGCTTCGCCCCACCCGCGCGCACCTCCGCTTCTCTCCTCTGTACTCTTTCTGCTGTTCAGTGCCCTTGTCGTGTGAAGATCAGAGCAAGCCGAAGCAGCAAGTTCCCTCGCCGCCGCAGCAAGCAACCGGAGCTGAAGTCGTCGTCGAGTGCCGCCCGCATGTCTCCACCTTTAGCCGCGTCGTCCCTGGCTTGGCCGACGTCCAGAGCCGTTGTCCAGCTCTTGCTGCCTCTGTTCGGTCCCGTTCGGCCACCTACGGCCACCGCTTGACCACCTCCGGCCACCGTCGACCTCGCCGGAGCTCCACCTCGCCCTCAGCCGCCCATGGCTGCCTCAACCAGCCCCAAATCTGCCCCGACCAGCAGTGATCAGAGGGTTGCAGAAAATGGGTATGACAGTGGGTTTTGGCCCGTTTTGGCCGCCTTCCCGAGCTCGAATGCTCGGCCCGCTTTGAGGAAAGTCGATCCTCGCGTCAAGCTCGTCGTTTTGAGTGAGTTTTACTCACTAATGCCTTCTTAGTTTGCTAATTACGCTTAAAGGTTGATTAGTGTTAATTAAGTGTAATTAGGTTGTTAGATTAGAATTGATTAGTGATTATTAGTTAATTGATTTGCATATTAATTGTGTGATTAGTGTAATTAGATAGAGAATTGCCTGTAGTATTTATTGGATGCTTCTTGGGATTTTTCCCGTCCCTTATCGGGTGTTAATTAGGCGATTCGGACCTAATTGGAATTTTTATGAATTAAATATTAATTTTCGAAATTAATTATTTAATTATTTATTTCCTAAAAATTCAACTGGGATGGCTAGTGACCAGGATTTTATGCTGATGATCGTGGCGCAATCCATTTATTTAATTGAGCTTTATATTGTGCTAAATTGAAATTATTGTATTTATTTATTTATTTTTCGAAATTAATTATTTAATTATTTATTTTCTGGAAATTCAACCGGGATGGCCGGTGACCGGAATTTCGTGCTGATTATCGTGGAGTGGTCCGTTTATTTATTTGACCTTTAATTCATATCAAATTGATTTAATAGTGCATTCTTAAGTCATATTCTTAAATAAGGAGATTTTGGCTATGTGATTGAGGATTGATAGAGTATCAATTGTCAGTATCGAAAGTGAGTTGGTAAATCACCTGGAGAATGCACGTGACCCGGTGAATTGGAGTGTCACCTGGGAAGGACACGTGGTTCGGTGATTGGATATGTCACCTTGGCGAAAATGTAGCCTTAGAGAATGCACGTGGCTCGGAGACTCGGTATGTCTTCCTGGAGAATGCGCGTGGCTCGGTGACAGAATATGACATCGTAAAGAGGGTCGGGTGGGACCATAAAGCCACTAGATCTTGAGAGGGTCGGGTGAGACCATAAAGCCACTAAATCTTGAAAGGGTCGGGTAGGACCGTAAAACCACTAAATCTTAAGAGGGTCGGGTGGGACCATAAAGCCACTAAATCTTGAAAGGGTCGGGTGGGACTGTAAAGCCACTAAATCCTGGAAAGGTCGGGTGGGACCGTAAAGCCACTAGATCTTGAGAGGGTCGGGTAGGACCATAAAGCCACTAAATCTTGAAAGGGTCGAGTGGGACCGTAAAGCCACTAAATCTTGAGAGGGTTGGGTGGGACCATAAAGCCACTAAATCTTGAAAGGGTCGGGTGGGACCGTAAAGCCACTAAATCTTGGAAAGGTCGGGTGGGACGGTAAAGCCACTTGATCTTGAGAGGGTCGGGTGGGACCGTAAAGCCACTAAATCTAAGGAATTGCTTGGTGTTGGATGAATGACCTAGAAATGGTCCAACTGACTTGTAATTGACTAGGTCGATTGATCGATGATTCGATCTGAGTGTGACTTGATGTGATTCATTGCCTTGGTTTGATGTTGTGAAGTAAATGATTGAATAGAGATGACCGTGGTCTTCTTGGTGTATAATCGACTAGGTCGATTAGATCGATGCTTCGATCTATAATATATGATTGCTTGGGTGCCTATATGATATATGCTAATATGCAGGTGGAATCTGAGGCCAAGGTAAGTCCTCTGACTCATGTTGTGCATAGGCAGCCCTAAGATGTATTAGTTTACTAATCGAGTCTTAGGAGGTAGAACTTGCTGAGACGTTATCTCAGTGGTTATTGAATAAACATTTCAGGACCTGGATGAGGAGCCTAAGGAGCATGAATCTGATGAGGAGACCCCTGTTGAGGAATCCGAAGAGGAGTACGTTGAGGAGGACCCCGAAGATAACCCCGAGTATGACCCGGATGAGGACTGAGATCCCGTCCTGTCTTGTCAAACCTTGTTTGCATGCGAATAGACGTTAGACCATAGTTGCGTATATATAGTATTGTAGAATACTATGAGATGCATGTAAAAAGGTGTGGTTGTAAATTTTTAGTATGATAAATATATGGCCTGCTTTTCTATCCAATTGCTTTATTGTCTGGGGAATTATAACTACTTCCGCATGTGCATATATAAATGAAAGGGTCGGTGATACATAGTCCTGGGATATCGCATTTTAAAATCGACCAAAAGTTAAGGGATGTGCGCGTGCCTGAGGATTGGGGCATGACAATCTGTGCTCTCTTCGCCGTCTTCACCGTCTATGTCGTCTACACCGTCTTCGGCATCTCTACCGTCTCCATCGACTCTGCCATCTCTTGCATCTTTGGCGTCTCCGCCTTCTCTGCCGCCATCGCCGTCTCCGCCGTCTCCGCCGTCTTCGCCGTCTTCACTGGTAATTTTCCGCCTTTGCATGATTATGTACCTAGGGGTGTGGTGCGAACCATATTACTCCTATAAGCTGACTTTCTCTGAAGCTTTTCTTCCTTTACTCTCTTACTTTCTTTCTTCTTCTTCTTCTTCATCCTCATCCTTTTCTCAAATGTTAGCTCTACTGAGGGATCTTATCCAAATTTACTTAATGAGTAGCGTGGCATGTTTCTATTGGATATTGTAATACATTGGTTCGATTTATTGAGTCATTACTTTCTTTAATACCCAATAAAAAAGAAATGCCACATCCGTTTAATGAAAAAGTTCAATAAGATTTTTTAGTAGATTTGGCGTGATTTGCTCTTTTATTTTACATCTGTGGAGCTTTTTTGGACTTGACACTCTTTATTTTATTTTTTTTGGGCCTTATTCACTAAAAAAAACCACAACTTTAAGTTTAGTCCCAATTTTGCTCCGAACTTTTTTTGTGTAAAAAAAACCCTAAACTTTAGGTCCAGTCCAAATTTGTCTAGAACTTTTCTTTATCGAGAAAAAACCTCAAATTTTAGGCCAAATCCTAAATCTATCTCTAACTTTTTTTGTCTAAAAGAAAAAACACTAATTTTTCTCTAATTGCAAATTTACCCCATCAATCCTCTGACCGAAAATTGCCGTTTGTCGTCCTTAATTTTCATATCTTAGAACGGTTTCATTTTGGAAATAAATTTCCATGTCACCTTATTGAAGTGGAGTTGTTGTTGATGTGGAAATGTCATGTCAAATTGGGACCGGACCATGGGGGTAAATTTTAAAATATATTAAAATTTGGTGAGTTTTTTAAACAAAACAAAATTCGAGGCAAATCTGAGATTGTACCTAAAGTTTGGGGTTTCTTCGAGACAAAAAAAAAAAGGTTCGGGCCAAAATTGGACTAGACCCTGAGGGGTTTTTAGGGAATTAGGCCTTTTTTGTGGAAAATTGTTTGATTTGATCGTAGCTTGTGTCCCTTGAATCAATGTTATTGTTATGGGGAACTTATGAACATTTAGTACATTTAGGAGAATAAAAGCGAAAACGTGTTTCTTCAAAAGAAAAGATCATGCAACAATAACATGGATTTCATGAGTAAATAGAATAAAGTTGGATCTAAGCATTATCTAGAAAAGTGAAACTTGTTCACTCTTTTTTTTATTCTAGACTTCTCCACTTGCAAATTTCAATTAACAAAAGTGTGTCTTTGCACTTTGCAGTGACTGTATGAAGTTATCCTTCACTTGGGGTATATCTTAACGTGAATTGCTTTTATTAGTTAATTGCTAAAACAATGGATCTAGTTCTTTATTGATTGGTCGTTAATTCTAATTAACCATATCTAGTAATCTCTCACGAATTCTCTTACTATCTACAGATGATTCTACGCGGTATATCATGAACGATGTTGGTCGAATTGCCATATGGAATCTCTTCTTTGTCTTGGGTATGATAAGTCCTTTTCTCTTCACACCTATGAAGCTCTCCTTCAGTACTCTGACAAACAAACATTGTATGTGTAAAAACAATTATCACACTATGCTAATCGATGGCCAAATTTCTCCACAGTTCACTTCCTAGCAGGAAAATTTATACTCGGAGCTCCGTGTGTGTTGATATTTCTAATCTTGAAGTGGATGAGAAGGCATCAAGCGACCGATGCAAACATCGAAGAATTCCTACAAGCTCACGATAACTTTTTGCCCATAAGGCACTCTTACTCGGATATCAAGAGGATCACAAAAAATTTCAAATGCAAGTTAGGTGAGGGGGGATATGGTTCCGTATATAGAGGAATACTTAGAAGTGGCAATGAAGTTGCGGTTAAGATTTTGAACAAACCAAAATGTAACAGCCAAGATTTTATAAGTGAAGTGGCCACAATTGGAAGGATCCACCACGTTAATGTGGTGCAACTTGTTGGTTTTTGCTTTGAATACTCCAAACAAGCTCTTGTCTATGATTTCATGCCGAATGGATCTTTGGATAAACACATTTCCTATAAGGATGATGATGATCCTCTTGATTATAAGAAAATGTATGAGATCTCTCTTGTCATAGCTAGAGGGATAGAATATCTACATCGGGAATGTGATATGCAAATTCTACATTTTGACATCAAGCCTCACAACATTCTCCTAGACCGAAGTTTCACTCCGAAAGTTTCTGACTTTGGACTTGCAAGACTTTATCCTACGATCGCAAAGACAAGTATCGCCGACGCAGCAAGAGGAACCTTGGGTTATATGGCTCCTGAGCTATTCTATAAAGACATTGGTGGCATTTCTTACAAAGCCGATGTTTATAGTTTTGGGATGTTATTAATGGAAATGGCTGGTAGAAGGAGAAATCTAAATGCTCATGTAGAGCGTTCGAGTCAAATTTACTTTCCTTTGTGGGTTTATGATCAACTCGGCAAAGAAAATGAACTTGAAAGGGTAGATGTCATAGAAGAGGAAAGAGAAACAACAAGGAAGATGATAATCGTTGCACTGTGGTGTATACAATTGAGCCCTAAT
This sequence comes from Eucalyptus victrix, assembly GCA_016097545.1. Lineage (NCBI taxonomy): Eukaryota > Viridiplantae > Streptophyta > Magnoliopsida > Myrtales > Myrtaceae > Eucalyptus > Eucalyptus victrix. The sequence goes on from CM027842.1 coordinate 14,233,035, forward strand.
GATCGGCTATCGATGAGGAAAGTCCTAAATATGCTTGAAGGAGATATGGATAAACTGCAACTGCCTGCAAAACCACTTTTGTATCCGAGAGAGGCACCCATTGATGATGTTGACGCTGAGATAGAACTTGAAACAGTCTCATCTTCATCAAGTACTTCGATAGTTTCTAGCGGTTCCCAATTTTACCATGACCATGAGTTTATGAAATCATGTATTGTGTGATTGTTTCCCTGTAATGAGATGCCAAAATTATCAATAGTACTATCAACATGTATCATCATTCAAAATGTAATCTATGAAGCTTTTACATGTTTTTCATATGGTAGTAGTGTTTTTTAGTAGACTCGTTATGTCCATATTTTATAAATGATGATGAATGTCGTGTGGCATTCATTCAATTTCTGTTTCATGTGAATCGTCTTGGTATAACAACAGTAATTTTTTCTCCATGTCAATGTTTGCATTATGAGCAATGAATCTCTCTCATTTCCATCAAAACCTCTCATCCCCACCCTTCGACCTCTGTTTGATCACCCACGTCGAAGGCAGCTACCTGCTCAAGCTATCTCTGACTTGGTCCTCATGTCACAAGATGGGTCCAATCCTAGCCAATGAATAACCAGCACATATCAAAGAGTAAAGACAGAGTAGGCTGACAATTTTGCCTTTATGATGAATGGAAATTGAACATGTGATGTTACGTTAGAGCATATTATGTATTACGAAAGCTCAATCCCTAAATGCAGTAAGAACTTGTGCGTTCACTCGATGATAAGACATGAGATGGTGCCTTGCATTCTTCAGAACAAGCATCATATTCCTCATTGTTGTCCCCTACACATAAGTTTTCCTACTAAGCAAACATTCCTCGAGACACCAATGTTCATAAGGAACGCATTTCGTTCAGAGATCACAGACAAAGAAGTATAAATTTTAAGTTTTATTATTATCAAAATAAAGCAGCATAAAAAATAATGCTAAAAAAATAGAAAATGGAAAAAATTAACAAACTTAATCTCTTTAAAGGTCTTGAAATTCCACATGAGAATGGTCCTCCATTCTAGACTCTAGCTCATGTCCAGACTCAAAAAAGAACAGCAAGTGACGCTCAAACTCGACAAACGGACGGCTCATTCAAACCGGGCATGCTCGTGGACCAGGGAAAATGACACCCAGCTATCATTTCGGTTCCGCTTTAAATAAAACCAAGCAAGGGAGTTCCCCTAGAGATGACAATATTGTTCATAGATCTAACACAATTATGGGAGAGTGATTGTAATATTGAAGTTGATTGTAATATTGAAGTTGATAGTGAATAAGTAAACATCGTCTTTATTTTTATTTTTTCTGTGAACTTGAATATTGCATGTACAGTCGTTGCGCAACAACGAAGTTAGTGAGGTTCTAGTCAATGCACGTCAGTCCCATCACTAGAAATTATTGAATTGCTTTCTTTCTTTCATAATTAGTTACACCATCCAAGAATCACTAACTCCTGTTTTTCCTTTTATTTTTGTTATACAAGCTAATATTCCCTTTGATAGTCTATCTTTGTTACCAATTCTATTTTTTTTTTGTCAATAATGAAAAAGCTTATACAGTGAAATACGGCATTTTTTTTTTCCATTTCGTCTTCACAATTTATCGAACCAACACTCGTGGAATATTGGCCTTGAAAATAAAATTGAATGCCAATGCCTCACTTGAAAGGATTTTGATTCAATTTAGAGTACATAACATTCCAATCGATTCTTTTTTACTGAACTAAAATTGATTCCTAAAGAGTCAATTTGCCAAGAAAAGTTAAATATGAAAACTGCAGAGGAGTTTCTTTTCTAATCAACGTGAAAGCCACACCATAAATAATTCCAACACCATATTTTTGTCGCCTAAACTGCAAGGGCTGCAATTTCCACATGAGACCCACTTTTTCTTCGCTAGACTTAGTGTTGATGGTGGACTTGGAAATTTGCATCTATAGTGTTTGCATGACGACAAAGTTAGTGAGGTAATGGTCAGGGCGTGTTGGTCCCCCACTAGAAATTTGCAAGGACTGCGATTTCCACGCGATATCCATTTTTTCTTTACTGGACTTTGCTTTATTGGTTGACTTAGACATTTGAATGACCAAGGACTCCAGGCTCTTTTCATTCATATTATTGGGCCCCCATCACATTACCAATTAGCAAAAATTTTCATTGCATCGGATCAAACAATAGAGAGACGATTAAGTCTCTGAGCTCCATAAGCATGTTCAGTGTTTTGCTTTTCATATTGTATGTTCTGCTGCTACTTGGGACGAGTTGCGGTACATAGAAGAATCACTTGTCTGCCACTTCATATTGCGGCGAGATTCGTGACATACGCTATCACTTTCGATTGAAAGGCAACCCAAAAGGATGCGGCCGCTATGAACATAAGCTAGCTTGTGAAAATAATCGCATTGTTCTATATCTATATGCCAGCCAATATTATGTGAAATCAATTTACTGCCATTCCAATCTTAGCAAATGTTTATTCGACAGCGAAATCGCGGTGGTGGACAATGGACTACAAAAAAGTAATTGCTCATCCCTCCCTCATTACTCATTGGCGCTCTCCAACTTTAGTGATAATGATCCATACGGTTCGTTAGCTGTGCCAGTGATCTTCATGAAGTGCTCACAACCCCTTGCTTCTACTTCGTAAGTCAATACTGGACCATGTATTGAGGGAGCATATCCTTCCGATATGCTCCCTATTTTTTCCCAAATGAAGGTGTACTCATACGCTGTACATGGGTTGGATCTCCGAGTAGGGGACATCAAGGATACTTACACCATGACCATAAAGGCTTTAATACTGCATTATATCCCAGGGTGGAAAAAGGATCGGTATGGTCGTGCGAGCTCACCGTATAAGGACCTCCACAACATGACGGTCAAGGGATTCACGATCTCCTATTTTAAACTCTCGCCACCAACAAGTTTCGAGTTTTGCTACTTAGGTTTCGGATACCAAAGGGAGAGGTGCAGACACCATGATTCCCGGAAGTTGACTTTCCCAGTTCTTTCCTTGTTTCTTTCTTCATCCGCATCCTTTTCTTAAATGTTAGTTCTACTGAGGGATCGTATAAAAATTTACTTACCGAGTGATGTGGCTCGTTTCAATTGGATATTGTAATAGGTCGGTTAGATTTATTGCGAGAAAAAGATGAGATTATTTTATAGGTGAGCGATTGATTGATCCACAGGAATAATATTTCAATTGACAGTGAGTAAGTACGTATTAGTTTATTTTTGTGCATGCAAATATTACACCTATAGTCTTTGCGCATGTCAAGAATGACGAAGCAAGTGAATTTCTAATTGAGACCCACATCGATTGGTCGTTGGTTGAGAAATTATCGTATTGCCTTTTTGTTGAGATCAGTTTGTTCGTTCATTAAGTGGTTCAATTATGGAAAAGAGATGACAGTCATATTCATATTATAGCACAATTACAAAAGAGTGATTTTAAAATTTCAGCATAGTGAATAAGTAAACATCGCATTATTTTTGTGAATTCAAATGTTGCGTCTATAGCCCTTGCGTGTGTCAATCCACGACGACGCAAGTGAGTTTCTAAAATGAAAAAACCTTATATGATGAAATACATCATCTTTTTTCTTTTCATCTTCAAAAATTAACGAAACGACATTTACGAAACATTGGCCTTGAAAATAAAATAGAATGCCGGATGCCGTATTTGAAAGGATTTTGATTGAGTTTAGGGTACAAAACATTGAAAACGATTCTTTTTTTACGATACTAAAATAAAGAGAGAATTAATTTGCCAAGAAAAATCAAATTTGGAGAATGCAGAGAGGTTTCCTCCATAATGAATGTGAAAGCTATCCATCACTAATTCCGATACCTTGTTTTAGCTGGGCCATACTTTTTAAGACTTTCTTCGCTAGACTTTGTTTTAGGGTTGACTTGGACATTTCGATGACCGACGACTCCCAACCCTTTATTAAGCCTCTCTCGCATTACCAAATGAGCTAAAACCTTCATTGCACCAGACCAAACGATAAAGAGATGATTATTTCTCTCAGCTCCATATTTGCACTCCGTGTTTTACTTCTCGTATCGCACGTTTTGCTACTATCAGGGATAAGTTGCAATGCGAAGAACAATCATTTGTGCGTTCCTTCATCTTGCAGTGAGATCCGTAACATAAGTTATCCTTTTCTATTGAAAGGCGATCCAAAACATTGTGGCAGCTCTCGGTTTGCGCTAACTTGTGAAAATAACCGCACTATTCTATATCTATATACTGGCCGATATTATGTGAAGTCGATCCATTATGGTTTTTATTATAACCAATATTACTTCGATGGTAGTATCGCGGGGGTTGACGATGGACTGCAAAAGGGTAATTGCTCGTCCCTCCCTCGTTACCCATTGACGTACTCCAACTTTAGTCATGATGATAGATACCCTGGTCGATACGCTACGGTGGCCTTCATGAAGTGTTCCCAACCCATTGCTTCTAGTTTATATGTCGATACCAGACCATGTATCGAGGGATACTCTGCCGACGCGCCTCCTTATTTTTCCCAAATGAAGGTGTACTCATACGCTGTACAGAACTTAAATGCAGGGGATTTCAAGGACTCCTGCACCGTAACCATGACGGCATACGCATCGGATCAAATCTCGGGGTGGGAAGGGGATCAGAATGGGAGCTTAACATACAACGACCTCCACAACAAGATGGCCGAGGGATTCAATCTCTCCTATTCGACCATCTCAGGAATGTTTTCGTGTCGCTACTTAAGTTTTAGATACCGAGAGGAGAATTGCGGTGACTTTTTGATCTCTACGGGGGGACTTTCCCTCAAAGGTGTTCTTTCTTTCTTTCTTCTTCCTCCTTTTCTTAAATCCTAGCTTTACTAAGAGATCTTACCAAAATTACTTACCAAGAGATGTGGCACGTTTTAGTAGATTAGGCATGCATTGCTCTTTTTAATTTTACAATTTATGAACCTTTTTTCTGGATTTGACACTATTACTTTATATTTGTTTGGGGAAAAATGGTTGATTTAATAGTTGCTCGTGTCCATTGCATGGCTGTTACTCCTATGTAGATGAATAAATTGCACGCGTCCTGAATGATGTTTGTAAATTAGAATTGTGCCGCAGTGAGATGTGAACTTATTAATTGTTTGGTACGTCTTGAGAGAACAAAAGCGAGATCGTGTTTTTTATTTTTTTATTTAGAGAAAATATCATGCTACCGTAACATGGATTTCTCATGTGAATAGAATAAACTGCGATATGAGCACCTATTTAGGATAGTAAATTATTTTTATGTTTAAATGCTAAAATAATAGATTTAATTCTTCATTGATTGATCGTCGATTCTAATTAGTCATTTTCGGTCACCTTAGATTATGCTACGTGGGCCAGGCATTATTATGTGCCATATGCGGGTCGGAGCCTCGCCTCCGTCTTGGGTATGACTTCCTAGCCCTTTTCTCCTCACAACTATGAAGATCTCAAGCAGCACTCTGATTAAAAAAATTACGTTTAATTTTTTTTTTTATTGCACCGTGCTTATCTATGGACAATTTCTATCCAGCCAACTACATTGCAGCAAAATTCGTACTCAGAGCTCTATGTGTGGTGATACTTCTAATCTATAAATGGATGAGAAGGCACCAAGCGATTGACGCAAACATCGAAGAATTCCTACAAGCTCACAATAACTTTTTACCCATAAGGTACTCTTACTTGGATATTAAGAATATTACAAAAAATTTCAAATACAAGTTAGGTGAGGGGGGATATGGTTCTGTCTATAGAGGAATCCTTCAAAGTGGTAATGAAGTTACGGTTAAGATTTTGAACAAATCAGAATCTAACAGCCAAGATTTTATTAGCGAAGTGGCCACAATTGGAAGGATCCACCACATCAATGTGGTGCAACTTGTTGGTTTTTGCTTCGATTACTCCAAGCAAGCTCTAGTCTATGATTTCATGCCGAATGGCTCCCTGGATAAACACATTTCGAAAAGGATGGTGATGATCCTCTTGATTATAAGAAAATGTATGAGATCTCTCTTGGCATAGCTAGAGGGATAGAATATCTACATCGGGGATGTGATATGCAAATTCTGCACTTTGATATCAAGCCAAACAACATTCTCCTAGACCAAAGTTTCACTCCGAAAATTTCTGACTTTGGACTTGCGAGACTTTATCCCACCGGTCACAGCATAGTATCATTGACTGCAGCAAGAGGAACCTTGGGATATATGGCGCCTGAGCTATTCTATAAAGACATCGGTGGCATTTCTTATAAAGCCGATGTTTATAGTTTTGGGATGATGTTGATGGAAATGGCCAGAAGAAGGAGAAATCTAAATGCACGTGCACAGCGTTCAAGTCAAATTTACTTTCCTTTGTGGGTTTGTGGTCAACTTGGCAAAGAAAAGGAGGTCGAGATGGTAGATGTCATAGAAGAGGAAAGAGAAACAACGAGGAAGATGATAATCGTTGCATCATGGTGTATACAATTGAGTCCTAACGATCGGCCGTCGATGAGGAAAGTCCTAGATATGCTTGAGGGAGATATGGCTAAACTACAGCTGCCTCCAAAACCACTTTTGTATCCAAGAGAGGCGCCGATTGATGATGTCAACAATGATATAGAACTTGAAACGGTCTCATCTTCGTCAAGTGCTTCGATAATTTTAGGCAGTTACCAATTTAACTATGACAATGAGCTTACGAAATCATGTATTGTGTGATTGTTCCCCTATTGTAGAAATGAGGTGCACAATTTAAATAGTACTATCAACATGTATCATAATTCACAATGTAATCCATGAAACTTTTACATGTTTTTCATAAAGTACTAGTGTTTTCCGGTAGACTCATTATGTCCATATTTTATAAATGACAATGAATGTTGTATGGCATTCATTTAATTTTTGTTTCGTGTGAATCTCTCATTCCCAACAAAACCTCTCACCCCCACCCTTCAACCCCGCTTGATCACCCACCTCTACAACTGCTACATGTTCAAACAATCTTCGACTTTGACCTCTTGTCACAGGATGGGTTCGGGCCTAACCGATGAACGACTGGCACATGTCAGAGACAAAAGACAGAGTAGGCCGACAATTTTGCCTTTACGATGAATGGAAATTGAACACGTAGTGTTGTTTTAGAGCATGTGATGTATTACAAAAGCTCAATCCCTAAGTGCAGTAAGAATTTATGCGTTCACTTGATGATAAGACATGAGATGGTGCCTTATGTTCTTCCAAACAAGTATCATATTCCTCAAGACATTGATGTCGATAAGGAAACCGTGATATCCACTTCAGTCAGAGATCGCAGACAGAGAGCCCTGACCTGATGCCAAATTAGCAAGGTACTCCCCGAATGAGATTCAAATAATGTCATTCATCAGGACTAAGAAAACATAGAAAAGCAGCGAAAGCACATGCTGCTGCTTAAAACTTGGGTCGTCTCGCCAAGTACAAAAGCAATTAACATTTTCTGCATGGTCTTTTCGATTGCTTCAAATGGTTTTTAAAGTATCCAGAAATAGATAAAGCAGAAAGGACCATCCTAGTACAAGGTCAAAAATTGAAGGCTTTCAATGACTGAACGAGTCTCGTTTTGGAGAATACGAAATTGTTCGAGACCACTCCCGAAAGCTAACTCTCGACTCTGGAAATGGCAAACCGTGTCTATTTGTATAAAGAGATGCACTGAGTGATACATTGATTGATAGCATATTACTAGCTTTTCTCAGATTTGACGCACCGCGAGTTGAATGCACTGATGGGCAAACGAACAGAGCCACCATGTCTATGCAAGTATGCTGACTAGTATAATGCCAAGCCAAACTTTTACATGAAGAGATTCGCCAGTAGAAAGTCCAAAACAAGTGAGGGCGACGATGCTGAATATCGAGCTAAATAGCGTTAAATATCATGAATGCCTTCAGAGAAAGTAAAGACAGGTTTTGAATCCAAGTAGCTCAAGCTTCGAGCCATCAAAAGTCGACAGTTGGAAAGGTCCCCTGAAGTTTGCAGCCTGGGGGCCACCTGTAATGAGGTTCAGAACTAGCGAAATTGGCATATGTGCAGCGTCTACTGGAGCATTTATTCTCATTCCCTATGCCTCCAGTGAAGGACAAGCAAGATTACCGTCGGTTACGAGATGTGGAGCGGACCCTGCCACCTCTCCTGATCCGACAAAGCCGATAGGAATAGCAGGTAGCTTGTCAGATTCAGCTCTGCTCACCATCATCTTAAACCACAGGCGCAAACACAGTTAGCATCACAACTCGAAGTTGAAACTACGTTGTTCGACTAGAATGCACACCGCGACCATCATGTTATCATTAGCAGTGTGTTCTACCAGTGGTAGCAATTACGATCATATAAGCATACAATTACTATCGAAAGAATATTCATGTCCTCTGAAGCAAGACTTGACGAGGCAAATAAAGTTTTGCCTCCTCGTGCCGTAAGCCGACAAAGGTACCTGTGCTATCAAACGATGCATGTATTTAAACTAGTGCAGATGACAGAATTCACCAAGTAAAATAGTGTGCACAAGCAGGTAATTTATATTAAGAATCTGATCAAGTTGGTTAGTAGCTTTCAGATGGAGATGAATAGTTAAGCTCATTGCCAAAGTAGGTACTGTGTTCAACGCGATGGAGAAAAAGTAAACGATATGACACGGAAATATCTCAAGAATCAAGTTTCTTGATGAGAAACTAAAGGTTCCCGTAGTTCGTCACGCTCACTGGAGAATCATCCTAATGAGAAAGACCGTTGTGACAGGAGACCGTGGAGCTGTCTCTTCCTGTTCATTTGACATTTGTTGCTCGGCTACAACATGAATGGAAGGCAAGAACAGTCGAAACCTCACATAACGAAGTGTTTAGAGTATGACAACAACCCAGTGGCCACCCTTCCAATATGGAAGGGGGAGCTGAGGGGTTCGAATCCCCACCTTTTCAGAGGGCTGAGATGGGGACGAATTAGTTTCAAGTGTGAGTTTTGACTCTCACGCCCTAAAATGAAGCATGACAAAAATCTAAGAGTGAGTATTAAAATATGAGTAGATTATGACTGACCAAAAAAAAAAAGTATGACAACTAGACTTGTCTAATGGACGGCAAAATTCATAGGCTGAACATCAAGGTCTCCGTAAACCGACTTCCAGAAGCAAACAATAATAAACAGATGGCCTCACTTGGAAGAGCCCTCGCTAAGTGGCTCGAGGAGCTGAAGAGATTCATGGAAAAACGTCCCCAAGTGAAAGGTGAGCAGAGGACAATTCAGGCGTAAATTGTGTATCAATTCCGCTTGTGGAGGAACTGATTGTTGACAAGGCGATGCACTTAGGTTGAGGTCATGTGGCACGGATTGCTCCCGGCCATCTTGAACTTCATACAGGTACAAACTCTATCTCCATGTTGAGCAAGCTTACAAAGCTTTATTCATGATATAGAAAAAAAAAATTAGAGGTATCAGCACGTGCTGAATGGACCAATTATTTGGACAAAAAAATTTGTGCTCATGTTCGTGATTTCTAGAAGGGAAATTCACAACAAAAAGGGAAAAGATACAACATTTTAATAAGTGACCATATTACTATGGGAAAAAGAAGAAGAAGAAGAAGAAGAAGAAGATGTGCAGTTAAAACGTCATTAGATGCTTGTGTGACTACTAGCATAGCCCTTAAACAAACAGCAGAAGTGTGAAATATTAATGATTATTTATCTTTCTCACTCATTAAAAAATCATTTATTTTTACTTTTCATGTCATATGTTAGTGAGGCCCCGAGTAGCAAACCTTCAAGATCGCTAGCACCAGGGATTCTTACCAGTCAACGATATCGACGCTGTCTTAACTGTTTTTTTTTTTTATTGCTCTTCTTGTTATTTGTGCTTTAGATCCCATGGTTTTCTAAATTGATCCCAAGCAAAATCAAATAAATAATTCAATCAATATAGATATATATATATATAGATTACATCAAGAAGGATTGAAGAGTATACACCAACTGAGAGATACTCGCGTTCTCTACCATGCTGATGGAAGGTGTGCAATCTGACAACCATTATGATGGAAAAGCAGTTTTTTATTCATAAGCTAATTAGCATTATCCATCAGTCAACAATTATAAATATATATATACATTACATCAAGGAGGATTGAAGAGCATACACCAACTGAGAGATACTTGTGTCCTCTACCATGCTAATTAATTTGACAACCATTATAAGGGACAAGCAGTTTTTTTATTCATAAGCTAATTAGCATTATACATCAGTCAACAATGCCTATTACATAGAAAATCTATTTCTTTCTCTTTTAATTACACTTTCACTTATGATGCTCATTAGGGCTCCATTTGTTTTGCTGAAAAAGAATTTCCATGAAAATATTTTTTGAAACGCTTTTTGATGTTAAAAATGCTAAAGTCAACCGTCAAATATCTTTGATAGAAAAGCGCTCACCACTCGAAATCAAAAAACATTTTCGTGACATCAGTGGACTTTGACCATGCTTAGAGCTTCTATAAAAATCTCTCTCTCTCTCTCATCCTTGCTTGCTTCCATAATTGATTTTCTCTATTTTTCATGGATCAATCAGTAATCCTCTACTTTATTATAAAAGAATTACTTCCTATACTTGATTTCCCCCTTAAAACTATATTTTATAGAGAGCACAGAAGATATTTTTAAAGATATCGAAGTACATTGTATTTACCACTTCACTTCTTTCCAATACTAATTTCGAAATCGGAGGAAAAAGAAAGAAGACATTGAATTCTTTCACGAATGTTTAGAATTCATAATCACCGGACTTTACAGCTTCTTTTTTACCGTATTTGCTTTTTAAAGGTATTTCACTTGAAATCTTTGGGTGTTTTATCAATCGCCGGATGTCCAGGTTAACAAAAATCATTTCAATTTTCGAAATTTGCAATTTTATTCCAAGGACTTTTAGTTAAATCTAAGATACAACATCGCTTTCTCTAACCTTGACCTCAGCAAAGTCAAGTCAAGATGTCGCCCTCAACAAAAACTGATCTGAATCTTGCAGTTAAAATTACAAGCGAAATATATATATACACACAATACTCAATAAGAACTTGCCAGGACAGTTCAGCTCCAATCCCCAGCTGAAAGGTAAGAATTAACTTCTGTCATGTTGAAATCTATACGGATGTGAGGAAGCCATCACCCCAGAACACTCCTCTCTTCAACTCTAAACTCAAAAAAATCGAAGATTTACACAGAGATTGACGAAGACAGCATGCCCAAGATCATCAACAGCAACAATAGCAGCAGCAGCAGCCAAGAAAAGAGCGGACAGAAAAGGAAGATATACATGTAATGTCATTCGACTTTGCTTAATGTATTCGTTGTCCAGATGCCCTTTGAAGGTGGAGCAGTGCCTGTGATCTTTACGACCGTCTGGTGCTTGCGCTGTCGTCGCCTTTTCTTGGTAATTTTATTGTTGTTGCCGTCGCTTTCGTGGGAAGGGTTGTTTTCACATTTCGTTACGTCAACCTTTATGATGTGGTGATCCAATGTCCCTTTCAATGACAGGACCAAATACAACCCAGGAACGAACTTATATGGGCAATCTGGTGATGCTAGTATGTAGTCCACCCTCGTACCTTATTTGCATGTCCCTTGCACGCCTGAAATAGAATAAATGGTTTTGGATTACATATTCGGACAGTAGTCTCTCGAATAATGACTTTGGACTTCAATTTTTATTCCACGAATTTTCACATCAAAGGTTGTTATCGACACAATAATGACAATAACAGGCGTGTGTACATGTATATATTCAACGAGAGCATCATGCTTCAAATGTTATGAATTTCCATCCATTCAAGCCAATCATGTGATCATCGAGCTAAAGGAGCATCATGCTCGAAAATCGCCTTAGATTAGCCATTTGACAAAGTGAAAAAGAAAAATTGAAAGATGGGAAAGCGAACGAGTGAGTTCTTACTTTGTCCTTTGGCAATGACGACCATAAGTCCTTAGCATCTGTGTACCGCTTGCTCTTCAGAAACCTCATGACTTCAACCTTTGGGGTTGGTTTTCCTATCTCCTCATAGAACTATAACAAAAAGTGTCAGTGATTACACAAACGCCCTAGCTTAAGCTATCAAGTAATCGAGTTTCACATGCTAATGATTAAAAAGGGCATGTGCATACCTTGACGATGTCAGTCCACTGCTCTTGTGAGTAATCAGTCCCGTCAAGAGAGTTGAGGCCGCTGGCCAAGATGTGGGGGGAGTCACTCGGACTGGACGATGGCGCTGACCTGCTTCATCCGCCAATTCTCGTCGAGATGATCCAGGTGGGTGCACTGGAAATTCACTTCCCCAACATGAGGCACTTCTATTGTCGCCTTCAGCACATTCCTGTGTAACCAAACACATCGAGTTTACAGCCACTTCGATTCCAGTCAATTTAATACGTTGATTGACTATATTACTATCAACTTTTTATATCTTTTTTTTTTTTAATTTTCACGCAACAAAAATGCATAATCCCTCCACTGTTTAAGATGCGGCTTAATTAATCGAACGCAAAACTCTCAGAAATTGATCCATGATGAGCAATTGCTTGCTGTCTCAAGCACGTTGATTCTATCTGGTCTGTCTCGCTTGAGAGAAATGTACCTTTCCTTGAAGATGAGTAGTCCTTGTACAGTCTTCAGGTCAAACATCTGCTTTGACAAATACATAAAATAAAGCAAAGGCAAAATCCTGCCCTCATCTAACGGACGCACAGCTCTCATCCTTCATTTATCTTCCCAGCTCCTTATTTAAATACTAAAGAGCAAATATATATATATATATATATATATATATATATATATGATTTAGCAGCTTCCTAAGCATTCTCTTGACTAAGTCAGCAATTAATGGAGAATGATCTTTAAAGCTGACTCTCTACCACCCACTAAATGCAACCGGAAATGAAAAAAGAGGAACGATAGATGACAATTGTATAGAGAACCCACATCCAAAATCATAGAAAGAAAATTGGGGTTTTTTTTTTCTTAATTTTTTTTATTTTATTTTTAATTCTGACTGGCATTGCTCACAGCTGGTGCTGGGATCTTTGGACAGAGAGCTCTCCGTAAGCTGTCCGAAGGCAAAAGGCTGTAGAAGAAAAGCCTTACAGCCCTGGGCAGTTCTTGAATTTGGTGGTGGGGTTCTCGTGAATAATATTCTAAATTCTTTCCAGATCATTTCTTGGACAACTCCATTCATATTATTCCAAACAGAGAAGCTAGAAAAGGGGAGGATAAAAAAAGGCAAAATATAAACCAAGTGACGGCAAAATTTTCATCCACAAATTCTGATGGATGGCTAGGCAAAACTTACGTTTTTATTTTTAATTCTTTTTTAGGTAAAGAAGTTTTTATTTTTAATTTTCGTCTTGCGAATTTTTATTATATCCAACTTACCTTAATTTCAACGAAAATTTTGATTGTCCGAAATGGATTTGCACTGTTATAGATGGGTCTACCGAAATTAATCTTTTTCACTTAGAAAAATGTAAGAACAAAATGATATAATATGCCCAAAGGGAATATTAATTATGACATATTATCAAACTTCACTCTCAACGATGCACGCCTTAAATAAATGAAAATATATTTAAAATTCGAAATCGCCCGGGAAGACCACTTGCTCAACGAGAAAGAGAGCATATCATCGTCACCATAATTACGAAAATGATAAAATATATGGAAATTAACAAATTTTAAAATAAATAAAATAAAACAAAATGACGGACCTGAAATTGGTGTCGTCGAATATCTTCTGGACCTTCCAGTGCTTGATCGGCCACCGGGAGAGGATGGCGTTGCCGTACTCCGGCGCCCAGCTCTCGGCGAACGCGTAGCTCATCCGCAGCGCCGGCGCCAGCTCCGACAGCGGCTTCATCTCCCTCTCCTCCTCCGCCTTCACGTCCTGCAGCGCCACTATGTCCGCGTCCAGCTCCCGCAGCACCTCCACCACCGTCCTCGTGCTCCTGTACGCCTGCCGGCCGCCGCGGGGGTAGCCGCCACTACCACCGTTCTCGAGGCTCACCCTCGCCGTCGCCGGAGCCTTCCCTTTGAAGATTCAACCGATCGACGCTGAGGCCAAGGACGAGGAGTGGGGAGATGGAGAAGGAGAAGTCTGAGATTCGGTGGCGGACGATTCGCTGAAGCTCAGGTTCCGCCGGCTGCAGAGGAGGGAGATTTCGTTGTCCGGCAGGTTGATGGAGACCCGGAGCTTCGATCTGGCGTCCTACCGGAGCGGATTCATCCGTGACGAAGCGCGGTTTTTGATCGGCGACGCTGTCATCGCCGGAGCTGATCTCGCCGCAAGGGTTTTCCTCCATCGGCGGGCGATTGGAGATTGAGCGCCGGCGGTTGGGAATCGCGAGGGGGGATCGATTTTGTTCTCTCTCGATCTCTACCTCCTCCGGACCCTCTCGAACCCTAGAAGACGGAGCAGCTGCTGATCGAGGAACTCGTGGCGCGAGGCTCGGATTCGCGCCGAGTTTTCAGAGATATCAGTTCGGCTCCGAGGGTAGAGATCCGAAGGCGGTGACATCGGCAGCAAAGGCTAAGAGGACCCAAGTTAAGCCCAATAATGGGCCGGACTGATAAGTGTAGGCCAAACAATGGGCCGGGCCATACGACAAATGCCTACGAAGTGGGTAGAGGAAGGCCCAAACGTCCAGCGCTGCCAGGTGATTAATGCATAATCAAAACCATACCCATGAGCCATATGTGGGATCACATCCTAAGAAGTTCAAAGCAGAAAAGTATGCTAGTATAAATCAATACTTCTCATAGTTTTAGCAAGGGTAGAGGCTGCTAAGAGAGACACAGAACAAACCTTAAATTGTGGGGAGAGATAATTCTTTATGAACCAGAATTTTACAGGGCGCTGTGTTTCTTGAGGACACTCAAGATCATGATTTTCAAAAAACGTTCATATCTGCTGTTGAGATATAATACGCGGAAACGATAGGATCTTGCAAGTTACGTCAACGTGAAATCGCCAGAGAATTAAACGAGAAAATCAGGACACCAGAAATTTACGTAGTTCGGTCCGAGTATCGGTACCTACGTCCACGGAGAGAGTAAGCAAATAATCCACTAAAATCGGAGAATCGAGTTTACAATCGCTCAATCAAGTGTTTTCCCGCACCTGACTTAACCCTATGTATAAATAACAACTCAATTGGGAATAAACTCACTAAGACAAATTACCGCGCTCAAAACTCTTTACGTACGGCTTCGCGAAGCTTCAAGATCTTGTGGATCTTCTTCAAGCGAAGCGGATCTCACGTACGTAGGCAGAGACTGCAGCAGCGTTTTGCTTCGTGCGGCTTCCTGGATCCTTGCGGCTACGTAGGTTTTCTTTTGGCCGTGAAACGAACGAAGAGAAACCTTTCCCTTTTATACGTGTGGGTGGGTGTGCGCCCTAAAAGTCAAGCTTTGACTTTTGGGCCCCACCTTCTCTTATGCGTACAGAAGGAATCACGTGCAAGGCTTCGCATTACTCCTTTCTCTTGTAGGCTTGGCTAAAAGAAGAAAGCCCATGGCGTGGGCCCCACCGAGAATTCAATCTTCAAGAGCAAAGGACTTCACGCCAAGAAAAGAAACCTCTTCGTATAGGGACTTCATCGCCATAAGGAATTCGGCAGTGCAAGGATTCAAAGGAAACAGGAAACCTGGGCCCACCGTGGATAACATCTTTTAGCGACAATTCCGAAAGAAGGAATTCATATACCGTGTGCCCAAATATTTATTTTATATTTCCTCTTTTCCAGCGAAAAACTCGGACATAATTTTAACAATTCTCCACATGGCTCGATATTCGCCAAGTCATAGTGCATAGCGCTTTCATCACCTATGCCGCTTTCTCCCAACGCCCGACGGCGCTCACTCTCCATAGACGCCAATAGAGCTCTCAAGCGAGGTTGAGCTTCGTCACAGAATGTAATTAGTCATCATGTCTGCCGGGTTATCTGCTGTAGTAATCTTTTTAACAGTAACAATATCCTTAGCTAAGACATCTCGGATGAAGTGGTACCTGATGTTGATATACTTCGTTCGCTCGTGATAAACTGGATTATATGCCAAATATATCGCACCTTGGTTATCACAGTGTATATCCACACTTTTCTGTTCTAACCCAAAGTCCAAGAGCAAACTTTGTAACCATATCGCCTCATTCGCTACAAAGGTTAGTGCCATATACTCTGCCTCAGTCGAAGATAAAGCAATGTGATCCTGTAAGGATGCCTTCCAACTAACTGTACCATCTGCTAGCGTAAACACGTACCCTGCTAAAGATCTGCAATCATCCAAGTCACCGGCGTGATCCGAATCCACATAACCAGTGGTCTCACTGCCATTGCTGTCCCTCCGGTATACTATACCCACGTCTGTTGTCCCCTTCAAATATGAGGATCCACTTCACAGCTTCCCAATGAGCTTTACCAGGACGCTTCATATAGCGACTAACCACGCTCACAGCTTGTGAAATATCAGGCCTAGTGCACATCATAGCATACATAATACTACCCACGACACTAGAATAAGGAACACGGGACATATGCTCCTCCTCCTCCTCAGTCTGCGGTGATAATTTTTCTGAAAGTTTAAAGTGTTTCGCTAAAGGTGTACTTACAGATTTCGCCGACTGCATGTTAAAACGCGCCACAATCTTCTCAATGTATTTCTTTTGAGACAGACATAAAACTCCTGCAGTCCTGTCACGCAAAATCTCCATACCCAAAATTTTCTTTGCTGCACCTAAATCTTTCATCTCAAATTCAGCATTTAACTGCCTCTTCAACACATCAATATTAGACATATTCTTAGCTGCTATCAGCATATCATCAACATATAAAAGCAGATAAATCAAAGAACCATCATCCAATCTCCTAAAGTAAATGCAGCTGTCCATCTGACTTTTTGAATAGTCTTGACTAGCCATGAAAGCATCAAAATGTTTATACCACTGCCTAGGAGATTGTTTCAGCCCATACAAAGATTTCTTTAACAAGCAAACATGATCTTCCTTACCCGGAATAGCAAATCCCTCCGGTTGCCTCATGTAAATCTGCTCCTCCAACTCACCATGAAGAAACGCAGTTTTTACATCTAATTGCTCTAACTCAAGATCCTGCGAAGCAACTAAGGCAAGTAAAATACGAATAGAAGTATGTCTTACCACAAGAGTGAACACCTCATTGTAGTCAATGCCCTCACGCTGTGTATACCTTTTCGCCACAAGTCTCGCCTTATACCTCGCTGCCTCAACACCAGGAATGCCCTCTTTCTGTTTGAAGACCCATTTACTTCCGACAATCTTTTGGCTCTTTGGTACTTTGACCAGCTCCCATGTCTGATTTTGATGGAGAGATTCCATCTCTTCACTCATAGCTCCTAGCCACTACGACGACTCTAAACTAACCATCGCCTCAGAGTAAGACGAAGGCTCATCTGTCTCCACCTCATCACCTACAGTTAATGCATAAGCAATATCTGTATAACCATAACGTACCGGTGGTTTAATTTGCCTTCTCTCTCTATCTGCGGCTATAGTCTGCTGCGGCTTTGCTGGTTGTTCACTATCACCGACTTCAGGAATTGCGGCTTCATCTGCAGTCTCAACCTCTGTTACCTTCGAGGTTTCCGGAGTCTCCAGTTGAGGCTCCACCTCACTTATGACACCATGATCTGTCTTCTCTGCCGGTTGTGTCTCAGAACTCCTCTGTTGAAGCATTATAGTCTCGTCGAAAATCACATCTCTGCTAATTAGGAAACCAGGTGATCTGGGATCGGTGCACCACAGCCGGTAGCCTTTCACCCCTTGCGCATAACCCAGAAATATGCACTTGTTTGCCCTCGGCTCAAGCTTACCATCACTCGCATGAGCATACGCAGGACATCCAAATATTCGTAATCTGGAATAATCAATAGGTTTCCCCGACCATACTTCCTCAGGAGTCTTCCACTCGATAGTAGATGATGGAGATCGATTTACTAGGTAACACGACATGTTCACTGCTTCAGCCCAAAATTCCTTGCCAAGTCTTGCATGCGAAAGCATGCATCGAGCTCGCTCAAGCAAGATTCTGTTCTTCCGTTCTGCCACGCCATTTCGTCGTGGTGTCCTGTGCTTGTGCGGTGTCTTACAATACCTTCTTTCTCGCAGAACTCGGTAAAATCTTTACCACATAATTCCATGCCATTATCGGTTCTCAGGCACTTGATTTGCTTATTTGACTGCTTTTCAATCAATGCCTTAAATTTCTTGAACCGATCAAACACGTCATATTTGTGCTTCAGAAAGTATACCCATACCTTCCTCGAATAATCGTCGATAAAAGTCAGCATATATCGAGCACCTCCTTTCGAAGGAATCGAAGACGGGCCCCAGACATCTGAATGAATATATTCAACAGGTCATTTGGTCGAATGAATAGCTGTAGTAAACTTAACTCTGTGCTGCTTCCCATAGATGCAGTGCTCACATAAGTCTAGCTTTCCTGTTTTCTGACCACTCAACAACCCCCTTTCACTCAGCATCGTCATACCTGCCTCACTCATGTGCTATAAACGCATATGCCATAACTGAGTCAAGTTAGAGTCTGACTCACCTGATGAAACAGCAGCACTTCCAGTCACGGTCTCACCCAGTAGATGATAGAGAGTATTCACTTTATTCCCTTTCATCACTGTCATAGCACCTCGAGAGACCTTCAGTACTCCACCTTCAGCGGTGTACCTGCACCCGATGCCATCGAGTGTCCCCAGAGAAATAAGGTTCTTCTTGAGCTCCGGTACATGCCTCACATCTGTCAATGTGCGAACCACCCCATCGTGCATCTGGATCCGGATTGTCCTTATCCCCACAGCCTTACAGATTGCATTATTCCCCAAAAGAACCCTACCACCATCTGCAGCTTGGTAAGTAGTAAACCAGTTCTTATGAGGCGTCATGTGATAAGAACACACCGAATCTAGCACCCATTCGTCTCCTGACGAAGTAGCAATCACACATAAGATAGCTTCTGCATCCCTATTGCTCCCCTCAGCAACGTTTGCCACATTACTTGTAGCATTCTGCTTATCAACTTTATTTCTCCGCTTTGGACAATCTCTCCTGATGTGCCCCTCCTCGTGACACTCAAAGCACTTCACGCGTCCCTTGGATTTTCTATTGTGTGATTTTGATCTGCTTTTACCTCTACTGCTACTAGGCTCTCGATGTTATTCTCTACCTCGAATCGTCAGTGCTTGTGCTGCCCCTTTCGCCAGACCGTTATCTCGCAACTTTCTCTGCCACTCCTTAGAAGAATGCGGACTTTACCTCCTCTGAGGTAATAGTAGTACGCCCCTGCAACAGCGAATCAGTAAAGTGCTCCTATGACTCTGGTAAAGAGGCTAACAACATCATGCCCTGTTCTTCATCATCAAGTATCTTACCGACGTTTTTCAGATCCAACATGAGTTTATTAAATTCATCTAGGTGGGTTCTGATAGACGTACCTTCAGTATATCTAAATTGAAACATCTTCTTTAGCATATATAAGCGATTGTTCAAACCTTTTTTCACATAGAGTGCTTAAAGTTTTGCCCATAATGCCGCGGCATCCTTCTCCTCAATAACCTCTAGTAAGACCTCATCCGACAAATTTAACAAGATTGTGCTCTTTGCTTTTTGCATAAGCTCTACCCTCTCTGAGGCTTTCATTATAATCGGCAACTCATCTTCACCATCCAGTGCCTTGGCCAAACCTTG
Organism: Eucalyptus victrix; assembly: GCA_016097545.1. NCBI lineage: Eukaryota > Viridiplantae > Streptophyta > Magnoliopsida > Myrtales > Myrtaceae > Eucalyptus > Eucalyptus victrix. The sequence continues at coordinate 14,252,892 of CM027842.1, forward strand.
TATTGTCAATAAAGCCCGTATCTTGATGCTCCATAACACAAAGTTATTTCTCCCATCAAACTTCTCAATCTCAAATTTCCTCTCAGACATAATTGCAATAATAGAATTTTCAGATAATAATCAGACAAGCAAAAGCCCCAAATCACAATCAAGAAATCCAACCTGGCTCTGATACTAATTGTTGAGATATAATACGCGGAAACGATAGGATCTTGCAAATTACGTCAACGTGAAATCGCCAGAGAATTAAACGAGAAAATCAGGATACCAGAAATTTACGTGGTTCGGTCCGAGTATCGGTACCTACGTCCATGGGGAGAGCCTGCAGCAAATAATCCACTAAAATCGGAGAATCAGAGTTTACAATCGCTCAATCGCTCAAGTGTTTCCCGCACCTAGATTTAACCCTATTGTATAAATAACAACTCAATTGGGAATAAACTCACGGCACAAATTACCGCGCTCAAAACTCTTTACGTACGGCTTCGCGAAGCTTCAAGATCTTGTGGATCTTCTTCAAGCGAAGCGGATCTCACGTACGTAGGCAGAGACTGCAGCAGCGTTTTGCTTCGTGCGGCTTCTTGGATCCTTGCGGCTACGTAGGTTTTCTTTCGGCCGTGAAACGAACGAAGAGAAACCTTTCCCTTTTATACGTGTGGGTGGGTGTGCGCCCTAAAAGTCAAGCTTTGACTTTTGGGCCCCACCTTCTCTTATGCGTACAGAAGGAATCACGTGCAAGGCTTCGCATTACTCCTTTCTCTTGTAGGCTTGGCTAAAAGAAGAAAGCCCATGGCGTGGGCCCCACCGAGAATTCAATCTTCAAGAGCAAAGGACTTCACGCCAAGAAAAGAAACCTCTTCGTACAGGGACTTCATCGCCATAAGGAATTCGGCAGTGCAAGGATTCAAAGGAAATAGGAAACCTGGGCCCACTGTGGATAACATCTTTTAGCGACAATTCCGAAAGAAGGAATTCATATACCGTGTGCCCAAATATTTATTTTATATTCTCTTTTCCAGCAAAAAACTCGAGACATAATTTTAACACCTGCCATGAGATGCCATGAAAATGTTAAAGCTGGGACAATGAAGCAAAACTATTAGTCCTATTGCAAAGTACCACAAATGTTTTAACTTGCACTTGATACCGATTGTTATGTCCAATAACAATTATATGTTACGAGAAATTACTTCAGGACGTGAAGTAAGTTTACAAATAAATATTAAGTTATGCATGCAATATTAAGATCCTAATAGGAATTCTTACAGGTGTCCAGAAGCAATAGAAAAAATGTTAATCGGGTGCAGGGGAGTCTGCTTGATTGTGCCTCTGGCGTCCATGTCTTCTGGCTTGATGTTCGGGAAGGTTACAAGAGAACTAACCGCCATCTCCTAAAAGCTGCACAGCAGAAACTATAGAGTTATCCTCGGCTTGACCTCTGGCAATCTCTTTCTTATCTGAATCATATAAAGAACCTCCACCATCCATCTCAGCCTCAGTGATCTCGCAATGGGAAAACTCAAATGAATGATCAGCTGAATTCATCACGTGAAGACTTTCAGCATTCATACTGGCAGGAGAATCATAAAATTCGAAAGGAAATACAGACTCAGCCTTTCTTGATGTTTGTGAATTGGCAGATGGTGTGCTCTTCCAAATGACAAAGTATTGTAGGACAAGAATGGAAGCAAGCAAAAAGACAAGTGCTGGCCATAATTTCCAAATGACATTGCGATTTAGAAGTATGCAGGCAGCGAGAAGTGCAATATATAGCATAGAAATGGCATTTAACAAAGCAAAGGAGGCAAGGAGCAAGGCCACCATGTTTATTGTCTTCTGCGTTTCAAATCTCTCCCTTCTCATGGTGATAATCCTTTTCTTGTTTCATTTGTGGCTTTCGTTGGTGCTTCCCCAAATAAATCCAAAAGAATATTTTCTAGCATTGCCGCCCCCAAAGCCTCCAGCTTTGGGTACAGTATTTGATGCTTGAGAAAAACCAGAGGCTGAGGAAGACAAATTGTTTCTCATGCCTTCTGCTTCACAAGGAATTGCAGGCGAATCTGCAGGTAGCTTACTTTCCCCGTTTGAATTAGAAAAATCCCTAAACACTTCTTCTGCTGATACAAACAGAGGGCAAGGTTCTTCGGTGTAATCTTTGCTCAAAATATGAGTTGGTACTTTTTGCAACCAATGAAAGAAATTGTATTGAAGGGTACAAGCAGATATCGCCAGCACTTTTCCCCTTAAACCCAATTCTAGAGCCCAAAAGCCTGACTGTAATAACTCAAAACCCAAGAACTTGGCTAGACTTATTCTGTCCAGGAAAATTCCTGCCTCGGCACCCCACATCTGAAATAGATATTCTTTCATCACCAGAATTCCTGTATAAAGAAGGAATAACTTTGATGGGATTCGAGATGCTTTAGGTAAAAGGGAACATATGACAAGACCAAGCAGATAAAGGAAACCAAATAGACTTATTGGTGACGATGATGCATAGAACACTGCTATATACACTACGTTGTCACCATGTCAAATAAGGAAACTCTGAATAAATCCAAGTGCTCCAAATTCCATAAGTTTGGAGTCATCAGATTGGATATACTTGCTGTGTCTCCTCTCGTAGCTATAGAGCTGCATCACAATTAGGATTGCAAGAGACTGCCAAATATTCTGCAATAGCGAAGCTTCTGAGTTGTAGGACTGAAGATCAATCAACCCTAACAACCACATCTCAAAGGTGGAGAAATTGCTCAAGCTGTATATGAAGATAAACACAGTAATTGCATATACTTTTAATGGAAACCAAAGGTGTCTTCTCGTCCTTTCAATGAGTTGTCTTCCTATGATCCCACATAGGAGGAGCGAAATGTAGCCAAACGATATGCAATTGGGTGTCACCAAGTAAACTACTACAAGAATCATCAAAAAATGCAATATACGTGCCACACAAGCGATATATAGATAGAAACTTCTGCCCCATTGCACCAAGAAACTACGCGATCCTTCTCTCTGGAAAATCGAAAGGATATTAAATTTTAGAAATGCAAATTACAAATACCTGTCATCTAATTTAGAAAAACAGTAAACAAAATCCTTCCTCTATAAACCACTACAAATGAATCTGGCATTCTGAACAGTGCATAACTAGTCAAAAGTACGCCACCATATCTAAATAGATAAAGTCCAGTCATTACTCGCATGCTTTTAAACCAGTGAATAATCAATTTTCATGCAGAAACTCCAGGGGGGAATTTAAAGGGTGTGTTCCTGAAACGAAAGGGAGGAATCTTGAGCATATTCAAGCAGCCATTAACAGAGAATGAAAATGGCAGCACTCCAAGTCATTTACTCAAAAGAAAGCAGCAAGTGACGACTCAAACTCGACAAAAGGGACGGCTCGTTCAAATCGAGCATGCTGGTGGACTAGGGAAAATGAGGCCCAGCTATCGTTTCAGTTCCGTCTTAAATAAAACCAAGCAACGGAGTTCCCAAAGAGAAGTGTTTGACCATGAATATCCCTTCTCGGCTCAGTGACGACAACCAGAGGTGAGCTTGAAGCGAAACGAGCTATGGTCGGCCACCTCGACGTTGCACCGAGCCAGGATCATCGAGATAAAAGTGGATCGAACCCAAAGAAAACTCACCACGTGCTCGAGGGTGTTGGCTGGAGATCACCGGTTTAGGTGGCGGATGGCCGCGTAACGCTTGTCCGAGAACGAAGTTCGACTCCTGGGTCTCTGCTTTCTCTCAGTCCATCCCTCCACTCACTCTCGGTTCTCTCTCTGCTTCACCCTTTGCCCACTCTCTCGTATCTCACTCTCTATGTTGCGCTCGCTGTCTCCAGCCTCCCCCCGAAGAACTCGAGAACACAGTCGCCTCTCTCTCCCGCTCTCCCTCGCTATCCACCTTCTCGGTCTCCCCTCTCGAGCGGCTCTAGCCTCTCCTTGGTTTTCAGCCGCATCCTTCCAGAAGCAGCCACCCTCGAGCTCCCTCTCCTCTCTGGCTCGCTCCTTCTCTCTCTCTCTCTCTCTCTCTCTCTCTCTCTCTCTCTCGCTCTCTCGGTTGCTCTACCTTGGCCGAACAAACCCAAAAAAACCGGAGAGACCCCCGCTTCCCTTTGCCGTCTTTCTCTCCCATTTGTCTTGTTTCTGTCCCTTTCTTCAAGGACGAGACCAGCTGGCTTCGTACCGCACGAACATCGCGCGCAGCCTCGCGTCCTTGCGTCCTTCGGCCAGCGACCTGCTCTCTGTTTTGTCCTGGAGCTAACGTCCAAGCAAGGGAAGGAGGAGGAAGGAGGAAGGGAGGTCAAAGCAACAGTTCGTTGCTCAGAGAATATTTCATGTTGCCATAAACAAATTGAATTGATTTATATACGCTGTGCGGAACCACAAAAGTCCAGAGGGGGTACGTAGTTGTTTTATGTACTCCATGTTGATATCTAGGGGAAAAAAATTAATTATAGGTGATTCACCCCTGCCCTTCCTTAAAATAAAGAATTTATGGCCACCTCCTCCCGAACGGGTGGAGACCCTTCATTTTTCTGTACCACGCCCCTGTGTTTCAAGGGGGAAGGCGTCGCAAGGATCCAGGTGAGGTTACCCTAGAAATCCCGCAAGAGGTTTCCCTTGTGGCCAGGCCCCCCGTGGGGTTTCCATTTTTCTCAATGAGAACCCCTCCCTCTATCCCGTCTGCTTCCGGGATGTTAAAACCTTTTAAGGTCTTGCTTATGACCAAGAATTTATAATCTATATTACATAAAAAGTAATACTATCTTTGGTTTCGAGCCCAAGCTCTTTTTTCTGTCCAAGAAAAAAGAAAATTGTAATAATATTTTGTATTCACTAGCAAGGATGTTGATTAATAAGATAAGAACAAAATTCTCTCAAATTAAATAAAAAATATTATTTCATCCATACAGGCAAAATCGAAATCTTTAGATTTTTTTTTCAAGAAATATATGCAAATCTTTTCTTTGTTTCTTTTGTTGGGCATAAAAAGTGTTGGGTGATTTTCCTTTTTATAGTTTCGTATTAAAATAGTAATGGTCAGGACAATTTTTTTTTTTTTTTTTTTTTTTCATATCAAGCCTACATAGGAATTTATAAGTAACGAAAATATATTTGTATTTTCATTTAAAAGGTGCAGGTCAAATAATGAACTCAAGTTGCATTTGTCATGTCTTAATAAGTCAATCCTTTAATATTATATTCTCTTGGATCTTCTCTAATTATACATTTTTATACGTATGGCAATCTGTCTTGTTTAGTAAAATATAAGAGCACGATGAAAGAAGAGTACCAAATGTTCGTTTCCTTAGTCATCGTACTCTTGAGAATAGGGAATTACATGTCTTGGTGGATAAGATTGTCAACACAATCAGGATGTCTACCTAAAGAGAGGAAAACCAGGCCTTGTTTAGTTCTATGGACTTGGTCGAAATCTGATTCTTGTGCATCCGTGGATGTATCCTTATGGATGAAGCCATGTTCATCGAACAGGTTGGCGAAAACTAATAGTAATGCATAATTGTATAATTATAATCCACAGTCATCAAGAAAAGAAAAATTTCTTGTCCAAATAGAGATTTTTCATTTCATATCGTATAGCAAAAGAAATATCGAGAATTTAGACTAAGGTTATTTTACAATATGGTTCACACATAAATTTCTTTCCCAGCTCACCTCACCTAAGCTCTTAGTTTTTTGTCAATTTCATTTTGGTAATAATCTGTCACTTTTCACTCTTTATTATTTTTATTTCGTTAGTGCGAGGCCGGCAGAATGATTTTTCAAGTTCCTCTTGCTGATAGGATCATATTTTTCTACACAAATTGGAAGATTGGAGGGGAAATAAAAAAGAAAGAAAGAAAGAACGGAGTCCAGATCTCTGAGATTAGATGCAATCATGCACAATGAATGTGGCATATGCTCTTTTACAATTAATATATTATTTCTGCAATTAGGATATATCCGCTCCCTCAAACAATCTAGACCTTCTCTATCAATCAAATTCATTCCATTCCAACAAGTGGATTGATCTTATCAAAAGAGGGACCCGCAAATGACTTATTTAGTCCATGCCTTTGGAGTTATATATATATGAGGTGAGGCAAGTTGTATCTCGTCCACCTATTTTCCCTTTAAATTAGGGAAGGCTGCTTTGTCTTTGAACTGGGTGTTTTAATCACGCTTGCCCCACTACCCTTCTTCAAGGTGATGATAAGAGTTCCTAAAACTTCTTATATTAAAAGGGTTGTGCTAAATAATCTTGCTGATTTTTATTGGATGCTTAAACGGAGCCACTAGCTTAAAACAATCGCTTGTTGTACGTAGCTTTGTTTAGTAGGGGTTAAGCAAAAATGACTGGCAACCTCTAAAACCTGAATCAGCTTGATTAATCTCTACTTAATTAGATGCTTACAATTACATAACATTAGCTAAAATATTTTTTTTTCCATGTGCTTTTTATTATGTTTTATGGGATTTGGTGTCGTGAATGGAAGAATGATATTAAGATATTGAGATAAGGACATCACAAGTATCATAACTGTCGTGCAGTGCTCGCCTAAATGTCATAACATTGTTTTTCGATTACTTGAGTGTCATGACTTAAAAAAAAAAAAAAAAAATCTTTACTTGAGTGCCATAACCTTTAATTGATCATTTGAGTGTTGTAACTTTTAAAGAATGTTCACATTGGATTTCCTTATTAATGAAAAATCACAGCACTTAAGTGATCGATTATGACATTTAAGTGATTGAATAAAAAGTTATGGTATTTAAGTGGTCCTTGTACAAAAGTTATGACATTTATAGTGTCTTTTTTCTTCTAATACATTTGAAATACAGATCTACTATGTGCTTATAAGATTAGAATATTTGTTTTGTCTAAGTTTTTTGAGAAAAATATAACGAAATACACCTTATTTCTCATCCCATGACCACCTACCTCTTCTTTTGAAAATAGCAAATATCTACACGAATTCTACCATTCAAAAATCACTTTCTCACTCTGCTTAAACCGTAAGGAAGATACTAAAATGAGTTTACATGGAGGGGCGAATTAATGTTCTCAATGGGGGTTTTTCTTGGAAGTATGTGAATGATATTTATCAAAACGAAAATATGTGAGTGGCTATTAGATCAAGAGTAAGATATATTTTTGATATTTTCCCTTTCTCGAGCAGGCCACAGCTATATATTCCGAATCGAGAAGTGAAAGAAGACGGAGATGCAGCAAATGTGGAACAATAAAGTAGTTGGAGAATGGTGGTTGGATATTTTTGGCTAATGTGCTCTGCAACTTTATGGTCCATTGCGTTGTGCCTGTGAATTCTTTCCCGTCGGCTGGCTTCATGGTGGCTGAATTCTTTAGATTCATGGGCCTCGGCAGTACATGACGTCCTTAGTAGAAAGTAATTCTGTCCACCTCTTGCCTCTATAAATTGCCATTTTCCGCAAAATTGGCCACTATGGAAAGATGAAAAACATCCCTTTTTTAAATTCCTGCTATCTAGTCTTACCATTTGAGCAGACATCAAAACCGTCACTGACCACAAAGGAGGGTATATGCATGCTTTTTGTTCGCATATGTAGTGGTTCTTTTAAAAAATAGAAAAGGTAGATAATGTGTCCCGAGAAGAAGGTCCGGCCGAAATTATCTTTTGCTCCTCGTCCAATTGGAAAAAAAAAGGGTTTTGGTCAAGAAAATTCCCTAAAGAAAAGTAATGTTCTAGCAGAACAGTTCTTTTTCTTGATAGTTGATTATTGCACCAAAGAGATAAGAAACTATTGATTGAGATCTTATCTTTCTTACACGATAAACGTGGGTTGAAATTGAAGATAACAATGCCTCCATGGAAAAATGGACAGAACTTAATTATTTTCCAGGTTAGAAAAACACTCGGGTTTTCCTAGCCGGTGGTTGGCTCAAAAAGATGGAACTTTGTCCGTAGTTTTTACTCTGTCTTTATCCTGAGCCGTGTCATTGAGAAAATCCAGTTCCATGTTTTTACTTACTCCTTGCCCATAAAGAGCGATGCAGCCCTTTACATCTGTGATCCTGCTGTATTCGGAGACTCTGTTCCATTAGTGATTCCAATACCATTAACGGAGGCGAGTCAGAAAAGCAAAGAGTTGCTTGCCAGTTTGCAAGACTGAGGTCAGCGAGGAATTCCTAGAAACCGCGAGTATAAACCAGTCGGAGATAGGGTTTCGGTATTAGCACTTGGGGTTTCTCATTTCGACTCATCCATATAAAGCAAGCAGACTAGCCACGTTGGACAGAGAACTTATCTTCTCTGGAGCTTATAGATTTGCTAGTTCCTGGTACGTAGTCAGAGAGAACGAAGGAGCATTTTTGTAAGGCGAATTAGCATGGCGATTAACGAGGACATTGAAAATCAAGAAACTGGGGACAGAGAAGGAATAAGAGAGCGGCTCCTTGTGCCACAAGAGAAGGACCGAGCTGGCAAAGATGGAGGAACCGATAAGGGTCGTCCGTGGATGGTCTATTTCACCACATTCGTTGCGGTTTGTGGTTCCTATGAATTCGGGACCTGCTTAAGTAGGAAATGCAATTTCTTTTTGAAAAGTCCAGGTCCAATAGTAATGGTTAAAATGAAAAGGATGTGATTAATTGAATCTAATGAGAAATTGTTTCATTGGATTTTCAGGCAGGTTATTCATCACCAACTCAGGATGCTATAGTGGAGGAACTTGGTCTCTCTACAGCTGAGGTATGTCGAATTTACCTGCGAGTGTTGAGAAGCACATGTTGCGTTGTCTTTGTTCGTTGTTGAGAAGCACATGTTGCATTGTCTTTGTTCGTTGCTTCAATTCAATATTGGACTTATCACAGAAGGCGCCCATATACAAGAAAATCAAAGTAACGATCTGCTCATATTCCGGGTCCATAATATGGACGAGTTGTATGATCAAAAACGTTATTAACAAGACTCTCAAAAATAAGGATGTTGGCTTTGAGGTAGAGATACTTCTTTCTCTAGACATCTTATTCTTTCTGCATTGTAACGATCGAAATGTATACCGAATTTTCACATTGAGCTCCATTGTTGGACACCTCAGGACAAGAAAACCAAAAAATGGGGAGATTTAGATTGGGTATCGTCAGCTGAAAATTGTGACTGCATATCATTCAGGTTTCTGATCGAAGTGATAGGTTTGTTCAGAATAGCTTTCCACTGAGATTCTCGTACGTTCAGTAACTTATAGCATCATTAGCTAGATGGTAACTGAAGTTCTTGCTCTCCTGAACTCAAGCTGATTTGCAGTTACTCTTTATGTGTCTTTCAACAGTATTCAGTCTTTGGATCCATACTGACATTCGGTGCAATGATTGGTGCGTCTTTCACAATGTAAAACAGAACAGTGTTGTTCAAGACTCTTTGAGAGTTTTAGCTTTGGGATTTAGTCATATCATGGACGGAGGACGTGACAGCAAAAACATTTGCCTCAAAATGCAGACAATGAGAATAGTGAGCGCTCTTTGTGTAGCAGGATGGCTTGCTATTTACTTTGCTGAGGTGTGTCCATATCCTATTTACAAGCCTAATCATACATGAAGATCGATTAGTTGCGTAAGAACTTCAAGTCTCATCAACTCTCTGTTCTGTTTAATTTTGAGTAAACTAGGGAGCACTGGCTCTGGATATCGGAAGATTGGCCCCAAGATATGGAATGGGAGTCCTTTCCTATGTGGTAATTCCTCACTTCGTACCACATAAATTTGATGTAGCAAGTTGTTCTACGACACCATGCTGGACTCGATTCACAGTGACAACATGAGGCTCTCTCTTCGGTTTAGATTGGTTAATCTTTTTCTAATTCATGTCCAGGTACCGATATTTATAGTTGAAATTACACCCAAAAATCTCCGTGGAGCTTTGACTGCTGTCAATCAGGCAAAGATTTTGTATGAACATTCTTGGTTAAAATTGCAAGCATGGAGCTATTGGCAAAAGGCCTAGCTTGTAGCAAATTTTGCCCTCTTGCAAGTGCAAGATGGTGTATATACGTACATCCTACAGAACCTACTGGGCCTAACATGTTCTCTTCTCTCCACAGCTTATGATCGTTGCTGGAGTGTCCGTTTCCTTCATAATCGGGACAGTATTAGCTTGGAGGGTTTTGGCATTAATTGGTAAAACAGAAAAAGTAGCATAATTCAAGTTTAGTGCCAACGTTGTATAGAAAAGTCCAAGTCTGAAACCACCTTGAACATCTGTGGTTTATGCAGGTCTAATCCCCTGTGCAGTCCTACTGTTCGGCCTGTTTTTCATTCCAGAGTCTCCTAGATGGCTGGTAACAAATCAAGATGAACACCAGACTCTTCTTATCTGAATTGTTGGAAGAGAGGGATTTGTATTGTTGGATTGAATTTTAGGATTCTGCCAAATGCAGGCAAAAATGGGCCACGAAAAGGAGTTTGAAGCCGTGCTGCAGAAACTCCGTGGAAAGGATGCGGACATTTCTGAAGAGGCTGCTGAAATACAAGTAAAAAGTTCTTTAAGTCTATACTCGTTTCATCGTAGTGCCTCAACTTTATAAGTACGAATAACTGACCGAATGATCGAATTTTTTTCTTGACAGGACTACATCGAAACTCTTCAACTGCTCCCGAAAGCCAGCATTCTCGATTTACTTCAGAGAAGATATCTGAGCTCTGTCATCGTAATCTTCTCTCTGTATTTACTACTATGTATCCAATAAAGTCCCTCCTTCGTTGCTTTCTTGGGATGCCCTGTGGATCGGGAATATGCAGTAGTTGTACTTTTAGTGATATTTCCATTGTCGTTCTTTTTGCTGACAAATTTGTTAAATTTTGGCGAGATTGGTGCTGGATTGATGGTCGTCCAGCAGTTCGGAGGGATAAATGGCGTCTGTTTCTATACAAGCAATATTTTTGAGGAAGCAGGTATGCAGTTCACAGCAAGAAGCTCTTGGGCACCACAAAAATGAAAGTATGCTTTGCATTTTAAGATTCCAGAACGAAAAGCTAAATAAAAAGCAAAGCAGGGGTTCCAATTTATATAATCCAGTTAATATTCAAATGGGTTAGTAAAATTCGCAATGTCGAATGCTTTTGGTCTACTTAATTATCACTGAATGAGCTGTTCACATAATTTAGTGTTGAATCTCACAAGCAAGGCATTAGTCTCGCCTTTATAATTGCATTTGTACAATCTCCTCAGGTTTCTCCTCCAGCGTTGGAACCATAACTTATGCAATCCTCCAGGTCTGTAAGTATTGCCCATTCCTCTTTGCTGGGGATCTAGTTTTATACTCGTCACGCTTAAAGAGTAAATTTTTGCAGGTTATTGTCACGGCTATTGGCGCTGCACTGGTCGATAGAGCTGGAAGAAAGCCCCTTCTCTTGGTAAAATAGATGAAAGCTAAGAAATCATGTCTATAGTAACAAAGCTTTTCTGGTTCTGCCCTTTCGCAAGTTCTGCAACTTGACCCATAACCTCTCTCTCTCTCTCTCTCTCTCTCTCTCTCTCTCTCTCTCTCTCTCTCTTAATCGCAGATCTCGGGGACAGGATCGGTCCTGGGATGCATAGTAACTGCCCTTTCATTCTTTCTAAAGGTAATTACTATCAGTCCTAGTATCTTCCTTCTGCTTTGCAATGCTTGTCAACCAGTAATTTTTTGAGGATCTTCCGAGCCAGGTTCGATCTGGCAGCTGATGCTGTCCCAATACTTGCCGTCACTGGCATTCTGGTAATAATCTCAACTGCCTTGATCTCTTTCTGGCTCTATCCAGTTGGCCCCCGCAACAACTCCCTCGTATAAATTTTTCTGTTCTGTTTTTTCCAATGCTCAGCTATACATAGCAGCATTTTCAGCTGGAATGGGCGCAGTTCCTTGGGTCGTGATGTCCGAGGTAATCCTAAACATCCCCCCAAGTTTCATGCTTATCAAATTAAAGGGTTGTTTTTGTAACTGGTGTTATTAGTACAAGAGTTTCAAACTTCTTTTGCCAATCATGTAATGTGTGCTGGAGTTCAGATTTTCCCCATTAATATCAAAGGAGTAGCTGGAGGTTTCGCAACACTAGTGAACTGGTTCGGCGCTTGGGCAGTTTCCTCCACTTTCAACTACTTAGGGTGTGTTTGGAAACCACTTCCCAAATTTCTTTGGGGGTCCAAAGCCCCTTTGGCCAAAATAAGAGTGTTTGGCAACCAACTTTAGAAGGGACTTAAAGGCAAAGCAAGTATTTTTAAGGCTGAAAGCCCAAGGCAGGGGAAGACCTGCCTTGGGCTTTCAGCTTTCTCGGCATGCCCTCGCTCTACTGTTCACTTTTTTCTTTTTTCCAAAATTGTCCTCATGAATTTTTTGTTTTTCCGATTCGTGTCCTTGGAGAAACACTGTTCATCTTCTCCAGGCCGACGAATGCTATAGGGACGCCGCGACCTAGGCGATCGTCGTTGGAGAGTCGGGAGACCTTCGCGAGTCGTGGCGTTGCCGACGACCGTCGCTTGCCGCACCGTGACCTCTGTACAGAGCTCGCCGGGGCTGCGCGACCCATCTAGTCGCAGGTCTGGTGGTCGCAACCAGATTTGGTGCCGGAGGCTCGAGCGGCGACTAGATCTGGGTCGCACGACCTCGCTGCCCCCTGATTTGGGTCGCGGTGGCGTCGCGTGACCCCGTCGCGACCCAGATCTGGGGCAGCGAGGTCCTCCCGCGACCTCGACACCCCGGAACTAGGTCGCCGGAGGTCGAGGCGACATCGCGCGATGCGCGCGACCTCGCCACCCTGGATTCGGGGTTGCCGGAGGTTGAGGCCGCGTTGCGCGACCTCGCCACTCCACATTCAGGGTCGCTGGAGGTCGTGACAGCGTTGCAGGACCTCGCTGCCCCAGATCCGGGGTCGCCAGAGGTCGCCGACGGCCGCTGCCCTTGCCGGTCTTTTTTTTTTAATTTTTCTTTTAATAATTTTTTTTACCACAAAACTCCTTTGTAAATGTAATTCCCCAAACACTATTTTGCTCAAAGCACTTCACAATGAGCTTTCAAAGTACAATTTACCAAACACGGTTTGCATTTTGAAAAACACTTTTTAAGTCAAAGGTCTTTGCATTTTCCTAAAAACTTTCCCCAAAAGTGGTTCCCAAACGCACCCTTAATGAGCTGGAGCTCCTACGGTACGACTCTGCTGAAAATACTCTTTGAACTGTTACTCTGGCAGGAGCTCGATAAATATTTTTCACATTGGAACATGAGTTGTTGCGCGAATTCGACTAAACTACAGACTTGAGACTTAGCTTTTCCTGAACATTTCAATCCTATTTGGAGCTAGAGGTATCTGTCGCTCTGTCCTTCATGCTCTCGAATGCATATTTAGACCATTTATTTCAATCAACGCGTTTACAGCAACTTCTGCCTCGATTCGAATATCATGAAAATTGAGCCGACATATCATTTAAAAAAGAAAAAAAGTTAAGTGGGTTTTTCTGCAGAATGATTAACAGACAGGTAGTACATACTAAAGCATTCTTCCCATGAGAAAAATGTCAGAATATGCTTCCGAAAAACTTGTCGAAAGCAAAGAACTCTGCTCGCTTGCTTCACAGGTACCTTCCTTCTTTATGCGGTGATTAACGCCGTTGGGATGGTGTTCATGATCACGGTGGACCCTAAAACGAAAGGGAGGAGTCTTGAGCAGATTCAAGCAGCTATCAACAGAGAATGAAAATGTCAGCACTCTTCCTTGTAGTCTCATTTGAGCTTACATGACACTTGCAATACCCACACATTCAGAGATGGAAAATGATTATGAAGCAGGTAATAGCATCTTTTGTTTGATAAGACGACGTTATTGTTGAGATCTGTTAGTTCATTCGGTTTTATTGTGGGAAAGAGATGGGGTTATTTCACAGGAGAGTGAGCGATTGAGTTACAAGAATAATACTTTCAATTGCTAGTGAAAAAGCACGTATTGCTTTATTTTTATGAATGCGATTATTGCACCTATAGTCTTCGCATGGGTCGGGCCATGACGAAGCAAGTGACTTTCGAATCGAGGCTCGCGTCCATCTATTGCTGGTTGAGAAATTATTGTATGGCCTTTATTCTTTTCTCGAGTTTTCAGTGTCGTTATTAATCTTTTCAGTTACAAATTTCATTTTTGTCAAAAATGAAAAATCCAACACTACGAAATAGATTATTATTTTTCTATAGTATATTATGGCACTGAATGAATTGATAGTTGATACATCAATTTGCATAATGTATGTCCAAATCTTTTGGTGTACGTGCAAGAGATATAGGATACTTTTACCGAGAGATTTTCTACTTAAAATTTTGACTAATCAATGCTGAATATTTAATGATGATAGAAAGCAACTAAAGTATCATTGCTGTGGAGATGCTCGCAGAACGAACCTATTTCCAGAAAGGGTAATATGCAATAAAAAGAAAAATAAAAACGTAATCAGTAATAATATAAACTTTGTTGTATTATATGGAAAATCCATTTCAATCTCTTCAGTTATACTTAGGGGTATGCATTAGCTTGAGAAAATATATGGTAAGTGCTAATTACAACTATTTGAAGGCGCTTCTATTTTGCCGAGAAGAATTGCTATGCGAAACTCTTTGATGTTATGTTCACAATGATAAATTGACTGATAGTCTCATTTGAGCTTACATGACACCTTTAATTCCACACATTCAGATATGGAAAATGATCATGAAGCGGGCAACAACATTTGTTTCGTTTGATAAAATGATAGTATTATTGAAATTGATCAGTTCAATCATTAGGTGGTTCTATTATAGGAAAGAGATGATAGTATTGTTCATAGATCTAGCACAATTGTGGGAGAGTGATTGAAACATTAAAGTTGACAGTAAATAAATAAACGTTGCTTTATATTTCTGAAGTCAAATTTTGCATCTATAGTCTTTGCATGACAATGAAGTTAGTGAAGTTCTAGTCAAGGTGCGTTGGTCCCTCGATAGCAATTATTGTATTGCTTTCTAGGTGCATCGGTCCCTTGATAGCAATTATTGTGGTGCGTTGGTCCCTCGATAACAATTATTGTATTGCTTTCTAGGTGTGTTGGTCCCTCGATAGCAATTATTGGATTGCTTTCTTTCTTTCATAACTTGTTCCACCATCCAAGAAGCACTTACTCCATATATTCCTTTTACTTTTGCCAAAAACGACATTATACAAGTTAATATTCCAGTCAATAAGCTATTTTTGTTACCAATTTTTGTTATTTGTTAAAAATGAAAAAGCTCATACAATAAAATACGATATATATTTCCTTTTTGTCTTCACAATTTAATAAGCGACATTAATGGAATATTAGCCTTGAAAAGAAAATTGAATGCCAATGCCTCACTCGAAAGGATTTTTTATTCATTTTAGAATACAAAACATTCAAATCGATTCTTATTTATGGTACTAAGAAAAGTCAATTTAGAAACTGCAGAGAAGTTTCTTTTCTAATCAATGTGAAAGCCCTGCATAAATAATTCCAACACCGTGTTTTGTCACCTAGACTGCAAGGGTTGCAATTTCCACGCGATACACGCTTTTCTTCACTAGACTTGCCTTTATTGGTTGACTTGGACATTTGTATGACCGACGACCCGACACTTTTCATTCGTATAACTAGGCCTCCATCGCATTACCAATTAGCAAAAACTTTCATTACATCAGATCAAACGATAGAGAGACGATTAAGTCTCTGAGCTTCATGAGCATGTTCCGTGTTTTGCTTTTCATATTGCATGTTATGCTGCTACTGGGGACGAGTTGTGGTGTGAAGAATAATCACTCGTGCGCCCCTTCATCTTGCGGCGATATTCGTGATATACACTATCCTTTTCGATTGAAAGACGACCCAAAAGACTGCGGCCTCTCTAAGTATGAGCTAGCCTGTGAATATAATCGCACTGTTCTATATTTGTATGCCGGTCGATATTATGTGAAGTCGATTTACTATGAGAATGATCTAGGACATGGTTTCTCTGGTAATATCATGGTGGTTGACGATGGACTGCAAAGAAGTAATTGCTCATCCCTCCCTCGTTACTCATTGGCGAGATCCGACTTTATTGATAATGATCTATACAGTTACTTTATTGATAATTATCTATACAGTTCGTTATCTGTGCCGGTGGTCTTTGTGCAGTGCTTACAGCCCGTTGCTTTTGCTTGGTATATCAATACTGAACCATGTATTGAGGGAGCATACCCTTCTGATACGCCTCCTAATATTTCCCAAATGAAGGTGTACTCATACGCTATGTATGGGGATTCTGATATACAAGTAGGGGGCATCGAGGATTCTTGCAGCATAACCATGATGACTTTCTTCTCGAGTTATAACCTGACGACGGAAATGGATCTGTATAATCGTGTGAGCCCACTGTATGAGGACCTCCACAACATGATGGCTGAAGGATTCGTTCTCGATTATCGAGAACCTCCTTCTTCGCTGTCTTCGCCATCTTGGCTGTCTTGGCTGTCTTGGCCATCTTCGCTGTCTTGGCTGTCCATGCCGTCTTTGACGTCTTCAGACGGTGAAGGCGTCGATTCGACGTCTTCAGACGGTGAAGGCGTCGATTCGACGTCTTCACATGGTGAAGACGACGATTCGACGTCTTCACCGTTTGAAGACGTCCTCCCCATCTTCACCGTCTTCACTTTTTACGTCCTCTTCGCCGTCTACCTCATCTACGTCATCTCCACCATCTCTGCCGTCCCCACTGTCCTCGCCATCCTCGCCGTCTCCGCGATCCTCGCCGTCTTTGCAGTCTCCGCCGGTAATTTTCCAACTTTGCGTGATTATGTACCTTGTGGTGTGGTGCAAACCATATTACTCCTGTAAGCTGACTTTCTCTGAAGCTTTTCTTCCTTTACTCTCTTACTCTCTTACTTTCTTTCTTTTTCTTTTTCTTCTTCTTCTTCTTCATCCTCATCCTTTTCTCAAATGTTACTACTGAGGGATCTTATCAAAATTTACTTACTAAGTAATGTGGCATGTTTCTATTAGATATTGTAATACGTTGGTTCGATTTATTGAGTCATTACTTTCTTTAATACCCAATAAAAAAAATTGCCACATCCGTTTAGTGAAATAGTTCAGTAAGATTTTTTAGTAGATTTGGCGGGCATTGCTCTTTTATTTTACATATGTGAAGCTTTTTTGGACTTGACACTCTTTCTTTATTTTTATTTTTTGGGCCTTATTCACTAAAAAAAACCACAAATTTAAGTTTACTCCCAATTCTGCTCCGAACTTTTTTTCTCTAAAAAAAACCCTAAACTTTAAGTCCAATCCAAATTTGCCTAGAACTTTTCTTTATCTTGAAAAAACCTCAAACTTTAGGCCATAACTAAATCTATCTCTAACTTTTTCTTTAGTCTAAAAGAAAAAGCACCAAATTTTACTCTAATTGCAAATTTACCCCATTAGCCCTTTGACCAAAAATTACCGTTAGTCATCCCTAATTTTCATATCTTAGAACGGTTTCATTTTGGAAATAATTTTCCATGTCACCTTACAGAAGTGGAGTTGTTATCGATGTGGAAATGTCATGCCAAATTGGGACTGGACCATGGGGGTAAATTTTGGAATATATTAAAATTTGGTGATTTTTTTAAACAAAACAAAATTCAAGGCAAATCTGGGATTGTACCTAAAGTTTGAGGTTTTTTTTTAGACAAAAAAGGTTCGGGCCAAAATTGGACTAGAACTTGAGGGTTTTTTTTAGGGAATTAGGCCTTTTTTTTGGGGAAATTGTTTGATTTGATTGTAGCTTGTGTCCCTTGGATCGATGTTATTGTTATGGGGAACTTATGTACATTTGGTACATTTAGGAGAATAAAAGCGAAAATGTGTTTCTTCAGAAGAAAAGATCATGCAACGATAACATGGATTTCATGAGTGAAGAGAATAAAGTTGGATCTAAGTGTTATCTAGAAAAGTGAAACTCGTTCACTCTTTTTTTATTTATTCTAGACTTCTCCATTTGCAAATTTCAATTAACAAAAGTGTGTCTTTGCATTTTGTAGTGACTGTATGAAGTTATCCTTCACTTGGGGTATATCTCAACGTGAATTGGTTTTATTATTTAACTGCTAAAACAATGGATCTAGTTCTTCATTGATTGGTCGTTAATTATAATTAACCATATCTAGTAATCTCTCACGAATTCTCTTACTATCTACAGATGATTCTACGCGGTATATCATGAACGATTTTGGTCGAATTGCCGTAATGAATCTCTTCTTTGTCTTGGGTATGATAAGTCCTTTTCTCTTCACACCTATGAAGCTCTCATTCAGTACTCTGAAAAACAAAAATTGTATGTGTAAAAACAATTATCACATTATGCTAATCAATGGTCAAATTTCTCTGTAGTCTTCTTCTCAGCAGCAAAATTTATACTCGGAGCTCCATGTGTGTTGATATTTCTAATCTTGAAGTGGATGAGAAGGCATCAAGCGGCTGATGCAAACATCGAACAATTCCTACAATCTCACAATAACTTGTTGCCCATAAGGTACTCTTACTCGGAAATCAAGAGGATCACAAAAAATTTCAAATGCAAGTTAGGTGAAGGGGGATATGGTTCCGTATATAGAGGAATTCTTAGAAGTGGCAATGAAGTTGCGGTTAAGATTTTGAACAAACCAAAATGTAATGGCCAAGATTTTATAAGTGAAGTGCGCACAATTGGAAGGATCCACCACGTTAATGTGGTGCAACTTGTCGGTTTTTGCTTCGAATACTCCAAACAAGCTCTTGTCTATGATTTCATGCAGAATGGATCTTTGGATAAACACATTTCTTATAAGGATGGTGATGATCCTCTTGATTATAAGAAAATGTATGAGATCTCTCTTGGCATAGCTAGAGGGATAGAGTATCTACATCGGGGATGTGATGTGCAAATTCTACATTTTGACATCAAGCCTCACAACATTCTCCTAGACCGAAATTTCACTCCGAAAGTTTCTGACTTTGGACTTGCAAGACTTTATCCCACTGATCGCAGTATAGTATCGCTGACTACAGCAAAAGGAACCTTAGGTTATATGGCTCCTGAGCTATTCTATAAAGACATTGGTGGCATTTCTTACAAAGTTGATGTTTATAGTTTTGGGATGTTATTAATGGAAATGGCTGGTAGAAGGAGAAATATAAATGCACATGCAGAGCGTTCGAGTCAAATTTACTTTCCTTTGTGGGTTTATGATCAACTCAGCAAAGAAAATGAACTTGAAAGGGTAGATGTCATAGAAGAGGAAAGAGAAACAACGAGGAAGATGATAATTGTTGCACTATGGTGTATACAATTGAGCCCTAATGATCGGCCGTCAATGAGGAAAGTCCTAAATATGCTTGAAGGAGATATGGATAAATTGCAACTGCCTCCAAAACCACTTTTGTATCCGAGAGAGGCACCCATTGATGATGTTGACGCTGAGATAGAACTTGAAACAATCTCATCTTCATCAAGTACTCCGATAGTTTCTAGCAGTTCCCAATTTTACCATGACCATGAGTTTATGAAATCATGTATTGTGTGATTGTTTCCCTATAATGAGATGCAAAAATTATCAATTGTACTATCAACATGTATCATCATTCAAAATGTAATATGTGAAGCTTTTACATGTTTTTCATATGGCAGTAGTGTTTTTTAGTAGACTTGTTATGTCCATATTTTATAAATGACGATGAATGTTGTATGGCATTCATTCAATTTTTGTTTCATGTGAATTGTCTTGGTATAACAAGGTAATTTTTTCTCCGTGTCAATGTTTGCATTTTGAGCAATGAATCTCTCTCATTTCAATCAAAACCTCTCATCCCCACCCTTCGACCTCTGTTTGATCACCCACATTGAAGACAGGAAGACAGCTACCTACTCAAGCTATCTTCGACTTGGTCCTCATGTCATAGGATGGGTCCAATCCTAGCTAATGAATAACCAGCACATGTCAAAGAGTAAAGACAGAATAGGTTGACAATTTTGCCTTTATGATGAATGGAAATTGAACATGTGATGTTATGTTAGAGCATATTATGTATTACGAAAGCTCAATCCCTAAATGCAGTAAGAACTTGTGCATTCACTCGATGATAAGACATGAGATGGTGCCTTGCATTCTTCAGAACAAGCATCATATTCCTCATTGTTGTCCCCTACACATAAGTTTTCCTACTAAGCAAACATTCCTCGAGACACCAATGTTCATAAGGAACGCGTTTTGTTCAAAGATCGCAGACAGAGAAGTATAAATTTTAAGTTTTATTATTATCAAAATAAAGCAGCATAAAAAAATATGCTAAAAAAGTAGATAATGGAAAAAATTAACAAACTTAATCTCTTTAGTGGTCATGAAATTCCACATGAGAATGGTCCTCCATTCTAGACTCTAGCTCGTGTCCAGACTCAAAAAGGAACAGCAAGTGACGCTCAAACTCGACAAAAGGATGGCTCATTCAAACCGGGCATGCTTGTGGATTAGGGAAAACGACACCCAGCTATCATTTCGGTTCCGTTTTAAATAAAACCAAGCAAGGGAGTTTCGATGGAGATGATAATATTGTTCATAGATCTAACACAATTACAGGAGAGTGATTGTAATATTGAAGTTGATAGTGAATAAGTTAACATCGCTTTTTTTTTTTTTCTGTGAACTTGAATGTTGCATGTATAGTCGTGTGCAACGACGAAGTTAATGAGGTTCTAGTCCATGTGCATCAATCCCATCACTAGAAATTATCGAATTGCTTTCTTTCTTTCATAATCTGTTACACCATCCAAGAATCACTAAATCTTGTTTTTCCTTTTATTTTTGTTATACAAGATAATATTCCCTTTTATTGTCTATCTTTGTTACCAATTTTTTTTCTTTTTTTGTCAATAATGAAAAAGCTTATATATTGAAATACGACATTTTTTTCCATTTCGTCTTCACAATTTATCGAACCAACACTCGTGGAATATTGGCCTTGAAAATAAAATTGAATGCCAACGCCTCACTTGAAGGGATTTTGATTCAATTTAGAGTACGTAACATTCCAATCGATTCTTTTTTAGCGAACTAAAATTGATTCCTAAAGAGTCAATTTGCCAAGAAAAGTTAAATCTGAAAACTGTAGAGAAGTTTCTTTTCTAATCAACGTGAAAGCCACGCCATGAATAATTCCAACACCGTGTTTTAGTCGCCTAGACCGCAAGGGCTGCAATTTCCACATGAGACCCACTTTTTCTTCGCTAGACTTTGTGTTGATGGTGGACTTGGAAATTTGCATCTATAATGTTTGCGTGACGACGAAGTTAGTGAGATTCTGGTCAGGGCACATCGGTCCACCACTAGAATTATCGTATTTCTTTCTTTCATAACGTGTTTTCACCATCCAAGAAGCACTTATTTCTTATTTTTCTTTTACTTTTTCCAAAAGTGACATTATACAAGTTATATTCTTGGTCATAGTCTATTTTTGTTACAAATTTCTATTTTTTTGTCAAAATTAAAATGCTTAGATGATGAAATATGACATCTTTTTCCTTTTCGTCTTCACAATTTAACCAAGAGACCCTTATGGAATATTAGTCTTGAAAAGAAAATAGAACGTCATTGCCTCACTCGAAAGGATTTTGATTCAATCTAGAAACTGTAGAGAAGTTTTTTTTTTAATCAATGTGAAAGCTATGCATAAATAATTCCACCACCGTGTTTTGACACCTTGACCGCAAGGACTACAATTTCCACGCGATATCTCCTTTTTCTTCACTAGACTTTGCTTTATTGGTTGACTTAGACTTTGAATGACTGAGGACTCTAGGCTCTTTTCATTCATATTACTAGGCCTCCATCGCATTACCAATTAGCGAAAACTTTCATTGCATTGGATCAAACAATAGAGAGACGATTAAGTCTCTGAGCTCCATAAGCATGTTCAGTGTTTTGCTTTTCATATTGTATGTTCCGTTGCTACTTGGGACGAGTTGCGGTATGTAGAAGAATCACTTGTCTGCCGCTTCGTCTTGCGGCGACGTTCGTGACATACGCTATCACTTTCGATTGAAAGGCAACCCAAAAGGATGCGACCGCTATGAACATAAGCTAGCTTATGAAAATAATCACATTGTTCTATATCTATATGCCAACCAATATAATGTGAAATCAATTTACTGCCGTTCCAATCTTCGCAAATGTTTGTTCGATAGCGAAATTACGGTGGTGGACGATGGATTACAAAAAAGTAATTGCTCATCCCTCCCTCATTACTCATTGGCGCTCTCCAACTTTAGCGATAATGATCCATACGGTTCGTTAGCTGTGCCGGTGGTCTTCATGAAGTGCTCATAGCCCCTTGCTTCTACTTCGTAAGTCAATACTGAACCATGTATTGAGGGAGCATATCAGACGATCTTCATGAAGTGCTCACAGCCCCTTGCTTCTACTTCGTAAGTCAAAACTGAACACTGTATTGAGAGAGCATATCCTTCCGATATGCTCCCTATTTTTTCCCAAATGAAGGTGTACTCATACGCTGTACATGGGTTTGATCTCTAAGTAGGGGACATCAAGGATACTTACACCATAACCATAGAGGCTTTAATACCGCATTATATCCCAGGGTGGAAAAAGGATTGGTATAATCGTGTGAGCTCACCATATAAGGACCTCCACAACATGATGGTCAAGGGATTCACCATCTCTTATTATAAATTCTCGCCACCAACAAGTTTCGAGTTTTGCTACTTAGGTTTTGGATACCAAAGGGTGAGGTGCAGACACCATGATTCCCGAAAGCTCACTTTCCGAGTTCTTTCTTGGTTTCTTTCTTCATCCTCATCCTTTTCTTAAATGTTAGCTCTACTGAGGGATCGTATAAAAATTTACTTACTGAGTGATGTGGCACGTTTCAATTGGATATTGTAATAGGTCAGTTCGATTTATTCTGAGAAAAAAGATGAGATTATTTTATAGGCAAGTGATTGACTGATCCACAAGAATAATATTTCAATTGACAGGGAATAAGTACGTATTAGTTTATTTTTGTGCATCCGAATATTACACCTATAGTCTTTGCACGTGTCAAGAATGACGAAGGAAGTGAATTTCTAATCGAGACCCACATCAATAGACAATTGGTTGAGAAATTATCGTATTGCCTTTTTCGTTGAGATCAGTATGTTCATTCATTAAGTGGTTCAATTATGGAAAAGAGACGATGGTCATATTCATAATTATACCAAATTACAAGAGAGTGATTTTAAAATTTAAGCATAGTGAGTAAGTAAACATCGCATTATTTTTGTGAATTCAAATGTTGCGTCTATAGTCCTTGCGTGTGTCGATCCATGATGACGTGTCATGCACTGATCCTCGGGCACGCACCATTCCCTTACCTGGTCGATATAATAGCGACGTCCTAGAACGCATCGCCGATCCTTTCGTTTTAATATGCATGTGGAAGCATATAGAAAATCCCTAGACAATAAAACAATAGGATAGGAAAGTAAGGCTACAAACTTTTCCAACCACAATAGCCTTTTATAAACAAATAGGTTTATACACAAAAGCCTATAAAAAGAGATTGGCTTTCAACACAATAGAATCATCCTATGACTAACTAGTCTGACAAGATCACCGATCTCCGAGCTTCACCTTCAAAACTTTAGGCCTCGAGTCCTCCATCGCTATCAACTAGGGGCTAGAAAATGGTTATACAATAACTAGTAAGATAATGTCTCGACAAGTTCTACCATTCTAAGACCCGATTGGGAAACCAATGCACTTTAAAGGCTGCCTAAGCACAACACGAGTCGGAAGACTTATCTTGGCCTTTGTTTCCTTCCTACAAGTCAGTATATTGCAACTATACACAAACCACATCAATTCACCCAATCAAATCGAACTATCGATCAATCGACCTAGTCGATTACATGTCAATTCGACCATTTCCCAGTCATTTCAATTAATATTGTCCATTCTCCAAGATAACCTATTGAGTTACCAAGCCAGTATATTATACTATTCATTCTCCGAAATGACATACTAAGTCATCGAGTATATTCATCATAATGTCCATTCTCCAAAATGACATGTTGAGTCACCGAGCCGTTATGGCATGTTGTTCTTTCTCCAAAATGACCTATAGAATACCGAGCCGGCATTGCATACCGTCATTTCTCCAAAATGACATGTAGAGTCACTGAGCCGGTATTATATAAATGTCGTCCATTATCCAAGATGACATGTTGAATCACCGAGCTGATATTGCATACCGTCCTTTTTCTAAAATGACATGTAGAGTCACCGAGCCGGTATTATATAACATTCAAATTGTACATCAATTTACCATTTTTCAATAGACCGTTCATGACATATAGAGTCATTGAGCCAGTATAATATGCCATTCCGAATGTATAATCAATTTGTCATTTTTATCATACCCGATAAAAATAGCCGTGTGTGAGTACACGATCGGTCTTAGCCAAAATACAATAATTTCACTTTCCACAGATCCCAACATTTTCTATAGTCCATCAAAACATTTTTGGCACTGTCAACCGATGCCCAGTTATTTTCCAATTAATTACCAGAATTAATTAATTTAGGAAAATAATCCAAAATCACCATTAATTCATTTCAGCACAAATTAAAGCTTGAATAAATTAAAGCTTTAATTATTTTAATCTAATCTATCCACCTAATTGCACTTAATTAAATATAATCAACTCCTAAGCATCATTAGTCTACTAAGTGAGGATTAGTGAGTTAAACTCACTTGTTTCGAGATTTTATTGAATCAAATCGTCGGGGACGCGACAGGGCTCAACTTTTCCAAAGACGGGCCTAACTTTTGAGGCCCAAGACCACCTCAAAACGGGCTGAGAAGCTTGTTGGAAACCCATTTTCCTGCTTGCTGTTTTGAGCTGCAAAACCAAGGAGATGAAGCTGGTTCAGAGAGGTGTTGGCGACGGTGGACCGGTGGACTGTTTGGCGAGGCAATCGACGGCCGTAGGAGCTCCGGTGGACTTCGGCGAGGGCTTGGACGACCATAGCAGCTTGCTCGACGCACGGGTAGGAGCTGCTAGACGGCGAGAGGCGTAGCAAGGCACGGCGGCGTGCAAGCGGCTCTCGCGGGCGGATGATGTGCGATGGCGACGATGCGGGTGGTCTTGGTAGCGATGGGCTTGCTCTGGCTTCTCCTCTGGACATCTGGACTTCAAGTAGTAGCAATGGAGATGGGAAAAGGAGTTGCTCGAGCGCTTGAAGGAGGGAGGGGACCGGTTCAGCAAGTGGGACCGGTTTTGGTCCCCTTGACTGGTCTCACCTCATCCATTTGGCCTCTCATCACCAGCTGGTGTGCACCCAACAATTCTAGGCCAAATTACCCTCTTTTAGAAGTTTGAGGAGGTCCAAAAGTGGTGGTGGATGGGGGGCTACGAAATTGGTTTGGATTCCCTTCCAATTGAACACTTGTTCTAGTTTAATCTAATCCCAATTGGCTGACCCTCCCCCTTCCGTCGCCGGCCCTTCCCCGTTCGACCTCCCCCACTTTTTTTTTTTAATACTTTTTTCTTAATTTTTTAAAATTTTTAAAATTTTTCTTATTTTTTTAATTTTTTGAATACTTTATAATTTAATTAATTTTTATATTATTATTTACACGTAGACACGAAACGGCGTCGTTTTTGCGTTTTCTCCGCCACGTCAACGTGCAAAACGACGTCGTTTTGGACTAAACTCGCCGGAAAATTGCCACATCAGCCATTTGGCCGGATTTTGCCAGAGTGGCACTTAAGTGTCCCATTTTACTCCGATATTGGCACTTAAGTGTACGATTTTAAAGTGTACCATTTTAAAGTTATAACACTTAAGTGTCCCTCCGTACCAAGTTATGGCACTCCAGGTGTACTCACCTCATTGATTTTCTCTACTTTTCATGGATCAATCAGTAATCCTCTACTTTATTATAAAATAATTACTTCCTATACTTTATTTCCCCCTTAAAACTATATTTTACCATTGGAGAGCACATAAGATATTTTTAAAGATATCATAGTACATTGTACTTACCACTTCACTTCTTTCCAATACTAATTTCGAAATCGGAGGAGAAAGAAAGAAGACATTGAATTCTTTCACGGATGTTTAGAATTCATAATCACCGGACTTTACAGCTTCTTTTTTTTTCCCCCATATTTACTTTTTAAAGGTATTTCATTTGAAATCTTTGGGTCTTTTATCAATCGCTAGATGTCCAGGTTAACAAAAATCATTTCAATTTTTGAAATTTGCAATTTTATTCTGGGTTAATACTCTAAAAAACCCCAAACTTGTACACTTATGACAAATTTACCCCAAACTATTTTTTGATCACCAAAAACCCCAAACTGGTATACCTTTGACAAATTTACCCCAAACTGGTACACTTGTGACAAATTTACTCTATGTCAGTTTTCGTTAAATTTTATTCTCAAATTATTATGTTAAATGACACGTGACAGTTAACCGGTATACCAATTTAGGATTTTACGCTCCGTTTGTCGCAGTTTACACTTTTATGATTTTTTTTGTGGTATTAAACCAATTTAGCAGAAGATATATTTGTCACAAATTTACCAGTTTATAATTTTTTGCAATCAAATAAATTAGTTTGGAGTAAATTTGTCATAAATGTACCAGTTTAGGGTTTTTTTTATAGTCAATCGGGGTAAATTTGTCACACGTTTACTAGTTTGGGGTTTTTCATGGTCAAAAATATAATTTGGGGTAAATTTGTCACAAGTATATCAATTTGGGATTTTTTAGGGTATTAACCCTTTTATTCCAAGGACTTTTAGTTAAATCTAAGATACAACATCGCTTTCTCTAACCTTGACCTCAGCAAAGTCAAGTCAAGATGTCGCCCTCAACAAAAACTGATCTGAATCTTGCAGTTACAATTACAAGCGAAAAAAAATATATATATATATATACAATACTCAAAAAGAACTTGCCAGGACGGTTCAGCTCCAATCCCCAGCTGAAAGGTAAGAATTCACTTCTGTCGTGTTGAAATCTATACGGATGTGAGGAAGCCATCACCCTAGAACACTCCCCTCTTCAACTCTAAACTGAAAAAAAAAATTGAAGATTTACAGAGAGATTGACGAAGACAGCATGCCCAAGATCACTCAACAGCAACAATAGCATCAGCAGCAGCCAAGAAAAGAGCGGACAGAAAAGGAAGATATACATGTAATGTCATTCGACTTTGCTTAATAATGTATTCGTTGTCCAGATACCCTTTGAAGGTGGAGCAGTGTGTGTGATCTTTACGACTGTCTGCTGCTTGCGCTGTCGTCGCCTTTTCTTGGTAATTTTATTGTTGTTGCTGTCGCTTTCGTGGGAAGGGTTGTTTGCACATTTCGTTACGTCAACCTTTATGATGTGGTGATCCGATGTCCCTTTTGATGACAGGACCGAATACAACCCAAGAACGAACTTATATGGGCAATCTGGTGATGCTAGTATGTAGTCCACCCTCGTACCGT
The DNA here is from genome assembly GCA_016097545.1 of Eucalyptus victrix. Classification (NCBI taxonomy): domain Eukaryota; kingdom Viridiplantae; phylum Streptophyta; class Magnoliopsida; order Myrtales; family Myrtaceae; genus Eucalyptus; species Eucalyptus victrix. Next base: position 14,280,449 of record CM027842.1, read on the forward strand.
ATTTGCAAGTCCCTTGCACGCCTGAAATAGAATAAATGGTTTTGGATTACACATTCGGACAGTAGTCTCTCGAATAATGACTTTGGACTTCAATTTTTATTCCACGGATTTTCACATCAAAGGTTGTTATCGACACAATAATGACAATAACAGGCGTGTACATGTATATCTTCAACGCAAGCATCATGCTTCAAATGTTATGAATTTCCGTCCATTCAAGCCGATCATGTGATCATTGAGCTAAAGGAGCATCATGCTCGAAAATCGCCTTAGATTAGCCATTTGACAAAGTGAAAAAGAAAAACTGAAAGATGGGAAAGCGAACGAGTGAGTTCTTACTTTGTCCTTTGGCATTGACGACCATGGACTCGCATTCTCCAGAGAAGTCCTTAGCATCTGTGTACTGCTTGCTCTTCAGAAACCTCATGACTTCAACCTTTGGGGTTGGTTTTCCTATCTCCTCATAGAACTATAACAAAAAGTGTCAGTGATTACACAAACGCCCTAGCTTAAGCTATCAAGTAATCGAGTTTCGCATGCTAATGATTAAAAAGGGCATGTGCATACCTTGACGATGTCAGTCCACTGCTCTTGTGAGTAATCAGTCTCGTCAAGAGAGTTGAGGCCGCCGGCCAAGATGTGGGGGGAGTCACTCGACTGGATGATGGCGCTGACCTGCTTCATCCGCCAATTCTCGTCGAGATGATCCAGGTGGGTGCACTGGAAATTCACTTCCCCAACACGAGGCACTTCTATTGTCGCCTTCAGCACATTCCTGTGTAACCAAACACATCGAGTTCACAGCCACTTCGATTCCAGTCAATTTAATACGCTGACTGACTATATTACTATCAACTTTTTATATCTTTTTTTTTTTTTAATTTTCACGCAACAGAAATGCATAATCCCTCCACTGTTTAAGATGCGGCTTAATTAATCAAACGCAAAACTCTCAGAAATTGATCCATGATGAGCAATTGCTTGCTGTCTCAAGCAAGTTGATTCTATCTGGTCTGTCTCGCTTGAGAGAAATGTACCTTTCCTTGAAGATGAGTAGTCCTTGTACAGTCTTCAGGTCAAACATCTGCTTTGACAAATACATAAAATAAAGCAAAGGCAAAATCCTGCCCTCATCTAACGGACGCACAGCTCTCATCCTTCATTTATCTTCCCAGCTCCTTATTTAAATACTAAAGAGCAAATATATATATATATATGATTTAGCAGCTTCCTAAGCATTCTCTTGACTAAGTCAGCAATTAATGGAGAATGATCTTTAAAGCTGACTCTCTACCACCCACTAAATGCAACCGGAAATGAAAAAAGAGGAACGATAGATGACAATTGTATAGAGAACCCACATCCAAAATCATAGAAAGAAAATTGGGTTTTTTCTTAATTTTATTTTATTTTATTTTTAATTCTGACTGGCATTGCTCGCAGCTGGTGCTGGGATCTTTGGACAGGCCCACCATCGGTGTTGCAGAGAGCTCTCCGTAAGCTGTCCGAAGGCAAAAGGCTTACAGCCTTGGGCAGTTCTTGAATTTGGTGGTGGGGTTCTCGTGAATAATATTCTAAATTCTTTCCAGATCAATTCTTGGACAACTCCATTCAGATAATTCCAAAAGGATAAAAAAAGGCAAAATATAAACCAAGTGACGGCAAAATTTTCATCCACAAATTCTGATGGATGGCTAGGCAAAACTTACGTTTTTATTTTTACTTCTTTTTTTTTTGGTAAAGACGTTTTTATTTTTAATTTTGGTCTTGCGAATTTTTATTATATCCAACTTACCTTAATTTCAACGAAACTTTTGACTGTCCGAAATGGATTTGCACTGTTATAGATGGTTCTACCGAAATTAATCTTTTTCACTTAGAAAAATGTAAGAAAAAATGATATAATATGCCCAGAGAGAATATTAATTATGACATATTATTTTAACTTCACTTTCAAAGGTGGATGCCTCAATAAATAAATGAAAATATCTTTTAAAATTGGAAATCGCCTAGGAAGACCACTTGCTCAACGAGAAAGAGAGCATATCATCGTCACCATAATTACGAAAATGATAGCAAGAATAACGGGTAAAAAATATGTGAAAATTAATAAATAAATAAAATAAAACAAAATGACGGACCATAAATCGGTGTCGTCGAATATCTTCTGGACCTTCCACTGCTTGATCGGCTACCGGGAGAGGACGGCGTTCCCGTACTCCGGCGCCCAGCTCTCGGCGAACGCGTAGCTCATCCCCAGCGCCGCCGCCAGCTCCGACAGCGGCTTCATCTCCCTCTCCTCCTCCGCCTTCACGTCCTGCAGCGCCACTATGTCCGCGTCCAGCTCCCGCAGCACCTCCACCACCATCCTCGTGCTCCTGTACGCCTGCCGGTCGCCGCGGGGGTCGCCGCCGCTACCGCCGTTCTCGAGGCTCACCCTCGCCGTCGCCGGAGCCTTCCCTTTGAAGATTCGACCGATCGACGCTGAGGCCAAGGACGAGGAGTGGGGAGATGGAGAAGGAGAAGTCTGAGATTCAGCGGCGGACGATTCGCTGAAGCTCAGGTTCCGCCGGCTGCGGAGGAGGGAGATTTCGTTGTCCGGCAGGTTGCTGGAGACCCGGAGCTTCGATCTCGCGTCCTACCGGAGCGGATTCATCCGTGACGAAGCGCGGTTTTTGATCGGCGACGGTGTCATCGCCGGAGCTGATCTCGCCGCAAGGGTTTTCCTCCATCGGCGGGCGATTGGAGATTGAGCGCCGGCGGTTGGGAATCACGAGGGGGGATCGATTTCGTTATCTCTCGATCTCTACCTCCTCCGGACCCTCTCGAACCCTAGAAGACGCAGCAGCTGCTGATCGAGGAACTCGTGGCGCGAGGCTCGGATTCGCGCCGAGTTTTCAGAGATATCAGTTCGGCTCCGAGGGTAGAGATCCGAAGGCGGTGACATCGGCAGCAAAGGCTAAGAGGACCCAAGTTAAGCCCAATAATGGGCCGGACCGATAAGTATAGGCCAAATAATGGGCCGGGCCATACGACAAACGCCTAAGAAGTGGGTAGAGGAAGGCCCAAACGTCCAGCGCTGCATGGTGTGGACATTTTAAGGCACGAGGGGCAATGACCGGTTGAGGTCATTAAACTAGGCCGGGCCGAGACCCGAGATCAGGTTTAAGCAAAACACACAGGCCCACTCCATGCCTCCATTAAAATAATCGAACATAGCACTTATGGCTAGTACGTAATTTTCGGTAGTCTCCGAAATCATCACGATAAAAGGTTCATCCATCAAAAAAATTTACAGCTTTTCCCTGTTTGACTACATAACCAAGTGTGTGTACTAGGGCATTCTAACAAAATCGGAACGTTGGCTTTTCACCTATGGTTTTATCATCGAGGAAGAAATTCCACAATCAAGCACGTTATTTCACGCATTTGCAAATAACCCAGTTAAAATAAGATTACCTGGTCGATTAACAAAAACTAAGCAAAATGAATAGCTCGCTTCTCTCTAAAATTCTCGAGAAAATTTTAAATCTCTACCGGCGCTACCTTGCCTTTCTCACAGCCACCCCATGACCTCATTTTCTTGATGGTGTGCATCTCCATCCCCAATCTCGACAGCATACGCACACCATAACCACTTGGTTTTCCTTAGTTGATGCAATTCCAAAACGTTCTTTGCTGATAGTTACCCTTCCATCCTCGATCAGGATTACACTTGGGATCAATCATGTCACGGCTGAATGAAACCATGCCTTACAGCTCTGACTTGGATTCAAGGTCAAGTTCCTCTACCGATGACTCATCACCCTGTGAACCCTGCGACTTATCTGAAGCCACTGCTTCTTGAAGATCAGATTCATCTCTGAGAATTTTCGCAGTAAACGTTCTTGCCTCTAAGTCAAGATCAGGCCATTCAGAAACTATTCTCTTCGCACCCTGAGAGGACACCAAAAACAAAATTACATAACAACTACACGAATCATTTTGGCAGTGGGAAAAGAACCCAACCTAATGAACTTACCTGAAGCTTGGGTTCCTTCGTCATAGGATTGTTGCAAAGATCAATGGTCTTTGCCTTGGATTTAGTGGCTGTACCACACCACGACTCACACCACGACCATTCTTGGGGTAATGAGAAGATAGGCACGGTGTGCTGAGCACAATTCGGAAGGTCCTGAAGCGTGAGAGAGGGCACTTAGACAAACAACTGATATGTTTATGCTCACGGATATTTAAGCAGTGCTTTTACAAATTAACACCTTGTGAGAATCTTCTTAGAAAGTTACAGCTATAAGCTCGCAAAGAATATCTCATGCTGAAGAATTTGCAGTTTATTATCCAAGAACTGACCTGATCAAGATTGGACAGACTGTTTGGATCCTTGCTGAGAGATTCATAGAACACTCTCAGGTTATCTCCTGACGCTGTCTCTCGAAATTTCTCCATATCAACAACGTACAGTGCACTGCAGAACGATATCATAATTAAAACCCATATATGATACCACTGGAGCCAAAAGGATCACGTGGACAGAATGGAACCGCCTAAAAAATCTACCTTATACGATATGGTCTTCCGCGTAAGTCCTCCTTCCAGAAACCCTGTTTTTGTGAGAAAATAAAAGAGCCTTCTTAGGGAGGTAGACAGTAATGATCTGAAAGGGCAAGTATCACGCCCCGATCCTCGGGCACGCACACATCCTTCTCTTGGTCGATTTTAATATGCGATATCCCAGGACTATATATCGCCGACCATTTCTTTTATTAAGCACATGCGGAAACAATTATAAATCCCCAGACAATAAAACAATGGGATAGAAAAGCAGGGCCATATTTTTCATATTGAAACTTATAACCAAACTTTTATACAAAACATAAACCATAGTACTTCACAACTTCTTACTCTATTTCTATTCACATCAAATTAGAGATCTCAAAAGAAAATAGAATTTCAGTCCATCCGGATCATATTTAAGACTCCTCTCAGTATTATATTCTTCTATCAAAAATCCTTCTCCTCAGATTTCACTTTCGAGTTCTCCTTCTCAGACTCCTCCTCCTCAGCAAATCATCGGGGTCCTGAAATGTTTTCCCCAAACTAGGATGAGACTACGTCTCATCAAGTTCTACCACACTAAGACTCAATTAGTAAACCAATACACCTTACGGCTGCCTATGCACAACATGAGTCGGAAGACTTACCTTGGCCTCAGATTACACCTACATGTTAGCATAGTTCAAATAGACATCCAAGCAATCACATCACTGATCGAAGCATCGATCAAATTGACCCAGTCGATCACACGCCAACAAGACCACTCACGGTCAACTCCAGTCAATCAATCAATTCACAACATCATATCAAAACAATAATCAATCGACCTAGTCGATGACATGTCAACGATGATCCTTCCCTGACCAATTCAGTTCAATCAATCAATCCATGACAAATGAATCAAACCATATTGATGATTTTATCTATACTCAATAATTAATCTCAACATTCCCATTCCACATTCCTACTCAAATATAGGCTCAAGGCGCTAGAGGTGACCCCAATACAAAGTTTTGTCGGCGTGCGGCACTTAGTCCTTGACCACAAATAACAATAGTATAAGGCGCTAGAGATGACTCACACGAAGTCTCGCTATCATGTAGTACTTAGTCTTTCACTACAAAATGCAATAGCATAAGGCGCTAGAGGTAACTCACACGAAGTCTCGCTATTGTGTAGTATTTAGTCCTTCACTACAAAATGCAATAGGGTAAGACGCTAGAGGTGACTCACACGAGATCTTCCATTGTGTAGCACTTAGCCTTTCATTATGCATAACAATGCTGCAAGGCGCTAGAGGTAATTCCCATGCAACTCAAGTCGCCATGTAATACTTAGTCCTTAACTACAATAAGCAATGGTATAAGGCGCTAGAGATAACTCACACGAAGTCTTCTACTTGTGTAGTACTTAGTTCTTTACCTACTCATGATCCATTGGTTTTCCTCAACACAACACACATCACATTAACTTCCAATAATCATCTTGCTTCAACTATAAGCCAACACACGATTAATCCCTCACAGCCCAATGACATTGTGCCTCGCACTTAACTTCCTCAATTAAAGTAATGTATTGGCCTCATTTCTTTTCTTTTTTTTTTTTGGTAAAGGAGTATTGGCCTCATTTCTTCATCCACAAATTCTGATGGCTAGGCAAAAGCTTATGTTTTTGCTTTTATTTTTTGGTCTTGTGAATTTTTATTACATCCAACTGTCCGAAGTGGATTTGCACTGTTGTAGATGGGTCTGCGAAATTAATCTTTTCACTTGGAAAAATGTAGGAAAAAATTATATAATATGTCTAGAGGGAATATTAATTTATGATATATTATCAAACTTCGCTTTCAATGGGAGACGCCTCAATAAATAAATGAAAATATCTTTTAAATTTTGAAATCGCCTAAGAAAACAACTTGCTCAATGAGAAAGAGAGCATATCATCGTCACCATAATTACGAAAATGATAGCAAGAATAACAGGTAAAAATATGTGGAAATTAATAATTAATAAATAAAATAAAATAAAACGGAATGACTGACCTGAAATCGGTGTCGTCGAATATCTTCTGGACCTTCCAGTGCTTGATCGGCCGCCCAGCTCTCGGCGAGCGCGTAGCTCATCCCCAGCGCCGCCGCCAGCTCCGGCAGCGGCTTCATCTCCCTCTCCTCCTCCGCCTTCACGTCCTGCAGCGCCACTATCTCCGCGTCCAGCTCCCGCAGCACCTCCACCACCGTAATCGTCCTCCTGTACGCCTACAGCCTGCCGCGGGGGTCGCCGCCACTACCGCTGTTCTCGAGGCTCCCCCTCGCCGTCGCCGGAGCCTTCCCTTTGAAGATTCGACCGATCGACGTTGAGGCCAAGGACGAGGAGTGGGGAGATGGAGAAGGAGAAGTCCGAGGTTCGGCGGCGGCGGCGGCGGCGGCGGACGATTCGCTGAAGCTCAGGTTCCACCGGCTGCGGAGGAGGGAGATTTCGTTGTCCGGCAGGTTGATGGAGACCCGGAGCTTCGATCTGGCGAACTTCTGCTGCTTCGTCAGGTGATCCTGGCCGTCGATCGGGTGCAGGGGAGACTGCTTGAGTACCCCTGGCATTTATGTCTTCTGGCTTGATGTTCGGGAAGGTTACAAGAGAACTAACCGCCATCTACTAAAGCTGCAGAGCAGAAACTATAGAGTTATCCTCAGCTTGACCTCTGGCTCTCTCTTTCTTATCTGAATCATATAAATAACCTCCACCATCCTTCTCAGCCTCTGTGATCTCGCAATGGGAAAACTCAAATGAATGATCAGCTGAATTCATCACATGAAGACTTTCAGCATTCATGCTGGCAGGAGAATCATAAAATTCGAAAGGAAATACAGACTCAGCCTTGCTTGATGTTTGTGAATTGGCAGATAGTGTGCTCTTCCAAATGACAAAGTATTGTAGGACGAGAATGGAAGCAAGCAAAAAGACAAGTGCTGGCCATAATTTTCGAATGACATTGCGATTTAGAAGTATGCAGGCAGCGAGAAATGTATATAGCATAGAAATGGCATTTAACAAAGCAAAGGAGGCAAGGAGCAAGGCCACCATGTTTATTTCGAGGCCAAAGAGATTAAACATGTTCTCCATCCAAAAATTTATATAGACTATGAAGATTGTCTTCTGCGTTTCAAATCTCTCCTTTCTCATGGTGATAATCATTTTCTTGTTCCATTTGTGGCTTTCGTTGGTGCTTCCCCAAATATATCCGAAGGAATATTTTCTAGCACTGCCACCCCCAGAGCCTCCGGCTTTGGGTACATTATTTGATGCTTGAGAAAAACCAGAGGCTGAGGAAGACAAATTATTTCTCACGGCTTCTGCTTCACAAGGAATTGCAGGAGAATCTGCAGGTGGCTTGCTTGCGCCGTTTGAATTTAAAAAATCCCTAAACACTTTTTCTGCTGATAAAAACAGAGGGCAAGGTTCTTTGGAGTAATATTTGCTCAAAATGTGAGTTGGTATTTTTTGCAACCAACGGAAGACATTGTATTGAAGGATACAAGCAGATATCACCAGTACTTTTCCCCCTTAAACCCAATTCTAGACCCCAAAAGCCAGACTGAAATAACTCAAAACCCAAGAACTTGGCTAAACTAAAGTCATTCTGTCCAGGAAACATTCCTGCCTGGGCACCCCACATCTGAAAGAGATATTCTGTCATCACCAGAATTCCTGTATAAAGAGGGAATAACTTTGATGGGATTCGAGATGCTTTAGGTAAAAGGGAACAAATGACAAGACCGAGCAGATAAAGGAAACCAGAGACTAATTGGTGACAATGATGCATAGAACTTTGATATACACACTATCTTGTCTCTGTGCCAAATGAGGAAACTCTTAATAGATCCAAGTACTCCAAATTCCATAAGTTTGGAGTCATCAGATTGGATATACTTGCTCTGTCTCCTCTCGTAGCTGTAAAGCTGCATCACAATCAGTATTGCAATAGACTGCCAAATATTCTGCAATAGCAAAGCTTCTGAGTTGTAAAGCTGCCAATTTCTCCACAATGATGCATAGAACTTTGATATACACACTATCTTGTCTCTGTGCCAAATGAGGAAACTCTTAATAGATCCAAGTACTCCAAATTCCATAAGTTTGGAGTCATCAGATTGGATATACTTGCTCTGTCTCCTCTCGTAGCTGTAAAGCTGCATCACAATCAATATTGCAATAGACTGCCAAATATTCTGCAATAGCAAAGCTTCTGAGTTGTAGGCCAAGTAAAACTGAAAATCAATCAACCCCGAAAACCACATCTCAAGGGTGGAGAAATTGCTCAAGCTTTATATGAAGATAAACACAATGATTGCATATACTTTTAATGGAAACTAAAAATGTCTTCTCGTCCTTTCAACGAGTTGTCTTCCCATGATCCAACATAGGAGGAGCAAAATGTAGCCAAACGATATGTGATTGGGTGTCACCAAGTAAACTGTTAGGAGGATTGTCAAAAACTCAACATACGTGCCACATGAGCAATACACAGATAGAAACTTCTGCCCAGTTGCACCAAGGAACAATGCGATCCTCCTCTCCCGAAATTTAAAGGGACTTACATTTTAGAAATGCAAATTATAAATACCTGTTGTATAATTTAGAAAAACAGTGAACACAATCTTCCTCTAGAAACCTCTACAAATGAATATGGCATTCTGAACAGTGCATAACTAGTCAAAAGTCCGCCACCATATCTAAATAGATAAAGTCCAGTCATTACTCGCATGCTATTAAACCAGTGAATAATCAATTTTCATGCATAGACTCCAGAGGGGAATTTAAAGGGTGTGTTCCTGAAACGAAAAGGAGGAGTCTTGAGCATATTTTTTCTGGTAAAGGTGGAGTCTTGAGCATATTCAAGCAGCCATCAACAGAGAATGAAAATGGCAGCACTCCAAGTCATTTACTCAAACGAAAGCAGCAAGTGACGACTCAAACTCGATAAAAGGGACGGCTCGTTCAAACTGAGCATGCTGGTGGACTAGGGAAAACGAGGCCAGCTATCGTTTCGGTTTCGTCTTAAATGAAACCAAGCAACGGAGTTCCCAGAGAGAAGTGTTTGACCACGAATATCCCTACCCGGCTCGGCCACGACCGCCAGAAGGTGAGCCTGAAGCAAAACGAGCTATGGTCGGCCGCCTCCGAGCCAGGATCATCGAGATAAAAGTTTATCGAACCCAAAGAAGACTCACCACGTGCTCGAGGGTGTTGGCCGGTTTATGTTGGGGATGGCCGCGTAACGCTTGTCCGAGAACGAAGTTCGGCTCCTGGGTCTCTGCTTTCTCTCAGTCCATCCCTCCGCTCACTCTCGGTTCTCTCTCCGCTTCACCCTTTACTCACTCTCTCGGATCTCACCCTCTCTGTTGCTCTCGCTGTCTCTAGCCTCCCCCGAAGAACTCGAGAACACAGTCGCCTCTCTCTCCTGCTCTCCCTCGCTATCCACCTTCTCGGTCTCCCCTCTCGAGCTCCCTCTCTTCTCTGGCTCGCTCCTTCTCTCTCTCTCTCGAGCTCACCTTCTCACTCTCACTAGCTCTCTCTCTCTCTCTCTCTCTCTCTCTCTCTCTCTCTCTCTCGGTTGCTCTACCTCGGCCGAACAAACCCAAAAAGACCAGAGAGACCCCGCCTTGCCTTTGCCGCCTTTCCCTCCCATTTATCTCGTTTCTGTCCCTTTCTTCGAGGACGAGACCAGCTGGCTTCGTACCGCACGACACTCCTGGGCGAACGTCGCGCGCAGCCTCGCGTCCTTGCGTCCTTCGGCCAGCGACCCGCTCTCTGTTTTGCCCTGAAGCTAACGTCCAAGCGAGGGAAGGAGGAGGAAGGAGGAAGTGAGGTCAAAGCAACAGTTCGTTGCCCAGAGAATCTTTCATGTTGCCATAAACAAATTGAATTGATTTATATACGCCGTGCAGAACCACAAAAGTCCAGAGGGGGCAAGTAGTTGTTTTATGTACTCTATGTTGATATCTAGGGGAAAAAAATTAATTATAGGTGATTCACCCCCTGCCCTTCCTTAAAATAATCTATATTACATAAAAAGTAATACTATCTTTGGCTTCGAGCCCAAGCTCTTTTTTCTGTCCAAGAAAAAAGAAAATTGTAATAATATGTTGTATTCACTAGCAAAGATGTTGATTAATAAGATAAGAACAAAAATCTCTCAAATTAAATAAAAAATATTATTTCATCCATATAGGCAAAATTGAAATCTTTAGATTTTCTTTCTCGAAATATATGAAAATCTTTTCTTTGTTTCTTTTGTTGGGCATAAAAAGTGTTGGGTGATTTTCTTTTTTCTAGTTTCATATTAAAATAGTAATGGTCAGGACATTTTTTTTTTCATATCAAGCCTACATAGGAATTTATAAGTAACGAAAATATATTTGCATTTTTATTTAAAAGGTGCAGGTCAAATAATGAACTCAAGTTGCATTTGTCATGTCTTAATAAGTCAATCCTTTAATATTATATTCTCTTGGATCTTCTCTAATTATACATCTTTATACGTATGGCAATCTGTCTTGTTTAGTCAAATATAAGAGCAGGATGAAAGAAGAGTACTGAATGTTCGTTTCCTTAGGCATCGTACTCTTGAAAATAGGGAATTACATATCTTGGTGGATAAGATTGTCAACACAATCAGGATGTCTACCTAAAGAGAGGAAAACCAGGCCTTGTTTAGTTCTCTGGAGTTGGTCGAAATCTGATTCTTGTGCATCCGTGGATGAAGCCATGTTCATCGAACAAGTTGGCGAAAACTTATAGTAATGCATAATTGTATAATTATAATCCACAGTCATCAAGAAAAGAAAAATTTCTTGTCCAAATAGAGATTTTTCATTTCATATCGTATAGCAAAAGAAATATCGAGAATTTCCTAAAACTTCTTATATTAAAAGGGTTGTGCTAAATAATCTTGCTGATTTTTATTAGATGCTTAAACGGAGCCACTAGCTTAAAACAATCGCTCGTTGTACGTAGCTTTGTTTAGTAGGGGTTAAGCCAAAATGATTGGCAACCTCTAAAACCTGAATTAGCTTGATTTTTTTTTTTTTTTTTGGTATTGGAGGAACCAGCTTGTAGTTGACAGCCATGCCGTAAACCCCCCGGGTGACACTTAAGCAGGAGGACCCACCACCCCTGAGTCACACTTAATACACCTAGCGCCTCCCATGGGTTTTGAACCCTTCACCTCTTCGTTGAGGATCAACAGAGTCTTATCCAGTGGAGCCACCGCGGCCGGTGGTCTGAATTAGCCTAATTAATCTCTACTTAATTAGACGCTTACAATTCCGTGACATTAGCTAAAATATTTTTTTTTCCTTGTGCTTTTTATTATATTTTATGGGAGTTGGTGTCGTGAATGGAACAATGATATTAAGATATCGAGATAAGGACATCACAAGTATCATAACTGTCGTGCGGTGCTCGCCTAAGTGCCATAACATTGTTTTTCGATTACTTGAGTGTCATGACTTTAAAAAAAAAAAAAAAATTACTTGAGTGCCATAACCTTTAATTGATCATTTGAGTGTTGTAACTTTTAAAGAACGTTCACATTGGATTTCCTTATTAATGAAAAATCACAGCGCTTAAGTGATCGATTATGACATTTAAGTGATTTAATAAAAAGTTATGGTATTTAAGTTGTCCTTGTACAAAAGTTATGACATTTATAGTGTCTTTTTTCTTCTAATACATTTGAAATACATATCTACTATGTGCTTATAAGATTAGCATATTTGTTTTATCTAAGTTTTTTGAGAAAAATATAACGAAATACACCTTATTTCTCATCCCATGACCATCTATCTCTTCTTTTGAAAATAACACATATCTACACGAATTCTACCATTCAAAAATCACTTTTTCAGTCTGCTTAAACCATAAGGAAGATGCTAAAATGAGTTTACAAGGAGGGGCAAATTAATGTTCTCAATGGGGGTTTTTCTTGGAAGTATGTGAATGATATTTATCAAAACGAAATTATGTGAGTGGCTATTAGATCAAGAGTAAGATATATTTTTGATATTTTCCCTTTCTCGAGCAGGCCACAGCTATATATTCTTGCCGGATTTTGTTGGCCTATTCCGAATCGAGAAGTGAAAGAAGACGAAGATGCAGCAAATGTGGACCAATAAAGTAGTTGAAGAATGGTGGTTGGATATTTTTGGCTAATGTGCTCTGCAACTTTATGGTCCATTGCGTTGTGCCTGTGAATTCTTTCCCGTCGGCTGGCTTCATGGTGGCTGAATTCCTTAGACTCATGGGCCTCGGCAGTACATGACGTCCTTAGTAGAAAGTAATTCTGTCCACCTCTTGCCTCTATAAATTGCCATTTTCCGCAAAATTGGCCACTATGGAAAGATGAAAAACATCCCTTTTTGAAATTCCTGCTATCTAGTCTTACCATTTGAGCAGACATCAAAACCGTCACTGACCACAAAGGAGTATATATGCATGCTTTTTGTTCGCATATGTAGTGGTTCTTTTAAAAAATAGAAAAGGTAGATAACGTGTCCCGAGAAGAAGGTCCGGCCGAAATTATCTTTTGCTCATCGTCCAATTGGAAAAAAAAAAGGGTTTTGGTCAAGAAAATTCCCTAAAGAAAAGTAATGTTCTAGCAGAACAGTTCTTTTTCTTGATAGTTTATTATTGCACCAAAGAGATAAGAAACTATTGATTGAGATCTTATCTTTCTTACACGATAAACGTGGGTTAAAATTGAAGATAACAATGCCTCCATGGAAAAATGGACAGAACTTAATTACTTTCCAGGTTAGAAAAACACTCTGGTTTTCCTAGCCGGTGGTTGGCTGACAAAGATAGAACTTTGTCCGTGGTTTTTACTTTGTCTTTATCCAGAGCCGTGTCATTGAGAAAATCCAGTTCCATGTTTTTACTTACTCCTTGCCCATAAAGAGCGATGCAGCCCTTTACATATGTGATCCTGCTGTATTCGGAGATTCTGTTCCATTAGTGATTCCAATACCATTAACGGAGGCGAGTCAGAAAAGCAAAGAGTTGCTTGCCAGTTTGCAAGACTGAGGTCAGCGAGGAATTCCTAGAAACCGCGAGTATAAACCAGTCGGAGAGAGGGTTTCCGTATTAGCACTTGGGGTTTCTCATTTCGACTCATCCATATAAAGCAAGCAGACTAGCCACGTTGGAAAGAGAACTTATCTTCTCTAGAGCTTATAGATTTGCTAGTTCCTTGTACGTAGTCAGATAGAGAACGAAGGAGCATTTTTGTAAGGCGAACTAGCATGGCGATTAACGAGGACATTGAAAATCAAGAAACTGGGGACAGAGAAGGAGTAAGAGAGCGGCTCCTTGTGCCGCAAGAAAAGGACCAAGCTGGCAAAGATGAAGGAACCGATAAGGGTCGTCCGTGGATGGTCTATTTCACCACATTTGTTGCGGTTTGTGGTTCCTATGAATTCGGGACCTGCGTAAGTAGGAAATGCAATTTCTTTTTGAAAAGTCCAGGTCCAATGGTAATGGTTAAAATGAAAAGGATGTGATTAATTGAATCTATTGAGAAATTGTTTCATTGGATTTTCAGGCAGGTTATTCATCACCAACTCAGGATGCTATAGTGGAGGAACTTGGTCTCTCTACAGCTGAGGTATGTCGAATTTACCTGCGAGTGTTGAGAAGCACATGTCGCGTTGTCTTTGTTCGTTGTTGAGAAGCACATGTTGCGTTGTCTTTGTTCATTGCTTCGATTCAATATCGGACTTATCACTGAAGGCGCCCATATACAAGAAAATCAAAGTAAGGATCTGCTCATATTCCGGGTCCATCATATGGACGAGTTATATGATCAAAAACTTTATCAACAAGACTCTCAAAAATAAGGATGTTGGCTTTGAGGTAGAGATACTTCTTTCTCTAGACATCTTATTCTTTCTGCATTGTAACGAGTGAAATGTATACCGAATTTTCGCATTGAGTTCCATTGTTGGACACCTCAGGACAAGAAAACCAAAAAATGGGGAGATTTAGATTGGGTATCGTCAGCTGAAAACTGTGACTGCATATCATTCAGGTTTCTGATCGAAGTGATAGGTTTGTTCAGAATAGCTTTCCACTGAGATTCTCGTACGTTTGGTAACTTATAGCATCATTAGCTAGATGGTAACTGAAGTTCTTGCTCTCACTGAACTCAAGTTGATTTGCAGTTACACTTTGTGTCTTTCAACAGTATTCAGTCTTTGGATCCATACTGACATTCGGTGCAATGATCGGTGCAATTACCGGAGGACCAATCGCTGATTTTGTTGGCCGTAAATGGGTAAGCAGCAAATGAGTGCGTCTTTCACAATGTAAAACAGAACAGTGTTGTTCAAGACTCTTGGAGAGTTTTAGCTTTGGGATTTTGTCATATCATGGACGGAGGACGTGACAGCATAAACATTTGCCTCAAAATGCAGACAATGAGAATAGCGAGCGCTCTTTGTGTAGCAGGATGGCTTGCTATTTACTTTGCTGAGGTGTGTCCATATCCTATTTACAAGCCTTATCATAAATGAAGATCGATTAGTTGCATAAGAACTTCAAGTCTCATCAACTCTCTGTTCTGTTTAATTTTGAGTAAATTAGGGAGCACTAGCTCTGGATATCGGAAGGTTGGCCACGGGATATGGAATGGGAGTCTTTTCCTATGTGGTAATTCCTCACTTCGTACCACACAAATTTGATGTAGCAAGTTGTTCTACGACAACATGCTGGACTGGATTCACAGTGACAACACGAGGCTCTCTCTTCGGTTTAGATTGGTTAATCTTTTTCTAATTTATGTCCAGGTACTGATATTTATAGCTGAAATTACACCCAAAAATCTCCGTGGAGCTTTGACTGCTGTCAATCAGGCAAAGATTTTGTATGAACATTCTTGGTTAAAATTGCAAGCATGGAGCTATTGGCAAAAGGCCTTAGCTTGTAGCAAATTTTTCCCTTTTGCAAGTGCAAGATGGTGTATATATGTACATCCTACAGAACCTACTAGGCCTAACATGTTCTCTTCTCTCCACAGCTTATGATCGTTGCTGGAGTGTCCGTTTCCTTCATAATCGGGACAGTATTAGCTTGGAGGGTTTTGGCATTAATTGGTAAAATAGAAAAAGTAGCATAATTCAAGTTTAGTGCCAATCTTGCATAGAAAAGTCCAAGTCTGAAACCACCTTGAACATCTGCGGTTTATGCAGGTCTAATCCCCTGTGCAGTCCTACTGTTCGGCCTGTTTTTCATTCCAGAGTCTCCTAGATGGCTGGTAACAAATCAAGATGAACACCAGACTCTCCTTATCTGAATTGTTGGAAGAGAGGGATTTGTAGTGTTGGAATGAATTTTAGGATTCTGCCAAATGCAGGCAAAAACGGGCCACGAAAAGGAGTTTGAAGCCGCGCTGCAGAAACTCCGTGGAAAGGATGCGGATATTTCTGAAGAGGCTGCTGAAATACAAGTAAAAGGCTTTAAGTCTATACTCAGTTTCATCTTAGTGCCTCAACTTTATAAGTACGAATAGCTGACGGAGTGATCGAATTTGTTTTTCTTGACAGGACTACATCGAAACTCTTCAACTGCTCCCGAAAGCCAGCATTCTCGATTTATTTAGGAGAAGATATCTGAGCTCTGTCATCGTAATCTTCTCTCTGTATTTACTGCTATGTATCCAATAAAGTCCCTCCTTCGTTGCTTCCTTGGAATGCCCTGTGGATCGGGAGTATGCAGTAGTTGTACTTTTGGTGATATTTCCCATTGTTGTTCTTTTTGCTGACAAATTTGTTAAATTTTGGCCAGATTGGTGTTGGATTGATGGTCATCCAGCAGTTCGGAGGGATAAACGGCATCTGTTTCTATACAAGCAATATTTTCGAGGAAGCAGGTATGAAGTTCATAGCAAGAAGCTCTTGCGCACCATAAAAGTGAAACTATACATTGCATTTTATGATTCCAGAACGGATAACCAAATAAAAAGCAAAGCAAGGGTTCCAATTTATAAAATCCAGTTAATATTCAAATGGGTTAGTAAAATTCGCAATGTTGAATGCTTTTGGTCTACTTAATTATCACTGAATGTGCTGTTCACATAATTTAGTGTTGAATCTCACAAGCAAGGTATTAGTCTCGCCTCAGGTTTCTCCTCCAGCGTTGGAACCATAACTTATGCAATCCTCCAGGTCTGCAATTCTCGCCCTTTCCTTTTTGTTGGGGATCTATTTTTATACACGTCACGCTTAAAGAGTAAATTTTTGCAGGTTATTGTCACGGCTATTGGCGCTGCACTGGTCGATAGAGCTGGAAGAAAGCCCCTTCTCTTGGTAAAATAGATGAAAGTTGCTAAGAAATCATGTCTATAGTAACAAAGCTTTTCTGGTTCTGCCCCTTTCGCGAGTTCTGCAACTTGAACCATAACCTTCTCTCTCTCTCTCAATCGCAGATCTCGGGGACAGGATTGGTCCTAGGATGCATAGTAACTGCCCTTTCATTCTTTCTAAAGGTAAATACTATCAGTCCTAGCATCTTCCTTCTGCTTTGCAATGCTTGTCAACCAGTAATTTTTTGAGAATCTTCTGAGCCAGGTTCATGATCTGGCAGCTGATGCTGTCCCGATACTTGCCGTCACAAGCATTCTGGTAATAATCTCACCTTCCTTGATCTCTTTCTGGCTCTATCTGGTTGGTCGCCACAACAACTCTCCACTATTAATTTTTCTGTTCTGTTTTTTCCAATGCTCAGCTATACATAGCAGCATTTTCCACTGGAATGGGCGCGGTTCCTTGGGTCGTGATGTCCGAGGTAATCCTAAACATCCCCCGAAGTTTCATGCTTATCAAATTAAAGGGCCATTTCCGTAACTGGTGTTGTTACGAGTGTTTCAAAAATTTTGGCAATCATGTAATGTGTTGCTGGTGTTCAGATTTTCCCCATCAATATCAAAGGAGTAGCTGGAGGGTTTGCAACACTAGTAAACTGGTTCGGCGCTTGGGCAGTTTCCTACACTTTCAACTACTTAATGAGCTGGAGCTCCTATGGTACGACTCTGCTGAAAACGCTTTTTGAACTGTTGCTCTGGCAGGAGCTCGATAAACATTTGTCACATTGGAACATGAGTTGTTGCGCGAATTCAATCAAACTATAGACTTGAGACTTAGCTTTTCCTGAAAACTTCAATCCTATTTGGAGCTGGAGGTGTCTGTCACTCTGTTCTGCACGGTCTCGAATGCATATTCAGTCCATTTATTTCAATCAATGTGTTTACGGCAACTTCTACCTAGATTTGAATATCATGAAAATTGAGTCGAGGTGTCATTTAGAAAAGAAAATAAGTGAATTGTGTCTTTCTGCAAAATGATTAATAGACAGGTAGTATATATCAAAGCATTCTTCCCATGAGAAATATGTCAGAATATGCTTCCGCAAAACTTGTCGAAAGCAAATAACTCTGCCGGCTTGCTCCACAGGCACCTTCCTTCTTTATGCGGTGATTAACGCCGTAGGGATGGTGTTCGTGATCACGGTGGTCCCTGAAACGAAAGGGAGGAGTCTTGAGCAAATTCAAGCAGCTATCAACAGAGAATGAAAAATGCCTGCACTCTTCTATGTAGTCCCATTGGAGCTTACATGACACTCACAATACCACACATTCGAAGATGGAAAATGATTATGAAGCAGGCAATGGCATCCTTCATAAAACGACGTTATTGTTGAGATCTATCAGTTCATTCATAGAGTGGTTTTATTGCACGAAAGAGATAGGGTTATTTTATAGGAGAGTGATTGATTGATCTACGAGAATAATATTTCAATTGGGTGTTAAATTGGTGGTTTGTGTACCTATATAATCATCTCACATGTTACGGGAGTAGGTTAAAATCAATTCTAGCTGTCTGCAAAACATTTTTTTCAAAACAGGAGAGAAAGGTATCGAAAGAGCGTTAGAAAAATCTAGTGTCACCAAGTCCCCGAATTCATAAATCTCTAGTTCGTAGAAGTAAAGTAAATCTCCCGTCACTTTACTTGGTTTCTAATCGACACACCGAAAATAGATTAGTGACGACTCTTGATTGATAAATCTCTCTACTTTTTTGTGGGGGGGGTTTAAAATCGATTCTTTTTTAATAGTATTAAGAAAAGTCAATATGGAAACTGCAGAGAATTTTCTTTTTTAATCAATGTGAAAGCTACGCATAACTAATTCCAACTTTGTGTTTTGTCACCATAAATGCAAAGGCTGCAATCTTCGCTAGACTTTGTTTTATTGGTTGACTTGGAAATTTGCATCACCGAGGACTCCCCACTCTTTTCATTCATATAACTGGGCCTCCATCACATTGCCAATTAGCAAAAACTTAGATCAAACAATAGAGAGACGATTAAGTCTTTGAGCTCCACGAGCATGTTCCGTGTTTTGCTTTTCATATTGCATGTCCTGCTGTTATTGGGGATGAGTTGTGGTGCGAAGAAGAATCACTTGTGCACCGCTTCATCTTGCAGTGAGATCCGTGATATACACTATCCCTTTCGATTGAAAAGCGAACTAAAACATTGCGGCCGTTTTGAGTATGAGCTAGTTTGTGAAAATAATTATACTTTTCTATATCTATATGCCAGTCGATATTATGTGAAGTCGATTAACTATTTTGATTTAGATGATTTATATGATTTTTTCAGTATAATCACGGTGGTTGACGATGGATTGCAAAAAGGTAATTGCTCATCCCTCCCTCATCAATCATTGGCGAGGTCCAACTTTAGTGCTCATGATCCATACCGTGGTGGTCTTTCGCCCTTAGCTGATCCGGTGGTCTTCATGAAGTGCTCACAACCCGTTGCATCTGCTTTGTATATCAATACTGAACCATGTATTGAGGAAGCATCCCTTTCTGATACACCCCCTAATTTTTCCCAAATGAAGGCATACTCATACACTTTGTATGGGTCCGATCTACTAATACGGGACATCAAGGATTCTTGCAACATAACCGTGATCACTTTCTTATCGAGCCAGGAAGTGGATCGGTATAAACGTGTGAGCCCACCGTATACGGACCTCCACAACATGATGGCTGAAGGATTTAATCTCTTATATTCTGAACCTTATTCATCGGAAATATTCCAGATTTGCGCGATAAGTTTCAGATACCGAATGGCGTGGTGCAACCCATATTACTCCTGTAAGCTGACTTTCCCTAAAGCTTTTCTTTCTTTACTCTCTTACTTTGTTTCTTTCTTCTTCTTCATCTTCATCCTTTTCTTAAATGTTAGCTCTACTGAAGGATCTTATCAAAATTTACTTGGTGATGTGGCATGTTTCAATTGGATATTGCAATACGTTTGGTTCAATTTATTGAGTCATCACTTTTCTTTAATACCCTATTAAAAAAAATTGCCGCATTCGTTAGTGAAAAGGTCTAGAAATTTTTTAGTAGATTGGGCGTGCATTGCTCCTTTATTTTACCACTATGGAGCTTTTCTGGACGTGACACTATTTCTGTATTTTTTTTTTTTGGGCCTTATTCACTAAAAAAAAAAACCCCAACTTTAAATTTAGTCTCAATTATGTTTCAAACTTTCTTTTTATCAGAAAAACCTAAACTTAGGTCCAGTCCAAATTTGCCTCAATCTTTTCTTTGTCTGGAAAAAACCTCAATCTCTAGGCCTAATCCCAAATCTACATCGAACTTTTTTTGTCTAAAAGAAAAAAAAAACACCAATTTTTACTCTAATCCCAATCTACCCATTAGCCCTCTATTAAAAAATCACCTTTAGTCGTCCCTAATTTTCATATCTTAGAATAGCTTCATATGAAAGTAATTTTCCATGTCACCTTACTGAAGTGGACTTGTTATTGATGTGGAAATGCCACATCAAGTTGGGACTGGACTGTGGGGTTAGGTTTGGGAATATATTAAAAGTTTGTGATTTTTTAAAACAAAACAAAATTTGAGGCAAATTTGGGATTGTACCTAAAATTTAGGGTTTTTTTCCAAGAAAAAAAAGTTCAGGCTGAAATTGGACTAGAACTGAAGGGGTTTTTAGGGAATTAGGTCATTTTTGGGGGAAAATTGTTCGATTTAATAATAGCCCATGTCCCTTCAATCGCTGTTAATGTTATGGGGAACTTGTGAACATTTGGTACATTTAGGAGAGCAAAAGCAAAAACGTGTTTCTTCAAAAGAAAAGATCATGCAACATTAACATGGATTTCATGAGTGAATAGGATAACGTCAGATTTGGGCGCTATCTAGAAAAGTGAAACTCGTTCACTCTTTTTTTATTCTAGACTTCTCCACTTGCCAATTTCAATGAACAAAAGTGTGGCTTTGCACTTTGCAGTGATTGCATGAATTTATCTTTCACTAGGGGTATATCTTAGCATGAATTGCTTCTTCACTGATTGGTCTTTAATTCTAATTAATCATTTTTAGTAATCTCTCACAAATTCTCTTACGATCTACAACTGATTCTAGGTGGCATACCATGCTCCTTTATGCACTCCGTCTTGTGCTTGTTGCAGTATTGAATCTCTTCTTTTTCTTGGGTATGATAAGTCCTTTTTCTCTTCACACCTATGAAGCTCTCATTTAGCACTCTGACAAACAAAAATTGTATGTGTAAAATTTTTTTGACCCTATGCTAATCGATGGCCAAATTTCTCTATGGCCAAATTTCTCTATAGTCTACTTCCTAGCAGCAAAATTCATACTTGGAGCTCCGTGTGTGTTGATACTTCTAATCTTGAAGTGGATGAGAAGGCATCAGGCGGCTGATGCAAATATCGAAGAATTCCTACTAGCTCACAACAACTTTTTGTCCATAAGGTACTCTTACTCGGATATAAAGAAGATCACAAAAAATTTCAAATGCAAGTTAGGTGAGGGGGGATATGGTTATGTATATAGAGGAATACTTAGAAGTGGCAATAAAGTCGCAGTTAAGATTTTGAACAAATCAAAATAAAATGGCCAGGATTTTATAAGTGAAGTGGCCATAGTTGGAAGGATCCACCACATTAATGTGGTGCAACTTGTTGGTTTTTGCTTCGATTACTCCAAACAAGCTCTTGTCTATGATTTCATGCCGAATGGATCTTTGGATAAACACATTTCCTATAAGGATGGTGATGATCCTCTTAATTATAAGAAAATGTATGAGATCTCTCTTGGCATAGCTAGAGGGATAGAGTATCTACATCGGGGATGTGATATGCAAATTCTACATTTTGACATCAAGCCTCACAACATTCTCCTAGACCGAAGTTTCACTCCGAAAGTTTCTGACTTTGGACTTGCAAGACTATCCCACCGATCACAATATAGTATCGCTGACTGCAGCAAGAGGAACCTTGGGTTATATGGCTCCTGAGCTATTCTATAAAGACATTGGTGGCATTTCTTACAAAGCCAATGTTTATAGTTTTGGGATGTTATTAATGGAAATGGCTGGTAGAAGGAGAAATCTAAATGCACATGCAGAGCGTTCAAGTCAAATTTACTTTCCTTTGTGGGTTTATGATCAACTTAGTAAAGAAAAGGAACTTGAAAGGGTAGATGTCATAGAATAGGAAAGAGAAACAACAAGGAAGATGATAATCGTTGCATTGTGGTGTATACAATTGAACCCTAATGATCGGCCATCGATGAGGAAAGTCCTAGATATGCTTGAAGGAGATATGGATAGACTGCAACTGCCTCCAAAACCACTTTTGTATCCAATGGAGGCACCGGTTGATGATGTTGACGCTGAGATAGAACTTGAAATAGTCTCATCTTCGTCAAGTACTCCAAAAGTTTCTAGTGGTTACCAATTTTAGCATGACTATGAGTTTATGAAATCATGTATTTTGTGATTGTTCCCTTATAATGAGATGCAAAAATTATAAATAGTACTATCAACATGTATCATCATTTAAAATGTAATTTGCGAAACTTTTACATATTTTTCTTATGGCACTAGTTTTTTTTTTTTTTTTCGGTCAAGTTATGTCCATATTTTATAAATGATGATGAATGTTGTATGGCATTCATTCGATTTTTGTTTCATGTGAATCCTCTTGGTATAATAAGGTAATTTTTTATTCGTGCCAATGTTTGCATTTTGAGCAACAAATCTCTCATTTCCATCAAAACCTCTCATCCCCACCCTTTGACCTCTATTTGATCACCTACGTTGAAAATAGCTACCTGCTCAAGCTATCTCCGACTTGGACCTCATGTCACGGGATGGGTCCAAGCCTAACCGATGAGCGATCAGCACTTGTCAAAGAGTAAAGACAGATTAGGCTGACAATTTTGCCTTTACGATGAATGGAAATTGAACACGTGATGTTATGTTAGAGCATATGATGTATTACAAAAGCTCAATCCCTAAATGCAGTAAGAACTTGTGTGTTCACTCGATGATATGACATGAGATGGTACCTTACATTATTTGGAACAAGCATTACATTCCTCACTGTTGTTCCTTGCACAAGAGTTTTTCTACTAAGCAAACATCCCTCGAGACACCAATGTTGATAAGGAACGCGTGATCTCCACTTTGTTCAGAGATCGCGACAGAGAAGTATAAATTTTAATTTTTATTATTATCAAAATAAAGAAAAAAAAAAAAAAAATGATTCTAAAAAAGTAGAAAATGCAAAAAATTAACAAACCTAATCTCTTTAGTGGTCATGAAATTCCACATGAGAATGGTCCTCCATTCTGTGTGAGTGTGCACATGGAAAAGGAGTTTGGGAAAATGAATTCTTCTTTTTAATATGGAGTTTTTTTTTTTTTGGCAACCCAGGAACCGCCATACAGCTAGCAATCGACGACGTAAACCCGAGGGAGCACTAGCATGGGGACCCACCACTCACGGCACCCCACTTAAGTTACGCAATGTGACAAGTTGGGGAATCGAACCCTGGCCTTTCATGTGGCCAGTGTGTGCCCTAACCAACTCGCTCACCACGGGGTGGGTTATGGAGTTAATATCATGAAAAAACCCCAAACTTATACATCGTGAAAATTTATCCCTAACTAAATTTTGGGTCATATACACACGTGACACATTTACCCTCCGTTAGCTTCCATGAAATTTTATCATTAAATTATTGAGTTGAATGATATAGACAGTTAACGTGGCAAGTTCACATGGAAATCCATAGGATTAATACAATGAAAAATCCCAAACTAATACATATGTGATAAATTTACTGAAATTAGTTTTTGAATCACCAAAAACACAAACTGGTACACGCATAACACATTTACCCTTCGTTAGTTTTCATCAAATTTACCATGAAATTTATGAGTTAGCCAAATTGAGCTCGATAAACATTTTGTCACATTAGAAGGTGAGTTTTTGCACGGATTCAACCAAACTTCAGACTCGAGACTTAGTTTTTCCTGAACTCTTCAATCCTATTTGGAGGTATAGGTGTTTATCACTCCGTTCTTCACGCTCTCGAATGCATATTCGGTCCATTTATTGCAATCAACATGTTTACAGCAACTTCTACCTACATTCGAATATCACGAAATTGGTTCAAAGTGTCATTTAGAAAAGAAAAGTGTGTTTTTTCTGCAAAATGATTAATAGACAGGTAGTATATAATAGAGCATTCTTCCCATGAGAAAAATGTTGATATGCATATGAAAAACTTGTCAAAAGACAATAACTCTGTTAGCTTTGCTTCACAGGTACCTTCCTTCTTTATGTAGCGATTAGTGCCACGGGGATGGTGCTCCTGAAACGAAAGGGAGGAGTCTTGAGCACATTCAAGCAGCCATCAACAGAGAATGAAAATGGCAGCACTCCAAGTTATTTACTCATTACTCTTCCTTGTAGTCTCAGTTGAGCTTATATGACACTTCCAATGCCTCACATTCGGAGATGGAAGATGATTTTGAAGCAGGCAACAACATCTTTTGTTCAATAAAATGACGTTATTGTCAAGACTTTTCAGTTTTTTCATAAAGCAATCTTACTGCGGGAAAGAGATGAGATTATTGTACTGGAGAGTGATTGATTGATCTGTGAGAATAATATTTCAATTGATAGTGAAAAAGCACCTATAGTCTTCACGTGTGTAGGGCAATGACAAAGCAAGTGAATTTCTAATCAAGGCATGCGTTGGTCGGTCTATATCTGACTGAGAAATCATCATGTGGCTCTCTTTCTTTTCTTGTAATGTGTTGCATTGCCCAAGCAGCAAGAAGCACCTGCTCCTTATTTTTCTTTTTATTTTCACAAAAGGCAACCTCAAATTCTATAAAATATATGTTGCCGTTAATTAGCACCATACGCTTCCATATTTTTTTGGAGGTTAGGACGTGCGATAATAGTCTTCAGGTGCCGTTATTTATCTTTTCATTATCCAATTTTATTTTTGTCCAAATTGAAAAACCTTACACTGCAAAATACATTATCATTTTTTTATAGTATTATATGGCGCTGCATGGACCTATAGTTGATACATCAATTTGCATAATGTATGTCCAAATGTTTTGACATACGTGCAAGAGATAATTTAGGATACTTTGACCAAGAGATTTTCCGCTTAAAAAGTTGACTAATCATTGCTGAATATGTAATGACGATATAGAAAGCAACTAAGGTATCATCGCGTGTGGAGATGCTCGCACAACAAACCAATTTTTAGAAAGGGGAATATGAAAAATGTAATTAGTAATAATATTACTATAAACAATTAAACATGTGCAGTTAAAACGTCATTGGATGCATCAATTAAAATGAACTTGGTTGTATTTTATGGAAAATCCATTTCAATCTCTTCAATTATATATAATGGTACCCATTAGCTTGAGAAAAAAATATGGTAAGTGCTAATTACAATTATTCAAAAGCACGTCTGTATCGCTGAAAAGAATTTCTATGAATATATTTTCCAAACTTTCCACTGTTATGTTCATAGTGGTAAATCGGCTGATCATCTCATTTAAAAATGCATGACACCTCTAATTCCACACATTCAGAGATGAGAGATGATTATGAAGCAGGTGTCATGACCTACCCTCGGTAGTAAGGAAATTAGGTTTAGGGGTATTGCATAAAAGATAGGCCTATGACCCTAGTTTTAGATGTGAGCTCTCCTAAACTCATATTTCGCATCACATTGGTTATTCAAATTTTGATGCTATGAGAATTTTTCAATGAAGAGTTTCTACTAGCCTATTGGGGTCGACTAAAAATCAATTAAAACATATTAGCATGCTTCACTTCCTACGTAACCAAAGAATTTAGGGTCGAGAACTTAATTACACTAATTCATCAAATGCCATTTTGGTATCCAATCTATTTCATTTCACAAAAAAAAAAAAATCGTTAGGTAGCTTGGATTGATTTCAAATCTATTCACTAACATATGAGATAATCATGTGGGTGTGCAATCACTAAAATAACAATCAACAATCAAGGAAAGTATTAAATAAATTGCATGGGAAAGCAAAGATCTAATATTATCAAATAAGGAGCATGCAATCTCTAACTAAGCTAAAGGGAGCCCATAATCAACATTGAAAGTGCGTAATCAAGGGCATTTATTTTTAAGGACAATCAGAATCCTATGGTAAAGCTGTAAAGATTTATTCAATTCTTGAGCACAATTTTCTTATCAAGGACCTTCACGCATTTTAAGAGTATTTACTAAAAAACCAACTCTTAAGCTTTTTCCTAATTTTCAGAAAAAAAATAAGTTTTCTCTTAAATTTTTTTAAAAAATTAATTCTAAAAATAGGGACTCGGGCTGGGCCCCAAGGTCCGGTCCGAACATGGGTTGCTATGGGCTTTGCGGGCTTGGAGCGGGAACATGAATTGGGCTCCATTAAAACAGACCTCCATTTTAGTAATGGACTCTCAAAGACCCACTTCATGAAAATTTAAACCCAGCCCAAACATTCACAAATCAAGCCCAGCCCCAGTCCGCCTAACTTAAACCAAACCTAAATCTACTGAAACAAAACCTCAAGCCCATCTTCCTATCCTCTTTCCACGAACGTCCGCACCAGGCCTATTTTCGTAATTTTCTTTTACTCTCTCTCAGCCTTTCAACGTCGTCTTCTTCTTTGTACCCACTCCCCTGTTACGTACTTTACCGAAGCCTCCCACACCGACGAACTCCACACTGGAATTTCGCCCGACGGACCCACGGCAGAAATTTAAACGGATCGACGACGACACCCAACGTCGCCGGCCGTCACCAAGCCATCATGGCTCACCACCGCAAAACCAAATTCGCTGCCAACTTCTACCATTACGCAGGCCGCCACCACCACTCATCAAAGTTCAATGAAAAATACACAGCATGTCTCGAACGAAATGCCGAGATGCAGTGACTTCGTTGCTCGTGAAAATCGAGCTTAACAACTAATGACCCCGGACGAACTGCACCAAGTGGTACCTTCGCATTCGAGCGAAAATGGAAGCCATTTCTTAAACAATTCTCTGAGAAACATTTCATCGAGCAAGTCTTAGGCGTTCGACTAAAAATGACATGGCATACCGATGAACCTCCACTTTGGTGTCGAGCTCGTCCTACGACATCTCAAGTTGATGAAAATATGTGAAACAGATTCATTGTATGCTTTCACGGAGACAAACAAAACCTCGTCTCGTTTTTAGAATAACACTAACTGAGGCAGTATATCGAGCATGAGCACGGATTATGGAGAGGTCGTAAACCCCATTCTAGACTCTAGCTCATGTCCAGACTCAAAAGAGAACAGCAAGTGACACTCAAACTCGACCGAGCATGCTCGTGAACGAGGGAAACGAGACCCAGCTATCGTTTCGGTTCCGTTTTATATAAAACCAAGCAACGGAGTTCCAAGAGAGAAGTGTTCGACCGCGAATATCCCTACCCGGCTTGGCGACGACGGCCAGAAGGTGAGCCTGAAGCGAAACGAGCTATGTTCGGCCGCCTCGATGTTGCAGCGAGCCAGGATGATCGGGATAAGAGCGGATCGAACCCAAAAAAAACTCACCGGGAATTCGGGCGCCGAGGAATAGGTAGCCGCGGGCTCGAGGGTGTCGGCTAAAGATCGCTGGTTTATGTTGGGGATGGCCAGGCAACGTTTGTCCGAGAACGAAGTTCGGCTTCTGGGTCTCGCTTTCTGTCAGTCCATCCCTCCACTCACTGTCGGTTCTCTCTCCACTTCACCCTTTGCTCACTGTCTCCGATCTCACTCTCTCTGTTGCTCTAGCTTTCTCCAGCCTCCCGCGAAGAACTCGAGCACGCAGTCGCCTCTCTCTCCCGCTCTCCCTCGCTATCCACCATCTCGGTCTCCCCTCTCGAGCTCGCTCTCTTCTCTGGCTCGCTCCTTCTCTCTCTCGAGCTCACCTTCTCACTCTCACCAGCTCTCTCTTTCTCTTGGTTGCTCTTCCTCGGCCGAACAAACTCAAAAAGACCGAAGAGACCCCGCCTTCCCTTTGCTGCCTTTCTCTCCCATTTATCTCGGTTCTCTCTCTTTCTTCAAGGACGAGACCAGCTGGCTTCGAACCGCACGACATTCCTAGGCGACGTCGCGCGCAGCCTCGCATCCTCGCGTCCTTCGGCCAGTGACCCTCTCTCTGTTTTGTCCCGAAGCTAACGTCCAAGCGAGGGAAGGAGGAGGAAGGAGGAAGAAGAGCGAGCTGGGCCGCGGAAGAAGAAAGGTGGGCCGCGCGGGGGAAATAAAAGAAAACGAAGCGGGCTGGGCCGCACCGGGGGTGGGGGAGGGGGGGGGAAGAAAAGGGCAAAGAACATTTTTGGTTAAATTTTTTCTTATTTTAATTTTAAAAAGTAATTTGTAAAATTTTTAATACTGGTAATGCAAATGTTCCTAATGTCTATTTACAATGCAATTTAAAGAAAACACAATGCATTTTAATGAACATTATTTACTTTACTTCTATTTATTTTGGAGGGAGGCTAATACCTAATTTTCTATGCAATTAAGTTCTAAATAAAAAGAGAAAAGTTTAGGTGTCAACAACAGGCAAGAAAATTTTATTGATAGGACAAAGATAATCAATCAATTCATTTATTAAGTGGTTCTATTGTGGGAAAGAGATGGCAATATTTTTCATAGATCTAGCACAATTAAGGGAGAGTAATTGTAATATTGAAGTAACCCTTGGGGTTGGGGCACTCTTCCAACATGAAAAGGGGGGGTGGGAGGTTCGAATCTCCACCTTTTTAGAGGGGATTGGGATGGGGATGATTTAGTTTCAAGTATGAGTTTCGACTCTCATGCTCTGCAAAGAAGTAGACAAAAGTTTGAGAGTGAGAGTTAGAGTAGGAGTAAAAATATGACCAACCAAAAAAAAATTGTAATATTGAAGTTGATAGTGAATAAGTAAACATCACTTTCTTTTTTTTTTTTTTTTTTTTTTTTGTGAATTGGAACTTGTATAGACTTTTCGTGACGACGAAGTTAGTGAGGCTCTAGTCAATGTGCATCGGTCCTATCACTAGAAATTATTAAATTGCTTTCTCTATTTCATAACGTGTTACACCATCCAAGAAGCACTAACTCCTATTTTTCCTTTTATTTTTGTCAAAAGTGACATTGTACAAGTTAATATCCGCTTTAATAGTCTATCTCTGTTATCAATTTTGTTTTTTTTCCGTAATGAAAAAGCTTATACGATGAAATGCATCTTTTTTCCTTTTCGTTTTCGCAAATTTGTCGAAGCCATATGCATGGAGTACTGGCCTTGATTATAAAATAGAACACCAATGCCTCACTTGAAAGGATTTTGATTCAATTTAGAGTACATTACATTCAAATCGATTCTTTTTTACTGTACTAAAATTGATTCCTAAAGAGTCAATTTGCCAAGAAAAGTCAAATTTGAAAACTGCAGGAAGTTTCATTTCTAATCAACGTGAAAGCTACGCCATAACTAATTCCAACACTGCGTTTTTGTCTCCTTGACCCCAACACTGCGTTTTTGTCTCCTTGACCGTAAGGTGTGCAATTTCCATGTGAGACCCTCTTTTTCTTCGCTGGACTCTGCTTTATTGGTTGACTTAGACATTTGTATGACCGATGACTCTCACCTCTTTTCATTCATATTAAGCCAAGATTTTCATCACATCAGATCGAACGATAGAGAGATGATTAAGTCTCTAAGCTCCACAAGCATGTTCTGTGTTTCGCTTCTCATATTGCATGTTCTGCAACTAATGGGAACGAGCTGTGGTGCGAAGAAGAATCATTTGTTCGTCATTTTATCTTGTGGCGAGGTCAATGACACACATTATCCCTTTTGATTGAAAGGCGACCCAAAAGGGTGTAGCCGCTCTAATATAATAAGCTAGCTTGTGAAAATAACCGCGGCCAATATTATGCGAAATCAATTTACTACTTTTCTTATCTTAGCAAATATTTATTTGACAGTGAAATCACGGTAATTGACGACGGACTGCAAAAGAGTAATTGCTCATCCCTCCCTCGTTACTCATTAGTGCCCTCAAACTTTAGTGATGATGATCCATATGGTTCGTCAGCTGTGCCGGTGGTCTTCATCAAGTTCTCACAACCCGTTGCTTCTACTTCGTAAGTCGATGCTGAACCATGTAATGAGGGAGCACATCCTTCTGATATGCCCCCTAATTTTTCCCAAATGAAGCTGTACTCATGTGTTGTACATGGGTTTGATCTCCGAGTAGGGGACATCAAGGATTCTTGCACCATAACCGTGATGGCTTTATTACTCATTATATCCCGGGGGTAAGAAAAGGATCGGTATAATTGTGCGAGCTCAACGTATAAGCACATACTGGTCTATTTTTGTGCATGCGAATATTACCTACAATTTTTGCATGTGTCGGGCAACAATGAAGCAAGTGAATCTCTAATTGTGAGTCGCATCGATTGATCATTGGTTGAGAAATTATTGCATTGCCTTTTTCGTTGAGATTGGTCTATTTATTCATTAAGTGGTTCAATTATGAAAAAAAGATGACGGTATTATTCATAAATTTAGCATAATTATGAGAGAGTAATCTTAATATTTAAGTGTAGTGAATAAGTAAACATCATATTATTTTTGTGAATTCAAATATTGCGTCTATAGTCCT
Source organism: Eucalyptus victrix (assembly GCA_016097545.1). Taxonomy (NCBI): domain Eukaryota; kingdom Viridiplantae; phylum Streptophyta; class Magnoliopsida; order Myrtales; family Myrtaceae; genus Eucalyptus; species Eucalyptus victrix. The sequence goes on from CM027842.1 coordinate 14,311,109, forward strand.
TGCATGTGTCAATCCATGATGAATTAAGTGAGTTTCTAATTGAGGTGTGTAGGTCCCATTGCTAGTTAAGAATTTACCATATTGTTTTCTTTCTTTCGTAAAGTTTCACATCATCCATGACCAAGAAGCGCCCTCTCTTTATTGTCTTTCTATATTTGCGGAAAGCGACATTATACAAGTCAAAATCTATGTACCCATTAATTAACGTGATCCTTTTCTTCAGTTATTAATTTTATTTTTTCTCAAAAGTGAAAAATCTTATACGATGAAATATATAATCTTTTTTCCTTTTTGTCTTTCAAATTTAATGGAGCGACACTCACGAAATATTGGCATTGGAAATAAAATTGAACGCCAAATAACTCATTTGAAAGCATTTTGAATAAGTTTAGGGTACAAAACATTAAAACAGAATCTTGTTGACGATACTAAAATAAATTTCTAGAGAGAATTAATTTGCCAAGAAAAATAAATTGAAAATGCAGAGAAGTTTCCTCCCTGATGAATGTGAAAACTGTCCATCACTAATTCCGAGACCGTGTTTTCGCCAGGCTGTACTTTTTAATATTTTTTTTGCTAGACTTTATTTACGGGTTGACTTGGACATTTCGATGACCGACGACTCCCAACCCTTCATCAGGCCTCCCTTGGATTATCAGATTCGCTAAAACTTTCATTCCATAAAGAGATGATTATTTCTCTCGGTTCGATATTAATGCTCCGTGTTTTACTTCTCATATCGTATGTTTTGCTAATGTTAGGGACGAGTTGCGGTGTGAAGAAGAATCACTTGTGTACCTTTTCATTTTGCGGTGAAATTTATAACATAAGTTATCTTTTTCGATTGAAAAATAGTCTGAAACACTGCGGCAACTCTAAGTTTAAGCTAATTTATGAAAATAATCGTATTGTTCTATATATATGCTGGTCGATATTACCTGACGTCAATCAGTTACGATTTCAATTATAATTGAGTTATATTGGGTAGTAATATCATAGTGGTTGACGACGGACTGCAAAAGGATAATTAGTCGTCCCTCCCTCGTTACTCATTGGCGCCCTCCAACTTTAGTGATTAGTGTCCATACCTCTATAGCGATTCAGTAGTGCCGGTGGCCTTCATGAGGTGCTCACAACCTGTTACTTCAGCTTCGTATGTTGATACCAAACCATGTATCAAGGGAGCATACTCATACGCTCGACCAAACTGGAATTGCATAGAAGTTTCTTTTCCAATCAATGTGAAAGCAAACCATAAATGATTCCAACACCGTGTTTTGTCACCTTGACTACGGGGCCGCAATTCCAGTTTTGACTTTTCTTGGCAAAATTGACTATTCGTTCCATGAAAAAGAATCGATTTGAATGTTATGTACTCTAAAATGAATAAAATATCCTTTCGAATGAGGCATTGGCGTTCTATTTTATTTTCAGGGTCATTATTCCATGAGTATTGCTTCAATAAATTATGAAGACACAAAGAATTTTATTGGTTGACTTGAACATTTGCATGACCGACAATTCCAACGCGGTTTTTGGTCACCTTCATTGCAATTTCTCCGTGATACCCACTTTTTCTTTGCTAGACTTTGTTTTAATGGTTAAATTGGACATATGTATGACCAACAACTCTCAACTTTCATTGCATCAGATCAAATGATTGAGAGATGATTCAGTCTCTGAGCTCCGTATGCATGTTATGTGCTTTGCTTCTCACATTGCGTGTTCTGCTACTAGGAACGAGTTGTGGCAGAGAAGAATCACTTGTGTGCTGCTTCATCTTGCGACGAAATTCATAACGTACGCTATCCCTTTCAATTGAAGGGCAACCCAAACGGATATGGCCGCTATGAACATAAGCTAGCTTGTGAAAATAATCGCATTGTTCTATATCTATATGCTGACTAATATTATGTGAAATCAATTTACTACCGTTCCAATCTTAGCAAATAATCATTTGATGGCGAAACGATGGACTACAAAAAGGTAATTGCTCATCCCTCCCTCATTACTCAATGGCGCCCTCCAACTTTAGTGATCATGATCTATATGGTTCTTAGTTGTGCCGGTGGTCTTCATGAAGTGCTCACAGCCCCTTGCTTCTACTTCGTAAGTCAATACTGAACCATGTATTGAGGGAGCATATCCTTCCGATATGCCCCCTATTTTTTTTTCCCAAAGGAAGGTGTACTCATACGTTGTACATGGGTTTGATCTCCAAGTTGGGGACATCAAGGATACTTACACCATAACCATAAAGGCTTTAATACCGCATTATATCCCAGGGTGGAAAAAGGATCGGTATAATCGTGCGAGCTCACCGTATAAGGACCTCCACAACACGACGGTCGAGGGATTCACTATCTCCTATTATAAACTCTCGCCACCAACAAGTTTCGAATTTTGTTACTTAGGTTTCGGATACCAAAGGGAGAGGTGCAGACACCATGATTCCCGAAAGCTCACTTTCCCAGTTCTTTCTTTGTTTCTTTCTTCATCCTCATCCTTTTTCTTAAATGTTAGCTCTACTAAGGCATCATATAAAAATTTACTTACTGAGTGATAAGGCACGTTTCAATTGGATATTGTAATAGGTCGGTTTGATTTATTGTGAGAAAAAGATGAGATTATTTTATAGGCGAGTGATTGACTGATCCACAAGAATAATATTTCAATTGACAGTGAATAAGTACGTATTAGTTTATTTTTGTGCAAGTGAATATTACACCTATAGTCTTTGCACATGTCAAGAATGACGAAGGAAGTGAATTTCTAATCAAGACCCACATTGATTGATCATTGGTTGAGAAATTATCGTATTGCCTTTTTCGTTGAGATCAGTATGTTCATTCATTAAGTGATTCAATAATGAAAAAGAGACGACGGTCATATTCATAATTATAGCACAATTACAAGAGAGTGATTTTAAAATTTAAGCATAGTGAATAAGTAAACGTCACATTATTTTTGTGAATTCAAATGTTGCATCTATAGTCCTTGCGTGTGTCAATCCACGACGACGCAATTGAGTTTCTAATCGAGATGTGTCGGTCCCATCACTAGTTGAGAATTTACCATATTGCTTTCTTTCTTTCATAAAGTTTCACATCATCCATAAGCAAGAAGCGCCCATTCCTTATTTTCTTTCTATTTTTGTGGAAAGCGACATTACAAAAGTTAAAATCTATGTACCCGTTATTTAACATTATCCTCTTTCTTGGTTACTAATTTATTTTTTCTCAAAAATGAAAATATTTATATGATGAAATACATCATCCTTTTCCTTTCCGTCTTCAAAATTTAACGAAGCGACACTTATGAAATATTGACCTTGAAAATAAAATAGAACGCCAGATGCCTTGTTTGAAAGGATTTTGATTGAGTTTAGGGTACAAAACAAACCGATTCTTTTTTAAGATACTAAAATAAATTTCTAGAAGGAATTAATTTGCCAAGAAAAATCAAATCTAAAAAATGCAGAGAAATTTCCTCCCTAATGAATGTGAAAGCTATCAATCACTCGAGATCGTGTTTTTGCCAGGCCATACCTTTTAAGTTTTTCTTCGCTAGACTTTGTTTTAGGGTTGACTTGGACATTTCGATGGCCGATGACTCCCAACCCTTTATTAAGCATCCCTCGCATTACCAAGTGAGCTAAAACTTCCATTACATCAGACCAAACGATAAAGAGATGATTATTTCTCGCAGCTCGATATTTATGCTCCCTGTTTTACTTCTCATATCGCATGTTCTGCTATTGTTAGGGATGAGCTGCGATGCGAAGAGGAATCACCTGTGTGCCCCTTCATCTTGTGGTGAGATCCGTAACATAAGTTATCCTTTTCGATTGAAAGGCGATCCAAAAAACTGCGGTAACTCTCTGTACGAGCTAGCTTGTGAAAATAACCACACTGTTCTATATCTACATGCCAGCCGATATTATGTGAAGTCAATCCATTTTGATCCCTATTTAAAACGAGAATTCTTCGGCGGTAATATCATGGTGGTTGACGATGGACTGCAAAAGGGTGATTGCTCATCCCTTCCTCGTTACTCATTGGCGCAATCCAACTTCAGTTCTGATGATCCATACACCATTTTTGGTGCACGCTCATCAGTGTCCGTGACCTTCATGAAGTGCTCACAACCTATTACTTCTACTTCGTATATTGATACCAAACCTTGTATTGAGGGATACGCTGCCAGCACACCTCCTTATTTTTCCCCAGTGAAGGTGTACTCATACGCTGTACTCGGAGATCTACAAGTAGGGGATGTCAAGGACTCTTGCACCGTAACCATGATGGCATTCGCATCGGATCAAATCTCAGGGCGGAAAGGGGATCAGTATGGGAGCTTACCATACAAGGACCTCCACAACAAGATGGTCGAGGGATTCACTCTCTCCTATCCATCCTACTATTCGGTGGGGAGCTTTCCATGTTACTTTTTAAGTTTTGGATACCGAAGGGAGGACTGCGGCTATTATATCCGTAAGCGACGTTCCGTTAAGTTGTTTTTTTTTTCTCTTCTTCCTCCTCCTCCTTTCCTTAAATGCTAGCTTCACTTAGAGATCAGATCAAAATTTACTTACCAAGTGACGTGGCAGGTTTTAATTGGGTATTTTTAATAAAATCCACACATTAAGACACTAGTTTCTTTAAAAACATAATAGAAAAAATTGCCACATCACTTAAGTAAGAAAAGTTTAAATAGATTTCTTAGTAGGGTCGGCATGCACTGCTCTCGTTTATTTTACGAATCTTGGAGCTTTTCTGGATTTGACATTGTTGCTTCATTTTTGTCTGGGGAAAAATGGTTGATTTAATTGTTGCTCGCGTCCCTTGCATGGCTCTTATTGTTATGCGGTTGAATAAACTGCACGCGTATTGAATGACGTTTGCAAATTAGAATTACGCGGAGCGAGACGTGAACTTATGAATCATTTGGTATATATAGGTGAACAAAAGCAAGATCGCTTTTCTTCAACAGAAAAAATCATGCTACGATGGCATGGATTCCCTAGGTGAATTGAATTAACTGTGATCTCAGCGCTGTCAAGGAGAGTAAATTATATTTATGTTTAACTGCTAAAATGATAAATTTAATTCTTCATTGATTGATCACTGACTCTAATTAATCTGTTGCAGGCACCCCTACTTCTGTGCAGACCAAGCATTGGTACGCGGCACCTGTAGGTCGGAGCCTCGCCTTTTTCTTGGGTATGACTGCTGGGCCTTTTCTCCTCACAACTATGATGATCTCAAGAAGCATTCTGATTAAAAACAATTAAGTTTACAAAAAAATTATTGCACTGCGCTAATCTATGGACAATTTCTATGCAGCCCACTGCGTCGCAGCAAAATTCATACTCGGAGCTCCATGTGTGTTGATATTTCTAATCTATAAGTGGATGAGAAGGCACCAAGCAATCGACGCGAACATTGAAGAATTTCTACAAGCTCACAACAACTTTTTGCCCATAAGGTACTCTTACTCAGATATCAAGAAGATTACAAAAAATTTCAAATGCAAATTAGGTGAGGGGGGATATGGCTCTGTGTATAGAGGAATCCTTAGAAGTGGCAAAGAAGTTGCAGTTAAGATTTTGAACAAACCAAAATCTAATGGCCAAGATTTTATTAGTGAAGTGGCCACAATTGGAAGGATCCACCACATCAATGTAGTGCAACTTGTTGGTTTTTGCTTCGATTACTCCAAACAAGCTCTGGTCTACGATTTCATGCCGAACGGCTCTTTGGATAAACACATTTCGAAGAAGGATGGTGATGACCCTCTTGATTATAAGAAAATGCATGAGATCTCGCTTGGCATAGCTAGAGGGATAGAGTATCTACATCGGGGATGTGATATGCAAATTCTACACTTTGATATCAAGCCTCACAACATTCTCCTAGACCAAAGTTTCACTCCGAAGATTTCTGACTTTGGACTTGCAAGACTTTATCCCATCGGCCATAGCATAGTATCGTTGACTGCAGCAAGAGGAACCTTGGGTTATATGGCGCCTGAACTATTATACAAAGACATTGGTGGTATTTCTTATAAATCTGATGTTTACAGTTTTGGGATGATGTTAATGGAAATGGCCGGTAGAAGGAGAAATATAAATGCACATGCAGAGCATTCAAGTCAAATTTACTTTCCTTTGTGGGTTTATGATCAACTCAGCAAAGAAAAGGAGGTTGAGAGGGTAGAAGTCATAGAAGAGGAAAGAGAAACGAGGAAGATGATAATCGTTGCGCTATGGTGCATACAACTGAGCCCTAATGATCGGCCGTCAATGAGGAAAGTTCTAGATATGCTTGAAGGAGATATCGATAAACTACAACTACCTCCAAAACCGCTTTTGTATCCGATAGAGGCACCAATTGATGATGACAACAATGAGATAGAACTTGAAATGGTCTCATCTTTGTCAAGTGCTCCAATAAATTCTAGTAGTTACCAATTTGACCACGACAATGAGTTTACAAAATCATGTATTGTGTGATTGTTCTCCTCTTGTAGAAATGAGACGCGAAATATAATTAACACTATCAGCATGTACCATCATTGATAATGTAATCTCTGAAGCTTTTACATGTTTTTCATATAGCATCGGTGTTTTCTATTAGACTCATTATGTCCATGTTTTATAAATGACAATGAATGTCGTATGGCATTCGTTATAATTTTTGTTTCATGTGAATCTTCTTGGCATAACAGTGTAATTTTTTCTTCATGTTAATGTTTGCATTTTGAGCAACGAATCTCTCTCGTTTCCATCAAAAGCTCTCACCCCCACCCTTCAACCCCCGCTCGATCAACCAGCTCGACATCAGCTACCTGCTCAAGCAATCTTTAACTTCGACCTCTTGTTTCTAGATGGGTCCTAGCCTAACCGATGAACGATTGTGGCTATCAATTTTTGCCTTTACGATGAATAGAAATTGAACACGTGATGTCATGTTAGAGGATGTGATGTATCTCAATGCAGTAAGAATTTGTGCATTCACTCGATGATAAGTGATGAGATGGTGCCTTACATTCTTCCGAACAAGTACTATATTCCTCACTGTTGTCCCCTGCACATGAGTTTTCTTGCTTAGCAAACATTCCTCCAGACACCGATGTTGATAAGGAACGCGCGATATCCACTTCACTCGGATATTGCAGACAGAGAACCCTGACCTGATGCCGAATTAGCAAGGTACTCCTGAATGGAAGCTACAAACAACGCCATTCATCAGGAGTAAGAATACATAGAGAAGTAGCAAAAGCGCATGCTGCTACTTAAACTTGGGTTGCCTCGCCAAGTACAACAGCAATTAACTTTTTCCGCATGGCCTTTTCAATTACTTTAGATGGTTTTTAAAGTATCTAGAAACAGATAAAGCAGGAAGTACCTTCCTAGTACAAGGTCAGAAATTGAAGGCTTTCAATGACTCTGAACAAGTCTCGGTTTGGAGAACACGAAATTGTTCGAGATCACTGCTGAAAGCTGACTCTCAAATAGCATATTAAAAGCTTTTTTTCAGATTTGTTGCACCACGAGTCGAATGCACTGATGGGTAAAAGAACAGAACCGCCATGTCTATGCAACTATGCTGACAAGTAATATTCCAAGCCAAACCTTTACATGAAGAGATTCTCCAGTAGGTAGTCCAAACCAAGTAAGATCGACAACGCAGAATGTCGAGCTAAGTGTTAAATATCATAAATACCTTCAGAGAAAGTAAGGGATAGGGTATGAATCCAAGTGGCTCAAGCTTCGAGCCATTAAAAGTCTGATGGTTGGAAAGGTCCCCTGAAGTTTGCAGCCCGGTGGCGTCGGCAATGAGGTTCGAGAGATGAGAAATTGGTGCATGTGCAGCGTCTAATGCAGCATTTATTCTCATTCCTTGTTCTTCCAATGAAGGACAAGCAAGATTACCGCCAGGTACAAGATGTGGAGCAGACCTTACCGCCTCTTCTGATCCAACAAAACCGACAGGAATGGCCAGTGGCTTGTCAGATTCAGCTCTGTTCATCAACATTTTAGAACCACAAGTGCGAGCACAGTTAGCATCACAACTCAAAGTTGAAACTACGTTGTTCGACTAGAATGCACACCGCAACTATCATGTTGTTATTGGTAGTATATTCTACCAATGGTAGCAATTATGATCATCTGAACAGACGATTCCTAACAAAAGAATATTCAGGTCCTCTGAAGCATCAGTTTCAAAGAATATTCAGGTCCTCTGAAGCAACACTTTTGACGAGGCAAAAAAACAATTACGCCATGCCTCAGGCCATAAGCCATCAAAGGCACTTGCGCTCTCGAATGATGCATGTATATAAACTAGTGCAGATGACAGAATTCGCCAAGTAAGATAGTGTGCACAAGCAGGTAATTTATATTAAGAATCCTATAAATGTAGGTGAGTAGCTTTCAGATTGAAATGAAAAGTTAAGCTAATCACTAGAGTAGGTACTATGTTCGATGCAATGGAGAAAAAGTAAACGATATGAGACAGAAACATCTCAAGAATCAAGTTTCTTACTTATTCCTGCAGTTCATCACGCTCATTGGAGAATCATCCTGATGAGAAAGACCATTCATTGTGACAGGAGGCTGTGGAACTCTCTCCCAATTCCTTTGGCATTTGTTGCTCTGCTGCACCATGAAAGGAAGGCGAGAACAATTGAAACCTCAAATAAGTGTTCGAAGTACGACAACAGGACCCGTCTAGTGTACAGCAAAATTCATAGGCTGAACTTCAAGGTCTCCATTAACCGACTTCCAGAAGCAAACGATCATATACAGATGGCCTCACTTAGAAGAGCCCTCGATAACAGGCTCGAGGAGCTGGAAGAGATTCATGGATAACCGTCCCCAAGTGAAAGGTGAATAGAGGACAATTCGGGCGTAAATTGCGTATCTATTCCACTTGTGTAAGAACTGATTATTGATACGGTGATGCACTTAAGTTGAGGTCATGTGGTGCGGATTGCTCCTGGCCATCGTGAGCTTCATATAGGTACAAACTCTATGCAACGTCCCTTTGTTTCACTCTACATCGAGCAACCTTACAGTGCTAGATACGAAGAATCTTTGCTTATTCTTTAATCCTGCAACATTTTCACATCTACTCCGAGGACAAAAAACCAGTTCTCGGTGGAGTTTTCATGGCCATGCCATGTCTAGAGCTTCGGGATTCTCTTCTTGTTCCTTGTGTTTTCTTACATAGTTCTGTAGCTATTCGAGTAAAGACAGTGTTAAATTGATGTTAATTCGACATTTTCCATGTTTAGCATACTAACAGGCGAAGAACTACACAAGTGCTTTTAAATATCGTTGCTCATCCTGACCGTTTACTCATGACCATTACAATTTTCAGTTTGCCAGTGAGCCGAGATGAAAACTTTTCTCTACAAATGCCACTTGAGAATTTATTGAAAGATGATGGAACGACATGCTTGGCAAACGATAAAAAAAGGTTACTAACTAACCTTCTTAGTGGTTTGTTTATGATATCATGTTTAGCATGTAAGAAGACCAGCTGAAACATGTCTCCAAACTATCTGTTGCAGCAACGCCATGAGATTGGACACAAGTCATAAAGTGTGAACTTTATACTAGATATTGCATCTCTTTTGGAGATTTAAGTTCTTTAGATAAGTTTGGGACTTTGCCCTGTTTAAACTATGATCAGAATCAGGATGGAAGAGAGATGCTAGTTAGTCATGGGAAAATTACCAGAAAAAAACTCATTGTACTTTTACCAATTTGGTCAATAATCTTTCAGTCATGCTAATTGAATTTTAAACATTTCACATTTTGCCAATTGAGTTCATCTAGCCAATTTTGTTAGGAAATCACTGATGTGAACATCGGTTATCTTATGTGGCACAAGCGGCGCTAACGTAGAGAATTTTTAAAATATTTTAAACAAATTTTTTTTTTTGAAATTTTATGAACCTTTTTCTCTTCTTTTTCCATTTTTTCTTTTCTTCTCTTTTCCTTCTTTACTTTTTTTTTCACTATGTCCAGTGAGGGTCACTGAGTCTTCGCTAGTAGCTGCATGGACCCGACAACTCTCACAAGCCACAGTAAAATAAAAAAATTAAAAGAAAAAAATTAAAAAATTCCATTTAAAAAAAATTATAAGAATTTGCCAACATTAGCATCGACCATTCTACGTAAGATGGCTAGCATTCACATCAGTGATTTTTTCTTTAAAATGGCTCAAAAAAGTCAATTGGCAAAATATGAAAAGGTTTAAGATTCAATTGACGTAATTAAAAGATTTATGACTTAATTGGCTAAAGTGCAATAGATTTAAGATTTTTTTGGAAATTTTCCCATTATTCATGATATCTACAAACAATACCTCTTATTTAACACAATTCCAGCAATTAAGAGACTAATTCTTTTTAAGTGTTCACTTAAGAGGGCTTGATCGATGATGGTTACTGCTGGTCATTGCCGATTTTAAAGTCGAACACTTACAAAAAGAATTACCATCCAAAGGCAATAGGACACCTACAAAATCAGTGACAAAGAGAGAGCCAATCTTGTACCCTAAAATACAATTATGTATGTCTAGATCTTCGGCATACACACTCGAGATAATCTAGGATACTTTTCATCAAGAGATTTTTCTGTTTAATGATTTGTCCAATCATCACTTAATAATTTATTCACAATATAGAAAACAATTAAAGGTATCAGCACGTGCTGAATAGACCAATTATTTTGACAAAAAAAAAATTGTGCCCATGTTCGTGTTCGTGTTCATGATTTATAGAAGGGAAATTCACAACAAAAAGGGAAAAAAATACAACATTTTAATAACTGACTATATCACTATAGAAAAAAAAAATGAACATGTGCATTGAAAACGTCATTGGATGTGTCATGTGACCTACTAGCATATCCCTTAAACAAACGGCAAAAGTATCAAATATTAATGATTAATTATCTTTCTATCTCATTAAAAAAAATTTAAAATTTATTTTTATTTTTAATGTCATATATTAGTGAGGTCCCGAGTAGCAGACCTGCAAGGTCACAAGTACCGGGATTCTTACCGGTCAACGATATTGACGTAATGTCTTAACTGTTTTTTTTTTTTTTTTTTAAATTCCTCTTATGATTTTCTAAATTAAGATCCCAAGTAAAATTGAAATAAATAATTCAATCAATATAAATTACATCAATGAGGATTAATTGAAGAGTATACGCCAACTGAGAGATACTTGCGTCCTCTATTATGCTGATGCAAGGGGCGCAATTTGCCAACCATTATAAGGGAGATGCAGTTTTTTATTCATAAGCTAATTATCATGATACATTGGCCAACAATGTTTATTATATAGAAAATCTATGTCTTTCTCTTTTCATTACATTTTTACTTACAATGCTCATTAAGGCTCCATTTAGAGATCACAGAAGGTATTTGTTAAGATGTCGAAGTAGATTGCACTAACTTACCACTTTTCTTCTTTCCAATGCTAATTTCAAGACCGGAGAAAAGGGAATGAAAACATTGACTACTGTCACGGATGTTTAGAATTCATAATTACCACTTACCAGACTTCACAGCTTTTTTTTTCCTTATTTGCTTTTCAAAGGTATTTCACTTGAAATCTTTGGGTCTTTTAATTTTATCAAACACTCGATGTCCAACTTAACAAAAAATATTCAATTTTCGAAATTTGCAATTTTATTCCAAGGACTTTTAATCTAAAACGTTTCAACTTCCAGTTAAATCTAAAGATACAAGATCGCATTCTCTAACCTCAACCTCAGCAAAGTCAACTTGAGATGTTGCCCTCGACAAAACTAATCTGAATCTTGCAGTTAAGATTACAAGCGAAAAGAAAAAGGCATAAAATACTGAAAAAGAACTTGCCAGAACCGCTCAGCTCCAATGCCTAGTTGAAACATAAGAATTCACTTCTGTTGTGTCGAAATCTATACAGATGTGAGGAAGCCATTACACCAGAACCCGCCCCTCTTCAACTCTAAATTGAAAAGAAAAAAAAAAGAAAGAAAACAAAAACAAAACAAAACAAAAAAACAGAGAAGACAAGATGCACAAAACAATCGAAGATTTACACAGAGATTGACGAAGCCAGCATGCCCAAGATCACTCAACAGCAGCAACAGGAGCAGCTGCTGAGAAAAGAGTGGAAAGAAAAAGGAGATATAAATGTAATGTCATTCGACTTTGCTTAATGTGTTCGTTGTCCATATACCCTTTGAAGGAGGAGCTGTGCCTGAGATCTTTACAACGGCCTGGTGCTTGCGCTGTTGTCGCCTTTTCTTGGTAATTTTATTGTTGTTGCCATTGCTTTCATGGGGAGGGTTGTTTTCGCATTTCGTTACATCGACCTTTACGATGTGGTGATCTGATGTCCCTTTTGATAACAGGACCGAATATGATCCCGGAATGAACTTATATGGGCAATCTGGTGACGCCAGTAGGTAGTCCACCCTCGTTCCGTATTTGCACGTCCCTTGCACACCTGCAATAGAATAAACAGTTTCAAACTACATATTCAGACAATAATCACTTGAAAAAAAGACTTGGGACTTCAATTTTTATACCACGGATTTTCACATCAAAGGTTGATATCAACAAAGTGATGACAACAACGGATGTATATATTCAACATGATCATCATGCTTCAAATGTTATGAATTTCCGTCCATTCAAGCCAATCATGTGATCATCGAGCAAGAGGAGCATCGTGCTCGAAAAGCACCTTAGATTAGCCATTTGATAGAGCGAAAAAGAAAAATCAAAAGATGGGAAAGCGAACAAGTGAGTTCTTACTTTGTCCTTTGGCAATGACAACCACGGACTCGCATTCTCCAGCAAAGTCCTTAGCATCCGTGTACTGCTTGCTCTTCAGAAACCTCATGACTTCTACCTTTGGGGTCGGTTTTCCCATCTCCTCATAGTACTGTAACAAACACAGGTGCCCATGATTACAAAATCGCCGTAGCTTAAGCTATTTAGTAATCGAGTTTGACGTGCTAACGAATATCACATCAAACATGACAGAAATGTACATACCTTGACGATGTCGGTCCACCGCTCTTGCGAGTAATCGGTCTCGTCGAGAGAGTTGAGGCCACCAGCCAGGATGTGGGGAGACTCGCTCGAGTGGATGATGGCGCCGACTTGCTTCATCCGCCAGTTCTCGTCGAGATGATCCAGGTGGGTGCACTGGAAGTTCACTTCCCCAACATGGGGCACTTCTATTGTTGCCTTCAGAACATTCCTGTGTAATAAAACACATTGAGTTCACAGCCACTTCGATTCCTAGTCAGTTTAATATGTCGATCAATTATATTTCAATCCACTCTTTTCTTCTTTTTCTGAATTTTCGTGCAACAAAAGCACATAATCCCTTCACTATCTAAGGCGTGGCTCAATTAATCGAACGCAGAAGTCTCAGAAATTGACTCCATGACAAGCAATTGAGTGGTGTCTCAAACAAGTTGATTCTATCTGGTTTGTCTCGCTTGAGAGAAATGTAGTTTTCCTTGCAGATGAATACTCCTTGTACAGTCTTCGGGTCAAGCATCTGATTTGGCAAATACATAAAATAAAGCAAAAGCAAAATCCTCCCCACGTTACTGTCCTACCTACATACACCTTACCCTGCCCTCATTTAATGTACGCCATAGATCTTATCCTTCGTTTATCTTCCCAACTCCTTATTTAAATACCAAAGAGCAAAAAATATTTATGTAATTTAGCAGGTTCCTAAGCATTCTCTTGACTATATCAACCCACTAAATGCAACCAGAAATGAAAAAAAAAAAAAAAGAGAGGAATGAAAGAGGTCCAAGACAGTCTTTCATCACACACACTCGCACGAATTTCAAATAGTTATAACCGAAGATATTATTATTATTATTATTATTATTATTATTATTATTATTATTATTATTGATAAATGACAATTCTCTGGAGAACCCATATCTAAAATCATAGAAAGAAAAAAAAATGGGTTTTTTTAAAAATTTAATTTATATTTTAATTCTGACTGGCATTGCTCACAGCTAGTGCTGGGATCCTTGGAAAGGCCCACCATAGTTGTTGTAGATAGCTTTCCGTAAGTTGTACAAAGGCAAACAGGCTGTGGGAGAAAAGCCTTGGGGAATTCTTGAATTTTTGGTGGTAGGGTTCTCGTGAATAATATTCCAAATTCTTCCCAGATCAGTTCCTGGGCAACTCCATTCATATAATTCCAAATAGAACAGTTTAAAAAAGGGGAGGGAAAAAAAAAAGACAAAATATAAATCAAGTGACAGCAAGATTTTCATCCACAAATTCTGATGGCTAGGCAAAAGCTTATGTTTTTGCTTTTATTTTTTGGTCTTGTGCATTTTTATTACATCCACCTTACCTTAATTTCAACGAAAATTTCAACTGTCCGAAGTGGATTTGCACTGCTGTAGATGGTCTGCGAGATTAATCTTTTCACTTGGAAAATATAAAAAAATTATATAATATGTCCAGTGGGAATATTAATTTATGATATATTATCAAACTTCGCTTTCAACGGTGGACGCCTCAATAAATAAATGAAAATATCTTTTAAATTCCGAAATCGCCTAGGAAGACCACTTGCTCAATGAAAAAGAGAGCATATCATCGTCACCATAATTACGAAAATGATAGCAAGAATAACAGGTAAAAAATATGTGGAAATTATTAAATTAATAAATAAAATAAAATAAAACAAAATGACGGACCTGAAATCGGTGTCGTCGAATATCTTCTGGACCTTCAAGTGCTTGATCGGCCACCGTGAGAGGACGGCGTTGCCGTATTCCGGCGCCCAGCTCTCGGCCAACGCGTAGCTCATCCCCAGCGCCGCCGCCAGCTCCGACAGCGGTTTCATCTCCCTCTCCTCCTCCGCCTTCACGTCCTGCAGCGCCACTATGTCCGCGTCCAGCTCCCGCAGCACCTCCACCACCGTCCTCGTGCTCCTGTACGCCTGCCGGCCGCCGCGGGGGTCGCCGCCGCTACCGCCGTTCTCGAGGCTCCCCCTCGCCGTCGCCGGAGCGTTCCCTTTGAAGATTCGACCGATCGACGCTGAGGCCAAGGACGAGGAGTGGGGAGATGGAGAAGGAGAAGTCGGAGATTCGGCGGCGGCGGCGGCGGCGGCGGACGATTCGCTGAAGCTCAGGTTCCGCCGGCTACGGAGGAGGGAGATTTCGTTGTCCGGCAGGTTGATGGAGACCCGGAGCTTCGATCTGGCGTCCTACCGGAGCGGACGTGACGAAGCGCGGTTTTTGATCGGCGACGCTGTCATCGCCGGAGCTGATCTCGCCGCAAGGGTTTTCCTCCATCGGCGGGCGATTGGAGATTGAGCGCCGGCGGTTGGAAATCGCGAGGGGGGATCGATTTCGTTCTCTCTCGATCTCTACCTCCTCCGGACCCTCTCGAACCCTAGAAGACGGAGCAGCTGCTGATCGAGGAACTCGTGGCGCGAGGCTCGGATTCCCGCCGAGTTTTCAGAGATATCAGTTCGGCTCCGAGGGTAGAGATCCGAAGGCGGACATCGACAGCAAAGGCTAAGAGGACCCAAGTTAAGCCCAACAATGGGCCGGACCGATAAGTATAGGCCAAATAATGGGCCGGGCCATACGACAAACGCCTAAGAAGTGGGTAGAGGAAGGCCCAAACGTCCAGCGCTGCCAGGTGTGGACATTTTAAGGCACGAGGGGCGATGACCGGTTGAGGTCATTAAACTAGGGGCGATGACCGGTTGAGGTCATTAAACTAGGCCGGGCCGAGACCCGAGATCAGGTTTATGCAAAACACACAGGCCCACTCTATGCCTCCATTGAAATAATCGAACATAGCACTTATGGCTAGTACGTAATTTTCGGTAGTCTCCGAAAGCATCACAATAAAAAGTTCAGCTTTTCCCTGTTTGACTACATAACCAAGTGTGTGTACTAGGGCATTCTAACAAAATTGGAACGTTGGCTTTTCACCTGTAGTTTTATCATTGAGGAAGAAATTCCACAATCAAGCGGGTCATTTTACGCATTTGCAAATAGCCTAATTAAAATAAGATTACCCGGCCGATTAACAAAAACTAAGCAAAATGAATAGCTCGTTTCTCTCTAAAATTCTCGAGAAAATTTTAAATCTCTACCGGCGCTACCTTGCCTTGCTCACAGCCTCCCCATGACCTCATTTTCTTGATGGTGTGCATCTCCATCCCCAATCTCGACAGCATACGCACACCATAACCACTTGGTTTTCCTTAGTTGATGCAATTCCAAAACGTTCTTTGCTGATAGTTACCCTTCCATCCTCGATCAGGATTACACTTGGGATCAATCATGTCATGGCTGAATGAAACCATGCCTTACAGCTCTGACTTGGATTCAAGGTCGAGTTCCTCTACCGATGACTCATCACCCTGTGAACCCTGCGACTTATCTGAAGCCACTGCTTCTTGAAGCTCAGATTCATCTCTGAGAATTTTTGCAGTAAACGTTCTTGCCTCTAAGTCAAGATCAGGCCATTCAGAAACTATTCTCTTCGCACCCTGAGAGGACAACAAAATCAAAATTACATCACAACTATACGAATCATTTTGGCAGTGGGAAAAGAACCCAACCTAATGAACTTACCTGAAGCTTTGGTTCCTTCGTCATAGGATTGTTGCAAAGATCAATGGTCTTTGCCTTGGATTTAGTGGCTGTACCACACTACGACTCACACCACGACCATTCTTGGGGTAATGACAAGATAGGCACGGTGTGCTGAGCATAATTCGGGAGGTCCTGAAGCATGAGAGAGGGCACTTAGACAAACAACTGATATGTTTATGCTCACGGATATTTAAGCAGTGCTTTTACAAATTAACACCTTGCGAGAATCTTTTTAGAAAGTCACAGCTATAAGCTCGCAAAGAATATCTCATGCCGAAGAATTTGCAGTTTATTATCCAAGAACTCACCTGATCAAGATTGGACAGACTGTTTGGATCCTTGCTGAGAGATTCATATAACACTCTCTGGTTATCTCCTGCCACGGTCTCTCGAAATTTCTCCAAATCAACAACGTACAGTGCACTGCAGAACGATATCATAATTAAAACCCATATATGATACCAGTGGAGCCAAAAGGATCACGTGGACAGAATGGAACCGCCTAAAAAATCTACCTTATATGATATGGTCTTCCGCCTAAGTGCTCCTTCCAGAAACCCTGTTTTTATGAGAAAATAAAA
Source organism: Eucalyptus victrix (assembly GCA_016097545.1). Taxonomy (NCBI): domain Eukaryota; kingdom Viridiplantae; phylum Streptophyta; class Magnoliopsida; order Myrtales; family Myrtaceae; genus Eucalyptus; species Eucalyptus victrix. The sequence continues at coordinate 14,328,374 of CM027842.1, forward strand.
GAGCTTACTTAGGGATGTAGAAAGCAATGATCTGAAAGGGCAAGAGCCTTCTATTGCTTGTAATAAAACACGAATAGATTGATCGGAAAAGGCAAAGGCATTCTATTGCTTGAAATAGAACACAAGAATAAATTGATATGTACTTGTCTCCAAAAGCGATATCCATCCATCTCCTTGTTGTTGTCACAAAAAGGAGTATATGCAAGCGGTCTTCCTTTCAGATCCATGTCATAAAGTTCTCCCCTGTCTGCTCGCACCACCTGATCTGCATCAGCAAATATAACCTGTTGCAAAGAGGGTCAATAGAATTTAGATGTCACAGAGAACTGAAAATAGCATGAGTAGACAGTCAAAGGCAAAGTCATAGATATCACGTGCTTACCTTCTCCAGAGAAACGGGAAAGATAACATCTAGGAACAAAATTTTATATGCCCATATAATCCTTTGCTTTTCCTTCTGCTTATGTAGCCATGTAGGCCACTTGTAGGTGATTAATGCATAATCAAAACCATACTCATGAGCCATATGTGGGATCACATCCTGGGAAGTTCAAAGCAGAAAAATATGCAAGTATAAATCAATACTTCTCATAGTTTTAGCAAGGGTAGAGGCTGCTAAGAGAGACACTTAACAAACCTTAAATTGTGCAGAGAGATAATTCTTTATGAACCAGAATTTTACAGGGCGTTGTGTATTCTTGAGGACACTCAAGATCATGATTTTCAAAAAACGTTCATACCTACCATGAGATGACATGAAAATGTTAAAGCTGGGACAACGAAGCAAAACTATTAGTCCTATTGCAAAGTACCACAAATGTTTTAATTTGCACTTGATGCCGATTGTTATGTCCCATAACAATTATATGTTACGAGAAATTACTTCAGGATGTGAAGTAAGTTTACAAATAAATATTAAGTTATGCATGCAATATTCTCAACAATATAAGAAAGATCCTAATAGGAATTCTTACAGGTGTCCAGAAGCAATAGAAAAAATGTTAATCGGGTGCAAACTGCTTGATTGTGCCTCTGGCATCCATATCTTCTGGCTTTATGTTCAGGAAGGTTACAAGAGAACTAACCGCCATCTCCTAAAAGCTGCACAGCAGAAACGATAGAGTTATCCTCAGCTTGACCTCTGGCTCTCTCTTTCTTATCTGAATCATATGAAGAACCTCCACCATCCTTCTCAGCCTCAGTGATCTCGCAATGGGAAAACTCAAATGAATGATCAGCTGAATTCATCACATGAAGACTTTCAGCATTCATACTGGCAGGAGAATCATAAAATTCGAAAGGAAATACAGACTCAGCCTTGCTTGATGTTTGTGAATTGGCAGATGGTGTGCTCTTCCAAATGACAAAGTATTGTAGGACAAGAATGGAAGCAAGCAAAAAGACAAGTGCTGGCCATAATTTCCGAATGACATTGCGATTTAGAAGTATGCAGGCAGCGAGAAGTGCAATATATAGCATAGAAATGGCATTTAACAAAGCAAAGGAGGCAAGGAGCAAGGCCACCATATGTATTTCGAGGCCAAAGAGATTAAACATGTTCTCCATCCAAAAATTTATATAGACTATGAAGATTGTCTTGTGCGTTTCAAATCTCTCCCTTCTCATGCTGATAATCCTTTTCTTGTTCCATTTGTGGCTTTCGTTGGTGCTTCCCCAAATATATCCAAAAGAATATTTTCTAGCATTGCCACCCCCAGAGCCTCCAGCTTTGGGTACATTATTTGATGCTTGAGAAAAACCAGAGGCTGAGGAAGACAAATTGTTTCTCATGCCTTCTGCTTCACAAGGAATTGCAGGCGAATCTACAGGTGGCTTGCTTTCCCCGTTTGAATTAGAAAAATCCCTAAACACTTCTTCTGCTGATACAAACAGAGGGCAAGGTTCTTCGGTGTAATCTTTGCTCAAAATGTGAGTTGGTACTTTTTGCAACCAATGAAAGAAATTGTATTGAAGGGTACAAGCAGATATCGCCAGCACTTTTCCCCTTAAACCCAATTCTAGAGCCCAAAAAGCCTGACTGTAATAACTCAAAACCCAAGAACTTGGCTAGACTTATTCTGTCCAGGAAACATTCCTGCCTCGGCACCCCACATCTGAAATAGATATTCTGTCATCACCAGAATTCCTGTATAAAGAAGGAATAACTTTGATGGGATTTGAGATGCTTTAGGTAAAAGGGAACATATGACAAGATCAGGCAGATAAAGGAAACCAAATAGACTAATTGGTGACGATGATGCATAGAACACTGCTATATACACTACGTTGTCACCATGTCAAATAAGCAAACTCTGAATAAATCCAAGTGCTCCAAATTCCATAAGTTTGGAGTCATCAGATTGGATATACTTGCTGTGTCTCCTCTTGTAGCTAGGGGGCTGCATCACAATCAAGATTGCAAGAGACTGCCAAATATTCTGCAATAGCGAAGCTTCTGAGTTGTAGGACTGAAGATCAATCAACCCTGACAACCACATCTCAAAGGTGGAGAAATTGCTCAAGCTGTATATGAAGATAAACACAGTGATTGCATATACTTTTAATGGAAACCAAAGGTGTCTTCTCGTCCTTTCAATGAGTTGTCTTCCTATGATCCCACATAGGAGGAGCAAAATGTAGCCAAACGATATGCAATTGGGTGTCACCAAGTAAACTGCTACGAGAATCGTCAAAAAAAGCAATATACGTGCCACACAAGCGATATACAGATAGAAATTTCTGCCCCATTGCACCAAGAAACGATGCGACCCTTCTCTCTGGAAAATCGAAAGCATATTAAATTTTAGAAATGCAAATTACAAATACCTGTCGTCTAATTTAGAAAAACAGTAAACAAAATCTTCCTCTAGAAACCTCTACAAATGAATCTGGCATTCTGAACAGTGCATAACTAGTCAAAAGTCTGCCACCATATCTAAATAGATAAAGTCCAGTAATTACTCGCATGCTATTAAACCAGTGAATAATCAATTTTCATGCAGAAACTCCAGGGGGCAATTTAAAGGGTGTGTTCCTGAAACGAAAGGGAGGAGTCTTGAGCATATTCAAGCAGGCATCAACAGAGAATGAAAATGGCAGCACTCCAAGTCATTTACTCAAAAGAAAGCAGCAAGTGACGACTCAAACTCGACAAAAGGGACGGCTCGTTCAAATCGAGCATGCTGATGGACTAGGGAAAACGAGACCCAGCTATCAATTCGGTTCCGTCTTAAATAAAACCAAGCAACGGAGTTCCCAGAGAGAAGTGTTTGACCACGAATATCCCTACCCGGCTCGGCGACGACTTCACTCTCGGTTCCTAGGTCTTGCTTTCTCTCAGTCCATCCCTACACTCACTCTCGGTTCTCTCTCCACTTCACCCTTTGCTCACTCTCTCCTATCTCACTCTCTCTGTTGCTCTCGCTGTCTCCAGCCTCCCCCGAAGAACTCGAGAACACAGTCGCCTCTCTCTTCCGCTCTCCCTTGCTATCCACCTTCTCGGTCTCCCCTCTCGAGCGGCTCTAGCCTCTCCTTGGTTTTCAGCCGCACCCTTCCAGAAGCAGCCACCCTCGAGCTCCCTCTCTTATTTGGCTCGCTCCTTCTCTCTCTCTCTCTCTCTCTCGCTCACCTTCTCACTCTCACTAGCTCTCTCTCTCTCTCTCTCTCTATCTCTCTCTGTTGGTTGCTCTACCTCGGCCGAACAAATCCAAAAAGACCGGAGAGACCCCCCCTTCCCCTTGCCGCCTTTCTCTCCCATTTATCTCGTTTCTGTCCCTTTCTTCAAGGACGAGACCAGCTGGCTTCGTACCGCACGACATTCCAGGGCGAACGTCGGGCGCAGCCCCGCGTCCTTGCGTCCTCCGGCCAGCGACCCGCTCTCTGTTTTGTCCTGAAGCTAACTTCCAAGCGAGGGAAGGAGGAGGAAGGGGCAAGTAGTTGTTTTATGAACTCTATGTTGATATCTGGGGGGAAAATTTTAATTATAGGTGATTCACCCCTGCCCTTCTTTAAAATAAAGAATTTATAATCTCTATTACATAGAAAGTAATACTATCTTTAGTTTCAAGCCCAAGCACTTTTTCTTTCCAAGAAAAAAGAAAATTGTAATAATATGTTGTATCCACTAGCAAAGATGTTGATTAATAAGATAAGAACAAAAAATCTCTCAAATTAAATAAAAGATGTTGTTGCATCCATATAGGCAAAATCGAAATCTCTAAATTTTCTTTCTTGAAATATATGCAAATCTTTTCTTTGTTTCTTTTGTTGCACATAAAAAGTGTATGGTATTAAAATAGTAATGGCTAGGATTTTTTTTTTCTTGTTTTTTTTTTTCATATCAGGCCTACATAGGAATTTATAAGTAACGAAAAGATATTTGTATTTTTATTTAAAAGGTGCAGATCAAATAATGAACTCAAGTTGCATTTGTCATGTCTTAATAAGTCGATCTTTTAATAGTATATTCTCTTTGATCTTCTCTAATTATACACGTATGGCAATCTGTCTTGTTTAGTAAAATATAAGAGCAGGATGAAAGACGGGTACCAAATGTTCATTTCCTTAGGCATCGTACTCTTGAAAATAGGGAATTACATGTTCTGGTGGATAAGATTGTAAACACAATCAGGATGTCTACCTAAAGAGAGGAAAACCAGGCCTTGTTTAGTTCTCTGGACTTGGTCGAAATCTGATTCTTGTGCATCCTTGGATGTATCTTTATGGATGAAGCCATGTTCATTGAACAGGTTGGTGAAAACTTATAGTAATGCATAATTGTATAATTATAATCCACAGTCATCAAGAAAAGAAATATTTCTTGTCCAAATAGAGATTTTTCATTTCATAACGTATAGCAAAAGAAATACCGAGAATTTAGACTAAGGTTATTTTACAATTTGGCTCATACATAAATTTCTTTCATAGCTCACCTCACCTAACCTCTTAGCTTTATTGTTTTTGTTTCGTCAGTGTGAGGCCAGCAAAACAATTTTTCAAGTTCCTCTTGCTGAAAGGATCATATTTTTCTACACAAATTGGAAGATTGGAGGAGAAATAAAAAAGAAAGAAAGAAAGGAAGGAGTCCAGATTCTGAGATTAGATGCAATCATGCAAAATGAATGTGGCATATGCTCTATTACATTTAATATATTGTTTATGCAATTAGGATATATCCGCTCCCTCAAGTAATCGAGACCTTCTCTATCAATTAAATTCATTCCATTTCAACAAGTGGATTGACCTTTTCAAAAGAGGGACCCGCAAATGACTAATTTTAGTCCATGCCTTTGGGGTTATATATATGAGGTAAGGTAAGTTGTATGGCGTCCACCTATTTTCCCTTTAAATTAGGGAAGGCTGCTTTGTCTTTGTCCTAGGTGTTTTAATCACGCTTGCCTAGCTGCCCTTCTTCAAGGTGATGATAAGGGTTCCTAAAACTTCTTATATTGAAAGGGTTGTGCTAAATAATCTTGTGATTTTTATTGAATGCTTAAACCGAGCCACTAGCTTAAAACAACCGCTTGTTGTTCGTAGCTTTGTTTAGTAGGAGTTGAGCAAAAATGACTAGCAGCCTCTAAAACCTAAATCGGCCTAATTAATCTCTACTTAATTAGACGCTTACATTAGCTAAAATAATTTTTTTCCGTGTGCTTTTTATTATATTTTATGGGATTCGGTGTCATGAATGGAAGAAGGATATTAAGATATTGAGATAATGACACCACAAGTATCATAATTTTCGTGCGGTGCTCGCCTAAGTGCCATAACATTTTTTTTTTCAATTACTTGAATATCATGACTTTAAAATAAAATAAAATAAAATAAAATCTCTACTTGAGTCCCATAACTTTTAATTGATCATTTGAGTGTTGTAATTTTTAAAGAATGTTTACCATAAGTGCCACGTCACGTTGAATTTCCTTATTAATGAAAAATTACAACGCTTAAGTGATTCATTATAACATCTAAGTGATTGAATTTTTATGGTATTTAAGTGGTTGTTGTACAAAAGCTATGACATTTGCAATGTATTTTTTCTTCTAATACACTTGAAATACAAATCTCACTATGTGCTTATAAGATTAGCATATTTGTTTTGTCTAAGTTTTTTAAGAAAAATTTAACGAAATACACATTATTTCTCATCCCATGACCACTTACCCCTTCTTTTGAAAATAACAAATATCTACACGAATTCTACCATTCAAAATTCACTTTTTCAGTCTACTTAAACCGTAAGGAATATGCTAAAATGAGTTTACATGGAGGGGCAAATTAATGTTCTCAATGTGGGGATTTTCTTGGAAGTATGTGAATGATATTTATCAAAACGAAAATATGTGAGTGGCTATTAGATCAAGAGTAAGATATATTTTGATATTTTCCCTTTCTCGAGCAGGCCACAGCCATATATTCTTGCTGGATTTTGTTGGCCTATTCCGAATCGTGAAGTGAGAGAAGAGGGAGATGCAGCAAATGTGGACCAATAAAGTAGTTGGAGAATGGTGGTTGGACATTTTTGGCTAATGTGCTCTGCAACTTTATGGTCCATTGCGTTGTGCCTGCGAATTCTTTCCCGTCGGCTGGCTTCATGGTGGCTAAATTCTTTAGATTCGTGGGCCTCGGCAGTACATGACGTCCTTAGTAGAAAGTAATTCTGTCCACCTCTTGCCTCTATAAATTGCCATTTTCCGCAAAATTGGCCACTAAGGAAAGATGAAAAACATCTCTTTTTGAAATTCCTGCTATCTGGTCTTTACCATTTGAGCAGACATCAAAAGCGTCACTGACCACAAAGGAGGCTATATGCATGCTTTTTGTTCGCATATGTAGTGATTCTTTTAAATAATAGAAAAGGAAGATAATGTGTCCCCAGAAGAAGGTCCGGCAGAAATTATCTTGTGCTCATCGTCCAATTGGGAAAAAAAGGGGTTTTGGTTAAGAAAATTCCCAAAAGAAAAGTAATATTCTAGCAGAACAGTTCTTTTTCTTGATAGTTTCTTATTGCACCAAAGAGATAAGAAACTATTAATTGAGATCTTATCTTTCTTACACGATAAACGTGGGTTAAAGTTGAAGATAACAATGCCTCCATGGAAAAATGGACAGAACTTAATTACTTTCCCGGTTAGAAAAACACTCTGGTTTTCCTAGCCGGTGGTTGGCTGAAAAAGATAGAACTTTGTCCGTGGTTTTTACTTTGTCTTTATCCAGAGCCGCATCATTGAGAAAGTCCAGTTCCATGTTTTTACTGACTCCTTGCCCATAAAGAGCGATGCAGCCCTTTACATCTGTGATCCTGCTGTATTCGGAGACTCTGTTCCATTAGTGATTCCAATACCATTAACGGGGGCGAGTCAGAAAAGCAAGGAGTTGCTTGCCAGTTTGCAAGACTGAGGTCAGCGAGGAATTCCTAGAAACCACTAGTATAAACCGATCTGAGATGGGGTTTCCATATTAGCACTTGGGGTTTCTCATTTCGAGTCATCCATATAAAGCAAGCAGACTGGCCACGGTGGAAAGAGAACTTATCTTCTCTGGAGCTTATAGGTTTGCTAGTTCCTTGCACATAGTCAGATAGGGAACGAAGGAGCATTTTTGGAAGGCGAGCAAGCATGGCGATTAACGAGGACATTGAAAATCAAGAAACCGGGGACAGAGAAGGAATAAGAGAGCGGCTCCTCGTGCCGCAAGAGAAGGACCAAGCTGGCAAAGATGAAGGAATTGATAAGGGTCGTCCGTGGATGGTCTATTTCACCACATTTGTTGCAGTTTGCGGTTCATATGAATTCGGGACCTGCGTGAGTAGGAAATGCAATTTCTTTTTGAAAAGTCCAGGTCCAATAGTAATGGTTAAAATGAAAAGGATGTGATTAATTGAATCTTATGAGAAATTGTTCCATTGGATTTTCAGGCAGGTTATTCATCACCAACTCAGGATGCTATAGTGGAGGAACTTAGTCTCTCTACAGCTGAGGTATGTCGAATTTACCTGCGAGTGTTGAGAAGCACATGTCATGTTGTCTTTGTCCGTTGCTTCTATCGGACTTGTCACTGAAGGCGCCCATATACAAGAAATCAAAGTAACGATCTGCTCATATTATGGCTCCATAATATGGACGAGTTATATGATCAAAAACTTTATAAACAAGACTCTCAAATATAAGGATATTGGCTTTGAGGTAGAGATACTTCTTTCTCTAGACATCTTATTCTTTCTGCATTGTACGAGTGAAATGCATACCGAATTTTTGCATTGAGTTCCATTGTTGGACACCTCAGGACAACAAAACCAAAAAATGATGAGATTTAGATTGGGTATCGTCAGCTGAAAATTGCGACTGCATATCATTCAGGTTTCTGATCGAAGTAATAGGTTTGTTCAGAATAGCTTTCCACTGAGATTCTCGGACATTCGGTGACTTATAGCATCGTTAGCTAGATGGTAACTGAAGTTCTTAATCTCACTGAACTCAAGCTGATTTGCAGTTACTCTTTATGTGTCTTTCAACAGTATTCAGTCTTTGGATCCATACTGACATTCGGTGCAATGATTGGTGCAATTACCGGAGGACCAATAGCTGATTTTGTTGGCCGTAAATGGGTAAGCAGCAAATGAGTGCGTCTTTCACAATGTAAAACAGAACAGTGTTGTTCAAGACTCTCTGAGAGTTTTAGCTTTGGGATTTAGTCATATCATGGACGGAGGATGTGACAGCATAAACATTTGCCTCAAAATACAGACAATGAGAATAGCGAGCGCTCTTTGTGTAGCAGGATGGCTTGCTATTTACTTTGCTGAGGTGTGTCCATATCCTATTTACAAGCCTAATCATACATGAAGATCAATTAGTTTCATAAGAACTTCAAGTCTCATCAACTCTCTGTTCTGTTTAATTTTGAGTAAATTAGGGAGCACTGGCTCTGGATATTGGAAGATTGGCCACGGGATATGGAATGGGAGTCTTTTCCTATGTGGTAATTCCTCACTTCGTACCACACAAATTTGATGTAGCAAGTTGTTCTACGACAACATGCTGGACTCGATTCACAGTGACAACATTGTGACAACATGAGGCTCTCTCTTCGGTTTAGATTGGTTAATCTTTTTCTAATTTATGTCCAGGTACCGATATTTATAGCTGAAATTACACCCAAAAATCTCCGTGGAGCTTTGACTGCTGTCAATCAGGCAAAGATTTTGTATGAACATTCTTGGTTAAAATTGCAAGCATGGAGCTATTGGCAAAAGGCCTTAGCTTGTAGCAAATTTTGGCCTCTTGCGAGTGCAAGATGGTGTATATATGTAGATCCTACAGAACCTACTGGGCCTAACATGTTCTCTTCTCTCCACAGCTTATGATCGTTGCTGGAGTGTCCGTTTCCTTCATAATCGGGACAGTATTAGCTTGGAGGGTTTTGGCATTAATTGGTAAAACAGAAAAAGTAGCATAATTCAAGTTTAGTGCCAATGTTGTATTGAAAAGTCCAAGTCTGAAACCACCTTGAACATCTGCGGTTTATGCAGGTCTAATCCCCTGTGCAGTCCTACTGTTCGGCCTGTTTTTCATTCCAGAGTCTCCTAGATGGCTGGTAACAAATCAAGATGAACACCAGACTCTTCTTATCTGAATTGTTGGAAGAGAGGGATTTGTAGTGTTGGAATGAATTTTAGGATTCTGCCAAATGCAGGCAAAAACAGGCCACGAAAAGGAGTTTGAAGCTGCGCTGCAGAAACTCCGTGGAAAGGATGCGGACATTTCTGAAGAGGCTGCTGAAATACAAGTAAAAGGCTTTAAGTCTATACTCGTTTCATCGTAGTGCCTCAGCTTTATAAGTACAAATAACTGACAGAATGATCGAATTTGTTTTTCTTGACAGGACTACATTGAAACTCTTCAACTGCTCCCGAAAGCCAGCATTCTCGATTTATTTCAGAGAAGATATCTGAGCTCTGTCATTGTAATCTTCTCTCTGTATTTACTGCTATGTATCCAATAAAGTCCCTCCTTCGTTGCTTTCTTGGAATGCCCCGTGGATCGGGAATATGCAGTAGTTGTACTTTTGGTGATATTTCCCATTGTTGTTCTTTTTGCTGACAAATTTGTTAAATTTTGGCCAGATTGGTGTTGGATTGATGGTCGTCCAGCAGTTCGGAGGGATAAATGGTGTCTGTTTCTATACAAGCAATATTTTTGAGGAAGCAGGTATGCAGTTCATAGCAAGAAGCTCTTGGGCACCACAAAAATGAAAGTATGCTTTGCATTTTAGATTCCAGAATGAAAAGCTAAATAAAAAGCAAAGCAGGGGTTCCAATTTATATTATCCAGTTAATATTCAAATGGGTTAGTAAAATTTTCAATGTCGAATGCTTTGGTCTACTTAATTATCACTGAATGAGCTGTTCACATAATTTAGTGTTGAATCTCACAAGCAAGGTATTATGTCGAATGCTTTTGGTCTACTTAATTATCACTGAATGAGCTGTTCACATAATTTAGCGTTGAATCTCACAAGCAAGGTATTAGTCTCGCCTTTATAATCGCATTTGTACAATCTCCTCAGGTTTCTCCTCCAGCGTTGGAACCATAACTTATGCAATCCTCCAGGTCTGTAATTCTTGCCCTTTCCTCTTGCTGGGGATCTAGTTTTATACTCGTCACGCTTAAAGAGTAAATTTTTGCAGGTTATTGTCACGGCTATTGGCGCTGCGCTGGTCAATAGAGCTGGAAGAAAGCCCCTTCTCTTGGTAAAATAGATGAAAGCTAAGAAATCATGTCTATAGTAACAAAGCTTTTCTGGTTCGGCCCCTTTCGCAAGTTCTGCAACTTGACCCATAACCTTCTCTCTCTCTCTCAATCGCAGATCTCGGGGACAGGATTGGTCCTGGGATGCATAGTAACTGCCCTTTCATTCTTTCTAAAGGTAAATACTATCAGTCCTGGTGTCTTCCTTCTGCTTTGCAATGCTTGTCAACCAGTAATTTTTTGAGAATCTTCCGAGCCAGGTTCATGATCTGGCGGCTGATGCTGTCCCAATACTTGCCGTCACCGGCATTCTGGTAATAATCTCAACTGCCTTGATCTCTTTCTGGCTCTACCCAGTTGGCCCCCGCAACAACTCCCTAGTATAAATTTTTCTGTTCTGTTTTTTCCAATGCTCAGCTATACATAGCAGCATTTTCAGCTGGAATGGGCGCTGTTCCTTGGGTCGTGATGTCCGAGGTAATCCTAAACATCCCCCGAAGTTTCATGCTTATCAAATTAAAGGGTTGTTTTCGTAACTGGTGTTATTAGTACAAGAGTTTCAAAATTCTTTTGCCAATCATGTAATGTGTGCTGGAGTTCAGATTTTCCCCATTAATATCAAAGGAGTTGCTGGAGGTTTCGCAACACTAGTGAACTGGTTCGGCGCTTGGGCAGTTTCCTACACTTTCAACTACTTAATGAGCTGGAGCTCCTACGGTACGACTCTGCTGAAAACACTCTTTGAACTGTTACTCTGGCAGGAGCTCGATAAACATTTTTCACATTGGAACATGAGTTGTTGCGCAAATTCGACTAAACTACAGACTTGAGACTTAAGCTTTTCCTGAACATTTCAATCCTATTTGGAGCTAGAGGTGTCTGTCGCTCCGTTCTTCATGCTCTCGAATGCATATTCAGACCATTTATTTCAAATCAACGCGTTTACAGCAACTTCTGCCTAGATTCGAATATCATGAAAATTGAGCCTACATATCATTTAAAAAAGAAAAAAATTAAGTGGGTTTTTCTGCAGAATGATTAATAGACATGTAGTACATACTAAAGCATTCTTTCCATGAGAAAAATGTAAGAATATGCTTTCCGAAAAACTTGTCGAAAGCAAATAACTCTGCTCGCTTGCTTCACAGGTACCTTCCTTCTTTATGCGGTGATTAACGCCGCTGGGATGGTGTTCGTGATCACGGTGGTCCCTGAAACGAAAGGGAGGAGTCTTGAGCAGATTCAAGCAGCTATCAATAGAGAATGAAAATGGCAGCACTCTTCCTTGTAGTCCCATTTGAGCTTACATGACACTTGCAATACCACACATTTGGAGATGGAAAATGATTATGAAGCAGGTAAAAGCATCTTTTGTTTGATAAAACGACGTTATTGTTGAGATCTGTCAGTTCATTCGGTTTTATTGCGGGAAAGAGATGGGGTTATTTTACAGGGGAGTGAGTAGAGTGAGTGATTGATTTACAAGAATAATACTCTCAATTGCTAGTGAAAAAGCACGTATTGCTTTATTTTTATGAATGCGAATATTGCACTTATAGTCTTCGTGCATGTCAGGCAATGATGAAACAAGTGACTTTCAAATTGAGGCTCGCGTTCATCTATTGCTGGGTGAGAAATTATTGTGTGGTCTTTATTCTTTTCTTATAACTTACAACGATAGTCTTTAGTGCCGTTATTAATCTTTTCAGTTACAAATTTCAGTTTTGTCAAAAATGAAAGATCCTACACTACGAAACAGATTATTATTTTTCTATAGTATTATATGGCACTGAATGAATTGATAGTTGATACATCAATTTGCATATTTATGTCCAAAATCTTTTGGTGTACGTGCAAGAGATAATATCGGATACTTTCAACAAGAGATTTTTTACTTAAAAATTTGACTAATCATTGCCGAATATTTAATGATGATATAGAAAGCAACTAAGGTATCATTGCGTGTGGAACTGCTCGCAGAACAAACCAATTTCCAGAAAGGGTAATATGCAATAAAAAGAAAACTAAAAACGTAATCAGTAATAATATTACTACAAAAAATTGAACATGTGCAGTTAAAACGTCATTGGATGCGTCAGTTAAAATAAACTTTGCTGTATTATATGGAAAATCCATTTCAGTCTCTTCAAGTATACTTAGGTGTACGCATTAGCTTGAAAAATATATGGTAAATGCTAATTACAACTATTTGAAGGCGTGTCCGTTTCACTGAGAAGAATTTCTATGCGAAACTCTTTGATGTTATGTTCACAAAAGTAAATTGACCGATAGTCTCATTTGAACTTACATGACACCTTCAATATCACACATTCAGAGATATGGAAGACGATGATGAAGTAGGCAACAACATTTCTTTCATTTGACAAAATGACGGTTTTATTGAAATTGATCAATTCAATCATTAAGTGGTTATGTTATAGGAAAGAGATGATTGTATTGTTCATAGATCTAGCAAAATTGTGGGAGAGTGATTGAAATATTAAAGTCGAAAGTAAATAAATAAACATTGCTTTATATTTTTGAAGTCAAATTTTGCATCCATAGTCTTTGTGTGAAGACAAAGTTAGCGAGGTTCTAGTCAAGGCGCGTCGGTCTCTCGATAGCAATTATTGTATTGCTTTCTAGGTGCGTCGGTCCCTCCATAGCAATTATTGTATTGCTTTCTATGTGCGTCGGTCCCTCCATAGCAATTATTGTATTGCTTTCTATGTGCGTCGGTCCCTCCATAGCAATTATTGCATTGCTTTCTTTCTTTCATAATCTATTCCACCATCCAAGAAGCACTTACTCCATGTTTTCATTTTACTTTTAGGTGTGTCGGTCCCTCGATAGCAATTATTGCATTGCTTTCTTTCTTTCATAATCTATTCCACCATCCAAGAAGCACTTACTCCATGTTTTCATTTTACTTTTGCCAAAAGCGACATTATACAAGTTAATATTCCCATCAATAAGCTATTTTTGTTACCAATTTTTGTTCTTTGTTAAAAATGAAAAAGCTCATATAATAAAATACGATATGTATTTCCTTTTTGTCTTCACAATTTAATAAGCGACATACATGGAGTATTAGCCTTGAAAAGAAAATAGAATTCCAATGCCTCACTCGAAAGGATTTTTGATTCATTTTAGAATACGAAACATTCAAATCAATTCTTATTTATGGTACTAAGAAAAGTCAATTTGGAAACTGCAGAGAAGTTTCGTTTCTAATCAATGTGAAAGCCATGCATAAATAATTCCAACACTGTGTTTTGTCACATAGATTGCAAGGGTCACAATTTCCACGTGATACACACTTTTTCTTCACTAGACTTGCCTTTATTGGTCGACTTGGACATTTGTATGACCGACGACCCGACGCTTTTCATTCATATTTACCAATTAGCAAAAACTTTCATTGCATCAGATCAAACGATAGAGAGACAAAGAAGACTCTAAGCTCCATGAGCATGTTTCATGTTTTGCTTTTCATATTGCATGTTCTACTGCTACTAGGGATGAGTTGCTGTGCCAAGAATAATCGCTTGTGCACTGCTTCATCTTGTGGTGATGTTCATGACATACGCTGTCCTTTTCGATTGAAAGGTGACCCGTAAAGCTGCGGCCGCTTTGAGTATGAGCTAGCTTGTGAAAATAATCGCACCGTTCTATATATATATGCTGGTCGATATCATCTGAAGTTGATTGACGATTATAATAATTTCGGGGATAAAATATTGGGCGCAATCGGTGGTTGACGATGGATTGCAAAAAAGTAATTGCTCATCCCTCCCTCGTTTCTCATTGGCGAGCTCCAACTTGAGTGATCGGTATCCGTACTATCAAAATGCTTCATCCTCTGCGGTGGTCTTCATGAAGTGCTCACAGCCCGTTGTTTATCCTTCGTATATCAATACTGAACCATGTATTGAGGGAGCATACTCCTCCGATACGCCCCCTAATATTTCCCAAATGAAGGTGTACTCTTACGCTATTTATGGGTTAGGTTTACAATTAAAGGACATCGAGGATTCTTGCAACATAACCATGATGACTTTCTTATCGGATGATGACCTGATGCGGGAAATGGATAGGTATAATCGTGTGAGCCCACCACCGTGAGAATATTGGCCTTGAAAATAAAATTGAATGCCAATGCCTCACTTGAAAGGATTTTGATTCAATTTAGGGTACATAACATTCCAATCGATTCTTTTTTTACTGAAGTAAAATTGATTCCTAAAGAGTCAATTTGCCAAGAAAATTAAATCTGAAAACTGCAGAGAAGTTTCTTTTCGAATCAATGTGAAAGCCACACCATAAATAATTCCAACACTGTGTTTTTGTCGCCTTGACTGCAAGGGCTGCAATTTCCACATGAGACCCACTTTTTCTTCACTCGAGATCGTGTTTTTGCGGGGCCATACTTTTTAAGTTTTTCTTCGCTAGACTTTGTTTTAGGGTTGACTTGGACATTTCGATGACCGATGACTCCCAACCCTTTATTAAGCATCCCTCGCATTACCAAGTGAGCTAAAACTTTCCTTGCATCAGACCAAACCATAAAGAGATGATTATTTCTCGCAGCTCGATATTCATGCTCCCTGTTTTACTTCTCATATTGCATGTTCTACTATTGTTAGGGACGAGCTGCGATGCGAAGAAGAATCACTTGTGTGCCCCTTCATCTTGCGGTGAGATCCGTAACATAAGTTATCCTTTTCGATTGAAAGACGATCCAAAAGACTGCGGTCACTCTTGGTATGAGCTAGCTTGTGAAAATAACCGCACTGTTCTACATTTAGATGCTGGCCGATATTATGTGAAGTCGATTCATTACATCTCTATTCACCAAAATAACTTCTATGGTGAGATCACAGTGGTTGATGATGGACTGCAGAAGGGTAATTGCTCATCCCTTCCTCGTTACCCATTGACGATCTTCATTTGGGCTACTAGTCCATTTGGTGAGTTATATGGATTGCCAGATGACATTGCCATTGTGGCCTTCATGAAGTGCCCACAACCTGTTACTTCTACTTCTTATATTGATGCCACACCATGTATTGAGGGCGCACACTCTGCCGACACAACTCCTTATTTTTCCCAAATGAAGGTGTACTCATACGCTGTACTACACCAACCACAAGTAAGGGATATCAAGGACTCTTGCACCGTAACCACGATGGCATTCACATCGGATCAAATCTCATGGCGGAAAGGGAATCAGAATGGGAGCTTGACATACAAGGACCTCCACAACAAGATGGTCGAGGGATTCACTCTCTACTATCCGTACCGCTATTCTGTGCGAGACCCCTTTCCATGTCACTTCTTAAGTTTTATTAACCGAGGGGGAGAATGCGGCTATTATTTCCGTAAGCGACGTTCCCCTGAGCTGTTCTTTCTTTTCCTCTTCTTCCTCCTCCTCCTTTCCTTAAATGCTAGCTTCACTAAGAGATCTGATCAAAATTTACTTACGAAGTGACGTGGCAGGTTTTAATTGGGTATTTTTAATAAAATCCACACATTAAGACACTAGTTTCTTAGTAGGGTCGGCATACACTGCTCTCGTTTATTTTACGAATCTTGGAGCTTTTCTGGATTTGACATTGTTACTTCATTTTTGTTTGGGGAAAAATGGTTGATTTAATTGTTGCTCGTGTCCCTTGCATGGCTGTTATTGTTATGCGGTTGAAAAAACTGCACGCGTATTGAATGACGTTTGTAAATTAGAATTACGGGGAGCGAGACGTGAACTTATGAATCATTTGGTATATATAGGTGAACAAAAGCAAAATCGCTTTTCTTCAAGGAAAATGTCATGCTACGATAGCATGGATTCCCTAGGTGAATTGAATTAACTGTGATCTGAGCGCTGTCAAGGAGAGTAAATTATATTTATGTTTAACTGCTAAAATGATAAATTTAATTCTTCATTGATTGATCACCGACTCTAATTAATCTTTTGCAGGCACCGCTAATTCTACGTGGACCAAGCATTGGCACGCGGAAATTGTAGGTTGGCGCCTCGCCTTTTTCTTGGGTATGACTGCTGGGCCTTTTCTCCTCACAACTATGATGATCTCAAGAAGCACTCTGATTTAAAACAATTATGTTTACAAAAAAAATTATTGCACTGCGCTAATCTATGGACAATTTCTATGTAGCCAACTACGTCACAGCAAAATTCATACTCGGAGCTCCATGTGTGTTGATACTTCTAATCTATAAGTGGATGAGAAGGCACCGGGCGATCGACGCAAACATCGAAGAATTCCTACAAGTTCACAACAACTTTTCGCCCATAAGGTACTCTTACTCGGATATCAAGAAGATTACAAAAAATTTCAAATGCAAATTAGGTGAGGGGGGATATGGCTCTGTGTATAGAGGAATCCTTAGAAGTGGCAATGAAGTTGCGGTTAAAATTTTGAACAAACCAGAATCTAATGGCCAAGATTTTATTAGTGAAGTGGCCACAATTGGAAGGATCCACCACATCAATGTAGTTCAACTTGTTGGTTTTTGCTTCGATTACTCCAAACAAGCTCTGGTCTACGATTTCATGCCGAATGGCTCTTTGGATAAACACATTTCGAATAAGGATGGTATTGATCCTCTTGATTATAAGAAAATGCATGAGATCTCTCTTGGCATAGCTAGAGGGATAGAGTATCTACATCAGGGATGTGATATGCAAATTCTACACTTTGATATCAAGCCTCACAACATTCTCCTAGACCAAAGTTTTACTCCGAAAATTTCTGACTTCGGACTTGCAAGACTTTATCCCATTGGTCATAGCATAGTATCGTTGACCGCAGCAAGAGGAACCTTGGGTTATATGGCACCTGAGCTATTCTACAAAGACATTGGTGGCATTTCTTATAAAGCCGATGTTTACAGTTTTGGGATGATGTTGATGGAAATGGCCGGTAGAAGGAGAAATATAAATGCACATGCAGAGTATTCAAGTCAAATTTACTTTCCTCGGTGGATTTATGATCAACTCAGCAAAGAAAAGGAGATTGAAAGGGTAGAAGTCATAGAAGAGGAAAGAGAAACGAGGAAGATGATAATCGTTGCGCTATGGTGCATACAGCTAAGCCCTAATGATCGGCCGTCAATGAGGACAGTCCTAGATATGCTTGAAGGAGATATCGATAAACTGCAACTGCCTCCAAAACCGCTTTGGTATCCTGGAGAGGCACCGACTAATGATGACAACAATGAGATAGAACTTGAAATGGTCTCATCTTCGTCAAGTGCTCCAATAATTTCTAGCAGTTACCAATTTGACCACGACAATGAGTTTACGAAATCATGTATTGTGTGATTGTTCTCCTCTTGTAGAAATCAGATGCGAAATATAATTAACACTATCAGCATGTACCATCATTGATAGTGTAATCTGTGAAGCTTTTACATGTTTTTCATATAGCATTGGTGTTTTCTATTAGACTCATTATGTCCATGTTTTATAAATGACAATGAATGTTGTATGGCATTCGTTATAATTTTTGTTTTGTGTGAACCCTCTTGGCATAACAAACAATGTAATTTTTTCTTCATGGTAATGTTTGCATTTTGAGCAACGAATCTCTCTTGTTTCCATCAAAAGCTCTCACCCCCACCCTTCAACCCCCGCTCGATCAACCAGCTCGTCATCAGCTACATGCTCAAGCAATCTCTGACTTTGACCTAGCCGATGAACGATTGTGGCTATCAATTTTTGCCTTTACGATGAATAGAAATTGAACATGTGATGTCATGTTAGAGGATGTGATGTATTACAAAAGCACAATATCTCAATGCAGTAAGAATTTGTGCATTCACTCGATGATAAGTCATGAGATGGTGCCTTACATTCTTCCGAACAAGTCCTATATTCCTCACTGTTGTCCCCTGCACGAGTTTTCTTGCTTAGCAAACATTCCTCCAGACACCGATGTTGATAAGGAACGCGCGATATCCACTTCACTCGGATATTGCAGACAGAGAACCCTGACCTGATGCCGAATTAGCAAGGCACTCCTGAGTGGATGCTACAAACAACGCCATTCATCAGGAGTAAGAATACATAGAGAAGTAGAAAAAGTGCATGCTGCTACTTAAACTTGGGTTGCCTCGCCAAGTACAACAGCAATTAACTTTTTCCGCATGGTCTTTTCAATTACTTTAGATGGTTTTTAAAGTATCTAGAAACATATAAAGCAGGATGGACCTTCCTAGTACAAGGTCAGAAATTGAAGGCTTTCAATGACTCTGAACAAGTCTCGGTTTGGAGAACACGAAATTGTTCGAGATCACTGCTGAAAGCTGACTCTCAAATAGCATATAAAAGCTTGTTTCAGATTTGTTGCACCACGATTCGAATGCACTGATGGGTAAAAGAACAGAACCGCCATGTCTATGCAACTATGCTGACAAGTAATATTCCAAGCCAAACCTTTACATGAAGAGATTCGCCAGTAGGGCTGCGTTTGGTTGTGTTTATTTTTTTTGTTTTTAAACACTTTTTCTGTTTTTTTGTTCCTGGGAACAAAAAAGGAACAGAAACGCGTTTGGGTGCGTTTCTGTTCCTTTTTTGTTCTTTTGTTCCCAGGAAAAAAAAAAACAAAACAAGAAACACAAATTTTGTGTTTCTTGTTTCTGGAACACAAATCAGAAACACTTATTTTTTTTTCTTTTTTCTCTTATTTTCTTGTTCTTCTTTCTTTTGGCCGGTCGCCGGCCTCGGCGATGGCCGGCGACCGGCCGACGAGGGCCGGTGGCCTCGCCCAGCCACGGCGAGGCTCGCCGGCCCCCGGCGAGGCCGACGCTCGCCGTCCCCCGGCGAGGCCGAGGCTCGCCGTAGCTGGGCGAGGGTCGGCCTCGCCCACCGCTGGGCGAGCTCGGCCTCGCCGGATCAAGGCGAGGCCGACCTCGCGCCGGCCTGGGCGAGCTCGATCTCGCCCAAATCTGGCCTCGAGCTCGCCCAGCGGCCGGCGAGCCTCGGCCTCGCCTGGCGGTGGCCCGACGAGGCCGCGCCTCGCCCGCCGGCGGGCGAGCTCGCCCCTCGCCGGCCGGTCGCCGGCCAAGGCCTTGGCCGGCGACCGGCCAAAAGAAGAAAAAAAATAAAAAAGAAAAAATAAGAAAAAATAAGAAAAAAATAGAAAAAAATAAAAGAAATAAAAAAATTATCCAAATTTACCAAACATGTTTCTGTTTATTTTTTATTCCCGGAACAAGTTTACCAAACGCGTATTTTTGTTCAAAAATTGTTCCCTGGAACAGAAACACTTTTTTCTATTTCTGTTCTCTGGAACAATTTTTAAACAGAAACACAACCAAACGCGCCCTAGGTAGTCCAAACCAAGTAAGATCGACGACGCAGAATGTCGAGCTAAGTGTTAAATATCATAAATACCTTCAGAGAAAGTAAGGGATAGGGTATGAATCCAAGTGGCTCAAGCTTCGAGCCATTAAAAGTCTGATGGTTGGAAAGGTCCCCTGAAGTTCGCAGCCCAGTGGCCGTCGGCAATGAGGTTCGAGAGATGAGAAATTGGTGCATGTGCAGCGTCTAATGCAGCATTTATTCTCATTCCTTGTTCTTCCAATGAAGGACAAGCAAGATTACCGCCAGGTACAAGATGTGGAGCAGACCTTACCGCCTCTTCTGATCCAATAAAACCGACAGGAATGGCCAGTAGCTTGTCAGATTCAGCTCTGCTCATCAACCTTTTAGAACCACAAGTGCGAGCACAGTTATCATCATAACTCGAAGTTGAAACTATGTTGTTCGACTAGAATGCACACCACGACTATCATGTTGTTATTGGTAGTGTGTTCTACCAATGGTAGCAATTATGATCATCTAAACAGACGATTCCTATTAAAAGAATATTCAGGTCCTCTGAAGCAACACTTTTGACGAGGCAAAAAAACAATTACGCCATGCCTCAGGCCATAAGCCATCAAGCAGCTAATTTATATTAAGAATCCTATAAATGTAGGTGAGTAGCTTTCAGATTGAAATGAAAAGTTAAGCTAATCACTAGAGTAGTACTATGTTCGACGCAATGGAGAAAAAGTAAACGATATGAGACAGAAACATCTCAAGAATCGAGTTTCTTACTTATTCCTGCAGTTCATCACGCTCATTGGAGAATCATCCTGATGAGAAAGACCATTCATTGTGACAGGAGGCTGTGGAACTGTCTCTTCCAATTCCTTTGACATCTGTTGCTCTTCTGCACCACGAAAGGAAGGCGAGAACAATTGAAACCTCACATAAGTAGGCGAGAACAATTGAAACCTCACATAAGTGTTCGAAGTACGACAACAGGACCCGTCTAGTGTACAGCAAAATTCATAGGCTGAACTTCAAGGTCTCCATAAACCGACTTCCAGAAGCAAACGATCATATACAGATGGCCTCACTTAGAAGAGCCCTCGATAACAGGCTCAAGGAGCTGGAAGAGATTCATGGAAAACCATCCCCAAGTGAAAGGTGAATAGAGGACAATTCGGGTGTAAATTGCGTATCAATTTCACTTGTGGAAGAACTGATTATTGATACGGCGATGCACTTAAGTTGAGGTCATGTGGCGCGGATTGCTCCCAGCCATCATGAACTTCATGTAGGTGCAAACTCTATGCAATGTCCCTTTGTTTCACTCCATATCGAGCAAGCTTACAGTGCTAGATACGAATAATATTTGCTTATTTTTAATTCTGCAACATTTTCACATCTACTCCGAGGACCAAAAACCAGCTCTCGGTGGAGTTTTCATGGTCATGCCATGTCTAGAGCTTCGGGATTCTCTTCTTGCTCCTTGTGTTTTCTTACATAGTTCTGTAGCTATTCGAGTAAAGACAGTGTTAAATTGATGTTGATTCGACATTTTCCATGTTTAGCATACTAACAGGCGAAGAACTACACGAGTGCTTTTAAATATCGTTACTCATGACCATTACAATTTTCAGTTTGCCAGTGAGCCGAGATGAAAACTTTTCTCTACAAATGCCACTTGAGAATTTATTGAAAGATGATGGAGACGACATGCTTGGCAAACGATAAAAAAAAGGTTACTAACTAACCTTCTTAGTGGTTTGTTTATGATATCATGTTTAGCATATAAGAAGACCAGCTGAAACATGTCTCCAAACTATCTGTTCCGGTAACGCTATGTGATTGGACACAAGTCATAAAGTGTGAACTTTATACTAGATATTGCATCACTTTTGGAGATTTAAATTCTTTAGATATGTTTGGGACTTTGCCCTATTTAAACTATGATCAGAATCAGGATGGAAGAGAGATGATAGTTAGTCATGGGAAAATTACCAGAAAAAACTCATTGTACTTTTACTAATTCAGTCATTAATCTTTCAGTCATGCCAATTGAATTTTAAACATTTTCACATTTTGTCAATTGATTTCATCTGGCCAATTTTGTTAGGAAATCACTGACGTGGACACCAGTTATCTTATGTGGCACAAGTGGCGCTAATGTAAGAATTTTTAAAATATTTTAAACATTTTTTTAATTATTATGAACATTTTTCTCTTCTTTTTTCATTTTTTCCTTTCTTCTCTTTTCCTCCTTTACTTTTTTTTTTTTTTGCCATGTCTGGTGAGGGTCACTGAGTCTTCGCTAGTAGCTGCAAGGACCCGACGACTCTCACAAGCCACGGTAAAATTAAAAAAAAAATTAAAAAAAATCCATTCTTCAAAAAAATATAAGAATTTGCCAACATTAGTATTAACCATCTTACGTATGATAGCTAGCATTCATATCAATGATTTTTTCTTAAAATTGGCCTAATAAACTTAGTTGGCAAAATGTGAAAAGATTTAGGATTCAATTGACGTAATTAAAAGATTTATGACTTAATTGGCTAAAGTGCAATAGATTTAAGACCTTTTTGGAAAATTTCCCATTATTCATGATATCTACAAACAATACCTCTGATTTAACACAATTCCAAAATTAAGAGACTAATTCTTTTTAAGTGTTCACTTAAGAGGGCTTGATCGATGATGGTTACTCCTGGTCATTGCCGATTTTAAAGTCGAACGGTTACAAAAAGAATTACCATCCAAAGGCAATAGGACACTTACAAAATCAGTGACAGAGAGAACCAATCTTCTACCCTAAAATACAATAATGTATGTCTAGATTTTCGGCATACGCTCGCGAGATAATATAGGATACTTTTCGTCAAGAGATTTTTCTGTTTAATGATTTATCCAATTATCACTTAATAATTTATTCACGCTATCGAAAATAATTAAAGGTATCAGCATGTGCTGGATAGACCGCTTATTTCGACGAAAAAATTTTGTGCTAGTGTTCGTGTTCATGATTTATAGAAGGGAAATTTGCAACAAAAAGGGAAAAAAAAATACAACATTTTAATAATTGACTATATCACTATAAAAAAAAAAAAAAGAACATGTGCAATGAAAACATTATTGGATGTGTCATGTGACCTACTAGCATAGCCCTTAAACAAACGGAAGAAGTATCAAATATTAATGATTAATTATCTTTCTGTCTCATTAAAAAAAGTTTTAAAATTTATTTTTATTTTTAATGTCATATATTAGTGAGGCCTTGAGTAGCAAACCTGCAAGGTCGCAAGTACTGGGATTCTTTAGGGCGCGTTTGGTTGTGTTTCGTTTAAAAATTATTCCGGGGAACGAAATAGAAAAAAGTATTTGTTCCCGGGAACAATTTTTGAACAAAAATACGCGTTTGGTAAACTTGTTCCGGGAATAAAAAATAAACGAAACATGTTTGGTAAATTTAGATAATTTTTTTATTTCTTTTATTTTTTTCTATTTTTTTCTTATTTTTCCTTTTTTTCTTTTTTCTTTTTCATTTTTTTTTCTTCTTTTGGCCGGTCGCCGGCCAAGGCCTTGGCCGGCGACCAGCCGGCGAGGGCCGAGCTCGCCAAGCCGGGCGGCGAGGCGCGGCCTCGCCGGCCACCGCGAGCGAGGCCGAGGCTCGCCGGCCGTTGGGCGAGCTCGGCCTCGCCGGCCCGGGCGAGCTCGAGGCCGGATCGGGCGAGATCGAGCTCGCCCGTGCCGGCGCGAGGTCGGCCTCGCCATGGCCGGGCGAGCTCGAGCTCGCCCGGATCCGGCGAGGCCGACCTCGCCCGGCCGGCCGGCGAGGCCGAGGCTCGCCGGCCGGCCGGGCGAGGTCGGCCTCGCCGGATCCGGGCGAGCTCGAGCTCGCCGCCATGGCGAGGCCGACCCTCGCCCAGCTACGGCGAGCGTCGGCCTCGCCGAGGGCCGGCGAGCCTCGCCGTGGCTGGGCGAGGCCGCCGGCCCTCGTCGGCCGGTCGCCGGCCATGGCCGAGGCCGGCGATCGGCCAAAAGAAAGAAGAATAAGAAAGTAAGAGAAAAAAATAAAGAAAAAAAAGTATTTTTCCTTTGTGTTCTAGAAACAAGAAACACAAAATTTGTGTTTCTTGTTTTTGTTTTCTTTTTTGTTCTGGGAACAAAAGAACAAAAAAGGAACAGAAACGCACCCAAACGCGTTTCTGTTCCTTTTTTGTTCCCAGGAACAAAAAAACAGAAAAACTGTTTAAAAACAAAAAAAAAGAAACGCAAACAAACGGGGCCTTACCGGTCAACGATATTGACACAATGTCTTAACTGTTTTTTTTTTTTAATTCCTCTTGTTGTTATCTGAGCTTTAGATCCCCTGATTTTCTAAATTGAGATCCCAAGCAAAATCGAAATAAATAATTCAATCGATATAAATTACATCAAGGAGGATCAATTGAAGAGTATACGCCAATTGAGAGATACTTGCGTCCTCTACTATGCTGATGCAAGGGGCGCATTTTGCCAACCATTATAAGGGAGAGGCAGTTTTTTATTCACAAGCTAATTAGCATGATACATCAGCCAACAATGTCTATTATATAGAAAATCTATGTCTTTCTCTTTTCATTACACTTTTACTTATAATGCTCATTAAGGCTCCATTTAGAGATCACAGAAGGTATTTGTTAAGATGTCGAAGTAGATTGCACTAACTTACCACTTTTCTTCTTTCCAATGCTAATTTCAAGACCGGAGAAAAAAGAATGAAAACGTTGACTACTGTCACGGATGTTTAGAATTCATAATTACCAGACTTCACCGCTTCTTTTTTTTTTCCTTATTTTCTTTTTAAAGGTATTTCATTTGAAATCTTTTGGGTCTTTTATCAATCACTCGATGTCCAACTTAACAAAAAAAATTCAATTTTCAAAATTTGAATTTTATTCCAAGGACTTTTAATCTAAAACTTTTCAACTTTTGGTTAAATTTAAAGATACATGATCGCATTCTCTAACCTCAACCTCAGCAAAGTCAACTTGAGATGTCGCCCTCGACAAAACTAATCTGAATCTTGCAGTTAAGATTACAAGCAGAAAGAAAAGGCACAAAATACTGAAAAGGAACTTGGCAGAACCGCTTAGAATGCCTAGTTGAAATGTAAGAATTCACTTCTGTCGTGTGGAAATCTATACAGATGTGAGGAAGCCATCACACCAGAACCCTCCCCTCTTCAACTCTAAACTGAAGAAAAAAAAAACAGAGAAGACAAGATGCACAAAACAATCGAAGATTTACACAGAGATTGACGAAGCCAGCATGCCCAAGATCAGTCAACAGCAGCAATAGGAGCAGCTGCTGAGAAAAGAGTGGACAGAAAAAGGAGATATAAATGTAATGTCATTCGACTTTGCTTAATGTGTTCGTTGTCCATATACCCTTTGAAGGAGGAGCTGTGCCTGAGATCTTTACAACGGCCTGGTGCTTGCGCTGTCGTCGCCTTTTCTTGGTAATTTTATTGTTGTTGCCATTGCTTTCATGGGGAGGGTTGTTTTCGCATTTCGTTACATCGACCTTTACGATGTGGTGATCTGATGTCCCTTTCGATGATAGGACCGAATATGATCCTGGAATGAACTTGTATGGGCAATCTGGTGACGCCAGTAGGTAGTCCACCCTCGTTCCGTATTTGCACGTCCCTTGCACACCTGCATTAGAATAAACAGTTTCAAACTACATATTCAGACAATAATCACTTGAAAAAAAGACTTGGGACTTCAATTTTTATACCACGGATTTTCACATCAAAGGTTGATATCAACAAAATGATGACAACAACGGATGTATATATTCAACATAATCATCATGCTTCAAATGTTATGAATTTCCGTCCATTCAAGCCAATCATGTGATCATCGAGCAAGAGGAGCATCGTGCTCGAAAAGCACCTTAGATTAGCCATTTGATAGAGTGAAAAAGAAAAATCGAAAGATGGTAAAGCGAACAAGTGAGTTCTTACTTTGTCCTTTGGCAATGACAACCACGGACTCGCATTCTCCAGCGAAGTCCTTAGCATCCGTGTACTGCTTGCTCTTCAGAAACCTCATGACTTCAACCTTTGGGGTCGGTTTTCCCATCTCTTCATAGTACTGTAACAAACACAGGTGCCCATGATTACAAAATCGCCGTAGCTTAAGCTATTTAGTAATCGAGTTTGACGTGCCAACGAATATCATATCAAACATGACAGAAATGTAAGTACCTTGACGATGTCGGTCCACCGCTCTTGCGAGTAATCGGTCTCGTCGAGAGAGTTGAGGCCACCAGCCAAGATGTGGGGAGAGTCGCTCGACTGGATGATGGCGCCGACTTGCTTCATCCGCCAGTTCTCGTCGAGATGATCCAGGTGGGTGCACTGGAAGTTCACTTCCCCAACATGGGGCACTTCTATTGTTGCCTTCAGAACATTCCTGTGTAATAAAACATATCAAGTTCACAGCCACTTCGATCCCTAGTCAATTTAATATGTCGATAAATTATATTTTAATACACCCTTTTCTTCTTTTTTCTGAATTTTCGCCACGAAAGCACATAGTCCCTTCACTATCTAAGGCGCGGCTTAATTAATCGAACGCCAAAGTCTTGGAAATTGACTCCATGACAAGCAATTGAGTGGTGTCTCAAATAAGTTGATTCTATCTGGTCTGTCTCGCTCAAGAGAAATGTAGTTTTCCTTGAAGATGAGTAGTCCTTGTATAGTCTTCAGGTCAAAGCATCTGATTTGGCAAATGCATAAAATAAAGCAAAAGTAAAATCCTCCCCACGTTACTGTCCTACCTACATACACCTTACCTTGCCCTCATTTAATGTACGCCATAGATCTTATCCTTCGTTTATCTTCCCAACTCCTTATTTAAATACTAAAGAGCAAAAAATATATATGTAATTTAGCAGGTTCCTAAGCATTCTCTTGACTATATCAACCCACTAAATGCAACCAGAAATGAAAAGAAAGAGAAATGAAAGAGGTCCAAGACAATCTTTCATCACACACACTCACACGAATTTCAAATAGTTATAACCGAAGATATTATTATTATTATTATTATTATTATTATTATTATTATTGATAAATGACAATTCTCTGGAGAACCCATATCTAAAATCATAGAAAGAAAAAAATGGGTTTTTTTTAAATTTTAATTTATATTTTACTTCTGACTGGCATTGCTCACAGCTGGTGCTGGGATCCTTGGAAAGGCCCACCATAGTTGTTGTAGATAGCTTTCCGTAAGTTGTACAAAGGCAAACAGGCTGTGGGAGAAAAGCCTTGGGGAATTCTTGAATTTTTGGTGGTAGGGTTCTCGTGAATAATATTCCAAATTCTTCCCAGATCAGTTCCTGGACAACTCCATTCATATAATTCCAAATAGAACAGTTTAAAAAAGGGTAGGGAAAAAAAAAGACAAAATATAAACCAAGTGACAGCAAGATTTTCATCCACAAATTCTGATGGCTAGGCAAAAGCTTATGTTTTTGCTTTTATTTTTTGGTCTTGTGAATTTTTATTACATCCACCTTACCTTAATTTCAACGAAAATTTCAACTGTCCGAAGTGGATTTGCACTGCTGTAGATGGTCTGCGAAATTAATCTTTCCACTTGGAAAATATTAAAAAAAATTATATAATATGTCCAGTGGGAATATTAATTTATGATATATTATCAAACTTCGCTTTCAACGGTGGACGCCTCAATAAATAAATGAAAATATCTTTTAAATTCCGAAATCGCCTAGGAAGACCACTTGCTCAATGAAAAAGAGAGCATATCATGGTCACATAATTACGAAAATGATAGCAAGAATAACAGGTAAAAGATATGTGGAAATTATTAAATTAATAAATAAAATAAAATAAAACGAAATGACGGACCTGAAATCGGTGTCGTCGAATATCTTCTGGACCTTCAAGTGCTTGATCGGCCACCGCGAGAGGACGGCGTTGCCGTACTCCGGCGCCCAGCTCTCGGCGAACGCGTAGCTCATCCCCAGCGCCGCCGCCAGCTCCGACAGCGGCTTCATCTCCCTCTCCTCCTCCGCCTTCACGTCCTGCAGCGCCACTATGTCCGCGTCCAGCTCCCGCAGCACCTCCACCACCGTCCTCGTGCTCCTGTACGCCTGCCGGCCGCGGCGGGGGTCGCCGCCGCTACCGCCGTTCTCGAGGCTCCCCCTCGCCGTCGCCGGAGCCTTCCCTTTGAAGATTCGACCGATCGACGCTGAGGCCAAGGACGAGGAGTGGGGAGATGGAGAAGGAGAACTAGGAGGTTCGGCGGCGGCGGCGGCGGCGGCGGCGGCGGCGGCGGCGGACGATTCGCTGAAGCTCAGGTTCCGCCGGCTGCGGAGGAGGGAGATTTCGTTGTCCGGCAGGTTGATGGAGACCCGGAGCTTCGATCTCGCGAACTTCTGCTGCTTCGTCAGGTGATCCTGGCCGTTGAGCGGGTGCAGGGGAGACTGCTTGAGTATGCCCCGCGGGCGGTCCAGATTGGCCGACTTGGCGCGGAGGCCGCCGACGACGGCGCCCTCGCTGTCGAAGTCGAGGCTCGACGACTTCTCCAGCTTCGGGACGGCGGGGGCCATGGAGAAGAGCGCGGCGTTGAATGTCGCGATGCGGATCGACCCGGGCGGCCTCGAGTCGTTCGGGTGGACGGTGGACGAGGATCCGTTCACGGTGGGCGGGTGCGGGTGTGGGCGCGGGCTCGCGGCGCCGCGGTCGGAGGGGGATTTGCCGAATTGCTTGACGACGACGACCTTCGAGTCGGAGGAGCGGCGGTGACGGAAGGGCCACCGGAGGCGGCGGCAGAGGCGGCGGAGCTTGGAGTTGAGGAGGCTCAGCATTTTTCTGGGGCGCAGGACGGGGAGTCTTACATTGGCAATGCTAGAGTGATGCTGGGCATGAATGGGTAGTAGTCAAGCACTATCTTGGGGTGTCATGTGCAAAAGGGCAGTGGAAAGTTTTATGCTATGGTGGTGGCCTGGTGGAGGCATTTGATGTAGGGGGAGAAAAAAAAAAAGATAAAAAGTTTATATTATTTTTTATTTTTAGTCACATGTGATGTAAAAAATTAATGATAACGCGAAGAAACTAATAGAGATTTGTGAGACGATTTGATTATAACTTTCCAATCATCACATAAGAAGATAAAACCTTTGGTCTACAATAGAAAATCGCGGTTAGATATTTTACGTGTCAGTAAGCATGGTACATTACGTCAACATTTTACTTTGCATTTCTGTGAAAATACACAATCTCATTTTCTTGAAATTAATCGATCCTTATCTTCTGATTCTCTCGCTCCCAATCGATCTGTCATAATTATCACTCGAGATTCAAAATCATTCTCTCTAAAGTTATCCTACATTTGATAGTTTCACGTCAAACGTACGATTTATATAACACGAGCATTCTAGACTTAGATGGACTTATAGATATAAATCGTGCAACCTTAAGATATAAACTATGGCTAATTTATTTGAAAAATATCAGCTTTGCAATTTTATTGCATCATTTCGAAAATCCTCATAATTGTAAGGGGGGGGGAGAGCACCGCTGGGTCCAAATGCCTTCCTTGGCGGAGAGGGAGGGGAACTTTGAAGAGAGGTTGGTCTTCCGAGAAATGGGTTCGCGACACGTGGCGGAGAGGTAGGGGGCTAGAGAGAGAGATGCCAACTACTCCACGCAGAAAGAGAGAGAGAGAAAGAGAGAGAGAGAGGGGGGAGTTTCCTGGGAGGAGAGTACAGAAATTGTCGTTTTGGGGGGGGAATAAAGAAATTGCAGAGGAGACGCCTCCAACAACTCCAGTCCAGCCAATATGAATTTCTTATTTTCGACGCCACGTCACCTGAAATCCGGCGTACTTAACTCCCATGCATTGTTCCCCCAATTTCAACCCCCTCTATCATTTATTTATTTATTTATTTATTTTTGATTTTTTACTTTCTTTTTTCTTTTTCCAGGGCTGAGAAGATCACGCCTTTCTTTATTAGGGCCAAACTGAGATTTTCCGGTTGAAATGGCGAGTTAGGACCGATGCGCTGTACGGATGATTTGTGTTGGCGTGGCCCCCCTCATCAGTCTCTTCCCACACGGAACCAGACGATCGAACGGGCTGATCAAATTGCCACGCGTCCGATTTGGCTTAGCTTAAGTCGCGACTTCTTGATCAAAAAAAACCTTTAATCGACAACGAAGTTACCACTGCTCAATTAAATTAGGCAATCTAGCCCGGTTATCAAAACGTTGGCCATGACGCAGCCTTCCTCTCTTTATTTTCCTCATTTTAGCAAAGTACAATTTACTATGGTTCTTTATTTTAGTAAGGTCCACGTTAAGACCATCTACTATCTAAACGAAAGGATCATGAGAGCTCACATAGAATATTATGATTTCTGCATTAATGGCTTGTGTAAAGGCGCGATCTCAAAAGAATGATTTCCCTTTATCTTTCCCCTGCTTTTGGCTATTCAATTGGAGATAACATTCCCTTTTACAGCGTTTTTCCCTCATCCTTAAGGTAAGTTTGAGAAAACTTTCCAAAAAAAATTTTGGGCATGGAAGGACTTTTTGAGTGGAAGCAATTTGACCTCTCCGGTGGCCATGTTTCTTTGAGGAAGCGGGAGTGCTAAGATCAGAAAAGGATTCCCGAGTTGATGATATATAAAGTCGTTGAATGGCTCCCGACTTGGTTTTTGTAGTTCTTAGGGTTCGGGATTGGCGTGCTGAACTTCATAAGCTCTTTAGCAACTTTCCCTGCCGAGTGGTTTCTCCTCCATAAGTTTTGGCAATGAAACTAGGGGAGAGTAAAAAACAAGAGAATTAAAATGATAGAAAAGTAGAAGGGCCCAAATGACATCATGGGGTGCGTTCATTGAGTGAATAAAAAATGTTATCTTAGACGTCAAAAGGTTGACAAATCAATATATATAAATATACACATGCAAAAACCGTACATACGTCCATAAATAAGACTAGATATTAATTGATTAATTGATTAATTGATTAATTAAAAGAAGAAAATGATAGAATAGTGAGGATTAGGTGATCTATGATTTGGCTATTATTGGCTCATGATGGTGGTGGCCTCTAGGGCTGTGTGTAGCTGGATTAGGCTTTTTTTACTTCTTCTTTTTGAGGTCTTTTTGGGCTAGATGACAGCTCTTGTATATATTTGGGGATGGTCCTACTTGGATAGTTTGATGCTGTTGGGTATTTGCCATGCATAATCTCAGTGATCTGTCTCTATTATTAATTTTTTCTTCTTTGAGGCTAACTAGCTGGAGATTATATAATTTAATTACAACAACTTGGTTGAGGGTTCCGGAATCTTGTATAATTTTATCTTTTCTTGTTATGTCTCTGATTGGAAAAAAGAAATGATTGATTTTCAGAAGTCGACCCACGTCATTAAAGTAGATGGATTATTGAAACAGACTATGTATATGTGATTTTTTTATATGTGATTTCTTTAAGAAAAAAGATTGAGCCGTAGATATGGTCATTGGTTTTCTCAGTTAGAATTTGAGCGAGTGTTATGTATGCTTGATGTAGGATGAGCTCAACTTGCAAATCTCTAAATCATGTGAGTCGTACGTGAGATCTGCTTCATTTTTATAAGCATCTAAGAAATTTTTGGTACAATCTTGTATTGCAATTTAAAGTCCCATTTTTCACATGTCTATCCTCAAAATGGCAATTATAAAAGAATGATTCTGATGTTTCTTAATTTGAGTGATTTCATATGTTAAAGTAAAAGAAATGTCCAGTGATCTTGATCCATTAACAAGAGGCAGAAATCTCTCCGAAGAATTAGGCTTTGCCATCCTATGATTGTGAACCCACTCAAGTGGATAATCACCCAAGCTGAATTTAGAAGATAATACTCACCTTCTCTTAGGCTTCACGGAAAGTATCTCGTCATTTACCCATAAGTTTACAACACATGTTGTGATTTGAATTCAGGCTCTGACTATAAAAAAAAGAACATGCTCATTACTCCAGAGTAAGATCTAGTGCTAGCTAATTTCTCGAAAGAAAAAAAAAACTAGAAAAATTGGAAATTACTCAACTCAAAGCGAGGGCACATGATTATTATGAACGTACATACGTACATACATATGAATATATACTTGCATATATACATTTGCATATACGTGTGTGTAATTTTCTTATGAACAGATAAAACACAAATCTATAATATACAATAAATGCAAAGTCGAAGCGCATATGTCAATTAGCCGCCTTGTTCAATAAATCCTGATGAAAAAAGAATGGCGGCTAAAGCTGAATGGACCTAAAAAGGACCCCTGTTCCCTCATACCTATAGCCGCACTACAGGAGTCGCATTCAGTGTTTTGCAATGTCCGGACACATTAATCAAATGGGCATCTACGGCCATAGTTGCATAATTTCACTTATTATTTTTATTATTATTCCTAAAACCGATGTTGTATAAATTTCGCACGGCCATAAATTAAAAAAGGAGATAAAATAATTTAATTCATTGCCGGAACAGCACAGCGGCTGCGCGCGCAGGGCGTCCAAAATCCGAAAGAAATTGTGCTGATCATTAATGGAAAAATAATTCTTGCTAGAAAAAATGTGCAGCCATTTGAATTTTGAAAAAAAAAAAAATGAATGCAATCGGTGTATATAATACATGCCTGTCAAAATTCTTACACTGAAATTGCTTTGAAATCTACCAGTAAGCATTCGAGTGTCAAAAAAAAAAATATATATATATATATATATATATATATATATATATAATTAAATATCTGCGCGCGCGCATATGTATGTCAAACATGGGCGAAATTAGTATTTTGGGGGACTATAGCACGAGCGCAACCCCTGAAAAAAAGGGGAAGTCGATTTATTTCTTCTTCAGCCATCAATTCTTTCCATTTGAAATAGCTAATTTTCTTCCATAAAATAATACTAGAAATAGGGAAATCGATTCGCCAAATAAGGCGACGTGTGTCTGTTGGGCTTTGAATATAACTTGCTTAATTAAGTAACGGTCCCAGTCGTTTACAACTTAATTTTATAAACCGGGGTTTGTATTACCAATATAGCTCCTTTTCATTCTATTGTCAAAATGTACTTTAGGGGTTAGCCCTAAAAAAATAAAGTGTTAACCGGGGAAGTAAAACAGGAACAAATTGAGAAACTTTCAATTATTGTACTGAATTTGAGCCTTGCCTACAGCCCTAACTAGACCATGTAGCTTTAGCCATTACCTTTTGTTAAATTTGTCTACTGCCACCACTTCATTAAAAGGGCCAACCCACAATCAGCTTGCAACACAAAAATAAT
This sequence comes from Eucalyptus victrix, assembly GCA_016097545.1. Taxonomy (NCBI): domain Eukaryota; kingdom Viridiplantae; phylum Streptophyta; class Magnoliopsida; order Myrtales; family Myrtaceae; genus Eucalyptus; species Eucalyptus victrix. The sequence continues at coordinate 14,361,816 of CM027842.1, forward strand.
AGAAATAAATGGAACTAGAACTATAACATTGAGCTTAAAATTGAAAAGAGAAGGCACTTGCTGGAAATTATTCTGTGGTCATTTCTGAAAAGCATGTACATAGATTGTCTCAGGTTTATAATGGGCTTGCACAACTTTTAATCTTTGCTCTTTCGAAATGATTAGAGCCCCTTTAGTGGAAGTGTATAGATTGTAGACAAGCCCAAACCCTAAAGGCAAGAGCTTTAGGAGGGCTAAGTGAATAACTTAGACATTTTAGTGGGCTAGTTATTCACTCCTCGAGAGGCCCACAATGACACCAAGAACAGATTTTTGTGTCTAAATAGTCACTGTTTAATGTTTAACGTTTTATGTCGTACTTAGTATTTTTCATTTATTTAATGTGATACTTAAACTGTTTGTAAATATTCAATATAATCCTTTTTTTGGTAAGTTCAATATAATCATTTTCTTTATCAAACAAGGGAGAAACTTCCCGCAAGTCCCTATGTAGGTCGTTTGGTTTGCTTTTGTCGCTGTTTTGGCTTTCCTTTGCTCCTATGCATGTGGTCTTGTTTTATCTTAACACCCTTCCACTCACTTTGACTGTTCTTGTCCTTGTGTGTGTAAAATTTTGATACCGAGTTCTTATTGTATAGCTTCTTACTTCGCTTTGGCTTTAGTTAATATAATTCTTACCATTTACCAAAAAAAAAAAAAACTTCCCACAAGTCCCTAAACTATTGTGAAATGTGTACTTAACTCTCTATAACAAAGTACAAAAACCAACCCTTTAGCACTATTCATGAGTTTTTTATTTTTACAATATTGTACGGGTTATAATACACGATTTCATTTCAATCCATTTCCTAAATTGACAACAAATATACTGTCTTTTTTATTACTTTTTTTAACCTTTTTGGTCCTTATGAATACTATATAGTTCACTTAAGGTATACTTTAGTTTATGATATTTATAATAGTAAAAGTAAAACATTATTTAAAGTTTATGTCGGGTTGATATTATTTTGATCAACCAGAAGATGCGTAAGGTTTGCATTTTGTGGTCGTCACTTCCAAGAGGCGACAATAAACCAATGTCTATAGGGATAGGAATCCATGTGCGGATTGTGGGTAATCGAGTTGGCACTCCTTGCCAAGAAGAGTTGTAGTGTATTCTAAACTTTAGGCTAACCTAATCAGATAAATTAATTCTAAACTTTAGGCTAACCTAATCAGATAAATTAAGAGATAATGTTACAATACAAACCCTAAATTTAAAAAGTTAATCAGACAAATATATTTTCATCCTAGTTTTTTTATAGAAGACTTAAATTTTTTAAAAGGCTCACGTGTCAAGACAGGTTGACTAATGTGCTAATGTGCCTTTGCATGTGTGAACACCCATTATCTAGTTACAGGAATTTATTCGATGATAAAGTTTATTTTGAAACCAGGAATTTCCAGTTCGTTATCTTTATGGGATTTCCAAAGACCTTAAATAGCAAAATGTGCGAATAACCCATTCGACCCTTTAAGTTATTGCTAAGCTATCGAACACTTCAATAGCGAAAACGGCAATACGACCATCTAAAGCGACAATATTTTCATACATGAATTTTCACGTTACAAACTTATATTATTTCTGACGTGGCAGACGATCCAATTACGATCTTTTTACATGCGTCTCGCGTCGCGCCAACCGAAAACGCAACGTGTAACAATCACGGAATATCCCCCCCACGCTTGACTTTACGCAGTAGAAGACGCGACGACGATCAGCCCCCTGTCGCTGCTCACTGACGAGTTACGACCGGCCCTCCTCCCACGTGTCGAGCGGTGGACAGGTCGGGAGGGTAGGGCCGCGTCCTACCGCGGGTGACGCTATCGCCGCCCCTCGAGCTCCGGCCCATTCGGTATTTATAGGACTGTTTTGCCGGGGAGGTGTGGAGAGGAGAGGAGAAGGCGGGGAGAGAGAGAGCGCGTGGAAATGAGGGCTTGAGCAGTTGCCCCGAGCAGAGGAGCAGCAGCAGCAGTGATGAATCTGATGATGGTGGAGAGCCAGGAAAACCCTAAGCCCTCCGCCAAGGTAAGACCCGCCCCCCGCGCGCCGGCGATCGCCCGTCGGTCGCCCTCCCCATCGATTCTCCTCCGCGGCGATGTTTTCCCCGCTTCGATTGCGCCCCGGTCGTCCCCGTCGCGCCGCCGGCGCCAGGCGGTCGCGGCCCGTTTCGGGGCGGCGGGGATTCGGGGGAAGTACGTGGATTCTTCTGTCGTTGTGTTTTTGACTTTTTTTCGGTGGGATTGGGAGTGTGGTGTCCGTTTTATTTTATTTTATTTTTTGTTTTTGTCTGCTTGCAATTATGGGGAGGTGGGATTGATTGAGGCGAATGTGGCTAATTGCTTGGGAAAGTTGAAGCTTTTCGGTTTTCGTTTGAGCTCCGGAGGATGATTTCGGCTGGGTCTTGCGGTTTTTATCGTTGCAGTTTCCGGTTTTATTAGGGCGGCGTTTGCGAGCGCGGTGATTCCCGCCGGGGGTTTTGATTGGTGGGGAAGAGGGATATTGGGGTTAGCTGAGTGAAGGAAAAGTTTAGTTGTGGAAATCGGAATGTGGGGTTGGCATCACGGTCCTCTTGCCTTGTTTTTTCCGTGTTGAGTTCGGTTGTTATGTAATGGTGTTGCAGGATGCGTGGAGGTGATGCGGTGATATTATCTGCGAGCTTAGTAAAGAAACTTTTTGGTACGGGTCCCTACTGTGTTCGTTGATTGGAGCTTTACGGCGTATGGTCCATGTGGGATTGGATTGTTGCATGAGTAGGCGAACGGTCTTGTGCTTCGCGTCTGCTGTTTCGAGGTCAATCTGTAGCGCATTTGCTGTTCTGTCAGTGTCTGTGTGTTGAGTGTTGATGATATTTGCTTTAGTGGGAGGAGGAATCGATTACTTACCTAGACTAGACATATCGTTTCTACCATCTCCATTTTGCTTATGTGAGGCAAAGTTACTATTGATATCACATCGCCCACGAGGGAAGGATATATCTTGTTGCGTGGGTTGAATATCATGGCTGATTGAATGCTGAGTTAATTTTCTGTTTCTCTGTTTTTTGTTACTTCAAGAAATCTGGGAGTGGCTCAATCGACATATATGCCGTGCAATGTGGGAAGTGCCACAAATGGAGGGTGATCGACTCACAAGAAGAGTACGAAGAGATCAGAAGTAACTTCTCGGAGAACCCCTTCTATTGCAGCAGGAAACCTGGTATTTCATGCAACGATGCGGCGGATATAGAGTACAATGCGTCTAGAACATGGGTCATTGACAAGCCAAACTTACCGAAAACTCCGGAAGGTTTCAAGAGGAGCCTGGTTCTGCGAAAAGATTTCACCAAGTTAGATGCTTACTACATCACACCTTCCGGGAAGAAAATGAGGACCCGCAATGAAATAGCAGCTTTCTTGGAAGCAAATCCTGAATACAAAGGTGTGTCCATCTCGGAATTCAGTTTTCACTGCCCCAAGATAGTGGAGGACACCATTCCGGAGCATGTCGAGAAGAGAGTTTCCGGCAGTGGCAGTGGGAGTAATAAGAAATCTAAAACAATGAAAGATCAAGAATAAGCAGTTGCTGGTGATGGGTGCTCGGTTCTACTTAGGAAAGCCGTTGTTTAACGTAGTATGTTCGTGTGCTTAGCATGATGGGTAAAATTTTGGGGGATCTCCAGGCTTGGCTCTCTGTTTGTTCCCTGGCATGCACTTGAATCTAATTTACATATGGACGTCGTGAGAGCAAGTGCTTTGTGTGTTCCTGTGGGTTAATATTTTCTTCTGAAATGCGATTAGAGGTACTCCAGGAAAGGAAAGCTTTGTTAATTCCAAGCCAAAACTGAGAAATTTGGCTTAAAGTTTTAGCAGGAGTATTCCTGCAAGCGTGTTGCTCGACACAATTCGGAGTGCGTCTTGCAGATACCGACTAATGCGAGAGTTTTAATTTTGGAATGGCGATCGAGCGCACTCTTGAGATGTTCTAGTTTGACACGATACGAAGAATTTTTCTTTCGAGTGTTGTATGTTGAAAGTTCATTATTGTCTTCATATAAGAAATGGGCCCGAAAGCTGGCTATTGTTTGCCATTTGCAGTTTGGAACATTATTGATAGCAATGACCGTTTGCGTTTGGAGTTGTTTCGAATCTGTCTTTTCCATGTTGGAAGGAGCCCCTCTGGTCTGAATTTTTCAGGGACGAGGTGTAATTCCGAGAACAAAAGCCTTAATCACGTATGAGAAAACGTTTGGTAAAGATCCTTGACCGCTGGTCTTTATATGCACCTCGTTTTTTCTGCTGTTGTCAGGTCCTTTCTTATGGATGAAAGAAAGGTGCTTCCGAATCAGTTTTGAGTACTTGTTTGCTAGTTTCCATACCATGGGACAAGCATGTGACATGCCAAAAGGTATGACATAGCGAGAGGCGATAAAAAAGTGACATTGTCAGTACGCTCAATCTGGCAATTGTCTCGTAAGCATTTCTGATCGTCAATGAGAAAATGAAACCTCGCCACAAGCAGCAGTAGCAGCGACGTCAGGATGGTGACATTTCCCAGGATGTGATTGTTTATATGAATCTTCTTATATCATTGCACTCGATTCTCTATTAAGGACTCTGAAAGATCCAAGTAGTTAATTCTTAGTTGCTTTACTACGTTTTGTCTCCTTCTAAGTTGTTTTTCCCGTCTCTCTACCCTTTCATCCCCACCGACCATCTCATAATCACAAGCATCTAGCGGCCTTCTATTTCCTACAGGCAGTACATGAGAGAGGTCTGTGTCTACTTCTCCACCATCTTGCAAAATGAATCCAAGAAAGAGAGTTTCACTCTTTGGAACTTCCTGATCTGCAAATTCCCTACAGCGTATGCAAACCCCTGGTGTTACCGAGCTCACACTCCATGTGCTCCATCTTTGCCCGGCTTAAACCGAGAAAAAAAAAATCATGCTTCAATCTCAGTAAGGAAATGAAACCTCATCTTCCATTACATTTCAATTTAGATTTGTTAGATGACACTGCAGCTTACTGGATTTGCTGCCATTGAAATCCAAAGCATCCGAAACAGAAAACTCAAAACAAAACTCTCATGGAAGGGAACAGATCTTGTTATCGAGATGCAGTCTCTATCTCACATAGTAAATATTAAAGCCATGTTCACAAGAACTAGCGATACCTTTTGGCCAGAGCACGAACTGACTAACAAATTGAAGACGTAACAGCGCCAGATTGAGAATTCAAAGCACAATCCATCTGTCAATTTCATTATTGAAGCAGATATTGGTCTTTCAAACAAATTAAGCTACCAATCCAAAAAATGACTAATTGGATGGAAACTTCTCATGTTTCAATTGTGAGGAATGACTGGACCAAAGGTGATCATGTGGATAACTATTAATCCGTCTACCTTTGCTATGAAGAAAGTCAGTTTAGTTGACAAAATGTCTTTACAGGGTCCAACTTCCATTCCCTCCTTTATTCATGCAGATAGTAAGCATATGAAAACCTCTTGTTTCTTCCCAGTGCATGGTGCTGATCTTACCTCCCCATTTTCCCACCACTTGTGTCTTCCTTGAGAAAATATCACAAAAGCTTGTGTTTCCACCAATGTAGGTATCGCAACTTCTCCCCCAAAGCAAAGCACAGCACAAAGCTCCAATCTGCAAGATAAGTAGACGAAAGTCTTTGCGACAGCCACAGATATTCCATTTCACAAACTTGCTTAGATCGGAGAAACTATTTTTTCCCAACTTGTTCCAAAGTATTTACAAACAAAAGAATGTTATCAAAGGTTCACCAAATATCACCTTCTAGGAACCTACATTTCTCTTCTAATATCAAAAACTCAGCAACTTACACAGGGCAGTAACAGGGTATGTACATCTAAGCCTAGAGGCAAAAGGTCACCTTCAGTTGCTTGGAAAAACCTGGATTTGGCCATAGAATACCCAGTGGGAGAACTAGCATTAAAAGCACAATCCTCGATGAACACCAACCAATGTGAATCAGAAGAGCAAGGCCTATTTCTTATCAAGAAACAGACTAAGTCCTCCGAATCCTCTGAATAAGGAGCACAGGTCCTGCAGCTCATTAGCTCCAATCCATGAAGCATGCTGTCAGCTTCTCGACTGAATGCTAGCCAAACTCCCAAGTTGGATCAGATCAAGATTCGGATCCTGTTTTGCATGACCTAGTCGGGGTTGGTATACTCAAGAAGCATGTGTGGGGACCGGTAAATCTTAACTAGTGTCCAATAAAGGACCTCCTCCACTCCAAGTTCACCTTCTGCTCTTGCAGCATATATATCCTCGCAAATTGCCATCAACCTATCACAAGACAAATATCTGCTGCTTAATATGTGTTGTAAACTATACTGGTAGATGCTTTATCCAAAATCTTTTATGAAACTTTTCTATAGTGAAGTTAGATTATCCAGAAAAGTAGTAATTCCAGATTTGGATAAATGAGAACTGAAAGTAATCTTGAGTGAAGGTAACACAAGCATAATGTTGCCAGTTATTACAATATTAGAGTTTCATTACCAAGAGAACCGCTACAACAGTTGAAATTTGGTGCAACTTTTGCTTTTAGCTTGTCTTTTTCTTAAGCATTTACAGTTCGATTTTATTTAGGCTCTGTTTGCTTCTTGGAAAATGAATGATTTAAAAAATATTTTTCTAAAGCTGATGGCTTGTATCATCTACAAAAATGATTGAAAATCTATAAAAATAAATTGTTTTTGATAATAAAAACATTTTCCATTGACTAATTATTATAAACCATACAAGCGATCGTTTATAGAGAAATGTTTTCTAAATCATTTATTTTCCGTGAAGCAAATGGAGTCTTGATGTTAAACGCCTCAAATATTTAAAAATATATGAATGTCAAAATGTAAAGTCACCCTAAAGTTCTTCATAACATTTAAAAGTTAAATTATAATTCGGTGTGGGCTTTTTCATGCCCTTGACAGCTCGAACACATTATTTTAAAATTGACCGACCAGGTTACCCTCTAAATAAATCAAATATTATTATATCTGTCTCACATATAATAATTATCTTCTGATGTAATCACGTAATCCATACCAAATGATCATTTAAATGTCATTGGCACTATCACGGAGAATCAGATCTCCACCTTCTCTATTGTATTCAGATTCGGGTTATTAGCTTTACTTCTTGTACACATGACTTCATCCAAAGTCAAACTGGAAACATGAAAAAAGGAAGAACAAAAAACTTGCTAGATCTGAAAAATGACGTCTTTTTCATCTTCAAATCGACTCATATGCACCAAATCTTAAGCATTTTTTAATCTCACAGGCGGCACTATGTTTTCAAGATTACACAACAACAAAATATTTAAATGTTGAATTTGGTTTCTCTCCATATATTGTTCTTTCAATGGGTGGTTCCTCCTTTCGGTGAAAAAATAAAATTTCCTTTTGTTCTAGGTTCAAAAACTACAAAAGGAAAACCTTTTAAGTAAACTAAAATAGTAAAGTGATAATCAATCATTATGAATTTGCACTAGAAAAAGTAAGTACGAAAAGTATTGCTGTTTAAAAGGTAATTTGGTCAGTTAACTAGAAAGGGTGTATTTTACCCAAAAATGGTGTGGAAATAGCCCCACCCTTAATATATTGATTTTGGAAAATTTAGACAAGGCCTTTTGCTTTGGCTTAAGGAAACAACTCATCCATCTTTTTGCTTTCTTCAGGGACAATAGATAGAGAAAAGAAACAAGTATATACATATGGAACTGGCACTCCACCAAATACCACATTGCTATTTGAAAAGCCAATAAAAGATTAAACTTGGACCCGTATTTCCATGTCTCAAGCAAAAATAAACCTCCACTAAGACAGATTGTAAATATGTGAAACCTACAATACATAAGTATTCTTCAAAAGTAAAACTCGATTTGTCCTCACACATTATTCTCGAGAACAGTGCACCCTTCAAGCAATTACTTTATTGGCTATTCAGAAAACAAAATTCTTCTAAACTTTAGACCATTGCTCTTAAAGCTGACATTTACAATGCAAGGGACAACAATTTACATCTGGACCCTAGTTATGCAATAGTAGCATTATTGTATAAAGGAGTTTCATTTCAAACTTATTCGCAGTTTTATTGAGAAAAAATAGAATACTCTTAATGAATTGTTTCTGGCAAGCAAGCTTGACAAAAAAATGACAACCAACATCGATCATATACAGCATAATGTTATGAGCATATATGAGAATCAAGGTGATGAGAAAATAGAGAGAAGGCAATATAGAAATCTACTACCTGTCACAGGAAGGAAGATTTTCATAGGGTATTCTCATTCTCAAGTCAGCACACTGGAGTCTGATAAAGCGACCGACAGCCAGCACAAAAGTAATATAGAGGCCCCAGATGCTGAACTTGCTAAGCGTGTCACCAAGGATGCCCTCTAAAATATACATTCAAAACATTAATCAACTGCAATTGTCACACAATATCATGATAGTTCTCTGATTCACTAGAAAAAACCATCTGTACTTCCATGACTTACGGGGGGGCGTTTCTTCAGACACTATAATTGCCATTGGTCCCTTCAATCCTCCACAACCACTGACATCTGATGAATTTATATCATGGAAGGACCACCATGGCTGTTCTGCACGATTCATGACAAGGTCTGCACTAACTGCATTAACCTGATAATTTATGGTGGATCAGTTGTCCTTGAAATTCATATCAGTATGCAAGTACAAGTACAAGTACAAGCCCAATGAGGAGAGTAAAGATCTAAAAGCTTTCCCAGATGCCATGTATCATATCAGTGAATTTAATCCTAACAGAACCACCATTGGAAACAAACAGTTGAGGCTGCAACTAAGTTGGCAAATTACTGCAGGAATTGAGTCCACTACCTTGTTAAAATTCAAGAAGGGATGCGCTTACCTCTTCCATGTCATCTAACTTCATGATATGATTAAGCACATCATTGTCAATTTGTTAATTAGATCCTGATGAGTTCGGTTCTTTTATTTCAAGCAACATGAAGTGGAGACATCACGACCTACACATGTCAACTATATCGGTTCCATGTTTCTCCCACCATTGCTTGGGAAAGACTCAAGCCAAAAAAATTTGGTGGATTCTCCAAAGAAAAATGAGAAAATGAATGAAAAAACTCTTTGGAGCACATATCCCAATCAAGTAATTAATGTGAGATTTTTAAGCCCTCATTCTTTTCATAAAGAATTTGCCATTGCCCACTGCCAGAAGTGAGAGAAAAAGGCTGCCATGACCCAATATTTTTTTAAAAAGAAATTCAAGCTACATCATGTGGAATTCACTTTGAGATTTCCAGAGTTCTCATATATGAAACTGTGCATTTATCAATCAGTGAAAGATTGTATATACAATGGCGGGTGCCCTGTGAATCTTAGCATCATATATCCTAGAGGGATGTAATTACATATCTAACCCTATATTTCCTCACAATTCTAGAACTACTTCCACATTTTTCGGCTAAAACCAATATGTTCGTCCATGGATGATCACGCGTCTCTCCCATAACTCAAGCTTTTGAATATAGAACAATGCAAGAACAGAATGGATCTGACATCAAAAGTAGCAGTTTACATGCAAGTTTTGCTATAAGCTTGAGTCTCCTGCACCATTCTCATATTCAATTGCCGTACTACAGTAAAATTGCACAATCAACTTGCATAAAGCCATAAGGAATATGCTTTTGTATGAATATTCTTAAATTACACTAGCAGAATAGGTTTCTTACATGTATCTAATTTATTAAGTTAATCAGAATATAAATTGTACACCTGTATTTTCACCGATTTAGTTTATTAAGTAATAGTTGGAAAGATATCATATAAGGAGTGCAGATGAACCACGCATCATGTACTAAAAAATGAGCACAAATGCACTCTTGAAACATTCAGTGACAGCCTGATTGCACAAAGATATAGGCATGTAATGCATGGGCTTCTTTGCAGTTTGTGTGTGATATGTGTGTATGTGTGAGAGAGAGATAGAGAAAAAGAGAGAGACGGAGAGAAAAAGAGAGAGACAGAGAGAGACAGAGAGAGATACAGAGAGTATGTAGGTAAACAAACTGACCAATGACTCACTAACCAACTTACCTCCTGTTCAAGAGGTCTGACTTCACCGGAACCTGTGACACGGAAGTACCTGGGATAGATATTATGTATCCTAAAGCCGTTGCTGGAGCCATTGAGGACCTTTTGGATATATTCTCTATTTGGAAGATCCTGAGAATCAACAGGCCTCTCATACTTCACAAGTTCCTTTCCTTTGGGTCGGTTCCTCGTAAGTACCCAGGTAAACGATATGCCCATGTCCATATCATGTTCAACGGACTTAGAAAATCCAGACTGAACCACATTGGGGACAAGCCACAACTCGCTTGCATCAGCTTGGCAGCATATCAATTGGATATCATTCTTATCAAAAGTATCCAAGTAACCTTCAGGATCTAGATCAACGTCAGTGTTGAGCTCGTACCATGGGAGCTTCTCACATAAAGTGGTTTGATACAAAGTTAACCTTCCACGGATGGTCTTGATATCAATCTGAACGCTGGCATCTTTAATGGGATTTGCAATATTAGTCGGGTTACCACTGCTGTACATCTGACAAAGTCAAGGGGGAAAAGTCGCTTGAGAGTACTTCATCTATAACAGTCTAATGAGCCTTCTACCGACAAGTTCTAAATGCATATTACAAGAACTGCAAGATAAATAACATCATGTAGAGTTTATAAGATTCTGATGTCTTACCAGCATTGGGGCCCAGATAACACATATCAATATGAAAAATAGACAGATGCCACTGCAACATTTGGTCATTTTGGTCTGCTTCTCTCCTTGTTTGTGCTTGGCTCTATTTAAGACTGCATCACACTTGACCAGGTATAGGCTCGCATAAATGTCTTCCAACTAAGAGAGAAGGCATTGAATCAGTCTATGCACTATACAGACATGCAAAGTCCATTGAATAGCCTCAGAGGTAAGTAGGTTAATCATTCTTAGATCATGAAACAAAGATACTTCCGTACTCTATTGAAATATAAGAACTAAAATCACAGAGCAATAAGATTGTCTGTCAATAATAACTAGGTGCTCAGATTATAATGCAGCAAGAGGCACCATATAAAATCAACTCCCTGAAGAAAGAAAATATATACAATACCACAATTATCACAATTAGCACATTTATTCTGTTTGAAATCCTTGAGTGTGTCCACTGATGATTTCATGTTGGTTATCCTTGAGACATTTCCCACTTTACTACAGTCACATAAATAAGGTAGAATAAGTCCAGAAGATAACATAATTAACAGCAAAGGCCCCATGATTACATTCCTTTTATGTTATTCTCACTTCTCAACTATGTGGAAGATGGAAAATTGGTAAAAGAAGAGAATAAGATAAAGGGTCATCCTATGGCAGCAGATCTTTAAGGATCGTCTAGAACACTACCAGGTATGGCAAAACTAGGGCAGGGCGGGAAAAGTACTTGAGTTAGCCATCAGGAATGAGATAAAATGTGAATCAAAGAGTCTGAGTTCAACCTCAAGGCCTCGGGAAGAAAAAGAAGGTGACAGAGGAATAAATGCTTCCCATTCCACTCTCGCATTCTCTATAGCAATCAGGGCTCTTACAGATCCAACCAAGACACATAAAAGGTGTTCATGGGGCCTCTAAAACTGTTCCAAAGCTAAATATTAGCTTAATCATCCTTAAACTGGAGGTTCTATAAGGATGGAAGAACTAAAATATGCTGAAGCAAGAGTATACATGATTCATCAACTCGTCAAGGGATATCTCATTCATCTCAAGAAATGGCCACTCAAGTGAATTCCAAGCTATGTAGTTGTACCTCAAATCCTAGGACCAACAACCACTGTTGAAAGAAAATAATAGAGACTACCGAAAACTGGCATTAGTGAAAAAGGACAGAGCAGAAGTCATCATGTTATTGCAGTATCTAAAGTCTACTGCCATTAGAAGTTCACTACACCACGTTCTGAGGTATCGCAGCATGATTAGCCAAGTAATGAGATTCTCTAGCTATGTAAAAGGTCTCGCAACAGGGTAAAAATGGTAAGGATGATGATCAAGCAGCCAGGAATTGTAATTATAAAATATCTTCGTTCTGAAGAACAATTAGGTGCTTATTCCTTTTCTTTCCTATATCATTGAGTGAGCTTAATTTGATAGAAGTATCTGAGACTAAAATAGAGCATGGAATTTATCCACATCACTACTCCCAAAACAAAAGAAATTTGTTCAAGCAACGAGATCAGAATCAGGACACACTCAGGTGCCCTTTTATTTCTCAGGAAAAGGGAGGGGGTGGGGTGCAAAGGAAGAGAAATTCACCTTTAGCCAGTCATACATAGTCAAGGATGTGGTTGTGCATGACCAGTCCAGCACGCACCGTAACTCATAGAGGAATGGCAAAGCTCGATACAACCTATAGCCTAAGTAATTGACCCGAGAGACTCGACTGGTCAAAAACTGTCGGTACAAGGTGCTTTGATGAGGAATGCCATAGCGTACTTGTATGGCTTGTAATGACAAAGAAACAGCTTTTGCTACATATATAGCACGAAGAGCTAAAACTCCAGCTTGTTGCTGGGAAGGCCCCAAGCGCCAGGCATACTCAGTTACTGAGTATGTGAAAAGAATGAGACTAAAAAGATAAAAAATCACTTTCCCCAGCGCATATGAACATAGGTAAATTATGCGGTCAACCACGATCATGAAGAAGATTATCTGCAAGAAAGAACTTAATGCGGTAAGAAGCAAATTGACATGTCATGCTAGCCCAGAAGAATACTAGAAATAAGACTGAAGTGTCACAGCTTCAACAGACTGCGCTAAGTAGGCAAAGAATACTCAACTGATGTCATATACCAGTAAATAGCATTATTAGCCCCATAACTAGCTGATAATTGAAGAAAAACATTCAAGCATTCTAGGGCACAAAACTTCAGATTTTAGCTATATTTTTATAGTCTTCAAATCTCCAATTTAAAAAAGGCATTCACAAACGACCAAACAAATTGGTGAGAGTGTACAGTTGATACATTCAAGCTGAGTAAAACCATCTGCTTGGATTCCTTTGGAATAGACACAATCGTCACCAGAAAGAAAAGCAACAGAGTGGTTGAAGAATGACTTACCATTAGTATAAAGACAAATTCCTTTGGAAATTGATCTTCGAGCTGAGATACATCAAGAAACTCACTTTTGTTCTTTATAACAGATTGATAGAAAATAGCCACCAAAAAGAAAACAGTCAAATCTGCACCAAAAATGTAGGCATACAGATCAATTTCTCTTTTGCCACCTCCTATTACAGAAAGTATGATATAAGGAAATCCCATTTCTTCAACAAATCCAGATTGCTGTGCAATAGTGATCTCTTTTGCTACATCACTTGCAGGAGTCAATGAACTGTACCATTCTGCAGAAGTACACTCTGTTGGAGGTGAGGCATATATCACCTCAAAAACTGCCAAAGCTATATTCGTCTTTTCTTCGCTTCTTTCAATGCTTTGAACATGAACCCTACTAGAAAATGGGCAAAGATGAGGATTTCTATCCGTGCATCTCTCACTGTGAACTATTCTCAGCAATTGGTTGATTCCAGATTCTATTCTCTCTGGCTGAATCCCATCATCAGGCCATGAACCAACATCCATGGACACCTGAACAAAGTAAGGTGGAGATTCTGCCCCCCGTATCAGTGACTTCCAGTACCAAAAGAAGTTTCTGATCGTCATTTTAACCATGTTTATCATGTGGCACAGCAGCTCTTCAGCTTTCTTGCTCAAGCTATCCCTGACAAGGACCTCTTTTCTGCACAGAGCATTCACCCTACGGCAATTTATCTCAGTGTACGACGTCCATTCACCATCCTTTGCAGTTATTGAGCTCTGTATGAGGGTAAATAGGTAGACTAGAAATAGTGGCAGTATCCCAATAACAAAGAAAGATGTCATTTTATGTTCAGGAAATCCCAACTCATGAAGGAGGCCCGAATCAGCAGTCCATATATGGTGGTGGACAATAATTTGGTAAAGATATTGAAGTAGAATATAAACTTCCGTGTAGATCAACACAATAACCCAGAAAATATAAGTAGGACCAGTATTTACACAAAGGGCATACAAAAAGAGTGCAGCAAGATACGCCATTGACAGCAGGCTGAAGTTCCACAGGAAGACCAGAACGAAGCAACAGTAACAAACAATGTCATTATTGGACTGCATCTGGGACCATATATGATATAATATCCTCCCTAGTTGGAAACTTGCAGCATCAGCACTCTTATCAGATTGCAGAGATGAAGAACGATTCAACATGTTCTGGCTTTCCATCTCTTCATACTTCCCATCATCTTGTGATGTGGGTTCATTGGCATCCATATCTTCTGGCATGATGTTCAGGAAGGTTACAAGAGAACTAACCGCCTGGTTTCCGATAGATTGGACCTGGGAAACACCATCTCCTAAAAGCTGTACAGCAGAAACTATAGGGTTATCCTTAGCTTGACCTCTGACTTTCTCTTTCTTATCTGAATCATATAAAGAACCTCCACCATCCTCCTCAGCCTCAGTGATCTCGCAATGAGAAAACTCAAATGAATGATCAGCTGAATTCATCACAGGAAGACTTTCAGCATTCATACTGGCAGGAGAATCATAAAATTCGAAAGGAAATACAGACTCCTCGCCAACAGCATGATCTTGTCTTCTCAGCAATTTATTCTCATTATCCCACATCCCAGCATCTTTATTTGAAATTAAAGAGCTCCTTCTCCTCCGAAGCCCTTCGCTACCTGGAGAAGCGCTGTCACAGTTTGCAGTGGGGATTCCACTATGAAGTTGAATTTGCAGGTTGAGCATCTCAGATTTCATTTTCTCCACTTGCGTGTTCCTCTGACGTTTCTTTTCCTCACATTCACGAATGTGCTGTAACTGAGCAGTCTTCCATGCAGCTTTCTTCTCTTGTTCACTTACAATGGTACCAATTTGCTCTGCCTCAAGATATCGGAAGACATAGTCGAATTCTGAGGAAGAAAACATATAGGATTGCACTGACACGAGAATGAAGATAATGATCTCAACCAGTGCAGATCTTGCGGTGATGCGGAAACCATAATCATACTTGTGAAAACCAATCACCTCAAATATATAATTTACTGTCATGCATTTTTTGGCACAAAAATCCCCAACAAAAGGAGATTGATATGCAAGAGATAGAACAATAACTGCAAAGTTGTACATCCGCAAGAACTTAAAAATCCTATTTCTCTTCTTCAATATAGTGAGTCTCATTCGAAAGAAAACCAGAGCAAAGGCAAGATATCCAAGATGCAATATATCGTACTCCAGGGTCCCAGTAATTAAAACTAAAGCAAGCACGAGATCCAACAGATGGCAATAACAATATAGCCTCAGGTAGTCAAGAACTGTCCACATGCTTTTAGTTTCAAACGAGAGGTCTCTCCATACAAATATGTTTTTGCGCTGAGATATCACTTCTCTGTAAGTATATGACCCTGAAAAGCTGGACCTGTGATCGGCACGAAGTTTTAAACAAGCAAGCATGAAGATGATGAAGTAACTGATCAGGACAAGAGGATCATCAATGGTAAGACCTGCATCAAAGTGGCACAAGTATTGCAGATTTAGAGAAAACACTCCCATGGAAATAATGAACACAGACGAAATAAGTGAAATGTACTGATAAACATGTAAGCAAAGGGACATCCAAAAAAGATCAAGAACAATATAAACTATGATGTTTTGATGCGCCTCTAACATGCTATGTTCGGTTTTAGGAGTGCTCTCATGCAATAACGGAGAGAAACTCTCAACTGGCAAAAGTATTAAACTACTAGGCGGCCTTACCTAACCAACAGCTTTCACAGTAACGTAAATGTGAGCTTGAACTTTGCCAGCAATCATTGCAATGTACCTCAGCCTTGCTTGATGTCTGCAAATTGGCAGATAGTGTGCTCTTCCAAATGACAAAGTATTCTAGGACAAGAATGGAAGCAAGCAAAAAGACAAGTGCTGGCCATAATTTCCGAATGACATTGCGATTTAGAAGTACGCAAGCAGCAAGAAGTGCAATATAGAGCATAGAAATGGCATTTAACAAAGCAAAGCAGGCAAGAAGCAAGGCCACCATGTTAATTTCGAGGCCAAAGAGATTAAACATGTTCTCCATCCAAAACTTTATATAGACTATGAAGATTGTCTTCTGCGTTTCAAATCTCTCCCTTCTCATGGTGATAATCCTTTTCCTGTTCCATTTGTGGCTTTCGCTGGTGCTTCCCCAAATATATCCAAATGAATATTTTCTAGCAATGCCAGCCGCAGAGCCTCCAGCTTTGGGTACATTATTTGATGCCTGAGAAAAACCAGAGGCTGAGGAAGACAAATTGTCTCTCACGCCTTCTGCTTCACTAGGAATTGCAGGCAAATCTGCAGGTGGCTTGCTTTCCCCGTTTGAATTAGAAAAATCCCTAAACACTTCTTCTGCAGATACAAACAGAGGGCAAGGTTCTTCGGCGTAATCTTTGCTCAAAATGTGAGTTGGTACTTTTTGTAACCAACGGAAGACATTGTATTGAAGGGTACAAGCAGATATCACCAGCACTTTTCCCCTTAAACCCAACTCTAGACCCCAAAAGCCTGACTGAAATAACTCAAAACCCAAGAAATTGGCTAAACTAAAGTTATTCTGTCCAGGAAACATTCCAGCCAGGGCACCCCACATCTGAAAGAGATATTCTGTCATCACCAGAATTCCTGTATAAAGAAGGAATAACTTTGATGGGATTCGAGATCCTTTAGGTAAAAGGGAACATATGACAAGACCAAGCAGATAAAGGAAACCAAAGAGACTAATTGGTGACAATGATGCGTAGAACACTGCTATATACACTATCTTGTCACTGTGCCAAACAAGGAGCCTCTTAATAAATCCAAGTACTCCAAATTCCATAAGTTTGGCATCATCAGATTGGATATACTTGCTCTGTCTCCTCTCATAGCTGTAAAGCTGCATCACAATCAGGATTGCAAGAGACTGCCAAATATTCTGCAATAGCGAAGCTTCTGAGTTGTAGGCCAAGTAAAACTGAAGATCAATCAACCCCGACAACCACATCTCAAAGGTGGAGAAATTGCTCAAGCTGTATATGAAGATAAACACAGTGATTGCATAAACTTTTAATGGAAACCAAAGGTGTCTTCTCGTCCTTTCAACAAGTTGTCTTCCTATGATCCAACATAGGAGGAGCAAAATGTAGCCAAACGATATGCAATTGGGTGTCACCAAGTAAACCGTTAGAAGGATTGTCAAAAAAGCAATATATGTGCCACATGAGCGATACACAGATAGGAACTTCTGCCCAATTGCACCGAGAAACGACGCGATCCTTCTCTCTGGAAATTGAAAGGAAATTACATTTTAGAAATGTAAATTATAAATACCTGTTGTATAATTTAGAAAAAGAGTAAACAAAACCCTTCCTCTATAAACCTCTACAAGCGAATCTGGCATCCTGAACAGTGCATAACTAGTCAAAAGTCCACCACCACATCTAAATAGATAAAGCCCAGTCATTACTCGCATGCTATTAAACCAGTGGATAATC
Source organism: Eucalyptus victrix (assembly GCA_016097545.1). NCBI lineage: Eukaryota > Viridiplantae > Streptophyta > Magnoliopsida > Myrtales > Myrtaceae > Eucalyptus > Eucalyptus victrix. Next base: position 14,379,535 of record CM027842.1, read on the forward strand.
AATTTTCATGCAGAAACTCCATGGGGGAATTTAAGGGGTGTAGTGGGGTTTGAAAGATTTTGGCAGAGGATGGTGGGCTTGGTACAACTGTGTGGTCACCAGAAGTCTACATAAGAATAAACTCAAGGAGAAATACAATATACAGAAGCACTGCACTCGAAAAAATTACTGCATAGATTTAACAGTTGTCCAGACAATTTCCAAAGGAGACTACACTTTCAAAGTGCTATTTAATGTGCCAAAATGCAAAGTTTAACCCCATTCTCGCTGGGTGAAAATGAATAACAAACTATACCAGAGGAAGCGTTTCCTTGGGTACATCTAGTGTTTGGAGAAGCATACACAGACAGCAAAACTGATTTGCTCAGACCAGCTTTCAAAATGCCAAATCCAATTGGGGTGCTAGGTGAATGTTGCACAACCATCGAGAAGGAAAATAGCATGTCGAAACCATGATTGTGGATTGCACAGAAGCAAGCAAGCAGAGCGATTTCAAGGAAGTCCCAGGAACTGTCACGATCCAGAAGACCTGCAGCAATTTACCCAGCAACCCCACCAAAACAAAAGAACAACAAAATTCAGACTCTTGCAACAGAATATAGACCAATCAATTAGTGGCAATTTAGAAGAAAGAATAGGTGTAAAAGTGAAGCATGAAAGGTTTGGCATACCTAACTGGGATAGAATTTGCATACTCAATGAGGATGTATCTTCTAAAGTTCTAGAAATCAAACTAATCCGAAGAATGTAAAGCAGTGCAAAATGAGCCTCACAAAGGAGGATCAGGGATTGTCGTATCTGTCTGCCGATCTCATGGCCCAATAGATACACCAGAAAAAATATCACTGAGGCAAAGATCAGAAGGATGCAGGAATTAGTGAAATTCTGTTATCTCACATAATAAGCATTACAAGAGACTGAGGAATGAAATAAATTTAGATGCTGTGAGAACTCAATTAAATTGAATATGAAAGCACACAGCAGTTACTTACTATATACAGCATGGATGAAGCCAGGTTTCATTGCTATGAGAAATATCAAAGCCAACATAATAGGCCTTGAACATTTTCGTAGTCCCCAAGCAACAGTAGCAACAATCAATACTTTGGTATCCTCTACTGCATTCAAAAGACAAAACCTCAGAAGACAAACTGGAGATATGCCTATTTCAGGATGTTAAATAGCAAGACATGACTTAAACAAGAAAAGTCTAAAAAATCGAAATGTGCAGCTAAGTATGACATGACAAAATAAAAACAGGGACATTGAGATACTTGTATCCAACATGGAGGAGTAATAAAAAGCATACATGATGATGTCAGCTTCATTTAATGCACAATGTCCCACTAAACACATGCATCAATGGGGCCATAATATCATAAGACAAGATACTTTTTGAGGCAAAAGGGAGGGACTGCCAAAATACCGAAGTAGATCACTGAACTTCAATGTAGGAGAAATGAACCAGCAATCCTCAAAATTACCCCATTTTTTGTTATCCCATAGAGTTTAAAAGTCAATGTCTTACTTCTTGAGGTATTCTTGCTTCCTAATCAGTCTTAAAGCACTCATTTTGACCCATCATCATCATTTTAGGTGAATCAGGATCATATTTCTAGCAAGCAGTATTCTCAGCCAGAATGCCGACCCAAAAGTTTGTGGATAAGCTGTATCAAGCTCCTTATCAGGGGCGGGAGGTATGACAGGCAGCAAGAATTTCATTAAAACAGTGACCACAACATCAAAAAATAGTTTCCCGAAATCATGACCTGGCAATTGTCAACAAGACTATATTAACCACATTCGGATATGATGCTATGCAATACGAACAACACATGACTCAAAAACATTTTTCATGCAAGTAGCACCAACAAATGAGAACATGACAGATAGATAAACATGCCCATCATTCATCAACTTGAAGTCTCCTCAACATCAAATAAGGACCTTTTTCTCTTCCTGGAGTGGGGTAAATGAATCATCTTACAAGGATAGGCAATATTCAACGCCGCTTGTTCTGTAAGATACTTCTAATAATGTTTCATTTTAAAGGGTTCATCTTCATATCCTTTCGACATATCTCCTCCTATAAAGTCATGTCTTCTCATTGAAGAATCTTGAGGTCATCCTCACACGTCTAAGTGTTGATTTGTGTTTCCCTCATCCTATCCTCAATTTTGGACCCCACAAATGTTTCTGGAAAAACTCTCATATTTTAAACAATCACAATCGAGGATACATTGATTCATGTGCATCTTCTTACTAAGTTAAGTGTACTCTTTCCAAACACATAATATCAACACGATATTTAGCAGAGGAAATTTTCTATGAACTACTTATCTAGAGGTTTATCAACATTCAGCAACATACTTCCCTGACTGAAAATATATATGCCATACAACTGCAGGTATTCCTCTCTAGAATTTAATGAACTTGTCTTGTCATTAACTTAGAGCATTAATACCCTATACATCCGTATTTTGCAACACATGACAAACAAAGTCCACCTTTTACAGTCTTTTCAATTGCCTTGGCATCTAATTCAAATTGATCCCTGTTGCTAGCAAAAAATTATTTGCAGAATGTTGAAAACAAAATTGGCTACACCAGGAAGAACAACAATGCATAAGGTCCATGCACACAAATGAAAAGTAAACTACCAAGCTAAAGCAATTACATTACACCATGATCATATGGCAAGGATGACTAGCCAATCCCCATGATGAAATAAATAACAGTACTCCTCCACCTCTTCCCAAAATTACCTTCTCCATAAGAGTCATCATTTGGATGTCGCCCATACTCATCAGATAAGCTGAGGAAAACAGAGTTGTTCACAAGATTTCCCAAGGCAACTAAAACACCGAGACAGAATTGAGCAAGAAGAAAGAATCCGGGAACTGGATAATGCCATAAACCAACCATCTCCCAGATTTCCGTGTCCTGAACATGCATCAATAATTAACATCTCTAGTAGTTTCTAAGAAGAGGATGTAAAACTTAATGTAAAATAGGGAGATACCTTCCCAAGCTTCCATTTGAAGAAGGCAAATGCTACATTGAATACATATGTAGCCACAGCCCACAAGAGAATGAAGACCAGCAGAAGCCCATTTAATCGATGCAATCGAAACAAAGAAGGAAACGCATAAACAATGTACCCAACATATGCAAGTAAGCCAAAGGCACATATGCTGGCAAAATGGAAACTCCAAAATGAGAGGGCAAACAAGGAGACCTGTCATGTTAAATACAAAATTTTAGAGACATACAACTAGATTACTGAGAAACAAGTGCACAAGCACCTGAGTGCTTAACCCTTGTGCTCATATCTCGAAAATGAAAAACTGTAGGCAGGGTATGGACTTCAGAGAAAATCACACATGGCACACCTCAGACAAGCAAAACCTTTTCAGTGAAAAGTAAACCCTGAATAATGATATCACAGTTCTGAAGTTAAGGCTTTAATAATCAAATGAGAACTTTGAGTACTTTCAGTTTTGGACAGGCACCATATGGAGCATAAGTTGCGCAGTCCTGTCTTATTCCAAAGACAACTGGCCATCAGAAGTGTCTGTTGAATCAACCAAATGATTATCACATTTACTTCTGGAAAAAAAAAAAAAACCCATAATCAATCACAGAGATGGCTGATGTAGATCTGGAATACCCTCACTTGGTGACATGCCACCTGCTTTTGGTTTAAATTCTTATTTAGCTGAATTTACTAACCATCATATAGATGAAGCCTCTAATGGCTATCAGTTGAAAGGTAGTTAGTTGTACATCAGTTGAATGCCAGGTGTTCAACTTTATCACTTTAAAGCATTTTAACTAATATTTCCTTCCTAGCAAATTTTAATCTTCCCAAAACACTTGGCATGTGAGTTATAGGGATTGAGATTCAAGCCAACGTAAGAAGTTAGGACCATACATAACTAGAATGGGAACAGCATGAATTTTTTCATTCAATTTTCAATTTAATGACAGAAAAGGTTAGCTAGATCAATGGCACATGTATTGCGTCCATTTAATGGAAGAAGAGGCGCAATAAGTCAGGAATTATTTTGCCTGCTAAAGATTAAGGTCAGAGCATAGTGACTGATTAGCTCCATCTTATCAGCAACAAATACATCACACAGAATGCTGAATTGGTTGGTATTATTGAAGGTATAACCTTTAAAAAGATTGACAGCAAGATGAAAGCAAATTAGTCTAGGAAAAAGCAAAAAGAACTCATCCATTATAATCTAGATTTAACTGGTATCATATTTCCCATCTGAAAGAAAGCAGAGAACAGCTAATTATAAACATTATGTTAAATACGAAACACTATTGTGCAGGACAAAACAAAGACTTTTCCTTAAAAGAGGATTCAGCCAACGCTAAGAATCAGGATTTTGCTCTAAAGTTAAAAAAATAAAAATAAAAAAATAAAAAAAATAAAAAAGAAGAGAGAGAGAGAGAAGAAGAAGAAGAAAAGGAATGAAGACAATTATCATGCGTATTATCAGAAAGAGACAAATTGCGAGCATGATAAAATAGCAGTTTTAGCAATGTGTACCGGGAAACCATATGCGAAAAAATTGATACTGAAGGTTCGAAAAACTGATCCCCTCAATAGCACATTGGTATGTCTTACGCCGGATCTGTAATTAGACAATGTAATTCATCAATTATAAAGGTATTTCAAGCCAAACATGGCATAAGAATATTCTAAAGTTCAAACTGTCTGCTCCTTTAAAGACAGTTAGGCAAACAGTAGCAGCTAGACTTTGATCCCAGGTAAAGGAGGTAGAGACGAAGTCATTCAAGAGACTATATATGCAAAAACAAAAATTTTTAATTTACAACTATCACTTCTAGTTAGCTACTGTCCTCCCACGGCTTGATTATAAAGAATAAGCAACCACTTTCAATGACATGTATGTTTTCAATCTCCACTTCACATTCCACTTAGTAGACACAGGGATCATTTTAGAATGCCTTTTCCAATATCTTTTGGATGCAATTAAAGGTTAAGATGTTATCCAACATAAAAAGTAGACATGAGATGTGAAATTACGCTACCGTAAATATTATTTGATGTCGATTTTAGGTGCAAAGCCTCCCTTGGGAATCATGGATCTGGGCACGTGATAATAACTCAAAGTTCACCTATCTAAACTTGACAGCAAACACATGCTGCAACAATGCATAAAATGCTTTATCCATATAGTGATTTCATGTAGGAACCTCTGGAGTTAAACAATAAACTAAGATAGATGCCACGCTCTCGGATTGAACAGATGCAAAATTGACAGACCTTGTGATAAGACCAAAATTAATTAAATTCGAAATATATTAGGCATGACCCATTATTCAGGTTGCTTACATATAATTTGCCATTACCTCATGGAACATCCATCCCATGTAGAAACTTACACTTACTTGGAAAGACAAAAAAGAGATCAGAGAACGTATAATGCAACTGCAAGAAAAGCCTCTCATATTAAGCAGTAGAAACTGTTAAAAGAGTATTAAGAGGGAAAATATATTGCGGAGTGTCAAATTTCATCATACACTATAACCCACACACCCCCCCCCCCACCAAAAAAAAAAAGAAAAAGAATATCACAGTTGCATGATTAAGAGCTCAGGCAATATGTAGATGCAGATATTGTTCTATCTTGTTTATTATACAAGGAAAAAACAGAAATTATCACTTAAAATACAGAGCTTCGACTGGGGAGAAAACTAATAAGGAACTGTACCTCGACTCACGAATGAAAAATGAATTGGAAGGAAGAAGGTGCTCTGTCAAACTACTCTCGTTTGTTGATAGAATGAGATCCATCTCCTCTAAATTACATTTGACATGGGATAGCTGCAGTGAAAAGAAAGGTACTTATAACCACATGAAAGCAACAAATGCACTCACCCAACCAAAAATAATCAGGGGTTTTATAAACGATTCAAATAAAAATGGTTTAACTGTCAACATAACAGTTTCCAATCATGAGAAAGAAAGCAAAGTTGGACCAGATCTTGACTTAAGTGAATTCTTGTTGTGAGTGAATATATACTGTACACATGATGCTCTTATACATTCACAGCATCAATTATGTTTTGACCTCTTACTGCAATTTTAATTTCGTAGTAGGTTCTATTTCCTATCCAATGTGCATGACTGCAATGTACCCACATTTTTGGGTAAACATCGATGAATCAAAGGAAATGTCGCAGGTATCCATTCTATGCTAGTTAAAGAGCTGAAACATGAGATCAATGTCCAAATGCAACTTTAAGGTCAACAAAAAACCACTGAAGGATTACAATTTGTCATTGGCTAGATGATCTAACATTTCTCCAATTAAACGACTAAATGAAAGTGCTTCCGTTCCAAGAGGTCCAATAACTTGAGAAAAGTATCCCTTGTAATTGCATAATACTCCAAAAGAAACCCAGCAAACAGGCAATCGATAAAGTTTTTTCTAGAAAAAGATGTAGCTGAACACAGAATGAGATAAAAATGCAACACATGACAGAGATCACAACAATCAAATTGTCTCGACAAGGATCTATGTTACTGATCTCAACCAGGAGTCATTTGATCAAAGAACTCGAAGCTACGTACCATCATATAGAAAAGAACAAGGGAAAGACCAGAACAAATCTTTGGCCACTCAGTAGTAGTAGATATTTTATATAAGCCAATGAAGTCAGCTATCCAATTTGATATCTCAGGGAAGTCTACGGGAAGCTGATACACATAAAGCAGAACAATGTTGAAGCCCGCATAAAGCTGAAGTGCCCTCCACCACCTTCAAAACCGTATAATTGCAAAGCACTAGATTCATTAAGAGCCGGCATGTTGTGCAAATGGAATGAGCAAAAGAAGAGAAACTCTACATGCCACTGAATAAGTTACCTGAATAAACCAAGAAAGTTGCTACTTAGAGACCAATCTACAAGGCCAACACAGCTGCCCACAAAAAATGGCAGAGAAATCCATGAAGGGTAGCTGATTCCCACAACAAGCTGGATGGCAGGCAACACCAAACAGAAAGCAATCCTCAGTCGGGAACCTATGATATTGTAAGACAGACAGGTAAAAGAAAATTCAAGCAAAATTGTCAGTTGGAGGGCAAAAAACAAACTTAAAGACTATTAACTCTTCTTACAAAAGCTTATCCCTCGTGTAGAATATTACTTCACCGAAGAAGAAGAATATACTCTTCTTACAACCAAAGTCAAAGTCACGAACCCATTATCAAGAGGGAGAAACCAAATTCACAATAACATGTAACAGGATATCTCCTAGCTTAACAACTGATGCTGCCAATGCACCAAAGATTATTTTTAACCAGATAGAAGTCCACTCGATGCAAGATGATTTTTACGGCTTTGCATGAATAGCAGAGTTGCAGTATACCATATGTATCATCTAACATCTGGACTTCCTCAGAAGCACTTGATGGCTGTGAATTGACAAGTACCTAAAACCCTAGGGCAATGCGAGTGTGGATTCCAGCTTGGCGTCTGGGTGACGAAGGCAAAGCAAGATTGCGCAAAACTTTCTTGGTACCACTTTTGTTGAACTTCTTAAGATAAACCCAGGATATTTGACGAACCAAGAAAGTCCTAAGCAACCTCTTCTTGACACTGTCTCACTCTTGCAACGCCATTAAGACAGACCTAAGTAAAGTGTATATCAATAATTAACAGTTACAGCACCAACCCACATTAGCACGACAAACAGATTTGTCACTAACTTTCTATTACCTCAGCTCTTTAATGGTCTACCTCCTATAAGGCATTAACACTGGACTTAAAATTGCACCTTCTTACATATGCATGACATTAGAATACAAAGTTCGTGAAAAAAACCACAGCCAAGGTTTTTATTGCAGAGTTTACTCATCTATGGCTAGTAAGAATAATTATCAACAGATTGCATTTCAATTCTTAGGTCTTTATCTTTCTTGTAATCTCTACAGTATCCACCAAGCCACCTAAAATAGGTAATATAACAGAGGCCTCTCCAAACTTGTAGCATTGACTGATAAAAGCCTCAGCCATAAACATGAGGACATAATGGGATGAAATTCATCCTTATAAGCCATGGCAAATTAGAGTTTTCCAGTAAAACTGAATTCACTGTTACTCATCTTCTCCATATATTAGATCAGCCGCATAATTTTCAAGATGTCTCAGATAACATTTACAGATAGTAAGTTACGAACTTGATATGACATGCTAACTAATTAAAGAAGTTAAGAAGACATACTAAATTGTCTCCTACAATTACTCACCCAAATGTTGAATAACAGACACAAAGCTCCCCCAACATGAATCTGGCGATATAATTGAACCAAACCTATTCCAGTGGATTTGGAGAAAAGCAACAGTAACTGCTAAAAGGTGTAATCCCAAAAAGTAAATTGCTGAGGGTTTTTTCCAGGAGTGGACTCTGCATACATACCAAACGTGAAGAATTTCAGAAAAACCAGACATGATTCATTACAAAGAACAACAGACACTAAAAAATAAACTCTCACGTCAGGAATCCAAAAAGCTTAGCCCATGAAGCATCTGCTTCGCTCCATCTTCCCCCATGGATAGCCCATATGATAAGAAATAGCGATTCACAGAGCATTACTAGTATTGAAAACATGATGATGGACCACAGCAACCAGGGAGGCCTCTGACGACGAAAGCCTACAAGTAAAACAAATGCCATGTTTGTACACGTAAAAATTCCAAATAAAGTAACAGGTGGAAACTATTGCAACAAACCCATTGAGTTAGACAGGATAATTTTAAAGCAACAAAATTACTGAGAAACAAACATGACAATAGCATTAAGATGCAAAAGATTTGCTTAGAAGTGGAAAATCACTAAGGGAGACTATAAGAAATCAATTTCCATTAGCATGATGTATGAAATGTATGCACCATATGGATTTTGCAACTGTGGTTTCTCATTCAGGAGCATCTCTTTCCTTCAAATGTCCAATTCATAAAATATACCCATTAAACATCGAAGAGGAAGGAGGAGAAGATTGCTCAATCAGGAACAAGGACTCACATCATAAGAGACAGGAAAAATGTAGCTTACCCAATTTCGATACATTAAACTGAAATACGAGGAATGCAATCAAATCTGCCAGACATATCAAACTCCAGTTGATTAAAGCAGCTGCACCACACGAAGTTGATAATATTAATATGGTATAAAAAAATAAAAAATAAAAAGCAACCATGCCATACTGTAAGCTTCAAAAGGGAGAGTAATCATGAACAACTCTGCAAAAGATAGAAAAGGAAAAACAGGAAAGAAAAGGACAACCTATTTCTCTATTAGCAACCAATGAAAACAACCAGGATACTTAATCAGCAAATTGATTAGCGAAAAGTCCACCATTAGTCCAAAAGAGAGAGATAGAGAAGGAGGGGGAAATCCTAATATTCACATGCATATGTAAGCAGGTTTCCTCGAAAGTGAACTTCTTTCATTTGTACCTAACAAAGTGGCACCAGAAAAACAAATATCTACTCCAGAAAACACTAACGTTTAACCTACATCCAGTCCACAGAGCTACACTGGAATTACAGCGAACAAATGACAAGCCTACTTTAGAGAGAAAAATAGAATGTTGTACAGAAAAGCCAACAGCAATGGCCCTACAAAAGAAGTTGCATAAAAGCTCACTATAACCCTGCATTAAGATTCTACAAAACAGCTTGCCAAAACATAAAGCACGACGAAACAACAACATGCACAATATCTCCAACCTTCCCCAATGTTCTAGCTAGTATATACAAGAAGCAAAATCACACTGAAGACAGAGGACAACTCCTACCTGCCAAAAGCAGCAGAGGCAACAAGACTCCAGAAATGAAGTGCCCCATTGTGAAATTTTCCTTCCCTTTCTCAACTCGCGATGAAACTCCTTCTATATATAGCGTTCTGCGAATTTTAACAACTTGGGTTTTCGATCTCAACCTATATCACGAAAACCCATGTCACGGAAACTCCCCCTCGTAATCCAGCAACCACCAATTCGAATCCCGGAAAGTGGAGCCTCCCTCGCCCTCTGCCCGGACGGGAACAATAATCCAAGAAAAGGGGAGAACGGAAACAAGAACCGGCTCCCGTTAGTTTCCCAAATAAATGGTCGTGGCAAAAAAAAAAATAAGAAAGAAAACCGGAACTCGACGTTGATTATTGTCGGAACGCAACCCCCGAAGAGAATTCCTACGGGGGAAACGAACACACGCAACCACCAGTCTCAACCACACGTCTTATCCCATCTGCTCGTTCTTACATTCGAACGCGCACGACGTAGTGCCGTAGTGACAGAGATTTGCAAGGAAATCTGCGTACCGGGAACTCTAAAGCATCAAGATTTCGACTGAATTCTTGATCTTTCGTCCCGCGCTTGTGATCTGATGCATGTGGGGCTTTTCGAGACAAATGGGTTGTGAAGAATTAGATTAAAATAAGGAAAAAAGGGAAAAAGGAACGATTTTTTTTTGGCTGTAAAGCTGGGTTTTTTCGGCCCCGACGCATGGGATCTGTTGGGCGAGGTTGCTCTGCTGGGGAGGTGCCTTTGCCTTGGGAAGTTAAACTGGAATATCCTTGCTGAGGGAGGTTAAAAAAAAAGGACGCGCGTTCTAAGGGAGGGCATTATCGTCAACTAGAAAATTTATATTTACATTTATATTTATATATGTTTTATATTTGAATGAGATCTATTGAGTGTGGCAATGGCAATCCCCCAAGCCAAACGTGCCAAGAAAGTACTTAGGTGATAAGCAAGAGTCTTGAGAGATGGCCTCAAGTAAAAGATGCATCCGTGACGACGAGGAGGAGTGTGCATGTGTCCCAGTTTGATCGGGAAATTAGCTTTGATCGGCCAATCTCAAGATAGTTCATGGAAATAAAGTCAAGAATCAAACGTAGATCAATTTGGCTCCATGTTTAAGGTGATCAAGCCCAATTTTCAATCGACACTATTTTCTTGCTATATGAGCCCTTGTTCAAAGGAAGGAAAAAAATTTGTTTTGATTTATTGTGGAAGCTCAATTAGATATTTTATACAAGTAGAATGACATATTTAGAAAAACTAAGTACATGAAGTAAAATCATAAAAAGCACAAGAATGAATATTAAAAATTTTCCCAAACCAAAGCCTCCATTTCTTTGTGGAGTGAGACGGTCACATATATAGAACGCCTCTCATTGTATCTTTCTATCTTCTCATGCTCGTCCACCATCTGTCTTCTTCCATAAATGCTTATCCCCTCTAATCTCTTGTGGGTCCATTTGGGAATTCATTTAGTTCCAAACTGGTTTCAAGAGGACTCGATTATTAGGTTCATGGTTCCACACATTTAAATTCAATCCTAACCGGATTAACAACTTGTTAGATTAAAGTGTCAAGAACTAAAGAGGTCATTAAGTTAAGGACCAAATTCGGTGTTATTTACACTCTCTTAGAGAATCAGATCGCCATCATCTCTCTAGTGTTTGAATTCCAACTACTTTTGCTTTACTTCTTGAATTGAACCAAAGTCAAACTAGATGCAAAAGGAGAGGGAAAAAAGTCCTCCAATCCCAATGATGTTGTCTTATTCATCTTTTGAATTGGCTCATTTCTATTAAATTTAGAGTTTTTGTGAAAATCTCATAGTTTTACTATGTCCTTTTTAAGGTTGCAAAAAAAAATTTAAAAAAAAAACAAAATTCTGGTCACAATTCATATAATTTAACGAATCGTTAGTTTATCTAAAGTGATGCATAATTGAAAAGTCATACAATTTAATATATCAGGTAAATCCGTCATATATATATATATATATATATATATATAATCTCTCCCATTATGTGTCGTTTGATTAGTTAACCAAAAGGGATTATGTTTTATAAAAAGAAAAATAGAGCATAAAAGTAGACAGCCCAACTTAATTAGAGCATCCTGCGATATTTTTATATTCCACAGTGAAATGTCGTATTGGTCCACTTGGACGGATCTCACAGGAAATTCTTTTCTGGATCCGAATCCGGTGGGCCGCAAACCGGTTGATTTCGATAGGTCCTTAAGTGGGCTCCACACGTGACGTGGGACCCATAAAAGTTAACGGTCGCCACAAAACCGGTCCAGCGGAACCTGCGTAATAACTGAAAAATTAAAAAAAGGTTCCAGAACCGTCTCGAGAAAAAGAAAAGATCCTTCCTTTCCCATTCCAGAATCCGGTCTTGGATTCGCAAGCGTGCTGCGTAGTTGCTCCGAGAATCGAGAAGAGACCGCCGTCGGACGATGGCCGGAGTCCGGTCCCGTTTCGCCGCCGCCGCCGCCCTCCTCCTCCTCCTCGCCGCCGTCTCCGGCGCTTCTCACTGCTCGTCGTTGCCTCAAGGTTCGGCTTTTCGCGCCTTCTGTCCATCTAGGGGAAAGAGCCACCTTTGTTGCTCGGGAATCATCGGGATGCTTTCCGTTGTTTCTTTCTTAGTTCGATGTTTTCCATCGTCCCCTGGAGATTAGCTCCCTTTTTGTCTGTGGCTGACAACGTTGTTTCAGAGGGGGTGCTTGGATGTAGGCTGTTTTTTTTTTTTTTTTTTTTCAGTGGGGGTTACTTTTCTTTTTCCTCTCGCTGGGAATCGATGGCTTGAGGACTTGGGGGCATAAGGGTGTGGTCATTTGGGGATGTTCAAGTTACTTCCTTTACGTTCCTGATGTTGCGGAAACCCGTTCTGATTTATGTGGCAGTGTACGGTTTCCCGGTTGGGGAGATTGACTATTGGGCGTCGGTTTCTTCTTTCTTGATTAATCATGGGTCTCATTCGACTGATGCGGGCTCCATAGTTAGTAGTGTGTCTTGGGTTAGCAGTAGAGTGACAGTGTTGAGAACTGTGTTTGATGTAGTGTAGAATGTTTGGTAATTTGCTGCGGTTCTTTTACTACCCGAGGAGTCGGATATTTAGAAGAAAAAAACTAATGTGACAAAGGGATGCGCACCACCTAGGGATTCGACACCAGAATGGAGGGCATATAGTTCGCTGCTCAATGGAATTTACCAAAGAGAGAGTTTTTTGGTGATATTTTAATCCAAGAGATCATATCTGAAATGTCATTAATCAAAACACTCTAACCCTCAAGAAAGCGTTAAGAGGGGTTTATATAAACTCAACTTGGAACATCCTTCCAAGTAGACAATTCCAAGACACCTTATCTTTTATTTTCCCAGACAAGACCAACAATTCCCAGATAAAACATAAATTAGAAGATTAATTTGTGACTCAAGAAGACTCCAGGAACTAAATGATATGCATAGCACCCGAGAAATTCATTGAATTACTAAGACTCATTGTCAGGGTAAATCAAGCAGCGCTTAGAAATTTAAGCATAACTTTTTCTGGAATACTCCAAATTGCATGAAACTTGATGCATTTAAAACTAGTCATATAGGGCTTTCCGACCATATACTGTGGGACCAGTTTGGAGCAAGAAATTCTCATTAAATGTACAAGAAAGTGACTCTTAATATTCTGCCAGCAGAATTGAACTTAGCAGCCTTTAAGCACTTTTGTATTAAGGGTTGGATGAGGCTTAAAAACTCTTGAGGTGATTCTTCATCACTATTCTTCTACCCGACATTGTAGTAATTGGTATGAACCACAAAATCGTTTTGCTGTATCGTCATTTCGTTTCTATTGCAAAGTTGCTGGCAAATTTTTAAGTCAAATTCAACATTTTTTTACCAAGTATGAGTGCACTGGCCACCTATTTTCTAGTACTTCCTTCCTTAAATACTTGAATTTTTCTTTTACAAGAATATCAAAGTTGTGATTCGTTTTTGGTGCAGATTTATCACTAGTAAAGAACATCAGTGAGCTACCACAAGATAACTATGGAAGAGGAGGTTTATCTCACATAACTGTTGCAGGTTCGTTTATGCATGGGATGAAAGAGGTACCCTTTTTGAGGGTTTTATTCTCTCTTGATATCTTCTGGATGCAGTTTCTTGTTCCCCCATTTATTTTAAGCCAGTGAAGGGCTTTAGAAGACTATGACCACACTGCAAGAGCTTAATGACTTGGCTAGTGCTAGCTTAGTGAAAGGCAGGGAATGAGGTTAAATAGATAGGTTTCAATATGTAATTCCTTCTGAAACTTCATTGGAGCATACTTGCCTGACTGCCATTGTATGATACTATGCTTTGGTATGAACAGCTTTTTGAAATTGTCAATACAATGGAATGGGCTGACTAGTCCTCAGAGATCTTTCTGTCTTTCAAAATTTCATAAAATGTTTGATTTTGTCATTTATATATTTAAACCATTAACGCAAATTACCGTTCCAGCCAATGAGTGTGCATTTTTTACAGGCTTCACTTCATCTTGATCCACCTTCAATATACTCTTGAACCTACTTTTGTGCTCCATCAGTGGATATGTTTCAGATGACGGACAGTGTCTCAGCATCATGTATTTGTAATTTTTTGTGTTTCAACAGGTTGAGGTGTGGCTACAAACCTTTTCTCCGGGGACTCGCACACCAATACATCGGCATTCTTGTGAAGAAATTTTTGTTGTCCTCAAAGGGAGTGGTACTCTTTATCTTGCTTCAGATACTCATGGAAAGTACCCTGGAACACCTCAAGAGTTCTCTATCTTTTCAAACAGCACATTTCACATTCCGGTTAATGATGCTCACCAGGTAAAGATTTATCTTCAATTTTGTTGATATGTGGAATTCTTGGCCCATTATATATGCACTTTCTTGAGGTGTCTTCTGAGAGAATTTGCGAGTTTTAAATGGGGTATTAGGGGTCTTGGTCTTCAAGCGCATCCCTCCATCACATAATGAGGACCAGAACTAGCTTTATAATCTGATTCATTCAATAAAATGACTAAAGATTACTATTACTCACCTATTTAGCAGGTTGTCTCAGATTAGTTTGTGTGATGGTCTGGCAGCTAAAGAAGGCATTACTTGCATCCTCTTTTTTTCTTATTTTGAGGAGGAGAGGAGGTTTCTTATTTATTTATTTTTTTTTTTTGGGGGGGGGGGGGGTGGTGAGGTGTTTGGTTGAGGGGAGACAGGGTGTTTCATTTCAGGCAATTTGAAGAGCTGCTGAAGCTCTGATTCAATGTCTTTAATCTTTCTATTGAAGGAATGGTTCAAGGTCTTTGCTATTTGAGATTGCAATGTCATGCTTTTCATCTTATATTTTTTTTGTTAAATAATGTTACCAGTTTTCTTTTGCATCTGATAGGCACTTCCAAAGTTATGTCAAACTTCAAGTATTCTAGACTTAGCTATACATTTGCAGGTATGGAATACAAACAAACATGAGGATTTGCAAGTTCTTGTCATCATATCTCGTCCACCAGTGAAAGTGTAAGCAAATTATTTTTCTTTGCTGAGACTCATTACTTCTTATTGTTCATTCTCTGTTTGTATTCTTTTCACACTTCTGGCTTTACAGTATCTTGGCCCTACTGGCTTTTCTTTTTTGGCCTGTTAATTGCCTAATAAATCTCTTCGATAGACTTCAGGTGAATTGGTCCAATCTGTGGCAGAAGTTAGTTCTGACAGGGTTTGAGATCAAGAGAAAGGATGACTCTCAATGCCATTGATATGGATGACACTGAGAGAAAAGAGTATGCTAGAAAGAATCAAAACAACTGCAGAACTGCTTTGGCCCTCAAAAGTGTAGTGATAGAAATGTATGGACCTGATGACCATCTTCCACTAAGAATGGATTTATTGCTGTGATTGGCAAGGCCTACTTGAACTTGCAATTTATAGTTATAATTTTTGACCTTGCTGGGATGTTTTAGAATCCCTCTTTTACCATCTTACGCTGGTTTGGCAGAGATGATGTCAGGTGTAATGTGATATTTGGTAAACCTCTAGCTTGAACTAGATTTTCTTTTGTGTGATGATTCTGCATTTTCAATTACTTTGTTACTCACTTAAGAAAATACTTTACAAGCTCTGCAAGTTTTTTGAAAATTGACGGGTGTTGTTACTGTATGGATGAAAATTTCATTTTCATGCACTCCATTTGCTGTTCCTGAGCCTCATCAAATTTTCTCGGTCCTTTTACTTTTAGTTAGCAGACTAAACTTATATTGAGCAACCTTCATTTTTCAGGTTCATATATGAAGACTGGTTCATGCCTCATACTGCTGCAAAACTGAAGTATCCTTACTACTGGGATGAGGAATGTTTCCAAGCTTCTAGGAAGGATGAGCTTTGATGTCCTTGCAGCCACTTTCTGACTGATAATGTCTCATGGGGTGTTAAGGGGAGATAAATGAGGGATGGAGGGAACTTGGAAATGCATTGTGTCCTTGTCCGATAACAGAACTTTGCCAGGCTTGTAAATTTAACTTTTAGCAACCATCCACCCCGATGTCCGATCAGTCAGTTTGATGTATATGATTGCATATAGAGGAACCATCTTTTGGTTCACCTTCATCTACAGTCTGGAGACAGTTACATATTTGTTGCATCTGAAGTGCACAAAACAAAACATTCAGATATTTTTGATTTTGTGTTTGGAGGTGTGGATCATCTTTCTGGAAGCTGCAAAATTGAGCCTGAAAAGCAGACAGATTAAGCATTACTTTTGTTTAGGGGCCAAACATGAAATACTTCATTGAGTTACAAATTTTCGTGCATATGGTCATGACGCTGGTGACCAGGGCAGAACTGTAAACTATGAGTGGCACATAAACTGAATAACTCAACCATGAGTCTGGAATTTCATATATATGAGAAATCTGATGTGGCTGTCTAACTATGAAGGACCATAAGATCTTTCTATATACCCCTAGCTTGATAACGTCATGGGACTACTCAGGCATGCAATGCTAATAGGAAGAGCAAGCTCCCCAGCCAAATTGCATGCACTGAAGGTAAAGTAATTCATCCCCCGGAATACAATGGTGTAACAGGTGTTATAGAACTGCATTCCCGGAGGTTTTACATGGCATACAGTCAATTGAATCACAAGGATGATATAAGATGTCACTCTCCAAGGACTTACCCTGGATAGGCGACTTGTTTTGTTTTTCCATATATCAACTGATAAATTACACTCTCAGCTAACATGGGAGAATGTTTAAACATGTCGCTGTTGCTTCTGTCTGTGAAAGTTGCTCTGCCATCAGCCAACTGAATAAAAGCCCAACCATAACTGAGTCGGCATCATCATCTGGAACTCCAACATTGACATGCCATTTTGATGGCATGGTAAGTTTTTTGACAGCAAACACTTTCAATGGGAGGGAGGGACCGGCAATAAGTGCTTGTGATTGGACAGTGATTGGACTCAAACTTCCTTTTATTTTTTATCTTCAACCTCCTCATCTCTGCAATTGTTGATTCTTGGCGCTCAAGTCAAGGTCTGCTTCTGCACTTTTGCCACAACAGCAGTGCGCTCCTCTTGTTTTTTACGCATTCCTTTGCACTATGGAATTCACACAGTCGGTCTCAGCTGAAATTAAAAGAATAGACTTCTATTTATGTACTTGACACATCACTTGGATCAGCAAAGTGAGTGTTGAGAACTGTATATGATAGGATATATGGGTTTGTTGAGCTTCCTGTTAGGTGTAGCCCGAAGGAAAGAAGGTCTCTTTCAAAGTCCTTTTCCTTCTACCTTCGTCAAAATGCCGCATTAGCATTGTCATTCTGTTTTATTTTTCTGCTTCTTTCTAATTAGTATCTCGCTGGCAAATTCAGACCCACATTCAATGAATTATCCACTGTTAGAAGATGGTGACATTCGGTTTCTGGCGCAAGTTTACCACTAGTGAGTAATATCGGTGAGCTACCACAAGATAACTATGGAATAGGAGGTTCTTCTCACATAACAGAGGCAGGCTCACTCTTGCACGGGACAAATGCGGTGCCATCCTTTTTATGCTTTCAACAAAGTTTCAGAGCATCATATTTTTGTCATTTTTCATGTATCAACAGTTTGACGTATGGCTACATACCTATTCTCCTGTGGCTTGCTCACCAATTCACCTGCATTCCTGTGAAGATATGTTTGTGGTCCTCAAGGAGAGCAGTCCTCTTTATCTTGCCTTAAGTTCTCATGAGAAGGTCCTCAAGGAGAGCAGTCCTCTTTATCTTGCCTTAAGTTCTCATGAGAAGAACCTGGGAACACCTCAGAAGTTCTGCGTCCTTCTGAACAGCACGTTCCATATCCCTTTTGATGATGTTCATCAGGTAATGGTTCTTATGGTGCACTACAATTTCAGTAATATCCAGAGTTGTTGATCAATGATCATGATTCCTCTTCTGAGGAGCCTTAGATACAGCAAAAGGTTCAGACAACTTTTCCTTGCAAGATTTTGACATGTCTAGCAATTCTTTATGTGGCCTTTTGAACTACCTTTAAGGATCTCATATTAGTCATCTAGCATTCTCGAACTTTAGTAGTACACTTGCAGGTACGGGATACAAAAGATACTAGGATTTGCAAGTTACTGTCATCATGTCTCGTCTGCCAAGGAAAGGGTAAGCATATTTACTTCCTATTTCCCTGCATTATTTGCTTCTTATCATTAATTCAACATACATACCTTCTCATTACGGTTTTCTCAATTTTTTATTGGGGATGCTGTTTTATTTATCAATTTAACTTTTCCCTCTCAATTTGTTAATTAAGTCTCTAGGATAGGGTAAAGTGTATCCCAGAAACTTAGGTGACCTGTAGTTGACATTTGTGGGCAGAAGTCATTGTTTACGGGGTGACGGAGGTCAAGAGAATCTGCTGGATCTGTATATAATCATGTGCACGAAAGTACGGCTAAGAATACAGGATGGAGGAGGAAAAAAACTGGAATACCACTTCAGCTCTCAAAACTCTAGGGAAATAAATATGCAGAAAAATCTGGATGCACCTCACAACCATCTTCAACTGAGGTACAACTCATTGTACCGATTGAGAGCTGCACTTGAACATTTAGCTGTCAATTTCTGTATTTTTTGGTAGTGAGAAGTTTATTATTGCTATGGTCTCACCAATGGTTGATAGTGTTTACAAATCTTGCATGTCATCTGGAGACATAATGCTAGATGTATCAGCAGATTAGCCAAACCATCAAACTTGGAGACTGGCCTTCGTCTTCTTGATGTCTTTAGACATTATCGATCTGTCCTGCTTGTACAAGTTCTTCAGAACACCACAGCTCTCTCTGCATACAAGGATAAAAAGTTTCCCTCCTGTATTTCATTTCTGGAAGGCAAACTGGCTCAAAACGTTGTCATTCAGTGGCCTTGGCTTTTACAGGTTCGTATATGAAGACTGGTTCATGCCACGTACTGCCGCTAAACTGAATTTTCCTATCTTCCGGGACAAGGAGTGTCAACAAGAATCTAGGGAGGGCAACCTTTAATGTCTAGACTCGTGCTATTTCAGAGACGGCTCTTGATTTTCATATCAATGGGAAAATAGGAAGGGGAATTTGTAAATCTAATGGTATCATCCACAACTGTAATGATGATCAGAAATGTTTTCTCTTCGGTGATTGAGCATAGAACTATTTCTAGATATCCTCAGACATCATCTTCACTCATCCAGATTGATTTTCTTTTCTGTTTATAGTTTCATTGTCACTCAACAAATGGCTGGCTCGAATTAATAAACACCAAAGCGGTCCAAGACAATGAACGAAAGTGAAAACTCCAATGAAGAAACTGAAGTGCCATTTCTACATTTATCTTTTTACATGAAAGGTTTCTAATTTCTTAGGAATTTGCAGATTATTCCGATTATTTGAAATGTCAATGACAATTCAATCCAAAAATCTAAATTTTAGTTGACAAAGGGAAAAAGAAAAAAAGAAGATTGCTCGCCTCTGGATCAGCATATTGGAAGCAAGGAATCAATGAACAAACGTACAGATGATACACAATTCACTGGATAAAGAAAACCAATCCCTATCATCTTACAATGCCACTTTCAGAATTTTTTTTAATCCTTTGAACTTCATTAGCTTACCCAGTCGCTCTCCAGGCAACATTAGAAACATCTAACTCATTGAACAGACACCTAGTTATCCCTTGTTCTTTTTCTGGCTCCGCCGTTCAGCCTCCCTTTCTGCAACCAATACACAAAATTCCGATCCTAGCATCTCATGTGGGTCCATGTTCTGGGAGACACCCAGATTGACTACTTCCATGACCACTTCTATTGTGACGACAAATCCTAACATAGATAAGACACGTATGGCATTTGCAATTCTGCATATGTTCTGCCTTGTCTCCAATGGGGTGTATGTCTGCTCTTGCCCTTCAAGACTCGTGGAGTGATCATTTGTTTTTGAAGTCTGTGAATCAGGCTTGTCCACTTGATCCACCAACATTTCATCCTTGGTTTCCACGTGCTCGCCAACCCAGACAAATCCATTGCAACCAAGTATTAGGTCAATGCCGTACTCATCTAGGTAGTGCCAGTGCTGCTTTCGTCTCTTTACAAGATAAGAAGGGATTGAGAGAAGTTGTCCCCGCTGAAGCTGCAAGAGTACAATTGAGAAGGTTAACACAAGTGTGTTCTATCAACAGCATCAAGAAATGATGCACAATGAGCAAGTCCAAATGCATGAAGATGAGCATATTAACAGAAACTGCAGCTCAACTGCGAGTTTCAATCAGTCATGGCATTCACAAAGAATACACAAAAACACTTTCTTATATATATTATTTCATCCTAAGCATGGATTCCAATCCCCTCAGTTTATTCCCTTTGCAAAAGTTCGAGCACTAAAATCAGTCTTTCCCAGACTCTACTTAAGTGGAACAACAGAAAAGCAGAAGTAACATGCATAAAAGAAGGAAGAGAATTATAGAATAACCATTCAACAGATAACCCCAGTAAAAGGCTTTGTATTCTCTAGATACAGGTTTACGAAAACATAAATCTTCAGGCCTCTGCATCTAAAGCACAAACTGCAAACCTTTCCATACTTCTGACTTCTTGCTTGGAGGTGCAGACCATCATGCTGAAAGCCACGGACTTCTGCCTGAAAGGGAAAAATAAAATACCCTTACATTAACCTGAAGATCTGCTAGTCAATTCATAGACCAGGCTCACCATTGTAAGAGACACAAAGATAGGAAATTTGACTTACACATATGACATCATTCTCTTCGAAAATACTGCGCATGTTAAGCTCATCCTCTGCAGTTCGTCGCCTCTAACAATCAAAGCAGGAGAAAACAGAGAAAGTTCAGCAATGAGCTTTAAAAGCTTATCTGTATGAAAGCAAGCTTATCTACTTCATGACTCCAAGAAATATGGACGCAGCATATTTGTAAGGGATTATAAAATCTGGTAGTTGCCCAATAATGCGATATGACTGATAAGTATCGATGGAACTGCAAGTAGGAAAACGAAAGAAAATCCTTCTAAGCCAAATTGCTCGTTCTAGAATCACTATCATACCAACCATTAGAATTATATGTCCCCTAAGAATCTACATAGGCCCCATATCAATCAAGTTATATCTGCCCATCAGACAATCATTGAGCCTCAGGAGTGATTAGAAGACATCACTCTCCAAGGACTAAGAAAAAGATGAGTGCTTCACATTGTGCATAATCATGTATTCTACAAAAACAGATCTTGAAAACTATGGTGTAACTAACTTATGCACACTATAAGTTTATGGTAGAGTTGGCAACACGTATGAAACATTGTCTATAGAGAACTTTTTTCCTTCGTATGTTGGCTTTTCTGTTTCAAGGATTTTCCAGCATTCTAAGATTCATTGAACAGAATAAAGACTACAGAACTAGTAGCTCTCATCATTCCACTTTATCACAAATCCAATCATTCTCAATCTGTGTGATAACTATTAATACAGAAAAAAAACCCAAACAACAGAAGATTGCATATCACCTGTGCAAACATACAAAAGCCAAAGCATCTAAAAGGAAAAAAAAAGGAAAAAAAAGAAAAAGAACATGCTACATAGTTACCTGAATTCCATCGGGCAAATTAATTGAAGAAAGCATTAACACAGCATCTTGACTATAATTTATATCCAGTCGCCAAC
Organism: Eucalyptus victrix; assembly: GCA_016097545.1. Taxonomy (NCBI): domain Eukaryota; kingdom Viridiplantae; phylum Streptophyta; class Magnoliopsida; order Myrtales; family Myrtaceae; genus Eucalyptus; species Eucalyptus victrix. The sequence continues at coordinate 14,401,601 of CM027842.1, forward strand.
GCTTTGGAGCTACCTGAAATATACAAACTGGGAAAATTGAATGAAAACTTCTCACATTAAGTCCTAAAGGTAAGACGATGTTACCATAAGATAGATAAACAGAATATGCAGGTTTCACATAGTTTCAGCAGATATGCAAGAGAGACATTGCAGCCTGGCAAATTGTCAGCACCAAGGTCACTAACAAGAGAAAATAATTTGCATTTTTGCTGCAAAGTTACAAACAGATATTAAATATTGGGTGACATGGGATATCAAACTTCATTTATCCGGTGAACAAAATAGAGAGCCCTTTCCTGGCAAGCTAAATGAATCAACTCTACATTTTTATCATGCATATGAAATTATCTACATCCATCTTCTGCCATCATATAGAGAGGAATAATATCCTATGCTACCTTGCAGTTAAGCTTTGCAAAACAAAAACCAATAATGGTAATTATTGATGAAAAGGAAAATTGAAATAAAGCATGCATGGTTGAGGCTATGTCGACATTCACATGCGCACATATTGACAGGAGTTATTGACATATGGTTCAAGTACATGGACGTTCACTTGATATTCGTACGCACCAACTAATTATGAAATTGCATAGAGTATTTCACCTCAATAACGCGTCCAACAATGATGTCTCCGACCTCCGGCTTGTATCTACACTCATTGTGACATTAATGGAAGAAGAAGAAGCAGAAGACTTGTTTCAGAAGGTCTAAAGAAAATAAGAAAAGAAACGAATAGCATCTTCTCGTCCAGAAAAAAATTCTGAAATTTTGATACCTGGCTCGCAGAGTACGAACATAGACCAGCTTGTTGACTCGCTCAACTACTCCACAAACCGTAGCAACAACTTCGCCATTGAGCTCGGTGGTTCCATGGCCCCTGGTTTCCACACAATAAACACAACCTGGTTAAGAAAGACGTAAAAGAAGACAATCAATTATGCGTGTACTTGCAAAGATAACCCTGCAATATGCTGAGGCCAGTTTCAAAATTTGCAGAATCAAGTCCTTTTAAAACTAGGCGCACTTAGCAAAACCGAACGTCTAGGTAAAAGTATCATATCCCATGTCAAAACACATAATTTATGAGGGATATTAATATAAAAACTGAATCAAGTCAGCATCAGTACTTGAGAAAGCCGTCCTCGTAGTTGACAGGGATCGTGTCGGCAACAGTGACGGAGGCATTGGAGTTGGCCTTCGTCGACAAAGCCTCAAGCTTTTCGAGCGCTCTCTGCAGCCTCACCTTCTGGGTTTGAGTCAGCGGGAGCTGCAACCCTCTCATCTCTCACCTTCTTGCTGCCCCCTCCTCCCTCACTGCCGGCTGCAGAATCCTCCGCCGTATCTTCCTTCTAGTCCAAATAAACCGAAACCGATTTCCCGAGAATCGGAACGTCACTAAACATCGATACCATGAACGTGCTACAGAATATCATGAGAAGTACTATAATCCAACATAGAAGAAACCACAAGAACAGAGCATCACGGCCTAAAGCACTAGAACAGAAACAAAAGCCGGAGCAAAGTGACACGAAGCTACGGAAGAACGAATCAATCGGTTTACTCAGCCATGAACGACGCAAACATAAAAAGGGCTCAACGAAGCAGCACCGCGGGACGGGGATCGCGAGGCTCGAGCGGGCGGACTCACCTGTGCAAGCGGCAGCTCCGGCCGCGGCGGCGGTGGCGGCGGTGGCGGCGGCTGATTTGATCCTCGGTTGATGGTGGAGACAGGAGAGGTCGGAGCAGTCTGAGGTTTAAGGGAGGGTTTGTCGGATCGATCCGACCCGCGTCGTCTCAGGTCTTAAACGACAAGCCCAAGCCTCCGTTTTCTATTTTTTCCTTTCCTATTTTCTCCTTTGTTTTTTTTTTATTTAAGTCGAAATTAAAATCGATCGAGATATTGGGTAATGTAATTAATTAATTACCAACGCATTAGTTCTTGAGCTAATAAATAGAAAATTTATATTCCGTTTGTTGATAGAGAACCTTCTTTGAAGGGGCCCCAATGTTGGTAGTCGATCCATTCCGGAGGGATCAGTTCTTGGAATTATAAACTAGACCAAAAGGATCGATTTCCAGTTTTTAGAACTAGGGACTGGACCAAAGGTCCATGTAACTAGATAGTTGGTTTCAATCAAATTGGTCAAGTTGAAAGGAGAAATTGTTGAAAAAACTCAAAGAAAGGGAAAGACTTGAAAAAGGAGACTAGTCATGAGTGTTGTGAGATAAAAGGAAAAGATCAAAAGAGAAAAGAAGGTGTGCATGAGATATTTAATAAATAAATAAATAAATAAATAAATAATTGGTCCAATTTGGGAATTGGGAACTAAACCGACACTTCTTGGAATTAGACCCAATTGGCCGATTTGATCTAGTCTAGACGATTCTCGATTCAATCAGTTTGTTTTGCTTGCCCCTAATTCATTCCCGTTCCTTCATTTTGGTATTGGGCCAAATTTCATATTCAAGCTCCAAAGCCCACACCCACCAGAATTAATTTGTATTAATAAATGTAATTTGAAAATTAGCTAGTAATTATTGATACTCTTAAGTAGTTAGTTCTTATGCAAATCGAAAGCAAAAGCCTAACACAAAAACAAATACATGGCGTGAGGTGTTGGATTCAGAAAGTGCGTGAATCTATGCTTTTGAATGACAAAATTTAAGGTGCACTTAAGAACTATCATGTTGATTTTTTTTATGATAATATATTTTGGTTTAAGTATGTTATTTTGTTGGACTGAGTAAGTCCTAAAATTGCTTCATGATCCTCAGCATCCTTTGATGTAAAACACTTAGAGGGTAGAGAAATGTACAGGGCTTGATAAAATATATTGTGCTAAATACAGGGTCTAAGGCGTGCGAATATCGATACGCTAAAACAAAAAATACAGTCCTATCAACCTACCGATAGTAAATCCATTGGATAGGTCCACACCCATTGGAATTAATTTGGATTAATGAACATATTTTGAAAATTAGTAAGTAATTATTGATACTCTTAAGTAGTTAGCCCTTAAGCAAATCAAAAGCAGAAGCTTAACACAAAAAACAAATACATGGTGCGAGGTGTTAGATTAAAAAAAGTGGCAAATCTATACTTTTGAATGACAAATTTTACGGTGCATTCAAGAACTGTCATGCTGATTATTTTATGATAATATATTTTGGTTTAAGTACATTATTTGTTGAAAAAGGAGTACGGGGCTAGGCCAAAAACATTAATGTCTTTAATGTAAGCCCAATACTCTAAAAAATCTTCAACTTTAGCTCTTATCCCAATTTCACATTTTGTCTCATAACAAATCTCCACCTTGGGAAAAAATATTCACTGGTTGCTAATCACCATGTCATTGTCTTACGTGGCGTGTGTAAGCCTAGTTGGGCCACTAACAAGTCAACATGTGTTTGTTTTTTTTTTTTTTTTTGGGGTAAAGGTCAACACGTGTCTGTTGATGTGGATTAAAATAATAAACTGAAAGCCTGTTTTTTCTCTCTCCTATGCTCTACTACTTGCTGCATTTTCTCTCTCCATTTTTCAACGAAAAGGGTGCTTCTTCTTCCCGCTTTTGCCTCTCTTTTCCTCAAGCACTCCTCTCCTCTCTATCTTGAGCCCTCTCACTCACCCTAAGCGCTTCCATCTCACCTTTGTCTTCGTCGCCGTCATTGACTTTCTAACTATGGCTCTAGCAATCACTGGCTACCGACTGGCCTCTCGAGCTTCTTTAATTTCTACTCCTTATTTGGTCCCAATTTCGGGCTCAAGTACGTAACCAAGGATTTTAAAGCAAAAGAGGTTTGTGAGGCTAGATATACTGGTGGTGGTGCTAAGTTTTGGGGCTTCGGCGACACCGGGACGGCCGCAAGGGATATTGTGGTGGAGGAAAGAAAGGTGTATGGGGACCGTAAGACCTCTCTTTCTCCTTTGCCTTTTTTTTTTTTTCTTTTCTATCGCCTCTATTCCGGGAGGCATGGAGGCTTGGTGATAGTGGCTGCTTTGGCTTCTAGGTTGAGCTGAAGTCGGAGAGCTTATGAGGAGGTTGAGAGGGAGAGTTCTTCGTCGGCCCTTTTGACTTCTGAAGCAAGACGCATCCGGTCGTTCCCACTAGAGTATTTGTCATTGTGACCTTTGGTATGAAAGTTTTATTATTGTTGCTATGAGGAAGAGCACATAAGTGATAATTGTCCATGGTCTACACTTGCTCCAATTAAGAGGCAAGAGGGACAACTTAAAGCAAGAAAAGCATTACTGTTTTAGGAATAAGTATGTCCATATATAGGCCCTTCTTTTGGGCTTTGACTGAGTACAAACATTCTAATGCTTTTCTTGCTTTTAGATTTTACAGAGGGATTCCACTGAGTGCGCTAAGGGAGAGAATGATTTGCTCGGTTCAGTGAAGGTGGAGTATTTTGATTAATTGCTTTTGTTTTGAATACCTTTATGTGGATGTTTTGCTGGTTGCAACTTTATGAATTGATTCCTTTATGTATCTCTTTCATGGAAAAGTAATGACTTGTAAATTAAAATTATGTCATATTAGAACTTATGGTGTGACACATTTTTGGATAATGGCACAATTTTCTCTTAGATGAACTTGAGTCTAATGGCTTTTATTTTCTTTGTTTTTTCTTTTGGGGGGGGGGGGAGGGGGAGTTGGTGGGACAGAAAGTTTATCTCTCGGTGATTTGTAGTGTGAGTCCTTTAATAGGTAAGAAGTTGATTTAAAACATAATTGCGTAGTTTGTGATTTGATATAAAATGTAAGTAAGAATATGAATAATTGCATTAGGAATCTGCAATGAAAAATGTTTCTCCACACATTGATGAATTTTGTTTTGATTTGGATGCTCTTTTAATGTATTTCACTTCAATAAGTTTAATGGAATTTTCACTAAAATAATATTGATTTCTCGAGATAATTTTCTTCATGTTTACATATCAATCCCTCGAATGGAATAATGAGCTTATGGAAGAACGCAGGAGAGGCGAATCACCTCTTGTTTTGAGCGAGGATGTATGTGTTGCAAACTCTATGAAGAAAGAGGATAGTGTTATTATTGTTCCAAAATAAATGAATGGGATAGACTTCTCTGAATGAGGTAATACAGGTTAATTTTAAATTTTTTTCCTTTCTTACCCGTTTTTATTTGCCTCTAATACTGTCTAATTCTTCAAAGAAATGTGGCATGATTGTTGAGCTTAGTTTGTTTTCATTGGGATAGAATAATTTTCCTTTTCTTTTTAACTATATAGGAATGTATACATTTAGAAGCCAAAATGTTTGGATCAAGTCCAGTAACAAATGAAATTGAGGCAGCTCTCCCCTTGTCTTATAGAGGTCTTTGACTTTCTTTGAGCTCACTTTAATCAACTATTGTTTTTATCTCATAGTTTATTTCTTTTTCCTTCTGGTAGGGATATTTCTTCAATTACTAGGAATAATTATAATTCTCACTCCCCATAAAGTTACAATTGGTGATAAAGTGATCATTTTTTAGTGGTAGGATCGTTATTGATGTGAAAACTATAATGCTCTTGCGACCTTTTGCACTTTGAATCCTTTTCACATATGTCTTGCACTCACATTATGTCAATTATAACCTGATCTTTGCTCTCTGCAGCTGCATTAAATCTGTAATGTCACTAAACTTTGTCATGGTTATGGGAATGATTTGAAATTGGTGGTGATTGTTGTGGTGATAGCTATTACCCTTCTTGTTGCTTAGAAGAAATAACTCCCTAGTTTTTGAACACTAGATTATCAATACTTATCATTTGGAAAAAAAAAGAAAAAGTAATGGATCATTTCTCATTTTCTTTGGTAGGAGGAAAAAAATCATTTTATCAGAATGATTATTCTATAACTATAAGTAAGGAGAAAATATGGGTCTCAATCTTTCAAGATTCTTGCTCTTAATGCTTTTTATGATCACTTTTGTTTTGTAGATGAGAGAAATATCAAAGTGAGGAGGAAGTGGCTCTTGGTTGGGGAAAGCATGTCAGAAAAGCTATTTCTTATAGAAAATCATATGCAGCACATCCAAGTGAAATGACCAATGAGGTATTTTATTTGAATTGCCTTCTCTTATGCTGTTAGAGCTGGAAAATTTAGAATAAGAGAAGCGTATCGATTGTTCATTTGGTTAAAAGTCACTTTTATTTATGTACTTCTTCATAATAACTTCAGCTTTGAACAATAACTATTGTTTTGAACGTTGTTATTTGATATATTGTAGATTTTGAGAGGAGTTTTAAAAGGTAAACTCGCTCTCATGGATAATAATTTTCATAATAACTTGTGTGCAAGACACTCAAATTTCTATCACAAATGATTCAATCCAAAAAAACAATTGCATGATCAACTCATTTTTGTGGCTGTAGCGCAATGATTATAAAAGTGCGTTCTTTGTTTTCCATTGTCATTTTGAATTTCTTCTATGGTTTTGTTTTCTTTGATACTTCTCTAAATAGTTCTTTTTAGCGAATATCATGCTTTCGAATTCATGAAATTGAATGTACAATTACAATTTTGAGTTTTTGTTCGTCTCTAAATTACTTTTACATTCCCATATGGACTGAGTACTGGCATTGGGTAGCATCACTTCTAAAAGTCTTTAAGCTTGTGATTACTTTGGTTTGTGTCGACATTGACTGGAATGATGAATTTGATTCATACTTTCGTATCAATATCCATATTAAGTTTTCATGTAATGATAATTGCTAACAATTCATTTATCTTTCCCCATTCTCTTGTAAGTTTTCTTTTTTCTAGTCCCTCAAAAGTCTTTGATGATGTCTGACAAAGTTGGGCTATTTGTCTAGATTTTTTTTTCCTGCCAAATTGTTTAATGTGGGATTTCATTTATTTGCTTTTGGAACTATTGACCATTCATGCATAAGTTACTTCTACTGTGTGAAGCTAAATATGATTATTTATTTATTTATTGTGGGTTGTATCTTTGGAAACTCTTTTGTTGAATTCATTATGTAACGGCAAGCTTGTTCATGGTGGTATGTTGAGCTTGTAATTGGAGGAAGTAAAGTTCATGTTAGCTGCAAAACCAAGAGTGAGAACAAAAACGAGAGTGCCCCGTAGATAAGTGAGTATGACATTTTTTATTATGACTAAAATATGCATAGTTTACAATCTTTTGAAGTCACTAACTTACATTTGTACAAATTTTCGACAAATTATTCTGAGTACTCTGCTACTAGCTCGACTTGTTCTAAGAATAAATGGGTATGATCCATCTTTTTAGAATTAAAGTTAGTTTTCCATTTATTTGTCTTCTTTAAATGATTGGATTTTTTTTTTCAAAAATTTGTAGAGGCCGCAGAAGATAATATCATTGTGCATAATGTTGATAAAGAATTTCAATTTAGAATTGGTATGACATTTGTTAATGAGAATGAAACATATAAGATATACAATGTATATACAATTTCCAAGAGATTTGGAGTGAGAAAATGACAAAAGGCTAATAATAGTAAATGAATATTACGAACATGCATATTTCTTTGTAATTGTAAAAGACACTTTCCACTAATCCCACCTCATAAATAAAGAGATGTACTGTAAAGATAATTCGATGTCAAGCTTGTATAAAATTCAAAATAAAAAATGGAGTATGAATAGTGGACAAGTTTAAGGATGTTTATAATCATCATTTCATCGATGATAAATAGAAATACCTCATACGATCATACTATCACATGTTGAATACTAATAAAAGTATTGTGATTTCTATGGCTATAGATAGTATAAAAGGCTACAAAAGCGTATTTCTACCTTAGTGGTGAAGTAAGGGGATAAGAGAATATTGATTTTACTTTACGTAATTGTCAAAATTTCTTACAATTAAAGAGAATGAACTTGATTAGTGCAGGTGATTGTCAAAGTCTCATTAACCATTTTAATTGCTTACAATCAAATGGAAACGATTTTTCTTATACATTTAAACTGGATGAGAAACAAAGATTAATCAACTTTTTCTAGTCTGATAGTGTATCCAAACTAAACTATAAAAGTTTTGAAGATGCGGTGGTATTTGATACAAATTATCGTATAAATAAGTACAATATGATATGCGCTCCTTTCATTAGCTTGAATCATCATTGGAAGAATGTTTTCTTTGGTAGAGCATTTTTATTGGATGAAACAATTACTTCTTTCGTTTAGGCATTTCAATATTTTACACAGACAATAGGTAATAAAGCACCCAAGACTATTTTCACCGATCAAGATCATGCCATGGCGAATGGCCGTTAAGGCTGTTCTTCCAAATACTAATTATCGTTTATGTGTATGGCATATTGGGAAAACTGCTACATATCATATTTGGCATATTCTTGGAAAATAAGGTTTTCGTGATAAATAATAATATAAGTTTTTATATTATTGTGAATCTGAATTAAAAATGGAGAATGTTTGGAAAGATATGTCTCAAGAATGGAGCTTGGGGAACCACAAATGATTGGACAGCATGTACCGATTGCGTCATAAATGGTGTCCTGCATTTGACCGAGATACTTTTTCTGTAAGAATCATATCTATACAAAGAAGTGAGAGCACAAATAATGTCTTTCATGATATGGCATGTAAAATTATGAGTTTGTCTGAATTTGTCAGTTATTATGGGAAACAAATAGAAAAAATGCGCAACTCTAAAGTTGTTGATGATTTTGAGTGCGCTCGAGGAAAGCCGTAAATTGTAGTTGAAAATAGTGGAATTTTGAAACATGCTACAGATGTTAGGGGTGAGCGTGGTTCCCGGGTAGAACCAGGAACCGGAGGTTCCAGTTTAGCTCCAGGTTCTTAAGGGACGGTTCCGATTCCTAATTCCCAATTCCCCTTTTCTGGGAACCGGCGGTTCTCGGTTTCGGTTCCGGTTCCTAGGAACCGAAACCGAAACCGGAACTAGAACCGGAACCGGTTATGTTAGGTTAATAAAAAAAAAGCCCCAAATTAATTTACCCTAGTCTCAGACTCTCAGTTCTCACTTTCACTTCACGCTTCTTCTCTTTGTCTTTGCTCGACGCTGCTCTCTGCTCAGTGCTTGCCCTCGACGAGTTCCTCAACAAATCTGCTCACTGCTCAGTGCTCGCCCTTGATGAAGTGCTCGCCCTAGACGAGTTCCTCGACAAATCTGCTCACTGCTCAGTGCTCGCCGTTGACGAGTTCCTCGATAAATCTGCTCACTGCTCAGTGCTCGCCCTCGATGAGTTCGTCGACGAATCTCCACACGGAGTTGAGCCTCAAGTCCCTTGATGAGTTCCTCTATGGCAAGACCTACATCTCTGTGTAATGCTTCCTCAACGAGTTCCTATCCAACAAGAGCTACATCTCTAGGTAACACTTCCTCGACGAATTGGGCGATCACCTTCTCGGATCTCCACATGGAGTGAGGCCTCAAGTTCCTTCCAAGTGGTGGTATTGGCCGGCGGTTTCTCGAAGAAGCTCGTCCCCCTCGTCTCTAAGGTCGCTCCCTCAACCTTCCTGCGGTTCGGAGATTTTCTCCGAGGAACTAATGCGTTCTACTTAGAGAACGATTCTCGAAGGCTTTTCTCATCCTTCTTCGTCTTTGTTTATATTTTTCATCTTGGTTCAAATTTGTTGCAGGAGGTGCCGAAGGTGCTGCTTCCGGTGGCCAACCGCCCTGTCCTCTCCTACGTCTTGGAGCCCCTGGAGCAAAGTAACCTCAAGGATCTCATCGTTGTGAGTTCTCTCTCCCGCTCGTTCTCTTTCTTTGCCCTAATTGGGGTTGCCAGCATGTTGTGGTCTGCATTCACAAGCGCTTTTTGGTGCGTCTTTTGGAACGAGAAAAATTAGCTTTGATTTTGCTATGCCAGATTTTTGTGCAGTGCTTCCTAGTTCCTAGGAGTAATTTGATTGCAATAGATGATCTAACTAAAGTATAAGTGTATGAGTTTGTTCTTTCTGTGATGTGGAATTTGGTCAAGATTACTGATTGCGTCTTCTATCTTGTGCTTCTGATTGTTTCTGGAATTTAGTCCTCCATTGGCCATTGAAGGCTTAATAGTGCCTTAGCATTCTTTGTAGAAGGTATGAGTTGTTAGTAAATGGATATTGGTCATCAAAGATGGTAAAGAGAAACCTGATCATGTGGTTTCCGTGAAAATTGGTTTTCTCTTGTTTTTTACTGTGAGGAAAACTTGTTCAGAATAATAAGTCAGGCTAGAAAGTTAGTAATGGAACATCAAGGAAGAAAAGGATGGTTGGTTTCATCATCTACAACTATCTCTTAAACTTATATCGTGTAATTATGTAATCCTTACAAAGGGTCCCATGTATTTTCTAGTCTGAGGAATAACTTAAGATAATTTTTTGTGTAACTTGTGGCTCATTGGGTAAAGATTTTACAAATGCAATTGATGTCTCGATTTTAGAGAGTTTATCTTTGCACATATGGATCTTGACTGTGTGTTGGCACCTACGCTCTTTTAGTAGGTGTTTGGTTTTTCCATTAGTCTAAGTCCTTCATCTATGTTTTTTTTTAGATAAACTATCGTGAAGTATGCGGCATGATATATTTAGAGTTAGAAACCTGTAAGTGGCTAAGTGCAAGAGATAACTTGGCATACATGGCATTCGGAAGGTTCCACCTTGTGTAAATTATGCATTTGTAGTTAACCTGTATTAATTATTCATAAATTCTTAGATAAATAACGCATCTCCAAGTGCTTTTTTTTTATCAACAAAGTAATCGTAGAAGAGAATAGTCCAACTTGTAAAAGGAAGAGAAGTATTTAGCTGTTAACTTTGCTCAGGTGCATTTGTAGATTTTCATTGCATTCCATGGGGCGGATCCAATTGTTTGATCTCTTTCCTTGTATATGATATCTAAATAAGGAATGCTACTTGTTGGAAACCCATAATGGAAACTCTATACGTACCATCAAAAGATATGCCAATTTTACATTTTGGATCCAAATTTTACATACCATCAAACCAAATCCAAACTCACATGCTCAAATCCAAATATACATGAAAAGAGAGGTCGATTTTATTCATAACATCTAGTTGTACTTTCTATCATGTTATCTTTTTAATTTTTTTATTTGGTTGATTTTATCCAAAGAAAAAGTGAAGAGCTTGGCTGTGCATCTTTGGAGTAGGGTGAGGTTGTTGGCAATGTTGGCAACAAAGTCGTTTTAGGTCCTAAGGGAAGTTGGAAGACCAGTGCTCTCAGCAGCTTCTCTTAGTTGATTCTTGGTGAAGAGCAAACCTCACTATGGAATAGCTCCAACTTATAAGTGCAATATTTTAAGTATGAGAGAAAACTTCACTTGCTTATATTTCTTGTTGATTCTTGCATGTACAGACAATCTTGGGCTGCTCCCGCTGTCTTAAAAGAACCTGATTGCTGTAGAAGAGAATGAATCAATAAACTCAACTCGCTCGCATTGAACAAAAATAGAATTGTCATTTGGAAGCAATTCTCCGTGAAGGCAATTCTTCACAGCCAACCTTTGCATCAGTTCCGCTTATATCTCCATAGTAGCATCTACAAATTAGTCAAAGGAACAAGATAAACAACCGTATTAAAGTTTCAATAACATCATTTGAAGGAGCACAACTCAATTTCCCAATAGACTACGTACAGACCAATCTCTAAGGTAAAATAAGTTCTCCCAATGTCTCTAATTTTCCTTTTCCTTCTTCAACAAACAAAAAAGAAGCAATTCCCTCGCCTCCCTCTTTAAAAATTAACTCAGGAAATTATTATAATGAAATAATATGTTAAAAGCAACAATTCTATATCTTTCACAATTCTGTAATTTATATATTTGGTATCACATTTATAAATTTTTGGCTAATGGGTATCATTATATGAGTTGCACTGAAATAAATGGGTTCATTTTGGTGTTTCATTTCTAGTTTGCTATTTATTTTGAAATTTCTAATTATATTATATTATTATTTGTGTAGTGCGAAGTTAATGTATCAAGATAACACATCAATGGAGGTGGAGAGACGTGAGGAGATGATTCCGATCACGGAATTAGAGTTTTCTGGTTATGAAAATGAAGAAGAGGCACCCCATACCACGAGTGCCACGAGTAAGGTACCTGGTTCTCATCTTTCTTAGGATAAGAAATATACATTTGAATGCTGGAATCATTATACGAAAATCAATGATAAGGATGGAAAACCAAATCAAGTGAAGTGCATTCATTATGGGAAAATGCTTAAGTATCGTGTTGCTAACGGTACTTTTGCGATGAGGAAGCACTTGACCACATGCAGAAGGTTTCCTCATAATGTAGATAAGAGACAAAAATTCTTTGTACCATGTAATGTAGACATGGCTGGCAAGTTAGGAGGTGATTCTAATACCGATGGTATCTTGTCAACATGGTCATTTAATCAAGAACGTTGTAGAGGAATGCTTGCTCGGTTCATCATCATTGATGAGCAACATTTTTCCTTGATTGAATGTGTTGGATTTCGTGAATTTGTCAGTAAGTTACAGCCTCTCTTCAAACATATATCACGTTTCACAATGGCAAAAGATTGCACGAAATTGTATATAGATGAAATAACTTCTTTGAAAAATTATTTTCGACAGATTAATTCTAAAATCGCACTCACGACCGATACATGGAGCTACATTCAAAATTTGAATTATTTGCATCTCATTACACATTTTATTAATGAAAATTGGAAGTTGCATAAAAGAATCATCAACTTTGTGGTAATACATAGTTACAGGGGTAAGGAGATTGGGAAAATGGTGGAGAAATGCATTTAAGAGTGGGGAATTGAAAAAAATGTGTCCACAATCACTGTGGATAATGCTAGCTCGAATGATATTGCAATTAATTATTTAAGGGATAAATTTTCCAAAGAAAAGTCGTTGATATTGGATGGTAATGTTTTGCACATGAGATGCACAACTCATATATTGAATTTGATTGTGAGAGATGACTTGACTACGGTACATGACTCCATTGCACTTATCCGGAATGTGGTTAGGTATGTGAAGAGTTCTCCCGCGAGAGTCAATGCATTTCAGTCTTGCATTAAGAGCGAAAATATCACTTATAAGGTTTCGGTAATTCTTAACGTTGCTACTAGATGAAATTCCACTTATCTCATGTTAGATACCGCCATTAAGTTCATAAAAGCTTTCCAAAAAATGGAAGACGACAATTTATCTTTTGCAAGTGAGCTGAATCATGAAACTTCTAGTGATGATGATTGGGAAAATGCCATTATTCTTTCAGATTTTCTAAAAGTATTCTATGATGCCACAAATCGGATGCCAGTGAGTTCATATATTACTTCAAATGATTATTTTGAAGGAATAGCTCTTTTATATAGATATTTGAAAGATGCGGTCAATGCTTCGGATCCTAGGCTTCAAGATATGGGTGTGAAAATAAAAGAAAAATTTGATAAATATTATAGAAGCTTGGATAAAGTGAATATGATGGTGTTGATTGTGGTTGTGTTAGATCCTAGAGCCAAGTTAAATTATGTGACTTTCTTGTATGGACAAATTTATGATGATAAATTGAAAGTTAAAGAAATGCATTACAAGGTGAATGATGCATTGGAGCGTTTATATGAATTTTATGAGCAATCTTCTCTTATTTCAAGTGATTGAAATTTTAGTGGACATAGTTTAGATGCAAGTAGTGGTGCTTCCAATGTTGATTTGGGTGATAGTGAAGGAATAAAAAAGTATGACGCCCAAGTTTAGAAGAAAATGTTTTTATACTCAAATGAATAAGGGTGTGATGACAACACGTCCGAGCTTAATCAATATCTTCAAGAAAAAAATGAAAAGGATCTTGATCTTGACCTTTTGATGTGGTGGAAGACTAATGGCTCAAAATATAAAATCCTTTCTTTGATGGCTTGAGATATTTTATCAATTCCCGTAATTATCGTTGCTTCTGAGTCAACTTTTAGTACATCGGGTCGTGTGCTTGATAACTTTCGATGTTCTTTAACTCCCAAAGTAGTTGAAGCTTTGATTTGAACTCAAGATTGGTTGAGAGCCATTCATGTACCGATTGATGTTGAGGAGTGCGTCGAGAATGTAGAAAAATTTGAGTTGGGTAAGTGACATTATTTATATCTTTACATATTGTAATTCTTTTTGTATATCTATAAGTGAATATTTTATTTAATCTCTTCTTTGATGAATAACAAGTTTGTTTATTATTTCTGCATTCATTTCCATTTTTTTAAACTAAAAATGAAAAAAAAAAACCTATTGGAACCTGTGGGAACCTGGAACCGACTCCGGAACCTGTGATAGGATAGGTTCCAGGTTTTAAAAAATGAGGAACCTGTACCCGAGGGTAGGTTTCAGGTTCCCAGCGGAAACTGTAAGGAACCGGGAACCGCTCACCCCTAATAGATGTATACACTCATGTCATTTATAGGAATTTTCAGGATAAGTTCTTGCATGTTTTGTCTATATTTATTTGTAGATTGGAAACTGATGGGACATTGCACACTTATATTGTGATAATTAAAAGTAGTGAAATAAGGCATATTGTTCATTTTACTCCGAGTGGTTTAACCATTACATGTAACTATAAGTTATTTGAAATGCGAGGATGGTTGTGTAAGCATGCTTTATGCATCTTGACAAATGTTGTAAATATTATAAGTATTCCTTCACAATACATTTTGAAGAGGTAGATAAAAGTAGCAAAATAAAGGGTTTATTGTGATATTGGACAAAGCTCTCATGTTGTGATAAAGTCAAAAATATTGTGCTTGAAAAGGTTGATGCAATTATCTTTCAATGTTATGAATATTAGTGCAAATCATGATATTACAGAGGAACTTGCAACTACAACCTTGCTGCATCTTCACTCTCATATCACAAAAAAAATGTAATCTTTGACGAGTAATGATTATATTAAAATTTTTAGTAAGAAACGATGAATCTGAAGATGTAGAACACTATGAAATTCGAATACTTGATCCCCTTCGGAGAAGACCAAAAGGTATACCAAATACTCAGTTGTAACGCGGTAGTAAAAAGCGAAAGAAAAAAGTGTCTTCATGCATTGGAGGCATTTCACATAAGGTGTGATGGTTGTTTAATTTTATAGAATGATTTCATTAATTAAAAGCATGAAGTTTATGATACTCTCACTTTTGTGCAGGATTGACCTTTTGCGGTCATTATTGTTGCATCTTCCTTCATTATACAATTTTTTTTGCTAACTTAGACTACACAATCTACCTTCTTTTGCCCTTAAGTTACTGATTATGGTTTGGAACCAGCATGAGTACACTGTGAAGCAATTAGGTTTAGAGAAAGGATAATCAGTAGAAATGGGAGCAATATATGCTACAAATTTTATGGTAAAAGATCTTAAGTTTAATACCTTAAAAAAACCCCAAACTGGTACATTTGTGACAAATTTACCCCAAATTATTTTTTTGACCATGAAAAACTCCAAACCGATACACCCGTGACAAATTTACCCAAACTAACTATAAAAAACACATTTATGACAAATTTACCCTAAATTAATTTATTCGACCACAAAAAAACTCTAAACTGGTAAATTTGTGACTAATATACCCTCCGAAAAATTAGATTAATACCACAAAAAAATCACAAAAATTATAAACTGTGATAAATAGAGTGTAAAATCTCAAATTGATATATCGATCAATTGTCACATGCTATTTAACTTTATAATTTAATAAGAAAATTTAAATAAAATTAACAGAGGGTAAATTTGTCACAAGTGTACCAATTTAGGGTAAATTTGTCAAAGGTATACTAGTTTGGGATTTTTGGCGGTCAAAAAAATAGTTTGGGGTAAATTTGTCACATGTGTACCGGTTTGGGGTTTTTCAAGGTATTAATCCAAGATCTTATTTATGCTTTTTTTTTTTAATGTTTTTCCGTCTAGATCTATATAATCTATCTCTCTCTTTCTCTCTTTCTCTCGTAGTCTTTAACACTGAGATTCATTTGATCTTTAAGAGACGTTTTCATTCCAATGTTGAGATGGACAACCAAGTTGCTTAAGCTGCTCAAAGGCTTCTTTGTATCATGTAGTAGTATTTTGATGCTTGTCTATCTACTTATTTTTGGACATCATTATAATATATTTTTAAATATCCAAAGAACGTAATTAGATAAAGTAAGTGCAAACTTTCTTTCATTTGTGTACTAGACATAAAATGATAGTTTCAACTCTTAAGGAGTGAAATTTGTTTGTCTCTTGGACAACAACTAGCAGAGTTGTTGAAGGAAAGCTCAACTTTAAAGGTTCAAGAGTGGTTTCAAAGAAGGTAATGAGTTTTACTTTTATATATTTGATGTTACGAGACTAGGTGACTCTTCCACTCACTTTAGTCATGGTTGAGAATTTAATTAGAAACAAATTGTATTGTGTCGCTACTGTAGTGGACCTGATGCAATCTCACTTTTTGATGATCTAGTCGAGATGAAATGTTGTTGCTTACCCTGAAGTGCTTTATTGGTGATTATTATCCAACTTTGGGTAGTCGAGAGTAAGTGGGACGATGAAAATTTATAATAGGCAGACTTGAGTTGAAATAGTTGGTTTTGAACTAAATGGATCTTGTTGTAGTCTTCATCCGAATAATTTGTCATTGATACCCATCTTGTGCTAGTATTTGTATATCTTGTGTTGGGAATTATTTTGGTTGTCTTTTTGTTATTATTAGATTAGATTATATTCGGCCATTCTCTTGGCTATGCAATTTTATCATGCATTTCTATATTTTAGTCATGTTCGTAAAATTTTGTGATACTTCTCATCCCATCTTCTCTACTAGAGAATTCACACTACAAATCACTAAGAGATAACCTCTCTGTCCCACCCAACCCCCCTAAAAAGTATAATAAAATAAAATAAAAGCCACTAGACCTAAGTTCACTCAAAGAGAAAATTGTGCTATTCTCCAAAAATGTGTCACATCATAAATTCTGAAACAGCAGAATTTTAATTTACTAGTCATTACTTTTGCATGAAAGAGGTACATAAAAGAATCATTTCATAAAGTTGTAACTAGTGAAACATCCACATAAAGGTGTTCAAAATTCAAGCAATTAAGTAAAATACTCTACTTTCACTGAACCGAGCAAATCATTCTCTCTCTCAGCGCACTCAATGAAAGCCTTGTGTAAAATTTGAAAGTAAGAAAAGCATTATAATGTCCTTCCTACCTCTAACACAAGTAAACAATATTGAGGCCACAAAAAATTACACTAGAATGCCCTTTTGATGCATATACTTTAGGGAAGCCATCAACCAAGCCTTTTGTAAAATGAGGCTGTGCTTGAACCTGAATTTTAATGGCTTCAAAGGGGCAAAGTGCCACATTTGCAAATGCTTCCGCAAAAACACTGTTGAGAAAAAAAAAATCAAGCTTTTGTTGTTGCCGACTAAGGCATCGGAGTAAACTCGTCTGAAGTACTTATAGAAATCGAATTTGCACCCACCTTGAGCACCATATCCAAAGAACTTGGGAGCCCAACCTCTCCAAAAGGCAAAAGGGCCTTGCTTTCTCAATAGAGTAGTGAAACATGAATAAATGCTGTTATACTTGATTGGATTAATCTACAAGATAACAAGGATTCACATATATAGAAGACTTCTAAGTGAAACAAGTCTGTGTAGAAATATTAATTATATGCCAAAAAAGGACAATCATGAATAAAGCTACACTATAGAAGCATCCAATTCTTGCCAAAAATTGGACTTTCCACATTTAGTTGGATTTGGCCATATTAGCAATTCCACTTCAAACGACGACCATAAAAATATTTAAACAAGTCATATAAGGAATCTTGTAAACTCATCCAGTTATAGTTCAATGATTGCCGGAACACATATCAAGAGTCCATAAAAACACCACATATTTTATTCAATCTATCAAGTCTACGTTATTAATAAAACTAGTACCCAAGCATAAAATGATTTTGGGCGTTACCTTTGATACACTGATGAGGAAACCAATCAAGTGACTCAATTTACTCACTAAGCTCAACTAAAGAACAAAACATATTCCTCAAATATATAGAATTTACACTACAACATTGAACAAGAAGAATGCCAACAAAAGTAGAACATCCCTTTCACTATGACACAACAAATATAAATAAAGCCCAAGCTGAAAAAAAAAAAAAAAAAAAAAGGAGAGAGAGACTATGACTTTAGAACAAAGTGGAAAATGTTCTTTACATTGAAATGCCTAATTGCAAGCAAGTAGCATGCTCAACTAGCTTATTGTGCTTCCTCAATACTATAAGCAAAGAGCCATTTTTTTTTTAATTAAGTAGGACAAATAAATTGACAAGATCATCCAACTTAAAAACACAAATCTAGTTAGCTTCAACCATTAATGCCCGTAGTCAAGACATAAGCTCATCCGACCATCAAGAAGTATAGACAAGGTTATGAATTTGAACACCAAATTTCTTTGAATATAGATATTAAATGATGTTGAAGAGCATGATAATACTACATGCATAATCTTAAGATCGAAGGCTTCAGTCAATTGTCCATACAACAGTTAGATTCTATATGACTTCACCCTCCTTCAATATTCTTGTTGCTGAATGACCAAATTAACAAAATAATTGGAAATTTCCTCTTCTCACAACAAAATCTATCTTTAGCACAAACCAATGAAAGATCTAACCATCTTTTCAATGCGAGTGCACTCCGAAGATACATTAAAAACTTCATAATCTTTGGATAATAAATAAATCGGAATGCAAGAGTTTCTTAAGCATTGTCATTTTGCATCATGGCTCTCTAAACATCACCCACAGAATGCAAACCCAATCCCTAAGAAGCTACTCCCTTGTCCATTCTTGAGCATTGATTAAGCAATCTTGACCCATTTCACAATTCACTCATCTTAATTTTTGCAGGCAAGTGAGCAATTAGCTCAACCTTAGCAGCTATTTCCACATATCGAAGGTGCAAAAACCAAATCAAAGATCAGAATCTAATGTAGAAGGAACCTGATTTCTCATCTTAATGTTGCTTTCACATTAATCAACTCATCATAGCACAAATTCCAACCACATTTCCAAAAACAAAGCATGAGGAAGAGAATCAAAACAAAACCAGATCCCAAAAAAGTAAAATGCAACTAGATTCATGATGCAATCACACTAAAATAGGAGTCCACAACTTTCTCGGCGTCATTCCAGAAGAATCTAACAAAAACTTAGATTGCACACACATGGAGACGAACCTTCCCCTTTGTTCGTAGCTCCAACACGTACACGATCGACATTTTCTTTCCAAATTCTACAAGGACTTTGGGTGCAGTGAACTCGGCGAAGAGGAATCTCCAATTTCGGAGAATCCTTACCGACTGCGATGTTCCAGGTTTTTTGTAGCTTGGTTGAGGAAGAAGAAAAACAACATTGTTAGCTGTTGATATCCGAAATGTTCCCAGATGACGAGATTGTGGACAGGGTGAGGCGTGATGACAAGCTCGTCGGAGGGACGCAATCAGACAGGGGCCTAGAAGTTGCCGAGGCTAAGAGAGATGATGCGGCCAAAGTAAACATTGCTAGGGTTCCCAAAAATCAGCGCGATGAGGCTCTAAAGGCGATGGCAGAGGCCAAGGGGGCTTGAGACCCAGCAACTGCGACCGAGTGGGACTCTTGGGGGAGGCGACGTGCCAGAGGCAGATTTAAGCAACAGCAGTGACCGGTGGTGGCATTAGGGGAGGGGGAGACAAAGGTAAAGAGGGAGACGGAGGCAGAGGCGAAGGGGCACGCTCGAGAAAAGATAGAGAAGGCATCATTTTTTTTTCTTCTTGACGCTTGAAAATTGAAAAGAGAAGAGGGTGTTTTAAGCGGCAACTAAAATGTTTTCTATCCTTGCTCAGTCGGCTGGCAGAAGAGAAGAGAGAGGACAAAAAAACTTAACATTTTAGACTTTTCTATGTTCCAAGTCACTCCAAGTCAATGGACACGTGTTCACATTTTAGTGGAGCCACCTAGATTCACGTGCACCACATAGGACGATGACATGGCGATTGTGAACCATTGAATATTTTCTCCCACCTTGGGGTCACGTCCCAATTTTACCCTAAATATTTTTTGTCTCATAAAAAACCCCAAATCTTAAGTCAAATCCCAATTCTACTCTTTTTTTTTTTTTTTAATTATTTATTTCATAAAAACCCATCAACTTTAGATCCAATACCAATGCTACTATAAAATTTTTGTCTCATAAAAAGTCCTAGCTTTAGATCCAATTTCAATTTCACTGTAATTTTTTTTTTGTCTCTTAAAAGATCATCAAATTTTATTTGAGTCTTAAATTTGCTCTCCATTAACCATAAGCCAAAATCGCCTTTAGTTATTTTGCGCTCGGTCTTCAATCTTTCGTGCTTGTAAATGTTCCATCTCTCGTGGTCAGAAAGCTCGCATCTCGAGACTCTCAAACAAATCGTGCTTGGGAGTTTTCCATCTCTTGGTTGTCAACAAGAAATTTTGAATGAAGGGTCAATTGGAGCAAATTTGTGACTCCAATAAAACTTTGTGGTTTTTATATGAAACAATAAAAATTTAAGGGTATAATTATGATTGGATAGTAAAATTGAGATTAGATATAAAGTTGGAGGTTTTTCATAGGACAAAAATAGTTAAATGGTAGAATTGGCACATGACTTAAAGTTAAGGGCTTTTTATGGGACAAAAAAAAGTTTATTGTATAATTGAGACAAGACCTAAAGTTGGAGGTTTTTTATAAGACAAAATGTATGTTTGTGATGAAAACTAAAGTTAAAGATTTTTTAGGGTATTAGGCTCTTTATTATAGGAAGGGTTAATACCACAAAATAATCAAATTGGTATATATGTGACAAATTTACTCTAAACTAATTTTTTTTATCACTAAAAAACCTCAAACCGGTATATTTGTGACAAATTTATTCTCCGTTAGTTTTCCTTGAATTAAATTAATACCATGAAAAATTACAAACTGATGAACCCATGACAAACAAAGTACAATTAACTGCCATTTGTTATTCTACTTAACAATTTGACAGCAAAATTTAATTTGTCATGAGTGTATCGATTTATAATTTTTTGTGGTAGTAATCCTTACATAGAAGCTTGAAATTGCCAATAACGAGCCCAATTCTGGTAGGGCTAATAAAGAGAAGACTAATCACAAATTGGCACATAGATCCATTTGTAAGTTTTTTTTTTTTTTTTGGTGAAGAGATCCATTTGTAAGTTTTTCATCATTTTCTTTTTCAATTTTTTTGTCCGTTTTTTTTTTCAAATTTAAATTAGTAAATTTTATGAGAAAGCTGACAAACTACTTTTCTTCTTCTAAAAATCCCCAAATAAATGCACCTTAGAATAACATTTGAAACCAAGATTAACTTGTTTGATGATGGTGTTTCATTAGGGTTGGGCAATCGAATTGGTTCTACTAAGGAATCAAACTGGACCGTCTTGAAAACCAATTGAACCAAGACTGTTTCTTGATTCCAAATGAAGAGCCACTTGGGAATCGAATCGATTGGACCAAATTTGAGACCACATAAACCTAAAAATCCTAATTTTTCTCTATTGTCTCTGACCTTATTTAGATATTTCATGACTCTCTCTCTCTCTCTCTCTCTCCTTGCCTGTTTGCGACTTGCCCTCAACTAAGCCTCACAAAGGAACAAAAAAATAAAAATAAAGCAAGTTTTCGGGTAAACCCTAGAAAAGAATTGGAAAAACAAGGTAGGCTTTAAGTTTTAATAGGAATTGGTTTTAACAAGTTAGATTAATATCTGCCCATCTTGAAACCGATTATCCATATGTTTCATCATCTATTGGATGAAGAAGTGAGCCAAGATTTATTTATTCTGAGGCAATGAAGAGTATTTCGAGGTTAAAGCAAACCCCAACGGATGGATTGCCGGGTGTGGTCGTCTCCTCGTCTCGTCTAACCGCTCAGTGTTTAGTGTAACTCCCATACTTTTTCTATAGGCAGACGAGATTGCTCGACGAAGATATTCGACAGCGACTGGTTTCGACCACGGGCAAAGACATTGGACTTGGTCCAGAGCGATGGAGATGAGGGAGAGATTTTCTCGGCCTGCGCGTGCTCTTGCTTGCTTCACTGGGTTCCTCATTGCTCACGTACGCTCCAAGCTTCGGAGAGTTTGTCGTGGTTGTCGTTGTAAATTCTCTGGCGGTGATGAGTGCCGATGCTCCGCTCCGTCACAGCCGTGGCTGGCGAGGGAGAGTTGACGGCGACTGTTGCTGGTCGGAGATGGTAGACGATCGACTGATGGCGATGGAACTGAAAGGAAGAGGCAAATAGCTCCGGCCATTCGACTGCCCATGTTAGATGGGTTGGGCTTATCTACTACGCTGATGGGAATGGATTTGGACCAAACATGGGCCGCGAGATCTTGGGCCTCATGGGTCAGTTTCAGGGCCGAATTGAATTCTCGAAATGGACCGAAGCTCTGAAATTTTTGGCTCATGATTTGTATATCTTTTTGCTCTTTGTACTATTTATTTATTTTTAATTAAAATGTGCGCTTGATCACCAACCAAAAAAAAAAAAAAAAAAAATTTGGTGTCAACACCAACTGACTTGCTAATTGATAAGTATTGCTTGGGTACTTTTGCGCAACCCTCCGGTACTTTTGCCACCGTTTCAAATTTAACATGTTATTTCAAATGTTCCCAAAAACAATTACATAACGTTTTACCGTTGTTTTAATTTTCAAACTCAATACAATCTTTTGAAAATCCTTAAAAAATGTACAATCCTTTTCCATATTTTGGCATCTGTACTATTCATCATGGCCATCGCCTCCTCACGTGTCAGATGATGTGGCCCTTAGTGTGCCAACATTCAAAAGCGACGATGTTAGCCCCCTCAAAATCACGTGGTTTTAGCACCCGGACCCCACCAAAGATCACTCAAAGCTCAATTTAACTCTGTATTCAGCTCAAACTTAACCTCAAAATTGACTTTAGAAGCCTTTGCCCAAGAAAATTAATAACATTAGTCTGCTTCATATGTGCATGGCAATTCATGAGAAAAATTGAGTTATGTCAAGTTAGAACTTGAATTCATTCCACACTTGAGCAGAGCACCTTCACTAAATGAAAATTGACTCGAGTTGAAATACTTAATAATACCCTTTAAAAGACATGCAAAACTCAATTTCAATTGGGATATGAAGTAATCGAAATTTAGCTCCAATAAGACATCATGATCGAATGCTCCATCTAAAAAGTTTGAATTATTAGGTCGAGAAGAGTAACGTGTACATAACAACTTAAGACAAATTTCAAAGACAAACGGCTCCGCATCATTCAGCCGGATTCTCTTTCCCGTTGATGACTTTGTCTCAATGATGTGAACCTTTTGAGGGAGGTTTTCTTTAGCACGGAAGGAATCTATTTCAAAATAAAGGAAAAAGGAGAAGAAAAAAGAGAACTTCGTGAGATAAAATGTCCACTTTTCCTCCAAAACTACGTTTTGAATTCCGTATTTCCTTCCAACTCCTCTCGTAGACGTTGGAGCCATGACCTTTTATAAATTAGGGGAAAATCTATTTACGTTCCACTGCTTATATTCTAACCATAAGATTACCTTTTAAAGTTATATTTTACAACCGTGTACAATTTACCATGGAATATGCTAAGTCAGGACAAGATCCATATCCGCGACAAAGTCTTATAACTTACCGTGTACTTGACCAAACACGACGCTCCCGAGTCACGTTCACGTCGACGTCTCTTTCACCTTTTGTTTGCCCTAACATGCATGCGAGAAAATCAAGATTGACAGAAACAGAAGGCGTATTCAAGTGCAAGTGCAACCAGCTTTGATACTAGCTTTTTTGACTCGCATGGTCTTTTGTCATATATTAAATAATCAGCCAATGCGGGCCCTCTTTCTCCTGAAATCTATGTGAAGACGCCCGTTCTTTCCCGCCCGCCGGACACGAATAAAAGTTTTTTCTCCTTTTTTACGAGAAGTTAAACAGCATGAAAGATTCTGTTTTCGAACAAAAGCGAAATGAGCTCTTACTTTTGAATTATAGCATTTTTTTCCCCCACAAAATTGAGGCGAAAAAGAAGGAACATGAGGAAAATAGTTCTCTGGTTTGCCACGGCTTTTGAGAGGCCAACCATTCTGCGATGCATGATAACCTTGTCGTCATCATTGAATAGTTTCAAGATAAAGACAACCTTGATCTAAGAACCCTTCTTTTACTCTTCGGTTTATTTTCTATCATATTTATGTTTGTCCCCAAAGCGCGTAAGACTTCCTTTTTGACCTAATGGATTGGTAAATGCCACTAAATTGCTATATCTTATATTTGACCACTCATTTCGGGCCGCATGTCCAAGGATATGATTGTTTGTCCCATTTTTTATGACGATGTTTCGAACCTTATCTTACGTGTAACGAGCTGGCACCCTCCAAGGACCATTTCCTAAAGTTAAAGTCATGCTGTCATTATCTGCTGATGATCGATGTGCACTGGTTGAGAAAAGAAGAGAAAAGGATCATTTTCCAATAAAGAACGTCAAGCCCTTAACTTTATCAAACCCTAAGAATTCACTTTACTGCACAAACTCTGCGGCCATCCCCTGCACATCATATATTGGAATGTTAGGCAGAGCCTTTTGTTTACCTATAAAAGCTCAAGATCCTCGGAGGAATCCCCCTCAAGGTCCATAGATTGATCCTGAGTTTCAAAAACGCAGAGCGACAGGAAGGGAGAGATGGGTTCAGAGTCCGAGAAAGAGGATCAACGGAGATCTACTCCGAAACTCTCCTTACTATCGCTTCCGAACCACCGGCGAGATCCATCGGACATGCCCGACCCGCCGCTCCAAACCACGATCTCCGTACCGTTCGAGTGGGAGGAAGTGCCGGGGAAGCCTAAACGGGCCAGTGACCAGGCCAAGCCCAGCGCGGTGGCGGGCCCGCCGTGTCTTGAACCGCCTCCAAGGCTGTGGGACGAGGGCAGGTTTACTAATACGCCCTCCCCTTCAAGTGTGCTCGATGGGCCTTACGTGGGTCGGCGCTCGGGTCATACATTCTCGTTCCGGAAGATAGGAGGGTCTTTCCGGAGCCCGGAGAAGAGGAGCAAGGGAGAGGGGAAGGAGAGGGTGTCGATTTTCGGGTCGATGAGGTGGGGGATACTAAGGGAGAAAACAGACGACGTGGAGGATATTTCTGGGTTTTCATCCTCATTCCGTGGAGCTAGAAGCGGCGACAGCGACGGCGACAGCATCGGCGCCGGTGCCGGCACAGATTGTTTTTCACATGCCGACACAAGGAGGAGGAGAGGGGGCTTCGTAGGTCTATCTCAATCGAAGTCACATTTGTGGGTAAGCAAAAATTAACTTGTTTAATTTTATCAAAAGGATTGATTGCTTTTATTATATGCTCTTTCACTTGGGTTGAATCTTTTTCTACTCATTTAATTTCTGGATCTGTATTTTATTTTCTGCCTCTAAGTCAAGCTTAGACCCATTAGCACATCGACACAATAGATGGAGTGCAGTATGCAATACGAGGAGTAGATTGTTATTCTATCCAATATGCAATGTTTTGAATCAGTACAAGGTTTAATATTCAAATTCTTTCAAATTCTCCTCGCATTTTGACATTTGGCAAAAATTCAAAGCATAAATATGACTGATATGATAGATGAGAGAACAGGAAAAAAATCAAAGTGTGACTCACGACACATACATATCCCGTGGAAATTGTGAGATCCTTACCGACTTACTTAATAAGCTTGGGTTTTATAAGCACGTGGATTGATATTCAAATACTCTAAACTAGCAATATCTTTATTTATAGATTGGTTTATTATGTATTTGATGTAACTTTCTTCTTCTATTGAGTCCCATCACAAGTTACATGTTCCTTGGTCTTTCTGGAACGCAGGCAACGCTTTGTGAAAACTTTAAGCAAGTGGTTCCATGGAGGCGAAAGCAAGACAATTATGAGAGAGTGTAAAATGTCAAACCCTCCTCATCTTTCCACTCACCAGATCGGATGGTGATCCTTCATGGCGATGCTTTGTTCTTTTTAGATTATCATGGAACTTGTATAGATATAAAATTCTTATGTTACAATATGGGATTGTTGAAAGATAAGTACTGAATATTTCTTTCTTTTTTTCTTGTCCCCAATTATTCTTTACAATTTACAATCCCCATCAACCTGTGTATATTTGCTAAATTGCAATTATCAACCGAAGCTATGTGTCTATCGAGCCATATCCCGATTGAAAGACATGATAACGGAGCAACATTACTGCAATATTACATGTCATATACAACTACCATAGAAGCAGTCTTTTATTGTTTTGAATGGTCAATGCGTGCTTGCCAAGGCCGTTGTTAAGCGGACATGATACAGAAACGCATAACAAGGTTACATCTCTCGCTCTCTCTCTCTCTGCTACGACTTGTGCTGTCTTTTCGAAATCTCTCTTTATTAGGAGCACGCACGTGCATAATATACCGCAAAAAAGAAGGTCATTTGTGCCGTCTCTTCAAAAACTCAGTGCTTCGCTTTTCTACTGTATCATGTAGCATTAGTTACATGTTTACATGTTTCTTTTAAGAGGAATTTTTACGTGCCCCAAAGTGTTTTAATTTAACCATGAAGGCTGTGAGATTTTATAGGGTTGCTGTCAAATGTTCTTTTTGCCTAATACTAAACATGGACATATTTAATTGGGGAGATAATTGGAGTTTGAAAAAATTTGAATTCAAGACATCTAGCCATGATATCACGTGAAATTTTGTAGGATCATTGTTAATTGTTCTAAAAGTTAAAACTATTATATAAATGTATGATTTATTATTTAAACATTCTGATGGAGATCAAAGCAAGAAATCATGAGAAAGTGTAAAATGTTAAGACCCTCCTCAAATTTCCACTCACCAAATTGAACAATCATCTTTTCGAGGCAATGCTTTTGTCTTTTTTAGCCCATCATTTAATTTGCGAAAATTTTTATATAAGGGTCCCAAGTGGGGCCATTTCCTTAAAAGACACACTAAAATGGATTTTATCTCAAATAAGAATTTGAAGTGATCAATCTTGTCATTGGCCTTGAGCTCCTCGACTGGCCAAATTGTTGCCAGCCGGCAACCCTGTGTACCTCTCGTTGAATATAGGAATGTTCCCATAAATACTTGGGAGATGGTAAAAATTTCCCTCAAGAACTAAAATGCAAACATAGAACGACTAGAATCACACAATTTTAAAAGCAAAACTAGTTAGACTTTAGAGAAATATTGTGTCTCCAACTTTGATATAATTAACAATGATCGCAAATATAATTTGTTCTAAAAGAATACTTAAGTTTCATTCCATGAGACAAGTTGATCTAAGGAGCAATCTCGTCGAGAAGTTATTACATGATTTATAAATAATATAGCTTTATATCATTTCAATCATTAATTATGTGTGTCATATTGTGTGGCTCACAAAATCAAAGTTTTTTTTTTTTTTTTTGGTCGGTTACAAATCAAAGTTCGAGATGAACTTAGTTTACATTATATATTATATAAAGAATATACGATATTTTCTTTTTCAACGTCTTTAGCTGGTCGTGGTTATCAAGAAGTTACTTTGAAAAAATAACTGTGCTTGAATTTGTTGAAATTACTCAAATAAACTCAGAGGAGAAAACACACAAGAGAGTTGCACACACAAGAGAGTTGCTGCAGTAACTCTCGTCACAATATTCACAGAACAAAGCCTAAAAAATAGGCAGAACATACAAACCACTTTGCAGGAAAATAGCTACAGAACAACAACAACAAAGACCCACTAACATACCCCACTAACCAGAACATGTGCAGAAACTAACTCCTAAAAACAAGCCACTTCCTATTGACTAGGACTCCACTATTGACACATAAAAAACTGAAAGTTAACTACTTCAACACCCTCCCTTAAACCGATGTTGCAGACAACAGTTTAAAGGAATAAAACAAACCCTCCCTTAACTGGAACATCTAACGAACAAACACCAAGTAGCTTTCTCAGCTTCCGAAATGTAGACACTTTGAGAGACTTGGTGAATAAATCAGCAAGTTGATCTTCACTTCTCGCAGAAAACAAGATCTATCACTTTATCTTTTGTGAGATCCCTCAAGAAATGATATTTCACATCTATATGTTTGCTCCTTCCATGTAGAACTGGATTCTTTGAAAGTTTAATGGCTGAGTTGTTGTCACAATATATTGTTGTCGCTTCTTGTTGTTTAAACTGAAGTTCTCCAAGAATCTTTCTTAACGAGATAGCATGACAAGCACTTGAAGTGGCAGCTACAAACTCAGCTTCAGTTGTTGATAGAGTAACAATTGGTTGCTTCTTTGAAGACCATGAGACAGCCCCGAACCAAACATAAACACATAGCCGAAGTGCTTTTTCGATCATCCATATCTCCAGCAAAATCACCGTCGGTGAAGCCAAACAAATCTGATTTTTCTCCTTTTTTGTAAAAAAGCCCAAAAGTTGCGAGTCCCTTGCAAGTAGCGAAAAATTCTCTTTGCAGCTTGCAAGTGTATTTCTGCTGGACGTTCCATATACCTACTTATGAGGCTCACACCATGCATGATATCTGGCCTCGTTTCTGTCACATACATTAAACTTCCAACAATTTGCTTGAAAAGTGTGCTATTCACCTTTTTCCCATCGAATCTTTCAATAGCTTCAATCCAACCTCGGTTGGTGTGGTCACGAGTTGCAATTCTTCATTTGAAATTTGTCTAAAATTTCTTGAACATATTTCTTTTGGGAAAGAAAGATTCCAGCTGCAGATTGGATTACTTCTATGCCCAGAAAATAATGCATCAATCCAAGATCAGTCATCTCAAATTCATCCATCATAGACTTCTTAAATATGTTGATCAAGACACTATTATTCCCTGTGAAGATGAGATCATCCACATACAAACATACCGAAGCAGTTTTCCACCATCATCAACTTTAATAAATAACGTATGCTCATATGGACATTTTCTAAATCCTTCCTTCAAAAAATAAGCATCAATGCGACTATACCAAGCTCGGGGAGCTTGTTTTAACCCATATAGTGCCTTTCTCAGTCTATAAACTTTATGTTCACTACCATGCTTCACATAACCAGAAGGTTGATCAACAAATACCTTTTCTTGGATGTCACCATGCAAGAATGCTGACTTCACATCCAATTGGAAGATAGGCCATGAATTCTATCTTGCTAATGCAATCACCAATCTGATTGTGTCAAGTTTTGCCACGGAGCAAACACCTCTTTATAATCCACCCCAAATTCTTGCTTGTAACCTTTTGCGACTAAGCGTGCCTTGTACTTGTCAACTTCACCATCTTTATTCAACTTCGTCTTGTACACCCACTTGACTCCGATTGATTTGTGTCCTCTTGGAAGTTCTGTCAACTCCCAAGTATTATTCTTCTCAATGGCTGCGATTTCTGCATCCATAGCAATTCTCCAATTTTCTTTTTGCACAGCTTCATCATAGGTTGTAGGATCACAACCTGAAAACAAAGCAAAATAGGTAAGTGGATCTTCAGATTGGTCAGCCCCTGTTACTTCATAATCACTCATCCAAGCGGGTCTTTTTCGAACACGATGTGGCCGTTCTTCAATTTCTGCAGTAGTGTTTTGACTTTGTGAACTTTCTGTGATGGTTCGACTGGTTGTGGGCTCTTCATCATCTTCAAAATTCATTGGAATTTGCCCTTCAACACCTTTCTCACTCCATGGCCAGAATTGCTCTTCATCAAATATCACATCACGACTGATGATGATTTTCTTGGTTATAGGATCATAAAGCTTGTAGGCTTTTGATTGATCACTAATGCCAAGAAAAACACATTTAACTCCCTTGTCATCTAGTTTTTTCTCTTTTGATCGGGACATGAGCATAGGCTATACACCCAAAAATTCTGAAGTGATCTACTGCTGGTTTTTGTTTGCTGCAAGCTTCTTCAGTGTCATATTCAGAACAGCAAGAGTCGGGCTTCTATTCAAAAGATGAATACTCCAATTAACAGCTTCGGGCCAGAAACTTTTTGGAATTCCACTTGCTGTCAATAAACTTCGCACCATATTCAAAATAGTGCGGTTCTTTCGTTCACAAACTCCATTTTGCTGTGGTGAATAAGCTGTAGTGAGTTGTCTCTTAATGCCATGTTTCCCACGTAAATCTACAAATGCACCCGAGTTGTATTCGCCACCGCGATCTGTGCGAAGGACTTTTATTGGATTCCCACTATCTTTTTCAACAAGTGTTTTAAAGCTCTTGAATGCTTCAAAAGCTTCAGATTTTTCATGCAAAAAATAAACCCAAATCTTCCGGCTATAATCATCAATGAAAGTGATAACATACCGTTTACCTCCATTGGAAACTGGAGATATTGGCCCGCAAATATCTGAATGGACCAGCACCAACGGTTTCTTTGCTCTCCATGCTTTTCCTTGTGGAAATTGAGCACGATGTTGTTTGCTAACAACACAGTCTTCACATATTTCGGATGGAGCAGTGATTGGGGGCAGTCCCTCCACCATCTTCTTTTGATGTAATGTCCGTAGTCCACCAAAGCTGAGATGACCGTATCTGAAATGCCATACCCAAGCTTCCACTTTTAATCTTGCAGCGAAGCATGAGTGGGAAGTGCTATGAAGATGTAGTGGGAACATCCGATTGGCAGTCATTGTAACTTGAGCAATTAGACCCAATTTCTCATCATGGATTCTACAAACACCTCCTTTGAGTGTAATTTCATAGCCCTTCTCTTGTAATTGGCCAACACTTAGGAGGTTGGTTTTTAATTCTGGAACATAAAACACTTCGTTGATGGTATGTACTAAAGTCCCTTTAGGAACAATTGCAACCGTCCCTTTCCCCATGACTGACGCGGTAGAGTCATCTCCAAATTTTACTGTGGTACGGAACGACTCGTCTAATGCAGAGAATGCTTTCTTGTCTCCGCACATGTGGTTGCTACAACCAGTGTCAAGATACCACAAGTTTGAAGAAGTTTTCTCCTTTTCCTGACACACCAATAGGAGAATTTCTGCTTCTTCCTTTTCTGCTACAAAGTTAGTCCTTTCTATACTTTGTGTATTTAAATTGGTTCGACATTCAGATTTATAATGCCCATACCTGTGGCATCTAAAGCACTCCACTCTGGATTTGTCTACTGACCTTGGTCTGAAATCTGTTGAGTGTCGACCTCCACGTCCTCGTCCTCTGCCTTGAGAATCACGAGAAAAATAGCCATCAGATTTTTGATTGAAATTGCGGCGATCATTGGTTCCCCTTCCTCTGCTTCCGCCACTATTCATTCTTGCTGTTGATGAAAAATGATTTGCTGTTGAGGCCTTCAATGCCTTCTCTTCTGGTTCTTGCTGTAAGAAATTTTGTTCATGGACCAACAACGATCCTTGCAACTCATCAATTGAGAGTTCTTCAACATCTTTGGCTTCTTGAATAGAACAGACAACAAAGTTAAAGTTTGGTGTCAAAGATCGAAGAATCTTCTCGACTATTGTGACATCTTCCGTCTTATCTCCATGGATTCGCATCTTATTGACAATCGCCATTGTCCGGGAAAAGAAATTCGTGATTGTTTCTCCCGATTTCATTCTTAGTAATTCAAACTCCCCACGAAGCATTTGGAGTTGCTGCCTTTTTGCCCTTGCCGAGCCTTGATATTTCTTTTTCATGGAATCCCATATATGTTTGGAGGTGTCCTTGCAGAGAATTGTCTCCAAGATGGATCTGTCAATAGCCTGAAACAGATAGTTTTTGGCTTTAAGATCCTTCAACTTTGCTGCTTCCGAGAGATGTCCGTTGTGCTACGTCAACCGAGCTCCTTCGTCTGGTTCAACAATACCAGACGTAACAATGTCCCAATACTCCTTAGACTTGAGGAAATTCTCCATCAACATACTCCAATGGTCATAATGACCATCAAAGCGAGGTATAGCAGGCTGTACGAAGTTCTCTGTGGCCATCACTGCTGCTGCAAAGAAGAACCACTACTGCTCTCGTGTTTGATCACTCAAGACTCCTTTCGAACACTTTTTTTTTTCTTGTTGTGGCTTTGATACCACTGTTGAAATTACTCAAATAAACTCAGAGGAGAAAACACACAAGAGAGTTGCACACACAAGAGAGTTGCTGCAGTAACTCTCGTCACAATATTCAACAGAACAAAGCCTAAAAAATAGGCAGAACATACAAACCACTTTGCAGGAAAATGGCTACAGAACAACAACAACAAAGACCCACTAACATACCCCACTAACCAGAACATGTGCAGAAACTAACTCCTAAAAACAAGCCACTTCCTATTGACTAGGACTCCACTATTGACACATAAAAAACTGAAAGTTAACTACTTCAACAGAATTTCTCAGAAGAACAGGTATTAGGAGATCAGCATATGAGGCAAATATTCTATCTAAACGAGAAAGGTATTTTGCCATTATCGTTGTGATCAAGTATGAGTTCAAAAGGAGAGGTAAACAAAGAAAAACAAACAAGAAACTCGGTTGATTCGAAGAATCAGCGGCAAAACTTATAATGTGATCTTTGGAAGTAGCCACAACATTGAAGGAAAAAAAATGAATATCATAATTCACCACCTATAAATAGAGCAAATCAACTGCTTGGGTCTCTAATTACCAAGGTGGCTCTGAACTTGTAGGATAAAAACTAAAAGGATCGATTGCCAAGCTCTAGAGAGCCGAGGCAGTAATTTTAATCGGTCTTTTGTACGTTCTCGACGTTGTGAGAGGTGATCCGGACACGACCCTGATATCCTCGGTGTGCAATGGAAATTCCTATAATCCCGGTGATGATTTCGGGTCCGTCTGCAATGCGGCTCTGGCCAGCGTATGTACCGATACACAGAGCTACAATTACGATTTCTATGCGACAACTACGCACCTCGGTACGACATGCTATGCCCATGGAGCTTGCAATCGGGCGCTCTCGGGTGGGGACTGCACTACTTGCCTGGTTTCAGCTAGAAATGAGTTGGCTCTCATCTGTAACATGAGAATCGGGGGGCAAGTGCAGCTCCAAGATTGTAGAATTAGGTACGAGAATTATCCTTTCACCGAGTGATTCTCTTCTTGCCACCTTGAGAAATCTAGTACTGGTTATGGACCTAATAAATCCGTGTACTTACTTGCGTTTGTCCTAATTGGGGTCATTTTATCAAGAGAGAGCAAAGTACATGATGTATGTTTTGAAATGGGCGGGGCTAACGGACCTCTAAGCCGTCGTGCCGCCTCTAGCCATGTAGCCTCTCTCTCGCTCTCTTCTTGTCGTTCTCTGCGGCTCTTCCATTGCCATTGAGATCTCGGCTTCGTCATCGAGTCTTGAGGCCACGGAGGAGCCGTCCCATTAAATCTGCAGGAGCCTATTAAAATGTCAACCCCTACAAGGAACAAGAAATCGATATGTATATCCACCCAAATTAAATCTCTACGC
This sequence comes from Eucalyptus victrix, assembly GCA_016097545.1. NCBI lineage: Eukaryota > Viridiplantae > Streptophyta > Magnoliopsida > Myrtales > Myrtaceae > Eucalyptus > Eucalyptus victrix. Next base: position 14,435,136 of record CM027842.1, read on the forward strand.
AGCAAAGCAGCCAAAAAAAAAAACAAGAATCTCAAGAGATAATTACTACATTCTTGGGAGTTATCGTAGGGATTGTGCTTGTGTTGTTCCATGTTCACGTCGATGTAAGAATTTTTCTAGGCATGGACTACATTAATTAATATTGTAATTTACCTTTTTAACTCATCCCCTATTCCATTTTGACCCGTAATGAAAGGGTATGACTGAAAACTCTATAAATAGTACTAAAGTCTCTTCTTTAACCCTACGTCATGCCCTAACCTTCAGACACACGACAATCCTCCTTCTCTTTAGTCATTTAATTGCGACATCCTAGGAGGCATCATCGATCCATTAAATTTAATCTTTTGATTATATGCAAGCAGAAGTAAAATTAACACTGCCTTTTTATTCATATCAACAGTGATAGTATAGAACACATATCAAAACACACTTTCATATATATTAACCTTTATAAATAAGCTTAAACATCGGAAGTTCACATTTACATGTCCGCCTTGCTGATCATTTTTGATTAGTCTAAAAAGGGGTTGGAAGTTAGCCTAGCACCTCTATATTACAAAGACGACTTCAAAAAGGTGATATCCCCTATGTGTCCAGTATGTGTTTAGGTTGTAATACCACAGCTTAGGCTCAAGATCCGACTCTAGATTCGGGTCCACCTCCAGGTTAGTGACATCACCATTGGGGATATCCACAACCATGGGGTCCCAAGCAACATCCCCTAATTCCCTACCTAGCAATCCATCAAATCCCGAAAGAGGGCCCTAGAGCTCCCCTCTAAACCAAATGAATTAGGCCACGAACCTATGGAGCATTAGGTTAGGCAGCCTCTCATTAACTCAAATGGTGGTAACAATCGTCTTGGATCTAGTGCCAGTCCCCTCCCTTGGATAGGAGGTCACCTTGGTGTCCTAGTCCACAGGCACCCCAAAACGTATGTGGCGGAAAGAGCTAGCTATGCTTAAGGCCTGAAATATTTAACAATAATGAAGGATTTATACTCAGTAAATAAACTTCCTAAACCTCGCATAGGAAGGTACTTCATCTCGGAGACGCCTTAGACATGTAACATAATTGTCGATGTCAGATCAATAGTAAAGCTTTTGCTTTGCCTTAACTTTAATATGAAGGGATTTACCCTCAACTTAAATCCTTCTCGGTTTATAGATAGGATTAACCATGCATGCACGTGCCACCGAAGTCATTAAAATAATAATAAACTCACGCATGTGTCTCATGCAACTCCTATAGATCCATGCCATAAATATGCAAGCCATAATATATTTTGCACATTCTTGGTTACTTTTGTGTAGTAAATTCAATTTCTTTCTTGTTATGCTATGATTATGCAATTCTGCCCTTGAATCATCAAATCTTTCGTACTTCTGTAAAAGAAAAAGAATTGTTCCGTATATATGTACATAAAAGAAATTAGGAGGAAAAACAAAACGAAATGAGTTGGAGGCTTTCACGGTGCTTTTTTATTTTTCTTTGTTTCATAAAATTTTTGTTATCTTGATTAAAAAGCGTCATTAACAGATCTTCGATAATCACCTAGGTATTCGATGTGAACTAATCGGCGACTTCGCTTTCCTATGATGCCACACAAATTCAGTGAGTCATGGAGTAGTGGATTACCGTTAAGGACTTGCTTTAGATCAAGCAGCATCTATTCTGATCCTACTGCTCTTGGTTAGTGGGGTTAAGAGTCCACCTTGGTGGGTCACGCTTTGTGCCAGTCTCTTGCTCCCCGACCCAACAGATAAAAGTGAAGGAAAAAAGAATGAGATAATTGGTTCACAAAGATAGTGAAAATCTTTGTTATGTACATTTTGTGCAGATGAAATTCTTAAAATTTATGAAGGGTGGTTGCTTTGGGGCAGGGGATGAGTTAAAAAGCTCTTGCTAGGTGTAGCTGGGTTTGCTGTCCCTGTGTGTAGCTTCGTACAAAGGCACGCTGTACAGGTAATTGGGTTTGAACAGGTGTTCTTTTGCAAGCTGTATAATCATGTATTGCCTTCTTGCAACGATGGAAAGGAATGACATCTAAGTGGAAAAAGATATTGTGATCAACTTTGTTTTCTCTTTCTTTTGATTTGATGTTGAGAATAACAAATGGTAAAACCTGAAAGTTCGGATACCCTTTGTTAAAAATGAAAAGTATCCAGTGGTGGCCCCAACATAGCACAGAATGTTTCCTCCAGCCTTTAATTTCAGGCATGCTTGTTAAGCTCTTTACTTAGCACAGGTTCCGATACCATTGCCATTTGAAATCTGATGATTAAGGGTTTATCCTGCCACATAACACAGTCCCAAATCCTCTATTCTCTTGCTCCTTCTCTGCATTTCCACGAAACAGTCCTAAGACAAATCCATGAGTCTATTGATACGCCATGGATTGACTCATATCTCAATGTAAGGATGGCCATACTAATTCTAAGCGGCATACTCCATGCCTGGCAGATCATCGCCATCCTGACGATTCATGCATCCTCAATAAAGCGAGTTAGAGGACTGTTTTTCCCCCTAAGATCAGTGAGTGTTTGGCCAGAGAGCGGCATAAAGCAATCGTGTGAGAGTTGAGACATGGTGATTCAAAATTTGCATGTAAGATAGCCCGCCTATTGGTCGAAACACATCGTGGGAGACTAGATCATTTTCCTAGTGCTTTCTTTCTCTAGACTTTACTACATGAAAAAAAGAATCAATAGCCGAAAAAATTCATGTCACATATGTCTTAGAATAATCCTTTCAAGTTGAACTTCATAGAAATAAAAAAGCTTATAACTCGTGCAAAAACATGTGTAATGTGCGGGTAGATTAATCTCACAGCTCTCCTTATAAACCCAATCAGTGGGACTAATTGTCAAGCAGCGAGGGACAGGAAAATATGAATATAATTCACTTAAAATGAACCCAAAAAACTGAAGTAGAAAGTATAATTTGTTTTATGGGTTTGTATTTTAGGTAGCTTGTTTTCTTTACAGTCCATTATCACATTTTTGTTGGAAAGTCCTCTTTTGTTCAATTTATGAATGAGTCTACATTACCAACCCGGTGACAACAAAGAGGAGGGTGGGTTCGCACATATGGGATGAGACCGAATCCAGTATCATGTTGGATTTTTACCCCTCTTGCGCATGAAATATATGCTAGTTCCAATCTAGGTTCTTTTTATTTGAAATGCTTAGTATTGCTCACTGTTCCTCTCATGTAGATAATCATCCACATTAATCTACAAACTCACCATATATTAAGAGCGCATAAATCTAGTCCTTAAAAGAAGTTTTCTCAGTCCTGAACACCAAGACTTGAGACAGCAAACCCCTTGCCTAGAAACCAAACCAAAATGAAACCCACAGATTTGCCGTTTGGTGGTCATGAAGATACCGGCGAGAGGACTAGATGCCCGAGGCCATCGGGAAGTCTAGGAGTGGTGGAGACTTGTCTGCGTGCCGTAGCGGCTAGAAGAGGATCTTGGGAGTAACGCTGAGTCAGTCAGGAAAATGGGTATCAAGAATTCAAGACAAGAAGTGACATCGAATCTTGGACAACTACAACATGGCTGAGGAGGTAGCGATGGCCTACGACAAGGTGGTGAGAAAGCTATGGGGAGAGTGCGCCATCACCAACTTCCATGAGCACCCTATATTGGATTCACTACCGTCGTAGCTACCGAGTGAATTGTTTGATTTTCAGTGCTCTAGATCAGATTTGTTCACCAAGGTCGATGAAATTGGGCTTATGTTTTTGCATAGGACAGTAAAAGATGATTTTGCCGACATTGAGGAGGTATTGGAGTCGTTTCAGTGAAGAAAGTTGACTGTGTTTTCATTTCTATTACTAATAGCTTAGTAATTTAGTTAATAACATGTGACCATTTGAAATCTGCAGACTTGGTAATGAGCAAAAAATCGTACTCAAAATGATACACTCAAGAATGCTCAGGAGCTTAAGTCAAAAAAAATTTATGCAATTTTGACTTGGTATGTCCAAGAATAATACTTTCAAGTTCGACTTCATTGAAATAAAAAAGATTATAACTCTTGCAAAACACGTACCTAACATGTGCAATGCGAGGGTAGATTAGTCCCATAGCTCTCCTCAACCGATTGCCACCTCTTCCTTCAATTCATAAACCTGATTAGCGGGACTAATTGCCAAGCACCGAGGGATGGGCACCTAAATATGAATATAATTCACTTAAAATGAACCCAAAAAAACTGAAGTAGAAAATTTTAATTTGTTTTATGGATTTGTATATTAGGTAGCTTGTTTCCCCTACACTACATTATTGCATTTTTGTTGTAAAGTCCTCTTTTGTTCAATTTATGAATGAGTTCACATTACCAACCTGGTGACAGCAAAGATTAGATGATGGGCTCGCACATTTATGATTAGACTGAATCAAGTATTATGTTGAATTTTACCCCTTTTGAACATGAAATATGTGCTAGCTGCGATCCAAGATTATTTTCATTTAAAATGCTCAGTATTGCTCGTTGTTCCTCTCATGTAGATAATTGTCCACATTAATCTACAAATTCACCGTGAATATGAAGAACACAAAAATCAAGCCTCATAATTTCCGTTTATCTCCTCTAGTGGAGCACTTGTATGGTTTTTAATTAACAAGAACCTAGGGCTCACCCACGTATGTGTGTCTCAATATATATATTTTTATATTCTCGCACTTGATAAACAGAGGAGCGTACATAGCTCTATCTAAATCAGAAATATATACACATAAAATAAAGGAATCTGTAAACTGTAAACCAAAATAAGTTAGGGATTTGACAAATATGTTCTCAAATGCAACCATGATCATGTAATTCTGTCGTGGAATCATCGAATGTCGTACTTCTGCAAAAGAAAAAGAATTGTTCCATATATCTACATTAATAAATAAGAAGGAAAAAACAAAACAAAATGAAATGAATTGTAGGCTTTCACGGTGCTTTTTTTTTTCTTTGATTTTTAAAATTTTTGTTATCTTCATTAAAATGTGTCATTAATAGACCTAGGTACTTGAGGTGAACTAATCGGGTGCTCGAAGAATTCAAGGCATCTCATCAATATCTAGAAATAATAATAAATAATAAAGAGCAAAGTACTTGAAGAAATAAATTACCTACCTAGAATAGAAGTGAAATAATGTATAAGCTAAAGTATACATTCATAATGTGTACGCCCCACAAGAAAGGAAACAAAGTTATTATTAATACTCTTTTGCCAAACCTTATTGAGCTAAGTACGGTAACTCATCAAATGTGGTTACTGGATATTATCACTTACAATTGTTCTTGCCTAAAAAATTATTGTCGAATGACTCCATAAATATGCAAATCAACCCCGTCTTCTATCAACCACTTCATATCCCTTCCAAGTTAAACTTATTTCCATCTCATATATCTATACAATACACTCAGGGAACGCCCATGAAGCTGAAGGTAATTAACTTGATGTTTCGATTATTTGTTTGACATATGTTATTGTTTATGAGGAAAAATAATGGGAAAGAAAGGAGCTATCATGTTGGGTGACTGCTAATTTATATGCTGGGGCCATGGTGCAGCAAAAGATGATTATAAGGATGCCAATGAACAGCGACAAATGCAGATCAAGAGCCTTACGGATTGTTGCTCGTGCACAGGGTTAGTAATTTCATAATTCACTTTTGTTTGTCTCAAGTGTTACCCTTTTTTGAAAAATGTTTGTTTATTATTTTCTTGTTGGACAGGGACTATAATCTCCGTGTCGATAGGAGGGTTGAATGAGGACGAGCTGGTTGTGACGGGAGAAGGAGTTGACCCGGCCACACTGGTTCAGTCGCTTAGGAAGAAATTCCGGCAAGTGACCATATTGAGCGTGCAACAAATTAGTGATGATGAAGGAAGCAGCCGTCGGCGGTGCGGCCAAGGTTTTTGTCCAATTTATGATCATGGTTACACATGGCCGAGGCAATATTCGCGGGCCTATTATACTGAGTACCCGCACTACCCGGTCTACGATGTAGCGCAATATTCACCGGACCCACCGAGCATAAGCAACATCATGTGATAATGATTGACAACCTATCGAACAACTTCCTTTGTTTTTTTTTTTTAAATAACTAGGAACCTCAAGAAACAATGGTCCTTGGCTAATTGGATTACATGCATCTTCTAGTAGTTCGGTCTCTTTGGAAGGTATTCTTCTGTTTCCTTCCAAGAATGTTCGTGTCAGTTGGTATATTTCTGGTTAAAAATTTTGTGTCATTTCTAATAAATCTGTTTGTTATCTAATTGATTTATGCATTTTCTTAAGTGTGAGCAACGATTTGTGAAATTTGAGCAGGTGGTCCCATAGAGGCCTAAGCAAGAAATTTTGCGAGAAAGTGTAAAATGTTAAACCATTCTTATTTTCCCCCTCACCAACTCACTTTTCTGTTTAATTCTGAGTAAATTAGGTGGCACTTGCTCTGGATATGGGAAGGTTGGCGATAGGATAGGGAATGTGGTAATTCCTCGCTTCGTTATCACATAAATTCGACATAGCTACTTGTTCTACGATAACATTCTGGATTCGATTCATAGTGACAGCATGAAATGCTTGTCCACGATCTGTTGGTACTAGAAACCTATCCGTTCATTGATTGTGTTGATGTCAGGCATCTTATGTTTCGGTTCCGTCACCTATTGTTGGGAATAACGGATCCCCGAAAACTAGATTCGACACCGAATCGAATCCCTAAATCAAGCGGAAGACGAAGCCCAAGAAAACGACACGTATCACCGATCCTAAAGCACACCACAGAGTCGAGCGTACCTTTTAATCCACAGATTAGATACCGAAGCCAATGGAGGAAGAAAATCCGGTCGAATTTGATCCGATGAAGCTTTGAAGGGAAGAATTGAAAGCCGTATGCCTACTGTTCCTTTTGAGAGAGAAAACACGCGGGAGAGAAAAGACGTACGTGAATTCTGATTTCCAACCAACGTCTTCACTCTCTCTCTCTCTCTCTCTCTCTCTCTCTCTCCCTTTTATACCCCATTCTCTCCACGGGCCCTATTCCCATGGGCCGGGCTTTCTGGACCCAGCTTGGGCGGACAGGGCCTTAAGCCCTTTAATTAAATAAAGCTTTCATCTCCCACTCGCACAAGGTGGGCCGAACAGGATTCTCTTTACCTCTCTTCAACATTCATACCGGTGAATAATCCGTGCGACCAGCATACTTTGAGAGCTCGTTGCTATACATCTGTTAGGAATATATAGCAGCTCATAATGGGCATCACACTCCGAGTAGATTTAGTATGCAGTACCTAGATCGATCGATCACATTTATATATCCCTTGATCTCTTTTAAACATTATATATATATATATATATATATATATATATATATATATATATATATTGTATTCACAATTATAATTATCACAAAGACAGTTATAATTGGTCGACGTGAATACAAAACTATAATGTGATTCTTCAAAATCGATCTTCCTCTTTCCTTCAAACTCTCAATTTCAGTCCAGCTTGCTTTTCTAGAAATGCCCCATTAGATCGAATCATCTCATGACCATTAGCAGCACACTAAGATAGCAAACACTAAACAGAAATCTTGAGAATAAGTAAGAGTCCTGAGGGGACTTCAAAATTGAGGAACTCTTTTCCTCAAGAGTCTTACACGTCATAAAAGTTGAGATCAAACTTTTTGCCACTCTTATTGGTCGTCTCATGCATACGTAGTATGAAATACGTATTACGGTATTAACTCCTTTCCCATGAAGCGTATGTCTACACCTTTCAATACCGTACAGATGATAGTTTAGACATACCCAATGTTTAACTTGAGTTCACCTATCTACTTATTCACAAAATTTATCAGAACTCACATCTGGCATCTTAGGCAGATAAAGTAAAATGTGTGGGGTTATTTTACTTTCAGACATCTTTAATATTATGTCCTCATCTTAACACTCAGTTAAGGCGACATACGCATTTTAAGCTTGCGCTCTCGATTATCACTTAGATAATAAGCTTAAAAACAGTCTCATCTCTATTTATCACACAGTAAACAGAGGCGATTACCCGTGTGAGTGGGCTAATCTTATATCTGTCCGACATACTTTTCAACTTAAAATAATGCACTGAGCATTAAGATGCATAAAGATTATACTAAGATTCATAGACATTAATCAATGAAAAATACAATTTCATAAATGTGAACAACTCAGGGAAATTACAATTCAGTACATCAGACTCTACGCAATCCTAGAGATTTTACATGACCACAAAACACATCTCTAGGTATTGGCTTTGTCATAGGATCTGCTACCATTCTATGTGTAGATATGTACTGCAAGTTCACATCCTTTCGTGCAACCATATCTTTTACAAAGTTATACTTGGTATCTATATGTTTGGTCTTGCCATGATACTTTGGATCTTTGGTGTACGCTATAGCTGCTTGGCTATCACAATTAATCAACAATGGATTTGCAGCTTTCTCAATAACACCTAAATGATCCAAAAATCTCTTAAGCCAAACTCCTTCTTGTACTGCTGCTGATAACGCCACGAACTCAGCTTCCATCGTGGACAAGGCTATGCACGTTTGCTTCTTACTACTCCATGATATGGCGCCATTGTTCAGTAAGAAAGCAAAACCTGAGGTAGATTTTCTTTCATCTAAATCTCCTCCCCAATCAGTATCTGAATAGCCTTCAAGTCGCAGATCCTTTCCTTGATGATTCAACTTGAAATCAGCAGTTCCCTTCAGATACCTCAGTATTCTCTTCATGGCTTTCCAGTGTGCTTGACCCGGGTTGGATTGGTATCTACTCACCATTCCAACCGCAAAACATATGTCGGGTCTTGTACACATCATAGCGTACATCAAGCTTCCAACAGCACTAGCATAAGGAACATGTTTCATCTGTTCCTTCTCTTGTGGAGTCCCTGGACATAGTCTATGGCTCAATCCTTCACCTTTTGCAATAGGAGTGTCTATGGGTTTACAGTCTTGCATACGAAATCGTTCAAGAACCTTATTTATATAGGTTTCTTGCGAAAGAGACAACGATCTCTTCGAACGATCTCTCGAAATCTTAACTCCAAGAATATATGCAGCCTCACCCATATCCTTCATCTCAAAGTTAGAAGACAACCATCTCTTGACAGTATTAACCAACTCCATATTGCTTCCGCAATCGTATATCATCAACATATAATGATATGATCACAAATTGATTCTTGGATCTTTTGATATATACACAATGATCCTCATCAATCATTGTAAAATCATATGCCACTATGGCATTATGAAAACGTATATACCATTGTCTTGATGACTGCTTAAGACCATATATCGACCTCAAAAGTCGACATACTTTTTCTTCTTGGCCTTTCACTATGAAACCAGTAGGTTGTTCCATATATATTTCTTCCTCTAATTCTCCATTGAGGAAAGCAGTCTTTACATCCATTTGATGTAACTCAAGATCCAGACTAGCTACTATTACCAAAATCTCACTACAGGAGAAAATGTATCTTCATAATCAATTCCTTCCTGTTGATTATACCCTTTCGGCACAAGGCGAGCCTTATGCCTTTCTATCGAGCCATCAGCCTTTCGCTTTATTTTGAGAACCCATTTGTTCCCAATAGCTCTACGTCCTTTTGGAAGATCAACCAGTTCCCAGACTTGGTTTGATTCCATTGACTCCATTTCCTCTTCCATTGCACGAATCCATTTTTCTTTACAAGGGCACTTCAGAGCCTCATTGATATTTCTTGGCTCATCCTCATCTTATGGAGCAACCATAAAAGTTTCCCCTTCAATGTCAAAATGTCGACGGGGAATACTTTGGCGACTTATTCGCCTTACGGGAGATTGTACACTTTGCACATCATTCCCCATTACGCTCCCACTTGGATGAACTCCACCAATATCATTATCTTGATCCAAAGTCTCAAATAGGGAGTGATCTTCTCCTATTTCGCCCTTCTTAGGAAACTCATTCTCTAAGAATGTGACATCTCGTGATTCATATTCAGTTACACTCCTACTTTCCTGCTCACCAATGAACACATACCCTTTTGAGTGTTCTGAGTATCTTATGAAAATACTCTTCTTTCCTCTAGGACCTAATTTCCCAAATTTGTGAGAGGACTCATGTGTGTAGGCAGCACAACCCCATGGCTTAAGAAAACTTAAGTCCGGTTTTCTACCTGTCCATAACTCATATGGAGTGAAAGTAACTGATTTGGAAGGCACCCGGTTAAGTATATAGGCAGCAGTTAACAATGCATCACTCCAAAAAGTGATAGGTAAGTTAGCATGCGCCATCATAGACCTAACCATTTCCAGTAGGGTTCTGTTTCTTCTCTCCGCAACACCATTTTGTTGAGGAGTATACGGAATAGACAACTGTCTTTCTATTCCTTTTTCATCACATAATTTTCTGAACTCATCAGATAAATATTCTCGACCTCGGTCGGATCTCAATGTTTTTATTTTCTTGTCTAATTGATTTTCTACCAGGTTCATAAACCTTTTGAAACAACTTATTGCTTCAGACTTATGAGAAATCAAATAGACATATCCGAATCGAGTATAATCATCAATAAAGGTGATGAAATAAACAGCCCCATGCCTTCCTCTCACGTTCATTGGACCACAGACATCAGAATGGATTAAATGCAAAGGAAATTCAGCTCTTTTCCCTTTCCTAAATGGTTTCCGTGTTGTTTTTCCTTCTAGACAATGCTTACATATGGGTAAATCGACTTTTTCAATGTTACCCAATAAGCCCTCTTTGGCTAGTCTATTCATACGTTGTTGGCCAATGTGACCAAGTCTAGCATGCCACACATTCACATCATTATCATAGGTATTAGAAGATGTGATAAGGGAATAACAAACATTTGCATTAATATACTCAATATCCAATACAATAAAACCATCCAGAAAATAACCACAACCATAGTAATTTGTCTCCAAAAACAAATTCACACCTCTACTACAGAAATTCACATTAAAACCTAATTTAACCAACATCAATACAGACACTAAATTCCGGCGAATCTCCGGAGCATACAATACATCATGAAGAAACAACTTGCGTCCACCACGCATATTCAATTGGCATGTGCCAATTCCTTTCACTTCAGCTCTAGAGTTGTTTCCCACATAAATCCACTTAGTTCCAGTTGGTACTCGTCGGAATTCTGCGAAGGATCCTCTATCCTTCGCTACATGGTCCGTCGCTCCTGAATCCACAGTCCACAAAGGATTAGACTCAGTTAAAAACACAGAACTCGATACATAAGCAAAGTTCTGAAAAGTACAAGGGGTGCATACCTTCTTTGGCTCACGACAGTCGCGAGCATAGTGACCCTTCTTGTCACAGTTGTAGCATTTCACCCTTGCAAGCTTTTTCATGCGAGGACGCTTCCCTCTTCCATGTTGGTTGAATTTGGGTTTCTTCCCTGAAGGACCTGCTTCTTCCTTGCCTTTCCCTTTATCAAACCAGCTAGGGCGCTTGCGCTTGGAGCTCGAAGCTCCATTTGAGCTAGAACCAGTATAATAGAGTTCAGCATCCGGCTTAGCCGCCAACAGGCGGTCCTCTTCCAGCTCAAGATGACGCATCGCATCCTCAAAGGTTTTGATATTTTCATTATGAGTCAGGTGCACCTTCATATGCTCCCAACTCTGAGGCAAGGAACGAATCACTGCTTGCACTTGCTGCTCATCTCGTGAGGACATGGCCGGCGTCTCTCGGCTCGTTATCATGTTTGACATCTTTCTAAGATGTTGCTTCATGGTCTGACCATGAGGCTTCTTATAAGAATCAAACCTGATAGTGAGCTGCCTCAGTCTAGTCACCGAAGTGTGACCAAATCTAGCTTCCAATGCCTCCCACATTTCCTTGGCATTGTCAAAACGCCGAAACTCTCGCATGACGTCATTTTCCATGCCGCTTAGCAACGTGATGCGAGCTAGAGAGTTCATTCTTTCCACACGAGAAAAAGCTTCTTTGTCCTTTTTGTGCTGCTCGGTGGTTCCATCTTCGGGTTCAACCATGGTCATGACAAGAGCCTCAAGTGCTTCTTGCTCTTCCAAAGACATCTTGGATTTTCATTTGCCAAATTTCATAGTTGTCTCCATTGAGCTTTTCACCTTTGTTCAGCTCAAAGCAACTATGCTCTTTGTGGTGAAGCCATTGATCCGAACAAATCAGACAAAATATACACGAATTATTAATGCCTATCATTTATGCATCCCTATTTGCATAGACCCATCATATTAATAAATAATTTCAAGTAAGGCTTCAGAATCAAAAGGTCACTACGTTTCCAATCATCCTCCAAAAATCCTAACTTAAAACTATCATTAATATGATTGTCATATGCAAAATCAATTCTATGAAGCTACTAAAACTTCTATAAGCGCCCATAGCTAATTACCCACAAAGAACCGGCAATAATGTAAAGCAGCAAATGACTAATTGAATTCCAATAAAACAATAATGCTTTCAATCAATACAACTAACATATCAGTTGTTACATTAATAACAATCGGGTAGCAAACAATACATTATATGTCCACAAAGCACACTTAACACACATCAGCTAATACAACTAACACATAGTCAGCACACGAACTGGGAAAGATCCTCTTTTGTTCAATTTCTTGATCTTTTCCCTTGTAACAATACAGTAATATTTATTTACAAAATCTATCACAATTTTCTTATAGGAAGCAGCTCCGTTGACATCCCATATGCGATTCAACACATCTTGCCATTCAGGTGGAAGAGTGCTTATGAAAAATCGCACCATCTCTGACGGTGACATAGGACAACCATTCCATATGACCTGTTGAATTTTCCCGTTGACTTTAAGGACGTGATCAATTAAGTCACTACTCTCCCATCGATGATCAGTCAGCTCAGCTATCAACTTAAACAGCCTTTCCTTTTGTTCATCGGTCACTGCACGAATAGGTGTGCGCAACCTCAGGGGAGACATTGTTCCTGCAACAAATGCAGAACAAATAAGGGATTACATATAATCCACATAGACTTAATTGAAAAAGAAACACATTCTTTTCCCTTTTTTTTTTTGTCAACGGTCAAAGTCAACGGTCGGTCAACGGTCAACGGTCAAGTCAACGGTCAACGATCGTTGCCGGTCAATGCTCGTCGGTCGTCGGACCGGTCGGACCGGACGAACCGGTCGGACCGTTTGGGCGGACCAGCCGCACGTGCCGCGCGCATGCGCGGGCTGACGTCACGCAGACGTCAGCGGCACGTGCCACGCGCGTGCCATCGTCAACGGGTCGAGTCGGGTCGGTTTGCGGGTCGGGTCGCCGCCCGGCCAACCGACGTCATCGCTGACGTCATCGATGACGTCATCCCAGCGGTTACTGATCGTTGGGTGACGTCATGCTGACGTCAGCACGCGTCGGTCCGTGGACCGGCGCGTGCCGGTTCGCCTGCCGGTAGCGCGCACGCGCCGATTCGCCGACCGACGCGTGTGTCGCATGCGCCTGGCGATCGAGCGCTTCCTGGCGCGTCGCGCCCACGCGCAGCGCCTTCCGGCAGCGCGTGTGGGCGCGTGCGGCATCGCCCGGCGGTGCTCGAGACATCTCCAGACTCGTCTCGACGTCGCCTTTCTCCCAGTGCTTTCAGAATTTGTTTTTGACATTCGAAAACTCATGAAAATGGCCTAAGAAATCTCGGGTGTCGGGATTGCTCGCCCCGATCCGTACGGCCGAAGTTCCTTTTGCGAAAAATCAATCAAAACACATCAAATTGATCGGGAAAACATGAACTAGGGCTCTGATACCAATGTTGGGAATAACGGATCCCCGAAAACTGGATTCGACACCGAATCGAATCCCTAAATCAAGCGGAAGACGAAGCCCAAGAAAACGACACGTATCACCGATCCTAAAGCACACCACAAAGTCGAGCGTACCTTTTAATCCACAGATTAGACACCGAAGCCAATGGAGGAAGAAAATCCGGTCGAATTTGATCCGATGAAGCTTTGAAGGGAAGAATTGAAAGCCGTATGCCTACTGTTCCTTTTGAGAGAGAAAACACGCGGGAGAGAAAAGACGTACGTGAATTCTGATTTCCAACCAACGTCTTCTCTCTCTCTCTCTCTCTCCCTTTTATACCCCATTCTCTCCACGGGCCCTATTCCCATGGGCCGGGCTTTCTGGGCCTAGCTTGGGCGGACAGGGCCTTAAGCCCTTTAATTAAATAAAGCTTTCACCTATGTATCAGGTCATCCGCCCGCGCTTCGATTGGGATTTCTATTCGTTCATAACCAGCTCGTCCTTAGTCCGTCGGTCACGTTTGTCCCTTTGTATGTTTGTATTAAACGTGTCGAGTTGCTGATGTGCTTACTGCGTTGTGTTTGTACCAATGCGATTAGCTGCTGATGTGCTCACATAGATATATTAATTGTCAAATTCGTCATTGCCAATTGCCAAAAGTGCGGCCATTTATATTTATACCTTCACATGCGTACCTTAACATATCTTCGCTCGCGTCACGTGTGAGCTTCCCTCTTGTTTGGCTCTCCGTTGATGGTGGCACACGATTACGAGAATGTGTTGCCACAACCCCATTTTGGCTACACTAACGGTCTCTTATGCTAGACTGAATTGCGATGGCAATTCTCAACTACTTAACTATTGAGAATAACGGATCCCCGAAAACCGGATTCGACACCGAATCGAACCCCTAAATCAATGCGGAAGACGAAGCCTGGGAAAAACAACACGTATCACCGATCTTAAAGCACACCACAGAGTCGAGCGTACCTTGTTAGCCACAGATTAAACACCAATGCTGAAGAGGAAGAAAATCTGGCCCTATTCGATCCGATGGTGACTTGAAGAGGAGAAAACAGTGCCTTGAACTTACTGTTCTTTTTGTTTTTGAAGGAAGAGAGAACGCGCGGGAGAAGACGTACGCTGAATTGTCAAGCATTGTCTTCTCTCTCTCTCTCCTCCCTTTTATACCTCTCCCCTTCCACAGGCCCTTTTCCCATGGGCCGGGCCCTTTTGGGCCCAACTTGAGCGGATGGGCCTTAAGCCCATCTCATAAATCCATCATCTCCCACTCGCACATGGTGGTGCAAAAAACAACATGGGCGGACAGGCCTTACTCAGCCCCAACAGAGAAAAATCCATCATAGACTCTCACTTAACATGGTGGGCCGAACATAATCCTCTTTTCCTCTCTTCAACA
This sequence comes from Eucalyptus victrix, assembly GCA_016097545.1. Classification (NCBI taxonomy): domain Eukaryota; kingdom Viridiplantae; phylum Streptophyta; class Magnoliopsida; order Myrtales; family Myrtaceae; genus Eucalyptus; species Eucalyptus victrix. The sequence goes on from CM027842.1 coordinate 14,450,393, forward strand.
TTCATACCGGTGAATAATCCGTGCGACCAGCATACTTTGAAAGCTCGTTGCCATACATCTGTTAGGAATATATAGTAGCTTATAATGGGTATCACACTCCGAGTAGATTTAGTATGTAGTACCCTAGATCGATCGATCACATTTTACATCTCTCTTGATCTCTTTTAAACAATAATATATATATATATATATATATATATATATATATATATATATATATTGTATTCACAATTATGATTATCACAAAGACAGTCATAATTGGTTAACCGGTGAATACAAAACTATAATGTGATTCTCCAAAATCGATCTTCCTCTTTTCTTCAAACTCTCAATTTCAGTCCAGCTCGCTTTTTTAGAAATGCCCCATTAGATCGAATCAAACTCATGACCATTGGCAACATCCTAAGATAGCAAACACTGAATAGAAATCTTGAGAATAAGTAAGAGTCGTAAGGGGACTAAAAATTTGAGGAACTCTTTTCCTCAAGAGTCTCACACGACATAAAAGTTGAGATCAAACTTTTGCCACTCTTATTGGTCGTCTCATGCATACGTAGTATGAAATACGTATTACGGTATTAACTCCTTTCCCATGGAGCGTATGTCTATACCTTTCAATACCGTACAGATGATAGTTCAGACATACCCAATGTCTAACTTGAGTTCACGTATCTACTCATTCACAAAATTCATTAGAACTCACATCTGGCATCTTAGACAGATAAAGTAAAACATGTGGGTTATTTTTACTTTCGGACATAGTAAGTATTATATCCTCATCTTAACACTCAGTTAAGGCGACATACGTGTTTTAAGCTTGAGCTCTCGATTATCACCCAGATAATAAGCTTAAAAACAGTCTCATCTCTATTTATCACACAGTAAACAGAGGTGATTACCTGTGTGAGTGGGCTAATCTTATATCTGTCCGACATACTTCTCAACTTAAAGTAATGCACTAAGCATTAAGATGCATAAAGATCAAATAAAGATTCATAGGCATTAATGATAAAAACACAAATTCATCAAATTGTGAACACTTAGGGAAAATACAATATTTAGTACATCAGCCTCTACGCAATCCTAGAGATTTTATATGACCACAAAACACATCTCTAGGTATTGGCTTTGCTACCATTCCATGCGTAGTATGTACTCTAAGTTCACATCTTTTCGTGCAACCATATCCTTGACAGGATTATACTTGGTATCTATATGTTTGGTCTTGCCATGATATTTTGGATCTTTGGTATACGCTTTTTGCTGCTTGGCTACCACAGTTAACCAACAATAAATCTGCAGCACTTCTAATAACACCTAAATGATCCAAAAATCTCTTAAGCCAAACACTCTCTTACACTGTTGCTGATAATGCCACGAACTCAACTTACATCGTGGACAAGGCTATACACTTTTGTTTCTTACTGCTCCAACATATGGTGCCATTATTCGGTAAAAAAACAAACCCAGAGATAGATTTTCTTTCATCTAAATCTCCTCTCCAATCAATATTAGAATAGCTTAGAGTCGCAGATCCTTTTCCTTAATAACTCAACGTATAATCAGCAGTTCCCTTTAGATACCTTAGTATTCTCTTAACGGCTTTCCAATGTGCTTGACTTGGATCGGATTGGTAACTGCTCACCATTCCAACTGCAAAACATATGTCAGGTCTTGTACACATCATAGCGTACATAAAGCTTCTAACAGCACTAGCATAAGGAACATGTTTCATTTGTTCCTTCTCTTGTGGAGTCCTTGGACACAGTTTATGGCTCAATCCTTCACCTTTTGCAATAGGAGTGTCTATGGGTTTACAATACCATATCCTTCAACTCAAAGTTGGAAGACAACCATCTCTTGACAGTATTAACCAACTCCATATTGCTTCCGGCAATTAGTATATCATAAACATATAATGATATGATCACAAATTGATCATTGGATCTTTTGATATATACACAATGATCATCGTCAATCATTGTAAAATCATATGCCACTATGGCATTATGAAAATGTATATACCTTTGTCTCGATGACTGCTTAAGGCCATATATCGATCCCCAAAGTCAACATACCTTTTCTTCTTGGCCTTTCATTATGAAACCAGCAGGCTGTTCCATATATGTTCCTTCCTCTAATTCTCCATTAAGGAAAGCAGTCTTTATATCCATTTGATGTAACTCAAGATCCATACTAGTCACTATTGCCAGAATCATGCAAATCAAGGTAAATCTCACTACAGGAAAAAGATGTATTTTCATCATCAATTCCTTCATGTTGATTATACCCCTTCGCCACAAGGCGAGCCTTATGCCTTTCTATTGAGCCATTAGCCTTTCACTTTATTTTGAGAACCCACTTGTTCCCAATAGCTCTGCGTCCCTTTTGGAAGATCAACCAGTTCACAGACTTGGTTTGACTTCATTGACTCCATTTCCTCTTTCATTGCATGAATCCATTTTTCCTTATTAGGGCAATTTAGAGCCTTCATTAATATTTCTTGGCTCATCCTCATCTTGTGGAGCAACCATAAAAGTTTCCCTTTCAATGTCAAAATATCGACGGGGAATACTTTGGCGACTTTTTCACCGTATGGGAGATTGTACACTTAGCACATCATTCCCCATCATGCTCCCACTTGGATTAGGTAATGATGATGTCGTCACATCAGGTGGTTGCAATTGAGAATGAGTTGAATTCAATTCATTACATCTCATATTACTCTCACTTGAACAAACTCTACTGACATCATTATCTTAATCCAAGGTTTCAAATAGGGAGTTATTTTCCCTTATTTCGCCCTTCTTAGAAAATTCATCCACTAAGGATGTGACATCCCGTGATTCAAATTCAGTTATACTCCCACTTTCCTGCTCACCTATGAACACATACCTTTTTGAGTGTTCGCAGTATCTCATGAAAATACTCTTATTTTCTTTGGGACCCAATTTCCCAAACTTGTGAGAGGACTTATGAGTATAGACAGAACAACCCATGGCTTAAGAAAACTTAAGTCTAGTTTTCTAATTGTTCATAACTCATATAAAGTAGAAATAACTGATTTGGAAGGCATCCGGTTAAGTATATAGGCAGCAGTTAACAACGCATCACTCCAAAAAGTGATAGGTAAGTTAGCATGCGCCATCTTAGACCTAACCATTCCAGTAGGGTTCTGTTTATTCTCTCCGCAACACCATTTTGTTGAGGAGTATATGGAATATACAACTATCTTTCTATTCCTTTTTCATCACATAATTTTCTAAACTTATCAGATAAATATACTCAACCTCGATCGGATCTCAATACCTTTATTTTCCTGTCTAATTGATTTTCTACCAGGTTCATAAACCTTCTAAAACAACTTATGCTTCGATTTATGAGAAATCAAATAGACATATCCGAATCAAGTAGAATCATCTATTAAAGTGATGAAACAAACAGCCCCTTGCCTTCCTCTCACATTCATTGAACCACAGACGTCCAAATGGATTAAATGCCGAGGAAATTCAGCTCTTTTACCTTTTCCAAATGGTCTCCTTGTCATTTTCCCTACTAGGCAATGCTCACATATGGACAAATCAACTTTTTCAATATTGCCCAACAAGCCCTTTTTTGGCTAGTCTTTTCATATGTTGTTGGCCCATATGACCAAGTCTAGCATGCCACCATACTCATATCGTTATCATATAAGATAGAAGATGTGAAACAAGGGGATAACATATTGACATCATCACAGTCAACATTTAGTACAATAAAACCATCTAGAAAGTGACCACAACCATAGTAGTTTGTATCTAAACACAAATCTACACATTTATTATGGAAATTCATACCAAAACCAAGCTTAACCAACACTAAGACAGACACTAAATTTCGACGAATCTCCAGAGCATATAGAACATCAAGATGCGTCCACCATGCATGTTCAATTGGCAGGTGCCAATTCCTTTACATCAGCTCTAGAGTTGTTTCCAACATAGATCCACTTAGTTCCAGTTGGTACTCGTCGGAATCCACGAAGGATTCTCTATCCTTCGCTACATGGTCTGTCGCTCCTGATTCTACATTCCACAAAGGATTGGATTCAGCCTATAATGCAGAACTTGACACATAAGCAAAGTTCGCAAATGTACAAGAGGTGTATAGCTTCTTTGGCTCACGACAGTCGCGAGCATAGTGACCTCTCTTGTCACAATTGTAACATCACACCCTTGACATTTTCTTCACTTGAGGACGTTTTCCTCTCTTGTGTTGGTTAACTCTTGATTTCTTGCAATAAGGACTTGATCCTTTGCATTCCCACATATTGAACGAATCAATACACTTGTGCTTAGAGCACAAAGCCCTTTCTGAGCTAGAACCAGCATAGCAAATGTCTATTTACGGCTCAAATACCGTTAGGCGGTCCTCTACTAGCTCAAGGTGGTGCACGACATCCTCAATGTCTTCCATAATGTGGTCAAGAGCTTCTAGTGCTTCTTGCTTTTCCAGCATATATTGAATCTTCATATTCAATATTTCACAATTATTGCCGTTCATATCAGCAATTACATTCTTAGTTGCTGAACCATCGTTCTGAACATATCGACATACATGCACGAATAATTAATGCCTATCATTTATGCATCCCTATTTGCATAGACCCATCATATTAATAAATAATTTCAAGTAAGGCTTCGAATCAAAAGGTCACTATGTTTCCAATCATCCTCCAAAAATCCTAACTTAAAACTATCATTAATATGATTGTCATATGCAAAATCAATTCTATGAAGTTACAAAAAAAACTTCTATTACTACCCACTGACTAATTACCCACAAAGAACCAGCAATAGCGAGAAAGCAAATAAAATCTTAACATCCAATAAAATAATAATGCTTTCACATGATACAACTAACATATCGGTTGCTACATCAACAACAATTAGGTAGTAAACATTAAATAATCAATCAAAGAAATAAATAGGGAATGTCCATTCTAATCTATCAGCCATAATATCTGAGAAAACTGAAGGCACATTTGCCAACCATGGAAAAACTTTTGGAGAGCTTTCATGTCGCCTCCAAGGCGCATTCACTCGGCGCCATGTGGCGCTCAATCTAAGGGTTGAAGTTTTGGCCAACTCAATCCTATAGTGCTCTCTTATAAAAGCTTCCACCAGCCTCCTATAACCCGGGACCACGTTGACCTCCCATAGCCGATCCAACACTGCTTGCCATTCAGGTGGAAGAGTGTTCATCAAAGCCGACACCTTCTGAAAATCCGGCATAAGATAACCATTCCAGATGATTTCCTGTATCATCTGATTGACCCTGACCACATGTGATACTAAATCACCGTCATGCCACCGATAATCGCTAACTCGTCATCGCCTCTTAAGTCTTGCATTTCCCTCGTCCGTTGTCGGGATTGGGGTATCCTTGCATAACGTATCATAGTTCCTGCAACAAATGCAGAATTAAAAATGGATCACTTATAATCCATAATTAATATAAGAGAAAATACATAATTTTCCAAAATTCATGCAACAAATGCAGAATTAAAAATGGATTACTTATAACCCACATAGGCATGACTGAAAAAGAAAACAAATTCCTTTTTTTTTTTTGTTTTTTTTTTCCGGTCAACGGTCAACGGTCGGTCAACGGTCGTCGGTCAACGGGTCCACGGGTCGGTCAACGAGCGCGCGGGTCGGACCAGTCGGGCCGGACTGACCGGTCGGGCCGGTCGGACTGCTCGTGCGGACTGACCGCACGTGCCTCGCGCGTGTGGGGATGACGTCACGCAGACGTCATCCGGCACGTGCGGGGCGCGTGCCTCGTTCGCGAGTCGGGTCGGGTCGCCGGCCGGTGATCGTCCGGCGAAACGTCGTCGGTGGTGACGTCATCACGTGACGCAAGCACGCGTCGGTCCGCGGACCGGAACGTGCCGGTTCGCCCGTCGGCGGCGTGCACGCGCCGGTTCGCCGACCGGCGCGTGCGCCGCACGCGCTGGCGAAGCCAACGCTTCCAAGCACGTCGCGCCCACGCGCAGCGCCTTCCGGCCGCGCGTGTGGGCGCGTGTGGCGGCTTCCGGTGACGGTCGACACATCGCCGGACTCGTCTCGACGTCGCGCTTCTCCCAGTGCCTTCAGAATTTGATTTCGACTTACGAAAACTCAGAAAAAAGGCCGAAAAGCGCTCGGGTGTCGGGATTTTCGCCCGGTTCCGTACGGCTGAAGTGATTTAGCGAAAAATCAATCAAAAACATCAGAATTGATTGGGAAAAACGTGAACTAGGGCTCTGATACCAATGTTGGGAATAACGGATCCCCGAAAACCGGATTCGACACCGAATCGAACCCCTAAATCAATGCGGAAGACGAAGCCCGGGAAAAACAACACGTATCACCGATCCTAAAGCACACCATAGAGTCGAGCGTACCTTGTTAGCCACAGATTAAACACCAATGCTGAAGAGGAAGAAAATCTGGCCCTATTCGATCCGATGGTGACTTGAAGAGTAGAAAACAGTGCCTTGAACTTACTGTTCTTTTTGTTTTTGGAGGAAGAGAGAACGCGCGGGAGAAGACGTACGCTGAATTGTCAAGCATTGTCTTCTCTCTCTCTCTCTCCTCCCTTTTATACCTCTCCCCTTCCACGGGCCCTTTTCCCATGGGCCGGGCCCTTTTGGGCCCAACTTGAGCGGATGGGCCTTAAGCCCATCTCATAAATCCATCATTAACAATTATAATTCACGGAATTCCTTCGTATAGAAATTCATGAAATATCCATACCTATGGTATCTCTTCTTTAGGATATTGCAAACAGAAACATTGGGTCCAGGCAATGTCAATATATCTAGTAGAACCCACGTTTATTAAGAAGTGCTAAGACAAGAGTGATTGACCTACTAGAGATACTAACTGCTCAAGCCCTCATCCCTTGCAAATGTTGGATTCCTTGTCATCAAAATTTCCCAACGTGCATCTCGATAGAAACTAGTTACATGGTAAATAAGTTCCAGAACATGAATACTCTACTTGCCTCGTAAACCATGTATATGTGTCTACTTGTCTCACATTAAAATAAATGTTTACATGAAATATTTTCCAAGTTATTTTTAAGTAAATGATTCAATTGTACCCATGTTCATGCGCGTTTTCAATTGAATGAGAAATCATTTTCAATTTGTCTATGAAGAACGTTAAAACTTGTTTTGAAAAATTGAGAACGACTATAGAACCTCGACTGGCATCCAAGCCCCCACGGGCCAAACCCTGGACTCTAGAGGTCAAACTAGGATACCCAAATTTAGGGTCTAGCACGGGTCTTGGCGTATGGATCACTAGGCTTAACTCACCCCTAGGTCCCGTGCCCGAGGGTCGACGCCCTGGGTCCAGCCCTTGAGATCCTTGGTAGGGCGACGAGACATGTGTTAAGGTCCCAAGATTTGAGTACTGAGATCCAAGATATGGGGTTAGAGCCTCTGGTCTTGCCTCGGTGGGGACCTAGGTGAGGCGGTGGGGCATCTAGTCTTGAGTTTAGAGGACTGGATCTTAGGTCCCAAGGGTCTACTCTCTGCTAAACAATGCCAAATGACAAAAATTGACGAAAACATCTTTCATGAAAATTGTCCATTCAGTTCTAAATATATGATATAGACGTCAATTTAGTTCTAAGCTTTTCAATTTTATAACTTTTATCTTAAAATTTTGCACAAATTTTCAATATAGCTGTTCATGTTGGCAATGACTGAACCACCATGTAACGATTTCCTTCGAAAAATGACTAGAATGACTGTATTGGAATTTTGCACAAAAGTTTAGGAATAAATTAGCATAATTGAAAAGTATATGACTGAATTGACATATGTATAATAAGTTTAAGACTAATTGGATAATTATCCTGACATCTTTCCATAGTTGGTCAACCTTAATTAAAACGGTAACTGAATCCTAGGCGAGTGACCTAGACATGAATAGCTTGTACTCGGCAACCTAAACAATCAAACATAGTTATGTTTTCTTATACTGGTAAAGTAAAAAGAGTATTACATCTAAGAATGTTAGGCAAACTAAACTAAATAAGAACCGCAAACATGTAATGTAACAGTGCGAACGTGACTTAACTTTAAAAGGCTCCTCCATGTGCGACGAGGAGCTGACTGGAACGCCGTCTAAGACTTTCGGGTAAACTATAAAAATAAAAAATATTCCTCCGACCAGAATTAGGTGCATCCGACGTCGGACGTGCGTTCGTAAGCTTGATCATGTGCTGCAAGTTCCGATAATCATCAAGTAGAATAAACAAAGACTCAGCCTTGCGAGTGAGGAAGCGCCTTCCTCATCGGTCTCGCTTCTTTGTGTTTCACGTGCAGCAAGATAGTCAAAGCGCGTGGGCGCCGGGTGGCGTCCTCCGGATAACTTTGAAATCGGTCGGAAGGATTAAATCGATCATTTAATCTTGACAGAAGCCGCTCTAGGTCGTAATCTATCTATATATAGTCAGTACGTTCCTTTCCACTTCTCTTTCTTTAGCTTGAAACCATTACCTTCTACATTAACTAATTGAAAGCCTGTGAATCGCGAGGAGCTATTTTAACAAATTTATTAGAGATAAAAAGGTGAGGTGTGAATAGAACAAAAGGTAATAGAAAATGTAGCAAAACGGGTGATATTGGTTTTCTTATTTGATTCGCATTGTATTGAACTTTTCAAGTGTTGCCAATTTTCATCTTTAAGAAATTGACATTCAATATAGGAACATGCCCTTAGTCCCTCATATTTGGATATAGCATTCGCTGAATTGTAACTTCAAATGCACGAAAAAGATTGCTTGAATTTGGTAAATAACCTGTTTTGCTTTCCTATGAGGCAATAATTTTGACAAAAAGTCGGGTTGATGAGAGATGATTTTTTAATCAGTCAAGGAATTTTTGTATCCAAAATTCTAAATTTGCAACGATTTTGTAAAAATGCGGTTATCTCAAAGTTCTGGCGATCTACTTCCGAGAATCTTCTCCAAAGTCTTGCTCGATTTGTAATTTAACGGAAAATGGTAGAGCTATATGGACAATAGCGGTAGGATTGATATCTATTTAAAAACGACCCCGAGAGATGCCAACTGTTATTCATCGTGATTTGACCCGTGAGTACTTAAAACAAAAATGTATGATGAGGAAGAGCTCCGCTATATGGTCTACATAAGAATATATTTTCTTCTTAAGGAAAAAGCTCATTGACAACAATGGACTAGCACATTTTTTTTTACTTTTTCATCCCGGCTTTGAAAATCCCGCATTAACCTTCAATTATTTTGATTTGTTTCACGGCCTTTCTTTAATTAACAGAACACTTTATATCTACATGAATCATGTCTCGAGTTTGGATCCATGAATAAACCCAACCCCAGTTGAGGCATGTGGAAATCCGGCACGGTGTATGACTCTCGGATGTGGCATAGTAGAAGAAAGTCCAAATTAAATTTATTAACAAAAAAAGGATATTGACTTTCCTAATTTGGGTTGAATCCAAGTCAAGAAAAGGGTTTTATGTGGCTTTTCATGTAAAAACGAGAATGCTTAAATGATTCGAGCGTGATTGTAATTTCCATTGTATTGCTCGATTTAAAATAGAATAGTGCATTCTTCTTCTTGTGGAATAGGTCATACTAATCAAACCATGTAAATTTAATATCCGATTAAATCTTCGATCCATTTACTATTATATTCAATCCCTTGTTTCCACAATAATGTAAAAACTGATCAATTCATTAAATTTTTCTACGCTTATTTTATCAGTAATGATGCATAACCCATCACTTTTCTTTGTATTTACCAACGGAATACATATGCATGGACAGCACCATCTACTAGATAACAAGACGACACATACTATGCATATCAAAATGGTCATTCAAACGTTGACTTGTCATTGCCTTCATCCATAAGAAGACACTTCGAGAACCAGTAATTGAAAGATGACATTTTCCGTAAACTATGTTACATTCAAGATAAGTTCTATCAAGCCTTACGACTCTTTTCTCGTATAATAAGACCATACATGACAAACAACGTCACGGCCTATTTTTAGCTATTAAGACGCAACTGATTTTATAAAGCTACTCATCAAAAAGCATCTTTCTAGCTCCATGTGAACAAGTGGGGAGATGTTTGTATATCTGCGGACGGACTACTTGGTACTTTACAATCCTTAATAAATCCACAGGAGGCATCTCGACGTAAGCGATGACCGTACGATAGGCCACGAGAGAAGATGCTCGAGGGGGGGGGGGGTGAAAAAAGAAAGAAAAAGACCGCTTGTTTTGGAGAAAACATCAAAGACCGATCCATGCATGTCTCTCGGTTTAACGTAGGACGAAGCCTGTTATGGTCAACTGTATAATAATGAACGAAACCAGGATGAAACTTCTCCACGGCGCTTCTTCTTGTCCCAAGCAACGATAAGATAGAGATGGTCAAGGGTGTTTGGGATGATGTTCACGCAAAGGGTTGCCCCATAATTTTTATTATCACTTCAATTACGCACGACTCCTTTGTCTCAATGGGTACAGATTAGGTCTCCAGAGCCTTCCAAAGGTCTATATAATGAGATGCTTTTGGTCCGATTGTTGTCACTGATCATACAAACACCCCACTCGCTGATAGCTAGCTAGAGCCATCTTTGCTATCCATCTTTGAACCATGGCCGCCAGAACCCTCCTCTCCCAGGCAGCGCGAAGGTAAGCAGCACAAGTGTGTTTTCATGAGTCCGGTAACGAAAAGAGCAAGCACCACATCGCTCATTCGTGTTGCCTTTTTGCAATATGCGCACGATCTAACGTCGTGAAGATTGCATTTAAGGGTAGAGTTTGTGCTCGTCGAGGCGAGAAGTTACTTCCGTTTGAATTTCTATTATTCGTGGTGAACTAGATAGTGGGATTTACTAGCGTATTGTGTGCAGGCTAGAGGGAAAGGTGGCGGTGATCACTGGTGGGGCGTGCGGCATCGGAGAATCTACCGCGAGGCTCTTCTCGAAGCATGGGGCTAAGGTCATTATAGCCGACATCAACGACGACTTGGGCAAGTCGGTGTGCAAGAACTTGGGGCCGGAGACCGCATCCTTTGTGCATTGCGACGTATCAAGCGAACCCGACGTTGAAAATGCCGTTGCCACCGCAGTTGACAAGCATGGGAAGCTGGACATAATGGTGAACAATGCTGCGATCGGGGACCCGACCAAACTCAACATCTTGGACAATGACAAGGCCGACTTCGAGAAAGTGATCAGCGTGAACCTGACTGGCGTTTTCCTAGGGACCAAGCACGCAGCTCGAGCCATGATCCCATCGCAAAGGGGAAGCATCATCAATGTCGGGAGCGTCAGCTCGAGCGTGGGCGGGGTGGCGTCCCACGCGTACGCCAGCTCCAAGCACGCCATCGTGGGGCTCTCGAGGAACGCGGCCGCCAAGCTCGGGCGATACGGGATCCGCGTGAACTGCCTCTCGCCTTATTTCATCCGAACGCCGTTGACAGAGGAGATGTTCAAGCTGGACGAGAATCCGGAATTCCGAGTGTATTCCAACTTGGATGGGGTGACTCTTCAGGAAGAAGATGTAGCGGAGGCTGCTCTCTTTCTGGGGAGCGACGAGTCCAAGTACATCAGCGGCCACAATCTGGCGGTGGATGGGGGCTTCACCACCATCAATCCCTCCTTCGGCGTGTTTGCTCGTGCTTAACGAGAAACGCTTCTTCACACCATTACTATCGTACCCTGCATGTTTTCCCACTTTGTACCTTTGTGTCGAATAAAAAGTCTGGTGAACAATTGATGCCGTAGCATTCCTAAAAGTCATCGATTCTACAAAGGAATTGTCGATTTAATGGGCAAGTCATCAATCGCATTGTTAAAGAACATAAGAAAAAAAAGAAAATCAATTGCATTGTTATCAATTAACCACCTAGTCGTTGATCGACGAGACAATTATCAATTCCAAGACTACTTCAATCACTTCGCATTTGGAGAGTGTCTACATTCCTAGAAGGTCATTAACTCAGTAACATTCGAACAAACAAATTTTGGATACATGCACCCAACAAAAATTATTTCTTATATTTTTAAGGTCTACTAAATGCCATTTAAAGTTTTTAGAGTCATTATTTAATTGTCGTTGTTTTGTAGTAAAACTAATTGTCTTCCCTATGAGTCCTTTTGTCTTTGCAAAGAGTCTTAGTAATTATTCATGCTTGGAAGGTTGTTCCAAGTTCGTCTATATAAGCATGCTATGATGAATAAGAGGGTAGACTTGTTTTGAGTGACAAATTTTTTAGCCATTGGCTTGAGAACGAGAAGGATTTCTTGTTTTGTGATTATCTCTTAGGTGGATTTCTATGAGCGATGCGAATTATCTATCTAAGTTCTTACTTATGTTACCTTCTACTTCCCTAAACTTTCTCCAGTGTCAAGAATCATACATAAATTGAAAGCAAACCACAAGGTTTCAAATTTTGAAGAAGCTCAAATCTAGAAAATGAGAGGAGACCTACTCTGGAAGTTGCACCATTTTTTTCTGTTTAGATAAATTAATGAAGTATGGACAATCACCATTAACCCTAAGTCTTGGACATATTCTACCATCATGTTGCTTATTATATAGACTTATAATATTGGCCTAGGAGAAATGCCATATTTTCAATTTAGATACACTTGTTAAATTTAAAATCATCTTATTTAATTAAGCTGAACCAAATTCTTGAAATTATTATCTTTATATCTCAAACCAAGTTCTTGACATTGATATCTATATATCATTAAAGCTATTACTTTTTTCCTCATAATGTAGCTTCTAAGGAGTATAGATTAGCTCCAGAATACCCAAGGCATACAAATCTCCCAATTTCCCTCTTTTACATGTGTATGAAATTGTCTAGGGATTTTTTTTTTTTGGTCGAAAAGGCAAATATATAGATTTAAGGATGAGATACACCGTTTGTGATTAAGTCAGTACAGATAATATCCAAAAGAGGAGGGGGAATAGAAGAGGGCCAGTTTGGAGGGATGCTTCTGGACTCGTGGGCCTTGGCAGCCCAGTTGGCGGCCTCATTCGCATCCCTGCTGGAATGGACAACACGCAAATGTGGGAACCCTCGGAGGAGCGCCGCAGCCTCAGCAATCAGTGAGCTTATCTCCCATGGCGGTGAGCGAGAATTGTTGACCGCATCCACGAGGATCTGGCAGTCTGATTCCAAGGTAAGATGTCGATCTATTTGTCCTTTCTGCATCAAATCTCGAAGAGTGAGGGTAAAGGCCTGAGTTTCCGTTTGCAGAGCCAAAGATGCAATGACCTGGCTTGTAAATCTAGCAACTATTCGACCAGCATGATCTCGAGTGATGGAAGCCACCGATCCTTCATGAGACGCAGGGATGAAAGTTCCATCAATATTAATCTTCCAGGCGCCAGGAGCCGGAGGATGCCAAACCTGATCTGATGCTGAGGATCAAATCCAAGATACCGAGCTCACTGCACATAGACGACGATCTGTCAGGGCATTTGCAAGAGCCGTTTGAACCACCTGTGTTGGATCTGGGTGAACCCTGCGAAAGACGAAATTATTCCTGGCTTTCCAGATTTGCCACAGAGTATGCGCAAGTGTTTGCAGATCAGGTAAGATAGTTCTATTAGCTAATAGATCTGTTAACCAAGCGTCCATACGTTGAGTATTGTAAGCCGCCGTAATAATGTTTATCTGCGAGTGCGACCATACTTTCTTCATCCATGAACATAACAAGAAGATGTGTTATGTAGATTTTGGGTTGTGTGCCTGACATAAATGACACATAGAATCCGAAATTATATGTCTATGGTAGAGGTTCTCACGAGTAGAAAGGGCATTGTGGCAAAGAGACCACATAAATATACGAAGCTTTGGAGATGTCTTTATCTGCCAGATCTTGCGCGAAAGGTGTCGAGGGGCTTGGTAGGAGGAGGATGCACTATTATGATCATTTATGTGTGCTTTAGCTCTAAGGTAGTTATAACCATTCTTGACTGTATATTTGTCGTTTTGAGTGCCTTTCCATATTACCTGATCAGTTGTGCATTGGGCTCGAATCTGTATAGCTAGGATCTCAGTCACTGTCTAGTCATCAAAGGAGTTCCACAGCATAGGTTCATTCCAAGTATACTGACCTGGTAAAATAAAAGCTGCAATCTGCTTTGGTTCGCCTTGGGGCGCAGGGCCACCAATGGTACCACTTGAGAGCCACCTGTCTTTGCGAATTGAAATGTTTTGCCCATCTCCAACAGACCATTGAATATTGTCCAGAATCGAGTCTCTGCCAATCAGTAGACTCTGCCAGCCCCATGAAGGTCTTAAGCCTTTGTTGGCATGCAAGAAATCCGTAGAATGATAGTAAAGACCTTTAAATAGTTTAGTCCATAGGGAAGTGGGGTTATGAATTAGACGCCATGCCTGCTTGCCTAGTAAGGCTTTGTTAAAGGTAATGAGGTCACGAAAACCCGTTCCTCCAGTATCCTTTCTGGTAGTAAGGGAATCCCACTGCTTCCAATAGATACCTGTTTTGGTATTATTATTCTGCTACCAGAATCTGGCAATTTTCTGTTGAATAGATTTGCATAGAGAAACAGGGATCTTGAAAATAGACATCACATATTGTGGGATAGCTTGAACAATGGTTTTGATTAAAAGTTCCTTACCACCTTTCGAAATGAATTGCTCCTTCCAGCCTTCCAGTTTAGAATGCACACGAGCTAAAATCCAGACAAATATATCCTTTTTCGATCTTCCCCAGTATGATGGTATGCCTAGGTATTTACCACTTTTGGTGATGACGGGAACCCGGAGTTCTTGGGCCAAATTCTCTTGTAGTTGGGTAGGACACGCCTTGCTGAAAAGAATACCAGATTTGTTCCGGTTCACAGTTTGGCCAGTCGCTAAATAGTATTGGTTTAGCAAATTCACTAGATTCTGACATTCCTGTAGTTTGCCATCCAGGAAGAATACAGCATCATCATCAAATAATAAATGAGATAGGGTTGGACACCACCTATTTAATTTGATGCCTTTAAGTTGTCCCATTTGCAGAGCTTGCTGGATGAGGATAGATAGTACATTCGCTACCAGGATGAACAGATATGGTGATAAAGGGTCACCTTGTCGGAGTCCTCTAGTAGGGTGAAGATATGGAAGATTATCGCCATTAAATCTGACACTGAGAGAAGAAGTTGTAATGCATTGCATGACCCATCAGACCCATACTGAGTTGAAACCCAATTTGAGCATATAATCCTGTAGAAAATCCCATTCAACCCGGTCGTAGGCCTTCTGCATGTCTAACTTTAGGACCGCTTGAAAATGTTTCTTTCTTTTCCTAATCCTAAGCTGATAGAGGACCTCTTGCACGACCAATATATTATCTTCAATCTGTCGACCACTAACAAAAGCATATTGTTCTAGGGAAATCAGCATTGGTAGCCATGGTTTGAGACGGTTGGCTAAGATCTTTGAGATAATCTTATAGATATAATTGCAAAGGCTGATTGGACGATACTGGTTGAGTCGTTCCGGGTTAGGGACTTTGGGTATTAAAGTTATAGTTGTCTGATTAAGTCTAGGTTGCAAGACTCCAGTGCAGAAGAAATCTTGTACCAAGCCGAGAAGATCATCTTTTAGAATGTCCCAGTGATGCTGGTAGAATAGCCCATTGAGTCCATCCGGCCCTGGCGCTTTGGTGGCACCCAACTGAAAGACTGCTTGTCTTATTTCCTCTTGAGTGACAGCTTGTGTGAGGTTAGTATTCATGTCTTCCGTGACCATCCGAGGGCACTGCAACAAAATAGGTTCATAATCGCGATGCCCCATAGATGTATACAAAGTTTTAAAATGATGTAGGGTCATGTCCTTGAGTTTTTGCTGATCACGCACCCAAGTTTGATCTGTATCCTGTAGCATATTGATCCGATTTCTCTGTCTTCGTTGGATAGTAGAGGCATAGAAAAATTTAGTGTTTTTATCACCCCATCTTAGCCAGTTAATGCGAGATCTCAATGCCCAATACTGCTCTTCCCGTTGCCAGAGGTGCTGAATTTCCATCTGCAGGCAAGTCATCTCTTCATTATCATGATGGTTGTGGGGCTTATTCATAATGTCTTGGAGTTGTTGTTTCAAACAGCAAAGTTTTTCCTTACCATTTGCAAATTTTCTTTGACTCCGTATAGCAAGGGCACCTGAAAAAATCTTGATTTTCTCTGAAATTGTAGGGTTGGGCCGTGGATTGGAGCGCGCCAGTTTTCAGCGATAATTTGACGGCATTCCTGATCATGAAGCCAAAAAGCGTCAAAGGTGAACCTTCTTCTCCTTTTGATATATGTGGCGTCTGTTGTAAGTAGAAGTGGACTGTGATCTAACGCTAGAGCAGGTAATACAAACACCTCAGCTGCTGGATAAGCTAAATGCCAATCCATTGTGCAGAGAGCCTGATCCAGTTTTTCCTTTATTAACTCCTCTCCCTCTCTATTGTTAATCCAGGTGTATGTGCAGCCTTTGCTTGCCACCTCCAGAAAAGAACAGGTCTTAATAAAAGCACGAAAAGACCTCAAACGATAGGGATCCGCTTGATGCTTACCAGTTTTCTCCCAATGGTAAAGGATGTCGTTGAAATCTCCAACACACACCCACGGTAAAGTATTAGAGTCGCTGATTTGGCGTAACTCATTCCATACATATTGTCTTTGATTGTATATCGAAGGGGCATGAACACAGGTGAGGCGCATGGTCATCGTAGTTTCCTTTTCCGTGCATATCATATCTAGGTAGTATGAGGAGTGATATTCAAGAGATATGGAGACACCATCATTCCAAAACACAGCCAGTCCACCTGCTACCTCGATAGGCTCTTCAAGTAGACAATTCAAAAATTTGAGTCTATTCTGGATTCTAAGTAGAACTGGATTTTGATTTTTTGTTTCCATCAAAAAAACTATATGGGGCTTTTCATGGGTCACTAGGACCCTTACAGCTCGAACTGTCAGGGGATTGCCCAAACCCTGACAGTTCCAGCTTAAGATCTTCATTTGTCATGGGGTGGCTAATTCGGGCTAGCCACCACAGCCCATCTATTTGGTTCTTCAGCTGCAAGAATTGGAGTATCCATCAGATGCGAGTCATCAACCGTCACTAGTCCCTGAGGTTGCAGCTTATAAGGATTGTATCGTTTTGCTTTCTTTGTGGGACTAGCTTTGGAGATTGATCGAGTATTTTTTAGTTTCTTTTGTTTAGGAACACCAACTGCATCCATTGACTGATCTTGGACATGTCTTGTTGTAGTAGTTGGAGCAGGAGATGGTAAGATGCCTTTGGAGGAGCCTGACTGATATCGCCATTGAAGGGGTTCAGCTAAGGTAAGAAGTGGTTGTTCTGGAGGCTCAACAGTTGCCTTTCCCTTGTCCTTGCTGTGCTGATCCACAGGCATTAGCAGATTCGATGACTGAGGAGTTTCCGGTATGATTTCTGCTGTCTTCTCTATTGCTGGTCTACTCATAAAAGGCCACCCAAAATGGGCTGTGCTCCTTAACTTCAGCACAAAGCCATTGGCCATAATAGCGAGTGTCTCTATTGTCCATTTTTTCTTCATCATAAGGAAAGCTTTTACAATGCATAGCATAATGACCAAGAACCCCACAGGAATAGCAGAAATGGGATAGTTTTTCATAGCGGAAGTCTACCCATATATTTTTCCCTTCAACTCAGATCAGTTGGCCTGGTTTCAGAGGGTCTTGAAGATTAATTAACACCCGCGCCCTCCCTGCTCTGTAGGTACCATCGCTGGCTTCTACTTTGACTTCTAGCACTTGCCCCACATGTCTCATTACTCTATTAATCATAGCCTCAGTACATCTCTAAAGGAAGACCAAATAGCTGAACCCAGAAAGCACATGTGATAAAATCATAGCAATGAAGAGGTGTGTTCGGTAACTAGGGCTTGAGAATTACCAGGTGTTGTGAGAATAGCCAAGGTCCATTTTCTAAAACTCTCAGCTTATCAGCTTCCTTAGTAAATTTAGCAACATATAATCCTAACTCAGGTTGGGAAATTTCTACATTTTCTGTACGCCAAGCATGTCTCATGGTGTTTTGGAAAGCCTGTAAATTGATCGAGGGGTTAGATAGGATTTTACCTACCAAAATAAGCTTGCATTCTTTTAACTTCTCTGTGGGGCAGTCTCATCACAGATTTCAACTTGCTGTTCAGGCAAAGGTGACCCAGTCTCTGGCATAGAGCTGCCAGTCGAGCATCTTCATCCAAATTGGAGTGTTCCATTGTCAACTCAACAGAAACAGGGCATCGTCAGTTAAGATTAATTGGAGTAACAAGGAGGGCCCTATCGTAAGTTGATAAAGGCAAACCCGACAGAAATAGGGCAGCTTCAGTTGAGATAATTTGGATTAACAAGGAGGGTCATCGCATTGACAGAAAACCCAACCAGCTAGTCAGAGCATCAGACAATTCATGGAGTTTGGTCGAGATGGACTGAGGAAGCATAGGAAACTGAGAAGATGATGCATGCAGCAGCCGATGAGGGTGAATCGGAGAAGAACCCAGAGACTACTCACCTGCAGTACTTTGGGATAGCCAAAAGCGAAGAAGGACGGGACCAGAGCTCAGCTCGGGAAGGGATTCATGGTGATGGGAGGGATGAGGTTGGGTAAAAACATTCTGGACGTCAAGAAAGGAAAGAGACGATGAAACTCCAAGAGGTAGGGATCGGGGATGAAACTACCAAGGCGGTATGTCTAGGGATTTAATAGGTGTACTTATATGACAATTGTGTAAAAAAGAAAAACCAATATGGATTTAATAGATGTACCATACTTTCATGTTATGAAAGATTGAGGAATGACATCTATATGACTTCATTTATAATTTCTTAATATTATTTATGTTAGTTTTTTCATCTTGTCAAGATTTCATTTAATTTATCATGAAGATTTAAAAATAATAATAATAATAATAATAATAATAATAATAATAATAAGACGTTTCAGGCTAGGAAAGTGGTTGAAGGGTTCATCACTTTGGAAAAAGAAACTTTTTCTCTATCTTTTGTTGAAGCCAAATTTTTTTATTTCAGAGTTAGATGAAATCAATTAAGGATTTATATAAAATACACCATCAGTGTAAAGTATTTTTTGCACGAGCAGTCATGAAACGGAACCCTCACTTATCGGTGGAATTAAGTAGACGTTAATTAAAATTAAAAACCCCACATATGTCAAAGTTTGAACCAAACGCTTCTGGCCTACTCTTCTCAATGCATTGCATCATTACACACGAGCTTACTTATTAAATAATATTTCATCTAGTCGTCATTATTATAAGTTGCCAAGAAAAGTGACGGTCTACTTCTGTCGCATTTCAACCAAGATAATTATATAGTATTTACAAGTTGGCCGTACATGACCAAGAGCCGATTTTAAAGCAAAACACAACTGCTCAACCTTTTGAACCGATTCCTTGATAGTAACTTCCCATCTATTCTAAGACTTTACAACCCTATAAGGCTTCGTTTGGTTGGGCTTTCCCCCATTGGGGAAAATTTTTTGTGTTTGGCAAAACTTTTGAATGCTATTTTGCGAAATGTAGGCATTCCAAATGCTCAAAGCCCAATGCTGGGGTAGGGCAGCTTTGAGCATTCGGCATTCTCCCAATGCAAGCTCTATTGTTCACGCGTTGTTCATCTTCTTCCCCATGACTTCTTCAAGTTCTCCGCCGCTACCTTCGTTGTCAACGCCACCTCCGCCTCCGCCTCCGTCATCGACGCCGCCTCCGCCTCAGCCTCTGCCTCCGTCATCGACGCCGCCTCCGCTTCCGCCGTCGACGCCTTCCTCTTCTGCGACAGATCCATCCCTTTCGACGAGCGCGAGCAACACCGCGTCGACTCCTTCGGCTCGCGAGAACCAGGCCTCAAGCCGCTAGATCTGGCCGTCCGGGGGCCAGATCTGGTCGTCCGATCCGCCTTCCCCCCCCCTCGACCAACTCGACGGCCCTCCGCCCGCCGTTCTGGGATGCCCCCAACTTCGAGTTCTCCACCGGCCCCGCCGCCGCCTCCACCTCCACCGTCGACACCTTCCTCTTCTGCAGTAGATCCATCCCCTTTGACAAGCGCGAGCAGCACCGCGTCGACTCCCTACTTCTGCACTCCGACTCCTTCAGCTCGCACGAATTAGGCCGCCAGATCTGGCCTCTGCGATGTAGACGACGACGTGCGTCTATGGTCGAAGAGGCCAGATCTGGCCGTCCGGCACCGCCGGCCGCCTGATTTGATTTTCAGATTTTTTTTTTTAAATTAAAAGCAAAAGCACATTTGTAATAAGTTTTGCCAAACAGTATTTTTACACAAGCCACTTTCCAATGCGTAATTTGCCAAACGTCCAAGTATTCCTGAAAACCCCTTTACCCTAAAGATATTTGCATTTGGCTAAAGGCATTTCCCCAAAGCCGAACCAAACGGGCCCTAAGTCTTCTATAAGATCATAATTTGTTGATTCATAAGGGCAGACAATCTACCATTGGTTATTACATTTGATTACCGATACCAATGTGAACATATACTATCAACATATTTGTATAAAGATTAGGTAGCTATAGCTTTTATCGTGTAACCGAGTCAACCTATAAATTTCTCGAGAAGTTACTATCAAGATCCGACTGCATGTTGTCCGCATATCGGGCTACTAACACATTACAATAATCATTACCAAGCCTTCATAGTTTGAAAGACATATACAACTGGTGGTAGTAAATTCATTATTTAATATAAGAGCTCAATACCATGACATTATTCAAATTACCATTGTAACGGTCAAATTACCACTATAACGGTCAACTTACCAATCGTTGGTGATACTACTGGTGATTTGTTGCAAAAAAAAAATTAATTCATATGAAATTTTGTAGGACCACTATCAACTGTTATAAAAACTTAAGTTATTAGATTAATGCATGATTTAGTATTTAAATATTATAACATTCTCTCTTATGCTTGGACTGAACTTTGGCATAGCATTAAGCATGGAAATATGTAATGGGGAGGCAACTAAGGGGCCTGCCTAGAAAGATTTAAATTTAGGTTCTCATATTCTGATACTTTGAGAATTTTTGTGGGATCATTGCCAATTGTTCTAAAATTTGAATTATTAAATGAAGGAGTGGTGTGATACGTAAATATTCTAATAACCTATATGCGAGAGTTATAAACTCATTGCAATAAGTAGCACCGCTGGTATGGGTTGAAACTTTTTATCAGTGACACTAGTTATTTAGATTACCCTCATACTATTGTCAACTTACCAAACTTTTAAAACTCGCCAGCAAATTTTCAATCACATGTACTAATACACATGACAATTATTAACTTCTTCGTAAATTATGTTACATATGATCCTTTGAATAGCATGTTGACATGTAGAATATATCCAAAAGTCTTAAAATGGTCACCATATAATAAGTTTAAAACTTTTTGTATAATTATCTTTAAAATCTGCTCGTGTCTATGATAGAACAAGAGGGTATGGTAATAATAAAGGTTTATGATTGTACCCATTTAACCAATCACATATAAGATGATAATAGTGCCTGACTTTCAGAAATATCAAAAAAGACGTATGTCGAGATCTTATGCCTTTGATATCGCCATCCAAAATAAAGAGGCCTCCAAGGAACTTCAATCTTGAAGAATTGATGCCTTTTCAACTTCCTTAAAGGCCTAAAAGTGAATTCAGCATCTATTCCATGCATGGACGTGGTGACATTGGCGTTACCCAAATTTTTTACTTTTAAAGTTCCAAATTCACTATTGATGCGTTTCCATGAAAGTAATTGACCAATGTCTCATAATTTTTTTTTTTTTTTTGTTTACACTATCAACATATCCGATTGATGTGGATCTGACCAATCACGTATTAGGTCAATCGGGCATGAATCACCCGTATGATCCGGTGAACTATGACAACGAACAGCGGATTCAAACTGTCATTTGATTGAGAGATAGAGAGATAAGATTAGGATCAATGAACATACAAATTCTTGAGCACCCACATCTGGGCACACCCACTTTGCCACTTTTTTCTTTCTTCAAATTTTCCAGGGAAAATACTGAAAGCATACCTCACAGTTGATCTAGCGATCACTTATATTCCATATGCATGCGTAAGTTTTGCCTTCTGTGGAGATTATATTGAACTTTTACATCAATTATCATGGTGTCTCCATTTACGAAAAATGTCATTTTATTTTCAAAATGTTCATTTCAGAATCCTAACTTTTCGCACTAGTGCATAGCACTTAGAGTGTTTTCTTTTCAAAAATGTCCATTTACAAATTTTAAATTTTCACACCAGTGCATAGCACTTAAAGTGTTCACTTCAACTGTGTGCTAGCAAAATCCAAAATGGGAGAGTGGACAGCACCCGAAGAGTGATCGGATCTTCGAACTTGTCGGTGAAAAACTGTTGATTTTCATGTATTATCAACAGTGCATATAGCCACACATTCTCGACGCACACATCATCTGCACATAGCCATGCGTTGAAGTATTCCCTTTGTTAAAATTATTTCTTGAGTTTAAGCCAAATACGAGATTTGATGCACACGCGGAGCATTTGTTGATGAAAGTTCGGCGCAAATTGAGACGCGCAAATGGATAATGAAGAAGCAAAGCATGAAGGCCTCCTGCACATATATTTGTCAAAGATGTGCACGTCTCCCAAGTCCATTATTTAATTGCATGCACATGGACGTCATGCATGGCAAATGGACATTGAAGACTAAAGCCAAAGTAAAAAGTTGTAGGCTTGCTTTGTCTTCAAGTTCAAGCAGAGGCGGAGAAAGAGACGTGCATGAAGGTTTAATATTTTATTCTTTCTTCTTCTTTCGTTGGACATCTTTGTCTCTTTCCTGTTTGTTTATGCAGCTGAAGCCATTAGAAGGAAAGAAAGGATAAAATATTAATTGAAGGAGATGAACGTCGTGGAGATGAAGACGGCGGCCATCTTATCTTTTATGCTTATCTTCAAAGATTGTGGGCGCACGTTTCCTGCCTTATTAAATGCGAAGTGTGCATGCGTGCCCGTAAATTTTGGTGAGCGTCAGCGCTGATTGTGGGCGCCGAATGAGTCCACATTTCTGTCTTGTTTTGCCATTAAAAGTCAGAGGAGCGAAGGAGAAGATTGCGCCAAGTTCCTTGGTGGCCGAGGGTGGCGGCGAACAAAGTTTTCGGTGGCCGAGAGAGAGAGCTGAAGAGAAGCTCTCGGAAGACAGGAATTTTCTCGTTGAAATTATACCCGAGTGTTTTAGTCAGTTAAATTCTTGTGAGTAGAATTTATTTAATTCCTTGAGTGAAGTTTCATTAAAAATTGTGAGGGGCTAAACACAGTGTGAGTTATTTGGATATAATTAGGGACTATGAAATACTGAGAGTATATTTGAATACTCGAGTGATTGTAATTTCCGGTGTATCACTTGTTTCTATAGTAGAATTCCGTACTGCTTTTCCTGTGGACGTAGGTTCTGATATTCGGACCGAACCACATAAATCCGGTGTCCGATTCCCTTTCCTTCATTCCGACTATTTTATCCGATTCGCTCAGTCTGTATTCCGCGCACGCAACACCCTCAAAGCCAGATGATTTCGATAATCAAAGCTACACAATTGTAGTATCCCATCTCCATAGCAAAACCGCAAAAATCAATTTTCATTTTTCCTTTCCTTTCCGGATTTTTATGTTAATGCCCTTTGCGACTTTTGCAGACTTTCTTGTGCTGACTCTCAATTCACCTGTGGCCCAAGGAAGGAAGATGAAGGAAGGAAGATGCTTTCAAAGAATAAGAAGAAGAGAAGGCTTAACATAAACATGAAGAGCACGTCAAATAAGCCAGGATGACTTGCTTGGTGATCATGCAATCGTGTGGATAAATGGACAAGTATGACGTTCTTAATCGAAGCCTCTTGCACGAAGCAGGAAAGTCATCCATGGCTAACAATCCAGACTCGTCATGCCATGTAAGACCTCTCTTCCTTACAAAAACATTCCATTGTCTCTCGGTGTGTGATGTGATGAAGAAAAAGAACAAACAAATTTGTACCTTCAAGGAGTAGTTGCTTTCAGAAGGAAGAAGAAGCCTGACATGAAAGATAAGAGACTTTCTGACTAGCCAAGGAGACTGCCTGATACCGGGACGAACTATTCGAACACTTAGTTCAGCTCGAATAGAGCAACTTCGGAGTAGGCAAGTCATCCTTGGCTACCAAATGAGACTCTTATCTTCATGTTAGCCTCTCTTCTTCTCCTACTCAAGTCCAATGCTTCAATTTTTTGTTTGCATTCGTATCTCTATTTATAGAAAATGAAAGAGAATATGAGATCAGATCAAAGCCAATTCAAACTTTTATTAGTGGGGTATTTCGAATGTCAATATTTGTAGGACCTCCTTTAGTCAATTTGCCCCATACAAATCTTCTCTTTTGAATTTGTCCTCTTTTTTTTTTTTTTTGGGTAAAAGCATGTAACAATAGTTATCACACTCGTAGGTATAATCAAGCTCTCCATATTAGAATGTCATCGTTTTATATGCGGAAGGCTTACAGGCGTGCAACTGCTCAAAAGAGCCAGTCGAAAATTTATGAGAAGATATCGATGGATGGCTCTTAATCAGTCATTTATCAGCTTCATCCCGTTACATATTCCTTGCGGTAACTTGGGTTGAAGTCAATATTCCGGAGCTTTAGTTGCATTTCGGTGATAAGTTTGATTCGTACCATTCTTTATCGTATTGCATTTCATGGACCAGCTTGGCACTGAACTATATCAGATGATTTTTTGCCATGTTATCCTTAAAAAGATGATCAAATGAAGTCCTTTATGATGCAGAGTTTGAACTAAGTATATATTTCTTTGCGAGAACCGCTTGCCAACGCTAGATATGAGCGGCTGAAAAATAAAATTGACATTTTCCAAAATAAGGGTACTACTTTGGTCCAAAAAGCAAAGCTAGCCATGCAGCTTTTAGCTTGAATTCAAAGATAATTTGATTCTCTACACCCAGAACTCTTCTCGTCAACACTGCATAGGTGTCTCTGTTCCCGACCTTCATAATACCTCCACATGGAATGTTTCTGACCTTTCTCCATCAAAAGCACGACAATAGGATTCTTGACCAGAGTTGAATTCTATTTTAAGCTATCTTCCTTTAGCTCGAGCATTTTTGGCAAGCAGACTATTAAATCTCTTATCCTTCGATTCTTTCTTTTCTTCTTTTGTGGACGTACAAGATCCAAATGGCATGGAGACATCAACTTGTGAATGATGCCCTCCCGGGCAAAAGTCAATGACTGCCATTAAACAGAGGGTTCTTTTTTCTGTGTGCTGCTTGACTTTGTGCACTTGGCTGCCATCTTGCGCTTTTCTTTGGAATTGATATTCCATTTGTTGCAATCCGTCCAAAAAATACCCTGAGGAGACCAGTTGAATTACATGTCATGGACTGATAATATGATTATGAATTTAGGGAGAATATCACCAAAAGAAAGAGAATGCAATGCTTTCTACAGTTGTGATTCTCATTCCCTTCTGAAATCTTCATTTTCGGAAAGCACGGGGACATTTCCATGCGTAGCTCCACAAGTGCAGCTGAAGTTTAAACCAATTTTTTGAATTAAAGTTTGCCAGAGATGTGTGTATGCCTTCCAAACGGAGAGAGAAAGAGAAATGCTTGAAGCAGGGTAGTTCAGGGTTGTGATTTGAAGGTGTGCATCATGTTAGGATTCAACGCACAATAATAAAGAAATAGAAAATATAAGCAAAAAAAATAAATAAATCAAGACACAAAGGTTTTTATCTTGATTCTACCTTAACCTAGAGTTATGTCCAGCAAAGGAATCCATTATAATTAGCACATCGCATCTTTCTATTACATCACCCTCAATTACAAGCAAAAGAGATTATACAAAGGCAACATAGTAGTTACTCATGGGTGTAAACCCAAAATACCAATAAGAAATGGGTTCAAATTATAAAGGCCCTCCATCGTCACATGGGCATTGCCCCTTATGACCCCCATTAGGGCAGCCCCTCATCCCCGTGCCTTTCCGTTGATATGGACTACAAACCACACCCCAACATTCTCCCACTTTGTGAAACAATTGTACACCATTCAAATTTTTCTACACTTACCGCCCTGGTAAAAAAAATCTGTATTATTCACCTATGTTAACTTTCTCCAACGCTACAATACTTCGTTCTACTTTGTTTCGAATTAAGTGATATTGTGTGCTGATGTATTTTGTTCTTACATGAAATCCAAGATTATTAGCCAAGAATATAGTACTTTGGCTATCACACACAATCTTTACTCCTTGTGTAAAACCAAGCTATTTACACAATCTACGCAGCCAGATCATTTCCTTAGCAATATGAGTGAGAGACATGTCCTCTGGCTCAATAATAAATAAAGTTATGTCATGAATGCATGAAAAGTTCAAAAGGATAGCAAGCACTATAACTAAAGTGCTTTGTGGATTCTAATTAGGAAGGTGACATTGATAGCAGGAGATCAACCAACAGATATGTTGTTTCCTTATTCGGCAAAGTTGTGAGTTGAATGAGTAATATAGAGAACATAGTTTGGATGTACCATGAAAAAAACAAAGTACTCACTTTACTGCCATCCAGTACTTTTCCCTGGACTGGACATATATCTACTCAATACTTTCACTACTTGGGCAATATTTGGACAAGTATACACCGTGGCATACGTCAAGCTCCCAACTGTGCTTGTATATGGGATTGTTGCCATCTCTTCAGCTTGCTATTTAGTCTCTGAATATTGGAGAGCTAACAACTTGGGGGTTTTTACTTGGTTTACAGCCTGCCATGTTGAACTTTTTCAGCACACTTTCAACATATTTTTTCTGACTTAGCCGCAACTTCTTATTCTCATGCTCCCTTTTTATCAGCATACCTAAGATGAAGTTTGTTGGGTCTAGATCTTTCATCTCAAATTGTTTTGTTAACAATCCTTTCATAGTGCTAATCATTCTCAAAATATTTCCTACTAGTAGCATATCATCAACATATAAGGTTAAGATAACAAATCATCCTCTAACATTTTCACATAGAAACAATGATTAAGATCACAAAGAACAAAATCAAGCTTCAAAACAAATATGAGTCGAATTTCTAGTAACACATTCTTGGAGATTGTTTCAGGCCATACAAATACTTATTCAATTTGCAAACAAAATCTTCTTTCCATTTGACTACAAACCCCTCTGGTCGCTTATATAAATATCCTCCTCCAAGTCACCATGGAATAATGTTGTTTTCACATCAAGCTGCTCTACCTCTAGATTGTCTGCAGCTACTACAAATAAGACAAGTCTTACGGAATTCAATTTAGCAATGAGAGTAAAAATCTCACCATAACTGACTTCCTTTATCTACAAGTATTCATTTGCAACCAAATGAGCTTTGTATCTTCCTATCTCTCCATTTGCAAAAATCTTCTTCTTGAGCACTCGCTTGCATCCAATCGCCTTTCAATTTGCAATTAGTTTTACTAGACTTCAAGTTTTGTTTTTATCCAATGAGTCGATCTCATCTTTCATTACCTTCTCCCACTATTTGGCATACTCCGCGCTCCTTGCTTCCTTGATAGTTCTCGGATCATTAGCTGTAATAGTTAGAAAACAATCCCCATTACTAGTTTACAGGGTGTACCTCTCAAGTGATCTTTTCAGCCGTATGAACCTTCTTTAGATTGGTTCAGGTGTTGCTTCAACTTCAAACTTAGTTTCAAAATCTACTATATCATCCACTCTGTCAAGCTCATCAACTTTAAAATATGAATTTCCTCATCTAGCTTGTGGAACATCTTTCTCTTTCTTCAAACCAACATCTAACTCGACCGTTTGTGATTTTTTTAGAGCTTGTTGAATAGTTTGATTTATCAGTAGATTCCTCGAACACCACAATTTTGTTGTAGATAATAATTTCAGTATCAAGATTCCACAACTTATACCTTTTGACACCATCCTTTTACCTAATGAAAATGCACTTCTTTGACTTGCTCTCAAGCTTGCTCCTCTTTTTATTTGGCACAATATGTTTGGCTTCTTCTCAAACAGTGCCTCAAATGATGAATGATCCTTCAAGGCTGATGTGGGGAGACATTTTCTTCAAGTAGCACGCAGTAGCCATTGCTTCTATCCAAAATTCAACTATTAAGCCTACACTACTTAGCATACTCCTTGCCTTCTCCATGAAAGACCGATTTTATAGAGGTGAATAGGGTATTGTCTTCTACCTTGCAATGTCACCGGTAGCATAAAATTAATCAAATTTCACTGAAGAGAATTCTCCTCCATTGTCAATCCGCAAATTTTTTTTTTTATCAAACTAATTTTTTACCATAGTTTTAAGCTTCGTTCGTTTCACGGAAAATAATTTCCAAGAAAATGTTTTCCGGATTTTCCGGCATTCAGTTCACGGAAAATGAATTTTTTAGGGAAAATGTTTTCCATGAAAGGAAAAAATTCTTATAAATAAGGGAAAATATTTTCCACTTTTGAAAAGTAAAAAACATTTTCCTCACTTGATCTCTCTTATCTCACACCTTTACAAATCATTACTTCCTCCTCCCATTTCTTTTTCTTCTTTTCTTTTTTTGTTTGAATTATTTTTTGATTTTCATTTTCTTTTTTAATTCGAATTATTTTTAATTTCCTTTTTCTTTTCTTTTTTCTTTTTCTTCTTTTTCTTTTTCTTTTCTTTGTTTCCCATCTTCTTCTTTCTTGGCTAGTCGTCGGCCGTTGCCAGGCGAACCTCGAGCTCATCAATCTCAAGCTCGCACTTTGCACTCTTGCTTATCATTTTCTTTATTTATTCTACCCTACAATTATACATTGCTCTAGCAAAGGGCTCTACATGCTTTGCTTCTTTTTTCTTTTGTTTATTTAAGAAATTAAGGCAAGTAAGCATGATATAAACATTTTCCTCTCTTCACTTCAAGTTCATCGCAAGCATTTTACCATTCAAAAACAAAAGAAATTGAGGACAATCATAGAAATTTTGACGAATTTTGACAGTGCAAAAGAAGAAGAGTTTCCTTTTTGAAACATCAGAAAGCACCTTTAAATGAAACAAGTCTAAATGTTATCCTCAAGACTTTCCCGGGTATATCCTCAATGATAACCTCATGAGCTCTTTATGTTGACTCCTCTTTGAGAACTATCTTCATGAACTTATATACTAAGTAACTTACAGCAGCTGAAGGCAAAACCTGAAAATTGCGAAGAATGCCCAAAATAAAAACACATTAACAAATTGACCATCAGCATACCAGGTCAACATTTTCTTGAAACTAGGGAAATTACCAAAACAGTCACTGTATTATTGCAATGGAAAATGCTAACCAAGCGTCGGACATGGACACGCAACACCAGCATGAAAAAAAAATATATAACAAAAAAAGTTGGAGGAGAAATTGCAAAGACAGTCCACTTTCCATTTTGGTCCTCGTACTTTATTTAGTGACATATTTGGTTCCTAAAGTAATTTTTTAGCTTGATATCAAGGTAAATTTTATTTCAATGAACACAAATAAAATTGTTGGTTTAATTGTCAAAGAACCTATGCGGTATCAAGGTGGATAAAACTGTAAGAAAAAATGACCTTACCCTAGAGTTGTAATTGTCTCATCCCATCCTCACGGGCCAAATTCCTCAAAAGCAATACTCAAGTATTGACCATTCATGGAAAACTGCTATGAGGTTTCCAGTTTTGTACTAGTTACAACATGTTTGACCCAACTGTCAGTCTTTAGCATTTAATCAGCGTCCCAAAAAAAAAAAAAGCAGGATCGAAAATCAACTAGCTCAGTGAAAATAAAATAAAATAAAATAAAATAAAATAAAATAAAATAAAGATACACGGACCAAAAATTGAATGGAGGCAATAGTACATGGACCGTTATTGTAATTTCCTCTACACTAAATTTTTTTTATTCCACATCAGTGTCACGTGTGCATCTCTGGTACTTATACAGCATTTTCTGATGATTTTCAGACAGAAAATATGGAATATGTCCCAAAATTGTGACTGGAGATTAGTTTAGGATCAAATTTTTCATGAAATAAAATACGAGGATCAAAGTCGGACAAGGGTGATAGAAGGAGGACCACTAATTTCCACAAAAAAGTTCAAATCTAATTGACATATTGACATGATATTAACAACAGCTATGCAGAAAGATGGCATTATAATGCAATTGTGTTCTTTCATTTCTGATAAAGCACGAATCTCAAACAGCCAGAGTTCATAAGTGGCAAAGAAATTGCTGATGTCAGACTCATATTCTTCTTTAAAGGCAATGGAGATGAACGTCACTGTGAGCTCTCACAATCCACATTATCTAATATAGACTTCAACAGATGACAGACAAATGGAGCGGTTCAATGCCTATTGCAAACCACACTTTCTCTGCTTTCTTTTTCCTATTCATTTTTTCGTCGTTTTTGGTTATATTTAAATGTAATATGCATAAGGAATTTCCACACAAGCACATTAGTCACAGAATTTGATGTATTAAGATCAGATTCATACCTGCAGTGAACTGGGAATTAAACCAGCATAGAGGGCAGGAACACCACCTTGCTCAACGATCTTGACACAACTCGCAAGTGGACTTAATCTTGTTGTCCATAATTGCATTTGAAGTTGTCTCCGCACTACTTCAAATGGGTAAGTTGCTGCTTCAGAACATGCACCAGCGATTGCTCCATAGAGCAAGGTCCTAATGGGACCAAGTTCCAGTTGTTCCATGGCATTCAATTCCTGGCCTTCTTGCTTCGTATGTTCGAGTCTCTTCCTCCCCTCAGGTGTACGCAGATAAGCGATTTCAGTATATCGTAAACACCGTAAAAAACAGCACCTGAAGGCACCATGGCTACGATTGCAGGCATCAGACCCTTGTAGAGAGAGAAGAATCCTTCAGTTTGCCCCATGTGTCCTGAAGTGCCAATTATACCACCCAAAGCCTCCCCTCCTGGTGCCATTATCTTTGTCCTTATCTGACAGGAAAAACAGGAAAATATCACTTTTTGGTATACTATCCAGGGATGATTGAACCAATTTGATGCATAAGCAGCACACCAAACGAACATGCAAGGCTTCAATTCTGTAGTGCGTGACAGTTAACACAACAATCACTACATATAACGAATGATTTATGTGGAGTCTGAAAAATTTGGACCGTAATTTAAGTACAGATCATGTAGTTTTAAGGCTCTTAATTTGCTTTTAGAAGCTAAACAATCAAATCACTACAATAGCAACTTCACTGCAGTTTCATTGCTGTACACGTTCTGCTGACTTGTTCAGTCAATGCAGTTATCCTGTTTTAAACATACTTCAATTTGCAGTTATGCAGCTAGTGATTCAGCTCTACAAAAAAGTATGGGCTATCTTACAATATACAGCACAGAGGTAAAGCTCCTTATGAGGCATGAAAAGAGAAAACAAGACTAAATTTCACATACTGTGTCCATTGGCAGGCACAGCAAAGCAGCAATAATCCCAGCCGCGGCACCAGTGACAAACCCCTCAAAGTTCGTAGCTTACTCATTTCCAAGACAACTTCAGCCATTTATTTCTGTATGTGTCATAGGCATAGAAGTTGATGGCCTTAAATGGAGCCATACAAAGTTTATTGACAAAATTTCCTTTCCAAAAACCTTTCAGACCTTGGGTAGCTGAAATTGTCTCGATGAGATCAAAAAGATTCTCTCAAGAGGGGCAAAAACAGTTCTGGTGGAAAAATTAGAATTTTATATGCAATTCAAGCAGGTTTTGTCCTGGTAGATACAGGGAAACAGTTTGAAAAACAAGCTAAGCATCATCCAGCAACTTTTTTTTTTTTTTTAATTTCACTTCTGCAGAGGGCAATTTATTGGCAGAAAAAGCACTTCTCTGCTTCTGAAAAGGAAAATCCACCATTACATGATGCAACTTGCCTATTTACTGTTCTTTGGAAGGCACGAGGAGTTTTCTAAGTACTCTCTTAGCACAAAATTTGAATTTATGCTAAACAAATTAGACTAACACATGTTTATCTTTTAATCCATAATCACTTCTCAACAGACCTAACACATCCTTTGCAAAGCCCAATCCATAATCTTCCATAGTAAAATTCCCTTAAAACTTTATCCCAACAGGCATGTAGACAGTTAAATCCTAACACCAAAAGAAAACATATTAAATTCTCCACACTGACCACAACTCAAAACAATGTTGGATTCAATTCAAATGCAGTTTAGCCAAGTGTGGGTTTAGAAGTAAAAGTCTCTTGACCACATTTCATTTTTATTTTGAGCTACTTCTAAGTTTGCAATGTACAGATGAAGTGACACTCGATCTGTGCTAACTGCAAGGAATGAACAAAGCACAACAGAGATGGAAGCATGATGAATATTAACAACTTAGGAGATAAACAACAAGAGTAAAATCCAAGATGCAATAATCCCAGATATGACAAAAGATGTACAACTAAGTGACAAGAAATGATTAGATCTAGTTAGCTATATACCAGGGAAGATCAGATCAACAAAAAATGGCCTGTCAAGTTATCTGAACATATAAAAGGGTCGCTGTTCAGATGGTGTTTGCAGAGAAACAACTTTCATCTATAGGCTTTCCAACAAGCTTCACATACAATCGGACAACAAAGAATCATGGCAAGAGCCAACAAAACATGAATTCAACCATCTTATCTGCTCTCCAATGCCATGCCATCCCAGAGTTTACATCGCAAAATGTAGACACCGCAAGAATAATTCCACATAACCATTTATAATATATTCTTCCAGCAATATCCGAAGCCAAAGATATTCATCGACTTTCCACGAAAAAATCTCGGACTTTGCCCATGGTTACTCCAGAACTACTACATATGGATTCACAGTCACCGGGGGAAAGAAGCGTTGGCAACAATGATTCGAAACATACCATTGAATGATAGAACATGTTATTAATGAGAAGTACCAAATGCCACCAAGTCATGTTGTAAACTGATGGTTACACCACTAACCACAACACCAGAAAAACTCCCAAGAAATCCCCCACGGCCCCTACCCAAAAAAAAAAAAAAAAAATCTACCTACCAGACTTCGTGAAGCTCCAAGGGAACTTGGCACCACTCCCTCCTCTGACCCTCTCGCCAAACTCCTTCTCCCGCTTCCTCCTCTCCCCATCCTCCCCCTCCAGCCAATGCCTCCTCCTCTCCCCTTCCTCGACCATGCTCGACCCGCCCTTCTTGTTGGCGCTCCGCCTGTCCTCCTCGACGACCCGGATGGGGAACAGGTCCGGGGAGACCGAGAGCGGGCTCCGGAGCGTGACGTAGGCCTTCTTGTAGTCGGGCTTCGCGACCAGCAGCCCGCCCCGCTTCTTCTTCTTGCCCTCCATGTTGAGCGTCCGCACCTTGTCGACCTCGAAGCCGTAGAGGGACTCCAGCACGCGCTTGATCTCGATCTTGGATGCCGACGGGACGGTCTTGAGGGCGATCTCGGTGACGTTGGTGAAGGAGGTCGGCATCAGGAGCTTGATGGGCAGGTTCGCGAAGTGGACGACCCGTCGCCCCAGTCTGCTCCCCATTCTTTCTTGGGTAGGTCTTGGTTTGGCCGCTCGAGCTTCGCAGCTGCTGGGCAGAGTGGATTTTGAGGGCGGAACGAGTTCTTGTTCTTCGGTCTTCGAAGTTCTGCAAGAGAAAGAGGAGCAGCCGAGGGCTTTTCCAGCATGAAGAAGACGAGGACGATGACGTGAAGGGGATAGGTGGGCCGGGCTTGTACCGCATTGGGCCGTGAGTCTTGGAGCCCACGATTTGGAATATCTGGAATTTTTTTTTTTTTGGTAAAAGGTAAGAATAAATCTCTGGAATGTTGTTAGAAGTTTTCTTGACCAAGGATCTGTTTGGTAATATTTCAAACATTTTAGCTGTCCGTAAAATGTGTCCGTTCTTCCGCCCCGCTAATTCATTATGCTCTGGTGTCTAAGAACATAATGTTTCATGCGGTAGGCCATGTTCTTGAAAATATTCTTTAAGTTAGGCATTAGTGTACTCTCCACCATGATCAGTTCTCAAAATTTGTAACTTCCCACCAAACTATGTTTGCACCATTTTATGAAACACTCGAAAAACATTAGCCACCTCATCATTATGTTTCAAAAAATAAAGTCAAGTCATTTGGTGCAATCATTCACAAATATAACAAACCAATGATTTCCCAAAATTGTAGTAATGGGAGAAGGCCCCCAAACATCAAAATGGACTAAGGAAAATGCAACACCACTTTAATTCAAACTGATTATAAAGTGGCACACGATGGCTTTTAGCCAAACTATAAGTCTAACATTGAAAAACTAAATTTGGTAAAAAGAAAAATAATGCAGGAAGTAAATGTCTCATATAGCCAAATGAAGGATGCCACAATTGGCAATGCCATAGCCAAATTTGCTTCTCCTTGCTACTAGATAAGCCCTTGCACCTGGTACACCCTCCCAAAACTGAAGTCATCCAAGTAAAAGAGCCCCCCTCTTAGTACCATGCCCAATTATCTCCTTCGTGAAGATATCCTAAAAAAGACAAAATTGTGGACACTAATAACACAATTCAGAGTAGCATATTTTATTATCCCTGTGTTTGTTTGTTGGCCAGGTGTTTATTTAATTCACTTCGGCATGTGCTTAATTGAAAGATAAAAAGAAAAGGGTCGGCGACGCGTCTTGAGACGTCACATTTTAATTGACCGCCGAGGGATGTGCACATGCCCGGAATTAGGGCCGTGACACTCCAGGCATGACTTTTTTTTTTTTTTTAAATCTCTGAAGGAGAGAAGCGTGAACGGTCTGATAGCTCGACAGGCTGATAATCTGTCTTTTGCTTAAGGATAGTCCCTGTCTCTATGCTAAAAAGGCTGTGTCAAAGCAAACATAGGCTGTGGAAATATCCCCTTCTTACATACGATCAGGACATGTGGAGACAAAGATTCAGCGCATGTTGTGAGCAAGTTCCCTATCGAAGTAACTTTGAGTACAAGATTCTGAAAGATCGATCGGCGCAAGAAAAGATTTGGATAACAAAACACGATGATGAATTTAACTGTTATGAAGGCCGGCCATGCTAATTAAACTTTACTCTAAATCGTGTGAGGATCGGCAATGGAGAGTTCCATCAAGGCCTCTAAATAGCCTGCGAAACTCAGCTTTAGAGAGCAGCATGCCTAAAGAAGAACAGGAGAAAGAACGACATATTACATGGCTATTTCGGCTAAAATCTTGGTTATATCTGTCATCGGGCTAAACGTCATCTGTCGTGCGGTAGGTGATCCGAACACGAGGGTAGTGGACAAGATCAGCAATGGAGGACATTTCGGACCGGATGACGCATTTGGAACCGACTTAGTTTCGGTTCTCAATGACATAAGTAGGAACACGGCGAGCAAAGATTATAGCTACTACAGCTCGCGAGGATTGTGCTACGGCTATGGGGCTTGCAACGGGGCCCTCGACAATCCAGATTGTACGAAATACTTGAATTCCAAGACAGAGCAGATAAACCTCGAGTGTTGGTTTAGCATCGGGGCTCAGCTCAAGCTTCAGGACTGTAGAATCGGACACGAAAACTATCCATTCTCTGGGTGGTGACTCGCTTCGTTTCCCTTTATCGGAGGGGCTTGAGCTTTTCTGCAAAGCGTTCAAAAAGGGTTATGAGTATGACTTCGTTTGGGTCTATCTTGTGGGACATAAATCTGAAATGAAAGATGATGTTGACGAATGCAGAGCGACGAAAATTGAGTCTATTGCAATATAAAATATACAATTTGAAGAATATGCAGTCAAGATTCATGTGAGGATATTCAGTTTATCGATATTAATAAAATGCATGATTTGGAGTATCTTGAGCTCTCTCATTTGTTGCTTTTACTAGAGATTGTGACAATTCATTTATTCAATTTGACATGTAGAATATATCCAAAAGTCCTAAAATGGCCGCCGTATAATAGGATGGAAACTTTCTGGACAGTTGTCTTTAGAATTTGCTAGTGTCTATGATGGAACAAGAGGTATGGTAATAATAAAGGTTTATGACTGTACCCGTTTAACCAATCATGTATAAGATGATAATACGTGCCTTTGACTTTTGGAAATATCAAAAAATACGTATGTCGAGATCTTATGCCTTTGATATCGCTAACAAAAATTGGTAGGTCCCATGCATAAATATATAATTTGATAGATCCATAGATGACGGTCCCTCTGCCTTCATAACGAAAAACTACAGATACGTTCTTTCAAAGCTTCGATCTCGTATGGTCAAGCAAGTCGAATGACCGTGCGGGGAGCTGCAGACAATTCCAGTCATCATCATCCTCTAATGCTTTGAATACCATATCCACCGTCTCTGCTCGGACTAACTCTAACTTTGGCGGGTCCCACTGTTTTCATCAAACTAAAATCAGCCTCATACTCAACCACGCTAATTGATGCATCCAATTTGATAGATAAATCATTTATCTTAAAAGGTTAAGTTATTACGAAACGGATTAATAATATATTTATAGCATATGATTTCACATAATTCTATCTTGCTCGGTACTTACGGATGATTATAGGATGTCAAATCTATTAGTTAAGTGAAACAAATGATTTGGACCGTCTTAGTTTAGGCAATATACTACCAATGACACATAAAGCCAAGCATCAATCAAAGGATTTGGCATTGGTGTCTAAAGCATGATCTTTTGACCATATTATATGTCAAATAAAGGGTTATGTCGCTGCTCTTACTGAATAAAGTTTCAAGATCCACCTCGACAAGTCAAATAGTAGGGTAATAGCTCATATGTTTGCACCTTAGGCTTTTTGTCTTTATCGAATAACATTGCCCTTGAACCCTGCACCAAAACGAATTCAACAATGCATTACACAGACTGATAAGGAGAATAATCAGTGTGGAAAATGACAGAAATGCTCGCCGACTACTGTGGTTACATGAATATTATATGGTCTGTAGGTCATTTAGACCAAGGTCATCTCCACCGCCGATGATATAGGCCTCATAGTTGGACCCATATAATCAATGATTAAGATGATATTGATTTATGTGGTATATAGTCCATTTAATAACTTCTTGTGAAGTTGCCTGAAAAGATCAAATGATGAATTAAAACTCTCATTAGGTACTTGAGTACGTCTTTCATATTGAGAAATGTCCATTTAGAGTTTGTGACATCATTTTATAAATGAAGTTTCACATGTTGTTTGTATTTCATCGTATTCACTACTCTTTCTTGGAGTACCTCGTAGAAGTCATTGGTGATCTTCCTCCGGATGATGTTGCTGTGGATGGTGTACTCACGAGCGAGACATTGTTCAATCGTCTGACCACGCCCTTCTCTTATCTAAGAATCAAAATCAACGAGCTCTTTTGGTTGTTCGAATGGAGTGCTCCTCGTAATGTTGCACACTAATGACAGTCGATGTCATGCATGCAATCATGTGTACCATGTACTCTACAACTAAAGAAATAAACATATACATACGCATACGGTAATGTTACTAATTGCTGAATATTTTCTACTGTCAAGATCCCATCTGCGCACACACTTTAAGAGCAGATTTTGAAAAGCGGGAACTATTTGTTAAATTTCCCTATCGTTTAGAAGTGTTAATTAGTAATATTTTCGCAGATGGTATACTCATTCTTCTTGCATATTACCGATCTCAGAAAAATCTTTAGGCTGGTCGGACTAGCAGACTTCATGTTGTTCACTGCATCGGCGATCCATTTCTCTGTCAAGTTATCTACCAACTCCTTTTCCTGCACCGTATAATTTCTCTCAGGCATGTCGCTATTGCGATGGCTGCTTTGCAGATAAAATAGAAGAAAGAAAAAGGAAGAATCACCCTAATATATGCTTACAAGAGAATGCAATATGCCCTCCACAGTCTGTCTTGAGAAGCATTTGTTTATGCTCTTCAATCTATTCCAACGATGAAGACTGGTTGGAATTTTTCTTACTTGCTCTGGTGAAGAGATTATATTTGACAGGAAGAGAGTGAAATGCTAGGATGGAATATCAGTAACCTTTTGTGGAAATCTTCCCCTTTCGTATTGGTTTTCTGAGCAAATTTGTCGATGACAGATAAAATTTCTGATGCATTTGATGAACTCACCGAAGACAGTGCATGTTCTAAAGAAGGAAGATCCTATTGAGAAAATAGAGGGTTACCCGCGTAAATAAAATCATGTTGATTAATAAATACATCTATTATGCCTTGATTTTTCCTTCTAGAATCTCTACTAACTAGTAGTTACCTTGGAAAAGACAAAATGAGTTGCGAGGCCACACGCAAGCATCGTTGCTCCATTCAGACGTGCTCCCGTTAGCCCTACATATTCACCTGCTCGACGTAATGCCACTCGTAAAATCGAAATGATAGTAAAATCCACTCCACACATAAGGTAGATTGATTAATGGACAATTGGAAAACTTGGTACAATATACGCACACTGACTGATCAATTAGAAATTGCCAGTAAGGCAAAAACACAAAGACGACAAATGGGAAAGTTTGATTCAACGTAATTCTTTGCCACTTTAATTCCCTTCCCACAAAGGACAATATATGTTTTCCGTGTCATCGAGAAGGACAAAAAGAAGGAGAAAAGGCTGTAGAAAATTACCAAAATAACCGGGAAGCTTGGATAGGAAAGAGATGCACCCACATCCGGAAAAAGTCCGATTGATGCTTCAGGCATTGCGAATACCTGCAGCAATCTTCAAAATATCAATTTTCTGTGGTAAGAAGAGAACTTTTAGCAGATGTCTCGGCAGACACATTGGAATGAACAAAGATCATACGCAATCTGCATTCATGAAAATTGAGTTCAGTTTTCGAATATCAAATAAAACCATAGATGAAGATCATTTACCGTATTATCTGTCACGACTCGAAAGCTCCCATACATGGAGATTCCAGCTCCACTGCCCATTACAATTCCGTCGATGAGGCATACCTTTTGATAATGTTCAAGTTGATTTAGAAGGGATGGTTAACTTAATTACAGATGCTGAATCATTTGATTTTTCAGCCATGTATAGTATTGTATAAGAAGAAAAGCCCGCAGATCTCACCAAAGGCTTTTTATAGGAAGCTATCAAGTAACTCAAGGTGAGCAGTTTCTTGTAAGCGATTGCTCCGAAGCTCCAATGTCCTGAAGGGCTTAAGTAATACTAGAAATTACTTGGAAAATAAGATTAAGACTTCTAATCTTAATGCAATAGGTGGAAAAATGTGAAAATAATACCTGAAAAATAATCAATTACAATGTCTACCTGAACTTAGGTGTATGTAATTATAAAGGTTGATTCAACGGTTCTATTTTAAAACAAAAACATTTTTTTTCGAGTTGGTCAATTTTCAAAAAAGTTGCTAGGTGTGAAAAAAAAGAAAAAGAACCGTTGTCATTTGATTTTCAATAATTTATTGGTCACTTACTAACACTTTTTTTAAATTACCATCTTTTTAACAATTCACACATCATCAATTTTTCTTGTCTTTTACCAACTTTTATTTGCCTTTTATCTCAATGCCTTAAATCCATTGACTCTCTATGAATTACAAATCTTTATATGAAAGACTTACCAACCTTTTTCCAATTGAACTATCAATTAGTTTTGGATTATTAACTCTCATTCAAGTTAACCACAAACATTTATATGGTTTTTCATAATTTATCAACTTTTTTTATTGTTTAACAAATTTCATTTGTCATTTTTGCGAGCATTTTAGATTTTTCTTTAACTCTTATATGAATTCACTAAGCTTTATCAATGTGACTTCCCAATTTCTCTCCTATCAAATTACAATTAATTTTGTTTTACCAATTCTCATTCTAGTTACTTACTGACATATAGTAGGTTTTTTTAAAAGTTACCAACTTTTCTATTAAGTTCCTAACTTTTATTTCCCTTGCTTACTAACTATTTAAATTCATCAATTCTTTCTAGATATTACCGACATAAATTACAGTGTAATCAACCTTTTTCTGATAAATCACCAACGAACTTTGCATTCTCAACTCTTATTTGAGTTAGTAGTTACCCACTTTTTTTTTTTTTTTTATTACCAACTTCTTATCTATAATAAAGAAAAAATTATAACATTTTTTACCAACTTTTATTTACCTTTCTTACCCTATAAATGCAACAACTATCATACAAAATTATTAATTTTAATTTGAATTTCAGCTTTTCTATAATTAACTCACAAATTAATCTTGGGTTATCAACTGCTATATGAGAAACCTAACAATATTTATTCGGTTCTTTTAATTTACCAACATTTCTTATCATTTGCCATGCTAAGTGCTCACCAAATTTCTAAATCAACTAACTTTTTTAGAAGTTACAAACTTTAAGTAAAGTAATTACCGACTTTTCTCCAATTAAGTTACCAACTAATTTTATGTTACCAACAATTATTTGATTAATTTATATCTTTGACAAAAGAATTATTTTATATTTTATCAACTGTTTTTCACCTTTTCTTACAACACCTTAACTTTGCTAACTATTATATGAAATCAGTGTCTTTATTTGTGCCTTCCCAACTTTTTTCCAACTAATTTACCAAGTAGTTGCGGCTTTCCATCTCTTATTTGAGTTACTTGACAACATTTATTATTTTCTAATATACCAAATTTTCCTATCGTTGATAATTTGTAATTATCGTAGAACGTTGGCAATTTCACAAAGTGTCGGTAGGCTTCCAACAAGTCACTTAGGAAAAAAGTCACCAATCACTTATTTTTACCAATCGTCTTTTGACACTTGCTAACGTCTGCAGAAATTTACCGGCACAGAAAAAAAGTTCCACATTTTTTTTACCTGCGATAGTAAAATTTGGCAGGAATATATGATTCTCCAGCTAATAAAATAAGTTATTGCATTTTTCAGGGGTTATAGTGATATGAAACACAATTAAAAGAGAGCAGATCTGGATTTGATCACCTGTTAACATGAAGCACATATTTGAAATAAGATCACCACCCGAACAAAATGCTTGGCCATTTCCCTAATGAACATGTGAGCAAGAGGCAAAGAATAACATAAATGACAAAAATCAGCTCACGTATATCTCAGAGAATGTATTATTCGATCAGATAGAGGATGATCTATGCATGTTGGAGGTACAAATGAAAACTCGTGCACTCAATTATCTACT
Organism: Eucalyptus victrix; assembly: GCA_016097545.1. Taxonomy (NCBI): domain Eukaryota; kingdom Viridiplantae; phylum Streptophyta; class Magnoliopsida; order Myrtales; family Myrtaceae; genus Eucalyptus; species Eucalyptus victrix. Next base: position 14,491,733 of record CM027842.1, read on the forward strand.
TTCGAATCATAATACAAGGCCTCTATTCATGTACACATGCCAATTTAAAAATATATCAAAATTCATGCCCTTTATATGTGAAATAACACAACATTTACTCATATTCTTTGTATCTGAGACAACACGACTTTACAATCCTAATATATCTATTGATCTTGCCTTCAAAACAATTTTTTTCTTCAATGTGTGGTTTTTATATTTTATAGAGGAAAAATCATTAATATTACTACAAAAAGCTTGATGCCATCTTTCCAGTGTCATGTTGATTGAGTTTAAGTGAAGTACTAGTCATATAATTGTTTGATTAATTAACTCACAATTAATTATATCTTGTTCGTAAACAAATTGGATTTGAAGATCAATTTAATCAGATATCTAAGGGAATCGAGTCATTTTACATGTTATTTGTTGTGACCAACTTAGGACCTCATATTTATTTGCCATTTTATATGATGATTTGCAGATTGAGCGCAAATCGTGACGGTTAAGACAGATTTTTTTGGTGGTCCCACTGTTGCTTTGCTCTTCGGATAAACACTGATTATGTTTACTAAAAAAGTTTTTTTGAGTTTTATATTTGTTGTATTGTTCAATAATTTCATATATGCCTGCTTTTTTCTTTTTTCTTTTTTTATTTCTCAGCAATGTCCTGTTCGGTTTATTATATCAACGTTTGCTTAATGAAAGGTATAATAAATTAGTTTTATAAATCTCGTTACTTCATTTATTGGGCTTTTTCTTCATCTCAATTATACACCTAGTGTTTTCCAATTGAAAGTACTCATGACATGGACAAATGTTTAATTCGCTGCCTGTACAAATCATCCATATGTTGTATTAATTGCTTTAGCCGCGTACTTTTTTACTCTCACACTATGATGAAAATGAAACATCAAGCATAATTTATCATTTTAGACAAAAATAAAAGGCTAAGTTAATAAGTTAACTTTTAATGACCGGAAATGAACCATCAACTAGTGTTATTTACTTAGATATGTACTGGCAACTAGGAAGAAGGGACATGCATGAGCACAATCTCTAATTACCTTCAAAATAACAAGGTTGGCGGTATGATCGTCCTCGTAGATTCGCAACTTCCTAATCATCTGAGAAGCCTGCGAACTCGGACGGGACGATTACAAGCATGAGCAATGGAGACATGTAAACAAGTGAAGAACGAAGCAGAGGGACGCTCTCACCATTTCGAAAGTGATGGAGTTCAACCGGGAAGGCCGGTTCAGGATCACCTTCCTCGCTCCTAAACTTTCTTCGAACAGTACCTGCGGGCCGGAGGTTAAACGGTGAGGTGAATGAGATCGTCGTCTATCGGGGCCACCAAGAATGCCTTACATCCGAATGGACGGAGACCGATGAGGAGAGAGGGCTCACCGGTGGCTCGTCTAAGCCTCTGCAGAACAACTCAGCGGTGCTCAGAGCCTGCATCCTTCGCTCTCTCGCTCTGATCTCTCCCTCCTGTTTTGGGCTGCACAGGGACCTGGAACTGGAAGGATGCTCAAATTCCTACTTTTATGCAGATCAGAGAAATGATGTCATGAGAAGTGCATCTTACATAAGCATATGCAACCTCGTTCATTCTAATTTATGAATCTACTATTCAAAAGATACATCATTCTAATTTATGAATCTACTATTCAAGAGCTACATCATACATATTTTACACCGTCCCAGGCTGATGCCTATGCATCATCAGGGAGCGCGCATGCAAAAGCGTGAGTGGCTGACGACCTCGAAAAAGAATTCCTCACTCTTCGAATTTTTTATCTCCCCACTTCAAACGGAACGCTCGTTTTCAAGGATTCCTTTCGTTCTGTAAATTAGAACACGCAATCACTGGGACCTCTCGACCTTTCAAGCAGTCACTGGGACTTCTCGACCTTTCAATCTCAATAATGACAAACTTGACTTTTCAAGTGCTCCTTCACGCTGGAATGGCTTGTTCTCCGAATTCATCAACTCGGCCCCCAAGCCGGCACAACACTAGGCCGATGTTCGAGAACCAAATGCCTGAAAATGTCCCTACTTCATCCGAGCCATGTTCGAGGAAAAGGAGAGCATCCGGCGGGGGGCTGGACATTCGAACGCAAATGTCCAGGGTAAGGAAGAATGGGTTGTCATTTGCACGCTTTTTCGAATGATTTTTTGTGCACTCATCGAAAGGATGGCCACCTTGGGATTGAATCAATTGTAAACCTCTTTTGGAAAAATTTTAAAAATATATATTGTATATATACGTCCTCCATACAATGACGGACAAAAAAATCCACGAGGAAACCGTTGACCGGGGCTGGGGCTGGGGCATGATATGACGTGAGGATGTGCGTAGCTTTACTCCCAAATTAACTAAACTTGTGGCTGAGGCATTTGTGTTGATGTCTTTAGCTCTTACTTCGAAATTTTCTTTTACAGTAATAACGGAAATCCATAATTATCAAATAAAATTTACTTGGGAAGGTATAAATATAAATTAAAACTATAAGAGTATCGACTTGTTTTCAAGCAACTTTAAAATTGCTTAAAAATAAGATTTGACACATATTTGTGAATATAAGTTAGGAAAGCACGGATTTAAAATGAAATAAATACACTTCTAATCCCAATCATATTTGTGTCGATGATATATGTATATTGGCTAAATTTGGACATCTGGATTTTTCTAACCAAAATAGGAATGTATATGATAATATATGAAATTCAAAGATTTTGTTATATCTTATCAATTATTTGATGATTGTAATCATAAAGTCGAATATATTCATATCATATCGAATCAAAATTCTATAAAAGGAGAAGGTAAAAATCTCTCGTGAAACTTTTGTTTGCTTTATTTTTTTTTTCCTTGTTTATTGTATTTCCCTCTCTATTTTTAATTAATTTCTTTTTTATTTATTTCTTCCCCTTCCACAATTCTCTAATAAAATTTTATTAAATAGTAAACTGTACTAAATACTTAAAATACTAAAACATCTAAAATATGTAATAAATAACATATATATTTATATTTATATATTATAAAATAGAATTAAATTCGAATATATAAATAAAAATCAGATTAAATTAAAAAAATAAATTGTTATTTTTTGTTATATTGAATTTCTCATATTAAAATTCAAATATTATTTATATTGAAATATATTTTTAATTTTTTAATTTAAGAAGTTTTTTATTTGAGAAAAATAATTTTCCTATTATGAATATTAAAAAGAGTAAAAGTCACAAAAAAAAACCTCAAATTTTACCTACTATGACATATTTATCATACAATATACATAAAAATTCCCCATACTTCCAAATAAAAAATGATAATAATCATCGTCAATCCATTTTAGGACTCGAGAAAATTCATCTATTACTTGGATTTGGACTCCCAGCATCCCATTTACAGACGGTGGTCTGGATAAAATCTTTCTTTCTATTGATTATGTCTGTTGTCTATATCATGCCTCCACCTCTGCTATGCCATAAGGACATGCTGTCCTAGTCCCCTGATTCTGAATTTTTCTGGAATCCCATGCTTGATGACAACAATAGCTTAAAACATGTATTTAGACAAATTTCATGGTCTGCAACTAAAAGATGTTAAACCTGTCTGGAACCCATGTTTGATAACGAAACTAGGTGGCACTTTGAAAAGAGCTACTAACGAGTGCTCTAGTTTTTTCTTATTTTTTATTTTAACAACATGAACGAAAACTACCAAGATCTTAACAACGAGAATGCAGTGAAGAGACCATTGGCAAAATAGTTTTTCCCAATCCCCGATGACTCGAAGCTCCAAATTATTTTGGATAAATATATCGTGAGTCCGGGAACTTGTCACATCCACACACTTAAGTCCTAAAACTTTTATTCTATGCATATGAATTCTAAAATTTGCAACTTCAATGTGCTTCAGTCATTAATTAACTCTATGGATGGAAACTGTCACGTGACTTAATTTAAATTATATTCCTAATCTCAAGAGTCCGTTAAAGTTATGGCTGGAGGTCCCCCAACACAAAAAATGACATCCTTGGTGCCATATCTACAATAATTTTTTAAACATTAAATTAACATCAAACTAATTTAAAAAATAATAAGTCTATACATTTAAAAGAATTAAGTATTGAAATTGAAAAATCAATCTGAAAATAATCAAACTAATAGTAAAAAAACAAAAAGATAGTGCCGGCAACCCCTTCGTTGGTGAGCCTCGTTTTGGGGCGGTCAGCGTCACAAATACATGTCTCTTGGCTTTCGAGAACTGAAAAAATGATGGCAAAGTCCATCCAAAGATCGAAAGCTAATCTACAGAACACGTGATATTTTCCGCCCACTTGAAAATGGCAGAGTCAATAAAAGGATTCAAATGCATAAAAATAATGAATTTTAAAGTTAAATATACGAGTAAAAATCATAAAATTCTAATGCACTAATATAATATGATGAGTTTTAGGGCTTACCTAAATATTCTCGTTTCGAAATCTTGAAACTGTAGCGTGAAGCACGAAGATCTCCGATTGTTGGCTATCGAGTCACCAATGACATTGGAGATTCCAGGCATGACTTTTTTATATAGAAGGAGAGAAGCGCCAGCTGTCTGATAGCTTGACAGGCCGATAATCTGTCTTTTGCTTAAGGATAGAACCGTCTCTATGCTAAAACAAGCTGTGCTAAAGCAAACATGGGATGTGGAAATATCCCCTTCTTACATACGATCAGGACGTGTGGAGACAAAAGTTCAGCGCATGTTGTGAGCAAGTTCCCTATTCGGAAGGAAATCTGAGTACAAGATTCTGATAAGATTCATCGGTGCAAGAAAATATTTCTCGCAGATAACGAAACCCGATGATGAATTTAACTATTATAAAGGCCGGCCACACTTGTTGGAAGATATGCATGAATCTTCCCATATCGTTTGGATTGAGATCCATACGTTGAATCAATCGAGAACAATTTAATATCAAATCTAATTCGTAGATACATTATTGCATTTTCTTATGTACACTTTATACTATAATATGAACATAAAGATACCCGGAGTGCCAAAACTTGGTACGAAAAGATATTTAAGTGTCAAAACTTAGCACGAAGGGACACTAAGTGTTAAAAGTTAGGAAAGCGACACTTCAATGCCAAAATTAGAGTAAATTGGATTAGCCAAATGCCAACAGCAAGAAAATCCAGCCAAAGCATTGACGTAGCGATTTTCTGGTGAGCCTAGTGCAAAATGATGTTGTTTTGTATGCTAATGTGACTAGATAGTGCCAAAATGACATCATTTTTAGGCTGATGTGGTAGATAATTAATATAAAAATTAATAAAATTAAATTAAAACCAAATTTTTAAAAAAAAAAGGGAGGGGGGGCAAGGAGGAAAATGAACAAGCGGTAGCGGTTGAGGGCTCACCTCTCACCCTTAGTCGGTGCCGCCACCTCGCCATCATCGGGAAGGTGGGGGGAGGGTCAGCCGGGGTCGCCAAGCCCTAACCAGGGGCTGTCAACCCCAGCTGACCGGCAACAAGGGCCTGTGGGCCCTCGCCTAGATCTGGGCCGAGGGTCACAGCCCTTCCCCAAATCCGGCGACCCCAATCGACCAACGGCAAGGGCCTGCAAGCTCTCACCTAGATTTGGAGTGAACGTCACGACCCTCCCCCAAATTCAACGAGGGTCGTCGGCTAGGCCAAGGGCCACCACCTACTAAGATGGCCCCTCAGCCAATGGTGACCCTTAGCCCGGTTGGGCAAGGGCCGACAACCCTCGCCGAAACTAAGGGAGGGCAACAACCCTCACCTTAGATCTAGGCAATGGCTCGTAGGCCCTCGGTGAGCCCTCGCTATCGGTTGAATAGGGTCGCCGACCCTCGGCTAAGGTAGCCTTCAATCACTACCACCTATTCATCTTCCTCCTCCCTTCCCTTTTAAAGGTTTTTAAAGTTAAGTTAATTAATTTTTATATTAAAATTCGAATTGTGCCACAACGATATCGTTTTTGTGTTTATTTGTTGAGTCAGCCTTCCAATGAGTCACATAAGCAAGAAAAATTAATAAACAATTGTCATGTAAGATTTCCGACGGAGTTCATTGGATGTGAATTCAAGTGTCCCATTTTTTAAAAAAGTGTCAATTTCCTAACTTTTGACACTTAAATGTCTAATTGTGCCAAATTTTAGCACTTAGGCCTTATTATATGAAGCTTGTACATTGAGACAATATGCAATAGAAAAAGTACATAAAATTTCCCTCACAAATTCTCTTATTCTCTTTTGCTTGTCTATGATTTGCCATTTTCTTTCATGGTATCAGAGCACTAGTTGTGCTTCTCACTTAGCTTTCACACTCTTTGATTGCTTGCTAAAAGAGACACGCTAACTTGCAAAACAACGTTAGCACTTCAATGTAGGAATTAGTCTCTTGAAGTTTAAATTATTAAAGCAAGCAAAGAAAGGATTTCTTTTTTACTACCACCATGGCCGATGAGCAAATCTTTAAATAGCATATGACACTAATGGAAACGCCTACCTCAGAGATATAAGATCTCGTACAGAATGTAGCCGTTGTAGCCATTAGAGCCCAAAGCTAGCTCATTCTAGGCCAATTTCCCCAATGGCAACCTAATCTAGGGCAACCCATTCTGAGCCAACACATTGTGGGCCAACCATGCTAGTGGATGCCTTATCCCATGTATTATGGGCGAAGTGCAAATTTTTCCTTTCAAGGAATCCAAATTCAAGAGGAAACCATCCAGCCTAGCAATGGCCAACTAGCCACAAATGAGGTAGGCGGGTCTAATGGGTCTAGGTGAATCCGGGTTATGGTGCAAATCTAAACCTGGGTTTCTCACTCGGTTTCTTGCCATTTCCCATCGCGGCCGCCACAGATTGCCTAGAATCCGACGACATGCTATTCGTCTCCACCAGTAAAGGACTAGAGTTGCAGCTCATCGCCACCTTCTCATATGACCAGAGAACTATTTGTCTTGGGTGTGGGCTTTTTGGCAATTGTTACAAAGGATAAATATGGTTTTATCAACAGAATTATTTCGATTTCGACCAATAAGAGAACGGCACAGCAATGGAAAAAATGCAATCAGTTAGTAAGAATCTAGATAGGAAATTGCATAAGCCCATAAATTACCATTGGTTTACCCCCCATAGAAGACTCAAAAACTTGGTGGGATAGCATAAAAGAGATGTATTGGAAATTGGATCGGGCAAAAAAAAAATTCGCTTCATCAAGCCCTTACGGAGTTGAAGCAAGGAAACATGACTATCATAACATGCTTCAACAAGCTATCAGTGATCTAGAATGAGTTGGAAGTGGCCAAAGAAAAACTCAAAGGGCTAGAGGCAACCCTATAACAATATAAGGCGATGAAAGATAGAAAGAAAGAAAGAAAGAAAGCTACGCTCTTCCTCCCGATTTTAAATAATTCTTACTTGACCTTCAGGTCCCAGATCTCGCTATGGAACTCGCGCCTCCGTTCGGTTGCATGTTTGAACTAGCTACGTAGGAAGAGAGCCAACGACTCACCTCGTCGGAGCACACAAAAGGAGCCGAGAGTCTTGTGCTCATATCTCACATCGAGGGGTGAGAAGGGCCACAAAACCCTAGACTGAGAGAAAGAGCAATGAGAGGGGCTAGGGTTTGGGGGAGAACAGCACACCTTTCAAAGATCTGGAGCGAACGACCCATATCAAGCGCAGCAATTTGATGATTCTAGAGGTAGTGATTCCCCATTAAATCTGGACAATGGACAGGTGTACGGGCTTAAGGGATCCAACAGTAGCTAATTTTCTAGAAATTATGGGCCTAATTCAAAAATAGAGGAAAATTATTATGTGCATATTGCAAGTGGCCCCATCATAGAATTGATAATTGTTGGAAGTTACACAATAAACCCGAAGAAAAGGAAAGAAAAGGGAAGGAAATTTTAAAAGTGGCCTATCAACTTATTGGGTCAATAGATCCAAATTTAGATCAGTCCATCACACATGGACAATATTAACAACTTATGTAGGCAATTCCAACAAAGGAAGTAACTTCTCATGTATTTCTCATTGCCTAATAAATTCCATTTCAAGAAATGCTTGGATCATTGATTTGGGAGCTAATGATCATATCATTTGTGATAAAGGTTTATTTTCCACTTTTCATGAAGAGTTGGATATTCCTAGTTCTATGCAATTACCCAATGGAAACATTACTCATGTCACTATGATAGGGATAGTAAATTTTAGTTCCTAAATTACTTTCGAAAATATCTTTTATATGTTGGATTTTCAATTTAATTCCATTTCTGTGTCTAGCCTGCAAATAAAATTCCTGCCAAGTCCTTTTTTATTCTGATACTTGTTTCTTTCAAGCCCTTTCAACTAGCAAATGATCGCCTTGGGTAATCTCTCTAAAGGATTATTTTTTTGGATCATTTTTCCAAGAAGTCTTAATTTATCTCATATTTCCTTCAGTAAACAAGCATTGTGTAATGTGACTACCAATGATAACAAGTTCATTTTGCATTCCAGAATGGACTATAGTTCTCTATTTCCTTATCCTCGATGTCATATTTGTCTGCTTGCAAAACAATCATGTTCCTCTTTTCCACTAAGCAAAAATTGTGCAAATAGTATCCTTTCAATACTTCATATTGATGTTTGGGGATTCTATAACACTCTAAATCATGATGGGTCTCGATTTTTTCTCACTATTGTGAACGACTACTCTAGAGTCACATGGGTCTTCCTTATGCAATCTAAGGGTCAAGTTCTCTCAAATTTGAAGACTTTCCTTTTTTTTGTTGAAGACCCAATTTGGAAAATCTGTGCAACGTGTCCAGACAAATAATGGAAGAGAATTTTTCAATCGCGAGCATGCTGTTCTTTTCTCATCTCAAGGCATATTACACGAGAGTTCGTCCATATACACTCCGCAATAAAATGGAGTAGTGGAACGGAAACACCGTCACCTATTAGAAGTTGCATGGCCTTTGAAATTTCAAGCCTTCATTTTTTGACAATTTTTGGGGGGATTGTGTGATGACTATAGCTTACCTGATTAATCACATGCCAATGAAGGTACTTGATGGATGAACTCCTTTCCAACTAGTTTTTGGAAGAAAGCCAGAGCTAGATCGTCTTAATATCTTTAGGTGCTTATGTTACACCACTACAATAGGCCCTTGGGACAAAATGGGTCCCCGTGCTTGGCATTGTATATTTATGGGATATCCCGATCTACAAAAGGGATACCGTGTACTTGAATCGTCCACAGGAGAGTTCTTTGTTAATAGGGACGTCATGTTCTATGAAGATATCTTTCCATTCAATGAACAAGGGTCACCAACAGTAGACATGCGAACTTCTCTCATCTCTCCCATTAAGGAAGCCTTCAACAATCCAAATTATATTTGGACTGCATCACCAGAGAATCCAAGCAACCCTTCGACGTCGAATCCAACTGCAAAGATAATTCCTTTGATGGCAATGTTGGATCTAACTTCTGATGAAATGGCTATTGAGGAAACATCTAATCCCACGATGGGACCAACTCCAGAGGTTCACCCCCAAAGCAAGATCCACCACGATGTTCTGGATGTGCCACACACCCACCAACTTGGACCAAAGACTACATCCGTTCTACGTAGAACTCACTAGGTATTCATTATCCCATCTCCTCCTATGTTTCCTTTGATCAACTATCTCCAAAACATAGATGTTGTGTCAATCACATATCTGAAGAGCGGGAACCATCAAGCTACAATGAAGTATACTCCAATCCACGATGGCAAAAAGCTATGGAAGCATAACTACGGGCCCTAGTAGATAATCAAACATGGGAGCTTGTGACTTTGCCCCCTCATCACAAGCTAATTGGATGCAAATGGGTGTACAAAATTATATATTAGGTAGATGGATCCATTGAATGATACGAGGCTCGGTTGGTGGTTAAAGGATTCACACAGAGATCCATTAGGTAAGCAAGAACTCGTTGGGAAACTTATATATTTGACTATGACCAAGCTGGATTATATGTTATGTAATGCAAACACTTAGTTAGTTCATGCATAAGCCAAAGCAATCTCATATGAACGCTGCCCTAAAGATTGTGAAATACTTAAAGAAATGCCTAGGAGTTGGGATCCTTCTTTCTAGGAAGTGTAATATGGAAATGATCGCTTATTGCGATGCGGATTATGCAACTTGTCCTATGAGCAGAAGATCCATCACAGGTTTCTATATTAAATTGGGAGAATCTCTACTGTCGTGGAAGATAAAGAAATAGACAATTGTCTCATTATCCTTATCAAAGGCAGAATATCAAGCTATGGCAAAAATCACCTGTGAAATAGTGTGGTTACGAGGCTTGCTTTAGGACCTTGGGATACACATTAAGGGACCAACTAAGTTGTTCCGTGACAATGACACAACCCTCAAACTTACGTCTAACCCAATAGTGCATGAGAGAATGAAGCATATAGAGGTGGACTACCATTTCACTCAAGAGAAAGTAATTGAGACAAGAGGGATTGGGACCAATAACAACCTGCGGACATCTTTATTAAACCTCTATGTCAAAGACAGCACACATATCTATTGAGCGAGCTAGGCATATTGGACATCTACAAGCCATCAGCTTGAGGAGGAGTATTGGAAGATATGCATGAATCTTCCAATTTCATTTGGATTGAGATCAATATATTGAATCAATTGAGATCAATTTAATATCGGATCTGATTTGTAGAATGCATTATTGCCTTTTCTTGTATACACTTTGTACTATAATTTGAAGCTTGTACATTGAGACAATACACAATACATACAGAAAATTTCCCCCACAAATTCTCTTATTCTCTTCTCCTTGTCTGTTCTTGCTTTCTTTCAATACTAATAAAACTATACTCTAAATTGTGTGAGGAACCTGCAGCGGAGAGAGAACTTCTGCACCATCAACGCCTTTAAATAGCCTGTGAAACTCAGCTTTAGAGAGCAGCATGCTAAAGAAGAACAGAAGGGAAAGAACGACATATTACACGGCTGCTTATGCGAAAATCTTGGTTATATTCGTCATCCGGCTAACCTTCGTCTGCTGTGTTGCAGTAGGCGATCCAAACACGGGTGTGGTGAACAAAGTCTGCAACTGAGTAAAATTTGGGCCGGACGGCACGTTCAAGACCGACATAGTTTCGGTTCTCGACGACATAAGTAGGAACACAGCGAGCAAAGGTTATAGCTACTACAGCTCGCGAGGTTCGTGCTATGGCTATGGAGCTTGCAACGGGGTCCTCGACCATCCAGATTGTACGAAATGCTTGAACCCCGTGACAGAGCAGATAAGCCTTAAGTGTCGGTTTAGCACGGGGGCTCAACTCGAGCTTCAGGACTGTAGAATCAGATGCGAGAATCCAGTCTCCGAGTGATGACTTGCTTTGTTTCCCTTTGCGGGAGGGGCTTGAACTGGTCTGCAAAGCGTTCATAAACGGGTGGGAGTATGGCTTTGTTTGTGTCTTTGTCGTGGGACATGGATCTATAATAAAAGATGGTGTTGTTGAATGCAGGCTGAAGACATTTGAGTTTATTGCAATATAAAATATTTACTTCGAAGAATATGCAGTCTAGATTCATGTGAGGATATTCAGTTTATTGAGAATAATTAAATGCATGATTTGGAATCTCTCAAGCTCTATCTTCTGTTGCTTTTACTCGAGCTAACCTATTATTAGAGACTATAACAATTCATTTACCTGATTTGACATGTAGAATATATCCAAAAGCCCTAAAATTAGCCACCGTATAATAAGTTTAAAAGTTTTTAAATTATTTTCTTTAAAATATGCTGGTGCCGATGATAGAACAAGAGGGTCTGGTTATAATAAAGGTTTATGACCGTACCCATTTAACCAATCACATATATAAGGTGGCAATACGTGCTTTTTTTTTTCTTTTTTTTTTTTGACGAAACAATACGTGCCTTTGACTTTTAGAAATATTAATAGGCGTATGTCGAGATCATACAGCTTTTGATATTAGTTGAGATATACCCGAAAATGAAGGTTCCGGGTAGTTGATCTGCATGCTATATTCGAAGTTTTCCGTATTTTAATAGTCCATTTTATTGGGTCATATGTTTTTATCTAATAGATTTGAGGACAGGAGCCACTAAAATTTATGGAAAAATAGCTCAGGATAAACTTCAGCTGTATACTATGGATCAATAAAACATCTCTTTCTATGGAAATTCATAAATCATGTAAAATTTTTTTAGGTTCTCATTCAATGAGGACATGCACATTGCCTAAAGCTCTTTTTCTTTTGTTTTTAACGTTTGTGAGGAGTAAATTGTTTTAATTTGGTGATTGTCCTGCAATCACTTGTTGGTATATCACACGAGAGAGAGCCTCCGCAAAATCTTCTCTTCCTCCCAGTCTCACCAACCCTCTCTCTCTCTCCCTCCCTCTCATCCTCTTCCTCCAAATATCAGTCAATCATTCCCCTCTTCTTCCTTAACCTCCTCTCGTAAGGACAACCTAAGAATGGCCACGACCGTTTCAATTAGCCTTCCAGAGATAATCCCTTATCCACTTACTCCAACTTTAATGACTTTGGGACAGGATGGCCTATTGGAGCCCCCATTCCCTCCCACTCCTTGGCCTCCTGTCTCTCCTCCTCCTCCCATGCCACTCCTCCACCGTGGCCGGCAATGCCTCCCCAGGGGTCCGCCTCGGCGTCATCCGGAAGCCATCCCCTGCTGTCTCCGTCTTCCGGGAGGCCCCCGCCTTCCGCAATGCAGATGCATGTGACCAGGCCAATAGGATCCACGTGGCCATGACCCTCGACTCCAACTACCTCCGGGGCACCATGGCCGCGGTCCTGTCGATTCTCCAGCATTCCATGTGCCCGGAGAACTTCGAGTTCCACTTCCTGTGGGCACGGTTTGAGCCAGAGGTGTTCTCGAGCATCCGGTCCACCTTCCCGTACCTCCGCTTCAAGGTCTACCGCTTCAACTCCGGCCGGGTGCGCGGCAAGATCTCCAAGTCAATCCGGCAGGCGCTTGACCAGCCCCTCAACTACGCGAGGATCTACCTGGCGGACATGATGCCAACCGACGTGAAGCGGGTCATCTACCTCGACTCAGACCTGGTCGTGGTCGATGACATTGCCAAGCTCTGGGGGGTGAGCCTGGAGGGCAAGGTCCTGGCGGCCCCGGAATACTGCCACGCCAACTTCACCAAGTACTTCACGAACCTCTTCTGGTCGGACCCGGCCCTGTCAAGGACCTTCCGGGGGAGAAAACCTTGCTACTTCAACACGGGGGTGATGGTGGTGGATGTGGACAAGTGGAGGCAAGGAGTGTACACGGAGAAGGTGGAGTCCTGGATGGGGGTTCAGAAGCGCAAGAGGATCTATCACCTGGGCTCCCTGCCGCCGTTCCTTCTCGTCCTGGGCGGCAACATCAAGGCCGTCGACCACAGGTGGAACCAGCACGGCCTCGGGGGGGACAACCTCGAAGGCAAGTGCAGGGCTCTCAACGCTGGCCCAATAAGCCTGCTGCACTGGAGCGGGAAGGGCAAGCCATGGCTGAGGCTGGACTCGAGGAGGCCATGCAGCGTCGACCATCTGTGGGCGCCCTACGACCTCTACACTTCGTCCATGCATGCCATCGAGGAATAGCGGGGGAGGAAGCCAGGGAAGACGAAGGGATTACAGGACCCCCTGTGATCCCTTATTCTTCTATGAGAGCATGAAAAGATTTCTCTTATTCTATGATTTGAGAGAGATTCAAACTCCAGTGACATTTTGGAAATATATATAACAGCTATCGCGTTTAACGTTTGCTCTGGAGGGATTACAGAACCTCTTTTTCTCTTGTTTCTTTTTCTCTTTTTTTTTTAGTTTTTTTAGACATGATTTTGTAAAGTTTTGGGGGATATTTAGGAGAGAAAAAAGAACTCTTAAGGCTTTGAACGATATCGATCATGGGTCAAACTTTAAAAGGCGAAAAAAAAAGAGAGAGATGCATATTATCGGCCATGGGTACATAGGGACAACCCCGACAAAAGTAATTAGATGGTGTTGACTTTATCTTGGTGGATTTTAAATTGCAAATTGAAGCATCGTTATTCATTTTGTACAGTTCTTTCTCCCTTTTTATTGTGTTCTTGGCCATTTGCCCCTAGTAATTTTGGTCTTTGCCTGAGAGGTCTATGAAACAGATGTAGCAACACTTAGCAATGGAAGCGACATCTCCTTTCAATTTTGCATTGCTTTCATGGCTTAAGAAAAGTGTACTTTTTGGTATAAACGAATGTATTTTCAAGCTGAAAAAAAGATTGCATATCATCAAGCCTAAGAGTGGGAATGTCACCCCAAAAAATGTTGCGACAACAGTAAGCAAGCAATACATGCTTTTGATGTGATAAAAATTTCCTAATTTGATACATTTTCTTGGTCAAACAATCAAAATTGAAGTCTTGAATTAGTTTTCCAATGAACCTGTGAAACATTGAATTCTTCCTGTGGAAAGAACCTTCGATGTGAATCCGAATGCATTCATCCTTGTTGCATCAAGACTGGGGCGCTGAGTGTTTGTGCACAATCTTCGGTCCAACTTGTAGCTCGATAAGGCCTCGAGTTTTGTATTGTGGCCTTCTTTTGGCGTTAGTCCAATCTTTCCTACAGACAAGCATTTCCATGCCGCTGCGAAATTTGGAGGGGTTAACAAATCAAGCACTGAAGGGAAGAGCACCAGATAAGATGCTGGATTTCCTCTATCTTTGTACCTTGTTCTTCAAGCGACTGGAGGAAGATGATGATACCCTAGGTCTGGGAGCTAGCTCTCGTCCCTAAATCTGGGTATTACACATAATATGTATAGTAACATGGTTTCTCCATCGTTTGAGCAACATTCATTTCATCAGGTAAATTGCCATAGTAAGTTCGTAAGGGAGCTTCAACAACTTTTTACTTGAATCCAGTATTCATTTTAGTCACCAAGAAATACACAGTTGATGAAGTTTTCGTAAAAACTTACAAAACTTTTCTACCATGACATCTACAACGGGTTTCGAGAAAGAATCATTTTACATATGTCCTCAATAAATCGCAGATTAAGAAAATGTGCCTCACCTCTTGCTCGTTTGAAAAAGGCTGGAACATTGCTGGTACTGATTTTATTAGAGCAGTGCCAAATTTTTTCCCTCATTTTCTAATCTCCTTGGAGCTATCAATGCTACGGCCATCCCTCTATACTGGAAGTCCCTAATCCTTCAAAGATGACACAGTATTAGACCATTATCATGCTGCAAAGGTGGTCTACAAATGTGTAACTAAGATATTTTTTTCTCAGACTGAGGAGGATTCTGCCTTCTTTTGTAGCTCCAAATGAGAGTTCTTTCGCAGAAAACAGGGAAATTACAGATGATGAAATGCTCTCTCATGAAACTGGGAAGTACCATGATAGAAGAAGACTATCAGCCAGATCCTATGTAGGCTGATATTGCGAAAGCATTTGACCCTGTCAATTGGGATTCTATTCTTGATCTTTTAATGGCTGCTGGAGTTCTGATGGGCTTTGTTGGTTAGATAAAGGCATGTTACAACAGCAACAGCCTTGGATATGTCATATAATTCGCTATCAGGTCAGGTACTGGAACATGTCTCTGGACTTGAAGATCTAACTGTGTTGGATATATCGTCCAACTGCTTCTCTGGATATATCTCTAAAAAACAGGGGTGCAGGAGATTTCCAGGAGCATTTGCTGCAAATCCAAACTTGTGTGTGGAGTCTTCAACTGGAGTTTGTGGCCAGGAAAGTGTGCCGGTTGTGCCCAGTAACACATTTCAGGAAGAGATGATTGAAGTACTGATATTCCTGTCGGTATTCTTGCTGAGTGCTGCCATCACTTTCTACCTTAGTATCATCTCTCCGTTTTGTTCAGCTTGTGCTAGAAGAGACATTCTCTAGACCAAGCTTTAACCAGTGCTTTAACCAGTGCAAGAGAATGAACCTCAGAGCGTATATTCTTGCTGCTTTAGTGATAAATCAGCCCGTATTTTCTCCGTAGAACTCTTTGCTTGGAATATTACTGTTCAGTTAGTATGTATGCCTTCATTACCTCACCATTAGATATTGAATACTAGTGGTTTGGATGCGGAAACTTAGAATTTGATCAACGTAGAGTAAGCATTTGATGGCTTTTACTTATGCTGCTGCATTTGAACTAGAATAGGGATTTGCTAGCTTTTAGTTTCACTGCTGGATTCTATCTGCACCTTCTCCTCTCGTTTAGAGTTCACTCTCAGTCAAAATTGCCTAATTGACGATTCAAATACCTTTGCAGCATTATTTTATTCCGAAATGTCCTTGAGGGATGATGACTGATCGAAGTATGGTTTGCTAATTGATTTAGCTAATGTCAAGGCTAGTTCAATTAACTATCTCCAATTACAAATGAACAGGCCATACTGATACGGTCAGTTTTCAAGAATTTTCAACTTTAAGGGGGGAATTGTTCTGCTAAATTCAGAGTAAGCTTAAGATTCTTTGTTACAAGATTGAACAAATTCAGGATTTTGAGGCAACACCAACAACCTGGACACACAGATACACATGTGCCAGCATTTAGACGTAATGCACGGTCAAGAGAGAGAGAGAGAGAGAGAGAGAGAGAGAGAGAGAATGTTGATGGTTTTAATGAAATATTTTCAATTAGCTATCGCTTCAATACAGAACACCATAACTAGAGTTGAAGTTCATCCATGCAATCATTAACAGAAATATGCTGCCGTAGGAAGATTACTCTTTAGTCTTCTCCTAAATGGCACCATTGTCCTGGATGAAGTTGCCAAAAGAGGGAACGTCTTCCCCA
Source organism: Eucalyptus victrix (assembly GCA_016097545.1). Taxonomy (NCBI): domain Eukaryota; kingdom Viridiplantae; phylum Streptophyta; class Magnoliopsida; order Myrtales; family Myrtaceae; genus Eucalyptus; species Eucalyptus victrix. The sequence continues at coordinate 14,508,592 of CM027842.1, forward strand.
AACCCAAGATCCTTGAAGATATTCTGCATTAAAGACAAAATAATAGTCATTAGAATGAGTCGTCATTGATAATCCCTATATCAAAATTAAACTAACCAACCAAAAAATCAACTAACCGGATCAAGCTTATCTGCAAACATGGCCTCGTCACCATATACTTGGCAGTCCTCAGCAACGGCATTATGGTAGTTCCGGTAGGAGAACTCTCCTTTGACTGCCATGATATTGCTGCTGCAGGATTCATTCACTTTAGCTCTGATGGTGCTGAGGGCTCCAGGCAGACCCTGCTCAGAAGTGGGATAGGGAGTACTTGAATTAAGGCTTCGACTGTCATGTGTTGAAATCTGGCCATGCAATGGATGAGGGTGAGTAGTGGTGGAAAGATAGTGTCTTGGAGCTGCAGTCTCATCTAGGATTTGCATATTTGAAGGTGTTTGGGACATCTGCACGATGAGTGAGGTGTCACTCTGATTAAGGCTTCGACTGTCATGTGTTGAAATCTGGCCACGCAATGGATGAGGGTGAGTAGTGGTGGAAAGATAGTGTCTTGCAGCTGCAGTCTCATCTAGGATTTGCATATTTGAAGGTGTTTGGGACATCTGCACGATGAGTGAGGTGTCACTCTGATTAGGAAGAACTGGGTGTGCGATGTTATTCATCGGTGAAGTGAACCCAACTGATGGCGCGGAAGCATAGAAAAGGCGTTGAGTTGATTCATTCCCTTCGTAGTTTTGAAGAAGTGGATTCGATTGCTGCAACGGTGCAAGTGGCTGTGATTGGAGCCTTATTTGGTACCTTGGGAGCACATCATTATTTGGGAACTCAACTGGATTAGGCATCCTCATGCTACAACCTGTGCACGGCCGTCGAGGGGCGATCCTCAGAGCTTGTGATGGATATTGAGCTGGAGCAGCATCGTTTTGGGTACCGCCACACCCAATTAATGACGATGATGGTAGAGGAGTGGAATGGGTTGGATTGGCAAAGCCAGGGCCGTCAACGAGAGAAGAATGTGCACTTTGATGCTTTGAGGCTTCACCTGTCTTCTTGGAGTTCATGCGGTATTTCTGCGCAATTAACAAGCTTGATTTGATAAGCATTTCTCACGGAAGTTCATGGAATTAAATACAATTGTTAGAGCACTGATATGTTCTTCCCAATTGTTTGCTCTTGATCTTTCCGAAAAGGTTGAATAAGGGACTCTTACCTGAAGGTGGCTGGAGACATTTTGCCGAGTGAGATTAGGAACACCCGTTAATTTCCTCATAATTTGCAATATCTTCTTAGGTTTGGCATCTGCATCACGTCATATGGGAACCCATCGGTCAGATCAACTATTATCTCACTCAAAAAGGAGAAGCCATATAAGAAAGCTACTTGAAAAATCATCATGAAACAAGTTCTTAAACACATCACGTACCATCGCTTCCAAGACTGTCGACGACCATGATAAACATTCGGTTTAGCTCAGGTGTCCAAACCATGCGTGGCTTCTTCGCCTCGCTTTTAGTCTGACTTTGATCACCTTCATCTTCGCTGCTCCTTTGCAAGGTTTTAGAATTCTCTTCCTCATTCTCTGCCTGAGGATCGGTATCGTTAGATGTCGATGTGATCAGAGCGCGCGGCATCTCTAATTCTTTAGTAGAATTGTTCCTCATCGATGGGTTGCTCCGAAGAACATGTTGCCATAGAATCTTGAGAGTGCTGATTTGAATCGGCTTCACTAGAAAATCACAAGCCCCACTTTGCACTCCTTTCACGACAGTGTCCTTTTCATCATCGCTCGAAAACACTGGCAAAATTTAACAAAAACGCGGATATATCGATCACATTACATTCCATAAGTTCTCCTAGTCTTGCTTGAATTAATTGGCGTATGAGAACTTACTGACTACAGGCAAGGTCATCTCCATGTTAGCGATCTCGGTGAGAAGCTGAAGTCCATCCATCCCAGGCATGTGAACATCTGTCAAGACGATGTCGAACCCGCTCCTATTGTCTCGAATCAAGGACAACGCCTCCTCTCCTTGCTGGCACTTGGTCACTGTAAAAATACACCACATATATACGCAGATTCTCGACTAACTATGATCACAAGACGCATCCCGGAATTAAACTTTGGCGATATGAATATCAACCCGCGATCAAGGAAGCACGAAACTAAAACTTTGGCGATATGAATATCAACCCGCGATCAAGGAAGCACGAAACTAATTCCTCGACTACTTCGAGTACAAAAGCGAGAATTCTCTCTTCTGCAGTTCAGTCACGATGATTAATTACACGTACCGCCAGTGGACAGCAGCGATCGACTCAGGAAACAGCATGCCAGCACATTGTAATTGCAGACGCGAAGATGAAGCAAGAAAAAGAGAGAAACACAGAAGCAGTGCAGCGAAGTTACCTCGGTACGAACAATCTCGAAGCATCTTCTCCAGAACGTGGAGACAGATGACATTGTCGTCAACCACAAGAACCCTTAAACCCTTTGGGAACCGATCATCCTCCTCAACCGAAACGTTACTGTTCTTGTCCAGGGTCATCACCCCTTCCATCGCTCTGTTTTTCTTCGACTGCTCTGTTTTGCTCCGGCCGTCACACACTCTCGACCTCGACTCTACTACTCGGGGCGATGAAAGGGACTCAGGACAGGGGAGACACACGACTCGACACTGCTTGACAATATTTATATGCCATGGCAAAGCCTTGAGCAGGCCTTGACCGCAGGAAGGATCGAGCCGGGTTATTTCCTGATGAAGGGGCTCTGTTCCGGGGCACATATGGAGGAGAACGAGGTGATTCGAAATAGGAAATAGTGACCAGGAAAGGTAATCAACACCGGGGAGAATTTATAATCTTTGCCTCGGAAGATCTTGCATTCACACCTAAAGTCAAAATTTCCCTTGGCCTACACAAACGTAAGAGAGGAAACTTCTCAGTAGCTCTCCGTGGTTCGCTCGAGGGTTACTTTCTAGGCAAGAAAGGGTCGAGACAGAGGGGATTCGTCGTTCCTCCTTCCTTATTTGTAATGGTCGAGCTCGCTCACCTTTTGCTTCTGCAGATGATCTGCCGTCTGGATTTTTTGATACAGGTACGAACCTGTTCGATAAATTTTATCAATCTGTTTTGTAGGCTGATTTTCTTAAGCAATATAAGCAATCATCTTTCAGAAAATATTTTTAAAATTATTTATTTTTCATTAAACGAAGGTACCCTAACTCGGGATGCTTTCCGCAATCATGTACAATTAGGAGGATAATAAACAAGAGATTAAGCTTCTGTTGCCAAATTATATACATTGTCTTTCCTTATGACTATTGCAACTCAAGTTTCCTAACATGTCTAGATGTTTTTAAACGTGGTTAAAAAAAATTTCTAAAAATACTTTTGTGGCATGGTCATGCCATCGTGCTCTTTCACTTGTTTTCCAAATAAAGTTTAAGAACATGTCGACATCATGAAAAATATTAAATTACTGCATCCATGATATATTTAATCCAAATTAAATTGTGATCATTAAGAACTCCAAATTAGTACACTTGCGACAATCAGGTGTACATATTTGCCTCAAGTTAATTTTTGAGTCATAAAAATCCTCAAACCAGTTTAATTGTGATAAAGTTGTCCAAATTGATATGAATTTTCACATATACTTATCATATCAATTGAGTTATTACCGCTCAGGAATTTCACGATAAAATTTGATGGAAATTAATGTGGGGTAAATATATCATAAGCATACCTTTTCATCGTATTAACCCAATAAAAAAAGAGAAAAATCTTTTTATCAAAAACAGAATTACAATCTTAAAGATTGAGCAGAAATTACAGAGTTTCACTAGATCCGGTTCACTTGCCCGGTCCAGACTCACCAGCTCGATCCGGTTCAGCCAACCGATGCTTCTTCTTCTCTTCCTCTGTCTGCATCGATGACTTTCGATCGAATTCATCTTCTTCTCCACTCCGCCACTCCACATACACCGCCGATCTCTCTCTCTCAGCTCCACCGGAGGAAAACCTCCGGAAAAACTCGTCATGAATTTCTTCAAATCTGTCTTCTCCGACGACCCGGATCCCGCCCGACCCGAATCGCCTCCCGGAGACGACGATCCGTCGCGAGGAGGAGGAAGAGGAGGAGAAGCCGCCGCCGCCGCCGCTCCGGAGCCGGAGCGCCCGTCCAATCCCCGGTGGGGCGGCCTGGGCGGCCTCGTGAAGACCCTCACGACCAAGTCCGAGACCGTGCTCGAGACGTACCGCCGCGACCTCCAGGAGTTCGGGCTGGGCCTGCGGAAGGAGATCCAGGAGGCGCACGGCTCGCTGGAGAACGTCGGCCAGGCCATCGACGAGCTCGGGTCGTCGGTCATCAAGGGGACGGCCCAGATCATCTCCCAGGGCAAGGAGGCCATCCTCACCGCCGATCTCAGTCCGGACCCCTCCGATCAGGGCCACGGCAGCGCCGGCGGGCACCAGTCTTTCGCGAGGTACAGTCGGCTGGACGCGCAGGTTCGCGCGATCCGGGGCGATGCCGGCACCTTCAGCGAGGAGCCGGAGGATGCGGAGGATTACGGAGGGTGGAAGTTGGGGTTCGATCTGGGGGAGAAGAGGGAAGAGATCAAGAGGTTGAGGGAGGAAGATGGGCCCGTCAGGGGATTCTACTATAGGCTAGTGCCCGGTAGCATCGACGGCGATACGTTCTGGCTTAGGTACTTCTATAGGGTGCATAAGCTCGAGCAGGCTGAGAATGTGAGGGCTAGTCTGGTGAAGAGGGCGATCTCGAGCGAGGAGGAGGAGCTGAGTTGGGACGTTTATGATGAGGACGATGGCGAGGATGTTGATGGCGAGAAGGAATTGAAGAAAGGAAGTAGATTGAGTAATGCGGTGTCTTCTGCAGAGGCAGTTCGAATGGGCAATGCTGAGGATGGAAATTTGGGGGAAGCTGTGAAGAAGGGGAAGGATGGTTCCTCTGAGGAGGAAATGGAGTTGGCTTCGGGGATGATGCACAGCGTGGAATCAAAGGATGCGTATGGGAAGGAAACAGAGGATAGAGCCAATGAGAAAATTGGGAAGTTGGGTAGTGATCTGCATCGGACGGAGGTAGACATTGAAGAATCGAAAGAACAGAAGGCGGAGAATCAGGTTGAGGAATCGCGAGTTAGTCCAACTCCTGAAGTTGTTGGTGAGAAGGTGGAGAATGTGGGCGGTAAGGAATCTAAGGATAGCGGTGAGGGTGTCGCTCTTGTCCCAAATGAAGGAAATGCGCCTGAAGAGGATGTGCATTTGGAAAAGGTTTCTGATGTAAACAGCAGAAATTCTTCGGCAGCACCCCAAGAGAATTCAGCCTCAAACGCGATAGCTGAGCCTGGGAAATCTAAAGAGAGTAACCCTGCTGCTGCACTGAGCAATCCATCGGCAGCTGAGGAGGAGGACCTTGGTTGGGATGAGATTGAGGATCTTAGCGGCATCGACAATCAGAGAGTCACTCCAGGCGGGACTCCAAGTGCAAGCAGGGATGATCTGAGAAAGAGGCTGAGTGTTGCAGAGGAGGAAGAAGACTTGAGTTGGGAAATCGAAGATGATGATGATGAGCCTGCTGCCAAAGCTTGATTAGATTTATCACTGTGTCCTGGTTCCTCCTGACGTATTAAGGTTATGCAAAGTATGTTCCCAGGAGGATGTTTCATTTCCAACTTCAATTGTTAGAGATGCATATGTTTCTCTGGAACTGTGTCTCTGGTATGCCTTGTTCAACTGTCATAAAACAGTGTTCATAAAATGGTTCTCTTTATCAATATATGCAGACATTGTTGATATCAAGAAAAACCAGTGCTTCTACGATTATATGGCAATATTGCCAAAATGGTCTAAACGCATAAGAATTCAAAATCCAAGTTTAATGGGATATGTACGATAGGAAACAGGTCTTTGTAGGTAAAGCTCGTGTGTGGTTGTGCCATGTACACATAATCATTCGTAAATGGTACCCATTTTGTATTGATATATACTGATCGAAATTTGATACATGCGCATATGGTTAAATGATTTACTAATCACTTTTTAGGATTTTTAATTATGTGCCTGCATAGTTTTGATGGATTTCTAACCTATATAATTTAGGTACACTGCACAATCTAGATACACTGCAGAACTTTTCCATTGATGGATAAAAATAAAGTTCTATTGCTTGATTAATGAATTTACTCATGAATTTCTCGTGTATATAGCTTTGTATCATCATGTTCCCAGAGATTATATACATTGCAAATTCTTTTCCTACAATATATAGGAAATAAGAATATATCTATACATCAATATCAAATAGAAACTACAATTTCGATGGGATATATCTAGGTAAACTTCAACAAATGCCTAACACCAATGCAATTTGAAGGGTAAAGACCAAAAACCTAAATGGGCAAGGCTTGACAGACAACTTCATTTCAATCTGAATATGTAGAAATAATCAAAGAAAGCCGAAGTAATCACTTAGAATCATCTCACGTTACCACCGTAAAATACAGCATGACTTCATATTCAGAGTGAGATGAAAATTTTGCACTCCAGACTTCATATTCTATATTGAACAAGAAAAAAGCGATGATAACCAAAACCATTTTTAACTTAGAAAATTCCTACCACAAAGCTAATTCAACGCTCAGAAAATCCAAAACCGGAACTAACACCATGCTCTACATTTCGTTGCATCCGGGAGAAGAAAGGAAAATACAAGGACCGACTACTAGAGCCTTGTCTGATCATCACAGCCATCGCAGAGGGAAGGAAGATGGAACTGGAGAAGAGAGAGAGAACGCTCTTCTAGCAGCACCTAGGCCCCGAGTTTGTACATCGAAGGGAGGACTCCTGAGAGCAGGCGTGAAGCTATTAGGTGGAAACCAAATTCCCTTCACAGCCAACGCTGGCTGTAGAAGAGGACTCTGCTATGTGGTGCCGTCCCTTCTGTGCACGCGGCGGAAGATGCTTGGTGGGTTTTCGTGCTCCTAAAGCCCACGGCAAGAAAACACCAGTGCCGCCGTTCTGCATCTTTTTGGGGCTCAAAACCATGGGGCTTACCGGGGCCAGCATTACCACAGGTGCTCGGAGGACTCCCCACTTAGGCATCATGTCAACTGCCTCGTAAGCACCGAGACCTCCGCTTGGCATGGCGAAAGGGCTCGGGTTGGCCGCTTGCCACATAGTCATGGAGCCAGAAAGAGGACTCGATGGTTGGCCTTGGTTGCTGTCTGGTCGGACCCTGAAGAATGTGATGGTGACCCTCTTATTTGGAGAAGGGCACGTTACATGCCTTGCCATGTCAGCACTGTTACCCCTCATCACCAAAAGAGACCTGGAGAAAAAATGAAAATGAGCTATCTATTCATCTCACATGAAACTCAGACAGACTATGGTCACAAGATTGCTTTTTTCCATCTAAGTTGAAAGTGATTACGAGTATAACTGAAAGAGGAGCGAAGAGTATTGACCAGCTATCCATGAAGTATATCTACTAACTACTCACCCCTCTTTCAATGGAAGCATGAGTGGTCCTTTATAGTTGCCTTCATTGTCACTAACAAGGAACCGGCCAAAAACCATGCTTGAATCAGAGAGGAGAAGAGATGATATGGGCTGATCCAAATGAGGAGGCTTCAGGAAAGGCTGAGAATACTCTTCCTGCATGAGAGTTACGTTGGGATCACATGCTATTCTCTCGACGATTCGTAGGAAACAGAGAACAGAGAACTTGAAATAACCATACTCAGCATATATCCTCCCACCAATCTCGAACCATATCTTAGATGAACACGTTGGGGCAGCGAAACAAAGTGTACCTCGTCGAAGAAATTAATGATGCAACTGTTCGGCTTTTTGTAAACAGGTATTAGCTGCCATTCAACCAGATGATCTATGACACGTTCCAGAAGTGCCGGAATCGGCTCTATGTTACCTTCGAATATAACAGATTCATCAGAATGAACATTGGAGAGCACTCCTTTTCTATGGGATAAAATTTATTCGAACGTAGCGCAAGTTACCTGTTTTGCTGTTGCATGTTCCTTCCTCCTGTATGTGTCCGAAAATAGGGACCCCAAACTGGATTAACTCTCGTTTGTTCCCCTTCATCTGCTTGTTAAATAATATATAGGTCTCACCTGTAGGAATTGAAGATTTAGTCAGCACGTCATAAGCAGAAAACCTTTCGGAACAGAATTGTGGGAAAACATGCAATAATCATGGTATGGCTTCTTCTCTAAGTAGGTTAAACAAAGAAATTGAGCAATCGAAGCTGCATCAAGTCATAGTGAGGTTACTGTAGACAAGGTAAAACCATAGAAAAAGCAAAATCATCATTAGACAAGTTTAGTTGTAAATTGCCAGATTGAAACTCCTATCTGAAAGAAGGATTTCACATGCAGTGGCAATACGAGATGAAACCGGTTTGAAAGAAAAATCCCATGCTTAAAGCATGAAGATTTCGCCTCAGTCTATTCATTTCTAAAATTGCCATCCATTTGCAGCCTCTGTGGCTGCATCTATCTGTCTTGCACATCTTTTATCCTTACGCATGATGTCCTCTATTGAAAGATGAAAGTAAACTATTCAAAATAACCTGAGAGTTCTCCATTTTGACCAGCTGCACGGAGGTCATTGACGAAATCTGTCAGCTTCGAGAGCTCTGAATCGGTGAAAACGTTCTCATATAGCTTCAACCCTTTCACGACATTGACCTGCCAGTCGAAGTACGTTCCATCAGGTATCGAAAGCCACACTGTTTTTTTTTTACATGTACTCCTTAGCCTAACCCATCTGAAATTCCTTTTCAACGGAAAGAATGTAATGTGCTTAAATTATGAAAGAAAATGGACTCGCCATATGCCCTTTCACTGGCTCCTTGGCAGTAAAACCTTTTGTCAGCTTGATTTGAGCTGCTCGCGCTTCGCAGAGTTCGTGGTTAGAGCATATCTCGAGGTTCTCCAGTGCAGGTTGCATCTCATGGGATCCTGCCATCAAATTAAAGGAACACGGTCGATTAGCCATCGTTACCAAAGCACGCATTTTTTTTAATCTTCCGGGGTACATACAGAGTCTGCAGAAGCTGTAGTGTTTCACAGCATTAGTATTTCACAGCATCGATACTAATGAATCAGTTGCAGGCATTTAGCAGTGACAAAAGCAAAAATGCCTGCTAAAGACAGCAAGAAGATCCCTTTTTTCCACCTTTCAATCCAGTGCACAAAGTACAAAACGGCAGCAAGGAAAAAGATTTAAAGAAGATTTTCCAAGAAGGCAAATTTAGTACATCCCAGTTCACCTAACTTGGCACTCAATACAAAAAACACCTGCAGGGGACGATAGAAGGTCAAACAGAGGTTGGTGGAGAAGGCTAGAAGGTCAGATCTTTGGATGGTCGGTTGGGAGTTAGATGCATGAGTTTTTTCCTATTATATTTTAAGTCATACAGATATGAGATGCAAAATAAATATTTAAAAATATACCTTTGCATTTTTAAATATGCACATGCACATGCACACGCACACGCACTAAGTAATTAAGTTATACAGATATAAGTGCAGGCCACACTCTTAACTTGTTAATATTTTTTCTTTTGGACTTATATTTAACCAATGCACATGCACTAAGTAATTAAGTTATACAGATATAAGTGCAGGCCACACTCTTAACTTGTTAATATTTTTGCTTTTGGACTTATATTTAACCAATCAAAATAAATACTAATCTCGGCTAATCAATGTATCGACTACAAACACGAAATTGAAAAAAAGACAACTCAAAAGTTGGGACTCCATAGCTAAAAGCTCTCTCAACATCTGCCCTTGAAATCCATCAGTCATTCGGCATGCATTATTCTAGCGAACGTAATTTACAATACAAAATACCAAGAGGGATTAATTGAAAAAACCTCCCAAGGAAAAACGTTAGAAGGTAGAGCTATGGGAAATCCTAAAATAATTTCATAATTCATAAATCTGCGACGTTAAAGCTCATAATCCGATGGAGCAGTGGTCCTTGCGAAACCTCTTTACTAATCCCAAGTGTCATTTCTCGACCTTAGTACCAAAAAAACATGAAAGTTGACGTTTGGGTGTCTGTCGCCGCGTCATTTCTAGTCCTACGCCAACATCCCTCTTTTTCCAATTCTGTAGGCGGGCTTTTTGCCACATTTTCGGATTCGGGTTTGGGGCCCATTTTACATCCTGACCCGCTACCTACCCACCTACCCACCCCCACCCCACCCCACCCCACCCCACGCCCAGACCGGACCGCAGACCAACAGACCGAACCCCCTCTCCTTCCCGAATTGACCCCCGCCAGCTCGGTCGCCGGTCAAGACACGGGACAAAAAGCACCCCCAGAAGACGGGTGGGAAAAAAAAAAAGAAACGCCCGCGGGCCCCAGCGAAAGGCCAAGTAACTCTCCCAGATCTAATCTGAGATCAGACGGTCAACGATGCGCAGCCGCCCACCCCGAATCGACACCATCGCCGCACGCATCTCGACGAAAGCATGCCACCCGCCCGACGGACGACGTCACCGATTCCGCACCTTCCGCCCAACATGGCAACCATGAATACGGTTGCCAGCGGACCCCCCCACCCCCACCATCGCCTCGGAAACCTCAAAACCTCCCCCCAACCCCACCCGCTCGTGAAAACCTCGGGAACATAACCTAACCTTAACCTTAACCTTAATATTTTTTCCTAGGACTTTTTGCCCCATTCCCCCTCGCTGCGCTTTGTCGTTCCGCCGACCCCGGCCTCCTCTCCGGCGTCGTGCGACCCGCGTCTCATATTTAAAGAGAAAAATCCCGTCCCCCCCGCAACGTCCGGTCGTTTCCGTTCCGTTTGATTTCTAAATTCTTTTCGAAAAATATAATTTTTTTTTTCAGCATCGGAATAGTTTTGGGTTGAGAATATTTAACTTTACTAGGGGAACGAAATTCCACCAAATCGCGAAAGTCCCCCACCCGAATCCTAGAACCGAACCGTTTGCTAGACTAAGACAGATCATGACCCTGACCCACCACCGCCGGGCGACGTGTCGAACACGTGGTGGCGACCGGGGTATCGGATCTTTGGAATCCGGCTCCTCCTGGAAGCAACAGCGTGTTCGATTTCTCCTCCTCGGTTTGCCCCCCCACACACATGAAAATTGGAAAGAAACGTACATTATTATCAATTTGATGAAAAAGAGAAAATGACAGGTTATAGTTTAATGTCCCGTGGTCGCTGTGTCATCGGGCATGTGGCGGCCTTAATTTCTCCTCCCCTTTTTTAAATCCCAGAAAAAAAATGAAAAATTGAAAAAGAAAAAAAAATGAAAATTGAATTAGCCCGATACCCTTCTCGTTTCTTTTCCGGTTTTTACCTTTCTTTTCCTTTCTCGGCGGCCGAACGGAACGGCGAGGACGGCACCGGAAAGATTTTCTGGGAAAGGTAATTGGGAGATTTATGAACGTTTTTCCATAAAGAGAGTCGAACCCAAGATTCATGGAAAACGCTCGACTCGATTGGTCAAAAGGCGAAGAGGATCGCTTTCTTCCGGACGTCGAATTTCGAAAACTGGAAGAGAGGATCACGGGCTACGTTCGTGTTCACACGACTTTAAAGTGACGTGACGGTGACCGGAAAAAGTCGATCTCGTCCGTGAACGGCGGAGTTCTACCGACTACCGCCGTCGGAAGGGCGGGGACGGGGAGAATCGACTTACCTGAATCAGTAATGTCGCTGTCCGGCGAATCGTCCTCCTCTTCCTCCACGTCGATGACCTCGCCGTTGGCGCTCCCGTCGCAATTGCTCTCGCTCCCCTTCTCGCCGTCGACAGCGGCGGCGGCCACGGCTGTCTGTTTCTCGCCATCCGCGCGCGCCTCGTCCTCCTCCTTCGCCTCCTCCACCTCCTCCTCCTCCTCGGCCGCCAGGCCCTCCTCCGGCTCCTTCTCGCCGCCGGCCCCCGCCTCCTTCTTCCTCCTCGACGCGACGCGGTCCAGCTCCACCGCCACGTCGGCGATCGAGTGGAACTTCTGCATCTGCAGCACGGGGATCCAGTTCATCCTCCGCCGGTGCACCGCCGCGAACGCCGCCTCGTACTCCGTCCCCCCTCCGCCGAGCTGAACCAGGTGGCCGCACAGCGCGTCGATGATCGCGTTGGCCGCCGCGAACTCGCCGCGGAACCACGCGATCACCGAGTCCCGCGCCAGCGCGTCCGCCGCCAGCATCGCCGGCGGCTGCTGCTGCTGCGGCAGCATTGGCACCAGTGGGGCCGCCGCCGCCGCCGCCGCGGCCGCCGGGGGCCTGTCGGCCGTCGGGGGCGATGCGGGACCTACTACCGCCATCGGCATCGGGCTGCGCAGCTGGCTGCTACGGCTCCTTCCGCAGCTTCGCGTCTCCGTTATGGAAAGCTGAGATTTTGGGGTGGGTTTTCGGAGTGTTTCGTTGGGAATTTGACCGAAATATGGGGCGATTCCGCTTTATATATCGCAGAAAGAGAAGGGTTGAAGGAGAAGGTGGCGTGGAGCACGAAGAAGGCTGGCCTTTTTCTTTATTTATTTTTCGTTTTCATTTTTTTTTTTTTAGGGGGGGTGGAATTTATATTATGGAGGAGTTCAGGGGTGGGAGTGTGGTGTGGGGAGGTCCGTACGTGCCCGGGGGGGCCCCACGGGGGGATGACATGGCGGCCATTGAAAAGCCGGTGACGTGGCAAGGACAAGGCATCGGGGGGCGTGAAGGTTTGTTAGGCCGGGATGGGGGATGGTTGGGGAGGGGGGTCGAGCTGGAGACGGCTGTGCTGCCGGCGTTGAGAGGAAGGTGCGAGGGTGGGTGGGGAGCGAAATTACGGGAGTAGCATGAGCGGTGCGTACAGATGTGGACCGGCGGGCACGTGGAAATATGTCGTTTGGTAAAGATTTATAAAAATCATTTTAAATAAAGAGGGGTGAATTATTTAGCTTTAATTTCATGAGTTCTCCCGATTGGCTAAAGACATGGCGACGGAAGATTCGATGGACTCGAAAGCGCCCTTTCTTTAATAGAATAGGAATGCGTCATTTCAAACTCGGAAGTAAATGCAATCGCACTTGTGATCTAGTGTGCCATCAGCATGCATTAATCTATGGCACGTCGCGTGTTCCTTGCTTAAAAAACCATGATGCTCGGAGCGAGCAACGCCTCTTTTATCATCGGACATACACATCACGCATGCTAAAAGCTTTGACGCGCATACCCCTTCCGGACCCCTTTTAATATTACATTTTCGACCGGCTTTCTGAAACGGGATTTAGGAATATAATCACGCGCGACAATTCAGGTGGCCTCCTTCCCTTTTTATTTTTCATTTTTTCGGTCGGTACATGTGTAATAGTTTCGAGTTTTCGCCGTTGGAAAGCGAGTCCAAAAAGAGACCCATCATCATACTTCGGATTTTACTCCCTTTCGCCCGGTCATGAATCTCGTACCGATGTCGCCGCCCCCTCGTAGTGTTTTTTTTTTTGGCGTCGAGCTCTCGAGACGCGCATGAGGAAACCAGCCTCCTGTCCGTCCAATCATGATGCTTGTTACGTTGCGGGTAAATGAATGCCTTCACAAATAAGCAAAAAATAATAATAATAATAAAAATAAAATAAAGCGGGGGAGGGAAGGAAAAAAAGGACATAATAATGGCTGCCAACGAATGGTCAGGACGGAGACAGAGGGCACGGTCAAAGGATCCCCCACCTATTTTCTAACCACGAATTTACGACCTTTGCAAGATCGATTTAATGAAAGCTTACGCGGGAAAAACACCACAAAAAAAGAAAGTCGTCATCGTGCACGTTTTTCAAACCGCGGAATTCAAAAGGGAGGAAATCCGACGCCTGATGAGGCACGACGAGTTCGAATGAAATTTGTCGAGAGCTTAAGCTGCTGTGTTAAAGCGTTAATTGATTTCCACATTGATGGGGACGCTGAAAAGAAAAAAAAAAAAAAGGGTGAATGGAGGGGGCAAAGCCGATGTCCTAAGGGGGAGGCATTATTCCAATGGAATATGCCTCGGAGCGGGTGGTCGCTGCTTCGTATGGTGAAGCGTCGTCATTATTTTATTCTCAAGAATTATACGTGAGATTTTTAATGGGCTCCGAGAAAAAAGAAACGTGATCCTGCATACCTATATCCCCTATTTTCATATGTTATTAGGAAGCAAGCCAAATAGTCAGGATTACCAAATTTCGACGTACGAACTTAGTTCACAAAAATCTTATGTTATGACTGATGTTTGCATTTTTGTTCCTTTCCTACGGTCGGACGACAGTTATAACTGATGTTGCAATCGGTAAGCCTCTCATGAGAAGATCAATAAAATTGACAGTCACTATCTACAGATCTAGTGTATATTTCTCCTTCCCCTCTTTTTTCTTTTGGGCCATGATATTTTTATTCATTTATTCATTAAATTAGGTAGGTAAGGAAATGCTGGTGAATGACGATTTGTGGAGGAAATGCCAAAAGAAAACGATGTTTCGGTCAAATCAATATTTAAAAGAGAGAAAAGAGAGAGAGAATAAAAAATCACATTTTTATTCATTTCCCATTTTCATATGTTATTAGAAAGCAAGTGAAATCATAGCGATTACCAAATTTTGACGTACAAAATTAGTTCACAAAAATTGTAATTTTCATTTTTGTTCCTTTCTTACAATTGGGCGATAGTTATAACTGATGTTTGCAATAAGTAAGCATCTCATGAGAAGATCAATAGAATTGCCGTCACTATCTACGGAACTAGAATATATTTCTTCATCCCCTCTTTTTTTTTTTTGGGCCACGATATTTTTATTTATTTATTCATTAAATTAGGCAGTGAAGGAAATGCCGGCGAATGATGACATGTGGAGGAAATGTCAAAAGAAAAGGATACTTCGGTCAAATCGATATTTAAAAGAGAAAAAAAAAAAGAGAGAGAGAAAATTAAAAAATAAATAAGGAACCCCATGCCCCAATTTGCGAAAAGGTAGGAGGGGGGGCTGGAAAGGGGAAGGAACCAAGGGACGGCTGAGAAGGAGCCACGTCGCCGGGTGGGACCCATCATCACGTTCGATGGAAGGAGGAGGAGGTGGGGAGGCGGCGGGCCCCACCGGTGGTGCCCTGTTGCGCCTTCCTCAATCGTTGGCTTATATACGCGATGGCGATGTTGGTGAGGAAAGGAAGGGAAGGGAAGGTGTAAAAAGGTGGGGCCCGGTGGGGTAGGCCACCGAGGAAGCGCATTTTCGCACATGCCGACGATGCCCCCTCCCCACCACCACCCGCTAACGACACGGCTCCCCCCCCACCCTTCCCACCCGGCCTGCCGGCTCCGGCTCCGGCTCCGACGCCGGCTTCGGCTTCGCCTGAGCGCCCGACTATTTTGAACTTTTCTTCCCACAGTCGCCGTCTCGCTTTTCCCCGTGAATATTTTAAAATAAAAGATAAATTAAAAAAAAGGGCATTTACTTTACTTTTCTCGTGCGTTTGTCATTTTTCTTTTTCCTTTCTTATTTTCTTTTTTACGTCCCGCGAACTCTCCCGTGAGTCCGTGACTACTCCAGCCTTCTTCATGACGTCCCCAGCGCCCGCTGTCGTCCACCTAACCTGTCGCCGGCTGGGGCAGCCGTGTCACCGCCGGCATCGACCATTTCTCGCCCCCCGTGCTCGTGCCACGCCTGATGTTTGACCGTTCGGAGTCCTTTGCCGTTTTGCTCTCGAGACCTATTCTCCGTCTTGGCGTCTTCTCCCCCTTTAGTAACTTCATCTTTGTGCGAGTGTGAACGCGGAGGCGAGAGAAGGCGGCAGGTGCTTCTTTGAAAGCGAAATGGCGAAGTTATGAATCGGTGGGCGCAATTGTATTAAAGTGAGATACGTAACTAGTGGTTTTGATAAAATTTCTAAAAAATTATGAAAAATTCGATGAAAATTCACCTGTCAATGTCTACACATTGTCCAGATTTCAGATTTTTTAGGAGCTATGAAAATGTTCAAAGTGCGTCACGCTGCCAAGTTAATATAAACCCGCTAATCTCTTCGCGATTGATCAGGTATCCGACAAAAATAAGATTCCCCTTCTCATTGAAAATAATTTCATTCTCTGTACCATTGAAGATTTCAGCTCACGTCATACCTAAATGAGTTTGTCTTTAGCATAGAAGTAATTTTATAGATTGCGAAAGGTACTTATAGAAGAAAAGGTGCCAAAGGGGTCTAGCGTCTTTATTCTGAATTTATGTACAAAGCTTGTTGCTTTTCTCATCGAGGTGATCTTTTTTTAAGTACTCTAGATGTCATAGGAATATGAAGAATGAGGCTAGCCATCGATTAAAAAATTAACAGATACTTATTTTCCACAGATAACGGCACCACTTCCAAATTTAAATAATGAAATTAAATTGAGCGAATACAGTTTGGGTCATATAATTTTCGCTAATGATACCATTCAGTCCTCTTATTTGTGCAGTCAAGTTCTTTGTTTCTATAAATTTGTTCGATCGTATCTTTCTGTCGATGACATTGCTTGGTCAAATTTGCGAAATGACGTCATTGGTGGGGCACATGATCGAAATAGGAAAAGCCAGAGAGAGAGAGAGAGAGAGAGAGCAATGACAAGAAGGAGAGACGAGCGGCAGCACATATGTAACTGTCTCGCATGACATGAACATAGGAATCTTTACTTCGATCAGATAAGTTACCCACAGGTAACAACTGTCCCGCGCAATCTCTTGACTCGCCGGATAGACCTATTTTAAGATTGCTCCGAACAAAAGAAAAAGAAGACCCTTTTGAGTAACAAACATTAATCTACGGCTGTGCTACCTTAAAGTAAATCTTGCCTTTATCAGCACGTCTACTTAGCGACGGAATGGTGACCAAAATGAGCTGGTTGGTGCTGGTCAATCATTGCAGGGTATACGATACCCTCCTCCGAAAAAGGATCGAGCATCAATCAACCAATCAATCAGCTCATCCAATTATTCTTATAGAGAAACCAGCTTTACTATCTAAAAACCCATTGATTCGGAAATCTGAAAAGTGAACTCCGGCGAAAGCTGAACTTTTTCCATTTCTTCCTCTGATCCATTTAAAATCAACAAAATCTGATAAAAAGGGCGCCATGCAATGCTCTCGTCAGCCTCTTTTTCCTCGCATTTTTTTTTAATAATTCTGGAAGGGAAAATTAATCAAAAGGGGAGAGGAGGAATCAGCTTTGGATGCCAAAGGTAAGAAGAAGGCACGGACGAGGCCTTCGCCTGGAAAAGAACCTTCCTCGCTTTCGCTGTTAACTTTGACTTTAGCTTTTCGCCGCCAAGATTCCCCAAGGTGACAAGCAGAATCCACCTGCGAGAGAGGAGGGAGGGCACGGCGAGGCCTCAGATTCTCCTTCATGTGGGAAACCGATCTCGACCCGAGCCGAGCCGAGCCGAGCCGGCGGCTCCAGCGGGGTTGGCTTTTTGACAGGGAAAGAGTCAAGTGGGGTGAGCGGCCACAGGAGAGGTGCTGTGCTGTGCTGCGCTCTGTTTCATCGATGTTTTTGTGGTCGATGCTCGCCCGTCCCCCCCTCAGTGGCGAACCATTTACTGTTTCGCTTTTCGTCTTTTGGGTTAAGCATGATTTAGAGGATGTTTACGTGGTAAGTCGTTGCCCGTTAGGACACTGCTGCATCCGTTGACATCAGCGTCAGTGTCTGAACACGGACGCTTGAACGGGTTATCATGGAGGGGAGGTTCTGTACGTGTAGTGCTGGAACTGGGCTCGAGTCATGCTGCAAAATGCTTGGTCTTCCTTTGTTTTTAGGGACATGAAAGCGTCTCTCTCTCTCTCTCTCTCTCTCTCTCTCTCTCTCTCTCTCTCTCTCTCTGGTTCCATTATCTTTGGCCGAAGGGGGCATGGGGGGGAATCTCGGTCACCCACCATTGAAATTGCTATCAATCTCCAAAGAATCTTAGCAGAAGCCAACCCGCCTTTCTCTCTGAGTCTCTGTCCCACTTCCACAGCATCATCTCTCTCTCTCTCTCTGGTTCTTTTCAACTTTCTACGATGATTTTTTATTCTTTGGACTAGATATCTTTTTGGGGCTTTGGGGAACGACACACGTATTAATCTAAGACAGTAGAGGAAGTCCACACGACTCGTGGGACAGCGAAGGCTCCGTGATTTCCCCTTTTTGGAAAGGCAACCCCACTATATATGTTCGAATATATCAGGTTGTGGAACCACCGAAGGGTAAACAGACAAGGGCATGGATGACAGTAGTTTTTACGACTTTTTGATGCCATTTGGGCACTTGATCGCACTCGATGCTTAAAGTTTATGGCTTTCGATGCAATTTCTCCACCCGTAGATCCACGTCATTTTAAAGTAGTCAGAAATAATCGAGAATTCATCGTGGCGATTAACCCAGTTTATTTGCATGATTTATTTTGGAGCATGATCATATAGACCCAAGTACTTGATATGAAACCTAATTGGAAACAAGAGGATCGAACCATACTTAATATATTGCTCTAGCGGTCATCATGAATGTAAATCTCTTAAAAACTTTTCGCATTTCATGTGGGACTTGGGGCATTACCAAGCCGTCATTCTATTGCATTGTTCTCGGCACATGGATCAGCATAAATCAAACAAGCCCGTAGAGTAATGTGGGAACCAATTATCATTCATTTATTAGTTACACACGAGATGAAGCCATCATTACTTCAGCATATCAATAGCAATTAAATGCCATCCCATGTACTTGCTCTCGAGGTGAGCCGAGTCCATGTCTAATACCATCTGTAATGGCTAAAACCCTAAAAAGAATACTTGAGTAAAAATGGACAATTATTTAAAACGTTATAAACATATTATAATTGTGTCAATTCAATCATAAGCATTTTAAAATTATGTCAATTCAGCTCATTTGTCCAATTTTGGCCAACGAACGATGATGAAGACAATTTTTACTAATATTTTATCTTTTTTTATCTTTTCTCTCTTTTTTTCCTATTTTTCACACATAATGGCCAAGCCGATCATTCTATTGCATTGTTCTCGGCACATGGATCAACATAAATCAAACCACCCCGTAGAGTAATGTGGTAACCAATTATCATTTATTTATTAGCTACATAAGATGAAGTCATCATCACTTCGGCATATCAATAGCAATTAAATGCCATCCCATGTACTTGCTCTCGAGGCGAGCTGAGTCCATGTCTAATACCATTTGTAATGGCTAAAACCGTAAAAAGAATATTAGAGTAAAAAGGGAGAATTATTTAAAAAGTTATAAACATATTGTCATTGTGTCAATTCAATCATAAACATTTTAAAATTATGTCAATTCAGTTCATTTGTCCAATTTTAGCCAACGAATGATGATGAAGACAATTTTTAATAATATTTTATCTTTTTTTAATTTTCTTTTCTTTTCTCTCTTCTTTTTCCTATTTTTCACACATAATGGCCAACCCGATCATTCTATTGCATTGTTCTCGACACATGGATCAGCATAAATCAAACAACCCCGTAGAGTAATGTGGTAACCAATTATCATTTATTTATTAGCTACACGAGATGAAGTCATCATCACTTCAGCATATCAGTAGCAATTAAATGCCATCCCATGTACTTGCTCTCGAGGCGAGCTGAGCCATGTCTAATACCATTTGTAATGGTTAAAACCCTAAAAAGAATACTCGAGTAAAAAGGGAGAATTATTTAAAAAGTTACAAACATATTACAATTGTATCAATTCAATTATAAACATTTTAAAATTATGTCAATTCAGTTCATTTGTCCAATTTTGGCCAACGAATGATGATGAAGATAATTTTTAATAATATTTTATATTTTTTTAATTTTCTTTTCTTTTCTCTCTTCTTTTTCCTATTTTTCACACATAATGGCCGGCCACTGCTAGTTAAAAAAAATGAAAAAGAAGAGAGAAAAAAGGAAAATACAAATAAAAAATAAAATATTATTAAACATTATTTGTGGGTGAAAAATAGGAAAAGAAGTGAGAAAATACAAAAATAAAAGGAAAATAAAAGTAAAAATAAAGTATTCATAAAAAGAAATATTTATTAAAAATTATTCATGTCCACATTGGTTGGCTAGCCAAAATTGATTAGATGGACTGAATTGGCGCAATTTCAAAATGTTCATAACTGAATTGACAAAAAAAAAAAGAATTTACAATTGAATCGACACAATTATAATAAGTTTAAGATATTTTTTGAAATTTCTTGCGGAGTGAAAACCTTGGAGCAGCGTTAGGGCATATGTTACCTAGCACTGACTGCCGCGACTGCACGTGGAGATGTGAGGTTATCATCACAGCTGCACCAAAGACAAGAATAGAAGTTTAGCACACCAACGTTTGGTGCTTGTTATATTGGGCGAAAGAAACGCACGAAACCGTCGAGCGTCAACTCGCGACTTTCTTTTAAAATTTTCAGAGTTCGAGTTGGAATTCGCGTGTGCAAGCACAAGCAAAATAGTGAGGCAAAGGATGATGTCGACGGATCGTTTGGACCGGAGAGGCGGGAGGCTCTTTCCGAAACCGTCGAGCGTCAACTCGGGACGTTCTTTTAAATTTCTGCAGAGGTCGAGTTGGAGTTCGTGTGTCCAAGCAAAAATAGTGAGGCAAGGATGACGTCGACGGAGCGTTTGGACCGGAGGGGCGCGGGGGGCTCTTTCTCGTGCCATCACATTACATCAGTTAGCGTGAAAGTTAGGCTTTGGGGGATCAAGAGTCGTGTGCCGTCGGATCCAATATTGAAAGAAGGGGAATCTCTCTTTTCGACGACATCTTCCGCTTTGCCTTTTTTTATCGTGTCTTTGAGACAACTTCTCGTATTGGCTGACTGGGCTTGTGGGTCTGATTCGTCTGGAAGCTCAACCATCGTCACCATCACCTTGATATTTAGACAAAAGCACCGCGATCATTCGAGAAGTGGGTTTTGTCTTCACGTAGCTTTCTTTTTAATGTTTTTTTTTCTGGTCTTTATGTAGCTTTCAAAGCAAAACTTACGTGCTCATGTCAAAGTGACGGGCGAAAACCGGCCTACAGATCTTTGTAATTAACAAATGTCGTACGATCCGGCCAAACCTTTTGAAGGGTTCTTCCTTTTCTTTCTTTTTCTTGTCACGGAAAAGGATATACAAAGGCGGCCCAATTGGGGATGCAAATCTCCACTTATAATTATCTCGATGAATATGCTCGATGGATATTCTAGAACGCAGTTTCAATAACTATTTTCGAGATAAAACATCAGGACATTTGAATAAGAAATGGTTCTACAAAAGTCTAATTAGGTTAGATACATGAGCTCGATGTATATCTGTCTGGCGGTATCATTTATTTCTTCTCAACTTGGTGAGCATGATTAATGGTTATTGGTAAGATGGTGTCCGAAGAAGGCGTGCAGGTCGGCTGACCTCCGGGTTTTCATTCCCCCACCACTTGTTTTCCCAGGAGAAAAATAAGATTTTCCATAAGATAAACAAAATTTCACGAGCCACAGCTGTTCATTAAATCTTTCAGGCTTGGATGACGTTATTTTTTCCTTTATTAAAAAAAAGATTTCTAATAACCCGTGAGCCGTAGACAGACGAGTCGGAAAGTACGGAAAATCCAGGAGACGATATCGAATCCGATCAAAACGAAT
Organism: Eucalyptus victrix; assembly: GCA_016097545.1. Classification (NCBI taxonomy): domain Eukaryota; kingdom Viridiplantae; phylum Streptophyta; class Magnoliopsida; order Myrtales; family Myrtaceae; genus Eucalyptus; species Eucalyptus victrix. The sequence continues at coordinate 14,530,258 of CM027842.1, forward strand.
GAGGGTTGAGGTTGCAACTGGTGCCTCTTGAAGAAACTCTAGAGAAGGGCGATCTGACTTTGGTGATCGAGGGCGGCCCTTTCCTCGAGTGAGATGTCGCTGACGTTCGTGCGAGTAAATCTACTGCACACTAGCTAAACAACGCCTTCTTTAGTCAATTCATCCATCGATCTGCAAGCGCTTTCGTGTAATTACAGAAGCTAGCAAGCCGTCACGGAGAGAGCGACCGTTTGTACATTTGTTAATTCACCGACCCCGAGAGCATTTTCGCGCGAGTCCGGTCGCGGACAGACCGTCCACACTGACATTAGAAAACCCCGATGCGCTCGTGATTCGTCCTCAAGAGGTTAGAAGATACTGAGCCGTGACGAAGGAAGACAAAGAGATTGGGAGAGGGAGAGGAGGAGGGATCGCAATTATAATACAGCAACTGTCATTTTTCAGTAAACAAACCGTCAACTATTGGCGTGCACGTTTCCGAGTGTCTCCCGGCATAAAGAAATCTTCCTCGAACTAAAGTCCGGGTTTGTAGCAAATTTATGTCATAAGAATGCAACTTTTATGTGATATAAGCAATACGTTGCTTGTTTTCGCAGGACCTTTTGCGAAAGAGCGGTGCTAAAATGGGAGATTCCCTACTCCAGACCCAAGCCAGCGATTTACAGGGAAAAGCGTCGAAAAGTCCTAAATATATTGTATTGGTGTAAGTTTAATACTAAACCTTTAGACGATACCATTTTAATAATAAATTTTTGACCTAATGTTAATTCAATCCTTCCGACTAATTTTGGCCAAATGTTATTGATGTGACCGTTGGCTAGCTTATGTGACACCATCGGTATTGACGTAGATAATTTTTAATAATATTTTAATTTAAAAAAATTATTTTCTAATTTTTTTTTTTTTCCTCATCCTTATTCTTCCTTTTGCCAATGACCGACCACCAGCCAAAGGCGATGGTCAGGTTGGCTTCGCCTAGGCGAGGCTCTCTGCCGCCTGCCATAGGCGAGGGCTCCCATCGCTAGATCTAACGAGGCCCGATGAGGTTCGGCCTCACCCAGGCTAGATCTGGTGAGTCCGACCCTCGATGGGCGTCGGCCTTGCCTAGGCCAAATCTAGCAAGGGAAGCCTTCACAAAGGCTCACCCTTGCTCGATCGAGCCTTGCCTATGGCGGGCAACAACGAGCCTCACCAAACCAAGGCCAACTTGGCGATGGCGAGCCATCGCCTTGGCAAGTCACCAACAAAAGGAAAAAGAAGAAATGAGAAAGAAAAAAATATTATTAAAAATTATTAATGTCAGCATCGGTGGTGTCACGAAAGTCAATTGGCATCCACATCACAATATCTGACTAAAATTAGCCGGAGCATTGAATTAACATTATGTCAAAAATTTTAGGACTAAATGGCACCATTTAAATGTTTAGGACTAAATAGATACTAATGAATAAATTTATGAATTTTTTGACACTTTTCCAGCAATTTATGTGATGAGTGCCTTATGTAATTTAGATTGTGAGTTAGTAAGTGAAATTTTCACGGTCGGCTGATTTTACAAAAATATTAACTGATAATCGTTTTAGGGAAAACCATTGACTTTAAGATTGTCAATGTAACTATTGATTAAGGATAATTAGGACATTTGAGTTGCTCGCCGATAGGGCTTCTAAGTTTACGAACTGTGAAGGAATGTTACGATCATGAAGTCAAGTTACTAAGAAAGAAAAGGTTGAGGATAAATTCATGGGGATAATGATTATGGTGAAAAGTTACAAAGGTTAGGATATTCATTCGTACAACACTTTGTGGTATATTATTACACATTAAGGATGGTTATTGTCTCGTCATTTACAAGTACTAATAGAAAAATTACAATTATCGAATACAATTACTAAGTATGTTATCATCACTTATGATGTGTTTGTTTTGCAAAAAACGAATTATTTTGAAAATATTTTCCCAAAAATGATCTCTTATAAGTCTTACATCAACGAAAAACGGAAAATATTTGTATCATTCACGAAAATATTTAGACATAAATTATTGTCAATAATAAAAATATTTTTCATTGATTAATTATTTCAAGCAATTCTTTTTTCTATTGATTTGTGTATAGATTATATAACCAAAGTATGGCGTGTCATGAATTATTGTCCCCATAGCTAAATCGAGAAAAGCGCCAGAAAAGCCTTAGCCCTATTGCAATAATGTCAATTTAGTCCTATACCTCATATTGATGCCAATTTAGTTCTAAACTTTTTGATCTAATATAAATTCAATCCTTTCAACTAAATTTTAGTCGGATATTGCTAACATGCACACTAGCCAGCTGAAATGATACGGTCAGTGCTGACATAGACAATTTTTAATAATTTTTTTGAATTTTTTTTTGTCTCTTTCCTTTTTCTTTTTTTTCCCCCTTCTCCAAATGCCCTATTTGTTAGGGAAAGCACAAGTGACCGGAAATGCTGGAACAGTTGCGATCAGAACAAGCTACTAGTAAAATCGCCTACCTTGTTGAACGAGCATTCACCATGCATGTAAGTCCCAAAAAATCGATGTTGATGGTACCAAGGCAACGTAGGAAATTGATGTTGATGGTACCAAGGCAACGTAGGGAAGCGACTGAACAACAATAAAGACATTGTGGAATGAAGTAGGGGAGAATGTTACGAACTGAAGTGACAAGGATTCTCCTGTACTCGCGTAACTTGTGAGTGAAGTTTGAGATTATTAGGTGAAGAGTGAGTGATGCAGAAAGGATAAATACAACTAGCTCATGGGAGTCCCCCCCCCCCCCCCCAAAAAAAAAGAAAAAAAAACTAGCTCATGGGAGTGGCGCTATGACACACTGGTGCTAGTAGTTCTATGATAAAATAGTTATATCTCTATAGAACTTTGAATGCGGGGTTGGCCTCTCATTTACAAACTGATCAGGGCTGATACTGCTCTCCTGAAGAGGCCATGGCAGGTTGAAACCAATTGTCATACTTAAAGCATTCTGCTATATTGCTCGATGGACTAGACGCCTACAATTCGATAAGAGGATGCAATTCGCCATATTATTCTTAGGAACAACTAGAGAAGGAAAGCTAGCTTGGTGCTCTCGTCTCGCCAAGCGTTGCATGGGCTATTCCATAACTAAGGAATTGCCACCCCCTGACACATGCAAAATAGTATGTATAATTGGGTAGTGGTCACGATAAATCCATGGATTCAAGTGATTTTCTTAGATAAAATTCTTTTAAAAACTAACATTTATAATAAATTTCTCTACTTTAAATGTTAGTAGTAATGCAAATTTTCACTTTTTAGGTCCATAGTCTTTCGGGTGGTTGTACTTTTGCCCTCGAATTATGAAAGAATTGATTTTAAGAAAGACTCAAATTCCCATTCAATTTATGATGGTTATAGGCTTCACTCAAGCCTATCAACTAGGAGTATAAGGTGAACAGGCGGTTGCTAGGCTTGAGCGAAGCTCCACTCACCTTGCAGTGGTTTTGAAGCCACTCCATCTCACCTCAAGTGCAGAAAACTATTATCCTCATCTACCCAATGGTAATTAGGAACCTTAGCACTAATATGATGTCTACCTTCACCACCAATAGGCTCCTCGATTGGTGAGTAAGAGTACGAGGGTGACATTGCGGCTCACCCACCTCAGGGCGGATCTCCCGCCTGTTTCTTCTTCCTAATTTTTTTAATCACTTTTTAGGTCCATAATCTTTCGAGTGGTCATACTTTTGCCCTCAAATTATGAAATAATTTGATTTTAAGAAAAACTCAAATTCCTATTCAATTTATGATGGTTCAAAAGAATTGGTACATAGCTATGTGGTTTATAGGCTTCACTCAAGCCTGTCAACCAAGGGTACAAGGTGAGTAGCCGGTTGATAGGCTTAAGTGAAGCTCTATTCACCTCACAGTGGTTTTGAAGCCACCCTACCTCACCCCAAGTTCAGAGAACTATTATTGTTCCCTACCTAGTGATAGCCAGTACCTTAACACTAGTGTGCCTTCACCACTAATAGGCCCTTCAATTTCCACGCAAGTGTTTTTTCCCAGGTGAGCAGGAGTATGGAAAGTAACATTACGAGATCTCTCACCCCCAATGCGGATCTCTCACATGTTTCTTCTCCCTAAAACTTTTTTTTTTTTTTTCACTTTTTAGGTCCATAGTCTTTCGGCCAGTTGTACTTTTGCCCTCGAACTATGAAAGAATTTGATAGAAAATAAAGACTCAAAATTCCATTTAATTTACGATGGTTCAGAAGAATCGTTACATAGCTATTGGTTTATTTGAACAAAATTTTACTGAAAATTCCCCATACTTAAAGCGAAAATCACACAAAGGCCATCAAAATTGTTGAATGGAGAGAGCATATTCGATCGAATTGTCCATTAACTGCTAATTATCTTCAAAAATTTTATTGCTCCTCCAGGGTTGATACAATTGATTGAGACATATTGCAATATTTCAAATTTCATCACTGGAAATTGCCCATTCAAATTTCACTAACTACGTTCCAGTGCTCCGAATCAGAGTCATCTACACAGGTGAAAGGTTGAGACTTAACTTGTTCATGCACTTGACAGGGTATTTCACGAACACTAGGCAACCACGTGGCAGCGCGCGTTACGTGAAAGTACGGCGCTATATAACAGCGATTAAGAACTTTTAGCCACGTGAATCATACGTTTTTACTCCAGCCAACCAACGTAATAGCAACGTCAGCATCTCTTCCATCGCAGCCGTTGGATAATTGAAGACGATGATCCGGGCGGCGTAATCCAACGGCTACGATTGTACGGATCGCTAACCCTGGAACTCGAACAAGAACAGGAACAGGAACAGGAAACGTCAACTCGACTCCGCGTGGGAAGCCTCTGAAGAAGCGTTTGACTCGAGTAATACCACGTGTTTCAATAACTTCAACGATTGGCCTCATTAATTTTTCGGAAGCGACGGCGATGACGACCTAAGCATCCGGCAGCACTCAATTGACTTGCCAAAGAAGGAAAGGCGGCAGAAAAAAAAAAACAAAAGAATAAGAAAGGAAAAGAAAATTCAAAAAAATATGAAAATATCATTAAAAATTATTTACATCACCATCGTTCATGCCACGTAAGCTAACCGGTATTCATATCAATAAAATTAGTCATAATTATTAAATTGACACTAAATCAAAATATTTAGAACTAAATTGACACTAATATAATAGGTTTAACATTTTTATGACATTTTTCCCTAAAATTTCACATTTTAATATTGAATTTTATCAAAAATTGGTGTACGCAGGTACTCCCCGGTGTTCCTCTCTATCTTCAATCCTCCGTGCCGGTGCAAGCCACATTATCACATACATACTAAGACATCGTGTACCGCACGAGCAACCCTCGGCACGCACGAGTTGATTACAACTTAGAATTGGCTCATTTTGCAAAACGCATTGGCGTAGTTGCGTCGCGAGTCATGGTCCCTGCTCATGAGACCCAAATCATGGCTCGATGGACCGAAACGTGCGAGGTCTCTGTCTGGAAAGGCCCCTACTTACAGCAGCTCGACGCCATTCGAGCAATCAAAACATTTTGCGTGTGCACGCAAGCGAGGTGTGAGCGTCGCGAAAAGGCCATTTCACTCGCGCCCCGCGATCGTGTTCCGCTACGTTGCCGTCGCTACAAGCTCCGCTAATGATCAAGATGAATATATTAGGCATCAAAAGTTTTGCTTCCGCGTCTCATGTTATTGGCCAGCGTCCGATAAGGCGCTTCGTGAGACAAAGTTATAGAAAAATGCCTAGAGAACGGCATCGTCACTTTGTGAAAGGTGACGATTCCCTCCTAGCCACACATCTCCAAGTGTATTGTCTGGCAATAGATTTTGTATGGTCTCGTAGCAGATTTTATCAACAATTAATTTGGAGATGTGTGATGAGGATGGCACTATTACTTTGTGGAAAGTGACGGTATTGTCCTCCAAGCGTTGCTCGAAGTTATATTATTATTTTCCTTGCTCTTTTTTCCTTATAATATGTCCGTGGGAGCTCAAGGTTTGCGTATATATGTGAACGGTCGATCGCCAACTCAAGGGTCTCATCACCAGGTGAGCATCAGAGCATTGAGGACGAGAGTGAAGAGGGCCGTGCCGTGCCGATGAGGAGCTCTTCCATGGTGTTCCCGACTGAAGAGGGAGGAGAAGGGGCCGCTCCGAAGACCCTCCGGAATTATCTCTCCACCGTCGCGGCTTTCCTGAGAAGAGTGAACGGCGAGCATGACCAGAGGAGAGTGGTACACGGTATCAAAGTCGGGATCGCGCTCGTTTTGGCCTCAATTGTGGCCTTCATCACTCCAGAGCACCATATATTCGAAACAGATGCCGTGTGGGCTGTCATGACCGTCGTGGTCATGTTCGAGTTCTATGCAGGTTTGGCACCCCGTTATTTTGCTATGGATTAATGAACTCCCGTGCTCGTGATGTTTGTTTGGGCGCGAGTTCTAATGAGATTGATTGGACGATTATCAGGGGCGACATTAAGCAAGGGATTGAACCGCGCGGCGGGGACTTTATTGGGTAGTATGTTGGGGTGCATGTCGGCAGTCTTGGCTAAACTTATTGACGGCAAGGTCGGGAAGGACATTGGCGTTGCTATCGCGGTATTCATCTTTGGTAAGACATTCAAAATACCGAAATAAACGCAATGACGAAACACAATATATTAGCTAGGAAGTTTACATGAAATTAGCCATCTTTAAGCGTGTCGTGAATATAGTGTGCTCTTGCTTATATTGCATATGTCCTACGTGCTCTTACTGCAAGCATGCGTTTGCGATATTTCGATAGTTGAAAACAATTTTGATCGAGGTTCAATAAAATGCCAAATCTCAGGTGCCGCGGCTACATATGTTCGATCGATTCCTTGCATAAAGAGGAAGTACGACTACGGTGGCATGATCTTCATCCTCAGCTTCAGTCTGGTGGCCGTATCCGGCGCCCAATTCGAAAGCTCCAAAGAAATCTTGCAAACTGCCGCCGAGCGCCTCGGGACGGTCATGATAGGGTTTGCGGCCTCCATTTTCACGAGCTTGTTCATCGTCCCTATTTGGGCTGGCGACGAACTTCACATGTCTATTGCCTCCAAATTCGAGCACCTTGCTTGTTCGATCGAAGGTAATCAAATCGTGACTATTTCAGCAGTCCAATTTTAGCACTGTTCATGACATGGGGCTTGTAATGTCACGTATGGTTGACTTTTATCTGTTGACTTTAATGGCAGGACTATTGGATACGTACTTTGATGCGGTGGCCGATAAGGAAAGCAAGGGTGACGGAAGCTGCAAAAGCTGCAGACCGGTTCTGAATTCGAAAGCAAAGGACGAGTCTCTGGTAAGTCTTCTTTCCCCTCTTTAATTTCCAATTGTGTTGTAACTGGGTTGGTTCATCTCAAGCTTACTCTAGCATCCTCCCTCAAACTCGAGGATTTAGCGAATAATTTGTAAGAAAAATTTCAAATAAAAACCTGAATTATCCTCATTTTCTCAAATAAAGACCCGAAGTAGACATAATTTCAAATAAGGGCCCGAAGTGGCTAAATAATCTCAAATAAGGGTGTAAAATGGAACTTATTTCAAATGAAGGCTAAACCTCTTAGAACGAAGGCCCATTTTTGTCTTTTAATTTATTTTTTCTGTTTATTTCTTTTTCTTTCTTCCTTCTTTTTTCCTCTTCCCTCCGCCGGCCATGTCAGAGGTCGCTGGACTTAAGCGAGGGCCACCCTCGCCAACGTTAGGTGAGGGTCACCCTCGCCTAGGCTAACAAGGGCAACCCTAGCCGGGTTGGGCGGGGCGCTTCTCGTCAAATCTGGCTAGGGCAACCCTCGCCTTCTCCAGCACTAGCGAGGGCGACCCTTGCCTGACATCGAGCTACGCTCATCAACCAAGGCAAGGGAGACCCTCACCCAACGCCGATGAGGGCAAGAGCAACCCTCGCACAATGTTGGTGAGGGCAACCCTCGCTAGCCCAAGCAAGGGCAGCCCTCGCCTGACGCCGGCGAGGGCGACCCTCACAGAATCGCCCTAGCCTAGGCTGGCAAGGGTTGCCCTTGCCTGAGGTAGGCGACCTCCAATGGCCATCGACGATGATGGTTGGCAGAGGGAAGAGAAGAAAAGGAAAAAATAAAAGAAAAAAATTAAAATAAGGTTACAATTCTTTTATCAAAATACCCTTTCTCCGATGATCGGAATAGTCACCGGTCAGCCAAAGGTCCTTATTTGAGACGATTTGGCCACTTCATGTCCTTATTTGAAACGATTTGTTCACTTCAGACCCTTAATTGAAATAAAGTCGATTTGGGATTCTTATTAGAGAAAACGAGAGCACTTTGAACCCTTATTTGGAATTTTCCCTAATATGTGAGATTTTATAATACCACTCTCAACTATTTTAAAAATTAAAGTTGTTAGATGAATGCGTAATTTAATATTTTACTATTCTAGCACTCTTCCTCTAAATTGTTAGATGAAAGTATAGTTCAATATTTTACTATTCTAGCAATCCCTCTCATGTTTAGTCTGTTGATAGGGTCTAGAAAGATTTGAATTTAGGATTTCTAACTCTAATATCATGTGAAATTTTGCAGTACCATTGCTAACTGTTCTAAAAGTTCAAAGTATTATATTAAGTCGTGATTTAATATGTCATTGCAGGCGAATTTTGCGAAATGGGAACCGTGGCACAGGAGGTTTGGGCTATTTTATCCATGGGACAAGTATCTAAAGGTCGGAGAGCTTCTTAGGGAGCTAGCAGCCACCATTGTTTCACTTGATGTTTGTGTTCAATCTTCTAGGCAGGTACAAAAAGCTTAAACCGTCACATATATATACACATGTAAATAAGAGAATAATAAGATTTTTTTCATTAGAAAGCAATTGAAAACATGGAATATAAACGTGGAGTAATTCTAACTGAAAATGCGGTGATCCATATTTCTCAAGGCAGTAAATGTGTTGTGGAGTCAATTTTATCTCCTGCCGGCATTAAGACAAGAGAAGCAGACTTTGTCTTTCGCTTTCAAATTTAGAAGTCCTTCCTTTGATTTCGAAAGTTTTTTTGTCTTATTATACCACCCCTCCGTGTTATCAGCCGGCCGGTGACCTAAGACGCTTGATCAAGGAGCCTTGCGAACTGGTTGCGTCATCTCTCGCGAGGACTCTTCGCGAGCTTGGGGAGAGCTTCATGAAGATGAGAAGTTGCCAATCGGATGCACTGGTCTTGCGAAAGCTCAGGTCGTCATGGCTTGTACTGAGGCTCTACATGTCTCCCACCAAGCTCGAGCATGCCTGCAACTCAGGCGAGGATCTCGCTGTCTCGACCTTCGTGTTCTTACTCACAGAGATGGTGGAGAAGCTGGAACTGCTGGCGAGTGAGGTGGAAGAGCTCGGTGAGCTCGCTAAATTCGAGATTAATGATATGTAGTCGGAAATATTCGGGGGAAGCACGCTAGAAGCGTCAGAAATTGTGTACATCGCTCACTTTAGTGCCAAAAGTCTTTATCGGCTCACATAAGTGTCAAATTGATGTGAAAACAATCACCTAAGTGCCTCCGATAGAAAATTCCGGCCAAAATTATTACACAATTTTTATAATTAAAATTTTAATATAAGTTGACATATGTGTATTAAAAACCAGTCCACGTGGACATGCAAAATGATGTCGCACAAGCCGACGTGGCTGGCTGCCTAAAAACAATGCCGTTTCTTTCTTCTCTCTCATTCAATCACACATAGAGACAGCCTTCTTCCTTCTTCTGAGATTTCTGCCCATGGCAGTCGTCGACGCATCCTCCCCGACGCAGAGGATGTTCCGCCACCTGATTTGAGATGCCCCGGGTACGTCAAACACTACATCTATCGTATTTAATTTATATTTTATTAATTCATTCGCAAGCAGAAGCATAACAAAATGATTAAACATGTCTTATCATTATTTCACATACTTAATGACGTACATATGCATCACTTACATTTAAACATCACAAGACAAAACGCCTAGGAAGAGTTTGGTAACTCCTCTCTCCACTATCATATCCCCGCGCTCAAAAGCCTACTTATACAACACCAATCTAACATATAAGGATCGATAACATCCCCCAACGTTGGCTCATTGACAACGTCACCAGGAGGACCATCAAAGCCTTTAAGCGGTCCCATCCAATTACCATAAAAAATTGTGTACTAGGGTTACATATCGATGGGGAACATACTTGGTAAATTGTACGTTGATCCATACTATGGTAGTACACTTAGTATACATAAAAGCCAAATTAGGCAACACAACATCCTCATACATATACTCAATATGTGTCAGGGCTCCAAAAAGCAGCGACAGCAAAAGGGGTATCCTACTTGTCTAGGAAAATAAAGTAATGAGCCAAAGTTTAGCAAGTGAAATTTCTAAGACCTATTTGGTAACAAGCTAAATAATAACTATTTCTATTATTTTGTTCCCCGGAACAAAAAAAAAGAATAGAAATCTATTTAGTAACGTTTTTATTCCCAATATAAATTTGGAACATAATCAAGAAGTTTAAAAAAAAAAGTTGCTTATTTATTCCTAAGAATAACTCAAGAATCAAGCAATTTTTGTTTTTTTCTTTCTTTTCTTCTTTTCCTTTTCTTCTTCCTCTAGCTGGTTGCCAACCTTGGCTGTAACATCCCGGGTCCCACTTGTGTGATATTGTCCGCTTTGGACACTGAGTCCTCACGGCTTTAAAACGCGTCACACAAGTTTAAGAGGGACCAAGCCTTATAAAGGCTTCCAGGAACTCCTCCATAAGCGATGTGGGACAAGAGGGAGAGGAATCCCTTCCCCTTCCCTTGCGCGCTCCTTCCCTTGCGCGCGTCCGAGGACCGGAGGTGCGGACGCACCGCCATCCCTCCTCCCCGCGCACCGCCGCTCGGGTCGTCACATTCTCCCCCCCTTGGGAGCACAGCGTCCTCGCTGTGGCCCCACACGCTGTCGGGAGTCGGCTCTGATACCATTGTAACATCCCAGGTCCCCCTTGTGTGATATTGTCCGCTTTGGACACTGAGTCCTCACGGCTTTAAAACGCGTCACGCAGGTGAAGACTCCCCGCCTCACCGCCTGATATTGTCCGCTCTGGGCCCGTACCTTTGCGGCCACCCTCACGGTTTTGTTTCCTTCGCAGCGGAAGCTCTACTCAGAACGCGTCGCACAAGTTTAAGAGGGACCAAGCCTTATAAAGGCTTCCAGGAACTCCTCCCTAAGCGATGTGGGACAAGAGGGAGAGGAATCCCTTCCCCTTCCCTTGCGCACGTCCGAGGACCGGAGGCGCAGACACACCACCATCCCTCCTCCCCGCGCACCGCCGCTCGGGTCGTCACATTCTCCCCCCTTGGGAGCACAACATCCTCGCTGTGGCCCCACACGCTGTCGGGAGTCGGCTCTGATACCATTGTAACATCCCGGGTCCCACTTGTGTGATATTGTCCGCTCTGGACATTGAGTCCTCACGGCTTTAAAACGCGTCGCACAAGTTTAAGAGGGACCAAGCCTTATAAAGGCTTCCAGGAACTCCTCCCTAAGCGATGTGGGACAAGAGGGAGAGGAATCCCTTCCCCTTCCCTTGCGCGCTCCTTCCCTTGTGCGCGTCCGAGGACCGGAGGCGCGGATGCACCGCCATCCCTCCTCCCCGCGCACCGCCGCTCGGGTCGTCACATTCCGAGCGGCGGTGTGCGGGGAGGAGGGATGGCAGTATGTCCGCGCCTCCGGTCCTCGGACGTGCACAAGGGAAGGGGAAGGGATTCCTCTCCCTCTTGTCCCACATCGCTTAGGGAGGAGTTCCTGGAAGCCTTTATAAGACTTGGTCCCTCTTAAACTTGTGCGACGCGTTCTGAGCAGAGCTTCCGCTGCGAAGGAAACAAAACCGTGAGGGTGGCCGCAAAGGTACGGGCCCAGAGCGGACAATATCAGGCGGTGAGGCGGGGAGTCTTCACCTGCGTGACGCGTTTTAAAGCCGTGAGGACTCAGTGTCCAAAGCGGACAATATCACACAAGTGGGACCCGGGATGTTACATTGGCAATGGCCGATGGCCAGCTAGACGAGAGTTGACGACCTCACTGGAGCTTCCTCCGATGAGGCTCAATCTTATTAGGGGCTAGGCAAGCTCGACCTTGCCTTAGCCCATGGAGGCTCAACCTCACCAGAACACTACAAGGTCGGCATCGCTGGAGGCTGACCTCATAGTGGTTGGGTGAGGTCGAGCCTCTCTGGTGGTCGAGTAAGGCTCGAGGGCCATGGTGATGCTCCCCCAAGGCTCGCAACCTCGCTGGCTCTCATTTAACCAATTGCCAACCATGGCTGAGGCCGGCAACTAGCTAGAGGAAGAAAAAGAAGAAAAAAAAGAAAAATGTAATTAAATTATTAAAAATTGAAAAAATTGTAAGTCATAAAAAAAAAAATTTGAAGATCGTACAAAATGCATTTTTATTCCAAGAATAGAAATTTTGTATTGTTATAAATATTTTCGAATGCTCAAAAACTCGTCAATGAAACAGAACCAAAAAACTATTTTTAAGCAGAAATTGTTCTCAAGAACAAGATGGTTATTAAATGCACCATAAGTCTAAAGTAGGAGTTCACCTTGGCGCCCTAGAATAATAATCATAAACATTCGAAATAACATAATCAATGCATGAGCACACATCTTACCTTATTTGCGAGTGCCTCACATGAATGCATAGTATTATCTACTCAATGCACATTTATGGCATATAATTTCTTAATGCATCAGTATCATTTGGTGTTTTATCAACATGTATACATGTATATTCATAAGAGTGCATAATCTTTTTCACTTCTTCTCTCGAACACTCCCGAGAAATCTCGACACACAGGACATCTTATCTAACATGCGCCCATGAGGTGTCCCGCCATACTCATACATAATTTTAAATGTGAGGCATCTCAACTTTGGAAAGATTCTGAAATATTTCCTAGGGCATCCTAACACAAGGCAATGTCACCACCCTCACGTGGACGAAGGCTTTTTTTTTTTTTTTCAATATTCAATGTTATCATGCAACATTAATGTACATGAACATGTTCAACGTTAACATTCAATGCACAACATTATTTCACTTAATCATCATCGACTGAACATGTTCAACATCAACATTCTATGCATTGCATCATTTCACATAACCATCATCAAATGAACATGTTCAACATCAACATTCTATGCATATTTTTCTCAAATAAAATGACTATACATTTATTAAATAATGATGCTTAATAATACATGAAGAACTAAGATATCAAGAGAAGAGAAAGCACGTAAAAAATGTTTTTTTTTTTTTTAAATTCGGTAACTTCCAAATATGGTAACCTAACCTATAAAAATCGATAACCTTGATAATAATTTGCATAAAATCAAAGCTTTAGTTTTCCTTCAAAGTAAAGCAAAACCAGAACCGATGATTTTTGTCTTGAAAATGACAAACCCATTTATGAAGAGTAGAGGAAATTAATGAGTTTACCTCATCCAAACAGAAACAAACTCAAATTTAATAAAATACGAACATGGACCTTTTTCCTTTTACTCCTGGAATTGAAAGCGAAAGTTGAAAGGAAAGTGGATAGTGATTAGTAAAGTAATGGAGTGGGGCCTTATCTTGGAAATTCTACCTCTTCAATTTTATACACAGCCATAACAAAGAATGAAAGAGGAGATGGGTTAACCATGGTTAGTGAATTTAATACTCAAAGGGTGAACCATTGAATCTAATAGTAGAGAGGGTAAGTGTTTTGATGGAATTTCTTCATGTGGCCTCTATGTGAATAATTTAGTCATGTGGCACATTCTTATAAGCTAAGAGAAGAGATATTTAGGAGAGATTCATATCCTTTGGCTAAGTAAAGAAGTAAGTCACCCATTGCATTACTGAAATAGAAGTTAATATAGATAAAATAGGCACGACATCAACGAAGGCTAATTTCAATGTTTCACTTTGCTGATGGAGGAAAGCTAGAAATATAAATTTCAAAATCTCGTTTGCTAATGGAAAGAGAGAGCCCAAAGGATAACTTTCCAAAGTAATTTTTACAATTGAATAACTAAGGAATCAAGGAAATTAATACATAAAAAAAAAAAAGTGTCCGTTCTAAATATCAATAAATCTGAAAAATATTTTGAACCTGTCAAAACATTGGCACAACTTTCTGAACATAAGTAAATAATTAACTTAGTAAATTTCTAACTGATCGTTCACACATAATAGTCACATTAATCGATCGCATAAATTTCTCACACATGACATTGATTGCAACCAAACTCCTACATATTAATAAATGCAAGAATTTTCCCGGTGTCACATGATCTCCCCGACCAAGTCCGACGTGAAGTCGTCGCCACTCTCTTTCTTCACTACAAGGGAAACTAGGTCCTTGGCGTGTGGCTTACTCCTCACCTTCATTGCCTGTAACTTCCTCTTTTTCCTTCAACCTAACCACTTACTCCTCTCCTCGGCTCACCAATTAGGGTTTCAATTTTGGGGGCAAATCGGATTAGGGTTTCGATCGCAAATCAATTAGGGTTTCTATGAGATTTCTTTCAATTTTCAATTTAAGGTTTACATTTTGGGGCAAACGCTATAGACAACGTTGTTTAGGGTCTATATGTTGTCTAGGCACACCGGCAAGCCATGTTAGCCAAAGAAATTAATAAAAAAATATGGCCTCGGATTTCTGGCGACCTAAATCTTAATTGGCACTTAAGTAATAGTTTTTTTGAAAAAAGTGGCACTTAAATGATAAAAAAAAAAACTACTAAAATAAACATCTTACACAACTTTTGGCAATTCTATTATACTTTCTCCCAAAAATATTCTTTAAGGATCAAATACCAGATTAATTGTATCGAATCAAATGATCACTTTACCAAATGTTCGCACCGTGTTTCCCTATGTATATGCATGTGTACGAGGAAGACGATTAGAAGGAGAAAAAACCGGCGTATGGTGCTGTGATATGAACATGAAAATGGTTGAGATCGTGGAACTTCTTTCCAGTTTTTTGTGAGTGGACGACGTCTGATTAGAAATTCTAACCTTGTAATCTCACCAATGATGAAGTGATACTATTTGTTATTAAATATATTGGATTGCAGCCAAACAATTCATAGTTTTCGCTACAAACTTAGGCGTATTTGATAATCATATCTAGTGCTAAAAATAACAAAATTTGGCCATGACCTCACCTATGCTCGACAAATTCGAGTGAAGAGCTGGAGGCATCTATTTAAAACCCTTTAACTGCATGCAAACTGCTCAAGATCATGGCTACCTGCACAAGTCAAAGTGTCTGAATTTAATCGGTTCTTGTGGCTTTGAGAGTATTTCATAAGCCTTTGGATAACCGGATCTCTAAGCTTGTATCCCTAGATTATGAATAGAAGAGTTCAGTTAATGAATTTAAGTCTTTGACAACCCTATTTATCATATTCACTTGGAAGATTCAATTAAGAGTGATATTCATTTATGTTTTAAGTAATTAAGAGAATGGTTACTTAATTCGTTCACTAAAAAAACCTAATTAATGATAATTACTTACTATATTGCTAAAACCTATCAACATGTTTGGTAGTAAATGCATAACATTCAATGATAGATTTTCAATTACCCAAAATTTTTATTTTTATTTACACACTTAAAATTGTCGACAGTAATTTTTAGCTCTTATTTTCAATTGGATTTTCTTAAATAGTGCTTAGGACCACTGATTAAGAAACTAATTAAGAAATTTTACAGTTGTCTATGAACTAATTACTATCACGTAATGTAAAATCAATGCTTGGTTAATCCTTTGATAGGCGACAATATTAACGTTCTGTCGCCTTAGACTACACCTAAGTGCATGCTCTAATATTTTTAGCTTTTCGATGTCAATGCCTAATCACTGCTTTGGCAAATCCTTCGATAGGCGACAAGATTAAAGTTTCCTTTGGATTAGTTTGAAAAATTAAAGCTCCCGCTTCCATAAGTGGCAATGATGTTGATCAACAATAGCCCATCCCACAACCGCATTAGTTTGGCTTTAAATAAAGTTTCATTAGGATTAGTTTCTGACATCGAAAAGCTACTAGTTCAAACTTCATTGCCACATGTAGAAAATAAAAAGCCCCCGAAACTTTGGGATGCTTGCCAATTCATTCGCCTAACTCATTTTTGCAAGTTTTGTAGGCTCTTGCTAGGTTAGTAAAAGTGTTATGTTTGTGGAAAATATCAACGTGATGCTAGAAAACAAATATGGGTTATGAGTTCAAATATTACAAATGTGAATTTGTTTCACAAATTGACATGACAAATTATCATTGGCTGCCTATACTTGCCTGGCTTGCTTTGGGAAACGAATCACCTCCCCTGATCCGCTCGTTGAAGAAGAAACCTAACCCAGCAACTTCGAGCATAATCTACTGGAACTTCAAAGAGGTCATTGTTTCAAGTTACTAAGTAATGAAACGGCCGAGTAGTAAAATTGAAGAACACTTGGTTAGTCTATTATGGAATCCGAAAGCGAGAAACTCACAGCTTGAAGTTATTTCTAACCGGCCAAACCTAACCTACTAGTAAAATAGAAAGTAGTTTTTAGTCTATGATTGAATATGATAGTGATAAAATCATGATTCCATCAGTACCCATCTAAAACCAATTTGCACCTACTACAACAATCTTGGAAATCTACAGTAAAAACAAGCTATCGAGCACAGCTTTAATAACCACAGTGATTTCCCTCAATAGCCACCTTTCCATGTATAAAATTTAATAACCACTAAGATTTAGGATTGAATTGGCTCTAATGCAATAAATTTAAAACTTTTATAACACTTTTCCTTAATTCCACATTTTGATAGCAAATACTAAAAATGGGTCATGGACCCATTTTGTCCACCCATATTTTTCACAAATGGGTCAAATGTGGGTTATGAAGTTGTAATGGGCCATAACCCACACTTGACCCATTTTAAGTTCAGTTTTATATAGGTCGAAAATGGGTCATACGTTCTGACTCATTTTTAAAATCTAAAAAACATGGACAGCCCTTCGACGTTCACCGTCGCCACTCACCTCCAAGCTGCCTCCACCACTCGCTGCCGCGGCTTGCCTCCGAGTCACCTCCACCACCCGCCTCCGCCGCTCCCTCGAAGGTTGCTGACGATTGAGCCTCGCCAGATCTCTCGGCCTCGCCAACGACTGGCACAAGCCACATAATCGCACATGTCTTAAGACATCTCGCATGACGTGACACCTTATACCACTCATGCAACCCTTACCACGCGCAAGTGGATTACAACTTAGAATTAGCTGATTTTGCGAAAAAACCCCAAAATAGTTGCGTCGAGTCGGGTCATGGGGGTACTCGTGAGACCAAAATCATAGCTCGATGGACCGAAACGCGCGCGAGGTTCTATCTTCAAAAGCCCTACTTGCAGTAGCTCGGCAAACGCGAAATCCGACTCCCGAGTCAAACCCTCGATTGCGATTCGACGCCATTCGAGCAATCAAAACATTTTGCGTGTGCTCGCGAGCGAGATGTGAGAGTCGCGAAAGGGCCATTTCACTCGTGCCCCGCGATCGTGTTCCACTACGTTGCCGTCGCTAATAGCTCCGCCAATAATCAAGATTAATATATTAGGCATGAAATGGTTTGCTTCCACGTCTCATGTTATTGGCCAGTATCCATTACGGAGTTTCGCCATAAAAAGTTATATTATTATCTTCCTTTTTTTTTTTTCCTTTTAATATGTCCGTGGCAGCTCAAGTTTGTGTATATATGTGAACGGCCGATCACCTACTCAAGGGTCTCATCACCAAGTGAGCATCGAAGCAAAGAGGAAGAGAGTGAAGAGGGCCGCGGCGCGCCGATGATGAGGTCTTCTGTGGTGTTCCCGATTGGAGAGGGAGGAGAAGGGGCCGCTCGGAGGACCCTCGGGAATCGTCTCTCGGCCGTCGCGGCTTTCCTGAGAAGAGTGAACGGCGAGCATGACAATAGAAGAGTAGTCCATGGTATCAAGGTCGGGATCGCGCTCGTTTTGGCCTCGCTTGTCTCCTTTGTAAATCCGCTCTACAAGATATTCAAGGACGATGCCGCGTGGGCTGTCATGACCGTCGTGGT
Source organism: Eucalyptus victrix (assembly GCA_016097545.1). Taxonomy (NCBI): domain Eukaryota; kingdom Viridiplantae; phylum Streptophyta; class Magnoliopsida; order Myrtales; family Myrtaceae; genus Eucalyptus; species Eucalyptus victrix. The sequence goes on from CM027842.1 coordinate 14,548,446, forward strand.
CATGTTCGAGTTCTATGCAGGTTCGGTACCCCGTTTTTTTGCTATGGACTAATGAACTCCGGTGCTCGTGATGTCGTTTGGTGCGAGTTCTAATGAGATTGATTGGACGATATATCAGGCGCGACATTGAGCAAGGGATTGAACCGTGCGGTGGGGACTTTATCGGGTGGCATGTTGGGGTGCCTGTCGGTGGTCATAGCTAAACACATTCCCAGGCGGGTCGGGAGCACCATTGGTGTTGGCATCGCGGTATTCATCTTCGGTAAGGCATTCAAAATATCAAAATAAACACGACGACGAAGCACAATTTATTAGCAAGGAAGTTTACATGAAATTAGCCATCTTTAAGCGTGTCGATATATAGCATATGTTCTACGTGCTCTTACTGCAGGCATGCATTTGCAATATATCGAGAGTTGAACAGTTTTGATCATGGTTCAAAAAAATGCTAAATCTCAGGTGCTGCGGGTACATATGCTCGGTCAATTCCTTGCATAAAAAGGAGGTACGACTACGGTGGCATGATCTTCATCCTCAGCTTTAGTCTGGTGGCCGTGTCCGGTGCCCAAATCGACAGCCCCCACGATATCCTGAGGATCGCCGTTAAGCGCCTCGGGACGGTCATGATAGGGTTTGCGGCGTCCATTTTCACGAGCTTGTTCATCTTCCCTATTTGGGCTGGCGCTGAACTTCACACATCCATGGCCCCAAAATTCGAGCTCCTTGCTTGTTCGATGGAAGGTAATCAAATCGTGACTACATCAGCAGTACGATTTTAAAACTTCTCATGACCCGGCGCTTGTAATGTGACGTATGATTGACTTTTATCAATTGACTTTTATTTTTTTGGTCGAATATTTGTCGACTTTAATGGCAGGACTATTGGAGAGGTACTTTGAGGTGGGAGCCGATAAGGATAGCAAGGCTGACGGAAACTTCAAAAGCTGCAGACCGGTTCTGAATTCGAAAGCAAAGGACGACTCTCTGGTAAGTCTTCTTTCCCCTCTTTAATTTCCCAATGTGTTGTACCCGAGTCGGTTCATCTCAAGCTTACTCTAGCATGCTGTCTCGAACTCGAGGATTTAGCAAATAATTTGTGAGATATTATAGTATCATTATCAATTATTTTAAAATTTTAAGTTGTTAGATGAAAACATAGTTTATATTTAATTATTCTAGCAATCTCCTCTCGTATCTGATCTGGTGATAGAGTCTAGAAAAATTTTGATTCAAAATCTCTTATTTTAATATCACGTGAGATTTTACAGTATTATTACTAACTGTTCTAAAAACTTAAATTATTAAATTAAGGCATAATTTAATATGTTATTGCAGGCGCTTTTTGCGAAATGGGAAGTGTGGAACTGGAAGTTTGGGCTATCTTATCCATGGGACAAGTATCTAAAGATTGGAGAGCTTCTTAGGGAGTTAGCAGCCACCATTGTTGCACTTGAAGTTTGTATTAAGTCTTCTAGGCAGGTACTTCACCTGACCCTCAACCATTATGTTCTTCTTCTTCCACGAGCGTTTTTCCCCCTAATTTCAACTGGAGAAAAGGAAGAGAAAGCTCATATATATAATCTTTTCAAAAAGCTTAAACCAAATGAGATTTTTCATTAGAAAGCACTTAAAAACATAGTATATAGACTTGAAGTAATTCATCTGAAAATGCAGTGATCCATATTTCTCGAGGCAGTAAATGTGGTGTGGAGTCAATTTTATCTTCTGCCGGCATTAAGACCCGAGAAGTGGACTCTGTCTTTCGCTTTCAAATTTAGAAGGCCTTCCTTTTGATTTCGAAAGTTTTTTCGTCTTATTATACCAAAACCGTCCACGTTATCAGCCGGCCGCAGATGTAAGACGGTTGATCAAGGAACCTTGCGAACTGGTTGCGTCATCCCTCACGACGACTCTCCGGGAGCTTGGGGAGAGCCTCATGAATATGAGAAGGTGCCAATCGAATGCGCGAGACGTGCAAAAGCTCAGGACGTCATGGCTTGTACTGAGGCTCTACAGGTCTCCCGCCAAGCTCGAGCATGTCTGCGACTCAGGCCAGGATCTCGCTGTCTCGTCCTTCGTGTTCTTACTCACGGAGATGGTGGAGAAGCTGGAATGGCTGGTGAAGGAGGTGGAAGAGCTCGGTGATCTCGCTAAATTCAAGATTAATGATGTATAATTCAAAAATATTCGGGAAAGCACATTAGAAGTGCCAAAAATTATGTACAGCGCTCACTTTAGTGGCAAAAGTATTTACTAGCTCGCATAAATGCTAAATCAAAAACGATTACTCATGTACCTTTGATTGAAAATATCGATCAAAATGATTACACTGTTTTTATAATTAAAATTTTAATACAAGTTGACATATTTGTATTAAAAATCAATCCCCGTAGACGTGCAAAACAGCGTCGCATGAACCGACGTGGCTGCCTAGCAACAACGCTGTCTCTTTCTTCTCTCTCACTTTGTCACGCACAGAGACAGCCTTCTTCCTTCTTCCAAGATTTCTACCATGGCAATCACCGACGCAGCGGATGTTCCACCACCTAATTTGAGACTCCCGAGTACTTCAAACACTACATATGTCGTATTTAATTTCTATCTTATTGATATATTCCCAAGCAAAAGCACAACAAAAAAATTAAACATGTCACATCATTATTTCGCATAGTACATATGGATCACTTACATTAAAACATCACAAGATAAAATACCAATAACTCCTATTTCCACTACCATACCCCACTCATAAAAGCCTACCTATATAACACTGATCCAATATCTAAGGATCGAAAATATTCCCCAAGGTCAACTCATTGACAACATAATCAGGAGGACCATCAAAGCCTCTAAGCGGTTCCATCTAGTTACCATTGAAAATTGCGTACCAAGTTACATATCAAATATGACAATGGTAAAATCATTATTCTGTCAATACCCATCTAAATCCAATTCACACCTACTACAATAATCCTGGGAATTTGCAGTAAAAATGAGCTATTAGACATAGCCTTAATAGCCATCAGAGTTTGCCTCAATAACCACCCTTCCCACATGAGAATGGGAAGGTGGGAGGTTCGAATCTCTAATTTCTCATGAGGGGTTGGGGTGATAACAATTTAGTTTCAAATGTGGATTTCAACTTTCACACACCACACGAAAGCAACGCAAAAATCTATAAAATAGGAGTAGAGTAAGCCTAGCCTGTAAAAGAAATAACATAGCTTTGACGAATTAAGAATTCCGGGGATTTTTTTTCTGTACACATGGCCACATTAAATATCGTCTATACTGGTTGCGTAATGTCAACCTTTAGATGCTCCAATTTAAAAAAAAATAAAAGGTGATTCTGCTTCCATGAAGACAAAACATCCGTCTCCATGACGGTGGTTCTGCCTGGGTAAATATAGATGGCCAAAAAGACTGCTTTCATCGGTAAACATCGGTATTGGGTGTTGAACGTTCTACATATATTTTCCCCAGGCAGAACCATTTAAACTGAAGCTTGAGAATCTGCTAAAATGAGAGAGACTCAAAAAAGCACCATGTCACATGCACAAGTTTCAACATATCTTAACGATGGAAATTACAGAGGAGTATCGGTAAGGGGATGAAGTTACAGGTGGGCACAAGGGCTTTTTTTTTTTTTTTCTTTTTTACCGCTCTTCTCTCCCTAGTTTACCCTTGTAACTACTAACTGCTATGTCATTGATTAATCATTTGCGAGTTTAACCTGTGCTTGTCTACGTGATCAAACCTGAATTAGCCACAGAAAAGGAGAACAAATCCAAAACCCTAGAATCTTTCCTCTTAAATGGCGACAGAATTCAACGAAGAAGCAACTCAATTTGTAGACGTAGTCGAGGCCTGAAAGATTACGCTAGCGTCTGTATTCCATTGTACTTTGAGGTAAATTTATCGAAAGCATATTAATTTATAATTTTTCATGATATTAATCTAAAAATAAGAGAAATGGTTAATACCCTGAAAAAACTCCAAACTGGTATACTTGTGACAAATTTACCCCAAATTATTTTTTTGACCGTGAAAAACCCCAAACTGGTAAAATTGTAACAAATTTACCCCGACTGATCATAAAAAAAACCGTAAACTGGTACATTTATGACAAATTTACACTAAACTAATTTATTCGATTGCAAAAAACCTTAAACTGGTAAACTTGTGACAAATATACCATATGCTAAATTGGATTAATACCACAAAAAAAAATCATAACAATTGTAAATCGTGACAAACGGAGCATAAAATCCTAAATTGGTATACCGGTTAACTGTCACGTGTCATTTAACTTAATAATTTGATAATAAAATTTAACAAAATCTAACATAGGGTAAATTGTCACAAGTGTATCAGTTTGAGGTAAATTTGTCAAATGTATATCAGTTTTGGGTTTTTGGTAGTTAAAAAAATAATTTTGGGTAAATTTGTCACAAGTATACCGATTTGGAATTTTTCAGAATATTAACCCTAAAAGAAAACGAAAGATGAAGCAGCCTTCTCTCTTCCAATGTATTATTGGGCAGGGAGGGTTCTGGGGTTCAGACAACTCTCCCCTCAATCTTTTCGTTAGTTTCTGTTTCTCTTTGGAAGGACTTCTGCTTTATATTTTATGTTATTTTATTTATGTATATCTCGGGTCTCCGTCTATGCATCATTCCACTTGTCATCGTATCAGATAAATTTTATTTTTTATTTTCAATTATTTTTGTTATTATGGCGTTAGCTATGCTCGAAGGTCGACAAGCAAAGCACGCCTCCCTCTGTGGCGTCCGCCGCATTCGAAACCACTTGCTGAATATTGTCGCTTTCTCGCTTTGTATTCTTGACAGAAATTGAAAGGGACATTGGAGAGAAATTGTTTTTTCTTTTCTCTTTTTCTTTTTTATGTATTCAGATGATTTGTTGTGTAAGAATGAAAGAAAATATTAGGATACAAGGATTACAATTCCCTATTTACCAAACCAATTTCGAATTAACCGAATCAAATAGTCCATAATCAAGACCGGTACTATAATCAGGATCTTTAATAACATCAAATCGTATCTCCAACATTTCTTTTCGTCCAGTAGTTGTTTCATTTCGGGTGATCTCTTGTTCTTCTCGGCAGATTAAAGATTGCCACGCCCCTACTTCATGACCACACACGATTGATTGTAGTTTGATTCTGAAAGCAATTTGATTCGGTTTGGAGTTTTCAAAAGGTTGTCTTTTCGATCCGATAGAGCTTTTTGCTAAGTTAGTTTCCTTATTTATTGTCATAAATTAGCTTCGTTTTGCGTTCTCTTTTCCTCACCATCTTTCTTGAGAAGCCCTCGAATAATAGATTATTTTTATTAGTTTCCTTAGGCTATAAATCAACGCGGCCTAACCCTACTGACACAAAGGAAGACATATTTGAAAAAATATTTCAAAGGTTAATGATTATTTTAAAGAATAGAATACTGTTATAATATTTTAAGCGTCTATATATATGGAGGTGGCTCTTTAGAAAATAATCAAATAATTAAAATCAAATAATAGATTTAAGGGAAAAATATTAGTAAAGGGGAAAGATTTGAGACACGTCCTGAAGGTTTGTAAAACATGTATAAAATCTTTTTAGGCCCGAAAATTTAGGAAAAGGTCAAGCATTGCCCAAACCGGTGAAGCCTTTTATGCCTTTGAAGATTCCACAATCTTCTTCGATTTGACATGTTGTACACATCACAACTCCTCTTCTTATATCAAAAGTTATGATCGTTCGAAGTGAACTCATCATATATGATGTGGATAGGGCTAGCCACTCTTCTGACACTCGAAGGTTTTTATAATAAGTATGTGCAAGCTGTCTACATCGCCCACCCAAAACAAGGATGATACCCGAATTTTACAGCTATTACCTGAACCAAAAAAAAACCACAAATTTTCGAGCTGTTGGAAAAACCTGCATGGCATCCCCAACGACATATATTTTTACTTGTTCCACTTATTATTGCCGCGCGAGCAATTAATTCAAGACCAAATAAAAGTCTGTGAAAAATGGGAGCAAGACTGTCGATTGCAAGTCTAGTAGCATCCCCGTCATTCATGTCGATCAGGTTAAAGGAATTGCAGATTTAAATAATGGAGGCTTTGTGGAGTTGAAGGATCATATGGATGCTGATGTCTTTGCCCTTTTGCTCAGAGCTTCAATGTCAAGCTGGAAACAACATATAAGAGTACCACTTTTTTTTTTACTCTAAGGCTATGTTTAGTTGTCCAAATTTCTAATCAAAATAAGACTAAATATAATAAGATATTAATTCCAAGAATTTTACTATATCTTATCCACTATTTGATAATTATAGTAATGAAATCGAATATATTTACATTATATCATATATATTATTTGGTATAAACAATATATAGTATAAATGAACCAAAATTTTACAAACAAAGATAGTAAAAATCTCTTGCGACACTCTTACTTACTTTATTTTTATCCGCTTCTTTATTTTATTTTCCTCACTTTTGCAATTAATTTTTTTATTATTTCTTCCCCTTCCATCATTCTCTAATAAAATTTTATTAAACAGTAAATTGTATAATATACCAAAATACTAAAACACCTAAAATATGTAATAAATATATTTATATTTATATATTGAATTTATTTTCAAATATATAATACAAATAAGATTAAATTAAAATAATTATTTTTTTTTGTTATTCTAGATTTCTTATGCCAGGATATATATATTATCTATATTGAATTATGATCTTTATTTTGTTAATTTCAAAAGTTTCTTGTTTGAGAAAAATAGCTTTCCTATTATGAATGTTAGGAATCCTATCCACGTCTATCCCATCTCCTCTATGAAATAGTTTTATTTGGCTTATATCTTGTTTATATTCAACTTTACTCTATCTTGAACAGACACCAAATGTAATATAGGATAAATTTTATCATATCTTGCACTTTATCCTAATTCCCAAACACAGTCTAATTGTTCTTATTGGGTATTTGTCCTTTGCGAGTAAAGAGTTTGTGTGGATCAAATTGCCCTTTCAATATTTGCACCTTGTGGATATTATGGCGGAGGTACATATATATGTTTTTTCTTCATGGCTAAGGATTAAAATTGGCCCCAGTGAGATTCAGTTAAACTCGATAGTCCATACTTGTTACTTCTGTTTCTAACGGAAAGTTTGATGGGTTTGATTATGAAATAGACGGTTCATTGCAATACTTTCTGGTAATTTGGCAGGAAGTGCCATTAGACTGAACTAAATTACATGATGTTTGACGTTTGTCTGTTGGCTTCACGAGACCCCCCATACTATACGAGCGAGTGCTCTCATTGAAAACGTTAAAAGAGAGGTAATTTTCTATCTGGCCGTCGTCATTTCTTGCATTAGCCCTTTTAATACAATCTAATAGGAAGACGCAAAGAGATTGAAATGGAGAATTCGGTTTGCTCATTCAGTAGTCTTTAGAAATTCGGACTCAAACGCTAGCACCGGGCGCTTCTCTTCGCAGCATAAAGTAAGGCTAGAGATGTGCAGTGCATGAAATATGTTGGAGAAATCTTTCCAAAATATTTTGAAGCTGACAAAACGTTTCTATCAGTCTAGTCTGGATATCTGCAGACCGTCTAGTTTAAAGTCTGAAGACTCTTTGATCACCAGACTCAATATTCAAGACTCAAGACTCAAGACTATTCTCATTGACAGTCTTTCTGATCCAGTGACGAAGGAAATCCAGAGCCGAAGTATATGGTTGAGGATGTAATCCTATCTTCTGGAGAAGATCTCTTGGTTGGATAAATATAACGGAATCTTTTGTTTGTATCTAGATCAATTGAAGATCCGGTGGTCGACGAAATATTTTTGGAATGTTCTATTCTTGGAAACTAAGATCCTGATTGTATGGGCGAACAGGATTGATGGGCTATCATCAGGTTCCTTTAATAGCTCGAATGATCTTCTTGATTGATTCCGTCCAACGGGTAGATTGGAGGAATTCCTTTGGAAAGTGCCAACGGGTATGATGGCATAAAGGAGTATAAAAAGGAAGACGTTCTAGTTGTTTGAGCATGTGATCGATAGAGAAATTCCAGAGTCTGAAGTACCTTGATTATTAGTCAATACATTTTGAGCGAAATTGTATACACAGAGAGTGTCTATACTTGGTGATACCTTGAGCGAGTGTGGTGGATCATCTACACCTAGAAATCGAGGAAGATCAACGCTGTAACATCTCTTTGTTCATAGTGGAATCTAGCCAATTGGCTGTCAGTGCAGAAGAGTGGACGTAGGCTTGAATCAAGCCGAACCACTATAAACCGCGTGTTCAATTCTCTCTTTTCTTTACCCAGTCTTACGTTATTTATTATTTGTCGCAAATTCTTCAACTGTCTAAGTATTGCGCAATTAGCAAGAAAAATCTTTTATATACCTATTCACTCCCCTCTAGGTACTTGTACTAGTTATATCAATTGGTATCAGAGCTCGTGTTCTTACTTTATTTGAAGTATTTTACTTCAGAGTAAAAGATCCATAGCTAGTATGCTAGCACCAGGGCTGGTGGAAGGGCAAAGCAATACCAGACCACCCTATTTTGATGGAAAGGATTACAACATATGGAAGAACAAGATGAAAGCTTTCCTATGATCAAAGGATCCTCTGGAATGGGACGTTGTGGAAAGAGGAATCACTCCTACTGCTGCATCAGTCTCTGAAAGAGGGAAAGAAATTGTTGAGACCAGCGGAATGACTCAGGAAGAGATAAACAAGAGACAAGCACTCGATGCAAAAGCAATTTATTCTTTATATTGTGTCTTGTCTCCAACTGAATATAACAGAATATCTTCTTGTGTTACAGCAAAAGAAGTATGGGACAAATTACATATCACCTATGAAGGAACAGATCGAGTGAAAGAGATCAGAATCAACATTCTCCTCGGTCAATATGAAGCCTTCAAAATGAAACCAGGAGAATCTATAACTGACATGTTTAGTTGTTTTACAGATATTGTCAATGGTCTTGAGAACCAAGGACAAAAAATTTCTGATCCCATCAAGGTGAATAAGCTACTGCGTGGACTCTCCAAGGATTGGAATCATATAAAGACTTCAATAAGAGAGACGCAAAGAATTATGCCACTATCTGTCGACGAGCTGATTGGAACTCTTCAGTCTTATGAAGTGGAACGAATTAATGAAGACGAAGATCTAAGAGGTAAGAAATCCATTGCATTAAAATCAAATGATGATTCTGATGATACAGATTCTGAAGAAGATATGGACGATGAGGAACTTGCTCTCATGATAAGAATATTCAGAAAACTAAACAGAAAAGGAAGAAGATTCAACTCAAAGAAACAAAGTTTCCAAAGACAGCAGACCAAGTCTGTTGATGATGAGGAACCAAACAAAGATGTAGTCTGCTTCGAATGTAAGAAAAAGGGACACATCAGACCCAACTATCCTCTTCTGAAGAAGAAAAGAGGAAAAGCTGAGAAGTTTCAAAAAGCTCTCAAAGCCGAAACCTGAAGTGATACAGAATGTGAAGAAAGTAATAATGCATATGCCAACATATGTCTGATGGCACATTCAGACTCAGACTCAGATTCTGGATCAGGCTCAGACAGTGAATTTGAGGTAAGTAATTTTAAAATTCCTGTCAAAGTCTCTAAATACATTGATGAACTGTGTTTTAGTCTTAAGACTTCTCTCAAAAGAATTTCCGAACTTAAAAGGGAAAACTCAACTCTAAAACAAAAGGAAAACATTTTAGAAGAAAGAGTTAAAAGTCTAGACTTGAATGTTTCTACTCTTAAAGAAAAAGAAGACAATCTTTTGAAAGAAAATGCTTTTTTAAAAACTGACTTATCAAATATTTCAAAGAAATTTTCGATAGGATCCGAAAAACTTGAAAAAGTTCTTTCAGTTCAAAGACTTTACTTCAATAAGTCCGGTCTAGGCATGACAGCAAAAACAATTCCCTTGATTGATTTTCCTAAAGTAAAAGAAAGAATTAAGAAAAGACCGTCGAGAGAGGCTTACAAAAATCATTTTAAGAAAGTTTTTGTAAAGTTTGTAGGTCGAAATGCTCTAAGGTGTTCAAAGTGTAACAGTCATGATCACTTTGAAAAAGAGTGTCCTATGATTTGGAAGCCTGTTAAGAAAGTATGGCCTAATAATGTTTATCCTACTAACCCCAAAGGACCCAAGAAAATTTGGGTACCAAAGAAAGCTTGAGACTCTCTTTTAAATGCAGGTCTCCGTCAAGAAAAAGGTAAAGTGGTATCTTGACAGTGGATGTTCAAGACACATGACAGGAGACTCAAATTGCTTCATAAAGCTTGTTCAAGTAAATGGTGGAAAAGTTTCATTTGGAGGAAATGACAAAGGAAGCATTGTGGGTTTTGGAACTGTGAAAATTAGAAATCTCACAATAAGCAATGTTTCTCTAGTGGAAGGACTCAACTATAACCTTCTCAGCATTAGCCAATTGTGTGATATTGGTTTCAAGATCTCCTTTCAAGAAGGAATATACTCTGGAATCAGTAAAGACTTTACTCAATCTTTCATGGGTCGAAAACATAGAAATATCTACCTCTTAGACATAAAATTAAATGAATCACAATGCATAATCTCAATTCAAGATGAAACAAGCTTATGGCACAGAAAGCTTGGTCATGTCAATATGAAGCAATTAGCCAAAATCTCATCAAAGCAGCTTGTTCGAGGTCTACCCAAATTACCATACCAAAAGTCCGATCCATGCACACCATGTATTCGGGAAAGCGGCAGGTAAGAAATTCATTTAAGTCAATAAATCATGTCTCTATTAATCATGTACTACGTTGCTGCATATGGATCTCTTCGAACCAACGAGAACCCAGTATTGGAGGTAAGAAATATTGCCTAGTAATTGTGGACGATTACTCCCGCTTTACTTGGGTATATTTCCTTGCAAGTAAGTCAGAAACCTTCTCGTATTTTGAAAAATTTGCTAAAAATGTTCAAAATGAAAAAGGATGTGTTATCTCTAGTATAAGAACAGATCATGGAGGTGAATTTGAAAATCAAGATTTTACAAAATTGTGTGATGAATCTGGATTTAAGCATGTGTTCTCCTCTCCATATACTCCTAAGCAAAATGGAGTTATCGAAAGAAAAAATAGATCTCTTCAAGAAATTGCTAGAACTCTTTTAATTGAAAGTAAAATTTCTTCACGATTTTGGGCTGAAGCTGTTTCAACAGCATGCTATATCATCAATAGAGTCTTCCTAAGACCTATTCTAGAAAAAAAAAACCCCTTATGAATTATTCAAAGGTAAGAAACCCATTGTTTCATACTTTCATGTGTTCGGTTGCAAATTCTTTATATTGAAAAATGCAAAAGATCGAGTTGGTAAGTTTGAAGAAAGATCAGATGAAGGCATCTTCCTTGGATATTCTACATCAAGCAAAGCCTACAGAGTCTATAACAAGAAGAGTCAGTCAGTGGAGGAGTCAATGAATGTCAAATTTCAAGACTCTACGCAAGATGAATCCAGTCAGACTCAGTATGAAGAGTCTGAATCTGCTCCAGACCTTCCAAAGCTCTCAACTCAAGAAATATCTCAGACTCTGGAAGACCAGCATCAAGATGTTCATGAAGATTCAATTAAAGAAAGAGATCATCATCTAGATAAATCAACCAAGAATCTTGGAAGCATAAGTCCGGTCATCCCAAAGATCTCATTATCGGTGAAATTAATGAAGGAATTCGCACAGATCCAAAAGACATGAAGAGTCTAGTCTTTGTGGCTCTCATTTCTAAAATTGAACTAAAAAGTATAGAAGAAGCTTTATCTGATGAAAGCTGGATCGAAGCTATGCAAGAAGAGCTCGGACAGTTCAACATTAATGATGTCACGGGAATTGACATCTAAACCAAAAGGTAAAAGCTGTTATTGGAGCCAAATGGGTGTTCGAAACAAGATGAATGAAAAAGGAAAAGTCGTACAAAATACAGCAAGACTCGTGGCCAAAGGATACACGCAAGAAGAAGGAATAGACTATGATGAGACTTCACGCAAGAAGAAGGAATAGACTATGATGAGACTTACGCTCCTATAGCAAGGTTAGAAGCTATTCGTGTATTACTTGTGTTTGCTTGTTACAAAAATTTCAGGTTATTCCAAATGGACGTCAAAAGTGCCTTCCTAAATGGATTTATCCAAGAGGAAGTTTATGTGGAACAACCACCTGGGTTTGAAGACCCAAAGAAGCTAGACTCAGTCTTCAGACTGAAAAAGGCCTTTTATGGTTTAAAGCAAGCACCTCGAGCTTGGTACGACAGACTGAGTAAGTTCTTATTACAGAATGGTTTTATCAAAGGTAAAGTAGGTACTACTTTATTTTTTTATTTTTTTTGGTAACCCAGGGAACCCCCGCACGGCCAGCAGCCGGAGAGTAAACCCTGGGGAGGCACGCAGGAGATACTACTTTATTTATCAAAAAAGGAAAACAAAAGCTTTTTACTTGTTCAAATATATGTGGATGATATTATTTTTGGATCCTCTAATGAAAGTCTATGCAAGAAATTTTCTAAGTCTATGCAGGATGAGTTTGAAATGAGTATGATGGGAGAATTAACATTCTTTCTTGATCTTCAAGTAAAGCAATTGAAGGAAGGAACTTTCATTTACCAAGAAAAATATGCTAATGATCTTGTCAAAAGGTTTGGATTGGAAAATTGCAAAAAGACTGATATACCAATGTCAAGTTTTTTTAAGATAGACAAAGATGAAGAAGGGAAGAAAGTTGATCAAAAGCTGTACAGAAGCATCATTGGTTTACTTCTTTATCTTACTGCTTCTAGACCGACATTTTGTTGAGTGTTTGCATCGTGCTAGGTTTCAATCGAGATTCTAGAGAATCCCATCTCGGTGCTGCAAAACGTATTATTAAATACGTTGCTTCATCTTCAAGCATCGGTCTTTGGTATCCTAAGAATGGTGACTTTAATCTTAAGGATATTCGAGACGCGAGATCGACCGGCTGCGAAGTCGATAGAAAGAGTACTTCAGGAACTTGCCAGTTGCTTGGAAACAGGACAGTGTCTTGGTTTTCAAGGAAACAAAGCACTGTAGCTCTCTCAACAACAGAAGCAGAGTATGTAGCCCTTGGAAGCTGCTGTTCGCAAATTCTATGGATAAAACAACAGCTACAAGACTTTGGGATTGAAAACTCATGCACAGAAATCAAATGTGACAACACCAGCACATTCAATCTCACCAAAAATCCAATTCTTCATTCAAGAGCAAAGCATATAGAGATTCGACATCACTTCATTAGAGATCATATTCAAAATGGAGAAATCTCGATTCAATTTTTTGATTCAAAAAGTCAACTAGCGGATATATTCACAAAGCCTTTGGAGAAAAATCAATTCGATTTTATCCGTTCCAGACTCAACATTTTGAAGCTTGAAGAAGTTAAAGTCTAGAGACTCACCAACCCTCAGACTCTAATCTCTCAGACTCTAAATCCTCAAACTCAGACATTCATGGATATAGACTGTAAGTTGCTATTTTATCTAAACTCGAAAAGGTACGATCTTTCGTTCAGTTATTTTATAGTCTCCTTGAAAATCGAAATCTTGTCTTTTCGAAAGGATTAATTTTGGCAGTTAATGATTTTTAAAAAGAAGTGTTCGTACACTTTCCTTGTGCCGATTGAACTTCCCTTTTTCAAAACTGAGTTATATATACAGTTTTCTTTTTCACCCAATCTTCAAAACCCTAAAAAGCATTCTCCTCCCAATCCGATTTCTACTTCATGTTCATCTTCGAGAAAGTTGTCATCTTTTCTTGGGAAAGCAAGTAAAGGAATCTTTCAGCGACAAGGAATGATGTCTTCTTCGAGGAAGTCTTCAAGAATCGCGAACAGGGGACCACAGAGAATGAAGGAGGGACCTACCTATTTTGATCTCACCGAAGAGGAAGAATTATCAAGTCAGCAACAGAGCCCGATTCACTCTCCACCACGTCACTCAACACCTTCTACCCCACAAGGTGTGGGTCAACAACCGGAGGAAGAGATAATCGAGGACACAGACCCTGTAAGAGTCCAAAAACCTTCTTATATTTACAAACTCTACCGTGCGTTAAAAAGTACTGGGACTCCGTTGAACTACGTGGATGATTTTCTCAAAGATAAGAATTATGGAAATGAGTATATCTTTCTGAGAAAAATGGAGGATTTGGGAATTGCTCCCAAGGGAAAGGCCGAGGAAGCACTTGTGAACATTCCAAGTGACCCTTGTATGTCGGGACCAAGTTCGACTGACGAGAACGATGATGATAAAATATTCAGTGATTTTCAACCTAGAATGGGTGTTGCTGCGAAGGTGAAGGGAAAAAGGATGGAGTTGTTTAAATCGAAGGAACAGGAGAATCTGTTCTTCAGACTGCTGAAACGAGGGGTGATAAACCCTAGAAGTATTGATTTCGATTTCTTGGATGCCGTTAATGTGAACTTAAGGGAGAAGTTCAATCTGCTTCAACTTGAGCAATTTTGCACCGATACCACAGACGGTTATGCGCAATTGACAGCATACTTCTATTCGAATCTCAGCTTTTTAGATGCGAATAGAATATCATTCAGTGTTCGAGACCAGGACTATGTGGTAGACGTGGACATGTTGGCGGACATAATTGGAGTTGAACGAGGACGTTATCAACCAATCAAAGTCTCAGTTGCTCATGCCTCATTGGAACTTGTCAAAGATAGAGATGTAGAATGAAGAATCATCTATTCAAGGATACGTGCCATCAATATTGTGCTGCACAAAATTATGATCAATTGCATCAAGCCCAAGTCTACATCAAAGACTGATGTATCTAATTCCGAGGCAAAATTGATGTATGCAATCAACTCAGGGAAGAAGTTCTCTCTCCCTCACACTATTCTCTTTCATATGTACAGAGCAATGTCGAAGGACAAGGGACAATTGCCTTACCCAGGTCTAGTGACCAAGATCTTCAGACACATGAATATCGAACCGCCACACACACTTTGTGTTCGACCGTGCGATAAGATGGTGGTAGGTTTGAAGATGTTAACGAAGATGCGTCTGCAAGAACTTTCCAAGGCAATGGAGAAATTCAGAGTGAAGACTCCAGTTCCGTCTGCTTCAAAGAGAAAAGGGAAGGAGGCCATTGGTGCCTCATCCAAAAAGAAGAGAACTCTCATCTTGGAGGATGAAGATGAGGAGGAAGATCTCACAATCACTGCCTTGATCAGGACCAGACGTTCTGTACCCCAATCGACAGAACATCAAAAGAAACAGAGAGAAGAAGAGGAGCAAGCCAAGAACAGAGAAGAAGAAGAGCAGCGAGAGAAGGAGAAAGAAGCTGAAGAAGAAGGAGAAGAAGAGATAAAAAATTCTGCAGCTGAATCTGGAGAGAAGGGGAATCAAGATACAGAAGAGCATGATCATCACTCTTCCCCTTTTGATGTCCTAGAGACAGGGGGAGTTGGCGAGCAAGAAAGGTCCACACCTCATGCTGCCAATAGTGAAGGTCTAAGACAATCTCTAGCAGATCCATAAGAGTTTCAGGCTTCTCAATTGCCTGAAGAAGGACACGATACGTCAACACCAAATTTGCAAGATTATACAAAAGCGCCATCGTCTGCATTCAATCCATCTGAGAAAGCAAATGCAAGTACACATACGGACAATTCAGCAGATTTTCGTCGTATTCTTGATGTTCTTCTGGAAATGCGGGGCCAAATCTATACTCTAGACTATGAAATTCAAGCCATAAAGAATGCTGGACAAGCATCTTCGGTTACCCTGTAGGACAAAATGAAAGACCTCGCTCTACAACTTCAAGCCAATGCCAAAGGAGATGAGGTAGCTCAACTAAGGGAAGACTTGAAGAGGCTAGAAGGCGTAGTCCAGTCCATGGGAGATTTCCAGATCGTGCGCATTCCCAAGCAGACCTGACTCATTTCTCACCTTTTTTAATGATGACAAAAAGGGGGAGAAGCAATTTGAACCAACCAACCAACTTTAAACTTTGACTTCAAATTTGTTTTTATGGCTATGTTTTTTTTATGACTTGAGTGAACTTGGGTGTGAACTTGAATTTGACTGAATTGGCTGTGGATTTTGATGCTTGACTGTTTGCATTTATATCAAGTGTTGTTATATGGTATTACTCATGAAAGACTAACCAATTTTCTGTGGATGCAGAGTCTGGTTGTTTTATTAATCTTTATGAGATAGCCATATTGCTTGAGAAATATTTTTGCAGGTCAAAGTTGTTCAAATCTACAGGAAAGTTTTGTCACCATCAAAAAGGGGGAGATTGTTGGAGAAATCTTTCCAAAATATTTTGAAGCGGACAAAATGTTTCTATCAGTCTAGTCTAGATATTTGTAGACCGTCTAGTTTAAAGTCTGAAGACTCTCTGATCACCAGACTCAATATTCAAAACTCAAGACTCAAGACTATTCTCATTGACAGTCTTTCTGATCCAGTGACGAAGGAAATCCAGAGCCGAAGTATATGGTTGAGGATTTAATCCTATCCTCTGGAGAAGATCTCTTGGTTGGATAAATATAACGGAATCTTTTGTTCGTATCTAGATCAATTGAAGATCCGGTGGTCGACGAAATATTCTTGGAATGTTCTATTCTTGGAAACCAAGATCCTGATTGTATGGGCGAACAGGATTGATGGGTTATCGTCAGGTTCCTTTAATAGCTCGAATGATCTTCTTGATTGATTCCGTCCAACGGGTAGATTGGAGGAATTCCTTTGAAAAGTGCCAACGGGTATGATGGCATAAAGAAGTATAAAAAGGAAGACGTTCTAGTTGTTTGAGCATGTGATCGATAGAGAAATTTCAGAGTCTGAAGTACCTTAATTATTAGTCGATACATTTTGAGCGAAATTGTATACACAGAGAGTGTCTATACTTGGTGATACCTTAAGCGAGTGTGGTGGATCATCTACACCTAGAAATCGAGGAAGATCAACGCTGTAACATCTCTTTGTTCATAGTGGAATCCAGCCAATTGGCTGTCAGTGCAGAAGAGTAGACGTAGGCTTGAATCAAGCCGAACCACTATAAACCGCATGTTCAATTCTCTCTTTTCTTTACCCAGTCTTACGTTGATTATTATTTGTCACAAATTCTTCAACTGTCTAAGTATTGCGCAATTAGCAAGAAAAATCTTTTATATACCTATTCACCCCCCTCTAGGTACTTGTACTAGTTATATCAAAATCAACCTGCTTGCTAGTATGCGCGCGCCTGTGACTATTGTTGACAAGTAGAGACGTTAGATTGTTCCTTTTTCCTAATAGAATCAGTCTTAGCTGCTAATGCCTTGCCATAGTTTTTGGGTTTAACAAGGTTGTCTACGTGAAGAGCCATGGAGAAATGTGACTTCCCGCCGTGCTGTCAGTTGGAGTATTTACAATCGGTTTTCCTCTCTCAAGTGATTCAATCCATTGTTAACAGCATTACTCTGGGCGAAAAGATAAGATACAGTGAAGTTTCATACTTTCCTCGGGGGAACGTGTTTGCGCTGCTTTATCTGGTGTTCCACATGATTTCAATACGACCAGACACTCAACACTTCAGAGAGATGCAAGTATACGGTGCTCCCCCGATGGAGCCGTAAAAGAGGTGAGTTTGTTTAGGATATCAGGTGCTCAATCAGAAGTATCAATATGTACTGCAATGGTTTGACGGTCTCTTTCCCTGTAGGATGAGGATACACGCGATGTAGTTGTCAGAGAAGGAAACGACAGAAGTGATGATATTAATTTAGCCTTAAATTTTCTAATGGTGCTATTTTAGTGACAAACATTTTAATCTAGTGCAAATTCAATCATTTCGGCTAATTTTAGCCTAATATTGTTAATATGAACATCAACGTTGTGAACAAATTTACATAATATTTTAATATTTTTTAAATTGTATATTCATTTTCTATTTTCTTTTCTTCTTCCTTTTTTTTAATTTATTTTTTTGCTTGTCTTTCTCTTTCCTTTTTTTTTTTCCTTCCCCCAACAACCAGCCTCGACCTCACCACCTACGCTGAATCTAGCGAGGTTGGGGTTGGCCGGTTGTTGAGGTCCAGAAACCGACTGGAGAAGGGAAGGAAAAAAAAAAAGGAAAAGGAAAAAACAAAACAAAAAAGTTCAAAATATTATTTATCAACGTCAACACCAACCGTACCACGTAAGTCAACCGGCATTAATATTAATAATATCTGGCCAAATTTAGCTGGAATGACTGAATTCGCATTAAATCAAATTATTTATCTAGCCAAATTTAGCTGTAAGTTTTTTAATAGTTTTCACTTAAACTAAAATCAAACGAGAAACCATCAACTAGTTTACAAGAAACAGGCTATATGATGGAATCATGATCCCCATACCCAATTCTACAATCTTTGAGTTGCACTTGCCCCCCAATTCTCATGCTTTCAAAAAAATTACGATTAGTGCCCTTGCTTACGAGACCTAGAAGCACCCGTACTCTTATATAGCAATTACTTGTTCGTTATCAACTCTACTTCTTTACAGAGGGGAATGGAGACGTTTAGTAATCCAATCATATGAAGCTCCAATTCAACTTTTGGACCATTGACCCTGTCTACTAATTCCACCAATCCTCTATTGATTTGTCATGGCAACAATGGCGACAATAGCAACACTTGCTACACACTGTATGCATGATCTTATTAAATTTGATTTAGACTGACGTGATATTAGAGTTGCATGCTAAAAGTATGTGAATTCTACCATTCCGCTCGTAACAATCACTCAATCCCTTATTTTTGTTATCGTGTTGTCATGTAAAATGACGGAAGCACTAAAAAAAGCTGAAAAATTAAAAAAAAAAATCGAGCAAGAAATAAATGTGAAAAGAAATAAATATGAGATGGAGAAGTTACATGATTCGGCAGTGTGCCAACTCCAAGGGATAAATCGATGGGACATTCCACAATAGTCAAGATGCCAAGATTGCAATTTGCTCGAATTCTCAAATACTCAAAGTGTTTCCCATATCCTAATTACACCTCAGTGCCCCTACAATAATTAGTCAATGAAAAGCAAGTCATCCTCACAATCTCTCCCAAACGAGTTAGTTTTGGACGTTGTCGAGCAAGTTGAGTTATAATCTACGTTGGAACATCCAGCCCATCAAAATCTCTCCAACTTTTCTCGACGTCGGGTCAGATGTCCGGCCGAGTCGTGGCTGGCTTAGGTTTGACCGGACGTCCAATCCACCTCCTTGTGCGTCCGAATCCTACATTCACGTGATATGTTTTATATGTGAAGGCGAGCTTATGCACGAGAGAGGGCGTGTTAAAGTATCTAATGTACGTCGGGATTTCATTCTCAAAACTTTTTGGACAACGGATCATATCTAACCGTTACTGATCAGTTTTGTTGGCCCAGCAGAAGGAAATGGTGGTCGGCCTGAATTTTTCAGACAAGGGTACTGTGACATAGTACGATGCTCGTCCAAGTCACTGCCAATGTTGCCCTTCTGATGGTTTGGATTACATTAACTTAAAGTGGTCGTCAACCAAAATTATTGTATATGCATCAATTACCTGGCTAATTTAGCTGTTAATTAGCTCAACTCGTCTGAAAATCCCTCTAATTATGAGCTTACAGATTGGGTCAATCACGAGCAATCATGAACATTCCGATGAGATAAGATTCGGTACGACTATTTCTTAACCTGGTATGATGCCTACTATAGGAGAATTTGTCCAATCAATTCTAAACTTTCCAATCTTTCTAATTTAGTCCTAAACCTTTACGCGAAATTCAAATATAGTCCTTGCGGTCAATTTTCGTCAAAAATTGCTAACGCGGTGGTGTACCATGGTGTCACGTAAGATGGCCAACAATAACCGAACTGCTACCTTGGTGATTTCCGACAAAAATTGATTGAAAAGATTATATTCAAATTTTACACAAAGATTTAGGACTAAGTTGGAAAAATTATAATGTTTATGACTGAATTAGTATCCATATAATAGATTTAGAACTAATGAGATAAGTGCAAGCTTGAAGGTGGTTTAATGTGTATCCCTTGGTGCAAAGGCAATCTCCTAATCCAACTTTCTTTTCGTTGTAACCACTGAATCTAACTTAATCGTGCCAGATGTTTTCACTGACAATTTTGTGGTTTTATTGGACGCCATGTATTTACGGAGAAAGCAAGCTAACTTGGCACAAATAGGCAATCTTTTCTGGCAAGTCGAAACTGAGACAAGCTACATCATTAGAACCAAGCAGAAACTTGTTATTGCAGTACCTGTATCCAATACATATTTCTAGATCCTGAGGGGTAACCATGGCCAAGCATCGCGCTCTGAATTATTCAGTATCAAGTAAAGGCGCTATCAGTCAGATTTTTGCGGCCTCACTTAGACTGAGCATTTTTGCCGCCGCCGCCGCCGCCACCGCCACCGATGCCAGCCAGCGGTATCGTCATCGTATCTATTGCACTAAAGGCCGAACTATGGCCTCTCCTGCTGTCCTTTTTCCCTGCGCCCTTCGTCCCTCCGGCATTCGACATGGTTCTGATTCTTATTTTTGCCCTTCGTCCCTCCGGCACTCGGGTGTTGATGTCCTCTCCTTTCTCCTTCGCTTCCCTACTTCGATCTTTCCCCGGGGCATTTCGAGGTGCAGGCTGAGCCTTCTCCTGATGAGTCTCCTCTTGAGTCAAGCCGTGAGCATGGGACTCAACTTTCCTAGCGCCAGTAGTTTGGCCATCGGCCACCTTTAAAGGAGATGCCATCTTGTGAACAGGGGCCTCAAAGTCGGACGTTGCCTCCGGCGGACTCCCATACTCAAACTCGACAGGATACATTGGGGCACAACGAAGGGCTTAGAGATGGGAAGTCAAATCAGAGTGGCTCCTTTTCCCTCTAGAGGCGTTTTAAGGGAATGAGGAAGGCCGAGCATGCAGTAAGTGCTTGTGCGGGTGTTATATACCGAGTCATGTGAGGGAAAAATGAGGCCGAGATTAAACCAGCTTAGTGAGAATGGAACAAAGATAGCGTGGTGGTGCAGACAGCACTTGGTTGCGTGGAAGATCAAAGATGCCATGATCTAAACGAATATTAAACATAAGAATATCAGCCAGAAAGCACGCTTTTCCCAATTTGTACCAGTGAATTGAAGTATAGGATCAAATTCCCACTTTTACTTGCCCATAAACAATCCAGAAGAACTAGAAAGGGAATCTAACAAAAGCATTCTAACACATCAAACTGGGGATTGGCAAACCTGTCGCTACTGCTTTGGAAAAAATTGCCACAGCAATCTAATAGCAGAGTTGTACAGACGAAAGGAGTAAAATGCGATTCCGATAACAATGACAAGCAAGAAAGAGAAATTCTGAGTTGGCACCACATGCATCGTCAAAATTTAACGAATAAATCGTCTCTATTTTGTCCAACTACCAGAGGCATCCAACTCAAGAATCAGTGGATTAAACAGTTGAGTAGCTTAACCCTTGCAAAAGTAAATATTTAGCAGGCGCAACTCTTACATCAGGAATGTACTCGAGTTCACTGCTGACATTAGTAATAAAGGCCAGGTTAAGTGCAGCCCATGAACGCCCACCAGAATGATAAAATTGCCAGACTATAAGCAAATTGTAGAGAATGATATAGATGATCCCAAAATGGTAGAAGCAACAGAGACCCGCATAATTGCTGCAAGTCCCTGTGTCAAATATACAAGGACAAGCGACAACTGGCCTTGAACTTACAATAGTGGAGTATACCGATAGACTTGTTGTTGAGAGACATTATGTGGGAGTCACTAATGACATCCAAGAAGTTGGCCTGTTAACCACGAGCATAATGCAAGAATTCTGTAGTATGAAAATTTACATGGCAAGATGAGAAGCAATGCAGCCAGAACAGAATTTAACCTTCCCAACCTTGACTACATCCGAATTTATCAGATCCAAACTGCAATACAATTAATTCAATGGCGGAAGGTCTTCACAGCTTGCTCAATCCGCCGCCGACAAAGTGGACAATTTGTCAACTGCAATGAGCATGTTGTACAGCAACACATATGCCCACACCTGTTGAAGAAATGCATGTAGCATGCTAAGTACAAGTTTAAAAGGCAATCGGAAGAAGCAAAGATGAAACATCTTACAAGGTTCAATTCTACTCCAACATGCGCTAGGGAAGAGATGCTTGTTTTTCAGGTCATGGATAAAAATTATACGCCTCCAACAGGGATCTATTTCTTTTATATTTTTGACAGATACCTTCCACAGGGATTATAATGTTGAGTATCATTCATCCACTTATAAGGAAGCAATTGCCCAAAGCATTTCGCAATTAGGACCCCAGAAAGCTCAAACATCAGAGGCCAAAACTTAAAACACAAAAGTTGGCAGAATAAAGCTGGAGGATCAGTGTATTCCAAAGCTACTAAATGTTAAAGAGTACACAGTTATGTACATACTATCTAACTACTATCGTGCACTGCAAAGCCTGCACATGGAAATTAACCATCTTATCATATAAAACTTCTTCCAGGACAATGAAAATCAAATCAAAGCTTTTCGTCTCTTCACTGAACACAACCCTCTAGACACCTGAGGCTTGCAGCGACATGGAAGAGTGGAATTGGTAAATATACAAAGGCACCATCAACAGCAAACTCTAATAACATTGTATCTAATAAAGAAAAGATTGCTTACGGGACAAAGACGGAATTGTACTCCTGCTCAAGGCATATGACACAGAGATCTGGCATCGAACGGTCTCTCTTAGCAATGTCTGGTGCATTCTTGGTCTTGTCATCTGTGCCTGAGAATAAATCATAACCGTCACTATGTGAATAGATTGATTGTTTGAAGTAACAATTATGTAACACAAGTTACCTTCAGTATCTTGTTCTGATCTCCTAGCAACAGCTGCAAGAACCCTGCATGGAGAAGACTTAATCAACATTATGCAGAAAGAGAGAACAATAACCGAGATATGCTACTGATAACCGATCAGTCTCCAGAAGGAAAAGCACCTGATCGATTACCAACAAAAAAGCAAACAAAAAATCTCAAGTAAAACTAGGAAATATATCAAGAAAACAAATAAAAGAGATGTTCTGAAAAGTAGAAGAGGCATTTGAGGACAAATCAGAGACCACCCAGCAAAGATAGCAATTTGAGCTAGATAAAGAAAAGGTCAAATATCTGAAAATCAATCAGCGTGAGGAAGAAACTTCAAAAGTTCTAGCAATTGTCTTGAATGATAATTTCTTCATCTCATCAGAAGGGTCCTGTCTGAAGGGATTTAAGACAACGACAAGTGTGTAAGCTGACAAAATATATGTAAGCCATATTAACATCGTATTTGACAGAAGCGCTGAAAAAACAAATCAAGACTGGAAAGTTGACACCTTCCACTTCCTCAAACAATGAAGATAAAATCGTGTGACAACATGACTTTATCGTTGCAGCAAAATGTACCGTATCACCCCACTCTGGTTGCTCAAAAAAGGTGTGTTTGACTCCAACACTCACAGCCACCCGAAAACTTGACACCGATTTTGCTAGTTCATGATGCTCACAATCAAAGATGAGTCTCACAATGGAAGACATTCACAGTAGAGGTTGTTAAGATTTTAAAGGACCAAAACTGGGGCATTTTGCTAAAGACAAATGATGAAAAATGCTGAAATTAAACGGGATGTGCTTGTCAGAGACAAATGTGGAGGATGAGCTCATGGCCAGAAGGACAGCTTGCAAGGATGACAATGGAAGGCTGACCAAGATGAAGAAGAACAATGGCCCGCAAGAGAGAAATTGTAGCTGATGGAGGAAGTTCGTCCAGTAGGGACCGGCGGCAGTGAGCGTAGGAACATGCACGACTCCCACATCTGGATGACCTGGGTTCGCAACAAGCTCCTCCTGATGACGGGAAGAAATTGAGGAAGAAAGAAGACGGCAAGGGACAAAGATTGAGTCCTTGCCAGAGAAGAAGATTTTGATGTGTTACTGAAGACGGGCTTGGAAAAGTAACAGCGAGCAACTGAGTAGAGCTTGCAACAAAAGAACACAATACTTGGCTTGATGGAGAAGACAAAAACCCTTCTTCTTTTTTCTTATGATTAACAGCAAGAAAAAGTTGTGTATTGGCATTCTAGGGTCTTGATTTGGGTCCCTCCCTCTTGGTGACTCTAATACCATCGAAATATTTTAGGATCTTCAAGAGGGAGCAAGAGAAATTCAGAGGGTAAATCTTTACAAAATAGATTGATGAAAGGGCACACAAGATAGCTCAATTTATAGAGCACAAGAGATGCTAACAAAATCCCAATCTCCTCATTCCTGACTACCTATTAACTCCTGAATAATATCCATTAAAATATACTTCGACAAAATCCTTGCAGTTAAGAACAACAAAAGTGGAGAAGAAGAGGAAGCAACAAAGAACAGTCATCAAATAAAACTCTGATGTTAACTAATTGAATGCAAAGTGCGAAGAGAAGGAAATAGCTAAATATATCTCCCCAAAAGTCCCAGTTTTGAACAAAATAAATGACATAAGAAGGCTAAGATTGGCCTAGGATTTTGTGAGATGCAAAAAATAGTCATCCAATTTTAGTTGCTGGCACAGAACTTATGGCCACATCCAGTCCATCAAATACTTCAGAGCATGTAGACAAATGAAGAAACAACAAAGAATGATAATTTCAACAAACCAGTGATCTCCACTTCTAAAAATACTAGCTTCACTAAATGTACCTTCGCTGCAATTCCCAGCGTCGCTTTCTCTCCATGATGTATTGGATAGCTCGTTTTGCAATCAAACAAATGCCGAACACTGTAAACCCATAGGAAGCATACCTATACCACCTGTTCAAACTTCTAGTTAGCTTGCATTCGAAAGAAACAGAGAAATTAATGAGGCCACAGTTGTCCCCCAATATACTTACCTAGCCCATTTGCCAAGATTTGAAATGAGCTGGTCAATAGTTTTAGGAGATACATAAAAGGGCCCCTTGTGTGGTCTCTGGATCCGCACGGTCCCAATATCATCTTTGACGGCCTGACTTCAAGCAAAGAAGCAAATATGGTAAATTCATAGAAGAAACAATATCAAATGGAGTTGGAGTGAGAAATGCCTCAACAAAGTAGACAAGTTAACTCCTGTACTCTGAAATTGTTTGCATATGTACAAGTAGCATGCCGCAGTGCTCTTCCATGAAAGTTGCCCCAGTTCATCAATATATATATGGGATGACCTTTTTTTTTTTTTTTTTTTTTTTTTTTTTTTTGGGGGGGGGGGGGGGGGGGTATGGTATGATAGGTATATGAGTATAGAACTTGAAGTACTCGATTTACAATTTAAAGCATTCACGAGGACCAATTCAAACATACTAACTCACTTAAGACAACCTAAACTCATAAAAGTGTTGCCATACCTTACATAATGACTACACCTGATTCCATGACTTGATTCTTCAGACGCTTAAAATGCTTATACACTGACAGAAGTGACATTTTTCTAGAGTGTGTTAGTAATCTCTCCGTTTTTGGCTTTAGCTATTGAGATCAAGCCTTCCCATTGGAGGGGTTTAAAATGTAAGTCAACTTCACTGCATTGCTGAGTGCAATTAATTTAGAGAAAAGCCACTGGCTGGTCATTAACTAAGTAACACACATCCTCACGAAAATCTACAAGGGTCATATTTCAATAAACTGCCAATTTTCCTGATAAGTGGCTATTTGTATCCTGATGAGCGTACAATCAATCGACAGTAACATTCCTTTCTAAAGAGGAGACAGGAGGATGTACATTAAATCTCTCAAAACTGCCAACTCCACAATTGGATGATTTAACTTACTATGAAATTGTGATTAGTCAGACTCAGTCAGAAATCAGCTCAAGAAAATAATAAATGTAAAATTTATAAGGGACACTTTTTTTAGCAGAAACAAATCTACACAATCAGTGGCCCTTACTACCCATCATATTCATTTTGGAAACTCGGTTTTCTTTGTGAGGATAATGAAGAGCATTATACAGACCACCACAGGTTCTAACTACCAACCTAAACAAGTTCAATAAATAAAATTAGCATAAATTTGCTGTTGGCTCCAGACAATGCTCATAAAATCATGTGCCCTGAAGTCCGAGAGATTGACGTCTTTTTCATGGAAGACAAAATCAGCATTATCAATATAACAACACAGTGAAGAGCATTGTAGCACAATGTTAGTTACTAACTCACGGTTTAAATACTTCTAAGTCTACAAGTTGGTTTTACTACATCATAGGCTTAACAAGATCTTTTTTTTTTTTTTGCTCTTGTTAATATTATGAATTCTTATTCAGCAGCAACTACCAGTTATCGCACAGCATCCAGGCTACAGATTATTGGCAACTTATTATTGACCCAATCTTATTCAGCAGCAGACCCATTGAATTGCAGCTCATCCTAAAGCATTTAAGTTACAAATGGTACGGTACTTCACAACACTGTCCTCAGTTGCTTGATTCTTACTCAACCACACCCAATATTTCACATCAATAATCATGTCATAAGAAATGACACAAAGTACTACTTGAAAAGCCCAACAGAACTGCTTATCAAATGACAACACATTGGTCAATCCATCATTATCACACAAGTAGCTGCTAAGTTGCCAATGTTTCATTTTTCAGCATATAACAGCACAGGCTCATTAAACAACACGATATGGCAGAAACCTTACCTCACCAACAACAGTCAAGGAGGAACCAACAGGAAGAACGCGCTCAATCCTCTTGACCCCAAGCATCTGGAATAAAAACAGAAGGTGAATAAATGGAAAAAGAATCAAGTGAATCCTCAATGAGCTTGACTTATGGTCCATCAACAAAGTCTTCACTAAACAGGAAGCCCTGAGACAGACAAACCTTGAGACCCTGAAGATAATCTAATGTTCCTCGTACAAGAGATCGTCCAGACTCTTCAAACACTTCACTTGCAATGTTTAGTTCAAAACCTGAGGCTCCTCGGGCCCCCAATACATGCGCACGGCCAGTACCATCATCCTACGCATATGAACAAGAAATAATCAAGGCCTATTTTCAGATCATCATTTGGACATAGAGCAGAAAACAAGACGTTCTCAAAAAGTAGAAGAGAAGGCTCCAATCTTTCTAGACAAGACAAACATGCAACTAGTCAGCTATGCAATCAGTATTAAGCAAACTTACTTAGACCACCAAATCAAAGTGAACAAGGAAGATAAGAAAAGCATGAGAGAGCGGCCACTCCTCACCAGGTACCAAGGAACTTCTTTACTCATAGATAGCATCAACGCAGAGTCTTGAATCCAAGAACCAGCATCATTGTGCTTCAGAAAGTGTTGCTCTGCCTGAGAACAAGCCAACAACATTAGTATCACAAAGGGTAGAGTATAACAAAAGACCAACTAAGCAAGTATTACAATCAAGTGAAAGGCTATTACCGTCTCCTCCACTATCACACCCCGTAGACCACTATATTCACAATTAATTGGCGTGTCAGAGCCAACTCTTCCAGAAAGTGTGACAACCAAAGGTAACACCTTACATTCCGTATCCAAAAGCTGCGCTGTTTCAGGCAAAGGGAATGCAAAAACCATTCTTCAAATAAGTTTAAGCAAACAGGCACTGAGTCATTTCAGCTATTATAGAAACTTATGCAGGTAAGCAAAATGGAATTGCACTCAGAAGTCACCACTCTTTCACTTCATGACAGGAATAGATCCATATGATAGAGAAAGTACACAATGCCCCAACTAGAGGATAGTGAACATGGAAAATGAGGAATGTTGAATTCTCAGAGCTTTTTTCCTGATTTCTTGATCCAAAATATGTTCAGAGCACTCCAATGACTACAACAGCAGGTACTAGAAAATGACAAAAGTATTTCAAAAGCATGTAGGCTGGATGATGGAAGTTTCCCTCCTCCCTTTAGGTTATGGCCAGCTGAGGGAGGGCTTACTGGGGCCTCCAACTCAACCCCAAAGCCGCCCCCCCCTCCCCTTTTCCCCTAGGTGGCCCAATTGTGCAAGATATACAAATTCACTTTTTATGCCTTGCCCCGTTTCAGGTAAATGCTAAATTTAACAATATCACCCCGCATAAATTCTTAGGCCTCAAATACCCGCATAAATTTAACAAAAGAGATCGCCATCTCCAAAATGCTGCAGTCCTAAGATTACAAATTTCCAAATTTCTTCGCCGGAGCACACACAGCAAGAATGCCAGAAAATGAAGCCGAAAAATGCCACGTCAAATTCGCGACAAGTCATAAACCACTCAGTCCAGGAGAGACAATAAGAGTAAGGAGGAACATTCTCCAAGACCTCGAAAGTGCGCTCACCTAATTCCTTCAATTGGTTCACCCGAAAAACACACTTCAAAGCCTCCGCATCCCTGCGACAAGATTCAAAAATCCAAACTTTAGCCAAACCATCGAAAACCCTCGACGCCTCATCAACGCGTAGTCCCAGAACCTCTCACTCCACAACTTAGCTCAGCTCGACATCCGCAAAAGTCAAACAAACAGCTCGAAACCCCGACTCCATCCGAAGCAATTCGGGCAGCGCTGGAAGTACGCATTACCTTCCGCTGCTCCTGCCGAGCACGTACAGAGCCGCCGCGCTCAGGCAACAGCTCAGGCCGCCCCAGGGAATCATGTGTGGAAGCGACCGCGACCCACGTCCAGACCATGAACAAGAGACCGAAGCCCGGGGACCTCCGACCGAGATCAAGCCCCCCCCCCCGAACGGAGCCCGGAAGGCCACGAGAGCGGGACCGGCGCGGAGGAGCTCCCCCGAACGCAGGGGCACCGAGGTCGCGGGGATCGAGGAAGAACGAGAACGAGAACGAGAACGAGAACGAGAAGAGGGACGAGGACAAGAAACGATCGAAGGATACGGCGGGGGGAGAGGAATCGGATGCGATGAGTGGGAGGTGAGGATGTGAGGAACCGGCCGTGTGGAGAGGGAGAGAGTATCTCGGGATGCACGGCCGACGGGAGGACGCTTTGTAGCGACGACACGGCGCCGTTGTCGTCGAAAGTTTTGAGGATTATCTCGATGCGTGGAAAAAGCTTAAAAATACCTCCGAACTTTTCAATTGAGATATATTTATCCAAATCTTTTTATTACTTCAAAAATTTAAATTTTTTCTGTTACACTAAATTTTTAAGATAAATATGTCATATGGATAATTGGGATTGTCACGTAAGTATAAGTTTTGAGTTTCTCGGTATCACAAAATAAAATTTGAGATTAATGTATCATGGTAGATATAGTTTATGATTTTTTGTAACTTTTATCTTTTTGATGCCAATGGAGTCCATTTATTAGGACCCAAAATTATAAAGCAAATCAAATCATTAGATAATTCCTTAAATTTGCCTAAATTAAAAAAAAAAAACTTCTAATGAGGAGAACAAAAAGACGATAAAGCCAATAATCACCTTGCGAGTAGACCAACAGAGGTGATCGAAGGTAAGTTTAATTTGCTAATATCACTTTCCATCGCATATTTTCGCTGTTCTTATTGTATATTTGAAGCGGGAATCAGATACGTGCAAATTAAGGTATGCATGGCAATATTCCAATTTTTCTGTTCTTTTGTTTCCCGAAATAGAATAGAAATACATTTGGTAATGTCAGTTAATTTTTCTATTTCTCGGAAAAAAAAGTGGCCAAATAATATATTTGGAATAGAAACAAAAGTATAAAAAATTAACTTCTTATTCCCAAAAACAATTTTTAGAAATAAGTCATTTTCTTTAATTTTCTTTGTTTTCTTCTTCTTCCTTTGGTCAGTGGAGACTTGTCACCTGCTATTGCCGGTCGCCACCACCCACCACCACCTATTGACCAGCTAGAGGAGGAAGAAAAAGAGAGAGATAAAAAAAGAAAAATCTCAAAAAAATTACTAAAGAATTGAAAGAAATTCTACATCATAAAAAAAACTTGTGTGTTGGACTAAATGCATTCCTTTTCTTTTTATTTATTTCAGAGATAGAAATTTTATATAATTACCAAATGCATCATTTTACTTGGAAACTATTTTAGAAAATACAAATAAAAAAGAACCATTTCTAAAAAGAAATTGTTCTCAATGACAAAAATATTATTAAACGTACCCTTGAGTTCTCATGTTAAAAGAGTGGCTCCCTTTGAGTGATTAATCACTCTCCCAAGGATAATATTATTTTTAAGAGTTTCTAAGAATTCTCGATTCAATCTTATAATTTGATATTGGGAACCCTTCGAGGATCTTACTTGGAATCAATTCTTATAACGTCGGGTTTGCAGATGGAACTGAATCGAATTTGCACTCTTTCAATCCCTACATGTGTCACAACCATGAACCATATACATATTATAGCGAAAGAGACTTTATGCATAGTTAATATACTGATAAATATGAATGGAACCTTTCTTTTCCGAATGGAAGTGCAAGAGTTTTGTCAAAAAAATTAAAAATTTGCAATAGTATTATTAGAGATTAATATAATATTTATTATTTTTTGATTTGTATATGATGTGAGATTGATTATGTGCAACAATAATGCAATAGACTAAAGTCCTTGACGTTCATGATGTGATAATACACATAATAATACTTATTCCAATTTTCATAAAATCCCTCTTCGTGTTTCGATATCTTATAGATCTGAATCTCTATCGAATGATCAAGTAAGTTTTCTATGACCAAATTGCCTTTATGTCCCATTTAATGCTTAGAAATGCATATTTTTAGATTGTTGTGATGCTTGATTTAATTCTTATAGATTTTTACTCGATTTCTACACCATCATTAAACTGAATTTAAAATAGCAATTATCCGTTCAAATGGACCATTGTAAAGTCGAAATGCTGCTACAAAATTTCTCAATGTAACATACTCTTGCGCTGCTTATTTGAATGCTTGAATGTTCAATTAAATTACTTTGTCATAATATTGAACGGACGATATGAAAGAATTGTAGGGCAGTTAACTAGTCCTCGAAAGTCGAAAGTACCCTTCCTTTAGAGTTGCAGCTCCAAGTCTGACTTGGTTGTTAGGAAGGAAAGGCCCGTTCAAATTATACTCGGAGCTTCCGCCTCTAACGGCTCCTCTAGGATGGATGTAGGCCCAGGCCCAGGCCCGGCTTGTGCGGTGTCGATTGTTGCGAGTGTGCGAGTAATTCACATTTCCAGATTTCAGTCTTTAATGACTCCATGCTGTTTTTCCATATTCTACATCCATGCATGTCAAATACTACATTCATGCATGTCAAATGCTGCATCACATGCAATTATTCCAAGACATTGTTACTTTGTCACTAATTCAAATCCTCATTTTCTTAGGCACTCATTATTAGAGGTGAATATGGTTCGGATTGGGTTGATCCAACATCTTATCAAGAGATCAATCCGTATAGTGTAGGTTCTCAATTTTTAAGACTGAGGACCGACCTTGTGAGTTTGGTCCAGTTCCATCAATAATAACATACTGAGCAATCAAACTATGAGCATCTATACATACCAAACATAAATATAAAATAAAATAACAACATAAATTTACACTTGCTAAAAGCAACAAACCATCAAAACGAATATGCAAAGCGAGGGAATAGAAGCGAGTGGCTAGGCAAGCGAAGAGAGGCTGGTTGCAAGTCGAATGAATAAGGTTTCTTTCTTTTTTTTTTGTTGAATTAGGGCTAGAGTTCTTTCTACTTTTAAGCCACATGGCAAATTGAATTGCCAAGATAACAGGGGTAAAGACGTTGGGGTTTAGAGTAGACAAAAGTATAAAAAATATATAATATATAATATATTACATATATAATATATAATATGTTTAAAATTGATTCGGATTGAATCAATCATAAACTCTAATGACCAATGATCAACTTCTATACTGCCGGGTCTAGAGATCCTAGGAGCAAGGACCAACCCTATGCCCTTGGAATCATACTAGGACCGACCAGATTAGGCTAGTCCAAGGTCGGTCCATGGTCAACCCTGGACTGATACTCACCCCTACCCATTATGTCATTCGCATATGTCATTTTTAGTCATTATGTCATCGTTACATACCATGTCATTCGAGCTTTATTTGCTCAAAGGGTTTTTCCCTTGATAGATTATTGGCATTGAATAATATTGTAGAATGCTTATTGAAAAATATTATGCTTCAAAATTCCCTTAGATTGACCATTGTCTAAGGAACATGATATGAAAAACTGACTCTGAAAATTTATGATCATCTTTTATTTGGATCATCCTTGGATCATTATCATTTTATCCAACTCTCAAAGAGATTAAGACACTTATCATATTCAAGTGGGTTTTTTTCCCAATTAGATAGAATTCTACCAAGAATAATTGATTTACAAACATTGCAGATTCGTTTCCAAAGAGATTGAATTTTTCAACCCTCATAAAAATGGTTGTCCATCGTACTAACCGAAGCTTCTCGATGCTCTCTAATGTTCGTTCTCAATGTTGTTATTTTGCTTGCTATCCCTTTGATTGACTGATTGACATGGCTGTATTTACATTCAAACAATGATAATGTTCCTATCTCACCCTTGTTAGGTTCACTTAACTAGAGGGAAAAAGCTACTAAATATGGTTTATGTTCATAGTTTTCATATGTAAGACTTGGAATTTACACAAGAGAATGGGATAAAGCACAAAAAAAGTCCTAAATATATGGCATTGATACTAATTCAGACATAAACCTTTTAATTGGATTAATTTAGTCTTAAATATTTTCACATTGATATTAATTCAATCTATCTAGCTAATTTTGACCGGCTGATTGACATAGACACTAGCAATTTGGCCAAGGCTGATGAATTTTCAATAATTTTTTTTTCATTTTCTTTTTCCTTTTCCTTTTCTTTTTTCTCTTCTTCTCTCATGTATTCCTTTTAGTGGCTGGCGGGGGCTTTGTGGCACTCACCCATTGACTGGCAAGCTGTGAGAGGCTTGTTGGCCACTATCAAAGAAGAAGGCCCAGAGGAAGAAGAGGAAAAAGAAAAGGAATAGAAGAAGAAATGAAAAAAAAATATTTAAAAATTGTCACGTAAGTGTAATTTGACCAAATGTATTGAATTGATACTAATGTAAAAATATTTAGGACTAAATTGATTCAATTGAAATGTTTAAGGTTGAATTCATACTAATGTCATAAATTTATGATTTTTTTTGGTACTTTTCCTCGTGAAAATGTGTTGAGAAACATATGATTGGATATTATTGATATGTTTTTTCACAACCTAATCTTCATAAAAGTTTTGTCTAATGGAAAGTATAAAGCATATTGAGAAAACGGAAGCCCAAATGGCCAAACCAAGAAGTGCAAGTCTATTACAAAAAGGAAATAAGAAATATCGAGAACAATCGTATAAGCTATATCCAAATTTATTCAATAAATTGATGTACTAATTAATTTAAATTGGATCTACCTAAATCAATAATAATGTGCAAATCCTCATGAGCCCCATGAAATCAACCTTGCAACTGCTGGTGATCAATTGACTATGATTTTAGGCTCCGTTTGTTTCATGAAATATAACTTTTTGAAAATCGTTTTCTAATTTTTCAGACGTTCATTTTACGGAAAATGAATTAATCAAGCAAAATTTTTTCTTTCACCAAACTAATTCTCGTTTTATTTTTATATTATTTTTCTTTTTAATTTTTTAAATCAAATTTTTAATTTTTTCCTTTTCTTTTTTTTTTTTTTTTTTTTCTTTTCTTTCTTTCCTTTTGTTTTTTTTCATTGGCCTTGGCTAGTTACTAGCCACAACAAATGTCGGCAACCAACCACAAGTGAGCTGGAGTCTTGCCATAGGCCGATGATCCCAAGCTCACCTGATGCTAGTGAGCTTGAGCCCCGTCAGATTCGGCCACCTAGGCAAGGCTTTAGCCTTGTTGGAGGTCGCTAGATGTTGGCAAGGCTCTGGTGACCTCCGACAATACTCAAGCCTCACCCACCCGAGCTCGCCCAATTGGCCTCAAGTAAGCTCAGGCCTCGCCAAATCCAGCCACCTAAGCATGGCTCAATCCTTGCTTGAGGTTGCTAGATGTCGATGAGGCTTTGGCAACTTTCAGCGAGACTCGAGCCTTAACTAGGTGGCTGGATTTGGCCGGGCTCGAGCTTGCCGACCTACGGCTGGTCACCGACTATTGCTGTGATTAGAGATTGGCTAATGAAGGAGAAGAAGAAAAGGAAAGAAAGAAAAAGAAAGAAAGAAAGTTAAAAAATCGATTTTTTTAAAAATAATAATAACAAAATTATTAAGAGATGCATGGAGGAAAATATTTTTCTTACCAAATAACGAAAAATATTTTCTAGTTCATTTTCGAGTTTTAATCGAACAATAGAAAATATGATTATTGTTTTAGAAAATATTTTCCAAAAAGCTCATATTTTTCAGGAAATAAATGGAGCCTTACATAACTCTTTTTTACTAAGAAGCTTATTACATCTTATATAATGTTCATTTTAGTTGTAGAGATAAAGAAAGAAAGAAGTTAGGGTCATTCATTTACCGTTAAATAAAAAATATAAAAAATTCAAAAAAAATTATAATATTTAAATAAGAAAAATATAGTAGGCGAATTGACATTTTTATAAACATTATGAAAGTTTAGGGCATCATTGAACAAAAAATAATGAAAGTCGTAAAATTTTTTCTTATTAAGTCAACAATCAATGGCAATTCCGTAATTTTCAGGACAAACTGGCCAGATCCCCTCTCCCTCTCTCGCCTCCCCTCTCTCTCTCTCTCTCTCCTCCTTAAACCCTTCGAAGCAGCTAGCAAAGCAAAAACGAAAGGCGAGAGCAAAGCCCCTACCTAAAACCCCCTCTTTGCTCCGCCGCGCGCCGCCGCCGATTCCAAATGGCCGCCGTCGCCCTGACGCACCGCCACTCCAAGCGCCTCCTGCCGCTCCCCTCCCGAATCTACTCCTCCTGCGGGGGGCTCGCCGGCGGCGTCTCGATCGCCTATTCGCTCGCCGCCAATGACAACCGACCCGCCGGCGCGTCGCTCCCGTGGTGGAGATCCATGGCCACTTTCACCCGGACGTAAGTTTCGCGCCCTCTGATTGGCTGGTTCCGATGTGCTCTTTCGCATCCTGGCGGATGTCGATTTGCTGTGCCCTTTTTCTGTTCTCTCTTTCTATCCTATCTTCGTCGGGGTTTCTTGTTCTGGAGCTTGTCCTTCTGGTTTTTCTAATGGCTTTGCCAGAGCAGTGAATTTGTGCTTTGTTTCCAGCGCGTTAGCTTCTGTTTCAATGGAGCTTAAAGTTTTCTCTCCTTGACATACGGCAAGTGACCGACTGTTGTTAAACGGTGGGGATCTTAACCTGGCATGGTTAAAAATGAAGCTTCTTTTGTTTAAGCTTTGCCAGACGGAAAAAAGTGATAGTGCAGGGAAAGGAAAGGATGAATTTTTAAGAACATGGAAGCAATTGGTGGAAGTACTAAACTTTAGTCATCTTGCCATTGCTTAGAGCTCGGGATGATGTGGGGCGATGGAGTGTTTGGTGAATTCGTTTAGCTGAAAGAGTAGTGTAAAGGCGAGAATATCATTTCTACTGCATTGAACAGTGAACTTGCATGTGTACTGGGGTTTTTGAGTAGCAACTTGTGTGTGCGCTGTTATCATCTTTGAGGGAGAAATATGACTGACCCCACTATGTAGAAATAATAATGGCAGGCATGATATTGGGATTTTAGCACATAAATTTGAATGCAGTGTGCCTATATTGTCTGCATGGTGTTTGTTCTTCTTTAGCTGATTCACTTGGCATAAATTGACTTTCCTACTGCGCATTTTCATTATTTTTCTGACCTGCTTTTAAATTCCTCAGAAATGTAACTCTTGCCCTGCTTAAAAGTAAAGTTGTTTCCATTACGATATTGTCTGTTTTCCTTTTTACTGTCTTAGCTATTGATATAAAAAAATGTTTTTTAAAAAATATGCCATAGGCAATTTCCAGTGGTGAGAGGAGAAAGATTAGTCGTGATATTTTTTTCCAGTACATCTTGAAATTACTTCTATAATTTTCTTTTCCTGCAGAAAACCTCATGTAAATGTCGGTACAATTGGCCATGTCGATCATGGAAAAACTACGCTTACTGCTGCAATTACGAGGGTGGGTTTTGGGTGGGATGGCTTATGCCATCCTTCGTCACTTTTCTCTTTTGTTTATTTAAAGATTGATTTTGAAAGCCTCGAATCATAAAGACAAGAAGTGGCTTGAGTTTTTCGTTTAATGGTATGTTTAGGTGCTGGCAGAAGAAGGAAAAGCAAAGGCTATTGCCTTTGATGAAATCGACAAGGCTCCTGAAGAGAAGAAAAGAGGAATTACTATCGCCACTGTAAGATATCAACTGCTTGCTTAATTTATCGGCACGATTTAAGCTCTTTTATGCATCTTAATTCACTTTGTAGTTTGTTTAGTTATAAACTGCATGTTGTCTGTTTAACCTCAATTGGACATGATTTTGCAGGCTCACGTAGAATACGAGACCGTTAAGCGGCACTATGCACATGTAGATTGCCCAGGACATGCTGATTACGTTAAAGTAAGATGTGAATGGACCAATCTTTTCAGTTGGAACAATTTTGGGCAAGTGTGAGAGCTATGAGATGTTACGTTATCAGCAAGGAATATATCTCATAAAAGTGCTATTGTGCTTTAATGTCAGCATAGTTTTAATGTCAATATTTTTAAATGTTTGATATATTAATTTAGAGATGGGAATTTTGTGTGTGCTATGATTCCTTGCAATAATCAACACGCTGTGTTCATCTTGTAGAACATGATAACTGGAGCTGCTCAAATGGATGGTGGTATTCTTGTTGTATCTGCCCCAGATGGTCCGATGCCCCAGACAAAGGAGCATATTCTTTTGGCACGTCAGGTCTGTATATTGCTTGTAAAGGCTGTATACATATCCAGCAGATTTTTAAGCATGTGTGTCATTAAATAATTCTTGAGTAGCAGTGTAAATAATAAGCATTTTTTATTGCATTGAGCAGGTTGGGGTGCCATCCCTTGTGTGTTTCTTAAATAAGGTTGATGCTGTTGATGATCCAGAGCTCTTGGAGCTTGTAGAAATGGAACTTAGGGGTAGGGTGCTTATGGAAGTTCTCTTGTTGGATATCTACTCTGTTTTGTTGTGAGGTTGAACTAGAAAGGTTTTATATGAACTTCAATGTTTTCCAGAGCTTCTTAGCTTCTACAAGTTCCCTGGGGATGAAATTCCTATCGTTCGCGGTTCGGCATTGTCTGCTTTACAGGGGACAAATGAAGACATAGGCAAGAAAGCTATTTTGAAGTTGATGGAGGCTGTTGATGAGTACATTCCTGATCCTGTGCGTCAACTTGATAAACCTTTCCTCATGCCAATTGAAGACGTTTTCTCAATCCAGGTGAAGTAGAAGTTCACTTGTCAATAACATGATATCATTTGGTGGTCTTACATTTTTATAAGAGACTACGTTTACAGATATTCTAAACCCAAATCCCCACCATCAACTATGTTTATGCATTTTGAACATTTGAAAGAGGATGCTGCTCCTTTCTTTGGCTCATTTAGCTGACTGTTAGGATCACAGTACTTGCTCTTTTCCAGCATAGATGCTTCTTGTCTTGAATTCCCTTTCCATGCCACCAAAAGGGGTAGTTTTACTGTTTGCTAATCTTGCAACACCGATTGTGTTTCAGGGACGTGGTACTGTTGCAACTGGCCGTGTTGAACAGGGAATTATTAAAGTTGGTGAGGAAGTTGAGGTTTTGGGTTTAATGCAGGTGAATATCAGAATAAATCTTCTCCTTTATCATCTATTCTGGAGCTATTTCATGTCAGCATGGCATATCATGGGTGATTTACTTGGATTGACCTCATCTCATCAATCACTAAGAGGAAAGTTTAAGCCTGATGCCTAAGCTTTTTGTGTAGGGTGCTCCTCTGAAAACTGTAGTGACTGGTGTTGAGATGTTTAAGAAGATCTTGGATCAGGGACAGGTAAGGCTCTGGTTCTTTGCAGACCTCTTCAGAACCTTATGCAGCGATGTTTCTGATACATCCTGTCAAACTTGTAGGCTGGTGACAATGTTGGCCTCCTCCTTCGTGGTTTGAAGCGGGATGATATACAGCGTGGTCAGGTAAGTAATCAGGCTTAAATTATATAAGGTGGAGTTTTTATTGATAAGTTAAGTGATGTCGCATACATTCTTGTTATGCTCTAGTGATGGCTATTTATTGTCGTCGTGATTGTACATCTTTGGCCTACTGATGGACGATTTAGAGACGATGTCAAGGCCTGTATACTTTTTGCTCTGAATAGGATATAAACAATCAGATGTGACATTATCAAGGATTGCTTTGGAGAGAATGTGACTAGTTTCCTCTCTTTGAGTAGGTCATTGCGAAACCTGGTACCGTCAAAACATACAAGAGATTTGAGGCAGAAATATACGTCCTAACAAAAGATGAAGGTGGACGCCACACTGCCTTCTTTTCAAATTACAGGCCTCAGTTTTACATGAGAACTGCAGATATCACAGGAAAAGTTGAACTACCTGAAGAAGTTAAGATGGTTATGCCTGGAGACAACGTGACGGCAGTTTTCGAGCTTATTTCAGCAGTTCCCCTTGAAGCAGGTATGTGGAACTCATGTTTCAATTTTGCTATTTGTTGTGATTTTCATTGTAGCTGAGAACTCGGAATATGATTTCTCAATAAGCTTCTTGTTGATCCTTGTATGACAGGACAAAGATTTGCCTTGAGAGAGGGAGGTAGGACGGTTGGTGCAGGTGTAGTGTCAAAAGTGTTGAGCTGAGCTGAGATTTGTCAAATTTTTAATTCGTGAAAGCAAATCCTGAGTTTTGAGACGCAAAGTGCGGCAATTACTTTCATAGCCTGCGGGTTTACTCTTCATGTTTATGCAGAGCGCTATTGTTAGCAATTGCTAGGGGTGTGATAAATTGAACTAGGAGGAAGCTCAACTGAAATGTTAGTTTTATTGCAAAGTTAGTAAGTTGCCATGATTTGGCTCTTCTAATAATTTATAACTGCACCTGTCCTCTGTAAACGTCTTTCTTTGAGCTGTAGCATGGATATGTATCCCTCGAAAGCTACGTTCATTGGTTAGTCCTTCAATTGAATTTGAGCATTTTATGCCGATACGAGCAAAGTTGCAAGGACAGTCAACAAGTAATATTGCATTTAGTATGTACAAGTGATGATGCATCCAAATGTTTACTATGTAACTGATTTAGTTAGAATCGAAGTATTTAGCGTATCCAAATTAGGGGTGATCAGTTTCACCGAGAACCGCCCACTAAGGATGAGTATGGTCCGGGTGGGCGGTCCCATCTTGCAAATGAGAACCACCCACTAAGGATTGGTTGTAAAAAATTACATTTAGGAACTGCTCGTTGGTTCTATAGATCTATCGGAGAATTGGATTGTCAGTATGATTCTCGAGTGGATCCATGGAATCAATCTCCAATACCTACAAATTGTATTCATCAATCAATATCATGGTGTATCTAATATCTATTTATGCTATTAAAACAAGGTGTTGGCTTTCAAATTTACATGACAACAAAGTGCTGCAACATTAATGAACATCTCCAATCAGTCATCTCCCTCCTCTTTGTTTGTTTATTTTGTTTGGTTGAGAAAACAAGTAAATGATTTATTATAATTAAAAAAAAAGTAGGGGGTTAATCCTATTACACTCTCAAGAGACAATTAATTAATAATATCTAACAACTACAAAATAATTAAGTAATTGAGATGTAATTTCTTTTTAAAATATATATGTATTGGTCTGGTCCGAGTGAGTGGGTGAGCGATTTCAAACCTAGAATCAGGAACTGGATCGGTATTCATTGATTCCACTAAAATGAAATTGAGAATCAGACCGATTACCATGGGAACTGTCGGTACTAGGCTGATCTGATCCAGTTCCAAGCATTTTGGGTGGTTCTCGGTTTCTTTGCACACCCTTTCCGCCCACTAAGGGCTAGTGCCACGAAATGGGAACTTGGAATTGCCCGTTGATTTCATTGACTCATTTAAGAATTAGATCACTCGTATGGTCTAGTCATCGGGTGAGTCCACGAAACTGTCTACTTTGAATAATCCTTGCTGGGAGAAGCCATCAACCAACATCATGTATGTCTTTTGATTCGGACAACGCCCTCGAGCATGAATTTGATTAAAAAAAAAAAAAACTCCGTAGTTCTGTTCAAATTACTAGCCTTACACATAAATATTTATCAAGGAAGTATAAGTGAACGTTTGGCGACAATCCGTTCATCACCATTTTTACATGGAAAACAAGCGCTTGATTGAAGTTATCATCCTTGCAAGTTGCAATGGCCATTTATGAGTGTATCATAGGTGACTTCGTCAGAAAGAAGCCCATTCTGCTCATCTCATTCAAAACATCACTTGTTCCTTTCATTTTCCCTTCTCTACACAACCCATTAACGATCAAAGTATATGATATCACATTAGGTTCCAAATCTTTCAAAGACGGTTGAGTGAAGAAATTAGGAGAGGGGCAAATGACAACTAGGGTTTTGAATTTATAGGAGAGGAAGCGACGATATTAGAGGCGACCGAGAGCGAGAGCAAAAGAGGGAAACAAGGCCATGACTGCAAGGGATAGCTGGAAGTGAAGCCACGGTTGTGATGCTGCGAATTGTGGCCAGAGGTGAGAGCTTAGATGAAAGGTCATCGAGAGCGAGATGAGGTGAGAGAGTTGAGACTAAAAGCAAGATGTGGGAACAAGGGCTTTGATTTTGCAAACATAAAAATTCAAATATATACTGTGTGCCCATCCGGTCCAAGTGGTTTAGATGAGTAGTCCTCACCTTGAATTGGACTAGTACTCATTCATTCTAATAATTGGAATCAGAAATCACCCTAAACAGACTTATTTGGTCTGGTCCGGAAGATTTTTGGTTTTTTGCACCCTCCTAATTCAAATAACTATTAAGTACATAATTTAGTTAGAATCAAACTATTTGGTGCAACCAAATGACCGTTAAGACATGATTTTGTTAAGACCAATCTGTTCGGGGCTCACTATGACTCAAGAGGATGGCATTGTTGGCTATGGCCTTCTTGCCAGTGAGTTCTCTGACATCGAGCAGAACTAAAACAAGTAAATTTGGCACGTTAAGGCTATGAGGAAGAAGAATTGCAGGCACATTCTGCGCATATATTCTGTATTTCTAGTCCAAAAAAGAAAAAAGTTGACTTACTAGTGTCAAATCGCCTCGCAATGCGCATCTAACTACAGCACAGCAAATGGACACTAGCGAGAATGGAGAAAAATGTCAAAGAAGTGTTAAACTTTTGCATTTGTGCCAATTTAGTCCTAAACAGTTTATTGATGTAAATTTAGTCTTAAATATTTTCACTTTGTGCTAATTTAATCATTTCTGGCTAATTTTGATAGGATTTTGTTGACTAAGTATCGGCCGACTAATGTCGACAACTCTTAATATTATTTTGGTGGATCCATGGAATCGATATTGACGCGAAACAATTTTGGTTTTTAACATAGAATGGTCGGGTCTATGAGTTGGGAAGGAGGGGAGGAGGTCTATGGTCGGGTTTTCATCATAGAACAGTCGTGAAACAATTTTCCGCCGCTGTGGTGGGCCGCAGCCGATGCGAGGGGGTGAATAGCGACGGCGATGGCGTCGACGCTCGGGGAGGAATCGAAATGGCGATAGGATTAGGAGGAACCGAGGAAGAGAAAAGGAGAGAGAGAGAACCGAAGACAAAGGGAGTGAGGAGATGAAATCTAATTTAGGGTTTATTTTAGTAATTTTTTTAATATTAAAAAGGTTCTGGTCCCGTCCGGGTGGGCGGATCCACCCATGAAACCGAGAACCGGACCAGTACCCACCAGTTCCGAAAAACTAGAACCGGGAATTGGATTGGTTCCCTCAAGAACCGCTGGTTTCGGGCGGTTCCAGTCCGGTTCCGGGCGGTTCCCGGGTATTTTGCACACCCCTACCTATCCAAACAAAAAACAAAACAAAAAAAGGATTAGCATGTAACAAAACGCAAGTTCATGGCAGCAAATTTTTGACAAAAAAGGAAAAGGTCCACAGGAGCAAAATGATACTTTTAAAAGTATTAGAGGAGAGGCGAATAGGACAAAAAAGGGAAAAAAAAAACGACTAGCAGAATTGCCAAAGCTAAGGGTGTGTTTGTTTTGCGCAACATTTTCAGGAAAAACATTTTCCTCATTTTCCAATGTTTAGTTTACTCAGAAAAATAAGTCAACGGAATTTTTTTTTACCTAACAAAAAAAGTTTTCCTACTAAAGCTTAAATTTGGGAAAATGATTTCCCCTTTAAAAAAATCAGAAAATGTTTTCCAAATCTACCAGAGCTTAGATTTGGTGTTTGGTTTACAAAAAATTATTCTTATAAAATTATATTTTTTAAAAAATCCATTTTTAATATTTTTCCTTCCTTTTTCTTCTTCTTCACCCATCATCGGCCAAGGGGATGGCCAGCAAGCTTTGGCCACACAAGATGGAGTGAGCTCACAGCCTCTAGCAATGAGACTCAACCTTGCCCAAGGCTAGTGAGCGTTAAGACTAGCCAAATTGGGTGAGTTCGTGTCCTTTGGCGGCAAGCCTCAAGCCTCGCCAAATCGGGCAAGCTTGTAGCCTTTGGTGGTTAGTTGGCGAGGCTTGAGCCTAGCCTAATTGAGAAAGCTTGCGGCCTCGAGTGGTGAGGCTTGAGCTCGCCCGAGATCGGCAAGCTCGGACAGTTTGGCAAAGGCTTAAGGTTGCCCCTCGTAAACTAGCTAGGGACGAACAACCAAAGGAAGTAGAAGGGATGGCACAAGGAAGCAAAGGAACGAAGGAGAAGAAGAAACAAGGAAAAAGAAAAAGAAAAGGAGAAAAACAAAATAAAAATGAAGAAAAAGGAAAATATAAAATAAAAGTAAATATAAAATAAAAATAATTAAAATTAGAAGTTTTTTAAAATAAAAAATTTGAATTGTTTTGGCTGAGATGGTGTGTAATCATTTTCAAATGGAATCCAAACAGTGGAAAAAATAAAGGAAAACATATTGTATTAAAAGAAAATGCTTTCCAAGAAAGCATTTTCTTTTATCATTAAGTTTTCTGCAAAATAAACAGAACCTTAGGCTACCTCCTTTTGTTTCATAAGCTCCATTTGTTTCGCAAAAAATAATTTTCAAAAAAACGTTTTTTGGATTTTTCGGTGTTTGTTTCACTGAAAATAAATTGATTGGGAAAAATATTATCCATGAAAAGAAAGAAGTCTTCTAAACTTGAAGAAAATATTTTCTACTTTTGAAAAGTGAAAAACATTTTTCTAACTTGTTCTCTCTTATCTCACATCCCTAGAAGCCCTCTCTTCCTCCTCCCTCCTCCTCCTCCTCTTCTTCTTCTTCTTTAAATTATTATTTATTAAATTCTAATTATTTTATACTTTTCTTTTATTTTTCTTTGTTTTCCCTTTTCTTCTTTCTTGGTCGGTGGTCGACACTAGCCACAAGTGAGCCTTGAGCCCATCGGCGAGCATGAGGCGAGGCTTGCTTGTGGCGCGCCCACCTCTGGTGAACCCAACAAACACGAGCACCGAGCTCAAGACTCGTTGATTTGGTGAGGCTAGAGGTTGACAAGCTTGGAGCTCACCAATCTAGCGAGGCTCAAGGCTGGCAAGCTCAAGGCTGCCAAATCGGCGAGTGTGAGCTTGTGGAGAGGCTCATGCTCCCCAATTTGGCAAGCCTCAAGCTCTCTGAACTCAAGCCTTGCTAGATCGGTGAGCTCTAAGCTCGTTAGCTTAGGCCTCACCAGATTGATGAGCCTTGAGCTCACCGATCTAGCGAGCAGTGAGCTTAGGTGAGTGAGCTCGAGGCTTGCCCGTGGTTGGTTGTCAGGCGAGTGGTGGCCAACGATCGGCCAAGAAGAAAAGGAGGAAAAAAATAAAAAAATAAAAATTTACTAATAGAATCTTTCAAAAAAAAATTATTAGAAATCAATCTTTCAATAATTAATAAAAATTAATATTAAAAAAAATGAAAAATGTATGGAGAAAAAGATTTTCCTTACCAAATAGTGGAAAATATTTTCTACTTCATTTTTAGATTTCATTCGAATACCAAAAAATAATTACATTTTCTTAAAAAATAATTTTCGGAAAATATTTTCTAAAAACGCCACATTTTCCGTGAAATAAATGGAGTCAGAAAGAATCAAGCAACATATGAAACCAAAAGCCTAAATTGTCTTCAACCAATAAACGTATGAAACCAAAAGCCTAAATTGTCTGAAACCAATAAACGTATGAAACCATAAAGTCCCAAATTCTCTTCAACTAGCAAGCGAAGTTTTGAACAAATTGAGCCTCCTTGAGAGAGTGAATCAAGAAGCATGCTAGCCCTAAAGCTCCGGATCAAAATTTGTGGAGCCACCGTAGATAGGCAAAGGACGTTCATTTGCATAGACAAATGGAGCTTCAAACACAAAGCACCTATGTTGACACTTAAATTTTGAGCAATTTGTTTAAGTGTTTATTAATTGCATTGAAAAATTAGGGATTAATTTCTAATCCTTTAACAAAAAGTTTTCATTAAAATTGCATCACATATAGACATTGAGAGCATTTGCGTCACTAGTTTTAAAATTTATAAATAAAAAAATTAACAAAAAATTTTTAATAAAAAATTCGAAATTAAAAAAGGGAAAAATAAAAAAAGAAGGAAAAAGAAAAAAAAGAAGAAAGAAGCAAGAAAGAAAAGGAAAAAAAAATAGAGGCAGTCGGGCCGGGTTCGGACAAACCTTGGGCTGGCCCCTTCCTCTCTTTCCT
This sequence comes from Eucalyptus victrix, assembly GCA_016097545.1. Taxonomy (NCBI): domain Eukaryota; kingdom Viridiplantae; phylum Streptophyta; class Magnoliopsida; order Myrtales; family Myrtaceae; genus Eucalyptus; species Eucalyptus victrix. Next base: position 14,593,401 of record CM027842.1, read on the forward strand.
TTTCTCTTTCCCTCGCGCGGCCCACTAGCCCGACCCATCCTCCTTTCTCGTTTAGCCCAGCCCGCGCACGAGCTGGTCATCTCCCTCCTGCTGTCCTTCGCGCACGCCTGCAAAAAAGAGAGGAAAGCAGCAACAGCAGTGGGGGAGCAGAGGGAACAGCCGAATCAGGGGACGATCGGCTGGAGTTGGTGGTCGTGGATCAGGTCGGCAAGAGCAGCTGGCACGGCAGGAGGCCGGGCACCCGCGAAGAGAAGAAAAACATAGAACAGGAAGAATATGGGGGGGGGGGGGGGGAGGAGAACACCAGCGAGGAGAGAAACAGAGAGAAAACGCAGAGAGAAGGAGAGGAGGAGAAGACCCCCCGGGCCGTCGATCGCTGCGGTCGATCGCTGCCGGAGTTGCCGACCGCCTCCAACCCCCGCCGGAACCCAGAGGACAGAGGCACGGGGAGAGCTTGAGGGAGAGAGGGGCTCGAGAGAGAGTGTTTGGAGCGAGGGGTGGTGCTGGAAAGAGGGTGTCGAGCCAAAGGAAGGCTCGACTGTGCACGGGATCCCCCTCCCCGACGCCTTTCTTCTGGAACGGCGAGAACCGAAAGAGGGAGAAGAACCAGGGGGTAGAGGGCAGGGAGAAGAGGCGAGAACCGACCGAGGCTACCGCTGCCGACGCGCCTCCGGGTCGGGTCGCTGCTACCGCCAACGACGCGTCCCCAGGCCGCCGCCGCCGCCTCCGACACGTCTCCGAGCAGCCATTCCCGCCGGAACTCAGGTTGGTATTTCATCGAACACCTGCTGTGCGGTCCTTGAAGTCGAGTTGGCCGGAGCTCGTTCCGTTCGTTTCGGGCGAGCTCCGGCCTCCGTAGGTCCCCCATAGGTCGCCGTTTGTCTGCTGGTCACTTGCCGAGAACCCTAGGCCCGTCTTGAGCCCCAGTTGGGTCGGAAGTCTCTCTATTCGCTCGTGCCTACCACCTGCTCGCCAAAATGCCCGAACGAGATTTCCATTTTCGATTCCTCCGTGTAGAGCATCCTAGGACTACCGGCGGCCGGAGGGACGCCGCTGTGACCGAGGAAGCCGGGCCGTTCGCCCCCGCCGGCCTAGCCGAGGAGGCAACGTCGTGCCATCGCCGGAGCAGCCCCCGCGGAGCTGGACGCCACTGCAGCTCCCTCTGGTCGCGACCGACTGGTCGCAGACCAGAGGGCAGGCCGAGTTGATCTGGCCCACTCGGCCTTTGATCCCGCTTGGGCCCAAGTCAGCTGAACAGAGGCCCGACCGGTTGGGCCTAGCCCCACCGGACCAAGCCCGGGTCCAGTCGGACCCAAGCTGACCATGTCGAACCTCGTCGATCTGTTACTGTTGATGATACTAGCATGGATGCACCAGATGATGAGCTGTTGGACCAGGTATATACCTGCTTGAGTACATCCATTATAGGATTTCTTATGATTATCGAAACTCCAAGTTAACTTTTTTCTTGAACGAAATTGATCAATGAAATTCAACTTCCCTATCCTTTGATCTCTCTTTCATCAAATAGAGGCCTTGGTTTGTACTAATCACATATCCTATCAAAGTTCCCATAATTGTTTCTGTTTTCTTTTTCCCTGTGGCAGATAGTGAAATGCTGTAGGGGATCGCCATTGGCTCTTACAGTCATTGCCACGTCTCTCCGTGGAAAGGATTGTTCGTTCTGGGAAACAAAGCTTCTTGATTGGTCCAGTTCAGATTTGGACAGTGACATTCTAGATTGCCTCAGAAAGAGTTTGGATGTCTTGGATGGTTACCCTTCAATCAAGGAACATTTCATGGACCTTGGCTCATTTCCGGAGGATCGCAAGATCCCTGCCGCTGCCCTTATTGATATGTGGGTGGAATTGTATAAGCTAGATTTCGATGGCGTGCGTGCTGTTGCTGACCTCAATGAACTCGTTTATAGGAACCTAGCTGACCTTGTAGTCACCAGGTATGGCTCCATAGTATGTTTTGTTCTCTCATTCTTACTTTTCTAGTTTTCTACTGCTCTAGATGTACCTCATCAAATTCTACTATTCTTGTTGGCAAATGATTAGTTTTCCCTGATACGTGACGGTTAGAATGCATGTATGAAATGGGCAAAGGCATTATTAGATCTTTGCACCAAGATTGAGAGAGTAATTTATGCACAACAAACTTTCTGTTTCCCCAAAAAACGGGCATACTAGGTGTTTTGAGTCCACACCACAGTTACTGCATCTGACCTTCAGACATGTTCTGCATTGAAAAATTCAAATGGATTATACAAAGGCCTGTAAAAAAATATTTCTATCTCCTGACTTAATATATTAGGCATGGGAAGGATCAAATGTCTTTCTTTAATTGCAAATCGGTATCATCAAATTCCTTATATTAGATTTTGGCACAAGAAACTTGAGCGCAAATGCTTATATTTCTAGGGTTTGACTGCATACATACAGGAGAGATTCAAGTGAGGACGAGGACAAATGTTACAGTAGCCACTATGCTATGCAGCACAATATGCTTAGAGAATTGGCTATCATGAAGTGCAACCAGGGGAAGTTGAAAAGAGAGAGACTCATTCTCGACTTGACCGGAAATAATTTTCTTGATTGGTGGAGCGAGCAAAAGCAATCAACTCTCAGTGCTCGTCTAGTGTCCATCTCCACAGGTTGGGAACTCTCTCTCTCTCAATGACTTGTGGGGAAAAATTCAGTTGGTTAGTAGTTAAAACTTAAATTACCATTCATAATGCAGATGGAACCCTGGCCAAATCTTTAATTTCCTAAAGCTGAGGCTCTTGTCTTGAACTTTGAGACCAACATTCAAACCAAATCTTATGCTTTGCCTGAATTCATTGAGAAAGTAGATAAGCTCAAGGCCCTGATAGTAACAAACTATAGTCTCTTTCCAGCTGAGCTAGGCAATTTCCATGTCATTGGGTCCAATTTAAGGAGGATAAGGTTCAAACGCGTCATGGTTCCTTTCGTAAGCATGAGAAAGCTATGCTTGCATAGTTTGCAAAAAATGTCCTTTTCATGTGTTGGATCGGTCAGGCTTCAACATTGGACAACACCAAAATCTCTGATGCAATGCTAAACTTAGTGGAGCTCGTCATCAACTATTGTGATGATTTGGTGACATTACCGAATGGCATTTGTGAGATAAAGCCCTTAAGGAAGCTTAGCATCATAAACTGTCATAATTTTTCTGCACTCTCTAAACAGATTGGGCAATGGGTGTCCCTCGAGCCTTATCCTCCTTAAATTGGACCCAATGACATGGAAATTGCCTAGCTTAGCTGGAAAGAGACTGTAGTTTGTTACTATTAGGGCCTTGAGCTTATCTGCTTTCTTAATGAATTCAGGCAAAGCATAAGATTTGGTTTAAATGTTGGTCTCGAAGTTCAAGACAAGAGCCTTAGCTTTAGGAAATTGAAGACCTCTCAGGAGCAGTGTTAAGCAGTCTTTAGCATCTGAAGAGGAGGATAACTTAGATTGGTTGCATGATTAAACCTTCTTTTATATATATATATGTTCGATTTATTTCCTGTACTTTACCCTCCCTTTTTTTTTTCTCCCAATGTGGACGGCCGTGGCATTGCTGACTGGACCAAATGATTGATGAGTATGAGTAGTGTCATATAATTTTTTTCCTTTTATTTTTTTTTTCTTCTTTGTTTCATCTGAGCAAAGCTTTTGGTGGTGTTCGACCGCGGCTTCAGTGTGGTGAAGGCTATCTAAGTGGCGTAGCGGCATATAATCGTTGCCAGTGGTGGCGTTGCTTCGGCAATGGTGGTGCCGCATTTCTTTTCATGAGAGAGGGACGTGGGAGAAAAGGACGCCGCACAAGTTAATCCCTTAGCAATTAAGGTTCTCGTCACTTGATGGCATCAAGTTTTCGAGGGAAAATATAAATTGAACTAAATTTGAGCAAGTCCTTAAAAGGTTTTAAAGAGAGAAGAAACAAGACAGGAGATCTGTCCCAATTTTTAAAAATTCAACATTAATATGAATAAAAAAAGAGACGGTATTGAATATTGAAAAGAAGTTCAAAGATCACCATTTGATCAATCCTTAGTGCGAAACATTTCTTAGAGATCCGGAGGGATTTAGCTTCACAATCAAAAACATCTCAAGAAAATGAGTATAAACTAGCTTAAAACATTGCTTCTTTTTTAATTCCCATTTGTCCTCTTTCGCTCTACAATCTTGTCGCGACCTCCCCGAAGCGGGTTTGGACCGCCTAAGGGTTTGGCTAATGGATTGCTTAGCCTAGACTTAGCTCGAGCTCTCCCAAGCCCATACCAATTCGCGACTTAGGGTTTAAGTTCTTAACATGCAATTGATTTTCAATTAGGAGTCGCCACTAATCTGTTTTTGGTGGGTCGATTAGAAACCCAAGTAAAGTAATGGGAGAATTACTTCACTCCTACGAACCGAGAGATTAAATGAGTTCGGGGACTTGGTTACACTAGACTTGTCTAATGCCCTTTCGGTACCTTTTCTTTTTTTAAAAAATGTTTTGCGGGCAGCTTGAATTGATTTTAATTTACCTCCCTAACATGTGAAGTGATCATGCGAATGCACAAACCACCAATTTAACACTGAGATAAATCAGTGAATAAATGACAGGATTACCTCATAGCAACGAAAGCATCTGCATTGTTAAATCAGAATCCACATCAACAAACCTAGATGTGATTTCTAATTAACAGGCAATTTCCATTTTTTTTTTTGTTTCACTTATTAATATGCAATGCATGCTACTAACCTAGCATGGAATGGCATGACAATGTGTTCTAAACTACATGACATGAGTAAAATATTATTATTTTTTTTGTGTTTTCTTAATGAACATGCAACAATTAAATATGCAAATCAAAATGACCTAATTATAATGATGGGCAATTTTTAATTAAATGAGTCTAATTCTACATGACGTGCACATGATATTTCTATTCCTAAAAATGCAATTTATCCTAAAAATTGAGACTAATTTATCTAAAGACAAATTTTGTATTTTTCATGATATTCGAAATTAAGACAAATGCAAATATTACCTAGCTAAAGTAAAATTCCATCCAATTTAAACTTAGGATTAAGTCATGCTAAATCCTAATTTAAACTAAGACGTTATTTTAATCTAGCATTTTCTAACCTAAGATGCAAATTGGTCTAATCTTAAAATGAGACATGTAATTCTATTCTAAAATGCATGATGAATTTTTATGGAAATTCGTAATTAAAAAAAACACCAAAAAAAAACACTAGAGTGAAAATTAAAGGGACACGTTATCTCTTCTAAAGCATGCATTTTTAAAAAAACCTATTATGCAACCTACAAAAAAAAAACTAGCATCCTAAATTAACTAATTTTTCTTGGGATTTTTCTATTGTAAAAATTTAAAATCAAAAATCCTATTCTAAAATGACACGTGCAATTCTTAAAAAAAACTAATATCTTGAATGCATTTTTTTTTTGGATTTTTTTTTTTAACAAACGAAATAACTAAATACGCTAGCCCTAACCCTAATCCAACTTGCATTTTTTTGAAGTTTTTTTTTTTGCAAAAACAAAAGTTAATTCAAATAACCCAATATCCAATCCAATCAATATAAGATTAATACCCAAAATTGACGAATCATATCTCGCGCATGAGATCGGATTGGTCAATTTTAAATTAAATCGCGAATCAAATCTCGGGCATGAGATTGGATTGTCGGTCTTTGTAAGAGATCGTGAGTCGGATTTCGGGCGCGAAAATCGGACTCCTAATCCTTAATTTGAGGGGTTATTTCACATTGGAATTTCAAACATGCATTAATGAATAAGCACACTAAGAAACTATATAAAAACGAACTACAAACTATAAAAAATAAAGATAAGATAATAATAATAATAATAAAAAAAACTACCTAATCCCCTTTTGTCTTTTTCTTCTTCTTTTTTTTTTTTGGTTTTCTTTTTCCCACGCACTGGTTTGTTCGTGGGTCTCCAAGGGGAAGCCGGTCGTCAGTCCGGAGGGGCAGATCCGGCGTTCGGGACTCCGGCGAGGACCGGTGGCGGAGGTGGACCGGTGAGGGGGTCCGGCAAGGGCGGCGGGCGGCGGAGCACCAAAGCAGCAGGTCGCGGGTGGTGATCTTCGGCTCGGGCGGCGCGTCGGCGTGGGCTAGGCGCTCGAACTCGGCACCGTGGGCGGATCGCGGACGGGGCAAGGGAAGCAGCGTCGCCGCGGATCGGTACGGCGGTACCCGCGGACGGAGCGGTGGCGGAACGGCGATGCGGCCGGGTCACGCGGCGGTGCGAGCGCAGCGCGGGTGAGAAGGAGCCGGCGGTCGGTTGCAGAAGCGGGGCAGCGAGCGTGGGTTGCTGGGCGTCGGGTCGTCCGGGCCCGGGTGCTCCGGCGAGGAGGTACCGGCCTCCGGCTGCGGGCGGCGACCGGCACGGGGACGAGCGGGGTTCGGTGGCTGCGATGCGGTGGGTTCGGCTTCCGGGTTCCGCTGCTCGAAGATCACCTCCCCCGCGACATGAGGAGCGGCACCGGTTTTATATGGGGAAGATGAACGGTCTCCTCGTTTCGTTTCTCCGCTCCGCTTTTTTTTTCCTTTTCTTTTGCTTTTTCCCCCTTTTCCCCCTGCTACACGACTTCACCCTCTGCTCTACTTTTTTTCTCTTTTCTTCAAAGTACTTTTCCTGTTTTTGTTTAGATCTTGCACCTGATTTGTTTCTTTTTTTTTTTTTTTATTTCTCTGACAAACCCCTATTTTTTAATCCCCCCACCTTTCTCTCCGCTTGCGTGCACGAAGGAGAAGCCTTCCACCATTTTTTTTAAAAGACCTCGTCCAGTGAACTTTCACTCCCCTCACAGACCTCCGAAATGAATTTTATTTTTCCCCCCTGATCTTCAGCAAGGCAAACGCCTGTCCCATTTCGTGCGTGCATGGTGATGCATTAATGAGGAGGTTTCTTCTTGGTGTTACTAAAACTGACATATTGTATAATATTATGGATATATTATAATAACACAATATGGGCATATTATATAGTATGTTGTGAGCGGCTTTTGCTTCTTGTTGTCCTCTTAGTACCAATGCAAATGCGACTACATGAGATGCAATTTTAATATTTTTTCTCAGGGGTTAAAGATTAATCCCTAAATTTTTATGCAATTAATTACTAAATGATTAGTCAAAATTTAGGTGTCACAGCTGCCCCTCTTTGAAGGTGAGCTCGCAGAGGTTGCATTCAAAGACAATATGATACCTAAATTTTGACCATGCGCATGCAATGGATGATATTTTGGCAGGCCATGGATTTTTTGTTTTTGTTTTTGTTGTTGTTGTTTTTTTTTTTTTTTGAAATGCCATTTATATGATGCATGGACATGCTAATGCCAGTGATAAAAAGGAACTTACCTGGAATAACTTACCTTCGAGGAGGGTAGAGTAACTCGAGATATTTGGTGTTACATGTCCAGGACCCGTACCATTCTACGGTCGCCTAAACGGGAAAAATTTTGAGACATCCAGATCCAGCCTGAGATGTCAAGAATTTGGGAACTTAACCAATAGACACTCAATGTTAGGTGAGATGAATATTGGATTAAGAAGGTTCGAAATACCTAGATCCAGACTAAAGTATAACGAAAAAGATCGAAAAACATTCACATCCAGAGTGAAATGTTTAACAAAGAGTTTTGAGACATCCAGATCCAGACTGAGATGTCAAGAATTTTGTGACTTAACCAATAGACACTCAATGTTAGGTGAGATGAATATTGGATTAAGAGGATTCGAAATACCTAGATCCAGACTAAGGTATAACGAAAAAGATCGAAAAAACCTTCACATCCAGAGTGAAATGTTTAACGAAGAGTTTTGAGACATCCAGATCTAGACTGAGATGTCAAGAAATTTGGGACTTAACCAATAAACACTCAATGTTAGGTGAGATGAATATTGTATTAAGAAGATTCGAAATACCTAGATTCAGACTAAGGTATAACGAAAAAGATCGGAAAGCATTCATATCCAGAATGAAATGCTTGACGAACAGTTTCGAGTCCTATATCAAAAATTTGGGAATGCCTAGGACAAATCTGGGATATTCGTGAAGTTCACTTACCTCTTGGTAGAAAGAAGTTTTGGAACATCGAAGATGTGCTTCAAATATTCATGGAGGTTTCTCACCTCGAGGCTTTTGGAAGGCAACATAAATGTCAGGAGCTCTTGGGTCTTCAAGGAAACATTACCTGTCAGACATGATTAGAGCCAAAAATACATGCATTTGCAAAAGAAATAAGCAATTCAGCACACTCCAAAATCCACTGAAGCTTTTATCCATTCAACCAAGATTTATGCATGATGGTTTTACCATATTTGCACCACCGAACTTCCACTGGGGAGAATCATCGTTTATGACAATTTTCACTTATGACATGGATTTTCAAGAATACCAAATGAGAGACTTTCAGTTAGAAAGGACTTTCACTCACTCTCATTACGAAGGCTATTTTGTCTCGACCATTAATGTCGGATCACAGGAATCACTCAATCTTACTTTCATCATGTCAATAAGGGTTCGAGTAATCTCGCAAGCGGTACGACTCTGTCAATCTGAGAGGTCTTTATCAGGACTGTAATGTAAGCACGGTCAATGGCTCAACAAAGAGGGACTCTTCGAGTCAAGGCTAATGAAAGAACAATACTTCGCAATCACCTTCAGGTTTACAAGTCAAGGAACTTGCGAAATGAGATAGAAATGGTCTTGCTCGCACTTCTTCGAGCGATGCTTTTAAGCATATGAATTCCTACGTTAATTTCGGTGCCCTAATCTGAAGAGACTTTGTAAGGGACGTAACGTAGATTAAGTTCATGGGTTGAGAAGTGAATGGATCATTAGGCTCAAAATGTGTATAAGGGGATGAGAATTGGTGATCATCTTGGCATTGTCACTGGTCTCCTTCTTCACCATTGGGATTTTCCTCATAGGTACTATAAAAACTTGGCATTTGCGTTCTTTGAGTACCACTCCTACTGGGAATACATCCTTTAATTATTTATCTTGACTCTTTCTTTCATTTTCCATGGGCATTGGCCTTGCTTTTTCCAGATACACTGCTTTTTCATGCCCCTTTTGTTGTTGTTTTTTTTTTTTAATAACCACGTAATGCTTTAACATTTGGGTTCTTGAGGAGTTTTCATTTTTTGTCAGCACTCGGGATTTTGCTGCTTGAACATTTGCCTTTTGCCTTGCCCCGGTGTGGGGGATGATCACCAATTGGGTTTAAATGAAACGAATTTACAGGCTCAAGGGGCTATGCAATGGATAAAGTGTGTAGGATAGAGAAAGAACTGCTCTTCATCATCCTAAGGCACTTGAATTATCGTATGAATTCAATGTAATAGCAATACCTGAAGATTGATGCAAGTGAGAGCAAGAATATTCCTATCAAATTCCTCACCTCATGATGTCGTCTTACCTCCAACTTGCCCCAATGTAGGGTGGTTCTTGACAGGGGTAATTTAAAAATTATCCACGTGTGTGGGCTCAAAAGGGTTTAAACAATGGATGATCACGTAGTGTTTGAGATAGAGAATGAACCGTCTCTCATCGTTTCGATCATCGTACCTTTCGCGAAAAAACTCTTTTTCCTTAGAAACATGGAACTTCTACACTCGTCTCACCAGTATAAGGGACTGTGTATAGGATAAAGTTTGCCTTTCATCATCCCGACATGTCTCATTTAGCATGTTCAATTCATTCCACATCATTCATTAACTTGATTGATGGCGACGATCCTCAATGAAATTGGTAATTAAACAAGTAAAACTATCATGCAAAATTCTCCTTTGAAAGGTCACAATTACCTCATGAACTCATCAGCTTTGAACACAAAGAATTTGTAGCTCAAAAAGAAAGAAAAGGATTGGTAAAAAAATGTTTTTTTTTTTTTTTTTTTTTTGCGGCAAACTTGTTGCCATTTCCAAGGATCGAACCCCGGTCGCTTTCGGACCTTTTCATTCCCCGTGCCACCAGGCCGAGGCGCTGGTGGTGTCCTCAGGGCGTTTCCTTTTTTATTTAATTGAACTGACACTGAGTCAACACGTCTGCCATACCAAATCAAATGAATTCGATATGTGTATGGAACAGGGCCTACTTCTCATCTCACTCAATCCATTCTCACACAATTCAACGAAGAAATGAGTTCCTTCAATTCACAACAAATTTTTTCAAGGGTAATACTTCTTCACAGCATCAGAGTTAACAGGATTAGAAAACTCACGACCATCCATTTCTGTAAGGATCAAGGCACCTCCAGGGAGTACCCTCTTCACCATATACGGGCCGCTATAATTTGGAGCAAATTTGCCTCCAGGATCTGGAAAAATCGGCAACACCTTTCTTAGAACTAGATCATTCACTTCAAAGTGTCTCGGCCGTACCTTCCGATTAAAAGACCTGGCTACTCTTTGTTGATACGTCTGACCATGGCAAAGAGCTTTTAATCTTTTCTCATCAATCAGGTTCAATTGCTCGAACCTTTGTTGTGTCCATTCTGCTTCGGACAATTCCACTTGGGATAAGACTCTCAAAGAGGGGATTTCTACTTCCACAGGCAAGACTGCCTCCATGCCATAAACTAAGGAGAAAGGGGTTGCCCCGGTAGATGTTCGGATCGATGTCCGATACGCCATTAGAGCAAGGGGTAACCTGTCATGCCAATCTCGATAATTCTCGGCTGTCTTAGCCAGGATCTTCTTGATGTTCTTATTAGCTGCCTCACATGCTCCATTCATTTGTGGGCGGTAAGGTGATGAATTCAAATGCTTGATTTTGAACTCATTGAACAACTCATCCACGAACTTGTTATTCAGATTTGTTCCATTGTCAGTGACAATTGCTTCAGGGACACCATAACGAGCGATTATGTCACGCCTAATAAATTTCACCACGTTTCGAGCTGTGACATTAACATATGATGCGGCTTCAATCCACTTTGAAAAATAATCTATTGCCACCAATATGAATCGGTGCCCATTTGAAGCTTTGGGATTTATTGGGCCAATCACATTGATCCCCCACATTGAAAAAGGCCATGGCTCAGATAGCTGGTGCAACTCCGTTGGCGGAACATTTATTTTATCTCCATGAATTTGGCAACGATGGCAACTTCTGACATGCTGTATGCAATCACTTTCCAGCGCAAGCCAATAGTAACCTAGTCTCATGATCTTCTTGGCCAACATGTGCCCATTCATGTGTGGGCCACAAACTCCTTCATGCACCTCTTGCATGATTTGGGTAGCTTCGCTTCATCTACGCATCTCAATAAAACCGAATCATAAGATCTCTTGTATAAATTCTTACCACCGACGAAGAACTTTGAGGCCATCTTCATTATGTATTTTCTATCGGCCGGAGTGCTCCCTTGGGAAATTCCTGCTTTTGAATATAGTTCATGATGTCATAATACCATGGCTTCTCATCAAGCTCTTCATTCACGGCCATGCAATAAGAAGGTTTGGCTAAAACCTCAATTTTCAAAGGCTCAACTTCTAAACCATCAGTAACTTGCAACATGGATGATAATGTTGCCAAGGCATCGGCAAACTGATTATGAGATCTAGCCAAATACTCAAACGAGATTTCATCGAACTCCTTCACCAACTCTTCGAGGTACTTATGATACGGCAGTAATTTGGCATCTCTGGTTTTCCATTCACCTACAGTTTGGAGTATGATCGGTGCAGAATCTCCATATACTTTCAATTTGGCCACTCCTATTTCAATTGCAGCCTGAAGTCCGAGAATACAAGCTTCGTATTCAGCTATATTGTTAGTGCATGGGAATATTAATTTCGCGGCTACCGGGTGATGTTGTCCGTCTGGGGATGTCAATACTGCCCCAGTACCAGAACCGGACAAGTTCACAGCTCCATCGAGGAACATGGACCATGCATCTTCATTTATAGCCAAAATACGATCATCGAGAGGACAATCATCATCATTGAAGGTTCTAGGATTCTCAGCCAATATATCAGCAATTACTCGGCCTTTAACTGATTTTTGTGGCATGAACTGCACGTCGAATTCCGAAATCAAGACCTGCCATTTGGCTAGCTTACCCACCAAAGCTGGTTGATTAAATAAATACTTGATGGGATCGTTCTCGATTCGAGAAACGTCGGTAATGCAAGGTGTCTTGTCGCAGCCTATGCAATACCCATACTAACGCAAAGCACAAGTTTTTTCAGCATCATAATACTTTAGCTCCGAGACGGTGACCTTTTTGCGAGGTAATAAATGGCCCGTTCCTTCCGATCCACGGGACTTTTTCGAGCTAACATCGCACCAAGTGACTCACTATGGATTGTGAGGTACAAAATCAAAGGATGCCCCGATATTGGTGGGACAAGAACCGGTGGATTCATCAAATATTGCTTCAGCTTATCGAATGCCTCTCGACATTCATCATTCCACTCAACTCGGACATTTTTCCTCAAGAGTTTGAAGAATGGCTTAGCGGTCTCCGAGAGTTGGGAAATGAATCGTGCAATGTAATTCAGTCTCCCTAGGAGACTCCGGACTTCCTTCACTGTGGACGGAGGTTGCAACTCGCATATTGCCTTGGCTTTAGATGGGTCAATTTCGATCCCTTTGCTACTTACCATAAACCCAAGTAATTTTCCTGATGCTGCCCCGAACACGCACTTGGTAGGGTTTAAACGGAGTTTGAATTCACGAAGTCGATCAAATAACTTCTTGAGGGTTTCAACATGACTTTTCCCAGGTCGGGTTTTTGCAATCATATCATCAACATAGACCTCGATTTCTTCATGCATCATGTCATGGAACAACGTAACCATGGCTCGTTGGTAAGTGGCCCCTGCATTTTTGAGTCCGAAGGGCATGACCTTATAATGAAAGGTTCCCCACGGGGTGATAAATGCCGTCTTCTCTTTGTCTTCATCCTTCATTCTTATCTCGGTTGTAGCCAGAAAAACCATCCATGAAAGAGAATAATTCAAATCCGGGCGGTACTATCCACGAGAACATCGATATGTGGTAATGGGAAGTCGTCCTTTGGGCTGGCCTTGTTCAAATCACGGTAATCAACACACACTCGGACTCGACCGTCTTTCTTCATGACCGGTACTATGTTGGCCACCCATTCAGGGTATTGCGAGACTTCAATGAACCCCACTTTGAGAAGTTTCATTACTTCCTCTTCTATCTTCTTCGAGAGCTCGGTTTAGTCCTCCGAAGCTTCGCTCTTAGGATGCACGTTTGGATTAGTGGGCAAACAATGTTCCACAATCGACGGATCTAAACCCGGCATATCAGCGTATGTCCAAGCAAAGATATCTTGATATTCTTTTAGCAATTGAGTCAGGTGTTCGGCCTCATCTTTGGGAAGATTTGCCCCAATCTTTATCTCTTTGGGCTCCTCGGCATCACTCAGATTGATAGTGATGGTTTGCTCAGAGGTGAGAACTTTGGGTTTTTCATGTTGCTCCCAACTTTGTTGTACTCCAATGGAGTCACCATTTGGATCATCAGGGTCATCACCGTCATCGCTCATGACATTGGATTGGACCATTTTCACCTCTTTGCCTATCATAAGGCTGCTCTCCGAAACATAAAATGGATAGTTCAAAAGGACAAACGGGGCTAAAAGGCATGAATTTCTTTTCTATTTTTTTGAATTTTCCTTCCTTTTGAATTTTTTGATTGATTTTTTTCAAATTTTTATTTTATTTAAAGAATTTTGGAAAAATATTTCGGAAAAACTTTTGGGCACGAGGAAGCATGATGAAGCCCGGGCCTCGGAATTCTCCTTGGATTTTTCTTTTCTTTCATCGGTTGGATATCATCAACGGGCTGGTTTGGTATGCCCCATCATGCCCTCAAAATAAAACTTGTAATCATAATTGATATTCATCAACCAAATTACATTTATTGGATTGAAAAGTACGGCAATCAAAGTGAAACGAAACCCTAACAAATCAAACCCTAGCGAGTACATCGACTCGACAAACGACATGCGAATACGATAAGCAAACCCTAGAAAACAACACATCCTAAAAAAGATAGGATTCCCACGCAGGGGAGTGCAGAAAAGTAAACGTGTTACTCTTGTGGGCTAGCACCCGTTTCCTCCGATGGTTCTTCATCAATGGCACCTATGAGGAGATCATCGAATAGAGTCGTAATCCCTTCCATCCCATCATCTGAATCCTCTGTCTTTGTCGGGTCATCTATGCCACTCGATCCATCAGGCGCGATACCACGGGTGTTGATCATTCCTCCCTCATCATGCATCATTCTAGCAGGGCCCGGGAATGTCTCGCGGATATCGAGGAGTAATGAGTTTCTCCTCTCTTGTTCATGTCCTCCACCTCTTCCATGGTATCCTAATCCGGCGGAACGAAACCTTCGAGGTGCTTCAATAGGATTCCGAATGCCCTGCTCTTGTCTACCAAGTCCACGGCCAGGAATAAAGCCATTTCCAACCATCACTCTTGCTACCATAACTGCTACATTTGACACATCAGGGATGGGTGCTCTCGATCCTCGAGATGCATGGATAGTGGATACGAGCTCAAACGATTGGTAGCTCGACTCCTCCCTACGTTCCAGCTCGACATAGGGGATAGCCGTCTCATGATAGATCCGATGATCCTCCTCGCCATGAACAATGACTAGCTTTCCTTTGACAACAAATTTCACACTTTGGTGGAGACTTGATGGCACAGCTCCAGCAGTATGAATCCAAGGACGCCCTAATAGAAAATTGAATGCGGTAGGAATGTCCATCACCTGGAAAAGGACGTTAAACATCACCGGCCCTATTTGCAGGTCAAGGTGGGTCTCCCCTATCACCTCCTTTCTTGTACCATCAAAAGCTCGGACGGAGGTCTTTGCAGCACTTATTTTTGAAGGGTCTATTTTTAGGCGGTGAAGAGTTGCCAATGGACAGATATTCAAGGCAGACCCATTATCAATGAGTACTCGAGCCACATGGGAAGCCTTGCACTTGACGGATATATATAATGCCTTGGTATGTCCCCTCCCCTCAAGAGGGAATTCTTCATCAGAAAAGGCTATTAAATCCTTAAGAAGAATCGATCCTACGAATTCCTCCAACCTGTCTTCCTCGATCGTCTCTGGTACGCAAACTTCGCTTAGAACCTTCATTAGAGACTTTTGATGTGTAGGAGATGTTTGCAAGAGTTCAAGCAAAGAGATTTGAGCAGGCAATTTCCGCAACCGGTCGACCACGTTATACTCACTTGCTTTGATTATAGCCGAAACTCTTTGGCCTCTTCGTCGAATCGGCTTTGCGGGTTGGGCATTAGCTTGAGCATAGGTCCGACTGGACCTTGTAATCGTCAACATCTAGCTCGTATGACCAAGGGACTGCTTTGTTATCCTTGTACTCATACAGCTGGGGCATCTCAATAATTATTTCTTCATCAGTTGAAGGCACTTCCACTATCAATCCTTCATGGTCGGAGGCGTCCTCAAGTGGGGGCATGTCCTCGATCAATGGATCTGGTTTACTCTTTCCAGCACTTAGCTTAGCAAATTCCTTCTCCCAATCAATGACAACTTTGGAGATAGTTGACACTATTCCAGCTTGGT
Organism: Eucalyptus victrix; assembly: GCA_016097545.1. Taxonomy (NCBI): domain Eukaryota; kingdom Viridiplantae; phylum Streptophyta; class Magnoliopsida; order Myrtales; family Myrtaceae; genus Eucalyptus; species Eucalyptus victrix. The sequence continues at coordinate 14,609,040 of CM027842.1, forward strand.
CAGCATATATGATCATGCCAGCCTTAACCATTTCTTGAACCCTTTCTTTCATGGTAGGTAAGGGAGGATTCTCATTGGTCGGATAATAACCAACTCTAACTAATCCACTATAGATATCTTTGACAGAAACCTTCAAGTTTATCTTTTTGCTAGCATTGAACTCGAAGATTGCATTCACATTTCCCTGATGTTCCGGCAACGGATTCTTCTTGACATTCGGTTGGGTGGTACGGAAAGAAAATGCCTTAGTATCCAACAAATTTTGGATCTTGTGCTTCAAAGTCAAACATTCATCAGTTGAATGGCCGACCTCTCCCATATGATACTCACATTTTTTGGAGGGGTCATAGTTGGAGAATTTTTCAGCATTAGGCCGCTTTGGTTCGTGGGAGATCAGTCCCTTGTTTCGGAGTATCGGTAAGACCTGAGATAGAGGGCTAGGAAGAGGAGAGAACTGCCTTTTGTTGAATTGCCGCTGTGTAGGCACTCGGCCTCCATCTTGCTGATTCCCGGGGACACGAACCATCGGAGGCTTACTAGGGGCTGGTTGCACATATGCAACATTGACTTCAGTAGTTGGTTCTTTATCTTTCTTCATGGTGAACCTTTTGCCCTGAAGAGTTGGTTCATTGAACCATCCATCCCTTAGGCCCATCTCGATCTGTTCACCCACTGGGATAAGCTGGTTGAAGTTCTCAACGTATGTGCTAGCCATCCGGTTACGGAACTCATATGGGAGAGTCTTGACGAACAACTTCATCAACTCCTTGTTTGTAGGCTCGGGAGTGATTTGAGCCGCCAAGTTTCGCCACCTTACAGCGTACTCCTTAAATGACTCACTTTTCTTCTTCTCCATCCGCTCAAGATCCTCTCGGGAAGGTGCAATGTCCATGTTGAACTTATACTGCTTTAGGAAAGCGTCAGCCACTTCATTCCAGGCATCGAGAAGGTTTATATTTTTCATTATGTACCAGTTGAGGGCGGGCCCAGTCAAGCTTGCATGAAACGATTGGATCATGAGAGGCTCATTCTTGACGTATTGGGCCATGCGTATGTGGTACATCTCGCAAATGTGCTTTTGGGCGGAAGTACCATCGTATTTCTCGAACTCCGGCATCTTAAACTTCTTCGGCACTTTGACTTTCTCATAAACCGACAAGTCGAACGGGAGTGAATTTCGTGATTCTTGCAATTGTTTCAGTTTCTCTTCAAGTTTGGCAAAGCGTTCATCTTGCTCCGCCTTAGGGACATTGTCGGGCTTAGCCTTTTCAGGCTGTGACGAACAGTGGGTCATCCTCCGGTTCCGGCATGTCATCATCACCTATTTGGGCCTTGTTCGTCTCGCTTTGGGACTACTATCTCGGGGAGAATGGGTGCAAGAGTCTGATGCACTTGGAGGGATTGCATTTGATCCGTCATAAGCTGCATGGAGGTGAGCAACTGCTGGAGTTGATTTTTCACAGCGGTCATACGATCACGCATTTCGATTTGGTCGGCCATTTTTGCTCTTGATCGTGTAATGATGGGCGAACGTGGAGGATCCGTTATCACCTAATTTGAAGAAACGGACCAAGATAAGTATCCCATATGAAATATACCGGTCCATGGCAATGGTTTAAAACTTTTATTCATTAACGGAGTTTTTGACACTACTAACAAGATAGAAGCAAGATTGATTCAAGCACTTCATTAATGAAATAGAAGCTTAAAATACCTTAAACAAACGAACTAGGAAAGTAAATGACTCAACTTCCTAAACATTAATCTAGAAATGAAACAACAAGATTGACTCAAACACTTCATCTAGCTTGATCAATATACACTCGGGACACCACTCGGCGCAATCGCTTATTCTCCTCTTGAGCTTTTTCAGCAACCCTTTTGAGGCGTTTATTCTCAGCGCGGTTGGTGATTTTCAGCGGCACCTCTGGTATCTTTGGGAGTAACTCCTCTGGAATCTTGTGTTGTTGAATGTACTTAATTGAGGCATAGTACTTCATTTCTTTGCCCTTCAACTCCTCCTCGGGCCACTTGAGTTTTCGTGGCTGGCACATATCCCACATTGATTTAATTGTGAGAATGGAATCTTCATGGCCTCGGTCTCCATCAATGAAGCTGACTCGGAGTGGATCTGCTTGCAATGCCGGGGGAAGCTCTTGCACAACTTGATACTGACGGGTTACTCTAGTTGGATAGTACTCCGTTGCTCCAGTGAATCCCAATAGAGGGATTGGGCCAACACCTCCACATGAAAGTCTCGCCACACGAACTTGGAACCACTTAGCATGCCATAGGAAACCCTTGGAAGTTGGTTTTTTCATGAAAGCTAGCCACCTAGAATAATGGTAATCCGATGCATGTTTTTGGTTGTTCTCAAATCTCATAATAGGGTGATTAGAGTTATTAACATCAAGTATAGTCATTGAACCACCAAACCCTTTTATATGAGAAAGGAACCAAATTTGTAAAAGCTCAGGAGAGGAACGGAAGGTCTTATCCCCGCTTCCTTTAAATCGAGTGAGGGAAAGAAAGGTTTCAGCCAAAATAGTGTTTACGAAATTTTTTCCTCCCAATACTTGTTCAACTAAGTGAGCCATCAAAGGGTTAATAGCATTCTTGCAATGAGGAAAAAGTATAAACCCAAAGAAAGCTAAAAGGAAAACCCTCCTCATTTGAAATGAATTGCCATTTTCAAAGCATTCTTTTAGAAAAGATAAATGACATGTATTGCGGTGAGCTTTTAAAACTTTTTTTACATTATCCTCCTTAATTCTCAGAAAATTGGATAAGGCCACAACGGGGTCTATTCCGATAGGTGGGCTAATTAATTCAGCTTTCAAAGGTTTCCCTATGGCAATACTATACTCTTCCAAGGTGGGCGTGAGTTCGTGCTTACCGCCGAAGATGAAAGTAGAAGTCTCGGGGCACCAACAATGAGCAAGTGCTTGGATGAGGCCGTCATGGATGTTGATACGCAGCAATGGAAGTAGTCGACTAATGTGTGACTCTACAAATTGACGGCCAGCTTGGTCTAACTTGTCCCACCATGCGCTAAGCTCTTCCTTTGGAGGGAGAATAATTCGAATGTCCGGTATTCCCATTGTATATTGATCAAGACCCAAGACAATCTTAATGCCATGGACCGACAAAATAATACGGTAGAGTAAGTAAATTGCAAAGGCAAGAATTTAGAGAACTTACTTTACCAATAAACAAAGGGCAATCACATAGACATGCGCATGGTAAGTGGCTCGATTTCTAGTCTATAAGGCTTAACAAAGTGAAGCCACAAGGATGATCAGACTAGCCACGGGCGTGCGGACTAAGTCGGGTCCCCATGACTTCGGCTTGGTCAAAGAGCCGACCTGGGTTGCGGGCATGCGAACCGAGGTGGGTACTCTTGACACCAGAAGAGAAACTTCGGGATTGAGATGGGCGACTCGTACCGCGGGCATGCGGTCGAAGTGGTATCCATCTCAATACCATCCTAGATGATCCTATGCGGCCCAGGTCCGGCGGCGGGTTGTGTGTGCAATAGTGTAGTGCTAGATGCAAGGCATGCACGACAATTTATATCAAGCAACACTTCATAAGTGAAAGTAAACCATACATTCCTACACCTCCCTGCAAAACAAATGTCAGCAAACACTTCCCCTTATACCTTCCATTTCGCAAGAACATTTAACACCTTAAATGTTAGGGACGTACACAGGATCCTCGCTGCCAAACAAAAATATTTTTCAAAAAGAAAATTGGCCTAAGTCCACTAAAAGTTTCAACTCAAGTCCCCAGCGGAGTCGCCAAGCTGTCGCGACCTCCCCGAAGCGGGTTTGGACCGCCTAAGGGTTTGGCTAATGGATTGCTTAGCCTAGACTTAGCTCGAGCTCTCCCAAGCCCATACCAATTCGCGACTTAGGGTTTAAGTTCTTAACATGCAATTGATTTTCAATTAGGAGTCGCCACTAATCTGTTTTTGGTGGGTCGATTAGAAACCCAAGTAAAGTAATGGGAGAATTACTTCACTCCTACGAACCGAGAGATTAAATGAGTTCGGGGACTTGGTTACACTAGACTTGTCTAATGCCCTTTCGGTACCTTTTCTTTTTTTAAAAAATGTTTTGCAGGCAGCTTGAATTGATTTTAATTTACCTCCCTAACATGTGAAGTGATCATGCGAATGCACAAACCACCAATTTAACACCCAGATAAATCAGTGAATAAATGACAGGATTACCTCATAGCAACGAAAGCATCTGCATTGTTAAATCAGAATCCACATCAACAAACCTAGATGTGATTTCTAATTAACAGGCAATTTCCATTTTTTTTTTGTTTCACTTATTAATATGCAATGCATGCTACTAACCTAGCATGGAATGGCATGACAATGTGTTCTAAACTACATGACATGAGTAAAATATTATTATTTTTTTTGTGTTTTCTTAATGAACATGCAACAATTAAATATGCAAATCAAAATGACCTAATTATAATGACGGGCAATTTTTAATTAAATGAGTCTAATTCTACATGACGTGCACATGATATTTCTATTCCTAAAAATGCAATTTATCCTAAAAATTGAGACTAATTTATCTAAAGACAAATTTTGTATTTTTCATGATATTCGAAATTAAGACAAATGCAAATATTACCTAGCTAAAGTAAAATTCCATCCAATTTAAACTTAGGATTAAGTCATGCTAAATCCTAATTTAAACTAAGACGTTATTTTAATCTAGCATTTTCTAACCTAAGATGCAAATTGGTCTAATCTTAAAATGAGACATGTAATTCTATTCTAAAATGCATGATGAATTTTTATGGAAATTCGTAATTAAAAAAAACACCAAAAAAAAACACTAGAGTGAAAATTAAAGGGACACGTTATCTCTTCTAAAGCATGCATTTTTAAAAAAAACCTATTATGCAACCTACAAAAAAAAAACTAGCATCCTAAATTAACTAATTTTTCTTGGGATTTTTTTATTGTAAAAATTTAAAATCAAAAATCCTATTCTAAAATGACACGTGCAATTCTTAAAAAAAACTAATATCTTGAATGCATTTTTTTTTTGGATTTTTTTTTAACAAACGAAATAACTAAATACGCTAGCCCTAACCCTAATCTAACTTGCATTTTTTTTGAAGTTTTTTTTTATGCAAAAACAAAAGTTAATTCAAATAACCCAATATCCAATCCAATCAATATAAGATTAATACCCAAAATTGATGAATCATATCTCGCGCATGAGATCGGATTGATCAATTTTAAATTAAATCGCGAATCAAATCTCGGGCATGAGATTGGATTGTCGGTCTTTGTAAGAGATCGTGAGTCGGATTTCGGGCGCGAAAATCGGACTCCTAATCCTTAATTTGAGGGGTTATTTCACATTGGAATTTCAAACATGCATTAATGAATAAGCACACTAAGAAACTATATAAAAACGAACTACAAACTATAAAAAATAAAGATAAGATAATAATAATAATAAAAAAAACTACCTAATCCCCTTTTGTCTTTTTCTTCTTCTTTTTTTTTTTTGGTTTTCTTTTTCCCACGCACTGGTTTGTTCGTGGGTCTCCAAGGGGAAGCCGGTCGTCAGTCCGGAGGGGCAGATCCGGCGTTCGGGACTCCGGCGAGGACCGGTGGCAGGTGGACCGGTGAGGGGGTCCGGCAAGGGCGGCGGGCGGCGGAGCACCAGCAGCAGGTCGCGGGTGGTGATCTTCAGCTCTGGGCAGCGTCGGCGTGGGCTAGGCGCTGAACTCGGGCACCGTGGGCGGATCGCGGACAGGGCAAGGGAAGCAGCGTCGCCGCGGATCGGTACGGCGGTAGCTTCGCGGACGGAGCGGTGGCGGAACGGCGATGCGGCTGGGTCACGCGGCGGTGCGAGCGCAGCGCGGGTGAGAAGGAGCCGGCGGTCGGTTGCAGAAGCGGGGCAGCGAGCGTGGGTTGCTGGGCGTCGGGTCGTCCGGCTGCTGGTGCTCCGGCGAGGAGGTACCAGCCTCCGGCTGCAGGGCGGCGACCGGCACGGGGGACGAGCGGGGGTTCGGTGGCTGCGATGCGGTGGGTTCGGCTTCTGGGTCTGCTGCTCGAAGATCACCTCCCCCGCGACATGAGGAGCGGCACCGGTTTTATATGGGGAAGATGAACAGTCTCCTCTGTTCTGTTCTCTGCTCTGCTTTTTTTTTTTCCTTTTCTTTTGCTTTTTCCCCCTTTTCCCCCTGCTACACGACTTCACCCTCTGCTCTACTTTTTTTCTCTTTTCTTCAAAGTACTTTTCCTGTTTTTGTTTAGATCTTGCACCTGATTTGTTTCTTTTTTTTTTTTTTTATTTCTCTGACAAACCCCTATTTTTTAATCCCCCCACCTTTCTCTCCGCTTGCGTGCACGAAGGAGAAGCCTTCCACCATTTTTTTTAAAAGACCTCGTCAGTGAACTTTCACTCCCCTCACGAGACCTCCGAAATGAATTTTATTTTTCCCCCGATCTTCAGCAAGGCAAACGCCTGTCCCATTTCGTGCGTGCATGGTGATGCATTAATGAGGAGGTTTCTTCTTGGTGTTACTAAAACTGACATATTGTATAATATTATGGATATATTATAATAACACAATATGGGCATATTATATAGTATGTTGTGAGCGGCTTTTGCTTCTTGTTGTCCTCTTAGTACCGATGCAAATGCGACTACATGAGATGCAATTTTAATATTTTTTCTCAGGGGTTAAAGATTAATCCCTAAATTTTTATGCAATTAATTACTAAATGATTAGTCAAAATTTAGGTGTCAACAAATCTATTTTACTTTTTTCCAAGCGTATCTAAGTTAATTTTTTATTTTTGAATTTTTACCTAATTTAAAAGCTTTTTTAAGTGGTTTTTACTTTTTGCCTTTTATTGAAATTTTGCAACACGTGTAATATGAATTTTTTTAAATGATATTGTAAAGTCCATTACAACGCTTCTTTTAATATTAATTTTTTTGAATGATCACTTCAATACTATTTTTTATTAAAAAAATCACTTTAGTGCCATTGTTGATTTGCGTGATTGAAAAATCCAACGTAACAATTTTTTAATTTTAATTATTTGATGCGGCTCGATGCGGCTCGCCAGCAAAGTGAGCCAGCATAATTGGTGTTAACATTTTTGTTTGTCTCAAATTAAAGAATTGGAGCTAAATCACAAATATTCTTCAAACCATAACTCTAAATCGAGAAATTCGGGCAAAAGGGAAGGCAACTACATACAAAAGAAGCTAAAAGGGCGATTTTTGTTGCAGATCACTTGCTTTCCAAAAATCCTAGAGTAAGACCCATGACATGTGGCAAGCATTGAATGAAGTGTTCCATTGTCTACTTGGCAAGACAGACCTATTTTATGTTTTCTCTAGATTTACACGTGAGCACGGCTCTGAAGGGAGCTTTGTATGTCCAACGGTTGTGATCTTCTCGGATTTTCCCTTTTCCCCTTCAATCAGACCCACTGTAGTTTTTTTTGGGAGTTGATATACATACTCTCGACGGTATGTGGACCGACAAATTGTCTTGAATTTTCATAGCTACGTAGTTTTTACTAGGGGTGTGCATGGTTCAGGTGGGCAATTTCCAACCTAGGACCAGGAATCGCCCACTAAAAACCGGTTCCGAAAAATTGGAACCGGGAACCGTCCGCTAATTGCATGAATCCATCCAGGAATTGGACTGCTAGTCCGATCCAGTTCCCGAGTGGATCCATAAAACCGGTCCAACCTCTGTGCCTTCCCCTTTTCGCCCTCCTCACATCTACTTATTCTAGCTCTCTTGACCATGGTAGCTTTATCCTCTTCAAGTACTAGTGCGATGGCGGCAGTTGCGACCCTTGCGCCGCTTTCGTCCCAACCACCGCCACCATCTTCGCCACTGCCTCCATCATCTCCCGCTCCTCCCTCGAGACTGACAATGATGAGGACAATGGGGATGATGAGCCATTCTTAGACTTGGAGTTCGCCCTTGTCCCCGAAAATGAGGACGATAGGGGGAGGCCCAAGGAGGGGGAGGAGGAAGAGGGGAGGTAGAAGCGAGACGAGCCCAACAACAAAGAGGACGGTAGTGACAGTGAATATGAATGTGGCGACAAGGATGGCGATGACATGGAGAGAGAGTTCAAATTTGAGGGGGAAAAAGAGAATCAACTCACTGTTTCGCCGAGTTCAGACTGGGACTCGAAGAGAGATGAATAGATCTAGAGGTAAATTGGAGAAGAAGAGAGAGCTTGGGGAGATTTTGAACTAAAAGAGACGAGATAAAGTAAGAGAGTAGTGAATTGAGATAAGATAGTGATTGGAGTCTTAAACTTTAGATTTGCTAATTTCAATTTTTTTCTAATATTAAAAATTAATATATTATTATATTATAATCGGTCCGGTCTGGGTGGGCGGGTGGGCGGATTCACTCATGAAATCAAGAACCGAACCGATAACTACCGATTCCCATAAATTGGAATTGGAAACCAGACCGGTTACCCTTAAGAACCACCGGTTCTAGGCGGTTTCGGTCCTGTTCCAGGCAGTCCAAACGGGTCTCGGTTCTTTTGCACACCCCTAGTTTTTATGATAACATTTTTTATTGTGACATTGATTGCAAACTTGAGTTTTGGATTATCCCAAGTCTCAAAGTAATGATTTCTTATTTAACATAAGCTAACACTCTACATGATTTGAAATTTTCAACCTATCATCTCTAGTATATATTGAATTTTGACTATGATATGGACCTAACTAATAAATTGGTTTGTCAATTATTAGTCACATGTTGTGTCCATAACATAGTCAAGCCTAGGAATCCTCCGTGCGATTCTATATTACACAAACCCTAAGGGGAAGATGAACAAAGATGCATGAAGTACAATGCCTGACAAGCTATGGGTTCCATATCATCGACCTTTCAATAATTAAAGTTGTCCTTTCATTAATGAAGATAAAAGATAGATGAATGGCAAAAACAAAATGTAGATAGATGAATGGCAAAAACAAAATGTAGGCAATAAAAATCCGGACGAGATCCACCACCCTCTTGCGTTACCATCGCCTTTACACCCTCATCCATAACCTCACCTCAAATCCATCCATGCATGTTTTCTTGTCCATCGGTGTGGTAGTTACCCACGTCTTCACATTGTCCGACCTCCCTCACCAGCTTGGTAAGCCGGTCCATTCAGTTCCTCATAACTTCATATGAATCGAAAGTTGATTGTATGTAGTATACTTCGTAAAAAAGCCAAAGAGATCTAAATTGGTGCCAACGTGAGGGCCTTGAACATATCCAGGCCGTCGATTCCCGTGATAGAAACAAGATTATTTGCATTTGAATGCACTTAAAAGTGCATAAAAGGGAAGTCTTGATGTCCGATCAAATGGTGGACCCTGGAAACGCTTGCTCCCGAAGGCAACGGGGTCAGCATAGCTCAGTCATGGAAGTGGCATTGTACCGTGCAGAGTTGTTGAGATTTTATTCTTTTTCCGACTTCATCGGTGAGACACCCCAAGTCATTCCATTTTGAAGAAACCACCAAACACATCACAGCCCTGCAGCTCCAGAGAAACGCGTTCTCTTGGTCGGGGGAGCTTCAGGAAGAACGCGTGGACTCCGGGCCGGGGAATTTGTTCATAAAGGCACGTCATTTACGAAAGAACACCAACAACGATCTCCGACAAAGGACTTCGAGGGAGCCGCTAAACCTCTGTACGTTATTAAAACTTTTTATCTTTCTCAAACGAAAGCCCTTCTCGCAATTCGGCTTCCGAAAGGACGCATTCTTGCTATTGTTTCTCAGTTGGTTTCTTGTTCTTCATTTTGTTTCTTTTTTCTTTTTTGGTTCTTTGGCAGATTCAGCAATGGACTCGATTTGGCGAACTTGGCCCTGTCCTCCGGTATTCTTTTCAATTCATGGGCTGCAATCTCTGAACTCCAGTCCCAGATTGACTGCGATCACCAAAGCCCGCCATCTTCTGACACAGTGAAAATTCAAGAATTTGAGCACCCTAAATACAAAATCATTGCTTTTGTGACCCCACCAGTTATTACCAGTTATCTCCAAGAAGAGAGCGGTTTGGTCCCTTATTCTTCATCAGAGGCGTCTGAGTTTAAGTTTCTCTGCTCCAAGAAGAACTCGTCTTTTTCCATAAACAAAGCTGTGATTTCTCTGTTCAACTCTCTCTAAGATAAGCTGTCTCCCCTGAAAGCTCAGGTAATACCTTTTATCTTTCGTTTCTTTTCAAGTAATCAATGAGCTCTAGTTACTAAGTTTGAAGGTCAATGAGTTTTGCTTAGTCACTGCTTCTAATCATAACAAGTTGGTCTCAGATCTTGGAATTAGGTTGGGTTCCTGCTCCGATAATTGCTTCACTGATTATCATTTTGAGCTGTTTCTTCACATAATATTAGCTTTATTTGATTGAAAAGTGGATCATCCCCCTTTTGCTTCTTTTTGGCAAAATGCCTGCTGATGAGCAGTCGGTTAATTGTCTGAAAAGCTCCTCTAGCATTGATGGCCCATTGCCTTTTCCATTCTTTTTTAGTTGGGTTGACCTTAATCCTATTCATGGCTGAAGATAGGAACAAAAAAAGTTTCCAGTTAATCTTAAGCTAGGATCAGGGAATTCATGGGGACCAGCTTCAAATCTTGCTCGATGTTGCTTATCAAAACTAGCCAGAGAGTAAGGAAGCAAGTCATCGTGAATTTCCTAATCTTAGTGTCAATTGTCAATCTCCTTCCTTTGACTGACTGTCGAGGTGAACTTGAGTCTGGTGTGCAAAAGTTGGTGCGGGAATTTATCTGACTTGGCCACGGTATCTGTTGAGAGCACTTTTAATTACAGCAACCCTATCAATATGCCTCAGCTTTTGGCAGTTTGATCATGCAGCGTGCTTGTGAATTCACTCATGAAAAAATTACCAGTGCTTTGAAACCAGTAAATCTTATGGTTTAATTTGTGAATTCCTTTATGAGATTGATGATTGTATCGTGAGGAATTGTGAGGTGTGAATTATTCAGTACAGTTGGTAGTTGGGAAATAGTGATAGTATTTGAGTGATTCGAGTGTTTTTATCGTTTTAGTGGCCGGTTTTGTTTATTTTGTTATGCAAGTGCTTGTTTTTTTGCAATAATGTCAAGTGGGAAATAGTGTAATTACGTTTGCAAAACTGGGGACACATGTGCAAGTAATAAAATCCGATTGGCCCCCATAGACTCGTGTATGTCGATGCTCATCCTGCTTTGATGCAGGTTGCAACTTCCTTCGAGTCTATTCCACACGTCATAACTGGAGATTGTTTGGGTGGATTCATTGCCTCTCTTTGCACACGTCATAATTGGAGATTGTTTGGGTGGATTCATTGCCTCTCTTTGCACGTTGTGGCTTCTATGTACACTTGATTCAGCAACCACAAAGCGTCCACTTTGCATCACATTCAGTTCGCCCCTCATTGGGGACGGTAGCTTCCAACAGGCCATATCGCAACATTCAACCTGGAGTACTTGCTTCTTGCATGTGGCTCATAAGGATGACTGTTTCCCTAAACTCTTTCACCTGTCAACCATGGAGCAAAGTCTACAAACCTTTTGGTACATTTCTTGTGTGTTCTAAATCGGGTGGTGCATGTTTCAAAGTCCCTAATTCCATAATTCAAGTCCTTGCCCCCGGGAGTCCGGAAAGTGCCCAAATCGTCAATTACAAGAGCATCATTAAATGTCGGCGATTGATTTGCAAGAACCATTCTGCAGTTAATGTGCCTGATACTGATTCATTTAAAGCTAGGATAACTGCGCAAGTTGTAGCAATTATGCAAATTCAGGTAACTATTTATTGTACCTTCTTTTTGCGTACGTGTTCTCAGTACATCTCATAAGGAATTTCACAATTGTTCAAGTTGAAACCAGAAGGATAATTGCGCTTTGCCGTTAATGAAATGTATCCGTGCTTTTAGCTTCACATATTTAACCAGGAAAATTTGCTCCACTTAAGTAGTCCCTTATGAATGCTTTCCTTTACCCTTTGGAAGGTCATTTACTGAACTCTCATTGTCATGGTAGCCGCAGAATATGGATATTGATACTCTGTTGAGAGGGATTGTCAAGTCTGAAAAAGACAGACTAGGACAAAATAATCAAGCATTTATTCCTGCAGAGTGTTTGAATGACATGAAAGTTTGCCTGGCTAATTTGGAATAGTACAAGAAGAAATGTGAGAACGATGGCCAGGGTTTTGGTTACTAGACAGCTTCAAGAATAAAATGGCTATGTGGGACCATGTAGCCGTCGAGTTTATGAGAAAGCTCACCGATTACTGGAAACGCGTGGTTGAAGAAGTGGAGAAGCGGCCTTAGAGAGAGGGAGCAATGCTTTGCTCCAAGTCCGCTGGCTCTTTGGAGGGACAAATTACCGGAGGATGGTCGTCGAGTAATGTAAATGGGGCAAAAGAGGTTACATATCTTAGGGGAGATCCCCACTTATAGTACTCGGCTATGTGGAGCGGTTCGACCATCCTCCGGTAATTTGTCCCTCCAAAGGGCCAGCAGACTCGCACCATTGCTCCCTCTCTCTGAGGCCGCTTTCCACTTCTTCCACCACGTGTTCCCAGTAATCAGTGAGCTTTCTCATAAACTTGACGGCTACATGGTCACACATAGCCATTTTATTCTTGAAGCTGTCATAGTAACCAGAACCCTAGCCATCATTCTCGCATTTTTTTTCTTGTACCATTCTAAATTAACTAGGCAAATTTTCATGTCATTCAAACGCTCTGGAGGATTAAATGCTTGATTATTTTGTTCTAGGACGTCTTTTTCAGACTTGACAATCCCTCTCAACAGAGTATCAATATCCATATTCTGCGGCTATCATGACAATGAGAGTTCAATAAATGACTTCCAAAGGGTAAAGGAAAGCATTCATAAGGGACTATTTAAGTTGAGCAAATTTTCCTAGTTAAGTATGAAGCTAAAAGCACGGATACAATTCATTTTGGTTTATGTGGCAAAGCGCAATTATCCTTCTGGTTTCAACTAGAACAATTGTGAAATTCCCTTTTGAGATATACTGAGGCCATGTACGCAAAAGAAGGTACAATAAATAGTTACTTGAATTTGCAGAAGGCCAATTGCTGCAACTTGCGCAGTTATCCTAGCTTTAAAAGAATTAGTATCAGGCACATTAACTGCAGAATGGTTCTTGCAAATCAATCGCCTTTCAAGACATTTAATAATGCTCTTGTAATTGACGATTTGGGCACTTTTCGAGCTCCTGGGGGGCAAGTACCTGAATTATGGAATTAGGGGCTTCAAACCATGCAGCACTAGATTCAGAACACAAAAAAAAAATGTACCAAAAAGGTTTGTATAGACTTTGTGTTGGAGAAAACTCCTAGATGTTTTGAATTTGACAAAACTTATCCAAGTTCTATTCTGAAGATTGACAGACTTCTGTGTCAAAGTCTGTCTTATAACATAAGTCTGCCCATTTTGACAAATTCTAGACTAAACACAAGTGAAGAATGAAGACTTTACCAGACTCGAGATTATCTTTCTTTCTTCAAAGATTCGGTTTATATAGGATATATATGGTTTTCTGGTTGAAAATATCACCTATGAGATTTGTTATCTTTATTGGAATCAATTTAGATACATCAAATCATTTCGGAATGCAAGTTATTTTGGAAAGAATCTACTTATGAAAATCAAGATTCTGATTGTATAGGCAAACGAGATTGATGGGCTTTCATCACAATCTTCAAACGGCTCAAGATCTTTTTGATTGATTCTATCCAATGGGTTGATTGGAAGAATTCCTTTGGAAAGTGCCAATGGTTGAGAAGACATGAAGAAGAAGTATTTAAGGAGGCCTCTCCAGTTGTTTGACAGTGTTTGTGAAAGAAAAATTCCAAAGTCTGAAACTTCCATTTACTTGTTATTCCTTACATTGTGCTCAAATTTGTACTCAAAAGAAAGAGACGTGACTTCATGAGAGCAGCAAAGACTTATCGAGATTGCAAGATTGTAAATTCTCTTTTGATTCATAGTGGAAATCTGCCAGAAGCCTGTCAGCATGGAGAGTGAACGTAGGCTTGATTTAAGTCGAACCACTATAAACTTTGTGTCTATTTTTCTCTTCTCTAAACTACTTTACTTTACTTTACTTTATTTGCTACAATATACTTCTGTGTTTTGGAATAGCTGTTAAAGTCTATTCATTCTGTAAAGTCTGTAGTCAACCAAACTCAGGTTAAAAGTAAAGTTTTTCATTGCATTTCACAAAATCTGTTTTCACACCGATTTACCCCCCTCTAGGTATTTTTACTAGCCCTTTCACTTTGCTCCATGGTTCACAGGTGAAGGAGTTTAGGGAAACAGTCATCCTTATGAGCCACATGCAAGAAGCAAGTACTTTGAGTTGTTGCGATATGGCCTGTTGGAAGCCACCGTCCCCAATAAGGGGCGAACTGAATGTGATGCAAAGTGGACGCTTTGTGGTTGGTGAATCAAGTGTATGTAGAAGCCACAAAGTGTAAAGAGAGGCAATGGATCCACCCCAAACAATCTCCAGTTATGACGTGTGGAATAGACTCGGAGGAAGTTGCAACCTGCATCAAAGTAGGATGAGCATCGACATACACAAGTCTATGGGGGCCAATCGGGTTTTATTACTTGTACGTGTCCCCAAATCAGTTTTGCAAACGTGATTGCACTATTTCCCACTTGACATTATTGCAAAAAACAAGCACTTCCATAATAACATAAACAGAACCGGCCATTAAAACGATAAAAACACTCAAATCACTCAAACACTATCATTATTTCCCAACTACCACCTATACTCAATAATTCACATAGAATTTAGACCTCACAATTCCTTGTGATACAATCATCAATCTCATAAAGGAATTCACAAATTAAATCACAAGATTTATTGGTTTCAAAGCATTGGTAATTCTTCATGAGTGAATTCATGAGCACGCCGCACGACCAAACTGCCAAAAGCTGAGTCATATCGATAGGGTTGCTGTAATTAGAAGTGCTCTCAACAGATACTGTGGCCAAGTTAGACAAATCCCGCACCAACTTTTGCATACCAGACTCAAGTTCACCTTGGTAGTCAGTCAAAGGAAGGAGATTGACAATTGGCACTAATATTAGGAAATTCACGGTGACTTGCTTCCTTATTCTCTGGCTAGTTTTGATAAGCGACATCAAGCAAGATTTGAAGCCGGTCCCCATGAATTCCCTATCCTAGCAGTATGCTTAAGATTAACTAGAAACATTTTGTTTTGTTTTGTTTTTTTTTTTTCCTATCTTCAGCTATGAATAGGATTAAACCCATCCTGCGGTGGACGCGTTGGTTCGCGCCCTATCCCCTCATCCAGGAGAGGAGGGGGTTCAAAACTTCGCACCCCCATTGCGCAACTAAAGTTGAGTGCCATGGGAGGTGGGTTCCTGCGCTAGTGCTCCCCCTGGTTTACGTTACCGGCTGTACGGTGGTTTCAAGGTCATAAAAAAAAAAAATAGGATTAAGGTCAACCCAACTAAAAAAGAATGGAAAAGGCAATGGGCATTAATGCTAGAGGAGCTTTTTAGAAAATTAATTGACTGCTCATCAGCAGCCATTTTGCCAAAAAGAAGCTAATATTATGTGAAGAAACAGCTCAAAATGATAATCAGTGAAGCAATTATTGGAGCACATGTATGTATTGCAGGAACCCACTTCAATAAGACCTAATTCCAAGATCTGGAACCAACTTGTTGTGATTAGAAGCTAAGCATAACTCATTGACCTTCAAACTTAGTAACTAGAGCTCATTGATTACTTGAAACGAAACGAAAGATAAAAGGGTATTACCCGAACCCACTTGTACTTTTAAAGTCATTTGTTGATGTAGCAATGCCCTATTAAAAATTTTATGTCCCTCCTAAGGTCAAAATTTTATGTTCCTCTTAATGAAATTCCATAACCATTATTGGTGGTGTTTAAACTGCAAAATATACTTAATGGGATCACCTATATAAGTGTGGAGTGAAGCTGCTCCTATGAGAATTATTGGCGATAATCTTTAGAGCACTTATGAATAAACTAAGCACGCGCATGGCCTATTAGCGCAAAACCGTGTTGAACAACAAAGTTTGTGAGAATGTGATGTGATTGATGAAAATTATAATTCACAAAAAGAAATTCTTAGTTCATAGAAGTTTCAAACTTTACCGATAATTTCATTAATTATATTTCATTCTTTCTAGGGCTGGTTCATAGCCTAACAAGCACGAGTTCCGATGCATTACTCTCTAATAACCCAGCATTATTCTATTTTTCTTTTCAAACTTTTTGAAATATGTGGGAGATTGTTAGATATTTCAGCAGTTTTGAAATATTTTTTAGAAATGATGACCATCATGAAAGCCATCATTTTGGTAATGACTTTCTAATGGCATATAACGGCTTTCTAACGATCGTCGGCTTTGTAACTTCTGATTTATTACTTCATAAACTCTTCATTATTTTTTAATGGTCATCTTTTTAATTACCAATTGATTTATGATAATTTCCTAATGGCTTTCTCTTTCTCTTATTTAAATATAAATTAAACTTCAAATCGCAATATTTGAAAATACACTGTTTTTTTTTTTAAAAGTGGGGGTTAAATCAGACAATTTCCTAACGGCTTTCTCTTTCTCTTATTTTTTTTTTCGTTTTTCTTTTCTTTCCTTCCTCTTTTTTCGATACTCCGTGGGTAGTTTAGGCGACGACATGGAGGCTAGTGATGGTCGACAACCTTGCTTATTGGTTGGTGAGGGCCTATGTACCCTAGCTAAGATAGGCAAGAAAGTCACAGCCCTCACCTGGATTTAGGTGAGGGCCCGATGCGTCACTTGTGGCCAATGAGGGCTATGACACCTTCGCTTAGACAATGTGAGGGTTGCTACGTGTGGCCTACAATGGTCAGCTGTCGTCGTAGTTGGAAAAAAAAAAAAAGAGAAGGAAATAAAAGAAGAAAAATAAAAGAAAAGGGAAACAAATTTAAAAAATTATTTAGGCATGTCACATAAAATGGCTAGAGTCAATGTCAGTGATTTCTGGAAAAAAAAATTAGCCAAATGGACTCAATTAGCTTACATGCAAAATATCGATAGCTGAATTGATTCAATTGAAAAGTTTATCACTAAATTGATACCAATTCAATAGGTTTTTAAATTTTTTCCAATATTATGCAGTTGGATTTGTTTTCACTTTTTATCTTAAGAACAATTGTCATCTCGGTGGTTAGGGCTTGGTACCCCATCCGCAAGGGGAAGGGTTCGAGACTACGTGTCCGCGTTGCTTCACAAAACGCTTGATTCACCTGTGCCTGGGTCTGTGGTGGTGGCCCAGTCACCCCAGGGTTTACTTTCCGCCACGAAGCGGCGCACGGAGGTTCCCTGGGTCACCAAAAAAAAAAAAAAAACAATTGTCATCTTAGTAATATTTTCTATAGAACCACAACCTCAACAATTTGCAGCAATAGGTCAAGATAATGTTTCTGATCACCAACTTAGAGATTAGTAACTTAGTAAGAGACCAAAATCTGAAACGCTTGAATCCTTTTAAGTTAATGGATATCTCGTCCTAAAATACTGTTATACTCGACCAAACCAATCTAAAAGCTAAAAGATGAATAAACTTTCTCATTCTAGTGTACACTTCCCCTACAACTTCCAAAGAGAAGAATCTGAAACAACTGCTCAACTTCAAATGCTAACAGATAATAACTCGATGGAACTGGGCAAAGAGCAGGAAACAGCTGTTTAATGGTTAAGCCGGACAGTATCAGTCCATTTCATTGGTCAGCAATAATCGAACATAATCGAAAGAAACATCCCAACCTACCAAAGATAACCACTTTGGCCATCCTTGTTCTCCGCTTTCATCTCTCCAGTGGGTCACGTACCAGAAAGATCCATTCTATCGAACCATGAACAGCTGCCAAATCAAGAAGCTTCTCCTTAGCTCACTTTTTTAACTCGATTTGCCAATTTCCATCTTGTTCTCGATTGCCTTTTGACCATGATATACGAAAGAATCTAGGATGCCTGAAACCGTGAAAACACCTGGAAAACAAAAACCTAATATCACAAATCCATCTGAAACATCTGAAAGGAATTTCACGTAGGTTAGCTTGGACATTGGCACTATAAGTTCAATGTCTTCAAAGTAATGGTAAGATGAGTACAATATTAGACTGGTATACTGATGGTAAATCAGGAAACAAGACGTGTATGAGAATTGAAAACTAATGAAAAGAAAATTTGGTTACTGAAAATTTATTAAGCATAAGCCAGTAGGCCATTCAGCATCTTAAAAGTCATGGTGACACAAGGACAAATTAAACTGGTACGATGAGCCATACTGAACAAGTGATCATTGTCTCATAAATTACTCTTCTCAGAGTTTCTTTTTCTTTTTGGGATTTAAATGAGTCCTCAAACAAAGATGTTTAAATGATTATGGACCATGACAAGGTGAGTTTACTGGGACCCTCCTGCTTATATGCAGTACTAAAGCGTAATCTTTCAGCCAACCCATAAAAAGGGCAAAAAAAAGAAAGTTTTCTTCCTTCATTTAATCTACCTCAAATAAAAGAGACAATTGAAGAGGCAATTTCGTCTTGATAGAGATTTTAAATGTTAAGGGTTTTTCAAGGTACCTCCAACAATAGCGCACATATTCGTTAGGAAGTGTGAGAATGACACATGTTCCTCATTAAAGGTCACCTGCACAATGAAACCGAGTGCCAATAGAGTTTTGTAAATTAACTAAGAACTGCTTTGATTTTTTGTTAGCAGCCATTTAGCATTAAAACTTCATAGTGAAACTTCAACAAACAAGAACCGGAAGTAGCAACTTAATTGGAGAGAGGTCATTAAAGAAGAAAACTCCTGGCATTGACTGAAGCTTTCCTAGGTCTGCATTCCTGAAGTGTTCTGTTACCGAGAACTACGACATAAACAAAAAGGATTCTGAGTGTTACACTGAGTACATAATGCACCAATGAAACACTACCGAGTTGTTTTCATTTGTTATCAATGACCTGAGTTGACTGGATAGGGTGCCCGCTCATATCTGTGTAAACAGTTGGCACCACCTGCATAACAGATGGCACATCTTCATGTAATGCAAAGAACTAAAGATTTCTAATGGGCTTTCAACCTGCAAAATCTCTTAAGAAAATGCTAAAGTGTTTGGCAAATAATTTAAAATAACTTTCACCCAAATGTTGGCATTGAGAATGTTGAAAGCCTAATACTATTTCCACCCAGCATTCTGCCAGCATTTTGAAGTAGCATTTGTGGAATGCCGAAACAAGGATTCAATTTTTTTTTCCTTTGAAAACTACCCTCACTAGTTCTTTGGTTTTCCAATTTCGCCACTCCTTCTAACTATTCATATTCTTCACAAGAGGGCGGCTAGCAAAGGGCCAGCGAGTGGCTAGCGAGTGTCGCGTGACTCAGGTGACCTCCACCAAAGGTCACATGACCTTAGGCGACAGTCACCTAGGTCTTGTGTGACCCTCACAACCCAAGTAGTGGCTACCTATGTCGTGGCGTGACCCCTGCTGAGGGTCGCCTGAGGTCATGCAACCTCAAGCAGCCCTTGCCTAGGTCTCGCACAACCCTCACCAGAGGTCATCTGAGGTTAGGCGACCTCAGCTAACAATGGCTGAGGCTAGATGTTGCTCATTGGGCGATTGTAGCGTTTTCCCGACTCCAGCAAAGGGCTTCAACTCTTTTTTAATAAAAAAAATATATAAAAAAAAATATAGTGAAAGTTCATAGCAAAAGTTTTTTCCCAAAACACTACTTCAACCTAAAGTTCATATGTTAAGTGTTTTTACCAAATACAATTTACATTTCTCTAAAGGATTATGGGTTTCAGCATTTGCATTACACGCAAACCTATTTGCAAAGATGAACCAAACTTATCCTTAATAGATTGTATATGTATGGTAACTCAATTCCCACAATTGGAGAGTTGCCCTCTTTAACTTGATGTGGTTGTAATTGGCACGCTTTTAACGGTCATGAGTTTATTTTACAACTTAGTTATAATAAAAAAAGTGATGTTATAATTTATTTGAAGCGGTCAACTATGATGGTTTTGTTATACTTTATAAATCGCTAAGTTATTTTTGTCGTGATATTAACCAAGTATAAACAATAATGTAGAACAATGGAATCCGACTTATGAATAGCATAACAAGACCTCATCTGTCCAATGTGGAGCTCTTGATATTACAAACTCTTCATAGGTTGAAGAGGAAAACAAACTTGAATATGAAGTGCTGTGGTGGGAGAGCTATGTCACGGGCTGATTGATTGGGATCGTGACCATGCAGCGACTCAGGCAATTTTGGATCGCCTAAGTCAAGCCTTGCTCGATCAATTGCACACTCGCTCGCTTTACCCGGATCGTAGAGAGATTGGATGGATGGGGGATGACACCCCTTCTTATACTAAAGGCCCTTAGATTACATCCGTTGATTGACTTTTTATCCAACGGATGAAATCGCACTGTCAAACATATCGACACTAATGATAGCTACCAACTACAGGAGACTTCTAGAATTTGGCGTAATGACCGTATCGCCCGCCTTTAGAAAGTTCTGAAATGAGTCTTGTCGGGAATCCAATGATCGCAAGAGGTCCTCCGCGGCAAGGCACAATCCTTTAGCTCCAGAAACCTCTTGGTCGTGACAGCTACACCGACGACCAACCATTTCAGATCATTTTGTGAATGTTACCTGAAGGTTCTTCATTTTAGATAGTCTTTGAATTTGACAAGAAAAATTAGTTGCTTCTAGTTTAAAGGGATTCATGTCATTTTGGAGGACCTAAGAAAGAGAAGGAAAATCGTGGGTTTTGACATGGTAAGATGCAAAGTTTATTGAAGAGTGGCTGTTTTAATGGATTGATGGTGATGAATCACCCAAGGGCAAGAATCACCCTTTGGAGGCAATTTGATGAAAAGGAGCATATTGAATTCTTAGGTCATTCTAGTTAATCGAAAGGTGGAGGGAACTACCATGACCACAAGGTCAAACCCTTATTTAGAACTACCATGACCACTTTAGCTCATTATTTGAAACTTTATGTCTACTTCAAGTCTTTATTTGACACAACATCCATCTCAGATTTTCTTTGGAATTTTCCCTTATATTTATGCATACTCTTCAAGTGTCATTAATAGCTAACTAATGGTGGTATTTATGTGAATTTATCACTTGTCAATACTTATTTATTCATCGGAGTTCCCTGGTGATGGGACGGTATAACAATGATTTTATTCGGGGATTATTGTTGGGTCCTACTCGAACCTCGTTGGGAATTTTGTGATGAATTCCAAGTGACTTCCGTAAATTCAAATTCCAATTGGCTGTATTCCCTGGCAGCCAATATAATGTCCTCCTGTAAGTCTTCAGAGACGGATTTTCCACAATGTTTTCTTTGCTTCCGACATTCACCGTCGCCTTCCATACTGACCTAAAAAAGGCAAAAGCCAATCGATTTTTCTCTGGCCTGCTTTCCATGAATTTTAAAGTTTCAAATCCAGTTAATGTTGAAGCCGAGTCTTCTCACCAAGTCTATAAATGCTCCAAACTTAGCAGATAGAGCCATACACCATGTCTTGTAGATTGTTCACTTTCTGCCCGCCAAGGCTATCGACAGATCTTGACAATACCATGTCCCATGCCCCATGCCCCATTCACCACTTGCATTTGGGTCCTTGAAAGTGCATTGAATACAGAACGCGCAAAGGAGCTCACGGCCTTCGCCAATACCAATTTGCGTTTGCTCCTTTATGATGTACGATATTCTTCTATTCACAGTACCAAAAAAGAATCAGAGTACAAAAAAGAATCCCAGCATATTCACAGTAAGATGTACATTAATCAACCCCCAAATGTTATAAATCTATTCACAGTCCAAAAAAAGGAATCCCAAAATAAATAAGATATACATGTCATCCACACTCACTACAAAGAAGATATGCTCTTTTTATCTGAATACATGTGAAACCCTAATGAATAAGGTCCTGACACGAGACCATGCTACGAATGATGCCTGTCATTATCTTGTACCTTCTGTGCGTTGGACATACGCTGCTCCTATGGACGGTGTCTCGAGTTTGAACACACTACATCGAAGATCAACATGATCTCCATGGGCTCTAAAAGGAAGAAATCATGATTGTTTTGGCGCAGGGGGTTTCAATCACTTCCGGTTCGAAACATGAGATATTTTTAGGGTTTTCTCACGAAAAAATTATCAAAACAGTCATACATTTATCGCAATATTTATCACAATATTTACAATTCAATCCTAAACGTTATTTTGTCAATTCAATCATAAACATTTTGCATTTATATTAATTTAGTTCATCCAACCAATTTTAATCGTTTGACACTGACATTGACGTCAGCCATCCAACCAACATTGACATGTCAATTTTTTAAAACTTTTTATCTTTTCAATTTTTACTTTTTCTCTCTTGTTTATTTTCTCTTTTCTTCTTCTGTCAAACTAGCCAAAGGCTCGACCTCACCGGCCACTCAAGTGGTGAGGGCAAGGGCGAGTCTCACCATCGTCCTTGTTGTCATAGTGCTAGCTGAGGTCTTGCCCACCTAGATCTGAGCTTGCCCTCATTGTCACAACCGAGGTCTCGCCCAGCCAAATCTAGGCAAGCTTAACCTCGCCCAATGACGACAAGGCTCGCCCTTGCCACCCTAGTGGTCAATGAGGGCAACCTTGCCGACCCTAAAAAAAATAAAAATAAAAGAGAATAAATTAAAAAGATATGAAAAAAATTAATTAAATTATTGACACATCGGCGTCAATCACCATCCACATCAGCCAGCCAAAATTGAACGGATGGATTGATTTGGCAAAAATACAAAAAATTTAAAACTGTTTTGATAATTTTTCCGTTTTCTCACCAAGAAGTGCATATATGGTCATCTATCTATGAGATTATTACTAACACAAGACGTGATGATGTTCAAAATTTTTTACCTGATTTATTCTTCCTTCAGTTTTAAGAAGGCCATTTATTTTTCCCATGCCTAATTAGAGGAAACTTTCTCCTTTTTACTCGGTTACAGACATCAACATTATCCACATCACATTTCGTTAAATTTGCATGTGCATGTTATATCTCACCGATCAGAACCGTAATCAGTGAAATGAGAGTTTATCTCCTTTTTCTAGTTTCTTTATTTGAAGTTTAGATCATCGCTTGAGTTTATCTCCTTTTTCATTGTAAGATGGCATGGTGCATGATGTGGAGGTGTAGGTGCATTTGATCGAAGAGTGGGAAGTTGCTAGAAGTTATCAAGCAGTGAGTTGAGCAAGCGATGCACAACATGAAGACATAGGAAGTTACGGAACATGTGAAGTGCGGGAGCTTGAGAAGAACGAGAGGAATCGACCAATCCTGGACACGCGCACAAACAACATAAGAACTCGCACCGAGTTTATCCTTTCACTTTTCTTGTATTTTCCCTTTCATTTACTTTTTTATCTCTGTAATTTCCTCAATGATTTCAATTCCAATCCAATGTATTTCCCTTCAATGTAATTTCAATTCCAATGCAATTTACGTTTCTTGGCCCACATTTCTTGAAATTAAAAACTAATCCATTTTCTCTAACCTACTGTCCATGGATTTCAAAAACTGACACATGCTCTCCATATATTTCAGGGCCCTGAACCAGTTATAGCGTACCAATTTAAGTGCAAATTAAATTTTGAAGACAGATTCTTTTCACCAAGCCTGTAGATGCTCAAAATTTAGTTATAGAAATCCACCATGTCTTGTAGATTGTCGACTTTCTACAATCACTGTTTTATCTCGTCAGTATTTTCTTTTTCCTTAGGAGGAAGAGAAACTTATGTCATGCGCTTAATATATCCACACAGATGCTCGTTCCTCACCCGCTAAGCCAACTTGCTAGGTGCAACGATTCAATATTTCCACATATATACTCACATTAATAAATATTTTGTGCCTTTTTCTAGTTTTGCTTTCAATGTCTCGATTAGCTTTTGTACCTCTCGACTGGTCCATCCCGAGATATCATAAGGGTTCACAACTCTTCTGTGCTTTTAGTAAATTGACCACACTAAAAATCTGTTCTTGCTCTGCCACTGTATTTGATTTGAAGGTTATAAATGCGTTTTGTTTAGTGGGGTCCTTGTTTAATATTATGAAATCTAATATAGAAAATCTCACTTGGGATTTGCTCAAATCTCATTTAGTCGAAGTTCCTTAAATATAGAAAAAAAAATGAAAGCAGGGGAGACAAGAAAAAGAAAGCAATAAATGGTCCATACATTGTGGTTGAGGTAGAATTATTGATGTGTCTACTGTGAATGGATAGAATCTGAGTAGGTTCTTAAAAGACTCAAAGAAGAAGAAATAGGGGGAAGAACTTTCGAGGAATGGGATTCCCCGATATCACCTCTTGCATTCCTACTTGGCAAAGACAAAAAATATGAGTAGGAAATTGAGAGGTAAGGTATGTAGGTCCCAACACCGTCCAAATAAGGAACATATTCAGGTTGAGCACCGGGTTAGTAGAGTATTGTTGGAGGCCCTTGTTAGAACCTTCAGGTTGAGCACTCATGATTAATAGAAAAAGAAAGCAATAAATGGTCCATAAACTATAATTGAGGTAGAATTATTGTTGTGTATACTGTGAATGGTCTATTTTGTAAATGAAATGTTAGTTTGGCCAGGTAAAAACAAAAACAAAGAATTCATAAAGACATATCCCAGATTGGAACGATAATTGACAAAATAAATTATGTGCCAGATTATATATTATGTCCTTTTTCTCCACTTGTCAATTAAAAAAATAATTAGTATTCTTTCTACATCTTGAATTACCAATACAATTCTCAATATTCTAATATTGCATGCAAGAAAGACATTTTCCCATTGTATTATGAATAATCGGTTCGAATCTTACTTCGTGTACATTTTATTAGCAAAATAAGTAAGACCCAGTAATTTTTTGGGGCCATTCGTTGGCAACACAGTTTCCTATGTGATTTAATCATTACATACTTAAAATAAGTTGCAGTTTTTATTATTTAATTGAAATGTTTATATTTAGAGAATATTTAATGAAATTTATTCATGTAATGAAAGAAGTTATACAAAATAATGCATTTATTCACATAGTTAACAAAAGCTATACTTCAATCACTAGAGTTTATCCCAGTGACTATCCTTCCTGCAAGAAAAGGGAGATGTAGGGGATTTGAATCCTTACCTTATCAGGATGGATTGAGGTGGGAACGATTTAGCTTCAAATATGGATTTCGACTTTCACGCCCTACAATAACATAAGACAAAAGTCTAAGAATGAAAGTTATAGTAGGAATAGAGTATGATCGACAAAACAAAAACAAAAAAGCCATACTTCAAGTTATGTGTATTAGTCATGTGATAGGATATGTTTCTCGTTTTAAGTAAACTTCAAATTAAATGGAATAATTAAAAATATAAATATTTGTACTTTTTTCAAATTCAAAATCAACAAAATAAGTTGAAAGAGATAAATATTTGAAAATGACAATAAAAAATTATTTCAAGATACTTTTTCTATTATCTTTTTCATTGATCAATACATCTAATAATACTCTTGAAGATACTGTTTTCGTTTATGTTTTAATTTAATTTAATTTAAATAAGTGATAGAAGTTTTGAGGATGACATAAGTAAACAGGAATTGATTGGTCGAGTATTGGGCTGTAGCACAATTATTTCCACGTAACCCGCCACATGGCAATATCAGAGGCAAAGTTAATATCGCGTGACAAGCACATGAATGAACATTCTCTTAACCTCGACTTTAATTACATATATTAAAATAGATTCTAAAACTGAGCATTCTTTCGCAGTTGGCATTCTAAACAATGTATACTACTCTACTACCACCCTTTATATTAGAAAATGGCCTTACTCTTTGAAGCAATTACTAAGGTTGCTCAAATGAATTTATGATTTATAAAACACTCAATCAAGTACAATATCTACCATCATTACATGTCAATGACCATTTCAAATGTTATTTCTAAGTAGATGATTGATAGGTAACTTAAATTTTTGGATTAATACCACGAGAAGTTCCAAATTAAAATATTTGTGATAAATTTATCAAAAACTAATTTTTTTACCACTAAAAACCCAAACTAATATACTTATAATGGATTTTACTGTTAAATTGTCGAGTTTGACGACACATAGCAGTTGACAAGAGCATTTGTGATTTTTCGTAGTATTAATCTAATTTGATGAAAATTCACGAAAGGAAATTTTGTCACAAATATACTAATTCAGATTTTTATGTCAAAAAAAATAATTTAGATATATTTGTCACAAGTATTCCAATTTTGAGTTTTCCATGGAATTAATCTTAAAAAAATTACAAAATTCGTTTTCATCGGTCTTTGAAGTGTTGATCATTCCACCTAAAATGATTGCCATCCATATTAATGATTTCTAGCCAAATTTGGCAAGATGGATTACATTGACAAATTGTTAAAATGTTTAAAATTAAATTGGCCAAAATTGAAATATTTATGACTAGATTGGTACCAATGTTATAAGTTCAAGACTTTTTAATAATTTTTTAAGGAACATGTGAATTTCAAAAGTTAATTTGAATAATGTTTGATGTACATTGACTTAAGATATAAATATGAAAGATAACATATAAATAAGTGCAAAATATGTCAATATTGTCTTTCCTTAGTAAAATAACCCCTAGTAAAGTAATTTTGCAAACTCTTTTAAATGTCGATTTTATGTATACACGCTAGCATGTGCAATTTTGCTAGCCAAATATTATTCTTCTACCAAAATCTTGTATGAAATTAAAGATGAGAGAGACGTATGGTCTTTTATATTACTTTAGTGTATTAGGATGTATTTAATAATATTTTTTTCTTGAGAATAATTTATGTTCAAAAATAGTTTTTTCTATTTTTATTCCTTGGACAAGTTTCTAAGTATTTGATCATATTTGGTAATTGTACAGATTTTTTTTTTTGGAATATAAAAAAAATGTGAAAGCATTTGATATAAATCTCAATTTTTTTTTTGTAATGTAGATTTTTTTAAAAAATAAATAAATAATTTTTGAGAATTTTTTATTTTAAAATTTTTTTCATTTTTTTCCTCATTTCTTCTTTCTCCTCTAGCTAGCGACCTCACTAACCTTAACCTTGCTTAGCCACCGTGAGGTCAGCTTTGCCCCACCATGGCTAGGCTGATCTCGCCTAGCCATAGTGAGGCTTGACCTCATTAGACCTCATCTCTGATCAGTTGTTAGCCATTGCAAAAGGTTGGTGATCGATTAGAGGAGGAAGAAGAAAATGACAAATTTTAGAAATTGTTTCCTAGTACAAAGAAGTAGATTTTTTCTACTTCTTGTTTTTTATCCAATTCTATTATCTAGCCCACTAGTCTATTTCAAAAGTTAAAAAAATTAATTGATATTACCAAATAGATTTTTATTTTTTTTCTATTATAAAGAGCAAAAAAACTGAAAAATAGAAACATTACCAAACTCAAGAGGTTCCATTTTAAACAACTCCTATATTAGGATTTTCATAATTTGATTTCACTTTTGAGTTGAATGAGTTTCTAATTTTTTTCCATTGTTAGTAAAGTACGTTTGTTTGGAATGAAACACACTATAATTTGAATTGAATGAAATTGAAACGGCATGACAAACAACTACATAATCTAATTATATTCTATTCATTAAAAAAAAAACTAATATATTCTCTATAAGCTCCATGTTATAATTACTTGATTTGTATTTTTAGGTAATTGGAATTTTTTTTTTTCAATGCTTCACTTTGTTTGCGTAATTCTTGTTCCGATGGCTAAACTAAATTTCAAGACCATCTCTCTTCATCCATTGTTTAATTTACCCCATAATTCAAGTTTACACCTTAACAAGATATAAATTTTCTTAGGATGACAAGGTAATGAATTTAGGAAAAATTCCAAATGAGAGCCTGAAGTGTCATTGTTCTATTAAATAAAGGTCTGAAGTGAACATTATTTCAAATAAGGTCCGAAGTGCATATATCAGTTTCAAAGAAGGGTTTGAACTCACTAAATGTGAAGAGCAATTTTGTCTTTTTAAATTTTCTTTTTATCTTTCCAAAAAAACTTAAAAAGAAAAAGAAAACACCCATCCCATCGTCGATGGGGGCGACGGTGAAGACCAACAAGGTTACCGACTCCTAAGGGAGGGAGGGCCAACGACCTTGGCCAACTAGAGGTGAGGATTGCAACCCTCTCCAAGATCTAGGTGAGGGTTGTCCACCCTCCCCTAGACTGGGTGAGGTTCACCAGTAGTTGTGCAAGCTTGGGAACCCTCGCCCAACATCCCCGGAGGTCGGTGGCGTTGGGTAAGGACCATCAGGCCTGCATGAAGGCAAGCGACCCTCACCTAGATTTGGGAGAGGTCATCGCCCTCTCCCACCTTCGCCATAGCCCCATTAGCGGTGGCCACATGGGGAAGGGAGTGCCCTCACGCTTGCTCTCTCTGTGTCTCTGTCTCTGTCTCTGTCTCTCTCTCTCTCTCTCAATTTTTTTTTATTTAAGTTAAATTGTATTTGAACCAAAATAATCCTAATTGCTTGGAATTTTTTTATCGACCGATGAGGATAGGCTCTTATTTAAAATAGTCATAACCACTTTAACCTCTTCTTTGAGATTGATATGAGCAATTCGAACCTTTTATTTAAAATAAAGTTTACTTCAAGTCTTTATTTGAGAAAATAAGGATATTTTGAATCTTTATTTGGAATTTTCCCATAAGCTTATAAGCAAATCTATCCCAAGAAATTGCACGTGCAAAATCGTGTGGCGTGGCAAGTACAAGCATGAACATTCTTGGCTTTACCTATTTACATAAAATTGAAAGAAAATGACATCCAAATGGATAATAAATCAGGGGTTCCCGAGCCATGCTAAATCCGTCCCACTTTAATTCCTTCAAGAAAACACAATTCATCGACTAGGCAACGAATTCCGCTGTTAATTCTAACTTATACTTTCAGAATACGGTGCGCTCTTGTAATGTAGCTTTTATTTGAAGAGAAGCATCTAACTTCAAATACACTAATCCGGATTTTCCTATTTTTGTTAAAGTTAAATCATTTTTTCCCCTTTTCAACTTTCCCAAGGGAAAACCTGGCTCGGGCCCACTTATCTCTCACACTAAGAAAAGCCCTTGTGGCTGGGCCCTAGCATAGGCAGGCCCATATTGAGGCCCATGTGATCCTTATTGCCTAATAGACCCGTTAAACGGGTGGGTCAATCAGGTTTGGGTTGGGTCATAAATGATCCTTATCCAAATCAATCTATTTAACCCATTTATAATCCATTTATTGCAATACAAAAATTTTAACTCATATCGATCCTAACCCATTTAATTAAACTTAAGAAAGTTTATTTCTTATATATATATTTAAATGGTAAACTATAACATAAATTTAATGGACAATTATTATAATTTTTAAAATAATTATTTTAAAAAATCAAAATTTAAATATTTTTTATTTTTTAAATATAATTTTTTTTTTTTTTTTTTCTTTTCTTCTTTGGCTGGCCGTTTTACACCACAAGCGAGCCTTCGAGCTCTCCTGGTGAGCTCAAGGCTTGCCAAATTAGCGAGGCTTGCCAAATTAGCAAGGCTTGAGCCTCGCTGAACATTGGTGAGACCTCCGCCTTGCCAGATCCAATAAGCTTGAGGCTCACTTGGCCAATTGCCAGCCATCAACGTGCCGGCCACCAGAGGAAAAAGAAAGAAAAAAAAGAAAATAAAAAATCAAAAAAAATTATAATTTTACTACCTCTAGTAAGATAGACCAGATCGTGGGTTATATTTAATGAGTTGGTAAAAGACTCATATATTTTAGTTTTTATTTTTAAAACTCATCATACTTTAAAAAATAAGATCTGATCCATTAATAACTCATTTAAGTAAATATAGATCCATAAATGGATTGTGTACCCATTTTAACACCTCTACTGGCTAAGGAAGCCTGAGCGGGCAAGCTCTAATTCTTGCCGCCTTACTTCCCGGCTCTCAAGAAGCTTAAATATCCAATTTTTAACAGGTAACTCAGCTTAAATGGCATGGTTTGATTTCCGCATTTGCCAAGAAAAATCGTAGAATTCCTGGAACAGGACGATCGACCGCCCTTTACGAATTCCTTCGCTCGAAAGCTTTGAACTTTTCTCTAATGTCCGTCTTCAAACGCCGAATTCACGTTCTCTTGTGTCCTTCCAGTTTCCACTGCTGAGAAGCCCCTCGGGCACTGGTCTCCCGCCATTGCAGGTTTAAGTGATCGAAGCCGTGGCTTCTCCCTCCCTCCTCATGGAAACCCAGGAAGCAAGCCCTGCCAAGTCCCTTGCCACAAGGTTTCTTCTCTTTCGCCCTCTGTTTCTGTCTGGCTGCGCTGGTTCTTCTGTGCGGTTGCTTTGGTAGTGCCGGAAATAGCACGTGGGTCGCGTCCGATAATCAGAGTTCCCTTCTGGGTTCGCTGCTCTTTTGTCGCTCTTTGAACTTGATCGCTAGTGAGCCCTCTTTATGTATGATTTCGACCCTTTTCTTGGACGGAGTTTTCGAATCGAATGCACGTAGCTTTGGCTCTCGAGGACGGCTTGTCCCCCCCCCTAAAAAAACAAAAAAAAAAAATCATTAATTTTGATACCAAGCTTGTCCAAACAATTTGAACCAGCGGACAAGCTTGCAAATTGGCAATGCGAGGCTACACGATGCGCTTCTGTGAATAATGAATCGATTTACGGCAAAACACACTCACAAGAGCAAGAGTTTGTTGGAAGAAAATGAACAGTGACTAAATGCTGTTGCCTGTGCGTGCCTTCTTCTGAGTCTCGAGCTACTTTTATACTTCCAAGCCTTTGCTCCCCACGTCTAGAGTAATTAACCACGGCTTCCAGGACCCTTTGGACAGTAGTCTCCCCAGGTTTAACCATTTAGGCCTACCCCATATTTTTCCAGATTATGGTTTCACCTGTTTCCATATCTCCAGAGTTGGTGCCTTCATGATTTGGCATTGTCTGTTAGCCATCGTTTTTCTCGTCCGAGAATCTAGTACCATCACATGACCGTTTCTGTATATCTCAGTTTGACATCATAATGGTCTGGTATCACTCAGTTTTAGATGCCAACACTTTTGTGCCGATTCATCCTGCTGTTTGTCACTGATGCTGATGCCAAATCGTCAATATTGTACCTATGTCAATTGTGTCAAATTCTGTTGCCAACACGACTATATATTTTACGTGTCGAATAGCATGATTAGGCAATTTTGGTGGCTCTGTCAATGTCTAGAAGTGGAGTTAAATCAACTCCCTTCAACCCTTTAAGCGAAATGCGGCAAAAGGAAAGAAAATCCATGGACGTAGAAGAGTGAAAAAAAAAAAAAACTTTCTTTTGTCCCCTAGTTGACTCGCTGTTAAGTGATAAATATTGCCTGCCGCCACTATTAAATTATATATGGAAGGAACTAATAAATACAGCTTCTAGCTTGATTTCCTATTTGGTTTTGCTGGTTTGCTTTGCTTTCGGTTGAGTTGAGGTCTTTTAATTTCTCAGATCAATGTTAAAACTCGAGGAATAAAGATGCATTTCATTGTCATAATTCAACTCTTGACACGATGGCATCTGCATTTATGGACATTGCTCATTCTTTGGGCTGGAATTTCCATACATTGTTTTGATCTTTATATTAGTTTCTGCATATCGTCAGTGCAAAGCAAGCTCTCCTCCTGTTTCTGTCTACCACCTAGGCTATTCCGTACTGGATTACTTATAGCACGACGAGTTATAATGAGTTCACGTGTTGACATTGTTAAATCCTCTCATCACTTGAGTTAATACACAATTATCTTGAAGGGAGTTGCACTCATTTCTCATTGTGTCATTATGCCACTAGGATTATCAAAGTTAAAATCCACAACAAGTAAATTCTTTAACTATCACACCCTGAAATTTAATCTCTCTTTATTGACAATGGTTTTAGTTGGTAAATTCTTGACAGACACAGGTGCTCTGCATGCTACAAGCAATACAAGAAAAAGGAGCATCTTATTGCCCACATGAAGGTCTCCTACCACTCTGTTCATCAGCCCAAATGTGACGCTTGCTATAAGCACTGCAAATCTCTAGAGTCATTAAGGGAGCATCTCACAGGTGAATATCATTTCTCACTTTCCATGGTCCAGCTGTGAAGGATTCTTTATCTTCTAATTGCTGTATTGTTTTATATCATTCGTGGCACAGGTCCTTTGCCCAAAGCAAATTGTTCGAACATTTTCTCTGAACGAGGATGTGATCTTTGTCTGAAACTTTTTGATAGTCAGAGTGCCCTTACGGAACATAGAGAAACATGTTGTCTACCTGCACCTTGTCCATTTGTAAGCAATATTATTAGCAAGTAAACTTTGAAACCTACAATGAGGGTGGCTTTAGTAGTTATGATTTTTCTACAAATTATGTCAAATGCAGGTAGTCCATTGATCATTAACTTTGTTGACCATCTGCAGGAAATGATTTCTGTATCTTCTATAGACTCCCAAGTCCATATTTCTGATCCAGTTGATGGATGCAACTATGATGATTGGCAACAAGGAAGACCTAAGGCAATTGCCCTGGATTGTGAGATGGTGGGTGGCGGAAGCGATGGATCTCTTGACCTTTGTGCTCGGGTATGCCTTGTTGATGAAGATGAAAATTTGACATTCCACAGTTATGTACAGCCCCAAATTCCTGTTACTGATTATAGGTACATCTGCACTTGAGATCTTGTGATTTTTCTGATTTGGTTTACTGAGACTTTACTAGGGAAGTGGGGGAGGTGAGGGAAAGAGGAGGTGGGTGCAGAAAATGGAGAAGAATTTCATAATTTTGTGTGAGAGGAAAAGAGAGGGAAAATTTTAAAATTTTCTCTCTCCTTAAGTTTCCCAATCCTAAACAAAAAATGAGTGTCTAATCCTCTGGATATTATGAGTGTTCTCAGGTACGAAGTAACTGGGTTAACAGAAGAGCAACTTAGAGATGCCATGCCACTAAAGGAAGTCCGAGAAAGAATATTGGAAATTTTGTACAATGGTGAGTCCATTGGGAAAGTAAGGTTAGATGGAGGAAAGGCCAGGCTACTGGTAGGTCATGACATAGAGCATGACCTGGACTGCTTGAGAATGAACTACCCAGATCACTTGCTGAGGTATGAGGTTTTCTTTATGGTTCAAGTGATGGATAAAAAAGAGCATCAGTTTCCATATGGAGGACGATGCAGGGTAAACATAAACAAAAAATGTGGTGAAATATGCATCTTGTTACCTTTACTTTTCTTAATTTTAGATATTGCTTGGATGTCTCTTGAACGAAAATTATGTTTGTGGTCCTTGTGCTGATAGTATCTTTCTGTTACGGCTACTAGTTACTTACTATGAACCAAGTGCGATGCTATTAGTTGTTTTTATAGCCTTTCTTTATAAAGAAATTGAGTTCAATTTTGCATGTTAGCCGCTAATCAAGTATCTTATGTTTGGTCTTATGCAAATGCAGTTTTCTTTTGGATTGTGTTTTTGGATTCAAGCATTTGCAGTGGTCAGTCATTTTGTGGAACAAATTTAAAGAGAGAATAACCATTTCAGCCAAAATTTTTAAACTTTATGTATCTGCTGACATGCTAGACTGTAGAATTGTATGTGGAGACTATGGCAGAAATCATTTCTATGTTTGAAACAGAATCGCGTGACATGCCAGTCTTATGAAGATTTAGACCAGATTCTTAGCTGAATTATCTAAAGATAATCCAATCGTTCTCAATTCAAGTTGGATGAATTGAACTGTTCCTTGCATCTATTTGAATTTGATTGTTGAAAAAAATAAAAAATAAAAAATAAAAGCAAATTGTTGACTTGTCAATCAACCCTGTTTTGCTGAAGCCATAGGTTATCTTGGCGCGCATTTGGTAACGTTTCTGTTAAAAAATTATTTCAGAAAACAGAAATAGAAAAAAGTGTTTATATTCCGGGGAACAATTTTTTACCAGAAAGATGCCTATGGTAAATTTGTTCCGGGAATAAAAATATGTTTGATAAATTTATATTATTTTTTTGTTTCTTTTGATTTTTAAATATTTTTATTTTATTTTTCCTTTTTTTCCTTTCTTTTTTTTTTTTTCTTCTTTCAACCGATCGCCGGTCTCCGGCGATCAGCCGACAGGGCCGGCAGCCTTGCCCAGCCACGACAAGGCTCGCCGACGCGGGCGAGGCCGAGCCTCGCCAGGGACCGGTGACACTCGGCCTCGCTGGGGGCCGGCGACGCTCCGACGAGGTCGCCGACCCTCGACGGTGTCGCCGGCCCTCGACGGCCGGTCGCGGGTCATGGCCGAGGCCGGCGACCGGCCAAAGAAAAAAGAAGAAGAAAAAAAAAAGAGAGAGAAGAAGTGTTTTTTCAAAAGTGTTTCGGAATAAGAAACAATTTTTTTTTTTTTTGTTTCTCATTTCTATTCTTTTTGTGTTCTAGGAACAAAAAATTCGATTTTGAACAAAAATGCAAACAAACGTGTTTCTGTTCTTTTTTTGTTCCCGGGAACAAAAAACAAAATTTTTGTTCTTAAACAGAAAAAAGAAACAAAAACATGCAGCCCCCTTGTTGCTGTTGTTTCTGTTTTTATTACAAGTATAATGCATAATATAATATTAACTTTCATACTAGTAACTTATATGTTTGAATATAGTCTACATTATATGGTACTTTGTGATATGATAGCTTTTGTTAAATCAACCAGCATTTTGCTACATGTATTTGTTTGGACACATGCATTTGCAGGGCAGGTGATTTCTTTGAATCAATTTTTAAAGAGAGAATTTCTTAACCCTTTTAGCTAAAAAATGTAAACTTTAGTGTGTTTGCTGACATACTGGACTGCGGAATTGTATGTGTGGAGACTATTGCAGAATTCATTTCCCTATTTGTAAGAGAATTGTTTGATATGCCAGGCTCATGGAAATTTAGACCAAATTCTTAGCTGAACTGTATAAAGATAATCAACTGTTGTCTTTTCAAGATGGATGGATTTACCTGTTACCTGCATCTATTTAAATCTAATAATTGAAATACAGTCCTGAGAGCAGATTGTTGACTTGGTAGTGAACCCTGTGGAGTTGAAGCCACAGGATATCTTGTTGCTGCTGTTTCTATATTTGTTACCAATTGCGATTTGTAATCTACTCAACTTCCATACTAGTAACTTATATTTCTGTTCTATAATCTAAATTACATAGCACTTTGTGATATAAAAACTTCTCTTAAATCAATCAGTGGGGTGTGCTGCATGTACTTTACATGCTGGGCCGTCTGAAGAATTCAAAATATTACTATTACGGTTCTCATGCGATGAGCATTCTGATGTTTTTTTTGTTTATCAATGAAAAAATTATCCCAAAAGGTTTCAAATATCTTAGTTAAGTCAACAAGCCAGTGCACTTGCATCACTTGTTTTCTGATTAAGTTTCCAGTGCTTCAGACTGCCTAAGTGGTACTTTGTATTTCAGTTATTTCAACTAATTCTAAAACACCATAAATCGCTTGAGAAAGCCAGAAGAACTTATCTGGAACTTGTGTCAATTTTTGGGTGATCAGAG
Source organism: Eucalyptus victrix (assembly GCA_016097545.1). Taxonomy (NCBI): domain Eukaryota; kingdom Viridiplantae; phylum Streptophyta; class Magnoliopsida; order Myrtales; family Myrtaceae; genus Eucalyptus; species Eucalyptus victrix. Next base: position 14,644,819 of record CM027842.1, read on the forward strand.
GGTTATTTTTCTTCACTCATCTGGCAGTTATGATCTTTTGGTCTAGCAATCAGGATGACCCTATGCCTCAATAACAAGTAATGGGATCATATTCATTGATGTTGTGCAGTAAAGAGAAAATACAAAGTAATATGTTTATCAAACAGGGTTAGCAACCTGTGACTGTTTTAGAGCATCTGTTTTTCTGCCTGAAAAACAAACTGAGCCCCGTTTTTTGGCTTTCTCTTAACTACACTATGATAAACAAACACACTTTATTTCAATTTAACAGAAGCTATGTTGGGTCCTCTTCCCCTCTAAAGGAGAGAATAAAAAACACCATATACCTGATTATATGGATGTCTCTTTCCTTGCAAAGTGAAGTTTGCAATTCCTTTTTCGTTGTGCCATTTTTATCTTACGTTTACTTCTTCAAAATGCAGGGATACCGCCAAATATCGTCCATTAATGAGAACAAATTTGGTTAGCCACTCGCTCAAGTACCTCACCAGGAAATATCTGGGGTAGGTTTTTCTTTTTCTTTCTTTTTTTTGTTTTTGCTTATACTGGTTTTGGAACATGCAAATGCCCCTGAACCCACTCCACCCTCACCATCAGAACCAAATGCCTGCTGCCAGTATCTAGGGTGACTTCTTTATTTAACTGCACTTGTTGAGGTAGTGTTGAATCTTATGTTCAGAATAGTCTGCAGACACTAACGAATAATCCTTTTCCTAACCTTGGTGATATATTTGGCTTTCCAGTTATCTTGCTTTCTATCTAAAATTTGCAATTACCTCTTTGAGTTATAACCTTGTCACTGAGGAAATTATAGTACAATCTTTTCTGTGAAATTAACCATGCATGATGAATATGATAACGGGAGTATTCTATACCTGGAAGCTGATAAGTATCAAAAGTTGCTTTGTCATATTGTTTTACGGTTTATCCTCTCCAGAATGTGTTCTGATTATACTGCTTGTGCTTTTTTTTCACGATTATCTTACTTCGCGCTTGACAGATATGACATTCAGTGTGGTTTGCATGATCCATATGAAGATTGTGTCTCTGTGATGAGGATTTACAAGAGAATGCGTGCTCAAGACCATCAATTGGAAGGAGCTAAAGTATCTGCTTTGCTTGATGATGGGCAAAACTTACTCAGAAACTTCGAATTTTCAAATAAGGAACTTGAGAAGATGTCACCAGATGAGCTTTATGAGATATCAAGATCTAATTACAGATGTTGGTGTCTGGATTCGAAATGTGCGCTATGACAAAAAGCTAATGCCCCGTAGCATCGTCCAAATGTATTTTTTTGCCTTATAGATTCCCTCTCAAGGTGACTGAATCCATGCAGTTTAGTACATACCTATTCACTATAGGCTTAAGGCTTCAAATAGGAACCAGTTTCAAAGTGCCTTTTTCTTTTTTTCTTTTAATGATCTTTAGTATTAGGAGTGTAAACAATTACATTTTTCTTTTTCGTTTTTGACAGTTCGTGCTTTTTATCCCTTCTTTCTAACAGTAAACACTGTAAACTGTAATTAATCGTGGTCCGAGATCCGTGACCATTCTTGGAGATGTCTGGTTATGTACCGTGTACCAAGATGAGAAGATGGCAACGGTGCCTTTAACTGCTCCACTTTTCTTGGGGGGAATATTCACTAAGAACGGGAAGGGAGAAAGCGAATCGGGAAAAAATGCATCATGAGCCTCGTCCATGTCCTGTTTGGTTTCTTGCCATTGCAATCGCAAGTTGTACCATCATGCGAGTGAAAGGTCTCAAAGTGGTTTTCCTCATGCCATGGCCAGCTTTCGACCAAGGAAAGTTGACGGAAAAGAATCATCCGCACAACTTGCAATTGTTTGGACTCTGGATTTTTTAGCTGGAGCAGTGATAATGCAACCTTGCAGGTAGCAACCTTTTGTTTTGGATGGAAGATGCGGTCGAACGCGGTGGAAGGAATTTCATAGCAGGCCCTGAGGAATCCGAGTTGAAGTCCCTATTATGTTGTTCGACTACTTTTTATGTCCTGTTGGCGATGAACTTATGCGGAATGCTCTCAGCTTGCGCGACCGGTTAATTGACTAAGCCTTCCGATATGCAGATGTCATGGACGGTATCTGAATGTTTTCGAGGGTGAAAGATTCACATTTAGAGCTTCCCAATTGAGATTAAAAGCCAGAGCAAGCGATCTCGGGTTCTAGAATCAAGTAGGGCATTGTAGTATTTGGATTAGAATTAGAGGCGTGCATGGTCGGGCGAGCGGTTTCTGACCTGAATCGAGAACCGTCCATTAAGGACCGGTTCCAAAAAATTGGAACCGGGATCTACCGTTGTTAGTTGCATGGATCCATCTGCAGGAATCGGACCGTGCGGTTCGGTACCGGTTCCGAATGGATCAATGGAACCGATCTCACAATAATAATAATATCATTTTCTTGAAAGCTCCGATCTTGACGGAAAACAACTTTGGTTTTCGATCAAAATTGCTAGTTATTCACCACCTGACCTATTCTTCTTCTCCTCCTCCTGTAGCCCTGTTTCTTCACGTGCTTGCTTTTTGCCCACCAATGGCTCAACCTTTTGTCAAGGTGTGCTTTGGACTTTTTACCCACTTTAATTAATTTTTTTAATTATTTGATTTGGGTTTATGAATTTGTAATTTCATTTTTTTAATATTAAAAATTAATATATTATTTTAATATAATCGGTTCGGTTTGGGTGGGTGAGTGGAGAAATTCGCCATGAAATCGGAAATTGGACTGGTACCCACTAGTCCCCATGAAGTGAAATCAGGAACTGGACCGGTTCCCTCAAGAACCATCAATTTCGGGCGGTTCTGGTTCGATTCCAGAAAGTCTGGGCGGGTTCCGGTTCTTTTGCACACCCCCAACTAAAATGGAGAGTTGCTCCATGGTTGAAATAGAGATTCAATCCCTTTGTAGAGTTCTACCTAATATATGAAGGTTTTTTCTAGCTTTAGCAATGGGGGTTACAAGATTGTCAAACAAGCGAGTAATTTCCATTGGCCATGACAATTTTTTTCCGTCCTATACACACTGCATAATTATGTTGTGGAAATGCATCTAGAAAAGTTTCCACCCATTAATTTTACGGATTCCGCGTTATTCAAAAAATCTTCTTGTTCACTTTATTAATTAATTACTTCGCCAATTTGGTAACCAAAAAGAGAGAAAAAAGGAAGGGTATAGACGTAATCCGCAAATTGGGGGCTAGAAAAATAGTGTACGGCATATTGATTTTGGTGCATGGCATGTTGATTTTTGGTGTGTAATAATACGAGGAAAAGAAGGTTGGCATTATAGCCGTAGGCTGACCGAAAACCCTAAGGAAAAAAGACGTTCGGTTTACAGTCAGGCTCTTTCCGAATAAGACAAAATAATTTCACTTTATCCTTGATTTTTGCTCAACCCCCATTGGCGCTAGTGACATATACCCTTTTTGTCATTTTTGGTTACCAAATTAGTGATGTATAGAATTAATGAGAGTAAACTTTTTCGGAGAGTTTTTCGTAGTATTACACACCAAAATCAGCTTGCATCTAAATCTTTGAACGGAGGAGATTATCCTTGAGTTCACTGCATGTCGTAGAGCGGGGTTCTATATTCTTAAGGATTCATTAATGTTTGATCTCTATTTATATTGCAGAACATGGATGAAATATTTCATAAAGCAAGTCATCATTTTTAGTAAATATATATTCCAAATCATTCATTCTTCATGAAATGAACAGACCTAGAGCTTAAAGAAAATGTGTAGAGTCCGATTTACTATAATATTTTAACTGTGTATTTCGTGCATGTAAGAAATCAAAAGAGGAAAAATACTTACTTAGATCAAGCAAAAATACCTATTTGGATTTGGGTCCAGCGAATCAAATAAATCACGATCATTTACTTTGTGAGATCAAAGGGTAAAGCTTGCATGGAATTCACGAAATCGACGGTGGCGATGCACCGAAGAAATGCAGTGGGCCCGGGGAGGTACCGAAAAGTTCAAATCGCGTGGGAAAGGTCAAAGGATAAGAAGAAAGCATAGGATGGAAGGTTCTAAGAAGTCCGTGTGCTGTCTTGATGATGAGTTCTCTGTGGCCTTTCTTGCAAGTTTCTCTCAACTTCTGATTCATCCCTTTCTCAACTTCTCTAAGTTTCCTCTTTTTTCCAACTTCTTAAGTTTTGGGCATCACCATTATTTCTTTTATAAAACGCATCGAAACGTTAGACAAGTAGCCCATGAATTCGACACATGGCGTGATTTCGATAAGACTTTCCATTTTGCCTATTCAGATCATTCCATTTTATTCTGTACTAAATTTTTCCTTCTCGTTCCATCACACCAAACAAAATCAGTTTATTCAAAAAAAAAAAATGAAAAGGAAAATACATATCATCATCCATGGCCCTTTCAAATTGGTATTTTTCAACCTTGTACCTATTCAAAATCTTGTAGCATATGTACTCCGACCCTTTAAAGTCAGAACATTTAAAATATCGACGTGTCTATTCAAAGAGTTTCATATATATATATATAATTGACGGATGGAAATTCTGAAAGGAACAACTTGCTTAAAACTCGAAGCAAGTCTTCAGGTTTATTCAAATTTAATCATGACGAAGCTGTAGAACTGTGAAACGGGGAGCTGAAACTTTGACCAAAAATATGTCCAACTTCCCATCTCTCTAAAAAAGGCACGATGCAATCATGTCATCAAAGCTAAGAAAAGTGATTTCCCCCATTGATGACCAGTCAAACCATCACCAGAAACAACACCGAAGAAGAACACCAGAAATAAAAATGAAAATAGGAAAAGCAAATAAATAAATTAAAAAAGAAGAAGAAGAAATTCCCCCCGCGCCCCTCAAGACTGACCCTTCTTGTCTTCTTTTTCTCTCTCTCTCTCACACTTCAAACGCTAAAGATTCAATCTTTACCCATTTTCTCTCTCTCTGTCTCTCTCATGGTTTATCTCTCCTCCTCCCTCCTCCGCCGCAGCTGATCCCTCTCGCCTGAAGAAAGCAGAAGGAGAACAAGGAAGGAAGGAGACGATCGCCGCCGCCGCCGCCGAGATGGCCGCCGCCGCCGTGCAGGGGCAGCGCCAGCGGGAGGAGCTGTGGGGGGCGCTGCTGGAGATGACGAGGACGGCGCAGGAGAAGAACAGCGACCCGATCCAGTGGGCGATCCGGCTCAGCTCCAGCCTCGGCTCCGCTGGCGTCCCGCTCCCTTCCCTCGACCTCGCCCACCTCCTCGTCTCCCATATATGCTGGGACAACCACGTCCCCACCGCCTGGAAGTTCCTCGACAAGGCCCTCGCCGTCGGGATCGTCCCCCCCATGCTCGTCCTCGCCGTCCTCTCCACCAGGTCTCCTCTCCTCTCCTCTCCTTTCCTCCTCCGTCGTATTTCTCTGTTCTGGAATCGGCGACCGTCACGTTCTCGGTTAGCTGCTCCGGCAAGAGCTCAGAGTAGGTCGTCGGCGCGTGGTTGTAGGGGAAAGTCGTTGATTTTTCGATAGTTTCGCCTCTCTCTTCTTCTTCTTCTTCTTTTTCGAGTGATAGGTAGAGTTTCTTGTGTAGCAACTGATGGCAGTTTTAGGGCATATCATTTCCGGAAGTGGGTCCTCCTGGGCCGACGATGGGTAACGCTAAAAATAGAAACTTGAAGCTCGTTTGCGTATTTGAGGACCTGTTATTACGAGAGACGCGATAGTGGTTCGTCCCGGTAAAAAAGAAGAAAAAAATCCGCAAACTTGATAGTCGGAGTTCTTGAGTTTGCATCTCTTGCATTTCTTTTTTGGAAATTTAGAGTATGCAAGAGTGGAAACAAGTATAAAAGAGTTTTTGGTGCTCCGTGAAACGCAACCGACGGGTTTTCGCTCCTCTGTGATGTTAAGAGCTTGGAAAGCATTTCTAGAAGGCCTTCAGGTTACTAAGTATTGTGGTTGAAGGCTAAGCCTTATGGTTTTGTTAATTCACGCGCTTATAGTGTAGGAGCGTAAGTGAAATTCTGCTTGTGGGCATAACAGTCTACATGAACGACCTGCAACTCCATTCTCATATTTCCTTGATGAGTTTTTCTGTGTTACGGTTATATGTCTGGACAGATCATACTAAGTGACATTATTTCCTTAATTATTCTTTTTTTTTTCCTTCCATAACTACAGGGTGATTCCCAGTCGGCACACCTATCCTACAGCTTATAGGCTCTATATGGAGCTCCTTAAGAGACATGCCTTCTCATTTGGCGCTCTTATAAATGGGCCAGATTATCAGAAGTAAGTGAATACTATCTTACGCAGGTTCTATATTACATCTAATTTGACATATTTCTGGTACACTGTAGTTGAGGTCACTGAAAAGTTCTTGTCTTCTCTTCTTACTGTGGTGACTAACTATGCTTTGAATGGAAAAATAGAATTGAATGATTGCATTCATGATTAAATACTAACATCGACTGGGTTGTATTGAAATGATAATGACTTTTAAGTTCGGCATTTCTAAAAATATAATGAGCATCCTGTTGACCTAGGAAGAAAAGGGATAAAAAATGGGAACTCTCTTCAAAGGTTATATGCAGATGATCTGCCTCCTCCTCCACATTCCATTGCAGAAAGTATAGACACCTTTGTTTGCAATCTTGTCATCGTGCACTTTGTTTGTTCAACATATTATCTCGGGGTTTGCTCACGCTGCAGTTTTTCCTCTGGAAAATTTTCTTTTCTTTCAGTAGCTCAGATTTTTCAGGGAGGAAGATAGTTAGACATTTCTTGATTACTTTTTGTCTCACATTTTCACAAGAAATGGCCCTTCATGTCAAATCCAATTCCTGGGGATCAAATAGCACCTGTTTTTTTTTTTTCGAAATCTTTGGCAGTCTTTGAAATTGAAAAAATAGGGATTTCCCCTTCGAGTTTCATACTGACTTAAGTACCCAATGTTAAGCTTTATGTGCGTAAATGTGGTAGTGATTGTCAGCACAACTTTATTACGTGATAATGTTCACATCCTTGGCACAACTATATAATTTGATATTGTTTGTATCTTCATGGATTAGGCTTCCTTGAACTTGTGAGGATTCTTGCTGTTTGTATTGTCATGGGCCTTCATCCACTCTCTATTAGATGATAACTTAAATGGATAATGACACAAATGGTCAATGAACTTTGGCCTAATATACAATTTGGTTCGTGTACTTTGAATTTGTTCAATGTGGTCCTAGATCTTTAGCCCAATGTGCAATGTGGTCGTTGAACTTTTGATTTGTCAAATGCAATCCCTAGACTGTTGGTATATGTTTAATGTAGTCCCTGAACTCTGAAAATATTCATGTTGTCTTTCCATTAATTCAATATTAAGGACGACATTGAATATTTTCATATAGTCCAAGGATTAAATTGAACATATATTCAGGGACAACATTGCACATTGGGCTAAAGTTCAGGGATTACATTAATAGGTTATAAGTTCAGGGATCACATTGCATATTGGGCCAAAGTTAAGGGACCGTGTTTTTCATTTTCCCTAACGTAAATGTAGGACTAGGTTCGAGAGTGATACTACAAGAATACATTGTCTTAGGGAAGGTTTCTATCTTTGCTTCAATCTAGTTATTGGCTCCCTAACTAAGAAAATGTTGAAAGAAATATGTTGTATGCAAATTTCCAGTTAATGTGGTTGTCAAGGTGAGTTTGGTTCTACACAATTGGCAGATTAAGGGTGTTATCTACATGTTTAAGAGGGTTAGAATTCTTGCACTACAATTTTGGAGTTATTAAAATTTGCTGGGTCTTGAATTTGTGCAAGAGGTTTCTTGTTATATGCTAGTCTTGTTCCTATATATGAAGTGATTGAGTGTTAATATGTTGTGATCCTGTAGTTTACTCCAAATTCATGGTTGAGAATTTTCCCTCTTACATCGTTTCTTACGTGTTATTTCAGGGTCATGAAATCAATTGACAACGTTCTTAATCTTTCCCAGATATTTGGTCTTGACACGTGTGAACCTGGGATCCTGGTTATGGAATTCGTTTTTTCACTTGTATGGCAGTTACTTGATGCATCATTAGATGATGAAGGATTGATTGAAATGACTCCAGAAAAGAAGTCTAGATGGGAAACCAAACCACCAGATATGGATATCGATGGTCAAGATACCTTTAGTGGAAAGGAAACAGAACGGCAGGAGATGTTGCACAAGGCGAATACTTCAATGGCTATTGAGGTGATTGTAGCGTTTCTCCAGAACACAGTAACTGCAAGGATACTTTTCTTGGCCCGACGGAACATGTACTGGTTCTATTAGTGCAACTCATCTATTTCTCGTGCATCACAATTCTGTTCACTATAAAATGAAAGTTATTATCATGTTATGTTAGGATAATATTTTGTCAGAAGTGAGCTGTGATGATTAAATCAGAAGTAATTCTTCTTCACATGTTCTGTCTGTGTAGGCCACCACATTGGGTTGGTTTTATTCAACGCTTGCGACTACTAGCAGCAAATTCAGTAGTGCTTAGGAGTTTGAAACACATAACTCCAGAGGCACTTTTGCAATTGACATCTGATAGCCGTAACGTCTTAACTCGGGAAGGCAAGACTGTATCACAGCAAGAATTTCATGCAGTTATTGCTTCTGGTTCTCTGATATCTTCTGCAGGACAATGCCATGGGGCTAGCCAATCTGCTCTTTGGCTTACTATTGATCTTTTTTTGGAAGATGCCATGGATGGTTCACAAGTTACAGCTACTAGTGCTGTTGAAACGCTTACAGGTGCAAATTGCTTATTGACTGTTAGCATTACTAATTATATTTGGAATTCAGTCATCTTAGAGCCTTTATCATTATTTTACTTATATGGAGTTGTTGCTTTGCAGTTTTAGCAAAGGCTCTTCGGTCAGCTAACAATACTACATGGCATGATACATTTCTAGGATTGTGGATTTCAGCATTGCGCCTTGTTCAAAGGGTAGGTATTTGGTGCCTTTTCATTTAATTTTGCTTGGTGTGATATTCTGGTTGAAATTGTGTTGAAGGGAAAGCTAACATTTAAGCCCTACCTTTATACTGAGTGTCACTTTGGCCGACTGTTTTGTTTCTTATTTTGCTTGGAGCTGATCAAGTCTACAAGCCGTTTGGAGGGTATAATCTGATTTTGCAGCATCATTGTTGCTTAAGGGGGTCTTTTGGTGGCGGGCATCTCCATGATCTATATGATTTGTGCAAATTCTCACCATCATTTACAATTCTATGGAGCCGAGTTGGGCTCTTTGGTCTATCCATGCTTATTATAGGGAACTGTTGAGAGATTATAATTTAATATCATTAGAGAAGTTAAATAAGTTGATGCTTTCAACATTTTATGTCCTTCCTGATTTACATATCTGGGGGAAGCATAGCTTTACTGTGAAATAAGCGAAGGAAGCATGATTCACAAGTTATTAAGAACTTCATGTGCCTAGTATGAAAAATATGCTCATTCGGTTCTCTAGTTTGATTTTTCCTTACAACTATTCGTTTTCAGGAAAGGGATTCCAATGAGGGTCCTGTACCTCGCGTGGACACCTGTTTGTGCATGTTATTGTCTGTCACAACGCTAGCAATTGCTAGTATCATTGAGGAAGAGGAAAGCACTATGGAACAAACTGATGTTGTAGTTAGTTATCAAAGGAAAGAGAGGCATTCTCAGGGAAAGCGTCGTAAAGATTTGATTTCAAGTTTACAACAGTTGGGTGACTATGAGGGATTGATAACACCTCCTCAGTCTGTTTGTTCTGTAGCCAATCAGGCTGCTGCCAAAGCGATGATGTATATTTCAGGTCTTACTGCAGGGAATGGATTCTATGAATGCATAAGCATGAATGAGATGGCAATGAACTGTTGTAAGTATTAGAGTTTCTTTCTCTAATATATTGGGTCATTTGTAGGTTTATACTTTTTGGTGTTTGGTCAAAATGAATTTAGCAGACATCAATGGACGAGATCGAATAATTGATGATATAGCTTCATTCTGAATTAACACCTTACAGAGATCACGATGGGCAGTATCATAATTTGGTGTCTGCGGCTGACCATTTCCTAGTATTATCCATTGTGGCGCACTGAAATATCTATGTTTCATGGCTGATTAGCTTCCCTCCTTGGTTTACTTCTCCTGAAATTTGTATTGCTTGCAGCTGGAAACATGCGGCATCTGATTGTTGAGGCTTGTATAGCAAGAAATCTACTCGACACATCTGCATATCTCTGGTCAGGTTATGTGAATACTCGCAGCAGTCAAATACCTCGAAATATTCCAAGTCAATCGCCTGGCTGGTCATCATTGATGAAGGGGTCACCTCTGACTCCCTCATTGACAAGTACTTTGGTTTCAGTTCCTGCTTCAAGGTATGCTACTGCTACATTTATATACCTTTTCATGTCGACTTTATATTTTTTTTATCGTTTCAAATATGTGTATGTACATAGGCTGTCTGATTTAGTCTTCTATAGTGTTCGTATAGTTCCAAATGAACTAACAGTTTCCCTTTCAGCAGAAGAAACTGTGCAGTTCTCCATTATCAAAAATTAAGTCACCAATTGCAGTTAACTCAGTTTAGGTTGATGATCCCCTATTTCATGTTAAGTTTCAATTTGCATGCTTTTGCACAGATGCTTGATGAAATTGATATATTTCTAGGGCAGAAGTAGGATTTAAAAGTATTGTCTTATACTCAAAATACACGTAATAAATAGGTTTTGCTCTTTCTAGTTGTCTTTGTCAATGTCAACTCAGTGGTCATTTTAGTTTCTGTTTACTTGAGAAACTCATGAAAATTGAATTGAGGATGTGGAAAAAATTTAATGGGAGGGTGGTGTTTCTTTCTTTTTCTTTGCTTCCTTCTTTGATACAAGTCAATTTATGAAATGTAATAGCAACTAGAAAGAAAGGAGGGTGTGTGTCATGTGTGAGTGGTTGGCATGAGGAAGCAATATGAAATTAACCATGAGATGCAATGAGATGCAATAGTCATACCGCAGTTTCCATTACGATATGGTCTTCAGTCAAGCCCTTATTTTTGTTAAGCTGATTTATAAGTTATTATCCAGTGGTATGGATTATGGAAAAACTGATATTAGCTCATGGATTTGATGGAAGCTTAGCAGAGATTGAGAAATTATATGAGATTGCTCTCAATGGCTCTGATGAGGAGAAGATATCTGCTGCTACCATTCTCTGTGGAGCATCTCTCGTTCGTGGTTGGAATATACAGGTATATGCTGGCAGGAATTTTTTTTTTTTTTTTTTTTTTTTAATATTATCAGAGAATTACACTAGAGCACATAATGGCATACTTTTATGAGCTAAATCAAGGTTAATGTCTGTCCTTGTTGCCTGCAGGAACACATTGTTGTTCTAATTACGAGATTGCTGTCGCCTCCTGTTCCTCCAGATTATTCAGGACCTGAGAGCCATTTAATTCGTTATGCTCCTTTTCTTAATGTTCTTCTTCTCGGAATATCATCAGTGGATTGCGTTCAGATATTCTCTCTGCATGGTTTGGTAGGTTGAACAAGAGACTTGCATTCTTTTATGCTACTATGTGAAGAAGAAAAAAAATTGAAATCGAATATTTAAATGGATGATTCTTATTTGGACTTGAAAAGGTAATATCATGTCTGAAAATGACCCAAGGATTGTGAGGCTGAATGATTGAAAACTTGAAGCTGGGTTTGTGTAGTGTGCATTTAGTTGGGAAGGGAGCCACTTTTAGCTTTCTTGATATAAGATTTGGCCAATCACTCTATGTGCCAAGAGGCATATTCCAGTTGGTAAAGGGTACTTTGAGCAGCTTCATGATTTGTGATATTCGATGTTGAAAGCACAGTACTTGCATGTACTTGGGAGGCATCTGCTTTCTTACGGTATCAGGAACTCATGCCAGTTACACTTGCTTCTCTTGCAACAATGCATAGAAGTTAGGAGTTGGCATCTTATGTATATTTTGTGCAATTCCCATTTGTGATTAAGTAGTTTATTTTCACGTTCATTCAGGTTCCACAGCTCGCTGCCGCATTGATGCCAATCTGTGAAATTTTTGGGTCAACTATTCCAAATGTCTCGTGGGCTGGTACATCCGGGGAGGAACTGTCCTCTCATGAGGTGTTCTCAAATGCATTTACACTTCTGCTGAGGCTGTGGAGATTTGATCACCCACCACTTGAGCATGTGATGGGAGATGTGCCACCTGTAGGAACCCATTTATGTCCCGAATTTCTCCTATTAGTTCGAAACTCCCAATTAGCATGTTCTGGAAATTCCACCAATAATCAGTTTAGTAGCGAAAGCCTCTCTGGCACTCTGGTCCCATCACCTGCGGAACCTCTTTTTATAGATTCCTTTCCAAAACTTAAACGCTGGTATAGGCAGCATCAAAAATGTATTACATCCACCTTATCTGGTCTTGTACAAGGCACCAATGTACATCAGATTGTAGATGCCCTCCTCAGTATGATGTTCAGAAAGATTTGTAGAGGTGGTCCTGTGGCGCCTACAACTTCGGGAAGTAGTAATTCATCTGGGTCTGCAGCAGCAGAGGAATTAGCAATCAGACTCAAAGTTCCTGCTTGGGATATTCTGGAGGCAACTCCGTTTGTCCTTGATGCTGCTCTGGCAGCCTGTGCCCATAAGAGGGTCTCCCCTCGTGAGATGGCTACAGGTTTGTCTTCAACTTGTACAGTATCTTTTCTACACTTCCTTATTTGATATCCATGCACCAAGTTAAATTTGCAATACACATGCTCAGATGTAATGTAGTCACTGTATGAAAGAGTGTGATATGTCAATGCCTCGATAATGGCAAAGCATATGGGGACGTGACTCTGTAGCCTCTACTTCGTGAGATCTCTAGATTATCTCAGCCGCATGTAGTGGTGAAGTCAAGTCTATCTTCATGTTCTTGAGATATGGTCCCTTTTCCAGCTAATCTTGGATCTTTTATTCACGTTCCTTAACTGACACTCCTTTTTCTGGATGTTCACTCTTGTTCACCACTGGTTTACATGATTTAATATACTCTCTATCTGTGCTTTCATAATTGAAGGTCCTCAAGTTAAACTCTAGTCTCATTATGTTTGCCTCCTCTTGGGCTAGCTCAATCAAGCAGTGTTGATGCAAGAGCAGAATATGGAAGAAACCTATATCCTTTTCTCTTGCTAATGTTCTCACTGCTCTGTTTCAGGTCTAAAGGATCTTGCTGATTTTCTTCCAGCCTCCTTGGCAACAATAGTGAGCTACTTTTCTGCAGAAGTGACCAGGGGTATATGGAAACCAGTTTTTATGAATGGAAGTGATTGGCCTAGCCCTGCTGCAAATTTATCAACGGTTGAGCAGCAAATAAAAAAAAATATTGCTGCTATTGGTGTTGATGTTCCGAGTCTAGCTGTGGGTACGCATTCATACTTACTGTCATTGGTCCTTGTGCATTAGCTAATCTACTTTTTTGTACTTTTTGACTCTTTTTCTGGCTACTTTAATTTGAAGTGTGAAGGTAAAAACTGAAGCTATTCGAGTAACCATTTAACCTTTTTGAACGAGTTAATAGTTAGTTGGGCTAAGACATAAATTCTTCATGGATTAATAATGTATCAGCCGCTAAACAAATTCTTCATTGCCTGAGGCTGACTATAAATTGGCAGGGGGAAGTGCTCCAGCTACACTACCTTTGCCGTTGGCTGCACTGGTGAGCCTTACAATAACATACAAGCTTGATAAAGCCTCTGAACGTCTCCTCTCATTTATTGGTCCGGCCTTGAATTCCCTGGCTGCTGGTTGCCCCTGGCCATGCATGCCCATCATAGCCTCCTTGTGGGCCCAAAAGGTGAAGCGCTGGAGTGATTTCCTAATCTTTCGAGCTTCTCAAACTGTCTTCCACCATAATAGCGATGCTGTTGTGCACCTCCTTAAAAGCTGCTTCTCATCGACTCTAGGACTGAGCTCCTCACAAATCTCTAGCAACGGTGGTGTTGGTGCTCTTCTTGGCCAAGGACTTGGTTCCCTCTTCTCTGGGGGAAATTCCCCTGTTGCCCCAGGAATCCTTTATTTAAGAGTACATCGGTACGTCAGGGATGTCATGTTCATGTCCGAAGTGATTCTCTCTCTTCTGATGCACTTTGTCAGGGAGATTGCAAATAGTGGGTTGCCGAGAGAGAGAGCAGAGAAACTGAGGAAGACCAAGTATGGAATGAGATATGGGCAAGTCTCTCTTGCTGCAGCAATGACACGTGTCAAGGTTGCTGCTTCCTTGGGGGCTTCATTTGTGTGGATCTCTGGTGGGGTGACTTTGGTACAGTCCTTGATCAAAGAAACTTTACCCTCTTGGTTTATATCCGGTCACAAGTCAGAGCAGGAAGGAAGTGATATGGGCGGTATGGTTGCCATGCTCAGAGGTTATGCTCTTGCATACTTTGCCCTTCTTTGTGGAGCATTCGCTTGGGGTACAGATTCGGCATCGCCGGTATCGAGGCGGCGACCAAAGGTCCTAGGAGCCCACTTGGAATTCCTTGCTAGCGCATTAGATGGTAAAATTTCTCTTGGCTGTGATTCGGCCACTTGGCATGCTTATGTGTCCGGTTTTGTGGGCTTGATGGTGACCTGTGCACCTAAATGGGTGCTAGAGGTTGATGTGGATGTCTTGAAGAGGCTGAGCAATGGGTTGAGGCACTGGAATGAAGAAGAATTGGCGGTAGCCCTGCTGGGACAGGGTGGGATTAATGCAGTGGGCTCGGCTGCTGAACTGATAATCGAAATTGGCTGCTGATTCTTGGGACAGCCAGGGTGACTCGTTGTCCATAGTACGGCTGTTTCTGTCAATTTGTAGAGATGGCAATTTTGCATCAATTTGCAATTACTATAGCTTCCTTAGAGAAAAATCTGTTGTATAGTTTAAAGTAGGGAGTAGAGGAAGATTGTAATCTTCCGTATCTTGTATCATAGGTATGTTACAGTAAATCAGATTGTATTCTTCTGCATCTTGTAACTATAGATATTTTACAGTTCATTAACTAATTTTAGACCATCAGTTTTGGATTATGGTGCTAATTTTTGTGTAAATATATCGAGTGGAGTTCTTCATTGGATATAAGATAGCCTCGTCATTGCACGTAGAGAAGCAGCAAGATGGGTTATGTCACTGTTAATGGTATGGAACGAGGTAGTGAGATGAGTTTATTTATCTTTCCGGTTGGGAGACGTGTTCCTGTCGATCTCAAGAAAGCTACCTTGGCTTGATTACTTCTTTGCTAGAATTGTATAGGCCAAGTGAAGGAAAAAGAGCCGCAACATCCAGTCTTCGTAATTAGGGTTTAACACCCTGTAGTTTCATATTCGTTACGATCACTGAGTGATGGCACCGGTGGAAACTCCTGCTGAACCAAGAACAGCAGTTTTGCTAAGAACCAACACCTTCGTCAACCGACTCTGAATCAAGCAAGGCATTTACATCAAATAAACCGAATGCTCGAGAAGAAACGATCTGTCAGCACAAGAAACAGGCTTCAGGAGCGCGGCTGAAGAACAAGACATCCCCAATAATAGAATAGGTTGCCCGATGAACGACTTTTGAGATTGCCAAAATATCTTGTCCGATGTCTAGGATTTTACTTCAGAAGTTCACTTTCCACGACTCCGTCCTTCATGTTCAACTAAATCCACTGAAATTGAGGCAGCAACAACTTCTGTAATCAGTACAGAGATGCACTGAAACTTGCTTTCTCTGGCTATAGAATCACCAGAATGTTGTATGGTCTCGGTAGTGTTCCTCAGAGGCAGTATCGTCCTTGGCTTTAATTTTTCAGAAGGAATGCCGCGTGGAGTGCTAGAGATTCAACAAATCGGTCTCCGTAATGTATGCAATGAGGAGCGACAGATCAGAAATGTATCCCAGTGATCAACAGAAGAGGCATTGGTTCCTAGCTTCTAGTGCCTAGACGGCTCAAGAACCTCCACTGCTTGGTAGATAAAGATCATTTGGAATAACTAATCGGCGGGCAAAAGTCCGAAGTTTCTGTGGTTGTGCAAACGAAGCGATCAGTTCCAACATGGTATTTGCAGATGAACTTTCAGATCAATTAGGCTTCACTCAAGCATTTTCACTTTTGCATTTTCTACTTCCGTAAGGCACGTCAATGCAGCAGCATAATGACGTTTCCACTTCATCGTGCGCATGCTAAAGAAGAGACCGGATTGCAAACATGGTAAAGAAGAGACTGAGGAGTTGAACCCAAAGTTCCTTGTGTCGACACTTCCGTGGAGCGCTAAAGATGGAGAATCAAGAAATCAAACGCACCAGAACTTCATCTCTGAACAATAATTTTTTGACCATTATCTTCTATGTCAAGAGAGCGTCCAGAAATAGCTGCAAATCAGGGACCTTTTCGCTGCTGTCCCATCTCGAGAAGTTACTAGATACGCCAGGAAGTTAAGCTAGAAAAACGAGGAACGATAGAATTAGAATTACCATTCACAGCATAAGAGGCCCTAAAGATGGAGGATGGATTACTGCTCGTATTAGCAGAAATAGGACAGAGCAGTTAGCTTGATATTGGTGGAGCTATCTATCGGCATTCCAACAAGTGGAGCATGTCAGATGTGATTGTCTCAAGCTGACCTGAAAAGGTAAGGGAATTAGAGTTGGATTTACAAATGATGTTGCAGTTATAACTTATTGTGATTCAGATGGTACTAGCTATGCCTTATTTGTCACTGAAGAGTGGTTCAACGGCGGCTATTAAATTTTAATTGTTTCTTTGACTTTATACTGAACAAAAACTGGTTTATTACTTAAAAAATGCACTAACGGTAGCAAAGTGCTATTGTGGAACAATGGTAAGTATGATGCTTTGGGTGTTGGTGATAGCAAAATTAGAATGCATGACACTATAGTGAGGAGATTAACTAATGAAAGGCATGTTCTTGAGTCAAAGAAGATAAATATCCTTGAGTGCTCTAGATATAATTGAGTGTTGGTTGAGTTCATATAGTAGAGTTATGAAGGTGGTCGGAGACTTGGAGGCACCCTTGTGATAGTAAAAGCAATTAGATATGATGGCTTGTATGCAGTCCAAAGAAGATAGTGATAGAATTCGCTGCTAAGATGTTGGATGCACATTCCCATGAAAGTTAGAATGTGGCATATGTCTTTTCAATACATTGGTGAAAGAAGTCATGAGATACATAGCGAAAGGAATTTGTTGTGTGCTTATATGACTAAGGATTTGAATGTATGCAAATGCAATAATCCAAGGAAATAGTGGAATTTGTTATCATGGCTTTCTTTGAGGAGGAGTACTAGATTTATGTTAATGGTAATGCTTCACTACTCAAGCAGAACATGGGTGTTTGTAAGAAGACACAAATTAGATGTTTTTATTACAATTAGGCAATTAAGAGCTTTGATCAAAATGAAGACAATCGAGTATGTGCAAATTAACAATAACATCAAATTTAGCTTAGAGCTATTTAATGAATCATGCAACGAGGTCCTAGTGAGACACCGCACTAGCTCTAATGAACCATAGCATGTTGTAGAGTTGATCAGTAAAACGTTACCAAAGATGGTTCTTAAATGCTCTTTAGTTTTGGTATGGCTACAAAATTCATAGTGGCACTTGATAACATGATCAACTTGGTGAATAGATTCTCACCATCAACATTGTTGACTCCTAAGAAAGTTTGTTAATATAGCTTTGCTGATTATTTAGTTCTTATAAAATTTGATTACTTAGTTTATGTTTGAGCGAGTGATGGTAAACTTGATGAGAGACAAAAAGTAGTGAAGGTTCCTAGGTTAGGAATAAGGTAAGTGGGGCTATTCGTTATGAGAATTGGAAGTAAATTCACATGAATTAACAGAGAAGTTACATTGACGAGTTTCTAGCACTTCTAGATAAAAATGGTTGCATTGATAATTATACGGAGAGCAAAGGTTTTAGTTCAAGGTGGAGTTTTAACTAGAAAACCTCAATAATGTGGATGTTAATGCTGTAATTGACATATATGGTGCTTGTAAAGGGTGGATCCTGAAGAGCCAACAATTATTGTAGTTGTTGAGTTTAATAAGGCATGAATTTCATCTCTTAATTAAGTATGAATGTAAAAGTGGTTTTACTTTATCTTGATAGAGGAGATTATGTCTGAAAATCTTATTGAGTAATTAAAGGTGCCGGTGAAATTGGCTTTCTATTAAGGTCCATAATTACAACAAATTTTGAGAGCAGCTTAGAAATTTGAAACTTATGCTTCATTGTTTCAAGAAAAATATTTTCCAATAAAATATTCTTCCCTTTTTTGGATATTTAGATCACTTGTGAAAATGAGTTAATGAAAAGCCATATACCTTATAAATCGAAAATCATTTTTATAATATATGACTTGATATCAGCACCTAAACTACAAAATTTGTGCTTGGTCATGGAAATCCCAACTCTCCTTCCTAGTCTCTCACTAGCAAACTCGGCTCTAAATGCCACGGCCAAGTCCTTCGGTAGCCATCAAGGCCAAGCTTGGATTCAAAGAGGTTAGGCCTGAAACCCTAGTGTTCAAGTCTAGGGGTTTCAGGCTCGAGTCCAACATAAGCTAGGCTAGAGGCCTCGATGATTGTGCCTAGATCCCCATTGACCAGGTGCGGGTCCACAAAAGCTAAGCCTAGGTCCATCGAGACCAAGCCCAAGATCCGATGTCTATACTCGGGTCCACTGAGGCCAGGCCAGGGTCCACAATGTCGGGCACTACAATCTTGACTTCAGTCGACATCCATGGCGTCCCGTCCAGGTGTTAACATCTCCCTATCTCTATCTCGCCGCACACGAAATCGAACTACTGAAGGCTCTGTGGAACGCAGACACCTTCCAAAGCTGCCATTTATCGGGATCGAGGTGACGGCCGGTACGCGTTTTCCGACACGCTATTCGGTCGAATGCTAAAAAGCTGGAGTCGCGCCTTGAATTCGAGCTGATTTTTCACGTTCGCTAAAATTTCATGTTCATCGCGAGAAGAAGCACGGCCGTGATGATGAAACGGACAAAAAAGTTTATTACAATATATGTCCCCCAGGAGGCTGTAACGCTAATGAAAACCTCATTGGTCACCGTCAAGCACGACGCATTACAAAAGGAAATCGTGTCCGTACGATCTAATGAGATCGAAAATCAATACGGTGGTCGCTACCTCACAGAATCGCGCTCCCACCTACAGTCGCGGAGCAACTCGACCTTCGGGAAGCTCGCGCCCGGGAAAAAGGTCGAGAGACTAATAATAAGAATAATTCGCCACGCAAGCGGGGCGCTCCACCAATCAGCGGCCGAGAAAGTCAACCTCCCGCTCACTCCGCGGGCCCCCACTCCCCGATAATCTCTTCCCCCGTGGAGCTCGTGCTGCCATCCGTGGCCGCCCGATCGTCACCCTCGTTGACCGCATCCTGACCGCTCCGGCCTCCCTCCTTCTCGTCGTCTCCTCCGTCTTCCTCGTCGTCGTAGTCGTCGTCGAACTCGCCGCCGCCGCCGCCGCCGTCGTCCTCCTCCTCCTCGTCTTCCGACGAGAGCGGGGCCAGCCAGCACGTGCCGTGCAGGTGCCCGTTCACGCACACGAAGTACTCGAGCCGGCCGTTCCGCGAGCCGAGCCGCCGCGCCGCGCTCCGCGGCACGAGGCGCGCCGTCGTCATGCTCCACACCCGGGCGCCGCAGTAGGGGCACGCCCGGTCCTCGAGCCCGACCCGGCGCCCGATCAGGCAGGCGCGCGTCCGGGAGCCGCTGAACTCCTTGAACACCCCGCGGTACACCCCGAGGTCGTCCTGGTGCCCCGCCTTCTTCATCTCGTGCTCGCACGGGTCGCTCACGTACAGCACGTCGCCGCGGCACCGCCGCGGCAGGAAGCTCCGCCCGGACGTCTTCGAGAACCGCGACGTGCTCGCGAAGTGCCCCGGCAGCTGCTGCCCCATCCGGAAGTTCCGGCTCGGCTCCGCGCCGCAGCAGAAGAACATGAGCTTCGCCACCGCCGGCCAACCCCGCCGATCCGGGCCCCTCCGGCGGTCAATGTCGCCACCATGCGGGGCGCGCGGTAGGCGCAGAGTTCCCGCCACAGCAGCCGCTTCGCGATGGCCCGGAGCTTCCGGTTCACCGAGGACACGAGGCAGAGAACCCGGAGGTCCCACTGGATCGACTCGAAGACCAGTAGCAGAACACGCTCGTTGAGGATGCCGGGCTCCGGCGAGTCGCCGCCGCCGCAGCCGCCGCCGCCGCCGCCGCCGCCGCCGCCGTGGTGGCTCGGCCTGAGTCGCTGGTTCGCATTCATTATCTGGTGGGCGTGGGGGGTGAAGTCGTCTTCCGGCGACGGTGGCGCCTCTGCGCCCCGGGGGGGTCGTTATATACATAGGAAGCAGGGGAGATCTCTGATGGAGGACACGTGTCCCGTACGGAATGGGCGAAAAGAACTGTCGTGGATACTCTCTGGAAAATGGTGGGGGGCACGTGGACAGCCGATATTGGGTGGGGGACACGTGTAGGGTGGGCATTGCGGTGGTGCCGTGAGGGGGGGAATCAAGGCGATGCAATCACCGGGGCGGGGAGCGGGGGATGCATCGGCCGCCACGTGTCCACGGATCCAGATTCGGACGCATCTCTTTCCGCGGCACCAAAAAAATATCTGAGGTCCGATGTGTCGGATTCCGACGGTGCCCGGGGGCGCCCTAGAAATATCTACGACTCCTTTTTTTAATTTTTTTACCCACTTAATAAAGTTCGGAATTCCGCACGGGAAAATTTATAAAATGGGGAACAATAATTCCTGTCTCCCTCCGACAAAGCTGAGGGGGTACGTGGAAGGAGCCGGGAAGGACACGCGTTCTCCTCGTGGAATTTGATGGTGGGTTCGTCGCCGGAGGCGCCACCACGTGGTGACCGGAAGGATGGCGGAAGTGGCCGAAGCTTTTGCTTTGTTTTTAGGGGAGGAATAGGGAGTGGGATTGGGATGGAGACATGCGGCTTTGTGACCCGGAAAAGCGTCAATCGTGGGGGGTGTTTTCGGTTATCTATTTTTCAGTTATTTTCTATCTATTTTTGGATGGGGGGGACAAGAACCGACCCAACTAACATGATGAAAGCACTTTTTTTTAATTTTAATTTGTATTAAATTTTAAAGATTTTGTCAAAAATATGCCATTTTGGCATTCACATTGTTTCCACACTAAGTTTGATATGGTTATCAAATTTAGGAATGACAAGTTTCAAATTATGAAATTGCAACAGAGAATTGCATGGTACACTAAATTCTTTCAAACCTAAATTCTACAATTTGTCCTTAGTTGTTGACTTGTTAAGGCATTTTAACCGAATAATTCCAGGGTAGTTGCAATGGCAATTCCAACATTTTTGCACACAATAGAATCTAACATGCTTCGTGTTCCAGCCAATTCTAATTTAACAAGGTATCAACACTAAATTACAATGCAAACAAACAATCTAAGGGAGAGGCCATAGGATTAGTCATCTCTAAAATTAGAAACAAAGGCTATCCTTTTGACCAAAGTCCATTCTTGGTTGGTGACATATAAAGTTAACAGGTAAAAACGCGTTTTGAAAGAGAGAAAGTAGAGAGAGAGAGAGAGAGAGAGAGTAGGAAATCTAATGTATTGTAATTGTAACTTCCACACCCATAATTTCATAATTAGAAACTTTTATCACTCTAGTTTTATGATGCCATCTAATTTTGTAAAAGACACAGAGCCTACAAACAATTTGTTGAAGGATCTTCACTTTTGATAATGCTAACCCAAAAAACGTTCACCAATAAAAATTGTCACATAAATATTTTCTTAACATTTCATTTTGTCTATATAACATATGGTAGTAGGGAAGTAAATTAGTCAAGACTTCACCAAATTGAGTGTGCACACACACTTAAGAGCAACAGCGATTTGTAGAATTTGAAGAACAATAGTTCAAACACAAGCTTGTATCGAACTCATGAAAAAAGCATCTACAAAGTTAGGTTGAGTCTGTATCTGATTCTCAATATAGGAAACATTATTAACTCGACACGAATTCAAGCTATCGAAATGTTGGTGCAGGAGATGCCCCAAGAAGATTCCTCCGCAGCTCGTCTCGACACTCGTGATTATTTCCCCGCTTGATGTTGACCCTGACCAAAGTTTTCTGGGATGAGGAATCGAAGGGGACAGGTCGGTCGGTCAGTCAAC
The DNA here is from genome assembly GCA_016097545.1 of Eucalyptus victrix. Lineage (NCBI taxonomy): Eukaryota > Viridiplantae > Streptophyta > Magnoliopsida > Myrtales > Myrtaceae > Eucalyptus > Eucalyptus victrix. The sequence goes on from CM027842.1 coordinate 14,667,047, forward strand.
CGATACTCTGGGTCAATCTTCGGGAGACTTAAGGACACGCGTCGAGCGACGGGCCCCTCGTCGCCTAACCGTTCGTGCATCCTTCGATACCAACATAGGCGCCCCCGCCCTATCAGGACACGCCGCGCGTCCCGATCGGGAGCCGACATCCGGAAGTGCCGGTGGCGGCCCATCCATTCGATGGGGGGGAGCGTGGCTCGAATGATTGCTGCTTGAAAAAATTGGGGGATGGATTCGGGGGGCGATTTTTTCGCTTTTGGTTTTTCTGGGATTTACACGTGGCACGCGATTGGGGCCAGATGGGTTCCCCTGTCGAGGACACGCGGCGGTTCAGAATTCGGGGCGGGACCACTTTTTCCGACGGATGCCTTCGACGGTTCCTTTGTCGTTGATTGTCTTGTCTTGTTGTGCTTCGTCGCGGGTGCTGAAGTTGCGGAAAAGTTATTCGCTGCTGCTAGGTTTACGTGAGCCCGATCGACTCGAGCTGCCCGATCCACCTTATCCATCGATTGATGTCAATTTGGCTTATTCGCATCCGATTTTACGCACGTACGGCTCGTGATTGTAGGAAAGCGATTGTCAGCTTCGCACACGGAAAAGCCCGTCGGTCAATTGTACTGTACATGTGGCTATTTAGCTCAAAATCATGTAGGGACGAAGTATTTTGCACGCGTAGACTTTTATGGTCGATGCACGTAAGCCCCGATGGACTTGAGTTGCACCGATCGCACACCTAATCCATTAGGCATGAATTTGACCTGTGTACATCCGATTTGCGCATGTGTAATTATAGGAAAACGTTTGCATGCCTAAAAAACGTGCCAATCATTTGTAATGCACATATAGCCGTTTAGCTCAAAATCAAATGGAAACGACATATCTCAAGTGTCAAACTTTTTGGTCAATGCAGGTAAGCCCAGTTGACTTGAGTTGCCTAATCATATGAGATCCATATGGGATTTACCTAATTTGTCGATTAGTCGGTTTGGCTTATTCACATCGGATTTACGCATGTGTGATTATAGGGAAATAATTGTTGCCTTCGTACACAAAAAAAAAAAAAAAAAAAAAAAAAAACACGTCAGTCAATCATCCGTAACTATTTAGCATTTAGACATTTCATGTGATAGCCCAATTACTCGAGATGCCCAAAAATGATTGATTCACCTAATTCGTTGGTAGGTGTTAATTTGGCTCATTTACATCCGGTTTAGGCAAGGAAAATGAGGACGATAATCAAACGTCATGTGTGCGTGGTGGTGTAGCTCAAAATCACATAGGGACAAAAGTATTTTAGGTGTCGAATTTATGGCCGAGGCACTGCAGTTATATGGGATTCTGTCACCGTGCAACAGTATTTTTGACTATTCTATATCAAATTTGTCCAACAGGTACTCCACAGGGCAGTCCTCATAAAGACTCGTCATATAATTACCATTCCATTGAATTTTTAAAATGGGATGATTCACGCTCATCCCGGGTTTTCATCCCAATTTTGCACCCTTCGATTTTAGAAATTCATTTTTGCACTCTCCGTCCTTGCATTCACGGACCAAATTCCATCTCAACACAACACAATCATGTGGGTTTAATTTACCAAATTGACACTTTATTTTCCTAGAATAGACCTGCCACCTTTTCTACCGACCACCTAGAAATGATAGACTCACTTTTCAAACCTTGGTGCAGCCAATCCCCCTCTTCCCGATCGTTGCCATCATGTCCGGCCAAAATTCCATCTCAGCAATGTCATCTAGAGATAAATCGATGCATAACTGGTCAATTTTGAAAAGAAGGTCCCGTGCACTTTCAACTCCCAAGAAATTGAGAGATGGAAAGCCCCTGGAAGGAGATAGAGAGAGAGAGCTCTACCGACAATAATTTCCTAAATGACTGATCAGTTCGATATTATAGCCCCTCTCCATAATTCTAGAATAATTCATCTTTAGACTTTAGTTGAAAATTTGTTTAGTAAGTTCCGTGGTGAATGGCATTTTTGAAATCAACACGTGCATTTGAAATGCCTGGTCACAAATCCAACCTCTAGCGACCTGAACACATGGGTGCGGTACCTATTATTTATACCCAAAAGTCGGAACTGAGAGGATGTTCCCTCATGTGCTCGAGCATGCGACGCTTTCTTTTTGTCTTTTTTATTGCCATGCTTTAGGCACATGTCATAGTGCTGCTGCCATGTGGCCTACATTCGATGATTTAGCTTCAATTTGTTAATTTGTTATACCTAAACTTATATTGAGTTTAAATTTTAAAAAGGGATAAAAGAGAAAATACCTCCTACTGAGCGTTGTGTCTTGATTATATATTCTTGAATAGTATAGAGGTTTTAGTTGGACAATTTATTTCAAATAGTATTGTTTGTTTAATTCAGTCGTAAGGATTTAACTACATATGAGTTTAAAAGATTCAGTTTATTTTATCATTAAAAAAATATAAGATTTATGAAAATTTATTTAGGACTTGGAGTGTGGCTACTAAGACTAAAATCAAACGATTGTTTAACATACCCCGTCAAAAAAAAAATATTTAAATTGAAAAATATTTGAATAAAGAAATTAAGTGAACAAGAAAAAAATCCAATTTGTTTCCTAAAAAACTTCTCGTGAGTTTTGGTGACTATCTAGAGGAAGAAGATAAAAAAAAAAAAAGAAAGAGAAAGAAAAGAAGGGAAAACGAAAAGAAAAGAAAAATAAATAATTTAAAAAAATACTGAAAATATTATTAAAAGTAATTATTGTCAGTGTCAACCATATGATGTAGGATGCTCAATGTCCATGTCAGCGCCAATTAACCAAAATTTGCCGAATGGAATGAATTAGAACAAACATAAAATGTTTAGGACTTGACTGTAAAAAAAAAAATATGAGTGAATTGGAATAATTGCAATAGATTTAGGAATTTTTTTTTGGTAATTATTTTACATATTTTTGTGGATGATGAAAATAATTTTCATTCATTCATTTATATAAGCAATACATGTAACTAATTTTAGGAAAATATTTTTCAAACCAAACTTCAAAGAAGTAGAAAGTTACGGAGGAAAAGGATATCAAGTACCATCTTTGCTTGGACGAAAGTTTGGAGAATTATGAACCGAACCAAAAGCTTTATACAAAGTCACAAGAAAGTGAAACTTGAAATTACACTCTTGGCTTGACTAGTTCTATTCATCATGGGATATTTTTGTGCACGTGATTTGATATAATTTTACTTGTGTCTTATGTTGCTTGGATTAGCTTATGCTATAATGCTCTGTTATGTTCTCTTGATTTGTGTGAAGGCTTATAAGATGAAATTTAATAGTTGGACGATCCTAATCCCGCACGTGAAAAGACAAAAAAAAAAAAAAAAGATACATGTTTCTACAGTTCCCCCGCATGAATTAGAAGTGACCCGTTTTTTTTTTTTTTTTTTTGGTCGAAAGGGTGAAATATATTAAACATAACGTGGAGAAGTTACAAAACAGCACACCCAGCCGCTACAGCATCAGAACAAAGTAAGGTAAGCAAAAAGTAGGGCGGCGAGGTGGCCCAATCTTGGGAGAGAAGCCCATTTCTATGTGCCTTTGCGGCCCAATCCGCAACAGACTTTGCTTGCCGTTTGCAGTGCGTTACCCTAGCAGATGAGAATCGGGAAAGGAGGCTGACGGCCTCTGCAGCGATTGCCCGAGCTTCCCATGGCACTGGCGTAGAGGCATTGACCGAATCTACTAAAATGAGGCTGTCTGACTCGATGATCAGTGAATCTCTTTGTCTTCCTGTGTCTAGCAGATGGTGAAGAGTGATGGTAAGAGCCATGAACTCCGCTTGCAGAGCTGTCGAGAAGTGACCCGTTTGGTTTGGTCTAATTTAGACCTTTTCGGGCTTTCCGCAGGATATTACTGTCGAGCCTACCTGAACTGTTGCTATCAATGAATTGAAATCCAATTAATTAGAGCTCTCGGGTAGTTTTCCCGGACACGAACTGGGAAAAAAAAATGGTGGCATGGCAAAACTATTTCACCTAGCACTGGCAAATCATAACCACATAAAGATAAAGTGAAGTGCCGCATGATCAACAAAATGATGAGTAATCTCCATTTACTTTATTTTTTCTTTGAAATAAAAAGAATTGAGGTGATGAGAATAACGAATTAATAAATTAAAAACCTATGAATTGATATCATTGACATCATCCTTTCTCTTTGCATACAAGAATATATTTTAATTTTTTTTTTACTAATTCATTATTTTCGTAACATCACTGAATTTTCGTGCATTCATTCAATGGTTCCAGCAGCTACTAATATATCTGCCAACGACAAAAAAAAAAAAAATTATTTGTTTGGTCTCTGATTCAAAATATTATTTGTTTGGTCTCCGATTCATATTTCGTCGATCAATCCTTCTCAATTCACAACTTTGTGGAGAGAATTTCTTTCCTAACTATTTTGTAGAGTTATGAAACCGCACGTGGCGGGTCTTGATCTGTGGTAAGAGGAGATCACGCAGTCACACATCGAAAGTTTGAATTCCGACGTGGCACGAAGGCCGCCTTTTCCGCGCGCTCGTTTATCTCCATCGCCGCCGCCGCCGCTGCCGTCGAGCCCATGCAGTTTCGGTTCTCGATAACCAGACGCGAACCCCTGCTTCCCATTTGCGAACGGGCAAGAAAAGGCAACGGAGAAAATGGGTGCTGCCCAATCCGCCGACGAGAAATCCCTCCACGAGTTCGTCGTCAAGGTGGGCGCGTCGCTGCGCGAATCGTTCGCGAATCTCTCGTTCACGCGCTCGAAATTCACACGGAATCGCGACGTTTTGATGTTAATGCTGATGATGATGATGATGGTGATGCAGGACAGCAAGGGCAATGAGGTGAATCTCAGCGCTTACGAAGGGAAGGTTCTTCTCGTCGTTAACGTTGCTTCCAAATGGTCTCTCTCACCCACTTCTCTCTTCTCATCAATTTTCTTCCTTTTTTTTTTTTTTTTTTTGATGCATTCGCTTTAAACTAACAAGATTGTTCTCTGGGTGTTTGTGGATTTGGAACAGTGGGTTCACCGAACAGAACTACACGCAGCTCACTGAACTTCACAACAGGTACAAGGATAAAGGTCGGTTCTTTAGCCATTTTCTGTTCGGTTGCATTTTGTTGCATTCATGGATGTCGTATTTTGTTATAATGGGTATGTTTCCGTGGTGATTATCATGGGAATTCCTACGTTTTTCGACCATGCAATGGAAGTAAGTATGGCGATGGGTGACTAGCACTATCAGTTGAGCATGTAAGTGGGGAAAGAAAACCATAGAAAGAAATACTGTATGTTTATGCCCGAAAAAAATAGGAATGATGTAAAATCAACTAGTGTTGGGGTACTCAAACATCGTCACGAGAAGCTAAATAGCCTGGTGCTGTAAATGTTGGCCAAGTGATGCATAAATTGTCTTTATACTGCTTTTGTCAGAGGTATACTGTCCGACAAGATCATTAGGATGAATCGAGTTGAACCGAATTGTCTTCTACATTTATTAACCTACTGCTTTTTCCAATTTCTTTTTGTAACTGCTCCAATGCTTGATGATGCACTACTCTGCCTTGGCATCTTTGCTGGGGTTGTGGTCACTTCTAGGAGGTTGGCCATGCATGCAAGTAAGAATCAGATAACTTGGGATGATCGAATCAACCCAAATAACTGCAGATGCTAATTTTGAGCTTCATTTCCTTCTGGAAATCCCTATTCATTGTCAATCTGCAGAGCACTTGTTCTTCGTCTGATGGTGCAATTATCTCTTTGCTTTGTTCATCGTCTGTTTGGAAATTCGTGAACATTCGTAATAATTTGTCCTTCATGCTGTGCATTGCCATGGAAAGTTCTTTCCACTGGAAATTTTTAAATAGAGAGTAGTCATTTTCTATATTGATTATTCCAAAGATCATAACATGCACTGCCGACCTTTCCTTCTTAGCCCCTCCCAAGATGAGTTTAATGAGTTTGAAATTGAAGGGAATGGCTGCTCCTGGGTTTTTCTCAGGATTCGAAATCTTGGCATTTCCATGCAACCAATTTCTCAGACAAGAGCCAGACACTAGCCAGGAGGTGGAAGATTTTGCTTGTAACAGATACAATGTCGAATTTCCAGTTTTCCAGAAGGTATGCTTTTTAGCTGCTCTCTCGCAACCGTTTAGCTTTTCAGATTGATCATTTGAATTATTGTTTTATCAACTAGGTCCATTTCTTTGTATGTTCCCCTCCTCTTGTATGTTTCTGCCAGGCAGTTATATAGATTTCCAAGATCTCTTCTTTCTTTTCGGCTCTAATTGGTTGCCGTGGCCTATGACTGAACTGATGCTTTTGTCTCTGAATAATTACTTATTTTTGTTGCTTCTCCCAGGGTGCAAACTCTACGAAATCATGACTTATCTATTGTGGTCTTTGATGTTTATCAATGGTTAATAAGTGGATCGAAATGTTTGTAGTCATAGGACTTGTAGCCATTTTAGTTGTAATTCTGGATACCAATGTGCCCTGCTCATTTCTTTATCCCATTTGGGTTTTTTTTTGGTTGTATAACATCATCAAGACTCGTGGGAATATGTTTCATTAAAACAACCAACCCCACCCACCACCCCCCCCAAAAAAAAAAAAAAAAAAAAAAAAAAAAAAAAAAAAAAAAAAAGAAATTAGAAAATGGTCGCTCCAGACCTGCGAAGCATACCTGCTTCGAAGTTCACACTTGGTTCATGTTACTGAGGTTGTATGAGACACGGTTTGGTAGCCTTTTAATACTTGCTGGATAGTTCTCTCCTCTGAGTTCCCTGAATTATATAAATATGAGTTATGCAGTAGCATTATTAATTTGCCTGGAAGTGTACATGCTCTGATCTCGTTCTTTTGTCACATCGTATCAAGACTGGTTAAAATGTTGAACAAGCTTTATCTAATAGGTCTGGCCATTTTTCAAGTTGATTCAACCGTCATTTTAGTAGTCAAGAGTTTTGTCATTACATTTTGCAATCAGCTGTGAAAAATGTTTCAAGAAGTAATTACAGAAGGATTCTTTTTCTTGGACTCTTTAAGGAAAATCTCTCCGTAGAAGGTTAAGAGGTTTTATACCTTGACTGGAGGTTTGGATCACGAGGTACGAAGAAAATCAAATTGTTAAGAGTTCTTAAACCTTTACTGGAGGTTACGATAATGAGAATCATAGAAGATTCGATTGTTCTATAACTTTGAATTTCTTTTGACTTACTGAAAATCATCAAGCCTTACCAGTGTACTGGGACGTTGCACATATGCTTGTTATTCTTGTCTTTCTTCAGTACTGTCTCTACACTGGGCAAATTATGTGGAGGGAGGAAATAAGGATCAAACCCAAGACATAATTCTTGATATGAGTTGGTCACCGCTGGCTGGAAAATTTGTTCTGCATCTTGTACCTGTAATTTTTAGCCAGAATTAACATTGAAATGGCAGAAAGAAAGGGTGAAAGACAAACTGCCAGAGAGGATAAGGAACAATTAGATTAACCAAAATATAGAAGGCTTCTGGCTAGAAAGTATCGAGGAGAAGTTGCAATACTGGTGTCCTTTCTGTAACTCATCCAAAACCATCTGGCTTCACAACTAAATTTAGAGGATTACCCAAATGCATTACCCAAACTTGAAGTAAATATATCCAAAATTGAGTAAACACATCATTAACACATTCTTCTTTGAAAAGATCCGTTGTGTAAGCTCCCAGCTTGTACATTGATTTACACAACTTATCTTGATTTGTTTCCATATCCACATTTTATCCCATCTGGTGGTATGGCCAAGTCGACCGAGGATTCAGATGACATTTTAGAAAGTCTCTAGGAGAAATACTGTGAAATTTTTTGCTTGGACTGCAAGTTTTCAATTATTACGATTTTCCTTGTTGGTGAAGTTATTTACAAAGAAGTCTGTAACCTGATTTCCATCAGGATAGTCCATCTGTTTTCTTTGTTTATTCAGCAATTATTTTTTAGTGGAGAATACTACCCAAACACATCATCAGTCTTCTGTCACTACCAGTAAAACTCAGACGATCTTTTGGAAAATTATTAGATAAGAATAATTCGAAAACATTTCATAGGTTTGCAATTCTTAGATTCTTTTCAGGGTATGTTCTGTAGAAGAAGATCATAACCTGACTCTCACATAAATTCAGCCAGTACTTGACTTCTCACATGAAGAGCGTGGTTTGTTAGTATGTTTGGCAATGTAGTTGTAATGAGAAAAATGCTTCACACGTTTGGCTTCTCATATTATTAAAGGCTGTACAACTCCCGGTGGTATAAGATTCACAATCTGCCTCCTAAGGATTGTGACCGCCGGGCCTACCCTTATCTTGGGACAAGTCACATCTGATCACATTATGAGTGTTTGTTGGGAGATTTTTCTAGTTGTTGATAGTAAACTCAAAATTACCCATTTTTAAGAACTATCAACTTAGAGAGATATTTACTAGTTTATGATTTTTTGGACACTTTTCCTTGTACTCCACATTGCACAGCTCATGATAGATGTAATAGCTCAGTGGGTTTTTATACCATAAATATTGGTTATCTCATACGACTTGTTTGCTCATTTCGTATGACCAGTCGATTTATTTGAAGTCTTCAGTAGGTGCCTGTGGTTGTAGGTTTGCGTCAATGGGCAAGAAACAGCGCCCCTCTACAAATACCTCAAAGCACGTAAAACTGGATTTTTGGGTTCAAGAATAAAATGGAACTTCACCAAGTTTTTAGTAGACAAGGAAGGGCGAGTCATCAGCCGCTACGGAACAATCACACCTCCACTAGCCATCGAGGTAGCCGACAGTCTGTTCTGGCTCTCAAGTGCTCACTTCTCTGAACCACCCATTTCACTTAGCTTTGCAAGATACTTTTCCTAGTTGTTCATTGACATTCATGGATATTTTCTATGCAGGAAGACATCCAGAAAGCATTGGGAATGGCATGATTGTCACTCTGTGGCCTATCGATGTTATATAAGTCGGCTCAACTTGTCATGACGAGGAGGCAGAATAAAGTATATGAAAGTAACAGAGGTTTCTGTTGCTGTGACTGATTATCTTTATACCAAGTGCTTATTTTCTAAGTTGATTCTCACAATGCTTTATTCTGTTAACATTACCTGGTCGGGTTGACTGGGAATTTTTGGTTAAACACGTTTTAGATGTGTGAAGAAGACCCTGTTGCTAGACATTTTTCTTCGAGATTCCATAGATCCGGATTCTGAATATGGTTGAAGCAGATCAAGATATTTTATAGCTCATTCTTGTTGAAATGCACATTGTGGCTTGCAGTTCAATATGCTAGGCACACAAAAGTCAAGACGTTCAGAATGATAAATTCCTTCAAAGCGTTGAGCTCTTGTACTGTTTTAGATTTTGCTAGGAGTGGGACATTGTGTTTGCAAATGGTTGATATAATGGGGGACAGTATTTGTGCTGTCATGGTCCCATTCTTTAAAGAACTTTAGAAAATTTAGTCATCGTAACATCATGAGTAAGCCGAGTTAATACCTGCAGTTTCGTGCACATACATGTGCTGGACAGCATCCTGCTAGGATTTTAGCCCCTGCAAGTAATTACTGAATTGAATATCTTTTGAATCTTGTCCTTCTCAAGTTCACTGGGACATGGCTTCTGAGTTTGATCCTGCAATAGGGGCTCGACCAACTCATGAGTCGGGACTTGGAACCTTGCTCAATTGTATCGCTTTGCGGCACCAGCTGTGAAGTTCAGCCTGATCTTTCCTATGCAGTCCACAAATGCTTGAATTCGCTCATACATGCATGGAAAGCTCCGTGTTCATTCATTTCTAGATTTATCAGCTCTCAGGGTTTATCGCCTCATTTTTCAGGCGTAGCAGAAATAACAAAGCATGTCTTGTGAAGTAGAATAAATGAAACTAGCGATGAAGCTCCGCTAATGCGGATGTGCAGATCTGGTTAGTTCTAATTACAGTGATTTTGCTTGTTCTTTTTTCATCTTTTGCATGCTCACGAGGCGTGAAATTTTGGATGCTTCTGAAACTCCAGCCAGAAGGAGCAATGACATAGGCAAGATTAATAAAGATTTAGGGGCTCCTTTCCGATTTGGTTAAGCTTTTGCTTAAGTAAAACTTGACTCAGGAATCATACTAAACTGGAAGAATCTGATTCTGCCAAGATTTGCGTTCTCTTGACCATTCATGCTGATGTTAACAGATACAGCAAGGCCAGGAATGTACCATGCAAATAGAACAAAGGTCAGGTGGTATGTCGGATCAATTTTGCACACCAATCTAATACGACCTCTCTAATCCGGTTAAAGGCATGCCATCATGCTAATAGGAAATTGATAAAGAGGTAATCCTTTATGACCTCGATCAAAGGGATTGCACCGAGTAAGAATTGAATTTGAAATCTCAAGATGGATTTAATTGTACACCATATCCACTTTGCATGTTGAACTAATTTTTTGAAAGAAAAGCATTTCGCTTTTGAAAGATTTGAGTACACAGTTATCAAACATCTTGGCAAAAATGAAATGATTGGGTTTTAAAGGAAGAAAGATGCATGAAGTTGATTACTTACATATGATTTTGTCAAAGATTTCTAGTCATGCACTTATCCTCATTTTTTGCAATTTGATAATCTCTTACAAGGATATTGGGGGAAGAGGAAAAATATCTCATCAAGAAAAAAAAAAAAAAGTATATATATATGTAATATACCGAGATTTTGATTGGATGATTTTGTGAAGATAAATGAGGAAATATCCCCTAAATATGTCATGATATTTGTTAAAATAAATTTAAAAATAAAAATAGAACAAATAAAGAAAAGGGATAGTTGTTCAAAATCCTCTTGACAGCCCTTGCATAAAAGCCCCTAATTTTGACAACCTACAATTTACCCTCCTAAACTTTGGCATTGGTGCATAATGACCCTTGAATTTTGAAAAATTACATATTATTCCCTTTTGAACTTAGATTTTTTGTGTGCAGCTGCTAGTTTTCTATTTTTGTTAAACTCTCTTAACTACATTTTTAATGTTTTCAAATAGAAATGAAGACATGGTTATATATATATATATATATAGTAAAGATTATTTTGTTAAAAATTGAATGTTTGTGTAATAATTAATGATTATACAGACCGAAAAAAAATTAGGGGATGCAACAAAAATCAAAGTTTCGGATAATGAGTAACGTTTCATAGTGTAAGACTATCACATACGATGTCAAAATTTATGAGAGTAATCTATAATCATATGTCATTCGAAAGCAGTGACACGTGGACAATACCGAAGTCTATGAAAATAATTTGTAGTTTTTCGAAGTTCAAAAGCTAAAAGATCTCGAATGATCACCCAAGAAAACTAGACCGGTGCCAGCACCCACTGTGCAGTGAAATCGACGATCAATCTCTCTCATTCTCTCTCTCTCTCTCTCTCAAGGTCCACACGTGCACGAGGATCATGAGACAGATATAAAGGAAAAGTTTTTTAATGAGATGGGGCATTATGTCTTGTTCTCTTCTGGTTCACTACTCTCATCAGAAGAGAACAACATTCCCACCCGACAACATGGATTTTTCTCTACATCTCTTCCCCTTCTTTTCTTCTTTTTTTTTTTTTTTTTTTTTTTTTTCCTTTTCTTTTCTCAAGAATTTCGTCGCATCGAGTGACCAAGACCCACAACATTCTCAACTCTTCTCACAAGCATACAAAGCCACCAGCCAGCAGCATCATCGAAATCCCTTTTGGAACAGTATTCAAGCCACGGACACCCATAGAATAAATAATTCCGACACCAGAAGATAATGTTTCTTTTTCCTAACCTACTTTGCTGGCTTCATTACATCAATATTCACAATTTATCATCCAAACTAGACGACGTTTCTTCTTAAACTGACCTCAAAACAGAACCACACAAACCCAATATACCGGTACGGCGACCATCCATGGATAAACGATAGGTGCTTCGAGCTCACTTGTCGTGTCGCGGGAGCGGTCCATCCTGAAAAGCTTTCTTTCAAAGCAAAGGGATTCCAAGTGATGAGAAAATGAATGAGACTGGCCGATTCCCACGTATGATTTTTCATTTTCTTGCCCCCCCTCAATTTGTGATTGAGATGTGAGCTGAGGGAACTTTCCCTCTTGCCGATCTTCACCGTGGCAAAGGGGCCAGGCTGAGCACATGGGCTTTGGGCCCGCATGGTGAAAGAAAACTCATTCCCTATACCCGGTTGTCCCCCCAAAGGTAGGCCACTTTGGTGGACTATGTAGGGTTAAAGTTGTTGAAGGGTTAGGGTTTCCGATTTCGATGTTGAGAAGCGTTGTGCAGCATTTAAGTGATGCATGCCACGTCAGCGTTACTTGACCCATCGTGATGATATCGATAAATCCAATCCAATGTCTCCTCGATTGTACGTCGGATGGGACTAACTATGTGCGCCTCAAAATGACAGCACTTGAGTGGTCTGCCCGACGATCTTTTTCGGTGCACCTATAAAGAATGAATGGAGGATGAGGAGAGAAATCGAAGGGGCCCCCGACAAATTTGAGTTAGATGAGAGTAATCGAAGTGGCCCTCGACAAATTCAAGTTAACCTAAATATTGTGTCGTTTATTTTCGTGGTGCACATTATATAATGTTGGATTTTGTGATTAGATGGTGCTATTCTAATACATACCTTATGAGATAATTGGGTTTAATGTTTGATGATTTTTCTTTCGTATACTTGAAAAAGAGAAGAGGATGTTGAAAAATTACAATTTACTGAATGACTATTAGAATAAGTCGATTCATATTGTAAAATCTTTGATTCAATTCTAAATCTAAGTGAGACATTTTAATTAGATGTATTGATAATCTCTTGAATAGCAAGCGAATCTATCGATTCATTAGTAGATTTATGTTATGATATGTATGTATCGATTTAGCAATTCAAATTCTTTTTACGAGTTAACTTTGGTGATGCGTTATGATGTGCGCCATATTTTGATGGTTACAAGATAGTTGATACAAAATAGTAGTAAAACAACAAAAATTATGTCTATTTATGCATAGGAATCATCATATGTACTTGAATCATACATTATAAATCTTACTCATGTCTTTATAAACTATATAAATGACTACACACAAAATGCCAATTTCAAGTACTTTACTTAATCTTACAATTTGAATCTATATACTGTAGGGTCTAAGGCACCAAAAACCCTAAATTATGTCCATTGTAATATATTTATCTCAAATTTTTTTTATGACATCAAAAACCCTAAATGTATGTCCATGTAATCTCAAAATTTTAGTATTACAAAAAAAAAAGTTTGGAATAAATGTGTCATACAGATACATATTTGGTATTTTTGGTATCACAAAAAAAAGTTTAAAGTAATGTGTCAAATTTGACAAAGTTTTTTTTTTTTTTTTTGGTGACTTTTTCCCATATTATAAATGCTTTTTTTTTTTATATAACAATAACATAATCTTTTCTATCCAAGCATCATAGGAATTAAATCATCTCAAACATTCCATGGTGGAAGGCAACAAGTCAATTAATCTAAGTAAGACATGTATCAAAAGGGAGAGAAGAGGTGGCCGGTATCGATGACCCCTTAAGAATGACCATAAGAGTCCCACACCAGCAACCGAATGTTCGATCTGAATCACATGTACCGTTCATTTTGAGCAAGCCCGTCACCACCATCCCTCTAAGGTGCCAATAGGAGTAGAGCTGAAATTATCATAGGCAACTACACGGTCGAATCTGCACCACAGGCGAACTGAGGTTTTCCGAGACCGACGAGCGACCGGAGGATTCGAACCTGCGACGATGACCGACCACACACGCCTCTACTCAGCTGCTGCCACAGTGAGAGAGAATGGACGCTACACGACAACCCCATTTAGAATCCTCTCATCCTAGAAAGAAAGCATTTTGTTATTCTTTTTCCCTACACTTGGTGGATAACAGCAACCATCGTGCCTATCCTGGAAACGGAAATGACAGCGCCACACGTAATGACGATGATCGGGCGCGAGGCTTATTGGAGTTTTGGGGGGGGAGGAGACAGAGGGAGGGGCCGTCGACAGAGATGAGCCTATTCGAGAAGATGACCCGTCCCTTTCATGGGGACATGACCAAGCAGACAGAAAATCAAAGCTCGAGAGCCACCTCCCACAGTGCCATTTCCATCTGGCCGATTAAGCTCATGCAAATTTTCCCTGACTCGGACCACCCGGCTCGCCGGTCCGACTCGGCGGGCCCTCTTTCATTATCCACCACAGGGACTCTTCCTTCATATCTCCTCCTCGCCTAACTCTCTTTCTCGCTCGCGCGCGCTCTATATATCAACCCGGAAGCCTCCGTTGCTCGCTGCCTCAGCACAAGAAGAGCAAACGACTCTTACTCAGAAAAGAATCCAAACCCGTCTTCTTTTTCCCTTTGTTTTCTGTGGGTTTTGGGCTTCTGGTGTATGAGAGAGGGAGAGAGAATGGGAGGGGCTAACTCAAGCACAAGCGCGGTGAGGACGAGCTTGAAGCTGCGTTCATGGCAGCGGTGCTGCTCGAAGCACATCAGGGAGCAGAGGGCCCGCCTCTACCTCATCTGGAGGTGCACGGTCATGCTTATCTGCTGGCAAGACTGATCGAGAACGCAGAAGAGGAAAAGAGAGAGAGAAAGAGAAAGGATCGTAGGTAGAGAGAGATCAAGATCGCAGCGTACGAAGTCGAAGCTGTTGAGCCGGGGAAGCATTTTTCTTCTCAAGTGCAGAAAGCTCTGAAAGTTTGCATGGATGTACAGCCTCTTTTTTTCTTTTTTTTTTTTCCCCTTTTTTAATATAGTTGGTTAAGGTTGATTCAATGGAAAATAAATGAGTAGATAAATTATGCAAAGCTAAATAGAGAGGTGCGACTCATAGCTTCTATCTTTTCTTTCTCTCCTATCTTCATTTTCCACTTTCGATGTATTTTGCTGATATAGAGTCGATCTGGCCTTTGAGAAAGAAAGGATTTTTTTTTTTTTTTTTTTAATATCTTCACAGAGCTTTGAAAATTAAATGACGAGCACATTAAATCTTAGAAAATTATGAGAGTAATCATGACTTTATATCTCAATATATTTACATATAATTGTAGTTCGATATAAAGTCGAATTAGTAGCCATGACTCATGAAGTTCTAATTTGGATGGTTTCGAGCGCTTGACATCAAATAAAAGCCAAAATTCCAATGTCATAAAAACATTAAAAACCGATTACTTGGGGAGATTGTGTAATTTAGCATACTACATATATTTTATTTTTTTCATTCCCACATACGTGAACAAGCTCTATATAAATGATATATAGAACAATTCACTCGGTGGAACTATCCTCGTTCCCATCTTGGACGCGCCAACGTTTGATGCGTGCTAAAATTTATTTGTGCAATTTAATGAATTTACTGTTTTTATATAATGGAAATTTTGATAATTATTTTTCATCCTCTCAACTTGTCTCCCCCTCTTAGACATACTCCTTGAGATCAATGGGGGCATTTTATTATTCAGTTCTAGCCATAATCAAGCCTGTTTAATAATTTACAAAAAAAAAGGGCTAGTGAGCTTTTAAAACCTAATTCGGGTTCCCCACCAAAAAAATACTATTAAAGCCTAACAAAATAGATAAAATTAGGCTTGGTTAATTCATCCCACAATTACACCTTGTTTATTTCACGGAAATTGAAAAAATTAGAAAATATTTTTCTAAAATAATTATTTATATTACTGGAAATAATTAATTAATTAAAAATGTTATCATTACCGGATTCATGTTTGATTATTTTCGTGATCAATGCGAATATTTTTTGTCCGTACAACTTTGTAAGTAATACAAGCCATACCGAACTAGCCACCGATTAGATCAGATATGGCTGGCCAAAAGAGGAAGTCCGGCTTCTATCCCGAACTTTAGGCTGATCCGACAAATCCAATTTGAGTGCAACTTAGACGGTCACCACCTATTTTGGTCATCAAATGGCCAACCATCTTGTATTTTAGCAGATTTCAATGCAGACAGCCAAGGAGGGAAAAAGATGAGCCGAACAACTCGCGCTTTTGCTGCTCTAGAGAGCTTACTTTGCGCTGGCCCAACACGCCCAAGTATCACGGCTACACGCAAGTACCTGAAAAGAGAATTATGCAGCATCATAGGCTTGTTTGATTCTGAATCTCGTGACATCTTAAGTTGCTTGCTATTGTTCACTTCAAACTTCATGTCTTGGCGTTCCTCAAGGATCTACTCTGCTTTGCCTTATGAAGAGGACTCGTGCTGCTGAAACAAGGAACAAATTCGCATCGATCCATCCACCCAAAGGAACCTTCTTTCTGGCTTTCGACTTGGGTTTTCCTTGTGGCGAGAACATAGCCTTTCTGGCTTCAATATATTCCCTACGCTCGGCATGGCAGACATGAATAGCACTTGTATTGATTTGAACATACTCGACTTAGTACAGACGTTATGATCATAAGGAAATATTGGTGGGGAAGAGAGTAGACTATTAAAACTACAAAAGCATGAGGAGAAGATGAAGCACCATGTTAGGTTTGCCAATAGTTCAAGTCGTGCTAAGATGGTAAAAAGTAACTATAGGAATGCTGTACAGCAATATTCAAAGTATTATTCCTCCTTATTTAAGCTATACATAGAGGAAAAGAGCTGCACCTAAAAAGTCCAAAACATGGTTTCTCGCAGGGTGCTAACTTCTAAGATTTCTACCAGGATATCCAAAACAACCAGATTCTCCAATTACTCAGCAAAAGGGCCCGAAAAATAAACAACATAAAAAGCTCCCCGTGTTCATCAATGGCCACCAAGGATGTCGGGTTCGGAGCCCGTAAATTCTCTGTTAGCAGTGGGGCTCAGATTCCCATTGCTGAATAGAGTGTCCTCATCGAAGAACTCCCACCCTAAATCTGTAAGCTCTTTCAGATCGACTCTGCTTTTTTCCTCTTCGAAAGTTGTCTCAGGAAATATGTCCTTGATCATGGCTGTCTCAGCAATCTTTTTTGGTGTCCCGCATGTTTCAGCTTCGTTGAGAATTGGGTTGTTCGATGTGCTTTTCCGAGAAGAGCTCGATGAGGCCAAAAGGCAACTAGTTTGACTAGAGGAAAGAGACTTACTCAGAGGCACCCGCTCATCAAACTTCTCCTTAAGGAACTTCACGTCCAGACATATAACGGATATTTCGCCTCTGCAGATTTGACTCAATGAGTTTCTTCAAAACTCCAAATCTTTGGTATATGATGACGATCACAGCATGAGGAGATGCAGGCAACTAAGGAATGTGTGGCTAGTACTATTATATGCATATCAACATCCTAATTCCCAAGCCCAACTCAATCCTTCAAATGAGCACATGAAATTTGAGCATGACTTGAGTCCCCCACTAGGGCAATATAAGTAAATGTAAAAACAAAGAAACAAGCAACACATGACTTAATGAACTGAAAAAAACATAAATTTGAAGATGAACAGAGACTTGGAAGCAATATCATCACAGGCACTCAC
Source organism: Eucalyptus victrix (assembly GCA_016097545.1). Classification (NCBI taxonomy): domain Eukaryota; kingdom Viridiplantae; phylum Streptophyta; class Magnoliopsida; order Myrtales; family Myrtaceae; genus Eucalyptus; species Eucalyptus victrix. The sequence continues at coordinate 14,684,612 of CM027842.1, forward strand.
CAAAAGTGTCCATTAATAGTCATTTTTTCACAGATAGCATCAACCATGAAGTTTTCCATTCCAAAGAAGTATGCTATTCATAGATTACAAAGGATTGTTTATACTTCATAGTCAATATCAGAAGATAGGCACAGCACTTGACAACCAGGAATGTTAAGCTGGCACCTAATTATGAGTACTCATGACTCAGCTTATGCCTGTAGGATACCAAGACAGAAAGTGAAAGACGTAAAAAACCCAAAATCAACCGTAAGCCTATAACAGTTTCACCTCTTATAATCAAGGACAGAACAACCTCCAGATAACGCCCACAGAAATTCACAAGTACTCATGTACAGCAGTTATAGAAAATTGACTTCAAGTCCAAATTCTCAATCCTGTATTCACAAATTCACGTGTATAAGGGGTTGATTCAAGGCGAGAGATTTAATTGAGGGATCTATACAAGTATTGGCCTATCGAACCGACAGCTGATAGAGTCCAGACATCAGTTGACGTCAATGAGAAAACAACACCCACATTCACATGCAAATTCCACTTAAGATCCGTATGTGCATGAGATTAAGTATTAAATGCTTACTGCAATATATCAACAATTCGCCCCTTCTCCATAAGAAACTCCCTTAGCTGCAGTGATGAGAAGTAATAGGTGCCGGTCAGTAGGTTATTTATTGGTTAAATATTAAAATTCAGAATTCAATCAACAATTTGTTAAAAAGAAAATACTTTAGAATTCTCCTCTGCCTCTTCTTGTAGTACTTTTGATTCTTGAACCACCTTCTCCATTATGGCTTCTTGTTTGGCTAGAGCACTGCGTGCCAATTCTTCTTTTTCCAGTTTTTCATTCTCAGCGGCTTTCATCACCTCCTCTGCAGCAGCAAGTCTAGATTCAAGAGCTTCATGCATCTTCCAGTACAAAGAAAACAAAACAAATTAAGGCAGCAGACATGCCAATATGAAGCCCATAATATGAAAAACATCAGGATTGCATGCATATGAAAACCGTAAACTGATAGGCAGAATATGTTATCCTTGTATAAACATCTACTATGACTATGTGGTTGGATTATAGCACTTCGTATGCCAAAGACCGGCAAGTTATATACAATTATCCAAAAACCTGTTTTGCATAACTGTGGCTATATTGTAACTGTATTATATTATAACTATGCTATGAAACACTAAATCTTTGGTAATAATATTTACAGCTACAAAACCTTAGAGCTAAGTGAGGGAGTTTTCTCAAACTGTTGTTGGACTATTGGAATGTTAGAGATATTGCAGATATGAGATGTTTCCCAAACACCCTAGTAAAGCTACAACAGCCATGTTCACAATCAAAACTGTTGCTGAAAACCTATACCAAACAGTTTCTAAATCTATCATGATAGTCAACCAAATTTATATATACAAAATCAAATTTATGGTGTCTCCTGCATTGTTGTGATCCAGAACGAGATCTTATAATCTTCACATCCCAAAATTTGAATCTCTAAGAATTTCTAATTTTAAGCAAGATAACAGATTTAAGAAGCATATTCACTGGTCAAGTGCTCCACAAAACCAATGAAAGGCATACATGAATTTCTCTAAAACACACCAATCTGTATGCAGAGATATTAATTTCATCTTTTGGCAGAATGTGTGCTAAAAATTTTCTTTTTCCAATTCGTCCATTAGCTTCTGCAACAGGAGCTTTGCTTCACAAGACATGGCAGTGTGGTAATCTTGGATCCATTAATTCCCAACAGATGATTAGTTTTACGCACAATGAATCTAATAGAAGATATAGGAAGTACCTCATCAATAATAGCGAGAGACTTATCTCTTTCATCTGACAAGCTGCGCAAACGAGACTGTAGCTCCCCAACTTCAGTTGCTAAAACTGCCTTCTCCCCATACACTTCTCCAGCATGCTGCAAATATAAAATATAATAAGCTATTCTATTCACTCTGAAGATAATCCCCTCACATACTGCAATTTAAAGAAGGCACAACCATATCGTTAGTTTCCTTGGCATGTGCCAGCATCCGTTTCAGTTCTTCAACCCTGTTTAAAATATCAAGACCTCCCCTAGCAGCCTCCTCTTTGGCTACTTCTGCAGCTTGCTCTTGCTCTTCAACTTCCTTCATCATGTCCATAACTGATTCCATTGCTGAAAACAAAGTTTTCTGCAACAGCAATACAGCTCCCAGTTAGTGCTTTCAAATAACATAGAGCAAATACTATCAATTTGGTTTTAGATAATGTTAAGCACCTTATTATTCTTTGCATCCTCGATGATCTCTTCAAGAAGTTCAACACTGCAAATCTGTCCAGAGCGAGTCATGTCCAGTGGAGGATCATCATCCACATCAACAGTGCCAGTGCTGTTGAGGTCCAGTTCCTGAGCAACAGCACTAGATTCTAATTCTACATTCCCATCAGCATACTTATTCTCATGAGCGTGAATATCAACTTCAGATGCACAGCTTGGAGCCTCCGAGGAATGCTCTTGAGGAGACAACAACGCCAGTTCAACATCAGCATTCTCATCCTCAGACAAAGGTGTGTCCAAGATTGAGCTCTTTTCACCAACACCAACACCAGCATCAGAATAACTAGAACCTTTCGAACCAATATGCAAACTGCCGCCCAAACTGCCATTTTCACAGTTTGAAGTGAGCACCAGATGAGAACTTGAAGTGGTATCATGAAAAGGGCCAGGCTCCTGAACTTTCTCAGACACTGGCATAGGCTCCTGAGCTTTCTCCATCCCTAACAAAATTAACTCTTCCCCATCCACATTTCCATGTACCACATTGTCATCAATAGCATCACATGGATGCAAACCAGAATGTTTCCAGACTTCAGAATTTTTATCTGCTTGAACAACAGTCGTTTCTTGACTATTTTCAGATACAATCATGGCTTCATTATCAACAGCTCTAAATGGTTGATCATTCCCCTCATTTGCATCATAGAAAGGACCCTCATCACCGAGTGTTGAATCAGCATCCACAGAATTGCCTGCAGTGTTAGAAGCATCGCCACCTCCACTGAATGCCTCTTTTGTCACCAAAGAACTGACAGCTTCCCTCTTAGACTTACGTCGGCGGCGTGATAATGAAGTTTGCTCGTCAGATTCAACTTCACCAATATAAGCACAGAAGTAGGAAAAGTTAGGCACAATATTAAAACGCACATAAAGGTTGGAAAAGCAGAGGACTGGACAATTGCTTTACGACATTTTAGTGACAACAAATGCTGTGGTGGAAAGGAAATTGTGTCACCTTCTCCAACTGATTGGCCAAGTGAACTCGTATTTTCAGAGCAAGAATCGGCAATTTTTTCCTTTTGCAGCATATGAGGAAGAACTTCAGAAAGAACAACTTCCACAGCTGCATCAGCATCTTTAGGATGCTCAATAGCAACAGCTTTCAGCAAGCATGCATCGAGCTGCAGATTGAAGAATGAAAAAGATCAGGAACAATGAGCAAGGATGTGAGAAATGAAACGCTCCCCACAATATCTTATCTAGTAAACAGCATCGAAAATATGATTTAGCTAAAAGAAATGTCTAGAGCACAAAATTTGATTGCACAAAAATTTCAATGCACAAGGAAAAGATAGACATCCAAAAAAATCAAGAAAATTGACAATTGAGCTGATGAATATTTTCAATGAACACATCCAAAACCTGTTTGCAGCAAATAACAGAGGAGTCTACTGATTTCTAAAAGTATAAATGCTCCTAACTATGTAAACGCACTATGCACCTGTGGGAATAGTTCCTGTAGGCATTGGTAGACAGCAGCAAAACCCATCTTCAAAAGCTACTGCTACTGCCTGCATTATACGAAATTGAGATCGCAATGAGAATTGACAAACAAAGATTGAGAAAGATATAGCAAGCAACAAGCTGAAAGTGCTTAACTATTGCAACAAAACAATTTTAAAAAGAAAACTCCAAGGGTCTGATCCCCACCCCCTCCCAAAAAAATAAAAATAAATTAATAAAGAAAGAATTACAAGTGTAAAGGGCAAAAATAAGCACAAAGGAGAGCGAGGCAATTCAAGAATTTCTAGGCGTTCCTCGTACACACAAGAACAACATCTACATAGGTATTACACACAACCCATGAGGGAAAAGCAACATAATTTTTACACCCCATAATTTCCAACGACAAGAAATTCCATTCAAAACATGAAACTCAACAAAACTACAAGCCGCTCCATGGCAAACCAAAAAAAAGACTCCAAATTTCAAGAAAACCACATACGAATCTACCCGGCCCAGATCACCAAAAGCAGCAAACTCGAGCAAGACCGCATCGGAGAAACAAATCGACCTCCGAAACACCGAAATCTCACTCGCCCCACACTAGCGACCACAATCACAAAGAAGGAAAGAAAGAAACCCGTAACGATCAAGACCCAAAACAACCTCCCGACCGACGAGAAAACAGGGCACCGACAATCAAAAGCGAAATTCTCCCGCAAGATCGAACCCCGGGACGCGAAAAGAGGGCGATCGTCATTACCCACGAGAGCGGAAAGCTCGGGGAAAAAAGAGCAAACACGAATTTCCAGCCGCAAAGTTTCGGTCTTTCACACTCGAAATTCTAGACCGCGGCGTGCTTTTGCCCCCGTCTGGATCATCGCCAGTTCACAGAAAAGAGACGACGGGGGAAGGAAAGCGAAACTACATGGAAAGCGAGAGAGAAAGTACTGACCTTTCAAGAGCCACACACACGCCCCGCACCAAAGTCCGGTAGAGAGAGAAGGGAGGATAGAGAGAGAGAGAGAGAAAGAGAGAGGGAGAGAATTTGTAATGTAGTGATCGGGGGCCGAGGGCTGTTGCTTTCGTCTTGCGCAGGAGACTAACGCGGCTAAGGAATTCGGTTCGTCCTGTTATTTCGGGGTCTCGCCGAGGGCACGTTCGTCCGAGGGCATGCACTGAGTCCCACCGACTATGGATGATCAGTTTCAGGTAAAGTGCCGATGGATCGGGTTGGATCGGATTGGGTTGATTTCTATGCTGTCCGACCCGATCTAAGCTACGAGAGATGTGTGCTCTCTCTTATTCGAACCCAACCCGAATTGCGTATGACCGAACTGAAAATATGATTCTGGTCCGGTGGTTTTTTTTTTTTTTTTAATTTGTTTTTGATTTAAGCCATTAGAAGCTTGTATTTACAATTTGATGTTATTGATTCGTGAATGAGAGTAGCACTGCTCATAAAAATGGGACATTCATGCTTTTTCTCGGCTATAATGAATATGATGACCGACATATGAAAAATGCCTAAATTTAACCACACCCATTATGAACAAATTAGGAACAAATAACTTCTAGTTGTTAGGGCTGGACAAAAAGGGCAAGTCAATGTTGCGCAACTCTGGATCGTTCCTCGGCGGCTCCGTCTCGTGAACTCGTACGTCTATGTGGACTTGAGAACCGGTCGTTTTCTGATGAAGATGACGGGCAATCAGACATGGGTGAACTGAACTGGGGAAGCTTTCTGCATCATAAATTTATAAGCTGAGAAAATAGAGCAACAACCAAAAAATTGAGAAAGGAAACCAAAAAAAGAAGAAGGCAGATTTCCATATAAGCGACGTATTTATTAACATAATCAAGAAATCATTAATGACGCCATCAAATAGTTGTCGATACTGATGATCATGTTGTCATTAGGTATACTGCATCAATTTTCCCTAGAAATTTGCCCAAATGAATATTTTCTTCACCAATCCTAAACATCAATCAAAGCGCAAAACGTCCGAACATCATAAAATGAACACATAAACTTCACAATCGAATGCATACGATAATCGCCGGACCTCCGCCGTTAGCCACCTATTTTCACCACTGAAGTGTTGCCAAATTTGCGGGTCACTGTCAACCATTGCTGACCACCAGTTATCCCACATCCACAATAACAGAACAACGAAATTCGAACAACCAAGATATCCGTATCCTAATTCCTATGTAAATCTGAAAATCAGACGATCCCCCATCTGTCAACATCAACTATTGGAACATCATCTTCGGCTATCCCCAAATCATCGCCCCCGCCATCCGGTGGCCTTCCGGTACCGGAGTCTCAAAATCAATGGACTTACACAGAATGCTAAGAACTCCTGAGGAAACTCCAAACGTTTCAAGAGCTTCATAGATCACCCACCATTCTTTCTATGACGATAAAAATTATATTTTAAAAAAATGGATCAAAATATTTAAGGCGTTTCTGAATTTTTTTTTTAATTTAGAATTTTTACGATTTCTCTTCTCATACGCCCTATTTTTCTTCTCCAAGTGAATTCAACTCTTGAACACACGCATATGGTGTTGTCCATTCATTTTTTTCCCTTACATCGGCAATTGAGCTAATAAACTTCGACCCTGCAGCAACTGTAAATTCTTAATCTTGTCACATATAGCTTTAAATTTTTGCTAAAATTTAAAGTGCGGAAAAAATATATATAGGAGGGACATATAAAATTTGGATAAAATTGAGCTCATGACCCCAAATTTGATATTATAAAAATTTTGTGAGTGATGACGATTGCTCTAGAAGTTTAACCCATTGAATAAATACATGATTTAATATTTAACTATACTAAGAGCAGGATCAAGTGAGAGAAAGACAGAGCCTACAACATCACTTGCAAAACAAGTTGTTCTTAGTTGGCGTTGAGCACCGTTTGCACTCCGTCATCCACATCAATAGCCACATAAGACTTTTAATATTAATTTTTGAGATGGTTTTTTCCAAAAAAAAAAAAAAACAGAGAAAGGCATCCTCTGTATCCTTGGTGACCCATGAAGTATTGCAAATCTTGGCTTGTTTGGCCTAAGCAAGTCTTGGGACGTGCTTTCAGTTTTAGCATCCTTGATTAGTTTTGGATTTCTTGTATGGCCTATGCAAGTCTCAGAATGTGGTTCTAGTTCTAGCATTCTTGACGATCCATGGAGTTTTGCGTCTTAGGATGTGGTTCTAGTTCTAGCATTCTTGATGATCCATGGAGTTTTGCATTTCTTGGCTTGTTTGGCATTTGCAAGTATTGGGATGTGGATTCAGTTCTAGCATCGACCCATAAGGTTTTGGATTTTTTGGCTTGTTTGGTTTTTGAAGACAAAAAGAACAAGAAATGCTTGCTGATTTTTCAGGAGTTGCTATAAGAACGAAATTCATCAAGCGCTCTCCTTCAAGAATGTGCCTCCTACCCTAAGAAATAGAAGACTTCAAAGGAATTGGGGCTTCGACCCCTCAGTCTTTTCTTGGTAGCTTTGCTTGTTGTTGTTGGTGCTTGTCTTTGTACCATCCTAGTTCTCTCGTCCCGCTTTTAAGCGTGTAGTAGAGGTTTGCTAGGTTTGGATTTGCCTCAGCCCGGGTTGTGGGCATTTTCTTCTTTCTTTTGTTTTCCCTTCGACTCCCTTCCACTCTTCCTGCTACGCAGTCAAAGTGTAAGTTGGCGCCGTTTCTTGTTTGTCCAAAGTTATCAATATATTTCTTACATTTCACCAAAAAAAAATCATCAAGCTCTTCTCGATTGTTAAGAAGGTAAGGCAAACGGTCAGAGCATTTGGTCCCCACATCAATTTACCTTGAGCAAAATAGACCCAATCATCAAAGAATGCGACGATTACAACGATTGGCTAGGCCGTAGTCCAAATGAAATAGATCTGATCAAGGACGTATTTATTAAAGGTAAAAGATTGGTTGAAAAGTGCTCAAGGATCCACTAGCTCAACGATAGGCTAGGCCGGAATGGGCTACTCTAGATTCAACTGAGTCTAGAAGGGCTGTCAATGCATATGCTGGGGCTGGATGAGTTGCTCTTGAGTCTGAGAATCACAACATATAGGATCAGGTCCTGAGTTTCTAAGATTTGTGACATAACTTCTTCTGAGGGATGCTCATCAAAGGCTGATGGCAGATTTTGGGTCATGGTGGTGGAATAGAAAAAAAATCCTTTCTTCGCTTGCTTCTTTTTCCTTTTCAAAAAACTAATTCCTACACTAGAGCTTAACTCTGTTTGCAGGTTTAGAGCTCCTTGTTAGGTAACAGGTTGACGTGGGCAAAAGCAAAATCAAGAGCTTGACTCGCTTCAATAGCATGAAAGAAAGCAAGAAGAATAAGGACGACAATAATAAATCGAGATTGAAGAGGATAGGCTTTAGGGAAACTTTTGTATTTCTCTTCAATAATCCCTAATGTACAAGGTTCTATAGATATAATACAAGATGTACATAACAAATGGAAAGAATGTATTTTTTGAATCAATCACAATCTCAATTTATCTTATCCCTAATTGATTTAGTGCACAATCATAATCCAAATGGATTGTGTATCTCAGATTGTATATCTTGAGCATACCTTCCAACAGTGATGAAACTTGAAAAAACCTAAATCTAATCATACACATCAAGAACAAGGAACGTCCGATTGTCAGGGCTTGACAGGAAAGGACAAGTCAACGTTGCGCGACTCTGCATTGTTGTCTGGTGGCTCTGTCCCGTGGACTCATCCGTCTTTTTCTGGACTTGAGAGAACTGATAATTACCTGATGAAGATGATGGGTAATCAGACATTGGCGAGAATTGGGGAGGCATTCCACGTTATGGGCTAAGAAAACAGAGCAACGACCGAAAAATTGAGAAAGGAAACAAACAAAAGGAGACAGATGTCGACGCTAATAACCAAGTTGTCATTACAGACTGCATCAGTTTTCCCTGGAAATTGCCCATTGATTTAAGATTCCCTGCACTGGTCCCAAAACTTCAATAGCAAAAGGGGGCCAAACATCAGACAATGAACACACAAAATGGCACCATTAAGAACTACAAAACGAGAACAAACAAGATAAACTTTGTAAATCCAAGCGTTTCGATAAGTAGAAACATCATCTTCGCTATAAATCACCCATCTTTCGAAATTTCTATGACGATTAAAACTTTTTACAAAGAAGGATCAAAATCCTTACCGCGTTTTCTATTTTTTACTTTTAATTTAAAATTTTCACTATTGCTCTTCTTCTCATGCAAGGGACGCGCTGGTCCCCCCCCCCCCCCCCCCCCCCCAGCCTCTCTATATGGTAGAGTTCATTCATTTTTTCCCCTTACATCGACAATTGAGCTAATAAATTTGCACAATAAATTCTTCAGTTTGCACTCGTATATTACGTTTTCCAAACATAGGAAACAATCGGGATTTTATCTCCATTTTTATACCTCCAAGATGAACCAAAACATTCATTATTGTCATTGTGCCCTTTAATATAGCATAGTAAAAGGACCTTCAAATAAAATGAAATGGTTTCTTTTCTATATAGTTTATTTTGAAATGGAATTCTAAAATCAATGGAAAGATTAACTTTTCCAGGGTTTTAGAAAAGAACTAAAGAACAATTATTAGAAACATCAGACTTAAAAAAATGTAGATCGAAGTTTCCAATTTGTGTGTTGATTCTTAATAATCTAGAAAATTGAAAATTTTATTGACCCCAGCCAACAATTGTAAAATCTTAATCTTTGGACTGATCTGTGGTTTTACATCGAAGATACTCTAATACTTCCTATCACGTGTAGCTTAGATTTTGGCTTAGAATTAAATCGTGGAAACATTTACATCGGAGGGACATATAAGGTTTGGAAAAAAATGAGCTCATGACCCCAACTCTAATACTATGAAAAACTTTGTGAACCATGACCAATTGCTCTAAAAGTTTAACTCATTTAAATATGCTAACACTCTTACTCATGCTCGGGCCAGACTTTGGCTTATGCTCTAATACCATAAAAAGTTTTGCAGGATCATAATTAATTGTTTTAAATTTTTTAGTTTTTAGACTATATTAATGATATTAATATTTACATACTCCATCAAAAATTTATTAATACATACTTTATCAAAATTTTACTCTTTGGTAAATTTTACCAAAAAAAAAAAAAAATTTACTCTTTGGAATATGCTTTTGTACTATAAATAGAGTAAGAAGAAGTATATCTTTACATACTTGCCAAATCCCAGCAAGGGTGACCTCGCCTAAGGCCCTTTGGCTGGTTGCTACTCATCACCAAGGTTCGATGACCGGCAAAGGAAGAAAGAGGAAAAAAAGAAACTAAAAATTAATAAAAGCTTGCTAAAATTAAAATAAAAATAAAAAAAAATTTATGTTAGTGTCCACGTCAATGATTTCCAACCAAAATTGGTATGATGCATTATGTTAGCAAATTTTTTAAAATTGAAGGACTAAATTAATATAAGTGCAATAGGCTCAGAATTTTTATTATAATTTTCCATGAAACTTTAGGGGAAGTGTGTTAATAGTTAAAGAATTTAGGTGAAGTGTATCCGGGACCAAACACATCCCGTTTCAAATTGATATTGACCACAAGAATTTGTGTTTTTCATGAGAATTTCAAGACTCTCCTCCTCCTCCGCGTCCTTCTGACTTTTTATTCGCCTTCGTCTTTCACTTCCTTTGGAAACATTATCGGGATGATTGTGGTCGGTTCTTGGCGGTGGAGGATAAGCATAACAGCAAAAGGGTGAAGATGTGGTCGGTGCAATTAAGACAGGAATAAAAAAAGAAGCGTTTAATATCTCAAACTATTGAGGATTCCTAAGCTCTAATATAAAAATTTAGCAAGTAACAATCCCAAAAATGTATTAAAAAAGAGGGAAATCAAGGAAGAAAGGATGTGGGATAATGGAACAAATAGAAAAATGAGACTTTCATTAAATCTCGCCATGACATTTTTCATTAATCATGGGGATTCCCTAAGGAGATAATGACAACCTGACTCAGCAGGAAAAAAAAAGAAAATAAAATAAGACCAGGAATTACCAACTTAATCAAGCTCCAAAACACTCCTAAACTTCTTTCCTGCCAAAACCCCAAATCAGCAAAATTCAAAATTACAATGGAGGGGGGTCTCCTCTCAAAACCTACCCTTCTTATAAGAAACACCTTCTCTTCTCCTCCTTTTCTAGGGCACCACCCCAATACAAAACTTAAAACTACCACCGGTCGATCACCGTATCTACAATTGAAATCGGTTGCTCAAGGCAGTGCGAAGATTTTGGAGCCTTTCTTTCGAGATCTTTCTTGTTCAGTCGCATGTAATGTCCTTGGACTTGTCGAGGATCGACCACATCACTTGAACATCCTCGTAAGCGCAGGCCATCACATCGCCCTGCAAGTTCGTCATGTTCACTCGCTTCCCGTGCTCTGCAAGACAAACGAAATGCCCCGAGAAACGTATCAGTATACAGATCATACGAAAGCACAGTCTTTGCTCATTTCTAGGGCGTATGGATTTAGATGAGATGGGGATCGTGATGGTGTGAAAACGGGCAGACCTTGGCGGGGCTTCTTGTCTCGGGAGGGGCTTTGGTTGAAGAAAGTGCGGGCTTTTCGGAATGGGGACGAGATGGTTTTCTTCCATGAAGCCATTTTTAGGGTTTCTGAGGCTGGTGCTGTCGCTGCTGCTGCTGCTGCTGCTGCTGCCATGCTTGTGCTCTCTTGGGTTCTCTGTTTGGTGATTTCTGCGGCAAGTGGCGAAGGCTGAAGTCCCAAGGCTTGGTCTCGGAGAAGTTTAAATAAGAACACAGCACAAGCGAAAGATAGAGAGAGACAAGATCCGTGAGACGAGCTAATCAATAGCCACTTGCTTTCCAATAAAAAGTTGGGTCAACCGCAGATGGCACATGGTGCACGCTTCCACACACAGCCCTACACGTGAATCCCTCCTATCTTCGTCTTGAATATGAAGTTTTCTGATGAATTAAAGAAAGAGATAATGAAGATACGTGAAGCATGTCGTTCTGTGTCATGAAAGATACATGTAGAATTGATAATGGAGGTTGTTTCTAGTTTTAAACATTTAAAATGGGGATTCCATTTTATTTTTTTTTCAGGGGGAAAGAGTGCCGGGGGGGGAGGTGCTCACGATTTCATCAATTTTAGACAATTTAATCAATTAACAACATCACATCAATTGATGCATGAGATATCATAAAGTGCTTTCATCCTTCAAATACTTTCTCATAAAGATGAATATTTTCTTTATAATATCTTGATTTGCACTTCAATTGTATTAGAATCATCTCTATTGTTATCGAAAAATTTCATCAATGAGCCTTCTAAATTGGAATAATTGGAGAACAACTATTTTATTGTATTTAAGTATGCTTAAAATCTTTATTGTTTCATAGAAAAATAAAATCTTTTTTATGCTAACAGAAAACCAGATGTATGTTTGAAACAAAAACGGTTCTATATTGTGCTAGACAAATGCAATCATTCAGTTGAAAAGTCGTAGGTATTTACAAACACAACATTCTGATCAATGCTAAGTCAATTGCTATGTGCTAAGAGTACATACTCGTGTGAACTACATTTGACAAATTTCTCTAAATGAGGTTATATGATATTAGACAGTTTCTTCCCCATTTAGTTAATTGTCAACGAGCTGAAACTGCACATATAAACAAAGTTTGCAGATAAATGAATTGATGAAACAATATTCACAACCTAATTTTTATCCTTGTTAAACCTCTCTCTTTCAAGTGTCAAGTGTTTCATGATAAAATTGCCTTTCCAACCGATAACTTGTCTCATGCGCGAAAGTTAATTTGTACTTCTCTCCCTGAAGTGATGAAATGAGCAATTTCTTGACTCAGTATAATTAAGATTTGTTAGCTGAAGTTGACTATTTCTAGCTTATAATTATTCTAAGACTCAGGGCATGAAAAATCTAATGATGGAACGAAAGTACACTAGGGAGTTTAGTAGCCTCATCACTCCCTTTTAATTCAATCTCCATTAGCCAAGCAGAAAAATCTTGTGGGGGAACAATATTTATGTTGTAGAAACACCAAGAGCTACTGCACTACACGCACGACCGATAACATGACCAACTTCAGCCATGCAAGCTTCATATGCCTCTCAACTCGTATGTCCTAGCTCCATCGTGTCCGTTTTCATAAAAGAATTCTTGCAAAACTAGACATGCAATGGCCTAATGAAGAATAAGATTTTACTCACAGCTTGTATGCTTGGTCTCTATTAATAATGCCATATATATCTTACTTCGAATTTCGAATCAATAATTTACATGAGGCATGTGATGCGCCCATGATTTACAGCCATTTCAATAAGGGGGACGTGTATACGTTGGTCCCCCAAAAAAGGGGAGGGAGTCGAATATTTGATTTAAGACCATGACTTAACTATGAAACATCAAATAAAATAATAACAAAGTGAACCTTGCGCTTCGTGGGCGGGAAATTATTTAAATAAAATTCTGAAATACACAAAAAAAGAAAATACATTAGCACTAAGGTCGAGAAGAAATACTTAATGGTGCGGTGATTTTAATTATAAGGTCGACAATAAAATAACGAAGCAAGAATAAAGTCCGAGTCAGCGTCTTGCATCCGGAGTTTTTTTTTTTTTTTGGAAGAATATTTCTTTATTTGTTTTTATTTTTTTTGGGGGGGGGCAACGAAATTGGATAGGTTTGAACACATCGAAAGAAGTGAGGTTTAATCAATATGGAAAAACAGTGCATCCCCCCTTATCCTTTTTTTCGTAATTTAATTTTTTTATCCAAAATTTATAATGCCATTTCGCATCCGGAGAGAAGTATCTGACATAGGGTCAGTGATAAATAATTATGGTTCCTGTCTTCAAGAGAATAATTCGTATATTTTAAATGACCATAGGATATGAACACGATATTTATAACTAGGGTTTCAAATGTAGTCAAATTTGGATGCCGTGGACGGTTGAATTGAATGGTCGGTTTGGTTGGTTAGTTTGTGGAGATATTTGTCCAGATATTTGTCCATTTTATTTACTTTTTTACATGTGACAACTTCGAACAAATAAATAGAAAGTCTTTCATAGGTTTAAATTTAAATAAATAAAACCCACTTGCTACTTAATTTTGAGGGTTTGTATTAGGATTATTCGATGCATCCGACATTTCTTTCCTATGTTCGTCGAAGTGAGACTTTTGCTTCATTTCTCCACGTGGTTGTGGCCGAATTTGATTTATAATTTATGTATAGATTTTTGTTAATGAGCTGGTGCTTGCTAGCTGTTTTTGTATTTGTCAAGAATATGTTGAGGACTAAATGTTGTAAGAGTATCACAGATGAAAGGGTTGTTAATGTCTTCAACAAGTAATTCTATTGTTATAGATAGAAGAACGAGATTTATAATGAGGATTTCTGATTAAGAAAAGGCTGAATATTTATATTGTGGGGATCATATTAGTTGTGTTAGTGATCAAGGGAGCAGTTTAATACATCATCATTTAGCTATATCTAAGGAATATCCATATGCAAATGTCGAGAAAAGATTAAAAAAGTGCCTTTGGTCAACTTGTTGGGGTCAAATAGGCCTACCCGCGATGTTTATCAGTAGTGAATTACCTTTCAATGTTTGCTATGAGTTATAAAGCAAATTGAATTTTTTTTTTCCGATACATCTCCAAGAATCTATCTTACAATTGACACATGGAACTCTATGCAGTTCGAGTCAAAGAGAACACACATCTTTTAAGGTTTGGATCAGGTCGAGTAGTGTGGAAAGCCGACCCTACCCAAGCAAATGACACCCCTATCATGCACTGTAAAAACGTGAATCATCACTTGCTCACTGACAAATTAGAGAAATGGAGAAGACTCACGACGAATCCAGCCTCTCCCGATTGAAGATGTGCGACTATTGAGTATGAGTGGCTACTTCTGGTGACTTGGGCATTCACACGGTTAGGGATGGAGCGGACGGCGCCGTGTTCAGGGTTTGTGGAAGAGACGATAGAAATTGAATAAGTGTGGGGAAATGAGTGACGATTGAGAGGGTCTTCCAATGGGTAGGGTTATCACCCAAACCTAACCGAATTTGGCATTACCCACACACTTTAACACTTTATCCAAATTGAACTAAGGCCCGACCAAAAATACCCCAAAGGCAGGTTGGTTCGAGGCTGGGATGGAGCAGGTTGGGCTTTTTTCAGAGCTCTAATTACAAGGTAGGTTGGTTCCCACCTTGAAACCTGGAATCAGATGGAGCAAGGTTAGTTCTCCATTTGTGGAACTAGCTCACCTAATTGTCCAGTTTGGTCGAGTCCCAAAATTGGTGATTCTTTTTTTTTTTTTTGGTTTCTTCTATTCTTTACAAGTAGAAGTTTCTCAACATTGAAAGAAAAAAATAATTTACTAATTAGGGTTTGCCTCAAAAAAAATAAATAAATAAAGATATCTTGGTT
This sequence comes from Eucalyptus victrix, assembly GCA_016097545.1. NCBI lineage: Eukaryota > Viridiplantae > Streptophyta > Magnoliopsida > Myrtales > Myrtaceae > Eucalyptus > Eucalyptus victrix. The sequence goes on from CM027842.1 coordinate 14,699,887, forward strand.
AGTTTGGGCAATCCAATTCCTTTTGTGGAATTGAAAACTAAACCGATCCTTCCGAAAATCACTTGAGAGATGCCTGGTTCAGCCCATTTTCTTAATAGAACCAAAACTTGGGAACCAGACCATTGCACGCCCCAATGTATGACTGAGATGAGCTTTCATTTTCAATGGCTTTTGCTTCCGGAATAAGGTTTGCAAGATTTCTCATGTCCCGGGTCTCGTTGACCTCGTAATCGATTTTCTTGTCAACGCAAATGAAAATATATTAAGGGTGTGTTTGTTTTGTGAAAAACAATTTCCGAGAAAACGTTTTCCTCATTTTTCAGCGTTTGGTTCATTTAGGAAAATGAATCAATAGAATTTTTTTCCTAGTCAATAGAAAATGTTTTCATTTCAAAGCTTAAATTTAGGAAAACGATTTCCCCTTTGAAAGAATCGGAAAACGTTTTCCAAAATGTTTTAAGGTTCTTGCTTAATGAAAAATTTATTATTAAAAATAATTTCTAATTGAAAATTTTGAATTTGTTATTATTATATCTTTTCTTTTCTTTTCTTTTCTCTTTTCTTTCTTTGCCTGTGAACATAAACCCTAACTCCTCCCCTCTCTCCTTCTCCTTCGCCCCCTCCCTTTCGTCACCGCCACCTCCTCTAACTCTAGCCCCTCCTGCGCTACCGTTGGCTTCGCTCCCTCCTCTTCCTCTTTGTCGGCGTCTTCTACACCTTCATTCATTTTTCAAATGCAATCAAAACACCAGAAAATATTTTCAGTCACGTATTACCAAACAACCGTTTTCCTTGAAAAAGGTTTCTTGGAAAGCATTTTCCAAAAACGTTACGTTTTTCGTGAAACAAACCCACCCTAAATGGCATGCCGGTCTTAGTTGTTAATTATGCAATGTTTATAATTTACCTTACTTTTGACTTCAGTTTCCACGTTGTGATGGTGTAATAATTCATATGACACCAGTAGTCAATTTATAATGACGTGACATCGATCGAGGCACGATATCATAATTTAAGATACACCGAATCCCCAACACTTCATATTGCAATTTCTTAGATCTCCATCACTTCATAAACTTGAATTTGAACTAGTTAGGTTGCTCGCATTTTGTGGGAGCATATATTGATAAACGTGTTCTGATATGTGTCGTTTCTCTTCTTTGCTACTAGCATCGGTAGGTTTTTACAATATGTTATGTGAGGTCGTTATACATTGAACATAGGACATGCAAAATAAAACATGAAAATTACCTAAAAAGTTATAAACCTATCGTGATCGTGCTAATTCAGTTTTAAATCTTTTTTTTTTTGCTAATTCAATCATAAATCTTTTGTATTTATGCCAATTTAGTCTATCCGGCTATATTTAGCCTGACCGATGCTCGACATAGACTCTAGATAGTATCGATTGTTCAGCCGACGCTAACATGGCAATTTTTATAATATTTTTATTTTTTACAAATTTTTTTAATATGAACATTTTTTTTCTTTTATTTTTTTTTTTCCTTTTTTTTCCTATTGTTTTTCTTCTTCCCCTTAGTGGTTGATGAGGCTTCAGCGAGGGCACGAAGCCCTTGCCCGGCCTCACCCAGATCTGGGTGAGGCTTGGGGGCTACGAGCAAGGCGACTTCACTCATATTTGGGTGAGGGCAACCTCACCATAGCCTCGCCGGTCACAAGCAAAGGCAGCCTTACCCATGGCCTCTAGGCCTTCAAGAGGCACGGCCACGTCAGATCGAGGTTGAAGTGCAACAACAAAGCTCAATCGAGCCCTGTCGCGACCAATTTTTCGGGGTGTGAACCACCTAGGGTTTGGCTAATGGATTGTTAAGCCTAGACTTAACTCGGGCTCTCCCAAGCCCATACCAATTCGCGACTTAGGTTTGAATTGTTAACATGCAATTGAATTTTAACTAGGAGTCGCCACTAATCTATTTTTGGTGGGTCGATTAGAAACCCAAGTAAAATAACGGGAGAATTATTTTACATCTGCGAACCAGAGACTATGGGTACGGGGACTTGATTACGCTAGATTTCTCTAACGCCCTTTCGGTACCATTTCTCTTATTTAAAAAAAAGGTTTTGCAGGCAGCTTGAATTGATTTTAAACTAATTCCCTAACATGTGAGGTGTTCATGCAGGTGCGCAAACCACCAATTTAACACCCAAGTAAAGCAATAAATAATTTGCAGGACTTACCTCAAAGCAACGAAAGCATCTGCAATGTTAAATTAAAATCCACATCAACAACCCTAGATATGTTTTCTAGTTAACACGCAATTTTTGTTTTGTTTTCACTTAATTAATGAAAATCATGCAATATGCAATGCAATATTAACTAAATGACCTAATTCTAATGACATGTAATTTCTAATTAAATGGGCCTAGCAAAAATCACTAAATGACGTGCATAGTATGAACCTAATTCTATAAAACGTGCACATGATTTTTATTTTCCTAATAAGTATGCAATCTATCATAATATGCAATGACGTGCAAAAATGGCCTAATTCTAAATTTTTTTATGAAATTTGAAATTTAAAATTGCCAAATAATTAAACGTGCAATTTAAATTAATGAGAAGAAAATATGATATCCTAAATTAATGTTTTTGGTCTTTTTATTTAAGAAATTCGAAATAAATTTCCTATCCTAAACATGCAACATAACATTAAAACCAGTAACATCCTAACATGCATTTAACCTAACTCAATTATTTTTTTTTGGGTTTTTCCCTTACGGGAGCAATCAAATAAAGGCATCGAGAATAGCACTGCAACAAATCAAGCAAGATATCATCCATGTCCATTTAATTTGGAAATAAATTGACGAATCGTATCTCGCGCATGAGATCGGATCGGTCAATTTTTAAATAAAAATCACGAATCGTATCTCGAGCGTGAGATCGGATTGGTGATTTTTCCGTGCGATTGCGGGTCGTATTTCGAGCATGAAATCGGACCATCAATCATATGCACGTTGCAGAATTAGGAAGATTTCCTAATTTAAGAGGCTACTCGAGTTGCGAATGTCGGTCATGTGCATCAACAAACATATCAAATAAGGAAACGGAATTTTCGGAAATTAAAATAATCAAAATTTTTACCTATTCCGAATATTAATTTCCAATTTGGACTTTGCGCAATTGGACCGGGATTGCAACCGGCGCTTCGGGTGGGACAGCGATGGGCAGTTTATGGCCAATGAACCTACAAAGGCAGAACTTTTACGGGATGGCCCGGCTCATGGATGGCTCGCGATAGGCTCGGCACGGCGTTAAGAGAACAAGTTGTCTCATGGTGGATCACAAGTGGCTCATCAATGTCTTCAATTCGTTGAGGCACGTCGACAGCAAAGGACCAGGACGGCAAAGCAGGTTTGCTCGGCTTGCGATTGTTGACCCACGATGGACGTAATTTATCGAGACTGGGACTCGCATTGAGGATCTCTGTGAAGCCTCTTGGGATTTGTTAATACTCAAATGTGGGGTCTCTCCTTGGCGTTTTCTACAATGACGAGGATGTGGGCAGAACCTGAAAAAAAGAATTAAGAAAAGAATGTTAGTGGAATGCAAATATGTGATATTGATGAAGGATCGGCTTCCCCTTTCTTGTCTTTTTGGCAAAAAGCTTCCTCTGCTTCTCTCGCCTTGGACCACTCCAGACAAAGAGCACCGCTTCAAAGGCTTCTCTCTTTTTTTTTTTTTTTTTTTTTTTTTTTATGCTTTTGGTCACTCTCTTGTCCTCTCTGGATCGGCGATTGTGGGCAATTGGCAACGACAGGATCGTGGCTGCTTGAATCAGGAACGTTGTATGGGATGACTTGTAGGCGAGGCAGAACAGGTGGCCTTTGATGATGAGTGAACGCGTCGAATTGTGGATTGATCCTTTTTGCCCACACGACTGAATTTGGAGTTCGGACTTCACCACGTTGGTTCTGACATCTTTTGCAAGTCAGAGAATGGATCTTCTGCGGAATTGTCTTCTTTGACTGGATAATATTCAACTTGAATACTTTCGGCAAAAGAACCTCTCCTGGGACTGCTGGAACTCAACGATGAGGGTAGAGCTCGGGGCACGTCGGGACAGCAGCTCGAGCAGGGCTTCACGGCTTCGTTGTTGACGAGGAGACGCGGCAATGGTCACCGTCTCATGGTGCACGCGATATGAAGCTCAGCCGTGGGGTTAGCAAGGTTGCAGCCACGTGATGCTTGGCCAGACATTCCTCTCTCTCACGTGTGTTTTCTCTCTATATTGTGGCCGTATATTCAATGTGTGTGGCCTCTTCGAAACCCTACGCGAAAAACCATTTTATAGGACGAAGATTAGGGTTTTTAATTTCTTTCCAAATTTATATCCATGAAAATTCCTTTTTTCCGAAAGCAATATCACTTTTTATTTTCCACACCTCTTCTAGATTTCCTTTGCAAAAAATGAATATTCTCTATTGATTTTTTCAAAAATTGCAATAGGATTTTTTTCAAATATGGGCTTTTAGGCTAAATTGCTCTCTTCGTGGGCTTAGTCCGACTTGTCAACTTAAAGTTCAAAACCACCAAATCAAACCAATTTGTCACCGACCCATTGTAAATGCAAATTAAAATATAAATGCACCTAAAATTATATGTTATGCAATTGACTATTTTTTCAAGGATAAAATTAACCCTCAATTTTTTTGATGCAATAAATGACTAAACGGGTCGCCAAAATTTAGGTGTCAACAAGCCCAACGACCATTGGTAGAGGGGGGGAGGACCATGAGGCACCTTGTGAAGGCCTAAGGGCTGTGAGGGCCTCACCGGCCATGGGTGAAGGTGGCCATGGCCTCCCTAGTCACCGACAAGACTGCCTTCACTGTAGTTGGTGAGGTCGCCTTGCCTGCGGCTCTCAAGCCTCACCTAGATCTAGGAGTGGCTAGGCGAGGGCCTACGAACCTCACTAGAGCCACACTAGTCACTGCAATTGGTGGGGATGAGGGGAAGAAGAAGAATGATAAGAAGAATAGAAAAAAGAAAAAGAAAAAATAATATATTAATAAAAAAATTCAAAAAATAAAATATTGTCTAAAAAAATTATCATGTCGTTGTCGGTTGAACGGTTAATGTCGATCGGGGTTCATGTTAGCATTGGCCGACCAAATTTTCCAAATGGACTAAATTTTTACAAAAATAAATGGTTTAAAATTGAATTGACAAAACAAAAAAGAGTTTAAGACTAAATTGACATAATTGTAATAGGTTTATGAGTTTTTTGGAAATTTTTGCCAAGTAAAAGTATTTGTCAATTTAGACACAAAAGACATTGCCTTCATGATTAAACTTTAAATTTTGATAAATTAGATGGGTAACATAATTTTTTTTGGGGTACTTGTGTTGTAGATTTATTATAAAATAGGGTTTTGTATACTATTAGCTTCATCAAAACTACAATTTTTGTTTTCTTCTATGTGGATAGGTCTATTCTCATTTGTACTCTTTATACGATGTTATGATTCCATATTAATGGTTAAGATAAAACTCGAGGTCATCTCTTCCATTCCAATTTTACTCGACGAGATTTATAAATTAAAAAAGTTAAACGACAAGATAATAAATTAATATTTCAAGCTTTGAGCTTCTCTCTTATCTATTTTTCAAAATCACTTTCAAATTAAGCCGTTTTTAGATAAAATGATTTTGATCTTGGTTTAATATTATTATCATTTTTATTGTTGTTGTTGTTATTCTTCTTCTTCTTCATCTCCATCTTTATTCATTTTAAGTCTACTGGTTTTAAAATAACTGTAGTTAGATAACACTCATTGGTTTAATTGCCTACCAACAATCTTTCACATTTTTTACAGTCGCCTAATGAATAACAATCTTTCACATCATTATAATGTACCAATTTTTATATATTGACTTTAGTATAACTGCATTGTTTCATCAACTTTCTCCACTCTTTCATGACCCAAAAGATGGGCATCACAGGTTAATTCAACAACCATCCGAAGTGCACGTTAGAATCATGCGGCGGCTTCTTTTGGGACCTCGTCACGCATGATTGCCGGTCGTGAAGTTGAAATTAGCACAGGTGGTCCCCCGCACCAGCACCGAGGAGCTGAACCCTAGCCTCATCTTCCCGAGGTCGAACTGCAGCAGGTTGTCCTCCATCTGGTGCCCTCCGATCAAGATCGCCGCCCGGAACTCGGCCCCGCCATCCACGAGCCCCAGGCACCACGCGTCCGTCCCGTTCCTCTGGATCCTCACCATCGAATTCGCCCCGAACAGCCTCCAGACCGCGTCCTGGGCATGCATCACCAGGTCGATCGCCGGCACGGCTGGGCCTGCGCGGGTGATATTCACGCGTCTGGCGGAGTAACACAAGCCGAACGGCTTCACCGGCTGTGTCGCAGTGAGGTTGAATGCAGCGGAGGCTTCCCGCGCAAACGCCCTGGCGACCGCCCCGTAGACGGAGGTCTGGAGCGTGGTGTAAGGCACGAGGGTGCTGATCATGGTCCCACCGTGACCGCTCTTCTGGTCGATCGCCAGCAGAGTGGCGTTCAGCAGTACGGCCTTCCCGTTGACCTTGATAGCCGTCACGTTGACGTAGTACTCAGCCGCCGGTTTCGGCGCGTATACGACAAAGGTGTCTCCTTGTGGGTTCAGGAGGATCGGCGTGTAAGAGAGATTCTTGGAGAGGTCTATCCCGGGGAGGAAGTTGTAGGGCCCAACCGTGCCCACAAACGTGACGCCCGCCGCTGACCGCGACCCGGACAGGCACAACGCGAAGCACCGTGGCAGGGACCGGGCCTTAGCGACCTGCACGGGAAGAGAGGCGTTGGAGAACCCGAGGGCGGCGAGGCCGGAGGTCCCATTTGGGAAGTCGGCGAGCAGGTCCGGCCTGGCGCAGGAGAAGAGGAAGTTGGGCACGACCTCCACCCGCCCCACGCTCGACCCGTCCGTGGAAGGGAGGCCGAGGGCGTCAACGAGGGCGTCCTCAAGGCCGACCTTCAGGATGAGGGGGTTCTCCGGTGAGTACAGGCAGCTGTCGTTGGAGCAGGTGGGGCTGGGCGGGGGGCCGGAGCAGTAGCCGCAGCCGACGGCGTCGAAGGGGTAGCAGACGGAGGAGTTGCAGTGGATGTGGCGGTAGGTGGAGGAGGAGTAGTAGTTTCTGTAGCAGTCGACCCAGAAGAAGCGGCCACCGAGGTGGAGGAGGAGGTCGAGGCGCTGGGGAGGGGTCTTGAGGTGAACGGAGAGGGTGTATCGGAGGGTCGTGTTGTCCTTCCCGGATCGGCGCGAGTAAGGGCAAGGACCGCCGTGGCAGTGGCGGCGGCGGCGAGGTCGAGAGTGAGAGCGTTGGAGGAGGAGTGAGAGAGATGGTGGTGACGAGGAAAAGGAAGAGGACGAGGACGTGGAGTGGCATTGTATTCGTGAGGTTGGAATGGGTTCGGTGCGTGCCTTCGAGTTTGGTCACTGAGAGAAAAGGGTTTGGACGAGTTTCTATTAAGAGAGAACGGGCGGAATATGCCAAAATCCAATTCATCGGGTGCCTTTTGAACTACAAAGTTAATTTCCTTTCTAATAGGCAAGCGGCTGTAATTGAGTTGAACAATAATTCTGCTTTTAACAGAACTTATCAAGCCTAAGCTACTGAAAATAAGTCAACCAAATTTCGAAGATGGTTATCTAAATTATACAAACATGTTATGGTATAAATTAGGATACGTACAAGGACTATATATTCTTTTATCTGTGTAAGAATTCAAAGCTACTTCCCCCTCCCCCCTCCCGCGCAAAAAAAAAGGGGTGTTTTTATGGCAATTATATTGCAAATACTCAGTGATGTTTTACTTTTAGACATGCTACGGAAGTGTGATTTATTTTTAATTTTAGTGTTGCCAGATATGTGCATCGTATAAGTACAACAAATTTAGGGACCTGAAATGTTGATTTTCAAATATCATAGATATTTTACAAAATTAACCGAAATTTGATATGATATAACTATGAACATAATATCATCCATAGATCACGACATGTTTGTATAACATAGATAACCATCTTTGAAATTTGGTTTTATGAATTTTTTCAACAAGATAGGTTTGATAAGTTCTATCCAAATCAAAATTATCGTCCAACTTATAGGCAACCGTTATTTTGAGTAGCATAGATCTTATCAGGCCTGATATGTTACACAAACAAGTTGTGATTTATCAAGCCTAAGTTACTGAAAAAAAAAAATCATAAAACCAAATTCTGATTTTAACAATAGTTTGACGAAATTATTGTAAAACTGTTTGGAATTTGGTTTTAACAATAATAATTTAACAGTAATTCTATTAAAATCGGAATTATTGTTCAGCTTATTACAGCAGATTGCCTATTAGAAAGGAAAGTCACTTTGTGGTTCATAAGGCACCGTTACTCTCTAGGAATAATGGTGCCTTTATCTCAGCATTACTCTAGTTTCGGCATGAATTCTTTGACAAAAGCATTACGAAGTCACTCGCTTAACTTGCCACTCCCACATGCACCAGGCGCGATAACTTCGTTTTCAACGTTCATGCCCAATTGTTTACGTGCTGTATTCAACTTATTACAGCCGGTTGCCTGTTAGAAAGAAAAAATAAAAGTGACTTTGTGGTTAAAAGATGCTGTTATTCTTTAGGAATAATCGTGCCGTTATCTCAGTATTGCCCTAGTTTCGACATGAATCTTTGACCAAGCATTGCAAAGTCACTCTCGCTTGACTCGCCTTCCCCACAGGCACCGGGCAGGATAGCTTCGTTTTCGACGCTCATGCCCGATCGCTCGACGTGCTGTGTTCGCGAAGAATTGAGTCGGCGTGCGGGATGAGGAGGGAGTTGCGTAAACAGGAGGAGGACAATCGCACACGTCCGATGGGAATTCGTTTTTGTATGACGCGATATAAGCTCGGTCAAGACAAAAGGTGTGTGCATAAACCAGTGGGCACTAATGCCCGAGCTTTTTTGTACTGTTTCTGTGGGGACATTTGATCGCATAATGGTTAAAGGGCTTTGACTTACTATAAGAATTACGGATCGTTGGAGTGGGTCTCACAAAAATTTATAATTTTTTATAATTTAATTTTTTCTTGTTTAGAATAAATTATTATTTTAACTAATAGATTAAAAACTGTCACGTAATTATTTCTCATAATTAAATTACTCATGCTTTTGAATGTATGGGAATCTTAAATATTCGTAATTGCTGCCGGACACCACATATTTTTCTATTTCACCGACTAATGGTGCTAGCGTTCTTTTTTATTTGTCTTTCTTTTAAGTTTGGAAAGTTACATACGGGTGATGTTAATTAGGGTATAGATGGACAATCGAAAATTGGAGAGCATAAAGTCTCCTCCAATTTGAGTATGGGGAAGGACTGCCCTCTTTTATTTTTCGAGCCATGTTTCCCCATGATTCTTGGATGGAGGAAATTTCTCCTACCCAATTTCCAAGGGTTAATAACATGTACACCATTCATACCATGGGCCCGTTTGGTTAGAACTTTTGGGGAATGCATTTGCCAAAATGCAAATACCTCCAGGGTGAATGGGGTTTTTCGAAATGCAAATATCGTTTAATAAAATTTGCATTGGGATACAACTTTGGCCAAAATATCATTTGGTAAAATTTGCATTTGTAAAGGACTTTTATTAAATTAAAAAAAAAACATTTGTATTATTTTTTTTTTGAAGTCTGGCCACCGGATCGCCGGATGGCCAGGCGCAACCTCGGTGACGTTCGCCTGCGGTCCGGCGATGGTCGCCGGGGTCGGGCAACCCTCAGGCGCCGGCTGCCGGCACCTCGCCGACGCGCGGGACCCCTCGGCCAGCAGTCGTCGGCCTCTGTGCGGTGGTTTTCCTTGCCTGATGAACAGTACCTTGAAGATGAACTGTACCCAAACTTACATTCTCATAATACAACTTCCCAAAGCACCTCTAGACCTCCATTTGGCTAAAGGCCCTTAGAGTCACTTCAAAATGCAATTGCATCTCGCCAAAGTCGCCCAAAAAACTGAACCAAACATGTTTTGTGACATCCAGATTTTCGGGTTTTAATTTTGACTGGATAAATAGGATCCTGTCTCATCGCTCGTCAATTTATTGACGAGTCCGAAATTTCAAGAAAGAAATTATCGGAGGAAAAATGGAAGACCGAAAGAAAATAGAAAGTGAAAGGAAAGAGAAAAAGAAAAGAAATAAGAAAAGTTTTATTTTTGAATTCTTTTTCTCTCTCTCCCTTTTCTCTCTTTCTTTTCTCTCTCTCTTTTCTCTCTCTCTTTCTCTCCTTCCCTCCCCCTCGTGCGACTCCCCCAGCCGACCGCCCCTTTTGCTGTCTTCCACTTTGCTTTCTTCTATTTTATTTTTTTTGACCGGTCAAATCTCTCTCTCTCTTCTCTCATCCCTCTCTCTCTCTCTCGTCACTCTTTCTTCTTCCTTCTTCTTGGTGCAAGCGAACAAACCAGAAGCGGACAGAAGCAGAGGAGCTCGCCGAAGCCGTCGCCGCCCGCACCGCCGCCCGGACGCCCAGCGATTGCTGCCGTTCCGCCGTCCGCCGCCCCCGCGTCCGCCGTGTGCCGCCAACCCGTTCCTCGCGCGACCCACCGCCGTTCGCCTCTGCCCAGCCCTACTCCGCCCCTGTTCCAGCTCCGTCCGGCCACCTTCGGCCATCGCCCAGCCCCGCCGGACCTTCCCCTCGTCCCCCTCGCCCTCCGCCGGCTTCCCCTCGCCGTTTTGGCCGCCGGATCTGCTCCAACCAGCCAAGGGCAGAAACCCACGAAATGGGTTTCCAGCTGGTTTGGGCCAGTTTTGGGCCGTTTCCGGGCCCCGAACCCGAGCCGTGCTTTGGGAAGAATTGTTCCTCGCGTCGCACCCGTCGGATTGATCCGATTTGCGCGCGATTTGGTGAGTAATCTCACTAATTCTGTATTAGTTGATTAATTATGCTTTAAGGTTGGTTTAGTTTTAATTAATTATGTTTAGGTTGTTAGATTAGAATAAATTAGCAATTATTAGTCAATTGTGATGCGATTTAGATAAATTGATTGTGCAATTAACAAGTAGACGTGGTCTACTATTTATTGAAAGTGTCTCGGGAATTTTCCGAGCCCTAATTGGGCTTCAATTTGGCGATTCGGGCCTAAGTGAGATTTTTGGGCATTTAAATATTAATTTTCGGAATTAAATTAAATAATTATTTATTTTTCCGAAAATTCAAGGGAGATGGTCCGGAACCTGAATATTATGCGGATGACTGTGGTGAAGTCCTTTTATTTAATCGGGCTTTATTTTGAGCTAAATGGAATTTTTAATATTAATTATTTAATTTTCGAAATTATTTATTTATTTATTTATTTTCCGAAAATTCAAGGGAGATGGCCCGTGACCGGAAATTTATGCTGATGACCGTGGTGAAGTTCGTTTATTCAATTGGGCCTTATTTTGAGCTAAATGGAATTTATAATGTTTAATAATTAATTTTCGAAATTAATTAATAATTAATTATTTTTCGGAAATTAAGATTGAGATGGCCGATGACCGAAATCTCGTGCTGATTGTCATGGCACCATTCAATTATTTAATTGAGCTTTATTTTGTGCCGAATTGAATTATTTGTGAAATTGGGAATTATTCTTTAATGGAATAATCTTTGATTAATAATTGGAAAATAACCGGGTGTCGGTTGACAACACCAAAAGTGTTTTGGTGGACTACAGAAAATGTGGGAGTTATGGAAAGGAAAATATTAGATTTTGGCTAAAGGCCGTGTGCCCACGCACGATATTTTATTGGATAATTCTAATATGAAGAAATGAGACCAAGACATTACTTTAATTGAGAAAGTTAAGTGCGAGGCACAATGTCGTTGGGCCGTGATGGATTAATAGTGTATTGGCTTATAGTTGAAGCAAGATGATTATTGGAAGCCGATGTGACGTGTCTTTGTGTTGAGGGAAACCAATGGATTATGAGCAGGTAAAGGACTAAGTACTACACAAGTAGAAGACTTTGTGTGAGTTACCTCTAGCGCCTTGTACCATTGCTTATTGTAGTTAAGGACTAAGTACTATACGATAGCGAAATTTCGTGTGAGCTACCTCTAGCGCCTTATACTATTGTTATTTGTGGTCAAGGACTAAGTACCGCACAATGGTGAGACTTTGTGTTGGGGTCACCTCTAGTGCCTTGAGCCCATATTTGAGTGATCGTGTGATGGTCATGAGAAATCGTCCCGGGCTGTTGAGCTGGACGTTATCCCTATGTGGGATACCCCCTGGACAACGGAAAGCCGGTCGCAGTTGATTCTGGACCCTATGCTCCTTCGGGAATGCCGTCGACGTAGTGACGAAGCCGTGCTCCAAGGGGGGAGACGATGCTCCTTCGGGAATGCCGTCGACGTAGTGACGAAGCCGTGCTCCAAGGGGGGAGACGATGCTCCTTCGGGAATGCCGTCGACGTAGTGACGAAGCCGTGCTCCAAGGGGGGAGACGATGCTCCTTCGGGAATGCCGTCGACGTAGTGACGAAGCCGCGCTCCATGGGGGGAGGCGATGCCTGGCAATGCCAGAAGACCGCCGAACTGAGAGTAGGCCGTGCTATATGCCGAGATCAAATCTAAGAATGCATGATTAATTGAGTGTGAGAATCGGGGGTATACTATATCAGCCTACGGGCGATATATCAGTTTAGAGTGAGCAGTCCTGGACTATGGTCGGACTTATAAATAGTATTGAATGTGCCGACCAAGCATGGGTCGTGATGACATGTAATCGACTAGGTCGATTTGATCGATGCTTCGATCGGTGATATGATTGCTTGGGTGCCTATTATGAATTGTACTAACTTGCAGGGGGGATCTGATGCTAAGATACGTCTTCTGACCCATGCGTGTTTAGGCAGCCTGTATAATGGTTTACTAATCGGGCTTAGTGGGGTAGAATTCGCTGATACGTAGTCTCATCCCAGTTTGGGGAAAAACATTTCAGGACCCTGATGAGGAGCTGATGAGGAGGAGTCTGAGAAGGAAAACTCGGAGGTAAATCTTGAGGAGAAGGATTTTGGGAGAAGAAGATAATCCCGAGAGAGACCTTAAGTATGGCCTGGATGGGCTGAGAGTTTATCTTCTTTTGAGAATTTCTTTTGAAGTGAATAGTTATGAATTTATTTGTGTTTTGTATAAAAGTTTGGTTATAAGTTTCAATATGAAAAATATGGCCTTACTTTTTTTATCCCATTGTTTTATTGTCTGGGGATTTATAACTGCTTCCGCATGTGCTTAATAATTGAAAGGGTCGGCGATACATTGTCCTGGGATATCGCATTTAAAAATCGACCAAGTAGAAGGATGTGTGCGTGCTCGAGGATCGAGGCGTGACATGTTTGCATTTGGCCAAGGGGCTTTGGAGTCCAAATGCTCATCCCCAAAGCTGAACCAAACAGGGCCTATGTCTATTTAGTTAGTTTGCATGTAGATGATATCCACTCAATTAAATACATAGATCGAGAGGAACATAGCCCTTTTTATTTTTCAGTTGTGACCCTAAGTATGATATATTTTGTGCTTTCTTCTATCTCTAGTTAGAGGGAAGATTTTTTTATTAGTGAATTATGTGTATTGACGTGATCGAAGTGTAAACTTAACAAAAGATAGATCTAATGATATCCATTTCACAATGCTTTCTCCAATCCAGGATGGGAAAACATATGATGTTCCAATCCAAGATTTGCTTGTACTTTTTTACTAGGGTTAATGTTTTCTCCAACCACCATTCTATTGATGAGTTACGGATTGTGAATATCACCCACAAGGATTATTTTTTCCTCCAACTGCATCCTTTTGATTAATGTGTTACAAGTTATGGATTTTAGTCATATGCAAAATTAACTAAATAAAAATTTAGGTGATACTCATGACTATAACCAACAATCAAAAGGGTTATTGGAGGAATTTTCAAAATCAGTTCCAAATTAAGACAATATATTAAAGCTTCTAACTTCTCTATTCTCTATTTTTCAAAATCAGTTTCAAATTAAGCCGATTTTAGATAAAAAAAAAAGATTTTTTTGATCTTCTTTTAATAATATTATAATTATAATTTTATCAAGTGCACTTCTTTTGGTATACATATACTTAAATAACGACCCATCGGTTTAATTGCCTCCTAACAATCTTTCACATCTTTTAAATTGCCTGATAGATCACAATCTTTCATTTATTATAATGCATTAATTGTATATATTAATTATAGTATAATTGCGTTATTTCATCAACTTTCTCCCCTCTTTCACGCTGCAAAACGTCGGGGGATGGGCATCACATCACCAAAAAAATAAAAAAAGATGGGCATCACATCTCATTTCAAAACCAAGCCATCCACCATCATCGTTCAAGATTGAGGTTGGCGTTCCGACCAGCCAAAGTGCACATTCAACTCACGTATGATTGTCGGTCGTGAAGTTGAAATCGGCACAAGTGGTCCCCCTCACCAGCACCGAGGAGCTGAAACCCAACCACATCGACCCGAGGTCGAACTGCAGCAGGTTGTCCTCCACCTGGTGCCCTCCGATCACGATCGCGGCCCGCGCCTCGGGCCCGCCGTCCACGAGCCCCAGGCACCACGCGTCCGTCCTGTTCCTCTGGATTTTCACCATCGAATTCGCCCCGAACACCCTCCAGAACACGTCCTCACTCTGCATCACCAGGTCGATCGCCGGCACGGCTGGGCCTGCGCGGGTGACGCCCACATCTCTGGCGGAGTAACACAAGCTGAACGGCTTCACCGGCTGTATCGTGGTGAGGTTGAACGCAGCGGAGGCCTCCTGCGTGAACGCCTCGGCCACCGCCCTGTAGATGGAGGTCTGGAGCGCGGTGTAAGGCACGACGGTGCTGATCAGGGTCCCGCCGCGACCGCTCTCCTGGTCGATCGCCAGCAGAGTGGCGTTCAGTGGCACGGTCTTCCCGTTAACCCTCACAGCCGTCACGCCAACGTAGTACTCCGCCGCCGGTTCCCGGGCGTATGTGATCACGGTGTCTCCCTATGTGTTCAGGAGGATCGGCGTATAAGTGAGGCCCTTGGAGAGGTCTACACCGGGGAGGAAGTTGTAGGGCCCGGCCGTGCCCACGAAGGTCACGCCCGCCGCCGACCGCGACCCGGACAGGCACAACGCGAAGCACCGCGGCAGGGACCGGGCCTCAGCGACCTGCACGGGAAGAGAGACGTTGGAGAAACCGAGGGCGGCGAGGCCGGAGATCCCCTTAGGGAATTCGGCGAGCAGGTCGGGCTTGGCGCAGGAGAAGAGGAAGTCGGGCACGACGTCCACCCGCCCCGTGCTCGACCCGTCGGTGGAAGGGAGGCCGAGGGCGTCGAGGAGGGCGTCCTCAAGGCCGACCTTTCGGGTGAGGGGGTTCTCGGGGAAGTACTCGCAGGTGTTGTTGGAGCGGGTGGGGCCGAGCGGGCGGTCGTAGCAGTAGCCGCAGGCGAGGGAGTCGAGGGGGACGCAGACGGAGAAGTTGCAGGGGATGTGGCGGTAGGTGGCGGAGGAGTAGTTGCCGGAGTAGCAGTCGACCCAGGAGAAGCGGCCGCCGAGGTGGAGGAGCAGGTCGAGGCGCTGGGGAGGGGTCTTGAGGTAAACGGAGAGGGTGTACCGGAGGGTGGTGTGGTCCTTCTGGATCGACGCGAGTAAGGGCGAGGACGGCGGCGGCGGCGACGGCAGCGGGGAGGTTGAGAGTGAGAGCGTTAGAGGAGGGGCAAGAGTGATGATGGCGGCGGCGAGGAAGATGATGTGGATTGGCATTGTATTCGTGAGGTTAGGGATGAGTTTTGTCGGCGAGAGATGAAGGGTTTGGACAAGTTTCCATTAAAATAGCAAGAGCGAAATACGCCCAAAAATCCAATCCATCGTGCACTGACCCACTGGATTAGGCAACATGCTCGGGATCTTATCTCCAGCTTTGGACTTTCGGGATCGAATCGCCTTGGTTTCGGCACGAATTCTTTGACCAAGCTCTGGAGATTACGAGCGTTGCAAAGTCAGTCAGTCACTCACTCCACTCTCGCCAGTCCCGCATGCACCGGGCGGGATAGCTACGCTCGAGGCTCATGCCCGATCGCTCGACGAGCTGTGTTCGCGAAAAATCGAGTCTGCGGGCGGGATGAGGAGGGAGATTGAGTAAACAGGAGGATGACGATCGGGCGCATCCGATGGGAACTCTTATCCAGAATGATGCAATGCACGTTTGGTAAAGACAAAAAGGTGCATGCGTAAATAATAGGCGCACTAATGCACAGGCTTTTTTATACTGTTTCCGCCAGGGACGATTGACATATAATAATCAAAATACCCATAATTGCTACCAGACCCCACATAATTTTCTATTTCACCGACTAATGGCGCTGGGATTCTTTTGTATTTGCCTTTCTTGTATGTTTGGAAAGTTACATTTGGGTGATTTTAATTAGGATATAGATGAACAATCGAAAATTGGAGAGCATAAACTCTCCTTTAATTTGAATGTGGGAAAAAAAGACTGCCCCTGTTTTATTTTCGAGCCATCTTTCCCAGATTTTTGGTTGGAGAAAATTTCTCTTACCTGATTTCGGTGGGTCAATAACATGTGCATCATTCATATTATATTTGTCTAGTTAGTTTGCATGTGGGTGATATCCATCAAATTAGATACATGAATTGAGGGAAATTTTTTTTTTATTAGTGGATTACGTGTATTCACATGGTAAAAACGTAAAACTTAAAACAACATAAATCTAATGATATCTATTTTTATGACTCGCCAAACATCACAAGCCTTTCTCCAATCAAGGATGGAAAAAAAGCCATGCAACAATTGAACTTCCAATTCAAGATTTGCTTGTACCTTTTTTACTAGGGTTATATCATTGTTCTGATTGATGAGTTATAGATTGTGGACATCACCTACAAGAATCATATTTTTCTCTAACTCCATTTTTTTAATTAGTGTGTTATAAGTTATGCATATCACCCATATTATAATTTAACTAAATATAAATATAAGTGATATTTATGGCTATAATCAATGGGGGAATTTTCTCTAACCACAGTTCGAAGGAAACATGAGCTGCTGCAAAAGTCAATTAAATATAAATTCGAGGGATGTTTATGATTGTAATCTCCTAATCAAAGGGGCGGGGGATGGTGGAAAGAATGGCTATATGAAAACATGACAGCAAGCCTCTTTGTTCGAGGCATGCATTATTTATTCATCTGGCTCAAACCGACCACGAGCATGGACATTTAATGAGGTGATTGCGGAAATTGTACTGAACCATTGACCTTGTAATTAATGACCCCAAAACAGGGCACGCTTACGCGAAGAAAACTATAAACTCGAAGACGTGAAATTGAAGTTAGAGCACGTGGTCTGACGGAACAGCAGCGACGAGCTAAACCCTAGCTTTTGCCCAACCAGATCAAACAAGAAGAAGTTGTTCTCCATCTGATACGACCCGACCACCACCGCTTGTTCCGCCCTCTCCCCGCCGTTGACGAACGCGAGGCACGCCACGTCGTTGCTCACTTGCTTCATCGAGTTTGCCCCTACGATCGTCCAGTTTTTCCCGTTCCCGAGCACAAGATCGATCCAGGGCACTGGCAACCCGACCCTCGTTGACCCTAGCGCGCTCGTGTTGAGGCACAGATCGAAGGGCTTCACCTTCTTCGCACGCGGGATCCCTCTCGTCAACCGTGCGAAGAGCGCGAGGAAAGGCCGGTACACGTGGCTCCGGAGCGTCGTGTATGGAACCACCGTGCTCAGCTTGACCCCACCGTGGCCGAGAGAGTCAAACTCGAGCATGCGCCGCAGGAACGAAGCCGGCTCACCGTTGATGCAGATGGATCGGACGTCGATGTAGTAGTCGAGATTGTGCTTCATCACGGGGTTCTTAAGCAATGGAGTGAACGCGAGGAGCTGTGTGACATCGATACCTGGTGGTGGAAGCAAGTAAAACGGCCCATTTCCGAAGAAGCTCACTCCAGGGGATGAAGAACTGCTCGGCAAGCAAATTGCGAACTGCTTTTTGACCACCGTGGCTCCGATAGCCTTCTTGAACAGTGAGGGGAGAGATAAGGAACTGGTTGAGAGGCTTGCCATTCCTGAAGATCCAGACGGGAGAGCATGAAACAGCGATTCTGGAGCGCAGGCGAACGGGACGCCATTCACGGTAATATTTGCTTTCGGGACGTGGCCATCCGTCGAAGGAATCACTACGTTGTGGGCCGCCAGCTCCGACGACGCACATGACTTGGCGACGGGGTTCGATGCTGTCACTGCACACAAGCAAAATTGATGACCGGAGCTCGAGCCATTCTTACCACCGATTTGGACCCTACTCTGATGAGGACAAGACCCGGAACGGGGCTGGTAGCGTCTCGCGGCGACGCATTGCTGGGAGCCACAGGGAAGGATGGTATCATGTGGGTCGCAGCGACGCCATGAAAGCGGGGACGAGAGGTCGATGACATAGCCGCCGTCCTTCGGACCGAGGGTAATGGAGTAGAGAGAAGTGGATGAGTCTTTGGTGATGGGCGAAACTAGGGCATGGTAGGGTTGGGCTGAAGAGGCAATAGTGCTGATAGCGAGTAGCAGTATGAGGATGATGGTGAGAGGAGGAGGAGGAAGAAGCATCATTGTTTTAGCTTGAGGGTCAAACGGGTGATGTTGGTGCCTTAATGGAGTACAGGATGAGCTCATTAAGTAGGGGTTTCGAGCGGCAGCGATGGAGCGTTGACATTAAATTAAGGTGAATTTGAATTTTGTCCGAGTAGACGTGATTCATTTTGGGAACAGGATCTGAAAATTTAAACGAATTTACTTTACAAAAACCCCAAGTTGTCCATCGTTTGCATTAGAGATGAGTGATTTAGGTTCCGTACAAGTTACACCTAGAACTTGAAATTTACGTTAGAACATACTCTTCATTTTTTGGAACTCAAAACCTACTTTACCATAGATTTTAGGATTTACATAGGTTCTTCCTATATTATTAATCGAATGATTACGGTGAATTATCACATTTACCCCCACTTATTTCTATAATTCACTGACCATTACTAATTTTTAGACATAGGTTGTTCTGTCTACATAGGTCATGCCTAGTTTGCATGGGCGGTTTATCTGCCCATATTCTTTGTATCAGACATGGGACGTATAGAATTTAGATTACACAGCTTGGATGGCCAATATTTAACCTTTGCTAGCAATAGTGCTTAGGGATACTAGAATTTGACAGCCATCGGTCTACTAAAATAATATTATTAGCTACTCGAATTGAGGCGACGTAATGTTTTTGAATGTTTGATGTGGCCCCACTTGCAGTTTATCGGCCCAATTAACTACCAATTTTATAGACCGTTCCCACCATACATAAAATCGCCCCTAGAATTTTTCAATTATTTTTTATTTAGATTTGACGAGAAATCCGGAGGCACTTCCTTGACTAGTAATCACCGTCAGTTTATTAATTCACCGGAGAAACTTAAAGCTTAGTACACAAGATTTAATAGATCTAGCTTCTTCTTTTCTTTTTTTTTTCTTTTTTTTAATATAGTCTGATCTGCTGGCATCTGAATGTAGTTAATAATTCCACGCAACAAAGTCAAAGCTGAGAGGAGTAAGTTGCAATTTTCCCCGGAGTTTGAATATCTCGTTTGGACTGCCCTAGCTGGCATTGCTCCAAAGTCAATATCCTGCTGCCCAACCCTTAAATTCCTCCTGCTTCTGAGACCCTTCCATGCGCCATCGACCGAGAAAGAACCCTAAAAAATCAGTCTTCCAAGAGATCCATGGCAACAGACGAAGCACTTGCCTCAAAGGAATCCTCCATTGATGAATAGTTTCATGATCATGCTTCTCATCAGGCTAACCCGGGTGAAAATTGATTGCCAGTTCTCTAATATTAGATCTCATTGATAAACCAGACACAATTATCTTTAACCAAATGATCATATAAGGAAGCTACCATGAAGATCCAAATTTAACATGGGGAAGCCATGATCTTATCATGATACCATCGCTTGCGTGAAACGTCATAGATGGGATGCTACAAGAGTTTAAAGTGTAGGCAGAAGGGAAATGATCACCCGTGGGTTGAGACGTCGGCGGAGGCGAAGTTCGCCATCCTAGGAGCCGAAGAGCGCGAACTGGTTGTCGAAGAAGAGGACGATGGCCTAAACGAAGTGGGAGTGGCCGGTGAGGCGGTGGCATCAAACCGTAGACCTTGTCCTCCTTGAAGGTGTTGGGAAACAATTACCATAAAAAGTCCTAAACCTATTATGATACTTTTACCAAATTATATTAATTGCTCTAAAGAATACATAAAGACTATATAGTTTTTATGACAAAACAAATCTAAACAAAGCAAGAATACTGAAAAGCAGAATCAAATCCAGAAAATAAGGAGGATCAACGGAGCACCAGCAAAGTCAAACGCACTCTCATTTCACAAGAATGGATCTGTCAAATAAAATAATTATGATCAATCATTAGATCATGTGTCTTTGTTAGTAATGAGCATGCGTTGAAAATTCCTTCTCTAATAATTATGATATTGTTAGTTGATGGTGTGTGCCTAGGTTTAGCTTTTTCTACAACATTGCTATATAGAGATAGTCAAACTAGGCTGTTGAACAAACGTAGATCTAATATGTGGAGAAGCAAATCTTCATAATCCAAAGCTTATAGAGAACTCATACACGAACAGAGTAGAAGGATACTGAATCTCCAAAAGTATATTACAACTAGACCAAGAGAAGAGAGTTCCCTAAACTAAATTGAGAGAGAAAAGAAAAAAGTAAGAAAAGAGCAATAAAACGCAAATAAAATTAAGAAGTAGAACGGGAGAAGAGAGCTCCTCAATCTAAATTGAGAGAGAGAGAGAGAGAGAGAGAGAGAGAGAGAGAGAGAGAAACGCAGATAAAATTGTGTCAATTGAGTCCTTCGTGGCATGACCGACCGTAACGTCGACATTTTTTTAAAATAATATTTTAATACTTTTATTTCCTCTCTCTAATACTTTGCAGGAATACAGGACTTTTTCCAATAGCAAATTAGAACCGAAGGGGGCATGCTGCTATGCAGAATGAATTTCATGATCGGTTTTTAATAATCACACTCCAAATCTTTTCCGCGCCCATCATGCTATTGGTCGCAATTGGTGGATCGAATCAAACCAGAATGTCGATGGTTCGATCGATATGTACACGTGTAAGCGATAAGATATAATCTCACTGAACACATGAAGCCCCAAGCCAAGCCCAAGACAAGCCCCAAAGCCCAAATCCCAAGCCCATGTTCAAGCCCAAACCTTAACTAAGTTTGGCCCTCTCTCTCGGCTAGTTAAGTAGAGAAACTGGGGAGTAAAGCCCTAGTCATCGTCTTCCTCGCGAACAGGCGACGATGAAGCTCGTCAGGTTTCTGATGAAGCTGAACAACGAGACCGTCTCCATCGAGCTCAAGAACGGGACCGTCGTTCATGGCACCATCACAGGTCCCTCTTTCCCTCCCCTTCTCTCCCTCTCTGGGTCGACCTTTTTTTTCTCTGTATGGTTCGAGATATATCTCTGCATTCGGAGATAATGCCTGGAGAAGTGTTTAAGCTTGCACCGCGAGATGGTTGGGTGATCCTTTGGGCGGGGCGGGATTTGAGAAAAGAGAGAATGTGATTCGCATTGGCTTAGACGTCTTTTGGAGTTCTGCTCAATCTATGACTTTCAGTTGCTCTAGATGTTGGACTCGTTGGATGAACTTTGAGCTCGTGGATGTGTCGGCAAGTGTGTTCGGGCACTTCCCAGGAACGGGGTGCTGGTGCTGTGGAATGGGTGGGGGTGACTTTTTAAAGTTGCGGGATTTCGTTCTTCCTTCTGCGAAAGAGGTCCAGAGTGGCCTCTGAATTGCATCGACGAGCGACTAGTTCGTGTCTTTACGTTTGGAGGGAGTGTGATGGATAGGTTGAGTTGTTTTCCAATTCCCTACCAACAAGATATAGTACGTGCTTTTTTTTTTCTTTGGCTTGTTGGATGCTACTTATTCCGGGAAATGGGAAAATTCTGTATCTTTTCATGTTCTTTATGTCGTTTTGCTCATCTTGTCGTGTGTTTTTTCCTTTCTCTTACAACAAATTGCTCGCTAATAATGACCCATAATGTGTGGAGTCATGTTTAGTGATAGGAGAATGTATGCAAATGTTCTCTATCTAAGATCTTTGAGCTTTATGGAACACTTTGTGTATGTGTAAGTGTTGCATTAAAGGGTTATCCTCTTCCTTCAGCCGTTTGTGAGTGGGTTGCTTTTGTGTAAAGTTCTTTTGATTTCTAGTACTAGTTGTTGTCATCCTGGATTCTGTACATTGGTTTGTATGAGGATTGGTTCAAAAGGCATGCTTATGTTAGATTTGTCAACGTAGTAGTTCTGGTTTATTAGCCGAATACATAAATAATAAACTTAACAGCCTATTGTCATATTTCAGCACGATTACCCTGGACGCATCAGCTGAAACTCTTATGCTGCATGACTTTGTGAACCAGAAAAGTCCCTCTCTGTGATGTTGGTAATGAATGGCAGTATGTCTTAATGGAACTTTTGGAAGCACAATAAACATAGTGACGGTTGGGAGTATAGGAACATGTCCACACCTTTTATGAGAATCCCACTAGTGAGGATGGACATGTCCATACATGAATTATTATTTTTCAAATTCAGATCTGCCAAATAATATGGACTGCCATTTGTTTGCTTTAGTGATGGGTTGAGTTGAAGATGCTCGAATACTGCTCCTCACTATTGGGACATGAAGTTATACTGCTTCTTTGGCCTTGGGATCATATTATATCAAAAGTTGTTTGAGTTGAGTAAATGTGATCTCTAAAATACGTTAGTTCTCAATTAATATCTGTGGAACCTGGAAGAAATTTTACTGGGGTGATTATATTATCTCAGACTAACAGACGTTCCTGTTCTGATGATAAAATCTATTGCGGTAGTGTCATTCATTGAATGGCTAGCTGGATGTTCGATGGAGGATACAATGTTGATGACCTCTACTTTACCTAAGTTAAGTTGTTGCTCTTTTCTTGCCGGACGTTTTTCCTAATTATTATAACCTCAGTATCAAATGGGGTGATTGAAACATGGGTAAATTGAAGTTAAATCCTCCATGTTTTTATAGAACAAAAAATTGACATGCTGGAAAGTGAAAGGACCATAATTGAAATGGGATGGAAGTTAGAGATTGTAGTATTTATTTGGCCAAAAAACTTGTTCATTTGGTTTATTATGGTCTTTGTTTCATATCTTTTTTTTATAAGGAGGAGTTATGCTGAGTGATATTGGCTTAAATCACTCAAGCATACTGAAGTTCTGGAATTTGTTTGATGTACCATTGCTTCTGCTCCTCTAGGTTGAAGAAGTTGATGAAATTTTGTAATGGATCGTACTGTCATGTCTTAACCTTGACTTGTTATCAAATGATATTTTGATTTGATTTCTTGTAGTTAAAGACTATTTGTCTTAATTTATTGTAGTTAACACTATTTACTATAAGAAGGATACAACTTCTGTGTACTTATGGTTTGATGATGTTTTATTTGTGGATATTACTTATAAAAAGCACTTGCTTCTAAAGTTATGAGATGCATGACTGATCTGATCAGAGTACAGTGTTGGGTCATTACAGGTGTTGATATCAGCATGAACACGCATCTGAAGACTGTGAAACTTACCCTGAAGGGGAAAAATCCTGTGACTCTTGATCACTTGAGTGTAAGGGGTAACAACATTCGCTACTACATCCTTCCTGACAGTTTGAATCTAGAGACCCTGTTGGTTGAAGAGACACCAAGGGTCAAGCCCAAGAAGCCAACTGCAGGTATGTGAACTTTATATATAATTTGTCAAAATCATTCTTAACTTTACCTGCCTTGATCCTCATTTCCTTTCACATTCTGCTATGTCATGAACAATTGTGCTCCTTGCTATGTTAGGGAGGGCTGTGGGACGTGGTCGTGGGCGAGGCCGAGGCCGTGGACGGGGGCGTGGACGTTAACTTGCCCATTCCAACTTACATTGTTCCTTTGGGAACTAGTCTTGTGAACAACAAGCAAATGCTGGTTATATTGCCTTTGTGGTTTGGAGGTATATTTGATGTTGATTTAGGCGTGAACTTTGGAGTTGCAATTCATTTCATTGATCTACTTCATGGAAACTGTAGTCTCCCTTGAGTTGGATCTTAATATGCTGAAGTTTGTAATATGGAGTACAACTGAGCCTCTTTGGCACGACAATTAGCTATGATAGACAGGGATTCTAAGTCTGTGGCAGCTCATTCTCCTGTGGCCATGCCTCTCTTCCTCGCCAGCACGAAGTTTCCATATCTAGGGTATGGTGTCGACAATTGCCTTAATTGTTGCTTGATTATGTTGCTGAAACTGATAACAACAACGGTCTACAGGTCGATCATTTAGTCGATAAAGAAGGCAGTGGGTATTCTTCAGTTGAATATTGAACTCATGAATCGCTGAGGCGCGATACTATAGCCACTGGTGAGGAATTTCAAAATTCTCCTTTTGTTTTCCACAGCCAGATTTGCAAGCAGCCTTACTGACGTAGATCCTTACTTGCTTGTATAGATTAGGCTAGACATCTCAGGCCTCATCACTATGAACTTGCCATGGGGTTCAAAACAATTCTGACCTGAATTCAGTGCACATGGACCCAACGCATTTGGATCATCAAATACAGAGAAGTCGGTTGATTTCCATTAGGTCCAGTGGCTTGTTTTCTAATTCTTACCAAGCCGCATGTTAGTAGCTTCTGTGGACTTGTATCATTTTTATTCAGTATGCGATCAAGGGCAATGAAATGAATCGTGTAGCTCAAGATGCAATGAGTTTATTAGACGAAACCGACAGATTATGGCCTCGCTAAAGTTTCCACTTTTACTAAACTGGTGTGAAATTTTTCTATATCAGAAGGCACATAGTCAGCTTCCCACTCCATCATTTTCATAATTTGCATGTGTACAAAAGAGCTGTTGATGTAGATGCAAAGCAACCTAGAAACGACCAAAGGAGGAATATCGTTCATGAGCAGGTTGTTGGTGAGGAGTCTGTTTCAAGTGTCATGGCCGAAACGATCGTGAACCGTACAGATGATGGTTTGGTTAGGTGGAGTGTCTCTTGCACGAAATCAGAAGATTTTGAGGGACCCCCTCCTTAGATCTTCTCTCAAGTGAAGCTCTCAAGGTTGTTGTGCTTGTGGATCCAGTGTTAGCCAAAAACAAAGACCCAGAAAATGAAAAATCTCCAATTCTCTACATGACCTACAGGAGCAAAATAAATGCTAAAGAATGTCTGGCTGCGTCTACAGGATCTAAAAGTTCCTTTCATTCTTGAAAACTTGACTAACATCTTTATGATCTCGAGAATTTGTTCTGTAAAGTTTCTGGATAGGGAAGTGTTTCCCTTTGACGGAAAATTCTAACATGAGCTCGGTGGAGATGTACCATGATTTGATCACTCGATCGGGAGAAGATCTATTCACGATTTATAGAAATGGGTTGTCGATGTATTCAATGCTCATGAACTTAATGTGAGAAAATTCAATAGGTTTCTAAGTATTGCTGCTTGCGGGTCAATTTACTAAGGCCTCGATTGGTTCGTCGACGTGGAAATTAAGTTGATTCTCATGCCGAAAGTATTCTTTTCCAATTCTTCGAGCGGCTTACATTTTAGGACAAGATCCTTTAAGTTGAAGCCTTAAAGGAAAGCACATCTGAATTATTGAATGCTCAATGGTCCAGATATGCTCTACTTTTTTTTCTTTTTCCTTTTTATGTTTTCCATATTTCCCCTACTCTCCTCTTCCCCCCTTCTAGACCACACAACCGAATCATTGGCCGGCCAGCCGCCCACAAAGCAGCCATCGTTCCGCCGCAAGTTTCATTCCATCCACGATATCATCAGTCTTGCTTAAATGCTCATTCTCGATCTTAACTGTACACCAAAGAATGAAACAGAACTGGGAAAAGGATCCCCCCCTATTTCCTTCCACCAGAAATAGCCAAAGTTATGCCCATTTGGTCTCCGTTTCCTTATGCATTTTAGGGCTTGTATGATAGGTTGGTAAATTTAGAGAGAAGGGCTTAAATTTCTTCCACGTGAGAAAGATTTAACTTACCAAAGATAAACAACAATTTTCAATTTTTTAAATTTGGAAATTGTTAAGTGATTTATGTTGTACATGTTAGTAGAGAAGATTGTGAGAGAAGAGAGATTCTCAGAGAATGGATTAGTTAGGATTGATGTAGCTAATGTTATGTGTTTCTTTTGAATCACCCCAAACCCCTCTAAAATGGAGGATTTAATTTGTTCAATAAATAATTTTTTTCTTGTTTCTCACCTATCTCCATCCTGATATTATTTTACCCTTCCCAAGTACATAAAAAGGTCGATTAATTCATGCCGCGTTCCATTTTATTCTTTTCACTTGTAAAAGTCAATCGATTTTTTAACTTAAATTCCTCCATTTCGTTTCTCTTGTTTTCTTTCTCGTAATTATTTGACCTCTTCTTTTCTTTCTTTAATCACCTCTACCAAACATAGCGTTAAAAGAACCATGATTTGAAATGTTGAATATCTGGTTTACTTTTGAATTACGATTTCGTTCTTTCTTTGCAATCATAACAATATAATCATGGAATTTATTGGAAATTTTTGTTTTTTGAGGATGCACCGTCTGTAAAGTTTGCTATATTATATCGGGAGATTTTTTTCTCCTCAAAATTTCTAACCCATTTTGGGCGACATCTTTTCTTAACTTCGACCTTTCCTTGTAAATTTTGCAAACTCGCTATTTTTATTAAATGCGAGATGGTCAAAACATCCAAAAATATTTAAAATTGAATCATATAGGATTTTCATGACTACTTGCATAATCAAAAAATATAGTCAGGCTCCATTTGTTTTGTGGAAAATGTACTATTTTTGAAAAATATTTTTCAAGAAATTATTTTACAAAAAATGACTTTATTTTCTTGGTATTTAGCTGAAAACAAAAGAGGATTTAGAAAGTATTTTATATTGTTTAGTAAGAAAAATTTGATGGGGAAAATTATAATTTTTATTTTTAAGTTTATATTTTTTCTTTTCTTTTTACTACTTTCTTAGCCAATCATCAACCACAGCAATGGCCACAGGTGAGATCAAGGATCCTTGCTAAAGGCCATGAGCTTGTTTGATCTAGCAAAGCTAAGTTCGTGGGTTTTGGGCAAGCTCATCTGATCTAGTGAGGCTTGAGCTCCTTGCCAGAGGCCACAAGCTCACCCAACTAGATTGTGAGCTCGCTCAATCTGGCGAGGCTCTAGCCTCATAGCTAGAGACAACGAACTCACCAACTATTGTTGTGGCTGATGACCAACAAAAAGAAAGAAATTAGAAAAAAGAAGAAAATAAAATGAAATAAAAATAATTACAAACTTGACTTTTTAAAATATTTTTATAATAACAAATGTTTCATTAATAAGGACTTGAGCTTGAGCGTTGAGGTTGCACGTAGCCTTTAAGGACTCAAGCTTAATGCTCGAGACCAAAGATCAAGCATCAAGGACCCAAGTACAATCTTTATAGTCTTTGACTTTTGATGTCAGGGCTTTGAGTATGGGCACTAGTAGTTTGAACTTGATCTCAATGGACTTGGGCATCGGGCATCGGGCATCGGGTCTTGATTTGAGCATCGAAATCCTAGGCCTGGTCTCGATGGACCTATGTCTAGCCGCTGGAGACTTGATCTTGATTGTCGGCACTTGGGAACCAATATTGAAGTTTCCGTACTCAAGTATAGAGTTTTTGGTTCAAGTATCAATACGACGTCATATTTTGAAAAAAACGTTTTTTTTTGTTTATTTTAAGGAAATTTTTTTTTTCGAATTTAAGTTTTGATAAGAAAACATTTTTCACAAAATAAACAAACCCTTGGGGAAAATAGTAGTGAATGAGGGGGAAATCATTGCTAATAATTAGAAGCGGCATACACCAATTTATTATTCATTAAGCGTTACATCTAGGAAATCTTACAATATAGAAAAGCCCGACAATTGTACTGGATCGGTAGGGATTATTCCTCTTTTTTTTTTTTTTTTTTTTTTTTGGGGGGGGGGGGGGGGGTGGGTTTGGGAATTCCGTGCTTTGACCGGGAGCACAGGGTAGTGCGCACGACGGACGCCGTCCCGGAAATCGCGCACTGATTACTCCGCCGTCGCAATCGAACGGACGATTTCTTCTTTGTCCATTCACAATAATGTAATCACGACCATTTTACGATAATCTTCTTGTCCCTCTCTCTCTCTCTCTCTTTCTCTCTCTCTCTCTTACTCAACTCAACGCCGTGTCTCTGTCGCTGTCGGAGAGCGGGGATGTTCTTACTCTACCCCATTTTCTAATCGAAGAAGCAAAAATCAATTGCTCAAAAAAAAAAAAAGAAGCAAAAATCTAGAAAGGGTAGACGAATTCAAGAACGCACGGGCGAGGAACGAGTCATTGGATTCTGCAAGTCGTGGTCGTCGCGGTGTGGCGCTATCGGGTAGGCCTGCACGCATTGCGAGACCCACGTCGGCACGAGCAACACGACGTCCACTAATAAAATCCTGCTCTTGAATTTGCCTAGACCCAGTCTAACGTTATGGTCGGAAAAAGTATTCTTTTTATTTTTTTTTATTTTTCGGGGTTTGGGTTTTGATCGATGAATTTTTGTCCTTTTTTCTAGTCCGTGAATATTCGCTTCGAATCCCCCCCCCTGCAAGATTTTGGTGACTTTTGGGCTGGTGGGTTCTTGCATTTTCTGTCTTTCTGCCGCCAGATTTGGAATTCGGTTTCGTTTTCTTTCTTGTTCTTCCCAAATTTTCCTATAGGACAAATTCTCTCTCTCTCTCTCTGACTCACTCACAGAAGGAGTAAAGAATCGGCAAGAAAGGAAAGGTTAATGCCCGAATCAGACAAGCAAATAATTCCCATAATTTTACTCAGCATCTCTAATTAATGCTCTTACTGGTCGCAGTTGTTTGTGAGACCCACCACTCGAGGAGAAGAAGGAAGAAGAAGAAGAAGAAGCAGCAAGCACGTTCACACGCACATCCACCTCTCTCTCTCTCTCTCTCTCTCTCTCTATGTCATCGCTATCCATCTGAACCCACCTTTTAGGCCTGTCTTTGCACCTTGTCTTTTCCCAGCTCCCATGAACCTTCATCTCTCTCCCCCGAAATGTCCAAGAACAAACCATCAGGGTGCTCAGAAATGGTGACCCACTTGAGCGTACTGAACAAATTTAAGCGCCTGAAGAGCCCTCTTGAGCCTTCTTTCGGAATAGTTGGGTTCCTCTTTGTCGCCGCCCTCTTCATCGGCTCTTGCTTTTACTTGGACTACAGGACAGTGACTCAGAGGCTACGGAACACTGGGCAGTCCTGGCTCCGTGGCGGCCGGGTGCCGCTGGATGAGGCGGCGGCGGCTGGGCGGCCCAGGTTTCTTGACGAGAGCGGTGGCGGATGTGACGTGTTTGATGGGAATTGGGTGTGGGACGAGAGGTATCCTCTGTATGAGAGCAGAGATTGTGCCTTGATAGATGATGGTTTCAGATGTTCTGAGAATGGTAGGCCTGATAGTTTCTACACCAAGTGGAGATGGCAACCCAAGATGTGTGACTTGCCCAGGTTTCTTCACTCGCACCTTTTGATATTGTTGTTGTTGTGTCAATTTTTTGAATAATTTTGTAATATTTGCTTTGCCAATTTCCCATTTTATTGCTATTAATTTTTCGTGTTAATTGTTGGAGGAGTTTGTATTATGACTAGCTGTTTCTGAGACATATCTGTCACGCTGTGTGTTGCTTGTTGAAGGATGATTGCATTTATTGTTCATGTGTTGGTTTTCTTGATTGGTGCTTTTCTCTCCATTTGGGGTTGTTCCGAATTTAATGCGGTAAGGCAGGTTTGGATGCTCACCGTCCAGTCATTTGATAGGTTGTGAACTTGCGAGTGTGGATGTTCTTGTGAAGGACCAATTTGATGAAATTTCTGTTCATGCTTTGTCTTTTCAAGCTTCATAGGAACTCTCGCTCGGTGCTTTACTCTGGGCCAATGATTTCTCAAACTTAACTTTTTTTAACTGTCGTATTGAAATTTATTCAATCCTAATCTGGAAGAAGAGAAATGATTCAATTCCCTTTTTTCAAATAGTTTGTCCATATGCGATGGTTACAAGGAAAAACTTTTAGCAAAATTTAATTGAGGAGCAAATAAAGGAAAAAAAGATAAACTTTCTTCCAAATAACTTACATGGTGTCGGAAAGGGAGGGCTTCATGCTAGAGCTTGAGGAAATGAAGATTGATGTTCAACTTGTCTGGTGATTAGGGGGGACCTTCTAGGTGACAACATGGGTTCAATATAGAATGCTAGCACTCATTCCATGTGCGGTTGAAGGGTTTGTCCTAAGACTTTTCTTTTCTTTTTGGGTCTGTTGTCTGTTTGTCCTAAGATTGAAATGTGAAAGTGATCATACTGAGGGGTCTGGGGAGGTTTGAGCATAAGACTGTTTTGATACTATGCAGAATTATAGAAGACCATCAGACATAAGTGTAGTTTAAAAGTAAATACTATGCTTAAGTTCTGTAGTATGTAAAGAATAAAGATTTTAAGTTGAATTGCTGCTGCGCAGGTTCAGTGCATATAGAGTCTTGCTAGTAATCAAATTTACTGTTATTGGACAAATTACACATAATCCACTTTAGATGTTGAAACTTGATGAAGGTGTCTCCAGCATGTGGTTAGGTATGTCATTGTCGTGCTCTGTTTGTTCTTTTTCCACTATCTTTTGGATGACCTAGTGGATGTATATATGGATGATATCCAATAGCCAAATTTATCTTCAAGCCTTAGCAAGGCCTTAACAAGCATCTGATAGGAGATTCTCTTTTGCCCTTGAATTTCCTTGATCTGTCTGTCAACTGCAGAGCCTGTAACAGATCTACTTTACTCATGCTGCATAATTCCAATTCAACAGATGTTATAGATAAGTGCTCGATTAATTGTTCCAATAGGAAAGTTGAGACTGAACAGAAGGCCTTCAAATTAGCTTTAGGCAGTAGGGGGTCAATCTAAGTCTTATGATGATTGAACCTGTAATTTATGATATCATCTTTTATTAAATTCTGTACGTTCAGAATCACCTTGGATTAATTTTTTTCCTCGTTCTAATTAGATGGCGATGGATCAAATATTTAATTGGTATTTTGTTTGGCAGTATCCTGAGGATAATTTTACATGATCAGAGCCATCTTCGATTAATTCTTTTTCCTTGTTTTAATTAGGTGATGATGAACCAAACATCCAATGTCAGAGCATTTCTTACATGAATCCTGTCCTCAATTTCCCACAAGAAAACAAATATACTGACATTTCTCTTTCTGTCTAATCGAGTACAGATTTGATGCAAAGATGATGCTGGAAAGGTTGCGCAACCAAAGGGTCGTGTTCGTTGGTGACTCAATTGGTCGGAACCAATGGGAATCCCTCCTCTGCATGCTCTCCTCTGCTCTTTCGGATAAGGCTGCAGTCTACGAAGCGAATGGTAGACCAATCACTAAGCACACTGGATTCTTGGTATACAAGTTCAGAGACTTCAACTGCACAGTTGAATATTACAGATCCCCATTTCTAGTGGCGCAAGGCCGAGCTCCAGCTGGATCTCCAGAAGACGTGAAGATTACCCTGAAGTTGGATCAGATTGACTGGACTTCTAAACAGTGGGCAAATGCTGATGTGCTGGTTCTCAATACTGGGCATTGGTGGAATTATGAGAAGACTGTACGCATGTAAGTATGTTATATCATCCCATTGTTATATTTTGTCCCGTTAAGTGGTTGACCCCTAAAAAATACAGGGACTTTGTTCCAAGCACTACTCCTGGATTGCAAATTGCAAAATGACACTTTACTTGCTACTTTAGGCAGTTTGATCATGTGGCTGAATGATACATTGGTCTAGATTGCACACTGGCAAGCTTCCCTTCGATGTCCCCCTCTGCACCACCTTTACAAGTGTGGCCTCTGATTCAGATGGGAAGTCATTGCTTTGGCTCATTATATATTAGGTTGTTTGGCCATGTTTTTGTTAAGGAGATGGTGTGTGAATTTACTAATTCCCTCCAGATCTGGACTGTCGGTTATGAGTGCAATATAGGAAGTTAAAGGGCTTTTCATAGTTAATGTTGCTATGCTTGCTGGACGTTTCTCTTGTATCCTCGGCAGACCATGTTTTCTTAGTTCTTTTACAATGAGTCATAAGACTCATTATCCAGCCATTGACTAAGGAAGCCCCTCTCTCCCTGAAATACAAAATTCCGTTTGCTTTGGTCACCTTTGTTGGATGCAACCTCGGGCCTTTAGCCTTGCTCTTGCCCTATGTTTCTTTGAGAAATGGTTCCGTTTTCCATGATGAATGTTAAGAACTTAGATTTGATTCCTCTGAATGTCTATGGCAGGGGCTCTTACTTCCAGGTTGGAAATGAGGTTAAGATGAATATGACTGTTGAAGATGCATATCGGAGATCACTAGAGACAGTACTTGACTGGATCAGTGCTCATGTGAATATGAGCAAAAGTCAGGTCTACTTTCGATCCTATGCGCCTGTACATTTTAGGTAAGCTGATTTCTATTGACCTCAGTGAATTCACTCATCTTCTTTGCATCAGAAGAGCGCGATTTTTTTCATGTTGATATTGGATATTTATTTCCCTCTTTTCTGTTGCTTGGAAGCAGAATTTAAGCTGATGACCACCAAACCACTGATACCGGATTCTTTGACTAAAATTTCAGCTGTATATAGTTCTATGATATTTTTTTCTTGAAAGATGAAGCAACCTGTTTTTGTCTCGTGAGATTTTTCTCTTGTTGACTATTTTTATTCTTTTAAATTTAGTATGAGCAATATGATCCTGACCCATGGCATCTAATCCCATTAGGCTAGATGAAAATGAGGTTGTGTGGATCCATGAAAGTACTATGACATTGTCTTTTCTCTCGGATGTGACATGTCTATTTTGGATCATGGCTTATCAGTGGCTTTCCTCCTTATGTTTGACATAGTGCTGCAGATTCTCTATAATTAGCAGCATTTTCTTTTCTTAAAACTTTAACAAATAATCGAGGACCTGTTTTAAGCATCAGAAAGAAGTGGTGATTGGGTTTAAAATCTTTTTGTAATTGTGATATCATGTCCCTTGAACACTGCATCGCTGTAAAGAGTGGTTGAGATGCAAGTCACTTGGTTTGGAAGATGAGGGAGATAATTTTGACACTCTTGAGCGTATTGAGCTTCATTTTATAGTCAGTTATATGATATTGCTCATCTGTTGTTACCGCTTTTTTATTATTCAAAGCAATTATGGCATGTATGTTCTTAACAGAGGTGGAGACTGGAAGTCTGGAGGAACATGTCACTTGGAGACTCTACCCGACTTGGGCTCCTCCCCAGTTTCGTTGGTCCATCTGAAAATTCTTACCGATTTGTTAAGGTCCAACCAAACAGTAAAGAATAACCTTCACGTGCTGAATATCACAGCTATGACAGCGCGCAGAAAAGATGGCCATTCCTCTTTGTATTACCTGGGGCCTAAGTTGGGTCCTGCTTCGCTCCATAGGCAGGATTGTAGCCATTGGTGCTTGCCTGGTGTTCCGGACGTGTGGAATGAGCTTCTTTATGCTTTTTCCTCAAGCGTGACTCCGTGCGGTCACGAAATTTGACCAATGCCTCATGATTTTCGTGCTGAACGAGTATAATGCGGCGGTGTTTATACCTACATGAAGAGCTTTACATTGTAGGAGTTGCAACAGCAAATTGATCACATAGCCTTTGGTTCACTCTTTGTTCTCAATTACCCGTGCCCATCAGAATTTTGGGGAGTCGTTGAGAAGCCCGTGATTGGACAGGATTCAGCCACAGGTGGAAAGTTCTTACTCTTCTTCCTCTTCTTCTTCTTTTTTTTTTTTTTTTTTGGGTGTATGGATATGACCCCATGGATGTCAAAAAGCACGACAGGGGCTACAAAGAAAGTAGATACACACATTTTCATTGTACATGCCATAGTTATACACAATTGAAAGGAAAATGTCTAAAGGAGTGCCTTCTGTTGGAGATTTTGGGATATCAACTGTGCTCTAATCTTTTCTGTACTCTGCTGGTTGTAAAATACCCACGCGCGTTTCACATGTATAAGAGTATGTATCGAGCAGAGGGGCGATGGCGTAAAATATGTATCGTGGAAGAACAGCTATAGATATTCTTGTTTTGTCTCCCTCTTAATTTTCTGTCGAATTTGATGCACTCGAAATCCAAATTCTGATGGCCATAAGTAGGCAATTTCCTCCTTTGGATTCTCCTGTCTTCAAATAGACCGTATTCATGTTATATTCTTAACTTTTGTTTACTTGAAGCCGCCATACTCTGTCATTCGCTCGTTTCTTCCTTTTCCCCTTGTATTTTGAGGTTAACTCCATAGAGAAAAATGTTTTGCTCTGCTGATCATGACACTGAGTGTAGAATGGCACTTGAGCTTCTTAACTCACTTGGTTTTGGGTCATTTGACTGTTGGCCTAGCTCTATAGGCCTCAAGGGAAGACACTAGCCAATCAGTCATAAATCGGTAAAAGTATATCCTAAGTGTCAAAATTTAACATGAGAGAGGACATTTAAGTATCAAAAGTTAGTAAAGTGATACTTAAGTACTATTTTTTATAAAAAAAATGGGACACTTAAGTGTCACATCACAATAAATCTTATGTGACAATTCTTTATTAATTTTGCTTGCCTAATGGCTTGTCGGAGAGCTAACTTAACAAAAAAAAAATGCAAAATAATTTGTTTTGGTGAAGATTTGAATTTTAATATTAAAAATTAATTAAATTATTTTTTTTTAAAAAAAAGGAAGAAACAAGATGAATAGTTGCAAGTGGTTGAGGGCTTTGCCCTCGCCATCGCCACCTTCTTGCTAGCCCCTAGCCACCATTGCTAGCCCTTTCCGACAACCGTGGACGAGGTTGTGGTGGCAAGGGCTCAACCATCACCCCTGCTTGCAATTGTTCATCATCTTCCTTTTTAAAAAAAAAATGGTTTTAAATTTAATTTAATTAATTTTTATATTAATTATTTATTCATGTTAGTAGTAAAATGACGTTGTTTTCACACTTGTCTAGTCATGTCAGTGTACAAAACGACATCATTTTGCACTTGTCTCGTTGGGAAATCACCATATTAGCATTTTGGCTAGATTTTCTTGCTGATCACACTTAATTAATTCATTTTGCTCTAATTTTGGTACTTAATTGTCACTTTCCTAATTTTTGGCATTTAAATGTGCCATATACTAAGTTTTGACACTTTAGATGTCTAGCATTCGTCATAAGTCTATTACACATATGCCAATTTATTCCTAAAGTTTCTAACTTTATCAATTTAATCCCAAATCTTTATATAAAATTTCAATATAATCCTATTAGTTGATTTTCAATGGGACTCATAGATGTGATAGCATGTCGCATAGGATAGCTAGTGATGACAAAACTGCTATGCCAGCGATTTTTTATGAAAATTGATTAGAAAGTCTGCATTGAAATTTCAGGCAAAGGTTTAGGATTATATTAACAAAATTGAAAAATTATGATTAAATTAGCATCCGCGCAATAAATTTATGATTAATTGAGTATTTTTTCGATCATATAGGTCTCTTGTAGGTTCATAATTCAATATGGTATATTTATTAGTTCATTAAATAATTGCTCGTGGTTCATTTGATTATTCTTTTTCATGCTACTGAATTTCAATAAGCATTGATAAACCCATTGATGGGCAACTGAGTTGGTTGCCTAGTTCCATGTGAAACTCCAAAAACATCTTAAATTAGATTCCTATTTTTTTCGAGATATTGATGCTACTGAATTGGGCCTGATGAATCCTTGGTTACCAAAAAAAAAAATTGATAGGCGTAAAAAAAAACCATTATAAAAATAATATGAACAACTTTTCTTTTTCATGTAATTAGTTGGCAACTTACCAACACTCTTTCGAAATTATTGACTTTTATTATAGCTTCACAAATTTTTACCAATTTTTATATTAATTCATCAACTTTTATTTGCATAATTTACCAATGTTTGAACCTACTAACTCATACATGAAACTATCGACTTAAGTTAGATTGATTTATCAAACTTTGTCTCACGAATTTTCCAGTTTCAAGTTCGAATCCTGCTTTATCTTTCTGTTGCTTAGAAGCAGCAGTCAAGCTGATTCCCACTTGACCACTAATACAGGATTCTTTGACAAAATTTTCCACAAAGTATGGTTCTATGATATCTTTTCTCGATAGATGGAGCAACCTGTTTTTCTCTTGTGTTATTTTGTTGACTTTCATCATTTAGAGCACAAAACTGTGCTCCAGAACACTTCTGTTGAACATATTAGTATCCTTTCAATTTTTTTTTTAGGAGCAATTTGATCCTTTTTCTTGGCATTGTTCCCATTATGCTAGATGGAAACGAGGTGCTGTGGTTCTCTGTTAAGTACCTAGCGTAGTGATGAGTGCCATATGGGTCTTTCGCACGTTCGTTTGTATGGTCGTCGAGATTCAGTCGATACATGTGCTAGGTTCATTGAATAATTGTTCGTGCTTCATTGGTTTTGGGTCATTGTGCATTGGTCACCTAGTTCCACGAGTCTTACAAGGAAGAATTCTATTTTTCCATGTCAAAAACTGCAGATTTTATTTCGTGCTAGCAAATTTCAATAAATTACCAATTTCATTGTGCAAGTATCAAAAAGTTGGTGAACCATCCGCCGTGGTGGTTCCGCTAGTAGGCTCCATGACTTCCACGCTGGAGGTCTAGAGTTCAAAGCCCCTACAACACAAGTTGCAAGGAGGTAGGCGGATCATTGGCGACATACTCGGGGTACGTGGGTGGTGGTTTCTGTTTACTACGCCTCGGGGTTTTCTTATGATTTACTTACGCAGGGAACTTACTTACGCTTTTGTGTAGGGTTCCCTGGGTCACCAAAAAAAAAAAAAAAAAAGTTGTTGGTGAAATTATTTAGTTACTTACTTTTGAAATTACCAATTTTTATTACAGTTTGTGAATTACCATTTTTTGTGCTAACTTGCTCAATTTTATTTGCATAACTAACTCTCAAACCTATTAACTCTTGTGGGGAGATTATCAAACTTAAATTAGATTAATTTATCAACTTTTGTCTAAGAGATCTCCCATTTCAAGTTCAAATCCTCCTCGACAATTTGACGCAAACCCAAAAAATAAAAGAATCCTCAAAAACACGCAAACACAAAGGGTCGACTTTTATCGGACTAAAAAGATGGATCTAGTTTGGTGCGTCAAAGATGACTTTGAGACATTATCTCCGCCCTGCCCAGATCATCGGATTTCTTGGCCCGGAGCATCCGAAGGGTACATGTACAAGGAAATCATCAGCTGCGGACCTCACTTTTTCCCATCTGTTGTAATGTAGAGAGACGGCTGGTTGAATTGTTCCTCGTTCGTCCAAGATTGTTTTTCTTCATTGCACTTTTCTCTTTATAATATCCTGGAGATACAAACTACACAGCTAAACATGCAATTTATTTCCGGCATGCGTTTTTATTACATCCATTACTTAAATTGACTTGATCCATAAGCGTGCTCCATCACTTTCAAGGCGTACTGTACAATTTCTTTATAAATATATTATCGAATATCCTTTTTTTTTAAAATAAATAATAATTAAGCACATCAAGATTTTTTCAAAGAAATAATCAACTTTGAATAAAAGTAATGTCAAGACTTATGATCGACCAAGAATAAACAATGACCAAAAATGTTGAGGCTTCCATCCAAGAGAAGTAAATGGTAGACCTCTTTCGTTATTCCATAAGGATTAGGAATATAATCCAATTAGCAAATGAGTGGCTCGGGCATTAGTTCTTTTTCCCTAAACTTTGAAAAAAGAAAACAGGAGCAAGCAGTTGGTTGAGAGACTTGAGTGGAGCTCAGCTTGTCTTGCAATGCTTTTGAAGCCACACCTTCTCAACCTAAGCGCAAGAGATTATTATACCTACCTATTTAGAAGTAACCAAGACCGGAGTTTTAATATGATGTCTACCTTCACCACCAAAGGTCCCCCCAATTTCCTATGGGAAAGTTATCATAAAAGTCCTAAACTTATTACAAATATATTGATTCAATTCTAAATTTTTTTAGCCAATTGAGTATTAAACCTTTTGCAATTGTGTCAATTTAATCCATTCGGCCAAATTTAGTTAGCCAGTACTGCATGAACACCAACCAATACCGAAAGATAATTTTTTTAATAATTTTTTTTGAATTTTATAATAATAATAATAATAATAATAATAATAATAATAATTTGAATTATTATTATTATTATTATTATTATTATTATTATTATTATTATTATTATTATTTTATCTTTTCTTTTTTCTTCCTCTCCCCTCCTTTGTCATTCTTTCAATGACTGGCCAAAGGGGAGGGTCAATCATCAAACTAAGGCGGTCAACCAATGGCAAGCTTGCCTCGCCATCGTTGGGCAAGGCACGAGGGAGACAAAGGAGCAAGGATTACCCATTAATAGATCTGTGCACAATGTTGCCAAACATGGACAGCCCCGTACTCATAGCAGTGAAGAAGCCCTTGTTCTGATTCTTCTTCAAACTCCCATCCCTATCTCTTTGGGGGCTCACCTCACCGGTAGTTAGGCAAGCTCACCTCTAGCTAGCCGCCCCAATTCGGCGACTGGCCTTCTCCACTAGCCGATCGCCAAAAGGAGGAGAAAGGAAGGGGGAAGAAGAAAAAAGGCAAAAAAAAAAAAAAAGGAAAAAAAGATAAGACAAAATATTAATTAGACATTCCAAAAAAAAGAAAATTATTAAAAATTATCCGCCAATGTCCATGTCAACGCCGGTTAATCAAATTTTGATCGGATTGACTGAATTGACACAATTACAAAATATTTAAGACTTAATTGACCAAAAAAATAAATTTAGCACTGAATCGACACAATTATAATAGATTTTAGGACTTTTTGGATAATTTTCCCAAATTTCCATC
Organism: Eucalyptus victrix; assembly: GCA_016097545.1. Classification (NCBI taxonomy): domain Eukaryota; kingdom Viridiplantae; phylum Streptophyta; class Magnoliopsida; order Myrtales; family Myrtaceae; genus Eucalyptus; species Eucalyptus victrix. The sequence continues at coordinate 14,739,077 of CM027842.1, forward strand.
ATATATTTTTATTCCGTAGCGAGTGGGAATATGAGAGGTGACATTACAGAATCTCTCACCCTACGATGAATCTACCTCCTATTTCTTCTTCCTTGATCTTTTTAAAGACTTGCTCATATCTATGATAAGTGAGTTTGCATAAAAAGTAAAAAGTAATCACTAGACATGCCCTAATTTGTTTCTCGTTTCACCTGATAAGAAGTACAATTTAAGAGGCTAGGCTAGCCACTAGAAACGCGGCCTAGATGGGTCGGGACATTAGTATCACATATGTGAAATTTAACTCTCACACTCTATAAAGAGGGAAATAGGACAAAAAGACGGGGGAAAAAGCCCTGGGCTGAGCTATCTAGCTAAATAGACTTGCCCAAACCCATCCAAAATTGCTCTCATGGCACTATCTTTATATAGACACGATTTAGTGACAATGCAAACATCTAATTTAAAGTTAAGTTTCAGAGAGGATATCATCCTTAAGAGCAAAACGAAGCTTCCAAAAGGATCTATGCTTATCTTGAAGTGAATTCCGGAATATCTATTGTAACCTCGCCTTGGGTATCAAAATTGCACGATTAGCAAATCTGGCCAGAGCATTTCACCACCATTTCTCATCAAGTGTAGTAATGTAGCAGAAAACAGAGAAGACCTATTTACATAATGAAGAATGATTGGATCCCATTAGGTAATGTAGGGAACGAACAGACCAAAATATGCTTGAATGAAAGTCTTATGACGGCTTACTAAAATGATGTTGGTTTATATTGCGAAATAAGCAATAGAGAAATGCTTCTCTATTCCTCCCGATGCTGTTTATGCTGCAGACAGAGCACATAACCAAGATCTTTTCAAGTAGTGCAATTTTATTTGAATACCCAAAAAACAGATGAAGATTGAAATATTCAACTCAGTGTGATGCTTTGTATGATGCTGAGAAGGAAAAGAATTTACGTACATGATAGAAGCACCGATCAACTGGAAAGTCACTTCCTTCCAACCACACGGCTGAAAGAACTTGCATGGAACTCAATTCAAAGCAACAAGCACATAAAAATATCAATCTTAAACCATCACGATCTTGCACTCACAAAGTAGGTATGTGTTATTACTGTCATTTGAAATTTTCCAAGGCCTCAGGACAAGTAACAATGACGGAGAAGCACATCCATTGACCAGCCGTGCTTCTGGAAAAAAAAAGATCCAGGGATATATCAAGCTAATGGATAAATTAATCTCCATGAAATATTCCCAAGTAAGATTTAAGAGCATAAAGGAACTTGTTTATTAAGCACCAGTTGCATTGGATAACAAAGAAAGATATAGATGTAAGGACAAAGTGCCAAGTTTCCTACAAACTAAAGTATAGTTAGACCAATTACTTTAGGAGCTACAGTAAGTTACTATAGGACAAGAGTTTCAAGTGAAACCAGAAGTTTCACCATTAGAAATTACAAAGAATAATTCCTTGTGTAGAAAGGTTGACATTTAAACAGCTGCAAAGAGAATGCAGAACCACTCAACTCCCTGCTAGGCCTGAACTTTCCCTTTCTAGTATCCAATAAATTGCAATGAAGATTGGATTAAGTTTTAAACCCAGAAGAATGAAATGAATAAGATACTAAATGACAAAACAAGCTTCACCAAGCAGCAAAAATCCAAGCAAGAGAAGGAGAATTTTCCCTTTTGTTTATGAACATTCTAATTTCCCATTAAGTACCTCAAGTTCCAATCAAGCATGTGAGACACATCTTCTCTGCATAGTTCAAATGAGTGAGGACCATCCCCCATTAGCAGTCACAAAATTCCTCATGAAATTGGGTGAAACAATCGCATATGAGCAAGCTACAGCCTCTCCAGACAAACTGTTGGACAGCATCTTTATGGGATTTTGAGTGATAAGGATGTTGACAAAAAAGTTCATCGCTGCTGCAATATCACTCTCAGATGACTCCTTACACCAAGGATGCCTCTTTAAATTTAAAACAGATTTTGCCCCGGATCAACTGACTTGCAGCATGCATTGATTTGCCCCCTGTCTCAAGTCATTTGTTGCCCTAATTATACTGAAATCCATGATTAAAACCCATCAGAGGCTCAAAACACAGTTGCCTTTTATACTGGTTAATTTGGAATCTAACTTCTCCAAGGGAACATATCCACTTCATATTTGAGTCTAGACAAAACTGTAAACAAGTAATTTTTGTCATTATCTATGAAAGTACAAATTACTAATCAGAGCATTTCATCATGATATCTCCAAACCTGGCAAAAATAAAGAATATTTATCTGAACATGAAGAACTACTAGCATGGCACCAGGTGACAGGGAACAAAGCTAAGTTAATAGTAAAATAAAGTAAAACTAATTAGGAGTTGCCTTAAGTCAGTTCAATACCTTAGGTTCGAGCACAGCCAATAGTTTCATTATTACGGGGACACATTGCAAGAATAATTATGAAGGGAACACAGATAGGCAAAGAGAATTTACAGGAAGGAAAATTAATATTGTCAAAAGAAGGAAGAACCACTATCGTTCGATTTTTCCTCAAGTTCCATTTTAGTTTTGGTATTGGAGATATTGCACAGAAGATAGGAGGATTAAATATTAAACATGGACGGATGAAACGATAACCTCACAAATAGAGAATTTAAATTTATCAAGTAGCACGGAGACAAAAGACAAAAAGAAGAGCCAAATTTCTGTTCGGTTTTACCAGCATCCTATCCTAGATTAACCCGAACAAGTACCAAAAATTTCAAACTAGCATGCAAGACCCATCTTCTCATTATAGAGAGCCAACAACTGTGGCACTTCCTGCAAATAAGTAGTCACATACTTCTCCAGGAACTTCTGCTCCGAAATAGTCAACAATGTAGACAGGCTACAGGGTTTAACCAAACCTTTAGACAGTAGAACTTGAAAGACTGAACCCCGAGGAACAATTCCCTTCCCTAAGCTAAATGCGATGGCTAGTGGACGTTGGGAGATAACCAAAGGATCAAGCCCCACAACATTGACAAAGAAGTCCATTGTGGCAGTAATTTTGCTCTCCGACATCATCATGCACAATGGATACCTCCTGAAAGCTAAAATAACCACCTCCTCGGACCAACCCCACTGGCCATACACACCAATTTTCCTCCTCCACACCGACTCACTCATGCCCATAAGCACGCGCAGAGCAATGACAAAACTCAATTTGGAAGGGTCAAAACCCATTGCCTTCACCCTATTCATGTTCTCCTCAAATCGGAAGGACCAGCACCCAAACATATGCCCGTGGTACAGGACTAAATGCCGGATGTTCCCCTCGGGCACTCCGGCATTCCTCAAAGCCATGACTTCAGGAACAAGTTCAACTTGAAGATTATTATACAATAATCGAGGAGCACGTTTGATGGCTGCGATGGCCTTCTCATCGGATTGTAACAAATTACTAACGTAACGAAAAGTGGGTACCAAATGCTGCTCTAGGCTCCTGCCCAAAATCCACGGGATCACAACCACGAGCTTGGCTAATTCGAGGTCGGAGATCCCTCTGGAGCGCAAAAAATCGAATTTTGGCGAGAGAATCTTATCTGGGTCCAACGAAAGCAACGTGGGGAACCTCGCGATGCTCTGTGAGATTTGAGCCGGAGTGAAACCTCGGTTCTTGAAGACGCCGATGACCGCGTCCGGTCTTGATGGGGTTTTGAATTTGAGGAGCTTGGAAGCGGAGAGAGCCGATTCTGGAGACAACCCACAAGAATTGACGAGGTAGGAGACTCTGAACGCTCGAGATTTCGACAAGGTCGAGGAAAATCTGAGCAGCAGGCGGAGTGAATCGGCTTGTGGAGCGAGTTGAAGAACCCTAACGTGAAGCAGGGCTTGGCGAGACAAATGGAACATGGGTGTCTCCGAATCTGATGAACTTTAAGGAACTCCGGTTTCTTCCTTCTGCTACAAAACTGGAGGTTTCAATTCATGGGGTTTTGTCCGACCCTAAAAACTAAAAAATTCGATGGGGTTTTGCTTTCTTCCCCCGCGCTGTCTTCTTCAAATTCGAGAAGGTCTTCAAAGGAAATTTGTAACTAGGATATAGCTTAACGGTAGCCCGTGTTAGGAGCGGCCAAACATTGATTTGAAATATTCTGACAATTGCTCATTAAGAATGCCTAATAGGAAGGAGTTCGTATTATGATAGGACGCTGCAATTGAGAAGTCTAAATAAGAAGGCTTAATTAGGAAGAATACCAAAATTGAAGATTACTCAATTAGAGAATTTTTTTATCAATTGGGGAGATTTCTAATTAGTATGTGATTGTCAATCAATTAAACAAGATTCCTAACTTGGGGTGTAGGTCTACTACTATAAACAGAATGGCTTAAGTGGAGGTTTCCGTGTGCACCAAAAAAAAACTCCAGAGAGATTATGAGAGTTTTCAACAATATGTATATAAAGACGAGAGATCTTGAGAATTCATCAACAAGTGATTATGCGTTTTGTGATAATTGTGAAAATCTATAAAATAAAAAAAAAAAACACTGTTAATGTTAATTATAATCATTTGATAATATTGTAGCAGTTGTTGAATAAGTGTTTTGTGGTTTTTCCCACATTAGGTTTCTACGTAAAGGTTCTAGTGTATTGTTCTTTTTATCTCTTGTAAGTTGTGCTATTTACATCTTTTCTTCTTCTTTTTTTTTTTGGCAAAGAGAATATACGGTCGCATATTGCACCATTTTGACATTAGAATTCCATTGTAATTGGTTGCGATTTGACTTAATATACAACAAAGTGGTATTGGAGCAAGATGTCAGAAAACAAGGCCAACACAATCCAACTTAATTTACAACAAAATGGAATCAGAGCAAGATGTCAAAAGACAAGGCCAATATGATCAAGCTCACAACTACGAATTATGCAATGTGGAGGTGCAAGATGGAGGATTATCTTTACATTAAAGGCTTGCCAAAATCAGTCAAGACAAGAATACCTCCAAAGAGCTTGGCAAAGACTGGCACTACTAAATTAGCAATAGTTGGAGAGGGAGGAGAAGACTCCTCAAAAGCCTTGAAACTAGCAATAGAAGAAGCCGAGGTGGAGGATGAGAAGATTATTCTTAACAAAAGAAGAGTTGGCACCATTAGAAAGTGGCCCGATTAAAGCATTTTTGAAAACTTCACCCAAGAAGACAACACTTATGATTTGTGGAGAAATCTGGACTAGACATACACAATAAATACATCTTAAAACATAGCAAGCTTTTTGATAAAGAAAGTGTCACGTACGAAGTACAAAAATGAAATATATGTCTGTAAATACATAGGCACTATGGGAGGTCTAGTGAATCAAATCGATGCAATGGAGAGGATGATCACACTGAACTTGCATGAACACTTCCTAACAGTTTTTATGCCAAAAATTTGCGACCCATTAATTGCATCAATTCACAATTCCATGTTTGATGGAGTATTGATTGTATAGTTAGTGAAAGACAAATTGCTGACTGAAGAGCAGAAGTAAAAGATGGTGTTTACAACACATGGTGATAGAATTTTTGTTATCAATGAGCAAGAGAAGAAAGTAGATCATGGGAGAAGCAAAGACCATGAATCTAAAGATCGTTCAACCTCAAGGCCAAAGACTGAGAAGAGAGCTTGTTTTTATTATTGAAAAACCAAGCATCGCATTAGAGATTGTCAAGAGGCAGCCAAGGAGCAAGTTGAAGCACTTGTTGTAAATGTCACTACAGTTTTTTGAAGACATTATGGTTATCTACACTAATGAGAGCATTAGCTTTATATGTTAGGACACCATTTCGCTAGTTGATTTTGGATTTCGCGTAGTCCCCAAAAGAGAATTTTTTCTCTTTATATATAACTGGAGACTTTGGTCTTGTAAGGATGAGTATTAATAGCTCATAAAAAATTGTTGGCATAAGAAGGTTGAGATCAAGACCAATAGTGGATGCAAGTTGACCTTAAAATAGGTAAGGTATGTCCCTAATATTCACTTTAACCATGTGTCCCTAATATTCGCTTTAACCTGATCTCCATAGGAAAGCTAAATGATAATGGTTATGTGAGTTACTTTGGTGAAAAAAAGTTGAAGTTAATCAAGTGCAACCTGGTGGTAGTGAGAGGAGTGAAAAACATCTTGCTCTATACCACACAAGTGAAATTATGCGGCGGAGATGTTAATGCAATAAGGGAGGTATCTACCGAGCTTTGACACAAAAGGCTTAGACATATGAGTGAGAACTGAATGAACGTTCTTACATTGAAGAAATTACTTCTGAACATAAAAAGTACCTCTAAAACTCATGTGAAGACTACGTTGTAGGAAACAAATAATAGAGCTTCCTTTAAATCTATTCCACCATTGAAAAAGATCAATCGATTTATTTGTTACATACTATTGTTTGTGCTATGACTTCAAGAATTACTGATGGTACTTCCTATCATGTTACTTTCATAAATGATTTTTTAAGGAAGGTATGGAGCACTGCATTAAAGGCAAAAATCAAGTTCTTGATATCTTCAAGGATTTGCATGTGAAATTAGAAAGGGAGTGAGGACTGACAATGGCGGGGAAAATCGATGGCCATTTAAGGATTACTACAAAGCTCATTGCATAAGGCTTCATAGCTCAATGATGTTGCCGTGAGAATGAATCAAACAATAAATGAGAGAATAAGGTGTATGCTCTTCCATGTGAAGCCGTCAAACTCTTTTTGGAGAGGTAATAAGGATGGTAGTGGTTTTGTTAAATCTATCACATTCGATTCCACTCTAAGACCAGACTTTATAAGTGTATGGAATGGTAAGAATTCATCCTATAGTCACTTGGGAATGTTTGGCAGTAGGGCATTTGCACACATATCAAGAGACGAACAAACAAATCTAGATTCGTGCGTCGCACGCGCCCGAGCGCTGCAGCAGGCGCGTGCAACGCACGAATGCAAGGGGCGCGTGCGGGCGCGTGCGTTGCACGCGCCCGAATGGGAAAAGCACGCGTGCGTTTTGTGGTTTCTCAATTTTGCCCCCGCCTTTACAAAAAATTGCGATTCTGCCCTTGCCCGCGCAAAATTCCGATTTTGCCCCACTGGGGTGTGGAAATTCCTATTTTACCCCTTAAAAGTAAAATTCCAATTCTGGCCTTGGGTGCATTTGCACACATATCATATGTAGTTAAAGATTGTAATTATTCACATTAATATTATGAATTTTATCCAAACAATATATTAATGTGATTAATTAGGATGAAATATTATTTTATCTTTCTTAATTTAGGGATTGGAAATAGCATAGTAGTTTTTAATGTTATATGATTCATATTTTAAAACATGTTTTACATTGGTAAAATATGATTTAAGTTTATTTCAAATATATTGATAAACTTCAAATGGAAATAACTTCAAAGAATGGAGAAAGAGCTAGTAGATGTACATGGTGTTCTTGAGAATCATTAAAGGAACAATTGAACTATTGATCTCAATTTGAGACATGCCATCTTAATTATGAAGTTCTCATCATTGAATGGGAAACTTCAAATTGGAGAAAGACAAGAGTATGCTCCCTTCAAGATCTCTTACAACACACATAACACTAAATGGTCAATTAATGAACTCATGACCATGTGTGTTCAAGAGGAAGAGAGGCTACTAATGGAGAGAGGAGAAAGTGCTCATATGGCAACACGGGATAAGTATCAAAAGGGGAAGGGTAAAAGAAAATTTTGTTGATGAAGGAGCATAAGAAGAAGTGCAGATTAGTTCTCGTAGTGGTTTTGTTTTAATTTTGGAAAAGACCTTTTATATTCCTAGTTTTTCTAGGAATTTAATTTCAGTTTCAAGACTTGTACCTTTGGGATACTCCTTTGAATTTTCAGATTTAACATTCAATTTATCGTATAAATCTGAAATTGTTGGGAGTGGTATTTTGTCCGACGGTCTTTTTCGAATTAATTTACAAGACAATACCGTTAATAATGCGATGCACGTTCATGATAATGCTGGGATAAAATGATGTGTTGTGAATGAAAATTCCTCTATGTTGTGGCACCGGAGGTTGGGACATATCTCCATGGATAGAATTAAGAGACTAGTAAATGATGGAGTACTTAATACTCTAGATTTTATGATTATGACACTTGCGTGGACCGTATAAAGGGAAAACAGACCAACAAGTCAAAGAAAGGTGCTAAGAGGAGTACAAAAATATTAGAAATCATACATACAGATATTTGTAGTCTAGATGTAGACTCAAATGGTCAGAGATACTTCATTTCTTTCATAGACGATTATTCACGATTCATGTATCTCTACTTGCTTCGTAATAAGCATGAAGCATTGGATGCCTTTAAGGTATTTAAAACCGAAGTAGAGAATCGGCGACAAGCAAATTAAAATCGTGAGATCGGATAGAGGTGGAGAATACTATGGTAGATACACCGAAGATGGACAAGTACTTGGTCCATTTGCAAAGTTTCTTGAAGAGCATGGGATTATTGCCCAATACACTATGCCCGGTTCACCGGACCAAAATGGTGTTGCGAAAGAAGAAACCGAACATTATTGGACATGGTGCGGAGTATGCTTAGCAACTCTAAACTTCCTAAGTTTTTGTGGAATGAGGCTCTTAAAACGGCTGTGTACATATTAAATCGAGTTCCAACCAAGGTTGTTCTAAGGACGCCTTTTGAATTATTCAAAGGTTGGAAACCGAGTTTGCGACATGTACGTGTTTGGGGATGCCCATCGAGGTAAGAGTCTACAATCCACGGAAAAAAGTTAAATCCAAGGACTATAAGTGGGTATTTCATTGGATATGCCGAAAAGTCCAAAGGATACAGATTTTATTGTCCATCTCACACCACTAGGTTTGTGGAATCAAGAAATGCTAAATTTCTTGAAAATGATCTGATTAGTGGGAGCGATCAATTTAAGGACTTTGTCCCTGAAGAAGATCATTCAGATACTCAACCTTCCACCTCAGATACTAGATTGGTTGTTGCTTACAACGCCCCTTCAGTTCAACCGGTCGTGAGCAACCAATCATTGAAGATCCACAACCAAGTGAAATTGATCCGGTAGACCAAACTGTTCAGCAATTACCGAGATCTTGTTGAACTTCCGAGAATGATCCAATGATGATGGACATTAAGAAGGTCTACTAGAATGAAGAGCGATTCGATGTTGATATGATAATGGATAATGTTGGAGAGTGATTATGAGTCGTTTTCACAAGCCATGAGTTGTGATAAATCTAATTTATGGTACAATGCCATGAAGGAAGAGATGAATTCTATGGCATCAAACGAAGTCGGGATTTAGTTAAGTTGCTTGATGGTGCAAAGGCCATTAGTTGTAAATGGGTCTTCAAAACTAAGAAGGATTCATCGGCAATATAGAGAGATACAAAGCCGGACTCGTTGCCGGTGGGATTTACTCAAAAGGAGGGAATCGATTACACGGAGACGTTTTCTCCGTATCTAAGAAAGATTCTCTTCGTACTATTTTGGCATTGGTTGCCCATTTTGATATGGAGTTACATCAAATGGATGTGAAAACGGCGTTCCTCAATGGAAAATTAGAAGAAGTGGTTTACATGAAACAACCAGAAGGATTCTTCTCTAATGCTGGTGAGCATTTGGTATGCGAGCTTAAAAGGTCTTTATATGGCTTGAAACAAGCATCCCGCCAATGGTACTTAAGATTTCATGAGGTCATCTCTTCATTCAGTTTTAAAGAGAATATCATGGATCAATGTATATACCAGAAGGTTAGTGGGAGCAAAATTTGTTTCCTTGTGCTATATGTAGATGATATTTTACTTGCAACCAATGACAAAAGGTTGTTATATGAAGTGAAACAATTTCTCTCTAAGAGTTTTGATATGAAAGATATGGGTGAAGCATCTTATGTCATTGGCATTAAGATCCATAGAGATAGACCTCGAGGTATATTAGGACTATCTCAAGAAACCTATATCAATAAGGTCTTAGAGAGGTTTCGGATGAAAGATTGTTCACCAAGTATAGCACCCATAGTGAAGGGTGATAGATTTAATTTAAACCAATGCCCGAAGAATGATTTTGAAAGGGAACAAATGAAGAACATCCCATATGCTTCTGTTGGAAGCTTGATGTATGCTCGGTTTGCACTCGACCTGACATAGCCTTTCTTTGTGGGAATGTTGGGAAGATACCAAAGTAATCGGTATGGACCACTGGAGAGCTGCAAAGAAGGTGATGAGGTATCTTCAAGGAACAAAGGGACACATGCTTATGTACAGACGGACGGACAACTTGGAGGTAGTTGCTTACTCGGACTCAGACTTTGCTTTGGCTGCATTGATTCCCGAAAATCAACATCGGGATATATTTTTATGTTCGGCCGGCGGAGTCTGTATCTGGAGGAGTGCAAAACAAACCTTGGTTGCCACTTCCACTATGGAGGCGAGTTCGTTTCTGTTTTGAGGCCACCTCACATGGTGTGTGGTTGAAAGGTTTCATATCGGGGCTTAGAGTTATGGATTCCATTGCTAGGCCATTAAGAATATTTTGCGACAATTCAGCTGCAGTTTTTATGGCTAAGAACCACAAAAGTGGTAGTCGAAGCAAGCACATCGACATCAAGTATTTAGCCATCAGAGAACGTGTTAAAGAGAAGAAAGTGGTCATAGAACACATAAGCATTGAATTGATGATAGCTGATTCTTTAACTAAAGGCATGCCGCCAATGAGTTATAAGGATCATGTTTCTAGAATGGGCATTGGTCCAATTATGTAAATTTTTCTTTATATGGAAGAATTTATGAAACTTTTATTCATTGATAATGTTTTTCTCAATACGGTTGTATACATTCAGTTATTACGAGAAAAACAATTACGTTTGGACTGGAGTAAACATAAGGTTTATTCATTAAGTTATTTGATCACATATGGGCTGATGAAATACATTGTGATACACGGAAGACAATACTCGCTCTAAGAGGACTCATCGCCGTGATTCATGTGTTTTATTTCAGTATGAAGTTTTGTGGGTTTGGGTTAATAACTCATTTGAAGGAATATTGGGATCAAGTGGGAGAATGTTAAAATATTTAATATATTTTATTTGTGATTCCAATATTCTTATTCCCAATGAATTCCCAATAAATTCCTCTATTAATTCCAATTATTGCCCAATTTATTACCCACGTGTATTAAGTGATATTTGTCCGTTATTACATTACCATAATGGTCTTGATGGGAGATACCGGTAACGTAACCAACGGAATAAAATCGTCGGGTCGTCTGTTTGTCAAAAAGAAGTAGAAGTTGATGATGAGGTTGAGGAGGAATGTATGATAATCACTACGATGTCCTCTATGATTTGCGGGACAAGATGGTGACTTCGGGATTCAACTAGTACAGTCAATCTACCATGGACGGTGGTCCGTGTTACGGATTGCGGTGCTTGCTTGAAAGAGACTTTTGACTATATTGTGAAGCTATGTGAACGGAGTATGGGGGTTCGGCTTCAACTTAAGGATTGCTGGATCAGGGACGAGGATCAACCATTCTCGGAATGAGCGCGTGACTTTCTAACGTCGGATCTGATTTGAAAGTGTGTCCGTGTACGTGCATGTGCTGCCGCCATGAATAACGTGAGTTGAGTTGTAAACAAGACGTGCTTATGTTTCTCCTGATACGCAGTAACTCAGTCATGTTTCTCTAAATGAACCTAGGAATGCTCTGAGAAAATAAAAGCACACCATCTCAGCCCGGCTGTGAAATTTAGGAATTTAAACCAACTGATTGCAGAAGGCCTAACCTGCCTATGCCAGCTCAAAATTTGTGTCCATGTTTTACTAAAATTGAGGATATACCTATGTGATAAATCGATCTTCATCAACCTGCGGGACTTTGTCCCACATCTTTTGAGCGTGCACAAGCAGTGCTATTTGTACGTTCAATTTTGTGAAATGAGAGACTATTTAAGGCTGCATTTGGTAACGATTCTATTTCGGAAAACAATTTTTGATGAAAAATAATTTTTTTTATTATGCTCTCGGGAACAATTTTTGAGCAAAAGAACGAGTTTGATAACTTTCCAAAATTTCTATTTTCCGAATAGAAATATGTTTGGTGGGATTATTAGATTTTTTTATTTTAATTTTAAAATTATTTTATTATATTTTCTTACTTTTTTCCTTTTTCTTTTTTCTCGTGGCAGTCACATCACACGCCATGGCTAGCGATCGGCTAGGTGAGGTCCGGCAAGCTCGCTAGAGGCCAACTTGGCCACAATGAGTCTCAGTCTTGCCCAGGCGACGTGAGGTCAGCCTTGCCCTGGCCTGGTGAGGCCCAACCGACGTGAGGCTCGCTCAACCAAGGTGAGGCCGAGCTTCACCCAACCATAGCGAGGCTTAGCATCTCTAGGGGCCGGCGACACTTTGGCGAGGTCGCCGGCCCTCCTTTGGTTGGTCGCTAGAAGAAGAAGAAGAAGAAGAGAGAAAAAGATAGATTATAGAAATTATTTCCGAGAACAAAAAGTTATTTTTTCTTTACTCTTTGTTTCTATTCTAAATCTATTGTCGGGAACAAAAAAAAAAATAGATTTTTTGTTCTCGGAAACAAAAGTTTTTTTAAACAAATTTCTATTCTTTTTTCATTTTCCAAAACAAAAGAATAGAAATAGTTGTTTTGAGGAATAGAAATAACTTTTACCAAATAGGCCCTAAATCTCCTCTCTTGGCCGGAATATGCTAACGTAGTGGTTTAGCCAACATTGGGCATCTTACATGAAACAATGGCGTTGACGTGGACAATTTTCAAAGTTTTCTAAATTTTTGTAATTTTCAATTTATTTTTTATTTTTCTTTTCCTTTTTTTAACCAACTCCTTGGCAGCCAAGAGCTGAAAAAAAGAAAAAAAAAGAAAGAAAATAAATAAATAAATTCTGAAAATTTAATTTTTTTTTTAAAAAATTACAAAATTTATCCATGTTATCACCGGCTGTGCCACGTAGGACGTCCGGTGCTAATCAAACTACCATGCTAGTATTTTCCGACCAAAATTGGTTCGAAGAACTAAATTGATAAATTGTTAAAAAGTTTATGACTAAATTGGTAAATCATCAAAACGTTTAATTTTAATTTGATACAATTGAAATATTTAGAATTAAATTGACATATCGTAAAAAACTTTAGGACTGAATTAACCAAATCGAAAAGTTTATATTTGAATTGGCACGAGCATGGAAACTTTTTGATAATTTCCCCAGCATTGGAGCTGTCTTTGGACGAAGACTTCGATATCAAGTATCCGGAGGCAATCTTTTAACAACGGGTACATTTGTAATGTCGGGGAAAAGCATTCCGGATGCAAATTCGGTGCGCCCACGAAGAATCTCTACGATGCTCGGGACAAAGCATTTCCAGGTGCGAACCCGGTGCGCCAGCCAGGATCCTCTTCGATGCTCCTCCTGATTTGGACGACAAAACAAAGACAAGACCAGCAGATCAAGGTTCGACAACGACAGCGCCTGTACTGGCACACGCCCGTTGATTCTGATCCTTTCGGGGACTCTAAGCAAATGGATTCGCTCGGGCTGCACCTCGAACTGAACTGTTCAGCATACGTGAATGTGCAACCTCCTTTAGATAAATGCGATTTGCTGCTGAGTTGTTTCCCATTTTGAACTTTAGAATCCGTGTGCCCGCGAAACTATGCATTTTTAAATGCGTAGTAGTAGTTATTATATACTTGATTATTTTCAAGTAGGTTTGCTCTCCACGTCCCTTTCGCATGCGGGAGGATTAGCGTCCGACACAAGTTTTAATAGAGCGTATCTTTTCAAATTCACAGAAAAATAATCAATCAATTTAGGGGAAATCTAAATAAACCTTATGCACCCTTATTTTATTTTATCAAATAAGGGTTTGAAATGGATTTTGTGAACTACCAAATAAAATCAAGCGCCTTCATTGGGTTTCGAATCCCTCACATTGAGGGTAAAAATCAACGGAACCTTATCCAGTGGAGCCACCGCGGTGGGTGGTATATACACCCTTATTTTCTCAAATAAGGATCTGTGAATTTTGTGTCAAATAAAAAAAACTAAAATGACTATGCCGGTTTCAAATAAAAACCTGAAATTGCCATAATAATTTTAAATAAAGGTCTGACCTCGCCGACCACCAATCGGTTAGATTTTTTGGTTGATCAATGACATTTTCGTCAAAAGACAATTTTAATCTTTAAATTATTTTTCTTTTGCTTTTTTTCCAATGAGCGCCAACTAGGGCTTGCAAGCCCTTGTTGGCCACTAGCGAGGTTGCCCACACCCTTATCAACTGCAGGGGAGGTGACCCTCGCCCAGCCCTCTCTAGGCTATGAGACTGGCCATCATCGAAGAAGAAAGAGAAAATCAGAAAAAGAAAAGGAAAAAAAGAAAGAAATTTTTTTAAAAAGGTAAATGATAAAAACTCTATTGACCAATTAGAAAATCAAGCTCTTCTTTGATACTAACATAATCGTTTTATGCCATTATTTGAAGAAAAATCTACTTTAGGCTTTTATTTGAAAAATAAGAGCATTTCAAGTCCTCTTTAAAATATGGTCCACTTCAAGCTTTATTTGAGAAAATAAAGATACTTTAGGCCTTTGTTTAGATTTTTTCCATCAATTTATGCACTGTGTCAGAGATTATTTTACAAATTAATAAGTGAAAAAGTAAAAAAAACATTGTGAGAGATTTTATAGAATATTATAAAGGTGCATGCATTTTAAAATCTATCATAATTCATGTTTTTTGTTGAACCGTAATGACTCATGACTTGAATTGCAACTAAGTATCCAATCTATTTTTTCCTTCTTGAAGAATTTAATTAAAGGGCTCTTATGGCATGATCTCCAACTCTATTTGGCATGGAAATTTATGAGACTTTTAAGGTGCATTTGGTTCAACAATCTTAATGGATTTTGGGTCTTTAAAATTCGTTTAGAAAAAGTTGAGATATTTGGCAAAAATTGATTCAGCCACTTTGGGAAAGTACTAGCATTGGCAAAGCTTAAAGCACAAGGTAAGGGCTTTAGCATTTCCAAAAGGCAATTTTAGCATTGCCAAAAAGTTAAGGTGTTGGACAAAGTTTTAAGCCTTCTAAAAATGCTAAAAGTCCATGTTAGGTTTCAGATAAAATATAAAATTTTACCAAAATTACCTCCGCTAATAATTTTACATTTCGATTTTACTCTCATGACTATTCCTATTCTCTTTGCAGATATGAAGTTTGCTGGAGATGGAGGAGTTGGACAGATGCTGGTGATGGGTCGACTTGGGTCGCGCAACACTAGTGTTGCATTGCGGTGGGGGGGTTACGGCCTTGGCGACTTGGCACCTTGCTTGTGCAATGTCACAGTCCAAATCTGTTGTCTAGTCTGCTCGATGCCAGAGTCTAGATTTGGCTTGTCTAATTGTGCCGATGGTCGTGGCCCTTTGACAGCGGTTGTGGAGGTTTGAGGACCTCCTAGATCTAGCCTTTGTACGGCATCAACTTGGTCTCCAAGCACGCATCCTATTTCACGACCCAAATTTGGCTTTTCAGCCGTGGTTGCCGAGGTCCGACGACGTCCTCCGATAGAACTCTGGACCTCGTACGACTTGGACTTCATCTCAGGCACAGGATCTGGGTTGAGGCCCTCGGCTGCGGACGTGGTGTTGCTCTGCTCATCCATGCTCCTCTCGGCCCCCCCTTCCTTAGGTCATCGACATTTCTGCTAAAAGCTAAGCCGACCAAGGGTCGTCAATTCAGCCGACCTGGGGGCTACCCGCTAGTGGTGATTAGCCCATGGAATTAGTGAAGCTAAAGCAATCAAACTGTATTTGCTTTAATCAAATAAATCTTGAGCCAAAGATGCTTGGGAAGATGGCTTTGCATTTTCTCCAAGTTCAACCCAAACGCAAATTTCAATGAAATATTTTGTGTTCCTAAGTTCATGTGTTGTTCAAATACCGTTAATTAATGAACGGAAATGTTTCTTTTTGATCAAAAAATAAAGGGAATATTTAAAATAAAAACTTAAAGTGTCATAATTTTTTTTAAATAAAGGTCTCAAGTAGATCTTATGTTAATAGAGACTTAAAGTGTTATATTAGTCTTAAATAATGACTTGAAGTAGCTATGATAGTTTCAAAAAATGGCCTGAATTTGGCAGTCACATGGCCCATTGAATTTTTTAGGTCGGACAAAGGCATTTTCATGAAAAGACAATTTTATTTTTAAATAATTTATATTTACATTTTCTTTTTTCTTTTCTATTTTGTTCTAGTGACCTTGTTGGTTGCAAGCCCTCGCTGGTTGCTAGCAAGAGTCACCTTGTTCAAGCCCTCATCGATAGTTGGCCACTGGTGAAGAGGAAAGGGGTAACTAGAAAAAGAAACGAACTAAAAAGGAAGAAAAGAAAAAATAAAAATAAAAAAACTCAAAAAAGATAAAGGATGAAATTGTCTTGACCAATTGAAAAGTTAAGTCCTTTAAAATTAACATAATCCTAATTTAAGAATGAAACTACTTTAGATTTTTATTTGAAATAAAATTTATTTCAAATTTTATTTGAAATTTTTTCAAAAATAAATTGGAGAAATTAAGTTTTGGCTGAAAAGAAAAAAAGAAATTTGAAGGAAAAAAATGGAAATAAAATAAAAGTTTTCGAGGATAAAAACGGGTTAATATTTTGAAAAACCCAAAACAGGCGTATGTGTAATAAATTTACCAAAATTAATTTTTTGACAAGATAAAATTTCAAATTTATTTTTAACAAATTTACTCCAACTTGACCATAAAAAATCCAAATTGATATACTTATGATAAATTTACCACGAATTAATTCATTCAACCACCAAAAACTATAGACTAGTACGTTTGTTACAAATATACTATATTTAAATTGGATTAAAATCACAAAAAATTATAAAAATTATATAATTGTAACAAAATGAGAGTGAAATAGTAATTTCGTAGGTCAATCAATTGTCACGTATTATTTAACTTTGTAATTTAACAGTAAAATTTAAGAAAAATTAATATAAGATAAATTTGTTGTAAGTATACTGATTTTTTGATAAATTTATGATAGGTGTAGCAGTTTTAGAGTTTTTTGATATTATAATCCGCGTGAAAACTCGAAACCAATGGGCCGTCCAATCTGCAGCGTCCACCCCCGCACCGTCCCCCGCGTTCTACCAGCCGTCGGATCGGGTTCGATTCCAGCCCGCAGGGTTTACTGTTTCTCGCAAGCATCTCCCGTCCTATGTAGCTTTCCTTCTCGGCCGTTCGCTTGACGCAAAAAAAAAATCTTCATCGGCATCTCTTTCCCGATTTCCCGCTCCGCCGCCCGTCCTTCCTCCCGCTCCGCCGCCGCCGCCGCCGACGACCGAGCGGCAGACGAGCGGTCGAGGTCGCCGGTAGGTCCTCCCCCCCTGTTTTCGCTCCCCCTTTCGGGTTAAGCGTCGAGCTGTGGCTCGAGATTGACGAGCTTCGCGCCGTTCTTGGGTGTAGGGGAAGAAGCCGCGGCCGGTCGAAGAATCTTCAGCGTCGTCGGGAAGGCGCGAGGCTGGTGCCGCCGCGAGGTGCGTGGAGCCTATCGCCGTAGAGGGCTGTAAGGTAAAAGTCGAATTGCTATCCCTCTGCAAAAATCTGCCGTTCGAACTTTACTGCCGTTAGAGGTCGAGTGTTAGGCGGCGAGCGGAAGGAATTGTTAATGCCGTTCGATTTGCGATTCTGTCTGAGACGAGCTACTGCCGATGGTTCTGGTCGGAAACGGGTTTGGTTGAAACGGAACCCGTTCGATTCGAGATCGAATGAGGCTGTAGTGAGTGGCTTAGGAACGGTCGAATGTATTTGTGGGTTACCGCTACGGTAGATGTTCGTATGTGGAAGAAAATTCGAAAGCGGTTTGTGTTCTTGGGCTTTTTGCGGCTGCGGTTGTGGCGAAAAAAATTGAATTTTGCTGTGAATTAGAAAAACTGAGTCACTTTTGCAAATTCCCATACTTTTTGTAAATTTTATCGCAGTGTTTGTTAAGTGTTATATTGGAGTCACCTTGCTCTGCTGAGGCAGCATTTTGTCCTCATTCATACCGTCTTTTCAGTTCAATAACCGGTTCAATTTTCAGATCATTGGTTTTTTATTTTTTCCTGCTGATCTATTTGTCAAGTTCAAATTTTTCTGCTTCTAAATCCTTGAGCCGGCTGGAAGAAGTTCAGCATTTTCATAACCGAATGAGTGGGTTTGTCTGACTGTTCAAACCTTTTTCAGTAAAATATTTAGCCACTATGCATGGATATTTGATGTGTAGATACTATGTATCCAACTCATTCGTTGTGGCATAATTTGTTCTTCTTTTGGCACGCGTGGGAATTGTTCATTCCTAACGCGATAGAGTGCTTTTTCTTATACAAGATAGTCTAGTGGATCTCATATAGAGCTTGATACACTGGCTATTTGGTACTGGTCAAAATACTCCACTGAAGGGAATATAATCTTTTTCAGATGCAAAGTTTTCAATATTTACACTTTTCGTCGAACCTCTGAGAAATGCTATACTTTCTAATCTGGCATCAATGCCTCCCAGCCGTAGCTAGTCTAAGCAACTCATTGAGATGCTGCAAGATGCTTCCGTAGAGTTTACTTTTTTTCAAGTTGTTGTCAAGTCTTCAAATGAGGCTTGAGTAAATAATCATAGTGATTGCCAAATTATCTGGTCATTCTCCAACACAATTTCTACTTTAGAGAATTTCTTGTTTTCTTCCTCAACTGCGGTAAATCTCTCTTTCAATTATTGATAATCTGCATTCCTTAGCT
The DNA here is from genome assembly GCA_016097545.1 of Eucalyptus victrix. Classification (NCBI taxonomy): domain Eukaryota; kingdom Viridiplantae; phylum Streptophyta; class Magnoliopsida; order Myrtales; family Myrtaceae; genus Eucalyptus; species Eucalyptus victrix. The sequence continues at coordinate 14,757,908 of CM027842.1, forward strand.
TCAAGCCTCTCTCTTCACTCAAGATCGAGGTTGATTGTTGACGATGAGTTGATTTTGTGCTTCGGCAATTGTTTTTTGTTCATTCTATTATAATAGTCATATAAGATGTTTTTCCTTCCTTCATTTTTGTTATTCTAGGAGAAGATGGTAGAGTGGGTTTGGGAATTACATGCATTATAAAAGGACCCCTATCGTTTTCTCTCCTCGTATATATTTTCGGTGAGTTGTTTCATGTTATGTTCTTTTCTTTTCTTTTCTTTTTCTTTCTTTCTTTTGCATCTGATCGTACGGTTTTGGATGATGATACATTTACTCTTTATGAATGCTCATATCATGGTACGAGATGTAATCTTGTTGGCTAAGATTAATAATGGAAACAACCCTACATGATATCAAACCCCTTGTAAAAATCATCAAAGCCCATTAGACGTAGCTGCAGTCTGCCTTCCACAAGTATTCATCTTTAAAGGAAACAAAATAGGAGGGCCACTACAAAATAAATGAGCATCAAACTGAAGATGCCTTAACAAAAGATGACTAAGCTGTTAGGAAGACCTATAAAGGTTATCTTTCCTTCCCGTATATCTACTCATTGTCTTCCTTCCCTCACTACTTTCCTTATATTTCTCTTCATTTTTCACCTAAGAGATGGACTTTCTTGACTCACCATCTTCTATTGTATCTTCGGTCTGTCTTTTGTTTTAAGCTTTTAATAATGAGGAATTGAGTGGTGATGATAATATGTGTGGTGTTTTCTTAAGGGATATTAATCTCTAAATGTATTTCCAAGTCGATATGTCTTATCTGGTATAGAATAGGTTGACAGGAAAGCGCAAAGCTCTTTTAGCTTTAGCTCTTTGGCAATGTTTCTTTTTTTATTTTTTTACTTTTTTTTTTATGTTGTGTATTTTGAAAATCACTCTCATGGTTAATAATGCTAAATTAATTGTGTCGCTTTTTTGATTTTGTTTGTCCAATCTGTGTAATATTATCCTTTTATTTTTTATTTTGTATATTTTGAAGCGACTATTCCCTAGATACCTAAGTTGTGATAAAATCACTCCAATGGTTGCTGATGCCAAATTGTTTGTGTTGCATTTTCTCTTTGGTTTATCCAGTCTGTAATGGATCTCTCTCTCGGGCACAAATATAGTCGCATTACTAGAGCACCATGTACTAGCCACTGTTCTTTTCCAATTATCAATTGTCTCTCTTTCTGCTTTGCAAGTTGACGTGTTTTTTCTGTTTCTACATTATGCCTGATTCTTGTGGACTACCAGGCTACCTTGTGTTTGCCATTGGTAGTTGCACTTTACAACCTGAAGTACTTAATCTAGTTGTGCATTTAAACTCTGTAGGTTCTCTCGTTTTATTGGGATGATGACTGAGGGAGGAAAAGCTTCGCAAGACGGGATCGTCTGTTGGAGATTGAGGCTATGGCGCGAACCTGGTGGACAGAAAAAGACATTTTCAATGCTGAATCTTGTGAAAAACCTCCTGAACAGGGTGAAAAGTTTTTTGGCAACTTTCCATTTCCATATATGAATGGGTTTTTGCATCTTGGACATGCATTTTCGCTTTCCAAGCTTGAATTTGCCGCAGCCTATCACAGACTAAGAGGGGCAAATGTGCTCTTGCCATTTGCTTTTCACTGCACTGGTATGCCCATCAAGGCATCGGCTGACAAACTGGCCAGGGAGATCCAACAGTTTGGTGATCCTCCACTATTTCCAAGTGAAGAGGAGAATCAGGTAAATCAAGAATTGGAACCAAAGGACCAAAATGCATCTGATTCAGCCATGAAAGACAAGTTCAAGGGGAAGAAATCTAAGGCTGCTTCAAAATCAGGTGGGCAGATGTATCAGTGGGAGATTATGCGCAGTCTTGGCCTCTCGGATGGTGAAATATCAAAATTTCAGGATCCTTACAACTGGTTGAGTTTCTTTCCTCCATTGGCGATGGATGATCTCAAGGTTTTTGGGTTGGGTTGTGACTGGAGACGTTCCTTCATCACCACTGAAATGAACCCATTTTTTGACTCCTTTGTGAGGTGGCAAATGAGGAAGCTGAAGTCCATGGGTAAAATTGTGAAAGATCTGCGGTACACAATTTACTCTCCTCTAGATGGCCAACCATGTGCAGATCATGACCGGGCAAGTGGTGAAGGAGTTCAACCTCAGGACTACACTCTCATAAAGATGGAGGTAGTTTCACCATTTCCACCAAAAATGGGAGTTTTGGAAGGGAAGAGAGTGTTCTTGGCTGCTGCAACTTTGAGACCTGAGACCATGTATGGGCAAACAAATGCATGGGTGTTGCCAGATGGCAAATATGGAGCTTTTGAGATCAATGATACCGATGTGTTCATTATTGCTCACAGGGCAGCCCTCAACCTGGCCTACCAGAGATTCTCCAAGATACCAGAGAAACCTACTTGCTTGGTGGAGCTGACTGGTCATGATCTTATTGGTCTTCCCTTGAAGTCACCACTTTCATTTAATGAGATTATTTATGCTCTACCCATGTTGACCATCCTTATGGACAAAGGAACTGGGATTGTGACTAGTGTACCCAGCGATGCTCCTGATGACTACATGGCATTGCATGATTTGAAAGCAAAGCCAGGTCTCAGGGAAAAGTTTGGTGTGAAGGATGACTGGGTATTGCCCTTCGAGATTGTGCCAATCATTAATATTCCAGAATTTGGAGATAAAGCTGCGGAAAAAGTCTGCAAAGATATGAAAATTAAGAGTCAGAATGAAAAAGATAAGCTTGCAGAAGCAAAGCAGAAGACATACTTGAAAGGATTTACTGAAGGAACTATGCTCGTGGGGGAATTTGCAGGGATGAAAGTGCAAGAAGCGAAGCCATTGATCAGAAGCATGCTTATAGAGACTGGACAGGCTATTATGTACAGTGAACCTGAAAAAAGGGTTATGTCAAGGTCAGGTGATGAATGTGTTGTTGCTCTTACAGATCAGTGGTACATCACTTATGGGGAATCTGAATGGAAGAAGCTGGCTGAGGAATGCCTATCTAACATGAATCTGTATTCTGATGAGACACGACATGGCTTTGAGCATACATTGAGCTGGCTTAACCAGTGGGCTTGCTCACGATCATTTGGCCTTGGCACTCGCATCCCTTGGGACGAGCAATTCCTTGTGGAGTCATTATCTGACTCTACTATTTACATGGCTTACTACACGATAGCCCACCTCTTGCATAAAAATGACATGTATGGTTCTAGCAGTTCGATGAAACCTGAACAAATGACCGATGAGGTGTGGGATTTTGTTTTCTGTGGTGGTCCCTATCCTCAGTCATCTGATATTCCATCATCTGTGCTTAACCACATGAAGCAGGAGTTTGAATATTGGTATCCTTTTGATCTAAGAGTATCTGGCAAGGACCTCATCCAGAATCATTTGACATTCTCCATTTACAATCACACGGCAATCATGGCTAAGCGACATTGGCCTCGTGGATTCAGGTGCAACGGCCACCTCATGCTCAATTCTGAAAAGATGTCCAAGTCTACTGGGAATTTCAAAACATTGCGCCAGTCCATTGAGGAATTTTCTGCAGATGCCACACGATTTTCTCTGGCTGATGCTGGTGACGGTGTTGATGATGCCAACTTTGTATCTGAGACTGCAAATGCTGCAATTTTGAGGCTAACAAAGGAACTTTCATGGATGGAAGAAGTTCTGGAAGCAGAGTCCACTTTGAGAACTGGTCTGCCATCTACTTATGCAGATAGAGTGTTTGCTAATGAAATGAATTTTGCTGTCAAACTGACTGAACAGAATTACCAGGATTGTATGTTCCGTGAAGCTCTCAAGACTGGCTTTTATGATCTTCAGGCTGCTAGAGATGAATACAGACTGTCGTGTGGTACTGGTGGCATGAACCGAGATCTGCTGTGGAGGTTTATGGATGTGCAAACAAGGCTTATTGCTCCTATTTGTCCTCATTATGCAGAGTATGTGTGGAGGGTACTTCTCAAAAAGGATGGTTTCGTGGTAAAAGCAGGCTGGCCTCTATCTGAGTCTTCAGATCTAACCCTCAAGAGTGCCAATAAGTATTTGCAAGATTCAATTGTCTTGATGAGGAAGCTGCTTCAGAAACAGATTTTTGGCTCGAAGAAGGCAAATAAGGGAGCCCCAGTTACCTCACTGAGTGAGGAAAAGCTGAGAGGTTTGATTTATGTAAACGAACAATATGATGGATGGAAAGCTGAGTGTCTAAGGATACTGCAGAACAAGTATAACAGGACAACACGTTCCTTTGCACCCGATAGCGAGATAATGGAAGCTTTGAAGCAGAGCAGTGTAGGCCAGTCCAGTGATTTCAAGAAAATTCAAAAGCTTTGCATGCCCTTTTTGAAGTTCAAGAAAGATGAAGCAATGACTCTTGGGGCTCAAGCTCTGGATCTGAAGCTCCCCTTTGGAGAGATTGAAGTTCTTCAAGAAAACCTGGACTTAATTAGAAGGCAGCTCGGTCTTGAAGAAGTGGAAGTTTTGTCGGTGATGGACCCCAATGCTCCAACAATGGCTGGTAATCTTGCCTCGCTACTGAAACAGAATCCGCCATCTCCTGGAAATCCTACCGCCATCTTTTTGGCTAGGTAAAGCTGTGCTTTGAATACTTTGATGCTGTGTTAGCTTGAGCAATTCCAATTTGTTTCAAAGTAATGATGCATTGGGATTTTGAAGTTTTTTGTTTTATGCATTTACAAGAGAAAACCATAGGTTCTGAACCTTCCCCCTTTCTTTTTCTTTGTTGGGTTTTTTATTATCCCTTGGTATAAACTATAAACTTATAGTTTTGAGTTTGATGGGCGATGACGATGCAGTATTATGCGATTTCGGGCCTGATCCTTTTCATTTCTCTCTTTTCCTTGTCAAGTGTTAAGGTGGGAGGTTACCTTTTCGGGTCTTGTCGAAAAGTCTTTTCGCTAGTGGCTCGAATGTCAAGGCACATGGTGGTGAGAAAAAGAGTTATTAGAGGGTTCTATTTTTTCTAGAATGATGAGTTGCGCTTGCGATGGGTATGATGTTATTGGAATTGACGTTCGTGGTTTAACGAGACAAACAACAGAGTTGTCGATGCGTGTATTGATACAACGCCTACAAAATCGCAAAAGAGCTGGTTTTGATCGAGAAGAAGGTAATTGGTCAGACTATCCATGACATGCGTAATTGTGGGGTACTTAGAGAATCGACCGATCTATTATTCAACGTTTCCAACTCTTGACTCTTTTGTAAATTTTGTGGAGCTCACTTTTTCGACTTTTATTTGGTTCGAAATACTAAATGAAACCACTCAAAATATTCAAATTTGGACATTTAGAATGATATATAGTTTCTATTCATTTGTTGAAACCTAGATAAGATACACAATTTTTTCTGTTGTTAGACAATTCTGTAATCAGAAGTGAAAATAAGTTGAAGAATGCGCTCTAACAAAAATATTTTACAGACAATTAATTGAACATGCAAAGATGTGGATCCAAGAAGTACATAATGCTCGAGATTCTCAATTTTGAATTATAGATTCATACGGAATTTACTATTTTCACTATTGTGTTATTAGACACAATTTCTCGGATGAGGTCAAATCCATGGAGAGATAGCACGATTGATTTCCCAAACATCAAATCACAGAAGAAGACAATGAATAATATCAAACAGAAAAAAGAAAGAAAAGAAAATCAGATAATCAAGTAAATTAGTGCCGTTTCGAGTAAAGTTATCCACATCATAATTAGTTATGATATATAGGATGGTCTGACTATCATGTTAATAATTCCAAGTGAGATTTGATTGGGAGGACTTGATTTTATTTTCCGTCAACAGTGTCCAAGTACATCAATTTTTTGAAAGGCGTTTCATCATGAAACACAATTAATATAAGAATTCAAAAACAATAGAATAGCTGTTGAGACTTTAGCAAATAATAATATTACATTATATTTACATTTACTAAGTAGCTTTGCTACGATGTGTTGTATTTACATCGGACTAAACTTTTCATTGATTTTGTTTTCCTATTTCTCCCCTTTGAATTAGAATAGTTTCATTACTCATTCATCACAGCTAATGCAGCATCTGCAACACATTTTCCTTAGCACGCATGAAAAAGCACAGGCAGAAGGATCAAAGATCGAGAATTTGTACAATAAATTTATAATTGAAATTGCAGCATTTTCCTATTCTTCACAATTACCAATACCGACTTTAGTCTTTCATTAAGAAGTCTTTCTCGAGGGGCTAGACATTCATTGCATAAAGTTTCTAGCAAAATCAATTTTCTTCGTCATGGATTTTTGTTTTAACACTTGGGACATTTTCTGGTATCAACATCCTAGCATGTTTTTCATCAGTGAATACGTTTGATATTGACCCAAAAATCAATTTCAATAAAATCTAGCATTGTTGTATTCATAATTGAATATTTATTCGATTATAAAAGTTGAAGTGTTAAGAGTTTTATACCGAAAGTATTTGAATATTAGAAAATTCCTGATATGCTAGTAAGGTGGGAAAACAGATGTAAGAAACATAAATATTGATTCAATATTTTCTTTTTGTTCCAAGAAAGTATATATCGATTTAATATTTTCTTTTTGTTTCAAGAAAATATATTTGCTCATATGCAACTTAATAGTCAAGACATTCAAATGAACTGATGGAGTGTTGAAAAATCAAACAGAAGACTCTAACATAGCCTTATGGCAGCGACATTGTAGAAAGACCATTAAACTTGCAATTATTAATCAACTTTTACTTCTAGAGGGATCCAAGATGAGGAACACTAAATGGAACAATTAGCAATAATAATTCTTAGGTGATTTGAGTGCATGAATTCAATGTATCCGACTCCTCAGTGTAGATGAGTCTTATATGGAAATTAGGTGATCTAAAAGCTGGCATGCCACTGTATTCACATGCATCTTGTAGACTCCAAGACCCGGTTGATCGAGTCCTTGAATCCTTTGCTGGTCAATGTCAAAGTCAGGCTCCCACGCAGACGTCCAGACTAAAACTTAGTTGAAGATGGACTTCTGTCTTTACATGAGAATGAATGTCCGTTGTGAGACCGATTTTATAAAATTTCTAGCAAAATCCATTTTCTTTATATTACCCCCTCACAAAGCGAATATTTAAAATGGAAAAAAAAAAAAAGGAAACAAGAGGAGCATCCCGATCATTTCAAGTATTTTTTTTTTTGGCCGACATGTTACAATTTTTTTTTTATTTTTTTAATTAAATCAAGATGTTAAATTCGGAAGTTACGCGTTTTATTAACTGAATATGTTTTTGATAGGCCAATTGCTTCTTTTAGCCAAAAACGAAAAAAAAATTGCCGTTCAATGAACATGTTCTTTTCTAAGTACCAAAAACCCTCTTCGACCTTCACTCACGTTATACTCTTAGAGGAGGCAAAGTCATCACTCCTTCCTACATCTTTCCCCATGAGGGCTGCAATACGTGCCGATGACGATGGTCATCGTCGCCCCCCTTCCCCGTCATCTCCTCCTCCTCGTCTCTCTCACACCCACAACCCCGATTGAGGTCGGATAACTTGGACTCCAGGTCCTTCAAGACCTCTTGATTAAGGTTTCATGGGTTGGGTTTCGCCGAGTTTTCGGGTTGCTGAGAGGTAGAGGAGGGGCCAAAACTTAGTGACGGCACAAACACAGTGGTGGAGGGAGCCATGAGTTCCGTTGGCTGGGCACGCGACAGGGCTTGTGGCGGCTACGAACATAGGGAAGGGAGAAAGCTGCTAAGGATTAAGATGTTGTGAGTTTGGATGGTTGGGAATTAAAATGGTGGTAGAGGTATATTCAAAGAAAAACAAAAATTTGAAAATGAAATAACAGTGCCAACTTATTTCTGAGGGTAATTTTTACGTTTGACAATAAATTCATCGTATGAAGTATTGGGTTTTAACTGGTAAATAAGAAGCAATGATTTTAAATGTAAAGGATGCAACATCGTTTTGATGCAACTGATTTGACTAATGGGGAGGTAGAGTGGCATGCACCTGTGTGAATCCAATACTAGTCGCATTATAACAATCTGAGACCGACCACATCTAGTGTTGTAGTAGCTACATGTATTGCTGGATGAAGATTTTTTTACCGGTAAAGTACCTCCTATAGCATCTCATGAATCTCAGGCTGGTGTCAAACTGAATTTTTTCATGTGGATTAGCGATTGGAATGTTTGGGGTGCCGAATGAAAGAAAAGAGGTTAAAGCTTCTTTGTCTGCTATTCATATTAGATGCTCCTCTCAAAGCGTGACTTCACCGGTTTAAAAGGCATGAGAGCCTTAATAAAAGAAAGGATCAGTAGTATATCCATCTAACGGAAGGATGTAATGTCAAAGAGTTGCCCCATTTATGAAGAAGAGCCACAGTATAACTAGATCCATCAAACGAGTGGGTCAAGTCGGATTTAGATTGGTCCAAAATGAGTATGATGTAAGTTGAATTATTTAATCCATATTAACCCATTAATATGTAATATCATTAAGCAACTCATATCTGATCTAACATGGACGTAACCCTTGCCCAACTCGACTTATACTCTAATTCTTAGCAATTTTTTCCTTGCAATATGAAAAATAGAATACATGAAAAAACTAACCAATTAAAAACAAGTAAAACGTGAAAAAGTTGGCAAAAAGAAATTACTAAAGAATCTGACGAATCAAGCTACTATAACATATCCTCTAATATTTCTCTTGCTGCTAGAAATTTGATGTAATTTAGTAAAAGAAACCATGTCTGGAAAGATATATATGACATAAACTTCTATTCTCACAAGCACTTTTTTTTTTTTTTTTTTTTTGTGGAAAATACTCAAGCCTATCAAGATTTATGACATCAAGAGGGAAAATTAGGTAATGCACCAAATGCCAATAAAGGACCAGATGGAGCATGTAAATGCTGATCACTTATAATGTCACTTGGTATCTTGTCATTAAGATAAGATGAGTTGCTATTTCGAAAAGACGGTTAAATTTGTCTCAAAAGAGACTTTTGTTAGACATTATTATCGGTTTACTACTTGTTGAGTGTATAGGTGATTTAAGTTCCTGCTACATCACCCAACGTGATTGTAGATAAATTAGCTACATTTGTTTAGATTTAGGCCCCGTTTGTTTGCACTTCTTTTTTGTGTTTTTAAACAATTTTTCTGTTTTTTTGTTCCTGGGAACAAAAAAGAAACAGAAACAAGAAACACAAATTTTGTGTTTCTTGTTTCGAAACACAAATCGAAATACTTTTTTTTTTCTTTTTCTTTTTCTCTTATTTTCTTGTTCTTCTTTCTTTTGGCCGTCGCCGGCTCGGCCATGGCCGGCAACCGGCCGACGAGGGCCGGCGGCCTCGCCCAGCCACGGCGAGGCTCGCCGGCCCGGCGAGGCCAACGCTCGCCATCCCCGGCGAGGCCGTGGCTCGCCGTAGCCGGGCGAGGGTCGGCCTCGCCTCGCCATGGCCGGGCGAGCTCGAGCTCGCCCGGCCATGGCGAGGCCGACCTCGCGCCGGCCGGGCGAGCTCGATCTCGCCCAGATCCGGCCTCGAGCTCGCCCAACGGCCGGCGAGCCTCGGCCTCGCCTGGCGGTGGCCCGGCGAGCCTCGGCCTCGCCTGGCGGTGGCCCGGCGAGGCCGCGCCTCGCCCGCCGCTGGGCGAGCTCGGCCCTCGCCGGCCAAGGCCTTGGCCGGCGACCGGCCAAAAGAAGAAAAAAAAAAATGAAAAAGAAAAAAAAAAAAAGGAAAAATAAGAAAAAAATAGAAAAAATAAAAGAAATAAAAAAATTATCCAAATTTACCAAACATGTTTCTGTTTATTTTTTATTCCCGAACAAGTTTACCAAACGCGTATTTTTGTTCAAAAATTGTTCCCGGAAGCAAATACTTTTTTCTATTTCGTTCCCTGGAACAATTTTTAAACAGAAACACAACCAAACGCGCCATTACTTACATTTTCTTGTCTTATTTTTGTATTTTCTGAAAAAAGGATTTAATTACCTAATTGTCACTCTATGGATGGATACAATTTTGCCTGTTATGTGTAACTCTCTTCAAGGAGATTAAAATATAATTTTTGAAATTTTACCTATATTTAATTTGCAAAATTCTCAATAAAAACTCTATTATTTGGTTATGATGTAATCATAAGCCGTTTGATATATGTTATCCTGAATTCCAAATTCGCAACTCGCTTATCTTAAATTTCAAATGGTAATGAGAGAGGGTGATGGATACTCATATCCAAATTAGTCCTGAATTATTAATGATCTAGAAAGCACACAATGTACATATCATGATAATTATCTATTAGCAAATCTATTTCATGGTGTAATCTTGACTTAGAAGGTGCATGATAACTGTGCATATCAGTGAACAATGAGAAGTACAAGTAGAAGAAATAAATAGAGCGCGTTTTAATATAGAGCGAACTTGCTGGGAACAAGCCAAACTTTTGACTCTTATCATTTCATGATCCTTTGAATTCTTAGAACAACCCTATTGGTCAACGGACGTGTTTTAGACGTTGGGACACACGGAATCAGAAAAAGCAAAGCTGACGGACAAATCGGAGAAAATATCTCTTGGGTGGCTAGCTTAGGGACCTACAATGTGGGAGTTTCTTAATAAAACCCCAACATAACATAATCCCCAAAAAAAGAAAATAAATATATCAAAAAAGATCATAGTATTTTTTTTTTGATGGTTCTGAACCATCGTACAACCAGTAGCCAGTGGTGCAGGGGAGCATTAGCACAGGGCCCACCTCCCACGGCACTCTACTTAAGTCGTGCAAATAGGGCGTGGAGATTTGAACCCCTCCCCTCCCAGACGTGCAAATAGGGCGTGGAGATTTGAACCCCTCCCCTCCCATACGAGGGGGTAGAGCGCAAATCAGCGCGTCTACCGCGGGTGAGTTCCAGAGTATTGAGCGCTTGCTTGCTCAATCGGACTTTTTCTAAGCACTGTCGCGCTCTCAAAAATTCATCACGTCCTTCTTCTGACTCTCCCTCTCTGCCCAAGATGATTCCCCACTAAAACCAAACCTAATCCGCTGAATAGGGAAACTGCAGGAAAACTTGCTCTCTCGGGCCCTCGGCCAGTTACTGGTCCTTCCTCATGCTTCTCGTTGATAATAACAACAATCTCTCGATCAACTTCTCTTCACTCGAGGCTGTGACGAAGTCGGATCGATGTGCCCAATGATGCCGAAGACCGCTCTGTCCATGCTCCTCCTCTTGGCTGGCATGGTCTTGCCGATCCTTGCGGCTGGAGCGCATAAAGCTGTCGACCTGCCCTGCAGCCAGATCTGTCGCACTGGCAAACCTGTGAAGCAGAGCCTGACGTACCCGTTCGGGTTCTCACCGGGCTGCCCAATCCAGCTCAACTGCACCGATGATGGGGACGCCCTCATCGGGGAGTTCCGGGTGCAGTACGCGTCCACAGACACCGTCACCATCACCACTGAGGCCGAGTGCGACCGCCCGTTCGAAGTCATCCGCTATCTCTACGCCCGCAACTATGCCCCGATTGGGAAGAACTCCGTTCTCCTCAACAATTGCACGCAGATCTCCCCATGCGATGTGCCCAATACGCAGGTCATGCAGGCCCAATTCCAGTCCCTCTGCGAAACTAAAAACAAGGCCAACACCAGTATGAGCTGCTACTCCGAGAAGGCGAACGACTACAGCACCAAATTTCTCAACCGCTCGAGGCTCTTCGCCCTTGGCTGCAAGTTCTTTCTGTCGTCGATATCGGCAGATAAGCTGAGCAACGTGTCGGTGTCGCTGGGCGTCCAGATGTTACAGCTGGAGTGGTGGGTGAATGGCGACGAGTGTGAGTGCTCCCAGGATGCGGACTGTGTTAGGTTCTCAAGGCTGCCCAACGGCGGCGGAAATGGGTTCCGATGCAATTGCAGGGACGGGTTCCTAGGCGACGGGTTCTTGGCCGGTACCGGCTGCCAGAGAGGTTAGTTGGAGGGTTTTATCATCGTTCACTGTTATGACCAATTAAGAATATGACCCATTCACTCAACTTCTAGTCTTAGTCGACCGTGGTGTTAATTGCACATCCTAGAGTAGTTCTATAAAGTGGAATGTTCGCTATGTTAATCAGGCGAGTCCAAAATTATTACTTTCCTAATAAAGTTCATTTTTTTTTTTGGTCAAATCCTTATAAAGTTGTGTCGACACTTCTTATAGTTTGGTATTTTCTTTCATGCAAACGACATTATAGGAATTCATATCATAAATCAATTAGTAGTACTAGTAAGCTGAGATCGGTTCAAGTATCGCTAAAATACACGCTCTTATTCTTTTTATCGCTCAAATTAGCAGCCGGTCACCGATTGGTGCTCCTTATTATTTTTCTGTAGACCTAATCACAACACATCATTCCACACGTCCCCCGTTTTTCCTTTTACTCTCTCTCTGTTTCTTCATCTTCTTGGCCGCACTGCCCCTATCTCGTCTCTCCCCTCTGTTGCAAAATCGAGTCCCATCACGGTAGCTCGTCCCCGCCATCTCTCGCCCTCGTCCACTAAACACCATATGATGGAATGCTCTCTCTTTTTGTTCCACAGCAAAATCGTCGCCAAGGAGAAAGAAAGAGGAGACGTTGCAAGTACTGACTATCGTGTTACCACTGATGGTTCTTTTGGTTGTATCGATGCTGATCTTGGGCGTAGTTTATGTGATCAGAAGGAAAAGGAAATTTGCTGAGGTCCTCGAAGATTGGGAGAGGGACTACGGCCCGCACCGGTTCAAGTACAAAGATCTTTACATTGCAACGAAAGGATTCCGGGACCAAGAGTTATTAGGGGCTGGCGGGTTCGGCCAGGTCTATAGAGGAATCTTACCCAAATCGAATATAGAGATTGCGGTGAAGAGGGTCTCCCATGAATCGAGACAAGGCATGAGAGAATTTGTAGCCGAGATCATTAGCATCGGGCAGCTCCGTCATCGCAACTTGGTGGCCCTCCTCGGTTACTGCCGCTGGAAAAGGGAGTTGCTCTTAGTTTATGACTACATGCCCAACGGGAGCCTTGACAAGTACCTCTATAACCAACCAAAGTCACCCTCAATTGGATGCAAAGATTACGGGTGATCAAAGGAGTGGCATCTGGGCTGCTTTATCTGCATGAAGGGTGGGAGCAAGTGGTGATACACAGGGATATAAAGGCGAGCAACATCTTGCTGGACACTGAATTTAAAGGAAGACTCGGAGATTTTGTGCTCGCGAGACTGCACGATCATGGAACTGATCCTCAAACGACTCATGTTGCGGGAACGATCGGTTACCTCGCCCCTGAGCATATGCGAACTGGCAAGGCCACTAGGAGCACCGATGTGTTTGCGTTTGGGGTGTTTTTGCTCGAGGTCGCCTGCGGGAGAAGGCCGATAAAGCATGGGGACACGGAGAACGTGATTTTAGTGGACTGGGTATTTTCTTGCTGGGACAGAGGTGCAATTCTCGAGGCAAGAGATCCGAAATTGGGGTTGGAGTTTGTGGAAGGAGAGATGGAGTTGGTGCTGAAACTCGGGTTGATGTGTTCCCACGCCAATCCGTTGATGAGGCCAAGCATGCGTCAAGTATTGCAGTACTTGGAGGGCGATCTTCCGATGCTTGAATCATCGTCCATCGGCATTTCGTCTGCCGGGTCAACAGTTGCTCATCGTGAAGGTTTCGACAATTTGGCGTTCTCATCTTCTGTTGCAGAATCGCTTCTCTCAGGTGGGCGTTGAGACTCCTGGTTTAGTTTCTGATTTTCTTCATTACCTCACGGTAAACCGAGAAAATGTGCAGATGTAAAATCTGCAGGCTCCGTGAGTCATTCTGGTACTAGTCGGTGCAAGTATCGCCTACTGCACGCTCTTATTTTTGCAATGGCGCAATTAGCTGCTGGCGCGGCAGCCTTGTTCGGCTGCTGCTTTCCGGACTTCGTTCGCCGAGTGGTGTTCCTTATTATTCCTCTATAGACCTAATCGCGCCACATGGAAAAACATCATTTTTTTCTTCCTCCCCCTCTGTTTTTCCTTTACTCGCTCTCTGTTTCTTCTTCTTCGTTCTTTTGGTGGGGAAAGAGAGATTGTGTGTGGGGTGGTGGCCATGGTCTCAAGTTGCAGATCAAGAATGGAGGCGAAGGGGTGGAGGAAGGAAACGACCGTATAGAGAGAAGAAGAAAAGAGAGAGACGTGTGATAGGGGGTAGAATTTTCTAGGTGCACGTGGGCATGTATCCTAATCAGTTTAGTGGTCCCCTGATTTCTAATGTTTTCACATATTCTCTTCGAATTTGACTGGCTTGAAGCAAGTGAACAGTAAACTTTCTCATGGCACGTTATGCTTATGACCCACTTCCTCCCCCTGAAAGCAGAATAGATAGATTAACATGGTCTCAAAGTCAAGGATGGCAAATGAGAAAATAATACAATTTGATTTCCGAATTTTAGCTTAATATACAATATGATTTTTGAACTTTTAACTTGTTCAATATGGTTAAAGAATTTTAGCCAAATACGTAATTTAATCTCTAAACTTTTGAAACATGTTCAATTTAGTATTTAGGCTATATGAAAATGTTCGATGTTACTCTTGATCTTGAATTAATGAAAGGACTATATTAAATATTTTTATATAATTCAATGACTACATTTTTAATTTGCATGAAAAGTTCAGGGAACTAAAGTGAACAATTAAAAGTTCGAGGACTATATTACATATTTGATCAAAATTTATGGATTAGTTGTGTTATTATCTGCAATATAAAATACTAAGAATTAGAGGATGAATGGGCGTTTTCATTTAGGGTGCATTAACGAACAAGGAAAGGAAAGGGATGGTTTTACCTTCACATGGCAATGGGCCTGGTGGGGCACTACCGTAGAAGAAGGACCTAACTAGTGGATCTGGTAAAAAGGATTAGCCTTATTGGTTGATTGTACAGAGCCAAGACACGGTCGATCGATTCGTTGAATCCTTTGCTGGTCAATGTCAAGGTCAGGCTCCCACGCAGACGTCCAGACCTAAAACCTAGTTGAAGATGGACTCTTGTCTTTACACGAGAATGAATGTACGTCGTGAGACCGATTTAATAAAGTTTCTACAAAATTCATTTTCTTTATTTTACCCCCTCACAAAGCGAAAATTTAAAAAGGAAAAAAAAAAAAAAAAAGGAAACAAGAGGAGCATCCCGATCATTTCAAATATGTTTTTTCGGGCTGACATGTTACAATTTTTGTTTTTTATTTATTTATTAAATCAAGTTGTCAAATTCAGAAGATACGCAGTCGGGGTTTTATTAACTGAATATGATTTTGATATGCCAATTGCTTCTTTTAGCCAAAAACGAACAAAAAAAAAAAAAAAAAATTGCCGTTCAATGAACATGTCCTTTTCTAATTACCAAAAACCAAAAACCCTCTTCGACCTTCACTCAAATGGTAATCATAGGGGAGGCAAAGTCATCACTCCTTCCTATATCTTTTCCCATGAGGGCTGCAATCCGTGCCGATGACGATGGTCATCGTCACCCCCCTTCCCCGTCATCTCCTCCTCCTCGTCTCTCTCTCATCCACAGCCCCGATTGAGGTCGAATAACTTGGACTCCAGGTGCTTCAAGACCTCTTGATTATAAGGTTTCATGGGTTGGGTTTCGCCGAGTTTTCGGGTTGATGAGAGGTAGAGGAGGGGCCAAAAGTTAGTGACGGCACAAACATAATGGTGGAGGCAGCCGGGAGTTCCGTTGGCTGGGCACGCGACAGGGCTTGTAGCGGCGACCAACATAGGGAAGGGAGGAAAGCTGCTAAGGATTAAGATGTTGTGAGTCAGCATGGTTGGGAATTAAAATGGTGGTAGAGGTATTTTCAAAGAAAAACAAAAATTTGAAAATGAAATAACAGTGCCAACTTATTTCTGAGTGTAATTTTTACGTTTGACAATAAATTCAGCATATGAAGTATTGGGTTTTAACTGGTAAATAAGAAGCAATGATTTTAAATGTAAAGGATGCAAAATCGTTTTAATGCAACTGATTTGATTAATGGGGGAGGTAGAGCGGCATGCACCTGACACAAGTGAATCCAATACTAGTCACATTATAACAATCTGAGTGTGCATTTGGGACTTGCTTTGAAAATGGGTTTTGGACACCTAAAGGCCTTTTGGCCAATTATTAGGTGTATAGGAAAGATTTTACAAACCCCATAAGGGAAAGGCTAACCTTCTGAAGGTTGAAAGCCCAAGGTTGGTCTTGGGCTTTTAGCCTTCAAAAAACCCTTGTGAAACATTGTTCATCTTCTTTGTTGAGGTGGACGTCCAAGCTGTGCAGGGTTTTGAAGGGCTGGTGACGGAGAAGAAAGAGGCTGGCGACCATCACGACAACCTAGGTGACGGTCGTCGGTGGGTTGCACTACCTCCGACAGTATCTGGGCTGTGCGATCTGGTCATGTGACCCTCGCTAAGACCCTGGCCTGAGGTTGTTGGGGTGGCACGACCCTCAGCGCAGCGGCCCTCTCTAAAGATCTTGCCTTGGTCTTGTGACCCCTGGCGAGACCCTCACTTGAGGTCGGGCGGCTTGACCCTCTCCAAAGGTCTTGCGACCCCTGGCGAGACCCTTGCCTAAGGTCATGCGGCCCGAGGGCCGGCCGTGCGACCTTAGGTGAGGGTCTTGCGAGACCTAGGCGAGACCTTCGGCAAGGGCCGTTGCACTGGGGGTTGCGCGACCCCAACTGAGACCTCGCCGAGGTCGTCAACCACAAGTGAGCTCATTGAGGCCGCACGACCCCAAGCAAGGGTCTCGCCTGTGGTCGGTGACCTCGGTGAGGGTCTCGCCTTGGGTCGGGCGACCCCATGCGACCTTAGGCGAGGGTCTCGCTTGGGTTGTCGGCAGTCGCTTGACCCTAGGCGGCCCTCGTTGGTGGTCTCCAGGGGCCGCTTGAGGTCCGGCAACCTTAGACGATGGCCATAGGAGGCTGTTGCCCTTCAACGATTAGTTTTTTTTTTTTTTTTTTTTCAATAAAGATTTTTGTAAATATAACTTATCTAAACACTATTTTGCTCCAAGGTATTTTGCAATGGACTTTTAGGTTACAATTTACCAAACGTAATTTTACATTCTGAAAAACCCCTTTAACTTAAAATCCTTTACATTTTTCTTAGTACTTTTTCCAAAAGTCTAACCAAATGTACCATGAGAACAACCGCATCTAGTGTTGTAGTTGCTACATGTATTGCTGGATGAAGATTTTTTTTACCGGTAAAGTACCTCCTATAGCATCTCATGAATCTCGGGCTTTATGCATCGAGGTATAAGGTTTCGAACTGAATTATTTCACGGGGATTAGCGATTGGAATGTTTGGGGTGCCGAATGAGAGAAAAAGAGGTTAAAGCTTCTTTGTCTGCTATTCATGTTAGATGCTACTCTCAAGGCGTGACTTCACCGGTTTAAAAGGCATGCGAGGCTGAGAGCCTTAAGAAAAGGTAGGATTAGTAGTATTTCCATCTAATGGAAGGATGTAACATCAAAGAGTTATCCCATTTATGAAGAAGAGCCATAGCATAACTAGATCCATCAAAAGAGTGGGGTCAAGTCGGATTTAGATTGGTCCGGAAGGATGTAACATCAAAGAGTTGCCCCATTTATGAAGAAGAACCACATCATAACTAAATCTGTCAAACGAGTGGGTCAAATTGGATTTAGATTGGTCCAAAATGAGTCTGACATAAGTTGAAATATTTAATCCATATTGATCCATTAACATGTAATATTGTTAAGCAACTCATATCCGATCTAACATGGACGTAACCCATGCCCAACTTGACTTGGACTCTAATTCTTAACAATTTTTTTGCTTGGGCAATATGAAAAATATTATACATGAAAAAACTAACCAATTAAAAACAAGTAAAAGGTTAGCAATAAGAAATTACTAAAGAATTTGACAAATCAAGCTACTATAACATACCCACTATTATTTCTCTTGCTGCTAGAAATTTGATCTAATTTAGTAAAAGAAACCATGTTTGGAAAGATATATACGACATAAACTTCTATTCTGACAAGCACATTTTCTTTTTTTGGTGGAAAATACTCAAGCCTATCAAGATTTATGACATCAAGAGGGAAAATTAGGAAATGCACCAAATGCCAACAAAGGACCAGATGGAGCATGTAAATGCTGATCACTTATAATGTCACTTGATATCTTGTCATTCATATAAGATGAGTTGCTATTTCGAAAAGAAGGTTAAAATTGACTCAAAAGAGACTTTTGTTAGACATTATTATAGGTTTACTACTTGTTGAGTGTGTAGGTGATTTAACTTCCTGCTACATCATCCTACGTGATTGTAGATAAATTAGCTACATGTGTTTAGATTTACTTACATTTTCTTGTCTTATTTTTGTATTTTCTGAAAAAAAGGATTTAAATACCTAATTGTCACTCTATGGATGGATGAAATTTTGCCCGTTATGTGTAACTCTCTTCAAGGAGATTAAAATATGATTTTTGGAATTTTACCTATATTTCTACCCATTAGTGGTTTTATTTGCAAAATTCTCAATGAAAACTCTCTTATTTGGTTATGATGTAATCATAAACCATTTGATATAGGTTATCCTGAATTCCAAATTTGCGATTTGCTTATCTTAAATCTCAAATGGTAATGAGAGAGGGTGATGAATACTCATATCCACTAATCCTAAGTTATTAATGATCTGGAAAGCACGCAATGTACATATCATGATTATCAGCTATTAGCTAATCTACTTCATGGTGTAATCTTGACGTAGAAGGTGCAAGATAACTGTGCATATCAGTGAACAGTGAGAAGTACAGGTAGAAGAAATAAATGGAGCGCGTTTTAATATAGAGCTAACTTGCTGGGAACAAGCCAAACTTTTGACTCTTATCATTTCACGATCCTTTGAATTCTTAGCACGACCCCTATTGGCCAACGGACATGTTTTAGACGCTGGGACACATAGAATCAAAAAAAGCAAAGATGACAGACAAATCGTAGAAACCATCTCTTGGGTGACTAGCTTAGGGACCTACAATGTGGGAGTTTCTTAATAAAACCCCAACATAACATAATCCCCCCAAAAAGAAAATAAATATATAAAATAAGATTATTGTTGTAAAATATCGCGTTGCGAATATATAATAGAGAAGAGATTTGAGAAGAGAAAGCAAGTGAACACTAAAGATAGTAGCAAGATGAGAGAGCTTTATTTCTAGTATCTCACTGTTCTGTTTCTGTGTGATTGTGTATTGTACATCAAAACTAAACTCCTATTTATAGGAGAACAAGAATGTACTTATCATTAATATCAATGTATCGAATGATACATGTACGGGATAAGGGAGACGAACGTTCATTGTATAGGGAGATGTACTTAGAACATTTGATACAAATGTACCATAATAAATGCATTGGATAAGATGAATATAATGAATATTCATTCATGTATTCTATCCATTTATGTATTTCATAACACTCCCCCTTGAATATTCATCATATTCATTACAAATGTGCATCGAATGATACTGCCTCATTAAAAACCTTAAGCCGGAAAAACCTAGTGGGATAAAAACCGGACAAAAGGGAAAAAGAGTGCAGAGCACACATGTTATGATATCTCCCTTTTATGGATGCATTTATTGCCTCGTTAAAAACTTTAAGCCGGAAAAACCCTATGGGAAAAAACCGGACATAAAGAAAAAAGAGTGCAATGTATATATAGTCACTCCTGGGACTAATCATTATTGCATCTTGTGAACTAGCCGCACATCAATATGCGCAATGCATAGTTCATAATATCTCCCCTCAATTGAGCCATATAGCCACTTCGGGGCTAATCAATCTTACATCTTATGAACTCGCCTCATACCAATGCCATATACTAATTTCTCAAAAGTTGATGTTGGTAATGATTTGGTAAAAAGATTTGCAAGATTATTTATGGATCGAATCCGTTTAACATCAATTTATCGACTTTCTTGGAGTTCATGAGTATAGAAAAATTTCGGCGAGATATGCTTGGTCCTATCACCTTTGATATATCCTCCCCTGACTTGTGCAACACAAGCAGCATTATCTTCATAAATTATAGTGGGAGAATTTGTAACCGGTATTAAGCAACAAGAATTATGAATATGTGTTATAACGGATCTTAACCAAACACACTCTCTTCCAGCTTCATATAAAGCAATAATCTCAGAGTGGTTAGAAGATGTAGCTACTGGTGATTGCTTCGTAGAACGCTAAGAAATAGCGGTGCCGTTATAACAAAATAAATACCCGGTTTGAGAGCGAGCCTTATGTGGATCAGATCTATATCCAGCATCAGCATATCCAACTAAACCAGAGTTAGTGGAATCCTTTGAATAATATAATCCCAAATCTATAGTTCCTTGGAGATAACGGAAAATATGTTTAACTCCATTCCAATGTCTCCGAGTTGGCTCAGAACTAAAACGTGCCAATAAATTTATCGCAAAAGCGATATCTG
The DNA here is from genome assembly GCA_016097545.1 of Eucalyptus victrix. Classification (NCBI taxonomy): domain Eukaryota; kingdom Viridiplantae; phylum Streptophyta; class Magnoliopsida; order Myrtales; family Myrtaceae; genus Eucalyptus; species Eucalyptus victrix. The sequence goes on from CM027842.1 coordinate 14,778,466, forward strand.
GTCTCGTATATTGTGCCAAGTACATCAAAGCCCCAATTGCATTGAGATATGGTACTTCAGGACCAAGTATCTCTTCATCAGATTCTCTAGGATGAAATGGGTCCTTTTGGGGATCCAGAGACCTTACAACCATAGGGGTGCTCAATGGGTGAGCTTTGTCCATGTTGAAACGTTTAAGCAATCTTTTAACATATCCGATTGATGGACGATTATTCCATTTGCTTTATGCTCAAGCTCTAGACCAAGACAAAGTTTGGTTTTACCCAAATCTTTAACTTCAAACTCCTTTTTCAAATATTCAGCAGTTTCAGCTAACTCTTCCGGAGTTCCAATGAAATTTATATCGTCGACATAAACTGCTATAATAGCAAATCCAGTTTCTGATTTCTTAATAAACATGCATGGGCATGTGGCATTTTGAATCCCTCAGGAATTTTCATATAAATATCAGAGTCTAATGAGCCATATAGATATGCCGTCACAACGTCCATAAGACGTATTTCCAATCTTTCAAAGATTGTTAGGCTAATGAGAAAACGAAATGTAATCATATCCATCACAGGTGAATATGTCTCATTATAATCAATCCCAGGTCTCTGGGAGAATCCTTGGGCAACGAGTCGGGTTTTATACCTGATAACCTCGTTTTTCTCATTTCGTTTTCGGATAAATACCCATTTATATCCAACGGGTTTTACATTATCGGGGATACGAGTTATAGGTCCAAAAACCTCTCGTTTAGTTAGGGAAGTTAATTCAGCTTTAATTGCTTCCTCCCACTTATGCAAATCTTGCCTTTGACGACATTCAATAATAGATTGTGGTTCACAATCATCATCCATAATTTGATGAGCAACTGAGAATGCAAAAGCATCATCAATGATGATTTCATTTCGATCCCAAATTTCATTACAATATGTAATGGAATTCTCAATATTCTCGGGGCTAGTGCTCCTTTCATGGGTTTGCGCCTCTTTAGGGGCAATAAGCTCTTTGGGAGCAAGCACAATGCCAGGCTCTTCTGGAGCGGATTCTTGATTCTTTCCCCTTCGTTTTCGAGGAGCAGTATCTTTTGATCCTATCGGTCTGCCACGCTTCAAGTGCAGGGGATTTTGATCCATTTTAGCCTGTTCTTCGGGAACAGCTATCCTAGCTGGAGCATTTGCAGCTGGAATATGAGACTTCGTTACCTTAGTAGCATCATTAAATGCGTCAGGAAGTCTATTGGCCATAGTCTGTAAATGGATTATGCGCTGTACCTCGTTTTCACATTCAGGAGTCATTGGGTCTAATTGAGATAAATTTTTCTCATTCCAGGAAAAAACCTTAACTGGTTTTTGTTTTGCAGTCATGGAAGTTGTAGGTATCCCAATTGATGGAAACCTAGTCTCATCGAAATGACAATCTACAAACCTGGCAGTAAAAAGATCACCAGTAGTTGGTTCCAAGTACCTAATGATAGATGGTGAATTAAACCCAACATATAAATGCCCAAACGGCGTTGGGGACCCATTTTTGTCCTTTTTGGCGGTGCTACAGGCACCTGTACTGCACAACCAAAAGTGCGTAGATGTGAAATATCTGGTTCATAACCAAGAACCATTTGAAGGGGAGATTGTAAAATACTAGCAGTGGGGCGTAATCTTATTAGAGCTGCCGCATGCAAAACTGCATGACCCCATGTTGTATCGTTGAGATTCGTTCTCAATAATAGAGTGTGGGCAATAATTTGGATACGTTTAATCAAGGATTCTGCCAATCCATTTTGAGTATGAACATATGCAACCGGGTGCTCAACCTCGATTCCGAGTGAAGCACAATATGTATCAAAACTCTTTGATGTAAATTCACTAGCATTATCCATCCTTATGCTCTTAATTGGATAATCAGGAAATTGTGCTCGGAGCTTTATAATCTGCGCAAGTAAACGTGCAAATGCGACATTGCGCATAGATAGTAGGCAAACATGGGACCATCTACAGGATGCGTCCACTAATACCATAGAATATCTAAATGGTCCACTTGGTGGTTGTATTGGTCCACAAATATCACCCTGAATTCTTTGCAAGAATAAAGGAGATTCAAAATTAACCTTTGTTATAGAAGGTTTAATAATGAGCTTTCCTTGTGAGCAAGCCTCACAATTATAATCTTTGGACAACAATACCTTTATATCCTTTAAAGGGTGCCCTTTTGTATTTTGAATTATCCTACGCATCATTGAAGCGCCAGGATGACCAAGGCGATCATGCCACGGTCCAAACTGATCAGGGCTTACCAATCTCCAGGATGTGGTAGCGTAGGTTTCAACAGCTTTAATCATGACACAATACAAACCCATAGAAGAAGCTTCTAGCTTCTCATGGATGGTCTTTGGGCCCATCTTATAAGAGGAAATACCAATGTATTCCTTATCTTGCTCATAAATAGTCTCAACATGGTACCCATTACGGCGTACATCTTTGAAACTGAGCAGATTCCTTTTTGATCGAATGCTTAGAAACGCATTCTCAATATGCATGATTGTACCATTTGGCAAAATAATTGTAGCATTCCCAAAACCATCAATAATCGAAACAGGACCTGATATTGTATGGATTTGTGCCTTACGCAATGTCATACTCGAAAAAAAGTGTCTACTACAAAATATAGTATGTGTTGTTGCACTATTAAGCAAACAAACATCTTCCTTTTTCTCGGTATTTTCCATTTGCATTTATATTGACAACTTCAGGTGTCAAGTATCATAAAAGTTGCATATTAGTTATATAGTCAAATAAAATTTTAAAGATAAATATTATATAAGGTTCATAAGTATTTCATAAAGAACAATAAAAAAGTAATACATTTAAAGCGAAATAAAAATTCAAAGTTCAAATTATCATCCACCAATCTGATTCATCAAAGTAATCAGAGGTCCTCAAAGAAATCAGAGACATCCAATGATGCATTTGCTACTTCAGGAGCAAGAGGAGTCCCACCAACGGAGATATTGTTGGTCTCAACAGTGGTTATGGCAATAGGATTGATTTCAATGGCATGAGATTCACCATGCTTGCCCGTATGCTTTAAAGATGCCTGGTATAGGTCAACGAAATGTTTTGGCGTACGACAGGTACGTGACCAATGCCCAGTCATGCCACAGCGATGACAAATACTTTCATTAATCACATTCTTTTGCTTCTTTTCTTTGCCATGATTCAGGCCAAAGTTTGATTTCCTAGAGCGGTTAAATTTCTTGCCATCCCTTCTAGGATTATATTCTTGCCTGCGCTTATAGCCTTTAAAATGGCCAGTATTTTTCTCAAAGTTAGCATGTGCTTCAGGCAATGCTTTTGAGCCAGCAGGTCTAAGATCATGATTTTTTAGCAGCAATTCATTAGTTTGCTCGGCAGTAAGAAGCACGGAAATTAATTCAGAATATGTGGCAAACGATGCGTTGCCGGTATTTGTTGCAATACAATATTCGAAGCATGAAAGGTGGAGAAAGTTTTCTCAAGCAATTCTGCATCGGTGAGTTTAATACCGCATAACTCAAGTTGAGAAACGATATCAAATAAAGCATAATTATAGTCGACACCGATTTAAAATCTTGCGGTCGAGATTTTGCCAATCATATTGTGCTTGAGGGAGGATAACGGTTTTTGTATGATCATACCTATCTTTCAACCTCCTCCACAAGATATGCGGGTCTTGAACGGATAAATATTGAGTCTACAAGCTCTCATGCAAATGACGGCGAATAAAAATCAGCGCATTTGCTTTATCCTTTTCATTTGAGGTTCCATCCTCTGTAATTGTATTAGTGAGACCTTGCCCTTGGAGGTGCATTTCCATGTCAAGGCGCCAGGATAGATAATTCTTTCCACTCACTTCCAGGATGTGGAATTTGGGCTTTTCAATATTTGCCATAATCCTTGCAAAAATAAATCCTTAAATTAATTAAAAGGATTTCCAAATATCCACCGCTACTTCAGGAGCAGAAGGATACTTTTAGATTTAAAAGTTTGGCTTCGGGCCAAGAAAAATAAAAATGAAGAATTGATAGAAGAAGATGAAGTATAAGTTGATCAATAATAAGAATACCCACCTTGCAAAAATTACTTACTCAGTTGGTAGATTTTCGTGCTTGCAAAAGTTACTTACTCAGTTGGTAGATCTTCGTGTTGATAACGTGTTGTAAAATATCGCGTTGCGAATATATAATAGAGAAGAGATTTGAGAAGAGAAAGCAAGTGAACACTAGAGATAGTAGCAAGATGAGAGAGCTTTATTTCTAATATCTCACTGTCCTGTTTCTGTGTGATTGTGTATTGTACATCAAAACTAAACTCCTATTTATAGGAGAACAAGAATGTACTTATCATTAATATCAATGTATCGAATGATACATGTACAGGATAATGGAGACGAACGTTCATTGTATAGGGAGATGTACTTAGAACATTTGATACAAATGTACCATAATAAATACATTGGATAAGATGAATATAATGAATATTCATTCATGTATTCTATCCATTTATGTATTTCATAACAATTATAGTATTTTTTTTTATGACTTTGGAACTATTTTACAGCCGTGACGCAAACCAGGAGGAGCACTAGTGCGGGGGCTCACCTCCCACGGCACTCCACTTAAGTTGTGCAAATAAGGGTGCAGAGATTTGAACCTCCCGGATGAGGGGGTAGAACGCAAATCAACCCGTCCACCACGGGTGGGTACCAGAGTATTGATCGCTTGCTTGCTCAATCAGGACATTTTCTAAGCACTGTCGCGCTCTCAAAAATTCATCACGTCCTTCTTCTGACTCTCCCTCTCTTCCCAACATGATTCCCCACTAAAACCAAACCTAATCCGCTGAAAAGGGAAACTGAAGGAAAACTTGCTCTCTCGGGCCCTCGGCCAGTTACTGGTCCTTCCTCATGCTTCTCGTTGATAATAACAACAATCTCTCGATCAACTTCTCTTCCCTCGAGGCTGTGACGAAGTCGGATCGATGTGCCCAATGATGCCGAAGACCGCTCTGTCCATGCTCCTCCTCTTGGCTGGCATGGTCTTGCCGATCCTCGCGGCTGGAGCACATAAAGCTGTCGACCTGCCCTGCAGCCAGACCTGTCTCACTGGCAAGCCTGCGAAGCAGAACCTGACGTACCCGTTCGGGTTCTCACAGGGCTGCCCAATCCAGCTCAACTGCACCGATGATGGGGACGCCCTCATCGGGGAGTTCCCGGTGCAGTCCGCGTCCCCAGAAACCGTCACCATCACCATTGAGGCCAAGTGCAACCGCCCGTTCGAAGCCATAGTCGATCTCTACGGCCGCAACTATGCCCCGATTGGGGAGAACGCCCTTCTCCTCAACAATTGCACGCAGATCTCCCCATGCGAGTTGCCCAATACGCTGGTCATTCAGGCCCAATACCAGTCCCTCTGTGAAACTAAAAGCAAGGCCAACACCAGTATGAGCTGCGACTCCGAGGAGGCGAACGACTCCAGCACCAAATTTCTCAACCGCTCGAGGCTCTCAGGCCTTGGCTGCAAGTTCTTTCTGTCGTCGATGTCGGCAGAGGCGCTGAACAACGTGTCGGTGTCGCTGGGCGTCCAGATGTTACAGCTGGAGTGGTGGGTAAATGGCGACAGGTGTGAGTGTTCCCGGGATGCGGACTGTGTTAGGCTCTCAGGGCTGCCCAACGGCGGTGGAAATGGGTTCCGGTGCAAGTGCAGGGACGGGTTCCTAGGCGACGGGTTCTTGGCCGGCACCGTCTGCCAGAGAGGTTAGTTGGAGGGTTTTATCATCGTTCACTGTTATGACCAATTAAGAATATGACCCATTCACTCAACTTCTAGTCTTAGTCGACCGCGGTGTTAATTGCACATCCTAGAGTAGTTCTATAAAGTGGAATGTTCGCTATGTTAATCAGGCGAGTCCAAAATTATTGGTTTTTTTTTTTGGGTCAAATCCTTATAAAGTTGTGTCGACACCTCTTAGTTTGGTATTTTCTTTCATGCAAACGACATTATAGGCATTCATATCATAAATCAATTAGCAGTACTATTAAGCTGAGATCGGTTCAACTATCGCTAAAATACACGCTCTTATTCTTTATATGGTTCAAATTAGCAGCCGGTCACCGTTTGGTGCTCCTTATTATTTTTCTGTAGACCTTATCACAACACATAATTCCACACGTCACCCGTTTTTCCTTTTACTGTCTCTCTGTTTCTTCATCTTCTTGGCCGCACTGCCTCTATCTCGTCTCTCCCCCCTGTTGCAAAATCGAGTCCCATCACGGTAGCTCGTCCCCGCCATCTCTCGCCCTCGTCCACCAAGCACCATATGATGAAATGCTCTCTCTTTTTGTTCCACAGCAGAATCGTCGCCAGGGAGAAAGAAAGAGGAGACGTTGAAAGTACTGACTATCGTGTTACCACTGATGGTTCTTTTGGTTGTATCGATGCTGATCTGGGGCGCCGTTTATGTGATCAGAAGGAAAAGGAAATTTGCTGAGGTCCTCGAAGATTGGGAGAGGGACTACGGCCCGCACCGGTTCAAGTACAAAGATCTTTACACTGCAACGAAAGGATTCCGGGACCAAGAGTTGTTAGGGGCTGGCGGGTTCGGCCAGGTCTATAGAGGAATCTTACCCACATCGAATATAGAGATTGCGGTGAAGAGGGTCTCCCATGAATCGAGACAAGGCATGAGAGAATTTGTAGCAGAGATCATTAGCATTGGTCGGCTCCGTCATCGCAACTTGGTGGCACTCCTCGGTTACTGCCGCCGGAAAAGGGAGTTGCTCTTGGTTTATGACCACATGCCCAATGGGAGCCTCGACAAGTACCTCTATAACCAACCAAAGGTCACCCTCAATTGGATGCAAAGATTAAGGGTGATCAAAGGAGTGGCATCAGGGCTGCTTTATCTGCATAAAGGGTGGGAGCAAGTGGTGATCCACAGGGATATAAAGGCGAGTAACATCTTGCTAGACGCTGAATTTAATGGAAGACTCGGAGATTTTGGGCTTGCGAGACTATACGACCATGGAACCGACCCTCAAACGACTCATGTCGTGGGAACGTTCGGTTATCTGGCCCCCGAGCACATGCGTACTGGCAAGGCCACTACGAGCACCGACGTGTTTGCGTTCGGAGTGTTTTTGCTCGAGGTCGCCTGCGGGAGAAGGCCGATAAAGCATGGTGAAATAGCTAGTACGAGTACCTAGAGGGGGGGTGAATAGGTATACAAAAAATTCTCGAAGCTTGCACGATATTTAAACAATTAGAGGATTTGCAACAGTTAAAAGAAAATTTCAATCGCAAGACTGAGTAAGGGAAAGAGAGAATTGAACGCTCGGTTTATAGTGGTTCGGCTTGATTCAAGCCTACGTCCACTCTTCAGCACTGACAGCCGATTGGCTGGATTCCACTATGATCAAAGAGTTGTTACAGTGTTGATCTTCCTTGATTTCTAGGTGTAGATTATCTACCACACTCACTCAAGGCGTCACAAAGTATAAACACTCTCTGTGTACAATTTCGCTCAGTCTCAACTAACAATCAAGGATCTTCAGACTCTGGAATTTTTCTATCTATCACACACTTAAAACAACTAGACGTCTTCCTTTTATACTCCTTCATGCCATCATAGCCGTTGGCACTTACCAAAGGAATTCCTCCAATTTACCCGTTGGACGGAATCAATCAAGAAGATCATCCGAGTTATTTAAGGAATCTGATGATAGCCCATCAATCCTGTTTGCCCATACAATCAGGATCTCGGTTTCCAAGAATAGAATATTCCAAGATTATTTCGTCGACCATCGGATCTTCAATCGATCTTAGATAAGAATTAAAGAATCCGAAATGATTATCCAACCAAAGAATCTATTCCAGAGGATAGAATCGAATCCTTAACCATAAACCTCGGCTTTGGATTTCCTTAGTCACTGGATTAGAAAGACTGTCAGTGAGAATAGACTTAAGTCTTGAGTCCTGAGTCTTAAGTCTTGAGTCTTGAGTCTTGAGTCTTGAGTCTTGGGTCTTGAGTCTTGGGAGAACAAAGTCTTCAGACTTTAAACCGACGGTCTCCGAACATCCGGACTTTAGACCGAAAGAAACGTTTTGTCGGCTTCAAAATATTCCGGAAAGATTTCTCCAACAATCTCCCCTTTTTTGATGGTGACAAAACTTTCTTGAAGATTTGAACAACTTTGACCTGCAAAACATTTCTCAAGCAATATGGCTAACTCATAAAGATTAATAAAACAACCGGACTACGCATCCACGAAAATTGGTTAGTCGTTCATGAGAAACACCATATAACAACACTTGAATAAATGCAACCAGTCAAGTTCATAATCCACAGCCAATTCAGTCAAATTCACACCCAAGTTCAAGTTCTCAAGTTATACTAAAAAATAAACATAACCACACCACAAAGGTCAAAGTTTAAGAAATGAATGAAAGTTCAAATTGGTTCTCCCCCTTTTTGTTAGCATTGAAAAGGGTGAGAAAGGAGTCATGTCTCGCTTGGGAATGCGCACGATCTGGAAATCCCCAATGGTGGACTACTCCTTCGAGCTTCTTCGGAGTCTTCTCGAGATGAGCTACCTCTTCTCCCTTGGCATTGGCTTGAAGTTGCGAGCGAGGTCTTTGAATTTATCCTCGAGAGAGACCGAAGATGCTTGTCCGGCATGCTTCAAAGCTTGGATTTCACGGCCCAGAATATATATCGATTACGCATTTCCAGAAGAATATTCATGATACTACGAAGATCTGCGAGAATCATCCGTACGTATACCGGCATTGGCTTTCTCGAGACGATGGCGCTTGTTTGGTGCGCGCAGATTTGGTATCGATGTATCACCTTCTTCGAGCAATTGAGAGACCTGAACTTCTTCCGGGTCTTACGGAGATTGTCTTAGATCTTCAGCGGCATGAGGTATAGACCTCTCTTGCACGCTTACTCCCCTGTCTCTATGACATCGAGAGGAGAAGAGTGATGATCATGCTCTTGATGTCCCTTCTCTCCAGATTTATCATGAATGTTCTTTTTCTTCTTCTCCTTCTTCCTCAACTTCTTTCTCCTTCTCTCTCTGTTCTTCTTCTTCTCGCTTTCGCTGAAGTTCGTCGGATAAGACACTGAGAACGTCTTGTTCTTGTCGTCTTTGGGATAGTGGGATCTTCATCATCTTCATCTTCATCTTCATCCTCCAGGATAAGAGTTCTTTTCCTCTTTTTCGATGAGGCACCAATGGCCTCCTTTCCCTTCCTTTTGAAGCGGACCGGATTTGGAGATTTCACTTTGAATTTCTCCATGGCCTTAGAGAGTTCTTGCAGACGCATCTTCATTAACATTTTCAACCCTACCACCATCTTGTCACACGGTCGAACACGAAAGTATGTGGCAGTTCAATATTCAGATGTCGAAGATCTTGGTCACCGAGACGAGGATAAGGCAATTGTCCTTTGTCTTTTGACACCTTTCGTACATATGGAAAAGAATAGTGTGCGGGAGAGAAAATTTCCGTCCTGTGTTGATTGCATACATCAGCTTTGCTTCAGAGAAAGACACAGAAGTCTTTGACGTAGACTTCGGTCTGAGACAATTGATCACAATCTTATGAAGCACAATGTTGATGGCATTCATCCTGGAATAGATGATTTTCTTATCAACGTCCCTATCTTTGACAAGATCCAGAGTAGTACGAGCAGGTGAGACTTTGATTGGGAGATAGCGTCCCCGTTCAACTCCAATTATGTCCGCCAACATATTCACATCTACCACATAGACTTGGTCTCGAACACTGAATGAAATTCTATTCGCATCCAAAAAGCTAAGATTTGAATAGAAATAAGCGGTCAGTTGATCATACCCGTCCGTAGAGTCAGAGCAAAAAGTCTCAAGTTGAAGCAAATTCAACTTCTCTCTTAAGTTCAAGTTGATGGAATCCAGGAAGTCAAAATCGACACTTCTAGGGTTGATTACCCCTCTTTTCAACAGCCTGAAATATACTTTTTCCTGATCCTTGGATTTAAACAAATCCATCCGATTTCCTTTCACCTTTGCTGCCACACCCATTCTAGGTTTAAATTCAAGGAACATTTTGTCATCATCGTTCCCGTCAATCAGATTTTGTCTGGCATACGAGGATCACTTGGAATGTTCGCAAGAGCCTCCTCCGCTCTTCCTTTCGGAGCAATTCCCAACTCTTCCATTTTCCCAGAAAAAGATACTCATTTCCATAATTTTTGTCTTTAAGAAAGTCATCTATATACTTTAACGAAGAACCGGTGCTTTTCAACGCACGATAAAGCTTATAGATAACGAGAGGGTTTTGGACTCTTACGGGGTTGACATCCTCGATTATCTCATCTTCCGATTTTGACTCGCACCTTGTGGGTCGGGAGATGCTGAATGACGTGGAGGAGAGCGAATCGGACTTTGTCGCTGACTTGGTGAGTCTTCTTCCTCGTAAGATCGAAGTGAGTCGGTCCCTTCTCCATTCTTTGTGGTCCCCCGTTTGCGATTCTTGATGATTTCCTCGAAGACGACATCTTTCTTTGTCTATTGGAGGATTCCTTCACTTGCTTTTCCCAAGAAAAATGACCACTTTCTCGACGATGAACAAAGAGTAGAAACAAGTATTGGGAGGAGAGTGTCTTTTTAGGGTTTTGAAAATTGGGGGTAGAATGATTTGTATTTATATATGCCTCGGATTTGAAAAGAGAAAATTAAACGGTACAAGGAAAGTGTACGAACACTTCTTTTCAAAATCAATAACGCCAAAATTAACTTCCTTTAAAAAAGACAAGTTTTCAAAATTTCACACTAATTATATCTGAATAAAAGAACGTACCTTTATGAGAATTCGTACCTTTTAAATAGAATAGCAACTTACAGTCTTTAGCGATGAATGATTGAGTCTCAGGATTTAAAGTCTAAGAGATCAGAGTCTTAGAGATGGTGAGTCTCTAGACTTTAACTTCTTCAAGCTTCAAAATGTTGAGTCTTGAGCGGATGAAGTTGAATTGATTCTTCTCCAAAGGCTTTGTGAATATGTCCGCTAGTTGACTTTTTGAATCAACAAATTGAATCGAGATTTCTCCGTTTTGAATATGATCTCTAATGAAGTGATGACGAATCTCAATATGCTTTGCTCTTGAATGAAGGATTGGATTTTTGGTAAGATTGATCGTATTTGGTGTTGTCACATCTGATTTCGTGCATGAGTCTTCAATGCCAAAGTCTTGTAGCTGTTGTTTTATCCATAGAATTTGCGAACAGCAAGACTTCCAAGAGCTACATACTCGCTTACGTCGTTGAGAGAGCTACGGTGCTTTGCTTCCTTGAAAACCAAGACACTTTGTCTTGTTTCCTAGCGGTGACAAGTTCCGAAGTGCTCTTTCTATCGACTCTACAACCGCCGGATCCGCATCCGAGTATCCTAGAAGATTAAAGTCTCCCCTCTTTGGATACCAAAGACCGATGCTTAAAGATGAAGCAACGTATTTGATAATACGTTTCACGGCAATGAGATGTGATTCTCTAGGATCTCGATTGAAACCTAGCACAGATACAAACACTAAACAAAATATCGGGTCTAGAAGCGGTAAGATAAAGAAGTGAACCGATCATGCTCTGTACAGCTTTTGATCTACTTTCTTCCCTTCTTCATCCTTGTCTATCTTTTGAGAACATGACATTGGTATGTCGGTCTTTTTGCACTTTTCCAATCCAAACCTTTTAACAAGATCATTCGCATATTTTTCTTGATGAATGAAAGTTCCTTCCTTCAGTTGTTTCACTTGAAGTCCAAGAAAGAATGTTAACTCTCCCATCATACTCATTTCAAATTCATCCCGCATAGACTTAGAAAATTTCTTGCAAAGACTTTCATTAGAGGATCCAAAAATAATGTCATCAACATATATTTGAACAAGTAAAAAGTTTTTGTTTTCCTTTTTGATAAACAAAGTAGTATCTACTTTACCTTTGACAAAACCATTACGTAATAAAAACTTACTTAGTACGTCGTACCAAGCTCGAGGTGCTTGCTTTAGACCATACTGAGCCTTTTTCGTCTAAAGGCGAATCGGCTTCTTTGGGTCTTCAAATCCAGGCGGTTGTTCCACATAAACTTCCTCATGGATAAATCCATTTAGGAAAGCACTTTTGACTTCCATTTGGAATAACCTGAAATTTTTGTAACAAGCAAACGCAAGTAATAGTCGAATAGCTTCTAACCTTGCAAGCGGTGCGTAGGTCTCGTCATAGTCTATTCCTTTTTCTTGCGTATAGCCTTTGGCCACGAGTCTTGCTTTGTTTCGTACGACTTTCCCTTTTTCGTTCATCTTGTTCCGAATACCCATTTGGTTCCAATAACAGTTTTACCTTTTGGTTTAGATGTCAATTCCCGAGACATTATTGATGTTGAAGCTGTCTAAGCTCTTCTTGCATAGCCTCGATCCAGCTTTCATCGGATAAAGCTTCTTCTATGCTTTTTGGTTCAATTTCGGAGATGAGAGCCACAAACACTAGATTCTTCATGCCTCTTTGATCGGTACGGATTCCTTCATTAAGTTCGCCAATAATAAGATCTTTGGGATAGTGGATTTGTGCTTCCAGTTACTAGTTGATTTGCCGGGTTGATGATCTCTTTCTATATTTGATTCTCCATGAGCGTCTTGATGATGGACTTCCGGACTCGAGATGCTTCTTGAGATGTAGACATTTGAAAGTCTAGAGCGGGTTCGGTCTCTTCGACCGAGTCTTGCTGGATTCATCTTTATGCGAGTCTTGGAATTTGACATTCATTGATTCTTCCACAGACTGGCTTTTCTTGTTGTAGACTCGTAGGCTTTACTTGATGTAGAATATCCAAGGAAGATGCCTTCATCGATCTTTCTTCAAACTTACCAACTCGATCATTTGCATTTTTCAAAATAAAGCATTTGCAACCAAATACATGAAAGTATGAAACAATAGGCTTCTTACCTTTGAACAATTCATAGGGGGTTTTCTCAAGAATAGGTCTTAGAAAGACTCTATTTATAATATAGCAAGGTTGAAACAGCTTCAGCCCAAAATCGTGAGGAAATTTTACTTTCAATTAAAAGTGTTCTAGCCATTTCTTGAAGAGATCTATTCTTTCTTTCCACAACTCCATTTTGCTCGGAGTATACGGAGAGGAAAACATGTGATTAACACCAGACTTATCACAAAATCTCGTAAAATCTTGATTTTCAAATTCACTTCCATGATCTGTTCTTATACTAGAAATAGCACATCCTTTTTCATTTTGAACCTTTTTAGCAAACTTCTCAAAGTACGAAAAGGTTTCTGATTTATTTGCAAGAAAATATACCCAAGTAAAACGAGAGTAATCGTCTACAATTACTAGACAATATTTCTTACCTCCAATGCTCTGGGTTCTTGTTGGTCCGAAGAGATCCATATGAAGCAAGCTGCGCAAGTGCATGATTAGTAGATACATGATTTATTTGCTTAAATGAATTTCTTACTTGCTTTCCCGAATGCATGGAGTGCATAAGTCAGACTTTTGGTAAGGCAATTTAGGTAGACCTCGAACAAGCTGCTTTGAAGAGATTTTGGCTAATTGCTTCTTGTTGATATGGCCAAGTTTTCGTGCCATAGAACTGCTTCATCTTGAATTGAGATTAAGCATTGTTCTTCATTTGGCTTTACATCAAGGAGGTAGATGTTTCCATGCCTTCGACCCATGAAAGACCGAGTCGAATCTTTGCTAATTCCAGAACATATGCCTTCTTGAAAGGAGATCTTGTAACCAGTATCACACGGTTGGCTAATCTTTGAGTAGATTGTAGTTGAGTCCTTCCACTAGAGAAACATTGCTTATTGTGAGATTCCCAATTTTCACAGTTCGAATCCCACAATACTTCCTTTGCTATTTCCTCCGAATGAAACTTTTCCACCATTTACTTGAATAAGCTTTATGAAACAATTTGAATCTCTGTCATGTGTCTTGAGCATCCGCTGTCAAGATACCACTTTACCTTCTTTTGACAGACACGCATTCAAAAAAGAGTCTCAAGCTTTCTTTGGTACCCAAATTTTCTTGGGTCCTTTGGCGTTAGTAGGATGAGCATTATTAGGCCATACTTTCTTAACAGGCTTCTAAATCATAGGACACTCTTTTTCAAAATGATCCTGACTGTTACACTTAGAACATCTTAAAGCATTTCGACCTACAGGCTTTACAAAGACTCTTTTGAAATGATTTTTCTAAGCCTCTCTAGATGGTCTTTTCTTAATTCTTTCTTTTACTTTCGGAAAATCAATCAAGGGAATTGTTTTAGCTGTCATACCTAGACCCGACTTATTGAAGTAAGGTCTTTGGATTGAAAGAACTTTTTCAAGTTTTTCAGATACTATTGAAAATTTCTTTGAAATATTTGATAAATCAGTTTTTAAGAAAGCATTTTCTTTTGAAAGATTGTCTTCACTCTTTTTAAGAGTAGAAACATTCAAGTCTAAGTTTTTTACCTTTTCTTCTAAAATGTTTTCCTTTTGTTTTAAAACTGAGTTTTCCTTTTTAAGTTCGGAAATCTTTTTAAGAGAAGTCTTAAGGCGAAACATAACTCATCAATATATTTAGAGACTTTGACAGGGATTTTATAATCACTTACCTCAAATTCACCGTTGTCGAGTCGATCAGTCGATCCAGTCGAGTCGGTGTGCCATCGGACACGGGTTGGCATATTCCTCATCACTCTCTTCACACTCGTATCGCTCCGGGTCTCTCGCTTTGAGAGCTTTTCGAGACTTCTCAGCTTTTCCTCTTTTCTTTTCGAGAAGAGGACAGTTGGGTCGATGTGTCCCTTCTTTTTACATTCGAAGCAAACTACATCTTTGTTTGGTTCCACATCATCAACAGACTTGGTCTCGCTGTCTCGAAAACTCTGTTTCTTTGGAATGAACCTTCGCCTTTTCTATTCAGTTTTTTGAATTTTCTTATCATGAGGGCGAGCTCCTCATCATCCATATCATCTTCAGAATCTGCATCATCGAATCATCATTTGATTTTAGTGCAATAGATTTCTTACCTCTTGGATCTTCGTCTTCATTAATTCGTTCCACTTCGTAAGGCGAAGAGTTCCAATCGGTTCGTCTACGAGATAATGGCATGATTCTTTGCGTCTCTCTTATTGAAGTTTTTATATGATTCCAATCCTTGGAGAGTCCACGAAGAAGCTTGTTCACCTTCATGGGATCAGAAATTTTTTGTCCTTGGTTCTCTAGACCATTGACAATATACGTAAAACGACTAAACATGTCGGTTATAGATTCTCCTGGTTTCATTTTGAAGGATTCATATTGACCAAGAAGAATGTTAATTCTGGTCTCCTTCACTTGATCTGTCCCTTCATAAGTGATATGTAACCTGTCCCAGACTTCTTTTGCTGTAACACAAGAAGATATTCTGTTATATTCAGTTGGTGACAAAGCACAATATAAAGAATAAATTGCTTTAGCATCGAGTGCTTGTCTCTTGTTTATTTCTTCTTGAGACATTCCGCTGGCTTCAACAGTTTCTTTCCCTCTTTCGAGATTGATGCAGCAGCGGGAGTGATTCCTCTTTCCACAACGTCCCATTCCGGAGGATCCTTTGATCGAAGGAAAGCTTTCATCTTGTTCTTCCGGATGTTGTAATCCTTTCCATCGAAGTAGGGAGGTCTGGTATTGCTTTGCCCCTCCATCAGCCCTGGTGCTAGCATACTAGCCATGGATCTTTTACTCTGAAGTAAAACACTTCAAACAAAGTAAGAACACGAGCTCTGATACCAATTGAAATAGCTAGTACGAGTACCTAGAGGGGGGGTGAATAGGTATACAAAAAATTCTCGAAGCTTGCACGATATTTAAACAATTAGAGGATTTGCAACAGTTAAAAGAAAATTTCAATCGCAAGACTGAGTAAGGGAAAGAGAGAATTGAACGCTCGGTTTATAGTGGTTCGGCTTGATTCAAGCCTACGTCCACTCTTCAGCACTGACAGCCGATTGGCTGGATTCCACTATGATCAAAGAGTTGTTACAGTGTTGATCTTCCTTGATTTCTAGGTGTAGATTATCTACCACACTCACTCAAGGCGTCACAAAGTATAAACACTCTCTGTGTACAATTTCGCTCGGTCTCAACTAACAATCAAGGATCTTGAGACTGCGGAATTTTTCTATCTATCACACACTTAAAACAACTAGACGTCTTCCTTTTATACTCCTTCATGCCATCATAGCCGTTGGCACTTACCAAAGGAATTCCTCCAATTTACCCGTTGGACGGAATCAATCAAGAAGATCATCCGAGTTATTTAAGGAATTTGATGATAGCCCATCAATCTGTTTGCCCATACAATCGGGATCTCGGTTTCCAAGAATAGAATATTCCAAGATTATTTCGTCGACCATCGGATCTTCAATCGATCTTAGATAAGAATTAAAGAATCCGAAATGATTATCCAACCAAAGAATCTATTCCGGAGGATAGGATCGAATCCTTAACCATAAACCTCGACTTTGGATTTCCTTCGTCCTTTGGATTAGAAAGCGTCGGTGAGAATAGACTTAAGTCTTGAGTCCCGAGTCTTAAGTCTTGAGTCTGAGTCTTGAGTCTTGAGTCTTGGGTCTTGAGTCTTGGGAGAACAAAGTCTTCAGACTTTAAACTGACGGTCTCCGAACATCCAGACTTTAGACTGAAAGAAACGTTTTGTCAGCTTCAAAATATTCTGGAAAGATTTCTCCAACACATGGGCACACGGAGGACGTGATCTTAGCGGACTGGGTATTTTCTTGCTGGGACAGAGGTGCAATTCTCGAGGCAAGAGATCCGAAATTGGGGTTGGAGTTTGTGGAAGAAGAGATGGAGTTGGTGCTGACACTCGGGTTGATGTGTTCCCACGCCAATCCGTTGATGAGGCCAAGCATGCGTCAAGTATTGCAGTACTTGGATGGCGATCTTCCGATGCCTGAATCATCGTCCATCGGCATTTCGTCTGCCGGGTCAACAGTTGCTCATCGTGAAGGTTTCGACAATTTGGCGTACTCATCTTCTGTTGCAGAATCGCTTCTCTCAGGTGGGCGATGAGACTCCTGGTTTAGTTTCTGATTTTCTTCCTTACCTCATGGTAAACTGAGATAATGTGCAGATCTAAAATCTGCAGGCTCCGTGAGTCATTCTGGTACTAGTCGGTGTAAGTATCGCCTACTGCACGCTCTTATTTTTACAATGGCGCAAATTAGCTGCTGGAACGGCAGCCTTGTTGGGCTGCTGCTTTCCGGACTTCGTTCGCCGAGTGGTGTTCCTTATTATTCCTCTCTAGACCTAATCGCGCCACATGGAAAAACAACATTTTTTTCTTCCTCCCCCTCTGTTTTTCCTTTACTCCCTCTCAGTTTCTTCTTCTTCGTTCTTTTGGTGGGGAAAGAGGGAGATTGTGTGTGGGGGTGGTGGCCATGGTCTCAAGTTGCAGATCAAGAATGGAGGCGAAGGGGTGAAGGAAGGAAACGACCGTATAGAGAGAAGAAGAAAAGAGAGAGACGTGGGATAGGGGGTAGAATTTTCTAGGTGCACGTGGGCATGTACCCTAATCAGTTTAGTGGTCCCCTGATTTCTAATGTTTTCACATATTCTCTTCGAATTTGACTGGCTTGAAGCAAGTGAACAGTAAACTTTCTCATGGCACGTTATGCTTACGACCCACTTCCTCCCCCTGAAAGCTGAATAGATAGCTTAACATGGTGTCAGAGTCAAGGATGGCAAATGAGAAAATAATAAAAATCGATCCCGAACTTTAATTGAATATGAAATGTTTTTATTGAACTTTTAATTTGTTCAATATAATTAATGAATTTTAGCCAAATACGAAATTTAGTTTCCAAACTTTTGAAACATGTTCACTTTAGTTCTTAGGCTATATGAAAATGTTCAATGTTACTCTTGATCTTAATTAATGAAATATTATATTGAACATTTTCATATAGTTCAATGACTATACTTAATTTACGTGAAAAGTTCAGGGAACTAAAGTGAATAAATTAAAAGTTTAGGGACTATATTACAAATTTGGTCAAAATTTTTGGACTATTTATGTCATTATCTCCGATATAAAATACTAAGAATTAGAGGATGAATGGGCGTTTTTGTTTAGGGTGCATTAACGGACAAGGGAAGGAAAGAGATGGTTTTACCTTCACATGGCCATGGGCTCGGTGGGGCACTGCCGTAGAAGAAGGACCTAATTAGTGGATCTGGTAAAAAAGATTAGCCTTATTGGTTGATTGTACAGAGCCAAACAAGCTCCAACCTCCACAAATTAGTCAACCGGTGACAATATGAAAAAGAAATACCGGTCATCTAAGCTTGCATCTTCAATTCTTTAAGTTATGTTATTATTATTATTATTATTATTATTATTATTATTACCATTTCATATTTATAAATGAAATGGAATAAAAGAAATAAAATCTTTTCTTTTGAAGGTGTAGATGGGGTTGATTCACAAGACACAGATTCCTTATGACCCATGCCCATTCCTAATGCGTGGGGCCATGGTCATTAGTGTGGTGAATGGTTTGGACTTCTCTAGCAAGAGAATTCATCTGCATGGTCAATTAACTAATGCATAGGAAAGGTAAATTGATGGACGACTTCAATTTTACGTATCAAAAGCATGCCATTGCATTTTCTGTATCTCTCAGGGAGTCCCATTATAGACTTTCTTCGTCTGGATGGACTACATGGAGATAATTTGACTTTTATGATGCATTTAGGAAGGTCTTTAAAGTAACTTCAGGTCTCCAATGTACTTTTGGAGTCGAATATTATGTTTGTTATTATTGTTTTTTAAACAAGTTGGACCGAACGCTGCCTTGATAGAGCCTAAAGCTCATGACAAGTGCCTATTTGTCTTAGACTTTCAACAATTCCACACACACTTGCACGCTGCAAGGCGGACAACAGTGACAGTTGCGATATTTTCAGACACATTAACATCGACTTGTGATGGCAATGGGCTGGCAGCGGCACAAGGGCACTTCGGTTGTCTTGGAAAAGGAAGAAGAGAGAAGGAAGAGAGGGGGAAAAAGAAAAATGAAGGAAAGAAACAAAATAAAGAACTTTGGAAAAATTTCAAATAAGAGGCTAAAGTGCATTCATTTTCTTAAATTAGGGCTTGAAATAGACTATTTCAAATGAAGGTCTGAAGTGGATCTTATTTCATATAAGGACTTGACTTTTCGACTGATCAAGGGTATTTTACTTATTTATTTTTATTTTTATTTTTTTTTTTTCCATTTTTCTAGCTTTTCTTTCTTCTTTGATGGTGGCCTGTCCACCATCGGCAATGCCGAAAAGGGCTAGGTGAGGGTCACCATGCCAACAGCCAGCGAGGGATGACCTTGCCTTGGGGGAGGTCGCCCTTGCTAGCAGCTAGCGAGGGTGGCTTCTCTTGCGATCGACAAGGGCTTATAGGCCTTTCCTAGCCCTTATTAATGGCCTATGAGGGTGGCTGAGCTCTCGCTAGCTGCCGCTAGCCCTTGCCAGCCATCGCTAGCCCTTGCCTAAAAGAAAAAAAAGAAAAGTGATAAAGGAAAAGAAAATGATAATAATAATTTGAAATTAAATTGTAATTGGATGAAAACACCATTGATCTATTGATATATTTAGTCGATCAGCGATCGGTGAGGTCAGGATTTTATTTAAAACAATCATGGCCATTTTAGGCTTTTTTTTTTTTTTTGAAACAACCATAGTTATTTAAGATCCTTATTTGATACAATGTTCATTTCGGACCCTTATTTAAGAAATTGAAAACACTTCAAGCTTTTATTTGGAATTTTCCCAAGAACTTATTCTCTTCATTAAATATTGAGCATACGGATTTGTCCTCATTGGTTCACTAATAAAAGAATTAGCTATTTTTTCACAAAGTCACAAGTTCAATTCACGTTATGTGGCAACCTCTTAATAACTCCTACTGCATTGCCTAAGTACGATATATCTTGTGTAGAAAGACTTATTGACTGCTAGTATCTTGGTGTGACCGCGGCGACGGACTCCTAATCTGAGACCTTTGGGCCACAAGTAGTGCAGAGTAACTACACCTCAAAATGAACATTATATAATGGGTGCATAACGCCTAAAAAGGATGGCTAGCTCTGGCCACCTCTCCCAGTCTTTTTATTTATATAACAACAAAGGTAGTGAAATAATGTACAGTTAGAAATGGACAATTAAAGAGGGGATAAATACTTCTTGTTCCTAGTGCATCTAAGATTCCCTAGTCCAAGAAAACGATGGTAACATTAGCCTTTCATTGACCCCATTTTAGAGAGCGTGGCGATAATCTCTACTCATGCGAGAGAGTTGGGACACCATCTATGGTTAATATGTAACTTATCACTTTATATGGTTGTTCCTCGAACTTTTTTAAAAATGCATTACTTATAAATCTTTTTTTTTTTTTTTTGGTTCAAAAGATTAAAGAATAATATAATGCATGTCCACTCATCTCGCTAATAAAATCTTGAAGTACACAAACATGATAATAATATGAATTTTTTTACTTATACCAGGTTTTTTATGATAGAACTTTACTAATCTTAGAAAAGGTGTGGCTGCAATAGTAGTTTATATTATTATCATTCTCGTTGCCCAGCCGAATGACCGACAATAAGATTAACATAAGAAGTTGAATTTCGATCAATTTCGAGGAAGCACTCCTCAGATCTGCTGACTAAAGAAATCTGGAAATTTGTGGAGATAATTTCAAGAATAACCCCATTATATAGCCAAACCGATTAACTATAGATACACAATTAAAAGTCAGCAAATTGGCCACTGTTGACATCTAATTTTGACAAATCCTAAGGGAATAAAAAATAAAAATCGTGTCAGAACAAATAAAAGAAAAAAATGGGGAAAATCAATTTGATTGATTATGCATGAATTGTTAATATTTTGATGAGTATTCAGATTTTGATATTAGAAAATCAAGTGGGTAAATGGTAAGAATTTTTATAAAATGAAAGGAACTGAAGCAAAATTGAGCTAATCGCAAAATCACACCTCAATTTATAGTTATGAATTAATGTAACTGAAAATGAAAATTTGAAAATTGTTGCGAAAAGTGGCTGTCTAGAATCACTATAAAAAGAGCCACATTTTTCGTGACCGAGAGAGCGAAACGAGGGGGACGAAAAAAGAATTCGAGAAAAGAGAAAAAATTCGTGAAAAGATAGAAGAAAAGCTTGGGGAGCGAATTCGTGGAGCAAAAAAATTTTCGTCAAAAGAATTCGTGTAAGAAAGAATTGAGAGAAAAAATTCGTGCAAAAAAAAAGGTCTTCGTATCCGTCTTGGTCAAAGAAAAATCATTTCTCTTTTCTTTCTCTGACAAAAAGGTGAAAAGTCAACAGTGCAGCAGAGTGAGAGAGACAGGTGAGCGACGAAAAAAACTAGCGGCACTGTTCATTTTCTTCGCGAGGCAGCCTCTGCCCGCGCCGGCGCCGCGCCTGCACCGGCCACCCCGCCGGTACCACCTCCGCCAGCCGCTACCTCGTCTCCGCCACCGCGCTTCCGCCACCGCCGCTTCGCCGGTCTCCCCGCGAAGCTCGCCGCGCCGATCTCACTCGCCGACCCTCCCTGTAACCCACCGATCCGGCCACTGCCGCTCCGCCCACGAGCCAGCACCCGACGACGTCCCTCTCTGCCTGTCCCCGACGCTTTCCGGCCCCGACCCGACGTCCGCGCCAGCAGCCCGCGCTGACTCTGCACCTGCAGCACCGAACGCCAGGCGCCCCGATGACCGCGTCTCTGCAACCGTCGTCGCCGCGCTCGCCCCCGCTGTGTCGCTCGCTCCGCCTTTCTCTGCCTGCATCAGCGACGCCGAACGCCCCCGCACTCCGACGACCGTGCCTCCACAGCCGCGTGCACCTGACCCCCGCGCCCCGCTGCGACGCCGGTTTCCCCCTTCGCCGGAGCCCGACGCCACCGCGCCTTGGCACCGCCGCCCGCGACGCCCCTAACCGTCGCCGCCCGCCAGCTCTCGCCGGCGCTCCGACGCCGGCCAGCAACCGCCCGGCCCCGCCCACCATCGCTGTCCCCTTCCCAAGCTCCCCGTAGGTAGTTTAGTTTTATTTTTATTTATTTTATGTTATTTATTTTTGTTTTTTTAAGTTTCGTTATTATTGCTTAAATTAAAATATGGTATGTCAATATTCATTTCAAGAATCTTGTAGGCATTAACCGCAGGGGTTTTATCCAAAATTATTGTAATTATTAATTTGATCCGTAAGACATCGGATTATTTTTTAATTATATTAATTTTTACACATTCGATAGTATTTTAATTGTTAAATTATTATATTATTAATTTAATCCATAAGACTTCAGAATAGTTTTTAAATTATTTTGAACCTTTTGTCGTGATTTTTAGGATTAGAGTAATCGTTAATTTGACCTGTGAGACAACGTGTTATTTTTTGATTATTTTAATCATTTATTTATTGAATATCTTAATTATTTAGATATAATGTTTATTTGATAATTGCTTGTCTTGAAAAATAAAAAAGGTAAAAAAAATGAAAATCAAAAATCAAATCTTGCATCGGAGTGTTTTGGTTTAGTAAATTAAGACTATATTTTTAAGGTTGCATTTTTAGATAATTTTTTAAATAGATTAGGGTCGGATCAAAATAACCTTTTAAAATAGGGTCTTAGATAAAGTTTACATATTTTAATAATCCCTTTAAAAAAATAGTTTTCTAAGATAGAATAGGGTTTAAGTCAAATTAACCCCTAAAACATATTAGAAAATTATTTATTTTAGATGGTTTAATCGGGGTTTTTATTAATTCCGAATTTCAATAAAAAAATATAAAAATATCAGGTGCATGGCAATTAGTTTGCATGTTAGGATCATTTAATTAGAAATAGTTTGTTAGTAAAATTAGGTCATATAGTTAAAGTGAATTTTTTAAACTTCAAGATAAAAGAAAATCCAAAAAAATTGTTTGCTTTATGTTTATTTATTTTGATGCAATTTGTTTGATTCATTGAGTGTTTAATAAATTGAGTACCCGTGTGATCACCATATTATATTATAGTAATTTATGTTAAAATAAATCCAACGCGTCTGCAAAAATGTTTTTGAAAATAAAAAAAAAAATAGTATTGAAAGGGCATTAGAGAAGTTTAGTGTAACCAAGTTTCTGTACCAAAAGTCTTTGGTTCGTAGGAGTAAAATAATTCTTCTATTATTTTATTTAGGTGTTTAATTAACTTACAATAAACTGGTGTTTAATCGACTTACCATAAACTGATTAGTGGCGACTCATAGATAAAATATTTGAACTAAGTCGCAAATTGGTATGGGTTTAGGAGAGTCCAAGCTAAGTTTAAAACTTAGTAATCAATTAGTCTAAACTTTAGGTGGTGACCCGAAATTTAGGTCGCGACAACCACTTTTCAAAGGATCGCCGCAAGATTTTTTTTTATTTTCACTATCACAAGAAGGAATCGAGACACCACTCTCGTGAACGGAATATGCAATGGAGCATTTGCCATCTAGTTCATACAATTACAACGTCAGCCATGTTCTTGGTTGTTTATATGATTAGACGATAGATTTGGATTTCGATAGGTACTGCCGGTCCACGGAGAATGACGACAATTGTTACGGTCATGCAACATGTAATGGGGTGCTTTCTCAT
Source organism: Eucalyptus victrix (assembly GCA_016097545.1). NCBI lineage: Eukaryota > Viridiplantae > Streptophyta > Magnoliopsida > Myrtales > Myrtaceae > Eucalyptus > Eucalyptus victrix. The sequence goes on from CM027842.1 coordinate 14,802,218, forward strand.
TCAAATTGCTATGCATGCTTGGAAGCATTTTGGAGAGGATAATTATGGGCTGTCCATACAACATCGAGGCTCAAGTTCAATTAAGGAATTGCAAAATCTGATACAAACATTATTCATTCACTGAATAGCTATTGATACTTCTTTGTAAAGAGCTATGTTCTTTGTAAAGAGCTATGTGTTCTCCTCTGAAATAAGAGAAAACGGACTCTCCTCCTACCAAATTATTCATCCTTCCATGTATATTGCTGTCTCCCCCTTTGAAAAAGCGATAAGTATTTATCCTCACAAACTGATCATTGCAAATTTGGATTTTTTTCTCTCTTGGAGTTCCAAATCTTCATATAGTCTTTACTCCCACAAAAGGGCATTTCAAATCCCCTGTCGTGAATGAAATTATATTGGTATAGCTCCAAATCCTACCTCGATTAGGAAATGTGCCATGAAGAGATTCATGGGGTGAGATCCTCCTCTAAATGGTCATCTTATTGAATGTTCACACTCGAATACTCCATTTAGTGGACTGGATCGATTGAATAGGGCCAAGCCATTACAGTGCCAAGCAGCGAAACTCTCATGAGGAATCAAGTGTTGCTTAGGCTTAGTTAGTTGATGCCTTGAATGGAAAATCCACTATCCTAAAGTCCAAGCAATTTCATGGATACTTCCTCCAAATGTTTGGACGGGCCTTGTTTTTCAATTTATTGACTTTGTATGTCTTAGTCTAATTTCTGAAACTTCAAGTGCTCCACAATTTAATCTCTATGAAATTTGTGGTGAAAAGTACCATTGACAGGTCAAACTTATCCGAAAGAAGTATGAGTTTTCTTCCCATTGAGTCCAAATTATCCCCACATTAGGTTCTTCCTAGAGGATCATTGAGGGTGTTCCCATGCTATCCTAAGAAGGAAAAAAAGAAGTAGGTAAGCATCATGAGGGAAAAAGAAGTATTTGATCCCCAAAAACAAAAACTGAGCTTACTCATTCATAAGTTTCCTCGTGTCTTTTTCATGTTTGCTCCTCCGCTTTTCTGCAGATTTTGCTATTTTTAGCTTTCTACCAACAATTCCTTGTTAGTTGACCGAGTGCTCATTACTGAAGCAGGATCTTTAAAGCATCTTCTATTGTATCTTGATTTAGGTTTTTTCCGCACCATATTTTGATCTACCTCTTCTTCGAACTAGAATTCTTGGCAAAACCCTCGACTCCTTGAATACAACGGGATCTCGATCTAATGAACCGTAAATTCTCGCTCTATTCATTTACTAAATGACTCAATAAGATTAGTAATAAACCAACTATCAAGTCCACATGAATCTAATTTATTTAAACATCCGATCTAATCTCATGTTTGATGTCCTGCGTGAGAAACGATTGTGGGGTCTTATAAACTTATGATATCGAGCAACTTAAAGTAAAAAACATTTCGAATCCCCATAATAAATGTTGTGTCGGGTCACATATTCTCTGCCACGCAACTGTCTTTAGCTGAGAGAAAGCAGACATCTCAACATCTCAAAGAGTCATGGCGATTGCAAAAGCAGTTCCCTCGTTTCTTTTCGTGGGAAAGCTACAAAACATCTTTCGCAGATGACAACAACGTTAATGACTTATAATCAACACGAATGTTGCGTTGGGTCACATATTCTCTGCCACGCAACTGTCTTTAGCTGAGAGAAAGTAGACATCTCAACATCTCAAAGAGTCATGGCGATTGCAAAAGCAGTTCCCTCGTTTCTTTTCGTGGGAAAGCTACAAAACAGCTTTCGCAGATGACAACAACGTTAATGACTTATAATCCACGCGAAGGAACGACTTTGGGTCTTTCGAAATGATTGATTGTCGATCCACAGTTCCTTAATAGAAATAGTTGGACAAAGTAATGATAGGAATGTGTAAAAGAAAGTGACAGCAAACAAGTAAAAGGGAAAAAAAAGGAATTTTTATTATTATTTATTGTAGTACAAAGGAAAAGGGAGGAGCTGGCTTACCTTTGTTGGTCTGTTGCGCTCCCCCCCTTCCTAATCAGTTTAGCGGTGCTTTGATTTCTGATGTTTTTACATATTTTTGTCGAATTTGGTTGGCTTGAAGAAAGTGAACAATAACTTTCTCATGGGACAATATGCTTATGACCCACTTCCTCCCCCGGAAAGCAAAATAGATAGATTTTCGTCGAATTTGGTTGGCTCAAAGAAAGTGAACAATAACTTTTACATGGGACAATATGCTTATGACCCACTTCCTCCCCCGGAATGCTAAATAGATAGATTTTCGTCGAATTTGGTTGGCTCGAAGAAAGTGAACAATAACTTTCTCATGGGACAATATGCTTATGACCCACTTCCTCCCCCGGAAAGCTAAATAGATAGATTAACATGGCCTCAAAGTCAAGAATGGCATGTAGCAGACGTCTTGGCAATTTAAAATTAAAAAACTGAACTTGCAACATAATTGAGAAATTGATACAAATGATCCCTACACTTTGGTCTAATGTGCATTATGCTCTTTGAATGTTTAATTTGTTCAATATGATCCTTGAAATTTAGCTCAATACATAATGTAGTTCCCAAAATTTTAATTTGTTCAATATATTTCCTGAACTATTGGTATATGAAAATGTTTAATATTTTCTTTGGTCTTGAAATAGTGAATTGGCCACATTAAATATTTTCATATAGTTCAGGGACTACATTTAACTTGTATGAAAAGTTCGTGAATCAAATTGAATAAATTAAAAGCTTACAAACCACACGATATTACACATTATTTAAAATTTATGGACTATTTATGTCATTAAATTTGATATAAACTATCAAGAATTGGAAGATGAATGCGCGTTTTGGTTTAGGGTTTATTAAAGGACAAAGGTAGTAAAGTTTCTTAATAAAATTTAGGGGTGGGCGCCTGGATGGTTTTGCCTTCCCAGGGCAATGGGGCCGCGGGGCACTACCATAGAATTAATTGTTTCACTCAAACACCACTACTACCATGATGGCTGATTGACATTTTTCTTTATTTTTTTATTTTTTATGAAAAAGAAGAAGGACCTAATGAGTGCATTTGGTAAAAAAAGAATAGCCTTATTTGTTGATTGTACAATGCGAAACAAGCTCCAACGTTAACAAATTAGTCACTGGAGGACAATATGAAAGTGGAATACCGGTTTTTCCAAGCTTGCATCTTCAATTAAAAGCAAAGTCTGTAAGGAGAAGAAACTGTTTTTGAGTTATTTCATATTTATAAGTGAAATGGACTAAGAGATAAAATTTTATGTTTTTTTTTTTTTTTTTTTTTTTTTTTTTTTTGCTAAAGGTGTAGATGGGATTTGATTTATGGGCAGATTCCCCGTGACTTGTGCCCATCCTGATAAGTAGGGCCGATGTGATTAATACAGTGAATGGTTTCGACTTCTCTGGCAAGAAAATATTCATGTGCACAATGAACTAACACATGCATGTAGGAATGGTAGATTGATAGGATCAAAGGATCAAAAGCATGTCACGAGTGGCATGATCAACTTTTGGTTTTGCTCATTGGAAGAAAATGGAGGGGCTTTTGATTTTAACCTGCCCATGTTCCTTCAATCTCTCTCACCAGACCTAATTTTGACAAAAAAAGTCATTCTCCGACTCGGATTTGTTTATTCAGAATGTTGGTATTTGCGGAAACGTGTGTTTGATGTGTGTGCAAGTGTGTTTTGTGTGTGAACTATAAAGAGAGCAAAAGAACTATGAACAATGTGGGTAAGAAATAGTTGGACAAAGTAATAATAGGAATGTGTAAAAGAGAGTGACAGCAAACAAGTAAACGGGAAAAAAAAAGAACTTTTATTATTATTTATTGTAGTACAAAGGAAAAGGGAGGAGCTGGCTTACCTTTGTTGGTCTGTTACGCTCCCCCCTTCCTAATCATCTTAGTGGTCGTCTGATTTCTGATGTTTTTGCATATTCTCGTCGAATTTGGTTGGCTTGAAGAAAGTGAACAGTAACTTTCTCATGGGACAATATGCTTATGACCCACTTCCTCCCCCGGAAAGCTAAATAGATAGATTAACATGGCCTCAAAGTCAAGAATGGCATGCGGCAGCCGTCTTGGCAATTTAAAATTAAAAAACCGAACTGGCGACATAAATGAGAAATTGATACAAATGATCCCTACACTTTGGTCTAATGTGCATTATGGTATTTGAATGTTTAATTTAGTCAATATGATCCTTGAAATTTAGCTCAATACATAATGTAGTTCCCAAAATTTTAATTTGTGCAATATATTTCTTGAACTATTGGTATATGAAAATGTTCAATATTTTCTTTGATCTTGAAATAGTGAATGGGCCACATTAAATATTTTCATATAGTTCAGGGACTACATTTAACTTGTATGAAAAGTTCGTGAATCAAATTGAATAAATTAAAAGTTTACGAACCACACTATATTACACATTATTTAAAATTTATGGACTATTTATGTCATTAAATTTGATATAAACTATCAAGAATTAGAAGATGAATGCGCGTTTTGGTTTAGGGTTTATTAAAGGACAAAGGTATTAAAGTTTCTTAATAAAATTTAGGGGTGGGCGCCTGGATGGTTTTGCCTTCCCAGGGCAATGGGGCCGCGGGGCACTGCCATGGAATTAATTGTTTCACTCAAAAACCACTACTACCATGATGGCTGATTGACATTTTTCTTTATTTTTTATTTTTTATGAAAAAGAAGAAGGTCCTAATGAGTGCATTTGGTAAAAAAGAATAGCCTTATTTGTTGATTGTACAATGCGAAACAAGCTCCAACATTAACAAACTAGTCACTGGAGGACAATATGAAAGTGGAATACCGGTTTTTCCAAGCTTGCATCTTCAATTAAAAGCAAAGTCTGTAAGGAGAAGAAACTGTTTTTGAGTTATTTCATATTTATAAGTGAAATGGACTAAAAGATAAAATTTTATGTTTCTTTTTTTTTTTTTTTTGCTAAGGGTGTAGATGGGATTTGATTTATAGGCAGATTCCCTGTGACTCGTGCCCATCCCTGATAAGTAGGGCCGATGTGATTAGTACTGTGAATGGTTTCGACTTCTCTGGCAAGAAAATATTCATCTGCACAATGAACTAACACGTGCATGTAGGAATGGTAGATTGATGGGATCAAAGGATCAAAAGCATGTCGTGAGTGGCACGATCAACTTTTGGTTTTGCTCATCGGAAGAAAATGGAGGGGCTTTTGATTTTAACCCGCCCATGTTCCTTCAATCTCTCTCACCAGACCTAATTTTGACAAAAAAGTCATTCTCCGACTTGGATTTGTTTAAAAAAAGGTGTTAGTATTTGCGGAAACGTGTGTTTGATGTGTGTGCAAGTGTGTTTGTGTGTGAACTATAAAGAGAGCAAAAGAACTATGAACAATGTGGGTAAGAAATAGTTGGACAACAAGTAAACGGGAAAAAAAAAGAACTTTTATTATTATTTATTGTAGTACAAAGGAAAAGGGAGGAGCTGGCTTACCTTTGTTGGTCTGTTACGCTCCCCCCTTCCTAATCATCTTAGTGGTCGTCTGATTTATGATGTTTTTGCATATTCTCGTCAAATTTGGTTGGCTTGAAGAAATTGAACAGTAACTTTCTCATGGGACAATATGCTTATGACCCACTTCCTCCCCCGGAAAGCTAAATAGATAGATTAACATGGCCTCAAAGTCAAGAATGGCATGCGGCAGCCGTCTTGGCAATTTAAAATTAAAAAACCGAATGGCGACATAAATGAGAAATTGATACAAATGATCCCTACACTTTGGTCTAATGTGCATTATGGTATTTGAATGTTTAATTTAGTCATTATGATCCTTGAAATTTAGCTCAATACATAATGTAGTTCCCAAAATTTTAATTTGTGCAATATATTTCTTGAACTATTGGTATATGAAAATGTTCAATATTTTCTTTGATCTTGAAATAGTGAATGGGCCACATTAAATATTTTCATATAGTTCGGGGACTACATTTAACTTGTATGAAAAGTTCGTGAATCAAATTGAATAAATTAAAAGTTTACGAGCCACACTATATTACACATTATTTAAAATTTATGGACTATTTATGTCATTAAATTTGATATAAACTATCAAGAATTAGAAGATGAATGCGCGTTTTGGTTTAGGGTTTATTAAAGGACAAAGGTATTAAAGTTTCTTAATAAAATTTAGGGGTGGGCGCCTGGATGGTTTTGCCTTCCCAGGGCAATGGGGCCGCGGGGCACTGCCATGGAATACCTGTTTTTCCAAGCTTGCATCTTCAATTAAAAGCAAAGACTGTAAAGAGAAGAAACTGTATTTTAGTTATTTCATATTTATAAGTGAAATGGACTAAAAGATAAAATTTTATGTTTTTTTTTTCTTTTTTTTGCTAAAGGTGTAGATGGGATTTGATTTACGGGATAGATTCCCGGTGACTTGTGCCCATCCGTAATAAGTAGGGCCGATGTGATCAGTATGGTGAATGGTTTCGACTTCTCTGGCAAGAAAATTCATCTGCACAATGAACTAACTGGTGCATGTAGGAAAGGTAGATTGATGGACATACTTCAATTCTTGGGATGAAAGGATCAAAAGCATGTCACGAGTGGCATGATCAACTTTTGGTTTTCTCTCATCGGAAGAAAATGGAGGGGCTTTTGATTTTAACCCACCCATGTTCCTTCAATCTCTGTCATTCGCCAACTCAGATTTGTTTATTCAAAGTGTTGGTATTTGTGGAAACGTGTGTTTCATGTGTGTACAAGTGTGTTTTGTGTGTGAACTATAAAGAGAGCAAAATAACTAAGAATAACGTGGGTAAGAAACAGTTGGACAAAGTAATAATAGGAATGTGTAAAAGAGAGTGACAGCAAACAAGTAAAAGGGAAAAAAAGAACTTTTATTATTATTTATTGTAGTACAAAGGAAAAGGGAGGAGCTTGCTTACCTTTGTTGGTCTGTTGCGCTGCTCCCTTCTTATTTATAAGGGTGCTTCACCGACTCATGGCCATCATTTTTGACTTCTTGTAGTTTCTTTAACAATTTCTTTTTTATTGAACAATAGATTTTTTAAGACAAATATTTCTACCATTTGCAGATATAATTTTTTGGACTCTTTAAGGATTTTTCTTGAATTTTCTAGCTCAAATCTATCTTGAAATTTCTAGAAATTGGATCAGTAATTTAATACAGTCATCGTTATTGAAAATTCCTAATTGACTTATGAAAGGGACTGTCGCATTCGTCCATTGAAAAAGTCCAGGACATTAAACAATCGTCTCATGTAGAGCAGACATTTTTGAAACTGGCGACATTCGTTTGATGCCGTCAGATGAAGATTCTTTTGGATTCTTCATAGCCTTGGTAATCCGCATCATTCTTCACCTAATTGCTAAGTGGACTTTGAGTTGGATCCATGTCCGTCGAGATTCTTTTTCTGGTCTCTCTGCTAGCTGTTTTGACTTACGCTCAAGAGACCCGTTTCGTGTACAACGGTTTCGGATCGGCCAATCTGAGCCTCGACGGGATCGCCGGGATCACCTCCAATGGCCTCCTGAAGCTGAACAACGACACCACCCAGGAGCAGCAGGGCCAGGCCTTCCATCCCTACCCGGTCCAGTTCAAGAACTTGCCGAACGGCACCGTCAAATCCTTCTCCACCACGTTCGTCTTCGCGGTTCGACCTCCGTATGCGAGAGTGAGAGTCAACGGCTTTGCCTTTGTTGTCGCACCCCAGAGAGGCCTCCCCGGGTCCCTGCCGGGCCGATATCTGGGCATGTTCAATGAAACCAACAATGGCAAGTCTAGCAATCATGTGTTCGGGGTAGAACTCGACACGATCCTCAGCTCCGAGTTTCAGGACATTAACGATAATCACATCGGGATCGACTTGAACGGGCTGACGTCAGAAAAGGCAGCTCCGGCGGGGTATTATCAAGATAATGGGGAGTTCAACAACTTGTCCATAATCAGCGGTCAAGAAATGCAAGTTTGGGTGGACTATGATGGTTCGGACAAACTGATCAATGTCACATTGGCTCCGATCCATGTGCAAAAACCGAAGACTCCCCTTCTGTCTCTTCGACGGGATCTCTCACCAATCATCAACGAGAACATGTATGTGGGCTTCTCAGCATCGGCTGGTTCGCTCGTAACTTCTTACTATGTGCTGGGTTGGAGCTTCAGTGTGAATAAAGAGGCTCAGGCACTTGACCTGCCCCAACTTCCTAAGCTTCCTCAGATCGGTAAGGAGACATCGAAAGTAATGACTATCGGTTTGCCACTGATGGTTCTTTTCGTTGTATCGGTGCTGATCTTGGGCGCAGTTTACGTGATAAGAAGGAAAAGGAAATTGGCCGAGGTTCTTGAAGATTGGGAGAGGGACTACGGCCCGCACCGGTTCAAGTACAAAGATCTTTACATTGCGACAAAAGGATTCCATGACCAAGAGTTATTAGGGGTCGGGGGGTTCGGCCGGGTCTATAGAGGAATCTTACCCACATCAAATATAGAGATTGCGGTGAAGATGGTGTCCCATGAATCGAGACAAGGCATAAGAGAATTTGTAGCGGAGATCATCAGCATCGGTAGGCTCCGTCACCGCAACCTAGTGGCGCTCCTTGGTTACTGCCGCCGGAAAGGGGAGTTGCTCTTGGTTTATGACTACATGCCCAATGGGAGCCTCGACAAGTACCTCTATAACCAACCGAAGGTCACCCTCAATTGGATGAAAAGATTCAGGGTGATCAAAGGAGTGGCATCTGGGCTGCTTTATCTGCATGAAGGGTGGGAGCAAGTGGTGATCCACAGGGATATAAAGGCGAGTAACATCTTGCTAGACGCTGAATTTAATGGAAGACTCGGAGATTTTGGGCTTGCGAAACTATACGACCATGGAACCGACCCTCAAACGACTCATGTCGTGGGAACGTTCGGTTATCTGGCCCCCGAGCAAATGCGTACTGGCAAGGCCACTACGAGCACCGACGTGTTTGCTTTCGGAGTGTTTTTGCTCGAGGTCACCTGCGGGAGAAAGCCAATAAAGCAAGGGGACACGGAGGACGTGATTTTAGTGGACTGGGTATTATCTTGCTGGGACAGAGGCGACATTCTTGAGGCAAGTGATCCGAAATTGAGGGCGGAGTTCGTGGAAGAGGAAGTGGAGTTGGTGCTGAAACTTGGGTTGATGTGTTCCCACCCCAATCCGTCGATAAGGCCAAGCATGCGTCAAGTATTGCAGTACTTGGAGGGCGATCTTCCGATGCCAGAACTGTCGTCCACCAGCATTTCCTCCAGCGGTTTAACATTTACTCATCGCGAAGGTTTGGATGAATTGGCCATGTCTTATCCGTCCTCCACAAGCAAGGCATTTTCGCACTTGTCTTCTGTCACAGAATCGCTCACCTCAGTTGGTCGATGAGTCTCCGGTTTAATTTCGTATTTTATTCCATCCTCCTTATATGGATTTTCTGGGTGCATGTCGGAACCATATTTTGGGTTATAATCAAAGCATAGTGTAGGTGCATGTTTCCTTATTAGTTCAGTGATGGCATGAGTTCTGATATTTTACATATTCTCTTCGCCAGTCATGGACGCAATGTACTTCGCGGCCCTTCAAATATGACTGGCTTGAAGCAAATTGAACAATAAACTTCTCGTGGCACATTATGCATATGATGAGATCTTAGCCATTCAATCCAGTACGTTAGGAAAATGACAGATTTCTTAGGAGAGCTTTAAGTCAATCCTACCCGGTCCCCTAGCCTAAAATTCGGTATGAGCAAAGCAGTCTGCTCCACTCACCCCTACTTCTGAGTTCTAACCCGGTAGAGGAGAACCCCTCAACATTATCATCTTCATACCTTTCGAAAGCAGCTTTCTTACTCGCTAAGGGGATAAGATAAGAATGCCTTTAAAATGTTCCAGCAATCTCAGCTAAAAAGCTCTTGCTTCAAGAATGGCTTGAGCTCGCAAGAGGTATGGGACTCCACTGTCAAGGAGAGTCCGGCGGGACTAACTCGAGTGAAACGTTTGGGAGGGGTTTGATCCTTCCTTAGGCCGATCGGAGAAAGTAGTTATTTTGATTCAGAGAGCTCAGCTAGAAAACATGGTCTTCATATTTTGTGCAATAGTCCTAGCCAGGGATAACGCGTGCGTAAGCTCTTTCTGTATGAGTTGGACAGAAGCAATCTGCCTAAGACGGAAGGAACATGAGTTCTTTTTTTCTCTTAAACACTTCCTCCCCTGAAAACTGAATACATAGATTTAGGGATATCAACGGTTCAGTTTGATTTGGCCTGAACCATTTGGATGTGTGCTTGCTCTGAACCTAAACAAGATATGAACTGGATATGACCCGAACCGAAAAGTGCAATTCGGTTTGGTTTTCCTCGTGTATATATATATATATATATATATATATATATATATATATATATATATATATATATATATATATATATATTTTGCGCTTCTCCTTCCCTTCTCACCCTCCCCTTTCCGATCCGGCCTGGTGACAAGGCCACGCTGTTGCTGAGCTCACCGTCGCCCCCCTGCAGAAGCAAAGCTTCCTCGAGTAAAAGGAGGAAGTGGTGGCTGAGAAGTCCGATGCAGCAGGGTAGTCGGAGGGGATGGCGGAGAAGAAGTCAAGGGTCGAGCAGAAGCTCCCGAATGAGGGGGCCGGCGACAAGAAGTGGGCGAAGAGGAGCGTTGAGACATACAAGATCTACATCTTCAAGATGCTGAAGCCGGTCCACCAGGACATTGGCTTCTCGAGTAAGGCCATGGGCATCATGAATAGCTTCATCTTCAATACGCTGGCCCAGGAATCGTTGTGGCTCATGCGCTACAACCAAAAGCCGACCATCACCTCATGGGAGATCTAGACGGCCGTCCAGCTTGTGCTTCCCGGCTTGACAAGCTTGTTGTGGCGGACAGCACCATGGCGACGACCTAGTTCACCGGCTCTTAGGGCTCTTTTATTCTAGGCGATCATCATCATCATCATTATCATCATTCTTATTAGAATGTCATATTTATAAATGAAATGGAATAAAATAATTTTTTTAAAAAAATCTTTTTCTGAAGGTGTACATGAGGCTAATTCACAGGACACAAATTCCCTACAACCTGTGCACATCCCTAATGAGTAGGGCTGTGGTGATCAATGCGATGAATGGTTTTGACTTCTTTAGCAAGAGAATTTATTTACACGGTGAACTAACTAGTGTATAGGAAAGGTAAATGGATGGACAACTTCAATTCTTAGTATCAAAAGCATGCCATCACATTTTCTGTATCTCTCAGGGAGTCCCATTTGTGTGGAAAGATTGCATGGAGATAATTCAACTTTTATGACGCGTTTGTGAGTCTTTAAAGCAACTTCGTGTCTTCAATGTTACTTTTGCAGTTGAATATTAGGTTTGGTAAAAAATTTTCTTTATTCTTTTTAAAACGATTTGGATTGAATGCTGCCTTAATAGAGCCCAAAGCTCATGGCAAGTGCCTATTTGTCTTAGACTTTCAACAATTCCACACACACACACTTGCAAGTTGCAAGGTGGACAGTGGTGGTAGTTGCGATATTTTCAGACACATTGGCATCGACTTGTGATGCCAATGGGCTAGCAACGGCGCACACGGGCACTTCGATTGTCTTGGAAAAGGAAGAAGAGAGAAGGAAAAGAGGGGAAAAAAAAGAAAAAAAGAAAAAATAAGGAAAGAAACAAAGTAAAAAGAAAAGAACTTTGAAAAAATTTCAATTAAGAAGCTAAAGTGCATTCATTTTCTCAAATTAGGGCTTGAAATAGACTCTATTTCAAATAAAGGTCTGAAGTGAATCTTATTTCATATAAAGCTTAACTTTTTGACTGGTCAATGGCATTTTTTTTTGGTAAGATGGTTAATGGCATTTTAATAATTTATTTTTTTATTTTTTATTTTTCCATTTTTCTAACTTTTCTTTCTTCTTTGACAGTGGCCCGTCGACCATTAGCAATGTCGAAAAGGGCTAGGTGAGGGTTGCCTGCTAACAATTGGCAAGGGATGGCCTTGCCTTAGGGGAGGTTACCATTGCCCTGGGTGAGGCCGCCCTTTCTAGTAGCTAGCGAGGGTGGCCTCTCCTGCGATCGATGAGGGTTTATAGGCCTTTGCTAGCCCTTATTAGTGGCAGGCGAGGGTGGCTAAGCCCTCGCTAGCTGTTGCTAGCCCTCGCTTGAAAGGAAAAAAAAAAGTGAAAAAGGAAAAGAAAAGGATAATAATAATTTGAAATTAAATTGTAATTGGATGAAAACACCCTTGATCTATTGAAATATTTAGTCAACTGGCGACCGATGAGGTTAGGACTTTATTTGAAACAATCATGGCCATTTTAGAATTTTATTTGAAACAACCACAATTATTTCAGACCCTTATTTGATACAAGATTTATTTCGGATGCTTATTTAAGAAAATGAAAACGCTTCAAGCTTTTATTTGGAATTTTCCCAAGAACTTATTCTCTTCATTAAATATTGAGCATACGGATTTGTCCTCATTGGTTTAATAATCAAAGAATTAGCTATTATTTTTTTTTTCACAAAGTCACAAGTTCAATTCATGTTACGAGGCAACCTCTTAATAATTCCTACTGCATTGCCTAAGTATGACATATCTTGTGTGGAAAGACTTATTGACTACTAATGTCTTGGTGATTTTGACCGATTTTTGAACATGGTGAGGATTTTTTTAACAAAATTTGGAAAGAAATTGGAATTAGACTTGAAGTTAGGACTTTTTTAGGAGATTAGACTATTATAATCCTAATCTAAGATCTTTGGGCCTACAATTGAATTTCAATTGTAGTGTGGAGTAACTACACCTCAAAATGAACATTAGATAATGGGTGCATAACTCCTAAAAAACGATGGCTAGCTCTGACCACCTCTCCCAGTCTATTTATTTATATAACAACAAAGGTAGTGAGATAATGTACAGTTAGAAATGGATAATTAAAGAGGGGATAAATACTTGTCGTTCCTAGTGCATCTAAGATTCCCTAGTCCAAGAAAATGACGGTAACAATAGCCTTTCACTGACCCCATTTTAGAGAGCGTGGCGATAATCTCTACTCATGCGAGAGAGTTGGGGACACCATCTACGTTTGATAGGTAACTTATCACTTTATATGGTTGTTCCTCGAACTTTTTTAAAAATGCATTACATATAATTTTGTTTTTTGTTCAAAAGACTAAAGAATAATATGCTCAATGCATGTCCCCTCATCTCGCTAATAAAATCTTGAAGTACACAAACATGATAATAATATGAATTTTTTACTTATACTAGTTTTTATTATTATTATTATTATTATTATTATTATTATTATTATTTTCTTATGATAGAACTTTACTAATCTTAGAAAGGTTTGGCTGCAATAGTAGTTTATATTATTATCATTCTCATTGCCCAGCCGAATGACCGACAATAAGATTAGCATAAGAAGTTGAACTTCGATCAATTTCGAGGAAGCACTCCTCGGATCTGCTGACTAAAGTAATCTGGAAATTTGTGGAGATAATTTAAAGAACAACCCCATTATATAGCCAAGCTGATTGGCTATAGATACACAATTAAAAGTCAGCAAATTGGCCACTTTTCAAAGGATCGCAGCGAGATTTTTTCTATCTTCACTGTAACGAGAAGGAATCGAGACACCACTCCCGTGAACAAAATACGCAATGAAGCAACATATTCATCATCTAGTTCATACAAGTCCAATGTTAGCCATGCTCTTGGGTGTTTATATGATTAGACGACAGATTTGGATTTTGATAGGTACTGCCGGTCCACGGAGAATGACGACAATTGTTATGGTCATGCAACATGTAATGGGGTGCTTTCTCATTCAGACTGCTTTGCATGCTTGGAAGCATTTTGGAGAAGGATAATTACGGACTGTCCATACAGCATCGAGGCTCAAATTCAATTAAGGAATTGCAAAATCTGATACAAACATTATTCATTCACTAAATAGCTATTTATACTTCTTTGTAAAGAGCTATGTCTTCTCTAAAATAAGTGAAAACGGACTATCCTCCTACCAAATTATTCATCCTCCCATGTGGATTGCTGTGTCTTCCCCTTTGAAAGAAGCGATAAGTATTTATCCTCGCAAATTGGTCATTGCAAATTTGGATTTTTTTCTCTCTTCGAGTTCCAAATCTTTATATATTCTTTAGTCCCACATAAGGGAATTTCAAATCGCCTGTCGTGAATGAAATTATATTGGTATAGCTCCAAATCCTACTTCGATTAGGAAATGTGCCATGAAGAGATTCATGGGGTGAGATCCTCCTCTAAATGGTCATCTTATTGAATGATCACACTCGAATACTTCATTTAGTGGACTGGATCGATTGAATAGGGCCAAACCATTACAGTGCCAAGCAGCGATGCCTTGAATGGAATATCCACTATCCTAAAGTCCAAGTAATTTCATGGAGACTTCCTCCAAATGTTTGGACGGGCCTTGTTTTTCAATTTATTGACTTTGTATGTCTTTGTCCAATTTCTGAAACTTCAAGTGCTCCACAATTTAATCTCCATGAAATTTGTGGTGAAAAGTACCATTGATAGGTCAAACTTATCCGAAAGAAGTACGAGTTTTCTTCTTGTTGAGTCCATCCAATTTAAGTTAAGGCGTTTATCTTAACTTCAGTACTTCATCACAAAAAAGATGGTGCTCCGGTCGCTCATTGCTGCATGGCCATCTACAAACCTGAATGCCGAGCCTTCAACTGTCTCACCATTTGGCCTTTACTCTTACTTTTAGCTTTTATTTGCTATTAAATATATTAAATCTCTAAAAATTTACGTAAGGTCATTTTAAGACCATATCAATTTTTTTCTATAGTTTTTCGAAATTGATTTTTTAAAGTTATTTATTGGAAAAATGAAACAAGTTGTCTATAAATTTTGGCCAAATACGCAATGTGATACATGATCATTTAATTTGTATAATGTAATTTCTTTTTGATACATGTTCATTTTAGTCAATAGACTATATAAAAATGTTCATTATTGTCCCGCATCTTAAATTAATGGAAATATTATATTAAATATTTTTATATGATTTGGGAACTATATTAAACATGTACCAATAGTTAATGAGTCACATTGAACAAATCAAAATTTCATAGACCACATTGATCATTAGGCTAAAGTTCAAAAATTATATTGCAGTTTTGGTCAAAATTTATGGATTATTTGTATTATTTTTTCTTATTTAAATAGTAGGACTGGGTTCCTTTATGAAAGTTCTTTTATTATACCTTTTCAAAAACGGTGTTAAACGGTCATGGCCCTTCTTTTCTTTTCTCTTTTTTTTTTTTTTTTTTGGTAAAGGTAAGATATATATTAAGAAAAGCCAAATGTACAAAAGATCTCGACACCAATAACTTGCACTCCAAATGTAGTAACAAAAGAAGTGGAAGGGTGACGAGATACAAAAGCCGCAGAGGCGGCACAACTACAACAACAAGGCCAAACTAAGCACGGCTAGGTCGACCAGCTAACAAGCAGAGACAAAAGCAAAAGAGGAGGCCATCGTCTGATCAAGGACCTACGGGTCCCCATTGAAAATAATCGGGTCTAGACTCCAACTTCTCTGCATCCTTCTATTTCTAAAATTGTCTTCGACGTTCCTGAAGGTGATAGCCTTGTCCCGAACCACTTTAAAGAGGTGGTTCTTAATGGCCGGAATAGAGAGAGGCTGGTCTCTGAAGATGATGTCATTCCTATTTTTCCAAATGATATGACACAACGCGCCAAATGAAAATCGGGCTATGCATTTATAGAATTCTCTCCCCATCAAATAGGTAGTTGCCCATCTGAAATTCTCCCCCAACCTCGTTGCGCCAGGTAAATTGCATTTGGACGCCCAAAAGAAAGCAACGCTAGCCGTGACACATCAGTCAAAAAACAAGTGGTCAAGAGAGTCAGGCACATTCTTGCAAAACGCACAGGCAGCATTTCCAATAATACCATAGGCCAAAAGGAGGTCCTGGGTTGGAAGCCTACGTTTGGCCATGAGCCAAAGATTGAGTTGATATCGAGGCACTATGGCGTTGTCCCATACAAAGGAGTACCAGTGGACCCGCGTCCTCTTCTTCTTGATGAAGTTCCATGCCGATGCCATAGTGAATTGGCCTGAAGAGCTTTCTCGCCAGCAGCAACGATCCGGGTCATTCGTCAGGGTCGGAAGAGGTTGCCCCCATGATTGAAGCACCAACCTTATAGCTTGGCCAGCATCTGAGAAGAGGTCAGCAACACAAGCTTGTCTAGATAGCCCTGAGCTATAGATAAGAGAGTCTGAAAAGATCAGGTTCAAGGGCCCTCTAGGGTGCCAGTTGTCAAACCACAGAGAGGTTGTTTGGCCATTGCCAATTTTCCAGTAGAAGGCCATCCTGAAATTCCTTCTTAGGGTCAACAAGCTCTTCCATACCCAGGATCCAGAAGTTGGCTTCCTAGCCACCCAAAAATTCTTGTTTTTTAAGAACGTGGAGTGGACCCATCTACACCATAGCGCTTCCTTGTCGGAGAACAAAATCCAAATATGCTTTAGCATGGAGGCTTTATTGCAATCTTGGAGTCTCCTAACACCTAGCCCTCCTTCATCCTTTGGAAGGCAAACGTCATCCCAGGCTACCTTAGCACCACCCCTGCCTAGGTCTGGACCTTTCCATAGGAATTGTCTAAAAATTTTTTCTATCTGTTCCATCACAGCTGAAGGTAAAACAAAGACACTAGCCCAGTAGGCTTGTATAGCATGAAGAATTGACCTGATAAGCTGAAGCCGCCCAGCAATAGAGAGGAAGTGGTGGGTCCAAGACTGAACCCTAGCAGTGATGCGATTGACCAGGGTACAACAGTCTACTTTACTGATTCTTGAAGTGATAATGGGAACCCCTAGGTACCGAACTGGCAGGCTTCCTTCGAAATCCCAACTCCAATAGAATATCATTCCTTAGGGAGGGGTTGCCACCCGCCAAGAAAATTTCACTTTTGCACGCGTTAGGACGAAGGCCACTCCAAGAGGAAAATTTATTTAGAGCTTCCTTAAGGAGAGTCGCCGTAGGAAGGTGCGCCTCACAAAAAAGGAAGACATCATCTGCAAAGAAGAGATGTGAAAGACCCTCTGCCTTGCACCTCCAGAAGAATTTGAAATCGGGCCTCGAGGATTGCTTAAGAATGATCCCTGAAAGCACTTCCATGACCATAGTGAAGAGGTAAGGAGAGATGGGATCACCTTGGCGAAGACCTCGACCGCTCGCAAAAAACCCGTGGAGCTCTCCATTCAAAGCAATTGAGAATTTAGGAGTGCGAACACACGTCATAATTAGGCTAGTGACAGAGTGAGGGAAGCCAAATGCCAGCATCACCTTCTCAAGGAAGCCCCAATCCACAGTATCATATGCTTTCCTGAAGTCCACTTTTATCGCACATTTAGGAAGATAAGGCTGAAGGTGGAAGCTAGAGAATAGCTCCTGAGCCAATAATATATTGTCCCTAATTCGTCTACCTTTTATAAAAGCAGTCTGAAAAGGGCCTATCGTGTTCTTCAAAACTGGGGCCACCCGATTAGCTAGCACCTTTGTAATACACTTGTAGATAGTGTTGCAGCAGGCAATAGGCCTATAATCCTCCACAGACGTAGCGTTGAGCACTTTCGGAACCATTACCAAGATGGTATTGTTAACCTCCCTCAAGAGTTTTCCGGAATTGAAGAAATCCAACACTGCAGTCGTTACTAAAGGACCTACCGTGTCCCAGTTTTCTTTGAAAAACTCCGCTGTGAAGCCATCTGGCCCAGAGCCTTTCCCTTAGGCATAGAGAAGATAGTGTTCCGGATCTCCATCTCTGTAACTGGTTGAGCTAGAAGAGCAGCCTGATCAAACGAAAGTGGATGTTGGATAACTTCCCTCAAGTCCTTGTCGAAGGTCTAATAATCTCCCCTTGCGGCTTCAAGAGGTCCTCAAAGAACTCTACAAATCTTCTTTGCACCAGGCGTGGCTCCGTCAGTATGTTCCCCGAAGAGTCGAGGACGGAGAGGACTCTGTTCCTCAAATGTCTTTTGTTGACATATTGATGGAAGAATTTGGTATTTCGGTCTCCCTCCCTGAGCCATCTGATCCTGGACTTTTGTCTAAAGAAGGACTCCTCCGAGGCGCGTAACTCTGCAAAGGTACATCTTTGGCTTTTCTCCACCTCAGCCAGGTCGGCAGAAAAGGGATTTAGCTGTAATTCTGCTTGAGTGGCCTCCATCATCTTCCGCGCATCAAGAGTTCTAGCAGATATATTAGAGAATGAATCTCTGTTGAGTTGCTTGAGTCTACATTTGAGAGCCTTGAGCTTAGAGACAAGCTTGTACATAGGGACACCATTCCCCGGCGCATTCCACACTTGTGAGACAATTTCATTGAACTCCGGGTGCTTCATCCAGAAGTCGAAGAACTTGAAGGGCTTCCTTCTATGAGACGGATTAAGAATCTTCACCACCATAGGCGAGTGGTCCGAGATTCCAGGAGCAAGGAAGGATGCTTCTGAGTAAGATAGATCCAAGCTCCACTTGGCATTCACTAGAACCCTGTCAATCTTCCTTGCTTTCCTAGAATGTCCTGAGGACGTAGTCCAAGTGTATCTAAACCCAACGAACCTCAAGTCTTCCAGCTCAGCTTGCTCCAAGCACTGTCCAAACTCATTAAAGCAAGGGAGCCAATCTTCGGAGCCACCGACCCGGTCCGATGGATCCTTAATAGCATTGAAGTCTCCCAAGACAAGCCAAGGAGTGTCTCGGAGATGAGTGCTTTTCATGATGATGTCTTCCCACAGCGGTCTCCTCAGCATAAAAGAGTGATCTCCATAAATAAAAGAAACACAGCAAGCCACCCCAGAGTCTAGGCTCTCAAGGTTCCCATGAATTGCCTGCTTGGTAAGAGATGAGGTTTCAAACTTGACTCTCATGGGGTCCCATCCGACCCAAATTCTACCCCCGGGAAAAAAGTCATAGTTTGCAGTCCAACACCAACTTCTCAATAGAGCTTCGGATATGGAGTTAAAGCGATCTTGTGGCACCTTAGTTTCCACCAAACCAACACAGCACAAGTGGTTCGAGGTAATAAAATTACGAATCTCCGCTTGTCTAGTCGAATCAACCATACCTCTAATATTCCAGCAACCTATATACATATGTACAAAAGAGGAAAAGAGGAAGGGTTACCTCCTTTTCGGAGGCTTGCGACGGCTCGAAGTGGGAGCCGCTCGAGCCGCTGGAAGAGGTGGGTCTGGAGGAAGCACCAGGGGCTTGTCTTGGGTATTCTCCTCCCCTGTTTCTCGTTGGAAGAGCCTTCGGCGATAGACCTGGAGGGGCCTTCGGCGATTGACAAGGCGAGAAGATCTTCATCTGAGCTAAGATGGTTCACAAACTCATTCAACTCCGCTCCACTCCCCAGGCCCGCATCTGGATGGCTAATGGGATCTTCCTCCATTGTCGAGGTGTGGTCATCCACACTGATTAGTGCTTGGAACCCACTCTGAGCCCTCCGGGTGGAGGTTGATGGCAAGCTTTTGAGAGCTGCTGCTGACTGCTTGAGAGGTGGTTCCTCTTCTCCAGAGCTTGTCGGATGGTCCAAATATGTCTCCTTTGGGGGGAGAGATTTGTTCTTCTTTCCCTTGACTTGTTTCCATCCAAGATCAGCGTCATTCAGATCTACCACTAGCATCGGTGTAGTCTCAGCGGGGCGGGCCTCCACTGGTCGGGTGGGGGGGATGGTCTGAACTTGCTTCTGGCCTTGCACCGCCTTCCGACCATTCATAGAGGCTGCACAATTGTGCCCAAAAGAGCCACACTTCAAGCATTCCGCTGGCTTCCACTCATACTCGATGGCAATATACCGAACAACTCCGTTTAGTCTTACCCTGGTCGAGTAGAACCTTGGCTTGTTTACTTGAATCTCCACACAAACTCTTACAAAAGAGATCCTTTGAGATTGCTCCGTGCGTTGATCAACAAATAACGGCTTGCCAATGGTGCTCGCGATGGCGCTAATTGCCGGGGCTGTCCATAGGTCAAGCGGTAGGTTCTTCAAGCGAATCCACACTGGCATCGTGGTTTGCTTCTCCTTCTTCAACTCTAGGAGCGGCTTCCATTGTTGCAAAACAAGTGCAACCCTTGCAACCGTTATAGGACCTTCTTCCAAGATCTTCCTTCTGAACTCGGGGTCAGGGATGCGGAAGAAAAAGAACCCCTGGTCATCGGCAAAAACCTCAACAAGTTTCGGTCCCCAACATAGTTTGAGCGAGTTCTCCGTGAGCTGGAATGGCAAGCTCTTTCCTACATAGTATCCAACTAGACACTCATGCCATTTGGGATCCACCGCATCTAACACTTCTTCAGGAAGATCCACCACCGGGATATCATCCTCAAACGAGGAAGGAACAAAGGTGAGGTCATACCCTTTCACTGCCAGTTTCGCAACATTTGCCCACGTCCGGACAGCTGGGGCGTCTGGTTTCCTCGCTTGTTTTTGCGAGGCTTGGGGTCGTTTGGAAGTTGACCTCGCTCTACTTCGTCCTCTCGAGCGCCTATCCCGGCCTACATTTTTGGGACCACGGTTTGAGGTCTCTGCTAGTGCAGGAGCCTTGCCCGTGAGCATGGAGGCCCGGGCCTCCTTGTCTCGATTAAGGGGGCTAGACGTCCTCTCCGATTCATCTCTCAATTGTGCCGTATTACTCGGCTCACCACCCACAGCCATTGGAGCATCCATAAATTATCCAGCCAGCTAGACCCAGACCTCTACACATCAGCCATCTAGAGAGCAAGAAACTAATCGGACAGACGCCTCGCACCTCTCGGGTTGGCTGGTCGCAGCAAGGACGGGGCAGGGTGGAGGTTCAGGAGCAAGGCGGCTTACCTGACGCCCTCTTCCCGCTGCAATCCGGTCCGAGACGCACCAGCACTGCTCCTCAAGGGCCGAGCAACGCAGCAGATTGTGTAGGGCGCGGCACAACAGAGCTCCAGCAACCGTTCAAGAGCTGGGCGCAGCACAGCAGGGTCGCACCAACACCAGCAACTTCGGTGCAGGGCGCGGCACACTCGGCACAGCAGGCGAAGCAGGGAAGCACTAGCAACTCGGTGCAAGGCGCGGCACACGCGACACAGCAGGCGGAACAGGGGAACACCAGCAGCAGTTCGGTGCAGGGCTCGGCACAGCAGGGGAGCACCAGCAACCGTTCAAGATCAGAGCCAAGGGAAGCTTACCTGGGGGTGCTGGGACGCCTGCGAACCATAGACCCGAGCCGCACCAGCACCGCTCCTCACGGGGCCAAGCAGCGCAGCAGCAGGCGAATCTCGTGGACTCAGATCTCGCCGCAGGGATGGAGAGAGCCGAATCCGTTCGGTGAGGATCGCGGGCCTTCCCAGAGGAGCTTAACCCCCAATTTTCACGCCAATCGGAGGTCTGGATCGGCCGGATCGAGCAGCTGTCGCCGGCGAGCTACAGTTCAAAACCCCAGAGGAAGAGAGGCGATGAACAGTACCCGAGCGTGCATTTTGGCTTTTTTGCTTTTTTTTTTTGTCACTTGTATTTATCCAAATTTCTCTCTCTTTCTCCTTTCTCTTTTTTTTTTTTTCTTTTTTGTCGTTTTGTCGTGGACTCGTGGCCTTTTGTCCTTCCTCAAACAATTTCGTGGACACTTCGTGTTACGTTTGGCACGATGAACTTTTGTTTTTCTCATCGGAAGAAAATTGAGGGGCTTTTGATTTTAGCCCGCTCATGTTCCTTCAATCTCTCTCACCAGACTTAATTTCGACAAAAAAGTCATTCTCCGACTCGGATTTGTTTATTCAGAGTCATCGTTATTGAAAATTCTTAATTGACTTATGAACAGGGACTGTCGCATTCGCCCATGAAAAAGTCCAAGACATTGAACAATGCGTCTCACGTAGAGCAGCCATTTTTGAAATTGGCGACATTCGTTTGATGCCGTCAGATGAAGATTCTTTTGGATTCTTCATAGCCTTGGTAATCCGCATCATTCTTCACCTAATTGCTAGCGGACTTTGAGTGTGAGCCATGTCCGTCGAGATTCTTTTTCTGGTCTCTCTGCTTGCAGTTTTGGCTTACGCTCAACTGACCGGTTTCGTGTACAACGGTTTCGGATCGGCCAATCTGAGCCTCGACGGGATCGCCGGGATCACCTCCAATGGCCTCCTGAAGCTGAACAACGACACCAATCAGGAGCAGGAGGGCCACGCCTTCCATCCCGACCCGGTCCAGTTCAAGAACTTGCCGAACGGCACTGTCAAATCCTTCTCCACCACGTTCGTCTTCGCGGTTCGACCTCCGTATGCGAGAGTGAGAGTCAACGGCTTTGCCTTTGTTGTCGCACCCCAGAGAGGCCTCCCCGGGTCCCTGCCGGGCCGATATCTCGGCATGTTCAATGAAACCAACAATAACAAGTCTAGCAATCATGTGTTCGGGGTAGAACTCGACATGACCGTCAGCCCCGAGTTTCAGGACATTAACGATAACCACATCGGGATCGACTTGAACGGGCTGACGTCAGAAAAGGCAGATCCGGCGGGCTATTATGAAGATAATGGGGAGTTCAACAACTTGTCCCTAATCAACGGTCAAGAAATGCAAGTTTGGGTGGACTATGATGGTGCGGACAAACTAATCAATGTCACATTGGCTCCGATCCATGTGCAAAAACCGAAGACTCCCCTTCTGTCTCTTCGACGGGATCTCTCACCAATCATCAACGAGAACATGTATGTGGGCTTCTCAGCATCGATTGGTTCACTCATAGCTTCTTACTATGTTCTATTGAAGATCACCGCCTCTCTCTCTCTCTCTCTCTCTCTCTCCTGGAGTTCTCTAGAACTTTCTCTAGAGTTCTCCATATCTCACTCCTCCTGATTTCTCTAGAACTCTCCCTTCTCTAGAATCTTCTAGCAAAATCCATAAGCTGCGCCATTTCTAGACTTCTCCATAGAAATCTAGTTGTCAGGCTATAATAAAATAATACTTCTAGAATAGTGTAGAAAGTTGAGAAAGTCACCGACTTTCCACCCTATAAATAGGAGAAACTTGCTCCTCATTTGTGTGTCCAAACTAAGAGTGTGTGAGTAAGAAGTCCAAGGGGGTGTGTGGGTGTGTGTAGGGGT
Organism: Eucalyptus victrix; assembly: GCA_016097545.1. Classification (NCBI taxonomy): domain Eukaryota; kingdom Viridiplantae; phylum Streptophyta; class Magnoliopsida; order Myrtales; family Myrtaceae; genus Eucalyptus; species Eucalyptus victrix. The sequence continues at coordinate 14,825,431 of CM027842.1, forward strand.
CTTGAGAGTGTGTTGAGTAGAGTGTGCTATGTATGCACGTGAGTGAGAGGAATTGTGTTAGAGTTGTGCAAGTATTGTTTGTGGTGTGAGAAAATATTGTAATAGTGAAAGTTATATTTCGTGAATTATATTTGAACCACGTTTCCCGAAGGTTCAACAAGTGGTATCAGAGCAGGTTGTTGGAGGCCGTGCGAAGACAGTGGTCGGGGACCATTGTAAGTGAGCAAGGCGGTCAGGGATCGTCGAGCCAAGGAGCGAAGAAGCGAAGGACGTTGGAGTTCTACCAGTACACAATCTGGGATTGTGAAGTCGGTTGGTCCAGGACCAGGCTTACTTGGTATAGTGCGGGGTATTATATTCAAGTCACCATGGTGGATTTCTCGAGTTCGGTGAACGGGATGGAGAAGCTCAATGATTTTAATTATAATAATTGGAGTACTCGCATGCAGTATTATTTGCTTGGACAAGATTTATGGGACATTGTTGGCGGCAACAACACCACACCACCCACAAATGATAGTGATTTAAGAAAGTGGAACGTCAAGTCAGGTAAGGCTCTCTACGTTCTTGCCGTGACTGTTGATGATGAATTATTGCAACACATAAAGAGTGCGAAGACCCCGAAGGAGGCTTGGGATAACTTGGCAACGCTGTTTGCGAGGACAAACGATGCCAAGTTACAATGCCTGGAAAACGAGCTCCTCTCAATCTCGCAACAAAGTATGACGGTAAGTCGATACTTTTCTAAAGTTAAATCTATTTGCGAAGAAATTTCAAAATTAGATCCTGAGAATGCCATCTCTGAGACAAGAATGAGAAGAATAATAATTCACGGGTTAAGGCCGGAGTATAATGGTATTATTACGGCCACCCGTGGATGGGCAAATGAGCCAACTCTAACTGAGTTGGAAAATATATTGGCCAATCAAGAGTCCTTAGATAAACAAATGCCTAAGGTCTCAATTAAGGAGGATGAAAGTGCCCTCTTCAGTAATAAAAGAGGGTTCAAGGGCCAGAATAGAAATAGAGCAGGTGCAAGAGATGGCAAACCATGGAAAGATCATGGAGATTGGTGGAGGCAACCCGAAAAGAAGGGTTATTAGCCAGGAGGAGCTCGTCAAGATCGTAACAACGACAATGACGAAGATAAGAGCAACAAAAGGTATAGCAAACGGTGCTACGTTTGTGGCAAGGTAGGACATATTGCCAGATTTTGTTGGTATAGGCGAGAAGAAGGAAATGTCGTCACTACTTGCAAGAAGGAGATTGAAAGTGAAGAAGAATGGGACTTTCAAGCGCCTGTTGTAGTGAAGGAACGAGAAGAGCTTGCAATTGCTTGTATAGTTGAGTTGGATAATTCGACAAGTTCTATCACAACCCCGAACAAGAGCAAGCCAAGGGAGAACTCGAAGAAGCAACTAACAATGCCAACAAGCAGTCGTGAAAAGAAATTGCATGAGATGCAAGATATGATAAAGAAGCTGAAAGTTGAGAAGGCAAAGATGGAGAATATGTTGAAGAAAAGAGATGAGATGCTGAGACAGAAGGATCGAGAGCTCAAGGCAAAAGAAAGGAAGCTAGAGAAGTTCCGATGTGAGTTCAAGAAGCTGCAGAAGCTTCAGGATCTCAAGCCCGCTATGATGTTCCCAATTGGTCATACTGAGAGAGATATCAAACACATGAAGGAGAAGAAGAAATGTTTCTTTGAGGAATGGAGGCCATCTACACCCTACATCCCATGGTGCAAGGATAGGTGGAATAAGATCAAGGAGAAGAAAGTTTATGAGAAAAAGGATCAAGAGGTCTACATTGAAGTGCTTCGGATGGGATTGAATCGGTTGAAGCACGAAATGAAAGCCATGAATGAGAGGGTTGATCAGGTGAGTTCCAATCTCAAAATTCTTAGAGGAGATATGCTGAATATGAAGACCGAATTGAGTAAGAAGGAAAAGGAGACTAAAGGACAGAATGAATTGGCATTACAAAAATTCAAGAATCACAAGACTCAATGGAAAGTCACAGCAAGAGAAGCAATTGAAGATGAAGCCATAGAGCCATCCACATCTGAGGAAGCTTCGCAATATGCTGAATGGAGGAAGACAGTTGAAGAGTCCAAAAGCAATTTCAGCACGGCTACTATATCGAGAGAGAGTAGTCGGTGAGGGGGAGTGTTGAAGATCACCGCCTCTCTCTCTCTCTCTCTCTCTCTCTCTCTCTCTCTCTCTCTCTCTCTCTCCTGGAGTTCTCTAGAACTTTCTCTAGAGTTCTCCATATCTCACTCCTCCTGATTTCTTTAGAACTCTCCCTTCTCTAGAATCTTCTAGCAAAATCCATAAGCTGCGCCATTTCTAGACATCTCTATAGAAATCTAGTTGTCAGGCTATGATAAAATAATACTTCTAGAATAGTGTAGAAAGTTAAGAAAGTCACCGACTTTCCACCCTATAAATAGGAGCAACTTGCTCCTCATTTGTGTGTCCAAACTAAGAGTGTGTGAGTAAGAAGTCCAAGGGGGTGTGTGGGTGTGTGTAGGGGTCTTGAGAGTGTGTTGAGTAGAGTGTGCTATGTATGCACGTGAGTGAGAGGAATTGTGTTAGAGTTGTGCGAGTATTGTATGTGGTGTGAGAAAATATTGTAATAGTGAAAGTTATATTTCGTGAATTATATTTGAATCACGTTTTCGCAAGGTTCAACATGTTCTGGGTTGGAGCTTCAGTGTGAATGGAGAGGCTCAGGCACTTGACCTGTCCCGACTTCCTAAGCTTCCTCAGATCGGTAAGAAGGAGACATCGAAAGGAATGACTATCGGGTTACCACTGATGGTTCTTTTCGTTGTATCGGTGCTGATCTTGGGCGCAGTTTACGTGATAAGAAGGAAAAGGAAATTGGCCGAGGTCCTTGAAGATTGGGAGAGGGACTACGGCCCACACCGGTTCAAGTACAAAGATCTTTACATTGCGACAAAAGGATTCCATGACCAAGAGTTATTAGGGGTCGGCGGGTTCGGCCGGGTCTATAGAGGAATCTTACCCACATCGAATATAGAGATTGCGGTGAAGATGGTCTCCCATGAATCGAGACAAGGCATGAGAGAATTTGTAGCGGAGATCATCAGCATCGGTAGGCTCCGTCACCGCAACCCAGTGGCGCTCCTCGGTTACTGCCGCCGGAAAAGGAAGTTGCTCTTGGTTTACGACTACATGCCCAATGGGAGCCTCGACAAGTACCTCTATAACCAACCAAAGGTCACCCTCAATTGGATGCCAAGATTAAGGGTGATCAAAGGAGCGGCATCTGGGCTGCTTTATCTGCATGAAGGGTGGGAGCAAGTGGTGATCCATAGGGATATAAAGGCGAGTAACATCTTGCTAGATGCTGAATTTAATGGAAGACTCGGAGATTTTGGGCTTGCGAGACTATACGACCATGGAACCGACCCTCAAACGACTCATGTAGTGGGAACGTTCGGTTATCTGGCCCCCGAGCAAATGCGTACTGGCAAGGCCACTACGAGCACCGGCGTGTTTGCGTTCGGAGTGTTTTTGCTTGAGGTCGCCTGCGGGAGAAGGCCAATAAAGCAAGGAGACACGGAGGACGTGACCTTAGTGGACTGGGTATTTTCTTGCTGGGACAGAGGCGACATTCTTGAAGCAAGTGATCCGAAATTGAGGGCGGAGTTTGTGGAAGAGGAAATGGAGTTGGTGCTGAAACTCGGGTTGATGTGTTCCCACCCCAATCCGTCGATGAGGCCAAGCATGCGTCAAGTATTGCAGTACTTAGAGGGCGATCTTCCGATGCCAGAATTGTTGTCCACCAGCATTTCCTCCAGCCGTTTAACATTCGCTCAATCTGAAGGTTTGGATGAATTGGCCATGTCTTATCCGTCCTCCACAAGCAAGGCATTTTCGCGCTTGTCTTCTGTCACTGAATCGCTCACCTCAGGTGGTCGATGAGCCTCCGGTTTAATTTCGTATTTTATTCCATCCTCCTTATATGGATTTTCTGGGTGCATGTCGGAACCATATTTTGGGTTATAATCAAAGCATAGTGTAGGTGCATGTTTTCTTATTAGTTCAGTGATGGCATGAGTTCTGATATTTTACGTATTCTCTTCGCGAGTCATGGACGCAATGTACTTCGCGGCCCGTCAAATTTGACTGGCTTGAAGCAAATTGAACATAAACTTCTCGTGGCACATCATGCATATGAGGAGATCTTAGCCATTCAATCCAGTACGTTAGGAAAATGACAGATTTCTTAGGAGAGCTTTAAGTCAATCCTACCCGGTCCCCTAGCCTAAAATTCGGTATGAGCAAAGCAGTCTGCTCCACTCACCCCTACTTCTGAGTTCTAACCCGGTAGAGGAGAACCCCTCAACATTATCATCTTCATACCTTTCGAAAGCAGCTTTCTTACTCGCTAAGGGGATAATATAAGAATGCCTTTAAAATGTTCCACTGTCAAGGAGAGTCTGGCTGGAGTAAAAACGTTTGGGAGTGATTTGATCCTTCCTTAGGCCGATCAGAGAAAATAGTCATTTTGATTCAGAGAGCTCAGCTAGAAAACATGGTCTTCATATTTTGTGCAATAGTTCTAGCCAGGGATAATGCGCGCGTAAACTCTTTGAGCAACCTGCCTAGGACGGAAGGGAAGGGACTGCCGCAGTCGAAGCTGTATGTACACCTCCCTCTCTCCCCCAAACACAACTCCAGCATCATCCAGCAAACAAGAAGAGACAAACAAAAACAGTCATCTCTATTCCTATCTGAAACTCGGCTGATTTCCCGTTTCGATTCCGATGGTCGATTTTTTTTTTTTTTTTATGTGGGTTTCTATGCGTTTTCGATCCGACCCATTTTAGGCCGGTTCTATCTACACTAGCGCTAGGAATCGGGGCTTCTTGGAGGGGTGTGTGTTCTCCACCTCGTCGTCCGCGCTGCCAACGCTCACTCCCTTGGCAGCCGAGGCAGCGGCAGCGGCGGCGGCCGAGGAGGCAGGAGTGGGGGAGAGCTTGGCCGGTGGGGAAGCTCTTGTGGCAGATCGCCGGAGGAGGTGGTCGCCGCGGAGGTCTAGGTGGCCGGTTGTTCGTCCCCGCCGGCGGAGAGAAAGTGTGCGGGGGAGAGAGAAGATAGGGGAGAGAGAGAGCGTGCAGGGAGGTAGAAGAGAGAGAGAGAGACGAGAGGAGAGGGAAAAGTGGGGAAAGAGAAGAGAGAGGAGAGAGAACGCGCGAGGAGGCTGAAGAGAGAGAAGAGATAACCTGATAACTTGGGCCCACACGCTACACGTGTTACATTCTCGAAGCCTTTCTTATTCACCACGTTGGCAAATAAGACGTTTAACACCTTAAAAAATCTTAAATTTGTACATATGTAACAAACTTATTCAAATTATTTTTTTTTATCATGAAAAATTTCAAATTGGTATATATGTGACAAATTTATCCAACTGACCATAAAAAACTATAAGCGATGTCATTTACTCCAAATTAATTTATTCGATCGTAGAAACCCTAAATTGGTAAATTTATGATAAATATACCCTCTACTAAATTGAATTAATACTACAAAAAAATCACTGTGACAAACGAAATGTAAAATCTCAAATTGGTATATCAATCAATTATCATGTGTCATTTATTTAATAATTTGACAGTAAAATTTAACGAAAACTAACGAGAGGGTAAATTTATTACATGTATACCAGTTTGAGGTAAATTTATCGAATGTATATCAGTTTGAGATTTTCGGTGATCAAAAAAATAATTTGAAATAAATTTATCACAAGTGTACCAGTTTGGGGTTTTTCAGGGTATTAACCAACCTAATATTTTCTCGAATGGATAGGAGTTCTTTTTTTTCTTTTTTTCTCTCTCAAACACTTCCTTCCTTGAAAACTTAATACATAGATTTAGGGGTATCAACGGTTCAGTTTGATTTGGCATGAACCATTTGGATGTATGCTTGCTCCGAACCTAAACACGACACAAACTGGATATGACCTGTGTTAGAAGATACGTAGAAATTAGGAAAGAATTGATTGGATCAAATCGAATCAAATCATAGGAATTGTATTGTAGGAATTAAAATCAGATCTAATCTGTATATTGTATCTTTTCCTTTTTTTCTTCTTCACGTACATTGTAATATAATGTAACTCAGTACATTGAATGAAGTAGAGAAAATATAGAAAATTCCTACACTTCTTCCTTCGTTTTTCCCTTTCCCTTCGTGTTTTGTCATGGTATCAGAGCTCCAGAGACTCTGACATTGCTTCCGCTTTACCTTAGTTGATTGCCTAGAAGGAACCCTATCCTGCAAAAGGGTTGCCGAGAGGAATCAAATTCTTTTTGAAGGGAAATTCTATCAAAATGAGCCAATCAGAAATTCCTACCTCCAATCCAAATGAGCCAGTATCGACGACCCCTCAGGCTTCCAGTGCCATCTCCGTGACCGAACAACAACTCGCTCAAATTCAACATCCACATGCGCATTGGGAGAATGCTCCGACTCAGTTTAATCTGGGTCAGCCATTTCCGGCGTATCCCTACCAATGGATGCCATATCCATGGATCCCAGGGTTGAATCCAGTCACATCATCGCCAGGATCTGGTTTCCTGCCTTTTCCTTTCGCGGCCGCCATGGGTCGACCAGAGCCCGGCGACGCGCTTTATGTTTCCACCTCCGACGGACCGGAGTTGCGACTTATCAGCCACCCTCTCACGGGTTCAGAAAATTATTCAACCTGGGCACGGGAATTTCGGCGAGCCCTAATCACCAAAGACAAAGAAGGTTTCATCGACGGGACCGTTCCAATCCCGACCGACGAGAAGATGGGAAAACAGTGGAGAAAATGTAATCAATTGGTCAGAACATGGATCAACAACTGCATCAACCCAGAAATCGCGGCGGGGTTACCACCCACAGAAGATTCAAAAATGATTTGGGACAGTATTCGTGAAATGTACGGCAAGTTAGATCGGGCCAAAATCTTTTCGCTTCATCAAGCGCTCATCGAACTAAAGCAAGGAAACACGTCGATAACGACGTGCTTCAACAGGCTTTCAGCCCTCTGGAACGAATTAGAAGCTGCTGAAGAAAAACTGGAAGGGTCCGAATCAACTCTCCAGCAGTACAAGGCTATAAAAGACAGGGAGAAAGCGACTCGGTTCTTACTCATTTTGAACGATTCGTATCTCACCTTCCGATCGCAGATCCTGGCGATGGAACCAGCGCCAAGCCTCGGCCGCATCTTCCAGCTTGCGGTGCAAGAGGAGAATCAAAGGCTTGCTTCGTCGGACAGCAAGATCTCCGAAACCCTAGCGCTGGCGGCAAGAGTGGAGAAGGAGAAAACCCTAGAACGAAAAGGGCAAGAGAAGAGAGAGCAGCAGCTAGGGTTCGCGGAGAACCGAGGACAGCTAGGGTTCGCGGAACAAAGGCCGTATAAATGGGGGGGTGCGGACGGCTCAGATCGCATGCCACGATCCGACGGCTCCAGAGGCGTGCGAGGCTCCGTTGATCTGGACGGTGGAGATGCATCCGCTTTAAGAGGATCCAACGGTCCTCAAAATCTGAAGGGATATGGGCCGAATTTGCGAAATAAAGGCAAATTATACTGTGAATTTTGCAAGCGGCCCCACCATACAATTGATACCTGCTGGAAATTACATGGCAGGCCTGGAGAAAAGGAAAAAAGGGGGAAAGAAATATCTGCAGCAGCCTATCAAATTCCCGGATCGATGAATTCTGTTAATCAGCCTATCACACATGGGGAATATCAGCAACCTATGCAGGCTTTGCAAAAATTGGATGTCCAGAAAAAGGGAAGCAGCTTTACAGGTATTTCATATTGCCTAGCAAATGCTATTCCTAGAAATACCTGGATTATAGACTCAGGAGCTAGTGATCATATAGCATGTGATAGAAGATTGTTCTCTGTTGTGAATGAAGAATTAGAAAATCCTGTCACTGTAGAATTACCGAATGGAAATGTTACCTATGTCACTACAACAGGAACAGTGAAACTCAATTCCCACTTTGTCCTTACCAATGTCCTTTATATTCCAGACTTCCAATTTAATCTCGTTTCAGTGTCTAGAGCCTGTAAGGAAAACTCTTGTCGAGTTATTTTCAACACTGATACCTGTCTATTTCAGGCCCTTTCGACTGGGACACTGATGGGCTGGGGTAGTCTCTCTGAAGGATTGTTCTTCTGGAAAAGCTTGCCTGCAAATTTTAACCCTTCTTGTAATAAGATATCATTGTGTAATTCGATTTCCAATGATAGAAAATTTCTTTTGCACTCCAGAATGGGTCATAGTTCTCAATTCTCTTATCCTCACTGTCAAATTTGCCCGCTTACCAAGCAATCACGTAATTCTTTTCCTTTAAGCCAAAGTCGTGCGAGAAATATTCTTTCCTTGCTGCATATTGATGTCTGGGGACCTTACCACACAGTAAATCATGATGGATCTAGGTTTTTCCTTACTATTGTGGATGATCACTCCAGAGCCACCTGGATCTTCCTCATGCAGTCTAAAAGTCAGGTTGTGTCTCACTTGAGAAATTTTCTTTCCCTTTCTAAAACCCGGTTGGGAAACTGTACAAAAAATAAGGACGAGACAATGGGAAGGAATTTTTTAATCATGAATGTGCGGATCTTCTTTCATCACAAGGGATTCTACATGAAAGCTCCTGTATTTACACACCACAACAAAATGGAGTGATGGAAAGGAAGCATCGGCATCTCTTGGAAGTTGCCAGAGCTTTAAAGTTTCAAGCTTCTATTCCAGATAATTTTTGGGGGGATTGCGTATTGACTGCTGCTTATCTAATAAATCGAATGCCAACCAAAGTTTTGGATGGACAATCTCCTTTCCAGATACTTTTTGGAAAGAAGGCTGACTTAAGCCACTTGAGAATTTTTGGCTGTCTATGCTTTGCGGCTATTGTTGGACCCAAAGATGAAATGGGTCCCCGTGCTCGCCATTGCATATTCATGGGGTATTCTACTTTACAAAAGGGATATCGAATTTTTGATCCAAGTACTGGAGAATTTTCTGTCAGCAGAGATGTTATATTCCAAGAAACTGTCTTCCCTTTTGCCCATCAAAACAAAAGTGGCACTGAACCAGGGCATTCTCCAACCTATTCTGCTGACGATGGATCCGCAGATTCCAGATATGTATTTGTTCATCCATTTCCACAAGGTGTTTCCAACTCCACTATAAGCACAACACCTTTAGAGGAAGTCCAGGATGGAAGATTGAATGATGATGAGGTTTCTTCAGACCTACCTACTTCCGACTCACTTCCAGTGGAAATTCCAGATAATCCTACATCTTCGGGAGATGAACCACCCAGACGTTCTGGACGTGCCACTCGACCCCCTACCTGGACCAAAGACTATATATGTGGCGCCAGGAATTCACAAGGTATCCCTTTTCCGATCTCATCTTATGTTTCCTTTGATCGCTTGTCCCCCATGCATCGATGTTGCATTACTCGTATTTCCGAAGAACAAGAGCCATCCACCTTCCATGAAGCACAGACTGATCCACGATGGCAAGCAGCAATGGAGGCAGAATTGAAAGCTCTCATGGATAATCATACATGGGATCTTGTTTCCTTACCTCCACATCGTAAAGCAATTGGATGTAAATGGGTATACAAGATCAAATATCGAGCAGATGGATCAATCGAACGGTACAAGGCGCGACTGGTAGCTAAAGGCTTCACGCAGAAGGAAGGTTTCGACTATCACGAGACTTTTTCTCCGGTGGCCAAGGATGTCACAGTTCGCTCCTTTCTTTCCGTCGCAGCTTTTCACGATTGGACATTACATCAAATGGATGTCCACAACGCTTTTCTCCATGGTGATTTGGATGAGGAGATATATATGGAAATACCTCCAGGATTACGGAGACAGGGGGAGAATAGAGTATGTCGTCTCCGCAAATCCTTATACGGACTCAAGCAAGCATCCAGACAGTGGTATGCGAAATTTGCGGAATCACTAATAGCTGCTGGTTTCCAACAATCCAGATTCGATTATGCTGTCTTCACATGGACTCAAGGTACGTCATCTATCTACTTGATGATATATGTAGATGACATACTCATTATGGGGAATGACGAAATAGCTATCAAGAGCCTAAAAGGGTACCTGCATTCTACTTTCCATATTAAAGACTTGGGATCGCCAAAGTATTTTCTTGGGATTGAAATTGCTCGATCCGGCCAAGGAATCTCTCTTAGTCAGAGAAAATTTGCATTGGAAATCATTTCAGAGGCAGGATTATCTGGATGTAAACCAGCTGCAGTGCCAATTGAGCAGAATGTCAAACTGACAACTGCTGAGTATGATGTTGAAGTACCTCAGGAAGCAGATCCTATTCTCAAGGATCCATTCGGATATCAAAAGCTTGTTGGGAAGCTCATATATTTAACTATGACGAGACCAGACATAAGTTATGCTGTGCAGACACTTAGTCAGTTCATGCATAAGCCGAAACAGTCCCATATGAATGCCGCGCTGAAAGTCGTGAGGTACTTGAAGAAAAGTCCTGGTCTTGGGATTCTTCTCTCTAGGAAGTGTGACATGAGAATGACTGCATATTGCGACGCAGATTATGCAACGTGTCCTATGAGCAGAAGATCGATAACCGGATTTTGTATCAAATTGGGGGATTCTTTACTTTCCTGGAGAACGAAGAAGCAACCAACTGTCTCGTTATCTTCAGCAGAGGCAGAATATCGAGCCATGGCTAAAACCACATGTGAAATAGTGTGGTTGAGAGGGTTACTTCAAGATCTTGGTGTACAGGTCAAGGGGCCAACAAAGCTGTTCTGTGACAATGATGCAGCCCTAAAACTTGCATCCAATCCTATCGTGCATGAGAGAACAAAGCACATTGAAGTAGATTGTCACTTCACCAGAGAAAAAATCCAGGAAGGAATGATCGAGACACAAGGAATTGGAACACAGGAACAACCGGCGGATGTCTTCACCAAACCTATGTGTCAAAGACAGCATGCGTATCTCTTGAGCAAGCTAGGCGTCTTGGACATCTACAAGCCACCAGCTTGAGGGGGAGTGTTAGAAGATACGCAGAAATTAGGAAAGAATTGATTGGATCAAATCGAATCAAATCATAGGAATTGTATTGTAGGAATTAAAATCAGATCTAATCTGTATATTGTATCTTTTCCTTTTTTTCTTCTTCACGTACATTGTAATATAATGTAACTCAGTACATTGAATGAAGTAGAGAAAATACAGAAAATTCCTACACTTCTTCCTTCGTTTTTCCCTTTCCCTTCGTGTTTTGTCAACCTGAATCAAAAATGCAATTTGGTTTGGTTTTCCTCATATATATGTTATTGTTTTGCGCTTCTCCTTCCTGATCCGGCTTGGTGACAAGGCCACGCTGTTGCTGAGCTCACCGTCGCCCCCCTGCAGAAGCAAGCTTCCTCGAGTAAAAGGAGGAAGTGGTGGCTGAGAAGTCCGATGCAGCAGGGTAGTCGGAGGGGATGGCGGAGAAGAAGTCAAGGGTCGAGCAGAAGCTCCCGAATGAGGGGGCCGTCCACAAGAAGTGGGCGAAGAGGAGCGTTGAGACATACAAGATCTACATCTTCGAGATGCTGAAGCCGGTCCACCAGGACATTGGCATCTCGAGTAAGGCCATGGGCATCATGAATAGCTTCATCTTCAATACGCTGGCCCAGGAGTCGTTGTGGCTCATGCGCTACAACCAAAAGCCGACCATCACCTCATGGGAGATCTAGACGGCCGTCCAGCTTGTGCTTTCCGGCTCGCCAAGCATGTTGTGGCGGACAGCACCAAGGCGATGACCTAGTTCACCAGCTCTTGGGGCTCTTTTGATGTAGCGCTCGAATTTTGTTTAAAGAATCAGTGGGGATTGCAAAATCGAGAAACTCCAGTGAAATTTGTGTTTTGTCACTTTTTAGAAGATGAATGCACGAATTGATTTAGGGTTGATTAAAGGTTATGGGTAATGGAAGTTTCTTCATAAAATTTAGGGATGGACAAGGGGCGGACGGTTTTGTCTTCACAGGGCAATGCGCCTACGGGCACCGCCCTAGAATTAATTGTTTCTCAAAAACACCCAGTACCTTAAGTTATTATTATTATTATTGTTGCTATTATTATTATTATTATTATTATTATTATTATTATTATTATTATTATTATTATTATTATTATTATTATTATTATTATGTCTATTTATAAATGAAATGGAATAAAATAATTTTTTTTTAAATTTATTTACATGGTGAACTAAATAGTGTATAGGAAAGGTAAATGGATGGACAACTTTAATTCTTGGTATCAAAAACATGCCATTACATTTTTTGTATCTTTCATGGAGTCCCATCAGACTTTGTTTGTGTGGAAAGACTGCGTGGAGATAATTCAACCTTTATGACCCATTTGTGAGAGTCTTTAAAGCAATTTGTGTCTCAATGTTACTTTTGCAGTCGAATGTTAGGTTTGGTAAAATTTTATTTATTCTTTTTAAAAGGATTTGGACTGAATGCTGCCTTGATAGAGCCCAAATCTCAAGGTAAGTGCCCATTTGTCTTAGACTTTCAACAATTCCAAGTGGCAAATACAGGAGATTAACAGAAAAAGTTTCCACCTTCAATCTTGTCCTCACTAGATTATTATGCTTCGGTTGTACCCCAACCCCTCAATATAATATAATATAATATAATATAATATAATATATTCACGAAAACCTTATTCCAGATAAAACTTCAATAATTTGAGGAATATATATGGCTGAAATGGTAGTAAATATTACTATTATTCTCATTGGGTCGACGACACACGTGCACCACTAGTTTATCAAGTAAATTCCGCAGCTGAATAATCGGCATAAGTTTAGCATAAGAAGTAATACTTTGACAAAGTCAAGGAAGCATCCCTTGGATCTGCCGGTTAAAGTAATTTGGAAATTTGTGGAGATAATTTCAAGTACAACCCCTTGATAAAGCTAAGCTGATTATTTATAGACACGAGATCAAAACTCAACAAAATGGCCACTTTTCAAAAAATTGCAGCAGCACTCATAGCCGCGCTTCTCTTAATTCTCGGTGCTGCAAGGGATGATCCAGACGTAACTCTTTTTTATTTTTTTGGTTGAAAAGAAATTTATGGCATTTCATTCAAGCAAAGTTGCTTCAAAACATAACAAGTCCAAAAGACAAGAAAGGGGATAAAAAAACCCAATTAGCTGGAAGGGCCTTTCTTCAGTGGGCCTTGATGACTCAATCTGCCACTTTGTTGCATTCTTATCGGCAAATGGGCTATTTTCAAATTTGGGAAAGTATTAACATGCCTTCACTTCACATATTAACGCATCTACTTCCCAATTGCTTTGTGGTGTACTTTCCACTAAAGCTTTCACCAGTTCAAGATTATCTAACTCCAACTCCATCTACTTTTCTTCTCTTCCTTCAAAAAACTTTAGGATTTGTAACACAGCCTGTGCTTCTGCCTGGATCACTAAAGAGACTTTGACCGTGCATGCAGAACCATCAACGAGGACTCCTCGGTTGTCTCGGCAGACGCAAGCTACAGCCGCTTCCCTTGTTTCTTGAAGAAAGGAGCCATTTGATGTTGATTTTTATCACACCGTGGGTCGAGGGAGTCCAAATCTGAGGTGAGACGTACTTTGGAGAGGTCCCAGTTGGAGGCGAGATGAACTTCGGAGGGTTCCCAGTCTGATGTAAGCGCTGCAGTGAAAGGTTCCGGGTTTGCGCCAAGCCGTGCGTCGGAGGGGTGGACATTTGAGATGAAGCTCGTGCCGAAGACATCCAAATCTAAGATGGGGAGGGGGGTCGGCACCTTCTCCTGATGCGGGTGCTACAGCGAAGGAGTCCAATTTTGCGTCAAGCTGTGCGTCGGAGGAGTCGAAATTTGAGGTGAAGCCTACGGATACGTCCAAATCTGAGACGGGGGGGTTAGCACCTGCTCCTGATGCAGGTGTTGCAGCGAGGGACTTCGGGTTTGCGTCATGTTGTGCGTCAGAGGAGTGGAGTTTTGGGGCGAAGTCTCTGTTGGAGCCACCCAGAACTGAGATGGGAAGGTTGGCACCTACTCTGTTTTGGTCTATTTTTTCATCCACCTATTGAAGTTTTCTTCCATGGCCATTGCTGAGGTGATTATGTGCTGGGAATTCAATGGTTTTGCTCTGAAACAACAGTTGTTGCGTGATTTCCATATCTGCCACATTAAGAGGGCTAATCGCTCAAAGGACACTGAGGTGTGTTGAAATTTGGTTAGCCATTCCTCTATCCAAGTTATCCCATGACCATCTCTTTGTATTGTCACTGCAGCAGCCTCCCAAACTTGGTTTGTCCATGGACAAAGGAGGAAAAGATGCTCTACTAACTTTGGATGTTTGTTGCATATTGTGCACATGGCCTCAAGTATAATATGTCTCCGATATAAATTCTCCTTTGTTGCTAATGCATTTTGACAAATTTGCCAAAGGAAAAATCTGATTTTAGGCTGAATTTGGGCTTTCCATATTCTATTCCACAATGATCGTGGAACTTGATAGGATGAAGAAGCATGGTTTTGGTTATGATTTTCTACTTGTGCCTTGAGCTTGTTATATGCACTCTTGACTGTGAATTGACCAGTTTTGGTTGGCTTCCAGACTAATTTGTCCTCTGGAAATTAGGGGTTTAGGTGGATTGCTAGAATTTCTTTACACACGTCATGGTCGAAAAGTTCTAGTACTCTGTCTTCCTTCCAAGTAGTAGAATCTCTGGTTATAAGTTCCAAAACCCGTGATGGGTCATCTCTATTTGTAGGTCCTCCAATTAAGCCTCTCGGTAACCATTGATCATTCCTGATACTAATTTTTTTCCATTTCCAACCACCCACTGTAATGAAGGACTTATAGCATTTCTTCCCAAGAGTAGACTTTCCCAACCCCACGATGGTCTCGAGCCTTTCTCTGCATGTAATGCATCTATGTGTAGAAAGTATAGTCCTTTGAAAATTTGACTCCAAAGAGAAGTTGGATTCTAAATTAGCCTCCATGCTTTCTACCCCAATAATGCCTTGTTACATTTAATTAGACCTCGAAAGCCTAACCCACCTTCATCCTTTCTTGCTTTAAGAATATCCTAGTTTTTCCAATGTAAACCTGCCTTGTTTTCATTGTTTTTCCACCATAAAGCTGCTATTTTCCTTTCAATGGCACTGCAAATAGATAGGGGAATTTTAAAAATGGACATAGCATTTGTGGTAGAGTCTGCATCACAGTTTTAAGTAGAATTTCTTTTCCTATCTTTGATAAAAAAGTTCTCTTTCCATCCCTTCAATTTCATATTGACTCGTGCAAGAATCTAGTTAAACATTTGCTTTTTAGATCCACACCAATTAGAAGATATCCCGAGATATTTCTCGGTCTTTTCCAACTCTGGTACTCTCTTTCTTTAGTCAAGTTACTCCTAAGTTCTCTTGGACAATCTTTACTAAAAAGCATACCAGATTTGTTCAGATTTATAGCTTGTCCAGACACAAAGAAATATTGGTTTAGGATCATTGCTACATTTTGACACTCAACCAATTTGCCTTCCAAAGACAAGATTAAGTCATCCACAAATAGTAGATGGGATAGTGATGGACAAAATCTATTCAGCTTAATACCCTTAATGCTGCCATTTTCCATTTTTCTTTTCAGCATCATAGATAGGACGTTTGCCACAATAATGAATAGGTATGGAGATAGGGGGTCACCTTGTCTTATCCGCGAGTAGGCTTAAAAGAAGCTGTAGGTTCCCCATTTACTTTGACGCTGAATGATACCGTAGAGACACATTCCATGACCCAGGAGACCCAGGTATCGCAGAAACCCATTTCTAGCTTTGAGAAAATCCCATTCCACGCGATCATATGCCTTCTTCATATCTACCTTCAGCACTACATGAAATTTCTTTTTCCGTTTTCTGATGCGTAGTTGATGAAGCACTTCCTGCATTATTAGTATGTTATCTTGAATTTGTCGCCCATTTACAAATGCACTTTGCTCTATTGCTATCAAGTCAGGCAGCCACTGTTTTAGTCTATTCGCCATGATCTTTGAAATGATTTTATAAACAAAGTTACAAAGGCTAATAGGGAAAAACTGGTCCAACCTCTCTGGATTTGTACATTTTTGGTACAAGGGTGATATATGTGTGATTCAACTTAGGATTAAGTGTTCCTGAGTTAAAGGAAGACTTGACCTCCCTAAATACTTCTTCTTGAATGTCCTTCTAGTGACGTTGATAGAATTTTCCACACAAACCATTTGGTCTAGGAGCTTTGAGAGCACCCAATTGAAAGGTTGCTATGGTAACCTCTTGTAGGGTCACTTCTTCAATCAACACTTGGTTCATCTCCTCTGTTACAAGGTATGGGATTTGGTCAATGACTGGTTGGACATTTCTTTGCCCTGTAGAATTATAGAGCTCTTTGAAATACTTGGCTGTCATCTCCTTTAATTGTATGGGGTCTCGACACCATTCATTGTGCTCATTTTTCAACATTACTATCTTGTTTCTTTGACGCCTTTGCACTATGGTTACAAGAAAGTATTTGGAGTTTTTATCCCCCCATATGAGCCAATTGATCCTGGATCTCATACCCTAATATACTTCTTCCTGTCTCCATAGCCTCTCTATCTCCATTTTCAGGCAATTCATCCTATTTATGTCATAATGTGAATTTGAGTTGTTTGTGATGACCTGCATCTCTCTTTTCAGCATTGAAATTTGTTTTTCTGCATTTTTGAATCTCCTTTTACTCCAAAACGCTAGCTATTCAGCCACCTTTTTAAATCTAATTGATATATTTACTTTCTCCCCTCCAAAAGAATTCTAGGTGTCCAATACAATTTGTTCATAGTCCTCCTCAGCTACCCAGAAAGCTTTGAATTTAAATTCTTTTTTACGTTTAACTTGTTGGGGAAAAAAGTTTAATAAAATGGGACTATGATCTGACCCAATAGCTGGCAAAGCAATAACTTTTGCAGAAGGGAAAGAAACCCTCCAATCCATACTACACAAAGCTCAATCCAGCCTCAAAATCAAGTAAAACATTGCCTTTTCATATAAAGTTAGTGTTACATGCAGGAAGATTGATGATAACTAAACTGTCACGTTGACTAAATCATCATGTTAGCAATTTCAAGTGAGATTTGGCTGGGAGGACTTGATTTTATTTTCAATAAATTGTGTAGGACTATATTAATTTTTTTTTAAAAAAGCTTATGAATAAATTAGAATCCGTACAATAAGTTTAGGACTGAAATATCAACATTTTCAGTTCTTCACATTTGCCGATGCCGACTTCATTCGGCGAATCCCAGATACTTTGGAGATGAAATCTGCAACAAGGTGGGTGCCGGTGGAACTTTAGCCAGTATACTTGGACATAGTGATCTGCATGCACCCTCGGAATTTGCCAGCCAAAATGACATTTTGATAATTGGTGATTCTAGGACCGTCCACGTTAGTTCTCCCAGACTCGAAATCCTGCTTCCGCCGCTGACAAAAACTACGTTTTAACGTTGGTTTTGGCAAGATAAATGGACTTTACAGATCTTAGGAAAAATTTGGTTGGCATAATCATATAAATTTATATTCTCATTGTGACGAAGGTAACGATTCCATTTGCCAGCCGAATGATCAACGTTAAGTCCATAAGAACAGGAACCTCGATAAAGTCTAAGGAAGCATTTCCTATATCGGCCAAGGGGCAAGTGCGGGTGACTAGAATCAATAGCATAAACCAAAAAATAAAAGGTAAAACAACGGCTGTTAGGATTCCGCTGGCTAGCCTGATTCTTAATCTTATGCTGATAATTTCTAGAACAGCCCCCTTTATGTATAGCCAAGCTGATTAGCTATAGATACAGATTAAAGATTCGGCAAGATGGCCACATTTCAACAGATTACAGCAATCCTAAGCACGATTTTCTTTATTTTCAGTGTGGCGATAGGTGATCCAGACAAAACTTTGGTGAGTAGAATATGCAATGGAGCAAAGTAATTGCCATTCAGTGCATACAGTTATCATGTCGATCAAGTTGCCGGGTGTTCATGTAAGTTCACAACGGATTCAGGTTTCAATAGATATTGTCGGTCCAAGGGAGGTCGCGATGACTGTTACGGCCATGCCGCATGCAATGGGGGCGCTTTCTCATTCCGGATTGCGCTGCATGTTTGGAAGCAGGTATGGATACGATACGTAAGGACTGTGCGTACAGCATCGGCGTTCAATTTCAGTTTAAGGACTGCAGAATCCGATTCGCAAATTACCGATTTACCGAATAGCCATATTTACTTCCTCGTAAAAGCGCCAAGCTCTCCTTCCACCCAAATAATTATCCTCACTTGTGGATGATTATGTCTCTCCTTTGAAATTACTGACACGTATGTCTCGGCAGCTATTTGATTTTTATTAAGAAATAAGAATGCGGTCTTTACAAGTCAGTAATTCTTGCTCTTAAAGTTGCAAAGCAATCTTTACCATTACTTTATGTCCGCCTAATGGAATTTGAAATTCAATGCGATGAGCAAAATAATTATTTTATAGCTTCTAATCCCACGTCGACTATTAGAAAATGTCTCGTGAAGTGATTTATAAGTAGGATCCATCCTAATTGGTCATCTTATTTAGGGATCGCACTTGAGTACTCCTTATGGCAGATAGGGCCATATGAATTGTATCAAGTTGTCACAATACATAATAGAACCTTTGTGAAAGCTAGAACAAACACCTAGAGGGAGTGAATAGGTGCGAAAACAAATTTTCCAGAGAGAAGTGAATAATTTTATTTTTAAACTAACTCAATAGATTATGAAAAGGAAATTAGACTCTAATAACCAAATAGAATTACGATCAAAGTAAAAGAGCTTAGAGAAGAGAGTAAGAACACAAGGTTTATAGCGGTTCGGCATAATCTAAGCCTACGTCCACTCTTCCGTATTGACAGTCCACCGGCTGGATTTCACTAAGAATAAAAAGAGTTGTTACAGTATAGCTCTTCCTTGATTCCACAGTGTAGAGACTCTGCTACACTTCCTCAAGGTCTCACAAAAGTATAAACTCTCTTTTGAGTACAAGTTTTCGCTCAACAATTGAATTGACAAAAAACAAGAAGTTTCAGATTTTGGAATTCTTCTATTGCCTACATACTTGAATAACTGGAACGTTTTCCTTATATACTCCTTCATGCCATCACACCTGTTGGCACTTACCAAAGTAGTTCTTCTAATCTACCCGTT
The DNA here is from genome assembly GCA_016097545.1 of Eucalyptus victrix. Lineage (NCBI taxonomy): Eukaryota > Viridiplantae > Streptophyta > Magnoliopsida > Myrtales > Myrtaceae > Eucalyptus > Eucalyptus victrix. Next base: position 14,844,741 of record CM027842.1, read on the forward strand.
GGACGGAATCAATTAGAGAGACTTTGAGTTATTTAAGGAATATGATGATAGCCCACCAATCCTGCTCGCCCATATAATTAGGATCTAGGTTTCCATAAGTAGAACCTTCCAAGTATACTTCGCCAATCAACGGATCTAAAATCCCTGAATCAATCTCAATTTGAATAATGGATTCCGACATGCTATATCCAGCCAAGAGATCTTCTTCAGTTGATAGAATCAAATCCTTAATGAAATACTCAGTTCTGGATAAGTTTTCTTTGACGGTCTAGAAACTGTCAATGAGGATAGACTTTGAGTCTTAAGTCTAGCGGTCCGGCGGTCTTCAGACTTTGATGAAAGAGTCTCCAAATCTTCAAACTAGATTGATGAAAACGTTTTGTCAACTTCAAAGCACTCAAGGAAGTTTTCTCCAACAACCTTTTCAAAAAGATTGAAGTGTTACTTACTCTCAGTTAGTCCAAGCCTTAAACGGAAAAGTCTATTATCTCAAAGGCCAAGTAATTTCATGGAGACTTTCTTCAGATGATTCGACGGGCCTTGTGTTCCAATCTGGCAGCCTAGTATTAGTCTTGATTTCTGAAGCATCAAGTGCTCCACAATGTGGTCTTGATGAAACTTGTGGTGAAAAAAACCGTTGACCGGTCAAACTTATTTAGACAGAGTTTTGACTTTCTTTTTGTTGAGTCCATCCAATTTAAGCCATAATCTTTATCTTAGACTCTGTTTGATTCTTAAAATATGATTACTTGTATCTCTCAAAATAATTAATCAATAAAAAATGTTTTTCTTAACAATAATTTATGCCAAATATTTTCATGGACAATGGGAATATTTCTCATTCATTCATTTTTGTAAATAATATAAGCGATCATTTTTAGAAAAATATTTTTTTCATATTATTTATTTTCCATCAAATAAATGGAGCCTTAGCTTCAGCACTATTGACAAAAACGATGGTTCTCCATTCGCTCATTGCCGTTTCGCTGCATGGCAAAGTACAGATTTGAGCGCCAAGTCTATCAACTAGTTTTAAAATTTGACCTTTACTTTTATTTATTACTTTTTTGATTTATCTTTTTTACTTCTAAATATCTTAAATCTCGAAAGATGCACATAAAGTCATTTAAGACCATATCAATTTTTTTTTTATAATAATTCGGAATTAAAATTTTGTAAGTTATTTAAATAATAGAACCGGGTTCCCTTTGGAAAGTTCTTTTGTTATACCTTTTCAAAAATAGGGTTGGTCATGACCTTTTTTTTTTTTCCTTTTTTATTTAAAAAATAGTATTGAAATATCCCACGTTACTTGGCTATGTGGTTTATATGCTCATTTATAAATGTGATCTCCCCCACCTCTTAGTTTAAGAGTTTGGGTCAGAGTTTCTAATAAGGAATTGGAGGTAGTTTATGTGTCAATTTATTTCTATACGTTGAATTTCATGTGTTATTCTTAATTTGAATTTCATGTGTTATTCTTAATTTGTTTTGTGTTCGACTTTAGGCTTTTTGATTAAAATTTCTAAAATAAAGAAAAAAATGATTGGGCGACGCGGATTTTTTCACATCCTTATCAGGACACTTACATTTATTATTGTAGAACGCTAATGGTTTTTGTAGAAATTGATTGCGTCCTAATGTATTGACTTTCTCCAAATGTGGTGTTTTTTTGTAGTGTACAAACATTTTACTGCAGCACAATCCTCTATTTCGACATAGAAAGCACTGAGTTTCTTCCCGCACGAGGCCATGTGCCGACCCACTATTACAAATCGAATAAATCATTTGAATGGCACTTGAATATGCTGAAGTACTATCTACGTATTTAACCTTATGCAGTATACAACAGAAGTCTACGCTCAAGTGATAGCATGGGGAGCCGTCGAGGAGTGTGAGCATATATTGTAGTCATCTCACATAATTCTTAGGTGATTTGAGTGCATGTGAGCCCAATGCATCTTACTCCTTAATCTAATCCAAATGTACAACCTCGATTGAGGTTGGATAACTTGGACACCAAGTCTTCCAAGACCTCTTGATTCAGGTTTCATGGGTCGGGTTTCGCTGAGTTTTGGGTTGCTGAGAGCTAGAGGAGGGGATGTAAATTAGTGATGGCACTAACATGGTGGTGGAGGGGGCCGTGAGTTCCATTGCCTGGGCGCGCAACCAGGCTTGTGGCTGCGATGAGCATAGGGAAGGGAGGAAAGTTGCTAAAAATTAAGGTTTTGTGAATTAGGATGGTTGGAAATTAAAATAGTGGCAGTGGTATTTTCAAAGAAAAACGAAAACATATAAATGAGATAGCAGTGCCAAACTTATTTCTAAGTGTAATCTTTATGTTCGACATTATATTTTAATGTACGAAGTATTGGCTTTTAATTGGCAAAGAAGAAGTAATGATTTTGCATGATAACTATCAGAGATTGACTGCATCTAGTGTTGCATTTGCTACATGTATTACTGGATGAAGATTTTTTTACCGGTAAAGTACCTCTTATGGCATCTCATGAATCTCAGGCTTTGACGCATCGAGGTATAAGGTTTCAAACTGATTTTTTTTTTTTTTTCCCGTGGATTAGCGACTGGGATGTTTGAGGCGCCCAATGAGAGAACAAAGAGGTTAAAGCTTCTCTGTCTACTATTCATATTAGATGCTCCTCTCAAGGTGACTTCACGGGTTTAGAAGGTATAAGAGCCTTAAGAAAAGGAAGGATTAGTACTATTTCCATCTAACTAAAGGATGCAACATTAAAAAGTAGTCCCATTTATGAAGAAGAGAAGCAATAAAATTAGATTTGTGAAATGGGTGGATCAAGTTGAGTTTAGATCGGTCAAAAAACGAGTTTGACCTAAGTTGACTCATTTAATCCATATTGGTCAATTAATATGTAATATCATTTAGGGGTGTTTGTTTGTGTTTCTTTTTTATGTTCATGAACACAAATCTTGTTTTTTTGTTCCGGGGGAACAAAAAAAGAGAAACGCGTTTGTTTACGTTTTTTTTAAATATATTTTTTTACTAGGAACAAATTTGGAACCGAAACAAGAAACAAAAGAAACTAATTTCTCATTTTTGGAACAATTTTTAAGAACAAATTCATAACCTATACCAAACATGATTTGGACTCTAATTATCCGGGCGAGCTCGAGCTCGCCCATAGCAGGCTCGGCCTTGCCTTGTGCCTGGAGGTGGCCCGGCAAGGCCGAGCTGGTGGCTGGGCGTGCTCTGCCTCGCCGGATCTGGGCGAGCTTGAGCTCACCTAGCCAAGGCGAGGCCGAGCTCGGCCATGGCTGGGCAAGGCCGCCCGCCAAAAGAAAAAAAAAAAAGAAAATGGAAAAATAAAATAGAAAATAGAAAAATAAGAAAGAAAATAGGAAAAAAAATAAAAATATTAAAAAATTAAAAGAAACAAAAAAATTATACAAGTTTACCAAACGTGTTTTGTTCTTTTTTCTATTTTGGAACAAATTTACCAAACACATTATTCTGTTCAAAAATTGTTCCTTGGAAATATTTTTTTCTATTTCTATTCTCGGAATAATTTTTGAATAGAAATACAAACAAACGCATAGCAATACATGATTTGACCAATTCACAACCTATACCCAACATGATTTGGAATCTAATTATTAGCAATTTTTTTTTCTCTTCAATATGGAAAATAGTATATGGAAAAAATAAAATAAAACTTAACCAATTAAAAATGGATAAAACATAAAAAAAATAGCAATAAGAAATTACTAAAAAAATTGATGAATCAAGCTACTAGACCACATCTCCTGTTATTTCTCTTGCAGCTAGAAATTTGATGAAATTTAGCTGAAGAGATTATGCCTAGTAAAACATATATGACATAAACTTCAAGATTCTCAAGCACAAAATAATTTGAAAATATTCAAGCCTATCAAGATTTATAAGAGGGAAAATTAGGAAATGAACCAAATACCAACAAAGGATCAGATGAAGCGTTTAAATGCTGATGACTTATAACATCATGTTCACTCAAAATCTTGTCATTCAGATAAGATATGCTGATAATTTGAAGAGACGGCTAAAACTTGATTAAAAAGAGTCTTTTATGAGACATTATCATAGTTTTACTACTTGTTGAGTGTATGGGTTATTACAATTCTTGTTACATCATCCAACATGATTGTAGATAGTAACTGCATTTGTTTAGAGTTACGTATTTTTTCTTTTCTTATTTTCTTATTTCCTCTAAAAAAAATGATAATGATAGAAGTGTAAAATACTTGATTTCATTCTACAGATGGATGGATTTTGCCTGTTAAGTATGACTCTTTTCAAGGCGTCATGAATTTTCACCTATATTACTACCGAATAATGGATTCATTTAGAAAGTTCTCATTCTTAAGTATTTTATTTGGTTCTGATGTAATTGTCAACCATTTGATATATTTTATCCTGAATTTTAAATTTGTGACTTGCTTATATTAAATTTTAGGGATAAATACATCAAAAATCTTAAACTTATTTCAAAACTATAATTGAGCCATAAAACTTACAAGAGGTGCAATCAAGTCCTCAAATTTGTCAAATTGATACAATCAAATTTTTCCATTAACTCTGTCTAATGGTAGATAGAAAATGTTGATATGGTTTTTTTATTTATTATTATCTCTCTCCTACGTGATGATGACATGGCTAAATCATGAAATATAGCAATAAAACAACGTCAGTTTTGTCCAAATTTGATTTTTAATACAAATTTTATTTAAATTATATTTTAAAAATAAGGTAAATATGATATATTTTAAGGAGAAACTAGCCTTCCTTGTTACCACCTCACCATCATTGGAAGGCTCAACCACAAGCAATGGCATGCATGTCCTTACCTAGGTTGGGCGAGGGTTGTTGGCCATCTCACGTCCTTGCCAAACCTTCCCGGCAATGGTGGGTAGTGATGGCAAGGGCTGCATTAAATTTAGCTTAATGACATCATTTTAGCCACGCCATCACCATGTAGGATAATAAAATAATAGAAAAAGTCATGTTATTATTTTTGTTAATTAATTTAGACGGAGTTCATGGAAGGATTCGATAAAATCAATTTGACAAGTTTTATGATTTGATTATATTTCTTGTAAGTTTTAAGATTTAATTGTACTTTCATGACAAGTTTTAAGACCTTTAAGCATTTATCCCTATAGTTTAAATGGTAATGAGAAAGGGTGATGTATTCTCATATGTGGAAACACAATGTACATATCATGGTTATTAGCTAATCTAATTCATAGCGTAATCTTGACTTGGCAGGTGCAGGATGAGGGTGCACATTAAATAAACGTGAGGAGTAGAAGTAGAAGAAATAAATGGACAGTGTTTTTAATATAGAGACGAACTTGTTGGGAACAAGCCTAATTTTGAGTATTATCATTTTACACTCCTCTGAATTCTTTGGCACGACGATCGCTATTGGCCGACAAAAAAGATTTAGAATTAGACTCATGAATCCAAGAAAGAAAAGATGATGCCGTGTCTGAAGTGATGGGGCATTTTTGCTTGATTGATGGGTGAAGTTTTACTTTATCTAGAAACCTTAATCTTAGCTATCATTCTTCATTCATCCTTCTTCTCATGATCAGATTTTTGATAGATACTTTATTGTCTCAGGAAAGAGCGCTATGCCGCGCCTAACACGACAAATCATCACTCCATTTAGCCCGCTGTCAAGGGTCAGCATTGCTTGGTTTGGGGACCTCCATTGACGTTTAGGATTTGATTGATAATCATTCTATTTCGGGGCATTATTGCCTTGGTTGATGGGTCGAGTTTTACTTTATCTAGAAACCCTAATCTTAGCTATCATCCTTTATTCATCCTTTTTCTCATGGTCAGATTTTTGATAGGTCCTTTATCGTCTTGAGAAAGGGTGCAATGACGCATCTAACACTCTTCTATTTTGAAGAACAATTTATTTTCAAAATTAGTTTTTTTTTTTTATTTTTATTTTCCGAAATAATTTCTCAGTAAAAAAGAATGTGTTTGATAATTAGATAAAATTTTTATTGGAAAAAGAATAGAAACATGTTTAGTACGATTTACCTAAAAAAGGGAAAAAAAATATGTTATTACTAGAGAATTCTTTGATTGCTTGCTCATTTAGGACTCTTCCTTAATTTCTGGACTCACGGAAATGTGCAACATTGAACATTACTTTTTTTTTTTCCAACTTATTCTCAATCACAATTTTTAAAAGAAGCGAGTTATGCAATAATTTGTAATAATTTATTATTTAATTTTTTTATGATTTAGAATATATTATTATTCTCACGGTATATTAAACACGGTCCCTAAGTCATTTTTCTTGGGTTATATTTTATCTCTCGAGTGTGAAGAGAAACTTATCTTTCTACGCACTCTCAGATATTCATCACTCGACGTTGGGTTGATGCGCCTGACGATGCCGAAGACTGATCTGTCCACGCTCCTCCTCTTGGCTGGCGTGGTCTTGCCGATCCTCGAGGCTGGAGCGCGTAAAGCCGTCCACCCACCCTGCAACCAGACCTGCAGCACCGGCATGCTGGCGAAGCAGAACCTGACGTACCCGTTCGGGTTCTCACCGGGCTGCCCAATCCGGCTCAACTGCACTGAGGATGGGAACGCCCTCATCGGGGAGTTCCTGGTGCAGTCCGCGTCCACAGATACCGTCACCATCACCATTGAGGCCGAGTGCTACCGCCCGTTCGGTTCCATCGACCAGCTCTACGGTCGCAACTATGCCCCGATGAGAAAGAACTCCCTCGTCCTCGAAAATTGCACGCAGATCAACCCATGCTATGTGCCCAATACGCAGGTCATCGGGGCCCAGTTCCAGTCCCTCTGCGAAAAGGCTAGCAACAAGACCAACAACAGCATGAGCTGCTACTCCGAGCAGGCGAACACCTACAGCACGAAATTTCTCAACCGCACGAGGCTTTTTGCCCTTGGCTGCAAGTACTTTGTGTCGTCGATGTCGGAAGAGGATCTGAACACCGTGGCGGTGTCGCTGGGCGTCCAGAGCTTGCAGCTGGAGTGGTGGGTGAATGGCGACGAGTGTGAGTGCTCCCAGGATTCGGACTGCGTTCCGCTCTCGGGGCTGCCCAACGGTGGCGGAAATGGGTTCCGGTGCAAGTGCAAGGACGGGTTCCGCGGCGATGGGTTCTTGGCCGGCACCGGCTGCCAGAGAGGTTAGAGGGTTTTATAATCGTTGACTTTTTTGACCAATTGAGAATTTGACCCATTTACTCGATTTCTAGTCCTCGTTTTCCGTTGTGTTAATTGCCCATCCAAGAGTTGTTTTATAGATATAGGCCCGTTCGGTTCGGCTTTGGAGAAAATGCAAATACCTTTGAGGTAAATGGGTTTTCCGAAATGTTAGACTGTTTCGTAAACTATAACTGAAAAAGTGCTTTAGGGAAATGCAAAGACTGTTTAGTAAACATATATTTGAAAAGCCCTTTAATATAACCAAATTAATTTTTTTAGTTTTAGTATTTTTAAAATTGCAAAAAAGAAACAATGACTATATAACTTTTTACATTTTCATGCTGAGAGTAATATAAAAGATATATATTAGTAAATTTATATAAAAATTATATTAATTTATTTATATAAAAATTATATTAAAAGAATTTAATTATAGATTAGATGCAAAGCTCAACTTTTGGCTTAGGGTTCTTTTAGGTTTATTTTCAACTTTGAATAATTTTTTAAAATTATTGTAGTATTAATCATCTTCATTAATTAATGATCATTCTAGTATTAATAATCATTCTAGTGTATTGATAAAAAGTTGGGGTATTGATTGTCAAAAGATAAAATTAAAAAAAAAAAGGCAAACCCAACATTTGCAAATAGTTTTTATTATTTTTTTAAAATATAAAAATAAAATCCGATGAAACTTCATCACCAATCAATGGCGGTTAGGGTGTGGGGAAGTTGATCGGTTAAAAAAAAAAGTCAATGGATGAATAGTAAATGTGGATTTGCATTTCCGAAATGTTGAAAACCCAAAGCAGGTGGGCTTGCTTTGGGTTTTAGCATTTCAAAGGTCAGCATTTGGCTAAAGACACCTCCAAATGCTAAACCAAATACCTAAATTTTTCTAGGGCTTTCGGGGCTGAAATTCCTTTAGGAATGCTGAACCAAATAGGGCCATAAATCGGAATATTCATTATGTTAATCAAGTGAGTCCAAAATTATTACTTTCCCCAAAAAGTTGTGTTGACACCGTTCGTAGTTTAGTATTTTTTTTCAGGCAAATGACATTATGGAAATTAATATTACAAATCAATTAGTAGTACTAGTAAACTGAGATCGGTATGTAAGTATCGCTACAATACACGGCTTTGTATGGCTCAAATTAGTTGCCGTTAACCGATTGGTGCTCCTTATTATTTTTCTGTAGACCTAATGACACCAGATAATTCCACACCACCTGTTTTTCCTTTAATCCCACTCTGTTTCTTCATCTTTTGGGCCGCACTGCCGCTATCTTGTCTCTCCCCTGTTAAAAAGTCGAGACCCATCACGGTAGCTCGTCCCCGCCATCTCTCGCAGCCGCGTCAGTCCCCGCCGTCCACCGAGCACCATATGATGGAACGCTCTCTGTTTTTGTTCCACAGCGAAATCGTCGCCAGACAAAAAGAAAGAGGAGGCGTTGAAAGTACTGACTATCGTGTTACCACTGATGGTTCTTTTGGTCGTATCGATGCTGATCTTGGGCGTAGTTTATGTGATCAGAAGGAAAAGGAAATTTGCTGAGGTCCTCGAAGATTGGGAGAGGGACTATGGCCCGCACCGGTTCAGGTACAAAGATCTTTACATTGCAACGAAAGGATTCCGGGACCAAGAGCTATTAGGCGTTGGTGGGTTTGGCCGGGTCTATAGAGGAATCTTACCCACATCGAATGTAGAGATCGCGGTGAAGAGGGTCTCCCATGAATCGACACAAGGCATGAGAGAATTTGTAGCGGAGATCATCAGCATTGGTCGGCTCCGTCACCGCAACTTGGTGGCGCTCCACGGTTACTGCCGCCGGAAAAGGGAGTTGCTCTTGGTTTACGACTACATGCCCAATGGGAGCCTTGACAAGTACCTCTACAACCAACCAAAGGTCACCCTCAATTGGATGCAAAGATTTGGGGTGATCAAAGGAGTGGCATCTGGGCTGCTTTATCTGCATGAAGGGTGGGAGCAAGTGGTGATCCACAGGGATATAAAGGCTAGCAACGTCTTGCTAGACGCTGAATTTAATGGGAGACTTGGAGATTTTGGGCTCGCGAGACTACACGATCATGGAGATGACCCTCAAACGACTCGCATTGCAGGAACGGTTGGTTATCTCGCCCCCGAGCATGTGCGAACCGGCAAGGCCACTAGGAGCACCGACGTGTTTGCGTTTGGAGCGTTTTTGCTCGAGGTCGCCTGCGGGAGAAGGCCGATAAAGCAAGAAGACCCGGAGGACGTGATATTAGTGGACTGGGTATTTTCCTGCTGGGACAGAGGTGACATTCTTGAGGCAAGAGATCCGAAATTGGGGGTGGGGTTTGTGGAAGAAGAGATGGAGTTGGTGCTGAAACTCGGCTTGATGTGTTCCCACGCCAATCCGTTGATGAGGCCAAGCATGCGTCAAGTATTGCAGTACTTGGATGGCGATCTTCTGGTGCCTGAATCGTCGTCCATCGGCATTTCGTCTGCCAGGTTAACATTTGCTCATTGTGAATGTTCCGACAGTTTGGTGCTTTCATCTTCTGTCGCAGAATCGCTTCTCTCAAGTGGGCAATGAGCCTCCTGGTGTAGTTTCTGATTTTCTTTCTTACCTCATGGTAAACCGAGATAATGTGCAGATGTAAAATCTGCAGGCTCCGTGAGTCATTCTGGTACCAGTCGGTGTAAGTGTCGCCTACTGCACGCTCTTATTTTTGCAATGGCACAAATTAGCTGCTGGCGCGGCAGCCTTGTTCGGCTGCCGCTTTCCAGACTTTGTTCGCGTAGTGTTGTTCCTTATTATTACTCTATAGACCTAATCACACCACATGGAAAAAGATCATGTTTTTCCTTCCTCTCCCTCTGTTTTTACTTTACTCCTCCTCTGTTTCTTCTTCTTCGTTCTTTTGGTGGGGAAAGAGAGGGATTGTGTGTGAGGTGATGGCCATGGTCTCAAGTTGCAGATCAAGTATGGAGGCGAAGAGGTGGAGGAAGGAAACGACCGTATAGAGAGAAGAAGAAAAGAGAGACGTGTGATAGAGCCTAAACTTTCTCGTGGCACATTTATGACCCACTTCCTACTCCTGAAAGCTGAATAGATAGATTAACATGGTCTTAGAGTCAAGGATGGCAAATGAGAAAATGATACAAAATGGTTCTCAACTTTGACTCAACATATAATGTTTTTGAATTTTTAATTTATTTAATGTGGTATATGGACTTCAGCCAAATAAGTAATGTAGTCTCCAAACTTTTTGTACATGTTCAAATTAGTCCTTAGACCATATGAAAATGTTCAATATTATCTTGGATATTGAATTAATGAAATGACTATATTGATCATTTTTATATAGTTAACTTGTGTGAAAAGTTCAAAGAACTAAAGTGAACAAATTAAAAGTTTATGGACTATATTACATATTTGGTCAAAATTTATGGATTATTTGTGTAATTATCTCTGATATAAAATACTAAGAATTTGAGGATGAATTCGCGTTTACGTTGAGGGTTCACCAAAGAACAAGGGAAGGAAAGGGATGTTTTGCCATCACATGGCAATGGGCCAGCCGGGCCACTGCCGTAGAGTTAATGTTACTCTCAAAAACCACTAATACCGCAATGGCTTTTCGATATTTTTCTTTATTTTTTATTTTTTTATTAAGAAGAAGAAGGAGCAATGAGTGGATCTGGTCAAAAAGATCAGTCTTATTGGTTGATTGTACAAAACCAAACAAGCTCCAACACCAAAAAAAAAAAAAAAAAAAAAAAGCTCCAACCTCCACAAATTAGTCAACGGGTGATAATATGAATAAAAAATACCGGTCTTTCCAAGCTTGCATCTTCAATAAAAAGCAAAGCCTGCAAGGAGAAGAAATTGTTCTTAAGTTATGTTGTCGTCGTCATCATCATCCTCATCACCATCATTATCATCATCATCACCATCATCATCACCATCACCATCATCATCATCATCATCATCATCACCATCATCATCATCACCATCATCACCACCACCACCACCATTATTATTATTATTATTATTATTTCATTATTTATAAATGAAATGAAATAAAATATCATCAAAATCATTTTACTATTTTTAAGGTGTAGATGGGGTTGATTCATCATCATCATCATCATCATAATGTGGTGAATGGTTTCACCACCACCACCATCATCACCATCATCATCACCACCACCACCACCACCACCACCACCACCACCACCACCATCATCATCATCATCATTATTACTATTTCATATTTATAAATGAAATGGAATAAAATATATAAAATATTTTATTTTTTGAAGGTGTAGAGGGGTTGATTCACGGGGAGACAAAGATTCCCTACAACATGATAAGTGTGGTGAATGGTTTCGACTTCTACAGCAAGTGAATTTATTTGCATGTAAAGGCGTAGGAAAGGTAAATTGATGGACGACTTCAATTATAGGTATCAAAAGCATGCCATTGCATTTTTTGTCTCTCATGAAGTCCCATTATAGATTTTGTTCATATGGATGGAGTGCATAGAGATAATTCAACTTTTATGATGTGTTTGTGAGTCTTTAAAGCAATTTTGGGTCTCCAATGTACTTTTGGAGTCGGATATTATGTTTGGTAAAGTTTTTTTTTTTTTTTTTAAACAATTTGGATTAAACACTGCCTTGATGAAGCCCAAAGCTCATGACAAGCGCCTATTTGCTTTAGACTTCCAACAATTCCAAAAGGCAGATAGAGGGGATTAACAAAAAACAATTTCCGCCTTCAATCTTGTCCGCACTAGATTGTTACACTTCCAGTTGTACCCCTCAATATGACATAACATCACATAACATATAATATAATATATAATATAATATAATATAATATAATATAATATAATATAAATTTTCATGAAAACCTTATTCATGACAGAATTTCAGCAATCTGAGAAATGTATTTGGCTGAAATGGTAGTAAATATTACTATTATTCTCATTGGGTCGACGACACACGTGCACCGCTAGTTTATCAACTAAAATCTCCAGCCGAATGATCGGCAATAAGTTCAGCATAAGAAGTAATACTTCGATAAAGTCAAGAAAGCATTCCTCGTATTTGCTGGTTAAAGTAATTTGAAAATTTGTGGATATAATTTCAAGAACCCCTGTTAAAGCAAGCTGATTTACCTATAGACACGAGATCAAAACTTAGCAAAATGGCCACTTTCCAAAGGGTCGCAGCAGGAGTCATAGCAGCTTTTCTTCATTCTCGGTGTTGCAAGGGGTGATCCAGAAGTAACTCCGGTGAGCAAAACATGCAACGGACGAATATTTTGGTCAATACAGTTTAATGTCGACAATGTTTTCCGGTGTTTGTATACTACGGCAGATTCAGGTTTTAATATGTACTGCCAATGCACAAACTAAGATGACGATTGTTATGGCCATGCGGCATGCAACGGGGCGCTTTCTCCTTCAGATTGCACCTTATGCCTGCAAGTAGCGTTGGAAAGGGTAGAGGATGAGTGTCATTGGAGCATCGGGGTTCGACTTGAGCTTACAGACGGCAGAGTCTGGTACGAACATTATCCATTCACTGAACAGCCATATTTGCTTCTTTGTAAAGAGCTCCAAAGCTCTCATCCGTCCCGATTATCTATACTCACATGGGGACCGCTATATCTCCCCTTTGAAATAAGTGATAAGTACTTGTCTAAAGTTTTTATGAGATTGGGCCATCAGTTCCAATCGTTACAATACCAAATAATGAAACTTTTTCCATGAAAAGTGAAGGGTTCCTAGGTTCAATTAGTCGATGCCCTAATGGAAATTACATTATCTAAAGGTCCAAGAGATCTCATGGAGATCTTCTTCAAATGTTTCGATAGGCCCTGTATTTCGTTTTAGCAACTTAGCATGTCTTGGTCTAATTTCTGAAGCTTCAAGTGCTATACAATATAGTCCTCAAGAAAATTGTGGTAAACCTGTACATGAAGTCTGTTTTAGACATTAGTATTCAAGCACTATTAGATGTATCGAGACTAGATTGTTAGTGGCCATCTGAACGGGCGTATAACATTCAATATCTTATAGCAAGTTGCCACATCATTAAATTGATGTAAAACTCTTCTACATTTTGGGGACATAAAATGAATTGCTCTCTTGGAAAGTAATTGTAATGACCATATAAGAAGATATAGAATGGCAGAACATATAAGTAATTTCTTAACTGAATTAATTTATAGAGACTCTATACGGATGATTATTTTAAGATACAATTTAAGGAGCAAAAAGAGAATGCTTCCTCAGATAGATGAGGAGACAAAATAAAAAAATGATTAATATCGTGAAAAACCCCAAACTAGTACATTTTTGACAAATTTATCCTAGACTAATTTTTTGACTACTAAAAATCCCAACCTAATATACCTATAACAAATTTACCCTAAGCTAATTTTTTAATTACCAAAAACTTCAAACTAATATATTTGTGACAAATACATCTTTCATTAGCTTTCGTTAAATTGGATTATAAGTAGTATACCTATGGCAAACAAAGAATAAGACCCCAAACATGAAGTAATCCAATTGAGTGATTTGACTATAAAAATTAATGGAAATTAATGGAGGTAAATTTGTCTTTAATTTGATGTAAATTTGTCACCGATATACTAATTTAGGAGTTTTTTTTTTTTTTTTTGTATTAATTCAATAGAAAACTAAACTCACATGATTTACTTTCTATTTTTTATTTAAGGATTAATACCTTGAAAAATTTACATGACTAAACCGGTATATCTGTGACAAATTTATCTAAAACTAATTTTTTGACCACAAAAAATCCCAAATTAATACATTTTTAATAAATTAACCCCAAACCAGTACACTTATGATAGATTTGCCCTATGTTAGTTTCTATTAAATTTTATTGTCAAATTATTAAGTTGAATGACATGTGACGGTTGACTGTTATACCAATTTGAGATTTTACTTTCTATTGGTCACAGTTATACAATTTTTGTGATTTTTTATGGTATTAAACCAATTTAACGGAGGGTATATTTGTCTACCAATTTAGGATTTTTAGCGGTCAAATAAATTAGTTTAGGTAAATTTATTACAATTATACAAGTTTGAGATTTTTTATGGTTAGATAAGATAAATTTGTCATAGGTATACCAATTTGCAATTTTTCATAATCAAAAAATTAGTTTAAGGTAAACTTGTAATACATGTACTAGTTTGGGGTTTTTTTAGGATATTAACCCTTTATTTAATCTATATCATGCAAATCATTCATTGTCCTTTTCTAGGCTATAGCTTCAAGACTTTCAGAATTCTCAAATGTTGTTACCTTGTTCATAAATGATTTCTCTATAATTTCCTAAAATTACAATAACATCTAAATTTGACAAGGAAAGGAAAATTTTTTCTTTCCTAAATATGTAAACAAACAGGCCTAAAGATTTTTCAATAAGTTAAAATATGCTTGAGTTAAGAAGAAGTTAATATTGTTTTTAAATTTGTTTAAAATGATATTAGTTATTTAAGAACAAACAAAAGATCCTCCCCCCCCCCTCCCCACTAGAACAAGTGATGGAAAAGGTACTCAATGGAAACAAGATTACCATATCTAGTAGAGTTTTTGATCAATTTCAGATGTTGACTGTGCATGTACCCCAAGGCTATGACTTCAAGGGCAGCAGCTTCTTCTATTCCTCTAGATTTATCCCTTTATAGCATCACATCTCCCCATGACGATCGTATTCTTTACTTCTTCGAACAACTTTTGTAACCCCCTCCCAAAGTCATCTATTGTAGGTCGGCAGTTGCTTGACCACATAATAACTCATGCGGTGCCTGACAATGGAAATTCACCAGATCAGCCTTTGTTATTTAGTTGTGTTAAAGAATCCTATGGCAAATAGCTTCCTTATATGTGATCGTATCACACCCAATTGAGGTTGGGCACTAGTTTATTAAGCGAGACAACAGATCCTTCTAGGCTTGACAATTGATTTTGGTTTACCATGATCTTATCAAGAGAGCAGCATTAGCTCCCGATCGGTTTGTGCATGAGAGGTCAACTCCGCCTTCATAAATCCTAAGTAAAATAATATTTTGAGTGCCAGATACTCTAAGTATCAAAACTTCACATGGAGGACATTTAAGTGTCAACAGCAAGAAATTTCAGTCAAAATGCTGACATGACATTTTTCTGGCGAGACAAGTATAAAATGACGTTATTTTGCATGCTAATATGACTAGATAAGCCAAATACAACATCGTTTATCTCGAATTTGTATTTTAATATAAATATTAATTAAATTAAATTTAAAACTATTTTTTTTTAAAGGATTGCAACATTTGTTCAATGAGGGTTGTGCAAGCCTTCGTTGCGCCTCTCCACCGTTGTCGGCTCTCCTCCAAATCCAACTAGCAACCAATCAGGCTAAGGGCCACCACCTGCTAGGGGTTGTCGAGACCTTGGCCCTAGATCTATACAAGGGCTTGCAGGCCCTTGTTGTAATTGGCCAAGGTTATCAACTCCTGGTTAGGCCCAACAACCTTGGCTGACCTCCCCCCACCGTCCCCCACCTTTCCCTACAACAATGGGGAGGCGGCGGCGAGGGTTTGCACAACCCTCACCAAACAAGTGCTGCAATCCTATATATATATTTAATTTAATTTAATTAATTTTTATATTGAAATTTAAATAAGAAGCAAAATGACGTTGTTTTGTCTCTTCTTTACTAACTTAACTTTTTGGCGAGCCACGTAGTAACTTATATTATTAAAAATAAGCCACATTGAATTTCCAGCACCCTTCGTCGGAATTGGCACTTAAATATCTCATTTAGAAAAAAATACCATTTAAGTGTATCTTTCAAAATTTTTGGCACTTAAAGTATCCCCTAACACAAGTTTTGGCACTTGCATTGTACTTTTCCATAATCTTTCTATTCTAGAACTCATAGAACCAATTGTTCTAATGCCACTCCCACAGATGAGTTGTATTCATTCCCTTTACATCTTTCGCTTTTCACTTGATAAGGTCAAGCTCCATTCACAAGTGTCACAAGTACAGGAGAATCACGGACTGTGACATTCTCCCCTACTCAATGCCTTTGTTGCGAGCTATTTTGCGCTTCTCTGCATTTCCTTAACCATTGATGCCCACTTTAGCTTATACATCAAATGGCAATGTTCAACAAAACAAGTTGCTCCATTAGTAGCTTCTTTTGATTACAGCTATTCAGCCTCTTCAATCACCTATGCTTTTATGTCAAATGTGGCATTTTTCGCTAACTACACCTTTTGGTAGCACTATATCTTGCCTACTAAGCTTCTTCATCCTAGCATACCAATGAAGGTTTCTTCCCTTGTTAAAAATGTGGTCGCAAACCTTTTCTTGAGATTCCTCAATTGATCTAGGAGCATTTTCCCTAATTAGTGAGGAATCGGATCTTTCCAATGCCCCCATTGCATTCTAGAAGCTAGTTGAGAGCTACGCTTTATCCGAGCATCTTTTGCCCCGGTGATTTACTTTCCATCCTCATAGGATCGGGTAGACCATAGGTTTTCTCCAACTCAACCCCTCACTAGAGGGATCCTACTCTAATATCATCTTTCATGAGTCAATAATTTATTGGCCACGAAATAACCGATGTGGTGCTTGGTGAGCAAAATTCACCACGACAAACTTAGTTCTTTGGTTGTTCCCGAGAATTATATGGCAAATAGCTTCTTTATATGAGATTGTATTACATCCATCTTAGCTTGAGTATCTAATCCATTTAGTGAGATAGTAGATTCTTCTAGGCTCTAGACAATTGGTTTTGGCCTACCGTGGTCTCATCAGGATAGCAACATTAGCTCATGACCAATTTGTGTAAGGGAGGCCAATTTTATCTTTGGAGCTTTTAAGTAATATAATCTTTTCATCCTAGAACTCTTAACATCAACTATTATGATGATACTCTTATAGATTAGTTGTATTCATCCCATTTGCATCATTTGTTCTTCGCTCGATAAGCCCGAGCTCCATTCACAAGTCTTATGAGTACGAGAGAATCACATATTTTGACATATGCATGCCTCTCAAGAAATCCCCAAAGAACTCTTGCAAATTTTTCAAACATTAGTGACCGCGTTCATCATGGCTCAAGCGATCACAATTTATACATTCTCAAAACAATTTCTATTCATAATATCTTGAGGCATCAACATAGCATCATAACCTAGGAGAAGGAGATGGGCCTACCTTCTTAAGTCGATGATTGCTCCACCGCCTTGTTCTTTACTCAGTCACACTAGAATGAGCAGTGACTCTGCTCATATGTACAATGATGATGCCCTTGAATCTCCATCGTTGGAGACTAATAACAAAGTGCATGGTGTTCCTAGCGAACATCTTGAATGAGCAACAACTTTTGTGTGCGATTCTCACAAAAGAAGAACATGTTGCCATTGCTACATACATGTGTAAGAGGCAAAATGTGCAATCCCATAATCTCCATAACCATAACAAGAACATAGACACTTGAGTCAAAAGATTAATGCACTTATTTTGGAATCCATTATTCTTGAAGCGGAAGCAAAAAAGCAATGATCCACACGTAAGTCTTTCTCCTCTATTGCCTTATGTATTACTGGCTCAATAAGACAACCCCTTCACCCTTTTGCGCTAGGTAAACGCTCCTTTTGTGAGAATACTTGTGAGAATTAGGGTTAGATGAAAGACTTGAGCTTTATTTATAGAGTCTCTAATCAGACCCTCTCATTACGAGCCAAGCTCAACTCGGTTCATACTAGCCAGCCTCATATTAGACTCATTAAGAAACCTTCTATCTCACCTTAGACCAACCCCATAAAATGGTAAATTACAATATCAATTAGTGTAGTCCACATTAGAAAAACTCTTACATTCTCCCACTTGGATTTTATTAATTGAAATTGTACTGTATGTGCACATATTGATCTAGAAATAATTCTTAATAGTCAATCACATCCCATAAAATCTCAAATACCGAATCATGGAGGTAACTATATGTATACACATAGAGTTTTCCATGGTCAAGAGTGTTTTCAACTTTATTAATATGGATTTAATATGGTAATGTGGCAAATGGATAATATCTCTCATAAAAGAGATCTCATTTATCAGTTATCATTCTCTTACCTTAAGTGTCACAAAACTTGTGCCACTAAAGAATGTATTTATGGTTCTAATGAACTCAACATATGTATTGTCTGTACGATTAACTTTTCTTTATGTATAACAAGACATATGCATAAGGCTTATAATCGGATGTTTCTAGCATTCACTCAAAGTTTATACAACACCTTAAGACTTTTTTCAATATATATATCAAAGTGTTATTAAATTGTAACAAGTGCAGATGAAAACTTTATTAGAGAAAAATAAAACACATCTTCCACTCAATAACAGTATCCCAAGATGCTCCTAAACCCATGCTAATGACAAGTTGCTCAAACACACAAAGGCATAGGCCTTTAGTTAGTAGATCTGCAACCATATCATCCGTAAGAACATGATTTACTGAAATGTCACCATTTTGTATTGATTCATTTATGGTCAAAAACTTGACCTCCATGTATTTAGACCATTTGAGATTTCTGTTGTTATTAATAAACAACAATGTAGAGTTATTATCACAATATAGTTTTATGAGCCTATCCACAATAAAAAAAACTGTTAACTCCCTAATGAGGTTCCAAAGCCAAATAGCCTAAGTAGTAACTGAAAAACACACTATAAACTCAACTTGATTGGTATAAGAAACTATAGATTTCTATTTCTTGCTCTTCCATGATATTGCACCTCATGCCAACATAAATATGTATCCTGTTGTTGATTTCTTATCATCTTGATAGTAGACAAAATATGCATTGAATACCCTACTAGTTGCAAGTTCGGAACATGTCTATAAATCAGCATATAATCTCTTGTCCTTTTTAAATACCTTAAAATCTTCTTGGCAGCAACTTAGTGATCGCGTCTTGGATTTGACCGATATCTGTCTAGAAGTCTTGTCGCAAATTCAATATCTTATCTAGTGCAAACTTGAGCATACATGATACTTCTAAGCACACTAGCATAAGGTACATTCTTCATTTGAGATTTCTCAAAATTTGAATTAAGGTATTGTGAAAGACTCAATTTATCATCCTTAATAATAAGAGCATTTCCTGGTTTGCAACACTGCATATTTAATCTTTCTAAAATACAATCAATATGCTATTTAAACAAACCCAATGAATGGTGAGAATGATCCTTATGGACCTCAATGCCAAGAACAAAAGACACCTCACCAAGGTTTTTTATGTCAAAATTTTTTGATAACATCCGCTTTGTCTCATGCAGTAATCCAATGTCACTACTTGCAAGCAAGATATTATCCACATAAAGTATGAGAAAAATATATCTCCTCCCATTGACCTTGTAGTTTATATATTGATCTATTTTGTCCTCAATAAATCCAAATGAAATAACGACACTATAAAACTTTAAAGACCACTATCTAGAAGCTTGCTTAAGACCATAAATAGACTTTTTCAATCTACAAACAAGCTTACCTACGTCATCTGCCACAAAACCTTTAGGCTACACCAGATAAACCTCCTCATTAAGGTCCCCATTTAGAAAAGCAATCTTAACATTTATCTAATGTAACTCCATATCAAAATGAGCTACCAATGCCAAAATCATTCTAAAAGAATCTTTAAAGAAAATAGAGAAAATGTTGCTTCATAATATATTCATTCTCTTTGAGTGAAACCCTTAACTACTAGTCTAACTTTAAACTTTTCAATATTTATTTTGGAATTTCTTTTAGTCTTAAATACCTATTTGCAGCCAATAGGTTTACATTCTTCAGGCAATTCGACAAGCTCCCAAACTCCATTGTGTTTCATAGATTACATCTTATCTTTCATTGCATCTAACCATTAATCTAATTAAGGACATGAAATGGCATCTGTATAAGTCATAGGATCAACAACACAACCAATATCATAATCATGCTCTCCTAAATAAACTACATAGTATGGTGGTATAGCTGAATGCCTCTCTCTAATTGATCTTCTAAGTGGAGCCACTACCACCTTATTTTGAATATGAGGGCTTGAGGAATTTTATCATGAACTACCTCAACAATAGGATCCTAAGTTGCAATAAGCTCAGTTTAAGGCTTAGGAGACTCCATAATTGTTTGCACAAATGAGATAAAGATCTAGTAATCCCAACCATACTATCATCTTCTTTGTGAGCAACTACCGTTCTTGGTTACATCAAATTCCAAAAATTTTGCCATTTGAGATTCCACAATTCTTGTACCTCCATTAAGGTTATAAAACCGATACCCCTTTGAATGATCTGGATAAGATATGAAGTAACACCGAATAGTCTTAGAATTTGACTTATTCAATGTTGGATTATATAACTTCACCTCTATAGGACATCCCCAAATTTTAAGATTCTTCAAGCTAAGTTTATGTCCAGTCCATAACTCAAAAGGAATCAATAGAATCGCTTTAGTAGGAACACAATTTAGAATATAAAGCGTTGTTTTCAAATCTCATCCCACAAAAATCAAGTAAATTGATCATATTAATCATACTTCTCATTATGTCCATAAGAGTGCGATTGTGCTTTTCAGCCACACCATTTTGTTCATGACTTCTTGACATAGTAAATTGACCTATTATCCTAGAATCCTCTAAATATTTAGCAAACGGCCTTTTAAGCTGTTCAGCATCACCATACCTACTGAAATACTCACCACCACGATCAAATCTGACGATCTTTATAACTTTTCTCAACTATTTCTCTACTTCGATACAAAAAATCTTGAATTTGTCAAGAGACTTGGACTTTTCTATATCAAGTATAAGTATCCATATTTGGAATAGTCGTAAATAAATGTGATGAAATAAAAATTTCTGCATAAAGTAGCCGTGTATGGTCCACTAATATCAGTGTAAATAACTTCCAATAAGTCAGAACTTCGTATGGCGGATTTCTTCTTTATTTTAGTCATCTTACCTCTACAATACTCTACGCAAGTCTCTATATCACTTTTAAGAGTAGGCAAAATGTCAACCTTTATAAGCCTTTCTACTCTTTCTTTAGAGATGTGACAAAGACGTTTATGCCATAATGCATAAAAATGTTCCTTAGGTAGAGGCCTTTTGGAAACAACTTTTTCAGCTAAATAAACAATCTACATGTCGTTGAGAGATAAACTCAATTGATACAATCCATTGGATAAATTGTAACACCCAATCTTATTTGAATTATAAAACATAGAAATACTATTGCTTTTTATTTCAAAAGAGTATCCACACATGTCCAAACAAGACATATAAACTAAATTCCACCTAAAAGAAGATACGTATGATATAGCTAGGACGAGTACCTAGAGGGGGTGAATAGGTATATAAAAATTTTCCTTTAAAAAATTTCTTTATAATTGCGCAATACTTAGACAGTTGAGGAATTCGCAACAAGTAATAATCAACGCAAGACTAAGTAAAGGAAATAGAGAATTGAACACGCGGTTTATAGTGGTTCGGCTTGATTCAAGCCTACGTCCACTCTTCTGCACTGACAGCCAATTTGGCTGGATTCCACTATGAACAAAGAGATGTTACAGTGTTGATCTTCCTTGATTTCTAGGTGTAGATGATCTACCACACTCACTCAAGGTATCACCAAGTATGAACACTCTCTGCGTATACAATTTTGCTCAGAATGAATCGACTAATAATCAAGGTGCTTCAGACTCTGGAATTTCTCTATCGATCACGCACTTTCACAACTAGAACGTCTTCCTTTTTATACTCCTTTATGCCATCATACCGTTGGCACTTACCAAAGGAATTCCTCCAATCTACCCGTTGGACGGAATCAATTAAGGAGATCATTCGAGCTATAAAAGGAACCTGACGATAGCCCATCAATCCTGTTCGCCCATACAAACAGGATCTTGGTTTCCAAGAATAGAACATTCCAAGAATACTTCGTCGACCATCGGATCTTCAATTGATCTAGATACGAACAAAAGAATCCGTTATGTTTATCCAGCCAAAAAGATCTTCTCCGAGAGAATAGGATTAAATCCTCAACCATATACTTCGGATCTGGATTTTCTTCGACCTTTGGATCGAAAGGCTGTTAATGAGAATAGTTTTGAGTCTTAAGTCTTGAGTCTTGAATATTGAGTCTTGAACCTTGAGTCTTGGTGATCGAGAAAGTCTTCGAGACTTTAAACGAGACGATCTGCAGATATCCGGACTAGGCGATGAAACGTTTTGTCGGCTTCAAAATATTCTGGAAAGATTTCTCCAACAATCTCCCCCTTTTTGATGGTGACAAAACTTTCCTGTAGATTTGAATCACTTTGACCTGCAAAAACATTTCTCAAGCAATATGGCTAACTCATAAAGATTTAACAAAACAACCAGACTATGCATCCACAGAAAATTGGTTAGTCTTTCATGAGTAATACCATATAACAACACTTGATATAAATGCAAACGGTCAAGTATTAAAATCCACAAAATCCACAGCCAATTCAGTCAAATTCAAGTTCATACTCAAGTTCACTCAAGTCAAGTTCACTCAAGTCATACTCAAAAACAAACATATTCAACCACAAAAACAAATTTAAAGTCAAAGAAAGTTGTTTGGTTCAAATTGCTTTCTCCCCCTTTTTGTCATCATTAAAAAGGTGAGAAAGGAGTCATGTCTGCTTGGGAATGCGCACGATCTGGAAATCTCTCATGGACTGGACTACGCCTTCTAGCCTCTTCAAGTCCTCCCTTAGTTGAGCTACCTCCTCTCCTTTGGCATTGGCTTGAAGTTGTAGAGCGAGGTCTTTCATTTTGTCCTCCAGGGTGACTGAAGATGCTTGTCTAGCATTCTTCATGGCTTGAATTTCACAGTCCAGAGCATAGATTTGGCCACGCATTTCCAGAAGAATATCCATGATGCGATGAAAATCTGCAGAATTGTCTGTCTGTGTACTTGCATTTGCTTTCTCAGATGGAGTGAATGCAGACGATGGCGCTTCTGTATAGTCTTGCAGATCTGGTGTCGACGTATCGTGTCCTTCTTTAGGCAATTGAGAAGTCTGAAATTCTTCTGGGTCTGCTGGAGATTGTCTTAGACCTTCACTATCGGCAGCATGAGGTCTGGACCTTTGCTCGCCAACTCCCCTTGTCTCTAGGGCATCAAAAGGGGAAGAGTGATGATCATGCTCTTTCGTGTCTTGATTCTCCTTCTCTCGATTCACTGCAGACTTTTCTTGCTCTTCTTCTCCTTCTTCTTCAGCTTCTTTCTCCTTCTCATTGCTCTTCTTCTTCTCTGATCTTGGCTTGCTCCTCTTCTTCTCTCTGTTTCTTCTGATGTTCTGTCGATTGGAGAACAGAACGTCTGGTCCTTATCAAGGCTGTGATTGTAGGATCTTCCTCCTCATCTTCATCCTCCAAGATGAGAGTTCTCTTCTTTTTGGATGGGGCACCAATGGCCTCCTTCCCCTTTTTCTTTGAAGCAGATAGAACTGGAGTTTTCACTCTGAATTTCTCCATTGCCTTGGAAAGTTCTTGTAGACGCATCTTCGTTAACATCTTTAAACCTACCACCATCTTATCGCACGGTCGAACACAAAGTGTGTGTGGCGGTTCAATATTCATGTGTCTGAAGATTTTGGTCACCAGACCTGGATAAGGCAATTGTCCCTTGTCCTTCGACATTGCTAGGGTCTGCGTCCTCGATTATCTCTTCCTTCGGATGTTGACCCGCACCTTGTGGGGTAGATGGCGTTGAATGACGTGGTGGAGAGTGAGTTGGGCTCTGTTGCTGACTCGATAAATCTTCCTCTTCGGTGAGATCGAAGTGGGTAGGTCCCTCCTTCATCCTCTGTGGTCCCGTGTTCGCGATTCTTGATGACTTCCTCGAAGACGACATCCTTCCTAGTCATTTGAGAGATTCCTTTACTTGCTTTCCCAAGAAAAGATGACAACTTTCTCGAGGATGAACGCGAAGTAGAAACCGGATTGGGAGGAGAATGCTTTTAGGGTTTTGAAGATTGAAAATGAAAAGCGTATATGTATAACTCGGTTTTGAAAAGGGAAGTTTAATCGGCACAAGGAAAGTGTACGAATACCTCTTTTCGAAATCAATAAAGCGCCAAAATTAATTCTTTTGAAAAGACAAGTTTTCGTTTTTCACAAAGACTCCAAAATAAGCGAACGAAAGATCATACCTTTTCGAGTAACAACTTACGGTCTATAGTCGTCAATGTCTCGAGTGCGAGAGATTTAGAGTACGAGAGATTAGAGTCTGACGATCATCAACTTTCTGAGTCTGAAGGTTGCAGAGTCTCTAGACAGCTTCAAAATGTTGAGTCTGGAGCGAATAAAATCGAATTGATTTTTCTCCAAAGGCTTTGTGAATATATCTGCTAGTTGACTTTTTGAATCAACAAATTGAATCGAGATTTCTCCACTTTGAATATGATCTCTAATGAAGTGATGTCGAATCTCTATATGCTTTGCTCTTGAATGAAGAATTGGATTTTTTGTGAGATTGATTGCCTTGGTGTTGTCACATTTGATTTCTGTGCATGAGTCTTCAATTCCAAAGTCTTGTAGCTGTTGTGTTATCCATAGAATTTGTGAACAGCAGCTTCCAAGAGCTACATACTCTGCTTCTGTTGTTGAGAGAGCTACAATGCTTTGTTTCCTTGAAAACCAAGACACTATCCTGCTTCCAAGCAACTGGCAAGTTCCTGAAGTACTCTTTTTATCGACTCTGCAGCCGACCAGATCTGCGTCTGAATATCCCAGAAGATTAAAGTCTCCCTTCTTAGGATACCAAAGACCCATGCTTGAAGATGAAGCAACGTATTTAATAATACGTTTTGCAGCACTGAGATGGGATTCTCTAGGGTCTGATTGAAACCTAGCACGAGATGCAAACACTCAACAAAATGTCGGGTCTAGAGGCGGTAAGATAAAGAAGTGAACCGATGATGCTTACATACAGCTTTTGATCAACTTTCTTTCCTTCTTCATCTTTGTCGATCTTCAAGGAGCTTGACATTGGTATATCAGTTTTCTTGCAATTTTACAATCCAAATCTTTTGACAAGATCATTAGCATATTTTTCTTGGTAAATGAAAGTTCCATCCTTCAATTGCTTTATTTGAAGACCAAGAAAGAATGTTAATTCTCCCATCATACTCATTTCAAACTCATCCTGCATAGACTTAGAAAATTTCTTACATAGACTTTCATTAGAGGATCCAAAAATAATATCATCCACATATATTTGAACAAGTAAAAAACTTTTGTTTTCCTTTTTAATAAATAAAGTAGTATCCACTTTACCTTTGACAAAACCATTACGTAATAAAAACTTACTTAGTCGTCGTACCAAGCTCGAGGTGCTTGCTTTAAACCATACGGGACCTTTTTCGGTCGAAGATTGAATTTGGTTTCTTTGGGTCTTCAAACCCAGGCGGTTGTTCCACATAAACTTCCTCTTGGATAAATCCATTTAGGAAAGCACTTTTGATGTCCATTTGGAATAACCTGAAATTTTTGTAATAAGCAAACGCAAGTAATAGACAAATAGCTTTTAACCTTGCCACAGGAGCGTAAGTCTCATCATAGTCTATTCCTTCTTCTTGCGCGTATCCTTTGGCCACGAGTCTTGCTTTATTTCGTACGACTTTTTCTTTTTCATTCATCTTGTTTTCGAACACCCATTTGGCTCCAATAACAGTTTTACCTTTTGGTTTAGATGTCAATTCCCAGACATCATTAATGTTGAACTGTCTGAGCTCTTCTTGCATAGCTTCGATCCAGCTTTCATCAGATAAAGCTTCTTCTATGCTTTTTGGTTCAATTTCAGAGATGAAAGCCACAGCACTAGACTCTTCACGACTTTTGGATCTGGTTCGAATTCCTTCATTAATTTCGCTAATAATGAGATCCTTGGGATGACTGGACTTATGTTTCCAGTTACTGGTTGATTTGTCTGGATGATGATCTCTTTCTTTATTTGAATCTTTATGAACATCTTGATCTTTGGTCTTCCAGTCGAGACATTTCTTGAGATGTCGGCTTTGGAAAGTCGGAGCAGATTCAGACTCTTCATCTTTCGAGTTTGATTGGATTCATCTTGTGTAGAGTCTTGAAATTTGACATTCATTGACTCCTCCACCGACTGGCTCTTCTTGTTGTAGACTCGTAGGCTTTGCTTGATGTAGAATATCCAAGGAAGATGCCTTCATCTCGATCTTTCTTCAAACTTATCAACTCGATCTTTTGCATTTTTCAATATAAAACATTTGCAACCGAACATATGAAAGTATGAAACAATGGGTTTCTTACCTTTGAATATCTCATAGGGGTTTTCTCGAGAATAGGTCTTAGGAAGACTTTATTGATGATATAGCATGCTGTTGAAACAGCTTCAGCCCAAAATCGTGAAGAAATTTTACTTTCAATTAAAAAAGTTCTAGCCATTTCTTGAAGAGATCTATTCTTCCTTTCCACAACTACATTTTGCTGAGGAGTGTATGGAGAGAAAAACACATGCTTAAATCCAAATTCATCACATAATTTTGTAAAATCTTGATTTTCAAATTCTCCTCCATGATCTGTTCTTATACTTGAGATAACACATCCTTTTTCATTTTGAACCTTTTTAGAAAATTTTTCAAAATACGAAAAGGTTTCTGACTTACTTGCAAGGAAATATACCCAAGTAAAGCGGGAGTAATCACCCACAATTACTAGGTAATATTTCTTACCTCCAATACTCGGATTCGGTTGGTCCGAAGAGATCCATATGCAGCAACTATAATACATGATTAGTAGAGACATGATTTATTGGCTTAAAAGAATTTCTTACCTGCTTTCCCAGAATACATGGTGTGCATGGTTCGGTCTTTTGAAATGGTAATTTGGGTAGACCTCGAACTAGTTGCTTTGATGAGATTTTGGCTAATTGCTTCATATTGACATGACCAAGCTTTCTGTGCCATAAGCTTGCTTCATCTTGAATTGATAATAGGCATTGTGATTCATTCGGTTTCACGTCCAAAAGATCTCACGTCCAAAAGATATATATTTCCATGTCTTCGACCCATGAAAGATTGAGTAGAGTTTTTACTGATTCCAGAACATATTCCTTCTTGAAAGGAGATCTTGAAACCGGTATCACACAATTGACTAATGTTGAGAAGGTTGTAGTTGAGTCCTTCCACTAGAGAAACGTTGCTTATTGTGAGATTTCCAATTTTCACAGTTCCAAATCCCACAATGCTTCCTTTGCCGTTTCCTCCAAATGAAACATTTTCACCGTTTACTTGAACAAGCTTTATGAAGCACTTTGAGTCTCCTGTCATGTGTCTTGAACATCCGCTGTCAAGATACTACTTTACCCTTTTCTTGACGGAGACCTGCATTCAAAAGAGAGTCTCAAGCTTTCTTTGATATCCAAATTTTCTTGGGTCCTTTGGTGTTAGTAGAATAACCATTATTAGGCAATACTTTCTTAACAGGCTTCCAAACCATAGGACACTCTTTTTCAAAGTGATCCTTACTGTTACACTTTGAACACCTTAGAGCATTTCGTCCTACAGACTTTACAAAAACTTTCTCAAAATGATTTTTGTAAGCCTCTCTCGACGGTCTTTTCTTAATTCTTTCTTTTACTTTAGGAAAATCAATTAAGGGAATTGTTTCTGCTGTCATGCCTAGACCAGACTTATTGAAGTAAGGTCTTTGAACTGAAAGAACTTTTTCAAGCTTTTCGGATCCTATCGAAAATTTCTTTGAAATATTTGATAAGTCCGTTTTTAAGAGAACATTTTCTTTCAAAAGATTATCTTCTTTTTCTTTATGAGTAGAAACATTCAAGTCTAAACTTTTAACTTTTTCCTCTAAAATGATTTCCTTTTGTTTTAGGGCTGAGTTTTCCTTTTTAAGTTCGGAAATCCTTTTGAGAGAAGTCTTAAGACTAAAACACAGTTCATCAATGTATTTGGAAACTTTGACAGGAATTTTAAAATCACTTACCTCAAATTCACTGTCTGAGTCTGATCCAGAATCTGAGTCTGAGTCTGAATGTGCCATTAGACATATGTTGGCATATTCATTGTCACTTTCTTCACATTCTGTATCACTCCAGGTTTCGGCTTTGAGAGCTTTTCGAGACTTCTCAGCTTTTCCTCTTTTCTTCTTCAGAAGAGGACAGTTGAGTCTGATGTGTCCCTTTTCCTTACACTCGAAGCGAGACTACATCTTTGTTTGGTTCTTCATCATCACCGAGACTTGGTCTGCATTGTCTCGGAAACTTTGTTTCTTTGAGTTGAACTTCTTCCTTTTCTATTCAGTTTTCTGAATCTTCTTATCATGAGAGCAAGCTCCTCGTCGTCCATATCATCTTATGAATCTCGTATCATCGAATCATCATTTGATTTTAATGCAATGGATTTCTTACCTCTTGGATCTTCGTCCTCATTAATTCGTTCCACTTTATAAGACTGAAGAGTTCCAATCAGCTCATCGACAGATAGAGGCATAATTCTTTGCGTCTCTCTTATTGAAGTCTTTATATGATTCCAATCCTTAGAGAGTCCATGCAGTAACTTGTTCACCTTCATGGGATCAGAAATTTATTGTCCTTGGTTCTCAAGACCATTGACAATATCTGTAAAACGACTAAACATGTCAGTTATAGATTCTCCTGGTTTCATTTTGAAGGCTTCATATTGACCGAGGAGAATGTTGATTCTGGTCTCCTTTACTCGATATGTTCCTTCATAGGTGATATGTAATCTGTCCCACACTTCTTTTGCTGTAACACAAGAAGATATTCTGTTATATTCAGTTGGAGACAAGGCACAATATAAAGAGTAAATTGCTTTTGCCTCGAGTGTTTGTCTCTTGTTTATCTCTTCCTGAGTCATTCCGCTGGTATCAATGGTTTCTTTCCCTCTTTCGGAGATTGATGCAGCAGCAGGAGTGATTCCTCTTTCCACAACGTCCCATTCCAGAGGATCCTTTGATCGTAGGAAAGCTTTCATCTTATTCTTCCAGATGTTGTAATCCTTTCCATCAAAGTAGGGTGGTCTGGTATTGCTTTGTCCTTCCACCAGCCTTGGTGCTAGCATACTAGCCATGGATCTTTTACTCTGAAGTAAAACACTTCAAATAAAGTAAGAACACGAGCTCTGATACCAATTGATATAGCTAGTACGAGTACCTAGAGGGGGGTGAATAGGTATATAAAAATTTTCCTTGAAAATTTCTTTATAATTGCGCAATACTTAGACAGTTGAGGAATTCGCAACAAGTAATAATCAACGCAAGACTAAGTAAAGGAAATAGAGAATTGAACACGCGGTTTATAGTGGTTCGGCTTGATTCAAGCCTACGTCTACTCTTCTGCACTGACAGCCAATTTGGCTGGATTCCACTATGAACAAAGAGATGTTACAGTGTTGATCTTCCTTGATTTCTAGGTGTAGATGATCTACCACACTCACTCAAGGTATCACCAAGTATGAACACTCTCTGTGTATACAATTTTGCTCAGAATGAATCGACTAATAATCAAGGTGCTTCAGACTCTGGAATTTCTCTATCGATCACGCACTTTCACAACTAGAACATCTTCCTTTTTATACTCCTTTATGCCATCATACCGTTGGCACTTACCAAAGGAATTCCTCCAATCTACCCGTTGGACGGAATCAATAAGGAGATCATTCGAGCTATAAAAGGAACCTGATGATAGCCCATCAATCCTGTTCGCCCATACAATCAGGATCTTGATTTCCAAGAATAGAACATTCCAAGAATACTTCGTCGACCATCAGATCTTCAATTGATCTAGATACGAACAAAAGAATCCGTTATGTTTATCCAGCCAAAAAGATCTTCTCCAAAGAATAGGATTAAATCCTCAACCATATACTTCGGATCTGGATTTCCTTCGTTAATTGGATCGAAAGACTGTCAATGAGAATAGTTTTGAGTCTTAAGTCTTGAGTCTTGAATATTGAGTCTTGAACCTTGAGTCTGGTGATCAGAAAGTCTTCAGACTTTAAACTAGACGATCTGCAGATATCCAGACTAGACTGATAGAAACGTTTTGTCAGCTTCAAAATATTCTGGAAAGATTTCTCCAACAACATAAAAGGTGTTTCTCAACATCATCCTAAAACCGGAATCTAAAATTAAAATAACATCTCTCACGAACTTGACGTCAACGTCAATGTTGTTTCCCACAATAAGCTTTGATTTATTCTAATTTGGCGTTTTTCGGTTTATAAACCTCTATATGGTAAACGCAACATGATTAGTTGCATCACTATCTAGCCATCAAGAATTGGTTGGGGTTTTAGATAGATTGCATTCACAAACAAATGCCCGAAAATCATTACCTTTAGGCTCACTCTTAGTTCTCTTGGACAACCAAACTTTATACTTATTGCAACATTTCTTTACATGTCCTCTCTCCTGCAAAAGTAACAAATAACTCAATCTTTCCTGAAGAATGCTTTTTTAGGACCCAAACTATTAAAATGACCAACACCTTTATAATTTCTTTTATTGTTGGAAGGACCAATAGCTTCAGAATTGCCCTTATGAGTATAATTTTTCAACTTCTTACCCTTGTCACTGCCAGAATTAGAAGCATAAAAGGCAATGTGCCCTTTATCTTTTTTCAATTTTTCTTCCCCTGCCACCACCGTTGCAATCAAGTCATTAATTGACCGGGTTTCGTCTTAAGAACTATAATCCCAAAATCAAGATGAAGAGTATTTAGAGTTTAATGCATAATGCAAGCAGTGGAAATAACAACATTAAGAGCCTGGAGCTTTGTATACAAATCTATCATCCTTATAACATAATCTCTAACTCCACTAGAACCATCATACTTCATATTAAATAGTTTTCATAGGTGTGTCCCTATCTCAACATTAGACAAGACACGGTTTTTGAATAAAAAATAATTTAAAATCAAAATTGTAATTGGAGAAAAAGTCCTTGACCAGTTGAAATATTTACTTAGTTGGCAACTAGCGATGTTAGCCCTTATTTGAAATAACCATGGCCATTTTAGGTCCTCATTTGAAACAACTATAGTTACTTTAGGCCCTTATTTGATCCACTGTTAATTTTGAGCCTTTATTTGAGAAAATGATAATACTTCAAATTCCTATTTGGAACTTTTCCAAGAACTTATTCTCTTTATTAAATATTGAGCATATGGATTTGTCCTCATTGGTTCAATGGTAAAAGGATTAGCTATTTTTCACAAGGTCACAAGTTCGATGCACGTTACAAGGCAACCTCTTAACAACTCCTACTACATTGCCTAAGTGCAGCATATCTTGTGTGGAAAGACTTATTCACCGCTAGTATCTTGGCATGGCCGTGGCAATGGGCTCCCTAATCCAAGACATTTAGGCCACAAGGGATGCGGAGTAACTACATCTCGAGACGAACATTTCATAATGGGTGCGTAACGCCTAGAAAGGATGGCTAGCTCTTGTCACTCCCCTCAGTCTTTTTGTTTATACAGCAACAAAGGTAATGAAATGATGTACAATTAGAAATGGATAATTAAAGAGGGGATAATTACTCGTAGTTCATAGTGCATCTAAGATTCCCTAGTGCAAGAAAATGATGGTAACATTAATCTTTCAATGACCACATTTTAGAGAGTGCAAAGATAATTGCTACTCATGCGAGAGAGTTGGGGACACTATCCATGTTTGATATGTAACTTATCAACTTATATGGTTGTTCCTCGAACTTTTTTAAAGATGTATTACGTATGAAAAAAAAATTTGTTCAAAAGATTAAAGAATAATATGCTCAATGCATGTCCACTCATCTCACTAATAAAATCTTGAAGTACACAAAAATGATAATAATATGAATTTTTTACTTATGCTAGAAAAATTATATATGATAGAACTCTACTAATCTTAGAAAAGTTTCGGCTGCAATAGTAGTATATATTATTATCATTCTGATTGCCCAGCCCAATGATCGACAATAAGATGAGCATAAGAAGTTGAACTTCGATAAATTTCGAGGAAGCACTCCTCGGATCTGCTGACTAAAGAAATTTGGAAATTCGTGGAGACAATTTCAAGAATAACCCCATTATATAGCCAAGCTGATTAGCTATATATACACAATTAAAAGTCAGCAAAATGGCCATTTTTCAAAGGACCGCAGCAAGATTTTTTCCATTCTCGGTGTCGCGAGAAGAAATCGAGACACCACTCTCGTGAGGGAAATATGCAACGGAGCAACCTATTCGGCATCCAGTTCATACAATTACAACGTCGACCATGTTCTCAAGTGTTTATATGATTATATGATAGATTCAGATTTCGATAGGTCTTGCTAGTCCATGGCGAATGAGGACAATTGTCACGGTCATGCAGCATGGAATGGGGTGCTTTCTTATTCAGACTGCTCCGCATGCTTGGAAGCATTTTGGAGAAGGATAATTACGGACTCCATACAGCATCGAGCCTCAAGTTCAATTAAAGAATTGCAAATTCTGATAAAGACATTATCCATATGCTGAATAGCTATATTTACTTCTTTGTCAAGAGCTATATCTTCTCCTCTTTTTTTTTTTTTTTTTGACGGAAACCACACTAATATATTGATTATAAAGGGATTTTACACCCTGCAGCAAAAGCATCCGCATACACTAAATCCAACAGTTCAAACGAAGGAGAGAAATTCCAGTTGAGGGCCGAGTTAGCTAATTGGGCTTTCGCAGCCTAGTTAGCCACTAGGTTAGCTGAGCGTCGACAATGGCACAGACAAAGGTGAGAGAAGTTGGATAGCCAAAAGAAAGTCTCGTCTATCACAGGTCGCAGCTCCCATGGCGGTGAGCGTATACCGATCACTATCTCGACGAGCTGAAGGCAGTTAGAGTGCTAGTGGAGCATCTTGAAGGCTTCGTCGATGAAGATGTTGGAGAGTGAGATTGAGCGCCTAGAGCTCTAATTCAAACGGTGAGTTCGCTGAAAAACTTTGTGAAAAGATGTCAGTGAGACGGCCTTGATCGTCTCTGCAAATATAGGCCATGGAGCCTTCAGGTTTACCCGGTCGATAACTGCCATCAATATTACATTTCAGGACACCCTTTCTCGAAGGTCGCCAAAGCCGATCCGATTGAAGAAGATCCAGGCTAGATTGTGGTGGTTGGGATCCAGCAACAGAAAGCTTGTAAGATCTGGTTTGTGCCATGGTCGTCTCCACAACAAGGGAAGGTTTCGGCTGCTAGTTTCGAAAGATAAAATTATTTTTATTCCGCTAGATCTGCCAAAATAAATTAGCTACAACCTCTAAACCAGGTGAGTGATAAGGTAAAATCACATGCTCTGTTAACCACCATTTGATACTGGAAACTGAAGTAGCTGAAGACAATAAATCAATCTGCGAATTTGACCAAATAGCTCTAGTCCAAGGACATTGAATAAAGAGGTGTTCAATTGTTTCAGGGATAGATTGTTGGC
The DNA here is from genome assembly GCA_016097545.1 of Eucalyptus victrix. Lineage (NCBI taxonomy): Eukaryota > Viridiplantae > Streptophyta > Magnoliopsida > Myrtales > Myrtaceae > Eucalyptus > Eucalyptus victrix. The sequence continues at coordinate 14,878,541 of CM027842.1, forward strand.
ATAGAGGGCATGAGGGGTCTGGAACAATCTGACTGTGAAAGAGGTTATCTCGGGTTGCAAGGGCGTTCTGGCAGACGGACCAGAGGAAAGTGCATAGTTTGGGGACCGTTTTCATCGATCAATTTTTTTGCCAGAGGCTATGTGAATTCCGGTAAGATGTCGAGGCATTTGAAACTTGATGCTTGCTACTTGACTGTATAATAGAATGATAGTTACTTTTGACAGTATGTGTACCAGTCGATGTGGCTGACCATATCAGTTTGTCTTCTGAATATAGGGGTTGAATTGGTATAGAGAGAATTTCTGTAGCAACCTGTTCTTCAAAAAATTCTTGAATCACCGATGTCTTCCAGTTGTGGTTAGCGTGGTAAATAAGATCTGCAACTTTAACTGGTTCTTCCCTACCTGTAGGTCCATTGATAATTCCCATAAGTAACCATCGATCACCACGAATTCGAATGCAATTTCCATTCCCAACAGACCAGTAGAGATTTCGTAAAATAGCATCCCTGCCTCTTAGAAGGCTTTGCCACCCCCAAGATGGCCGAGTTCCTCTGGCAGTTGATCAAAAATCAGATGAGCGAAAATACAAACCCCTAAAAAGAGCTCCCCATAATGAATCAGGATTGTTAAGCATTCGCCAAGCTTGTTTTCCCAATAGTGCTTTATTCAAAGTAAGAAGATCACGGAATCCCGGCAGAAGAACAGCCCAAGTGCCATAACTTGGCACAAGAGGACACTTAAGTGCCATAACTTTAAAATGGTACACTTGAGTGCCAATTTTTAAGTTAAATGGGACACTTAAGTGTCACTCTGGCGAAAATCTGGCCAAATGGCTTATGTGGCGACTTTTCGGCGAGTTTGGTCCAAAATAGCGTCGTTTTGCACACTGACGTGGCGGAGAAAATGTAAAAATGATGCCGTTTTGTGTCGACGTGTAAATAATAATATAAAAATTAATTAAATTAGATTTAAAATTAATGTTATTTAAAATATTCAAAAAATAAAAAAATAAGAAAATTTAAAAAATTTTAAAAAATTAAGAAAAATTAAAAATTAAAAAAATTAAAAAAATTAAAAAAAGGGGTGGAGGTCGAATGGGGCGGCTGAGGGTTGAGCCCTCATTGCCGCCGCCTCCCCACCTTCGTCGGGAAGGGCCGGCGATAGAGGGGAGAGGGTCGGCCGAGGTCGTCGGCCCCCGGCCGACTGACGGCGAGGGCTGCGAGCCTTCACCGGATCGCGGCGAGGGCCACGACCCTCACCCCAGATCTAGGTGAGGGCTCGCGGGCTTTTGCCACCGGTCGGCCGGCCTCACCGGCCCCTAGCCAGGGCCCAACGACCCTGGCCGACCCTCCCCAATTCGTCGCCGACCCTTCCCAGCGACGATTGGGAGGCGGCAAGGGCCCACAACCCTCGCCCCACGCTGAGAAAGCTAGTATAAACACCTAGAGGGAGGTGAATAGGTGTTTAAACTAAACCTTGGCAAATATATACGGAATAAAATAAAGGGATAATACCTTAAAAAACCCCAAACTGGTACACTTATGACAAATTTACCCAAAACTATTTTTTTGACCATAAAAAACCCCAAACCGATAAACTTGTGACAAATTTACCCCGATCGATTATAAAAAACCCTAAACTGGTACATTTATGACAAATTTACCCCAAACTAATTTATTCGACTGCAAAAAACCCTAAACCGGTAAATTTGTGACAAATATATCCTATGCTAAATTGGATTAATACCACAAAAAAATCATAAAAATTGTAAGCGTGACAAACGGAACGTAAAATCCTAAATTGATATACTTGGTTAATTGTCACGTGTCATTTAACTTAATAATTTGAGAATAAAATTTAACGAAAACTAACATAGGGTAAATTTGTCACAAGTGTACCGGTTTGGGATAAATTTGTCAAAACTATACCAGTTTGGGGTTTTTGGTGGTAAAAAAAATAGTTTGGGGTAAATTTGTCACAAGTGTACCAGTTTGGGGTTTTTTAGGGTATTATCCCTAAAATAAACTTCGAGTAAAATAAATGAGTTAGGGGAGAGAATAAGAACGCAAGATTTATAGTGGTTCGGCTTAATCCAAGCCTACGTCCACTCTCCCACGCTAACAACCTTCTTGGCTGGATTCCACCATGCAATCAACAAGAGATTACAACTTTGAGTGCAAACACTTAGTAGATCACACTATCTCACTAAGTCACTCTTTTGGTATTTCTCTCACGATCACAAACATTTAAGCTCAACAAAGATAAGTGTATGATCGAAGGTCGCTCGAACTTTGGAATTATAAATTCTATGCTTCGTCTCTTACTTGCTCATCAGTCCTTCATCTCCTTAAATACTTCTCAACTTCCAAACTAGCCATTGGACAGTATCCCAGAGAATCGTCTTCCAATATACCCATTGGACAGCTCTGTATTTAGAAGATTTAGTAGCCGTTGAGTGACAAAGGTAAAATCCCAAATTGGTTCCGATCGCCAATACAAACGAAATCTTGGTTTCCATAAGTAAAGCTTCTTCGTGTAGAAAGTTCTTGTCTTCAAGATCCAATCGTCAATCAAATAGATTGAATCAATCAAATCAATCTTGATGTGGAATCCAAACTAGATCACTAGCCGTTATATAATTGGGCTTGAGTTATGTTCTGTCGAATCTGGATGTAAAGTCTGAGAGCAATAGACTTTACAATTTGAGTCTGAGTGCGATAGACTTTGCAATCTGAGTCTGAACATATTCTGTTTCTGAACAGATTTAGCTTTAAGGTCTGTACCCAGTTCAGCTTCAGCATAGAGTCTGTCTTCTGCTTCATCATTCACATTCAGTCTGGAATTTGTCAAAGTCAGCAAACTTCTGATGTAGAACAGACTTTGACACTAAAGTCTAGCAGTCTTCAGACTTTGACACAGAAGTCTAGAAATCTTTAGAATATACTTTGGGCATATGTTACGTTCAGTCTTCTGGTCATCTTCACACTTTGACAATAACCTTTACATGTTCTATCATCTGCATGGTCTATTACTTAACCCTTAAACATGTTAGTAGCCTTTGATTTATTTTGTCATCTTCAAAACATCATAAGGGATTTCCCTAACAATCTCCCACTTTTTGATGATGACAAAACAATATCTGAATATGCAGGTTTGTAAACATACTTTTAAAGATATTAATTTAAATTAAAGGATGTCAGAAGGTAGCAAATAGATTGAGCATAACAATATATAGAAAAATAATCACAGCTCAATATTATGCCATAGATAATATCAATCAATCAACACATATGCATATTCATATCTTCTCCCCCTTTTTGTCATAATCAAAAAGCGATAATAATAGAAAAAGTATCACGTAGAGAATGATAACAAATATATTGCATGAATCACAATTTCCAAAAATCAGCTTTTATAAAGCAAATCGAATATTAAAGATATGTAATATAGCTCACTTCGATCATATATATTAGCAAATATCCAATAAAAATCACTGATGCATTATAAAATGCACATACGATTTTTGTCATAATAAAATGATAATATCAATACAAGATTTATTAATGGCAAAAGGTAATAAAAGATGCACTAACCAGATTTTTTAGAACAAATTCTGACACATTTACCTTTCCTTCCATCCATAATAAGATCAAGATCAATCCAAAAATATTTTTCCATAATTGATCAAAGCTCCCCCTCAATTTGTTGCCTTTTTGAGATGATCACGATTCTTTCCTTTTTCTTGGATTTGCTTTCTCCCCCTGTGATCACGACAATATTTGCGAATAGAAATATTGTTGCTTGTGCACGTTGAACAGAATATATTTTTCAGTATTTCCTTTGTAGCAACAGCATCCACAACGGTCACTTGCATTTTGAAATTCGAGGCAAAAAAAAAATTATTTTTTTCAATCAAGCTCGTCTCGAATTCAACCTTTTGTACGATGCATAAGGGATTTCCTCAATAAGCAAAAATTTTGCATAAGGAATGGAATCTTTGAACCTCCAGAATATGGAATTTCCATAATTTTCAGATTGAGTTTTCCAAAAATCCATATGGAAGATTCTTTTGTGACCTGCAAATTCTTATATAACAGATAATAATCTTTGCAAGAATGTCACGTAATATCTTCCTTTGATTTGTGGATCAAACTTGCTAGATATAATATATCTTCTAAGAATATAGCAAGAATATCCATGAATATGCAGTAATATCTTTCGAGATCAAAGAGATTTCTTTGAGCATAAATTTTAGATATGCATTTTGCAAAAGGAAAATAGATATTTCTGTCATGTGCCAAAATTGCAATACCTTATATTTATGACAGAAGATATTCGCAATATAATAAATAATCATCCAAAATCATGATAAATAACCAGATCTGGGGCGAGGGTTGCGGCCGTCGCCGTGATTCGGCGAGGGCTCGTAGCCCCCGCCGTTGGTCGGCGGGGGCCGGCGACCCCGGCTGACCTTCCTCACTTCGTCGCCGGCCCTTCCTGGCGACGGCGGTGAGGGCTCAGCCCTCAGCCACCCCGTTCAACCTACCCCTCCCCCCCCTTTTTTAAATTTTTCTTAATTTTTTAAAATTTTTAAAATTTTAAAATTTTTCTTATTTTTTGAATATTTTTAATGAAATTAATTTAAATCTAATTTAATTAATTTTTATATTATTATTTACATGCCAGACACGAAACGGCGTCGTTTTTGCATTTTCTCCGTCATGTCGCGTGCAAAACGACGCCGTTTTGGACCAAACTCATCGGAAAATTGCCACGTCAGTCATTTGGCCGGATTTTCGCTGGAGTGACACTTAAGTGTCCCATTTTACTCCTATATTGACACTTAAGTGTACCGTTTTAAAGTTATGGCACGTAAGTGTCCCTCCGTGCCAAGTTATGGCACTCCAGGTGTTCCAACCTCCGAAATCCCAATCCTCCTTGTATCTTTCGATCTTTCAAAACATCCCATTTTTTCCAATGCACACCTCCCTTATTTTGATTAGTTCTCCACCAAAATCGAGCAATACACTTCTCAATAGATGAACAAATAGAAATAGGCAGCTGAAATATAGTCATCGCATACTGTGGAATAGCCTGAATAATAGATTTAATAAGGATTTCCTTATCCCCCCCGTTGAAATGAACTGCTCTTTCCATCCCTCAAGTTTGGCATTAACTCGTCCAATTATCCAAGAGAACACCTCCTTCTTTGACCTTCCCCAATCCGATGGCAGTCCTAAATATTTTCCAGTCCTCTGCAAAACCGGAATCCTAAGTTCCTCAGCCATATTATGCCGTAAAGAGATAGGACAGTTTTTGGAAAAGGTGAGACCCAATATATTTTGGTTGATCAACTGTCCTGTAGCCACACAATATAAATTCAAAATATTGGCTAAGTTGTGACATTTAGAAATAGTGCCAGCTAAAAAGAAGATGGCGTTGTCAGTGAAAAATAAGTGTGACAAGGTGGGACACCATCTATTCAACCGAAGGCCTTTGAGATGTCCTATACTTATTGCATGGGTAATTAAAGTAGACAAAACATTAGCCAAGAGAATAAATAGATAAGGTGATGAGGGATCACCCTGTCTCAGTACTCGAGTGGGAAGGAAATAGGGTAATTGTTCTCCATTAAATTTCACACTTAGCGATGAAGTTGTGACACATAGCATAATCCAACCTACCCATCTTGGATGAAAACCTAGTTTAAGGAGGTAATCACGTAAGAAATCCCATTCCACTCTGTCATAGGCCTTTTTCATGTTTGTTTTGAGAATTGCATTGAACTTTCTAGTGTGCTAGTGTGTTTGAAACTGATGAAGAACTTCTTGGACAATAAGAATATTATCTTCAATCTGCCTACCTTTAACAAATGCTGATTGTTCCTTAGAAATCAGAATAGGCAATAAGGGTTTGAGGCGATTAGCAAGAACTTTCGAGATAACTTTGTATGCAAAGTTACACAGACTGATGGGCTGGAATTGCTCTAGTTTTTCAGGTTGAGATGTTTTGGGAATGAAGGTGAGAATCATTTGATTTAGACCTGGAGGCATTTCCCCGTATAGCATAAAATTCTGCACTAACAAGAATAGGCTTTCTTTGATTGTTTCCCAATGTTCTTGATAAAATAAACCGGTTAAGCCATCCGGTCCCGGGGCTTTGGTAGCTCCCATTTGAAAAGTGGCTTGCCGAACCTCCTCTATAGTAAGTGAAGCTGTCAGGTGGGTGTTCATCTTGAGGGTAACGATTGTCATGCATTGGTCAAGAAGCGGTTGGTAGTTTCGATAACCCTCGGAAGTGTATAACTTAGAAAAAAAATTGAGAATGTCATGTTTTGGAGAGCTGGGATATCCCGTACCCACTGTTGATCCTCATCTTGCAGCATAGTAATTCGATTACATTGTCGGCGCTGAATTGTTGATGCATGGAAGAAACGTGTATTTTTATCGCCCCATTTAAGCCATTTAATTCTAGAATGTAAGGCCCAATACTGTTCTTCTTGTTGCCAAGCTTGATGAATTTCTTCTTTCAATCTTGATACCTGTACACTGTCATTTAGGGAAGTCCTCTGATTGATGAAATGTTGTAATTGGTCTTGCAGGAACACAATTTTCTGCTGACCATTGGTAAACTTTCGCCGGCTCCATCTGATTAGGGCTGCTGTTACTTTCTTCACTCGCATACTAAAATCAGCATTCAGTAAGTCTCCTGAATTCCATGTGGTAGAGATAATTTGCTTACATTCAGAATCTTCATTCCAAAAAGCTTCAAATATAAAGGACTTTTTATGTTTGTGTAAAGCTGGTGAAGTGTGAATCACAAGAGGACTGTGGTCAGATCCCACAGGTGGAAGTGCAACAACTTCAATGGCCGAAAATAGTAACCTCCAGTCCATCGAGCAAACCATCCGATCTAGTTTGACCTTCACAAGCTCCTCCCCTGCCCTATTGTTCAACCAGGTAAATTTACAACCCTTACTTTCTAACTTAGTAAAAGCACAATCATCTAACATAGTTCTAAAAGATTGCATTCTGTGCAGTAAGGCAAGTCTTTTGCCTATCTTTTTCCAAGGGTAAAGGACGTCGTTGAAATCACCAGCACAAAGCCAAGGGAACCTGTTATGGGAATGAATTTGGTGAAGGTCATCCCATACCAACTGCCGCTGTTGAAAATTTGTAGGAGCATGAAGAAAGGTAATACGAGTAGTCCTTCCTTGCTGACCAACTTTACAGCTCACGTCTAGAAAGTGTTGTGTTGAGTTAATCACCTGTAAAAAGATAGGATCATTCCATAATGTTGCTAAACCTCTTGCCAGACCAACTGGATCAAGGATATAGGAATTAGAAAAGTTGAGATTTCGCTGAACTTGTTTAAGCTTTTCTGCAAAGTTTTTGGTTTCCATTAGAAGTATAATATCCGGCTTTTCATTGGCTGTCATGGTCCTAAGGGCTCGAACTGTCAGGGGATTGCCCAAACCCTGACAATTCCAACAGATCAGTTTCATTTGTCAACAGGTGGTTGTTTAGGGCCAACCACCAAAGACCGAACTTCAACTTTGTTTGCTTGGAAAACAGGGGTTTCCATTAGGTGTAGATTAATAGGTTCTGCTATGAGTATACTCTTTGAGTCATATGGGTTATTCCTGCGCTGTTTTTTGGCCAACCCTAGAATAGGTTTCGATCTAGGATTATTCTGCTTTCGTGATGCTTTTATGTCCATAGGTGCAGACTGAACTCCCTTTAACTTTTTGTTAGCAGTGACAAGTACTGTACTCTACATGATTGAGGTTGGTTGGATCAGTGAAGAAGGTACAGGAGACGAGGTACGATAACATTCAACCTCTCTGGTTTGGTTTGCTGCCATTATCGGAGAGGGAGGAGGCAATAATAGAACTGTAGTTAACTGTGCATGTGGAGTTTCAGGAATAACATCTTCTATTTGCTCTGATGAATCTGGTGGGGCATAAAAGATTTTCCAATAAGGACTATTAATTTTGACTTCCGCTCGGAGCCATGGCCCATAGGCCATCTTTTCTCTGCCTTCATGCTTATCATCAGTATATGGAATGTCCTTGCAGTACATCGCATAATGCCCGAGCTTGCCACAAGAAAAGCATAAATGAGAAAGCCTTTCATAGCGGAAATCCAGCCAAAAAGGTTTGCCTAGTATTCGAATCAATTTCCCTGTTACAAGAGGTGCATGCACATTAAGTTGAACTCGAACTCTTCTTGCTTTGGACAATTGACCTTCCTTGGAATCCAGCTTCACTTCTTTGATCTCACCAAGGTGCTGTACAGCTTTTATAAGCATTCGCTCTGAGTACCATTCTAAAGGTAAGCCAATCACTTGAATCCAAAAGTCACAAGTAGAGAAATCATAACAATGTAGACGAGTGTTGGGAATCCAAGGTTTGAAAATAACCAAATGTCTTGAAAAAGGCCAATGTCCGCCTTCCAGAACTCTTTGCTTCTCTTCGTTGGTTTTAAATTTTGCAATGTAGAAACCTGCCTCACTTTATGATATGTCTACAGAATATATATGCCAAGCTTTCCTTAGTGTAGTTTGAAATACGTGAAAACGGACAACTCTCCTACCAAATTTTTCATCCTCACGTGTGGATGGATGTGTCTCCCCTTTGAAATTAGTGATAAGTATTTATCCACGCAATGTGGTCATTGCAAATTTGGATTTTTTTGTTTTCTCTCTTGGAGTTCCATTTAACATATTCTTTACTCCAACATAAGGGAATTTCAATTCCACTATCATGAATGAAATAATATTTGTATAGCTCCAAATCCTACTTCGATTAGGGAATGTGCCATGAAAAGATTCACTGGGTGAGATCCACCTCTAAATGGTCATCTTATTGAATGATCACACTCGAGTACTCCATTTAGAGGACTGGATCGATTGAATCGGGCCAAACCATTACTGTGCCAACCAATGGAACTTTCTTATGAGGAATCAAGTGTTGCTTAGGCTCAGTTGGTCTATGCCTTGAATGGAAAATTCACTATCCTAAAGCCCAAGTGATTTCATGGAGACTTCATCCACATGTTTGGACGGGCCTTGTTTTTAAATTCGACGACTTAATATGTCTTAGTCTAATTTCTGAAACTTCTAGTGCTTTCCATGAAATTTGTGGTGAAAAGTACCATTGACAGGTCAAACTTATCCTAAAGAAGTGCAAGTTTTCTTCTTGTTGAGTCCATACAATTTAAGTTGTGATTTTTATCTTAACTTCAGTACTTCATCAAGAAAAAGTTGGTATTCCGGTGGCTCATTGCTGCATGGCAATCTACGAATCTGAATGCCGAGTCCTTCAACCGGTCTTTAACATTTGCACTTTATTTTACTTTTAGCTTTTATTTACTACTAAATATCTTAAATATCTAAAAATTTGCGCAAGGTCGAAGGTTATTTATTGAAAAAATGATAGAAATAGTCCATGAACGTTGACATAATATAATATGGTCCATAGATTTTTAATTTATTTAATAGTCCCCGATTGTTGATAGTTTCATAGAGTTTAATGGACTAAATTGAATATGCACTAAAGTCTAAGGATCATATTAAATAAATTAAAAGTTCATGAATTATATTACACATTACTAAAATTTAGGGACCATTATGCTATTTTTCCTTATTTAAATGGTAGGACTAGGTTCCTTTACGACAGCTCTTCCATTATACCTTTTGAAAAATAGTGTTAGATAATCACGACCCTTCTTTTCTTCTCTCTCTTTTTCTTTTTTATCAATGTGATTGGAAAAAGCTTAGATGACTGCACCATTACTCTGCAAAGAGTAATAGTGCAGTCTTGACCCCATATTTTCTTAAGGAAACCGGAAGACTTGTTTGTCCGGTTTCCTTGGGAAATCTAGGAATTTGAGTGGAATTTTTCAGGTCTTATTGCCTTGGATTTTATTTGTTTTTTCGTATGAGAATTAAAATCTGTTTTTCAAATTTGCTAGGTGGATTTGTCTTATATAAAATAGATTTTATATCAATGTTAAGTTATTAAATTAAATGAAATTGTTCATTTCTCTCTTCCATAAAATGCCTGCAATCTTCTACTAGTGAAGCTGAATTATTAATTAATCAAATCTTTGATAGCACGTTGCTTTTGAAGTGATACTAAGGGTTAAAAATGCACCATTATTTTGAAATATTTATGGCACCATTAGGCTAGCATTGTCCTTATCATTCTCTCTTTCCTTTACCAATTTCATGTCACACTTTAATTTTTTTCCTGTTATTACAACAAAAATGATATCTAACATGATTTTAATGTAGCGGAATGCAAATTGCAATCTCAATTCAATAAGAAATAAGTCATATGCAAATGGACAATTAACAAGAGAATTTGCAATGTGGTCTAATTCTAAATAACTCTAAATAAGTCATCTACAAATAGACAAATTAAATATCTCGCTATTTAGTATCTTTCCTCCTTCTCTTGTTTAGTAATGGACGGATCATTTATTTCTTTATTTGGCTTTTTTTTTTTCCCTTTCTTAGTCAACGGTGACCTTAACTTACTAAGCTTGTGGCCCTATCTTGGCATGAGATAATTGTGGTCGAGAGGCTGCCATCATTCCTACCGATGAGAGCGGCCGTGATGCTAGCATTGCTCATCGTGATTATCCAAATCTCTTTCTTTTTTTTTTTTTTTTTTTTCCTTTTGTCGTAGACTCGGGGCCTTTTGTCCTTCCTCAAACAATGTCGTGGACACTACGGGTTACAATTTTCTCATCGGAAGAAATTGACAGGCTTTTGATTTTAGCCCACCCACCTTCCTTCAATCTCTCACCAGACTTAATTTCCACAAAAAAGTCATTCTCCAACTCGGATTGGTTACTGACAAAAAAACTCGGATTGGTTTATTCAGAGTCATCGTGACCGCAAATTCCCAATTGCCGTATGAACAGGGGACTTGACTATTGAATTCTTTATAGCCTGGGTAAACCGCATCATTCTTCAGCCAATTGCGAAGCGGACTGTGAGTTTGAGCCATGTCCGTCGAGATTCTTTTTCTGGTCTCTCTGCTAGCAATTTTGACTTACGCTCGAGGGACGGGTTTCGTGTACAACGGTTTCAGATCGGCCAATCTGAGCCTCGACGGGATCGCCGAGATCACCTCCAATGGTCTCCTGAAGCTGAACAACGACACCAATCAGCAAGGCCACGCCTTCCATCCCTACCCGGTCCAATTCAAGAACTTGCCGAACGGCTCCGTCAAATCCTTCTCCACCACATTCGTCTTCGCGGTTCGACCTCTTTATGAGAGTACGAGAGGCAGCGGCTTTGCCTTTGTTGTCGCGCCCCAGAGTGGCTTCCCTGGGTCCCTGCCGGGCCGATATCTCGGCATGTTCAATGAAACCAACAATGGCAACTTCAGCAATCATGTGTTTGGGGTAGAACTCGACACATTCCTCAGCGTCCAGTCTCAGGACATTAACGATAATCACATCGGGATCGACTTGAACGGGCTGACGTCAGTAAAGTCAGCTCCGGCGGGGTATTATCAAGATAATGGGGAGTTCAACATCTTGTCCCTAATCAGCGGTCAAGAAATGCAAGTTTGGGTGGACTATGATGGTGCGGACAAACTGACCAATGTCACATTGGCTCCGATCCATGTGCAAAAACCGAAGACTCCCCTTCTGTCTCTTCGACGGGATCTCTCACCAATCATCAACGATAACATGTATGTGGGCTTCTCAGCATCGACTGTAAATCTCCTAAATTCTCACTATGTTCTGGGTTGGAGCTTCAGTGTGAATGGAGAGGCTAAGGCACTTGACCTTTCCCTACTTCCTAAGCTTTCTCAGATCCGTAAGAAGGAAACATCAAAAGTACTGACCATCGGATTACCACTGACGGTTCTTTTCATCGTATCAATGCTGATCTCGGGCGCAGTTTACGTGATAAGAAGGAAAAGGGAATTGGCCGAGGTCCTTGAAGATTGGGAGAGGGACTACGGCCTGCACCGGTTCAAGTACAAAGATCTCTACATTGCGACAAAAGGATTCCGGGACCAACAGTTATTAGGGACTGGTGGGTTCAGCCAGGTCTATAGAGGAATCTTATCCACATTGAATATAGAGATTGCGGTGAAGAGGGTCTCTCATGAATCGAGAGAAGGCATGAGAGAATTTGTAGCGGAGATAATTAGCATCAGTCGGCTCCGTCACCGCAACTTAGTGGCGCTCCTTGGTTACTGCCGCAGGAAAAGGGAGTTGCTCTTGGTTTACGACTACATGCCCAATGAGGGCCTCGACAAGTACCTCTATAACCAACCGAAGGTCACACTCAATTGGATGCAAAGATTACGGGTGATCAAAGGAGTGGCATCCGGGCTGCTTTACCTGCATGAAGGGTGGGAGCAAGTGGTGATCCACAGGAATATAAAGGCTAGTAACATCTTGCTAGACGCTGAATTTAATGGAAGACTCGGAGATTTTGGGCTCGCGAGACTACACGATCATGGAACCGATCCTCAAACGACTCACGTTGCGGAAACGTTCCGTTATCTGGCCCCCGAGCACATGCGAACCGGCAAGGCCACTACGAGCACCGACGTGTTTGCGTTCGGAGTGTTTTTACTCGAGGTCGCGTGCGGGAGAAGGCCGATAGAGCATGGGGACACGGAGGACGTGATCTTAGTGGACTGGGTATTTTCTTGCTGGGACAGAGGTGCAATTCTCGAGGCAAGAGATCCGAAATTGGGGTTGGAGTTTGTGGGAGAAGAAATGGAATTCATGCTGAAACTCGGGTTGATGTGTTCCCACTCCGATCCGTTGATGAGGCCAAGCATGCGTCAAGTATTGCAGTACTTGGAGGGCGATCTTCCGATGCCTGAATTGTCGTCCACCGGAATCTCTTCTGCCAGGTTAACATTTGCTCATCGCCAAGCTTTCCACAATTTGGCGCACTCATCTTCTGTCACAGAATCGCTTCTCTCAGGTGGACGATGAGCCTCCTGGTGTAGTTTCTGATTTTCTTCCTTCCCTCCCGGTAAACCGAGACAATGTGCAGATCTGAAATTCGCAGGTTCCGAGAGTCATTCCGGTCCTAGTCATTGTAAGTATCACCTACCGCATGCTCTTAATTTTAGTATGACTCAGATTAGCTGCTGGTGCGGCAGCCTCATTCTGCTGCTGCTCCCGAGACTTAATTCACCGAGCGGTGTTCCTTATTATTCCTCTATAGACCTGATCACACATGGAAAAAGATCATTTTTTCTTCCCCCCCGTTTTTCTTTACTCCGTCTCAGTTTCTTCGTTCTTTCGGTGGGGAGAGAGATTGTGTGTGGGGTGATGGCCATGGTCTCAAGTTGCAGATCAAGAATGGGGGCGAAGAGCTGGCGGAAGGAAACAACCGTATAGAGAGAAGAAGAAAAGAGAGAGACGTGTGACAAGGGTAGAATTTTCTAGGTGCAGGTGGGTTATAAGCAAGGTGCAGTGTAGGTGCATGTGCCTTAATCAGCTCAGTGGTAGCCTGATTTCTGATGTTTTTACATATTCTCTTTGAACAGTAAACTTTCTCATGACACATTATGCTAATGCCCCCCTTCCTCCTCTTGAAAGCTAAATGGATAGATTAACATGGTCTTAGAGTCAAGGATGAATTTTAGGTCAATGTGTAATGTGGTTTTTGAACTTTTAATTTGTTTAACATGGTTCATGAACTTTAGCCAAATACGCAAGTAGCTTTTGATACATATTCACTTTAGTCTTTAGACTATATAAAAATATTCAATGTTGTCCTTGATATTGAACTAATGAAAGGACTACATTGAACATTTTCATATGGTTCAAGGGCTACATTTAACTTGTGTGAAAAGTTTAGAGAACTAAAATGAATTAAAAATTCATGGACTATATTATAGATCAGGTCAAAATTTATGGACTATTTGTATCATTACCCCAAATATAAAATACTAAGAATTAGAGGATGAATGCGCATTTTCATTTAGGGTTCATTAAAGGACAAGGGAAGGAAAAGGATGGTTTTGCCTTCACATGCACGGGCCTGGTGGGGCACTGCCATAGAGTTAATGTCTCTCAAAAACCACTAATACCGCGATGGCTCTTTGATATTTTTCTTTATTTTTTATTTTTGTGAAGAAGAAGAAGTACCTAATGGGTGGATCTGGTCAAGAAGGTTAGCCTTATTGGTTGATTGTACAAAACCAAACAAGCTCCAACCTCCACTAATTAGTCAACGGGTGATAACATGAAAAAAAAAAAAATACCGTTCTTTCCAAGCTTGCATTTTCAATAAAAAGCAAAGCCTGTAAGGAGAAGAAATTTTTCTTAAGTTATGTTGTTGTGATTATTATTATTATTATTATTATTATTATTATTATTATTATTATTATTATTATTATTATTATTATTATTATTATTATTATTATACTACTACTACTACTACTACTACTATTGCATCATATTTATAAATGAAATGGAATAAAAGATATAAAAAAATATTTTTTTTTTTTTTTTTTGGTTGAAGGTGTAGATGGGGTTGATTCACAGGACATAGATTCCTTACGGTGTGATAAGTGTGGTGAATGGTTTTGACTTCTATAGCAAGAGAATTTATCGGCATGATGAAGGCATAAGAAAGGTAGATTGATGGACAACTTCAATTCTAGGTATCAAAAGCATGCCATTGCATTTTCTGTGTCTCTGATGAAGTCCCATTGTAGACTTTGTTCGTATGGATGGACTACATGGAGATAATTCGAGTTTTACAATGCATTTGGGAGAATTTTTAAAGCAAATTCGGGTCTCCAATGTACTTTTGGAGTCGAATATTATGTTTGGTAATTTTTTGTTCTCTAAACAATTTGGATTGAACAATGCCTTGATGGAGCCCAAAGCTCATGACAAGCGCCTATTTGCCTTAGACTTTCCACAATTCCGAAAGGCAAATAGAGGGGATTAACACAAAACAATTTATGCCTCCAATCTTGTCCGCTAGATTATTACGCTTCTAATTGTACCCCTCAATATGACGTAATATAATATAATATAATATAAATTATTCATGAAAACCTTATTCATGACAAAACTTCAGCAATCTGAGAAATATATTTGGCTGAAATTGTAGTAAATATTACTATTATTCTCATTGGGTCGACGACACATGTGCACCGCTAGTTTATCAACTAAATTCTGCAGTCGAATGATCGACAATAAGTTTAGCATATGAAGTAATACTTCGATAAAGTCAAGGAAGCATTCCTCGTATTTGCTGGTTAAAGTAATTTGAAAATTTGTGGATATAATTTCAAGAACCCCTTGATAAAGCCAAGCTGATTTAACTATAGACACGAGATCAAAACTTAGCAAAATGGCCACTTTCCGAAGGGTTGCAGCAGGAGTCATAGCAGCTTTTCTTCATTCTCGGTGTTGCGAGGGGTGATCTAGAAGTAACTTCGGTGAGCAAAACATGCAACGGACGAATATTTTCGCCATTCAGTCAATACAGTTTCAACGTTGACAATGTTTTCCGATGTTTATATCAGACTACGGCAGATTCAGGTTTTAATATGTACTGCCAATGCACAGACTAAGATGACGATTGTTATGGCCATGCGGCATGCAACGGGGCGCTTTCTCCTTCAGATTGCACCTTATGCCTGCAAGTAGAGGGTAGAGGATGACTGTCATTGGAGCATCGGGGTTCGACTTGAGCTTACGGACGGCAGAGTCCGGTACGAACATTATCCATTCACTGAACAGCCATATTTGCCTCTTTGTAAAGAGCTCTAAAGCTCTCATCCGTCCCGATTATCTATACTCACATGGGGACCACTTATCTCCCCTTTGAAATAAGTGATAAGTACTTGTCTGTAGTTTTTATGAGATTGGGCCATCAGTTCCAATCGTTACAATACCAAATAATGAAACTTTTCCCATGAAGAGTGAAGGGTTCCTTAGGTTCAATTAGTAGATGCCCTAATGGAAATTACATTATCTAAAGGTCGAAGTGATCTCATGGAGATCTTCAAATGTTTCGATGGGTCCTGTATTTCGTTTTGGCACTTAGCATGTCTTGGTCTAATTTCTGAAGCTTCAAGTGGTATAAGATTTAGTCCTCAAGAAAATTGTGGTAAAAACCTGTAGATGAAGTTTGTTTTAGACATTAGTATTCAAGCACTATTAGATGTATCGAGACTAGATTGTTAGTGGCCATCTGAACGGGCGTATCATATTCAATATCTTATAGCAAGTTGCCACATCATTAAATTGATGTAAAGCTCTTCTATATTTTGGGGACATAAAATGAATTGCTCACTTGGAAAGTAATTGTAATGACCATATACGAAGATATAGAATGGTGGAACATATAAGTAATTTCTTGACTGAATTAATTTATAGAGACCCCATACGGATGATTATATTAAGCTACAATTTAGATGGTAGAAGAAATTTCCATATTTATAAACTATGTTAACTTTCCTCACATGGTTCAATGACCTCTAACAATTTAAGGAGCAAAAAGAGAATGTCTCCTCATGATAGATGAGGAGACAAAATGGAAAAGGATTAATATCGCGAAAAACCCCAAATTAGTCCGTTTTTTACAATTTATTCTAGACTAATTTTTTTACCACTAAAAACCCCAACCTGTGCACCTATAACAAATTTACTCTAAATTAATTTTTTAACTACTAAAAACTTCAAATTGGTATATTTGTGACAAATATATCATTTGTTAGTTTCGTTAAATTGGATTAAAACTAGTATACCTGTGGCAAATGAAGAGTAAAAGCCCAAGCATGAAGTTATCCAATTGAGCAATTTGACTATAAAAATTAATGGAAATTAACAAATGGTAAATTTGTCTTTAATTTGATGTAAATTTGTCACTGATATACCGGTTTTGGGGGTTTTTTTTTTTTTTTTGGTGGTATTAATCCAATAGAAAACTGGAAAAGCATAAGGCCAATTAGCAGCTCAAGTTCGATATTTCCTGTCACCTCCTTTTTCATCCCATCAAAAGCCCGCACAGTCAACTTGCCAGTGCGGATTCTCCCAAGATCAATGCCAAGACGGTGGAGCATAGCCAACAGGCATACATTGAGTGTAGAACTGTTATCGATCAACACTCTATAGACAAGAGTGCTCCCATGCTTCACTAACGTATGTAGTGCCTTGGTATGGTTAAGACCATTAGGGGGAAAATCCTCATCAATGGTTCTAGCATGTGTACCTCATTAAGCACCTTCAGCAAAATGTCCTTGTGCTTCTCAGAAGATTTTAACAGCTTTAGGAGAGAGATCTAAGCTGGCAACTTTTGTAGCTGGTCCACTACATTGAACTCACTAGATTTCATTATAGCCAAAAATTGCTTCGCCTCCTCCTCAGTCACGGCCTTCTTTTCGAGTCCTTTATCGGGTGCGTAATAGCGGCCTGATCGTGTGATTGTGTCCACCTCATTCATCTCATAATTCCAAAATAGTGCTTTGGGATCGAATTTGAGAATGTGTTCTAACACTATCATTCCATTTTCCTCTTGGTGTGGCAGTTCAATTGTGATCGGCGTAATGTTCCCTCCCATGATTTCAATCGCCAACAGCTCCTTAATCATGAGGTCAATCACTGTGAGCTTGGGGATTCTTCATTAGACGGTTTTATCACCATTGGGGTTATCATAGCTATCACCCATTCCTCGTACAATACCGGTGTCTTCGAAACACCAAGCGCAACCTTCTTCGCCCCAAGGATACAGGCAAGATTGCAAAAGGATGAACGAAATGATGATGACACTATCATGGACACGAACCTCATTTCCTCTTCTCCACATTGGATTACCCTCATGGCTACCATTTTGCGGATGCGATTTAGTTTCTCCTCGGAGGTCACATCTTCCCCACCTCCATAGTATCTTGCTAACATTAGGGACTCATATAACTTGGAAGCATCTACCACTAAAAGCCGTTGACTTGCCCGCATCTCCTAGAAGATTGAGTTCACTCCCTCTGCATGATTTGGTAGGGGGTTCTGCTGCACATTAGGTTGAGCTTCCTTGAAAGTCAAGATGCCCTTATCTAGTAGCTGTTGGACTTTGTATTTCAGTACGTAGCAATTATCTATGTCATGCCCCCTTTCTCCCATGTGGTACTCACATGTTTTGGTCACATTGAATCCGGCAAACTTCACGGGATTGTCCCTAGGTGTCTCCTTCACAACCATCCTCTTTTCGAGAAGCATGGGCAACAACTTTGACAACGGGTTCATAGCAGGGAAAATTCCTTTTGGATGGGCCTCTTGCCCTTGTCATATCCCCGAGACGAGTTCCCTTGAACAACTAATGACTTATGCATGGGTGTTGAAGGTGGCCTAGGGAAAAGCAGCTCTTGAACAAGCACTACTTCAACCATGGTTTCCTTATCTTTCCTCGTCGGGAATTTCTTAGCACTTCCAGTAGGTATCCTCCCCTCAATAATTGCCCATTCGATTCCTTCACCCACATCTATCAATTGTGAAAACGTCTAGTATCCTGAGTATACTAATTCTTGGAAGTATTCAAGGGGCAATGTCTTTGAGGAGTAGCTGATTTATCTCCCTTTCATTCAAGGCTGGCTTCACCTGTGAAGCCATGGTCCTCCACCTTTGTGTGAAGGCCTTAAATAACTCATTTCTCTTCTTTTCTACACAAGTCAACTATTACTTTGTGGGGGTGAGCTCGATATTAAACATGTATTGTTATAGGAAATCATTGGCTAAGTCTTCCCAACTAGTGAACTCTTCGATATCCAATGCGATAAACCACGTCAAGGCGATGCCTTTTAAGCTATCTTGGAACATGTGAATGAGAAATGGCACGTTGTTAGCATAGTAAGCCATTTTCCTCAAGTAGTACCTAAGGTGAGTATTGGGGCATCATATTCCGTCACTTTTCCTCATGAATTCAAGCTCTTAGTAAGTCTCGGGGAAGTTCATCTTGGTATATAGGGATAACTTATCAACTCCTTTCAGCTCGTATCCTTGCAAGGCGCACAGTCGCTCCACTATCTTTGCCAAGCATTTTTAACTCTCTTCATCTAGGCGAGGTGTTGGCTCTTCCTTCAGAGGAGGATCCAAGTTGACGACGATTCGTGTGACAAAAGAAGCTTCTCCAGTAGTTTCCTTTTCGGGGGGTTGGCGATGTGTGGGCCTCTCCCATCAATGGGGGAGCGTGTCTTGATGACGTAGGAGTGGATGTCTCGGTGACAGCTATGACAGGGAGCTCTTTGAGCTTTTGGCTTATCTCAAGCATCATTGCAGTAAGTTGAGCCAGCTAGTCCTCCATCTTGGCCATGCGCATGTTGGTATCCTCGTTCTCCATCTTGACTTTCGCGCAAGTGTGAATCGGGAATCTCCGCTTAGCCGTGTCGACGATCGAGACAATGCAACCGATTGGCTAGTAACTAGTGCAAGAATAAATAAGCGGCAAAAGAATCTTTTAAGTACTATAACTTGGCATAAAGGGACATTTAAGTGCCATAATTTACGAAATGTACACTTAAGTGTCAAGTGTCACATTTGAAGAAAAACGGATCACTCAAGTGCCACTTCGGCCAAAGTCCGGTCAAAACGCTGACATAGCATTTTTCCAGCGAAGCGAGTGCAAAACGACACCATTTTGCACGTTGATGTGGCCAAATAATGCCAAAACAGCGTCGTTTGGGCTGACGTGGTAAAAAAAATTATAAAAATTAATTTAATTTAATTTAAAATTAAATTTAGTTAAAATATGAAAAATAATAACTTTAAAATAAAATTTAGTTAAAATAGTTTAAAATAATAATTTTATAATTAAATTTAATTAAATTATGATAAAATAATAATTTTAAATTAAATAAAATTTTAAAAAATTTAAAAAATTAAAAAAATTTAAAATTTTTTTTTTTAAAAAATAAGGGGTTTAGCCGCTTCCCGGCCGTCTCCGAGAAGGGCTAGCAACGAAGGGGAGGGTCGGTTGGCTCGCCGTCGGTCAATCGGCCGTGGTCGCGGCCCGGGTCGGGCCCGACTACCCCGGCCGATTTTTTTTTTTTCAAAAAAAAAATTAATTATTTTAATTTTTAATTTTTTAAATTTTTTTTTAAATTGCTAAAATTTTAAAATTTTTAAAAATTTTTGTAATTCTTTGTAATTTTAAAATTATTAATTTTTATATATTTAATTTTAAAATTATTATTTCATATTTTAGATAAATTTTATTTTAAAATTATTATTTTTTCATATTTTAACTAAATTTATTTTAAAATTATTATTTTTTCATATTTTAATTAAATTTAATTTATTTAATTTTATATTATTTTTTTATCACGTTAAACCCAAAAACGACATCATTTTTACATTATTTGGCCACGTCGCGTGTAAAACGGTGTCGTTTTGCACTCACTTTGCCGGAAAAATGCCACGTCTGCAATTTGGTCGGATTTTTGCCGGATTGGCATTCGAGTGATCTATTTTGCTCTAATTTTCGCACATAAATGTAAATTTCGTAAGTTATGGCACTTAAGTGTCGCTTTCTGTCAAATTATGGCACTTCAGGGGTCCACATGTCATAAATAAGCATATATAAGCACAAGAATTAAACAGGTGGCTGGCTCATGACAAATATCTAATCACTCCAATTCTTTCATTTCATTGAAAGCAAGGTTACTACATAATGCAGGAAAAGACACAAGATAGAACCCCTAAACATCGAAGTTATTTTGAAAATGGTAAGACATGACTCTTAACTCACAACATTTAGACACGAGATAAAACTTCTTAAACATTCTTAGTGAAGTATTGTATGTGAGCAGGAGCCCACTCCATGTTGCGCTTGACTTGATCTATACTAATGGGGATAGCTTTCGCTTGTGGTAGCCCTACTAACTCATGTCAACTTCGAGGCACGCTCCTTGGCCTCCTCGAGTTCCCTTTTGAGGCGCTTGATCTCGACTCAATGAGTGATCTTCAATGGCATATCAGGAATCTTCAAGCGTAGGTTCTTCGAAATCTTGTGCCTAAGGATATACTCTATCGAGGTATAATAGGTCTTCTCTTGCCCCTCCAACTCCTCTTCAAGCCACATCAACTTCTAGGGGTGGCACATATCCACATCAACTTGATTAGTGCGACGAAGTCTTCGTGATCTTGGCATCCATCAGGGAAGTTTATCCTGAGCATGTCCTCTTAAATTGCTAGTGAAAGTTGTTAAACCTCTTGAAATTGGCGGGCAATTTGGGTCAGATAATATTTAGTGACTCCAGTGATTCCCAGCAAAGGAATAGGTCCAATAAGCCTACATGTGAACCACATTTCATGAACTCGAAGCCATTTAGCGTGCCATTGGAAATCCTCAAGTCCAGAGTTAGTTATGAAAACTAACCACTCAGAATAATGATAGTCTGGGGCAAACGGTTTCCTATCTCTAAACTTTAGGATAGGGTGGCTAGAGTCAGAAATATCGTTCACAATCATCAAGCCACTGAACCCCTTAATGTGAGAGATAAATCAAATTTGCGATAGCTCAGGAGGAGCATAAAAAGCTTCGTCTTTGTTTTCTTTGAAGCGAGTAAGGGAAAGAAAATTTCAGTTATGATGGCATTAACAAAGCCCTTTTTTCATACATACCTCACAAACTACTCATGCCATAGAGGGGTTAATTGCATTCCTACAATGTGAGAATATCATGAACTGAAGAAAGCTAGTAGGAAGATACTATTCTTTTGGAAAGATGAGGTATTTTGAAAAAGCTCACTTGGGAATGAAAACGGACAGGTTTTATGATTAGCTTTTAAAAATTTTCTCACACCCTCTCTCTTAACTCTAAGGAACTCAGATAAGGTCGATGCGTGCTCAGTTCCTATAGGTGGGCTAATTAACTCTGACACTAGGGGTTTCCTAATGGCAACAATGTATTCTTCCAAGGTTGGAGTGAGCTTGTGATCACCAAATATGAACGTGCAAGTCTCAGGACACCGAACATGTGCCAACGCTCTCATGACACCATAATGAGTCTCTATCTCCAATAGGGGAAGTAGTAGTTCGACATGGGATCGCACCCAATCACAGCCAGTCGGATCAAGTCTATCCCACCACGCGCAAAGCTAGGCTTTTGAGGAGGAAATGATGCGAAGCTTGGGTACCCCCATCATATTCCAATGAAAGTTACGACCAACCTAATTTGTCATGGACCGACCAAAAAGAAAATGAATAAGTAAATTCCGAGTAAAAGGGGTTGAAAAACTTACCCTACTAATTGAGTAGCAATGCCAATGACATAGACATATGCATGGGGCGATGGTTCGATTTCTACTCTAAATGACCCAAAATAGAGCTATGGGATCACTGGACCGAACCAGCATGATCGTGCCTAGGTTGTGTTTCCCGTGACTCCGGCTTTGTCAAAGGGCCGACCCGTGTCTCATGGTTGTAGACTAGGGTGTGGACCTTTGACATTAGGAAAGAAATTGTAGGGTTGAGATGGGCGACTCGTAATACATAGTTATAGTTAGAGTGATATGCACCTCAACACCATCCTAGGTGATCAAATGCGAACTAGGTCTGACGACAAGTAGTGTGTGCCATGGTGTAGTGCAATGCAATGAACATATGTCACGCCCCGATCCTCAGGCACGCACACATCCATCTCACTTGGTCAATTTTATAATGCGATATCCCAGGACAATGTATCGCCGACCCTTTTATTTTTAAGCACATGTGGAAGCAGTTAAAATCCCCAGACAATAAAACAATGGGATAGAAAAGCAGGGCCATATTTTTCATATTGAAATTTATAACCAAACTTTTGTACATGACATCAATTAGAGAACTTCATAACTATTCACATCAATTGGAGTTCACAAAAGAAGATGGAATCTCAATCCCTTCAGGTCATACTCAAAATCTCTCTCGGTATTATCTTCTTCTTCCAAAAATCCTTCTACTCAGGTTTCACCTCCGAGTTCTCCTTCTCAGATTCCTCCTCAGCTCCTCAACGGGGTCTTGAAATGTTTTTCCCCAAACTGGGATGAGACTACGTCTCAGCGAGTTCTACCCCACTAAGCCCGATTAGTAAACCATTATACTAAAGGCTGCCTAAACACGCATAGGTCAGAAGACGTACCTTAGCATCAGATCCCACCTGCAAGTCAGTACAATTCACAATAGGCACTGAAGCAATCATATCACCGATCGAAGCATCGACTAAATCAACCTAGTCGATTACAAGCCAATAAGACCACTCACGGTCATTCCCATTTAGTTAATCAATTCACAAAATCAAATCAAAACAATGATCAATCGACCTCGTCGATTACATGTCAACCTGACCATTTCCCGGTCATTCAAGCTATTGCTACTCAGAGTCCCACTCGACAACATTCAATATTTAATGGCTTTACAGTCCCACTCGACCACTTTCGATATTCAATGGCTTTACGGTCCCACTCGACCACTTTCAAGAATTAATGGCTTTACGGTCCCACTCGACCACTTTCAAGATTCAATGGCTTTACGGTCCCACTCGACCACTTTCAAGATTCAATGGCTTTACGGTCCCACTCGACCACTTTCAAGATTCAATGGCTTTACGGTCCCACTCGACCACTTTCAAGAATCAATGGCTTTACTGGGCCCCACTCGACCACTTTCAAGATTCAATGGCTTTACGGTCCCACTCGACCACTTTCAAGAATCAATGGCTTTACGGTCTCACTCGACCACTTTCAAGATTCAATGGCTTTACGGTCCCACTCGACCACTTTCAAGATCAATTAATACTCAACGATTTCTCAATGAAATAATTAACCACAACAATTTAGGAATATATCCTAAATTCCACCCCAATTCAATTTGGCACAATTCAAAGCTCAAATAAATAAACGGACTGCGTCACGAAAATTGGCATGAGATTTCGGTCGTCGGCCATCTCAATCTTAATTTCCGAAAAATAATTAATTAATTAATTAATTTCGAAAATTAATTAATAAATATAAAAAATTTTGTTTAGCTCAAAATAAGGCCCAATTAAATAAACGGACTTCACCACGGTCATCAGCATAATTTTCCGGTCACGAGCCATCCCAGTTGAATTTTCGGAAAATAAATAATTATTTAATTAATTTCAAAAATTAATTAATATTAAAAATTCAATTTAGCTTAAAATAAAGTTCGATTAAATAAACGGACTTCGCCACGATCATCAGCATAATTTTCCGGTTCCGGACCATCTCCTTTGATTTTTCAGAAAATAAATAATTATTTAATTTAATTCCGAAAATTAATATTTAAATGCCAAAAATCTCCCCTAGGCCCGAATCATCAAATTGAAGCTCAATTAGGGGTCCGAAAATTCCCGAGACACTCCCAATAAATAGTAGACCACGTCTACTCGTTAATTGCGCAATCAATTTATTTAAATCGCATCACAATTGACTAATAATTGCTAATCTATTCTAATCTAACAACCTAAACATAATTAAATAAAACTAAACCAACCTTAAAGCATAATTAGTCAACTAATCCAAGATTAGTGAGATTACTCACCAAATCGCGCGCAAATCGGATCAATCCGACGGCGGCGACGCGAGGAACGATTCTTCCCAAAGCACGGCTCGGGTTCGGGGCCCGGAAACGGCCCAAAATGGCCTTGAACAGTGCTGGAAACCCATTTTTCCAGCTGCTGTTCATGGCCAAACGAGGCTACTCCGGTGGCTAAGATGGCGGAGCAAGGCCGGCGGAGGGCAAGGGGAATGCCGGGGAGGTTGCACGGTGGTCGGACGGAGGTAAGCGGCGGCCGAAGACGCCGAACCGAGCTTGGCAGCGGGGCTGGGCTCGCACGGGGAGGGACGGCAGCGAGCTGAAGACGCGGGGGCGCGCGGACGGCGAAACGATGGCGAGTGGTGGGCGTCCGGGCGGAGGTGCGAGCGGCGACGGCGACCGATCCGGTCTTTGGTGAGCTGCTGTCTTCGTGCGGCTTCCGCTTCGCTTGCTTCTCTTTTCGTTCGAACCGAGGGGAGAGAGAGAAGAGTGCCGAGTGAGAGAGAGGAAGAGGTAAGAGAGAGAAGAGAGAAAGGATAAGTGTTGAATAGTCAAAAGGTGAAAAGTGAAGGAGGGAAAGTGAAAAACAGCAAGGCATTCGGTGGAGGGGGCTTTCACGCACGAGAGAAAAGAAAAGAGAGAGAGAAGGAGAGAGAGAAAAAGAGAGAAAAAGGGAGAGAGAGAAAAGAAATAAAATAATATAACACCACATGGTCTTATTCTTTTCTTTTCTTTTCTTTTCTCTTTCCCTTTCTATTTTCTTTTGGTCTTCAATTTTCCTCCGATAATTTCTTTCTTGAAATTTCGGACTCGTCAATAAATTGACGAGCGATGAGACAGGGTCCTAAAAATAAGAATTATGACGCGCTTAAAATTCGATTCCCGAAATCGAGTTCAATTTCGTGGTTAAAAATCGATCAGACGTGATTTTAGTCCAATCCAACAAATTGAGTAGCTTTTAGGGATTTTACTGCAGATACGTCCCTTAACGGCTTCACTCAATAGGTTAGTTAACTCGTGAGTGATCAGCTCAGAGAAAAAGGACCGTAAACACGTCGACGAAATGCCCATTTCACTTTATCGAAACGGGGTCGAATTTCAGGATGTCACAACATAGGCATGATAATTTATAAGCAAGCGGCACTTCATACATAAATAAACCATTAATTCCTAAATCCCCTACAAAACAAGGGTTAGCAATTACTTCCCCTTATACCTCCCATCATGCATGAACAGTTAACACCTAACACATTAAGGCATAGCTTGGATCCTTGTTGCCAAATAAAAACATTTTTTGAACAATATCAATTTCAGCCTAAGTCTTCTAAGGTCTAAAACCAAGTCTCCAGCGGAGTCGTCAAGCTGTCACGAACTACCCCTCGGGGAAAGAGAATAGGTTTAGAGGTATTGATTAAAGAACAGACCTAAGGCCCATGATTAGGCATGGGCTCTTCCAAGCCCATACCTCACGCCACATTGGGGTGTTTTTGACAATTTTACAATAAGAAGTCGCCACTAGCTTATTAGGGTCAACTAGAAATTTAGTGAGATATAATAGTATACCACACTTCCTACGTAACCAGATAATCTAGGCCTGAGACTTGATTACACTAATCAATCGATTAGTGCCCTTTCGGTACCTAACATTGTTCGATCATCAACTAACATATTCAAACTGCCTTGATCTTTTGATCATGATTCCAAAGTCAATTGTCCACTAAGTGATCGTGCAAATGTCTCTTGTAGGTCTCGTTCCCATTAAAGTCTAAACTAACTCCAACCTATTCTGGAAATGGTATTTATTAAACAATTTCTCAAAAGTAGTGTTAATAAAATAACACATATCCTAACTATAGTAAAATTTAACACATGTAACTAAATATTCGCAATCGTAATTAAATATGCAAATTAAACATGCGACATAATCAATGTGCGAGCAAACAAAGACCTAATTACACTAAGAAAGCAAGACATGAAAATTCCTAACCAAAGTTTTGCATTTTTTAATTTCTGAATTTTTTTTGAAAAATATATATTTTTTGAATTTATTTCCCAACTTGGGCCGGGTCGGGTCCGGTCGACTCGAGCCCGAGTCCGAATTGGTTAAGGTGGGCCATTCAACCCGCTCGAAAACACCAAGCCTAACTAGGGGTGATCAGGCCTTTGCTTGGTTTGGTTTGGGCCTAATTGATAGGCCTAATCCTCCTTTTGCAAGAAAGGACTCCTCGTAGGCCCACAACCCATATCGATTTTGGGCCATTGGCTTGCGGAGTAAAAGAGGTTGAGCAGGCCGAATTTATGATTCGGCCCAACTTAGCCTGCGAACCCTGGTTTGTGACCATTCAGTCACGACCAAGGAAGCAACAGCAGCGAGTGACCCAAGCAACTCTCTAGCCAAGCCACGACAGCTCCTCTTCGATTAGGTAGGGGCGGGGGGTGGGGGGACGACTCCACCCCTGAGGTCGAGAGGACAACGGTAGGGCCGCTTTGGGGCGAGCTCTGATAACAACATGTATAAAGACTCACAACTCCATTCTCCCTCGGCTCCGGCAACACAACTCCAGGGACCCAACCTAATTGACACATAGAAGAGAGAGAGGGAGAGATGGAGAGAGAGAGAGATGCAGCCGAGGCCCTAAACAACGAAAACATGGGTGAGTCTCAACTGGGCATTCCATCAAACATGTGATATGTGCTAGTGAAAATCAAGACTTTTTATTTGACCAAGGCCTAAGCGCAAATCCAAGGGGTTAATGAGACACACCAGGGTTTTAAAAACACTATGAGAGACAAATGGGGGCCAGAGCTCACCCAAACTGGTTAGGTGAGCTCCGGCGAGCTTGGTTCTAAATTGCGTGCACAAAGTGTTCGATGAAATGCTAACCTAAATTCCAGAGGAGATGGTAGCGGTTGGCATCGATTGGGGGGCTCACCAGTGACGACTAGGCATTCTAGGGGCTCCTCGTCTCGTTGGCTAACCTCCACGAGCTTTTCCTCTCCCTTTGCCTCTTGTTTTTCCTCTCTGTTCCCTCTCCGTTTCTCTCCTCTTTTCTCTTATTTCCTTCTCCCCCTTATCCTTTTATCTTTGCTCTCAGCAAGGACGCCTTAGTTGGCGATCGTCCTTGCCATCCTTGCCTTGCTCGACCCTGACATTCCTTTGCTTTTGTCCTTCCGTCCTTGCCCCTACTCACCCATTGCTGTTATCCTTTTCTTCTTTTTACAAGTCGCACGCGCAAAGGATTTGCTCGGAGGAAGCAAGTTGAGGGTGAGGCCAGGCTAAAAAAAGGGGAGAAAGGCTGGGCTGCATGAAAAAGGGATGAAAGAAAAGAAAAGGGCTTAGGCCTAGGCCCATGCAGGGAAAGGAAGGAGAGGCAGATTGGGCCATGGTCAGATTCGGTCCAACCTAGCCTCTCACTTTTTTTTTTTTTTTAAGAAATAGGTGTCAACACCAATGGAGGTTTCTTCCCTTGTTGAAAATGTGGCAGTAGACCTCTTCTTGAGATTTGCCAATTGATCCGGGAACATTTTCCCTAATTAGTGAGGAATTAGCTTTTATTTACTACTAAACATCTTAAATTTGCAAAAAATTATGCAAGGTCAAAAGTTATTTATTGAAAAAATGACACAAATAGTCCATGAATGTTGACCTAATCTATAACGTGGTCCATGAACTTTTAATTTAATTAATAATCCCTAATTGTGAACAGTTTATAGAGTTTAAGAGACTAAATTAAATATGTACTAAAAGTCTAATGATCATATTAAACAAATTAAAAATTCAGAGATCATAGTGATCATTAGGCTAAAGTTTATAGATCACATTAAATAGATTAAAAGTTCAGGGATCATATTGTATATTGGACTAAAATTAAGGGATCATTTGTGTTATTGTTCCTTATTTAAATAGTAGGACTAGGTTCGTTTACGAAAGTTTTTTCATTATACCTTTCCAAAGATAGTGTTATATAGTCACAATCCTTCTTTTCTTCTCTATCTCTCTTTTCTTTCTTTGTCAATTGTGATTGGAAAAAGCTTAGATGATTGCATCATTACTCTGCAAAGAGTAATAGTGCAATCTTGACCCCATATTTTCTCAAGGAAATTGGAAGACTTGTTTGTCCGGTTTCTTTGAGAAATCTGGATTCTTAGTGGAATTTTTCAGATCTTATTGCCCTAGATTTTATTAGTTTTTTGAATAAGAATTAAAATCTGTTTTTCAAATTTGCTGGGTGGATTTGTCTTATATGAAATAGATTTTATATCAATGTCAAGTTATTAAATTAAACAAAATTGTTCATTTCTTTCTTCCATAAAATGCCTGCAATCTTCTACTAGTGAAGCCAAATTATTAATTAGTCAAATATTTGATAGGATGTTGCTTTTGAAGTAATACTAAAGGCTCAAAATGCACCATTATTTTGAAGTATTTATGGCATTATTAGGCTAGCATTGTCCTTATTATTCTCTCTTTGCTTTACCAATTTCATGTCACACTTTAATTTTTTTTTCCTATTGTTACAACAAAAATGATTTCTAACATGATTTTCATGTAGCAGAATACAAATTTTCTATCTCAATTCAGTAAGAAATAAGTTATATACAAACAAACAATTAACGAGAAAATTTTTGATGTAATCTAATTCTAAATAACTCTAAATAAGTCATCTACAAATAGACAAATTAAATATCTCGCTATTCAGTATCTTTCCTCCTTCTCTTCTTTAGTAATGGACAGATCATTTATTTCTTTATTTGGCTTCTTCTTTTTTTTCCTTTCTCAGTCAACAGTGACCTTTTTTTTTTGTTGGTGGTCCTACTCTAATACTACTTTAACCCTCACTCTCAGACTTTTCACTTGTCTCCTTGCAGGACATGAGAGTCGAAACCCACTTCTGAAATGAAATCGTCCCCACCCCAATCCCTCTTAAGAAGGCGGGGATTTGAAACCCCCCTCCCCCTTCCAAGTTGGAAGGGTGTCCACTGAGTGGTTAACGATAACCTTATCTTACTAAGATTGTAGCCTTATCTTGGTGTGAGATAATTGGGGTCAAGAGGTCACCGTTGTTCCTACTAATGACAGTGGCTGTCATGCTAGCATTATTCATTGTGATTATCCAAATATCTTTCTTTTCTTTTTCACCTTTTGTCGTAGACTCGGGGCCTTTTTTCCTTCCTCAAAGAATTTCGTGGACACTTCATGTTACAATTTTCTCATCGGAAGAAAATTGATGAGCTTTTGATTTCAGAAAATTGACGGGCTTTTGATTTTAGCCCACCCACCTTCCTTCAATCTCTCTTGCCAGACTTAATTTTCACAAAAGAGTCATTCTCCGAGTCAGATTGGTTTATTCAGAGTCATCGTGACCGTAAATTCCCAATTGCCGTATGAATGGACCTAGACTTAGAACCAGGGAAGGAGAGTAAATTTCCTGCAGGTATGCATCCCACATTGGGCGAACAACTCCCGTTCAAGCCCTTTAGGGACAGCCTTTTAGCAGAAAACCACTCAGCCCTTTAGTTCAGAGCTTAGAGACACCCAAAAATTTCAGAATGGAAACGTTTCTAACCTACCCAAGCTGCATTTCTCGAAGGATCATACCAGGCTAGAGAAGAAGAGGAATTTAGAAAGCCATGGAGAGTTTTCACAAAGCACACACTTTTATTTTAGGGGACTCTGCCCAAAACCATACACCCTCCTTGCCTTATATAGGCAATAAGAGGTCACAAGCATAGACACAGGGACCAACTCATGGGTCCAGATACAAACAAAGGCACCGGAAATTTCCGGGAGGGAATTATTCGCACACTATGAACAGTAATTGTACTGTGAACAGTACTTTCCCTAGCCTAGTGCTACAGTAAAAGTGAACGGTGACTTTGCTACAATGAAATTGTACGGACCCAACGGTCTCGTCCGTCACGGGCATTGTAGCTACACACTGAGTCATCATCTGAGCTGTCTTCTAGGAGATGTGCCTCATATTTCTGCTGGAGGGCTTCAAGGTCTTGAGGTGAGAGGATTTGATTTAGCCTTCTTGATGAGGATGCTTGTTCTCGGGCCCAATGGGATGCTTTTTCTGCTGCACAATCTGTATTTTCACTGGTAGTGTTAGCAGGAAAACTCGGCTAGGGCCAGTTGGATGGCTGTGCATAGTAAGATGTGTCCATGTCTTGAAATGAGGACGAAGGTCCTTGTTCGTAGGGATTCTGGGACAAAGGACCTCCAAAGCGTGCATAGGGGTCTTGAGTGGACTGGACAATGTCGTCTTCGGCTGTCATTTCCTGCTCTTGGGACGATGCAGCTTGTTTGTACTGCCTGAGTGCTTCCTTAGCTTCTGGTGCTAGGTCATAATGATCCCACGTAGTGGGTACATTATTCCAAATGTCTTCAGGAATGGTTTTGTTTTCTTGGCATAGGATTCTCTGGAGTTCTCGGTACTCGTTTTCACAAAATCTAATAGATCTTGGATAAGATTTGTGAATCCGGGCTTCTCGGTTGTTCAAGTGAGGTTTATAGGATGTGGTTCCTATTTCGAGTGGCCTTTCAAGAATAGTACCATTATTTCTACAAAAATTCCATGGACGTCGGAAAAACAAGATGGTGTGAACTTCAGGATTTGGTGTCATGGTTCTAAGTTCATTTTCTAAGTCTTGTTTCCAACATGTAGGATGATAGAACCAATTAAGAAAGTCTAAGAGATTCTTATCACTTTCTTTTTCAATGTTTCTTCCAAGCATGAATATTCTTGTGAGGTTGGCTATGAATCTTCTGGTAGGAATTTCAATGGCTATCAAGTACTTATTGGTTAAGTACCATAATAGCATTTTGAGCTGGTCAGGGAAATCATCTTCCTTCCAGATAAGAGGGTGAATGAAAGGATAATTCAAATTTAACCCAAAAGGATAAAGAATCGAACCTCCATTGAATCTGAATAAGTCTATATGGCATTGCCACATGAGGTTCTCCAGGTTTTCAGTAAGACTGTCATTCTGGATCTACTGAATAATTTCTTGGGGAAATTTCCAGCTCGGCAAGTCTTTGATCTTCTCAATCTTGTATTTCACATCATGATTGAGCATATGGAAAGCAGGTCTCTTGATGTACATGTTGATCTCAGCTGGTGCTTTGGGTCTTGATAAAAAAATCAGCAAGCACATTCTTTTTCCCAGGAATATGTTTGGTTTCAAAAGAGTATTTTGAGAACCATTCAGCCCATCGAAGCAGCTGAGAGTTTGGAATCTGTTTCTATTTAAACTTGGTCATCTGTGGGAAAGATGCCATGTCTAATTCTACTAGAAAGTGATGGCCGATGAGATGAAACTCAAATTTTTTGATTCCATTTTTTACTGCTAGAATTTCTTTGAAAGTGGAATGGTAATGCATTTCAGCTTGAGAAAACTTTCCACTTTTGTGGGCACAAAGGTGCTTCTTACCATCAATTTCTTCATAGAGGATAGCTGCCCAGTATTCATCACTGGCATCAATTTGAAGAATTCTCTTACCCGTTGATGGTATTTGCAATGGTAGGAGATTCTGCATAATCTCCTTAAGCTCAGCGACTGCTTTGGTTTGAGTTTTTCCCTAAGGTGAGGGATTCTTCTTCAGCATAGATTGCAAAGGAATCAAGAATTTTGCAATATTTGGGACAAAATCCTTGAGATAATTGATTATCCCAAGAAATTGCTGAACTTGTTTTGTTGTGAAGTTATCTTCAGGGAACTTCAGTAGTTCCTGAGCGATATGTAGTCCTGGATAGTATGTACCTTTGTTGAGGTGCATACCAAGAAATTCAATTTCCGTCTGAGGAATATTCATTTTCCTTTGAGATAGCATAATGCCATGCTTTTTCACGATTTCTGCAAATTGCTCAAGGAGTTGGCAATGTGACTGTTCATCAGGGCTGTAGAGCAGAATGCCATCGATATACACTACTGCACTTGACAAAATTGGTTGGAAAATACGACACATAGCCTTTTGGAAAAGGGATGGTGTTACCTTTAAACCAAAAGGAAGAACTTTCCACTGGAAGTGCTGGTTTAGGATACATAATCCTGTTTTGGATCTGTCTTCAGGATGGATACCCAATTGCCAAAATCCAGCTTTGAGGTCGAATTTGGAATAGATATGGGCCTTGGTTAAACCAGTAAAGAGAGAATCTCTAGATGGTAAAGGGAACTTATCATCTTGGAAAAAAAGGTTGAGAGGTTGATAATTGATTACCAATCTCATTTTTCCTCTGTTTTGCTCAGCACGCTTATTGACATAAAAAGCTTCACACGCCCATTGGGAATTGGAGATTTCAATAAGGCTTTGCTGTAATAGTTCTGAGCATTCCCTTTGAGCCAAAGCCAAGTGTTCTGGCTTCATTCCCATATGACTCGCCTTTGTTGGGTTGATATCTTCGTTCTTTTTGAAAGGGAGGCGAACAAAGAATTCAGGATTTTCCCGTAAATGATGAGAATATTTTTGAGCGAATTCTGAATGGGATTCTGAGCAGGATTCTAGCAACCTTTGCATGATTGGATCTAATAGACTCATCTGAATGGAAAAGAGTCTCTGAATATTGACGAATTCAGAGAATTGGTCTTTATGTCTAAGACCTTTTCTAGGAATGATTTTGAATTGAGAGATTTGAGTCATAATATCCCACCCAATTATCAGATCTTTATTGGGAAGGTTTGATCTAAAAATCTTTGTGGTTATGGAACACTGAGGAAAAAACTGGCCGGTGACTGGAGTGGTTCTGACATTCGTGGAGAAAGCATCTCCTGAAGCAAAATTGAAATATCAGATATAAGGAGTCCAGAATTCTTCAGGCAGAATTTTAGTATCTAAAATTGAACAACTTGCCCCGTATCAATGAGAGCAATGACATTGATGGGCTTGGCAAACTTCAAGGTGAGGATTTTGACAGGGAAATGAGGACAATGAGTTTGACTTGAGAATATGTCAGGATTTGGTTCTGAAATGTGGGAGATATGTGAAAAATATCTTCAGATTCTGATTCATTAGACTCAGTTTCACTTGAAGTTTGATAGAAGGGAATAACACAAAGAGTTTGTTCCGTTGGTTCTTCGTCAGTAGAGAATAAAGATTCAATATCATCATTTTCAAGAGAAATACCTGTTTCATTCTCAATTAGATGATTCTAACCTTTTTTCGCCTGAGGAAAATTTTTGGCAAAGTGTCCTTTCTTGTTGCAAATGTAGCAACGGCTTGATTTCTTATGGCCTGTGCGATCCTTCCTCTTACGTAGGTATCGCCATCTCTTCTTTTTCCGGAAATGCTTGGAGTTATGTTTGGATTTCTTTATCGAATACTTCTTGTAGCGTTTTTTCTTCCAGGAATACTGGCCACATGTACAATCACAATCTCGCCTGGAGCATTTGATTTTTAACTTCTGGCGGGAACAAGCTAATTCAAGACGTTTGTCATCTGTGATGTATGTTCGGACCATCTGGCACATTAAGCATAGTTCTTCAAGACATAGATGGATTTCTTGCTGTATTTCTCCCAAGGGAATGTCTTGTACCCTTCTTTGCTTTCCAAAGAAAGATCTTTCAACCATCTGGGATAGTTCTTTTGGGATGGATGTGAGGAAGACATGCTTCAGATTTGGATCTGCACCAATTTGATAAAAGAGCTGAAGCATTAATCGATAATGCTTATCAAGATGCTTTTTCTGATAGGAGCAGCATCTTCTCTCGAAAAATTCTCTTCTTTTTATCTCTATGAGATCTCCGGGTGTTCCCACAAAAACGTGATACAAGTAAGTAAGGGCATGGCTGAAATTGGGTGACATCAGAAACAAAATCTGATCTTGTTCTGAAAGTGATTGCCACCAGAATTTAAGGCTCCCTGTGAACCTTGTAACAAAGTTGTAAAGGACATCATTCATATCATGGTTGGTGATAGCTTGTGTATTCAACCAAGTATGAAATTCTTCCGTCTTTCCGCCATTTTTGATAAGGAATATCATCAATGGTGAAGAATTGTTTTGATGCCATGGACACATGCCTAGTAGGATTGCTTGTTTGCCCAAACTCTGGATCAAAATAGTTTGATTCCATTTCATAATCTGGCGAGGAATCAGCCATGAATATTTGGAAGGTTAATGGCTTTTCGGAGGGGGAATCAACTATAGGGATTGAGAAGGATGAATAAGAAGAAAGAGATGCTGAGTCTGGTGTAGTAGGAGAAGTTTGTTTAGCTGGAAACAGAATCTATTTTTCTGGGATGGCAAGATCAGGTTGAGGCTGTTGGGTAGCAAGATCAGGTTCCTGAGTACCCAAATCTTTCAGAAAGGATTCTAATGGATTTGATAGCATCATCTGTTCTGGCTTGTCCCTTATAACAATCGAACTTGATTATGTAGGTGAGCTTTTTTCTTTTCCTTTTTCCTTCTGCAGGGCCTTGAGGCGATTTCGTATTTATGCCATGTCTGGTTCTCTTCTATAGGGATCTTCTGGAATATTGGCAAAAATAGACGTCTGTGGATGTGGGGGTAAATACCCAGTTCTAATAGGAGGTGCCAATGGATCGAAAGGTCTGAACCTTCCTTCTTCAAGAAGTTGGATCTGCTTCTTGAGCTTTTCTATCTCTGGCTTTGGGCTATCAAGATAATGATACCCAAGATGTTGTCCTGATTCCAAGGCGTGAAGCCTTTTCTAGAACTCAGAAAGTATTTTTTCTTGGTACCTTCATCATATCTGCGGAGATCTTGTTGCACACTTCCAATCTTGGAATCAATAGCCTTGAAGGCATTGTTTTGTGCCAACAAGGTCTCTGATTGCCAGTTTAGAACAGCTTCAGCAACAGGGGTTTTCTTTTGTCTCCCGTGTTCATCCACATCTGTGGGGGTAGGAATTTTGGGAACATGGCGGTATCTGCCATGGGGATCAATAAACTCTTCTAGGGTAGGGAACGAGAGTTTAGAGCTTTCCTTGACAAGAGGAGGAAAATCAGTGTCTTGGAACATGGCAATAGAAGAAGTGGGTGGTGCTTCTATTGGAACTTCGAGGGGGTAAGAATGTTTCTTAGCCCATTTGAGGATTGGTTTATAAAATGGAGATAGAGCTTGCTTTTTCTGGGGAGGAGAAGGTGGAGGAGATTTTGGTGGATCTGGTATGACTTGGGATGTAGTACTGGACTCTGGTGGTGGAGATGGTGCATAAGAAACCATGAACTGGTATTTGTCACACTCACTAAGAGTATCGACGAAGGAATCTCCGTCTAAGTACCTTTGGTACACCTTATCCTTGGACTTTTTCCGTCGAGGTGGAGATCTTGCAAGAGGATCTACCTCATCGGGAGATTTTATACAGTAGGAACATTGGCAAAAAGGATCCTAAAAACAATGACCATAATTGTCTTTATAGTAATGAATAGGATGTCCATCACTATTGAAATGTCGAACAAGCTTTTTTGGATCTGGCTCGGAAATAATTTGAGGAACACATGGTTCAATCATGAAGAGGGTCTGGAAGATAGAAGGACTTTCTTCCTTTTCCTTACCAAATTTGATGGAAACAGTTCCATCTTTTTTCCGTACGAACTCTGAGTCCGTGGATTGGAAAGGCTTGTTATGCTAGTGTAGCTTTTCATAGTTGGTGATCCAAGTCTCTGGAAGGAGCTTGGCCAGCGTATCCTTCGGGATCTGTCTAGGGACATGTATGCAGGACGCCTGGTCATTCTGCATAGAGATGAACAACACATCTTCATTACCATTGTTAAAGTTGAGATCGAGAGCATGGTTTTGCACTCGATAAACCATCTGGTAGTGTAGGGTTGTAGCAACAGAGTCAGCAGTTTGAGGAGCTCCAGTGAGCTGAACTTGGACTTTCAGGAAAGAAATAAGTTGAGGATCTGAAAGGGCTATGTTGAAGTTTGGGTATAAAGTCACAAAGACTATTCCGGCATTCAGAGTAGTCTGAACAGTACCGATGCAAGCATGCTGGTATTGTAAAAATCTGGTGTCTAACAAAGCAATTCTTGCTACTACCGGCAGACCTTTTCGACCATGAAAAGTAAGAGCAAGACGAACAGCTCCATAATGGACATGAGAATATCCCTGTTGGACCCATTGCCTGGGAAATTCTGGAGGGATCTAAAGAGTAACAAAGTACTCTTTTTCAGTAGCAGGAATAGGATGCTGGTCGAATTTGGAGGACTAAACGTACTCCTTTACTTGCTTTGGGGTCTGGTGAATAAGTTGGCGAATGGAGCGAATAGGTGAGAATGAAGAGTTTGGCTTAGCAAAAGCGGAGTAAGGATTCATAAGAGGAAGTTGAGTTTCGGAAATTTTGGTTTCATCACTAAGAGAGACTTCATAAAGATAGTCTATCTTAGAAGCATTGGAAGTACGAAATTCTGAAGGGGTTGAGGATGATGAAGAAGGTGCAAGGGAAACTAGTGCTTCAAGGATTTCTAGTTTTGTAGACATGATGAGAACAGATCTTCTCAGCACTGGATTCACCTATCAAGCGCATGGAATGGATAATATTAAAAACGGAACCATGGCTCTGATACTATGATTGTTGAATTCCTTAAAGCCTTGGTAAACCGCATCATTCTTCAAC
The DNA here is from genome assembly GCA_016097545.1 of Eucalyptus victrix. Lineage (NCBI taxonomy): Eukaryota > Viridiplantae > Streptophyta > Magnoliopsida > Myrtales > Myrtaceae > Eucalyptus > Eucalyptus victrix. The sequence goes on from CM027842.1 coordinate 14,915,662, forward strand.
CAATTGCAAAGCGGACTGTGAGTGTAATGACCTGGACCCACTGTGTGATATTGTCCGCTTTGGACACTGAGTCCTCACGGCTTTAAAGCGTATCGCACAGGTTAAGGGGCCCAAGCCATTATAAATGGCCTTGGACTCCCCCCTAAGCGATGTGGGACAAGAGGGAGAGGACCCCTTCCTTGCTCACGTCCGGGGACTGAGGCGCGAACTCACCGCCATCCCTTTTCCCCGCACACCGCCGCTCAAGCTGTCACACTTTAGGACTTCCCAAGAGGTCACCCATCCTAGTACTACTCTCGCCCAGGCACGCTTAACTTCAGAGTTGCTTGGATTGCTAAGATTTTTGGTTCTAGGGTTTGGCCTTCAGAGTGTGACGACCCGAGCGGCAGTGCGTGGGGAGGAGGGATGGCGGTGCGTTCGCGCCTCGGTCCCCGAACGTGCGCAAGGAAGGGATCCCTCTCCCTCTTGTCCCACATCGCTTAAGGGGGGAGTCCTGGGAGCCTTTATAAGGCTTGGGTCTCTCTTAACTTGTGTGACGCGTTTTAAAACCATGAGGGAAAAGACCGTGGCTGGGATGGCAGTTCGTCCGCGCCAAGGTGGATGACCCAAAGCGGATAATATCACACAGTAAGGCCCGAGTCCTTACAAATGGTATCAGAGCCGACTCCCGCAGCGTGTGGGGCCATAGCGAAGACGCTGTTCTGTTAAGGGGAGGAGAGTGTGACGACCCGAGTGGCAATGCGCAGGGAGGAGGGATGGTGGTGCGTCCGCGCCTCGGTCCCCGGACATGCACAAGGAAGGGATCCCTCTCCCTCTTGTCCCACATCGCTTAAAGGGGGAGTCTTGGGAGCCTTTATAAGGCTTGGGTCTCTCTTAACTTGTGTGACGCGTTTTAAAACCATGAGGGAAAAGACCGTGGCTGGGATGGTAGTTCGTTCGCGCTAAGGTGGGTGACCCAAAGCGGATAATATCATACAGTGGGGCCCGAGTCCTTACAAATGGTATCAGAGCCGACTCTCGCAGCGTGTGGGGCCATAGCGAAGACGCTATTTTGTTAAGGGGAGGAGAGTGTGACGACCCGAGCGGCGGTGGGCGGGGAGGAAGGATGGCGGTGCGTCCGCGCCTCGGTCCCCGACATGCGCAAGGAAGGGATCCCTCTCCCTCTTGTCCCACATCGCTTAAAGGGGGAGTCCTGGGAGCCTTTATAAGGCTTGGGTCTCTCTTAACTTGTGTGACGCATTTTAAAACCGTTAGGGAAAAGACCGTAGCTGGGATGGCGGTTCGTCCGCGTCAAAGCGGGTGACCCAAAGCAGACAATATCACACAGTGGGGCCCGAGTCCTTACAAATTGGTATCAGAGCAGTGTGACGACCCGAGCGGCAGTGCGCGGGGAGGAGGGATGGCGGTGCGTCCGCACCTCGATCCTCGGACATGCGCAAGGAAGGGATCCCTCTCCCTCTTGTCCCACATCGCTTAGGGGGGAGTCCAAGGCCATTTATAATGGCTTGGGCCCCTTAACCTGTGCAACGCATTTTAAAACCGTGAGGACTCAATGTCCAAAGCGGACAATATCACACAGTGGGCTCGGGTCGTTACGAATGGTATTAGAGCCGACTCCCACAGTGTGTGGGGCCACAGCGAGGACACTATTCTGTTAAGGGGAGGAGAGTGTGACGACCCGAGTGGCAGTGCACGGGGAGGAGAGATGGCGGTGCGTCCGCGCCTCGGTCCCTGGACGTGCGCAAGGAAGGGATCCCTCTCCCTCTTGTCCCACATTGCTTAAGGGGGGAGTCCTGGGAGCCTTTATAAGGCTTGGGTCTCTCTTAACTTGTGTGACGCGTTTTAAAACCGTGAGGGAAAAGATTGTGGCTGGGATGGCACACAGTGGGGCCCAAGTCCTTACAGTGAGCTTGAGCCATGTCCGTCAAGATTCTTTTTCTGGTCTCTCTGCTAGCAGTTTTGACTTACGCTCAAGAGACCGGTTTCGTGTACAACGGTTTCAGATCAGCCAATCTGAGCCTCGACGGGATCGCTGAGATCACCTCCAATGGCCTCCTGAAGCTGAACAACGACACCAATATGCAGGAGGGCCACGCCTTCATCCCTACCCGGTCCAGTTCAAGAACTTGCCGAATGGCTCCGTCAAATCCTTCTCCACTACATTCGTCTTCGCGATTCAACCTCCGTATGCGAGTATGAGAGGCAGTGGCTTTGCCTTTGTCGTCACACCCCAGAGTGGCCTCCCCAGGTCCCTGCCGGGCCGATATCTTGGCATGTTCAATGAAACCAACAATTGCAACTTCAGCAATCATGTGTTTGGGGTAGAACTCGACACATTCCTCAACGTCGAGTTTCAGGACATTAACGATAATCACATCGGGATCGACTTGAACGGGCTGACATCACTCAAAGCAGCTCCGGTGGGCTATTATCAAGATAATTGGGATTTCAACAACTTGTCTCTAATCAGCGGTCAAGCAATGCAAGTTTGGGTGGACTATGATGGCACAGACAAACTGATTAAAATCACATTGGCTCCGATCAATGTGCAAAAACCGAAGACTCCCCTTCTGTCTCTTATACAGGATCTCTCACCAATCATCAACGAGAACATGTATGTGGGCTTCTCATCATCGACTAGTTGGGCTTTTAACTTCTCACTTTGTTGTGGGTTGGAGCTTCAGTGTGAATGGAGAGGCTCAGGCACTTGTCCTGTCCCAACTTCCTAAGCTTTCTCAGATCCGTAAGAAGGAAACGTCGAAGGTACTGACTATCGGATTACCACCGATGGTTCTTTCCGTGTTATTGATGCTGATCTTGAGTGTAGTTTACGTGATAAGAAGGAAAAGGAAATTGGCCGAGATCCTCGAAGATTGGGAGAGGGAATACGGCCCGCACCGGTTCAAGTACAAAGATCTTTACACTGCGGCAAAAGGATTCCGGGACCAATAGTTATTAGGGGCTGGTGGGTTCGGCCAGGTATATAGAGGAATCTTACCCACATCAAAAACAGAGATTGCAGTGAAAAGGGTCTCCCATGAATCCAGACAAGGCATGAGAGAATTTGTGGCGGAGATTGTCAGCATGGGTCGGCTCCGTCACCGCAGCTTAGTGACGCTCCATGGTTACTGCCGCCGGAAAAAGGAGTTGCTCCTGGTTTATGACTACATGCCCAACGGGAGCCTCAACAAGTACCTCTATAACCAACCAAAGGTCACCCTAAATTGGATGCAAAGATTAAGGGTGATCAAAGGAGTGGCGTCTGGGCTGCTTTATCTGCATGAAGGGTGGGAGCAAGTGGTGATCCACAGGGATATAAAGGCAAGCAACATCTTGCTAGACACTGAATTTAATGGAAGACTCGGAGATTTTGGGCTCGCAAGACTACACCATCATGGAACCGACCCTCAAACGACTCAAGTCGCGGGAACGGTCGGTTATCTCGCCCCTGAGCATATGCGAACCGATAAGGCCACTACTAGTACCGACGTATTTGCGTTCGGAGTGTTTTTACTCGAGGTGGCGTGCGGGAGAAGGCCGATAGAGCATGGGGACACGGAGGACGTGATCTTAGTGGACTGGATAGTTTCTTGCTGGGACAGAGGTGCAATTCTCGAGGCAAGAGATCCGAAATTGGGGTTGGAGTTTGTGGGAGAAGAAATGGAATTGGTGCTGAAACTCGGGTTGATGTGTTCCCACTCCAATCCGTTGATGAGGCCAAGCATGCTTCAAGTATTGCAGTACTTGGAGGGCGATCTTCCGATGCCTGAATTGTCGTCCATTGGAATCTCGTCTCCCGGGTTAACATTTGCTCATCGCCAAGCTTTCGACAATTTGGCACAATCATCTTCTGTCATAGAATCGCTTCTCTCAGGTGGGCGATGAGCCTCCTGGTGTAGTTTCTGATTTTCTTCCTTCCCTCCCGGTAAACCGAGACAATGTGCAGATCTAAAATTCGCAGGTTCCGAGAGTCATTCCGGTCCTAGTCATTGTAAGTATCACCTACCGCATGCTCTTAATTTTAGCATGGCTCAGATTAGCTGCTGGTGCGGCAGCCTCATTCGGCTGCTGCTCCCGAGACATAGTTCACCGAGCGGTGTTCCTTATTATTCCTCTATAGACCTGATCACACATGGAAAAAGATCATTTTTTCTCCCCCCCCCCGTTTTTCTTTACTCCGTCTCAGTTTCTTCGTTCTTTTGGTGGGGAGAGAGAGATTGTGTGTGGGGTGATGGCCATGGTCTCAAGTTGCAGATCAAGAATGGGGGCGAAGAGCTGGCGGAAGGAAACAACCGTATGGAGAGAAGAAGAAAAGAGAGAGACGTGTGACAAGGGGTAGAATTTTCTAGGTGCAGGTGGGTTATAAGCAAGATGCAGTATAGGTGCATGTACCCTAATCAGCTCAGTGGTCGCCTGATTTATGATGTTTTTACATATTCTCTTTGAACAGTAAATTTTCTCATGGCACATTATGCTCGTGACCCCCTTCCTGCTCCTGAAAGCTGAATAGATAGATTAACACGGCCTCAGAGTCAAAGATGGCAAATGAGAAAATGATATAAAATCATCCTGAATTTTAACTCAATTTGTAATGTGATATTTGAACTTTTAATTTGTTTAACATGGTCCATGAACTTTAGCTAAATAAATAATGCAGTCCTCAAACTTTTGATACATATTCATTTTAGTCTTTAGATTATATAAAAATATTCAATATTACCCCTAATCTTGAATTAATGAAAGGACTATATTGAACATTTTCATATGGTTCAAGAACTATATTTAACTTGTGTGAAAAGTTTAGAGAACTAAATTGTTATAGATCAGGTCAAAATTTATGGACTATTTGTATCATTATCCCCAATATAAAATAGTAAGAATTAGAGGATGAATGCACATTTTCATTTAGGGTTCATTAAAGGACAAGGGAAGGAAAGGGATGGTTTTACCTTCACATGCACGGCCCCGGTGGGGCACTAACGTAGAATCAATGTCTCTCAAAAACCAATAATACCGCAATGGCTCTTTGATATTTTTCTTTATTATTTATTTTTGTGAAGAAGAAGAAGGCCCAAATGGGTGGATCTGGTCAAGAAGATTAGCCTTATAGGTTGAATGTACAAATCCAAAAAAGCTCCAACCTCCACAAATTAGTCAACGGGTGATAACATGAAAAAGAAGTACCTATCTTTTCAACCTTGCATCTTCAATAAAAAGCAAAGCCTATAAGGAGAAGAAATGTTCTTAAGTTATGTTATTATTATTATTACTACTACTATTATTACCGCTACTACTATTTCACATTTATAAGTGAAATGGAATAAAAGAAATAATTTTCTAATTTTTTTTTTAAGGTGTAGATGGGGTTGATTCATAGGACACAGATTCCCTACGACCTGTGCCCATCCTTAATGAGTGAGCCATGGTGAGTAATGCAGTGAATGGTTTCGACTTCTCTAGCAAGAGAATTTATCTGCACGGTAAACTAATTGGTGTGTAGAAAAGGTAAATTGATAGACAACTTCAATTCTAGTTATCAAAAGCATGCCATTGCATTTTCCATATCCCTCAAGGAGTCCCATTATAGATGTTATCTATATGGGTGGACTACATGGAGATAATTCAACTTTTATAATGCATTTGGGAGTCTTTAAAGGAACTTCAGGTCTCCATTGTACTTTTGGAGTTGAATATTATGTTTGGTAACGTTTTTTTTTTTTTTTCCAAACAATTTGGACTACATGCTGCCTGGATAGAGCCCAAAGCCCACGGCAAGTGCCTATTTGTCTTAGACTTTCAACAATTCCAAAAGGCAAATAGAGGGGATTAACAAAAAAAAATTCCATCTTCAATCTTGTCGGCACTAGATTATTATGTTTCCAGTTGTACCCCTCAATATAACATAACATAACATAACATAATATATATTATTCATGAAAACCTTATTCATGATAGAACTTCAGTAATCTGAGAAATATGTTTGGCTGAAATGGTAGTAAATATTACTATTATTCTCATTGGGTCAATGACACACGTGCACCGCTAGTTTATCAACTAAATTCCGCAGCCGAATGATCGGCAATAAGTTACAGCATAAAAAGTAATACTTCGATTAAGTCAAGGAAGCATTCCTCGTATGTACTGGTTAAAATAATTTGGAAATTTGTGGAGATAAATTCAAGAACATCCCCTTGATAAAGCCAAGCTGATTTACCTATAGACAAGAGATCAAAACTCAGCAAAATGGCCACTTTCCAAAGGGTTGCAGCAGGAGTCATAGCTGCGTTTTTCTTCATTCTCGGTGTTGCAAGGGGTGATCCAGACGTAACTCCAGTAAGCAAGACATGCAACGGACAAACATTCTCGCCATTCAGTCAATACAGTTTCAATGTCAACAATGTTTTCCGGTGTTTATATCAGACTACGGCGGATTTAGGTTTTAATAAGTACTGCCAATGCACGGACTATGACGACGATTGTTATGGCCATGCGGTATGCAACGGGGCGCTTTCTCCTTCAGATTGCACCTTATGCCTGCAAGTAGCGTTGGAAAGGGTAGAGGATGAGTGTTACTGGAGCATCGGGGCTCGACTTGAGCTTATGGATTGCAGAGTCCGGTACACATTATCCATTCACTGAATAGCCATATGTACTTCTTTGTAAAGAGCTCCAAAGCTCTCCTCTATCCCAATTATCTATAATCACATGGGGACCGCTATATCTCCCTTTTGAAATAAGTGATAAGTACTTGTGTGTAGTTTTTGTAAGACTGGGCCATCGTGTCCAATCGTTATAATACCAAATAACGAAACTTTTCCCATGAAGAGTGAAGGGTTCCTTAGGTTCAATTAGGCCATGCCCTAATGGAAATTATATTATCTAAAGGTCCGAGTGATTTCATGGAGACCTTCTTCAAATGTTTCGACGGGCCCTGTATTTTGTTTCAGCAACTTGGCATGTCTTGGTCTAATTTCTTGAGCTTCAAGTGCGGCAGAAGTACAGCCCAAGTGGCATAAATTGGCACGAAATGACACTTAAGTGCCATAACTTTAAAATGGTACACTTGAGTGCCAGTTTTAAAGTTAAATGGGACACTTAGGGCGCGCATGATAAAATTTCTGTTTCTCAATTTCTCTGTTTCTCGTTCCCGGAACAGTTTGGAACAAATCCGTTTGGTAACGCAATTTGATTTCTCTATTTCTGAAACAGATTTCTATTCCGAAATAGAGAAATCAAAGAAATCGAAGCTGAAATTTTTAGCTTCTCGGTTTCGAAATAAAAATAGAAATAGAAAATTTTTTTCTCAACTTTTCAATTTAGTCCAAAATATTTTAGATCAATAATATTGAAATAGAAATAGAAATAGTTAATTTAATCCAAAATATTTTAATGATTTTTTAATATAATCATTCTAATCAATATTGATTGAAAATCTTAACCATTGGGCTAGATGGTGAGAATTGAATGAACAATGCTTCATTTGTTGCACGTAAGAGATTTTATGCATGGTAATAGTCAATTGGTCATATTCATATCTAATGAGTCTTTCTTCACCTACTCTTCCGTGTATGCCAACCAACGACTCTATTTGGCTAACTATTTTTTTAATCATAAACTTCATATTAAGGCGGTAAAAATGGGTCAAATCATTAGGGTTTCATCCGATTTTTCTTTTATAAGGAAAAGAGATCTAATAAGAAATATGTTGTTCTTGTAAGAGTGTTTATGAAAATATAGATTTCGATAATAAATTTTGATAATTTTGAAAAAAATTGGTGACGATTTTTTAACACGGTGAGGATATTTTTAACAAAATTTGGAAAGAAATTGGAATTAGACTTGAAGTTAGGATTTTTTTTTAGGAGATTAGAATATTATAATCATGGCTATCATTAGACTTATTTGATTAATGTGAAATCAATTTCGGCAAAAACATAACGACATATTCACTACAATTGAATTTCAATTTTTTTTGCCACGTTGTTTATTTTTCAAAAGAAAATATTACGTAATAGGAAACATAAGCACATGTAATATAAATTCCATGAAATTGTATTTTCAACTTTTCTAATGTATTAGTATTATTTCGACTATTTTTTGTATTTGAGGATTTTCTATATTGTTTTAGTATTATTTCGCTATTATTTTATATTTGAGAATTTCCTATGTTGTTATCTAATCAATTTCTATTCCTAGAAATAGAAATTTTATTCTGTTATCAAACGGATTGCCCAAAATAGAAATTTTGAGTTGTTATCAAACAGGTTTTCTTTGTTCAGAAATTTGTCGGGAATAGAAATTGAGAAATCAATTTCGGCCGTAAATCAATTTCGGAATAGAAATTTTTTGTCATGCGCGCCCTTAAGTGCCACTCCCGCAAAAATCCGGCCAAACGTCTGACGTGGCAAGTTTTAGCGAGTTTGGTCCAAAACAGTGTCGTTTTGCACGCTAACGTGGCGGAAAAATGCAAAAACGACACCGTTTCGTGTTTACGTATAAATAATAATATAAAAATTAATTAAATTAGATTTAAAATTAATTTTATTTAAAATATTCAAAAAATTTTAAAAATTAAGAAAATTTTAAAAATTAAGAAAATTTTAAAAATTAAGAAAAATTTTAAAACTTTAAAAAATTAAGAAAATTTTAAAAATTTCAAAAAATTAAGAAAAATTTTAAAACTTTAAAAAATTAAGAAAATTTTAAAAATTTTAAAAAATTAAGAAAATTTTAAAATTTTAAAAAATTAAGAAATTTTAAAAAATTTTAAAAAGTTAAGAAAAAGAGAAGGGAGAAGGGGTGGGGGGAGGTCGAAGGGGCGGTTGAGGGCCGAGCCGTCGCCGCCCGCCTCCCTCGCGTCGCCGGAAGGACCGGCGATGGAGGAGAGAGGGTCGGCCTGGGTCGCAGCCCTCGTTGTCGGTCGGCCGAGGGCCGGCGACCGGCCGACCCTCTCCCCTCCGCCGCTAGTCCTTCCGGCGACGCGGGGAGACGGCGGCGATGGCGGCGGCGGCGACGGCTCAGCTCTCGGCCGCCCCTTCGACCTCCCCCCACCCCTTCTTTTTTTCTTAATTTTTTAAAAATTTTAAAATTTTTTAACATTTTTAAATTTTTCTTAATTTTTTAAAAATTTTTTTAAAATTTTAAATAAAATTAATTTTAAATCTAATTTAATTAATTTTTATATTATTATTTACACGTAGACACAAAACGGTGTTGTTTTTGCATTTTCTCCGCCACGTCAGCGTGCAAAACGACGCCATTTTGAACCAAACTCGCCGGAAAATGGCCACGTCAGCTATTTGACCGGATTTTCGCCGGAGTGACACTTAAGTGTCCCATTTAACTCCGATATTGGCACTCAAGTGTACCATTTTAAAGTTATGGTACTTAAGTGTCCCTCCGTGCCAAGTTATGGCACTCTAGGTATCCCAACCTCCTTCAAGTGCTATACGATTTAGTCCTCAAGAAAATTGTGGTAAACCTATATATGAAGCTTGTTTTAGACATTAGTATTCAAACACTAGTAGATGTATCGAGACTAGATTGTTAGTAGCCATTTGAACAAGAGCATCATATTCAATATCTTAGAGCAATTTTCCACATCATTAAATTGATGTAAATCTCTTCTATATTTTGAGAACATATAATGATTTGCTCTCTTGGAAAGTAATTGTAATGACCATGTAAAACAATATAGAATGGTGGAACATATAAGTAATTTCTTGAGGGAATTAATTTATGGGAACTCTATGCGGATGATTATTTTAAGCTACAATTTAGATGTTAGAATTGAAATTTCCATTTTAATAAACTACGTTAACTTTACTCACATGGTTCAATGGCCTCTTAACAATTTAACGAGAAAATAGAGAATGCCCTATCTTGATGGAAGAGGAGACAAAATAGAAATGATTAATACCACGAAAAACCCCAAACTAGTACTACTCTTATGATAATTTTTCTCTATATTAATTTTTTTACCACCAAAAACCCCAACATATTACATCTTTGACAAATTTATTCAAAACTAATTTTTTTACTACCACAAACCCCAAACGATATATTTATGATAAATATATCGTCTATTAGTTTCCATTAAATTGGATTAAATTGTGACCAATGAAGAGTAAACCCCAAATTGGAAGTCATCCAACTCAGTAATTTAACTATAAAAATTAACGAAAACTAATAGATGATAAATTTGTCTTTAATTTAGAGTAAATTTGTCATCGATGTATTGATTTGAGGTTTTAAAAAAATTGGTATTAATCCAATAGAAAACTAAACTCACATAACTTTTACTTTTTACATTTTACTTAATCTAAATTTTGCAAATCATACACTATCCTTTTCTAGGCTATAGCTGTCACGCCCCGATCGTCAGGAATGCACCCATCCTTCTCTGTTGGTCGATTTTAGAATGCGATATCCCAGGACTATGTATCGCCGACCCTTTCATTTATATTTGCACATGCGGAAGTAGTTATAAATCCCCAGACAATAAAATAATGGGATAGAAAAACAGGCCGTATTTTTCATATTGAAATTCACAACCACACTTTTATACACACGCACCTCATATTATCTTACAATACCATTAGCATAGGTCTAATCTAACACCTATCCACAAGTACATAAGGTTCACATAATGGGATGGGATCTCAGTCCTCATCCGGGTCATGCTCGAGATCATCATCCCGATCCTCTTGAGACTCTTCTTCAGTAAGTTTGTTTTCTTCAAGCTCTTCATCCTCTGCTGGCTCATCATCAGGGTCATCCAACAGATAATTCTCCTCCGGTCCCTCTACGGACCTGAAATGGTTATTCAATAACCAATGAGACCACGTCTCAGTGAGTTCTATCCCCTAAGACTCGATTAGTAAACCAATACGACATATGATTGCCTAAATACAACATGAGTCAGAAAACTTACCTTGGCCTCTTTTCCAACCTATCATTCAAGGTTAAACACAGATATTCAAACAATTCACGACAACCGATCAAGCATTAATCAATCGACTTAGTTGATTACATGTCATTCGAACCACCTTTAGGTCATTCCCACTTATACCATAATTTCCTAATGGTATACTCCTTCACCAAATCACATGGGTTTCTTGGCCGTCGTTTTCGCCAATGATATACCGATCACCGACACCGTGTGTTCTTTAAGGCGCCGTTTTTACCAGTGATATCCTCAATCACCGAACCACGTGTCCTTTCTAGAGCGCCGTTTTTGCCAAGGTGACATTGGCAATAGACAACATCGTGAGTTCTTTAAGGCGTCGTTTTCACCAGTGATATTTCCTTAATCATCGAACCACATTTGTCTATAAGTCATTTACGTGCGTTCTTTAAGGCGCCGTTTTCGCCAGTGATACTTCCAATCATCGAACCACGTATGTCCAATAATATCGTACCTGATTGGTCTCAACCAATAATGTTCTCAGTTAGCTCTCATCATTCTCCCTACTATATAGCCCATCAACGTACTGGTGCTACATACCCATACTCGGCCATGTACCAATCAAATATTCAATTACAAACAATTTAGAACAAATCCTCAAATTTCACAATTTAAATCAATTCCATATAAATTGAAGCTCAATTAAATAAACGGGCTGCACCACAATAATCAGCACGAAATTCCGATCATTGACCATCCGGTTGAATTTCCAGAAAAATAATTAATTAAATAATTAATTACGAAAAATAAATAAATAAATAATAAAAATCCAATTTAGGCCCGTAATGCCTGATTGGAGCCCGAAACGGGTCGGGAAAAATCCTGAGATGCATTCAATAAATAACCGAACCTTTCTACTTGCTAATAATCAAGTCTAACCACCTAACATGCATCATTAAGTCACTAAATTAATTGTTCTAACCTAATCTAACCACCTAATTGTACTTAATTAAATCTAACCAACCCTAAGCATAATTAGCAAACTAATAAAGCATTAGTGAGTAAAACTCACTTGAAAAACGCGAAGACCGAGACACCGCAACGGTGATGCGATGACAACTGAAACAGGCTTTCCACGAACTTGGACCGGGCCAAGAAAACTTGCAAGTCCTCAGAAATTCTGGGCTTGGGCCTACTGAAATTTTCGCGGGCTGATGGGCTAATCCACAAGGGGTGGACTTCACGTGCAGGTGGGCTGGATTTGCTAGGCTTGAAACTAATCTGAAAATGGGCCCAACCTTTGGCTGATGGGCTGACTCAATTTACTGGGCTGAACTGCATCTTGAATGGGCTTGCTGACTTGGGCTTTATGTGGACTGCTGGACTGAAATTGCTGAGCTGAATTCCGGCCTAACTTGCGGCCCAACAAAAATTCACTGGGCTGAACAAGAAACAGTTGCTGAACTGGGCCCAAAAGGCTGAACGAAGGCCTTCGTGTAGCTGGAATCCACGGCACTGAAGACACGCGCAAGAGGAGAAACGTGGACTTCGCTGGGCTGCTGGTTTCAGTGACCCAAAGGAGTTTCTTTACACGAGCCGGGCCACGACTTGAAGGCCACTGAACCAAATGCTGCTGGGCTTTGCTCGCCCAAACCGTGGGCTGACTGAGGAGACATGAACATGGAGAAGCAGCTGCTGGCGGAGCTTCAACGGTACTGGAGCTGAGGGAAAATGCGGACGAACGGCAGGGGGAAGCTGTTTCGTTCGGTGTTGCCCGCGAGAGGAGGAAGCGCGGGTCAACAGAGGCGTTCGGCTGGTTTGCTTGTTGACCAAGAGGCGGTAGGCCATGGACATGTGGCACTGCAATAGGGGAATTGGTGGCGTCGATGGCGTTGAAGATGCTGAAGACACGCGGCCAAGAAGAGAAACGTGGACTTCGCTGGGGTCTTTAAGTCGCTAAAGTCCATGGACGTGCGGCTTCTTCAGTGGAAGGAGATGTTGACTGAGATGTGGGCGTGCTGGCGTGGAGCTGAGGAATCGCACGAAGAAGTTGTTGGAATTTACTCAATGAAAGACTCAAGCTGGGACTGACCGAACAAGATGATGACTTCGCTGGGTTCGGTCAATCGGCTTTGCGAATTGACTGATGAAGGCCTGTGGAGAAGCTGGTGGAGAAGGATGTGTGGCGTGCGAACGTGAGGAGCTACAACAACTGGTGAGGTTTCGCTTGGTGGTCAACAAAATGGAAGAAAACCTGCTACTGTTCACTGAAGCAGCCCATGTAGTCGGCAGGTGGCAGCTCGGTAGATCTCATGGCTTCACGGCAAGCTGTTTCGATGGAAAGAGATGCGGCGTGCGTTCGTGGATGACCGAGGAGAGGCAGATGGATTCGAGGCAGCTGGAGTTGAATGGCGTGTTGGCAGCGTGAGAGAAGGCATGGCAGCAGCTTGCAGGGAACTTGGTGGCCGACCAAAGATGGTGCAAGCAATATTGCTTTCTTCGGCTGGGTCTTCGAACGTGCGGCAGGGGAGAGAGATTGGATGGGGGCTGTTTCGTGTGAAAGAAAAATGAAAGCAGAGGCAGGAACAACGAGCGGATGGGGGAGAAGGCATGCGTGAGAAGCCAACTGTGGGGCACAAAGTCAATTAAAATATCTATTCTCTTCAATGCTTTGTCCCCCCTAAAGCTTTCATGTTTATCCCTTACGTCCCCTAATTCTTTTTTACTTAGATAATGACACAATCTATATCACCAATTAATCCAAATTGATGCCAAATTTCCAGCCCTTTGCCAAGCCCCTATTTTCTCAAATTAAACTTCAATTTCCTCACCGAACCTCTAAATCAGTCTAATTTCAACGAAGATAAATCCCATAAAATTTTCTGTGGGTCCCCGACACCCAAAGGCTTGGCTTGACAATCCAAACTCACTTCAATTCTGTCCACACTAATTTCTGTTAATTTTCCGCGACGTCCGAACTATTTTCCGTAAAAATTTCGGAATGTCCGAAAAATCTTCTAAGACTGAGTCGACGTTTCTAGAATTTATTGTGACATGACAGAATTTTCAATTTCTGAAATCAGACTCGAATTGGCGGTTAATTTCCATTCGACACGTTTTTAGCGTGACATAGGTTACCGGGTAACTTTCAGAAATTTTTAAGTACAAATGACTCGTGGTCGATTTTCTTCGGGCCACTATGAACTCACTCGACTCATTAGTGACTCTCGATTGTCGTGAAAATCTCGAGTATCCAAATACGGACACAGGGTCCCAAAATAATAGGAAGATCAGTCTAGTGCCGGTCGACGAAAATTTTCTAATTTTGTGGTGTCACCCACGATTAGCCACACATCTCAGTCGAACCAACCTATCTTTGATTTCGAATTGATTTTATATTGTGCCGTATTGACCTCTAAAGATGAGCACGGTCGAGAAGCCGATTCCTGATCAAATTCTTAAGTTTATTTGCCTTAAAATCCTTAATGGCTTCCTCAGGTAGTCTAGTTATCTCGAGAGTAATCAGCTCTGAGAACAGCCATATAGACGCGTCAATGAAATGCCCGATTTATTCAGTAGAAAACATGGTTGAAAATCTGGGATGTCACAACTCTTCCCATCTTATAAAAATTTCGTCCTCGAAATTTAAACCTTTACCAATCCTCAAACAAAAAGGTGGAGGTGTCATCGTCTCAACGAGTCTCACTTTTCCCGGTTGCCTCTTCAGTCCCTTGGAGTTGTCAGACCACTCTGACAAAAGGGACTATCTTGGATCACCGAATCCGATCTTTCTGATTCACGAATTGAGCTGAGCTTTTCATGTACAACACTCTGTCGTCCACGTCTAATTTTCTAAAATTTAGCACATGGGTCAAGTTAGGCTCATCGTCCTCTACCTTGACACATGAAAGACGCATGCATTTGTGCATACTTTAGCGACAATGCAAGACGATACATTAGGATCTTGATTCTCTCTCTAGAATCCTTAAGGAACCTACGTGCCTTGGTCTCAGCTTTCCCTGCTTGCTGAAGTGCAAGGTATTTCTCATTGGTGACACCTTCAAAAAGATGCAATCACCAATTCGAAACTCTAAGGGCCTTCGATGCTCAACGACATAACCGTTCTGACAGCTCTGAGCGGTCCATAATCTAATTCCGATCACGACAACTGAAATCACTGACTGTTGAACTGACTCTGAGCTTGTGATCTTTCTTTCTTTGATCTCATCTCAACAAATTGAAGTTCTGTACACTATGTTCTGTTCTGCCTCAAAAGAACTATCTGTTCTACTGAAAGTGGGAACTTTGGTTCTAGGTCTGACATAAGTTCATCACTGATACTCTCTGCAAACGAACTATCTGACACACATACACTTCTGCATGCCTATTCCAATCAAGATCCTTCTATACGGTGATAAAGTGAGCCGACTTCATTAGTCTGTTGACCACTATCAAAACTGGAGTCATTATTCATTTGACTCCTTGGTAAGCCTGTCACAATGTTCCATTGTGAAATACTTCTATTCCCACTCGGGCTCTTGAACGTTTGTCAAAGTCCTCCCGATTTACATTGTTGAACTCCCACTTACTAACACAGCTAACACTTGTAACCTGTCTGGTGATCTCTATCTTTATATCGATCCACCAATCGAGTCGACGCTGATTCTGACCTACTTTGCATTGTTTGGTCGAGAATTATAACCACTACGGTGAATTTCTTGACAATGTCTCTTACCTGAGTGCTACATCACCGGGACACCCAATCACTCTCGGGACTTGAGTGTTTCATCCTAGAAATCTGAAAGTCGATCTCTTCCTTATCAGTATCCTCTTGCAGGATCTTCTGATCGTCCCGATCTGCCAACTGAAGTGTTTGATTCTAACCTGAATATCCGGTTCAATTTTGAGGGTGGCTATAAAATTTAAAAGGTAGCTCACCTCAAATTTAAAAACCAAATTTCGAACTTTCTTAAGTAGGGTTTATACTTTAACTAGCATATGCACAAATGAAGACTCTCGACTCAAGGCATTAATGATTTCTTTCGTTCCTCCCAGGTGACACTAGATAGCACCATTCTAGTCTTACCAAGGTTTTGATTCACGACACCGTCTTATATTCCACTTCTTCTGGAAGAATAAACACTGGAGGCTTTAATAGTTGATGAAGATTTAGAATCTTTCTTCATACCAATGATGTCTCTAAATCTTTAAAGCGAAAATTTAATGCTGCGAGTCTCCAGTCATGCCCCAGGTAACTCAAGTCATGAGGTATCAATTAATGGGATGCGTATGTAACACTCTACTACGTTACATCAACACGCAACCCAATCCTTTAAATGACGCATCTCTATAGATCTCATCTACTCCACAACCATAAGGAATGATCGTCACAAGTGCAGTAGCCAGTTCTTGCTTAAGCTTTGGAACTATCCTTGCACTTGTCTAATCATATGAATTTCTCTTCTCTCTTAAGAGGTCGAATCCACGATGATGCTGATGCTGAAAATTCTTCCACGAACCTTTCGTAGTACCTTGTCCAACCCATACGACTTCTGATTTCTAATACTGCTGTCAATCTTGGTCACTGATAACTACTTCAATCTTGATTGGGTCCACGGAAATTCCTTCACCTGAAATCCCATGACCATTCTCTGTTATCTCTTGTGCTCTATAGCATTCCTTGAGCACACCAAAAGATCATTGAAAGAAGCGATTACCTTGATCTAAATATTCTTCGAACACTTGATTTGCCAAATCCGTGATAGTAATTGGAGCATTCGCCAGGCCTAATGGTATTACATTGCACTCACAAGGGCCATATTGAGTACGAAATATTATCTTAAATATAACCTCCTTCTTGGTTCTCAACTGATAATAACCTGTCCTCAAGTCGGTTCTTGAAAACATTAACACTCTCTTTGCAACTATTCCCACCGTTCATTGATCTTCGGCAATGAACACTTGTCCTTGATGTTCACCTAATTGAGTTGACGATGGTTGATGCATGATTGCAACGAACCATCTTTCTTTCTCTCTCCACAAAACTGATGTTCCCTAAAGTGATGCACTGATATGCATGAATTCCCTATTCATCAATTCTCATATCTACATCTTCGGTTCTATCAGTCCAGATAATAACAACAGGTAAGAAGTCTTCTCGAGTGGCTCTGTCCTGGTGCTAGCTCAATCACAATTTCTATTCCTTTTTCTGACGACGATCTGATAGTTCTTATGACAACACATCTAGAAATTCTTAGACTACTGAGGTGTCCCCCATCTCCAATTCTCCAATCTATCTTATCTATGACCATCACTAAGTAACCTTGGCAATCTTTGTCCAACAAGCGAGTTGCCTCCCCCGACGAGATTAATGAAATCGAAGATTCATTTCGACCCCCAATAAACTTGACACTTTCATGTGCTATTGGACTAAGTTGAATTGCTCCATGACCATGATTCATTACCACAAGATGCTCCATGAGTCCACTCTACTCATATAACATCAAAGTTACACCTTAGCAACTAGCCAAGCATAACTATTACTAGTGATTCTCCTTTCTCTCACTTATTTCAATAAACTGAAATTCCCCAAACTTCACCAAAACTCTGATACATATTCTAATAGAATTTTCCCCAAAAGATTCTTCTTCTGACTAGTGCTGGATTGGTTCCATTCCCGTTCCTCTCGCCATACTCGGACACTGAATTCATCCATGTTTCCTTCCACAATTTCGACACCTATCTTGATAAGTCTTCTACCTCTTATCAAGTGCCTAGCATACACTATTTCTTGTGCCGAAGACCTATCCCACAAATTCCATGGTGCGTTCTATGGTGCACTTCTTCTGACCTGTCATATCGATAGTGATAGTAGTAACCGTTGTCGAGATTTCCTCTACTTATGCAGACAACCCATAAATCATTGTCGTGCTAGCGACGCTAACCACGAATTCCTGTCCTCAGAATACACAAGATTGATCCATACCATCTTCCATGGAACAACATGTTCCATTTGTCTCAATGCTGACCTGACTATTCCACCCTTCCTATTGAGTGGAATGGAATACTCTTCCCTCAACATCAGTCTTTACTCCTGATCGAATTCCAAGTCTGCTTGCGTTGAATCTTGACTTAGATATCGAAATTCATTCCCGATCATCTTTCAAGGTTGGACCTCGGCAAAGGTGGCAACAACTAGTAACTTGATCCTGAGCTTACTAGCTCATCTAGTTCCCAAGGAACACTAGCATCAGAACGATCCTAACGAACTTAGGATCAATTGACGCTGCTACACTAGTACCAACTTGCGATGATACTCTTATGCTCGTGCTGGCCTGAGCTGGCATTCTGACACAACTACCTCGGGCACCGATCCTTGTTGGTGTTCTACCTCAAGTCATAGAGGCTACTATCCTCTTACTAGGAGTTCTCTACTCCTGCTTGCTCAGGGTTCAGTCTTTTACTGACACTTGCCTTCCGAATCCACATTGGATTAAAAGATGAGCAATTCACACTCGACAAACAATTCTACCAATCAGCTATCATAGACATGCACTAGCATGAATTTAAAGGCCATCCTACTACTATCCCATAGGTCATCGCACCTTATCACTCTAATTCTCTAACTTCGCTCTGATACCACAAAAAGGGGATGTCACGCCCCGATCCTCAGGAACGCACCCATCCTTCTCTATTGGTCGATTTTAGAATGCGATATCTCGGGACTATGTATTGCTAACCCTTTCATTTATATTTGCACATGCGGAAGCAGTTATAAATCCCCAGGCAATAAAACAATGGGATAGAAAAGCAGGCCTTATTTTTCATATTGAAATTCACAACCACACTTTTATACACACGCACCTCATAGTATCTTACAATACCATTAGCATACGTCTAATCTAACACCTATCCACAAGTACATAAGGCTCACATAATGGGATGGGATCTCAGTCCTTATCTAGGTCATACTCGGGATCATCATCCCGATTATCTTAAGACTCTTCTTCAGTAAGTTCATTTTCTTCAAGCTCTTCATCCTCTGCTGGCTCATCATCAGGGTCATCCAACAGATAATCCTCCTATGGTCCCTCTACGGACCTGAAATGGTTATTCAATAACCAATGAGACCACATCTCAGCGAGTTCTACCCCCTAAGACTCGATTAGTAAACCAATACGCCATCTGATTGCCTAAGCACAACACGAGTCAAAGGACTTGCCTTGGCCTCTTTTCCAACCTGCCATTCAAGGTTAAACACAGATATTCAAACAATTCACGACAACCAATCAAGCATTAATCAATCGACTTAGTCGATTACATGTCATTCGAACCGCCTCTAGGTCATTCCCACTCATACCATAATTCCCTAATGGTATACTCCTTCACCAAATCACATGGGTTTCTCGGGCGTCGTTTTCGCCAATGATATACCGATCACCAACGCCGTGCGTTCTTTAAGGCGTCGTTTTCACCAGTGATATCCTCGATCACCGAACCACGTGTCCTTTCTAGGGCGCCGTTTTCGCCAAGCTGACATCAGCAATAGACAACATCGTGAGTTCTTTAAGGCTTCCTTTTCACTAGTGATATTTCCTTAATCACCGAATCACGTTTGTCTATAAGTCATTTACGTGTGTTCTTTAAGGCGCCGTTTTCGCCAGTGATACTTCCAATCACCGAACCACGTATGTCCAATAATATCATACCTGAGTGGTCTCAACCAATAATGTTCTTAGTTAGCTCTCACCATTCTCCCTACTATATAGCCCATCAACGTACCGGCTCTATATATCCATACTCGGCCATGTACCAATCAAATATTCAATTACAAACAATTTAGAACAAATCCTCAAATTTCACAATTTAAATCAAATCCATATAAATTGAAGCTCAATTAAATAAACAGGCTGCACCACGGCAATCAGCATGAAATTCCGATCACCGACCATCCCGGTTGAATTTCCGAAAAAAATAATTAATTAAATAATTAATTACAAAAAAAATAAATAAATAATAAAAATCCAATTTAGGCCCGTAATGCCTTATTGGAGCCCGAAACGGGTCGGGAAAAATCCTGAGATGCATTCAATAAATGATCGAACCTTTCTACTTGCTAATAACTAGGTCTAACCACCTAACATGCATTATTAAGTCACTAAATTAATTGTTCTAACATAATCTAACCACCTAATTGCACTTAATTAAATCTAACAAACCCTAAGCATAATTAGCAAACTAATAAAGCATTAGTGAGTAAAACTCACTTCAAAAACCCGAAGACCGAGACACTGCGACGGCAACGCGATGACAGCTGAAATCAGGCTTTCCACGAACTTGGATTGGGCCAAGAAACCTTGCAAGTCCGCAGAAATTTTGGGCTTGGGCCTACTGAAATTTTCGTGGGCTGATGGGCTGATCCACAAGGGGTGGACTTCACGTGCAAGTGGGCTGGATTTGCTAGGCTTGAAACTAATCTGAAAATGGGTCCAACCTTGGGCTGATGGACTGACTCAATTCGCTGGGCTGAACTGCATCTTGAATGGGCTTGCTGACTTGGGCTTTATGTGGACAGCTGGACTGAAATTGCTGGGCTGAATTCTGGCCTAACTTGCGGCCCAACAGAAATTCACTGGGCTGAACAAGAAACAATTGCTGAACCGGGCCCAAAACGCTGAACGAAGGCCTTTGTGCAGCTGGAATCCATGGCGCTGAAGACACGCACAAAAGGAGAAACGTGGACTTCGCTGGGCTGCTGGTTTCAGTGGCCCAAAGGAGGTGCTTCGCACGAGCCGAGCCACAACTTGAAGGCCACTGAACCGAATGCTGCTGGGCTTTGCTCGCCCAAACTGTGGGCTGACTGAGGAGACATGAACATGGAGAAGCAGCTGCTGGCGGAGCTTCAACGGTACTGGAGCCGAGGGAAAACGCGGACAAACGGCGGGGAAGCCGTTTCGTTCGGTGTTGCCCGCGAGAGGAGGAAGCACGGGTCAACAGAGGCGTTCGGCTGGTTTGCTTGTTGACCAAGAGGCGGTAGGCCGTGGACATGTGGCACTGCAATAAGGGAATTGGTGGCGTCGATGGCGTTGAAGATGTTGAAGACACGCGGCCAAGAAGAGAAATGTGGACTTCGCTGGGGTCTTCAAGTCGCTGAAGTCCACGGACGTGCGGCTTCTTCAGTGGAAGGAGATGTTGACCGAGATGTGGGCGTGCTGGCGTAGAGCTGAGGAATCGCACGAAGAAGTTGCTGGAATTTACTCAATGAAAGACTCAAGCTGGGACTGACCGAACAAGATGAAGACTGTTGGATATATTATTAATATAGTCCAAAATAATATGTTCACATACAAGCCCAATAGGTAAAAGCATGGTTATTTGGGTCCATATGGACCGAAGCCCAATAACGTGCATATAAAAACTCTAGGGTTTCCCTATGCTGGAGGTAACACTGTTGAGCGTTCCAAACTTGACGTCTCTTGGTGTAATACTTCAAGCAACTACTTCTTCTCTCTCAAACCTATTACCTCCAACAATCTTGAAGTATTATCTTCGTGTGTCGGATTTAAGCAAGTAAAGTGTGTTCTTGAAGATTTCGTCAAGACGAACTCACGGCTGTAATTTACTTTCGATTTCGACGGTGATATTGGCCGGGATCGAGTTTGAAGATTCGGGTGACCGAAATCTTTGATTCAAAAACCCAAAAATTATAGCCAATTTAAGAGAGTGAAACCACTTGGGCTTTGATCTACTCGTCGCTACGAACGTTTTGAGTGGTCACTCGCGTCAATCGGAGGTCGGACGAAGAAGTTACGTCACTCGGAAGTTTCTATCTGAATTTCTAGCGAATTTTGGGGACGAAATTTCTAGCGAATTTCGGGGGGCGAAATTTTTCAGCAAGTTTCAGCAACAAGGGCAGTCCATCTTAAGGTTTTTGGGCGCTCCAGATCCGTTTTTGGGGTTTGTTTTGGCAAATTCCATCTCTACAGAGCGGTTTGATCAAGGTTAGGGGAGTTATTCAATTTTGTTGCTCTGAGGACTTCAAGGTGCACTCTTTCTAACACTTTGCTTTGATTAAAATGGCAAAGCGTAGTTCCTATGATATTATAAAGTTGCAATCTTTTGATGTTACTGAATTTCATGGCTGGAAATTACATGTTCAATTTGGCATGAAAGAACGTGATATATTCTATATTGTATTGAGCGATTTTACATCTACCACTGAAGATGTGAATGAATATAAATGGAACAAAGATGAGGATTTTTGTAGAGATTACTTGCTGAACTCTCTCGAATCCTAATTTGGCTATGACTTATAGTGAGTATAAGACGGCAAAAGAGATATGGGATCACTTGAACGCTCGGGCCCAAAAACAAGAGGGGTTATCTAAAACCCTCCTAGCGGAGAAATTCTTTGACTTTAAATTCACTATGAATTCAAGCATCACCTCTCGCTTAGTTGAATTTGAGAACATGAGGAACAAGCTGAAAGATGATAATTCGATATGTCTCGATAATCTCTTTGTTGGTCTTGTGTTGAGCAACCGCCAACCGAATGGAGTTCTTTCAAGACCGAAATGCACAGATCGAAGGTACAGATGGGATTTGGATGAATTAAAGAGGTATATTCACATTGAGGATCAAAATATCACTAGGAAGAGTTTGGAACAAGTGGGACAACAAAAGTCAGTTGCCAACTTAGTTTCACACTCCAATAAACCTCGAGAAAAAGTCCAAGTCACCAAAAGGTGAATCCTCTTTACGAGTTAGAGGCCAAAAAGACTATCTTCCAAAAGAAGAAGAAGGGCAAGTGCCATAACTGTGGAAAGTGGGGTCACTGGGCAGCAGAGTGTAAGTTGCCAAGGAAGCCAAAGAATGACACACCACATAATGAGGCCAATATGCTAATTAGAGGATCTGAGCCTCGAGCCTTTATTGGAATGATGAAGAATGGAAAGGCCAGCATCTCTTCTGAGTGGTGGTTGGACATTGGCGCTACTTGTCATGCTACAAATGACAAGAATTTACTCACTGAGGTCATAGAAGTGAAAGACACTGTGGAAAATTGCAATGGTGGTGAGGCAAAGGTGACTCATGCTGAAACTGCAAATTTGGTGCTTTCTTCAGGTAAATTACTAACTCTGAAACATGTTAGAGTAGTACTTTTACTTAATAAGAATTTGATATCTATGAGTTTACTTGATAAAGCCGGTATGTCTTTTTCAACTATGAATGGTAGAGTAACTTTATCTGTTAACTCATATTATTTTGGTTGTGCTTTCATGGTTAATGGCATGTATAGGTTGAGTTTAAATGCTGATAGCATAAACCATGTGAATTCTACTTTGATTGATCCAAAGTTGCTACACAATAGACTTGGACATGTGAATTACAGGAAAATGCAACATTTAGCTAAAACTCATAACATTCCATTAGATACTTCTATTCGATTTGATAAGTGTGAAGTGTGTGCACAAAGCTAAAATTACTAGAAAATCCTTTAAATTGGTTTCTAAAAGCACACAACTTCTTGAGCTAATACATTTCGACATTTGTGATTTTAGAAATTACATTACTAAAGGTGGTCGGAAGTATCTAATAACATTCATAGACGATTTTTCTAGATATTGTCATGTCTATTTGTTGAAATCG
The DNA here is from genome assembly GCA_016097545.1 of Eucalyptus victrix. Taxonomy (NCBI): domain Eukaryota; kingdom Viridiplantae; phylum Streptophyta; class Magnoliopsida; order Myrtales; family Myrtaceae; genus Eucalyptus; species Eucalyptus victrix. Next base: position 14,939,216 of record CM027842.1, read on the forward strand.
AAAGATGAGGCTTTTGAAAAATTTAAGATTTTCAAGTCTAGAGTAGAAAATCAACTCAACTTGAAAATTAAGAGGTTTAGGAGTGATAGAGGAGGAGAATATACTTGTTCAAGGAATTTTGTGCTTTAGAAGGTATAATACTTGAAACCACTGCTCCTTATTCACCCCAATCAAATGGTGTTGCGAGCGTAAGAATAGAACGTTAACCGAAATGTTAAACTCTATGTTACTTACAGCCGGGCATGCCTTCCTCCTATCGGGGAAGCAGTTCTAACTGCTAATCACATCTTGAACAGGTTGCCGCACTCTAAGTTGTCTATGACACCTTATGAGATATGGCATAAACGCCCTTGTAGATATGATACTCTTAAGACTTGGGGCTGTATTGCTTATGTAAGTATACCAGATCCTAAAAAACCTAAGGTGGGATCTAGAACTATTACTTGTGTATATCTAGGTAGTGCGAAGATAGCGCTGCAAATAGGTTTTTAGATCTATCTACTAACACAGTGATAGAATCGGAGACGCAGTGTTCTTTGAAAACAAGTTTATCGAGATCAAGGCTTGAATGTTTCGGATCTACAGATATGATTTTAGAATCTCCCGTAGAATCTCGAAGTGTGCCCTTCGACACTAATTCCACACGGTTGGCTATTGAACCAATTCCGGTTAGAGTATCTACAAGAGAGAGAATTCCCAAAAGTTTTGGTGAAGACTTTGTTGCTTACAATCTTGAGGATGATCCATTCTCCTATCAGGAAGCGATGAGATCTAGGGAATCTCTACTGTGGGCAGAAGCCATAGATGATGAAATGAGCTCTCTGCTACAGAATCACACTTGGCAGCTAGTAAATTTGCCAAAAGGGGCTAAAGCTATAGGCTGTAAATGGGTGTTGAAGAAGAAACTGAATAGTGATGGATCAATAGCCAGATACAAAGCACGCTTAGTAGCTAAAGGCTATAAACAACAGAGTGGAATAGACTATTTTGATGTCTATTCACCTGTGTGTCATCTATCAACTATAAGAATTCTTCTTGCTTTGGCATCTATTGAACACTTTGTAGTTCATCAAATGGATGTAAAAACAGCTTTCTTAAATGGGGATTTAAATGAGGAAATTTACATGGAACAACCAGAAGGATATGTTATGAAAGGTCTTGAAGACAAAGTTTGTAAATTAAATAAATCTCTATATGGTCTTAAACAAGCACCTAAGATGTGGCATCTTAAATTTGATGAAGTGGTAAAGAGTTATGGCTTTCGGTCTAGTTATTCGATAAATGCCTTTACCATCGTTCTATGTCAAATAAGATAGTCATCATTTGCTTGTATGTTGATGACATGTTAATTCTTGGTTCCGATCATTCTCAGTAGTGAGTGACGTGAAAGCTACTTTAGCTAAAGAATTTGACATGAAAGATCTTGGTATTGCTAATACCATTCTTGGTATGAAAGTAAGCTTTGAACGGCAAGTCATCTCCCTTAGCCAGACTCATTATATTGAGCAGCTACTTTCTACTTGGGGATACGATAAGTGTAAACCGAGTGAGACACCATGTGATTATAATAATAGACCGAGTCCTAATGAAGGGACCAAAGCGTGGATCGCTTAAAGTACTCGAAATTGATTGGTAGTCTCATGTATGCTATGAGTTGCACTAGACGGACATAGCCTTTACAGTTGGTATGCTGAGTCGTTTTACTAGTAATCCTAGTAAAGAGCATTGGGATGCCCTTAATAGACTAATGAGATACCTTAAAGGTACTAAAGATTATGCTCTTTATTATTCTGGTTATCCTCCAATTGTGGATGGATATTCTGATGCCTCATGGTGCTCAGATATTAGAATAGTAAGTCCATTAGTGGGTATGTATTCACTTTGGGTGGAGCTGCTATTACTTGGAAATCCAAACGACAGACTTGTATTGCATTGTCGTCTATGGAATCGGAACTTTTTGCTTTAGCCTCAGCCGGTGAAGAGGCGAGTGGATAAAGAATCTGATTATGGATATTCCTTTGACTCGGCTAAAGATTAATTCTTTAAGCCTATTTTGTGATAATCGAGCAGCTGTCCAAGTCGTCAAGAATACTCTCTTTAATTCAAAGAGAAGACATGTGAGACTCGAGACATGCGTTGTTGAATTATCTCGAGAGAACAAGGGGTTATCACCTTGATCGATGTGAGATCGAAGGATAACATAGCCGATACTCTCACCAAAGGTATGCCTAAAGATCGATTATTCAAAACAGGTGGGGGAACGGGGTTAAAGACTATATAGGCAAGTCTTAACTACCATTTACTTACCTGTGTTTTGAATTATCAAATATTTCTTTATTGGCTACAATGATAAGCACAGTTTATATGTTTCATCGATGTTCAGCGATTGCTTGACTATTTGAAGAGGGTGAGTTGTCTCATTCCAAATTTGATGAAGATGACTTTAACCTAATTCAAATGTTCTATCTGGAAAAATTGTGTCATTCCAAACTTGATGATACAATTCAACTATAGATTGGACTATCCTTTTTTTGTTAAATAATCTCATTCCAAACTTGATGCTAGATTATTTGACTTTAAGGAATCAGTAATTGTGACATTCCAAATTGAAACATAGAAACAATTGTTTACATAAGAAGCCTATTTGTCTTGTTCTTAATTGAAACTTGATATTACATGACTAGGTTGTTGTAAGTGACTTGACTATTGGTCTTGTTCTTTGAAACTAGACAATAGTTATTCTCCTACAAATAAACTTAAGCTGATGGCTCTTTGTAAATCACATTGTTTAGGTCTTGTTCATAATTTATGAAACTGGCTTGATGCTTATGACATGATATTATGATGCTTTATGACATCAATATATGTTCTTCTCCACCTGATGGAATGGTGCTAAGTTTTTATTCACTTGATTGAATTCATGATAATATGAAATTCATATTTGACATTCTACAGGGGATGGCAGAGATGGAGGAGAGCTTAATGAGTGGGATCCTGACTAGGATGACCTACTTGATGAATGAATATATATCACTTAGAGCGTGTGGGGAATTGACAGTTTACCTGCTATTGCCTATTTTGATGAAGTTAATTTACTTGAGACTTGCATTTTGCTATTTCTATTTTGTGGACATTATTATGCTTGTTTCTTATATTTGTAAGGCCTTAGACTATTTTGATGGCCTACTTATACTTGATTAATATGCATATATTGGTTGTGAACTGAATCTGAGAATTATTTTGGGATTTGAATTTTAATCTCAGAACAGATTCATGATAAGAATGATTCACTTATTTAGTTTGCACATGATGATTTAGTTTAATACTTTACTGCTGGAATACTCTTTGACCGATCCGAGTTGATTGTCTTGGATTGAATGTGGATGATTCATGTTTGTTTGAACATTACACTGACCAACTTATTGGATTGTGCTGTATGGTGAACATAGGAGGAGATTGTTGGATATATCATTAATATAGTCCAAAATAATATGTTCACATACAAGCCCAATAGGTAAAAGCATGGTTATTTGGGTCCATATGGGCCGAAGCCCAATAACGTGCATATAAAAACTCTAGGGTTTTCCTACGCTGGAGGTAACACTGTTGAGCGTTCCAAACTTGACGTCTCTTGGTGTAATACTTCAAGCAACTACTTCTTCTCTCTCAAACCTATTACCTCCAACAAAGACTTCGCTGGGTTCGGTCAATCGGCTCTACGGATTGACTGACGAAGACATGTGGAGAAGCTGGCGGAGAAGAACGTGTGGCATGCGGACGTGAGGAGCTACAACAACTGGTGAGGTTTCGCTTGGTGGTCAACAAAATGGAAGAAAACCTGTTGCTGTTCACTGAAGCAGCCCATGTAGTTGGTAGGTGGCAGCTCGGTAGATCTCACGGCTTCACGGCAAGCTGTTTCAATGGAAAGAGATGCGGCATGCATTCATGGATGACCAAGAAGAGGCAGATGGATTCGAGGCAGCTGGAGTTGAATGGCGTGTTGGCAACGTGAGAGAAGGCATGGCAGCAGCTTTCAGGGAACTTGGTGGCGGACCAAAGATGGTGCAAGCAATATTGCTTTCTTCGGCTGGGTCTTCGAACGTGCGGCAGGGGAGAGAGATTGGATGGGGGCTGTTTCGTGTGAAAGAAAAATGAAAGCAGAGGCAGGAACAATGAGCGGATGGGGGAGAAGGCGTGCGTGAGAAGCCGACTGTGGGGCACAAAGTCAATTAAAATATCTATTCTCTTCAATGCTTTGTCCCCCTAAAGGTTTCATGTTTATCCCTTATGTCCCGTAATTCTTTCTTACTTAGATAATGACACAATCTATATCACCAATTAATCCAAATTGATGCCAAATTTCCAGCCCTTTGCCAAGCTCCTATTTTCTCAAATTAAACTTCAATTTCTTCACCGAACCACCAAATTAGTCTAATTTCAACGAAGATAAATCCCATAAAATTTTCTGTGGGTCCCCGACACCCAAAGGCTTGGCTTGACAATCCAAACTCACTTCAACTCCCGTCCACACTAATTTCTATTAATTTTTCGTGACGTCCGAACTAGTTTCCGTAAAAATTTCGAAAACTCTGAAAAATCTTCTCGAGACTTTTTAGAATTCCCAAATGTTGATACCTTGTTCATATATGATTTCTTCATAATTTCCTAAAATCACAATAACATCCAAATTTGACGAGGAAAGGAAAAAACAAACTTTTTCCTCGAAATGTAAACAAATGGGCCTAAAGATTTTTCAATAATTCAAAATATAATTGAGTTAAGAAGACGTTAATATTGTTGTTAAAATTTTGAAAAGAATATTATTTATCTAAGAAAAACAAAAGAACCCCCCCCGGTCCACGCTAGCCACCACACTTGCCAACGAGCAATAGAATAGGTATTTTTTTATTTTTTATTTTTTATTTTTGGTTTAAAGAACAGGTACTTAATGGAAACAAGATTACCATCTCCGATTTTTGTGTCTTTATGAAAAGATTATGGGATAATGATTTTCTCATTCTCTTAATCTATGTGGATGATATGTTGATTGTTAGGTATGATACTAAGAAAATCAAGAGCTTGAAAAATCAGTTGAGTAAAGTTTTTGCAATGAATGACCTAGGCCTAGCTAAACAAATCTTAGGAATGAGAATTACTCATGATAGAAAGAAGAAGAAATTTTGGCTATCTTAAGAGAGATGTTTTGAAAAAGTGCTTGAAAGATTCAACATAAGCACATAAATTGGTAAGTACTCCATTTGCAAATCATTTCAAGTTAAGAAGTAATGAGTATCCTTCAAGTGAGAAAGAGAAGGAAGAGATGAAGAAAATTCCTTATGCATTGGCCATAAGTAGTTTAATGTATGCTATGATTTGTACAAGACCCAATATAACTCATGCAGTTGGTGTTGTGAGAAAGTTTCTTTCAAATCCAAGTAAGGACCATAGGGCTACTATTAAATGGATTTTGAGATATCTTAGATGCACTTCTACACTTTGCTTGTGTTATGGGAATATGAAGCTTGCGTTGAGTGGTTACTCAAATGTAAACTATACCGGTGATGTTAATTCTTGAAAATCTACATCGGATCATATGATGACCTTTGCAAGGGGAGCTATTTTGTGACAATTAAGATTGCAAAAATATATTACCTCATCTCCAATTAAAGTAAAGTATGTCACTATTATTGAAGGACGTAAGGAACTCTTATGGATGCAAAAATTCCTACAAGAGTTGGGCTTGAAGCAAGAGAAATTTATTTTATATTGTGATAACATAAGTGCTATCTATCTTTGTAAGAATCCAGCATTGCATTCAAGATCGAAACATGTTGATGTCAAGTATCATTGGATCTAAAAGTCCACACTAATGATAATGGATCCGATATGATGACTAAGGCATTGCCTATTGTGAAACTCGATTCTTGTAGAAGGAAAGCATGGAAGTTAGAAGAGCAACTCTTTCTATTTGAGAAAGTCCACACTGATGATAATGGATCTGATATGATGACTAAGGCATTGCCTATTATGAAACTTGATTCTTGTAGAAGGAAAGCAAGCATGATGGGACTTCCCACATGAGGTGGAAGGAGAGATATGTTTGGTTAGGTCCACCTTCATGTGGAGCCCAGTTAACACATTGAACAAAAGAAAAGAAAAACGAGAAAATGTCCAAAAGTAAAAAGAACAAAAAGAAGGAGCTACTTTGTGCATGCCCAAGCAAGTGAGGAGAGAGAAAGAAAAAGTGAGCCCCTCACTTGAGAAAATTGAAGAATAGGGGAGGAGAAAACCAAGAAGAGGGCTGCAATTTTGTAGTCCCCATTCGAAGGCCAAACATTGATGAAATTGGCTCAAATTTGAATTTGTTATTTGTGAGATCGAGGGTTGTGAGTTAATTATTTTCATTCTCGAGAACAGCTTTTCCAAATTCTCTAACTATGGTTAGAGTTTTCTAATCCAATTTATATTTATTCACCTTTATAGTGAGGAAATGAGCTTGTGATGCCTATGTTAAGCCTTTAGTGTATTGTTTTTTTGGGCGATTCGTAGTTTTTCCTACATTGAGTTTCCACATTAAACCTTGATGTTGTTGTTTGCTTTGTTGACTTTTCATTTCAGCATTATATTTGCATATTGTGAGGATATACATATGACTGATTATTAATGGGACTAAGTTGAATTTGATTGGTTTAGTTTCGGGGGAGAAATTGATCGTCGATTGGTTTAGTTTGTGGTGAATTGTTGTTCCTGTGTTCTTCCCGACACCAACATATTTCTGGAGTCAAATATTATGTTTGGTAAAAAAAAAATTTTTTTAAATAATTCAGATGGAACGCTGCATTCATAAAGCCCAAAGCTCATGGCAAGTGCCCATTTGTCTTACACTTTCGACAAAGCCAAAAGGCAAATAGAGGTGATTAACAAAAAAAAAAAAAAAAGCTCCGCCTTCAATCTTGTCCTACTTAACTATTATCCTTTCAAGTTGTAGCCCCTCAATATAATATAATAGAATATATATTATTCATGAAAACTATATTCATGATGGAACTTTAGTAATCTGAGACATATATTTGGCTGAAATGGTAGTATATATTACTATTATTCTCATTGGGTGGACGACACAAGTGCGCCGCTAGTTTATCAACTAAATTCCGAAGTTGAATGATTGGCAATAAGTTCAGCATAAGAAGTAATACTTCGATAAAGTCAAGGAACCATTCCTCGTATTTGCTGGTTAAAGTAATTTGGAAATTTGTGGAGATAATTTCCAGAACAACCCCTTGATACCTATAGACACGAAATCAAAACTCAGCAAAATGGCCACTTTTCAAAGGATTGCAGCGTTAGTCATAGGCTGAGAAATTAAGGACTATTTGTATTATTATCCCCAATATAAATACTAAGAATTAGAAGAAGAATGCACATTTTCGTTTAGGATTCATTAAAGGACAAGGGTAGGAAAGTTTCTTACTTAAATTTAGGGGTAGCCACGTCGGGATGGTTTTGCCTTCATAGGGCGACGGGCCTGGCAGGGCACGGTCGATAAATTAATTGTTTCTCTAAAAAAAACCACTAATACCACGATGGTTCTTTGACATTTTCATTATTATTATTTTTTTAATGAAGAGGAAGAAGGACCTATTGAGTGGATCTGGTCAAAAAGATTAGCCTTATTGGTTGATTGTACAAAGCCAAATAAGCTCCAACGTCCACAAATTAGTCAACGAGTGATAATATGAAAAAGAAATGCTGGTCTTTCCAAGCTTGCGTCTTCAATAAAAAGCAAAGCTTATAAGGAGAAGAAATTGTTCTTAAGTTATGCTGTTACTGTTGTTATTATTATTACTAGTATTTCATATTTATACATGAAATGGAATAAAAGAAATAATTTTTTTTTCTGAATGTGTAGATAGGTTGATTCACAGGAGCATACAGATTCCCTACGACCTGTGCCCATCCCTAATAAATGGGGCCGGGGTGATTAGCGCAGCAAATGGTTTCCACTTCTCTGGCAAGAAAATTTATCTGCACAGTGAACTAAGTGGTAACATAGCTGCAATTTTTCTATCCTAGCTGGAGTAACAGAGCAATGGTTCTCCCAACTCTTCATCGTGCTAACAGAAATGAGATGAAATAGCTCGTGTCTTTATGTCCGATCATGTATAATGGATTTCTAGAATGAAAGTTGCGCAAAGATCACTCCTGCTCATGTAATCATCAGTACGCATAGTGAATGAAAACAGACAACCTTGTCCATACCAGTGTTAGTAAGCCTAGCATTGGTTTGACACAATTAATCTAATGGCAAAAGAGGCTCCTAACTCAACAGGCTTTCTCGCATGATACAGACAAGCAAAGAGCACTAAAAGCTGCATTTCCAAATCCAATATTCTTTGATAGAATACACATCACTTCAATCCACATAATTTTAGCTAACGGTTATGCCAAGTGAACAAGAAGATGCAAACAACTTTTCATATGACAAAGAAAGTATTGTAGACAGGAAACTGAAGCCTGTGACGTACCTCAGAGACAAGCTCTTCTTCAATTAAATAGGGCCGTAATCTTCAATTAACTAACAATAAAATAAGCTAAGAGTGCGATGGCGATTCTCGTGAAAAATTTGAATCGAAGAAAGATTCACCATCAAGACTTTTCCCTTTCAAGATTTGATTTTATCCCACCAACGTTCAGCCGTGAGTGTTATCTCTTTTTCTTCTTTGAAATTTAAGATGAGATTGAGAGGATGTAATTGCGAGTTATCCATTGGAAGTAATTCCGTGTGTGCTTGTGCACACAGATGTGACGGGATGGCCATATGAGAAGCATGTGCGATGCATGACCTAGATAAAATGCGAATGCAAACTATCTTAACAATATTTTTTTTTTAGGAGTCGGACTAACCCCTAATTTTAACTAAAATTTAGGTATCAACAATGAAAATCTTATTCATGATAAAATTTCAGTACTGAGAAAAGTATTTGGCTGAAATTGTAGTATATATTACTATTATTCTCATTAGGTGGACGACCCACGTGCACCGCTAGTTTATCAACTAAATTCCGCAGCCGAATGATTAGCAATAAGTTCAGCATGAGAAGTCAAACTTCTATAGAAGTCGAGAAAGCGTCCATCGTATCTACTGATTAAAGTAATTTGGAAATTCGTGGAGATAATTTCAAGAACAGCACCTTTATATAGCCAAGCTGATTACCCATAGACACGAAATCAAAACTCAGCCAAATGGCCACCCTTCATAGGACTGCTGCAGTCAGAAGTACGATTTTCTTCATTCCTAGTGTCGCAAGGCGTGAACCAGACATAACTCTGGTGGACAAAATATACAACGGACAAACATATTCACAATTCAGTCAATAAAAATTCAACGTCGCGAATGTTTTCCGGTGCTTATATCAGAATACGGCAGATTCAGGTTTCAATAAGTATTGCCAATGCATGGACTATGACGATGATGCTTATGGCCATGCGGCATGCAATGGGGCGCTTTCTCCTTTAGATTGCAGCGCATGCCCGTATGCGGCGTTGGATAGGATAGAGGATGTGTCACTGAAGCATTGGGGCTCAACTTCAGCTTATAGACTGCAGAGTCCGATACGAACATTATCCATTTACTGAATAGCCATATTTAGTTCTTTGTAAAGAGCTCCAAGCTCTCCTCCTTTCCATAAATGTATACTCACATGGAGACTGCTATATCTCTTCTTTGAAATAAGTGAGAAGTACTTATGTGTAGCTTTTGTGAGATTGGGCCATTTGGGCCAATCGTTATAACACCAAATAATGAAACTTTTCCCGTGAACAAGGAAGGGTTCCTTAGGTTCAATTAGTCGATGCCCTAATGGAAAATACATTATCTAAAAGTCCAAGTGATTTCATGGAGACTTTCTTCAAATGTTTCGACGGCCCTGTATTTCATCTTGGCAACTTAGCATGCCTTGGTCTAATTTGTGAAGCTTCAAGTGCTATGCGATTTAGTCTTCAAGAATTTTGTGGTAAGTACTGTTGACCGGTGAAACCTATCCGAGAGAATTTTGAGTTCTCCTTTCGAGGACATAAAATGAATTGCTCTCATGAAAAGTAATTGTTACGACCATATAAGAAGAATATAGAATGGTGGAACATATAAGTAAATTCTTGACTGAATTAATCTATAGAAACTCTATACGAATGATTATTTCAAGCTACAATTTAGATGGTAGAACTGAAATTTCCATATTCTTAAATTACGTTAACTTTTCTCACATAGTTCAGTAAACTTTAATGAGAAAAACCTGCCCTAACATGATTGAAGAGGAGATGAAATAGAAAACTAAACTCACATAACTTTTACTTTCAACTTAATCTAAACTTTGCAAATCATACACTGTCCTTTTCTAAATCTGTAACTCTCGAAACTTTAAGAATTCTCAAATGTTGATACTCCGTTCATATATGATTTCTTCATAATCTCCTGAAATTACAAGAATATCTAAATTCTTCCTCGAAATGTAAAGAAACGGGCTCTCAGAAGGGAACCAGAATACTGAGGGAGCAATAATCCATTGATGATCGAAGAGAAATTCCATGTGCAGCCAGCAGCAAATAGACAACTGATACAGAGTAACCTGTTTCCTCAGAGTGCTCGTTCACAATACAAATTTTGGGGCACGAAAGAAAATGTCTGAGAATGTCATCAAATTGAAAGTGTTGGCTTCATTTGCACCGTACTTTGACATTAAGGGTCCACTGGATCTTACCCTCTGGGAGAGGGATGGATTTTGGCAGACGTAGGGGCACCTCATATTCTCCCACATTTGTTAGTGGATTCGGCAAATGAAGGTGTTCAGGGTCAATTTGCACGCAAAGTTGCCTTGCCACCTGAGAGTACAGATGGTTGCATCGAGTGAGAGGACAGAGGCTAACCATAAAAATATAATTTACTTTTCAAGCTTCTCATTCATGGTGATATTCCAATCACATACAAATGGGTAGGTAGATAATGGCAAATGAAATTCATTGGACTTGGCAGCGAAGTATATGATCAAAGAGCATCAAAAGAATGGGCTCCAAGGTCATCTCAGTATTTCCCTGCTTACTCGACTAATAAACATTACTGCAATGTTCTCTATCCTGGCTAGAGTAATTAGCAATAGTTCTCCTAACTCTTCATCATACCAATAGATTTGAGAGAAACAGCTCGTTCCACACATAATCATCAGTATGCATAGTGAATGAAAACCGACAACCTCTTCCATTGCGTCCTCCTTTTTTCCCCATTTTGCTTTATAAACCAGTGTACACCTTGAAACATTTGAACAACACTAGGTACACCAAGACTGATTTGCAAAACTAGAATATTAAGTGATGCAGGTGACACTCTATTGAGTCTTGAGTATGGCTGACTTAGTTCAATGAAAACTTGCAAATCTAGTACATTATTTAGTAGACCAATTTTGAATACCAGTATCGGAATGCCTAGATTGGTTTGAAACAATTAATCTAATGGCACAAGGGGCTCATAACTCAACAGGCTTTCTCACACGATACAAACAAGCTAAGAACACTGAAAGCTGCATTTCCAAATCAACTATTCTTTGATAGAATACTATAAATTGCTCCAAACATCCCTTCAATACACATAATTTTAGCTCATGGTTATGCCAAGTGAACAACAAGATGCAAACTACTTTTCATATGACAAAGAAACTTTTGTAGACAGGACAGAGGAGCCTGTGACATACCTCAGAGACAATCTCTTCTTTCAATACAGGTGACCTCAATTCTATTGGCTCATCTTTTGTAGCACGCGCACGTAATTTCTCAACATTAATGAACCTCCTCAGTACCTACACAAAGCCATATAAATAAGCCATCTGGGAAACGAAAGTCAAAAGCAAATAATCCTAATGTAATTTCAAAAGAGATCCGAAACTTATTCACAGGTAATGATCGTGTGTCTTCCTTACATTACAGAAAGTCAACCAAACACAATCTATACTGAAATTTCTTGTTGAATCTGATCTATGTTAGACCATCATCCAGATTTGTAAGAGCTTAGACCTACACATTAAACAACGCTCTCCCAAGATTCTCAAGGCTTCTTCATACTTGATTTATCTAAAATATGTAATCTGAGCATTTGGATAAAAGTTTATTTGCGTAAATGGAGAATCTGAAATTCTGATTTATAATGAGTGTCATTTATCACCACAATGAAGAACATCAAAGATCGGTTACAAACCAGCCGTGCATTGTCTAGACGTTTTGCAGCTGCCTCATATTCTTTCATCTTATCTTCCGCAGTCTCAGTGACCACTTTGACCTCCTCTACTTCCTGAGGCTGGTAAATCTGCCAATTATTAAAAGAGAAACATGATTAGCTCATTGTCAAATATACGAAAAGTATATTCAGATTTAGATAAGTTTCATTTAAAGAAATTATCAGTAATCTGCTAATTATTCAGATACGAAGGAACAATGACAGAACCATGATATATTCTCAACAAAGTCTTTTTTTTTTTTTTTAATGCATATAATGGGGGTATGCATTTGCAACTAGCTAAATTATCAATTTCACTAGTGTAGACTGGAACGAACCTTGCGCTGCTCCCTAATGAGATAAGCAAACTTATCAATGTTCGGGACAGCCAACAACTTGGGCATGAGATGGTTTCGGAAATATCCTGGAGCAACCTTCACAGTTTCACCTGCTTTTCCAAGCTTTTCTATGCTCTGAAAAAATACAAAAGGAGTTCCTATATAGATGCCAAGAATTCAACAGAAAAGGCAATAACTCAGTTTTTCAATCCTCTCACCGTGGTGAGTATAACTTCCAACTTCCTGTATCTGACTCCTTGACAGGCATGGAAGAGTGGATGCACTCCACCATCAGAACTCGGACGGAAGTGCCTCGGACAATCTGCCGAATGGCATTTCTTCCACATTGTATAGAAGACATTTTATGGTGTCTCTCCAAAACCACCTTTTTCCAGCCGGAAACAAACTTACAGTCTGTCAGATTAACATGTATCATGTTAAGGAACTCATAAGTAGCTCAAAACGCTAGAACATACACATAATAATTCAGCTCGCAGTGTAACATTGAATTGCCTTTGTAGTTATAATGGGGTCGAACTACAAATTATAAAGCGAGGATATAACCATTTAGATCTAAGTTTCTGGGTTAGTCATCTAACTGATGACCACTTATGCACAAACTGAAATAGATGGACATTAGTAACATCCAATCTCCGCAAAGGACGGATAACAAATTGTTCTAGAAAATCACCTCCCTACCAAGGGATGGGAAATTCCAGCCATAAGTTTCCATTCAGCCATACAAGCTCCTTTGCTTCATTTACACCTCTCACATCATTTTTCGCCTTTACTTTCACTCAATCACAGAGACTCCGAAACCAAAATATACAACCGACCCACCTGAAGAAGCATGGTGCCACATTCACAATCTCTCTCAAACTTCAGAAAGACAAATCACATACCCGCATGCCAAGCTTCGAACTTTGCCGCAAATTCGAATTCCCAAAGTTTCAACACCCCCACACGCACACCACGAAAACAGAGAGAACCCGCCCCTTCACCCACGCTAGACATCAAGAGAGAGAGGAGGACGAGATGGGGCACAAGAAAGAGAGAGAGAGAGAGAGAGAGAGAGACGGTCGGACTGCTGGGTACCTGAGTTCCGGCGACGACGGCGACGGCGATAAGGGCTGCGGGGCCGCGGCGGTGCGGCGGTGAGCTGCGAGCTGTGCCGAGCGGGTCTCTGAGGTGGAAGAGAGAAGAAGGAGAAGAAGCAAAGAGAATTTAAATGGGCTTGGGCCTGGGCCGCTAGGGTTTTTCTTCTAGATTTAGAACTAGTCGTTACCCGCTCGTTGATCCGAAGCGACAAAATTAGAGTAAAAAGGATCAAAGCCTACCTCACCAGTTACTGGAATGCTTGATATAGGCTCACCGAGCGCAAGTGGGGGAGCCCAAGACCAACGATGCATATAAATCCAGACCCGTCCTTCTCGGACTAACCAGGGTTTTTTCGAGACCGATGATAGGTTAGGGAACCGAACTTGTAACTTCGACTTGTGTATCAAGTTAGGGACTGATCCACCGATCCTTGGTTGGTCGGTTATTTGATTAGCTATAGGATATTTGAAAACAAAACGGAAAAATGATGAGCAATAGGAAATGCACTTGGCAAATCGTTTGGTTACAAGATTGGAATAAAGTCGTGATGTGAAATACTACAACATTGTAATGTAGTAGAGCTGTTATAACTATTATCATGTTTTGTTTTAAGTAATATGATACTTGCTAGGCTGTTTTCTTTCATGAATAACGTGTAGTAATGGGGAAACGGCATCAGAATATTCAAAGTATCCCTTAAAATCAGAATAAGATTGAACATAATAATCATACTTCAATAGTCAATCACAATTATTAGACAAATAATTATGGCAACTAGGTTGTGATTTGCAATAGGTTTGATCAGCATGAGGATTGATGTGCGCAAGATCGACATTGACCAGTTACGACGATGCCAAAATGGGAAAAGAGAAGGAGAGACAATTGGGCCGCAACTCCGAAATCTTGGGATGCGCGGATCATAGCCAGACACCCTGCCATCGGTGACTGGCATATATTTGGTTAAAGTGGTGAACATGATGTCAAGCCGATTAGAAGTTGGGAAAAAAAAGTGCGAGGATACACGTTTTCTAGTCAATAATGTCCCTCAAATAAAAAGCGATAGAGATCACGGTTGGGCGAGGGGCAAAGCGAATTAGTATAAATGGATAGATGGTTGGCATGATGCCAAACTGATTAAAGTCCAAGAAAATGGTGAGAACAACTAATTTTTTGTCGAAGTTATCCCTAAAATATAGGAGTGATGGAGAGTGTGACCATATACCCAATAGATAGAAATGAGCATGCGTGAAGAAACGATAGCATAGACAACTACTCATAATCGATACTGGTCCATTAGGCCCATGTCCCAAATATAGGATACACGTCTAGAACATTGGAAAATGTCTTTAAAAGCGGAATGAAATCCTAAAAAATCATAACTTTAGAAAGGAAGTTTTAGGAGAAGAATCACACACACTCAATCAAATCAAAAAATTTAGTTATTGTAATTTGACTTCTTGTTTCTTTTATTCTATTTTACCAAGCTCTTGCTCTTGTGAGTTTGATCGTGTTGTCATTTTAGCTCCGATTTATACTTATGTCTAGTTCATGTTCCTTTCTAGACCGTTATAGTCTCATCAATGATACAAGAACTCCATGTGTTTTCACATTTGCCAATTCCGAGTTTGGTCTTCATTGAAAAGTCTTTATCGAGGGAGCTAAGATTCATTTAGCGAATTTAGGGAACGCAATCATAGTAACTTGAGAGGTGCAATGTGCAATATTGTGGATGGACCTTTACCCAAAGTACCTGGACATGGTGATTTGCATTCATCCTAAGAATTTGTCCAGATGCCATGTTGTCAAAGCGACATTTCATATTTCGTGATCTTAGGAACATTTATGTTCGTCCCCCCTAACTCGAACTCCTACGTCCGCTGCTGCCAGGAAGTACAATTCCAATGGTGGTTGTTGCAAATTACCAGATATCTTGGGACAAAAATGATAGAACTTTACGTGTCCTAAGAAAAGTTTTGTTGAAATAATTGTATGTATTAGTATTTTAGTTGTTGGTGTGACAAAGGCATGCTTAGACTGCCAGTTAATACATTAAATTTCCCAGCCGAATGTCCGATAATAAGTTCAGCATAAGAAGGTGAACCTCGATGAAGTTTAAGTTAGCGTTTCACACGTTATCGAAGATGGAAGTGCCAGCGCTTAGGATCCATAGCATAGAACAACAGAAAAAGGTAGAACAATGGGTGTTACGATTCTGCTGACTAATCTCATCTGGAATTTTATGAGATAATTTCAAGGACAGCCCCTTTATATAGCGAAACTGGTTAGTTTAGCTATAGATGCAAAATTAAGCTTCAGCAAAATGGCTACTTTTCAAAGGGTTGCAGCAATCCTCAGTGCGATTTTTTTTTCATTTTTCATGTTGCGAGGGGTAAACCCAGCACAGCTCTTGTGACCAAAGTATGTAATCGAGCAACATATTCGCCATGGAGTACCTACGAGTATAACGTCAATCAAGGTCTCTAGTGTTCATTTAATTCTACGACAGATTCGGGTTTTAATAAGTACTACCAGTCCACAGGGGATAGCGAAATTGTTATGGCCATGCGGCACGCAATCGGACGATTTCTCATCTAGATTGCACCACATGTCTGCGTGAAGCTTGAAAAACATATTTGATGATTATAGGCACAATATCGAGAATCAAGTTTAGTTAAAAGATTGCAGAATCCGATACGAACATTATCCATTTACCGAGTACCACATTAACTTCTTCGTAAAGAGCTTGGAGCTCCTCTTACGAGTTTTTATTCTCACGTGTGTGTGGGCGACTGTGCTGTCCCTTTGAAATAAGTGATAATCACTTTACTATAGTTTTATAGTGAAAGTCGGAGAAAATGATCAAAACAATCATAAACATATTATAATTTTTTTAATTTAATCATAAACATTTTTGTATTTGTGTCAATACAGTCCATCTAGATAATTTTGGCCGGCTAACGCTAACGTGCTATTTTTTAAAATATTTTTAAATAATTTTTTTCTTTCTCTTCTTTTTTTGTTTTCGCTTTTCTTCTTCCTCCGGTTAGTCACTAGACCGGCCAGAGGCTAGGGCTAGTGAAGTTAACCTTGCTGGCCATTTGGGAGGCTAACCATTGCCCCAACAACAACAACACTAGCCCTCACCTTGCTGGGCAACTCGACCTCATTGGCCAAAGGAAGAAGAAAATGGAAAACAAAAAGAAATGGAAAAAAATAAAAACTATTAAAAAAATTGAGACGTCAATGTTAGGCGGCCAAAATTGGTGGGATGGAACAAATTGGTATAAATGCAAAAAGATTTATGATAAAATTGGCCCAAAAAAAAGTATGGGACTAAATTTGGAAAATTGTAATAAGTTTAAGAATGTTTTGATAATTCTCCCGTGAAAGTAGGACTTGGTAAATGTATTATTTCAATAAGGATATAAGACAAGCGGTAATTGTCGCCTTGGCATATAATTATGCCAAATAGTTTGTGACTTGCATCGATTTGACTAACAGGAGATTTGACGACATGTACGGGATCAACATTAACCAACTGTGACAATGAAGATGGAAAAAGAGAAATACGAGGCAATTCGGTTTCAACTCTGGAATCTTGGGATGTGCAGATCATGGATCGTGGATCCTTAAAATACAATAGCGACGCAGATTGTGGACGGGCAAGTGGCGAAGCGAATTGGTATATATGAAGAAATGGATGGCATGATGCCAAACCTACTAAAGTTTGAGAAGACTGCGAGAACAGTTATTTTCTAGTTAAATGTTATCTCTAAAATATAGGAGTGGTGGAGAATGTGACTAGACACATGGCATATGCAAATAAGCATGCGTGGAGAAGTGGTGGTATGGGTACCAAACCAGTGAGCCGAAATTGACCATTAAATAAGGTCCACATCTCAATGTGGGGGACACATCTAAAACCATGGAAACACATCCAGAACATTGGAAAGAGTGTTAGAAAGTAGGAGTGAGATCCTAAAAATTCATGACTATAAGAAGGGGTGTCATAGAAGAGAAGAAGACACGTTTACTCGATAAAACTGCAAGATTTAGTTATTTTTAGTTCACGTTCTTGTTTCATTGCTTTCATTATGCCAATCTCTCGTTCTCATGAGTTTGATTTTGGTTTGTGTTATTGGGTTCAGTTCCGATTCATCCTCGAGTCTAGCTCATGTTCCTTTCTAGACTGTAATCATCTCATCAATAACACCAAGACTCCGTGTTTTTCTCATTTGCCAGGTCTTTGTCGTGCGAATTTAGGGAAAACGCAATCATGGTAACTTGAGAGGGGCAATCTGCAAAAGTGTGGGTGGACCTTTACCAGGCGTATATGGATATGGCGATTTGCATGCATCTTGTCATAACAATATTTGATATGTTATCATTTTAGGACCATTTATGTTTTTTTTTTTTTAGTAAGGTAACATATATATTGACTTTTGACCAAGAAAATTTTACAGCAAAAGACACTCGATACCAACAAAACTTGCATCATGATGACAAACATGTCATAACAATGGAAGGGTGCTGAGAAAAAAGAAAAGAAAAGAGTGGGGAAATCAAACAGCGACAACCCTCAAAACAAATTATAGGGAAGAAACTGACACCTTACATGAAAAAATAGAGGGATCAAGACCCCAACTTCTTTGAATCCTCCTATTTCTTGATGTGTTGGCAACATTGCTGAATATCATGGCCTTGTCCTTGACGACTTTGACGAGATGGTTCTTCAAAGCCGGCACAAACAAGGCTTGGTTCCAAAATAGAATATTGTTCCTCGTCTTCCAAATCAAATGGCATAGGGCTCCAAAAGAGAATTGAGCAATGCATTGATAGAAATCATTGCCTGAGAGAAATTTAATAGCCCACTGTAGATTGCCCAAACAATGCACAAACAATGCATTAATAGGACCATTTACTCCTAACTCCAACTTTCTCGTCCTCTGCTGACAAAAAGTACACTTTCAATGTTAATTGATGCAAAATACGAAGTATTTTCGGACAAAAATGATAGAACTTTACTTGTCTTGAGAAACGTTTTGTAGAAACAATTTTATGGATCACTACTGTGGTTGTCGTTGTGACAAAGGCATGCGATGAACGCTGGTTAATCCATTAAATTTCCCAGCCGAATGGTCGACGATAAGTTCAGCATAAGAAGGCGAACCTCGATAAAATCTGAGGCAGCATTTCTGACGTCATCGCAGTTGGAAGCGCCAATGCTTAGAATCAATGGCACAAAACAACAGAAAAAGGTAGAACAATGGCTGCCAGGATTCTTCTGACGCACCTCATCTGGAATCTTGTGGAGATAACTTCAAGAACAACCCCTTTATATATAGCGAAACTGATTAGCCATGGATGCAAAACTAAGATTCAGCAAAATGGCCACTCTTCGAAGAATTGCAGCAACCGCTAGTGCGATTTTCTTCACTTATCATGTTGCCAGGGGTAATCCCGATACCACTCTTGTGACCAAAATATGTAACGGAGCAACATATTCGCCATGGAGTACCTACGATTATAACGTCAATGAAGTTCTCCACTGTTTAATGGATTCTACGGCAGATTCGGGTAATAACAAGTTCTGCCAGTCCACAGGGGATGACAACAAATGTTATGGCCATGCGGTATGCAATGGAGCGATTTCTCATCCGGATTGCACCACTTGCCTGAGTGAAGCTTGGAAATACATATTTGATGACTGTACGTACAGTATCGGGGCTCAAGTTCAATTAAAAGATTGCAGATTCCGATATGAACATTATCCATTTACCGAGTAGCGTATTTACTTCTTCATGAGGAGGTTGGAGCTCCTTTTACCAAGTTTTCATTGTCATGTGTGTGTGAACGGCTGTGTTTTCCCTTTGAAATGAGTGATAAACACTTACTGTAATTTTATAGTGAAGGTAGGGCTTGGAAAATGTTATGATTTCAATAAAGATATAAGACAAACGGTCCTTGTGGTTCTTACTCTTACTCTTGGAGTTCCAAAGCAAAGCGTTATTTTTTTGCGCTGAATATGATCAAATTTGAAATTCCCTGTGGTGAAGAATATTGTCGATAAAATTTTATAGCTCCAAATCACACTATAATTAGAAAATGGCTTGGGAAAATGATTTATAACTACTCGACTCAAATGGTCTTCATATTAATTGATGACACTCGAATACTCGTTTTGATTGATTGGGCCACCTGAATCGAGCCTAGTTGTTATAGTAACAAATCACAAAACTTTTTCAAGAAGAATCAAGTGTTACAATTAGGATATGTTTGTTTCAACAAAAGCATTTTCTTGGAAAATGTCTTCATTGATTTCAAGTGTTTGGTATACAGAAAATAAATGGCCAACTTGAGACCATTTTCGATCTAAGCAAATCACCACAGCACAAAAGTGGAAAGTGACTCGACAATCATGTAAGTGGAAAGCGTTTTGCAATTGAAGAGCGACTATCCTAAACTAATCTGACTCACCGATCTCTCCCTCCATTTCATCCACATGTTTTAAAGATCTTTTGAATAATTTCGCCAAAAACATTTATAAATCTTACAACGCAACAGATGACTTTTTCAAAATTGAAACCTGATATCAAGAAATTGCTTACTTCTTCTTTTGAGGTACATTACTAAACAACAGAATAATTTTTTTCACAAAACAAACGCTTTCGTTTATTTGTGAAAAACTTGATGTGTTTGAAAGTTGGTCTTCAAGAGGTCATTTTTGAGGAAAATGATTGCATTTTTCAGCGTTTCGACCGAACTCATACAAATGAGAAAAAAAATCTTTTTTCATTTTTTGGAACAAGAAAAACGTATTTTTACTTTATAAACAGAAAGTTCTGATTCGACATTATTGTGTTCATTATCATGATATCATTGTGTCCAACCATGTACAAGTCGGTGATTTGATGCAAAATAGGCAAAATGAGGAATCTATTTCCTTGTTGGATTCGGCTGCACGGCTTCAAATTTATTAGTATATTCATGGGTGTTTTGTCTTTAAGCAATTACTGGGGGGCAGAAGATACTTTTCATTGGTTTTGGGGCTTGCATCGAGAAGAAGCCAAAACCTGGTTTTGTCGCTTGAAACGGTTCAACCTCGAGGTCTCGCAGGCAGATGTTGTCGGCACGACAACTGAAGTTACAATCTAAGATCGTCAAAGCTAGTATTTAGCGCATCTCCACTTGTGTTCTTTAGGGAGAGACCGTGATGGAAACACTACTCTATAGATGTTAGTGAGGTTGGGAAACACTGTAGCACACAAATTTAGAATTCAATTTATTTTCTTGTTTATCATTATGTTCCATTGGTTGCTTGCGTAACAATTAATATCAACGCCATAGTCGGTTGACTTGAAGCGAATCAATGGCCATAGAAGACAAAAAGTTGAATTTGACCAATGATGAGAAAGATTTTGGTTTTTGATATGTAAACTGAGAGTATATATATATTATAGGAACTTGCATTTACCATGTCTAAGAGAAGCAAGAGTCGGTGAAGCAAGTTTACTGAGATTGAGTAAATAAATGAGCAGTGGGTATTATTTTCCTAATATTGTCCTATAACGTCTTATGCTGTCAGGGAAAATCGCTTTTTATTATGGTCTATTCAATACGATGTCCACCTACTTAAGGATGGGAAAAGATGCATAGTTGTAAGTCATATCAACAAATTCAATGCGGTCATAAGCTAATTGATTTTAGTTAAGATTAATTTTGATAATAATGTATGTGCTCTCACTTTAATATTTTCATTGCATGAAAGTTAAGAGTGCTACTATTACTATTAGTAGTTTTTTGAGGTCTAGGAAATTGAAGTTTAATGGGGTTTACAATTTAATAATGAGTAAGGAAATCCTTATGATAGATTTAGATGAACCCATGCCAACTAGTTTATCAGGTGAAGGTAAAGTAGGAGTTAGTACTTGTGTTAGCAAGAGTTGCAAAAATATAAACACATGTAATTAGTCTAAGACCGATGGTGTTTTCTGTTGGAATTGTGGCAAAATGGAGCATCTTAGAATTGATCACCCAAAGTTTAGAAATAGGAAGGGTAAGGGAATTAGAGCTAAGTCGATAGATGATGATGCCGTTGTAGTATATATTAACTTAGATGGTGCTATTTATGTCTTGTTTGTCACCAAGGATTTATTATCTAACATATGGTTCTTGGATTGTAGTTGTCATTTCACATTCCACCGTATAGAAATTGGTTTAACTCATCTGTACACTTGGGGAGTAACATTGAGTGTGATGTTGTGGGTGTTGGCAATCACAAAATTCAAAATGTATGGTAGTATCATAAAGACATTGATGGGTGTGAGCCCCGACAAGACGATAAAGCATGTGCCATTGGCAATAGCGTAAGATTTGCTCAAAGCTATTCAATGAATCTTGCAAGGAAAAGGCATAGTGAGACATTGCATTAGAGCCAATGAACCATCACAAGCCGCAAAGTTGATGAGCACTAGAGATAGCCCATTAAATGCACTAGTGCTAGAATGGATGAGGGTCCTAACAGATGCGCTTAGTTTAATGAGCTATCTAGCGATAAGATCCCCATTTAAAGCAACCGGATGTTTGACACCTGAAGAAGTATGGTCAGATCAAGTTGTTAATTATTTTATTTTTTGGAATATTTGGTTGCTTGTGTTATAATTGAATGAGTGGTGATAAGCAAGTTAAGAGGGCAAAAAAGTGCATTGTGCTCGAAGTGAGAGGCGCTATCAATTTCGGTGTCTGAAAGTAAATTCTCTATTCATATCCTATTGATTTTGGGGTCTCGAGTCGATTTTCCTCTCTCGATCGTCATGGTCTGTTTAATAAAGAAGAACAGATGGCGCTGAAGTTGCCGATTCGTTGAAGTCAAGCGACATCAACGAGGTACTCTCTCATATGTGCTCTTGTCGGATGGCGTATCTAAGTTTCACAGTCAACTAAAAATTCCCAGCCGAATGATCAACAATGAGTCCTGCACAAGAAGATGAACTTCGATGAAGTTTAAGGAAACACTTCACAGCTGGTAAAAGCTAGTGATTGGCAAGACCAAAATTTCAGGAGTTGAATTTAAGAACAAACCGTCTATATAGCCAAGCTAATTAGCTATAGATGCAAAATCAAAAGGCAACGAATGGCCTCTATTCAAAGGATTGATTCAACAATAAGCGGGGTTCTTTTTATTTGCAGTGTTGCTAGGAGCAATCCTGACACGACAATGGAGGAACATATTCTCCATTCAGCAGCTATAAGTAGAGTGTTCTCCAGTGTTTGCATGATTTTGTGGCGGATACAAGTTACCGCTGTCATCGCCGGTTTACATAAGGTCAGAAAGGATGTTACGGGCCTTGTGGAGTGTAACGGGACGCTTTCTCATGCAGGTCGCACCTCATGTTTGGATGCAATTTGGAAAGGATATATAAAGATTGTCATTACAGCATCAGGCTTCAGTTTCAATTTCAAGACTGCAGAATCCGAAGATTATCCATTTAGTGAGTAGATACGTTTAATCCCTTGTAAAGAGCTTGGCGCTCCTCTTCCGCCATTCTTTATCCTTCGCGTGTAAATGGCCGCGTCTTCCCTTTTAAATAAATGAATGCTTTTTTGTAATGAACGCTGGACGTGGTAATTGTGCAATTTAATTAAGATGTAACAAATTGATCAATTGTGCTTGTTGTTCTTGTAGTTCCAAGCCGTCATCATCATTATTTCTTTGCTCCGCATAATGTTATTTGGATTCCCTATGGAGAAGACTATTACAAATTAAGTGTATAACATTCAGATGGATTGAGGGTCTTGGGAAGTAATTTGGGAAGTAATTTACAAATGAGAACTGTCTTCAAATAGATCTAAATTTTTTACTAAATTTTCAACTAAAAAATCATTCATGCATTCGAAAATTTTAGGGATCGCATGCACTGATAACAGGCCCATCATGGACAGATTGGGTCTAGTAAAAAATGGTCTAACCCAATTGACTCATTTGACCTATACTGATCCATTTTTGATATAATATAAATTACCTAACTCAACCTAAAGCCAACTATACCAGAGTTGGCCTATATCACTAAAATAAATCCATGTTTAACTCATGTAAAAAACCACTAACCCATTGATTTAATCTATTTTAAGCTTTTCATTTAAAAGTGTTATTTTGACAAAACTTTATATCACATTAAAAAAACAAAAAGTTGTCAAATATAATTCTAACTTCACAAGACAATCTTCTTTTCATTAAATTAGGCGTGTCGGACTGTGTGACCTCCTCAATTACATTCATGTGTAATGTAACATGTGATGTAGTGTTGTTTATTATTTTATTTTTTGTAATCGATTTAGTGTTGTTTACCTTTAGACATTTATCTAAAAAATGTAGACCTAATAAAAGAATTGCTTCTCGTTTCATCTTTAATCCAATAATAAATTCAATCCATTTGGACTTGGCGAGATTTCCAGACGTCTTCCTCAAGTCAGCTAGGATTGAAATTCTAGAGTCGTTGCTGCTTATGTTCTTCCAAAGTGGGCCCATTTGGTTTGGCTTTGGGGAAATACCCTTGACCAAATGCAAATATCTTTAGGGTAAAGGGGTTTTCGAGAATGCTCGGGCGTTTGGCAAATTACGCATTGGAAAGTGACTTGTGTAAAAATATCGTTTGGCAAAACTTATTACAAATGGGTTTTTGCTTTTAATTTTTTTTTAAAATCTAAAAATAAAATCCGGCAGCCAGATTTGGTCTCCAGACCATAGACACACGCCGTCGTCTACGGTTGCAAAGGCCAAATCTGGCTGTCCGCCAGACGGCTAGATCTGGCCTCTAGATAGCCTGATTCGTGCTAGCCGAAGGAGTCGGAGCACAGAAGCAGGGAGTCGACGCGGTGCTGTTCGCGCTCATCGAAGGGGATGGACTGCCACAGAAGAGGAAGGCATCGACGATGGAGGCGGAGGCAGCGGCGGGGCTGGTGGAGAACTCGAAGTCGGGGGCATCCCAGAACGGCGAGGTGGGAGGGCCATCGAGTTGGTCGAGGGGGGGTGAATGTCACGCCCCGAACCCCGAGCACGCGCACATCCCACCGCGGTCGATCAAATGCGACATTCCCAGGTTAAGTCGCCGACCCAATCCAATCTTTAATGCACATGCGGAAGCATATTATAAAACCCCTGACAATAAACTAAGGGATAGAAAAGTAGGAAACCAAATCATAACATAACACATTCATAATTCAACAGAATTACAAACAGAGGTCTACGGCCAAAAGTCTACAAAATACTGGCTCTTAAAAAGGAATTATCCTACGACCTACAGGTCGAACACGTTCTCCAATCCTTATGACTTCACCTCTGCAACTCCTCAAGGCCAACCAAAGCTATCAGGCCGCTCCGTCCACCAGGGACCTGAAATTTTAATCCCACAAACGGGATGAGACGATGTCTCAGCAAGTTCAACCCCCTAAACCCCTATTAGAAAGAAAATACGCCCCATGTGGCCTAACCACATCACACGGAAGACTTATCTCGCATTAGCCTTCATCTGCAAGTTAACACAATTTATATAATTCAACCACGTACAATTATGATAACCAAACAACCATGGCACAATCACATCATCAAAACAATTCAACCACTTGGATCGTCTCAGCGATCAATCGACTTGGCCGATTACATGTCATTCTAGCAAATCAATCATTGCTCTCAATCACGGCCCTATAGGAAGGTTTAACAACCAGTGGCAATCACGGCCCCACTCGGCACGACCTTTAATTAGGTGGTCCATCTCGGCCTCACCGGGCACGACCTCTCATAGGTGGTCCATCACGGCCTCACTGGGCACGACCTCTAATAGGTGGTCAATCAAGGCTCCATTAGGCACGACCTCTCTTAGGTGGTTCATCACGGCCCTACTAGGCACGACCTCTCATGGGTGGTCCATCACGGCCTCACTGGGCATGACCTCTAATAGGTGGTCAATCATGGCCCCATTAGGCATGACCTCTCTTAGGTGGTTCATCACAGCCAATCTCCCATCAATTTCAACACTTGAATTTTATAAAGAATCACTATCTATCGCAATCACACTCAATTTGCCACAATTAATCATCAAATTCAAATTCTAAATACACAACAGCGATCGGCACGAAATTCTGAGAGTTTAGAGTCACGACGAAATTTTCGAATTTTAATAAATGATTAAATTTATTCCGAAAATTAATTAAATAATAATATCCATATTTTCGTCATCCACACTCAATTTATAATATCCAACCATCAATTTCAAAATCCAAACGCATAGCAACGATCGGCATGAAATTCTCGAGCAATCGGGGTCAAAAATAATTTTTCTGTTTTTTAAATAATAATATTTTAATAATTTCGGAATATAATATAATATTATAAATTCCAGAATTTCGAAACAATTAAATAATTCAAAAATAAAACCCTATTATGTCCCATCAAGGTTTATTATTAAATAAACTCTCTTAGCCTTTAATTAAACACACTTTAAATTAAACAAACATTTTAATCCAAATCACAATTAAATAAACTAAGATATCCACCTAAACTTGCTTAACTTAAACTAAGCACACTTAGAGCATAATTAACCGTCTAATCAAGATTTAGTGAGCTAAACTCACCGGATTAACGAGCTGAGCAAACCAAAACGACGGGGATGACGCGAGGATCGACTTTCCTCAAGGCGGGCCGAGCATCCGGCTGCCATACCCATTTTCCAGCTGCTGATTTGGGGCCGAAGGAGGGCAGATCCGAGCCTAATCGGGCGGAGGAATGGCGAGGGAGAAGGGCGGTAGCTTGGGCGGCCAACGGCGGGGTCTCACGGTGGCCGGAGGTGAGCTGGACGGCTCTGGCTGAGCTTCCCCAGATCTAGAATCACTGCTGGACTCGCGGAATAGCAGGGACGAGCAGGCGCACGGTTGCTGGCTTCGTCTGCTTGCGACGGCGAAGGGGAGGCCGGACGGGAGGCTCCGGTGAACAGGGGCGACGACGACGGACGGGGCTTCTCTGGTTCGCTGCTGGGTCTTCAAGCAGGAACCGGAGATGGAGGAGAGAAGGCTTCGATGACGCAAGATGGAGAGAGAGACGGAGGTGAGCGAGCGCGGCCAGTGGCGTGCAAGGACGGCAGATGGCGACGGGCGGTGCTGCTGCTCTAGGCGACGAGCAGCTTCTCCTCTGCGATTTCTGGGCTTCGAAGAAGAAGATGAAGATGGAGAGAGGAGGAAACGCTCGCACGGCAAGGAGAGGAAGGAGAGAGACAACCGAATAGAGAGAGGGAGGAGAGAGAAGGAAGATGGGACCACTTTTCTCTCTCTCTCATGGCCCACCATGACCTCATGGATGATGTCACCTTCCACTATCTCCCACAACCTCATTCCAATGGGTTCAATTTCATTTTCCACCGTGGCATAAAATCTTGTACACTTAATTCAATCAATTCTCAATCAATTCCATCCAATTGAAGCTCAATTAAATTAACCCATGTGTCCTCAACCTTCTTATGACTTTTCCCCATCAAGTGATCCAACTTACATCCCAAAGATTCGATTAAAAATGGCCATCTAACAATCTCGAACAGAAATGGCCTTACTTTACTTTTCTTCCAAAAATCTCGGTTTGTAGAAAAATCTTCTGGAGATGAGTCGACATTCTTAAAATGAATTGTGACTTGACAGAACTTCCAATTTCTGAATTCGATCTCAATTCCACGGTTAATTTCACTTTGGCACGATACTAGCACGGCCCAACCTACCGGATAGCCTTTAGAAATTTTCATGCATTTGACCTGTGGTTGATCATCTCAAGCCACAATGTACATCTTTGAAACATTGGCGACTTTCGATTGTCGGGGTAATCTCAATATTTCAAATACGAACACAGGGTACCCAATAAATAGAAAGGTCGGTCTAGTGTCGATCGACAAGAATTGTGCAATCTGGTGGAATCACCCACACCTTATCACATGCCTCTGTCGAGTCGACCTATTTCCTGTCTCTAATCAATTTTTAATTGTGCTGCAATGACCCTTGTAGATTAGCTCGGTCGAAAGATCGCTTCCTGATCAAATTCTCGAGTCTAATGCATTTAGAATTTCTTAACGGCTTCACCCGATAGACTAGTTTTCACATGAGTGGCCGACTCAAGGAAAAGAACTATATGGATGCCAACAAAATGCCCGTCTCAAATTGTTGAAAATAGAATTAGAAAAATCGAGATGTCACAATGAAGGCCAGATCTGGCCTCCGAACCACCAGATTTGGCCTTCAAATGCCAGATCTAGCGGCTTGAGGCCTGGTTCTCGTGAGTCGAAGGAGTCGACCGGTGCTGCTCGCGCTAGTCGAAGGGGATGAATCTGTTGCAGAAGAGGAAGGTGTCGACAACGGAGGAGGAGGCGGAGGCGGCAACGATGACGGAGGCGGAGGCCGAGGCGGCGTTGATGACGGAGGCCGAGGCCGAGGCCGAGGCGGCGTTGACAACGGAGGCGGCAGCAAAGAACTCGAAGAAGTCATGGGGAAGAAGGTGAACAGTAGAGCTTGCATTGGCAGAATGCCGAATGCTCAAAGCTGCCCTACCCCAGCATTGGGCTTTGAGCATTTGGAATGCTCACATTTCGCAAATGGGCATTCAAAAGCCCTTGCCAAACACCCAAAATTCTCCCAAGGGGCTTTGGGGGCCCAAAGCTCCTGGGGAACGCCCAACCAAACACTCCCAGTGTGGAAAGAGAGTTGATGGAAAAGAAAAGAATGAATATTAGAAATGTCATAATTTTGATACAATGCTCAATTTGATATCAAAACTTTTTACTAAATCATCTAGGTGTCACTTTAAAAAAAAACCAATAACTTAAGTGTTAATTTTGATTTGGAATGTAGAAAATTTGACATGACAATATTTTAACTATTCTTCTAGCTGACGTGACTTGTTAGTAATCCAATATGGCAAAATTCAAAGGAAATACCCTTAATTGACATTGCTACATATGGAAAAGCCCCAAATTTCCCCTCTTCTTCAAACCCTAATTGCCATTTGTCCCAAAATTCACTTCTCCTTAAAACCCTAATTCAAACCGACTATTTTGGGGCAAAATTAAGGGCTGAATCTTGTAATGGAGAGGAGAATAAGCAGAAGTGGCTCAAATTCATGTTATCAAAGCCAAGCTGAAGGTGAATATTACTCAAATTTATATAAAATCGGAGTCCTGGAGCTTAGTGGTTGATTTCTTCTTGAGCCAAAGACAACGGCGATGTTGGAGCCGTGGAATGCGCTTGTGAATGGCTTCGACGGCCTACTCCATTCGGAACAAGTGGCCATCCAGCGAGAACAATAAGAATTTTTATCAAATTAAAAAAAAATTAAGAAAAAAAAAGTTGCCTAATACAATTCCAACTTTACAAATAAGAACCGTCTTCAAATGGTCATCATTGACTTCTAAATTTTCAACTAAAAGATCATTCATACATTCAAAAATTTTAGGGATCATATGTACTAATGGCAAACCCATCGTGGATGGGTTGGGTCGAGTGAAAAATGGTCTAATTCAAATTGACCTAATTAACCTATATTGACCTTTTTCTATATAAATATAAATTTAGCGATTTATATCTTGCTCAACCTAAACCCAAGTATACTAGATTCGGCCCACATTATTAAAATACATCCATATTTAACTCATCTTGAAAACCTCTAACTTATTGATTTAATCTATTTTAAGCTTTTCATTTAAAAATGTTATTTTGACAAAACTTTATATCACATTAAAAAAACTAAAAGTTGTCAAATACAATCCAACTTCACAAGATAATCTTCTTTCCATTAAATTAGGCGTTTCGGACTTTGTGACCTCCTCAATTACATTAATGTGTAATGTAACATGAAGTGTAGTGTTATTTATTATTTTATTTTTTGTAATCGATTTAGTGTTGTTTACCTTTAAACATTTATCTGACAAATGTAGACCTAATAAAAGAATCGCTTCTTCGTTTCATGTATAACCCAACAACATATTTGATCCATTTGGACCACGCGAGATTTCTGGACGTTTTCCTCAGGTCAGCTCCATTGAAACTCTAGAGCCGTTGCCGCTCAAGTTCTTCTGAAACGCAGAGAGAGTTGTTGGAAAAGAAAAGAAAGAATACTAGAAGTGTCATAATTTAGATACAATGCTTACTTTAGCACCAAAATTTTTTATCGAATCACCTAGATTTCACTTTTAAAAAAAGATTACTTGAGTGAATTTCAATTTAAAATGCAAAAAATTCGACATAACAATATTTTAACATTTTTTCAAGTTGACGTGGCTTGTTAGATATCCAACATGGCAAAATTCAAAGAAAAAAAACCCTTAAATGACTTTGCTATGTACGGAAAAGCCCTAAATTTCCCTCTTCTTCAAACCCTAATTGCCGATTTATCCCAAAATTCACTTCTCCTTAAAAACCCCAATTCAAACCTACTATTTCGGGGGAAAATTAAGGGCTGAATCTTGTAATGGAGAGGAGAATAAGCATAAGCGGCCCAAATTCGTGTTATCAAAGCCAAGGTGAAGGTGAATATTACTCAAATTTATACAAAATCGGAGTCCTGGAGCTTAGTGGTGGATTTCGTCTTGAGCCAAAGACAACGGCAATGTTGGAGCCGTGGAATGCCCTTGTGAGTGGCTTCGACGGCGTACTCCACCCGGAACAAGTTGAAAGAAACCGAGAAAGAGAAGTACGAAGGATGAAGATTGTATTCTATTCACTTCAATTAATTGTAAATGTACAGATCTTCTGTAGATATAATACAATGAGTATGTAATTAAAGAAAGTAAATTATCCTGTGTATCGATCTGTATCTAAATCTAATCACGACTGATATGTACATAATCGCAATCAGCTCTAATCAAATCAAATCTTCAATCAAATATTCTTGCATATCTTCCAACACTCTCCCTCAAGCCGGTGGCTTGTAGATGTCCAAGACACCTAGCTTGTTAAGAAGATATGCGTGTTGTCTCTGACATAAGGGTTTGGTAAAGATGTCTGCTGGTTGCTCTGTTGTACCAATTCCCTTTGTCTCAATCACTCCTACTTGAATCTTCTCCCGTGTGAAGTGACAATCCACCTCTATGTGCTTGGTTCTTTCATGCACTATAGGGTTTGTTGCAAGCTTGAGAGCAGCATCATTGTCACAGTATAACTTGGTTGGTCCTTGCACTTGTATTCCGAGATCTTTAAGAAGGCCTCGTATCCATACTATTTGGCAGGTGGTCTTTGCCATAGCTATGTACTTTGCTTCGGCCAAGGACAAGGACACGGTAGGTTGCTTCTTGGTCTTCCATGAAAGAAGTGATTCTCCCAATTTGATGCAATATCCAGTCACTGATCTTCAACTTATAGGACATGTTGCATAGTCTACATCACAGTACGGTGTCATTTTCATGTCACATTTCTTGGATAGAAGTATCCCAAGTCCTGGACTTTTTTTAAAATATTTCACAATCTTCAAGGCAGCGTCCAAATGAGATTGCTTTGGATTATGCATAAATTGACTAAGTGTCTGTACTGCATAAGAGATGTCAGGTCTAGTCATAGTCAGATATATAAGCTTCCCGACAAGTCTTTGATAGCCCGATGGATCTCTGAGTGTTGGGTCATCATTTCTAGATATACCCTTATCATAATCTGTAGAAGTCAATTTAGTATTCTGCTTGATGGGAATTACAGCTGGCTTACATCCTGACAGACCTGCTTCTGATATAATCTCCAAAATGAATTTCCATTGACTAAGGGAAATCCCTTGGTCAGATCGTGCAATTTCGATTCCAAGGAAATATTTAAGAGCCCCTAAATCCTTAATGTGAAATGTGGCATGCAAATATTCCTTGAATCTTTCTATGGCAGCTTTATCATTTTCCATGAGGAGAATATCATCGACATAAATCATCAAATAGATGGATGACATACCTTTGCTTCGTGTGAATAAAGCATAGTCATGTTTGGACTGCTGGAAGCCTGCTGTTGTAAGGGCATCTGCAAATTTGGCATACCACTACCTGGAGGCTTGTTTCAACCCATAAAGGGATTTGCGAAGACGACATACTTTATTCTCCCCCTATCTTCGTAAACCCTGAGGAATATCCATATAGATTTCTTCGTTTAAATCACCGTGAAGGAAGGCATTGTGGACATCCATTTGGTGTAAAGACCAGTCATTGATGGCAACAACAATTAAGAAAGAACGGATCGTGATATCTTTGGCAACTGGGGAGAACATCTCATGATAGTCGAAACCTTCTCGTTGAGTGAATCCCTTGGCTTATATCGTTCGATGGAACCATTGGCATGATATTTAATCTTGTAGACCCATTTGCACCCAATTGGCTTGCGATTAGGTGGCAGGGTAACAAGATCCCAGGTATGGTTATCAATCAGTGCCTTTAGTTCTGCTTGCATGGCCTGTTGCCATTTTGGATCAATAGACGCCTCACCATAACTAGATGGTTCTTTGCCTTATGACAGACGACTAATGCAACATCTATGTTCCTGTGATAGTCTATGAAAGGAAACATAGGATGAAATAGGATATTGGATACCTGGTGAATTGTGAGTGGCACAGACATAATCTTTGGTCCAGGTGGGAGGTCGTGTGGCCCGACCAGAACGTCTTGGTTGATCGACCTCGATAGGATTTTGAATGCTCTCATTGGAAGGCAATGGCAAGATATCCTGGATTTCCTCATCAATGCTGGGATCTTCTAGTGTATTTTCTGATGAGTTGAGATTCTCAGCTACATTTTCTGGTGTTGCTAGAGTGGGAATAGAAATGTTCCTGGGTTGTTCCAATGAGATGTAATAAGAATCATGAGGGGACGCTTCCTCGAATAATGGAGCACGAGGATTTGAAGGTATCCCTAAACCTTCATCTAAAGATGTCTTCTGAGAGAAAGGAAAATGTTCTCGTGAAATATTATGTCACGACTGACAATAAATTCCTTTGTGGAAAGCTCCATCACTCGATATCCCTTCTGGAGATTTGAATATCCCATGAAAACGCATTGTCGAGCACGTGGACTGAACTTGTCACGTTGACCCACAGTTGTAATATAGCATAGACATCCTAAAACCTTGAGATGTTTTAGCTCAGGTTTCTTCCGGAATAATAATTCAAATGGCGTTCGTCCATTGAGGACCCGAGTGGGCATACGATTGATTAAATAGCCCGCCATGATGACACAATCTCCCCAATAATCTTCTGGGATTGAAGCTTGAAACTTTAAAGCACGTGCAACTTCCAATAAATGACGATGCTTGCGTTCAACCACTCCGTTTTGTTGTGGTGTATAAACGCATGAACTTTCATGTTGGATCCTATGAGATGAAAAAAGGGAGGAGCAATTGTGATTGAAGAATTCCGCTCCGTTGTCAGTACGAATCCGCTGAATGGATTTACGAAACTGATTCTTGGATAATGTGATGAATGTTTTCAAATAAGAGAAAGTCTGATCTTTAGACTGCATCAAAAAAATCCATGTCACATGAGAATAATCGTCGACTATAGTGAGGAAGTAACGAGATCCATCATGATTAATAGTGCAATAAGTTCCCCAAATATCCACATGAAGTAAGGAAAAAATTTCACTAGTACGGGAATCACTGGACGGAAAGGGTATGCGAGATTGTTTTGCAAGAGGGCATATAGGGCATTGATGACAAGGAAAGGAGGCACTATGACCCAATCTCAAGTGCATAAGGAAATTTTTGTCATTCATGCTCAAATTACATAAGGAATGTTTATTCAAAGAGGTGCATGATAAATCAAAGTTACTTGGAAGATGTGACCAAAAAAATAGTCCTTCGGAAAGGTTACCCCAGCCCATCAGTCTCCCAGTCGAAAGGGCCTGAAAGAGACAGGTATCGGCATTGAATAATACTTGACAAGAATTTTCTTTGCAGACTTTTGACACAGAAATGAGGTTGAATTGAAATTCCGGAACATATAGAACATTTCGAAGAATGATCTGGGGACTGAGATTGACGGTTCCTGTCACATTAACACGGGTGATATTTCCATTGGGTAATTGAACGGAGACAGGAAAATCCAGTTCTTCGTTTATACTTGAGAAAAAAACTCTATCACATATAATATGATCGCTTGCCCCCAAATCAATAATCCATGCTTTCCTTGATATAGAATTAATCAAACAATGTGTGATACCTGAGAAACTACCTCCTTTGTTAGAATTATCCAATTTTTGCATTGCTTGCATCAGCTGTTGGTATTGTCCATAAGTAATAGGAGGATCAGCATTTGGACCAGTAGATCCACTGATTTGATAAGCAACAACTGAAAATTTCTTTCCCTTTTCTCCTGATCTTCCATGTAATTTCCAACAGCTGTCAATCACATGGTTAGAACGCTTGCAATATTCGCAAAATAATTTACCCTTTCCTTTGAAATTTTGCCCGAAATTCCTTGATGACGTGGCTAGAATCTGACCGTCTATCTCTTTCTCCGCGGGCTGATCTCCACTATTCGATCCACCTAAAGCATCGGCCGCCTGTGAGCCGTCGGATCCGCGTGCTCGATCTGAGCCGTTAGATCCCCGCATTCGATCTGAGCCGTTGAAGACTTCCCTTTTAAGGGAAAAAGAATCGGTTCCGCCGAACCTTATTGTGCCCCTTTTTTCTTTCTCGTGTGCTAGGGTTCGGTTGAACCGTCTCGCCGATCGCCGTGAACCGCAAGGGCTACGCTCTCGCTGTTCCTTGCATGTTCCGGCAACGCGAGGCGCTGGCTCTCCTCCTGTACGGCAAGTTGAAAGATCCGACCGATCGGCGGCATGGGCTCCATTGCAAGTATCTGCGAGCGAAAGGTGAGAAATGCATCGTTCAGAATAAGGAGAAATTGTGTGGCTTTCTCCCTGTCTTTGATAGATCTGTATTGCCTGATTGTTGATTCTGGACCCTCAAGTTTCTCCTCGGCCGCCTCGAGGTTGTTCCACAGTAACGATAGCTTGTTAAAACAAGCTGTGACCGTCATGTTTCCCTATTTTAACTCACTGAGTTCCTGCATTAGGGTAAATATTTTGGCTTGATCCAATTTACCATACATTTCTCTGATATTCTCCCACATGTTCTTCACATCCTCTGTCGGTGGGAGTCCGGCCAAGACATCTAGGGAGATGCAATTGCCGATCCAGGTTCGGACGAGTCGGTTGCTCTTCCTCTAGAGTCGGGCCAGGCATTCATCGACAGGGATTGGAACGGTTCCGTTAAGAAAACCATCTTTTTCCTTCGTTGTTAGGACACGCCGGAACTCCTACGACCATCTAGGATAATTTTCTAGCCCAGTTAGCTGCTGGCTGATTAGCCGCAGTTCTGGTCCGTCGGCGGTTGAGACGAACAGAGGGTCGCCGGGTTCTGGTCGTTCGGCGAAGGCCGCCACTGGAAACGGCAGAAAATCGAGTCCGAAATTCGGGTAGGGATTTGTCCCTAGACCCGATTCACCCGACCCGATTGGATAATCCGCATTGTAATATCCCGGGTAGGGATTTGTTCCCATGCTCGGTTCACCCGACCCATTTGTCCGCTCCACTCCTTCGGTTGGGTTTGCCCCATTTGTGGTTGGTGGGCCTCCGTTGGTGTGGACGTGGCTCTGGTGGCTCACAGATCCGGGCGATGATGAACTTGGGCTTGGCCCAATGTAAAGCGGATAAGGAATCCACTGGTAAGATTGACCCATCATGGGTTGCCCCATATTGAACTGAGCCTCGTGTGGGCCGCCACTGAATGGGTTGAATCTGGAACGGCTGTTGCACCATTACTGAGGATTGCTCGATTGAAGGAAAGGTTGCAGGAGAATTCTGAGCCTGCGAGATCTGAGGGATGACTCCTTCAACGGATGGGTTACCGGTGGCAGAAACTTCATCTTGCGGATTAGCCATGGTAAGTAGAAAGAATCTTCCTTAAGAGTGACACTTATGCCTAATGTTATTCTGCTTTGTAGGTCAGAATTTGGGCAAAAGAGTCAAGATGGAAGATTGAAGCGGAAGCTAAAGTCAGAAGCCTGGAGGCTTGATACCATGAAAGAAACAGAGAAAGAGAAGTACGAAGGATGAAGATTGTATTCTATTCACTTCAATTAATTGTAAATGTACAGATCTTCTGTAGATATAATACAATGAGTATGTAATTAAAGAAAGTAAATTATCCTGTGTATCGATCCAGTATCTAAATCTAATCACGACCGATATGTACATAATCTCAATCAGCTCTAATCAAATCAAATCTTCAATCAAATATTCTTGCATATCTTCCAACACAAGTGGCCATCCGGCGAGAACAATAAGAATTTATATCAAATTAAAAAAAGTTGCCAAATACAATTCCAACTTCACAAAGTGATCTCCTTATCATCAAACTCGACATGTCGGACTTTCTAACATCTTGAATTACTTTAATGCGTAATGTAACGTGTACTGCAGTTTGTTTATATTTTCTGTTATAATCGATTTAGTGTTGTTTACTTGGAAACAACTATCTAAGAAAGGTAAACAAAATAAAAGAACTGCTTTTAAGTTTCATGTTTAATCCGACTACATATTTAACTCAATTGGACTAGGCAAGATTTCTGGATCATCTTCCTCATGACATCCAGGATCGAGAAACTCTACAGCAGCCGCAGCCGCAGCCGCAGCCGCTCATGTTCTCTCGAAACGGCGAGAGAGAGATAGAGAGATGGATGAAAAAGTGTAGGAAAGTAATTATCAAGGCTACATGAAAACAGACGAGGAAAAGTTTGGGAAATTTTCACTTTGTATTTATGAGCCTCTGTCTTTTTTGACACGCTGTATTGAGGAAGCGGGCAAAGGAAAAATTGAATGTTAATTTAAATTATACGATGTTCTTCGTATTTATTTATTGCTATTTGTTAAGTATATATTGATATTGAAAATTCTGATGGAAGGGTCTTAGAGCAACAGGTCTCATTTCTGAAGAGAATGAAATGCCAACGGTGGGACCCTCGCAACTTGATAATCTTTGAATTATTTTCTAATTTATTTTGATAATGCCATTAAAATGGAGGGCACTCGAGGGCAGCATCCCATGCTTCCATCCGTTTAGTGGTGTCAATATGAGATGGAAACCCATATTTCAACTCACTTTCGGTGGGACAAGTTGCTAGTGGGTGACTCAACATTTTGCAAACGGGTGAAAATGGGTTTGACATTTGAGCCTAACTTTATATGGCTCTATGTGGGTTTACGCAAGACCCATATTCAACCCGTTTAGTTTACTAGCTCCAACCCATATAAACAATTCATTTTCTATCTTCATTTTACTCGGTCTTGACTCGCTGAAAAAAAAAAACATTGCTCAAGGGCACCGACAGCCACGCTCGAGGATCCACAACATTAGTGCAAGCAGCACCACAACGAGCCGGGATGTGTCACATGCAGGTCCTCTGTGGCACCGGCTTTTGTCCGCTCGACCTGACGAACTGGCTGCTGCTGCGCTGCGAGATGGAGATCGACCAACTCGGTGAAGTCGGGCTGTCGAGGGCAAAGTGGATGGAAGGAGAGGGCTGCGCGAGGGCAAAATTCTTTGCTTATCACCCGAATCGAAAATACCTGAAATTTTTGGGTCTTATTTCAGGCCAGGTGGGCCAGATAATTTTGACATCCCTATCAATAGCGAATATGTGAAAATATAAACGTTTGCACCGACGGTGAATTATTGAGAAATTAATTTATCCTAAGGTTGCTGTTAAAATAGCAGTTAATCAACCTTGAATGAAAGACAAAGGCTTACATGCATCTCCCTAAAATACCAAGTGAATCACTCAATCATTTATTTATTTCTTTATTTGATTTTTCCTCAGAGCATGAACTAGTGAATATAAGAGATCAAGTTATTCCAATGGGCAGTTCAGTTCGTGCTGTTTTCTCTAGAACTGATGATTCAACGAGACTAGTCGGCTGCCGCGACGTGCTTCAAATGGTAATACATGGTAGAATTATTTCGTGCTTCTAAATGGACATCATGATGGGTTTTGAGATGGTTCGATGATGTTCAGTCCAGAACTCTCGAGGCTCGAAAGTGACGGTTCGAAAGTTACAGTTTGATTTGCTTAACGTGTTCCTTTTCTAAGCTGAATTCTCGGAGATACCTACTTTGATGTTGTTTTCTCCTTTTGACTATAAGATTGGTAAATAGTGCCAATCACCTTACAAGTGCGCCATATATTCATCTATAGTAATCCATCTCTTTCTCCTTATCACAGAGCACATTCAAAGGTCGAACAAAATCCAATATTTGTCATCCACTTTGGTAAATCCTTCGAAAGGTTACAAGATTAACGTTTTGTCGCCTTAGACCACCTAAGTGCAATGACCTAAAAACTTGCAAAAATGAGCTAGGCAAATGAATTGGCAAGCATCCCAAAATTTTGGCGTTTTCTTATTTTTTGTAAATGGCAATGAAGTTTGAACTAGTAGCATTTGGATGTCAATACCTAATACTAAGGAAACTTTATAAGAAGCAAAACTAACAACTTCTTTAATAAATTTTAAAAAGGATTATGGAGTGCTGTCAAGGAACTTGCTAAGCATATTCGATTTGGAATAATTCACTTCTAAAGGCATTGATTTCATATCACGTAATAGTGATTAGTACATTGACAACTGTCAAAATTTCCTTAATTAATTTCTTAACTAGTGATCTTGAACGCTATTTAAGAAAATCGAGTTGAAACATAAACGCTAAAAAATTACGTATTGAATTTTAAATATTGACAATCTGAAGTGCATGAATAAAAATAATTTCTTTTTTGTAATTGAAAATTTATCATTGAATGTTATTCATTTACTACCGAACATGGAACTGTGATACCTTTTGATAGGTTTTGGCAATATAATCGGGAAGATTCTAATTATCATTAACTAGTTCTTTTAAGTGAACGAATTAAGTGACCATTTTCTTACTTACTTAACAGATTAAATGCAATTCTCTCTTAATTTAATCTTTTAAGCGAATATGATAAATAGGTTGTCAACGAAATTTAAATTCATTAACCACGGAACTTCTCTTCGTAAATCTAGAGATACAAGCTTAGAAACCCATTTATCCAAAGGCTTATGAAAACCCTCAAGGTCACATGGACTAATTAAGTTTAGACATTTTACATATGCAAGTAACCATAACTTTAAGGAGTTTTCACGTAGTTAATGGGGATTTAAATGGATGACCTCCAACTCTTCACCTGATTTTTTTTTTTTTTACCGACACTCCAACTAATTTTACTAACTCGAGGGTAGGTGAGGTTATTGCTGAATTTTTCATTTTCAGCACTAGAAATGATTTTCGAATAGACTCAAGTTCGTAGCGAAAACTATAAATTGTTTGGCTGCAGTCCAAGAGTATATATATTAACAAATAGTATCACTTCCTCATTGGTGAGATTACAAGGTTAGAATTTCTAATCAGACGTCTTCGCGCACTCACAAAAACTACCAAGAGGTTCCACGATCACGACCATTTTCATGTTCATATCGTAGCACCATACACCGGTTTTTACTTCTTCTAATCATCTTCCTTGTATGTATGCATACACATAGAGAAACACGACGCAAAAAATCGGCAAAATCGTCATTTGAGTCGATATAATTAACTGGGTAGTCGTTCCTCATAAAATATTTCCGACTACAGATCATAAGTCTTGAATTCAGCGAGCTTGCCGAGCTCTTCCACCTCCTTCGTCAGCCCCTCCAGCTTCTCCACCATCTCTGTGAGTAAAAACACGAAGGTCGAGACGGCGAGATCCTCGCCTGAGTTGCACGCATGCTCGAGCTTGGAGGGAGACATGAAGTGCCTCAGTTCAAGCCTTGTTGACTTGAGCTTTGGCAAGAGCAGTGCTTGGGATTGGCATCTTCTCATCTTCATGACGCTCTCTCCAAGCTCCCGGAGAGTCCACGTTATGGATGACGCGACCGATTCACAGGGTTCCTTGATTGACTGTCTTAGATCGGCGGTCGGCTGATAACATGAATAATTGGTTCAGTAAGACAAGAAACTTTCGAAATCGAAGGAAGGACTTCTGTGTATTGGAATTTGAAACCGAATGACAATGAGTCCACTTTGCGCGTCTCAATGTCAGCAGATGATGAAATTGACTCCCCGCCATATTTATAGCATTGAGAAATATGGATCACTGCATTTTCAGTTAAATTACTGCAAGTTTATATACCATGTTTTAAATTGCTTTCTAATGGAAAAATCTTAGTGTGTGTGTGTGTGTGTGTGTGTGTGTGTGTGTGTGTATTCTGACAGTTTAAACTTTTTGAAAAAACTGATAGTCGACAAAAATGGTATTAGAGCCACGTGATGAATTCAAATCTTGACGCTCCTCATCTTTCTCTTCCTTTTTTCCGGTTGAAATTAGGGGGAGAAAAACAGTTGTGGGAAGAAGAAGAAGAAGAAGATAGTTGAGGGTCAGGTGAGGTACCTGTCTAGAAGACTGAATACAAACTTCAAGTGAAACAATGGTGGCTGCTAATTCCCTAAGAAGCTCTCCAATCTGTAGATACTTGTCCCATGGATAAGATAGCCCAAACTTCCCATGCCACGGTTCCCATTTCGCAAAATTCGCCTGCAATAGCATCACCAATTCGGTAAATCCTCGAGTTCGAAAGAGCATGCTAGAGTAAGCTTGAAATGAATTGACCCAGCCACAGCAGATACGGAAATTAAAGAGGGGAAAGAATACTTACCAGGGACTCATCCTTTGCTTTCGAATGCAGAACCGATTTGCAGACTTTGAAGCTTCCGTCGGCCTTGCTTTCCTTATCGGCCACCACCTCAAAGTACTTATCCAGTAGTCCTGCCATTAAAGTCGACAGATAAAAGTCAATCATATGTGACATTACAAGCCTCATGTCATGAGATATTTTAAACTCGTATTGCTAATGGAGTCACGATTTGATTACCTTCAATCGAAAAAGCAAGGTGCTCAAATTTGGAGGCAATAGATATGTGAAGTTCGTCGCTAGCCCAATTAGGGAGGACGAGCAAGCTGCGAAAATGCAGATCGAGAACCCCATCACGATCGTTGAGAGGCGTTGGCGGGCGATACTCATGACCTCTCCAGCTCGTAAGCCGGACACAACCACCAGATTGAAGGTGAGGATGAAGATCATGGCACCGTAGTCGTACTTCTTCTTTACTCTAGGAACCGACCGAGCATATGTAGCCGCAGAACCTGAGATTAGCATTTTATTGAACCATGATCAGAATGCATAGTCGCGTTTATTTCAGTATTCTGGATGTCTTTACCAAAGATGACTTACCAAAGATGAATACCGCCGTGCCAATGACAATGGGATTCCCGACCCCGCCAATCTCTTGAGCCAACACCGCCGCTATGCACCCCAACCCGCCACCCAATATAGTCCCCATCCCGCGATTCAATCCTTTGCTCAATGTCGCCCCTGATATATTGTACAATCAATCTCATTAGAGCTTGCATCAAACAACATCATGAGCACAGGAGTTCATTAATTTATAGCAAACTAATTGGTACCGAACCTGCATAGAACTCGAAGATGACGACGACGGTCATGATAGCCCACATGGCATTTTCCCCGACTTGATTGTAGAGGGGATCGAGGAGGTAGAGAAGTGAGACCAAAACAAGCGCGACCCCGACCTTGATACTATGTACCACTCTTCTCACGTCATGCTCGCCCTTCAATCCTCTCAGTAAACACGCGACGGCCGAGAGATTTTTCCCAAGGCTCTCCTTTTCCACCGTCTTCGGAGCAGCCCCTTCTCCTCCATCTTGAATCGGGATCACCACGGAAGAGCTCATCGTGCAGCACAACCCTCTCCTAACTTTCTTTACTCTTGTCCTCTGATGCTCACTTGGTTGATGGTGATGAGAATCTGAGTTGGTGATCGTCCATTTATAGATGCACAAAGCTGGAGCTCCCACGGATAAATTAAAAGTAAAAAATCAAGACAGATAAAAATATAACTTTATATCTCGAAACTCCGTAGTGGACGCAGCCCTATATTGCACTTCTCTCCACAAGGAAATAGCCCAATAACGTGAAACATGGGAGAAAATTTTCGTGCCACATATATTCATCTGATTATTCGCGAAAGCGTTTAGTGACAGAAACGTAGTGGAACACGATTGCGTGGACGATGGTCTTGTCACAGCACTCGCATCTAGCGCTCGCCCGCGCACAAAATGTGTCAATTGCTCGAATGGCGTCGAATCACAATCGAGCTTTTGGTTCGAGAGTTGGATTTCACATTTGCCGAACTTCTGCAAGTAGGGTTTTCAAGATAGACCCCGCACGCATTTCGGTCCATTGAGCTATGATTTTGGTCTCACAAGAAGGGACCATTACCCGACTGACGCAACCACACTAGGGTGTTCTGCAAAATGAGCCAAGTCTAAGTTGTAATTGACTTGTGTGTGCTAAGGGTTGCATGAGTGGTACACGATGTCGCATCATGTGGGACGTCTCAGTATGCGCGTGATTATGTGGCTTGGCGCTAGTATAGAGGATTGAGGAGGAGAGAGCAACATCGGAGAGTACGTCTGTGCACCGATTTTTTGTGATACTCGATATCGAAATGTGGAATCATGAGTCCACTAGATTTGTCCATCGCTTCTTTTTCTTTGAGGTTCTTGTATCATCTTCATTGCATAAATCCTTGAGGTTATATAGCGAAAGGTATAGCAATATGAATTGCACCCTTACCAAATTATACCTCCTTCCTGTAAGAATCTACCATATTAAATGAATTTTACACTTGTGGTTTTGTTATCGATAATGTGAAATATGCCTCAATGATCTCATTAGTTATTTTCCAACCTAGTCCATTGCAATGTAAATCATTAGATACTGTTAATAATAAAACTAGCTTAAATTGGGAACTAGCTTTGAACCGGTTTTTAGCAACCATTTTTTTATTACTTTTTTAAGAAAAGTATAAATATGATGGAGTGGGTTTTGTACACGGGAAGCCTAAACTTCATCAATGCCTTAACCATTATGCCTTGTTCACGTAGTCAATATTCCTAAACCAATAGTTATATTATTTAAAGTGGTCTTCCGAAAATGTAGGTCTAGTTCAAAAGGTCAACCTTGGAACTGGCAAGCCAGGTTTGAAAGGGCCAACCTTGACAGATCGGAATCCATCAATCCTAGAACCAATTGCGTGGTAACTTATTACTTGCTATGCATATTAGTTGAAGGTTTATTCTTTTTAGTTTCTTCTCCTTGTGCTTTCTTTGGGCTGGGATTTACTATACCTTTAACTTTTGTCCTCTTCCACTTGTCTTGACCACTAAAGGCTCTGATCTTGCCCTTCTATTTTCATGATGACCACAAGAAAATGCAAAACTTGATATTATCCATTTCACAAAAGATAAAAGTAGATAGGCATTAGAGTCGCCGATTTGACTGGACTAGAAAACCTATATGATCAAGTGTCCAATGTGGCGCCTAGCTTACCAAGTTCACCCATGTCCACCATACTTTTGTAATTACAAAAGAATGCCCAGAATGCTTCTAGGGTGATGCTCCCTTGCCACGAACAATTCGGAAAATTGAGTCGTTCTAATATGAAGAAATGGGATCGGTCTAGAATTTTTCCCCAGTAATAAAAAATTAATAGTTAATTATAAGAAAAGGAAATGCACCTTGTGAAGCAGACATAATTACACTATTTATCTAAATATCCAAAACTTTTAATAGTGTTTAAATTATCTAAGTGATGAGGCATCATCTCGTTAGTAGGTTAAACAGCGAACTCATGCAATGAATCTTTGTTTCTAAATTTTAATGAGTAGCTGCATCTTAGTGAACCAATTGAACCAACGAATTATCTCAAATATCACTAGCATCCCTTATCAATCTAGGTTTTCTAACTCTTCTGGCAGATCTAAATTAATTCATCTTCTGGCGAAAGTGAGTTGACTATTGACCTCTGTCGATCCACATAGGAAAGAAAGATTACACCTTAATTTATCTCATTACAATCATGCTATATCAAAAAAGAAATTTCATGAGTCAAAAGGTAAAGATTATGTTCCTTATGCTTTAATCATTTATGATATTTAACCTGGAAAGTGCCTGGAAGCAAGTGAAGGGACAGAAGTCACCAATTTGCTGAACCATCATCTTTAAGATGAAGAATACTGACGAATTATAATCATTAATTAGTGAAGTTAAAATATGAGGCCGATAACGAGTCAGTGACAGCACTTGCAAATCTTTAGTGGGCTAACGCTATCTCCAGATGGGCCACTCGCTATTGTTCTTACGTGATCATGTCTGCTGCTCCTTTGTTGCGC
This sequence comes from Eucalyptus victrix, assembly GCA_016097545.1. Classification (NCBI taxonomy): domain Eukaryota; kingdom Viridiplantae; phylum Streptophyta; class Magnoliopsida; order Myrtales; family Myrtaceae; genus Eucalyptus; species Eucalyptus victrix. The sequence continues at coordinate 14,983,263 of CM027842.1, forward strand.
ATGGAACGTCTTTAGTGGTGTGCTCTCTTTGCATAAACACAATGGTAAATATCATCTATCCAATTATTATTGGCAGACAAATTGCCCGCTAAAATATCATTTCATTTCTAGAGAAATCCGATTGCTTCTGTAAATAGACTAATGCTGAGATGCATGTGTGAATTGTGTAAAAAAGAAAGTCCTACATAAGACCATCTGAAAAAGATGCCTAAGCAATGAGATATTCTCTCCCGAAAACGTTTCTCTCTTAAACTTCTTGCAATAGGACAAGTACTAAGCGACATGTTCTAGGCAAATCTAATTTCAAAATGGAGATAAATATTTTTATTATTATATTTTTTCTTTTTCCTCTCCTTTTTCTTCCTCTAGACCACCATGCTGTCGCCGCTTCCGTTAGCCTATTACCACTTCCATACTTCTCCTTCACCAACCCTCCGCCACAACTAAGATCATCACCACATTCTCTCTCTCTCTCTCTCTCTCTCTCTCTCTCTCTCTCTCTCTCTCTCTCTCTCTCTCTTGACTTACTACGCGCCCCTGTGCACATATACAATCCTCAAGTGACCTTCTTTTTCTCCCATAACTATATGCCCTTGATGGACAGCAGATTGGGTCGATTCAATTAATTCAGTTTGAAGCAATCCCAAAATGTGAGTCAATTAAGCTCGATCTGGACATTGATTTCCTTCTTACTCAAATTAAGATTTAAATGCACTTTTAACGCTCATTTTGAACTTATCTAGTCATGTTGGTCCACCAAGATTAGTAGTTTGCAAGTTCCTTACCGGCTTCCAACTAAGCACTGTTAATCTATGAAAATGATACGCAACCCACGGGAGTTCCTCCTAGATTATTGCAAAAGCTTCTTGCAGTGAATCTGATACAATCATAAAAGAAGAGAAAACCCCCTTTTTCATCGAAGTGTACTCTCCACTTCGCACCATCTTCGAAACTTCATCTCATTGAAAATTTGAGGTTTATTCCGGCCACCAAGTGTAAACGGGGCAAGTGGAATGCAAATTCTCCACATTGTTCCATATTTTATTCAAACATTATTCATCATGATTAATTTTGTTGTGTACGAAAAAGGTACGAACTGATGGGGTGCTCAAACCACCCACTTCGACGGAGGAGATTGGAGAATAGTCAAATTAATTAGGTAAAGCATTCAAATCTTTATTTCACGATCAAATCAGCCAGTCAATACGTCCTAATCTGGCGAGTGACCATGTGTGAATGGCTCTAAAGTGCTTGGCCTATTCGAACGTGAGACTTTGGGAGAACTTATCGTTTTGATATTGACAGAAACCGGTTTTTTGAAAAGTATAATGATATTTCTTTTGGGAAATAGACAAAAGATCAGGCACTTTTCTTTTAGGGAAAAATTTTCAAGAACCGTCGTTGATTTTACTTTCCCCATCTATTTACATTATCAATTTTAAAACTCTTCGATTTGCATGTGAAGACAAAATCCACAACCTAAAAAGACCAAACTTCCCCTCAAATACATCTTCCACATCTATTTACATTCTCAACTTTAAAACTCTTCGATTTGCATGTGAAGACAAAATCCACAACCTAAAAAGACCAAACTGCCCTTCAAAAAATCCAAACTTTCTCTCTCTCTCTCTCTCTCTCTCTCTCTCTCAAACTTTTTTGACAAATTTTGGAGAATCTCTCTCTACGTCAAACTTTTTTGGCAAATTTTGGAGAAAATTAAAATAAGATCAATTCTCTTAAAGCGTGCAAGAATTATCCTTAAGGATAATTTCACCCCTTAAAATATGAAATTTGATGCAGTAGGCTCTATCGACTATCTCTTAGGATATAATAGACCTTCCACACTATTCAGTACAGAATAATAAATAAAATAAAATTATATGTAAACCCAGCAAAGAAAGAAGGAAAAGAAATGATAAGAGAGAACTTTCTTTTTGACGTGTGTTTTATTTGGATTGTGGTTTGTAGATTTTATTTATACGCAAATAAGAGAGGGTTTTTAAGAAACAAATTAAATCCTACCAAATGTAATATTTAAAAATCAAGCCATTTATCCTTTACCAATTCTCGCGACATCCATTATTAACTAAGTTCAAAAATCAGCCATTTTTCATCAAATTGATGGCTATCAAATTGTTACAAAAAAAAAAAATTATAGTTATCAAACTAAAGGGGAGAAAATTCCAAATAATAACCTAAAGTACCCTCATTTTCTCAAATAAAAGCCCAAATTGAATTTTGTTTCAAATAAGAGCCTGAAGTAGCCAAATCATCTCAAATAAAAACCTTTGGTTGGCCGGTGACCATTCGGTTATCGAAGAAATGGTATTTTGGTAAAAATAATTGTAACCATATTTTTTATAAAAAAAAAAAGCTTTTTCCTTTTTTTTCTTTTCCTTTTTTTTTTATTTTTTCCTCTTCCCTCCCCTAGCCATCACCATTAATGGCCAACGAAGGTCACTCACCTCAAGCAAGGGTCGCCAAATCTGGCAAGGGCCGCCCTAGCCAGTGTTTGGCAAGGGTTGCCTCAGCTGTTCTGGGTGGGGCGAGGGTCACCCAAGCCAGTTCTAGTGAGGGCAACCCTCGCCCTCTCCTTTGATGTTGAGTGAGGTTGACCTCACCTATGGCCCTCGCACAACATCGGTGAGGGCAAGCCTTGCCCGATGCCAATGAGGGTGGCCCTCACCTGAGTCCAACAACCTTTATCATGGCTGGCGGAGGGAAGGGGGAAAAAGAAGAATGAAAGAAAAAGAAAAAGGAAAAAAAAAAATAAATAAATAGAAAAATAAATTAAGAGACGAAAATGCCCTTTGGTCCAAGAGAGATTAGGTCTTTTTTTGAAATTGATATAGCCACTTCAAGCCCTCAATTGAAATAAGTTCCACTCAAGGCTCTTATTTGAGATGATTTTCCACTTCAAATCCTTATTTGAAACAAAATTCATTTGAGCCCTCATTTGAGAAAATGAGAGTACTTTAAGCCATTATTTGGAATTTTCCCAATTAAAGGGTGTCAAAACAATGGATTTCAAATTTTCATGATTGTTGAAATATTTAATAATCCCCCACATATTTGAAAGAGAAGAAAATAATTGGTTTTCATGAATGTAATGCATCAAAACTAATGTCTTTCCATGAACCGGATCTAGAAAGAATGAAATATAATTCACGGAATTATTGGTGAAGTTTGACACCTTTATGAATTAAGAATTTTTTAGTGAATTATAATTTTCACCAATCTCATTACACCCCCACAATTTTTTGTCATTCAATGCAGTTTGGCACTAATAAGCCATGCACATGCCTAGTTTAATCATATGTGCTTTGGGGATTTTGCCAAAATTCTCATGGGAGTGGTCTTACTCCACACTTATATAGTGATTCCATCAAGTTCATATTGTCACAACCTTCCTTGAGGTAAACTAGGCGTTGTTCGTGCGTTTTAATCAAAAATCCAAGGGAAAGCGTATAATGGATTAGTAGGGCATACTTCTAACAATCTCCCACTTGACAAACACAATGGTTCTTCACTAAAGAGATGGTCGAGACATTCTCGCACTTCTCCTAAGAGGTTGTGTATCAGAAGCTCCCACTGAATCAGAGATTGGTATCTGAACTCGGTTGTTTGATACTTCATTATTTTCTTCTTATAAGACTATTTTCCATGGCACCACTTTCTTGGATGAACCGATTCTCCAAGAAAGAAGCATGCTTGCATACCAAAATTCTTTGGTCTCGAATGAAAATAGAAATAATATCCAAGAGTTTCCTTTGGATATCCAATGAAGCGACCTTGTTCAGATCTTGCCTCCAATTTTTCCATTTTCAGCTTTTTCACGAAAAGTTGGACAACCCCAAATCTTAATATGATTAAGACTAGGTTTCCTACTATGCCATATCTCATAGGGCGTAGTTGGAACAGATTTGGACGGCACTCTATTCAGTATATACAGTGAGTCTCAAGGGCATATCCCCAAAGAGATATTGGCAAATCGGTGTAACTCATCATAGATCGTACCATATCTAATAAAGTACGATTTCTTCGTTCGATACACCATTATGTTCTGGAGTTCCAGGAGGTGTCCATTGTGATAAAATGTCATTCTCTTTAAGAAAGTCCAGGAATTCGGTACTAAGGTATTCACCTCCTCGATCCGATCGAAGAGCCTTAATACATTTTCTTGTTTGTTTCTCAACTTGACCTTGAATTCCTTGAACTTTTCAAAGGATTCAGATTTATACTTCATGAGGTATAAATAACCATAATGATCATCGGTGAAGGTAATGAAGTAATTATAACCACCTCTAGCAGATTCATTAATTGGTCCACATACATGTATGTATTAATCCTAATAATCGCTCGCGCACTTTGTCCTACAAAGGCGCTTTGGTCATTTTTCCTAGAAGACATGCCTCACAAGTTGAGTATGACTCAAAATTTGAAGGATCAATGTATCCATCATTACTCAGATCGTGTGATATCTTTCATAGTAATACTTACAGCATGCGATATCGTGTCTAGTACATTGCATAGCATACATTATGCTTCAATAGCTGATGCATATGGTATCTTTGCCATCCCGCTCTCTTTCTTGAGGAGTGTTGGGACACATCTCCTTAGAATTTGATCCCTTGCCTAAAAGGTGTTGTCGCCTAAAATTGTTCACCTCCTAAATCCGATCGAAGAGCCTTAATACATTTTTCGTTTGTTTCTCAACTTCCATAACTTTGAATTCCTTGAACTTTTCAAAGGATTCAGATTTATACTTCATGAGGTATAAATAACCATACCGTGATCGATCATGAAGGTAATGAAGTAATTATAACCACTCTAAGCGATTCTATTAATTGGTCCACATACATCTCGTATGTATTAATCCTAATATGTCACATTCGCTTTGTCCTAAAAGGCGCTTTGGTCATTTTTCTAGAAGACATGCCTCACGATTGAGTATGACTCAAAATTTGAAGGATCAATGTATCCATCATTATCAACTTGTTAATTCTGCTTCTTCAATATGACCTAATCGGAGATGTAAACATACTTTTTATTTGGACCGTCTCTAGGGCGTTTATTAGTTATGGCATTTATATCAATTCTATTCTGCTTATTGACATTGGTAATCGCAACCGAGCATTGTAATGGTATAAAGATTGTTGGTTAATAACCAGAACCAACGCATATTCTATGATAAATAGAACATACATCATCAGCAAAAGAAAAATTCATAATTCTCTTTACCTAGGCGACGGTATAGAGATGATGTTCCTAACAGCATTCTTATAATGCAAACAGTTCTTTAAAACCAATACATGTCCAGGAAGGCAAACATAAACGAAAAGTCCCTATAGCTAATGCAGCAACTCTTTGGCTCCATTGGCAAACGCCAGGACAATCTCATTTCGCCTAGCATCCTCTTATTTCGATTCTGCAAAGACATACAAATATGTGAAGTTGCGAAGCAGAATCTAGAACCCATGAGCTGGATTCAGCACTAACCATAAGATTAGTTTCAATAAGCATAGACACCATACATTCATAAGGTTGGTCCTTGGGCTTGACCTTCAAGCTTGCGAGGTACTTCCCTACGCTTCCTCCTCAAGTGCCTTGACACCACGGTAGAATGACATTTCCCTTTATCAATCATGGGCTTTGGTTGCACCACACAGTTTGTGGGCCTCTTCCATTTTATTCTTTTTCTTCAAAACGGTCTTACCCTTTGAAGAAGAAGCCTTAGCCATAGCCACTACATTTGGCCTCGTGTTATGCATTTCCTTCTCATAAACTACCAACATACTATGTAACTCAAAGAAGAGTTTTCTCCATCTTATGCATGTGGAAGTTTTGGACAAAACCGCAGAAGGAATCGGGTAAAGATTGAGGATCGATCGGCTAACTCATTATCCATAACGAGATTCAGCCTAGCCAATTCTTCAATGTGCCGATGTTTTCAAAGCATGATCCATTACCGGATGATCCTTCAGCCATCCTCATACGGTACAATGCCTTAGATATCTCATATCTAGAGGTTCCAGCCATTCTCATCAAAGTATTCCTTTAAAATGCAAAATGATCACCTAGCATCTTCCATAGATTCATACTTCTTTTGTAATTCATTGTTCATCGAAGCAAGCATATATGACCTAACTTTTGCCCAAGTCACATCATCACGCCACTTATCATAAGTGACACGCTCCTCTTGGGTCCCACCCTCAGGAAAGGATTGGCATCTTTTCATCAAGCACATACCCAATTTTCTCCGAATTGAGAACAATTCTCAAATTCCTCACCCAAGTAAGGAAATTGTCCAAATTAGGTCAAACAATTCTTGTCAAGTATAGAAGCAGTGGGTTTGTGGTCACCATTTTCAGAGTAATAATATATACTCCCCATTGCAGAAAATAAATTGTTAGCCGTTGTATCTTTCAAAGTAACTATTTCATTTTTGGCCTTTAAATGAAATAGATCCTCCCACTAAATTTATATTCTAATCCCATACTCCTTAAGATGGGAAGCGGTAATCTCTGTTGGGTAAAGATTACTAGTGGGGATTGGAGTCACCGATCCAAAGTCCACCTCACCCACGATTATTGGTGTCCTATGAACTTAGTGAGTGAACCAGCTTGTTCGAACGCATCATATGCGAGTCCCAATCATAACTTCGCCCTCTAGACCATGAAAGCCTCACCTAACGAGCTTATTGGCATCATGATCATAGTTAAGTCTAGCCCATCGTCTCATGCAAGTAAGAAAACACAAATGATTCCCTCACCGACACGATTATTAGAAATCATTTGGCTTCAACCTGACAAGATCATATGCATAATGGAGTGGTCCAATATTATAAATGGTAATTAACCCCTATGTATCCATAACCGGTTAGTTAACCACTATAATATTGAATCAAACCACGACGATGGAAGGCCACGAGTCCGAACCGTTTCGACTTAATATTCTTTGTAAGGAGATTTGGGTCATTATTAATGGTCTCACTTTGCACATTAACCGGTTTAACATGCACGATATCAAAAACATAATAAATAAATAGATATCACATAACATCTATCCTATGTGGTGATCATGGAATTATGGTTCAATGGGTCTCGAGCCAAAGAGACCCATTTAGCCATTTTAATGTTTTAATTATATGGACCTGCTCTTCACTTTTTCTTCAATCTTTGAACTCTTCAAAGACCGGGCCCAAAGAGCTCACGGTTTAATGGCTCCTCCAATGGCTCCTCCTCTCTTGTAGTATTTACATCAACAATTGAAATACTAACCTATACTAAAATTACATATCAAGAAAAATTAAAGTAAAATATAAGGAAGGACTTAACCTCCATTTAATAATTACATCCCCAAAAAGAATACCGTAATCATCATACATTCATCCATACAACAATCACAACAATTAGGGATTTTCCATGATCACCACCTTCCTTACGAGCCATAAATTCAAAATTTAAAGAGAATGGGCAATCCCAAATCCATAGCAATCATAACTTGGGATCTCTATTCAATCTCATAATTAAAGTTACATTTTGAAGTAACCACTAATCAATTATGGGTCGATTAGACACCCAAATAAAGCACCAAATTCTATCTTCTACGAATCAGGGATACTAAACACGAAAATTGGTTATGTTGGATTAATATAACGCTTAAATACCTCTCTTTGTATTTTGAGAATGTTTTTCTATGCAATCCTTGTCGGTTTTGTCTTCTACCACTAATATATAAAGGTTGATCATGCGGGTGTCAACATATACTGCAATTTAATACACTACCAATAGTGGATATGAAATTCATTAAGATATTAAGTCAACATCTCTTTCATTGCAATTTTGCACTATCATACCTTAAGAGAGATAATATTTTTTAATAGCGCATCACTAAATCAACAAGTGATTTGTTATTACCATACAAAACTCATTCATGGGATCATTAATCACATAAGTATTCAATTTAGTTAATTTAATCAACTTTGTCCAAAAATTGCTAATATAGATGCCAGTCAGCCTATATGACACGGCCGACACTCACATAGATAATTTTTAATAATTTTTTTAAATATATTTATTTATTTTATTTTTTCTTTTCTTTCTATTTCTTTTTTCCCCTTCTTCCTTTAGTTGGTTGTCGAGCTCGACGACCAACCAGAGGCAAGGGCAAGCGATGGTGAAGCTCACTAATGGCTGACGAGTAGGCCTTTCCTAGCCATGGTGAGGCCGATCTCGCCAGGGGTAAGCGAGCATTGTCGAAGGCTAGCGAGGTCGACCTAGCTGACCCTCACCTCGGCTGGTCATCGAGGTCTTGCGACCAGCTAAAGAAAGAAGGAAAGATAACAAAAAGAGAAAAAAAATATAAAAATATAAAAATTTGAAAAAATATTGAAATATTATTAAAAACTATCAACATCAGTGCCTACTACATTACGTAAAATGGTCGGCATACATGTTAGCGATTTTCAACTAAAATTGGTCGAATGTACTGAATTGGGATAAATGTAAAAGTTTTAACACTCAATCAGTAAAAAGGAACAAAAATTGGGGATTGAATTGACAAAATTACAATAAGTTTAAAACTTTGATGGTTTTCTCTTCTTTTTTCAACCATGCATGCTTCCCATTGATTCTCTATGTAGCTAAAATGTACTAGATTGTTTTCTTTTTAGAGGCCCCAAAGAAAAAAATGCCCTCATCAACCATGTCTCGGGTGTCTAGAGGTTTCGTTCATCCATAGTGTTGACAAATCTCCTCTCTATGTTGAGAATTTTTCCTTCTAAATCCTAGTCAATAGAAAATATTTTCACTATCAACAACATTTTATTTTTAAACTTTTTCTTAGATGATAAAAGTATTATTCGCTCGCTCATTTTTATTAGAAATAATTTTTAGAAAAATATTTTTCAACTCATTTATTTTTCATGAAACAAATGGAGACTTAATATAAGAAAATAGTTCGTGGTGTTTGATGTTATTATTTTAGGCTAAGTTTGGTCATCTAGAATTCTAATCCGATTGGAATTAGATATGATATAATAGAAATCCATGAATTTTTCTTTATGTTATCTATTGTTTGGTGAATTGTAATAATAAATTTGAATATATTTACATTATATCATGTATAGAATTTGGTATAAACGGCATATCCCTGAAATGAACCTAAAAGTTGTGCAAATAAAGATGGTAAAAATCTTTCGTGACAATCTTGCCTACTTCATCTTTATTTTTTTTTTTTCCTCTCTTTTTTTAATTATTTGTTAATTTCTTTTTCCCCTTCCATCATTTTCTAATAAAATTATATCAAATAATAACCCGTAATAGTATACCTAACATACTAAAATACCTCAAATATGCAATAGACATAAGATAAATCTGTATTTATATATTAATTTATATTATAATATAAAATTAAATTCGAATATATAAATAAAAAATAATATTAAATTTTAAAATCATTTTTTTGTTATTTTGAATTTTTATTAGAATTCAAATATTATTTATATTGAAATATATTTTTAATTTTATTAATCTATGGAGTTTGTTATTTGAGAAAAATAACTTTTCATTATGGATATTAGAAGTCCTATCTATTTTTATCCTACGTTTCTCATAGGATAATTTTTTCCAGGGTTATATCCTTCTTGTATCCGACTTTATTCTAACTTAAGTAAGACCTAAACACTGGATAGCGAAAATTGCCAAAAAAATCTTAAATTTATTGTACTTTTGTCAATTCAGTTATAAACTTTTCAATTTTATCAATTGAGTTATAAACATTTTCACTTCTTACTAATTGAGTCAATCCAACCAATTTTAACCAAAATTCACTGATGTGGAACTACCCCACATGGCATGGTCAATTTTGATGTGGATTTTTTAAAATAATTTTTAATTTTTTTATGAATTTTTTTTTTTTTCCTTTTCTTTGCATTTTTTGTTGGGGGAGGGGGTTGGAGAAGGTTGACAAGGGTGGCTAGCAAACCCTCACTAGCCATAGGAGAGGGCCGGTACCCTTGCCAACTTTAAGCGAGGACATTGAGCCACTTGCTTGCTATGAATGAGGGTCATGACACCATCGCTGGCTAAAGCGAGGGCACACGAGCCTTCGCGTGACACCCTTGCCAAATTGACCTAGCGAGGGCTTGGTGTCCCTTACCGATCCTAAGCAAGGTCACGGCCATGGCTTAGGGCAAGCGAGTGATGCCAAGCCCTCACTAAGCCAAGGCAAGGGCACGTGAGCCCTCACCCAAAATCGGTGAGGGCCACGACACCCTCGCCCAAAGCTAGCAAGCGTGGCTAGGCCACCTTGCCAACCCTCCAAAACCCAAAATAAATAAATAAATAAATAAAAGGAAAAAATGAAAAAAAAACAAAAAATTTAAAAATATTTATATTAAAAATTATTTAAAAATGTTTATGTTAGCACCGGCCATGCCATGTGATGTAACTACCGTCTACATTAGCAAATTCTGACCAAAATTAATTAGATGAACTCAATTAGCAAGAATTGAAAAGATTTGAGACTCAATTGATAAAATGGAAAAGTTTATAACTAAATTGATAAAAGTATAATAGATTTAAGACTTTTTAGACAATTTCCCCATGTAGGATATGAAAATTTTTATCCTATCTTAAATTTTGTCCTAACTTTTAGATGCAATCTAAGTGTTTCAAAAGCAGGTTATAGCATCATCTTCATTTTAATTCACAGCATCATATGCGCTTGAATTTAATTTCAAGCAAGCACTTTATGGAATGTTTTCACTCCATTGAATTTCTAAGTGGAAAAGAAGATTCGGCAATGGAGAACTTTTCAATTAAGATTTGAATTACAAGACCATTAATCCTAGCGTTGGAAACTTTTCTAACTCGTGATCTACTCAATTCAATATTTTTTATCTCTTGACTGATCATATACTGCAAATTGGCTTACAATAGCATTGATATCTCTAAAATAGCACAGTTGATGCTATATAATGCTAATGCATTGCATTGTTGTTTATTTCAGTCTTGCAATAGTTCTAAAATTTCATTCCATCACATGTCGTGAGATCGATATGTGTGTCAATCCGTTGACAATACAAGTTAGTGTTCTCACACTACCAAGTGTACACATTCACATGATGGGGTCATCTCTACTTAAGCTTCTAAACATGTCTTGCTTAGTTTATAAGGTCCATGGAGTAATGTATATACCAAGGGTAAGCGATTCTAGATTCCATATAGGTTCTATCTAGAATCTAGAATTTACCCGTAAGAACAAGGTTCCTCATTTTTTTGAATCTGAAACCTACCCTTCATATTCTAAAACTTAGAATCTACATTGTCATAGGTTTTATAATTGATTTCAGGGTCTATCCAGGTTCCACATATATTACTAATTGACCGATTCAGTGAATTAAAACCTTTAATGACCACTATTTGTTGTTACAATTCGCTCATCATAAAGACACGCGAAAAACATTACCATTTATAAAGTGAAAGTCTTATCATAAAATGAAAGTTAAGACCAGTGCTTTCAAATTGTATATTCATTATCGAACGGCATAAAATATTGGAAGATTGTGCAAAGATATAAATCAAGAAAAACATCAAAAATTGTTCTGAGTTCTAAGTTATAAGTTACAGATTCCAAATTTCAGATTCCTCCAATTAAAAACCTAGATTCTACCCATCAAAATAGATTTTTTATTTTTTGAAATTTGAAACTTATAGGTTTTCATCGGATCGATTTTCAGGTTCTAAATCCAATCCTGTAACCATATTTACCCCTAGTATGCACCAATTATTTACTACAAAAAAACCAGAGCTTTCTCATACTTAGAACGAGATCAAAATTGTATTTCATCCGGCATTTATCACGATCATTAAGTTTAATTATGCGAATTCATTTGGTCTTATAAAATAATTTTCAGGTGCACTGATTGGGCATCCTATTTTTACGTACCCATGGGTGATACCACTTTTTGGAATCCAACTAATAACCAAAAAGCCAATAAGATAATAATGATTGCCGCATAAAAAAGAAAAGAAAAGAAAGAAATACCCTTCCATTTTAAAAGTCCTATATAATACGAAGAAAAATTCATTTTGCCCTTCCCTTGCTTTTACTGGCGACGTCACGCTGGCGTGAAGGCGCACTCGGATGATTCCGCGTACGAACCATCACGAGACCTGACCAGTTTCTGACTTTTCCAAGTCCGTGGCACGGATTTTCAACGTCCGTACGCATTTTTATTCTGTCTGGCGAAAGCAGCTTTTCTCCTGGCCCCATTCATGTCTGTCCAAATCTGGTTGATTCACAGTCATCAGCCAGATTCCAACAGTAGAGGAACTGTACTCTCTCTCTCTCTCTCTCTCTCTCTCTCTCTCTCTCTGGATTTTTTTCTCATTGAAAGTATGATCGACACGTCTCTTATACGGATAGTACAGGGTGCGAATGCTTCTGGATGCACCACAAGACGTTGAGGAAACATACCTAGAAAAAGACTGATCAGAAGGTGCATTTGCCATGGAGGGGAGGTTCGTGACGATGGAGCGCAACTGACCGGAGAGGCTACAGGATAACCCACGAGTGTCTAGGATCCTCCTTATATCTAGGGTTAATTAACAAACTCTCAAAACTTCTTGAAGATAATTTTAGAACCATTCATACTTGTATTCTAGAGTATTCTTTGATAATTTTGGAATTGTGCATTATCCTAGAGGTCCTCACTATGGGCGATGAGGACGTTACGGTCCTCACCTAGATCCGACAAAGGCATCTAAACCTTCAATTATGGGCGACAACCCACTGGCCATTATTGAGGGCTTGGCAACCTATGAAGGGAAAAATGAAGAAAAAAAAGGAAAAGAAAAAGGAAAGAAAAAAAAAAGAAAAAATTCTAAAAATTTACAAGAATTGCAAATCCATGTTGACACCGTCTATACCACATAGAATGGTTAATGTCCATTTCAATAATTTTTTACTAAAATTTATCAAAATAATTATATCGGAAAATCGTCAAAAAGATTTAGTATTATATTAGTCAAATTGAAAAGTGTAAGATTGAATTTACTATTATATAATAAGTTGAGAATTTTTTCGATAACTATCCTCGAGAAACACAATACTTGTGTATATATTAGATTGTCATCCTACTCGTATGTATCGATATCAACTAATTTCATCTTTCTCGTATAACTTTTTTCTCAACAGACAACGAAATGATATGGGGCTAGGGGAATCTGCTTCTTTTCTAACAAATTTCATACATCCAAACACATGTAACTCCCATCGTTAGCTCGATCCCCTTCATGTCACGAGATGATGCACTCAATTAGGGTTTGAACAAGCGCAGCTACTCTGCTTCTTTTTCTGTTCTTCTTCCTTGTGACAAGCCATGAAAATAGGTGAGAAGTGAGGACAAGTGATAAGTGGCGACACCACTATGCGTTCGTGCACCTTTATCTGCGGGGGAGTTGCTCAGATAAGTTGCTCTAACCACTTTCCCTTATTTACACACGACAACTTGGGTAGTTGCCGCTGGGAAACTTAATGCTTCCAACGTCTTATGATAGCGAAAAAGAAAATCGCCCGCATATTCAAGCCTCCGTCGTGGTCCACTGAGGTAAATTTACATAGTATCTTGTCAAATGTGAAAGGGAGGGAAAGCGTGCATTTTGCTAAATTGATCCGTGCAAGCAATGGTGGGCTCTCCATCGATGATCGTTCCCTGGACGCAAGTGCCCTGCCCTGGACGCGCGAGGAAGCCTCCCATTTTTATTTTTATTTTTTTGCACGTGGGATCCCTCGGATGCGCAAGACTCATGGAGGAAAATATGAGAGGACCAGATATTTAAGAAAACTAGTTTATAGAGACCTAAAGACAAAGGGATTTTGATGCAAACGATCCGTGAATTTTGATATGATATGTAATGTGGTATTTGAACTCCAAATTTGTTCAATATAACTCATGAACTTTAACCCAATGTATAATATCGTCCCCAAACTTTTTAATTTGTTTAATGTGGTCTTTGAAACTGTCGTACATGTTCAATTTAGTCAATGTTCGATACCATCATTTATAAATTCAAATTAAGGGACAATATTAAATATTTTCATATAGTTCATGGACTAAATTGAACTTATACCAAAAGTCCAATGATGACAATGAGCAAATTAAAAATTCAAGGACGATAATGTACATTGAGCTAAAATTCATTGACCATATTGAATAAATTTGAAGTTTATAAGCTAAATCACATATTAAACCAAAGTTCAGCAACTATTCGTGTGACTTATGCAAAAAGGTTGAGAACCCAAAATCCCAGTCCGGGCTGCTCGATCTGAATAGACAGTTTTTGAGCCTCGATAGGCTTGAGCCTGCCTATTGTTTTTTTTTTTTTTTTTTCTTTGGGAACGATCCAAGTCTTTGGGCTTGAGAAATTCAGCCTTGGAAAAGTGAGCAAAATTATTCATTAAAAATAACACACACACACACACACACATACACACACACACACACATATATATATATATATATAAACGATGTGAGGATAGGGGTAAAAGATAAGTTCAATGACAAATTTAAACATTAAATAAGTGAAAATTAACGGGAGTGGTAGGGATGGAAAACGCGTTGGAAAAGTCCAATCTCATTGCCTTCGACAATCTTTCCATGTGGTGGTAATTATGGCCTCACGATTCTTGTCGGATTAAAAAATTGATCCTCGCTAAAGTTGAGGGGAGTGAGATTTTTAAATTAATGCACTGTTGATCATGTTATGATTGGATGCTTGAACTTGAATTATGAATGGTTTGTTTGTTGCAAACTTTTTTGAAAAAAAAGAAATGGTCAAAACATACATTCCAGGCAAAAGTTTATATTACTCAAAATTTTCACAAATTATGAAAAACTATGCTCGAGCACACGGGGATCCTCTAAATTTATGGGGAAATTTTTTCGTGTTAAAATCACCTCCTAAGAGATCGACATAGCAGCACAACCACATTTGCATAGCCACATCAATTCTCCCTAAATTTGATTTTTCTTGTCCTCTTCTTTTCTTTTCTTTTTCTTTTCCCTTTCTCTATTCATCCCGGACTGCCCTCCTCTATTTCTCATGAGCACGACCGGTGTTGCAGGCCGAGCACCAACCAGGGAGCCGCCATTGTCCACCGTCGCTGCCTCGCCATGGCCGCAAAGTTGCCGTTGTCCTCAACCAGCATGAGCCGCTGCAAGTTTGGCCGGCCACGCCAGCTACACCTCCAGACCAGGCCTGGTTTCATGGGCTTATAGTTGGGCTTTGCGAGCGAGTAGCAAGTAATAGTCATCTTGATCACTCTAAAAGGCCCAATTTTGTTCTCGTGCAAAGTCAGCATTTTTTCTTTTCCAGACGAGTAGTTAGCCAAATACGTAGTTTTTTTTTTTTTTTTTTTTTGTTATTAAATAAATAGCGAATTGGTATCCACTCACTTAGAAAATAATTCTGGCCGTCATATTCTTTCATTCTTGACTTTAATTAACCTTGGCTTTTGCATAGTGCCCATCGACGGGACCCCGGCAAAATTTATTTGTGCTTGTATCTACCACCTGCCGCTCCGAAAACTTTAACACCCCTTGTATTTGAGATATATCCATTCATCTGTTTTTCTAATAGCATCGAAACATTAAAAAAAAAAATTATGTAACAATATATTTTCGACTTATGGGTTTGTCTAATAAAACCAGCCTCAATATATTTTAGAGGTGATATTCACATCCAGAAATTTAATCGAACTAAGAAAACCATCAATTTGTGAATCTTATGGATATCTTTCACCATCATTTGAGTCATATGTTTTAATAAGAAAATCGTCCAAAAGTTAAAAATCTATTATACTTTTACCAATTCAATCTTAAAATTTTCAAATTTACCAATTAAGTTTTATTTTAAACTTTTTAATATTTTGTCAATTAAGTTCATCCGACTAATTTTAACTGGAAATCTCTTTTCCTTCCTTTCTGATGTAGACGCAGATGGTTGGTCATCCTAAGTGACATGCCAAAATTGACGTAAACATTTTTTTTTATAATGTTTTAATATTGTTGAATTATTTTGTTATTATTTTCCTTCTTCTTTTTTTCTTTTCTTTTCTTCTCTTTCATTACTTTTTTTTTTTTTTTTTTTTTTTCGCTTTTTCCCTTTTCTTTTCTCTTCTTTCTCCATTTTCCCCTTCACCGGCTACTACAGCGCCTTGTTGATGGCTAGTGCAGGTCACCAGCCTCAAGCGAGGGCCACCCACGCTAGATTGGGCGAGTTGGCAAGGGTTGCCCTCGCTTGCCTTGGCAAGGGTGGCCCACGCTCACCTAAGCAAGGGCGACCCTCACCCCACCTAGTTTGAGGTCGGTGACTTCCGTTGGCCATATCATGTGTGACGGTTTGCATCCACGTTGGTTCATTTTGCAAAATTGGCTAGAGGACAACTCATGAGCAGCATCCTTTCAAAGAAGCGCTCTAAAAAATTATCATCTAACATAACATACCAGATTAAATCAGACCCAAATAAAAACCTGTGCAAGCTCCACAACTCGTCCAGGAAATGTGATGGGACTAGCAATAAAGGAGCTACCCTTATTCCAAGAGAAATCTAAGAGTGAGATTGTATCCGAGCTTGTCCACACATCCGACCATACTTATGTTTATTGAAACTATTAAATCAATAAGTCATAAGACAAGTAGATAAATTAAGCAATCCATTTCCCCTCAATGTGATAAGAGATTTCTTGTGCCACCAACACACTCGCGAACACATGACAACAAGTCCCCTCTCACTTGGTGGACCAGATCTACTAGCCCTACTCCCCTTCAATTCAGATTTTCATCCACGCCAACGTGTCTAACCGAATCTACTCACTTGATTGCATTTAAATCCCGAAGCTCTCTCTACTTCGTCTATCGTTCGATTTGGAATGCCTTTCAAACTCTCGAGAGTCTCTCGAATTTGCCATTAGGGTTGACATCGCGCCGATCGAGTTGGGCTTCCAATGAGGGCTCCTCCTCTCGTTAGTGTAGCTTATGACTCAATGTCGTCTTAGGATTAGTCAACACATCCTTTAGGCGTTTCCGTCCTCAGCCACTGTCAGCAAAGTTATTTTGTTAAAGAAAAACTGGGCTCCCAGTAAAATTCAAGCCTGGCTTTGACCATATCGGACTCGTGTCTCTCTGCACGAATGGCTAGCCCGAACAAAAAGCAAGATATGTCGGCCCGAATTGAATTGGACCGGACCAATTATGGGCCGGATTTCGGGCGAGCCCGAAATTCAATCAAGTCAAAGAGGATTGAGGAGGGATTTGAGAGAATGAAGAAAGTCGAAGAGAGGGGCCATTATCAATTTACTAAATGTATGAAGAGATAAAAAGCTTGGTAGCCCGACCAGATCGATCCCTTGACTACGGTAATGAATATCACATTACATGTTTATTATAAACTGACTGACTATTATTACAATGCTTGCTAGCAGTAATCGTTGCTTCTATGTAATCCATGTTACTGCAAAACCTGCAATAGCTACTATAATTTGGCTCTAACATTTAATCCCGAAAATACCCGGCCCTTTCCTTTTGCGCACCCGACAGATGTTGGATTATACTAACTATAAAGATATATATATATATATATATATATATATATATATATATATATATATATATATGTATGCATGTATGATGATTGTTCATTCATTTATATTAATTGTATAATGATAATGATACTCACAGCAATTATTTCGACATAAACATATATTATGAAATCAATACAATAGCTATATATATATAGTAGTAATAATTAATTTAATAAATTAGGTTATCTTTAAAAAAAAACTCAGTTATGTATTCTCAGAAATATATTTTAAATAGAATAATTAACTTGAGTTGCTCATTAATGAGTATGGTTATCTAAAACTTTCAATTAAATGTAATATTACATAATAAGATGATGATCTCAATTATTAATTATATGTGTGTGATGATGATCTAAAAATTAAAGAAGCATTTGATGTAACGAAGTGTAATATTTTATAATATGTGTGTGTGTGTATAAGGAATTTAACTCACGATTCTGGACACTTGGTCATTCTAAAGCCATGGATTCCTAATACCCCCTTTCATTGCTATGACTTTTCTACATGTGCATTTTGGCTTCAAGTACTCGGCCTACCACTAGAATGGTGCACAAAAGCGATGATCAACAGGGTTGTACAGCATCTTGGCCGGGTTTTGGAAGTCCGAGTGGAAACAAAGGAAGGAACATCAGCTAGACCGGGACGTGCTAGGGTGGAACTGCCCTTACATGAACCACTTAAGACGGGCAAGCTTATCCGACTAGAGGGAAAACTTCTTTGGCTAGACTTCCGATATGAGAAACTCTCACATTTCTGCTATTCATGTGGGCGGTTGGGTCATTATGCGTCTTACTGTAAGGAAATACCTTTTGAAGAAGCAAAGGTGGATGTTCAAGGGAAAATGGCCTATGGGCAGTGGCTACGGGCAGAGGTAAGAGAGAATAGTCCGTATTGGAATGCTTCTTACCACCCACAAGATGTTGTAGCTACCTCAGAAGAAACTATACCTGAAACGCCACCAACTCAACTTCAGGCCCGGCAGGCATCTGTACCACTTCAGCTGGCCCCTGCTGTGGAAGATCCTATGTCCGTTTTAGCAACTCTCAATCAGCTACCTAGAACCTTTATTCATCCAGCTCTACTACCTACAATAGAGAAGTTAAAAGACATTCAAACTCCACCGATAGAAACCTTAAAGCCAGAGAAAAACAAGAATATCAGATTGACTTCAAAGCAAGGGAAGGCCAAGAAAATAAAGAGATATACTCCCTATGAGCCTAAGCACTTGCTGCTCTATGATGCGGATGATAGTAATCTTATGGATACCCCGGTATATGTGGTTGAGGAAGCTGAAGCAAGGGCCTTGGTGGCTGGCCCTCAACAGCCACCACCCGACAAATGAAGCTTATAAGCTCGAACTGTCAGGGTTTGGGCAATTCCCTGACAGTCCAGCTCCTAAAGGCCTTGATGGCCAAAGAAAAGCCCGATGTCGCCTTTTTAATGGAGACAAAGAACCCAGAATCAACGCTTTTAAGGATTAAAAGTCAGACAAAGATTTCAGAATCAAAGCTTTTAAGGATTAAAAGTACCTGAATGGAGAGCCACTTCCCTACTTTTCTCCATCACGAGGTCTAAAACAAGGTGACCCCTTATCTCCATATTTGTTTATTCTTGTAGCAAATGTGTTATCAACCTTAATCAATGAAGCTGTCAAGATGGGACACATTAAAGGTATCCGTTTCAACCAATGGTGTCCAACCCTATCCCATCTCTTTTTCGCCGATGATGCTATCTTCTTTCTAGATGGGACTATTCGGGAAAGTCGGAACGCAGCTAGTATTCTGAACCAATATTGTATGGCTACGAGTCAGGTTGTGAATCACAATAAGTCCGGCATTATTTTTAGTCATTACTGTCCACCTAATTTGCAAGACAATATGTCGGGTGAGCTACGAGTACCAATCTTGACTAGGTGTGGAAAATACCTGGGATTACCATCTGACTGGGGTCAATCTAAGAGGGAAATGTTCTCTTGGATACTAGCGCGTGTTCATGCCAAGTTGGAGAGCTGGAAGGGACAGTTACTCTCTAAAGGTGGCAAGGAAGTACTTCTAAAATCTGTTGTGCAAGCTCTACCACATTATGCCATGTCTATTTTTAAAATCCCTTTGTCGATATGCAAATCTATAAAGCACAGCATTGCCAGATTCTGGTGGCAGAATGATCAAAATAGAAAGGGTATCCACTGGCGAAACTGGGATCTGCTGAAAAGGAGTAAAGATGACGGCGACTTAGGCTTTCAGGATTTAATAGCATTTAATGAAGCTATGCTCGGGAAGCAGGCTTGGCGATTACTGCAACAGCCCTTGGCGTTATGGAGTCAACTCTTCAAAGGTTTGTACTTTCCTACGCAACCTTTTCTATCTATTAGCCTAGTAGCTCGGGCTTCATGGGGATGGAAGAGTATCTTATTAGGGAGGAATGCTATTGCTCCATATCTATGCTGGTCAGTAGGCGATGGCCGTGATATACAGATAAGGGTCGACCGTTGGTTACCTTGTGGAACTCTATATGGACCGAACAACAAAGATGATCCACTGTTGGTGGCGGATCTTATTGATCCGACACACCAAACCTGGAATCAACCTAAACTCCTCTCACTATTAGGAGAAGACATCACAGCACAGGTATTGAATCTACCACTTAGACATATTCCTATTGAAGATCACATCATTTGGACAGCACAAAAGATGGCGAATTTTCGTTAAGAGCCGCTACCATAAGCTACGTCGCAAGAAACAACTACGAGATAGTTACACAAAGATCAACATCATATCAGAATCATAAAAGCTTATGGCGTCGCATTTGGTCGATGAAGACGGCATCGAAGATCAGAGTTTTTACTTGGGCCCTTTGTCAGAATGCCATAGCGACAAAAGCTAACTTGTTTTGCCGACATATAATCACAGATCCCTAGTGCCCTCTCTGTCGACAACAGTATCCGGAAACCATCGAGCACCTTTTCCTTCATTGCCCCTGGACTAGCACTGTATGGGAAAATCAGAAACTTAATATCCCCATATCCCCTATGCAAATTTAGAGGATTGATCAATGGCTCAGTGCAAGAGCGGCTACTCCAAAACACTTACTGCAGATGGAGATCACGGTTAACACTCTCTGGCAAATTTGGAGAATGCGCAATGAGATCCAAGAAGAGTCGTTGATTTGGCCGTCGAGCAGACCAGGGCATTCACCTCCCCTGATGTGAACCTAACTTCATCAGGCCCTCCCCTTCATCATTCCCCGCACCAGTGGCAACCTCCAGCTCTCGGCACTCTGAAGTATAATATTGACGGCGCCTTTCAACTGGGTGGCACCGAGGGATCGATAGCCTGTATTGGTCAAGACAATCAAGGACGGTTACTGGATGGCTTCTCGTGCAGGGTTAGAGCAACTTCACCACTGGAAACTGAAATCAACGCACTTACCTGCACACTCCACCATATGCTGCGACAAGGGCTTCAATCTCACAAGATTGAGGTGGAATCGGACTGTTTTTCCCTTATTGTTGCAGTGCACCAACGCCGTTTGCCTGTGTGGGAGCTTCAGCCGATCGTGGAGGAGGTGCTCGCTCTTCTTTCCAGATTTTCTGACCTAACCCTACTGCACTGCTTGAGAGATGCGAACCGGGCCGCGGATTGGGCAGCAAAGGCCCAATGCACCAAGGATCCAGGCCTTAACTGGTTATCTCAAACTCCTCCTGCACTCTTGCAGATACTATCAACGGACGTAGTAACTTCCGAATGTAATTATCGTTAATATGAATGTGAATACTCTTTACGACCAAAAAAAAAAGTGATAAATATTGTATTCTCCATAATTCTGATTTTAGTGGTACCTCGGAATTGTGATTTTATATCCTCCTTATAGCATATGCTGCTCATGAGATCATATAGTTGAAGAGTTATTACATTACTTAAATCAATAATCACAACAGCTAATATAAATTTGATCATATTATATCGCGCTTATTATTACACTGGAGCCTAACTCCATTTCCATAATCAACTCAAACGGGCTATAAGTGTTGCTACATTAAAACGATCGACTCTATACCAATTTGCTAGGTCAACGGAAGAGTAAAATTTCAACTAACTTTTTTAAGCTATGCTATGCTCTGCCGAAAGATAAACCGAATCTATAGGACATTTATACAGGAACACCAAACACCAAGAAGCACATTAAGATCCACGTACGGGCAGCAACTTGCCTCCATTCTTGGAGAAGACACTCTGGTCTGGCCTCCACTAGGAGTTCACACAAAACCGGAAGACACGTATGAAAACCTTGAGCTAAGCAAGCCTCTTCATTTCCCAAGAGAATACGGTCATCAAATCCCAAGAGATTACTCTGAGATCTTTCGACTTTCTCCAGCTGTGGTTGCTGCCAAAGCTCAATAGTTCAGAGGCAAAAGTCTGTCGAGTGGAGAAATGCATAAAAAATGGCACTGAAAGTGTTGATAAGTTTTGCTTATTTTGATGCCGAGAATTTTCGTTGAATTATTTTAGTGCCACTTTTATAAATTAGAAAAAAAAAACGTTACTTAAGTGCCAACTCCAATTTGAGTTGCCAGAAATTTAACATACTAATATTTTATTAAGAGCTTTCCTAACATAATAATTTTTTTTTGTCATTGTGAAAGTAACAAAATATCTTGAGCCACATATTATTGAATTTTTTTTTTTTGTGTGGTTTATAATAGACCGTTAATCTCATAATGGATTATGAATAGTCACTTAATCATTCCAATTAACATGGCTTATGAACATGCCTAGTCAACATATATCTCGATATAATGTCATCCACATGTTACGCCCCAAATATAAACCCTAAATCGAATGATGATTCCTAAATTTGAAACCCCAATTCGGTTTTCCCCCAAAATTAACAGCTAAATCTTGCAATTGAGAGCAAGAAGAGCACAAGTGGCTTCATTTCAATGAAGCAAGGACAAAGGTGAGTATTATTGTTATTGTGGACTTAGAAGCTAAAGAAGAACATCTTGAACTCAGTTGAATCTTGGGATAAGATTCCATGGACCAAACACATTAAATCATTCATCTTGTATCTGTTATGAGATTCCTCCTCTAGTACCGAGCCCCAAATTTTTCTCTTAGATTCGAGCGTCAATTTTTCCTTAGACTGCTAAACCCAAGCCTTTTCTCGTGCCAATTGGGCAAGTGAGAGAGAGGATGATATTCGTCGAGTGAGTGACTGAGCGAGAGCGAGAGAGATGGCACACAAGTGAGTGAGCGTCGACGACCGATGACTTCGAACCGTCAATGACAGTGAGAGAGAGAGAGAGACTAGCAAGCAAACGTAGCACGAACAAAAGAGAAATCTGTCTATTTTGAGAGAAGATCCATTCGGCATCATTTAGCCAAGCTGGTCACCTCAGAAGTCCATGTTGCACTCCTTTTTTCATATATAAAAGCCATGTCATATTAAACATTTTATTATGAAAGCCATGTAAGACTTTTGGCAAGAATTTGTCGCATGAAGCACTTAAATAATCATTTTTTTAATGTAATATGGTACTAAAAAAACTAGCGAAAACTTTTGACACTAAAGTAAGTAATGTATTAAAGTTTTGGCACTTTTAGTATCATTTTTCCTAAAAATCTATCACAAACATAAGGTTTACTAGTAATACATCAATTGAAATACCCTAGTTTTTCTATCAATTTGATTCTTTGACCATAATTTAACTAATTTCTGACATATAAGAAGGCTAACATGGTTTGAATTTGAACCGATCGGGCGAGGCCGTTTATGTCCAACTCTCGAGTTGAATTGATCCGGTTGCTCACTCGTATATGGACATATCAGCCTATCGGATTCGAACGACTAACCTGACCTCCTCATTTTTTGATTCATGTTTTCATTATTGTTTTTCACAACAACCTTTCTTCCCTCCTCTTTTCTTCCTCTACCCCCCATCCCCGAGCGGCTCCTCCGGCTTCATGCGGCTGTTGTCACTACTACATGCTAGCCGTCTTCATGTCGTGACCAAGTCGCTGTTACCGCCAGAGAGAAGGTTTGGGGATTAGGATTTTGATGGGGTGTGTGCGTGTGTGCGATTCTTTTCCAACATGTGGGGCGACGCTTTTGTCAAAGTCAAGTTACGAGGTGAGGTAATGTGGCCGTATCAGAGCCCTTTAATAAATGGCAAATTATGTCAATTATCAGGATATAGTGAAAATCGAATTTTTTTTCTCTAAATTTTAGAGGACCCAACAAGTTCATACATATTCCGGCAAGAAAGGAAGAACGAGTGCACTGTGCACACATGTTGGCCAATTAAAAATCCACCTAAATATTAGGTCTGGTAGGATACACAGGTAGTAATTATTAAATGGATAAAATTTTGGGATAATTACCTAAAAAAATCTCTAAACCTATTATATAGATGTTATATTCAATCATACATACATATATATATATATATATATATATATATATATATATATTAATTTGGCCAATGAGTCATATACCTTTGACGATTTGTCAAAGTAGCTATTCCATTTAATTTTTGTTAGAAAATGTTGATGTTCACGGTTTTTGTTACTTTTTGAATTTATATTCTTTGTTACTTTCTCTTTTATTGTTCTTCCTTCTTCCTTTGTTAGTCGTCACGCTGACCATAGGCGAAGGTCACCCTTAGTAAAGCTAGAGAATAGTGAGGTCCCATTACAAGATGCAGCAAGGGAGACCCTCACCATATCCAATAAGGGCGTTACTGTCAATGGAAAAAGAAAAAAGAAGAAGAAGGAAGATGAGAAAAGAAAATTGAAAATATTGCAAAATGGCAATAATCATTAACATTAGTACTAGTTGCGCCACATAAGGTAGCCAGCGTTGAGCAAACTACCGTGTCAGCGATTTCTAGCTAATTATGGCAAGAAGGACTACGTTATCAAATCTTCAAAAGTTTTAGGACTCGACTATAGTGGTGAGTAGTTCTAAGTTTTGTGTTCTAAGTTCCATTCAAGTTCCATATGAAACTTAGAACCTATCCATCAAAACAAGTTTCCTAATTTTTTGAACCTGAAACTTACCTTATATATCTAGGAACTTGGAACCTACTCTGTCATAGGTTCCAAGGTCTATTTAGATTCCACTTGCATTCTTAATTAAATGATTACAGTGAATCATCACATCTAATAATCACTATTGGCTACTATCCACTTATCACAACTCATATTTAGACACACAAAAATTATAAAAAAAAATTAACAAAGTAAAAGTCTCAATCATGAATATTGTTAGAAATGGAAATTCATACTAGTAATTTCAAGTTACTTACTCCTTATTGGGCGTTATGGAGTATCACAGAACCGTGCAAAAACATAAAACGAAAAAAAAAACACAAAAACTTATTTCAAATTCTAGATTCTAGATTTTGGGTTCCAAGTCTACTTGAAACTTACTCATTAGAACACGTTTTTTAATTTTTGAAATTTGAAATCTATTTTACATGTTCTAGAAGCTGACTTTTTTAAATCATAGAGTCTATGGTACAATTGGCATTCTGACTTTTTTAGATCAGAGAGTTTACGATACAATTGGCATTCATAAATTAGATTTACGACTTTTGTGTAACTACCCTCTCAAATTTCAGAGGGCCAAAAAGTCACATGGAACCACCGCTGGTTATTTCACAAAGTTCAAACCGTTGGACAAAGGAGGCGTGATTTTGGTATAGGAATACCTTCAATAACGGGCCGTACCTTGGTGGCAATAGGCCGCGCACGCATGCACGTCAAGGCTTGGGAGAGTCCCATGACTACAAAGGGGAGGAGTTAAGAAGAGTCGCTGTACTTTTAACGAACCCTCGTGGGCTGAAGCCGCCCAACCTCACCCTCTCCAAAAGATCCCAATTGAAATCACATAAAAAACGAGTTCCACTTTACATCACGAAATCCATTGATTAGTTGAAGATAGTTATCAAATAGGGAGGGAGCAATCATCTCCGCATCTCGAACAAGGTCTGCCTTGCCACCCTTTGGTCAGACACTATTTACGAGTCACGTGTGAATATTGTCTTGGCCTTTGATCAGCCGTTGAGGAAATATAGGTAAAAGAGGGTATAGAATAGAAGAAGAGAGAGAAGAGAGAGAGAGAGAGTGTCTGCTCCTCCTTCTTCTCCAACGCCCAGTCTTCGCCACCTAATCTCCCTCAAGGACAAGGCACCGCACGCGCGGGCGCGTGGCCCAACTGACGGGTCGCCCACGCGCGACCGCGGCGTGACAGCTGGGGGAGCTGTCCGGTGAACCAACCAGTCAAAACCTCCAATGCCCCTCCCCGCACGCACGACGCTCGAATCCGGTCAAATGATAAAAACCCTAGCGAAGTGAAACCCACGACGACCAACTACTCTCTCTCTGTCTCTCTGTCTCTCCCATTCTTCGTTTTCTGGGTTTCCCCTTTTATTTTTTACCGGTCGACTTTCGAAGCTAACGACCCTTCAATCCTTTGATCGGGGTCGTCATCATAAGGTGATAATAAGTTGTGGAGTTGGCGATTCTTGGGCTACTCTCTGTCCTCTCCTCAAAGTCATCATCTACCTTTTCCTCTCTTTCGTCACCTGCGGGTCTCTCTCTCTCTCTTCCTCCCTCTCTCTGCGGGTGCCATGTTTACCTTCTCTTCAACCTCTTAAAATCTGTCCTCTGTTTCTCTTTCTGGAGCTATCTATCTACCTTCTCTTCTTCCTTTTTGTCAGTTAGATAAAGCATCAGATTACTTGGAATCCAAGCTCACACGTTTGCCTCTCCCCCTCTCTCTCTCCATCCTCTCTCCCTCCCTTCTCTATTTACATGTCTTTGTAATCCAATACTAGATTTTTTTTTAATTTTTCCTTTCTCTTCTCTCTTTGATTTTTTCCCTTTTTCTTGCCCTCCTTTATTACTTCCTTCACATCTGAGCGGAGTGTTTGTGTGTGTGTGAGAGAGAGAGAGAGAGAGAGAGAGAGAGAGAGAGAGAGAGAGAAAGACCAAGCCAGCCAGTAAGAGTGTTGGTCGGCGGTACGACATGGCAACGCCGCCGAGCAGCCGGCTTCAGTCCATGTTGCAGTCCGCCGTGCAATCCATAAAATGGAGTTACAGTCTCTTCTGGCAAATCTGCCCCCAACAAGGGTAAACCACTTTCTTTTACCGTCTCCTTCATTAACTTCTTTCATCAAGACTGAGTTATTAACCCGTCCCGATCTCATCTTTCCTCGCTATTGATTTGACGGATGACATAACCAATTCTCATTAGCTTCAGCGGCGGGTTTCCTTGAAAAATCATCTTCGCAATATGTGCTTCTAATGGTAATTGGGTTTAATTAACTAGGATATTGATATGGGGAGATGGATACTACAATGGGCCGATCAAGACCCGAAAAACCGTCCAGCCGATGGAAGTCAGCGCGGAGGAGGCCTCCCTCCAGCGGAGCCAGCAGCTCCGGGAGCTCTATGAGTCGCTCTCCGCCGGCGAGACGAACCAGCCGGCACGCCGCCCATGTGCGGCCCTCTCGCCGGAGGACTTGACCGAGACCGAGTGGTTCTACTTGATGTGCGTCTCCTTCTCATTTCCTCCTGGGGCTGGGTAAGTTCTCTCTCTCTCTCTCTCTCTCTCTCTCTCTCTCTCTCTCTACTCTTTTTGCACAGTCTAGCTAATTATGCTATACATTATTAGTGCTTTCATTAATTACCGTTTTCTTTTGCCACCAAAGTTGAAATGCGTGTGTTTGTTTCCTTTAGCTCTTCCTCTTTTTCCATCTTTTCCATTCTGCTTTAGAACGTTAGAAATTCCTTGTGTAGCGAGGGAACACTGCAAGCAAAAGTAGATAAAATAGAAGTTGCTGACAGAATGCGAGATTCTCTCCTTTGTTTTTACTCTCCTTGTCACATTGTTTAGATAGATACGGTGGTTTCCAACATTAAACCCCTCCTTCTGTGACCAAAACCAAAAACAGAAAAAAAGAAAAAGAAGAACCCTCCACGTCAAGAACGTATTTTGTGTATATACCATGCGTTGAGAACGCAAACGAAGATACAGAAGATGGGTTCTTCAAAATTCAAATGTAAAAGTTACTAGGCCTCCAATAAGATTGACTCGTTACACCACCGCATATCTTCGTAGATTCTACGCATTGACTGTTCTTGTGAAGAGCGTGGTCAGTATTCTAAAATTTAAAACATCTCTCGAAACATATGTTTAATAAGACAGTATAAGAACTAATATTCCCGCCTTCATTGCCTTGAAAACTCAATTATTTCTGTTAAGTTATAGGGGGGCTATTTATGGTAGGGAGAGGCGCAGAATTCAATTCCATGCTATAAAAGGACTGCGAAGACAAATAATGGCCTAACCGCCCAACTCCGCCCTTGTTCATTGACAGACAAAAGTAAAAACGAGAGGCTCACACACACACACACACACACACACAACAAAAACAAAATAGTTGGAATTAAATGAACACACCGACCGTACTCGGAAGTCGGGACCTAAAAAAAGTGGATTGAAGTAATGCGATGGACAACACTTTCCTATCCAATAGCAGACCGGTCGTTTCCATGTCTGTACAGTTGATGTTGTGACCACTCCAAGGCTCTCGGAAACCAAACCTAAGCTTCCTTCGAGCTGAGCGAGTGAATGAGTGACATTATTGTCGTTTCGGCTCTCGTTAGGTTGGATTGAGAATTTCTTTCTTTAAAATGGTATGGTAATTAGGGAACGAAAAAAATGTTACACTAGCAGCTGATATAGATTATTAGCAGGGGTGAAAGAGAGAGAGAGAGAGAGAGAGAGAGAGAGAGAGAGAGAGAGAGAGTTAGTTGGGCCTTCCTTCTAGATTTGTCTGCTGAGGGAAGCTCTTTCTACTCCTTCGGAAAACGTCAAGCGACAATGGGGTATCAACCATTTTTCACGTGCAGCTAGAATCTCCTCAGAACTTCAGGTTTTAGAGTGGTTTCTATTGTAGGATTTAAAATGAAAGAGCTTGGACAGTCACCGGTTTTGGCTCACGTTTCACTTTGTCCACGAGATCGGTGCAGTATCATAGGGGTCTTGAAATCATCCGCGTATGGTGAGCTCCCTGTTATAAAAGAAACAATCCAAAACCAAAAAAAAAAGTGTAGATATGGTTAGGTATATGGGGAACCCATGGGTCATTTTTGCATATACTTGATGGAGTTTATGTTTCAAGCTTGTTCAGAGGTATATATAATCCATGTAAGAACTAGTCATTCCATTACCTTGATTGAAGAAGGTAACTCAAGCTGTAATCGAGTTTCAATAAAAGAGATTAATTTCTTTACCAGCTCAACGAAAATCAAATTTCTCAAGCTGGTAGAGTACATAGCAAGAAATAAGTAGTAAAAACATGCACAGATATATTTTCCTTGGAGATTCATTTATATACAAGCTTCAAAGATGTGATATGTATTACATGATACTCGAATAGATCTATATTTGAGTTTTTTGATACCCAGTTGTCAAATAATCTTCTTTTTACCAAAAAAACTCTAAGTGTCTAATAATTCTTTATTTAGAATGTTCTTCTATCTAGCATAGGTTATTTTGATCATTTCCTCAGTGATCATCCCAATACTCATGTAATTTCTAATGGAAATGACAGACGCGGTCTTTTAATACTAATATTTTTCTTGTGATGTGTTTGAACGAATATTTTTTATACATGTTTCCAATTTCCATGTACCGGAGACCATGAGTTTCCTAGGGCTGATTAAGTACCCGAGACCAAGATCTGTATAAAACTACATATATAGTTCTCGTCGTTTTTCAGTGAGGTCAACTGATTGGACACTCCACAACATAGGGCATGGTGTTTATGCAATTTGCTGTCGAGTCACTAAAATGAAGCTTCGATTAGTGTGTGGGTTCCTAAAAATCCCGTCACTTCCTCATTATCGAAGTCTGCATTAGTCTTGAGACTTAAACCGTTGGGAAGCATTGATTGGTCTCTCGACACTGACTCCCCTAGAAATCACAGCCGATGAGTGTAGACGCTAAGAATAGGATGCAAAAATCAATTTTGCAAATCCTCGAGAAAACCCATGTAGGAATCTTGATTTTTTTAATGAAATTCATCTGCTTCATATGTCTAATTGTCGAAAAAGAGGCAATCTTGATGATGTTCGAACTACTTGACAAGTGAAAAATAATTATTACCATGCAGCTTGCCTGGAAAAGCGTACGCGAGGAGGCAGCACGCGTGGCTCACCGGAGCTAATGAGGTTGATAGCAAGACCTTTTCGAGAGCTATTCTTGCAAAGGTATGGATTGAAGTTGTGCATGTGTATTTGTGAGATAATAATGTACGATTATATATGGTTCTGAAGAAAATAATATCCATTTATGCATATAGTTTGTGCGTTTTGCATTATTTTAACTGTGTTCTTTGACCTTTGTCGTTCTGCCGCTTCGGTCTCTATTGCGATTGAACCAGAGTGCTCGTATTCAGGTAAGATCTCGAGTGTTAATTTTTTTTACCTATTTTTCCCTTACTTTTCCGTTTTTCGGATGCAAATTTCATGAGAGTTTACCTTGATTTTCTCCGTTTGACGAATTTTGCAGACCGTGGTTTGCATCCCTCTTCTAGACGGCGTAGTGGAATTTGGCACCACGGAAAGGGTAATCGCAAATTATTTCCATTAACAAAACGTCAATGAATCCTATCCCGACCCTCGTCACAAGCAATTAATCTTTATTTTATAGTTGAATATTTGTAGTACGGCCTTGAAAAATGCTTCGATTTTCGTGAAATTTCAGGTTCAAGAGGACATTTCACTCGTCAATCATGTCAAAACCTTCTTCGTTGACCACCACCCCCCTCACCCACCGAAACCCGCCCTTTCCGAACACTCGACCTCCAACCCCGCCGCCACCTCGTCCGGCCACCACCGCTTCCACTCCCCGCCCGTCCCCTCCTACGCCCCGGCCGATCCACCCGCTGCAGCCAACCAAGGGGATGAGGAGGAAGAGGACGACGAGGAGGAGGAGGAGGGAGAGTCCGACTCCGAGGCCGAGACCGGCCGGCAGGGGGCGGCGGCGGCAGCGCAGAACCCTCACGGCGCAGGGCCCGCAAACAACGCCGAGCCCAGTGAGTTCGAGATGTCTGAGGACATCCGGCTCGGCTCGCCAGACGACGGGTCAAACAACCTGGACTCGGACTTCCCCATGCTGACCATAAACTCGACGGCCGCCGACCACCAGCGCCAGGTTGACTCGTTCCGTGCCGAGACGACCCGTAGGTGGCAGATGATGCAGGATCCAGCGAGGAGTGGCCTTCAAACCCCGCCGTCAGGTAAATCATCTAACTTGTGCAGTTGGAAGTTGAATTCTTCATTCTTTGCATGGTTCAATCATCACATTGCTTTTGCACTTGCCGTGCATGGAATGACAAAGTACCCAATCTCACTGGCCAGCGGGGCCACTGGTGATTAAATGCTTGTCTGTCTAATACACCGAAACTTTAGACAGAAATAGGTCAATGTACTGGGACCTGAGGCATGCTATAGTCGACCTCCAACTTCTTTATCTGTGAAACTGATCTTTTGAATACCATTAACTGTAAAAAGGGGAGAAAAACAAAAATTACCGCACGCGCTCGGATTTTGATATGCATAGGACATTTGCAAAGTAAAAATTTGTAAATTATGTTCTTAGTCCTCCCAATTTTTGACACATACAAGTAAAATTTGGGCACGATAAATGCTTTAGGTGAAGGTTCTCCATGGGATTCTCAAATGCATTTCTACCTTAATCATGCACACAACTAGACACTAACGAGAAATCTTATATTTCATAGGATATTTTAGTTAAGCCTTACTTAGAAAGGTCAACATTTTCAATGCGCCATTTTTCGCATTAGCAGTAAAAACTTTTCCTTATAGTGATCCAAATTTTTCCTCGCTAACCTTTTGAATTACATGGTAAGTATGTTACAGCAAGTATCTTGGGGACTCATTAGCAAGATCCTTTTGTAAGTACATAAAGTGTTTTGCATCTAGCATAGAAGTCCAAACCTCACCTTACAATTCAAATTTAACTCGAATTTCGAAATATTTTTGCTCTTTCCTTTTATTTTTTTTTGCAACCCCGTACAATTTTAGGTAAAACAAGATAAAATTTTTTAATGAAGTGCAAGTTCCCATGTGGAGTATGGAACATTGCACCAATCTAATTTTCAAAATTTAAGTAGACCCAAATGCTGCATTTATTATGGTTTATGCATTTTCAACATTTATAATTTTTAAATAACCTAGATATGGCAAGTCCACATGGTTCATCATCCTATATTAAATGACCTCGTCCCATGTACTCCCGCGTCCTACGCCAATGTCCCTACGCTCAATGCGCAAGTACTGATTCATGCGCCAATCCAACGTTGTTAAATCTAATTTCTGGGACGAAGGGGAAAAAATCAAATCGTTTTCGTACAAGGATGAATCGGTCCTCGTGACACGTGCACGGTTTACCTAAGTTTCTCTGCTTTAATTATTACCAGCAAAACTCCACCTAATCCCACCGGAAGAGAAGGTGGAGAGATCGTGGGTCACTTTCGAGTGGCCCACTGACCTCAAGAGGATCTCACTTTTCGCATTGGATTGTCAAGCTGATCATTAATATAATAACTTCACATCGGTCGGTGGGAAACGAGTTTGGGTGCCGACAACGCTAATCATGAAAAAATTAATCACGATTTGTTCGTAATGCCTGCGAAAATTGCTCTGAAATCTACCCGCCGTTAGCATTTCTTTCAGATCGAGTGTCGTTTCTCATGCTTTTTTTATGGATGCGCAGTTCCTCCGGCGCTAGACGAGCTGTCGCAGGAGGACACCCACTACTCCCAGACCGTCTCGACCATCCTCCAGAACCAGCCGCGGTGGGCCGACTCCGCCAGCTACGTCTCCTACTCCACCCAATCGGCGTTCTCCAAGTGGACAAGCCGCTCCGACCACCTCCTCCACGTCCCGGCCGAGGGCACCTCCCAGTGGCTCCTGAAGTACATCCTGTTCAACATACCGTTCCTGCACACCAAGTACCGCGACGAGAACTCGCCCAAGTCCCGGGACGGCGACTCCAGCTCGCGGTTCCGCAAAGGGAACCCGCAGGACGAGCTCAGCGCCAACCATGTCCTGGCGGAGCGCCGCCGCCGCGAGAAGCTCAACGAGAGGTTCATTATACTGAGGTCACTGGTGCCGTTCGTGACCAAAATGGATAAGGCCTCCATATTGGGGGATACCATAGAATACGTGAAGCAACTTAGGAAGAAGATCCAAGATCTCGAGGCGAGGAATCGACAAATGGAGGCCGACCACAGGACAAAACAAGGAGAGTTGCAGAGGACGACTAGTTTGAAGGATCTACGAAGCGCGGCCTCGTCAGTAGAACGGTCCTCCCGAGCAAGCTTGCCCGGGTCTGACAAGAGGAAAATGAGGATCGTCGAGGGCGGCAGCGGGGCCAAGCCCAAGGCCGTGGAGTCGCCGCCACCTCCTCTCCCGCCCCCGCCATCCGAGACTAGCGTGCAAGTGTCGATCATCGAGAGCGATGCACTGTTGGAGCTCCAATGCCCGCATAGAGAAGGGTTGTTGCTCGACCTAATGCAAATGCTCCGGGATTTGAGGATCGAGACGACGGCGGTCCAATCCTCGTTGACAAACGGGTTCTTCGTGGCCGAATTGAGAGCCAAGGTAATGCCCTCTTACATTTTCGGAGTTCTAGGTTTTGATTGGCTCTTTCGGTCTTGAATGGCTCCTGATCATTCTGTCCATTACTCCAGGTGAAGGAAAATGTCAATGGGAAGAAGGCGAGCATTGTTGAGGTAAAGAGAGCAATTCAACAGCTCATTCCCCACACAGACTCCTAATTACATCAGGTGTCATGTATCAGGCAAAAATGCACCAAGAACTGACCATTTCGGACGAGTCTGTGTAGGCATGTACAACATAAGTACCTTCTGACAGATCAAGTAGTATTCGCGAAATGTAATCTAACATAGTAACGACGCAGCACGCATAAAATTTTCACCAAAACATGCGGGATAAAATAACAATAGCTTTTCTTCTTTTGGCTTCAACGGTTCCTACTCTTGACCCCATGTGATTCCACGGTATGCGCCAGTGTTTGTTTGTAACAGCAAAACCATGAAGAAGCTAATGGGAACATACCAGCTACGAAATGCAACCACCACTATGCTCTGCCATAATTAACTGAATCTTCAACTACAAAGAAGAGGGAAATAAAAGAAAGATGCATGCCCAAAGAAAATGGTCAAGAAGCCGGGCAAACTTTTATCATATCAGCGTGAAAATTTCGAAGCTACAAGAACCAGAAAAAGAAAACTGTTCATAAAGTACCTCAACAGTATTTGATCAGGATCTTGGTAAGGTTTCCTTAAAACTCACGAGCCATTGTCAAGTGGAGAACTGATTAGTTCAGGTAACTATAACCAAGTCGAGCATCTAGCAAGCAAGAGAGGAACTTTATCCTGTTTGGCCACGCTGCTGCTTGAACACCTTAAATGAATTGGAGCGGCCTCATTCCAGTCCAAGTCACTTACGTCTCAACATGAGATACAAGTACGGGCTCTAAGTGATGATTTGCTTGCCTGAGGATTTGCACATTTGATGATTGGTTGGTTGCACTCTTGATTCTTAAACACGATAGAAAGGAAAAGAAGAAGAGGCAGTCTACTGCAGAAATCAAGAATCGAACAAACTTGCATAGCTAAGAAATGGAATTCAGGGTGAAACTTAACACCGAAGATGAGGATTTGTACAAAGCTATCTACTAGGCAATAAATCAAAAAAAAAAAGAGGAAGAAACTCAATATCATGCCAAGCCAGATTACCACAGACACCAAAAATGGGTGTAGAAGTAATTAATACCAGATATGGGTCATGACAATCATCAAGGTAAAACAGGCCTATGCTAAAGAGGCCCTGAAGAAGGACTGACATGTATGGACAACATTTCTCAATATAAGTTGTATCATTCTTCTGCTGATGGTACCGTGGACGCGAGACCCTTTATAACATGCCGGCATTGGAACCTGCAATGCACACATAAAAGAATCACAAGGTAAGGTGCTCCTTCGAATACAAGAATGTGGACACTCTTGTTCATAGAACAGCACACTTCACCTAAAAATCCAAACTAAAGTATCTTGTCTTCCTATTCCTGCTACTTCATTTTTATTCCCATTGCAAATTTGCTAGACTAAACTAGGAACAACTACCATGTTAAGCCAAATAATAATGTATTAGGTGATGTTGCTCGCTCATGCCCCCTGAAGAAATTGAAGCAGTGAGAACCATTAACTTGGGCTGACTTAGCTAAACAGCTACATATTTTATTCACAAGCACCAAAGCTTTAGGACTTAAAAAATAGGGCCTGAGTTCTTTGACGACTAAAGTCCATTATTGGGCTTGATAAAAAGCCAGACACAGAGACATTTTTCAAGCCAAGTTCTAGATACTCATTGATGAGATCATTGCCTCAGCCTTTTCTTCCCCATCTTATTCCATCACCACTTTTCAAACCTTGAAGCACATTGGATCACCATAACTTTTGATAAAAAAGAGTCAAATATTTTATTAATTAAAAAAACTTGTGTCACTTCTAACATACTTAACTATCACGTACCAAATCAAATCGTCGGACCTGCAATCCTTCAAGCTAACACCCATGCCTGTCTGAGGATCTTCATTAATCTCAGTTCTCTCCTGCTGTTGGCTTTTGCACTTAATTCGTAGGCAAAATGGTACAATCTGCCAAAACCAATCGGTATTTGTAAATGGATCACCCATAAAATTGTGTCAATAAAAAGAAACCTAAAGAAAGAATGAAAACACGATAGAAGCAGCAAAGGACACGGAACACTGCATGGCAATGACAACACCAATGCTTTGAGCGGCAAAATTATGAGCGGAGAAAACCACTTTAAAGCTAATACAAACATTGTTTGACTATGTTTGTCTCCGATGGCATATAGGCATGAGACACTATTAATTTATCAGATGGAAAGATAAAATCAATAAAGATGCTATATATCAGATAAAGAAAGAGGTTATTTGGTTGCAATACAACCATAGCAGGACCCATCTATGATGCAATATTCAATTTGGCATTCTAGGCATTGCCAATTTCTGGAAAGGCCAAAACAGGGTAAGGAGCAGAGAAGAAGAAAACTCATCAAAGCTCAAAACCCGACCTCAAATGCCACAGCATAAAAGGAGAAAGCAGATGAGTGCCCATTACACTAACCTTCTTGTTGTATCTGAAGTCACGTTTTGGAAGAAAATACGAAGGTTGATTAAAAGAAGTCGGAGCTTTGACCAAGAGGAACAACTTCGTTGGACCTATTCAAATTGAGGAAAAGAAAAGATTCTTCAGATGCAGCATAATCACCTCAACCAGACTTTGATGGACTAGATCATGGTCACCTATCTACCTGGATAGCCACCAGACCCTGCACCTCCAGAGACCAATGCCCGAATAGCCTGTTCAATTAAGTATGCAACGTTAAGTCCTGTCCAAGTACAAGATGAACTTAAGAAGAAGCTAAAGCTCAACCTTTCTCGAAAGCACTTCCGCCGCCCTGTTCTTGGTGAAATCACTCGCGTCTCTCGAAACCATCTTCCCATGTGAAAAGCACAATCGGTAGACATACCGAGGCCTCAACGGACTACCTCCGAGAATCAGAAGAATTTCCCGGACGTGGGGGTTTTCGCTGATCACGAGCCGCAAGGCATCCTGGAGACTCGAGATGGCGCTCATCAGCTTCTCCGAGCTCCTAAATCCCCGCTTGAGTTCCCTCATCCTTCCACCATGTTTCCTCCTAAACGACGCTCTCATTCCGCTCCGCGCTAGCTCGGCCTCCTATAAAATCGAACTTGCTTAGGAAATCACTAATCGAGGCCGAAAAGGGTCGGAGGGCAAAGAGTCGGTGTTCATCCTCACGTACCATCTCCGCGTATTCGCTACGCATCGAATCGAATTCGAGGCTCATGTCCTGCAAAATTCTGTCATTTACAGATACACTGCATGAGTTATCAGCAGAGTAAAACTAATTTCGCACGAATTCTTCGCGGCGGAACTCAATCAATCCAGGAAAGAAACGGACGGTGCAACTCGAATGTCGTCATAATACGGTCCGCAAATCAAGCTCAAATATCGAAGGAAAATGTAAGAGAATGAAAACGATTTATCGGAGAGAGGGGGTACTCACGAGGGGATCTGCTGGTGCATGTAGAGGACGAAGCCGAGGAGGTCGGCGACGAGGTGGAAGATGAGGGGGCCGTCGATGGAGTCCGCGGTCGTCTCGATCTCCGTAGCCTCTTCCATCTCTGCAGCCTCGTATGATGCGGAGGGAGGGAGGGAGATGAATGCCGCTCCGTTTTTTGAAATTCCGGGTGGGCTGGGGAATGGGGATTGCGCTCTCCCACCCCCACGAGCCGGCCCGACGGATCATCCGGATTCGACCCGACTGGAATGTGGGCCTCTCCTAACGGAGCTTCGGCCCGAACCGGAGTCGGGTCGCGGCTTGCTTTCGGACCTCCACGGGACTTTCGACTAAGCGGCGGTTGAGTCATTGGCTGGCGTGTCGACTTTACTATTGAAATTTGAAAAACTTTCTGCCTACAAAATTGGCTTGTTTCTCTTCTTTCTCACAGCACCGAGTGGACAAATGTTTTGGTGACCGGGCGTGTGGTTGAACCAGTTTTAGACTCTTATGGTTTTGGGAGTAGACTTTGAAACAACGGAGCTACTCAGTCCAAACTTAGATTTTCATGTGACTTGATTCTCTTTAAACACTTAATCTAAGTACAACTTCAATTATACCATGGTCTTTTTTATGTCTAAAAAAAAATCTCAACTTTCAATCAAACCTCAAATCTACCAATATGGGTAAAAGCATCCCGGATCATTAAGGGAAAATAACGCGGAGTAAATAAATTTAAATGGTATTTTACTTGCATTATTTTTTTTTTTTCATATTTTGGGCTTTCATCACTTTTCTGTTGGGCCCTGTAGTGTTCTCAGTTGGGCTCGGTCCATGGGCTCATCTCTCTAGTATTAGCCCAAGTCTAATTAATCTCGAGCAGAGGACATGTTAACACAAGGCCGAATCTGGCCAGGTTCCCATACGATTTAAATATCAAGACGCCCCTCTTTTCCCGGCTTCGCCATTTTTGCATCCCTGACCAGGCTTGAAACTTCAGTCCTACCCTAACAAAACTGAAATAATCAAATTGCCATTCCCTTGATAAAGAAGCCCTAGTATTCTGACTTGGAGTTGAAGTCGATACACCATGGAAGACCTGAGCTCTTAGGATGCGATGCTATTCAAGGCCACGAACTGAGAGCGTTCCAGCTCATGGAGACCTTCATGAAGCTGTCCACGGTATCCACGCCCTTGAGAAAAGAGAACGACGTCGCGAGTGATCTTTGGTTGAGGTAAAACACGGCAACGACGTTATTAAGCTTGCTGGGTGTTTCATGAACCTCTGGGTTGTCTGATCTCGGTACATGTTCCCCTTGATTAATGAAAATGAAAAGAAAAAGAAAAAGGAAAGAGGAAAGTTGAAAGCTAAAACTTTGGAATTGGAGGCATGATTGAGGGAGGGAGGGATGAAATAGAGTTCAATTTAATTAATAAGAAATTGGTCATGCTAAGATAACGGCACCGTTATTCCAAGAGAACCACGGTGCATTTTGGGCCACCAACACTCCTTTCCAAATGATGGGGAACCGGCAACATTTAAATAATGTAATTAGCTTTCTATCGTATACTGATTTTCATTTGCAAACATCTTTCACTAGTTTCGTATAAACTACAAATGACAAAGTTTGATCACTACCTGGACTTAAGGCTTTTTACTAGTAAATCAAAAGAAATATATGCAGTTATTTCAATATGAAGAATATTACATCCACAGTGACATCATATTAAATTTTGGTCAATTTTGTAAAAATTTTGTGAAATTTGAAAATTGATATTTTAGTCCCTAATTTTTTTTGCATTTATATAATTTTTTTTTTTGTCTACGACACTTGTTTGCAACAAACAAGGAACACTATCTTGCACGTGATCAAACTAAGTAACTCTTGTCATATAATTTAATAGGCTCAAAAGTAAAAAAATAAATCATACTCTTGTCACATGTCTAAAACTAATTCACCACCATGTTCTTGCGATTTAATTGACATAGACAATAAAAAAAACTTAATAAAAGAAAAGAGCCTTCAATACTTGCAATAGAAAGAATGATTGTAGTTCTCGCGCGTGACTTGATACACCACAACATGGTTGTATAACACAAACAATCATATTTGGAACTTGGTTCTATGACGTTTTTCAGTAACTTACGCTTAATTAGTTCTATTAAAATCATAATTACTGTTCAATTGGTTCAATGTAGTTGAAACAATGGATTACTAACTTAGATTTTTAAAATCGTATAAAAGGGAAAATAGTAATGAAAGTATAATTCTTTAAAATGTGATTGAAGATTGACGTAAACAAAAAAAAAAAAAAAAAAAAGATAAATTACTTTAAAATGTAATAGAAGAATTAAATCAACTAAATATCATTTCATATTTGTAATTTTCTAAATTTTGGTCATCAATAATTCTTCCTTTTTTTCCCCTTAAGCTTACTTTTGGCAAAATATTGTATTTTATACACCTTTACTCTGCCAAGAGTAACAATCTGGTTAGCAAGCATTTTTCATAGAAAAAAATCTCTAACGTAAATTTCTAATATATAGAGAAGATCAGCATGATCGTCACCATGCCCTCCAATCATTGACTCCTGTACCCGCCTATCCCCCGGTGATTTGGATCCAATTATTTCGCACCCATTATGCGGATTGGCCGGGCGAATAAAGTCAACTTTAAAGTGGATTTGTGGTACGAAGAGTGCGTTATGACCTGTGGCCTTTTTTCAGTACATTCATCATGATATGATATGCCTTTTTTTCTTTTTTGGTGAGGGTGATATGATATGCCTTTGCCCTTTGAAAATTGGGAGGTACACGACTCATGGCACTACTGATGCGCGAAATACACTCCATCCAGTAGCTGTTGCTTCGGGGAGTGAGTGCGAATGGCCTGAAAACTGCAAAACGTGCTCGAGCTTCGGTCATATGGCGACACCACTTTGTAAAATTTAATTAAGTTAGCCAAAACAAAGAAATAAAAAGAGGGGAAAATGGCGCTCCTTGCCAGTTATCTGACTTAATCACCATTAACAAGAGGTTACGCCCAAGCAGCCATGCATGCTTGCTTCGCCTCAATGGCACTCTTTGCTTCAGCCATAGTAAGAAAATAGTGAAGAAGGAAAAGAAAAGGAAAAAAAAAAGAAAAAAGAAAATTTTAAAATTCAAAAAATATTAAAATATTATTAAAATTTGTCAACATCAATGCCAATCGTACCAAATAGGATGACTAGCATTCATGCGAGTGATTTATAATTAAAATTGAGCAGATAGACTTAATTGGTAAAATATAAAAATGTTTATGACTCAGTTAACAATATTAAAATGTTTATAATTAAATTAGCAAAAATGTAATATAATTAGAATTTTTTAGACAATTCTCCTATTTTAACTCATTACAAAATGTTATTTGCATATTTCTTTTATTAAAAAAATCATAGTAATCTTCTTGCCCAAAATGAACTACAAATAAGGCTCGATTATTTGAAGGAAAAACAGTTTTGGGAAAATTGTTTTTCAACTTTCCAATATTTTAATGATACAAACTAATTAATTTATGCAAAATGTATTGGCTAATAACAATAAGTTTAGATTGAGGAAAACAACTTCTCCTTTTGGTGAGAAGAAAATTTTTCCCCTAAGTCACTAAACAAATAAAAACTAATTAACCCACCGGTAGGCAACTAAGTTGATTTAGCTTTGGACACTTCATCACAGAGGTCTTAAGGTTGAAAATATGTAGCTACTAACACGTCTTAAGTGGAGGGTCATGTACTAACTTCCCTCTAGGTATTGACGCTTGATCCGAGGTGCACCGCGCACTATATGGGCCATGGGCTGGCGATTAGCATAAGCAAAAGTCGAGCCAAGCGAATCCTAGATCACCAAAAAAATAAAAAAAAATAAAAAGTAAAAACTAATTAATGTTTATTGAAAATATTTTTCATTTTCATGTAGTTCTCCAATGAAAAAAAAAGCACATCAAGGAAAAGTGGTTTTCTTATTGCTAGAAAGGGAACTCATTTGCCCTGAATCTAGGTATTGTTTGTAATCAAAGGAAACATTATGTAGATCAATTAGTTTTCTGTCATCCATATATCGGAAAGTTAGAAAACAATTTCCCTGAACAGTTTTTTTCTAAAACAAACAAACTCTAAATGTTATTCTAAGACAAATCAGGAACAAAACTAGGGGGTATTGACAAAGTTCTAAATATACTATACTTATATCAATTTTTTAACAATTGCCATCCTATGGCATGCCTAGTGTCGATGTGAATAAATTTTAAAAAAATTTTAAAAATTTTCTAAATTTTTTATGATTTTCTTTTTTTTTTTAAAAAAAAAACAATTCTACACTGCGAGGTTGATGGCCAACCATCGCTTGGTCTAGGCAAGGCGTTTTGACTGTCATTGGCCATAGGCAAGGGCATCTTGTCCTCGCCAAGATCCAAGTGAGGGTCGATGCAATCGTGAACCATGGGCAAGGGCCTCCGTGCTCTCATCTTAGACCAATCAAGGGTGTTGCAACAGATGAGGGTTGTGACCCCCTTTCTTGATTTGGATGAGGGCCCAATGTCCTTGCCTATGGCCAACGAGGAGGTGGAGGCTGTTGCCCGTGGCTGATGAGGGGTGGAGGTCCTCATCCAAACATCACCTTATGGTTGATGAGGTCACTGGTCCAAAGTTGGAACAAGAGAAGAAAAGAAAAATGAAAAAGATAAAAAAAATCAGAAAAAGTAAGAAAATTGTAAAAATTGTCCACTTCAGTGTTAATCGTGTTATATTGAATGGTTGCATTTATGTGATTTATGGCCAATATTGTCAAGAGAGATTATATAGTCAAATTATTTATGACTCAATTGTTATAATATAAATATTTATGATTGAATTGATAAGAATATAATAAGTTTATAATTTTTTTTTTTTTTGATATTTTTGCCTAAAACGCTAGCAACGCAGCTAATATTGAGGCGAGTAATACATCGTGTCGTTCATTCCATGCATGCAAGTACCATCTCTCTCTCCCTACCCGTGGCAAGCTACATATGATCAGAATATGTTCCTGGATTCCTGCTTTAAAATATTTTCTCCTGTCTGAATGCTCCTGCGCTGTGATCTTAGTCATGGAGCAGATCTCCGCCTCGTGCATAGCCAGGCATGAGAGATAAATCATGACTTCCAAAACGTGGCTCGTCTCGATTGGATGATAAAGAATATTCGGATACTATATTGGATAAATTTTACATGTCATGTCAACGGCTACTTTCCAAACAAAAATCAAATATATTTAAGGAGAAAATATTGAGTTTTTAAATATTAATTACATATATTACGATTAAACTTAATACATTAAAACCACAATATTTCTTTATAAATTGCTTAACAAGTGCCCTTCAGAGAATTCTCTAATAAGATTCATACTACATTGATGAACTAGTGGTTTTTGATTGCTTGATGAGTGCCCTTTGAACCATTCCTCGCCGATATTCAAATTGTATTGTCTACTAAGCGCATGAAATGCCGACGAGATAAATGAAACTAACTACAGTAGCGGGAATTCGTTTAAATTTTCTTTGAAACGAAGTTTAAGTCTCGCAGTTTGTCAAAAACATGCAATTTACTCAGATCCTCATTCCGTGTATACCTGCATTAGAATGGCGTGAATCTAAACGCGGCATAGCTCATGGATATACAAACGGTTCAAAGCTATGCTTATTACAAGAAGACAAGGGAGTGCCTCGTGACTTGAAAGAGAATAGATCGCAGAATATGTAT
Source organism: Eucalyptus victrix (assembly GCA_016097545.1). Taxonomy (NCBI): domain Eukaryota; kingdom Viridiplantae; phylum Streptophyta; class Magnoliopsida; order Myrtales; family Myrtaceae; genus Eucalyptus; species Eucalyptus victrix. Next base: position 15,025,923 of record CM027842.1, read on the forward strand.
CTCAGGATTCCGAAGGGCTATAGGATTCGTGGGTCCTCCGAATCAAACACCATGCTGGATTCTCTGAATCGATGCATGCAGTTATTTGCTTCCACTTTCACCTGCCGATCATAATGAGAGAGGACCAACTTGGCCAGCCTTCTTACCTGAAATTATTCCGCCCTACGAGTATCGGTTGCTCTCAACTTGCTTGCGCTGTTGCTCCAACACTGCACTACGATCCAAAGCAGATACATCGGTGCATGACCTGCATGCGAAAGAAAAGGCCCATGCACCAGCACTACGGCTCAGCTAGGTTTGAGGCTATTTTGCCGTTAGGTCACTTTTGCTTCATTTTTCCTACGGGCTAACGAGGAGGCATCGGAGACTCTTTGGAGCATCTCTGACTATTCCTCACTAACATTATGGTCTTCCCTGCTGACGCATTGCGGAATGATTGTTGAACGCACATGTTTTGCACATCTCGGTTTGGCTCTAAGAGAATAGATGTGTTAATTAATCAAACCTAACTTGATTATTTTATTTACCCCCGGGGGGGGGGGGGGGGGAGGAGGGAGAGAGATTAGTAGATTTTTATGAGCGAAATTAATTCGATTGAAACTTTTAATATAGCTCTAATTGAATTATCCTTCGCTCATTATTTTTCTTTTTAAGTCGAGAGATTAATTGAGGATGTCAATTTACCTAGTCAATGGAGAAACTTTCTATCTTACCAATTTAGCATCAATGCCTACAAATGATTAACATGCAGTGTACCAAATTAAGAGAAACTGGCAGCTCAAAACCTCTTATGCTGTGTTTGGTGGGCCAGGTAAAACATTGAATAAGATAACTTTGATCTTATTTGGTGTGGTGGAGTGATACAAAATCCAGATGTAGTCTGAATAAAAAAATTACTCTTAGGGAGTGAGATAAACCTTGATAGGATATGTGAAATTTGGAAAATTGATAAAAAAAAAAAAAAATCACGTGTTTTTTTCCCATTTCGCTTGCTGATCACTCTTCCTCTCTTTTGCCCACCACCACCATCATTAGACTACAATGGCCAAGCCTCCTTCCATTGATGATGACCTGCTTCCCGCCTTCAGCGACTAGGAAAATTTATATTGCTCAACTCTATCCTGGCGGGAACTTCATGATCTCAATTAGAGCGTAGTGCCTCCTTCGCGAAGAAGATGATCCGATGGAGGCAATAACCATGGCAAAATGCTCCTCAACCGCATCACTTGAAGCGAGTTGGACCAGAGCCATATTTGTGCGTCGTCTCGACAGGCTCCGTGAAACCTTGAGGAACTTTGCCCGCTGGTCGGATGCTGCAATTGAGATTCGGCGTGATCATTGTATCAATTCTTTTGGATTTGATGAGAGAGTTGTATCGAAGGTAAACATCGGGCGTAGGAGAGGGAGAGATTGTGTTTGATTGAAGAAGGAGGATGGATTTGCCGCAGAAGAGGAAGGCGACGACAGTGGCGGAGATGGTGGGACTAGCAGAGAACTCAAACTTGGGGGCATTCCAGAACAGTGAATCGAAGGTTGAGCAGCGCAAAATCCGCTAGGTCGGTCGAGGGTGACGAAAGGGATGTCACAAAAGAAGAAGGCATCCCCAGAGTTACGAGCAAGAGGGGTGTCCGACATGGATGGCGGATTGTAGAAGGATGAATAGATTTTACAATTTCATGATTTATTTTTAATTTTATTCCTTCAAATCAAATATTCATTTGGATAATATTTATATGAATCCATGCTATGTCCAGATATCAAAAAATATCATATGGAATATGTAAAATCCTATTCTATTCTTATTCTATTCGGCATTATCGTATCCAGTAAAAATGTTTAGACGACTAAACACAGCTTTAGCGTGCTTTGAATTTTTTTCCTTGACAAATTACATCTCCGTATGTTTCATTTTGATGAATTTTTTGACCAGCAAACTAAGGTTTTATGCTAAGTTTCTGTTATGTTCAAGGCTCTCTCTCTCTCTCCCTCTCTCTCCCGGCAGATAGTGTACCAGAAAATTATTGTGAAACACGAGGTGACATATTCCAAGGCTTAGCACAACTAGGAGGGACATCTCTGTGGGTAGATAAGTACCAAACTTCTGGCCTTCATTCAAAGACAACATTTTCCTGGGGCCCTTTCAATTCCATGTAACGTGGTCTCCAAAATGCTCATTTTCCCATCCATTACTTTCCTTTTCACGGTTTCGTATTAAGCATGCACCTCTAGTTTTTTCGCTTTGAGTTGGTATCGACCATATGACACGTACTTGACGTTTCATTTTTTTAGAAAATAATAGCTCATTCCCAAGTAGTGGTCAGTACGGATGTAGGACTTCTTGGACGGAGATTGCTCGTGAAAGCTCATCTGAACCATAGTACATAGCGACCCTAAATTGAGAGAGAGAGAGAGAGAGAGAGAGAGAGAGAGAGAGAGAGAGAGAGAGAGGATTAGGATGGTGACATGGATGTCCAACAACTATGATTAGTCGGGCAATTTGAACGGTTGTGTGTGTGGCGAAAAGCGAACCAGGACACGTAGGAAAAAGGTATACATATAGTTGACAGAAGTAAGTGGATAACCACAAAAACAAAAATGGGTGGGGACAAGAAATCTTAATTTACGTTGGCACTATTAGCTCGACCAAGGACCATGTCTCTTGGGATCAACACTCGAGCGTCTACACATGGACTGTGTATCTAGCGTTTTTATGTGGCTCATCTCTCTGATATACCTTTGTCATCCCCAAGCAGAAAATGACACTTCATGTAACATGTTAAAAAGGCCAATTTGATAGTGAATGGTACAAGAGGAAAGGTCAATTCTCGAAAGAATGCTCTTCTTTTTGGGGCTTGTGGTGTCTATGGTTGGGTAGACAGGAGCGGTAGGGCCACGACGACTAATTCTTGCGATTGCTGCCAATTAAAATTGGCAGACCCATCAAAGACAATGCTTTTTCGCGTCATCTTGTGTTCTTGTTCTGCTAGTTTCTTTCTTTCTTGTTTAATTTCGTTTCCTACGTGCATTGCATTATCACGTAGCCACCTACTTCCCCAACCAATCGAGCTTCATGTCGGCTTCCGCAACTTTTGGGATTTACTAGTACCAGCCATTTGACCTTTTCATTTTTTCTATTAGAAAATTTATAAATTAAACCACACTTTCATCTAATAACTTAAACTTTTAAAATAGTTGACAATAGTTTCCAAATTCTCACATGGTATTAGAGCAGAAGGCTCTAAATTCAAATCTTCCAAACCTTTATTTATTTCTACAATTACATATTCCAAGGCTTTAGGCTTAGGCTAAAGATCAGCTTACACGTGAGGAGGGTGAGAACATTTATGTACTAAATCTCATTCTTTATCTAATAACTTAAATTTTTTTATAAAATCTTACATCATCTTTCTCATGCAGGATGGCATTTCATTCATCTATATTCTTTACTAATGTTAAGATTACAATATGAACTATTGATTAGTGAGTAGCCTTTACTCGGAAGCTGAAATGCACCAATAATTTATATACCTATTTAGCTGTGTAAATTGCTTAAAATGATATGTAATCGCTTAGAAATGCTAGGTGTACTATCAAATATGGTATGTGTTCTTAGTTCACTAATGAGATTATTCTAGATAGAAATAGCAATGTGCTACCAGACCATACTTGTGGAGGATTTTATCTTAATGATCTTGTCCTTAGCCAGGCAAATCTGAATATCTCCATTGATTTGCCAATGTCTTGAATCTCTTTAAAAATTATTCTTCGTATTATTAGAGAATGCCAAATTAAGGTTATCTTTTTCTCCAAATCTGGTTAACTAGAGGAAATTTTATCCAGCTCAACTTTTGATTCTGTAGCCTTGTCCCATCCCCATGTAACTTTTTTTTTTTTTTTTAAAGGGGTTAAGTGCATAAATAAGACTTAGGGTTGTGGTTGCAGTCAAATGAAGATTCGAGGTTTCATTTTTGTCATCAATTGAGGATTTAGATTTAAAGGCCCTAATCAGGGTTCGAGCTCGCCCATGGTGAAATTCAGGTGTCGGAAATTCAACGTGACCCCCACACATGATGTTTGATCAAACATGGACTCGCTCTTTAATTCCGTTGCAGACAAACACAGCAATACAACGATAAACAAAAGCATTTTACACGAGAAACGGTAAAACAGAACCTACTAGGATTTAATCGGCTCGGTCAACATAACCTACTTCCACAGGAAAAGCAGTAATAAAGTTCCACTATATCTGATGGAGAATTAAACACCTCAATGTCTTGTCAAGTATTCTTCACGACCAGTTACGACAAAAATCATTTACTCTCACAATTTCTTATAAAGAACACTCCATTACGCATAAAGAGAAGCTATAAGCACACTTGAAAGTAACATGTAGTAAAACGGAAAAATCAAAAAATTCCCTAAGAGTTGAAGAGGCACGGCCCCAGCACTTCTTGCTTTCTTAAGCTTACAAGGAGATCGATGGACCAACAATATAGTTTAGTCAATACGTAAGATACACATTTTAATGTAATTTTATTGGGACAAGTTCGCTTGGAGTTTTAAAACACGTTACGATAGTAGAATTGAATCATAAACATGTTACATATTTTTGGTTATCCAAGTAAACTTTTCATAAGAAAATGTGATGGAATAATTCTCTTGACTTTGTCGATTTTCTTTGGGCTAAAAATCTGCGTAAGATTTTGTTTGCTTTTTCCGTTCAACGTGGCGCCATGTCAGACTTAGAATTACAACTAACACAATTGAACGTTAACACAGAGAGAGAGAGAGAGAGAGAGAGAGAGAGAGAGAGAGAGAGAGAGAGAGAGAGACTAAAAATTAAAACAAAGACAGAGTGAGAACGCAGCGCATAATAAGGACCGGTGGTATTGTCCTTTAAAGGGGAGGGCTGACGACCCTTGTCAGGGTCCCAGGTCATAGCAAAGGCAACCACCAGCAGGCAAGGGTAAGACCCTCACCTGGTGGTGGCACGACCGATTGGCACCAAGCAGGCCCCTACGCTTCGGTAAGTGGCAAGCACACCCTCGTTTCCCCTTTCGTCTCTCTTTGGTCTCCTATCCTAATGTGATGACCGCTTGCCATCGCATCACAATCCCATGATGTCCACAAAAGAAAGGGGAAATCGATTAGAGGACACCAAGTAAAATTTCCCATCTAGGAACAGCTAACGGAATCTCCTGTCAAGTACATTTCAGCGCGAGTTTTAGGATTGGCATGAACGAAATGAAAGTTTTAGAGTACATTTGGTAACATTTTTATTCTCGAGAACGATTTTTATTGAACAATAATTTATTCTATTGCTATTCCTTAAACGAATTTTTGAGCATAAGGATACATTTAGTAAGGCCCTATTTGATAATCATCCCGGGAACAACTATTTTTGTTTTTTTTTGTTCCGAGGAACAAAAAAAGAATAGAAATCCGTTAGATAAAATTTTTGTTCCCAAGAACAAAAATCCATCTTTTTTGTTCTCGAGAATAGATTTAGAACATAATCAAGAAGTAGTAAAAATGTTACTTCTTGTTCCTAAGAACAATTCCTATTTTTTTTTTCTTTTTTTCTTTTTTTCTCTTCCCCTTTCTTTTTCTTCCTTTTGGCCAGTTGCCAGCCTTAACTATGGCTGGCGTTCGGCTAGATGAGGGTCGATGACTGCCGGAGCATCACCAAGCCATGGTGAGACTTGTCAGCCCTGGCCTCGCCATGGCTGGGTGAGGCTTGCCTTGCCTTGGACAGGCGAGCTTGGACTCGCTAGCCGATGTGAGGCTCGGCCTCACCAGGCTAGGGTGAGGCTAACCTCGCACTGCTTGGGTGAGGTCGAGGCTCGCCTTTGGCCAAGCAAGGCTCCGGCAAGCTCGCCGAACCTTGCCTAGCTAGTTGTCCGCCAAGGCAATGGCCAGCAATTGGCTACAAAGAAGGAAGAAGAAAAAGAGAAAAAGAAAAAGAAAATATAATAAAAGTATTAAAAAAATTAAGAGAAACAAAATAATTTAAGAATCATACTATTTACATCCCGAGAATAGAAATTTGGACGAGTTACTAAGTACGTTCTTTTAATTAGAAATTGTTCTTGGGAATAGAATAAAATAAAATCATTTCTAATAAAAAAATTGTTCTTGGTAAATAATTGTTACCTAATACACCCTAACTTGTACAACATTTCTATTTGAAATATAAAAAGAACAAAAATGCATTTGGTATAACCCTAAAATTTCTATTTCTAATCTTTTTATTTAATTATAAATAGACTTAACATTTCATGTTTGGATAAACCTAGACTTTTTTAATTTTTTGGTGCTATGGAGGAATTGCTTTGGCATGAATATGTTGATAGTAAATCTTTAGGCATTACAATGTATAAATCTTTTGAGAAGAAGAGCAAATGATGCTTGGAGTCACCAAGCTTTTGCGACCTAGCATTATTTCTAATAAATAAATAAAAAAACAACATTCAAAATTCCATATAGTCTAGCCCTAAAAGCTTATTTGATTTTGAATCCAATTTTCTTTAAAATATTTTCACATTTTTTTATGTTAAACTAATTCTAAACAAGAATTAACATCAAAATCTAGTAAACTGCTCAAAATCTAATTTCTATATTTTTTTTTTTCTAAATTTTGAATTTTTATTCTTAAAAAGGGGACTTAGATTTGGATGGGAGACCAAATAGATTTTTGTTCCAAATCTATTTCCTAACCATTGATCTATTATGGGAAATAGAAAAATTAGATGATATTACCAAATGACTTTTTTTCCTATTGCAAGGAGTAAAATAACAGAAAATAAGAGAAATGTTACCAAACAAAACCTTAACACATGGTCATGACAAGTTTAATCCTACCATAATTGTACCTAATTTAATGGGGCGCACCTTACCATTAGGTGAACTCGTGATGGAAAAAGTCCTTATGAAAAAAGCCCTCGCGCACATTGACCGTCCATTTCCACGTATGTTAAACAATCATCTAACCATAAATAAGCAAAAAAGAAAAAAACAATCAAAGCTAGGATCTCTTCTCTAGATCAATCCAAGAGAATATTCACGAAGAGATCTTCATGACTTAAATGAGCATGATGATTGACGGCAAAGAAAATATACCAATTATCTCGCACGGCACATCTTGCTCCGCCTAGGTAGGCATGTGTCCCCACAAGGGTTTATCGCATCACTGTGGAGCAATAAAGAGCGACCATAGAAAATAAACAAAGACGCATTTCAGTTTCATTTGTTTCACAAAAAATGTATATTTTCTTAAATGATTGTTTGTATCAAAATGAATGGACAAAAATATTTTCATTATCCATGAAATTATATATACATAAATTGTTGTAGATAATGAAAATATGTTTTATTAATTAATTATGTCAAATGACAAAAATGATCGTTTTTAGAAACAATATTATCCAGATCATTTATTTTCTACTGAACAAATCGAGCCTTTGTATGGGAACTCATTTCAATTGCCAACACATGAATTTGCGACAGTCAAGTGTTGAGAAATACATATGCTGGTTTACTTACAATCTTTTATGTTGGTTCTAGTTGGGATCGATTTCCATTTCTCACAATGTTATTGAATTTGGTATTAGCTACTCCACTTGCCCTAGGCAACATCTGCCTGATAAGTCCGGTATGAAATCCGCACTAACCGGATTTGGTTGCCCGTATCTTATGATGTTTAAGACAAGATGTTACATGCGCGTAGGTGGCATTTGCGAGTTTGATTGGATTGACTAGGACCTACACTTGAGCAAATTTCTACTTGGGTATTGATTTCTTTGAGATACTACGCTAGGGTTTGTCACCTTCGTGATTTCCGCCAGTGTACGTGGGAGCATTTCGCCGTCATAAAAAGCTTCACTAGGCAATCAATTACAGAATATAACAAACCTTTAACAAAAGATTTTACAGAGATTGTGTACATCACAAACCCTGAAGAGAAGATCGGAGAAATTTTCCAATTAATTCTAATTTTTTTTAATTTTGTCCTGAATTTATGTTGCAAATTTCAATATAGACATTTTAACCAATTTTCACCAAAATTGATAACGTGACAATGTGTCATATAGGATAAACAACAATGATTGGATTACCATACCAAAGATTTCCGATGAATTAACCTAAAGGGTTGTATTGAAATTTTCAACAGATATTGATGATTAAATTGTTAAAATTGAAAAATTTATAATTGAATTGGCATTTTTACAATATGTTGACATAATTTTCTTATATAAGATTGTTTATGGACAATTTTTTTTTCTGGGAAAATTAAAAAGAGAATAGTTTGGTGCATGTGCATGTCGACAACACCATCCCCATCAGTTAAACTCTAAAAACATCAAACGAATGGATGGCCAAACTCCACGATCGGACACTGTCCTCCTCTTTTCAAGAAATGTCGCCCACTATGATGCGATGGTCCATGTAACCAACTAGAGTGCATTTTATTTTATTTTTAAATGTCCTTTTTCCAAGTTCTCCAAGGGCCCTCCCTTCTCTTCAAATCCCACTTTCCACCTCTGCAAATCCCTATATTTATCCCTCTGTCGTGTCCTGAGATTGAACATCCATATATAGTCCATGAAAGAAATCGCCTATTCCGGAAGTTGGGATCAACCAGACGGAAGTCAGATGAGAATTAACAACATAATTACGGATTGAATATACACTAGCTCCGATGTGATTAATTTGATGATCAATATATGGGCCAGCACTCGTCCGACTGCCGCCGCCATCTTGATCGCTCCGTCGATGCCTTGTTGTCGTCGTTGCTCTACTGTCTTTGTTGCTCCTCCATCTTTGTTGACAGGACTCGCTAAGGTCACTCGAGGGCAACGACATCGGACCTCCTCAATTGGAGATAGGGTTGCAACCCCAGCTTTTAGGTCCAATGTTACATGATGACTCTCTTTCAGTGCAATTTGCACGTATGTTTTGTGAATTCAACCTGAGCGATCTCTGGCTCCTGAGTCGGAATCTTTTCTACTCGCAAACCGGCTATGTCGAGCTTTGTTTGGACATGATTAGGTTAGTCTTATTCTGATACAGGCAAGTTCTTGAACGCATGTGTCGCTTTCTGATTGGTCGGGCGGGCCTCAGGAGTTTTGAAGCTCACTTTTATGAAGGCAGACTATGTCTCATGCACATTTAAGCACACCTTGTCATCCAGGAAAATAGTCGAGTTCATAAGAATGCAGTTCAAAGGAATTCAACATGTTGAATAAAATCGTGGATCGTGAAATATAAAGTTGCGATCAAAGACATTCAAATTATATATCCATAACAACCATCGGGCAAGAGAGGCGGCCCGAAGGCAACTCATGAAAGCGACTAGATAGCAAAAATCTTTATGGGACATAACTAATACGATTATTGAGACAAGGCACATCGCCTCGTCCAGCTAACAAGTACATCCCTAATCCTTAGCAAATCGTCGTAGTCGACAATAACCCAGCCGGACCTCACATTACACATGAGAGAGAGAGAGAGAGAGAGAGAGAGAGAGAGAGAGAGAGAGAACATATGAGCTTAGTTATGAGAGTGAATGGTATCTGATAGGGAGGTCTTAAGTAACCACCCAACGTGGCTTGGGATTCCAATTCGTGGCTGCACCTTCCTTACAACGCCTCATGCTTGGCTTCAAGCACTTTCCTTTTCCAATTTCGCCCCTGACAAACCCGCTATTTCCCTCCATGCCCTCTCCTTCCTCTTCCTCACACTCTTCATAATCAAAGTCTTCTCCTTCCACCCTCATAGTCTCCTCCTCCTCCTCCTCTTCTTCTTCTTCTTCTTCTTCTTCTTGCTCCTCGCTCTCTGACTCCACTTCCTCCTCTTCCTCCTCTTCTTCAGCTTCAGTTTCAGGGGCATCGCTCTCCTCCAAGAAGCGAACCCTGAGATGGCCGTGGCTCCGCTCCACTTGGAAGAAGTGGTGGGGGGACGACACCCCCACCGCCTCCACCACCAGCCTCCCCCCCTCCCGGCGGGACCGCACCTGGACCCCCGTGGAGCCGCCCACTGACGTCAGTGGCGGCGGGAACGAGCTGCTCCGGCTCAGCTTCTTCCTCGCTGGCTGAACCGCCAGGCGGCGGTCTGCGCCTCCTCCAGGGGAGAGGAGGGGGGCCTCGCCGTCGCTGACATCACTTCCAGTCTCACTTCCTAGTGACTCGGTGCACATCTCGAGGCTCCGGTCACTAAGGAACGAGGCGGAGCATTTCAGGAGCGGGTGGACGTAGACAGCACCTTGCTCACCCTCGCACTTCTCTTCCGCGTAGGCAAAAGCGTGCAGGAAGCTCCAGTCCGCGGCATCGGTGCCTGGCTGGGCGGTCCCCATCTTCATCTTGCCTGCGGCATCAGAGTCGGCGGTGGGTCCATGCGGGGTGAGCTTGAGCCTGAGAACGCGTGGCTCGATCTGCCTCGGCTCGAGGCATGTTTGCAGCCCCTGGCACACGCTCGAGGACATTTCTTTTTTGTTTCCTTCGTTTTCTCCTTATCCACAAAATTACGTAGTTTGGTTTGTTGATGGAAAATTAGAACGTGAGAGAAACGGGGGAGATGCAGAGCAGGTCCGGCGGTTTGAATCGGGTTGAAAAATGAAAAGGGATTGTTTGGACTTATGTGATGGCAATTGAAGTAAGATAGGAGGGCACTCTTTAGGCAGAGAGAGAGAGAGAGAGAGAGAGAGAGGAGGTGGGTTGGGGAAGGAGAGGAAGGAGTGAACGTGAGAGAGGAGTGAAAGGGGTTCGAGGCTGAATTTATAGGTGAAGGCAGGGAGGGAGTGGGGGGGTTGTGATGCCCTCCTTTTTGGCCTGTAGCCTCTCTAGCTTTCTTGCCATGGTGAATTGGTGGAGGAGAGAGGCAAAACATTTTATGATGCCATTCATCGACTGTGTTGGAAATCGAACAGTCCTAATTGGTACAAAAGGTTTTGCCATGTGACGTCTATGGAGAGGGGGACTGGCGCATTGTGATGCTAAGTAGAGTTCACAGGCCGGTAATTGCTTTTACCCTACTATGTGCTTTAGTAGGTTAGGCCACTGTAATGAGTTATTTCTAGCTTACGTGGTCAAGTAATCACCATGATCAAAGACAGCTCGGAAAGTATTTCTACACTAAATTTATAGTAGCCCGAACCAATCCTTGTTTGTTCATCCACACAATGTGAGCATCGAGAATTGCAACCTTTGTGAGTATGATTCATTATGAGCATCATAGATATCTCGAGTGAATTTAAAAGTTCACGCAACATGAAATTATCGTAAAGTTAAAAAGGCAGCTCAACAGTTTATAGGTTCTAATCTACCATTATAGACTGGAATTATTGTTACAATTGCTTAAATCATGTTTGGTAATCGGGTTTGTACAGTGGCAAGTGGGACCATAATGAAGGTGGATCTGTTTTTTTCTTTCTTAGCAAAAGTGGGGAAAAGAAAATCAAAGCCAAGCAAACCAGTCTTCCACAGAACTGCCTCTTATGAAAACAACTTCGAGGATTCTACATCAATTTATCTATCAAACCCAAATAGTTACTGTGAGAAAAATTCTGGCAGTGGTGAAAATGTTTATGTTTTATTCTTCTGAAAAGTCAAAACTAAACACAACTAATATTTATTGTTATCGACCAAAAGTCAAGATTGAAAATTTATAAAGTTAACCTCTTTTGCTTTTTGGTTAACCTAAGAAAAAAAACAAGACATCACGAGAATGATTGGTGATCGGCGGGGTAGGAAACTCTCGCGTCTGGTTCTAAGAAAGTGAATTGACCGACCTATTTTGACCAGGTCAAATAAATCACCTCCTTCATAGCTGATCTCTTAGATGGCAATCCATAGAATTGATTACTCGACAGGCTCGAACGAGCCCTGAAGGTTGTGCTAACGTGTTACTCAGGTCTGCCCACGACATAAAATTTAGGATTAGTGCATTAAAATTTATAAAATTTGTTAAATTTGTGCAATCAAATTTTTTCGTAATTTCATCCAATTTGGCTAATAAAAAAAATGCTAACGTGCCTTTTTATTAGTGGTTAAAAAATGAAGGACAAGACTAAAACGACATCATTTTAGTCCAAATACGATATTTTTAATTTAAATAATATTTAAATTAAACTAAATTTATTTGAAAAAAACACACAAAATAAGGTTGAAGGCCAACCGGTGAGGGCTTGTGAGGCCCTTACTACTACTATCCCACCATCGTCGGGGAAAGGCTAGCCAGTGGTTGGTGAGAGTTGCTAGGACAAGGCCAGTGGCTTAGACCTAGTTGAGGGCCTCTAGTGGAGGCCAACCCTCACTAGTGGCATCCAGCCTTGGTGCGATTTGGGAAGGGCTACGATCCTCACTCAATTTGCAAGAGGGTTTACACACCATCACCTATGGTCGGTGAGGATCATTAGCCACTAGCTGGGGCTCAAAAACCCTCACTGGCCCTTCCTAGCAATGGTGGGGTGTTGGCAACCTACCCTTGATGTTGGTTTCCCACCCCAATTTTTTATTTAACTTGCTTTTTAATTTAATTTAAATAAAGTTGCGTGTAAAACTAAATTTGGACCAAACGACATCGTTTTAGCTTATTTTTCATGTTTTAATCACGTCATCGCCACATAGAAGAGAAAATATCAAAGATGTCATGTCGGCATTTTTTGCTAACCAAGTTGAATGAAATTAATAGAATGATTTAATTGCACAAATTTGATAAATCTTAGGACTTGATTGCACTTTTTATAAATTTCATGATTCAATTACACTTTTGTGACAAGTTTTAGGACTTCTAATGCACTTATCCCTAAAATTTACATAGAAGTTTAAAGGCTAGGTTGGGCTAGGCCTTGGACAAAGTTGGGTAGCTTGGGTTCATTTAACTCTTAGGGTTGGGAGGGCCGACTGCTCATCGACCACCTCTTTGTTGACACTTAAATTTTGATGACCCCATTAGTCTTTTATGCATAGAAAATTAGGGAATAACTTTGGCCTTTGAACAAAGACATTGAGCTAAACTGCATATAGATATTAGGAGCATTTACATTAGTAGTTAACTAAGGCCATAAAATTTTCATATTAATTGTACCAGTGGTGGACAGGCTTAAATGGATGGCTCTAAACAAATTGTACTAAGCCCAAAAGAGTATTAAATTTTGGCCAAGCCCATTATTTCTTTTAATAAACCAAAATTCGTATATGATGCCACGTTCGAAAATTGATTTATTTAGGAGCAAACTTGAAGAACAATTTTAGTTGACATTATTGCAATTTGCAGAGGTATTAAAAATATTTTTATTAAAGATAATGCATTTCTTCTTGTGTCAATATAGGGAATACAATTTTCCTTGGTGCTCTTGAAACAAACCCCAATTGCACTCCATACAAAGGCTCATAGGTTACCAATTAGAGTGGGGCTTGACAAAGGGCCCGTTTGGTTCGATTTTGGGGAAATGCCCTTGGAAGAATGAAAATACATTTGAGGTAAAAGAGTTTTCTAAAATGTTAGACTATTTGGTAAACTATAACTGAAAAGTGCTTTAAAGAAATGCAAGACTGTTTGGTAAACATATATTTGAAAAGCCCTTTAGTGTGACCAAATTAAGTTTTTTAGTTTTAGTATTTTTAAAATTGTAAAAAATAAACAATGACTATATAACCTTTTACATTTTCATGTTGAGAGTTATATATATATATATTAGTAAATTTATTTTAAAATTATATTAAAAGAATTTGATTATAGATTAGATGCAAAGCTCAACTTTTGGCCTAGGGTTCTTTTAGGTTTGTTTTCAACTTTGAATAATTTATTTTAATTATTGTAGTATTAATCATCTTCGTTAATTAATGATCATTCTAGTATATTGATAAAAAGTTGGGTTATTGATTGTCAAAAGATAAAAATGACAAAAAAAAAAAAAAAAAGGTGAACCCAACATTTGCAAAGGGTTATTATTATTATTTTTAAATAAAAATAAAATCCGATGAAATTCCGTCGCCGATCAATGGCGGTTGGGTGTGAGGAAGATGATTGATTTAAAAAAGAAAAAAAAAAGAAGTCAACGGATGAATAGTAGATGTGGACTTGCATTTCCGAAATACTGAAAACCCAAAGCAGGTCTCCACCTGCTTTGGGCTTTCAGCATTTCAAAGGCCAGCATTTGGCCAAGGACACCTTCAAATGCTGAATTAAACACCTAAATTTTTTTCCAAAGGACTTTGGGGCTAAAAGCCCCTTGGGAATATTGAACCGAATGGGCAAAAGTACACGGCACATTGAGAGGAAAAAATCGTGAAAATGAGAGAGAAAAGGGGTCTTCGCTTTGGGAGGTAATTAAAGGAGCTGCAGAAGACTTCAAAGAGGGAGAAAAGGTGAGAGAGGAAAAGACGAGAGGTCGGTTCACAAACAGGAACAGAGCACAAAATCGTGCAAGGGATATATATTCATAAAGAAAAGGAAACGAAGTTCTTCCTTTTGCATGCAGCCACGACCTGTCTCCCCATCGTACTTGCCTTCGCCGCTCCTCGTGCCATCTCTAGCCGTGAGCAGGTCCCCCACCGCCTGGCGAGACCCCGGTGCAGACTCCTTGCTGCAGCTTACGCTGACAAAACCTCCAGGAGGATACCCAGCAGCCCCGGAGGAATCTCAGCAGCTTCGTTAATCTTTGCAGGTTTTCCCGTCAAGTCTAGCAGCAAGGGTACAACTCACTCAGCGACACCTGCAAGCTCTCAGCAGCGCCTCCGCCTACAGCACGCCCAGACCGGTCTCGCTAGCGCGTCAGCTTAGCAAAGTTCCTGGAGCTGACCAGTGGTGGTTTCAATTAGTCCCAGCAGCGCTATGAAGCCTCAATCGAAGTCCTTGCCTTCCTGGTGTTCCTGTGTTCCTGACATCAGGCCATCATCACCAACGCTCACAGGGAAAAAGGAAAGGAGAATATATTGAGACTCCGACGAAGGACTCTCGGATCTCTCAAAGCACCATCACCCGGACTTACGATGTTAGGCAAGAAGAGAAATATCTGAGCGTCCATCATCAACGCGCAAGCACACCTCTAAAACTCATATGTGATAGCTCGCTGTTGATCTCCCGTCATTAACCATGATTACGCCCAGTCCCCCTCTCGCTCTGTGGAACATCCTTTTCCCTTTGCCCTCCGAGATTGTTTTGCAGGTCCTTGAGACACGGAGACGATGATGTGGACTTTTGAGATGTGATCACGAGACAATTGCGGTCTCCTAGGAGAGAAAGAAGAAAATCAAATGTGGAGTCATGTGTTAAACGCACGTATTATTGAAAGTGCTAGTATGAATATCTAGAGGGGGTGAATAGGTGTAAAAACAGATTCTGCAAAATGCAGTGAAAACCTTTACTTTTAACCTGAGTTTGAATAACAATAGACTTTTGAAACTGAATCTAAAGAGCAGTAGACTTTAGCAATTAAATAAAATTATGAACAAAATAAAGAGATTCAAGGAAGAGAATAAAAACACAAGGTTTATAGTGGTTCGGCTTAATCCAAGCCTACGTCCACTCTCCCACGTTAACAGCCTTCTTGGCTGGATTCCACTATGCAATCAAACAAGAGATTACAACTTTGAGTGTAAACACTTAGTAGTAAATCACACTATCTCACTAAGTCACTCTTTTGGTATTTCTCTCACGATCACAAACGTTTGAGTTCACAAGAGACAAGTGTATAATCGAAGATCGCTCAGACTTTGGAATTATAAATTATACGCTCCGTCTCTTACTTGCTCATCGGTCCTTCATCTCCTTAAATACTCCTCCACTTCCAAACTAGCCGTTGGACAATATCTTGAGGACCATTTTCCAATATACCCATTGGATAGATCTGTATTTAGAAGATTTGGTAGCCGTTGAGTGACAAAAGTAGAATCCCAAATTGATTCCGATTGCCCATACAAACAGATCTTAGTTTCCATAAGTAGAGCTTCTTCTTAAAAAAAGATCTTGTCTTCAAGATCCAATTGTCAATCAATTAGATTGAGTCAATCAAATCAATCTTGATGTGGAATCCAAACCAGATCACTAGCCGTTGTATGATTGGGCTTGTATTACGTTCTGTCGAATCTGGATGTAAAGTCTGAGTGCAATGGACTTTACAATCTGAGTCTGAACATATTTTACTTTTAAACATATTTAGCTTTAAGGTCTAAACACTATTTGAATAAGTTCAGCTTTAGCATAAAGTCTATCTTCTGGTTTAGCTTCAGCATAGAGTTTGTCTTCTAGTTCTTCATTCACGTTTAGTCTGGAATTTGTCAGAGTTGACAGACTTCTGATGTAGAATATACTTTGACACTAAAGTCTTGCAATCTTTATACTTTGACACAAAAGTCTGGAAATCTTCAGAATATACTTTGGACATATGTTACGTTTAGTCTTCTGGCCACCTTCAGACTTTGACAATATCCTTTAAATGTTTTATCATCTGCATGATCTATTACTTAACCAATAAATACATTAGTAGCCTTTGATTTATTTTGTCATCTTCAAAACATCATAAGAGATTTCCCTAACAATTATTACATTGGATTGCTTTCCTTGATTTGCGTATTGAGTGTCCGTATTTGTTAATGGGATTCTGAAGCTAATGCACATGAATATTTCTGAGAATTCAGGAATGCTTCTCATATTCGACATCGGATTTGCCACTCTGCTCTAAGAGAGAACCAATTTCTTCCTTTACCAGAAGGTGAATCACATTGGGTGCAATTCAGTGGAAAGTAGTGTACATTGAGAGTATCTTGCCAACTTCCAGATGTCCAATCTTGTCCTCGGCGTGCTGGCTTGATGATATTGGGTTTAATTCCAAGTTATTCTTAAGTTTCTTTAGGCTCAAATTTGTCACTCAGTCGCGTTCATACTAATTGGCATCATCCTTAGTATAATTTAATTTCCTCTTATTCATAATTTTTTTAGGATGATATTATTAACAGAAAGATAAAATAAATTAATGTTCTTGCATACTAGCCATAGGATTACATATCATATAGAATTAGTTGCATCGCTGCCATGTCATTGCTACCATATCATATTTCCATATCATAATTTCCATGTCATTTGGTGATTATATGTTTAGGGTCATATAATTAGATTGCATGTCATGATGATTAGTTTAATAAATTTAGGTTATGTCACATGCCATTAGTTTAATAATTCATGCATATTAAACTTAAATCAAAATTGCATATAATTTAGTTTTCATTAAAAAAATTAAAAAAGAAATAGTTAGATTTGGGAAAAAGTACTCAAAAAGTCCTAAACTTATGCCATTTATACCAATTCAGTTCTAAATACTTCAATTTGACCAATTTAGTTATAAGCATTTTCACATTAGTACAAATTTAATCCATTTGGCCAAATTTGGCCAGCCGATCGACATGGACGCTGCCAGCCAACAAATGCCAACGTGGCAATTTTTAAATAATTTTTTTTTTTTTTGAATTAATTTTTTCTTTTTCCTCTTCTTCCTCTTGGCCTTCTTTTGTGGCGGTGGCCGGCTAACCTCCGACTGCTCGTTGGCCACTAGGTGAGAGTCTCAAAGCCCTCGTCGGCCACCAGAGGGCTGTGACCTTCACCAATAGTCGGCAAGGGCTTGGTGGCCTTCGCCTAGTGGCCAATAAGCCTTGTTGAGGGCTTGCCAACCACTGCAAGGAATCTAGGGAGGAAGAAGAGAAAAAAAGAAGAGGAAAAAAAAAATGTTATTAAAAATTGCCATGTTAGCATCGGCTGGTCAAAATTGGCTGAATGGACTAAATTGGTACAAATGTGAAAATGTTTATGATTGAATTGATCAAATTGAAATGTTTAGGACTCAATTGGTGTTAATGCCATAGTTTTAAGACTTTTTCGGTACTTTTCCCTTACATTTGCATAATCATTTACAAGTCATACTTAGGACATGCATACATTTTCTAGTAAAATCTTGTAGAATATTTGATGCATTGCAATTAATGGGCTTTTGCTTGCTTAAGGTATTTATGTCTTTGCCCTATATCTAGCAATTTATTTCTTGCTTTGGTTATTGAGTGTTAAATTCTTGATTGCAGCCCGCTTGATCACCCAGTGCATGTTGGTGGCTTAAATTTAAAATCTCTAAGATTGCTTGCAAAATGTTTTTTGAAAATTAATAGACAAGGTACTAAAAGGGTGTTAGATTAATCAAACTTAATCAAGTCTTTTATTCTATTGAATCGATGGTTCACATAAATAAAGTATTATCCCATACTTTATATGGGTTTCTAATCGACCCTAATTGATTGGTGATGATTTCAAATGGTAAAAAAGTTTTAAGTTTAATTGACTACCAAATTGCGATTGGTAGGCCTTGGAAGAGTCCGTGCTAAGTCTATAGCTTGGTAATCCATTAGCTTTCTCATTGGTAGCTCACCTCTAAGAAAGTCACAACACTCCTATAGGCAAACTTACTCATATGCTAGTTGTTTATACCGTGCTTTGCTCATTCTCTCATGTGTTTTTTCTCAAAATCTTAGTCCAGAAAAAGGTAGCTGTTATTCATATATTGATCCATGTTATGCGAATATTAAGGATAGAGAATTCAAAACTTTGAACAAGGCATTTTTCACATACAATCTTGGTAAGAATGCCTGTTGCGGAATACATGTGTTTTATTGCATACAATTGTATGAGCAACTGAACCGGCAATTAGAGTAATAGACTGATAACAGTTTTAGCAAAACAAACTTTAATCTTAGCCTATAAAGTTTGTAAGTCGATAAAATAATAATTTTTTTTATTAGCCTAATAATTTTATGCGTGTCCGTGCATTCTAGGTACATTTGAGGAGCTCTTAACGATACACCTATCAGTTATGCATTTCACAATGTTCTTGGGCTTGGCTTCCTTAGACGCCAACCAACCAATTTATGCATCTAAAGTTTAATAAATGAATTCCAACACTACATTTCCAAAAAAGCAGATTCACGCACTTTGATTTTTTTAAATGCAGAACTCTAGTAACTTTCAAAATACTTAATAATTGACTCCCTAATCTACATATAAATTTATCACATTTCTGGAACTTTAATACTTTAAATTTTTCAGAAAAAAGTATTTTTTTTTTGCTTATTTTTAACTATTAACAAAGAAGCCCTTAAGTTGATTAACATCTACTATATCTTCATTAAATCATTCATTTGATTAATTAATGGATTGTTTATTATATTAAACAACAGAACTTCATGGCCAGTACCATCAATATCATTCTTTTAGAAAATTAACCATTGCATCCCTTTATTAGCCTAAAAATTATGCATTATACAATAGAGGGCTTATTATCCCTTTTGCAACTATAGATTTGCATTTTTACCCAATGTGCAAAGCAGCATCTCATCCGCTTTATGGCATCCAAATTGAGAGAAATAAATTGAACAGGGTGAAGGGTGACCGATATACATTTGTCCCTGTTGGGTTTATCGGGTTCTCAAAAACCAGATTCGACACTAAATCGAACTCCTAAATCGAATGCGGAAGACAAGCCCGGGAAAAACACGTATCACCGATCCTAAAGCACACCACGGATTTGAGCGTACCTTGTTAGCCACAGATTAGACACCGACGCCGATAAGAGGAAGAGAATTTGGCTCTGTTCGATCCGATGACGACAATTCGCTTGGAAGGGGAGAAGAAAGTTGCCTTGTGCTTACTATTTCTTCTATTTGAGAGAGAGTGAGCGTTTTGAAAGAGAGGGAGACGTACGTACGTTAATGCCAAGAGGTACATTCTCCCTCTCTCTCCTCCCTTATATATGTCCCTTCAAAAAACAATTAATTGTGCCCCTTCATCCATGGGCCCTACTCTTGTGGGCCGGGCTTTTAGGCCCAATATGGGCGGACGGGCCTTAAGCCCATCACTAATAAAACCATCATCTCCCACTCGCACATGGTGGGCCGAACAGAATTCTCTTTACCTCTCTTTAACATTCATACCGGTGAATAATCCGTGCGACCAATATACTTTGAGAGCTCGTTGCTATACATCTGTTAGGAATATATAGCAGCTCATATTGGGCGTCACACTCTGAGTAGATTTAGTATGTAGTACCCTAGATCGATCAATCACATTTATATCTCTCTTGATCTCTTTTAAACAATGATATATATAATGTATTCACAATTATAATTATCACAAAGACAGTCATAATTGGTCGACCAGTGAATACAAAAGTACAATGTGATTTTCCAAAATCGATCTTCCTCTTTCCTTCAAACTCTCAATTTCAGTTCAGCTTGCTTTTCTAGAAATGCCCCATTAGATCGAATCAACTCATGACCATTGGCAACATCCTAAGATAGCAAACACTAAATAGAAATTTTGAGAATAAGTAAGAGTCTTGAGGGTACTAAAATTGAGGAACTCTTTTCCTCAAAAGTCTCACACGGCATAAAAGTCGAGATTAAACTTTTGCCACTCTTATTGGTCGGCTCATGCATACGTAGTATGAAATACGTATTACGGTATTAACTCCTTTCCCATGGAGCATATGTCTACACCTTTCAATACCGTACAAATGATAGTTCAGACATACTAAATGTCTAACTTGAGTTCACGTATCTACTCATTCACAAAATTCATCAGAACTCACATCTGGCATCATAGACAGATAAAGTAAAATATGTGGGTTATTTTACTTTCGGACATAGTAAGTATCATGTCATCATCTTAACACTCAGTTAAGGCGACATACGTATTTTAAGCTTGAGCTCTCGATTATCATCTAGATAATAAGCTTAAAAATAGTCTCATCTCTATTTATCACACAGTAAATAGAGGCGATTACCCATGTGAGTGGGCTAATCTTTTATCTGTCCGACATACTTTATCAACTTAAAATAATGCACTGAGCATTAAGATGCATAAAGATCATACATAGATTCATAGGCATTAATCAATGAAAAACAAAATTTCATAAATGTGAACAACTCAAGGAAATTACAATTCAGTACATTAGACTATGCAATCCTAGAGATTTTACATGATCACAAAACACATATCTAGGTATTGGCTTTGTCATATGATCTGCTACCATTCTATGCGTAGATATATACTATAAGTTCACATCCTTTCGTGCAACCATATCTTTTACAAAGTTATATTTGGTATCTATATGTTTGGTCTTGCCATGATACTTTGAATCTTTGGTGTATGCTATAGTTGCTTGGCCATCACAGTTAACCAATAATTGATTTGCAGCTTTCTCAATAACACCTAAATGATTCAAAAATCTCTAAGCCAAACTCCTTCTCGTACTGCTGCTGATAATGCCACGAACTCAGCTTCCATCGTGGATAAGGCTATGCACGTTTGCTTCTTAATATTCCATGATATGGCGCCATTGCTCAGTAAGAAAACAAATCCTGAGGTAGATTTCCTTTCATCTAAATCTCCTCCCCAATCAGCATCTGAATAGTCTTCAAGTCGCAGATCCTTTCCTTGGTAATTCAACTTGTAATCAGCAGTTCCCTTCAGATACCTCATTATTCTCTTAACGGCCTTCCAATGTGCTGGACCTGGATTGGATTGGTATCTACTCACCATTCCAACTGCAAAACATATGTCGGGTCTTGTACACATCATAGCGTACATCAAGCTCCCAACAGCACTAGCATAAGGAACATGTTTCATTTGTTCATTCTCTTGTGGAGTCCCTGGACACAGTTTATGGCTCAATCCTTCACCTTTTGCAATAGGAATGTCTATGGGTTTATAGTCTTGCATACGAAATTGTTCAAGAACCTTATTTATATATGTTTCTTGCGAAAGAGACAACGATCTCTTCGAACGATCTCTTGAAATCTTAACTCCAAGAATATATGCAGCCTCACCCATATCCTCCATCTCAAAGTTGGAAGACAACCAACTCTTGACAGTATTAATAAACTCTCTATTGCTTCCGGCAATTAGTATATCATCAACATATAATGATATGATCACAAATTGATCCTTGGATCTTTTGATATATACACAATGATCCTCATCTATCATTATAAAGTTATATGCCATTATGGCATTATGAAAATGTATATACCATTGTCTCGATAATTACTTAAGGCCATATATCGACCTCAAAAGTCGACATACCTTTTCTTCTTAGCCTTTCACTATGAAACCAGCAGGTTGTTCCATATATATTTCTTCCTCTAATTCTCTATTGAGGAAAGCAGTCTTTACATCCATTTGATGTAACTCAAGATCCATACTAGCCACTATTGCTAGAATAATGCGAATCGAGGTAAATCTCACTACAGGAGAAAATGTATCTTCATAATCAATTCCTTCCTGTTGATTATACCCCTTCGCCACAAGGCAGACCTTATGCCTTTCTATCGAGCCATCAGTATTTCGCTTTATTTTGAGAACCCACTTGTTCCCAATAGCTCTGCGTCCTTTTGGAAGATCAACCAGTTCCCAGACTTGGTTTGATTTCATTGACTCCATTTCCTCTTCCATTGCATGAATCCATTTTTCCTTACTAGAGCAATTCAGAGCCTCATTAATATTTCTTGGCTCATCCTCATCTTGTGGAGCAACCATAAAAGTTTCCCCTTCAATGTCAAAACGCCGACGGGAAATACTTTGGCGACTTGTTCGCCGTATGGGAGATTGTACACTTTGCACATCATTCCCTATTATGCTCCCACTTGAATTAAATAATGATGATGTCGTCTCATCATATGGGTGTAATTGAGAATGAGTTGAATTCAATTCATCACTTCTCATATTACTCCCACTTGGACGAACTCCACTAATATCATTATCTTGATTCAAGGTCTCAAATAGGGAGGAATCTTCACCTATTTCGCCCTTCTTAGGAAATTCATCCTCTAAGAATGTGACATCCCGTGATTCAAATTCAGTTATACTCCCACTTTCCTACTCACCTATGAACACATACCCTTTCAAGTGTTCGGAGTATCTTATGAAAATACTCTTCTTTCCTCTGGGACCCAATTTCCCAAACTTGTGAGAGGACTCATGTGTATAGGCAGCACAACCCCATGGCTTAAGAAAACTTAAGTCCGGTTTTCTACCTGTCCATAACTCATATGGAGTGGAAGTAACTGATTTAGAAGGCACCCGGTTAAGTATATAGGCAGCAATTAACAACGCATCACTCCAAAAAGTAATAGGTAAGTTAGCATGCGCCATCATGGACCTAACCATTTCTAGTAGGGTTTTGTTTCTTCTCTCCGCAACACCATTTTATTGAGGAGTATATGGAATAGACAACTATCTTTCTATTCCTTTTTCATCACATAATTTTCTGAACTCATCTGATAAATATTCTCGACCTCGATCGGATCTCAATGTTTTTATTTTCTTGTCTAATTGATTTTCTACCAGGTTCATAAACCTTTTGAAACAACTTATTGCTTCAGATTTATGAGAAATCAAATAGACATATCCGAATCGAGTATAATCATTTATAAAAGTGATGAAATAAATAGCTCCATGCCTTCCTCTCACATTCATTGGACCATAGACATCAGAATGGATTAAATGCAGAGGAAATTCAGCTCTTTTACCTTTTCCAAATGGTTTCCTTGTCGTTTTCCCTTCCAGGCAATGCTTACATATAGGCAAATCGACTTTTTCAATGTTGCCCAACAAGCCCTCTTTGGCTAGTCTATTCATACGTTGTTGGCCAATATGACCAAGTTTAGCATGCCACACATTCACATCATTATCATACAAATTAGAGACGTGATAAGGGAATAACACACATTTGCATTAACATAGTCAACATCTAATACAATGAAACCATCCAGAAAATAACCACAACCATAGTAGTTTGTATCTAAATACAAATCCACACCTCTATTATTGAAGTTCATATTAAAACCTAGTTTAACCAACACTAAAACAAACACTAAATTCTGACGAATCTCCGGAGCATACAATACATCATGTAGGAACAAAGTGTGTCCACCACGCATATTCAGTTGGCATGTGTCCCACATAGGTCCACTTAGTTCCAGTTGGTACTCGACGGAATTCTACGAAAGACCCTCTATCCTTCGCTACATGGTCTGTCGCTCCTGAATCCACAGTCCATAAAGGATTAGACTCAGTTAAGAACACAGAACTCGACACAAAAGCAAAATTCTGAAAAGTACAAGGGGTGCATACCTTCTTTGGCTCATGACAGTCGCGAGCATAGTGACCTTTCTTGTCACAGTTGTAGCATTTCACCCTTGTAAGCTTTTTCAGCGAGGACGCTTTCCTCTTTCATGTTGGTTAAACTTGGGTTTCTTCCCTGAAGGACCTGCTTCCTTGCCTTTCCCTTTATCAAACTAGTTAGGGCATTTGCGCATAGAGCTCAAAGCTCCATGTGAGCTAGAACTAGCATGATAGAGTTCAGCATCCGGCTTAGCCGCCAAGAGGCGGTCCTCTTCCAGCTCAAGATGGCGCATAGCATCCTCAAAGGTTTTGATATTATCATTATGGGTCAGGTGCACCTTCATATGCTCCCAACTCTAAGGCAAGGAACGAATCACTGCTTGCACTTGCTGCTCATCTGTCAGGACATGGCCAACATCTTTCAGCTCATTTATCATGTTTGACATCTTTCTAAGATGTTGCTTCATGGTCTGACCATGAGGCTTCTTATAAGAGTCAAACCTAATAGTGAGCTGCCTCAGTCTGGTCACCGAAGTATGACCAAATCTTGCTGCCAATGCTTCCCACATTTCCTTTGCATTGTCAAAACGCCTAAACTCTCGCATGACATTATTGTCCATGCTGCTCAACAACGTAATGTGAGCAAGAGAGTTCTTTCTTTTTCATGTAGCAAATGCTTCCTTATCTCTTTTGTGCTGCGCAGTGTTTCCTTCTTTAGGTTCTACCATGGTTAGGTTAAGAGCCTCAAGTGCTTCTTGCTCTTTCAGCACATACTGGATTTTCATTTGCCAAATTTCATAGTTGTCACTATTGAGCTTTTCACCTTTGTTCAGCTCGGCAACTATGCTCTTTGTGGCTAAAGCCATTGATATGAACACATCAAACATATATGCATGAATTATTAATGCCTATCATTTATGCATCCTTTTTGCACAGACCCATCATATTAATGAACAATTTCAAGTAAGGTTTTGGAATCAAAAGGTCACTATGTTTCCAATCATCCTCCAAAAATCCTAACTTAAAACTATCATTAATATGATTGTCATATGCAAAATCAATTCTATGAAGCTACAAAAACTTCTAAACTACCCACAGCAACCAGCAATAACAGAAAGCAAATAATATTTGACATACAATAATAATGCTCTCACATAATACAAATAACATATCAGTTGCTACATCAACAACAATTAGGTAGTAAACATTACATAAGATGTCCACATAGCACACTTAACAAAGATCAGCCAATACATCTAACACCAAGTTAGCACACGAACTGGGAAAGATCCTCTTTTGTTCAATTTCTTGATCTTTTCCCTTGTAACAATCTAGTAATATTCATTTACAAAATCCATCACAATTTTCTTATATGAAGCAGCTCTGTTGACATCCCATATGCGATTCAACACATCTTGCCATTCAGGTAGAAGAGTGTTCATGAAAATCGCACCATCTCTGACTGTGGCATAGGACAACCATTCCATATGACCTTTTGAATTTTCTCGTTGACTTCAAGGACGTGACTAATTAAGTCACCACTCTCCTATCGATGATCAGTCAGCTCATCTATCAACTTAGACAACCTTTCCTTTTGTTCATCGGTAATTGCGCGAATAGGTGTGCGTAACCTCAGGGGAGGCATTGTTCCTGCAACACATGCAAAACAAATAAGGGATTACATATAATCCACATAAACTTAATTGAAAAAGAAACACATTCTTTTCTTTTTTTTTTGTCAACGGTCAACGGTCGTCAATCAATGGTCAATAGTCAACGGTCGTCGGTCAACGGTCAACGGTTAGGTCGTTGGGTCGTCGGACCGGTCGGACCGGGTCGAACGAACCGACCGGCACGTGCCGCGCGCGTGTGCGGGCTGACGTCACGCAAACGTCAGCCGGCACGTGCGCGGCATGCGCCAGCTTCAATGCTGGTCGGGTTGGGTCGGGTCGGGTCGGGTCTGGTCGCCGTCGGGTCGGTTTGCCGGCCGATGACCGGCCGGCCAACGGTCGTCGGCGATGACGTCATCGATGACGTCATCCCGGCGTTACCGTGACGTCACGGTGTCGTCACCACGCGTCGGTTCGCCGACCGGCGCGTGCCGGTTCGCCGGCCGGCGGCGTGCACATGCCGATTCGCCAACCGACACGTGTGCCGCATGCGCTGGCTGAGCAGCACTTCGGGCGCGTCGCGCCCACGCACAGCGACTTCTAGCCACGCGTGTGGGCGCGTCCGGCGTCGCCCGGCGGTGCATGACCCATTGATGGACTCGTTTCGACGAGCCCTTTCACCCTATGCCTTCAGAAATTGATTTCGACTTACAGAAACTCGAAAAAATGGACGAACAGCGCTCGGGTGTCGGGATTTCTTGCCCCGATCCGTACCAGCCGATTACTTTCGCGAAAATCAATCAAAAAACATGAAAAGGGTCGGGAAAACATGAACTTGGGCTCTGATACCAATGTTGGGTTTATCGGGTTCCCAAAAACCAGATTCGACACTAAATCGAATCCCTAAATCGAATGCGGAAGACAAGCCTGGGAAAAACACGTATCACCGATCCTAAAGCACATCACAGATTTGAGCGTACCTTGTTAGCCACAGATTAGACACCAACGCCGATAAGAGGAAGAGAATTTGGCTCTGTTCGATCCGATGACGACAATTCGCTTGGAAGGGGAGAAGAAAGTTGCCTTGTGCTTACCGTTTCTTCTATTTAAGAGAGAGTGAGCGTTTTGAAAGAGAGGGGGACGTACATATGTTAATGCCAAGAGGTACATTCTCCCTCTCTCTCCTCCCTTATATATGTCCCTCCAAAAAACAATTAATCGTGCCCCTTCATCCATGGGCCCTACTCTTGTGGGCCGGGCTTTTAGGCCCAACATGGGCGGATAGGCCTTAAGCCCATCACTAATAAAACCATCAGTCCCTATCGCCTTGGAGCTATGTCTAGCATTTTTCACAAAGATGAATAGAAGATAATCAGTTAAAACCATAGAGATTATCATGTTGCTGAGAATTCATTCCAGAGGACTCTTGGACATCCACGGCTTGTTCATATATTTCATAATGCCTTGAGACTAACCTTAAATTTTATAGGCAACAAATTACTTTGAAGAAGATCAAATGAACCTGAAGGAGAGCAATTTTACTTTGCGAGGTCTGGTTTGATTTGACCTTTTTGTCATGTTAACGAGGGTCAAATGCAATTGTGAAGCATATTTTATAAAGAAAAACTTCCAAACCCTAATTACTATATGCACCACTGTACACTTATCTTGTAACATCGTTCTTTTCTATTCTTTTTTCTTTTTTTTTTTGTCAACTCATGCTGGGTCGCTATCTCATGGTCCTATGGGTCGAACATTAGATCAAATTAGCCTTCCAATATAGTTAAGACAAAACATTAATGTAGGGACTAGGAGAAGCTCTTCTTGATCCCACACACCTGATCTTAGATTTGGCCAAATCCATGGGGTTGACAACTTACTTAAGAGTGAGCAAGCAAGCCAACTAGCAATGCGAATAACAGTGGATTAAACTAGATTTGAGCCACGATCTTTTGTTGGCAAAAGGACAAAATGAAAGGTGACTTCCTAAATTAAATGCCGATCCTTACACGATCTCTCAAAGATCTACTGAGATCTGGCCATGTTACATATCTGCTCCTACCGTCACTGCATGATGAAATAATAAAAACCATGCATTTCCAGTGACCCAAAAGCAGAGACTCTTCCCCCATTCTATCACAAGATGGTTTTGGGGGCATCGCTCTCCTCCATGAAGCGAAGCCGGACGTGGCCGTGGGTCCGGTCCACGTGGAAGAAGCTGCGGTGGGACGACACTGCCACTGCCTCCACCACTAGCCTTCCCCCCTCCCGGCGGGACCTCATCTGGACACCCATGGAGCTGCCAGCCGACGTCAGTGGCGGCGGGAATGAGCTGCTCCTGCTCAGCCTCTTCCTTGCCATCCGAATTGCCGTGTGATGGTTGCCGCTAACTCCTCCAGGCGAGGGGAGCAGGGCTTTGCTGTCACCAACATCGCTGCCAGTCTCATTTCCAAGTGACTCGATGCACATCTTGAGGCTCCGGGTGCTAAGGCACGAGGAGGAGCATTTCAGGATAGGGTTGACGTAGACGGCGCCTTGCTCGCCCTCGTTCTTCTCTTCTGCATGGGTGAAAGCATGCAGGAAGCTCGAGTCCACAGCGCAAGTGCCTGGCTGGGACGCCGCAGTTTTCATCTTGGCCGCAGCGTCGGAGTCGGCGGGAATTGAAATAAGACTGAAGGCATTCTTTAGAGAGGTAGATGGAGAGAGAGAGAAAAGAGGTGGGTTGGGGAAAGAGAGGAAGGAGTGAACGTGAGAGAGGAGTGAAAGGAGGTCGAGGCTGAATTTATAGGAGAAGACAGGGAGGGAGAGAAGGGTTTTGAATGCGCTCCCTTTTAGCCATGGTGAATGGAGGAGGAGAGATGCAGAACATTTCACGGAAGCATTCATTGACTATAATATCTACTGAGCAACCTGTCGAAATTCGTGCAGCGTTTGCCGGTACAGAGGTAGTGCTGCTCAACGTGTCGAAATTGAACAATTTTCATTGGTACAAAAGGTTCTGCCGTGTGACCGTTATGGAGAGGGAAAATGGGGGCATTGTGATGGCAAGTATAGTCCACACGCCGGTCATTATTTTTTGTCCTACTATATGCTTTAGTAGGTTAGTCCACCCTAATGAGTTATGCCATCCTATGTGGTCGAGCAATAAAGACAGCCAAACACAGCATGAAGCAAGTATTTCTCCATTAGATTTGTCGAGACACTAATCGATTCTTGTTCGCTAATGCACTCGAAATGAGTATCGAGAATTGAGACCTTTGTATGTATGATCCATTGTGGGAATCGGTAGATAGCTCTAGTGAATTTAAGAGTTTGCATGATATAAAATTATTATAAAGGTAAAATGGTAACTGTAGCATTTAATAGGTTTTGGACGGTGAGTACGGCTAGAATTGCTCAAACCATATGCGGAAGTTGGGTTTGTGCAATGGTAAGATGGCGGATTAGGTCTGGCTTTTTGTTTATTTGTTTTGGGAAGGGGGGATCAGGAAAAGAAAATCAGAGCAAATCAAACCTCTTATGAAAACAACTTCGAGGGTTCTACATCAAGTTATCAATCTATCAAACAACAAATGGTTGCCCGAGCAGCACCCGAAGACATCAGGTGCAAATCTAGGCAAGAATCTGACCAGTCAATGTCCCACCGCTTGGGTACATTTACTAAGGATTCGGGGACTATCATTGTGTAATATTATTTGCTTTAGGCCTTCAGTTTTCATGGCTTTAAAATGCATTACACGATGTGGGACAGAAGACATGTGCTTTAATATCTCCCGTGTACTGCCGAGGCGATCGTAGTCTGTCTCTCCATACTGCTTCGAGTTTGGGTTGTGGGTCGTCACATTCTCCATCCCTTACGGTATAGTGCCCTTGTTGTGATCTCACATGCTGCGGGAGTCAACTTTGATACCACCAAATATTTAAAATGCATTACATAGAGTAGAGAATCCAAACCATATAAATCAGCCAAGGACTCCCCCCTAAGCAATGTGGGACAGGAGATATGCGCTTAGCCTCGCCCGCGTACTGTCAAGACGATCTTAGTCCATCCCTCCGTACTGTTCTAAGTTTGGGTCATGACATTGACCTTCAAGTACAACCACTTCGGCATTGCGTCTTTGAAAAAAGAATGACAAAAATATTAATCAAGTCTAAAAAAGACATCTAATGAATTTCTTAACTGAGCAAATTACATATCTTAGCGACAGTGCTGTACTGCAGACCTGACCAAAGTGCCAAAGCATATCGGTTCTAAGAGAATGAATTGACCAGCCTACTTTGACTGGTAGAATAAACCACCTTTCTCATAGCCGCTCTCTTAGATGGCAATCTATAGAAATGATAACTGGACAAGCTTGAACGAGGCCTGAACGTTGTGCGTAATATGTTGCCCAAGCCTGCCCACAACATATATTAGAGTTTGTAGGCTAGGCCTTCGCCAAAGTTGGCAGCCGACGCTTTTTCATGTAAGAACATTGCTTGAGCCTGTCCATTTAACTCTCGAGCCTGGCAGGGCTGACCGTTCGTCGACCCTCTCTTGTAGGTAAACTTACTCGTATACTAGTTGTTTGTACCGTGCTTTGCTTGGGTTCGTGCTCTCATTTGCATTTCTTCTTAGACTAGAAAAAGGTAGCTCTTATTCATCCATTGATCCATGTTATGCGTATATTAAGGATAAAGAATTGAAAACTTTGAGTAAGGCTTATCATTTTCCACGCACAATCTTGGTAAGAATGCCCATTTCGTAATACATGTTTTATGATTATGAAAAATCCGTGCAACTGAGCCGGTTGACTAGAGTAATAGATTGATAACGATTTTAGCAAAACAAAATTTAACCTTAGGCTATAAAATTTGTAAGTTGATAAAATAATAAATGATTTATTAGCCTAATTATTTTATTTATGTACGTGCATTCTAGGGACATTTGAGGAATTCTTAACGACACACTTGAAATTCATGCATTTCACAATGTTCTAGGGCTCGCCTTCCTTTGACGCCAACCAGCCGATTTTATGCACCTAAATTTGAGTAAATGAATTCCGACACTACATATCCAAAATAGTGGATTGAGTTTTTACCTTTTATATTTTATACTTACATGCATAAAATAATTAGGCTAATAAATCATTTATTATCAGAATGAACATCAGGTGTGTGGCATCAAAGACTGACTCTTCTGGTCCGTACATTAATGTTTTGTCTTGCCTAAATAGGAAGGCTAATTTAATCTGATGTTCAATCCACGAGACCATGAGACAGCGACCAAACATCAGATGACAACAAGAGAGAATAATTTTAGAAGATGAGTGTTCAGTGATGCGTATAGTAATTAGGGCATGCTGTTAACCAGAGCATCTTATCATTATATTCCCCTGGCAAACCACAACCCAAAAGTTGCACAGCATTCTATTAAGAGCAAAAGTTAGCGGCATGCCCTTTGTTCTTCAGCTTTATCAATCTCTTTCTTGAAAAGAGAATTCTGTTGGCTGATGCAGAATCGCTAACTAAACGCGAAATGTGTACGGAACAGCTCATTGGTTGAAAAGATATTCAAAGCTTTGTTTATCTAATATTTTGGAAAATGCCAATAGTTATTAAAAGAACATAAATTTCCCACTAAAAAGGGCAGCGTTTTCCCAGCGTTGAGCACCTGGAAAGTGCTATCTGTTGCCACTTCCAAGCAGCTATGCAGCTTGTTTGATGCGCCCAAATTTAAAATAAAATAAAAAGGATCAAGAAATGCTTGGACTACACACCCGCCAGCGTCATAAAAATAGTCTCAATCGAGTTTGGTCGTGAACATGATTTGGCCATGGTGGTACACCTGACGCTATTTCGTGGGCCAAATCATCGAGATATATGTTTAAATCCAATTGACTATGTGCAAATTATTTTGAATCAAAGCAGACTGCATAGGTTAAAGACATGAACTTAACTAGTACCTATGACTTATATGGTGTTTCAAGAGTCTCTAATGTGTCGACATCAAAAGGATGTATTCCTTGCAAGCAGGCCAAAAAGCAATCAGAATTCAATTTCTGAAACCATATAATATCACGTTTGAATTCCAAATCCAAGAGGAAAGAACTGAATGTACATGAAAACAAGTGGAAGTTGCAGGTTCAATTAACGCTTCCGAGTGAACGCAGAGTAGAGCATTTAGTTTTGCTCTCCCATTATGGTTCTTGTCTTGACTCTACCAAAAATAGATGGTGCTTCATTTGTTTATGTTTCCTATGCTGCCCATTGTGTATAGTGCAAGAAACAAAACACAGGTTTTTAATCTCTTTTGTCTGATTTTAAATGAGATATAAAGAGAATATGCAGCTTCGGGACCTCTAAAAGGAAGTATCATTACAAAGGAGAAAACACAATTTCTGTAGGTGATAAAGCGGATAAAAATTAACCATTTTGTAGGATATATATTGGAATTTGTTTATATGAATGCCAATGTAAGTCTCCTTTTGTCTTAACATAATTGGTTTTGTTTAATAGAAGAAGAAAGAGTTTTAGATATATATGATTGATGATATAAATGTTCGAGCAAAATGGTTCTTCAAGTTTATGTATTGTAATCTTGGAACACAAGTTTGAGGTCGAGGTCGGCTAAGTAGGGGTGAGCAATACTAGGTTTCATCTAGGTTATATCTAAAATCCAAAACCTATCTGTCAGAACAAGTTCTCTAATTTTGGAACCTAGAAACTACCTTATATACCCAGAAATCCAAATCATATCATGTTTTAGGTTCTAGGGTCGATTCCAAAGTTTACCTAGGTTCACATGTACTATTAATTGAACGATTGCAATGAATCATTACTTCTAATGATCACAATTTGCCATAATCTATCAATCATAACTCATATGTATACACACAAAGATTATGATAAACTAATAAAATAAGAGTCTCGGATATGGATATTCCCAAAAATAGAAGTTCAGCCTGGTGTTTTTAGATTAATCACTAATCATTGAACATTATGGAATGTCACAGGATCACGCTAAGACATTGAACAAAAAAACACAAAGACTTGTTCCATTTGGAGTTTGCAACCCACTTATTGAAATAGATTCATCAATTTTTGAAATTTGAAATCTACCCCGCATATCCTAAAACTTGGAACCGGACCAATTCCCACCAGTTAGGTTCTCAAGTTCTCAGTTCTACCCTGATATCATGCTCACCGCTACGGCTACGCATGAGCTCAAATTAGAACTTGAGTTCCATGCAAACTTAGAGCGGAATTTGCATTTTGATTATCAAATTTAGTAGAGTCAGATTGCAAATTTTGTATAGTTTAGTCAAGCTTGACTTTTCGAGCTTACATGGGGCATCTAGCTTTGAACATTCGAGTTGAATCAAGAGAAAGCAGTGAACTACATCGCGTCAACGCGACCCGACTCGATTACGCCCACTGGTGGGAATAAAGAGCACGCATGTATTATTGAAGAAAGTGAAAGGAGATTGGGTGCTTTGGAGGGTTAAAACTATGCAGACAGGAATATGTGTCTGTCTCTCTCGGCCCAGCCCTCACCATCAATGGTGCTTTCACAAACCACCTTTTGTTTCTCTGCTTTTGTCATTAAATTAGCCAACCATGGGAAAAGGTTGACCCTTAGAGGCTAAGGAAGAGGTTTCCTTCTCTTACCACCTCCTCCCTCTCTCTGGTGGAAAATAATGTGACTAAGGTTAGTTCCGATAACTCATTCCATCCTCTCCTTCTTTTTTCTTTTTTTCTTTTTTGCTTTTTCTTTTTTACCTTATAGTCCATTTATGAATGAAAGAAAAATATTTACAAAGACCTGCATCCATGCCTAATTGCAGACAAACCCCATTTGGATTATGTTCAAAGAACATCCAGAATTGCACGAGTTAGTACACTGTTGATCCCAATTTTCTTGTTTGAGAGAGTCCAATTAACAAGAGTAACGGATTGAAAAGAGCACGTCTCACCAAAGGGCAAAGCATTATATAATAATATGAAAAAATAATAACAGTACTAACAAATATAATAATACTAAATACTGATGATAACAACACCAACAATAATTATTAACAATTTTTATCATTGCTGTTATTATTACCTGCGTGAAGTGGTCAAAGTGCTTGCTTGAAGTTCTCTATCTTCATTTTCCATTTTTTTTTTTTATTTTGCTCACGAGTGGCAATGTTCGGGCAGAAAGGTGGTGGCATCTAATTCATGGCCTACAGCCTACAGGACAAGTCCAGAATGCAACATTTTTCTAAGTTTTGACCACCATAGCTTAGCTAAGCCTCTTTTTTCGTTTTTCTGCCGATACAGTACGAGGGATTCATTGAGAGCTCTAGGTTATTATGCTAACATGTCATGGCATCAATGGTAGGTCCATCGTTAATTGCAAAAGGTGAAGGAGGACAAAAAGAGACCGACCCGAGGAGAAAGAAACCTTATATGGACGGTACTATAAATTTTTCGCAACCTCCGCTTTTTAAATGGTCCGGACGTGGAGAAGAGAATCTCCCCATAATTTATCTGTTTGTTTACGATATCGATACACTAAATGAAGTGATTAACTACTATAAGTATCTAGACATGAGTGAGAGAATGTCTCTTTGTGACTACAAATTTAGAGAGTAGGACCTACATGTTCACTCCTCTTTTGCACGCTGACGATTCCATGTTCACATAGTCGTTTTGGTTTATGACACAAGTGGGACATGGATCTTTAGGAAGCAAGAATAGGGTGTCAACAATTCAAGTCAAGCCTGCGCAGCTAGTGCGCCCCACAACCCCCCCCCCAAAAAAAAAAAAAAAAAAAAAAAAAAAAGCAGATGATGGGCCCATCTCCAACTCGATTGAACAAGATACTGAAGTAGCTTGAGCTCAGGCTTCACTTAAAATTAGGGAAGAGTCGAACTCAAAGTAATCATCAAGTCGAAACCGAGCTATTAGTGAGTGGTTTCGACCCCTCGCAGGTTTACTGTGACAAGCACAAAAAACATGATGCAGCTTCAGGGTGGATGCATCAGGGAAAGGCTCGCGTAGAAAGGAAGACCAACAGTGAATTTTATCCTGCCAATCACTACAATAATTCAAACTTCTCATTCTGGTTGATAACTCCCTCTCACTAGCACCGATGACTTCATAAAAACACCTGTTTTGCTGTTTTTATGCAAATATTTGGAAACCACACTGTCAAAGACCAATTTCCTTGGACATTTCATTATATTACATGAAGATGCTGATATTCATCCATTCAGAAGGGAAGAAGAAAATATACAGCGGAGTAGTTCTTGAACTCAGTGCTCAAATACACTGGCCTAACTTCACTTCACCCTGTAAAAAGAAAATCTACATCTTTGTTGCAAATTGCGCCCCTCTCATGTCTCAAAATGCGGCAAATAAAATGTGACATCCTCAATTTGACCCCGATTTTCAGAACGGAATCATATTGATGATCAATCTTTAGACGGGATTCAATGAGGATCGGTAGGTCCCAAAAACACCAAGAATATCACTTTGGGGTGAAAACTTGGGTTTTCATCGGCGAGACACAAAAGTTCAAAAAAGTGTAAATGGGCCATGGGCGAGAACCTAAGTGGGCCCAAGCCCACATTGAGTAACCCAATGGGCCCAAGCCGATCATGGACAACTCATTTGGGCCTAAGCCCATAAGGGCAGCCCAAGGCCCACACGCCCAAGGGGTGGGCGGCCAAGAGGGGCCAAGAGTCCTCTAAATCCATCAAGCCATCATTTCAAGATCTCGGCATTTAATGCAACCCATGTGCATGAATAGTGCGCAATCTTGGTGAAATGACTAAATTGCCATTTCATTCAACTAAGGATAAAAAGGCAAGATGGAAAAGGAGCAAGGAAGGGGCACATATGTGTTGAAGATGAAGTGAGTGATGTCATTTCCTAAAGCCTAGCTAAACCTACCTATTCTATCTTCTAGCCTAGCCATGATGAGTTCATTTAATGTGCATTGAATGGCATTAATGGGACTTGGGCAAGAAGTAAAGTGAGAAAAGATCCAAAACCTCAATCTTGGATGGGACATGGCAAGATGCAATCTTGGATATTCAAGTGACTTAGGATTGAGTAGCTCTCTCTTCTCTCTTTCCCCTCCAAACCATCGGCCATCCCTTGCTCTCTCTCCCTCATTCTCATTTTCTCACTTTTTTGGCTTTCAATCTCACTTCTCTCTCCCCTTACCACCATTGAATGCCTCCCGCTCCATCTCCATCTTCTTGGCAAGTCATTCTCTCCTTTTTTTTTCATATTTGTCTCATTGATCACCGTTCACCGCTATCCCACCGTTAAACCACCAGTTCACATCACCGTTCTTGTCATCAAGCCGGGTTTTGGAGCTAATTAGAGAGCTATCCAGCCCCTCACAGTAGCTCTCTCTCTCTCTCTCTCTCTCTCTCTCTCTCTCTCTCTCTCTCTCTCTCTCTCTCTGTGTTGTTGGTGGTGGTTTGGGCACCACCGGCCTAGGAGAGATTGCCTACTACGAGAGCCGACCACCATGCCACCTCCGCACCACCGCCGGGATGCCCTACAGCCCTCACTAAGGGGCTAATTAGTGCTAGCCCAACCTCTCTCTCTCTCTCTCTCTCTCTCTCTCTCTCTCTCTCTCTATTGTTGGTGGTGGTTTGGGCACCGCCGGCCTAGGAGAGATTGCCTACTGCCGAGCTCGACCACCATGCCACCTCCGCACCACCGCCGGGATGCCCTACAGCCCTCACCAGGGGGCTAATTAGTGCTCTCTCTCTCTCTCTCTCTCTCTCTCTCTCTCTCTCTCTCTCTCTCTCTCTCTCTCTCTCTCTCGTGTTGGTGCTTTGGGCACCGTCGGCCTAGGAGAGATTGTCTACTATCGAGCCCGACCACCATGCCACCTTCGCACCACCGCCGAGATGCCCCACAGCCCTCACCAGGGGCTAATCAGTGCTAGCCTAGCCTCCACAGCCACTGTCCAGCCCGCCACACCTCCCTCAACACTTTTCAAAGCTTGCATTGAGGTGTGAGTGGTAGGCCTTGAATAGGATTGTCGTTACATATTGGAGTTAGTTTAGGACTAGATTAAGGTTAAATGGTATTTTGTTAATGTGATAAGCGAGTTTTGTGTGATGGGTTATCATAGGGTTCCAATAAATTATCTTGATAGGTTATTAAGTTTTACTAATAAGTTATCATGTTTGAGCGATAGATTATCAAGTTTTACTGATAACTTATCATGTTTTATCAATATGTTATTGCGATAGGTTATCAAGTTTTACTGATAAGTTATCATTTTTGATCGATAGGTTATCGCGATAAGTTTTTAAGTTTTACCCGATAAGTTATCATTATGTGATAAGTAATTATGCCATAAGTTATAGAATGTGATAAGTGAAACATGATATATTGATAGGATGTGCCTTATTAGAGTGATAAACTATTACGTGATGATATGTGGTATGTGATATTATGTTGTGATAGTTATGTTATTAAAATAAGTTATCATTTGGTTTATCGTAATAAATTAGACCCTTATAAAATGACTTATCTTAAAGAAGCGTCCTATATGCTTGAGTTCCGTTTTTGATGCATTACTAATTGCTAATTTTAATTATGATGCATGTTCATGGCATCCCAAGATTTTAGCCAATCATCATGCATGTAATGATATGTGGGAAGGATAACAAGTTTGAGTGTGTCAGTGGTGCATTTGTATGATGTGACATGGGATATGAGTATGGCATGACGGTATGTGGCAAAGGTTGTTGCATATTGTATGAGCATCACACATTGAAAAAGACATGAAATGAACTGTGTAATGGTATGTCCGTGTATTCACCTAAAGACCTTGATGCGTTTTACGCAGGATAATGAACCCATCCTTATGCGTTTTAGGTAGGACAATACTAGATTCAGTTCATATGCCCTCAAGTCAACAGAATCCATTTGCAAATAGATTTCGGAACGAAACTCCTTAGTGGAATGTCATCTTGAGGTGTATGAATATGCAAGTTGATGCCATGCCCAATGGAACAGGACGATGCCTGGTTACGCCGGATGATTGTGAACCTTCGAGTTGGCCTTGGGCCTTGAGCAACCATTATAATCTAAAAACATGGTCTCGAGGGTTGCATGGTAGTATGGGATACCATGCAATTCTCAAGACACCATATGTGTAAAGGGCATGAGTGTATGAATGCATATTTTGAGAAGTGATGTTATAGTATGCACATGTGTGACATGAGATTGATATATGAGTAGGACTAGATTATTGCATGGCATGGGCGCATGATTATGGTATACTGCACGTTTTTATGTTTGGCTCCTGAGGATAGGAAGTGTTTTAAGACTTGCTTATGTGCTCGATTTGATGGTCTTGAAAAAGTGAAGTTAACTCGTTCATGTGAGTAGTTAGGGCAAAGGAAGGGCTTTGTTATTGATCTACCATCGATAAATAACTTGCACGTTTAGGCCATTCCGAGGTGAATAACCTCCTCGTGCGAGGTCTAGAGAGTTCACTGATTGAGTTTATCCCACTGTCATTGTTTAAATGTTTTCAAGCCCATAGTTATGGATATACACCCTATTCATTTTGGGGTCCACATGTCCTCTGAATGGACCGCAGTTGTGACATCCTGATTTTCAACCATGTCCCGATAATATGAATTGGTCTTTTCATTGATGCGTCTATAGTTTTTTTTCTCTGAACTAATCACTACGAGATAGCTAATCTATCAGGTGAGTTGTTAAGGAATATAAATTCAACTAACTTAAGAATTTGATTAGAAATCGATTGCTTGAC
Source organism: Eucalyptus victrix (assembly GCA_016097545.1). Classification (NCBI taxonomy): domain Eukaryota; kingdom Viridiplantae; phylum Streptophyta; class Magnoliopsida; order Myrtales; family Myrtaceae; genus Eucalyptus; species Eucalyptus victrix. Next base: position 15,064,476 of record CM027842.1, read on the forward strand.
CATTCTAATCTGCAAGGGTCAATACGGCATTGTTAAAATCAATTAGAGACCGAAGATATGTCGATTTGATAGAGGCATGTAATTAAATTTTGGGTGATTACACATGATTACAAAATTCTTGTCAAATGGCACTAAACCGATTTTCTTGTCGATTATGTACCCTATGCCCGTAATTGAAACCTTGAGATTTTTATGACAACTGAGAGTTGCCTATGAGTTGAAGATGCACAATGTGGATCGAAACTAATCGACCATTAGTCAAATGCGCTAAAAATTCCTAAAAGCTACCGATAAGTTAGGTCATGCTAAAATCGCGTCTAGTTAAAATTAACCACGAAATTGAACCTGGTATTAGGATTCGATTCTAGCATGTCACGATTTATTTTAGGAACGTCAACTCATCCTTCGAAGAAGTTTTGGCAAGCTTGGGGTTTTTGGCAAAAAAAATCAAAATTTGACGAAATTGGCTTAAGAATTCGGATGGGCTAAATTGAGTGTATTTTTGGCATTCAAGATGGATCAAATGGGAAGGAAAATTGTGGAATTTGGTGTAAGCTTCCTCCTCAGCATTTTGGCCATCAATTGGAGGTTAATTGGTGTGAAATTGAAGTTGGAATTGGTGAAATTTGTAGGCCATATCTTGACTTAAGGCTTCTTTTAAATTCATGGCTAGGTTTTTTGCCAAAGAGATGGAGAAACTATTTATGAAAATAAAAGACAGAGGCAAAGAATATTATAGATAATGGTTTTCTTGGCAATGAATATAGAGATAAAGTTTCAAGCCATATCCACCTCTTTTCAAGTCATGGCTACAACCGAAAGGTCCAAAAAGATAACATTATAGCTTATAGCTAGCCCCAAAAACCCTTTTTAAAAAATAAAGAAGAAAAAAAGAAAAAGTATGGAGAAAAAACATATCTCCTACAAACTCAGAAACAACTCAATCATCACTCATTCTCTTCTTTCATTACTTGGAGAAGTAATTCCACAAATGCTTTCCTGTCATCTCCTTGAAATCCCAAAAATAGATGAATATTCTCAGGATCCTTCACAATTTTTGTATATAATTTTATTCTATCCATAGTACCTAAAGACATTTGAAGAAGCTCATCATTGATTTTTCATTTGTCATTATCCAAATCCTTGGCATGTCCAATGCGGCTAGCGATCATCTCCATTCTCTCATTAGCTTTTTCCAAGAATGAGCCAAAAGTTCCTACTATCTCAACTAAGCTAGCAGCCCATTTGTCACTTGCTTTAGCCCTTTTTCTTCTTGAAGAATCAGAAACATTTTGTGCCTAAGAAGATGATAGCGGTGGTGAGTTTTGACTTACACCGTTGGTTGTCATATTATCATGATTTTCACCTTCCTCATGATCTACAACTGCATGAGCTTCTGAAGGGTCTTCACTGAGATTTCCCTTGGCACGGTCTTTTCCAAATATAGCTGCTAGTCGATCATATTGAGGGAAGGACTTCCCTCTCAAAGAAGCAGCTCTTGGATAGGTCTACAAAGAAAATTATATTATTTTGTTAAAAATGAAACAATTAATAAAGAAGAAAAATGAGAAGAAGTGACACAAACCTTGCAATATTTTTGCCAACTATCCTCAGAATGAGTATCAACATAATGCTTTTCATGGTCCCACTCAAAGACACTTTGATTCCTCAAGTCATATATCTAATTATTCAATTTTTGTAGTTTTTCATTTTTGACTCTATGTGAGGATTACCCTTGATGCCAGAACAAGGGAACTTTTCTTCCAACCACCTCTCTAACATAACCATGTAACCACTCTTGAAGCTGTTATCGGCTTTCATTCCTTGCGTAACTAATTCTTCAAGACCATCTAGAAGTGCATTTTCTTAATATATTGTCTATATACATTGGTCTCTCTTTGTTCCCCTTCCTTGAGTTTGACTGAAATTGCTACCTTCCATCCCTAAACATCTCATTGCAATTTCAGAAAATTTAATGATGGAAGATTACATGGTAAAGAAAATTTAATGATAGAGACAGAGAAACAGAAAACTAACTCAACATTCAATTAGCCACAATATTCAATCCACACAACAAGATATATCCTTCCCTCACAGGCGATGCGATATTAATAGTGACTTTGCCTCACATAAGCAAAATGGAAATGGTAGAAATGATATGTCTAGGTAAGTAATCAATTCCTTCTCCCACTAAAGCAAATATCATCGACACTCAACACAAACACTGACAGAATAGCAAATGCGCTACAGATTGACCTCAAAACAGCATATGCAAATATCATATGATAATATCTTGCAATTTCTACTAAATACAGGGATCTCCTTCATTGCTTGGATTTTTCTTACTAGAAAGAAATTTACTTGATATTTACCTGGAGTGAGAAGATCAATACATAATGTATGACCTATAAAGGCATAATCAATAGGGTTTTACATTTGAGTTATACTTTTACTTTTTGCTAATCGGGCCATTTTAACAACCTAACTCACCATAATCTATCAATGATCTTGATTAATTCTCCAAAGAGTAGAACAATGTAGCATTGAATGTCATATTTTCAATATCAATGCCAGGTTATATACATATACAATTAGATATCTATTCCTAAATAAATTTACAATGGAACTCCAGCACATGCTACATGAAAAGGTCCCAAACAAAAGGAGTGTGCAAAAATTATAACCAAAGAAACTTTCAGATATATGCCAAATTGATTCCTAGTGTAATAAAAAGACCCTAGTGCATTAGAGATCAATCTCATTGAGAATCAATCTTTTAGTGGAGGGCTACAGAAACAATGTATTGAACTAACTGTGAACAGTAAACCTTCAAGATGGCAATAAATTCTCCAAGTGCAGGGGAATAGAAAGGGATTAATAATCAGGGCTTTTCCCACATCCATGGCATGCTTCTCTTTGTTAATCATTTTCCTTTTAAACTCAAGCAATCAAGCATGAATCTCAAGCTCTTAAAAAAGAAAATTGGAATTCAAGTTATGATAATCACACCAACTTTTATTAGAAAAGGAGTTATGTTTAGCTTTTCCGTTTTCCTTATCTCAAATCTCTAGCTCCCCCTCTTCCCACCCCCACCATTAAAAAAAAAAAAAAAACAAGGTTTCTTTCTTTCACACCAAAGGCTGGATAAACATCGAATCTATCACAAGCTAAGAGTAAGGAGCAAACTTTTCAATCAATGCTAGAATGAAGAAAAAGAAGTCAACTTTTAGAATAATTTGCAGCACATGCCCATTCAAAATTCCAATCCAGATTCATAAAAAAAAAAAAAAAAAAAACCACCCATAAATTGTACATACTTTTAGAATAATTTGCATTACATGCACATTCAAACTATCAAATCCAGATCCATCAAAAAAAAAAAAAAAAAAAAAAAACTACCCATATCTTGTACACTCTTCCCCTCTAGCCCACAACACCCATCCATCCAATTTGATGTTCACCGAGAAAGAAGAAACAAGAGGAGTATGCCCAATTAGAAGATTAAAAGCTACTTTGATGTATCACCTTTCTTCTACAACACATGACATTTTCATCGTCATCAACAACGAATCAACATTTGGCAAGCCTCTTATCTAACTTATTCGGTTTCCGAAAGCTAATATGGGAAGCTCGTAAATCCACTTGTCTATTCTTGTTAAGAAGCTTATTGGGGAGACTTCGGTCCAATTACACGGGAAGGAACGCCACAAAATACAAATGGGTATTTCAGTCATTCCGAGCAAGGATTTCATCAAACTGAACACTTCAAGGAAAATCCAGAATAAGTCAGAAGAGAATCGTACCGTGTTTGTGGTCATTGCTACTGGGAAAGGGCTTCATGAAGATGAAAATTGATGGCTCCCGATCTTGGCTAGCCGATTCGTCAGAGGGGTCGATTGCCGAAGTCGCTCGGTACGACCAGGGGACGTTGATCCTTGGGTTTGCAAAGAAGGTCGTGGCCTCCTCTGCTTTGCACACGGAAAAACTAGCCCTCAAAGAAGCGTGTGTCGCTGGTTGGGCGAGGAAAGGGAGAGAGAATGATTATTTACCTTTGAAAATTCGTCACTTTCGTAAAATTTCGATGAGAATCGAAGAGCTATTGAGGAGAAGGCTTCAACGTCGATACTTTGGAAATAGAGAGTCCTCTGTGGGTGAACGACGAAGAAAGAAAAAAAAATCGTAGGGTTTTATATTTCGAATAAAAGAAATCCTATCCGACCTTATCCCACCCCTCTCTCAGATTTTTTTTATCTGGTTCATATCTCTTCTATATCCGACCTTATCCTATCCTAGACAGGTACCAAACACAGGATAGGATAAAACATATCCTATCCGGATTTTTATCAAGTCGACCAAACGCAGCCTAAGAGACAAGAAAGTCTCGACTAAAATAGTTTTGAGAAAATTCATTCCAACACATACTTGTCTAACTAACTACACATGCAATAGAAGGATTAATAGAATTTTTATGGTGAAGGAAAACTATGAATCCTAACAAAGCTAAGAGGAAATCCTACTCATTTGAAATGTCAAGTAATTTGAGAAATATTGAGTTAGGAAAGGAAGTGGACATGCATTGGAGTAATCTTTCAAAAGCCTTTCTTATTTCATCTTCTCTTACCCTTAGGAAATTAGACGGGACCAATATAGGCTATATTTCGATAGGCGGACTAATCAATTTAGACTTTAAAAATTTTCTGATGACACTGTTATATTCTTCCAAAGTCAGGGTCATTTCATGCTTACCAAATATAAAGGACACTAGAAATGTGATGGTGCTTACATGATGCCATTTTGGATGTTAATATCAAGGAGAGGGAGGAGCCAATCAAGTTTGGTCTCCCTGTATGCTTGGCCATCACGGTCTTATTGGTCACACCACAACTTGCGCTCGGCCCTTGGGTGACCCTTACTCAGAGAACTCATGTTCAAAATCGTATCAAATTCAATACCATCCTAAGTAACTTATGCGGCCTAGGTTTGGCAGTAGATTGTGTGTGCATTAGCACGGTGCTAAAACAATGAAAGCATGCTCAATAATTTATCTCAAACATCACTTCAATATCAAAGTAAAAACCATTCATTCTCAACACCAATTTTCAAGACAAAGCTTAATAAACATTTTGACCCTTATAACTCCCACTCTACAAAAACATTTAAACCAAGTAAGGGATGTACCTTGTTCCACATTGCCAAACAAAAATATTTTGTAATCAAGAGAAAATTCTAGCCTAAATTTGCTATAAGTTTTAACTCAAATCCCTAGTAAAGTCATCAAAGTGTCGCAACCTTCCTAGGTGTGAACTATCTAGAGTTGGCAAATGAATTACTAAGCTCACACTTAACTTGGGTTTTTCCAAGCCCATTCTAATTCGCAACTTATGTTCAAATTAACATGCAAAATCAAACTATCCAAGAATCACCACTAATAAGTTATTGGTGGGTCAATTAAAAACCCATGTAGAGTGTTATTTTATGCTAGATTTACTTTAACGCCCTTTTGATACCTTCCTTTTTTTTTAATTTTAAAAAAATAACATATGCAAGTAACTTGGATTGATTTTAAACCTAAACATTAACATGTGTGAAGTGATCATAAGGGTGTGCAACCATTAAAATAACACTCAATAGTCCAAAGCAATATAAATAAAGGGATATGTTCAGCAGAAGTCCTAAAACTTGTCAAAAAAGTGCAATTGAGTCCTAAAACTTACAAAAAGTTCAATCAAGTCTTAAAACTTGTCAAGTTGGTTCAATTGAGTCCTAAAGTTAACACCGTTAGCCTTTTTCCGTTAAAAATGCTGACGTGGCATTTTAAATAATTTTTTATTTCCACGTTGATTTTTTAATGATTTTTTATTCATTTTTTTAAATTAGATTTAAAAAAAAAAATTAGATTTATTCATTTTATCTTATTTTCCCCAAAAACTAAAAAGAAAAGTTAAAAAAATTATTTTTAAAAATTATTTAAAAAAAAATAGCCCTCTTCTCTCCCCGCCGCCGCCACCGCCGCCGCCCATTATCGGAGGGGCTGAGCGACATTCGTCAACCCTGGGCTGGGGTGGCCGGCCCTTGCCGGCCCCCGTGAGGGCTGGCGTGCCTAAATATGAGCGTCCTCGATTGACCTGGCGAGGCTAGCCGGCCCTCACTTGGGGCCGGCAAGGGCCGGCCACCTCGCCCATGGCCGGCTACTATCGCTAGCCCCTCTGGCAATGGGCGGCGGTGGAAGTCCATCGGTGCCTTTTTTTTTTTTTTAAAGTTTTGTTTTTTTAAATAAATTTAGATTTTCCTTTTTAGTTTTTAATCTAATTTTTAAAGATTTTGAATAAAAAATAATTTTAAAAAACCATTTGAAAAATAAATAAATAAATCATTTAAAATATGACGTCAACGCCATGTCAGCAATTTCCGTTAACTTTCTTGACGGTATTAATTTTAGGACTCAATTGAACCAACTTGATAAGTTTTGGGACTTGATTGCATTTTTTGCCAGTTTTAGGACTCAATTGCACTTTCTTAACAAGTTTTAGGACTTCCGTTGAACATATCCCATAAATAAATTGCAAGAGATTAAGAACTTAAACACTATGAATTAATTTAAACCACTAATTATACTAAACTTAGCCTAACCATTATTTTCTGAAAAACTATGTAAATCTAATTATTCTAATACAACATGCATTCTAAATTAAATTACCCTAAGTATGCAATCACTAAATCACATGGCATTGATGACATGTCATATGAAGTGGTGATGACATGGCAATTATGAAAGGCGTGGCAAACAACATGACAAGAAGACATGGCACATATGAATGATGTGGCGATTCATGACATGTGTTGTGACCTTCCTGGAGGTAAACCACTAAGAGAAAGTATAACGACCCCAACTCCAGGTCGCGGGGTTATCATTACGACATCCTAGGCACATCGCTGACTCATTGCTTTTTAATTTTCAATTTAAGCACATGCGGAAGCGTTACAATATCGACACCTAACTACAACACAACAAACAAGCAACCAATAAAGCATTACATAAGGCATAGCACTACTATATTATACCAATATATGTACATGCCCTTTCTATAGGCCTCTCTTTTTCACATCATCATTATATATTCGTGTAGGCCAAGGGAATTCCTATCTCTAGCGTGACTACAGCTACCCAAAACTAGTGTAAGGCTTCCACACCTATAGGTCTGAAGAACAAGAAGTGAGTCTAAGACTCAATAAGTCAAAACCCCTAATGCTCTACTAGGATGATATCTCATCATCAAATCTAGCATTGACAGTACTTGTATCGCAATATTGATAGCAGATTGATATAAATATTACTAATTCATCTCAACTACATATATGTGTCCCTTCGGCGTACTATGCATACTTACCTTCAGTTTATCCATGAACACAACATGTCACATAGTTGTAAACATACCAGCATGCATAAAATGTTCATTAACATACATTCCGGCTCAATTAGGACATCCTAACTCAACCAAGGAATCATTTTTCAAGCTAGGCATGCTGGCTCAATCAGGATATCCCGGCTCAACCAAGGCTTCCCAGGAGGCTAGGTCACCTGAGGCATTCGAGCTCAACCCAAGCATTTGGGCTAAACGAGGGCATCCAGTTCTCACGAACAAGACATTGCTGCCAACGCTATGTGACGATGGTCTTCTTCTTTGATTTAATGATTGCATATCATGTGTTGCACAAGCCGATTTATTTTCTTCCATCTTAACCCATACATACAAGGCCCTAGGTCCAGCTCAAACAAGTGTGTGTCATGTATTATGATACCGTAATTACATAATAAGTCGGGCATGACTCAAGACACATGGCCTGAACCACCTCGTCTAGATGCCGATCTTCCACCAAGCAAGGCTTGAATCGATATGCCTCAATCTTGATCCATGGCCAAGCGAGGTTCAGTCTATCACATCTTAACACTGATCCGAGACCAAGTGAGACCCATTTGTGTCCCAGGCATGAATCAACCAACACATGAGCAAATCATACAAAATGGACCTGCGACATGTAAATGACTACTCACATGTAAGTACATAACTAAATTCAATGACATAACACATTGCTTAGCTAAGGATTAGCTAAGGATTAGGAATTCCACTTACCTTCGATGAACTAGTTTTGCTAAGAGTTGGCCACTCGGTGAGGCGGTAGGTGAGCAAAGCCAAGAGAGGGAGAGGGGGTGACGTGGGACGCCATGAGAGAGAGAATAAGTGAGAGAGAAAAGATGGGGGGGTGAGGAAATGAAGGGAGGATGCCTCTATTAATAGGCAAACCCCTCATCATTTCCCTTCCAAGTGGACCAATCACATTTATTTAGATGACAACCTAGGATGAAGAGGTGGCAAGCTAAAAAGATGAGTGGCAAGTTTAATTCCTAAAGGAGGACACCTGCTACTTCTCTTATTGAGCTACTTGGGGTTGAGTCATTTTTGTAATGATGAATAATAATGATCACTATGTTAATTAGAGGACACATAAGCCTTATAACTCAACTTAGCATCAATGCACTAAGGTCCAAAAGTATTTAATACATGTTTATCTTCAAGCCAAGAAGATTCTAAATTGGTTTACTTCTTAAGATGAGTGTGCAGCCCATTACCCTCCAAGTTTGGGCATGTGGCTCTCTCATTCTAAGATGAAGAACAGTTTAGAGCAACTTTGGAAATCAGTTTCATTACCTTATTAAACAAGCTCGAAAAATTATATAAATATAATATGTTATAAAAAGGGGAGAAGTACACTAATGGTGCCATAAGTTGTGTACGGCCCTCACTTTGGTGCCAAAAGTTTCCATCATATCACTTTAGTGTCAAATCGGAGGAAAAACGATCACTTTGGTGCCACCGGCGAGAAATTCCGACCAAAATAATTATGTGGCCTTTATATTTAAAAAAAAAAATCGATGTGGCTTAAGATTGTCCACGATGGATAGCATAAAACGACGCTGTTTTCCTTTCTTCGTAAGAAACGATGTCATCTCTTGCCATCCATCGTGGATTCACATAAGAAACGATGCCGCCTTGCTCCATAGCAAAAAACGATGTCGTTGCAGAGGGAGTAAAATAGGGTTCGTATACGGTTCTCCTTGACGCTGGCCGTAGCTTGCTCACCCACCGTTGTTGGTTCTGCTCTCCCGCCGGTGCTCGCCCGCCGTCACTTGGCCATCGCTGTAGTTGCGCCATCATTCACGATCGTTCAAGTTTGTCATGTTCTCTACGTGGATCAATTTTGCGAAAAATTTAGGGTTCCGACGAGCAAGTTAAGGCACAGGGCCCACCGGGGAAAGTAGTTGGAAAAGTGGTGGGGATGTCACTTTTATGAGGACGGAATAGAAAAATTGATTCTTCCATCGTTCGTTCACTTTCTATTGTGGGGACCGAATAGAAAAACAGGGTACGGAGGGGCTTGACTCGGATGGAAACAATTGTGAGACCGAATTTGTTTGTTTAATTAATTGGATTGCTTTTGTGGGGGACCGAATGTGAATGTGATTAAATTGAAAAATGGGTGGTGGGGACCTCACTTTGTTTATTTAATTCGGTTTCTTTTGTTTCTGTAAATGCATCGAATTGGGGAGATTTTAGTCACATTTGTTCCTTGACAACAAAACGATAAGAACTTGCATGTGAAGTTGTCGATTCTGTTATGTGTTTCCAACAAAATGACAATGACTCTTTTTCATTTTTTTTCATTGGGTGCAGCATCGACATGGACGCAAATCAAGTAGGCGTCATTGTTTTCTATGGTGGAGAGTTTGTTATTGGCACTGAAGATTGGGAATATAATGGTGGAATGAAGGTACTATTTATGTCAATGTTTGGAAGCCATCATATATTGATTTTATAAGTGATTTGGTATATTTTTTACGATGCAAAGTGCAAAAACTACATTACTTGTGTTCCTGGGAAAGAATTGAAGGATGGGTTGAGATTTTTTAATGATGATAATGGTATTAAGGATATCATTTACCATTATCTTCACGGTGAAGAAGCTAAAGTATATGTTGAGTATTATAGTGATGATGAGGATGAGGATGAGGATGGGGATGAGCAGACCACCACTGAAGGAGGAAAAGTGAGGGATCCTGTTCAAGCGAGTAATCAGGTTGGGGATGAGTTTAGGTTAGATGGAGGACAAAATGATAGGGGATAAGTCATATTGATAGATATGGACAAAGAGGGAGATCTCCTAAAATCTTGGATGAAGATTTGGGTGAAGATGTGGGCGATAAAGACTTCATTGGATTAGAATGGGAAATTGTTTTATCTAATGAATCGGAAGATGAATGTTTGGCTTTAGTAAATTTCCCAAGTGACGAAGATGATGATGAACTCGCACAGTCAAGACAAAAGCAAAGGGAATTTCTGAGAAAAAAACTTACAGCTTCAGCAAAAAGGCCCGAGCCAGTAAATAGGGATGGAGATCCAACTGAGAGTAATAAAAGTAAAGATGAAGAAAGCTGTGGCGATGAAGTTGATGGTTCGAAAAATGAGATTGACAATAATGATGAAGAACCTGCTCCTCGAAGAAAAAGTAAGTACCCTTGCTATGATCCGACTGTTGATAAACCTGTTTTGTCGGTGGACATGAGATTTGATGATGCCAAACAGTTCAAGGAAACTGTTATGAAAAACTCAATTGGTGAATAGAGGAGCGTTAAATTCATTAGAAACACGAAGGAGTTTGTGAGAGCTAAGTGCTCACAACCTAATTGTTCGTGGAAACTCTATGCTGCTCTTAGTAAGAATGGGTCATTCCAGATTAGGTTTTTTCAGGAGGAGCATACTTGTCCAATTATCTTTAATAATAAAAGGGTAACAAGTGTGTGGTTATCAAAGCATTTTTTCAATACTATCAAAGCAATGCCCGAGATCAAGAGTCTTCAATTTCAACAGTTAGTGAAGGAGCAAGTGGGGGTTAATGTGTCAAGGAATCAATGTAAGAGAGCGAAGGTGAGGGTGATGAAGATATTGATGGGTGGATATAAGAAAGAATATGTGCAGGTATGGGATTATGTTGATGAATGTATGTTTTAGAACCCATCTAGTAGGGTATATGTAGAGGTTGTGGAGAGGCACTCCCTGATCTTGGGCCTAGATTTGATAGATTTTATGTATGTTTTGATGCATGCAAACGGGGTTTCTTGGCTGGTTGTAGAAGAGTTATAGGATTGGATAGATGCTTTCTAAAGGGTTTATGCAAGTGGGAGTTATTGGCTGCTGTGGGGAGAGATGCCAATAATAAAATGTTCCCGATAGCTTGGGCGGTGGTAAAGATAGAGAACAAGGATATTTGGTCTTGGTTCCTAAAAAATTTAATGGCTGACCTTAAGATAATCGATGGAGGAGAATGGGCATTCATGAGTGACCAACATAAGGTAATTTCATTGTCAATTAATTCACTCTCTTTTAATATTAGTCACTTGCATATTTTTCTTTATTTGTATTTATTGGTTTGAATTTTTATAGGGAATTATTCCTGCATTGGCTGAATTGATGCCACATGCTAAGCATAGAATGTGCGCGAGGCACATATATGCAAACTGGTCAAGGAACTTCAAAAGAGATAGGCTGCAGAAGCAGTTCTAGCAGATAGCAAAGAGTACGAATATGGCTGATTTCATATTAGCCAAATAAGGATTGTTGTAGTTGACAAAGGAAGGTTTTGATGCACTCTTCCAGACAGAAGCTAAGCACTGGTGTCGGGCCTTCTTTAGTGAAGAGTTCAAATGTGATATCATTGATAACAACCTCAGTGAAGTTTTCAATGATAGAATTTTAGAGGCCAGGTGCAAACCAATCATCAGCATGCTTGATGATATTCGAGTTATGGTTATGACTAGACTGCATAGGCAAAGAGATGAGCTACAAAATGGAGTAGAGACTATGGCCCTAGGATTGTAAAGAGATTGGATGCAAATATTGCTGCTAGTAGGTTCTGTCATCTAGTTTGGAATGGAGATAATGGATATGAGATTATTCAAAATCAGGATAAGTATGTTGTCAACCTAGATAGAAGAAAGTGTTCATGCCGAGCCTGGCAACTGAATGGAATTCCCTATGCCCATGTTATTTGTGCTATTCAGATGAAGTAAGAAAACCCAGATGATTACCTACATGATTGGTACAAAAAAAGCTCATACCTTGCTTCATACCAATTCATGATGCAGCCTATCAGAAGCAGCAAATTTTGGGAGCCAACAAATCATGAAAGCCCTCTACCTTTACTGCTGAAGAAGCAAATAGGAAGGCCAAAAAAGAGACAAAGAATGCAGCAGGAAGAGGCATCAAGCCAAAGGATGAGTAGGACTGGATCAAAGATAAAATGCTCCTCTTGCCGCAAGGAAGGGCACAATAAGAAATGTTGTGAGTTGAAAAAGCAGCATCAACAACAAAAAGTAATGGCTGATTCAGTGCTAGGAACAGGACCTATTGAAGAGTTTCTTGTTGGGCCTATTGAAGGGAGGACAGAAGGCCCTGCTGTAATGCCTACTGAAGGGCAAACAAAAAGCCATGTTGTAAGGTAAGTACCCTCTTTATTTTAGTAACTTTACAGTTCTTATTCAATAGTGCCGTTGGTCATAATCCTAATATAGTACATTGTTGTAAGGCCTACTAAAGGGCCAGAAAAAGGCCATGTTGTAGGCTCAAGTGCAAGGATAGGGACTGGAATGGGCAGGATAGCAACAACAATAACTGAGTCCACTGTTGAGCAAATAAGAAAAAAATATCATGTAAGTTGTACATCGCTGTGTTTGATCTTTTATGGGCTAAAATTTATATTTGTTATGTGTTTCTTAGGTGAGAAGACGAGCAACTGCACAAGTTGCAGAGGTTGCTACAAGGATTATTGCTGCTGAAAATGATGCACCACAGCGAACAAGAGAGGCTCTTGGAAAAAGATTAAGGCAATATGGTTATGGGATTTACACAGATGAACATACTAGAATGACTATTTTGAATATAAGATTTATAGGCCTCATGCATTTAATTTGTTGTATTTCAATTCATTTGGTTGACAATATCACTATGTTCTTGTAGCCTGAGAGAACTTCAAAGGTACTTCTCTCTCATGGTGGGCCAACTCAAGAATCAAGGGCGTAATCAAAGAAGAGTGCTCCAAATAAGAAGAAGACATCGGGTACAGCTGCGAAACAACCATCCAAAAAGAACCCAGCACCAGTTCCATCTCAACCAACAATTGGGAGCAGTAGTAATGATATGAACCAACACATGACACGTGGTAAAACAAAAATAGCCGCCGTAAAAAACAAGGAAAAGGAAAATGAGGTGACAGAAAGCCGAGCTAAAGAACCTGCACATCCAGTTCGAAAGAGTGCTCGGATTATGAATCAATTCAAAGCTCCAAGAGTAAAAGGAGATCAAGGTGTTGTCAATATTGATTGATGGGAGAGTGCTGGATATGGTTTCTTTTTAAATGATGTTGGACATGATTTTTTTTCATGTGATGCTAGACATGGTCTTTTTCATGTTTTTTTTTTTTTAAGAGTGTGCTGGATTGATGGTAGTTGTTGCCTGCAATGCCATTGTTTTTTTTTAAGAGAGTGTTGAACTTTCGATGATTGAGGAGTGAAGTTAGACATGTTTTTTTTTTCTTTTGTAAACAATCAATCAATGTTAATGGCAAGTACTAGAATGACTATTCATTTTCCCTTGTGTTGGTTTCGGCTAGAATGCTAGCAATCAGTTATGCTGCTGTATATTTTATTTTTGATGTTACTGCAATGTTGCTGTTGCTGCACTGTTGCTGTCAACATTGTTGGTTAAAATTGTGGATTATAACGAATTTGTGGGGTTCTGATTATATGTGTTGCTATAAGAACACTTTGGGTGCTGGTACATCTTGTTGCACCTGGGTTGATGTAAGAAGATGTACCAGCAACTCAACTGGTGCAAGAACAAGGTGCAAGAACAAGGTGCATTTGGAATGTGACGTTTGACACTAACATGTTCTTTTTTAAAAAACTTGTGCAACATAAGTGATTACTTTGTAATTGCGACTGGCACTTAAATGATCACTTTTATAAAAACTTGGCACTCAAGTGATCACTATTTACAACTTATGGCGCTGAAATGGTTAATCGTGAATTTGCCACCATTCTTTAATTTCGGCCATGGTTTGCAGTTGCAGCAAACTAGCAAACTAGCAAAACAAACTAGCAAACCAGCAAACTAGCGAACTATTACCAAATAAAAAATGCAGCAAACCATTATCAAATAAAAAATGCAGCAAACCATTACCAAACAGAAAAATGCAGCAAACCATTACTAAAAGCTTTCAATGCAGCAAAGCATTACCAAATAAAAAATACAGCAAACCATTATCAAACAAAAAAATGCAGCAAACCATTACTAAAAGCTTTCAATGCAGCAAATTATTATCAAATAAAAAATGCAGCAAACCATTATATTTGAAGCAAAAACTAACCAAAACAAACATTGATAATACACAACTAAACAACAAAACTTTTAAGTGCTTACAATTAATATATTCCAAGTCCAATCTTGCATTTTTACCCATAGATTACAACAACAAAACATTATGCTCCATACAAAAATTGCAGCAAACCAAAAAACACATTTTACTTATAAATAATCCAATACAAGTGCATACTCCACGTCTTCGACTATGGTAGACATACAAACTTCTTCTCATTACTCATTTTACATTTGAATAAACTACCCAAGAGAATAAGAACACAATCAACACTCGATAAAAGTTTATTTCGATTTTCAGTCTTGAAACCTCCCTCTTCAAATGGTCCACCAAAGATGTTAAACCCTTCATTTGAGCTTGCATTGAGTCGACATCCTCCAACTCGTCCATTAACATAGGTGGAGGTTGATTTCGGCCTTCAAGTAACTCCAATATCACTTTGTCGCTCGATCAAAGAATTTTTTATCAATCCATTTGAAATATTGGCACTTCAAGCCTTCTCTATATCTGCCGCACCCATGGAATCTTCTCCCGGGATTCGACCGAGTTCCAGATGTTCTTCTCGAACTCAATAACTCACAATAACAGTAATACTCACCATCTAATTCGCTTTTCTTATAGGAATGTGAGCCGCTGCTGAAGCTTTTGTCCTCCATTTACAAGAGCAAGCTGATAACTTTTGGAGAAAATCAAAGTATGTACTCGAAATGATCAAATTGGGGATTTAAGGTTTTCAACTTTCGGTTCTAATCGAAATTGGGGATTTAGGGTTTCTTATTTGGGAAAAAACGGTAAATAGCATCGTTTTGTTCTTTGTATGCTGATTGTATTCTCCGGCGATCCACGTCAACGTCAAAAATTTATAAAAAACTGCCATATCGGATTTCCGGCCAACCAAATCGGCGATGGCACCAAAGTGATTGTTTTTCAAAATTTTTGGCACTAAAGTGAGCGCCGTACACAACTTATGGCACCATTAGTGTACTTCTCCCTATAAAGAAGACCTTAAACAATAGTTTTTTATGAAGGAAGCCAAGTCTAATTCAATTTGTGGAAAGAGCAGCAAATCATAGAAATCAACCCAAAAGTTTGTCCATTGAACAAATTCAACCGTAGAGGAAAACCTATTTTGAAATCCAAATCTTCATAAAACACTTTGAAATTTTAATATGTTGTAGACATGGATGTCCTCTACAACTATTGTGGAGGAAGCGTGTATAAATTTGAAAGGAAATATTTTATAAAAAAATCGAGAGAACAAATAGGTCATCGTTTTTACCGAACTAGATAGTTTTAACATGGTAAATGATTAGGCTTCCCTGCCAATCATTTCACCTAAAAAAAAATCTGAAATTAAAGTATGTTGTAAGTCAAGACGTTTTGAACAACTTTCATGGAAGTTTTACCAAATCCGTAACACGAAAAGCTCTATAAAATCATAAAATAGTGAAGTTCCAATAGTTTCAAAAACTAGAAATCAAAGTCATAACTTAAGAAACCAAAGGTGGCAAGTCTAATTGAGGAGATGTGGCACCTAGGTGAATCTAGCAAGATCATTTAGTCATTAATTGGCCTAATTACTTGTCCTCTAAGGCTATTTCTTAGGTCATGATGCCTTAGATTTTGTAGGGACAACTAAGCCATTCGGTAATGGCTAAGAGACAAATAAACTTAAGAGTTGTCTTCTTGCATTAATAGCCTAGAAAACTAAGCATATGAATCATCAATTTGCATTTATGGACTAGCTTCCGAAACTACATACGAAACACATGTATATTCCTTGAAGTTTCTATCTTTTAAGAGTATTAGTAATTGCTTAGGACACATAAGCATACAAGTCACCCTCTTGCATTTAATTACTAGCTTCCAAAATTGACTTGATTGACTTGGGTTTAATTTATCTAAAACATATGTTCTTTCTAATGGGTGAGAGTTTTTTTGTGTCTATCGATGACCAATTACCCTATTCGGGCCGACGTTTGTGGCTAATTCATGGCCGGGCTCATAATGGGTTCAGTGGCCATTTTCCTTGGCCGATTGGGGGCTAGATAGTGGATGTCACAAAAAGCTAATAGATTACTAAGCATGATGCTTAATATGGACTCTCCCAAGCCCTACCAATCACAACTTGGTGCTCAATCCGACGTGTTATTAATCTTACCTTTTGGAGTGGCCACTAATTAGTTACGGATAGATTAGACACCCAAGTAAAATGTGGGAGTGCAATTTACTTTTGTAAACTATAAATTCAATAGATTCGGGAATTTGGTTACGCTAGATTTATATAACACCCTTTTAGTAAATTTTCTCTTAATTTCGAAAATGATTTTACTTACAATTTTTATTAATTTTTTATCCTATGCCACCAACATGTGAAGGATGATCTTGTGGATGTGCAATCAAGAAAGTAACACCCAATAATCAAAACCATAAATAGGTTGCAAAAGATTTAAAGAATCTAGATGTGCTAAGCAAGCAAAGCATATGACTATCTATTGGCATGAAATTTCTGCAAAACTATTTAGATAGAAAAATATGCATAATGCACAAATGTTATGCATCATTGTGCATGAAATAATGACTAACTACTATGCAAATCTATATGAGACTCTCTAATTCTAATTTTTTATATTCTTCTTTAGCAATTAACAAAAGACAAATTACCCTATAAGTACAAATTATATGATTCCTAATCCTATATCTATTTTATTAGTGAAAATGCATACTAAATGACCTAGTTTTATTTCTAAGATAATGCATGCAATTAATTCTAAGTTTATTAAAATGTATGAATGACCTAAGAGAAACTATGAATTTAATCTATAATGCAAACTATATCATTTTTGTTTTTTATTTTATAAAAATAGCAAGTTTAAAGCCTGACACTCTATAAGTGGCCTAGTAAACTATCTAGACGCGAATCTTGCATGCAATGTAATAACTAATACTATCTACACAATACGATTATTAAAACTTAGTTTCAAATGACATGCATTGTATGACTCGAGTTCAATAAATCTTAGATCTAGATGCAATATAAATGAAAACTAAATAATGTTTTTATTTTTTAAATCTTAGATTTCTTGAAAACTAAATTTCTTGTTTATGAAAGATATGAATTACCCTAGAATCTTTATGTTTTCTAAATTTAACACTCTAAATCTATATAATTATGAGACTAATCATGCATGGTCCTAATTAAAAAATCCCTAAAGTGCAAGTCATATGTAAGGACGACTGAAATTGCAATGTATTGAAACACAAATTATATTTAAAATCCATCATTTCATTGATAATGTGTTATTTCAAAGCAATTGACTATCTAATTAATCAAATCAATCATCACAAGTCATGCGAAAAGATATTAGGATTTGACATTAGTGTCTAAAGGTTTAGAGGCTCAATACGTCTTATTTAATGTGCGAAAATAATCGAGTCATGATAACCCAAGGTTTTATCAACTAATATAATATAAGTGAAACTATTTACTAAACTAATTAAAAACGTTATGGCAAAAACTATCACATAGAGGGTATGAATATGTGATTGTGCAAAAATGAAAGAATTTAAAGAAATATTGTAGCAAGACAATTTCTGATAAAGTGGTTACTAGTGTGTAATTCTAAAATGAGTAATGGATGGAGAATTATACACAAAAGTTTATAGTGGTTCGGCTTTTGTAAGCTTACGTCTATTCTCCCCTATTCTCCCATGCTATAGCTTGTTAGCTGGAATCCACTAATATCCACTGATAAAAACCATTAAGAGGTTACAAGAACTGAACTAAGAATTTTAAGGCTTGTGTGACCCACTCCTCACACTCTTAGCCTCTAAAAGGTTATACAATTTCGCTCACAAAGATGAACATATAAGATCACAAAACACTCTTCGGACTTTGAAATTAAAAGAAGATCTAATTGCTTTAGGAATGCCAACAGTGAAGCTTCCCATATGTTTTGCCACCCATGTAGTAAATTGAGTTTCCAAAAGTTGGGCATTTAGGATTGAAAAGAATGTTTCACCCACAATACATTGTTCTTGGAAAGTTGAACTTTTCGATGGATATTGGAAAAACTTTCATTTTAAAAGTTTTTGTAAAGATGACAAGGAATCCAACCAATCGCCACTAGTCGTTACGCGAGTATTTTGACTCCTTCCTAGCCATTTGATAGAATATGCAATGAAGGAAAATAAATTACAATTATGATTCTGATTCTAATTGAAATCGTCCGATCATATCCCATCAAACTTTCCACCAGAAAAAAAAATTATAATATAATCAAAATCTCTAAGTTTTGTCAATATCAAAATAACTTAGGGAATGTTTTCTCAACAAAATCAACCTTGTCCTCACCTGAATTAGAGATAACCTAGGGCAATGAGGGCTAAAACGACACAGGGAAGACTTGCAAGGAGGTAGACAGAAAACAATGCTACTTTGGTGTAGGGTATTGATGTGAGCGAGATCAAACTGGTCATTGAGATCACAAGGAAATTGGCGAGGCTACATTGGCACGACTGGAAGCTTGCTTAAGATTGCTGGTTCACCCGGAATGATTCTGGACGCTGCAGGGACTACAATGGGACCAAGATGTCTGGGCTGCAGCGAAGGACGAGAGTTCAAGGCCACGCTGTCAAAGCTCGTTGGACGCGTCAGGAAAGAGCCTCCAGGAAGCTGGGTGCAGCAATGGGAATGGTAGTCGCTGGAACGGGGATGGAGGCCAGAGAAATTGCCAAAAACTTGCCCGCTGGACTGAAGCATCACTGGCGCGAAACTGAGAGCTCTTTTTTCTGTTGAGCGAGTGATGGGGCTGATCGCGCGTCGAGACTGGCCAATGACAGACGTAGGAACTTGCTGGTGCACTTGTGGCCGTTGTGGAGGCTCTGCTTGAGTAGCTGGCACTCATCAGAAAGATCACGAGCGGGCGAGCTTGAGTGGCTAAATGGACACTGGGAAGGGCCAAGCTTCTGATGCCTTTGGATCTCTTCGAACGTAATTATTCTTTCGATATATCAGCAAGGGTGATGAGATGAAGATCCTCTCTGTGCTTTGAGCCTCTATATTTTCTCACGATCCTCTATCTCACTAGCTGCTTGTGCGTACTCCCAGTGAAGATTTAGAGATGGACGTGATATATTGCGAAAAAAGAGATGATGATGATGATGATGGGAGTTGATGATGGGTGGAGTATGTCACGTGATGAAGGTGGTGATGAAGATGGAAGGGAGTGATCATCATGTTGTTGCTCAGAAATGCTCAGAGAATATGTCATAATCAGTCTATTGACCTCCCCTTTCATTGAAGAAAAGTCCTCTTATAGCAAAAAATTCCCACTTATCATTGGAAAGTCTAAACCCCTCCTCCCTCAATCGCGGGGATAGCCGGATTGGCCCCGATTTATCACCGCGAATTAGCACTTGGTTCCCTTTCTGCGTTTCTACACATATTGCTGCAGATATGTCCAGATTCACTCGCCATTATTTACGATTTCATGACTAGTATTATCTCTTTAATTCTTTCTCTTCATTTCCTCTCTGCTCAATCTTTCCATTCGGCTTTTCTGGGCTGTGTTGCCTTGCTCATGAACGCAAAATATTCGGCCAAGGGGGTGTCAATTCTTTCCATATTGCTGGACCAATTCCATTGATTCATCTCCCGATTCTAATTCTACAGAATGTCTCTTTTAATGTTGCCCAAAAGAATTCAATGAAATCTGGAGGTGCCCACGAAAGGATGGGGATTCGGTTCGTCCTCTTCGCTTCAAGCTCCCAATCTTCCCATGACGGAGCCGTCTAATTCCCATCTTAGCAGCTGAAAACGCATGTTTTTATTTTGGTGATTGCCAAAACAAACTCCCCTCTTTATGCTAAAGACAACCCGAGGGATATGATGGGGATGAGCTTTTCCATGCGGGGGAATTCTTTGCCAAAGTTGAGGAGAATATTTTGCGGAAATCTTTTCTCTTCAGCTCTTTCTTTTCTTGTTCTTAACTTATCCCTTCAGTAGGAACTGAATCTCTCAACGGCCAAATATGTATGCATGAATGGGTGGTTCGTGTGCAATTATGGAAATAGTTGAGCAAGGTCATATTGGACCAACTCGGACACAATGTGCACTACTATTTTTTTTTTTTCTAGGAGTCAAGAATCGAGTGCTGATTTTTCTATGCAATGAATAACTAATCGAGGTCATCAAAATTTATGTGTAAACAACCTAATATAAAGACACAACAAATAGTGATGCAAGCATGATGTAGCTAAATCAATATGACATGCACATGTTATTTTATATTAATAAAAAATGAAAATAAACGACCTGAAGTAAAAGATTATCCAACTTGAATTAAGAAATAATCTATCTTATTCTAATTTGGAAACCTACCATAACTAGATAAATATTATCCTAAAATGCCATTTTATCTAGAAAATAAATCTACATGGCCGGAAGAGCTACGGCAACGATAGATCATCAGTGTGGGATCACGAGGGCTGCTTTGTTGCAGCCGTGTCAGTTTGATTTCGGGAGCTCGGCTCATCATGGCGGTGCACAAGCCAGAGACGACTGGGAAGGCTCGGCCGTGGGGGCTCTCGCTCTCCTTTTCTCTCCATGCTCTTGTATGCTCTCTAATAAATATGTGTCGACCACGAATTTTGAAGACCTAATGTGCTTATATAGTGGAAAACCTAGCTGTAATTCTATCTTACGGGTTTAATTTCGACCTTATTAATATAATGGACTTGCATAACCTAAGGACTTTTACTAATTAAATTCTATGAGCTAAATTTCAATCAATTAAAGCTCAATAAGGCCCCTCCTCGCTCTCTAGTGAATTTTTGCCAGTCCTAGTGTGCATGGGTTTGGCCAAATTTCACTCGCTTATGAGCTCAATTTCAATTATTTTCTTAAGTTCAGAACCTTTAATCAGTCCATCCACCACCGATTCAATTGTAATACTTTTTATGAACTTATTTATTAATGAAACATAGTCATAAAAATAATATGCAATTTAATAAAATTTAATTTTTCTTGGAATTGGGGTCAATTCTTAATTTTTATACAATAAATTTTTTAATGATTAGCCAAATTTAGGTGTGAACATCTCTCTCTCTCACGAGCGAACAATAATGTACTGGAAAATCATTAGGAAACAAGAGTTGAACATATTCAAAGGCTTAGCACAACTAAGAGGGACATCTCTGTGGTAAGATAAGTACCAAACTTCTGGCCTTCATTCAAAGACAACATTTTCACGGGCTGTTTCAATTCCATGAAACATGCTTTCCAAAATGCTCCTTTTCCTATCCATTCTTTTCCTTTTCATGTTTTCACAATAAGCATGCACCTCTAGTTTTTTTCACTTTGAGTTGGTGTCGACCATATAACATGCACATGACGTATAATTCTTTTAGAAAATGATAGCTCATTCCCAAGTAGTGGTCACCATAGATGTAGGACTTCTTGGACCAAGATCGCCCGTGAAAGCTCATCTGAACCATTGTCCGTAGCTTGTGAATTTTGAATAACTCTCCGAAATAATTTGCCCCTCTTTAACAAAAGAGAGGATTAAACCCTAAATTCTTGGAAAATGGAGTGATTGGTGCAAGCATTTCTTGTTTATATGTCGAGTTAGTTGCGTACCCCAGAGAGAGAGAGAGTGTGGATTAGGATGGTGACATGGATGCCCAACAAGGATGATTAGTCGAGCATTTTTGAAGGGGTGTGCGTGTGGCGAAAAGCGAACTAGGACACGTAGGAAAAAAGAATACATGTAGTTGACAAAAGTAAGTGGATAACCACAAAAGCACAAAGGGGTAGGGACAAGAAATCTTGATTTGCGTTGGCACGATGAGCTTGGACCATGTCTCCCGGGATCAACACTCCAGTGTCTACATACATGTGACTGTGTATGTCGCATGAATATGTGGCTCGTCTCTCAGGTATGCCTTTGTTATCCACAAGCAGAAAATGACATTTTGTGTAGTCTGTTAAAAGGCCAATTTATTATTAAATGGTATAAGAGAAAAGGTCAATTCTCCATAGAATGCTTTTCTTTTTGGGGTTTGTGGTGTCCATGGTTGGGTAGACAGGAGAGGTAGGGGCCTCGACGACTAATTCCTGCGATTGCTGGCAATTGAAATTGGTAGACCCAACAAAGACAATGCTTTTTCGCGTCATTTTAGGTTCTTGTTTTGCTAGTTTCTTTCTTCTTTTATTTTTTGTCCTTGTTTGATTTCGTTTCCTTCGTTCATAGCATTATCATGTAGCCACCTTCCTTCCCCGACCAATTGAACCTCATTTCGGCTTCCGCAACTTTTGGGATTTACTCTATCTCTCTCTCTCTCTCTCTCTCTCTCTCTCTCTCTCTCTCTCTCTCTCTCTCTCTCTCTCTCTCACGTGCCAGATCACTTGAAAATGGTACTGCCATTTGACCTTTTTCATTTCGTCTTCCTCATGCGGGATGACATTTTTCTTCGTCCACGTTGTTTGGTAATGTTAAGTTTAGAACATGAACTGTTGACAGTACACCCACCATTTCTCAGCGAATTCATGTCGTTTTGAGCAATTCAAACAGCTAGATAGCTATATAGATTATCGGTGCATTTCAGCTTCCTATATAGAAAGAAATAGCTATGTGCTATCAGACCATCCTTGTGGAGAATTTAGTCTTAATGATCTTGCCCTCAGCCTGGCAAATCTGAATATCTCCACTGATTTGCCTGTGTCTTGAATCTCTTTGAAAATTGGTCTTCATGTTATTAAAGAATGCCAAATTAGGGTTATCTTTTTCTCTAAATATGAATAATTAGAGGAAATTTTATCCTGCTCCAACTTTTGATTGTGTAGCCTTGTACCATCCACATGCATAAAAAAGATTTACGGTTTTGGTTGCTGGTTTTATTTTTGTCATCAATTGAGGATTTAAGAATTAAAGGCCCTAATCAGGGCTCGAGCTCCCCCGTGGTGAAATTCAAGTGTCGGAAGTTCAAGTGACTCCCACGTGAAATGTTCGATCAAGTAGCCCTCACCCTTTTGTAAGTGGCAAGCAGGCCCTCGTTCCCCCTTTCCTCTCTCTTTGGTCTCCTATTCTAATGCGATGACCGCTTGTTGCCACTATCACATGATGTCCACAAAAAAAAAAAAAAAAAAAAAAAAAAAAAAAAAAGGGAAAATCAATAAGAGAATATCCACCGCTGCCCTAGTGGCCACCCTTCCCACTTGAGAAATGGAAGGTAAGTGTTTCGAATACCCACCTTCTGGGAGAATTAGGGCGAGGTCAATTTAGCATAAGGTTGTGGATTTCGACTCTCACGCCAGTAAGGAGGTAGAACAAAACTTTGAGAATGAGAATTAGAATAAGAATAAAGTAGGACCAACCAAAAAAAAAAAAAAAAAGATTAGAGAATGTCAAGTAAAATTTTCGTCCATGTACAACTAATGGAATCCCCCATCACGAGCATTTCAGCACAAGTTTTAGGATTGAACAAACAAAGTGAAAGTTTTAATGCACAATCATGACTGGTTTTAACACTCCTTGCATAATTGTACCTAATTTTAGGGATAAATGTTCCAGAAGTCCTACAACTTATCACGAAAATGCATTTCAGTCCTAAAACTTGCAAAAAGTGCATTTAAGTCCTAAAACTTGTCAAATTGTTTCAAACGAGTCCTAAGATGGACGCCGTTAGCCTTTTCCGTTAAACATGCTGACGTGGCATTTTAAATAATTTTTTATTTTCCACGTGTATTTTTAATTAATTTTTATTCATTTTTTTAAATTTAGATTTAAAAACTAAAAAAAATTAAATTTATTCTTATCTTATTTTCAACAAAAACTAAAAAGAAAAGTTAAAAATTTTATTTTTAAAATTGTTAAAAATAAAAATTAGCGCGGCTCTTCTCCCCCGCCGCCGCCGTCGCCGCCCCATCGCCGAAGGACCGGGCCCGCGCCGTCCCTGGCCCCTCCGGCGATGGGCGGCAGCGGGAGGGAGGAGCCACTCTTTTTTTAATAAAATTTTAACTTTTTTAAAAATTTTTGGTAAAAATAAGATAAAATGAATAAATTTGATTTTTTTTAGTTTTTAAATCTAATTTTTAAAAAAATAATTAAAAAAATTCACATGGAAAATAAAAAAATTATTTAAAATGCCACGTCAGCATATTTAACGGAAAAGGCTAACGGCATCAATCTTAGGACTCGTTTGAAACAATTTGACAAGTTTTAGGACTTAAATGCATTTTCATGACAAGTTATAGGACTTCTGGAACACTTACCCCCTAATTTTATTGGACACATCTTACCAATAGGTTAACCCATCATGGAAAAATGTCCTTATGAAAGAAGCCCTCCCACGCATTTACCATCTATTTCCATGTATGTTTATCAATCATCTAACCAATAAAAAGTGTAGTAAGAAAACGACTAACCTCTTTAATGCACAGTGAACAAATTATCTAGGAACAAACATTGAATCATGAGTGAACAACGGATAATACGACTTCATGATGGTCTAAATGGAATCACAAGAAAAAAATTCAATTTCCATAGCGTCAATGTCGATTGTCTTCTCAAAATAGTATTGGAATACCTTTTGTTCTTTGATTGAGAGAGGAGAAGAAAAGAGAACAGTTTTTTTCAAAACATTCTTTTCACTAACCATCTCAATGATTATCTTCAGAAGTTACTTATATAACTCCCCTTACACCCTTCAAAAATATGTCTCTCCATTATGTCCCATAAAGATGAACCGGTGCATCTTAATCGCACCCCATCATAGACGTACCATAAAAATATAACATCTCCCACTTGAACATGATGAACTTGATAATGCTTTATCAAGAATATAAAGCCTTCAACATTCATTTACTTTAGAAATAATTCATACTAACAAAAAAGCCCTGTGACGTCTGCCTTGTTGGAAAGGAACTCACGACTTACCTAGGAAGCAAGGGTAGTAGTGACTCTACTCCCTCCAGGGTTTACTCCAAACGCAAAGCGGCGCACGGAGATTCCCTGGGTTACCAAAAAAATAAAAGCCCCGTGACTCATGAGTACACCTACACTTGAGAATTCAAATTATGCACATGTTAGGGATGATATAATAACTACAACCCCAAAAAGAAATAAACAATTGATGTATCATAGTGCCCCAACCATATTTTGCTAAATCCGTTCAAGTATACATATTCCTTAAATCCTATACCTAACTTTTCTCATAATACCATGTATTTACAATTATATCCAAAACTATCGAAGGCGATATATTTGGTCGACTAGTACATATATGCAATAAATATAAAACAACAATAATCTTCCTTCGCACT
Source organism: Eucalyptus victrix (assembly GCA_016097545.1). Taxonomy (NCBI): domain Eukaryota; kingdom Viridiplantae; phylum Streptophyta; class Magnoliopsida; order Myrtales; family Myrtaceae; genus Eucalyptus; species Eucalyptus victrix. Next base: position 15,090,286 of record CM027842.1, read on the forward strand.
CATTTTCTCTTCATTTCAGAATAATTGCTTTTCTAGACATGTCCTATAAAGTCATATATATTCATGATCGCCGATAACAAGCTAAAGTAGAAACGTTGATCTTTCACTTCAAAAACATAGTTAGAAGTAACATATGACACAAAATGAAGTAAATTATAAATTACCTCAATGGCTCACACAATGAATAAATGGGGATAGTTTCACTCTCCTTCAATTATCGGTCGTCCAATGCATATGTAGTACATATCCATAAGTCAATGTACGCTCATTTAGGTCCCCTCCTTAATCAGCATCTAAGTGGCCTAATAAGCATAAATCATTCTTTTAATAACAAAATTAATAATCCATGGTATCTTTCAATTATCCAAGGATCCTTTTCATCGCTTTCTAGTATGCTTAACCAGGATTTGATTAATGTCGGTGCACCAACCCACGGCATATCTAGAAATCGATTTACGCTCATCTAGGTCCCCTCTTCAATCAGCATCTAAGTAGCCTAATAAGTATAAATCATTCTTTGAATAACGAAATCGATAATCCATGGTATCTTTCAAGTATTCGAGGATCTTCACTACTTTCTAATGTGCTTAACCAAGATTTGATTAATGTCGGCTCACCAATCCACAACATAACATATGTTAGGTTAAGTACACATAATAATATACATCAAACTTCCGATCGTACTAACGTAAAGAACAATTTTCATTTCTTTCTTTTCTTCTAGAGTCTTAGGATACATCTTAGTTCTCAAGCCTTCACCTTGCATGACAAGGGTATCAATGGGATTACAATACTATATATTGAAACGATCAAGAATCTTCATTATATAAGACTCTTGTAATAGAGTAAGGAATTTCCTTAATCAATCTCTTTCGATCTTAACACTCATTATATAAGTAGCTTCTCTCATGTTCTTCATTTCAAAATTAGATGACAACTTTTTTTTATGATGATAACAAAACCCTTATCATTTTCAACCAACAGTATATTGTCCACATAAAGTGATAAAATCACAAATTTATTTTCGGACCATTTAATATCTACACAATGATCCTCTTTAATCATCATAAACCCAAAAGACGTTATGACTCGACGAAAACAAAAATATCACTATTTAGATGATTGCTTGAAGCCATATATTGAGTGATGAAGTTTGCAAACTTTACACTCCTCATCTTGAGCTATGATATCTATTGGTTGATTCATATATATTTCCTTATCTAGTTCTCCATTAAGAAATACCATCTTTACATCTATTTAATATAATTCTAGGTCTAAATATACAACGACGACTAGGATAAAGCGTATAAAGGCAAACCTTACAATTGGTGAAAATGTTTCCTCATAATCTATGCCTTCTTATTAAATATAGCTTTTTGCCACAATACGAGCCTTTTACTTTTCAATTGATGCATCCATTCTTCGTTTAATCTTGAAAATCCATTTGTTAACCTTGCGATTGGGCGGGAGATTGATCAAGTCCTATATGTGGTTTGCCCTCATTTACTTCCTTTCATCTTCCAAAACTTTTCTTAATTTTTTTCATGTCAAAAGATGAGAGCCTCTTAAACAGTCTTAGGTTCGACATCGTCTTGTAGAGCAATCATAAATGCTTCCCCCTTAATCTTAAAACAACGATGAGGAATACTTTTACTATTATTTTTACGTAACAAAACATCTTCTAAATTCAGTTCACCAAGTGATGTGACACTCCTACTTGGTCTTATATATTGAGAAAATCTTTATTTCCCTCGACAACATTAGTGAATATGTTATCAAGATCTTCCATCTTATATAATTAAAAATCCTTGTTAATCACATTTCTACTAGGAAAATCGTTCTACAAGAACATGATATCTCATGACTCCATTTCAGTCACACTTCTATCAACTTGTTCATCTAAGAACACATGCTCTTTGGAATGGTCATAATATCTTATAAAGAAACATTTTTTTCCTCTATGACCTAATTTGCCATATTTATAAGAATAATCATGAACATAAACCGCACAGCCCCAACTTGTAAATTACTTAAGTTTGGTTTCGTACCAGTCCACATCTCATAAAGGGTGGAAGTGATTCACTTAGAAGACACATGGTTAAGCATATAGGTAGCAATTAATAACGCATCTCCCTAATATGAGATAGGTATATTTCATTATGCCATCATAGATCTAACAATTTCCAAAAAGGTTCTATTCCTTCTCTTGATAACTTTATTTTGTTTTAAAATACCAAGAATAGTCAATAGTCTTATAATTCCCTTCTCATCACAAAGAGTCTTGAATTGCTTAGATAGATACTCACATCCACGATTGATTCTCAATACATTTATTATTTTGTACAACTAACTTATGGGAGATCAGAAAGACATAACCGAAAAGTGTAAAGTCATCTATAAAAGTGATAAATATGAGGTTTCATATCTCGTTATCACATTTAATGGATCACGAATGTCAAAATGTATAAATTATAATGAAAGTTCAATTTGGTTCTTTTACTGAATAGTTTTTTAGTTGTTTTTCCAATAGACAATGTTCATAGACGGGTAAATCAACATTAGCGAGTGACCCTAAAAGACCTTCTCCAACTAATTTTTACATTATTTATAACCCAATATAACCTAGTCTAGCATATCAAGTATTTATATCAATATCAACATTACTAGAAGATCCAATCAAAGAAAAACAACCATCAACATTGTAAACAGCATAGTCAATATCTAACATCTTAAAACCATTCAATACATAACCAGAACCATAATAAACTCTTCCAAACAAAATGTCAATACAATCATCATGGAAATGCAATATATAACTTAAGCTTAGAAGAATAACTATAGAGATCAAATTCTGTCAAATATCTTGAGCGTAGAAAATATCATGTAAGAATAGGTTTCAATCACCACTTAAAATTAATTTGCATTTACCGATAAATTTCACTTTAACTCTTGATTTATTCCAAACATATATACATCCTTTTTCATGCTGTATCTAACGATACTCCACAAGTGCTTCTCGGTCTTTAACTACATGTTCTATTACTCATGAGTCTACAGTCCACATTAAATAAGATTCAACAAGTATTACAATACTATAAACAAAAGTATTATTTAAAGTACTAGAGTAATCGGGTATTTCTTTTGGTGCGGAGCATTCACAAGCAAAGTAACCCAGCTTGCCACAATTATAACACTTTATCTTGGTCTTGTTCTTCTTTCCATCGTGCTTCTTATGTCGGAAAGTCTTAGCTCTCTTAGCTACCTAATCAATCTCCTTCCCCTTATTGTTGAATTTATGGTTCCCCCTATGCTTGAAGCTTGAAACTTTGCATGAACTCGATTCAGCAACATAACCATGGATAGAGGATCTCGTAGCTTCTAGGTGCTCATCCTCTAATTCCAAATGACAAGCTATATCATCAAAAGTGACAATATTTTCATTGTATGTCATTTTGATTTTCATATACTCCAACTGTTAGAAAGAAATCTTATAATAGCATGAACTTGTTGTTCATCATTAAGGGAATGACCTAGAGAATCATGTTTGACATCTCCCGAAGACATTATATCATCGTTAGATTTGGACACTTTCGATATGTGTCAAACTTAATGGTCAATCTCATCAACTTAGTGGCAAACATACCCCTAAACTCATCTTTCAGGGCAACCCATGTAACTTGACTTTTATCATAAAGTTTCACTTGAAATCATCTTGCATAAAATTCAGCAATGTGATGTAAGCAATGCTATTTTTCTTTTTTCAAGCTTGATAAGCTTCTAGATCTCTTATATACTAAGTTAAGGTTCTATGCTTAGGTTTATCTTTGATGTGTTGGAGGGTTTTCAAAACCTCTTACTCCTTAAGGATATATTAAACCTTTTAATGTCAAATATCATAATAGTCACCATTTAACTTCTCACTCTTATTGAGGTTAGTCACAATGATCTTGGTTGCCGAAATCATAATCAATTGCTATAGCCACATTAACATAATAAATGCAAAATCAATATTAGCACATTTTCCACATTAATATACATATTTAATTTACAGCAAAAACAAACTAAATAAATGATAATTCAACAAAAGACATAGAAATAGAAGTTCACTATGTTCCCAATCAGTTTCTGTGTATTATTGTTCAACTATCATTAACTAGTTTAATTTGTGCAAATTTTAAGTTCTAAGTGACTCCTTCGAATTCTACTAACCTATGAACTCCTACTTGAAAAATAATTACATGACATCATATAATTTCGACACTTTTTTATTAATATCAAAAGACATAGCATGACGTGAATCAACGTACAAAACGTTCATGCAATAACTATAATTGAAAGCGGAATTCACGACATAACGAAAAAATCAAGACTCTTCGGTCATTGTTCGAGTCTACTCGGAACCAAAAAATTGCAAGCACATTAAACTATATACATGTTGTCATCGAACCAAGCTCTATACAACATATGTGCGTTCATTTACAGCTAGGCTAGCTATTATATTTCGAAAACCATAGGAAAATACAAGTTAAAATAAATAAACAATGCACTAATACCCCCAAAAATACGTGTACTTAGTGTTATGTACACATTTTTATATCTTTAAAAGTCTCAAACATGTAAAATAACTATATTATAATGTAGAGCATATCCATACAAATCAAACACCACTAACCATGCACCCATCAGAGTCTGCACGCGCCCACACACACCGCCTTAATGCGCAACACATGTTGCACATGCGCTAATGAGCCAAAAAGGCCTTGGTCAGTCTAACCAGCTGACCAATCCAACTAACAACCGATCTAATCAATCCAACCCATAAGACCAGTTGACTAGTCAACCGGCTAGGTCATCGAGTCAAGTTAGTGGTTTGGTCGGGTTGTCGGTCAGTTGCCAACAAGCAAACGATCGGTGGTGACATCATTAATGACATAAGCATGTTAGTTACTAATCATTTGCTGACATCATAAATGACGTCAACAAGTGTCGATTTGTCGACACGTACGTGGCACCCACGTGCTGCAACTTCGCCACGTGTATGGGCACGTCCAGCATCATCTAGCAGCGTTCGACCCGCCATTCTACTCATATCAACGAGTACTTTCATCCCATATATTCAAAAGTTGATTTTGGCCAAAAAAATATTCTAAAAAATAGTCCGCAACCTGCAAATCCGTTTTTCGCTTCAATTCATTTTTGACGATTCACATTGCAATTTCCAAGCAATGAACATCCAGACAATATGAAGTTTATCCTCTTGATCCTCGTATCCAACAACAAGCGAAAAATTCGACTGAAGAACAAGGCAAAGATTATAACACAGGCTCTAATACCAATGTAGGAAGAAAGTCGACAGAAGAAAAAGACTAACCTTTTTGATGCGCAATGAACAAATTACCTAGGAAGGAACGTTGAATCATGAGCGAACGATGGACGATACGACTTCACGATGGTTCAAATGGAATCACAAGGAAAGCATTCAATTTCCACAGTGTTAATGCCGATTGTCTTCTCAAAGTAGTAATGCAATACCTTTTGTTCTTTAATAGAGAGTGGAGAAGAATAGAGAACAGCTTATTTTAGAATGTTCTTTTTGCCAACCATCTCAATGGTTATCTTCAAAAATTATTTATTTAATTCCCCTCACATCCTTTCAAAAAGATGTCTCTCCATTATATCCCATCAAGATGAATCGGTGCGTCTTAATCGACCCCATCATAGACGTACCATGGAAATATAACAAAAAGAAAAAAAAAATCAAAGCTAGGCTCTCTTCTCTAAATCAATCAGTAGAGAATACTCACCAAGGGGTCCTCATGACTCTAACGAGCATGACGATTGACAGCAAAGAAAATATAAGAAATATCTCGGACGGCACATTTTGCTTCACCTAGGTAGGCATGTGCCCCCACAAGGGATTTTCCCATCATTGTGGAGCAAAAGAGTGGCGACATAAAGAATACAAAGAAACATTTAGTATAGAGACTTATTTCAATTGCCGACGCATGAATTTGAAACAATCAAGCGTTGGGAAATACACGTGGGGTTACTTACAATCTTTTATGCTGGTTCTAGTCAGGATCGATTTCAACTTTTCAAAACGTTTTTGAATTATGTATAGCTAATACAATTGTCCCAGGCAACATCTGCCTAATAAGTCGCTACGAAAAATCTGCACTGATCAGATTTGGTTGCTCATATCTTATGATGTTCAAGACAAGATGTCACATGTGCATGAGAGAAATTGGCGAGTTTGATTTGATTGGCTAGGACTTACTCCTGAGCAAATATCAACTCAGGCATTGATTTCTTTGAGATACCCGATACTTTCATGATTTCCGGCCTTCATGGGAGCATTTGTTGATGTTAAAAAAAAAAAAACTTTTGAGGGTTGGATACCACACAAGGGTTTGATACCTTCATGATTTCCGGTCTGCATGGGAGGATTTTGCTGACGTCATAAAGAAATTTTGTAGGCAATCAACTCCCAAATAAGCAATCAACTCTTTCGATCAAAAAAATAAAAAAGGAAAGTCCAGTTTACAGAGGTTAATCCTGTTTTCGAGATTCAAATACTTGCTTGCCGATCATTCAAGGTGTTGAAGATATGTCTCAAGTTTGAGATTGACGAGAAGACATTTCTAATTCAAGTAGGTTTTGTAATTGACTGATTACCTAGTTTGAGTATGTTCCCTATTTTGAATCCAATTTTTTTTCTATAAAAGAAGGGTATTTTCTTCAAGAAGAGAATAAAGAGGCAACTTTTTCATGAATTACACCTTGAAGTAATCCGAAGGTGTCAAAGTCAATAAATCTTGTGGTAAGATTTTGTATAACTCTTTTTGCAAGATTGAGATATTATTTCGTAAGAAATTTTGAAGCTAAATACCATGTGAGTTATTGAGTGTAATTGGGGCTGACAAATATTGAGAGTGTTTGAGTAACTTGAATATGATGGTAATCTCCATTTGTATTGCTTGATCTATTGTTGAATTTTATTATTACTCTCTTTGTGAACGTAGACCACACTAGCTAAACCATGCACATTGGGTATCCTCTTTATTTTTTATTCTATCTATTTTATTGTGCGATCGCTTATTTTTTTTTATTTTTTATTTTTTGCAACAATTCGTATTAGAGCTAGGCCTGTTAAGTTAAAGTGAATCGATGTCAATAGAAAAAGGAAAGGTGAAAATTGACAAATTTGATATGAAGGATTTTGGTTGCTGGAAGATGCAGATAGAAGATTATCTTTACCCAAAGAATCTACACTACCCCAACTTTGGAAGAAATTAGAGTCGAAGAAGTAAGCTGATTGAGAATTACTAAATAGACAATGGTTGGATGTTATTCAATTAACATTGGCTCGTAATATCATGTTTAATATCATGAAAGAGAAGACTATTGCAAGTTTGATGAAGACCCTATGCAACATGTATGAGAATCCTTTTGCAATCCACAATGTCTACTTGATGTAAAATCTATTTCATTTAAAGATGGGTGAGAGTGCATCAATTGCTAAGCATATCAATGAATTTAACATGGTCGTTAGTCAATTGAGTTCATTTGAGATTGACTACGATAATAAAGTACACACTTTGATTCTATAACCCTCATTACTTAATAATAGTTGGAATAATACCATTATTGTTGTTAGTAATTCTTCTAGGTCAATAAGTTTAACGTTTGATAAAGTTCACAATTTATTTTGAGTGAAGGTTTTAGTAGAAGAGAATAGGATGACCCTGTACCTACTGCTTTAATAGGGAAAGAACTAGCTCTTGTGTTAGCAATAGTACAAATCTCAACTGAAATAGTCAATTTGAAAGTAGTGGTGTTATGTATTGGAGTTATGGCAAAATGGGGCATTTTAGAAGGGACTGTCTTTAGCTAAAAACAAGAAAGGTAAAGGAATTAGAGTTGAATCTACTAATAATGTTGCAATTGTAAATGATTGTAATTTGAACTGTGATAATCAAGTCTTGCCTATCATTAAGAATTCGGCATTTAATATATGAGTTATGGATTTTAATTGTTTATTTCACGCTATATTAAACGAGAACTGGTTTACTACTATCAATGCATGGATGGTAGTAAAGTGCAATTAGGAAACAATACTAAGTGTGATATTGTAAGTGTTACTAATGTTTGAATCAAAATGTATGATGCTATTGTGGGAATATTTACTGGAGTGAACTATGTTTCAAAATTAAAGAAGAACCTAATATTCTTGAGAACCTTAGATTTAGCTTGGTCTCTGTATACTTCAAAAGATAGTATCTATAAGTTGTTTGAGGTAACCAAGTGATAATGAGAGTAATCAAGCATGGTGGCTCGGATGAGCTTCAAGGAGAGACGGCAACAAATTCCGCCACAAAGACATTGGATACATCTATTTGAGAGTTTGAATTGTGTAGATTGATGAGAGAAGTCTACATGCTTTGAGTGAAGAGAATCCGATGTGTTGTTATATGATTGGTAAAATAAATGTATGCGTGTGCCATGACTCAAGCAGATGGTGAAAAGTGCAATTCAGTACGATCGTTGGAGCAACCACAAAGATTGCAAAATTGATTCACTTGGATATTTGCAAGTTGTAGCGGTTTCCTTTGAGAAAGAGTGCAAGATTTATGCTAATATAGTTATGTGTGACTACTCAAAGAAGACCCTCGTGTTTATGGACACAAGTTTGATGCATTTTTTGAATCATATAGTCAAGACTTTTGATCGAAAAGGAGACTACTAATGCGATTGAGCATGTGCAAACTAACAATAGCATAGAGTTCTATTTGAAGCTATTAAACGAATTTTATATAAAGGAAGGCACAATGAGACACCATAATTATCATAGGGAACCACAATAGGTTGCAAAATTGATGAGCAAAACATTACTAGAAATGTTCTACTATAAGTATGGTTAGGAGATTCCTAATGAATGCACTTGGTAGTTGGTCTTGTGAGCAACCTGGTAAATAGATCCCAATTAACTATGATTAAATATTGGACTCCCGAAAAAGTGTCATCAAGTAACGTCACTAATTGTTTTATTCTTAGAATATTTGTGTGCTCGTGTTATATTCGAGTGAGCGATAATAAACTCAATGCCAGGGCAAAAAAAGTACATGTTTTTAGATTATGCACAAGATAAGCGGTGCTATCAATTGTATGACCCAAAATTGAATTTACTTTTTATCTATATTTGATGAGTCTCCAACACTCCTTGGTGGATAAGAGTGATTGCAACAATGTTTATATTGATTTAGATAGTGTTTAGCTCAAAATGGAGCTAAAATAAAAACTAGGGAAAATTTCAAATAAGGACCCAAAATACCATCATTTTCTCAAAAGAGGACCTGAGGTGAAGTTTGTCTCAAATAAAGACCCAAAGTAGTCATTTAATCTCAAAGAAGGACCTCACTCGCTGGCCGGTGAATAGATGCATCTTCAATGTATATTCTGGTGGCCTGATTACAATATTTTCGTCCATTTTTTTTTTTCATTTTTGGTTGCCTTGTTCATCGTCTTCTTCATTCCCTGTTCACTTCTTCTTGCCCAAATCAAGAACACCGGACTTGGGGAAAGGCCAGCGAACGTCGGCCGCTGGTAAGGGCCGGCGAGGGCTTGACGTCCATCGTTGACAACGAGCGAGGGCTCCATGCCCATTGTTGACAGTGGACAAGGGCCATCAAGCCCTTGCTGGCCATGGGGGAGGGGGCCGTCCAAATCGAGGCCCTACAAGAAGGTCCTCGAAGGCAAAAGGGGTAGCTAAAGAAGTCGTCGATTTAGGAGCGGTGGTGGGAGGAAGGGATGAAGAAAGCGACGCAGGCATCCCAATCGTAGTCCTAGTAGAAGATGAGGTTGTTGATGGAGCAGTGGGCGGAGGTGGGGAAGGTCGCCCCTCACAGCCATCAACGAGGTCACCCCTCGCTAGCCCTGGGTGAGGGCTTGCCCACCTCACCGGTCACTGATAAGGGCCAACGAGGGCTTGCAAGCCCTCACATGTAGCCAGCGAGGGCTCAAGGGCCCTCGCCAGCCACAACCGAGGCCACCCTCGCCAAATCCGGCGAGGGTCGACTTACCAACCCTCGCCCACGGCTGGCGAGGACTTGGTGGCCCTCACCTACTGCTGACGATGAGCGTCCAACCCTCGTTGACCCTCACGAACAGCCAACGCTCACTGGCCTTTCCCAAGTCCGATGTTCTTGAGAAGAAGACAAATAGGGGATGAAGAACATGATGAACAATGCCACCATTAACCCATAATAATAATAATAATAATAATAATAATAATAATAATAATAATAATAATAATAATAATAATAATAATAATAATAATAATAATAATAATAATAATCATGATGATGATGATGATGATGATAAAGAACAAGACAACTAATAAAAATTTTATAAAAATAAAGACAAAAATATCCCTAATCGGGCTATAGGAATATGCATCGAAGATGCATTTATTCACCAACCGGCAAATGAGGTCCTTCTTTGAGACTAAAAAATCACTTTGGGTACTTATTTACAATAAACTCTATTTCAAGTCTTCTTTTGAGAAAATGAAGGCACTTTGGGTCCTTATTTGAGACAAACTTCACTTCATGTCCTCTTTTGAGAAAATGATGGCACTCTAGGTCTTTATTTGAAATTTTCCCTAAAAGCTATTGAAGTAGCGGGTATTAGCAAGGTAATCTAAGGATGACGCATATAGCGAGGTGAAGCCTATGGAACCAAAAGTTATTGTAGCTGTTGAGTTTAACAACATGTGTGTTTGATCTCTCAACAAATATGAATACAACAATGGTGTTGCCTTATCTATGATTGAGATTATTATTTCAGAAAATCCTTATGGAGTAGCGAAAGGTAAAAGTGGAGTTAGTATTATGATGAAATCCACAATTATGGCAAAGTTCAAGTGCAACTTGAACCTAGAAAATCTCCATGGCAGTTAAGTTCATGATGGGTTGTGGGAGACTAACAACGAAGTTCAGATTCTAGTTAAGCGATTACAACTTGGCTTAAACCAAGAGTGTCAAAGCTAATATATCTTGTGATAAAATTTGTGTGATTCTTTTATAAGATTGAAAGATTATTTTGTGAAAAATTGTGGTACTAATTATTGTGTGAGTTATTGAGTATAATTGGGATTGGGAAACACCAAGAGTCTTTGAGCAATTCAAGTGTGATTATAATCTATGTTCATTCTTAATCTATATTAGAATTCTTTACTACTTAACCTGTTAACGTAAGTCACACCAACTAAACCACATATATTCGGTGTCTAATTTATTTCTTCATTTTGTTTATTTTATCGTTCAACCTCTAGTTCTCCGCAGCATAAGGAACAAAAGAAATTCTACCCGGATCGTGTATATAACAAAAGTTCAAGAAAAGATATTTTGTATAAACAAGTTTCTCATCGAAAGTATTTTTTCTCTTTGGAGAAGATCAGAAGGAAAACAGGGTAGTGCATGTGCATGTCGACGACAACATCCCCATCAGTTAATGCTGAAAACATCAACGAATGGATGGCCAAACTCCACGATCGGACACTGTCCTCCTCTTTTCAAGGAATGTTACCCACCATCACGTGATGGCCCATGTAACATGTAACCAACCACAGTGCAGTGTTTTTTTTTTTCAAAAATGTCCTTTTTCCAAGTTCTCCTAGGGCCTCCCTTCTCTTAATACCCACTTTTCACCCCCGCAAATCCCAATATTTATCTTTCTGTCATGTCCTGAGATTGAACATCCCTATATAGTCCATAAAAGAAATCCCTATTCCAAGAGTAGGGATCGACCGGACGAAATTCAGCCGAGAATTAACAACATAATTACAGACTGAATATGCACAAGCTCCAATGTCATTACTTTGATGATAAATATATGCTGCAGCACTCATCCCGCCACTGCCGCCGCCATCTTCATTGTCCCGCCGATGCTTTGTCATCTTTGTTGCTCCATCTTTGTTGTCAGGACTCGCTAAGGTCGCTCAAGGACCACTACATCGGACCTAGTGGATTGGAGGTACGGTTGCAACAATGCTCAAACAGATAGAGAGAGAGAGAGAGAGAGAGAGAGAGAGAGAGAGAGAGATTAACCACTAGGGAAGGTAGTGATTGGTGAATGAGCACTGAAGATAGCTGTGGATGATGAATGGCGTTGCATGAACGGACGAAGAGGACAAGCGTCAAAGAAAGCAATCGACGGGCGACAGTGCGGGATACGACAGCCACAGTATAGGCAGTGCTGAGAGAGAGAGAGAGAGGCGTAGGAAATAAGGGAGAGGATGAATTTGATCGTGCTTAAGCTAAGTTTGCATGCGGATAATGTACACTCTTGTTACTCACATAGTAAAGGCTTATTCGGAGGAGGAGAACATGATACATTAACAAGTGATTACCAAGAGCCGATTTACAAAGAAATGGAAGAGCTCTAGGGAAAGGAGATTGAGAGAAAAGATTGATGAAGGGGGGGAGGTTTTGCAATTTCCAAGAAGTAGAGGGATCAGATTCTTCAAGAAAATATCACGTCATCCTCGGGTGCTTTAAAAATCTGGGGAGGATTTGGGTAAAAGAAAAGGCAGCCACATGGCCGATGAAATCGTCCATGAGCTCAGTCCCCGTCGATGCCTTGTCATGGGCCTCCGACCTGATCGTTACCAGACGTTCGTACCATCCCTCCTGCTCGGACGCCCAATGGGAATTCTTCCTTACCCACGTTTTCTACACGTGAGGCGTCCTGTTTCGTACTTAGGACAACGCTCAGCTTTTCCTTCACGTCCACTTTTCATAAGATGGCCCCCATCTTGGTGTAGTTTGTACGTATGTTTGCGAATTCGCCATGAATTTTGTATAAAAAATCTAAATCAAAAGCTTAAACTATCATATTAAGAGAAACCACATGAATGTAAAAAGTATTTGAGACACATCGTCAAATGATGTTCGACAATATTTCAATATTTTAATACTTATCTTTTATGAAAACTATGTTTGGAAATGTCAACAATTTTTGAAGCTTTGGTTTTCCTTCTCGTTTAGGCGGATAGAGTGAGGACCACCATGCTGAGGTGGGATGCATGTGGTTATGCATCATGACAGTAAAGTAGCTAGGTCCTCAAAGCAAATGTGCTCTTCACGCCTCATGCACTTTTAAATACCCTTGTCGTCCAAGAAAATAGTTGAGTTCATAAGGACGTGATTCACAGGAATTCAACATGCCAAATAGAGTCATGAATCGCAAAATCCAAAGTCACCACCGGAATATTAGTCAAGATCGATGTTCGCTAATCAGCATGACCCGTTTCATTGTCGAGTCGTTAAGGATGGAGGGAAATTATGCACGGCCCATGCGAACCGCAAAAACATTCGAATCACATATCCATGCCAACTGTCTTGTGGGGGAGATGGCCCGGAGGAAACTCATAAAGCAAATAGATAGCAAAAAACCTCCAGGTGACTTAACTAATGCTATTAATATAGACACGTCACATCACCTCATCCAGCAGGTTAACAAGTACATCCCTAATCCTTAGCAAATTGTTGTAGTCGCAAACAACCCCTCTGAATTCACATTACACATAAGAAGGTCGAGACATGGGATTGCAGTAACAAAATCAAGTATGTCTAACTACCATAATTCCTCACCCAACATCAATAATCAGTCCATAGAAGAGAGGGAGAGTATGTGAGCTTAGTTATGATAGTGATTGGTGTTTGATAGAGAGGTCTCAAGTGGCCACCCAACATGGCTCGGGCTTCCAATTCAAGGCTGCACCTTCTTTGCACCGCCTCATGCTCGTCCTCAAGCACTTTCCGTTTCCAATTTCGCCCCCGACGAACCCCCTATTTCCCTCCATGCCCTCTTCTTCCTCCTCCTCAAACTCTTCATCATCAAAGTCTTCTCCTTCCACCCTCAAATTCTCCTCCTCCTCCTCCTCCTCTTCTACCTCCTCCCTCTCTGCTTCCACTTCCTCCTCTTCCTCTTCTTCTTCAACTTCGGTTTCAGGACCATCGCCTTCCTCCAAGAAGCGAACCCTGAGACGGCCATGGCTCCGCTCCACATGGAAGAAGCTGTGGCGGGATGACACTGCCACCGCCTCCACCACCAGCCTCCCCCCCTCCCGGCAGGACCGCACCTGGATCCCCGTGGAGCCACCGACTGACGTTAGTGGAGGCGGGAACGAGCAGCTCTGGCTCCACTTCTTCCTCGCCGGCCGAATCGCAGGGCAGTAGTCTCTGCCTCCTCTAGGAGAGAGGAGCGGGGCCTCACCATCGCCGACATCGCTGCCGGTCTCGCTTCCGAGTGACTCAGTGCACATCTCAAGGCTCTGGTCGCTGAGGAAGGAGGAGGAGCATTTCAGGAGCGGGTGGACATAGACAGCGGCTTGCTCACCCTTGCTCTCCTCTTCCGCGGGGGCGAAAGCTTGAAGGAAGCTCCAGTCCGTGGCTTCAGTGCCCGGCTGGGCCATCGCTGTCTTCATCTTGGCTGCAGCGTCGGAGCCGGCGGAGGGTCTGCACGGGGCAAGCTTGAGATTGAGAGCGCGTGGCTCGACGCGTCTGGGCTCGAGGCATGATTGCAGCCCCTGGCACACGCTTGAGGACATTTCTTTTCTTTCCGTCGTTTTCTCCTTATCCACAAAATTTCGTGGTTTGGTTAACTGATGGAAAATTAGAACGTGAGAGAAACAGGGGAGATGCAGGGCAGGCCCTGTGGTTTGAATTGGGTTGTAAAAAAAAAGGGGTTGTTTGGACTTATGTGATGGAAATTGAAGTAAGATAGGAGGGCATTCTTGAGAGAGAGAGAGAGAGAGAGAGAGAGAGGTGGGTTGGGGAAAGAGAGGAAGGAGTGAACATGAGAGAGGATTGAAAGAAGTTGAAGCTGAATTTATAGGTGAAGGCAGGGATAAAGAAGGGGGTTGTAATGTGCTCCTTTTTGGCCCGTAGCTTTTCTAGCTGCCTTGCCATGGTGAATTGGCGGAGGAGAAAGGCAGAACATTTCATGAGTTTATATGCTTTTTAGTAGGTTAGGCCCTGTAATGAGTTTGTGTGTTCTAGCCTATGTGGTCAAGTAATCACGACGACCAAACATGGCTCAGAAAGCGAGTATTTCTTCACTAAATTTGTTGTGACTCTAACTTATGCTCCTTTATCAATCCATTCAAAATGAGCATCAAGAATCGCGATATTTGCAAATATAATTCTTTGTGGAAATCAATAAATATCTTAAGTGAATTTGAAAATTAGCGCAATATGAATTTATCATAAAGTTAAAAAGGTAGTTCTAAATGTTTATAGGTTTTGATCTACCACCGTAGACCCGGAAGTATTGCTACAATTGCTCGATCATATTTGATAATTGGGTTTGTGCATGGATGAGCGGGAACATAAGAAGGTGGATCAGTTGGTGGATCACTTCTTTCGTTTTCTTAGAAAAAGTGGGGGAAAGAAAATCGAAGCAACACAAACCAGTTTTCGACGGAATTGCCTCTCATGAAAACAACTTCAAGGATTCTATATCAATTTATCTATCAAACCCAAACAGTTACCTATGAGAAAAATTCTAGCTGCGGTAAAAATGTCGATGTTTTATTCTTGTGAAGGTAGCAGAAAAGTTGAAACTAAAGACGCAGGGTTATTTATTGCTATCGATCAAACTTCAAGATTGAAACTTCATAAAGTTAGCCTCTTTTGCTTTTCGGTTAACCTAAGAAATGAAAAGAAATTAAGAGAATGAACGGTGAGGAAGGAAACTTTTGGGTGCGGTTCTAAGAAAATGAATTGACCCACCAATTTTGACCAAGTAGAATAAACCGCGTCCCTCGTTGCTGCTCTCTTAGGCCTTATTTGGTAACATTCCGGGAACAACTATATTTATTCTTTTGTTCTTTAGAACGAAAAAAGAACAGAAATCCATTTAGTAAATTTTTATTCCTAAGAAAAAAAATCTATTTTTTTTTTGTTCCTGAAAATAATTTGGAACGGAATCAATAAGTAGAAAAAAATAGTTTCTTGTTCCCGAGAACAATTCCTATAATTTGTTTTTTTTTTTTTTTTTTCTTTTCTCCTCTTTCCTTTTCTTTTCTCTTCTTCTCTTCCCCTTTCTTCTTCTTCCTTTTGGCCAATTGCCGACGTTGGCTATGGCTAGCAATTGGCCAAGTGAGGGCCAATGACCTTGCCAAAGCATCGCCAACCCCCAGTGACGCTAAGCCATGATGACCTCGCCCAAATTTGGCGAGGCCAAGCTTGCCCAACCAAGGCAAGGTCGAGCCTCACATAGCCACAGTGAGGCTCAGCCTCACCTAGATTTGGCAAGCTCGCCAGACCTCGCCTAGCTGCTCGCTGGCCACAGTGATGGCCGGCGACCAGCTATAAAAGAGGAAGAAGAGAAAAAGAAAAATATAATCAAAGTATTAAAAAATTAAAAGAAAAAAAGAATTTAAGAATCCTATCAAACGCATTTCTATCCCAAGAATAGAAATTAAGGACAATTACAAAACGCATTATTTTGTTCAAAAATTATTTCTAGGAATAGAATTAAAAAATATATATATATGATCAAAAATTATTCCCAAGAATAAAATTGTTACCAAATGCACCCTTAGATGGCAATCCATAGAAATGATCACTAGATAGGCTCAAACGAGGTCTTAAGGTTGTGCCTAATGTGTAGCCCAAGTCTAACCCATGACATAAAATTTAGGAATAGGTGCAATAGAAGGCCTAGAACTTGTTACAAAATGCAATTTAATTATAAAACTTTCAAAAAATATCATAAAATCCTAAAACTTATCAAGAAAGTCCAATTGAGTCCTAAATCTTTCAAAAAGTGCAATTGTATTCTAAAACTTGTCAAATTGGTCCAATCAAGTCATTTCATTGATTATACTTTTTGAAATTTTTAGGCTCAACTGCACTTTTATGACACATTTTAGGACTTGATTGTATTTTTTAAAAGTTTTAGAACTCAATTGCATTGTCTCGATAAGTTTTAGGACTTCTTATACATTTATTCATAAATTTTATATAGAAGTTTGCAAGCTAGGTTGGGCTAGGCCTTGGCCAAAATTGGGCAGCTGGGGCTTTCTCATGTAAGATTGTTGCTTGGAGGGTCGTCCGCTCATCGACCACCTCTTGTCGGCAAACTTACTTGTATTTAAGTTGTTCATACTATGCTTTGTTCGGGGTCATGCTTTGATTTGTATTTTTTCTCAAAATCTTAGACTTGAAAAAGGTAGATGTTGCTCACCTATTGATCCATGTTATATGTATTTTAAAGATAGAGAATTGGAAACTTTGAATAAGGCTTATCATTTTCTACGTAAAATCTTGATAAGATGCCTATCTTGGAATTCTAGTGTTTTATGATTAGGAAAGATTGTATGTTCAACCACCGGCCGTGGTGGCTCCACTAGATAAGGCTTTGCTAATCTTTGTAGAGGTGAAGGGTTTCAACTAAACTCGGGGTGGTGGGCAAGTGTTAGGGGAGTAATGTCTTCCGGTACACCAAAAAAAAAAAAAAAAAAAAAAAAAAAAAAAAGATTGTATGTTCAACTAAACCGGCAATTAGAGTAATGTACTGATAACAATTTTAGCAAAACAAAATTTTTTCTTAGGCGACAAATTTTGTAAGTTGATAGAATAATAAATGATTTATTAGCCTAATTATTTTATGCGTGTATATGCATTCTAGGTACATTTGAAGAACTCTTAACAACACACTTGTCAGTCATGCATTTCACAATGTTCTAGGGCTTGGCTTCCATGGACACCAACCAACCAATTTAATGCATCTAAAGTTTAATAAATGAATTCCAACACTGCATATCCAAAATAATGGATTGAGCTTTACCTTTTATATTTCACACTTACTCTGAAATTTGTAATCCATGCACTTCGACTTTTCAAATGCAGAATCCTTACAACTTTCACAACACGTAAATATTGACTCGCGTGGTTCACATATAAATTATTCATAATTTTCTCAAATCTAAATACTTTAAATTTTCATGGGAAAGAAAAAGTTTTTTTTGGTTATTTTTAGCTGTAAGCGAAGAAACCCTTAGGTTCATCAATATCTACTATACCTTCATTAAACCATTCATTTGATTAATTAATGCATAGCTTATTATATTAAGAGCCTATTTGGTAACCATTTAATTTTTCTATATTTCTATTCTTTTATTCTCTAGAATTAAAAATAATAATAAAAATTCATTTGATAATATTAGCTAATTTTATTCCCCAAAATAGAAAAGTAGCTAGAGAATATATTTAAAACAGAAAAAAAATGATAAAAAATAAAAAATTCTACTTTGATGTTTCCAAAAATAAAAATAGAAAAAATTATTTTTGAATAGAAATTATTCTTGGATCTAGGCAGGGGCTCGATGCCCATGCCTGTGGCCGGCAAGAGCACAAAGGCCCTTGCCCAAACCAACTTGTGACCAACAATGGTGAGCTGACAACCTCACCAGCCAAAGGGTGAGGAAAAAGAGAAAAAAAAAAGCAAAGAAAAGACAAAAAAATAATTTAAAAATTCTGAAAAATATTTAAAAATTATAAAATCTGTTCATGTCATAGCCAGTGTGCCACATAAGACCAATGGCGTCCACGTCTACAATTTCTAGCTTAAATTGGCTAGATAAATTGAATTTGTACCAATGCTAAAGAAATTTAGAACTAAATTAGTCAAATTGAAAGATTTAGAATTAAATTGGTATTAATGCAATAGGTTTATGACTTTTTTTATACTTTTCCCAATATTATTATGTCACTGAGAATTCGTTTTGGAGGATTCTTGAAGATCCACAGCTCAATCATGCATTTCATAATGCCCTGAGACTGACTTTAAATGTTTTATTCAGATTACTTTGAAGAAGATCAAATGAACCAGGAGGCTCTCATTCTAATTTTTACTTTGCGATCCCTACTTTGATTTTACCTTCTTTTCATGTTAACGAGGGCCACATGCATTCGTGAAGCATAAATTATGAGGAAAAACTTCCAAACCCTAACCACAATACGCATCACTGACCACTCATCTAAAAATACTCTCTTTTTTCTGTCAACTGAAGTCGGGTCGCTATCTCATGGTCCTACGAATCGAACATGAGATTTAATTAGCCTTACAATTTAGTCAAAGACAAAACATTAATATAGGGACAAGGACAGTCACTTCTTGATCTCACACATCTGATCTTAGGTTTGCCCAAATCCTAGGGCGCGAAAAACCAACTTGAAGTCAGCAAGCAAGCCAATTAAGCAACCCAAATGACAGTGAAAAGAACAGTTTTGGCCCACGAGTCCTACGTTGTAAAAAAAGAGACAAAACGAAAGGTCACTGTTCCTGAATTAGATGCCAATTCTTACACAATCTCTCAAAGATCTATTGAGATCTGGCCATGTTGCATATTTGCTCCTCCGTCACTGCATGATGAAATCAAAAAACTATGCATTTTCGCTGACCCAAAGGCAGAAACTCTTCCTCCAGTCTTTCACTGATTTACCAACTAGTGCCCATGAAGGCCTAACTCTCTTTCTCTCTCCGTTGAACCCAAACGACGTGTCCATTCACCCTCTAAACCTTCTCAATTCCTTGGATGAAACAACAACGTCAAATCAAAATCTACGTACCATATATACTGTCGGTGCATGGCTTGGCTCTTTAGCCCAACAACACTGCCACGGGAAAGTAGCAAAAGCTCCCCGACAGATTTCTAAGTATAGGAAAGTGATTGCACCCCCATTTCAAACGGAACTAAAAACGGGTCTGGTTACTACGACCGCTTGATTACCCATATCGAATCGAATCAAATCCTGTCCGTTGATCATTGAGATGTCAAGTTTAAAAACCATGATCCAATGGTGTTAAATTATAATGACATAATATCATCAAGGCATGATAGATTGCCAATTTGAAAACACCCACAATAAAACCTTTAAAACCACCGACCATATGTAAAGCGACCTATTGGTGCGCTGCAATATCTAAGAATATCTCTTAGCTTTGCGGATGAGCCAATGCACGAACTTTGCTATATTCTTTAAATGATAGTGACTCTCATGAGAGCATTATAACTTAGTTTTACAAGAATTGCGCACCATTCTATTAAGAGTAAAAGCTAGCAGCCCTTGTTCTTTAGCTTTATTAATCCCTTTTTTGAAAAGGAAATTTGTTGGCTGAGGTGGAATGGCTAACTAAATGCCAAATGTGTACGGAACCGCTCATTGGTTGAAGAAATTCAAAAGCTTTGTTTATCTAATTTATGGATCTCAATAATTATTAAAGAACATAAATTTCCCGCTGACAAGGGCAACTTTTTCCCAGTGTTGGGCACATGGAAAGTGTTATTTGTTCCCACTTCCAGGCGGCCATGCAGCTAGTTTGATATTCCCAATCTTCAAGACCCAAAAAGTTCAAGAAATGCTTGGACTACACCTGAGTCAGCGTCATAAAATAGTCTCAATTGATTTTGGCCGTGAACATGATTTGGCCATGGCAGTACACCTGACGCTGTTTTGCGGTCTAAACCATCGAGATATATGTAATCTACATTGGGATTGCCCCTTGATAAAAGTATTCTTATACTTTTGACTGACGAATCGATGATTACTCGATTGCGAACTCAAATTAAAGTAGGGCTATGCTGATAGGTCGACTGATTTCTGCTCTGGTCTCACACTTGCTATTGTTGGCCAACTATCGTATAAGAGTATCTGCCATATCTTTGGCCATAAGACTTTGCATCTTCCTTTGACTAAAGATGTTCCCAACTCAAGCAAATAGCATTTAATAATTGGTATTTTGAACATTTAGAAAGAAAAGAAAAATGCTATCGAAGGGGAAGCAAAGGCATCACCACAGAGACCACTATTGGATCCAAGGTAAGGTGTTGTCGGGGTTGCATGATCTTGGCAAGGCGTCATTGAGGCCGTGTGATCCTAACAAGTGTTTATCAGAGGCTGCGTAGCCCATGTAAGGTGGCATTAAAGTCATGTGACCTAGGGACTATTTAGCCTGAGATGCTAGCGTCACATGACCCCATCTTTGATAACTAATCGCGATCGTTGCCCTATTTTTCACTCTCTTTAAAATGCAAATAGAAGGTTAGAAGAGGAAACATTTTTAGTTGATCGGGCTAAAATTGAAAATACTCATTAAAGGGCAAAGTGCTTACTGAAATTGCTAAGAAGCCAATGCAGAGGGGAGGCTTTGGGTTTTGAACATTTTCAAGGCAGTTTTCACACCAAAATTTTCTTTAAAAAACAATTATCAAACACCCAAACTATTGTTCAAGACACTTTTTAGTGCTCAAAGCTACTTTGAATTTCCAAACGCTTTTTTAGCTGTGCAACGAGAGTTGGTACAAAATCACAAGTAATAATAAATCTCAATCCATGAATAAAGGAGCCAAGCAGGGGGATGCAAGGGCTTGACCCTCTAATGCCAAGTCCTCTGAAGCAGCCCACAATGTGCTTATGACCACTAATGGATTGACCTAAATTAGGCCATCTGAAGTGACAATTAGCACATGATTTTCTAATATTGGCAGTGCAATGCAGCAAGTACTCCTTACATTTCTATTGTGATACAGGTAGTCGACCCGTATTTTTCCACTATTGTGACTCGAAATAAAAGATTATCGTCTACAATGGTGGAAGCTGTAACTACTTGCGCTTAATGTGGTATTTGTGAACAAAAAAATTAGTTTATTTTGCTTTTAAAATAATTAACAGCGATTACACAAAATTTATCCCAAGGTTGTGTAGTTCATTGAAATGTTTGTGGATTCTAACTATCTCGAGAATTTGAGGTAATTTGTTCTATGTCCAATTGCCTAATTGCTTGCAGATTATTTTGAATCAGGCTAAACTACATAGGTCAAAAACCTGAATTTCACTAGTACCTAAGATTTACAAGGTATTTCATGAGCTTACAAGTAACTAGATCTCTCCCCTGGTGTTCCTAGCTTACAGAATGCAGTCAGCATCGAATTTCTCTAACACTGTAGATATCACATTTGGACACCAAAAGCCAAGAATACAAAACTTAAAGAAAATGAAAGCAGGTGGAAGTTGCAAGTCCAATTATACACTTCCTAGTGCATTTTGTTTTGCTCTCCCTTTTTTTTTGTTCTTGTCTTGATTATATCAGACACAGATGGTGCTTCATTTGTTTATGTTTCCTATGCTGCCCCAGTGTGCAGTGCAGGAAATAAAACACAAGTGTTTACTCTTTTTTGTTTGATTTGGAGAAGTTATTACGAAGCTAGGCAGCACCAGCTGATACACAGTAGCACCAAAACCACTGTGGGGACCTGCCAAGGGAAGTATCATTATACAGGAGAAAACATAACTTCTATGGATGATATAGTGAATAAAAAACTAACCACTTTTAAGGAAATATATTGGAATTTGATTTTTCAAATTCCAAAGTAGGTCCTTTTTTCTTTTAACATAATTGGTTTGGTTAATAGAAGAATAAGACGTTATACCCGTTTAAACAAAATGGTTCTTCAAATTTATGTATTGTACTCTCGAAACTCAAGATTGAGTTTGAGATCGGCTAAGCACGAGCTCAAATTAGAAATTGAGTTTCAAGCAAACTTAGAGCGGAATTTGCATTTTGATAATCAAATTGAGTCGAGTCAAGCTTTAGAGATCATATATAGTTTAATTGAGCTCGACTTTTCGAACTTGCATAGGGTATTCAGCTTTGAACATTTGAGTTGAATCGAGAGCAAGCAGTGAACCACATCGCGTCACGGCTCGATTATGCCTATTGGTGGGACTAAAGAGCATGCATGTAGTGTTGAAGAAAGTGAAAGGACATAGGGTGTGAAAACGGTGCAGACAGGAATATGTGCCTCTCTCTCTCTGTGTGCGCAGCCCTGACCACCAATGGTGCTTTCACAATCCACCTTTTGCTTCTTTGCTTTTGTCATGAAATTTAGCCAACCATAGGAAAAGGGTGACCCTTATAGACTAAGGAAAAGGGACCTTTTTCTTCTCTTACCGCCGTCTCCCTCTCTTTGGTCCAAGATAATCTGACTAAAGTTGGATCTGATTGCTCATTCCATCTTCTCCTTTTCTTTTTCTTCTTCTTTTCTTTCACCTTATAGTTCACTTATCAATAAAGAAAAATACTTACAAGGGTCTGCATCTATGCCAAATTGTAGACAGACCCCATTTGGATTACGTTCAAAGAACCTCAAATCAATACACTGTTGATCCCAATCTTCTTGTTTGAGACAATTCATTTAACAAAAGAAACGGGAGAAATACACCAAAAGTACCTTAACTTGTATATGGCACTCCCTTTAGTTCTACAACTTTTTGTCAACTCACTTAAGTGTCACTTAAAAAAAAAAAAAAAAAAAACACAATCACTTAATTGTCAACTCCAATCTGAGTTGCCAAAAATTTAATGTGGCAATATTTTAATAATTTCTCGATCTTACATGACTTGCCAGAGAGTCTAGTCAGCATATAATCTCTAAACAACGTTGTGTAGTAAGTCAAAAATTGATCACCTCAGTGTCAATTGTTGTTAAAAGTGATCACTTAAATGCTAATTTTAATGAAAAATTGATCACTTCATGCCAAAAAAAAAAAAAACTCTAAGCAATG
The DNA here is from genome assembly GCA_016097545.1 of Eucalyptus victrix. Lineage (NCBI taxonomy): Eukaryota > Viridiplantae > Streptophyta > Magnoliopsida > Myrtales > Myrtaceae > Eucalyptus > Eucalyptus victrix. The sequence goes on from CM027842.1 coordinate 15,113,922, forward strand.
TCATATAACAAGTTAAGAAGTGATCATTTTAGTACTAGTCATTGTAAAAAAAGTGATTACTTTAGTATCAATCATTGTTAAAAAGTGATCACTTCAATGCCAAAAAAGGCCACATCAAATAAAATTTTACATAATTTATCTCGCTCGCCGAAAGCATTCGATCGTTTTTATTCGAATTTGGTACTTAAGTAAGTTGACAAAAAGTTATGGTACTAAAGTGAATGTTGTACACAAGTTAAGATATTTCTGGTGTAATTCTCCCAAGAAAAACGGATTGACAGGACCACCTCTCACCCGAAAAGGCAAAGCATCATCTAACATAATAACAATAAAAAAATATAACCGTATTAACGATTACAATAATACTAATGATAACAGCACCAACAGACGACAACAATTATTGATAATATTTATTATTGCTTTTATTATTACCTTTGTGCAGTGGTCAAAGTTCATGCTTGGTTCTCTCTCTCTTCTTCTTCTTCTTCTTATTTTTTTTTTTTTTTCCATATTTTATATCGTGTGTTCACGAGCTGCAATCTTCGGGAAGAAAGGTGGTGGCATCAAATTCATGGCCTACAGCCTACAGGACATGTCGCGACCGCGGCAATTTTCTGTTCAACTTTTGACCGCCATAGCTTAGCTCAACCTTTTTCTTCGTTTTTCTGCTGATATTGTATAAGGAATTCATTGAGAGCTCTACGTTATGCAGACACGTCATGACATCACTGGTCGCTCCCTGTTAATTGCAAAAGGTAAAGAGATTCTTGTACAAAGTGACCTTTATGGACGGTACATAATTTTTTTTAGCAAATCTCTGCTTTTCGAACGGTGTCCGGACGTGCAGAAGAGAATATCCCCCATCATTGTCCCTGTTTGTTTACAATATCAATACGTTAAATGATGTGATAAACTACTATCGGTATCTGAACGTGGGGGAGAGAATGTCTCTCTCCGTGACTACAAATTTCGGAAGGAGGGCCTCCATGTCCTCTGTTATTTTGAATGCTGATGATCACATTTTCACGTAATTGTTTTGGTTTTATAACCCAAGAGGGACGTGGACCTTTAGCAAGCAAGAATGGGACGAAATCATTCGAGTCGAGCCTGGGCCATTAGTCCACAGAGAGAGCCGATGAAGTGGCAAGCTCCAAGCTCGATCGGACAAGATACTGAAGTAGCTCGAGCTCAAGCTTCACTTAAATTTAGGGAAGTCGAACTTAATGCATCGTCAAATCTGAACTTGAGCTACTAGAAAGTGGAGTTTCGACCCTATGCAGGATTTACTCAGCTAGCACGAAAAGCCTGATTCAGCTTCAGGCTTGATGCATCAAGGAAAGGCCAATGTAGAAAGGAAGACCAACGGTGAATTTGTATCCTGATGATTCAAACTTCCCGTGCTGGTTGACAACTCCCTCTCACTAACACTGATGACGTAATAAAAACAACTGTCTTGCTCTCTTTTTATGCAAATTTTCAGAATTACAATGTCCAAAACCAATTTCCTTGGACATTTCAATATATTATATGAAGATGCTGATATTTATACATTCAGGAGGGAGAAAAAAATACACAGCAGACTTACCCAAAAAAAAAAAAAAAAAAGAATACACAGCAGAGTAGTTCCTGCAAGCAAGGCTCAAATACACTGGCCGAACTTCACTTCACCCAGTATATAGAAAATCTACATCTCCGTCGCAAATCGTGCCCCTCTCGTGTCTCAAAATGTGGCAAACAAAACCCAGAAAAATCTCATGACGTGTGAAGATTTTGAATTTCTATTTGCAGCATGCGAAGTCTATCCTGAACAGCCGACAGTTCATCCTGCAATTTTAGTATCTTATCCAGTCTACTTTGAGCTGCCTCTTGATAAGGCTTGCTGATAATATTTATGAAGTTTTCCATATTCATGACAGTATCAAGGAGATCCTTCTGCATGGCCTCTTCAAGATCGCGTGCCAAAGCATCGACAGTCTTGTTCACCTTATTCACCACCACCTGCCTACGGGCCGGGAAATTTGAAATTGCTAATAGCCTGTAATTGAAAAAGTAAGATTAGATGGAAGATAAAATTAAAGAATAGAGGGCTGCGATAATTTCAGAACTTCTGTTTCATCCAAGGAAAGATGAGCTGCAGATCCACGAAACCCAGATGATACAGAATTCAAAGGCAGGGCCATCATTTTCACGCTATCCAATTCAACATCTCCTCTTCTTTTTATCAGTCCAGATACTTAAATAGCAAAAAGTCCCGCATTACCACTTTTCTGAAAAAAGGCATTGATTTTTCAAGTAATGTCGCAATCATCCATACTACGTATTCAAGAGCTTTATGAGCTGTGCATGAGTCATTAGGAATACCTCGCATTGAGTAAAGGTTACTTAATCCCAAATGCAAAAGAAAATATAAAAGTAAAATATATCTAACGTGTATCCGCAATGAAAGTCCTAATAGACCACAAGAAATTTCCAAATGAGGGAGTGGCAAGGAATTTAACCTACATATGCCTTTCTGAAATAGGTGGGGGAACTTCCAAAGCCACATGACAGACAAAATATGAGGTCCAAGTGATATTTTAAGTTTCATGGCCAAGTATTTAAGAGGGACGAGAGTGGAACAAGAAGGGTGCATTTGGTTCAGCATTTCCACAAGGGATTTTGGCCCCCAAAATCCCTTGTGGAAATGCTGAACCATTTAGCAACCATTTTAAATGAGCTTTCGGCCAAATGCTAAGCTTAGGAAAGCTGAAAGCCCAATACTAATAGGGGTTTCAGCATTAACCAAATGCTGAAATTAATTTTTTCCATCCAAAACTATCCTTACCAATTTTTCAAATTTCTGATTTTGTCCCTGGTTAATTTTATTTTTTCTTTATTAATAAAAGGAGACAACCCTTCGCCGGACTGGCAAAGGGTTTGGTTCATTTTTCAAAAAGAAAAATAATAATATATAATATACCCAAAGCCCATTGCAAAAGTCAGTTGGCTAAACACACATTCAATTCAAAGTCTATTTGTAAAGAGGTTTTAACTAAACACAATTTGCATTTCCTCAAATAGCTTTGACTTTCAGTATTTGCATTACACCCAAAGCTCATCTGCAAAGCTGAACCAAACACACCCGAAGTATCATTGGGACAAGGTGCTGCCCGCATTGAGAAGAGAGTCAAACAGAACTTTCAAAGAGAGAGACTAAAATTATGAAAACCATCTACAAATGAAGGGGTTCAAATTGGAAGGAGACCCATTACCCGCCAGCTGAGCAAAGGCCAAGTGCCAGAAGATCTTCCAGAGTTGTATCTAACACAGATGTCAACAGGGAAGCAGACAACCCTGCTGCTCCAAGCCCACCAAAAGTCCCCAGAAACTGAATCAAAGACATATCCCACATCAATGTCAAATTAAACGAAGTGAATGTTTAAATCACTAATTTTGTGACATATCCAGTAAATTAACAAGTATTCAATGTCAAAATGTTATTATGATAGGAAAGGGATCCCATTTCAATTAGAGGGTGTTCGCATCTGAATCAGGGAGGTTCCACAATAGGAGAAAGAAAGGCTCAGCAAACGGATTATGGCTTAACTGCTAAAACGAACTGATTACTGGGGAAACTCTGAGATATGTTTTCCTGACTCTGAATATCCAAGAATAGTACATACTTATGCATAAATTCTAATTACATGGATTCTGGACAGTCAGATGATTAGATATGATTGAATTGAGTACCAATCACACTGCAACAGCACTTGAACAAAAGGAATTGCTCACCAAATCTAGCAGTCCAGAAGAAAAGAGATCCTTGAATAAGGCATGCATAGATGAATAGCACAACACGTACAACTATTGACATGATCCAAGCTAAATTTCCAAATGCTTGGCAAGAGAATGTAACATAAGTAGTCACAACAACCCACTCATGCAGATGTTGAGCTCAAGAATAGTGGGAAAACACAACTCACCACTTCTCTAATTTCTTGGTCGAATGTCTTAGAAGCAGAACTGGCACTGAAATTTTCTATGACTTTCAGACACTGTTCCTCTAACTTCCTCAGCAAGTCAAACCTCTCCAATGTCATCTGAGTGTTTGAATGTACTAACGATGGCCATCTTTTTTCAAAAGATTCCCTGTAAAGCCTGCCTTGACCGTCATTGCTCGAGTGTAACCAACTCACATAGTCCATCAGAAGTTTCTACACAGCAAAAATCCAAAGAGCACCAATAAATGCTAATTTGAGCCAGCTACTCCTACATAAATAAGCAGAAACAACGGCAGGATATATCTATGCTTTACTTCATCATTAAAATAGTACATTAGTTAAAATCCAGGAGATCAGGCTGAAAAGCCAGCACCTAGATCTTCTCAGACTAAAGAATCTTCTAGAACAATTTAAAAACTACAAGATAGATGATCCTCACAAAGAGCTGTAGTGTATTCTGTGTTCTAAAGGGATCCTCAGCAGAGGAGATTCTACTTACATTTGCATCAAGAAGAGCAGGGCCGAGTATGTCATTTTGCACCTTAGCAGTTGCTGGCATTGTAGCTGACTTTTCACCCTTAAAAACGTATGTTGCAACAAGATCTAAATTTGATAACTGTAGGCTAGATTCAGTCAGCTCCACAACACGTGATTTTGTTGTGTCAACCTGCAGTGTGACAGATGGTACTTATAACAGAAGGGATAACATGATAGGGTAATAAGAGAGAGAGATTTCTGTGGGGGTACCAGTGATAAGATTTTTCTTCTCCAAGAGATGCTATCCCTTTCCATTTTCATCGCATACTCTTTAACACTACTAACTATGCCAAGTACGGTGTTCAAATCCTGGTTGGCATCTTCATAGTCTTGTCTCAGAACAGTTTCACATGAAGAAACTAACCGCTCAGCAATTCCAATTGGCGTTTCTAGTTTAAGCTTTATTCTTTCCATTCCCATGCTTGTTGACCCATCTAAGAAACTGTACAAGAACTTCTCGAGTTTGTAAAAGCTACCAACTCTCCATCGAGAATCAGAGACCAACAAATTTGTATACTCTTTTGCACTCTCATAGGAAGCCGAAAGCTTTGATTCAAGAGCAGATCGTGCAGATATGGGATATAATGCCACATTCTCTGCATTGAGTAAATTCTGCACATTTTCACTGATGAAAGACGTAGCTTCCTGAAGCTGTGCCAGTAGCATAGAATAAGATAGTCCTCAATTAGAGAAGCACAAATTCCACTAAAGCGTCACTGAAATTAAAACAAATAAGTGCATAACTAAAAGTCAAGGCATTGAATGAATATTTATACCTCAAGATCATTCTGATAAATGTCAGATTTATTCAGAACAAAGACAACTTTCTTCCTCCATTGCTGAGTGTACCGGAGGAAAGCTACCTAAAAAAACATGAACAAAAGCTCAAGTCAGTAATTGTTGCAGACTAATGTCATAAATTAGTATCTAGCTGTAAAAGTTGCTAAGAAAGCCATTACAAAAGACTTATGGAAAATGGATGTGCATAACACAAAGAATGACATTGAATAGAGAGATGATTATCAAAAGTTGAAATGGCCAACATCAGAATCTATCAACCGACCAGAAAATTAGATCTATAGAAAATAAAAGGGCACCTTAGTGCGAAAAGCTCGGTTTGTAGTTGTTTCGTTGTTATGTAAACTATAAATGATCAAGTAGTAAGCTAAGGATGCCGAGAACAGTACACAGTACAGAAAACTAATTTTCTTATAAGGATATATCCATTGACTCCATCCCTGAAAAGCTAAAAGATCCAAATCCCACATGGTATTTACCACAGTGCGAGGAGAAGGAGGTCTACTTGACCCTTCAAAGAGTTTGTTGCTTTCATAAGATGCTATAATACCATGATAAGAATTACTCCTACATGACCCGCAGACATATTAGAAAAATAATTCTAAAACCAAAGTAACATGCAAACTCATCATAGACAATCATGGCATCTCTTTTCAATGCAATGAAAACCTATATGAAGATAATTACTTTATCTTGAACTTACCTCACTTTCAGTCAATGGACGATCAGCAGAGATTACAAAAATTAGCAAATCTGCACGAGGTATAAATTCCTCAGTTAGGCGTTGCTGTCTTTGGAGAATCACATTTGTTCCAGGAGTATCAACAATAATCATCTGCACCCAAATTACATGAATAAATTAGTTGAATGAGGTAAATTGTAACAATATTTTATTGAGGTAAATAAATTACAATTGTGAACTTCTAACGAAATCACATCTCTGGAGTGGTAATGAGAAAAAAATACACCACAAAAATGTGGACTTGTGGTGGGGAGTTAGGGTTGCACTGTTGCCCCCTGCCACCAAGAAAAAATTTCAAACTGTATACTTGAAATTTTATGTGAGATATTTCATTGCACCCAAAAGCTAAATTCTGGGTCCCCCACTCCACAGGATCTGAGATAGCTGCAACATTAAGCATTTCTTTCTCACACAATCAAACTAGCAGTTTTTCTTTTAATTAACTGCACTCTATTTCTGGATCTTTGACATCTGATATCAAAAAATAGATCTTGATTTCTCTCTGATTTCTTGGAAAAGAATATTTATTTTATATAGTTGGATTTTGAAACGATGGTCCAGGGCACTTCATGAGTATCCGAATGAGGAAATATTACAGTTTTTGATACCTTAACTTTTATTGTAAAGTGTATAACTAGTATTTTGAAAATGAAACTTTATTTACAAAATAAACTTATTACTTTATTCATTTGCCAGCCATGAAGATGGCGCTAGCATCTGGACATTGACCCAGCTACCATATGTTCACAAAGTTCAGCACCAAATTAATTTAATAGACATTAATGTTTATAAATGTCACTAATTGATGACTTTATGGAGTGTCATTGGGCAAGAAATTGACTTTTGACTTTGGCATTCAGGTCTAAAGTCTTACAGCAAAAGATTAGTAATGACCAGCATAAGCACTTAAAATTTGAGTGGTAGAAAAACTGCAGAAATCATTTCTCACCATTCCGAGCCACCAAGCACAAGAATTCTTTTAATGAATAAGACATCCACACTTTTATATATAAAGGTATTATTAAAGAAGATGGAATGCTCACATAATGCACAGCATTAAGCATTTGCTGAAGACAGATTAGATTTGCTTACTTCTTTAAGGATAGGAGCAGGAATATAACATATGTACTGACCATCTGGATGCCTCTCACAGCGCTGTTTCTCATCAGAATCAGATTCGGAATACCGTAAAAAGGTGATCTCATTTGTTGTGGGAACAACTCCCTCTTTCAAATATCTCTCCCCAAGAAGTGCATTGATAAAAGTTGATTTACCAGAGTTAAATTCACCCTGGTGATAAAACACAGAATAAAGAACTCAGAACCAAAACCTCAATAAAGACTCATACAGTCTACAGCACAATGGCCAAGTCAACATATACTACAAAGCTTCTGATTTGGAATATAACATTATTAGTTTTTGTAAGTGTTCATACTGCCAAAAGATCAAGTTTTACAATCACCTTCCTCAGCTGGTTTTCTTTTCAAATAGTTGTAAATTTTTTCATCTTATTTTTTGGAGCCTTCATCGCATGCCACCAGTCTGCTTACATCCAACCTTATTGCGATGGTTACAGAAAATCTATTTTGCCAAGGATAAAAAAATACAAATTTGAACAGCATTAAAACATATTAAATGTGAGTGCTTCTGGTTGGCACGTTTGCCACCGAAAAGCAAATGATACTTGGGAAAGACTTAACCATGGGAGATAAGGGTGCAACACAACCCCTGGTATTGAAGTTTTTCTACTTAATAATGGTAGTACTTTGTCTGCTCCAAGTAAAATTATTCTCAAGATCATGTGATTCGGACCAAAACATGTACTGGAACATGTGCAAGATTCTTGGAGAAAAATACCATAGTGGTTCTACAGAAAGAAAATTACGATACGAGCTACATGATCAAATCATTATTGATTGCACGGACATCATATCTTACCATTCCCTTTATTTTGCAATTCGCACTACTATTTGCTAAGACAACAATGACTACATTTGGATACAGTGACAAGTAATTACCAAATTCCAACAAATAACAGTAACTTAACTTGGAGTTTAGTATGCACTGATTTAAAATCAGGAATTCCTTTAAGGTGTTGTTATCTTTGTTCATAAGCAAACATCTGTACTCATATCACTTTTATTCTCTTCCAAACTGCAACTTTTTTAGCTAAAAAAATGCTCAGGCCCCCCAAACTGCAACTGAAAAACAAGTGTCCCCATCGGCACCATATAAATCTACTTCAAGTTCAACTTCAACACATCTAATCACTAGCTCAATGCAAAATTAAGGCCAAAAGTAGTGTCACAAAGGATTCATAGATAGCCAGACGTATCCACATCTGTTATATAATATCATTTATCTCTCCACAAAGAAAAGGCCAATGAAATTCCTCAACCAACCCTGCTAATCAGGACAACTTCAGTTGACTTGGTTTGCTTGCATTTTATTCATCAAGCAGCTTTGTCATGCAAACTAAAACATAAACCTACAGGACAATCCAGGAAGCCTTTACGCCCTATTGCATTTACATACTTTTTTTAAAATTTGAAAACTTCTAGAGCTAAATGCGGGAAAAACAAAAAAAAAAAAAAAAAACAATATTAATCAAAAACTCTTTCAAATAATAAAAGAACTTGTTTGAAATTAAGGGCTAATACCAATGTATACCGTGGAACCAGAATTTGTCGAAGTTCAGCACACAATTACCACTATAACCAGCAAAAATGGCTCATCAATATGAGAAGTTGCATCAACAAGTAGTGAAACCTCCTCCATCTGTCATTGACAACCAGCAGTATTTGTTTTAGGCAGATACTGGAAAACTGTAAGAACTGATTATGGCTGATTATTTAAAGAGTGATCTCAACAACTTTGTTCATTTTTTTGGCCATAAGCTTCCCTCTACTTATGAAGAACCTCACCTGCGGAGCAGCTTTCTGGATGACATTTACTGCTTCCAGCAACACTACCTTCTCGGTTTCTATTAGCTGCTTTTCTTTGTCCTCCAACTTCAAGAAGCCAGCAACTCTCTCATTTCTTAAAAAATCATTCCCCATCTCCTCCAATATGACCTTATTGGGGATGCCTCGTTCAAACTTTGTGTCCTCCGTCAATGTACTTATAGTGTTGAATAATTGGTGCAGCAAACCATCAGTAAACAAGCCCAAATCTTTCAATCCAATCACCAAACCACTAGCACCATATTTGATCCACGTTGATGCCTCATCCAATGCTATTCCATTACCACTTAAATGAAGCTTAACAAATATTGGTATCTTTACATCTTCAAACATGGATGACACAAGGTTATCCTCATGGTTCTCTTCACCAATGTCGCATATAAGAAAATCAGCACCATCGGAAGTAGATGCACTTGATGCAGCACTTGCAGTCTGCACATTCCTTGCCACCAATGGGAGAACCACTGATTCAGACCTAGAATCTGCCATCATGCTTCTGGCCACAATAGCAGGAAGTCCTGTAAATAACGATAGAAACATAATGGACCTTGTTCTATGACGATTTCCATTAGAATCCACATGTCAAACACTAATTGTTGTACTGCTTTTGAAAGGATTAGAATCATAGAAGGCCGAATATTTTTGCCCTTGACACATATCTTTAAAAGAGAAGTTAATGATCACAGCAGCACATATCATTGTGCATATGCGCATACAAGCATGCTTAATAACCTTGCTTTTCCAGTTACCAAAGAGGACAATCGATAGACCCACCTTGGCCAAATGCATCTGCACATCACAGACACTAACACCAAGGCACTAGAGATACAAAAATCAAATTATCCAGGTTCAATTGCAGAAGAAACAGGTAGCCCAATCACCCTTCATATAGCCTAGGTGAAGTACAACTTCAAGTTTTCTGGCCTTGAATTATCTTCTCTTGAAAAAGCACAAGGGAAGAAAGCATACGGACGCCTTCATAACCGACCACAGAGCAGGACAGACCATTGCAACTAGCTAAGTGCCCTAACTCACAGATTAAGCATTTCTCAAAGCATTTCCACTTACTAAAAATCAACTTCGTGAGGATCTCCAAATGGCAGTACTTCTACAGAGTTGTTACACAAAATTCATTGTCCAAGCCCTAAACTACACTCTAGGACTATAAAAGTTTCAAACACCGGAGCGATGTTGACCACTTCTACCAAGACCCGATTGCTAGGCCGAAAATCAAATTCAAATGCACAACTCTTTTTCCCCCCGAATTCACAAAATGGCCTCATCAGTCATCACTAACCTTGATCAGACAGCAGAACGCCGCTGGCATTGATCGCAGAGACGATGTCGACCCGCTCGGCAATCAGCAAGTAAGCCCGGTCCCTCACGACCGACTTCAGCAGGCAAGCCGCCTCGTAGAGCCTCTTCCCGGTGCCCTCGCCGCCGCCGAGGACGACGATGCCGACCCTGCCCGACACCGCCTCGTCGATCGAGTCGAGCGCCGCCGCCGCGGAGGCCGAGGTGCCATCGAGGACGTCGTCGGGGTCGAGCTGGAGGACGAGGGTGGGGACCTTGATCTCCGGGCGCTTGTAGCCGCCGGGGAAGAGCGTCCGGGGCTGCGGGAGCCCGGACCGGGCCTCGATCGACCGGAACCGGTCGCTCGAGAGCGAGCCGGTCAGGAGGAGGAGGCGGCGAGCCCTGCGGCGCGCGGACAGGTAGCGAGACAGGGGAGCCGCGGAGAGAGGAGGAGATCCGGCGAAGAAGAGAGGCGCGGCGGTGGCGGCGGCGGCGGCGGCGGAGGTGGCGGCGTGGGGAGAGAGGAGAAGCACCATGGGAAGTGAGGAGGAGGAGTTGCAGAGAGAGAGAGAGAGAAGAGAGAGAGTGGTGCTTTTCTGCTTCGTGCGTGTGTGGTTTTTGCTTGTTTTATCTTCTTATCCAGTGGAGGAGGAAGGAGATGCGGACGACGACAACCGTCGCTGCGTAGCCCGAATCGGACCCGGCCGACGGGACCGGCCGCCGTCGCCGATGCTTCGTTTCCCGCCGCCAGTAGAGAATGAGAACACGAGGCGGTGATTTCTTTTTCATGCACAGCATTGCATGAAGTAAACATGAGGTAATTAGTTAAAATAAGCATGAAAGTAATTTGAATATGCTTGATGTCGAAATCAGTCACCGACTCGCTTGCGACCGTTAGAATTGGGAAAATTACAAAATAAAATAAAATGAATTAAATTAAATTCATTATTATTTTCATAATTTAATCCGAAACTTTGTTTTTGACCGATCTAATTATAGATATTTTGTATTTAAGCTAGTTTAATCCATCCGGTCTCATAATCCAAAAAGTTTGATATGGCATCTTACTCAACGTCAGTCAGTGTTGCTAGGGCCGACACTAAATGGTACAAAAAGCAAAATCACGTCATTTTACTTTAAAAAAAAAAAAGTCTTCAACAAGAGGTGTTAGGCCCGGTTGGAGTACTTGCACACAAGCAAGTGATGTGGCTTTGGTCTGGTTGTGTTGTGAGCATGTGCTACATAGTGGTCGCAAAGTTAGCGATAAAACGGTCTAAAGGTATATTGTCATAGTCGCAAACAGAGTGTTGTTTTTGTCTTATTTTATAGGGATAAGTATTCTAGAAATCCTAAAACTTGTAACGAAAATGCATTTCAGTCCTAAAACTTGCAAAAAGTGCATTTAAGTCCTACAATTTGTCAAAATATTTCAAACGAGTCCTAAAATTGATGCCATCTAATTTCTTAACGGAAAAAGCTGACGTGGCCCCGTGTGGCTTTTTTTAATCGTTTCTCTCTCCTCTCTTGCGAATAGTTTAAAAGAAACAAAGCCACGCATGCAGAACGATATCATCTCCTCCTTTCTTCTTCACCATGACATCATCTCCCTTTTCTTCTTCACCACAATGTCGTCTCCTCCTTTCTTCTTCATCACGACGTCGTCTCCCCCTCTGTCTGTACGTCTTATTCACCGTCGTGTTCTCCCTCCCCTCTCCATCTCTACGTATTCTTTCGCTTTCTGAGTGTCCCCTAAGCCCCAAATCGAACTCATCCAAACCCTAAGCCCCAAATCAAATTCGTCCGAACCCTAAGCCCCAAATTTGATGATCTGCAATTCTCTTGCGATTTGGGTCGTCATCGACCTCGAGTTCGACGCTCATCGTGAGTTCATGTTCTTTCCTTCCTTTGACGATTGCGAGTTCGTGTGAAGGCCTCTTTGCGGGAGTCTAGAAATCTCAGCGGTGAAGCGATTGGCGTCGGGGACGATGACAGGGTCAGCGACGACAATGGCGACTCCTCGTCACGCAGGTATCTCTCTTTGCATTATAGTATTTGGGTATCTCATGGTAATGCTATAATTTTTTTTGTTTTGTAAAGGTACTTTAATCTCTGCATTATGTAAAACAATGTTAGTTGGTGTCCTCATTTCTTCATTATTTGGAGTTTAGAGAGCTCGAGTTTGACACACATCAACTTTATGTTCTCTTCTTTGATGATTGCGAGTTTGTGCAAAGACATGTCTTCTAGGCATCTCGACATCTCAGCGGCGGAGCGAGCGGCATCAAGGACGGCGATGGTGACTCATGCAGGTATCACTCTTTACATTATAGCATTTGGGTATGTCATAGTAATATTACCATTTTTTTCTCTCTACATTATAGCAACGTTTTACTCTTTGCATTATGGTTGTTTTGTATTTTCCAATTCTTGCGATAAATTATAACATTGCTGCAAATTAGAACATTGCTCTCACTATTGATCATGTAGTTGCGTTGTGGTTGTAAAGCGAATTATGCTAATTTATTGTTTCTGTATTGATTGTTAGTCTTTTATAAAAATATCTTCAATTTAGAACTTGAACATTGCTTCAATAATTTGATGATTGAAAGTGCTCTACTTTTTGTTTCTGTTCCCTTGTAGGTCCAATGACCGAGAACAAAGTTTATGTCACTATTCGCTATGAAGGTAAATTTAAAGTTGGCCCACCATTGGAATACATAGGTGGAAGGGCTGATGTTGTTGTAATAAGTTTAAGTAAGAGTTCACTGTCTAGTATAATTGAAGCTATTGAGGCTTTGGATGTGTGTAGAATAGAGAAACTCTTTTACAGAGTTCTTGGAAGTAAGACTCTTGTAGATGAAATAACTCTTAGGTATTTATAGGATAAATATGATGTGATGGATCTATTTTATCATCATCCGTGCTCTGAAAATATTGAGCTATATGTTAAGCATCCGTGCTCTGAAAATATTGAGCTATATGTTAAGCATGTTGATGATGAAAAGGCAGGAGCTGAGATGGGGGGTGTTGAGTTGGAAACTGGAGGTATGTCTAATGCGATTGGGAATACTGATTATGACGGGAATCAGGCTGAAGTTGCCAATAGGGATCTAGATGAGAAAGAGAATGATGATGTACATAATTTGGTGGATATGGAACAGTCGAGTGATGATGATGACTTTGAACCGGTTGATGCAAGGAAAAAATTAATGGAATTTTCAACAAGACATAGGCTCCAAATTTTAAATTATAGTGAGGCAACTGGTACTTCCCAACCACCGATTGTGGATGAGGCTTAATCATTAGATGATTCTGGCTATAAAACAGAGTATGCTGATTCAGATGAGGAAGACAGTCTTCAATCAATTTTAAATGATGAGGGTGATGAAGAGGTTGATGTTATTTCAAGGAGGAAAAGTAGGTTCCTATCATATGATCAAAGTGGTACAAATCCAGAATTTATTATTAGCATGACATTTGAGGTTGCAACTGAGTTCAAGAATGCAATTTTGAAGTATTCTGTGGCTGAGCAAAGAGCAATCAAATACACTAAGAACACAAAAGGCTTTGTAAGAGCCAGGTGTGCCCAAAAAAATTGTAACTGGATGATCTATGGTGCTCTTGATAGCAAAACAGCGTCATTTCGTTTGAGAATGTATATAAATCAGCATATATGCAGTACCACTTTCGAGAATAAGAGAGTGTCTAGCACTTATTTAGCTAAGCACTTCATGATTCTCATTTCTGCAATGCCTAAAATCAAAGCACCTAAGTTAAAGAAATTAGTTAGAGAAGAAATTGGAGTAAATGTCACTTTCAGTTAGTGTAAGAGAGCAAAGCTGAGAGTATTGAAGGAACTACAAGGCAATTACAATAAGGAATATGCACAGATATACGGCTACTTGGGAGAGCTTTACACTGCAAGCCCTTCAAGCAATTTTAAATTGAAAGTTGAAATGCCATTGCCAAATTCTCTACTAGTATTTGATAGGGCTTACATTTGTTTTGATGCTTGTAAGAAAAGTTTTTTGGCTGGATGTAGGAAGATCATTAGATTAGATGGATGTTTTTTGAGGGTTTGATAAAGGATGAGTTGTTATGTACCGTTGAAAGGGATGGCAACAATCAAATGTATCCAATGGCATGGGCAGTGGTAAGAATCAAGAATAATGACACATGGACTTGGTTTATCGAATTGTTGAAGTCAAACCTCAATATGTGTAATGGTGATGGAAGGGCTTTGATAAGTGATCAACAAAAGGTATGCTTTTCTTTCTGTTTTCATTTGTAAATTAATCGTGACATTACAATGCTTTTTTTTTTTTTTTTTGTTTTCATATATATTTTCTTTTTTTTGGTAATTGTCGGGGTATCATCCAATTTGTAGCTGAACTATTGCCAAATGTAGAGCATAGGATGTGTGCAAGGCACATTTATTCCAACTGGGGTCAAAAATACAAAAGAAAACAGTTGTTGAGGTAATTTTGGAGATGTGTTAAGAGCAATAATATGTCAGATTTCGAGATGCATAGACAGAGGTTAAATGAACTGACTCGGGAAGGTCATGATGATTTATTCCGTATTGAACCAAAACATTGGTGCAAAGCCTTCTTTGACACCAACATTAAATGTGATGTCGTTAATAATAATCTGAGTGAAGCTTTCAATGGCAAGTGTGTGGAAGCTAGGTGCAAGGCCATTGTGAGTATGCTGGAAGATATTAGAACCACTCAGAGGGATGGATGTGCTAGGTGGACTAAAAATTACAGTCTAAGGATTATACGTAAGTTACATGAAAATACTACTGCTAGTAAGTATTGCCATTTGATATGTAATGGAAATGAAGGATATGAGATTATAGAAGGTGATGACAAATATGTTGTTGATTTGAATTTAAAAAATTGTTTTTGTAGAGCTTAGGAACTTTGTGGAATTTCATGTTGTCATGCCATTTGCGCAATACACCATAAGAGAAATGATCCAACTGACTATCTAGCTGAGCGCTTCAACAAGGAAAAGTATTTAAGTGTTTATCAATTTATGATGCCTACAGTGAGAGGACATAAATTTTGGAATAAAGCCAATAAAGAAGCTCCTCAACCCCCACTAATGAAGAACACGCCTGGTAGGCCAAAAAGGAGTAGAAGAAAGCAACCGATTGAGCTTGTAAGAGGTGATAGAATGACTAAAGAGGGTAAGCAAATGACTTGTTCTGCTTGCAAACAAATTAGACATAACTGCAATGATGTCCTTTAAAAAAGGTATTTCCTCAACTAACTAATCATCTTAATACTGGTAATGTCACTTTAACATGTTGTTAATCAATACTTAATATGTGCTTCTCAGGCCAATGCTAGAGCCAATGTATGTACATCCAATGCTCGGGCCAAGCGTAGCTGAAGGAGGATCGGAAAGCCATGCCAATACTTCTGTAAATGCCAATTCAATAGTAAACAATAGTGGGCATGTTAATGCTTATGCTCAAGCTAGTGCAGATATAAGAGAATGTAGTGCTCATGCAAATGTAAAAGAATGTAGTGCCACTGCTTCTGCTCATGCTAGTGCTAATGTTAGAGAATGTAGTGGTGAGGCCAATGCTTTTGGTGAAGTTCGTTCGGATCAAGGGGAAGGCAGTGCACCGGCCAATATAATGGCTAAATATAGACGTGAAAAAATTCCAATGAGTAATACCTCAATCCCCAAGTATACATGTATTGTGACTACGTTCTCATGTTTAATGAATTTTTTATTATTTCAATTTAAAAGACATGCCATTGAAAATTACATGATACAGAAAGAATCACAAGTCAAGAGGATGAAAATGGTAGGGTTGGGTGTTGACGCAAATCCTATGACAAACCTTCATATTCGCAAGGTGAGTAATATTTTTAAAATTTTATAATAGCAATTGCTTATCTCCTTAAGCTAAAAAGATGGTCATTCTTATGTAGCCTAATACAATTGGTACAAGAATCATTAACCTATCAGAGAAAGGGGTAGTTTCAAGAGCTACATCAACAGCAAAGGTGCATTCCCAAGTCAGTGCACAACCTCAGGCACATCATGTATCAGTAGCTCCTCGAAAACAAATTGCGGTGACACCGAAGCCACTATTACAACCCAAGGCCACTTCCCAACGTCAGTCATATCATGCAACAGTAGCTCCTCCAAAGCACGTTGCAATGAAGTCAACAACACTATCACAACCTTAGGCTAGTTCCCAAGCTCAGTCATCTCGAGCTACAATAGCTCAGAAGCATCTTGGTTTAAAGCGAAATGCACCATCACAACCCTAGGTAAGTTCTCAATCTCAATCATCTCGTGCAACATTACCTCCTCGAAAGCATGTTGCGCTAAAGCCAAAGCCACTATTGCAACCTCAGGCCAATTCCGAAGCTCAGTCATCTCAGGCTACAATAGCTCAGAAGCATCTTGATTTAAAGCGAAAGGCACCATCACAACCCGAGGCAAGTTCCCAATCTCAGTCATCTCGTGCAACATTACCTCCTCGAAAGCATGCTGCAATGAAGCCAAAGCCACTATCACAACCTTAGGCTCAGTCATCTCAAGCTACAACAACTCCTCCAAAGCCTATCGCTGCGAGACCATATATAAGGAAAAACGCCAAAATTCTGAATCAAGTGAAGGCTCAACCTACTGAACCACCGGAAACCATCATATTGGATTGATATGTTTGCTGAAATTGATGTTGTTAGGTGAATTTATATCAACTATTAGCTGGTTTTCTGTATGAGACGTGTAGCGTTTGTGCATAGAACCTTTTCTGCACTAAAAGTGCATATTTTGTTTAACAGAACCTTTTGTGCACTGAAAGTGCAGGCATTTTATTGAACAAAACCTTTTGTGCACTGAAAATGTAAGCATGTTGCTTTGTCAATGAATCGTGTTTCAACGAGTTATGTGGGATGCTTGGTTTTGGCCATTCAAAATTTTCATTCTTCCAATACTTTTGTCATCTTCTTTCCCATACATTTTTCTCGAGTTCCTCAGGGGCATTAATAGTAACCGATACCACCACCTCTTATTGCTAATTTTTCATTTTAGATGATGGGGTTTTGCTCTACGTGGTCTCTGTGGCCCGCATTGGATGAATCATGGAAGATTTGATTAGGTAACTTAGGTATTGTAGCCGACTGCTTTGATTTCACTTGATTTTTTACACATTCCATTTTAGGCAAGCTCGTTATTAAAATCATGAAAAAATCACCAATTAACAATCTCGATTGCATAATAAGGGAGTTGTCACCATTTTTCGAAGTTCCAAATTTATTCTTGTAGCAATAGCTCATGTAGTGCTACTGACAAGCACACAAATCAAGCAATATTTTGCAATGCGAAAGTAATTTCTCGCATGGCAAGCAACTGGTCTTGCAAACTACAAACTCACATTAGATTTCATTCACATCTCAATTATCCATAACTAGTGTTCAAATTTACAAACTTAGAAAGAAGGTGCTATGGAAGATTTAGAAATTTCCCACCAACTTTCACATTACATGTAACTAATACAGCGATATAAACATGCATAGAATAAATGCTAATTGATATAGCATTTTTCCTTTCTTTACTCGTGCAAGCTCCTCCTTTAAATGTCTATTTTTCGCCTTTTGAGTCTTCATTTCAGCTAGCAATGAACTCACATCGATTCCGTCACCCCTCGATTGGCTTGATTCAAACAATGCTTGATTTCTTTCAGGAGGTCAACTATCATGTCCCTTACATGATCTGGTATCTTTGGATCCACCCACATGAAGAAATTGCAACAACTTGGACTATCAAACTTAGCACATCCATGGAACCTTCTTCCTGCGTTTTTCCTTGTCTTTGCCATAAGAATTGGCGATTGAAGACCACAATAACATGTTGGCTCCGAGTTGACCTCATTAGGAGTTACGCCACTTGATTCAAATGTTGCCGCCCTCATTCTTCTAGGCTTCGTATTATAGGAACCTAATAGAAGTATATTAGCTATATTATGATTCATTCATAACGTCTTCATATTAGTAACTTCTACATAATGCAATGTGTTTACTTGAGAGATTTAGGAGATGTTTTCAATCTCCAAAAAACATCTCTCTTTTCATTCTCTTTTCATATGCACTGGATGAATAGACAACCATAACTTACTTCAGCATCAATGTTCTAATTTGTCACTAGTATTGGAGAATGGAAAACAACAAAATGCTATAGTGCAAAGAGCGATACCTGCATGAGGAGGAGTCGCCATCGCCGTCATTGACCCTATTGTCATCCCCGAGGCCAATTGCTTCGCCACTGAGATGTCGAGACTCCCGCAAGCGAGATCTTCGCACGAATGCGCAATCGTCAAAAGAAGGAAAGAACACGAACTCACGACGAGCGAGGTCGATGAGGACCCAAATCGCAAGATAACTACAGATCGTCAAATTTGATTTGGGACTTAGGGTTCGGACGAATTCGATTTGGGGTTTAAGGTTCGGACGAGATCGATTTGGGGCTTAGGGTTCGGACAAATTCGATTTGGGGTTTAGGGCTCGGACGAGATCGAATTGGGGCTTAGGGTTTGGACGAATTCGATTTGGGTTTAGGGTTCGGACGAGATCGATTTGGGGCTTAGGGTTCGGACGAATTCGATTTGGGGTTTAGGGTTCGGACAAGATCGATTTGGGGCTTAGGGTTTGGACGAGATCGATTTGGGGCTTAGGATTCGAACGAAATCATTTTGGGGCTTAGGGTTCAAACGAATTCAATTTGGGGCTTAGGGGACACTCGCAATAGAGAAAGAAGAAGTAGAGACAGAGGGGGGAGGGGGAACACAACTGTGAAGAAGACGTATAGACGGAGGGGGAGGCGACGTCATGGTGAAGAAGAAAGGAGGATACAAGTCGTTCTGCATGCGTGGCTTTGTTTTTTTTAAACTATTCGCAAGGGAGGAGAGAGAAACAATTAAAAAAAGCCACGCAGGGGCCACGTTAGCTTTTTCCGTTAAGAAATTAGACGACGTCGCTTTTAGAACTCATTTGAAACATTTTGACAAGTTGTAGGATTTAAATGCACTTTTTGCAAGTTTTAGGACTGAAATGCATTTTCGTAACAAGTTTTAGGACTTCCGGAACACCTATCCCTATTTTATATAATCCATTTGCCTCATTTCTACACATTTGTTGACTAAACTGGCTGTTTAGTTTTGAACTTGAAAATAGATGAGTGAGATAATTTTTTTATTATTGCCCCCATGATTGGCAATCTCGAAAGTAAACTAATTCCGCTAAGAGAAACTAACTAATTACCTTGAACTCTTTTATCATAAGTACCGGATTTTAGTTAGTAAATTGACCTAATTAAATTTTCATAAATTAGAGAGGACATCATTGCTCAAAGATTAGTTAGAAGGCTGATGTAGTTAAATCTCATAAATAAGAGAGAAATTCATTTTGTAATTATGAGACCAAGAGGATTTAATACTTAGGTCTTTTTGATAATCATTATGCTCTTAGAAAAAAATTTCTCTAGATAGGTTTATGAGCATTTAAAGGCATTCAATAACTATAAAAAATTTTCTATTTCGGAAACAGAAAAAAAATATAAATGCATTTGATATAACCCAAGAATTTTTTTTGTACTATAGAATTTCTTTTAATTTGTTAATAATTTTATGAGATTTTTCTCTTTTTTCTTTTTTTTTCTTTTCATACTATTCTTTTTTCCTTCTCTTCTTCTTTTTCCTCTAACCGGTCACCGACCTTAAGATCTGGCAACCTTGCTAAAGCCCTAGGAAGTATCAACAATCTCCGAGAGCTTTCGCATCATGTTGGATACTCCGACACATGTCCGACACTCTCCGATACTCTCTAATATGTATTGGAAAATCCAACACCTAACTCCCAACACTCTCCTACACACAGGTTGGAATTCCAACATGCAAGTTCGAAATTCTGACATAATTTTAAAATATTCAATAAACGAATGGTCAAAATGTAAATATATAAGAAAATAATAAATAATAAATGGGGAACTAAGAAAAACATAGCCTTCTCTTCTAACTCTCACTTTTCAAGACACACAATTCACTCTTCAAGTTTATTTTTTCTTTTCTCTTCCGATACACTCTAACACACGAATCCAAGATGTGAATTGCTTATTTTTTCTCCAAGTTTTATGGATTATTGAAGTGGAGTTGAATTTGTCAAATTGATATAATAAATTATATTTAAAAAATCATGGATTAATGTTTTTAATGTAAATTTATTTTAGGCTCTTTTTATTATTTATTTATTTATGAACTTGAATCAAATTAATTTGATTAAAATATTCATAAAAATATGTATATATAAAAATATGAATTTAATATATAACATGTCATAACGTGTTAGAATTCTTTATCTTTTTAGAAAAAATGTGTCAACATGTTGTGCCGAATTGTGTCACGTATCACGTGTTGGTATAGATGCTACTTAGCTGAAGCCTTGCCCATCCAAGCCGAGGAGGAAAAAGAAGAAAAAAGGAGAAAAAATGGTTTGATTCTAAAATTGCTCTCGAGAACAAAGAAGTAACATTTTTCTATTTCTTAATTTTATTCCAAATATATTCCTCGAAATAAATTTGTCCCTAGGAGTAGAAAAATTAATTAATGTTATCAATTTTTTTTTGTTCCAAGGAACCAAAAAATAGCAATAACCAAGAATTAGCCAGTACAAGCTTTTAAGCTCAATTCAAAATCTTCACATATTGATAGCACTTTAGGCTGCTAAAGTTAAAATATCAATTATGAGGCTACTTACAATATACATTGTGTTTTTTTGTGTATGATCAAGATGAGCAACAAGTGAGCATGAGTTTGCCTTTTTCATGATAGAAATTTTTACGTTGCCCAATATTTTGAATATGTTGGGGGAAAGATTGATTTAGTAAAAATTGATATCAATTCAAGAAACTCTAAAAGCTTCATCAGAGACATTGAAAATGGAGAAAATTGTAAATTCGAAAAGCTTTATTTTAAGTTTTTTGGAAAGTCTATAGAAGATGAGTTGAGATATATATATATGGAATGAAAGTAATGTTGCTGGTTTACTTCAATTATTTGCATCATAGATTAATTGAGATATATGAAGAAAATTTTGCACTTGATAAAATAGATGGGGTGATGGTTAAGGTGTCGGTTTGGGTGTAAATGAGGGTGCTATTCCGAGAGAAGGCATTGTTAGGGGGTGGTGAAGGTGAGGGTAAGGTATGGGAGGGGTAAGGGTGAGAGTGTTGGTCCGAGTGAGGATGTTGATCTAGGGGTTGGTGATAGGGATAATCGGTTCTCAATTTGGTCCATTTCTAAGGTGGAGTTCTCAATTTCTGGAACTGTGGATCGGATCAACCGATCTTAAAACTGGGAACCAAACCAACCAACTGGTCTGGTGAAATCAGTCAATTTGCTGTGTTGGCTGCCATTTTGGCAATGAGTTGATGCATTAAGAGATTAAAAAAAAAAAAAAAAGTAGTCCTGCAGACTCTATTATCAAAGGATCCTAGCTGACCAAAATAAATACAAAACCAGCTATCAAGATTGTCACAACCATAAGAGAAACCCATGCAGTAGCAAGAACTCAAAAAAATAGAACTACTGCTAATGGCTCATCCTAAGACTACGAGTTCGGGCATATCATTCCACATGAGATGAACAAATCGTATGAACTTGTTACTGGTATAGCAGATGAGCATGCAAGTCTTGCCCACAACCCCATCTCCAATGGTGATGCACTTGATGAACTTGGAAGCACCCCTCCTCCTCCTCCTCCTCCTCCTCCTCCTAAAAAATAGAACTCCAATGGTGATGTTACTGGTATAGCACTTGATGAACTTGGAAGCACCCCTCCTTCTCCTAAAAAATAGAACTACTGCTAATGGCTCATCCTAAGACAACGAGTTCGGGCATATCATTCCACATAAGATGAACAAATCGTATGAACTTGTTGCTGGTATAGCAGATGAGCATGCAAGTCTTGCCCACAGCCCCATCTCTAATGGTGATGCACTTGATGAACTTGGAAGCACTCCTCCTCCTCCTCCTCCTCCTCCTCCTCCTTAGCCCTCTTCAACAAGGAACTTGAGTTCTCAATGAAACACTCACAAGACCCAACACCCAAAGGAAAAAACTTGCACAAATGGAAGAGAGAAACAATAACAAAATGGCACCTGGGTTGGTCGAAAGTAGTTTCTAGGCTTGTCGTCAAGGGCAAGAGAGACGTGAGTGAGAGTGAGGGATTGAAACGATTGAGAAAAGGAAAGTTAGGTTTTTTTCAAGTAATTAAAATATATAAAACACGGTCAATCTAGTCCCCAACCTTGGAATTGGGAACCAGACTAACTGGCCACCACTTCTAAGAACAAAAACTAGGAACTAGACTGTCACATGGAACCGATCGGACAGGTCCGGTGCAGGTGGTTCCCATTGCATACCCCTACTTGGTGAGGGTGCTCATGATGATATTGATTTTAGTTAATGAAATGGTTGTTGAGCATGAGGGTTTACATCTTAATGACTTAGTTGATAAAGGTGATTATATTGGTATAGAGGATGATATTGTGGATCATGATGATGATGATGAGAAAAAATTTCTCAACAATGTAAGATTCTAGATTAATGATGATGATCTTGATAACGAAGAGCTTTTAGAAACAAGGAAAAATGTGACCAAATTTTGCAGGAAGGCCCCAAGGGATTTAATTATAGGGGAATTGTCCATAGCATTGGTATTATCCCAAAAATTTGATGTAAATAGTTTAGTTAATGTTTAAACCGGTTATGAGATAGAGTATTATGAAACTATACATATGATAGTTTAAGGATATAAAGGAAGAAGGTGACGATTTTACTACAAGGAGCAATAGGTTTCCATGATATAATCCCAATTGTATTGTGCCTATGTTTATTATGGCTTTAATATTTGATAGTAATATATTGGGATTATGACTTTAATATTTGATAGTAATATGCAATTCAAAGACAGTTTAAAAAATAAGTGATTGAGCATAAAAAAATAAAATTTATAAAGAAAATAAGAAATTTATTAGAGCAAAATGTATTGATGAAAGTTGTTCCTAGAAGATTTTTGGATCTGTTGGTAAATCACCAGATTGCTTCCATGCCTTGTTAGTAATTTCGACGTTGCCGCGACCTTATAATTTTGTTTCTGTCCTCATGATTTATTGATATTTATAGAATAATCAATTAAGAAAATATTATAATTTCTAATGTGTCCACTACTTCTGTAAACTTGGGAAGCAACGCTTAAAAAAAACTTTACACATCGTCGAATGATCAATTTTGTCAAACGAAAAAACGAACGCATTTCGATAAAACTCTTCTATATAATGTACGTATAACTCGTTAAGAAGTTCCCATTTACAATTCTTTAAATAAATCAGTCATACTATCCCTCCTGATCCTTCTTTTCTATCTTTTCAATTTCCTATTTCCTTTTTAGATAAAAAAAAAATTGACTTAATCCGTATCTAATATTATCTATTTATTAGTTTCTAACAAAAAAACAAAAGTGTTATATTACGGTGCCACTGTCTTAGTAACAATGATATCGACGAAATATTTATTACCGATAGAGCAGATAACATAATGTAAATGATCAAAATTCACCCAGTAACACTATTCGGATAATCGATAATGCGCTTAATTCCTTTTTGATTAAAATGAGAATCATAAATTTGGAGTACCAACTGTCAAACCGCCCGCCGTTTAACGGTCTTCAAGGAACGACGCAAGGCCGTCTGTCGAATTTAACCGCCATTTCCTCACCATTTAAACGACCTTCGCATCCCCTCCGTCCCTCCATTTCAATCGCTCGCTCCTTCCCCAGTGCTCTCTCGTGCCTCTTGTCTCGCTCCCCTCAGTCATCTCTCGCGGTCGCCGCAAAGCAAGACCACTGTAAGTCTCGACTCTCTCGTATTCAAGATTGTAGCTGGACTTCCTAAGGCTTTTTAACCTTATCCTCTACATTCTCTGCGAATCCGGCAACGTTCGAATCCCTACTGGTTGCTTGATAATTTCTTTCTTTTTCCAGGTATTCATCGTCCATTCGATGGGTGTCGTTAGTTGGGAAGAAAGAATCATGTCCTGGTTCGTGTCTATCGTCATCGCTTGACAATGAGTACAAGATAATGATGGGGCCATGCTTTGTGTAATCATCTGCTTTCTTTTGTATCGTATTTTCAGACTCGTTCATGGAACTCTGAAATATTGTGTGAAACATGGTAATTTTCACTGAATATGCTCTTTGGTCCAAAGTCTTTTATGAGAGATTCTTGGCAATGCCACTTTCTTGATGCTAGGTGAGGAAACATCGTGACGCCTTTCTTTTCCTTCATCTGCTCAAAATTTTCATCTCTTTTCACCTCAAGTAAGGTTGTCCTATCTTGATCTAATTCTTGTTGGTAGAATTGAAGAGTTTGTCAAGAGGGTCTAACATCTATTGGTTGACGACTGTATCAAGAGGGCCTTGTAGGTTCTTGCTGTTGGGCATGCACCAAAGATGCTGTTAAAACCGGGTCTGGTGACATTAATGTTGCAGGCGAATGATATGCCTTGTTCTTGGTGATTCTCGTATTCACTGGGAGAACTTGCTTCAACTACTGGAATTCTTTTGCTTATTTGTCACAGGGATCGGTTTCTCCAGATCCGTCAGTTATACATCATGAAGAAATATTTCATCTCCTCATGCCTTTTGAGTCCCACAAATCTCGCTTGGTGAAGTATCGCGAAATCATGGACGACGCTCTACAGGTAGGATCTTCTTTTACGTCTTATTCTTTATTGTTGACTGGTATCATGTCTTGCATGTATAGCAACCCAGCTTGTTGATTCTTTAGGGCTGCTCTTAAAAATGAATTGAGTTATCACGTGTTTGCCCACATCTGCAGATGAATGTTTGGAACAATTGCTATTGTGGTGATTCCCGAATAGTCGTTACCAAATCATGCGGGACAGGCACATCATACTGCTGTTTTAGACTGTTGATTAGCATTGTATAAGCGCTACTCCAAGTTATTCTGTAAGTTCTGCCAGGAGTCAAGGTGGCTTGAACTATTTTAACATATGTTGGTTTCCAAAGTTTTTCATTCCATAGCCACGGTGAGCCATTGAACCAGACAGACCGCTAGTGAGGTGACCGGTACCCAACTCAATCGACTTATGTGGCTGCTGCATAGGCCGTAAAGAGGTGGTTCCAAGAGTAATGCTGTTGTGAAGAACTGGCGAAGAAGAACTGGAACAACTCCAGCCGAAGTCAATCCAGGTTCATGAAGGAGATCAGATCAAGTCATGAGCGGATTGCCTTGCAACATTGGAGTGATTATCTGGATCAGACAGGTTGTGGAAAGAACTTACCTGGTCACCATGTCCTTCATGCCAGTCAAAATAGCCCTATGTTCAAGTAATTTGATTTTGAAGCTGCAATGGCTAGCTTTTCTTTAGATTATATTCCCAGAAATAGTGAGGTCTCTCGAGTTCTTTTACCTGGGCAAAACACTTGTATTTTGTTGGAGATTACTGAAGCAGAAGCAGTAGTGCGAATGACTTGGCATTGTCTATATAGAGAGACGGTCATTTGTACTAGTTATGAATCCGAGTTGTGCCGAGGTATTTAGCGCTCCTCATTAACCACACTGTAAAAAAATGTTGAGATGGTGGATTTTTTAAACTCCCGGTGAGGCTCAGGGAGTGGACGTAGGCACCAAATTTGGGCCAAACCACTATAAAATTGATCGAGCAAATTCTTGATTCCTTCTTTGTATAATTGATTTACTTCACTTGCCAATATACTCGTGCTTAGTTTGCATATCGTTCAAACCTTGTGTCTCTAGTATCTATTGGGAGAAGAGTACTGAGTTTTTGCTAGAAGGACATCGATGCTGGCTTTAGCTATTCAATAGGTTAGTTGCTTCTCATTTTCTCTACACCATTTATAGACAGATTGGACTTGAGCAAGTCCATAAAAGACTCAAAAAGAAAAAAATGGGCGAGAAATCCGTTCAGGGATGAGAGACTCCACATTGTTTGACTCCATATTCCCCTCTCCTACCAAGAAGAAAAACTTGATAGGGAACTGGGGGTATCAGGAGCCAAGTCTCCCAAGGTAATTATATCGAGAGAATCAAGGCAGCCCGCCATCATTATATATCAAACAGTCAGGCGCTAGTAGACCTAGCAAGGGCAGCCACACTCCCTCCTAGTCCAAGGGGAGGTAGGTAACTATGTCCTTTCCTACTAAGGAACCTTAGGTATAATCTGGAACATCAAAATACCATATTGGAATAAGATAATTATGACGTGATGCTAAATTAGAAATTGCCCTTAAAGTCTGTATTTTCGTGCTGTGCATCTGGCAAATATCTTCTAGAAAATATGCCAACACAAGAGAACAAGAGGCGCACATCGAAGGAGACGGCATAACCAGCATGGATACGAAATGCATATGCGTTGATAATCAATTGCAGGAATTCTAACAATTCCTAAGGCAGACCAGGAACCTTACACTTGAATAGGCAACATCAAAGCAAGGCTTCTTTTCAACGATGAAGAGCATATGGAATGTGTCAACTCGTCTTGCATCAACATTTCCTCGCGTTAGCGATATTAGAGATGTTAGCAATATTAAAATATCTTTTAAAAATAACTTAGAATATTTTCTTTAATGTTCTATATCTATTTTGATTATGCACATCTGTTTTGATTTTTCACGTTTTCTTCTGTCTAAGCCTATAAATAGGTTGTCCTTATATATCTTGAAATATACTAAAATCTCTTAATTCCCTCTTTTGTATTCTTATTTCCAACTTGGCATTAGAGCTTTTGGAGAAACTTAAGTGCATGCACCGAATGCACATCAGTGCAAACCGAGTGTCCTGCTGCACATTCAAATAAAGTCATCCCCATATCTCAATAGTGATGACTTCATCACATAAGTCTTTGGCTCTGTTTGTTTCGTGGAAAATATGACGTTTTTAAAAAATGTTTTCCAAGAAACCATATTTTCCAATATTCAGTCAAAACCTAAAAATGTACTAGAAAATATATTTTGTTGTTCGGTAAGGAAAATTTTTTCCTCCATGCACCCCTTTCAATAATTTTTTTTATTACTATATTTTTAAAATTTTGATTTTTAATTTATTTTTCTTTTTTTTCCTTTTCCTTTTCTCCTTAATTGGCCAATCACCACCGCTGACAACCGGCAACCATTCACGGGTCAGCCAAAGCCTCCCCAGCCTGTGGCAAGGCTCTAGCTCACCTATGGACAATTGCCAATCATTGCTATGGCTAGCAACCAACCAATGAAAAAGAAAAGGAAAAAAAGAAAATAATAAAAATAGATTTTTAAAAATAAAAAATAATAATAAAAGGAAAAGGCATTTTATGATGGAAAGTGAGGTAAAAGAAGATATGGAAAATGTTTTCCTCTTTCTCAAATGTGGGAAACATTTTCTTCAATTTTAGAGGACTTTTTTCCTTTCATGGAAAATGTTTTCCCCAACTAATTCATTTTTTGTAAAACGAACATTGAAAAATCCAAAAAACAATTTCTTAGAAGTTATTTTTCATGAAACAAACGGAGTCTCATTTGAAGAAGCACTTAATTGAGTAGATTCCACAATAGTTGGCATTTTGATGCTATTTGCATTGATTGTGTCACATAGTCAAGCCTTTTTTATGGAAGAGGTTTTCTTTCAATGCCAATCGCACAAGCTGCATTGCTTAGTAACTATCTTCTCAAGCCGGCTGCATAGGCCACTTGATGCTATGGCTACGACACCAGTCGTATAGGCCGTGTCGCTCAGTTACTGTTTTGTAAGCCAGCTACATTGGCCACTTGCTATGTCCATTCCAATCCTCAACATTTCATGTGTTGTTTCAAGAGGCCAACACCACCACCAAATGACTCACCACCCTTAAATGATCTTGATTGGAAGATGCTGCCTCACACACCGCCCCTCCATAGATCAACAAGCCTCTATCGCAATGTTGTTAAAGGAATAAGTTTTTTGTGGCACTATTTGACATTATTTCAAACTCTAATTGACAATGTCACTTTGAGTTTGAGGGGAGATGATAGCAATATTAGGGATGTTAGTGATATTAAAATATATTTTAGAGATATTTAGGATATTTTCTATAATTTTCTATATCTATTTTGATTATGCACATCTAATTTGATTTCCCTTATTTTCTTCTGTCAAGCCTGTAAATAGGCTCTTATATGTATATTGAAATATACTAAATCTCTTAATTCTCTCAAAAAGAGCACACGGCATCTTCTATCATCCCTGGTGGTCAGATTCACTTGATTGAGACTTACTCTTAAATCTTCACATGGTTCCATGACCCCTTATGCAAAATGCTTAATACGTGAAAACTAAAAAGCTACATTTGGGGTGCGAATGGTAACGTTTCTGTTCTTTTTTTGTTCCTAGGAACAGAAACAAAAAAAAAAGTGTTTCTGTTCCGGGGAACAATTCTTGAACAAAAGAACGCGTTTCGTAACGTTTGGTCGGGAATAAAAAATGAACGAAACACGTTTAGTAAATTTTATTCTTTTTTTGTTTCTTTTAATTTTTTAAACATTTTTATTTTATTTTTCATTTTTTTCCTTTCTTTTTTATTTTTACTTTTTCGGCCGGTCACCGCCTCCGCGGCTCGGCCGACGGGCAGCAGCCTCGCCCGGCCACGACGAGGCTCGCCGGCCCGGCGGCGCTCGCCCGGCCAAAGCGAGGCTCGGCCTCGCCGCGCCCGCGGCCGCCGAGCCTCATCGGCCGGTCGCCGGCCATGGCCGAGGCCGGCGACCGGCGAAAGAAAAAATAAGAAGAAAAAGAAGAAGAAAAGAAGAAGAGAAGAAGAAGAGAGAGAAGAAGCTCGCCGAAAATGTTTCTTCATTTTTGTTTTACGGAACAAGAAACAACAAATTGTTGTTTCTTTCTTCTGTTCTTATTTCATTCTAGAAACAAAAAAAAAAAAAGAACGTAAACGCAACCAAACGCGTTTGTTCCTTTTTTGTTAGGGAACACTTTCGTACGAAGTGTCCGGAAACACTTTTTGGAGTGTTTCCATGCACACCCTTGATCGTCCAAATTTCTAATCATGATTGGACTAAATAGGATATGATATGAAATATACAAATTTTACCATATCTCATCCACTATTCTATTCACCGTTTGGTGATTGTGGTCAAATATATCCGTATATATCATGTACATTGTTTTGTATAAATGGTATATTAGTATAAATGAACCAAAAATTTTACCAATGGAAATAGTAAAAAATTCTCACAACACTTTTGCATACTTTATTTTTATTTTCTTTTTTATTTTATTTTCCTCTCTATTCTTTTTCATTAATTTCTTTGTTATTTCTTTCTTCCCATTCTACCATTCTCTAATAAAATTTTATCAAATAGTAAACTATACTAATATAATTAAAACACCTAAAATATGTAATAAATATAAATATATGTTTATATTTATATATTGAATTTATATTATAAAATTAAATTAAATTGGAATATATAAGTAAACATAATATTAAATTAAAATAACTAAATTTTTATTTTTTATTTTGAATTTATTATATTAGAATTCAAATATTATTTATTTATTGAAATAAAATTTTAATTTTTTAAATTTTTTGTTCGAATAATTTTAATTTAGTTAATTTTGTTAATTGAATAAATTTATTATTCAAGAAAAATAACTTTTCTAATATGAATGCTAGAAATCATTTCTACCTTTATCCTACCTTTTCCATGAGATAATTTTATTTGATTTATATCCCTCTATATCTAACTTTATCATATTTTAAACACGCGCCTAATGCAAGATATGATAAATTTTATCATATCCTAAATTTTGTCCCAATTGCTAAACGCAAAGGGTTTATGAGGTTTTTAGAAACCCCCAAAGCACATATTACCCATCCAAAAAGGGAAGAATGATCTGATCTTCATGAAACTAGAAAGTACCACTCATTGAATTCACAACATAAATTGAGCAAAGTAATTTGCAATCAACTAAATAGAACTTGTCAAAAATCACCGTGGCAATAGAATCAAACGAAGTAGAACTTGCTAGCTAATAATTACAACCATGTTGGTCAATTAAGATAGCAAGACAATAATCATGAAAGTTGAAATTCACTATACGATGATCATGAAAGTCAAAATTCACTAAGAAGTGTATAACAACTCATCTACTAAATCAAATAGTCCTAGAAATGGAATGCCCTGAAGCGCACAACCTATACTTAGCCATCAATGCAAGTACCAAGCCACAATTGAGGCATGTCTAAGATCAATGTTGGCCCCTTAGTGTTCTCGCATCTAGCGATGCAGATTCCTTGCAAATAAAGCACAAATTATACACATTGTGTATAGAAGAAACCTACCCTGACTTTGTTGTCATTCACAAAAGTTAGCTAAAACCAAATTCTGATCTTGGAACCTTAAGATGTGACCCTCGTTGCGAACTGCTAAATCCAAATTATGAATTAATTTGTATTGATCACAAAAACGAGGAACTGTGACTATCGAGTAACTAAGGTTAGCTAAAATTCCCCTCCAAATGAGAACAATTGCTCAATTCTTCATGAAACAACATCATGTTCCAGAGAAATGCAATTACAACCAAGTTCGCCAAATCAAAGTGGGAAAAAGAGCTATAGAACCACAAATTAGTAAACCAAAAGAGCATACCAATATAGAACTTGTACCTTGAGAATGAGGTGATGATTGAACCAGACTTGATTGATGGGAGGGAGAAGCAAATCGACCATGCTAGTTCTCAAATAATAAAGGGGAAAAAAAGGAAGGAAAACAAAAGATTCTTCCCATAATTAATTTGGACAAAAGTGCCCCTACTCCACTACTTGGAACATGCTAGCAAGGAAAGATTCGGGTGGCCTGCTACTCAGGCCTTTAATTAAGATAAATCCGGTCACTTCAAATTATTATTTAAAACAATATCTATTTCACATACTTTTACTAATATATGAAAGGGCTTTTCATGGAACGTGTTAGTGAAAGTGTAAAGTCAAGTCATCATTCTGTTCATTTAATTAATAGCAGAGACTAATAGCATAGATGTATGCCTAACATTTTCTAAGCCCACGGTGAGCCTTTTCATTTCACTTGTAAAATTAGGATAATACGATATTGAGGATTTTTATTTTTTCAAAAGGCTCTACCAATAACTGAATTCAAAACACTTGTTAACCATGTTTAAAATAACAAAATACTTATATTTTTTATATTCTTGTCATTAATACCGCAAGAAAGATTGCATTGGAGATGATGGCTCTTAATGAAACAGTTGTTAATAAAATCTTTTTCTAAGAGCGAGTTTACCTTGTGAAAAATGAATGATTTTGAAAATATTCTCTTAAAAACAATAACCTTCACCTTCCAAAAATTAAATAAATAAAAAATATTTTCATTTTCATTGTTATCAAGGATAAAAATATTTTTCATTAACTTATTGTTTCAAACGATTTTTCAAAAAATATATTTTTCGAATAATATTTTTTATTTCCAAAAATACCCCGTTCGATTTTATCGGGACAGAGCGTCGACTAGCCTGGCGGACGCTCGAAGCCCGACGGGGAGAGAGGGCGGGAAACAGCCGAGCCGATCCCCAGCACTCGAACGAACCGACGGCCGCGATCGTCCCTCGGAACCAGAGAGCCGCGACCGCGCCGTCCGATCGAGACATCACGTACGGGATGGAAACAATAAAGGAGCCGCACCAACGCGATGCGTCATTTCCGTCGGGCTTCGAGTTCGAATAGCGTCCCGATACGTGAACGGACCGCGATCGTCGTCGCCGCCGCCGTCGCCGGCGCGGTCTCCGAAGCGCCCCCTGAACGGACGCCATAAAAGGAGACCTTCCGGTTCTCGCACAACGAGCGAGCGAGAGAGAGAGAGAGTGGAGCGCCATGAAGAGGAAACCGAAGGTCGCGAAGGCCGGAGAGAAGGCTCAGCCGGTAAAGGCCGCACCTTTTTCATGCTCTGCTTCTGGGTCTTCCCGCGTCGTTGCTCTTTGATGCCCTGTTGCCGTCCGTCGTCGACCGGCGCTGGCTTTTCTCGGTTTTTTTTCATCTGGGTTTTCTGTTTTCGCCGTCGAATCGGGTCGAATGCGCGTCTTCCTGAGTAGGGTTCCGACTCACGTGGGCCGTTCGTCGATCTTCCTTTCCGGTTCGTGTTATGCGGGACGAGGGATGCGTCCCCTCCGTCGACGCCCATTGGGTCTGTTTCGATCGCTCTGGCGCTAGCGAGGGTGGCAAATGTAGGTTTTGTGAAGGGCGGTTCTGTAGAGTGGTTTGTTTTGTTTGCTTGTAGTCGAAAGTGTAGTCGCGCGATGGCTCGGATGGCTTACGCCTCTTCAAAGACCTGTTCTCGTTCTTTTCTGTTCTCACCATTACTGTGCTAAGTATGTTCTAGTTAGGATATGGAATGGTGTTAGAGGCTGCTTGAAGGAATGCCCATATTTCAAGACATGTTAGAGCTTGTATTTATAGTATGATGAGGAAAGTGTAGGCATTTCAAGAGGTCTCTAGGGAATTCTTTTATCCCATGGGGAAACGCGAATTTTTGAGGATTTTGGTAACAAGTGCCCTCTGGTAATTGAATTTCTGAGCATATGGGTTTTCTTGTGATATGTGCAATTAGTAGTGCTTCGAAAAGTCGAGTTCTTCTTTATCTAATATGCACGACAAGTGCCCTGAAGTAATGAATTTCAAGAGTAGCCAACTTGTAAGTTTAGCAGTTGTTGATTTGCTATAATATCAGATATTATCCAGTCATGGAAATCTGGTGACTGGTCAAGTAAATGTTATTAATTTATGCCAACTTGACTTCTGAGCCGTTTATCATGACTCGTCAACACTTTTTTTTTTGTTTTTTCCGCGTGCATCAAATAAATTGCAGCACAAATCATATTTTAAGCGGCTTGTTTTTTTGTGGCTTTGTCAAAAGGTTGGAAGCGGAATTGTCCCTGAGAGGAATGAAGAGTTGCCGCCTGAAGGTACAAAATCACCACCAAATGGACTACAAATGCAGTCTACAAATTCAAATCCTTTGCTTGAAAAAGTAGAACCAATGCCACAGAGTGCAGAGCCTTCTGTGGAAAAAACATCAAAGCCTAAAAGGAAAGCACCTGCTGGCTTGTCGACCTATAAGAAGTCGAGAGAGGAGTACGGTTCAATCCGCCGATCTGGACGTCTTCAAAATGCTATGGTTCCTGCTAGGTGTAAGGACATAGGACCTGTTTTTGAAGATATAACTGCCATTGACAGTGAGAATGAAGATGGGTCACCTTTACCTGAAGAAGATCCATTGCAAAAGCAAAGCTTGAGTGAAATGAGCTTGGAGGCAAAAGTCAATTACCTGCTCAAACAAGTGGAACTGCTAGCAAGTTTCATGGAACCTTCCAATTCTAAGGTCCAATATACCTTCATTTACGTGGTCTAGCAGAAAACTCTTTTTACTTTTTATGCTGTCTTGTGGAATGATTTTGATGATATTTGCGAACATCATGTTTATAATAATGGTACAGGTGGCTGGGGATTTTTTCCCGAGTGGAAGTGCTTCCAATGCAGATCCTAAATACAAAATTTTGCATATGGATTGTGATAAGAAGGTTGTTGTTATGGCCGCCTTGCCAATTCTCCTGTTTCTAGCAAGAAAGTAGTTCGACTACACTTTTGCTTTCTGCTTATCTATTTCTTTGACTGTAAATGCAGATTGAAGCCCTGCTACATGAGAATCATCTCCTTACCGTGAAGCTAGAAAATGCTGTCAGCAGACTTGAAATAGTATGTTTTGGGAGTGTGCAATATGCATGGTTCTTGTCTTGTGGCTTGTTTGAATTTCCAAAACGTTGCTGCATATGATAAAATTGCTGTTTCAATTAATAGCTTTTGAACTGCTGCTATTATTGACCAATGAGCCTTCCCAAGACACTAGCCTGTTTCACTGAAAGAGTCAGGTTTGTTTTTGTTTGCATTTCACTGAAAAACGTGAATTTGCATTACATCATTCCCCTTCTGACCATTTCAAGGTGAACTTAAATTTTATCTACTAGAATATTGAATTAGCATGCTTACCATCACTCAGTGTCTGTTTGCTTTTCCATAGTTTGAATAGCATAGAATCTTGAATTGGGCTTCTGGCTCTTCCTTGCAAATGCTAGAGTTTTCTTGATTATACATGCCTTTATAAAGTCTAGGAGCATTTGTGGACAAGTCAGTATGCTTCAGTAAGAACTTTATGACCTTGTACTTCTGATCTGTTTATATTTGAGAGCTTTTTCCTGTTTCAGCTAATTACTTTAATTAATATGCATGTGAGATCTGCATATGTCATTGATCTACTCGATCTCACTTGTGGAGTTGCTCTTTTCTCTCTCTTTTGTAGTGCACTGTTATTAACATGTCTCTTGTATCCTTTATATGCTGCATGACTTGTGCTCCAATAAAAATTGGAGTAATTGAGCATTATGCTGGAAACTTGTCCAGTAATTGATCTTTCTGTTCATTTAATTCATATTTTGGAATCACCCAAAAATACAGTTCTATCTAGCATTTACTGATCGCGCTTCTTCTTTGTCGGTACTTTAACTTTTGTTCTTTTACCTGCAGTATGAGCAAGGGAACCGCATATTCAGCGAAGTATTGGACAAACTGAAACAAATGGTCGTGCTATTCGATCTGACTAAACCCGCTGAAACAGTTTCTCATGGAAAGCAAACCACGCGGGATGGTTCTTTTTCTCCAGGTGCAGTGAGGAATGCTACTTCTCCAAACATGCGTGATGGTTCTTTCTCTCCGGATGCAGTTGGAAATACCGCTTCTCCCAAGAGAGGAAGAGGAAGAGATCGATAGATGAAACCAAGAAGAGCTGAGTTTCTCGAAGGCATGCCAAGCCAAAAATAAAAGAAAAAAAGAGTTTCTCAATGGCATTAGGTTTTTCCTTCGTTAGCATGTCGGTTAACTGACTATAGTACCTCACATTAGATCCTGACTCTATCAGAGCGCCACTCGGTTTCTAGTTGAGATCTCTTTTAGCTTTTTAGCTGGTTTTGATCATGGTACGTGCATTGTTGAGGCATCTTGTGCATCCGCCTTTCGCTCAGTTTCTAGTTGAAGTCTCTTTTTAGCTTTCTAGTTGGTTTTGTCTAAAAAGCAACTTGAGTGGATTGGCGTTTCAAGACTCTTTCAGAAATAATGCAATCGTTGAAATTCAGTGGCAACTTGTTTCTCAAATTAGGAAATAGCCCTTATTGACGTCTCACCATGTCAAGGTATTCGAAAAGGTGTCGACTTAAGATCTAGATTTCTCCTCAGTTATTCGAAAGGGGCTTTCATGAAATATTTAGATTTCTACTCAAGCATTCGAGAAGCGTCTTTACGGATTATTCATAAGGTGCTTTTACAAAATACATAGATTTCTTCTCAGATACTTGAAATGGGGTTTTATGAGTTATTTGGATTTCACTTTAGATATTCGAAAAGAGTTTACAAAATACATGGATTTCACTTAAGGCATTTGAAAAATGTCTTTTTTTTTAAAAAGAAATATTTGGATTTTACTTCAGGTATTTGATAAAGAGTTCCTGAAATATCCGGATTTCACTTCGGATATTCCTTTTACAAAATATTTGGATTTTACTTTGAACATTTGTAAAAGTATTTGTATGAAATATACGGATTTCATTTCGAATATTCAAAAAGAGCCTCTGTGAGATACTTGGATTTTGCTTTAGGTGTCCCGGAGATTCAAAGTATATAGACAAACCCAAGACTTCGGATAGCAGCCTGAACACCAGGCATCCTAAGTCTTTGAGGAAATTTTACCTGTCGGGGATTATTAGGGTCAATAGTCTTATGCATTCATCAAAGAGATAGACAATTAAAGCTATTTTAGAAACATTTTAAAATTCCTTGAGGTTTTTATCAACTCTAATGAGATTTATGCATAATGATTTCCTTATATATGCATCATCAAATTTCCACCAAGAAAATCATTATTGAGAAAATTCACCCATAATGTGGACTTTTTTAAAAATGTCAAATGAGAAATCATAGTTTGAAATGACTTTTCACTCAATTTCATCTAGGAAAGCTATTTCGTTATGTCCATTAATGTGAAAATCATTCAATTTTGCCATTATCATGTCGACAAGGGTTTGAGTTTTCTTGCAAGCAATATGGTTTTATTAATCTGAGAGGGCTTTTATAAAGATCATAATATAGGTTTGGTCAATGGCTTAGCAAAAAAATAATTCCCTTCATAAATTTGAATAAAAATTATTATTCATCATCTTTGCCACAAGTCATGAACCCTATAAATGAGATGGAAACTATCTTGCTTACACATTTTCAAGCAATGCTTGTTAACATTTAAATTTGCTACATTAATTCAAGTGCCATGATTTGAAGAGTCTTTATGAGAGACATACGTAAGTTCGGTTAATGAGTTGAGAAATGAAAGGATTCATTTCACTCAAAACAATTTCACTCAAGAGGTATTGTAGTTGGTGACCATCTCGACATCATTAATAATATGGTCCTTCGTTGGGGATTGTCTTCGTGTAGATATTTCATTAAATACGACAGTCCAAAACTTGTTTTTTGCAACTTCGACAATATGTGCTTCTCCGTTGGGAATGATTTTTGCAAACTTGACTTTTGACCATATCTATTATTCTTTCCGACAATTGGGCATTTGGCCGCTTTTTTTTTCTTCTCTCTTCGTTTTTTTTTTTTTTTTATGGACACATTTCTTGCGGTGCACTCGTGGATCAGTCAAACTCTGGCCTTTATAGTATCATCAGCTCTTGATCAATTCAGTATTGTTGAACTCTTGGGGTCTTCTTCTTCAATTGACACTCCGGCTCAGCGTAGTAACTCATATGCTTGCCCCAACGTAGGAAATGATCACGCACGGGTTTTCATAAATATATTTGCAAGCTCAATTAGTCTCTGCAATAAATAAAAGTGTATATGATAGAAAAAAATTATTCATCATCATCTTAAATTACTTAGATTCCCATTTGAGTTCATTTGCAATAAAAACACTTGAAATTTGATACAAGTGAGGGTAAGAAAATTTTATGCATTTTTCTGACCTTGTAATGTCAACTTTGCCTCCATTCTGCCCCTATGTGGATGGTTCTTGACAGAAGTAATATAAAAGAATTTTCTAAATACTCACGCTTAAATGGGTTAAGCAATGATTTATCTTTAGGGCCTATTTAATAACATATCAAACAATGTTTGATTTTATTCTTTTTTTTTTCAAAATAAAAATAAAAAAAGAACAAAAGGCTATTTTGTAACTTTTTTATTCTCAGAAAAAAATTTGTGAGAATAGATTTGAAATATAATCAAGAAGGTAAAAAAAATTTACTTCTATTTTTCCAAAAACAACTTGAAAATTAGGCCAAATCATGTTCTTTTTTTCTCTTTTCTTTTTTTTCTTTTCCTTTTCTTTTCTCTTCTTCTTCCTATAGTTGGTGGTAAAAATATAGTGAAATTATTAAAAATTAAAAATAAAATTGAAAAATATAATAAAATAATGATATAAATATATTTAAAATAATAATAAAATTACATTAAAATTATATTTAAAATACGATAAATTTATATAATAAATTAAAAATAAAATAAAATAAATAAAAGTATAATAAATTTAAAAAATTAAAAAGAAAAATATAATAAAAGTATTAAAAAATTGAAAAAAATTCTAAGTCATAGAAAAATTTAAGGTCATACCAAACGAATTTTGATTCCAAGAATAAAAATTTTAAGCGATTACCAAATGCATTTAAATGCTTATAAATTCATCTAGGGAACAAAATAAAAAAAAATCATTTTGAGTAAAAATTATTTTCAAAAATAGAATGATTACCAAACGCATCCTAGTGTTTAGGATAAAGAAGTGAAATGTCTCTCATCATTGCAAATTGTGTACCTTTTACAAGAAAAACCTTTATATTAAAGTTATGGAATTTTATCACTTATTTCATAGTATATAAATAGGAGATTGTGTATAATATAGGGCTTGTCTTTCATCATCTTAACACATCTCATTTATTATACCCAAGTAATTCCACATCATTTATTAATTGGTCAATTTTGATAATCTTTACGTGGAATTAGTGAAATAAACAAGCAAAATTCTGCATGCAAAATCTCTTTTCAAAATGTATGAGCATTTTATGAGCTTATCGACTTTAAGCATGAAAAAGTTTGTAATTTCAAAATAAATAACCTATCATGCTCGAAGATATCTAGAAGAGCAAACCCAGAGGCACTATTTGAAGGGAAAATGACACATGAATGATCAATTGGGATTGGAAATCTAATATTTGGTTTGATAGGCGCTCTGCTTTTGCTCTTACCCCTGCAAAAGAGAATGTGTATAAATAAGACACTACGTAATACAAATAAAATGCAAGCTGGGACCAGAGAAATTCGGTCATCCATCAAGTTACTATTTTGATCGGATTAGTTGGTTCGCTATCACCATCAAACTCTTCTGATATACCCTCAGTTTGCCATCTGCAAGAGAGAAGGAAAAGAGTGTCATTTCCAGAATTATTGTTAAGAAACAAAATGTACCTTAATCTTTCATATTGTGGTCATCTTTTTTCACTTGACCCCCCCAATTTCTTGTTGGTGAGAAGTGTTGAACACGTTTCGCTCTTCGGAGATGGCATCAAGTCCAACCAAGATACAACTAGCAATCATACTTCTTAGAGGCATTATATCTAGAATAGAGCTTAGCATTTCTTCGCCTCGGCTCATTAGAGAGTAGTCCCTTCATTCGGACGACTAGCAAGACTTTGGACAGAGATCCGGTAGAGGTGTGAATTGACGTCTCCTAGAGCCTTTTTGTTGATCGGAGAAGTGGCTTCTTCCATCTTGTTGGCCTCCAGCAACTTGAATCGTTGGAGTGTGATTATGATTGTCATGGTTTGGTTGGGTGTAAGCCACATTGACTTCAGTTATGGGCTCCTTCTCTTTCTTAGCAGTGAACCTGCTAGTACTCGAGGCCTGCTCAGTGGCCCATCCATCTCGGAAGGCCACCTCAATTCGCCCATCAATAGGGAAAAGCTGATTGAACAACACGGCAGATCGAGCCCGGCATTTGGTTTCGATAATCAGGCTGGAGTGTCTTCATGAATAGGTCCATCAACTCAACTCAATCTCCGTTGGTTCCGGGCTAATCTGGGCAGCCACGAATCTCCCACCTTGTGACGTAATCCTAACTCTCTTTTCTTCTTCTTTGTGTGGACTAGATTCTGACATGATGGAGTGATCTCCACATTGAATTTGAACTGCTGAAGAAAGGCGTCAATTACATCCTCCCAACTTTCAAGAAGGTTGATTGATAAGGCCTGTCAGGCTCCCTTGAAGTGACTGAATCATCAAGAGTACGTTGTCGACATATTAGGTCATTTGAACTAGATAAGTCTGTAGAGGGATATTCGAGCAAGAGGTGTCATCATATTTCTCGTATAGATATTCTAAACTTTTTAGACACCTTGACCTTGGTATAAAGAAACAGTTCTATCAAGCCTTGTTGAGGGATGAACAAAAGAAACCTTGAAGCAACACGGAAACAAATGTGAGAAGGCCGCCACCTTCAGCCTATTTTGCAATGTTGTATCCTGGAGAATTTTTGCCGTTAATTATTAGCAACATTGTAAGGCAATAATTCCTTAAAGACTGTATTCACGCCTCAAAGTCTGACTTTATTCTTCTTCCTCCCAATCAATACTTTCCCAACAGTCAACTAGAAACTGAGTGTACTCTCTTAGAGTTAGCATCTACTAAGAAAGTCAAGTGCCATATCAGTTAACCGACGCGGCAACAGTCAGTCCAAAAGCTTGAATGGAGGTAAGTCAGCTTGGCAATCCTGATCTAACGATTATCCGACTCACTAACAGTTTGATATCCAGGAAATTCTCGATCCATCTCTGCATCAAGCTCTGCAGGATTTGCAACATTTCACCTTTAATCTGCTTGATTTGCTACATTCTGTTGTGGTAGATATATGCACGTTTCCAGCATCTGGTTTAGCTGGCAAAACTAGAGTCCGGAATGTAACTGCTGATGTTGATCAATTCAAAACGTGAAGGACAGTGCATATACTTCTCATTCAAATTCATGAAGAATTTTATTGATATTGGCTAGTACAAAATTCTAACATTATCACTTGTGGAAAGGGCTGATCCACCAAATTCCCAATTCAAAACCAAAATTAGGCAACAAAGCCATTGTTGCTGCACTTCTGGGACTTCTGATACAATGAACACTTCCACTTCTACTTCCTACAACAGTTCCTGTTGGAAACTCCCGTCGAGAGAAGTGGAAAAACTGAAAATGTCGTCCCCAGGAGTAGCAGAAGCTCCATCATCATCACCATCTTCTGCCTCGTCTTCAGCTATGGGAGGCGGTGGAGATGAGAAGTCTAAACATATGCCCTGCATGACTTGCTCATACGAGTCCGAGAGGTCTTGTGAGGTGAGCTGGTGATATGCGACCAACTGGTTGAGGCACTGGTTTTCTCGAATCAGGTTCGCGTTCTCATTTGCCAACCTGGATTTCTCAGCCAGTAGGGTTTCCAGCTGAAGCCTCACCTGCAAAAGTGCGCCATCCACCATGTTTAGTCTATCAGCAATATCTATCACTTGCAAATTCTGCTCTTTGTCACCACTCAATGTCAATTGCAGCAACAAGTGCTTAAACTGGTAAGCAGTAATTCAGTTTATAATCCTAAATTTCTGAGTAGATTTCCTCTTCTTATGAGGGAAAGAATCAGAAACAAGACCAACCAAATTGAACTGCATCATGGGCAGGCAAGTTTGTACATCTCTGTAATTCCCACTTCCATAAACAGACGTACAATTTTTTATTTTTGGTCCTAAGAGACTCTAGTTGTGTTCATGAGACGTGTTGTGTTCAGGATCAGTAGACAAGATGATCAAGCACTGTGAGACACTTGAATAATTCAAATTAAGATATTGTAATGAAACCAAGTACCAGATCGTCTTCCTCAGGCCTAATCCCCTTAGAAAACCCGTCTCTAAGCCTTCTGTTCTCCTCCTCAAGCAGAGCACATCGCTCCTGCACGAAGCACAGATCCGACTTGATCGACTTCAGCTCCCTCGCGAACGAGGCCGCTTTTGCTGCCATAGACACTGCAAGCTGAAGAAGAATCCCAAATCACGAACAGCTTAAGTCAGCTCAAAACGGTACCGACAAATCAGATGGTCAATTTAAGACAACAAAATAGAGCCAAAAAAATCGACATTTACCGACATTTTTGGCTTTGTTCAGCTTTGCGAGTTTTGGGCTTGGAGCATTTTCGTCCTGCGAATCGCCTTCTTCGGAGCAATTGCTCGAATCGAACTTTCTTTTCAACGCTTTCTTTTTCTCCTCCTCCTCTTCTTCTTCTTCTCCAGAATGTTGTTTTGTTTCCCTGCTTTCATCTGAACTCTTCTTCAGATTGCTGTGAAAGATGGCCGTCAGAGTAGGCGGCTTTGCCAGATCTCTAGCTCCCTGATGAAAAACAGAGGGAGGAATCAGCCGCGAAAGCCTCAAAATTTACACAACCGCCATCGTCGAACGCTCTGAAACTCTTCAGATGAACATTTTTTCAGATCAAGAACAAAGACGGATCCAAATGGGAAAGCGCCGGAAGAAAATCCAAATTCACCTGAAGGGCGTTGTCGATGTTGTCGGAGAGCTGAGACAGACTGTGGGCGACAGAGTCGAATCCTCTGAGCAAGAGCATCGAGTCATCCTTCATCCCATTGCCTCCATCTGCTCTGCCACCACCGGCGGCGCCGCGGCGGTCTCGATTCTCGAGGAGAGCGTCGACGCGGCACCGCAGGCTGCTCCAGAAGCGCTTGTCGGAGGAGGGGCTGAACAGGGGGGAAGCGGAGAGGGTAGGAGAAGAGCCCATGGCGAAGCCGCCGCCGCCGCTGCCCGCGCCGTCCTGCAATCGATCAAACACGCCCAGTTTCGGTAAGAAGATCTCGCTTGAAAAACCCACGTCGGAAAAAGATGAGATGGAGATACCTTGAAGTGGGGAGGTGGAGGGGAGTCCACTGAAGCAGCCATGGGAGCTTTAGAGAGAGAAAGAAGAGAGAGAGAGAGAGAGAGAGAGAGAGAGAGAGAGAGCAACGGCTAGTTTCAGCGTGCCTTGACTTGGGAGAAAGAGAGATCGATGGAGAAGAAGGTAAAGTGGCTTTTAAGTGGACGGCGCCGATTTGGGGTAACGTTCTGATATCCGAAATCTTAAAAAATAAAAAAAAAAATGTATATGTTTATTATTTAAATTAAATTCGTCTAACTAGAAAGCCCCGTGAATCTTGGTTATAAGAAAATCCGGTCCGCATCCAAAAAGTCAAAAAGATAAATGAAGTAAAGAATAAAGATGGATTTACTCGTGAGCGCGCCTTCTGAGGGAGCCTTGTTGATGGGATTTCTTTGGGATGATACCATCAAAATTTTCAAATTGACACACGAGTGTCTTAGTTTTTCCAAATTAATATTTTTGTTGTGAAAATTTTTAAATTTTCAGATTTTTCGTAAAACTGTTGATATAATCAATCTACTAAAATGATGTGTCAAATTATGAATGATCCTTCAAATTAGCACGACTCGTTTAAAAATCAAGAATAGCCTAATGCATTCTTGACAAACCAATTTTGTAAACAAGTTTCGATATATGTAGTCTTTTTTTTTTTAAGAAATGTCCTTATATATAAAGCTTAGTTTGACTCAAATTTAACTCGATCTAGACTTGATGATGTAATTAAAGTTTAACTATTTTGTTACGATTAATAGGCTTGAGTAATAAAATTAAGGCCAATGACAAGCCCGACTTGACACGCCTCTACTTTGAATTCCTTTGTAAGATATGGAATTAATGTTTTCGAAGATTTTGACGCTTTTTGGACAAGGCGAGCAACGTAGTTTTAGAAAGACAAAATGAGAACGAGACTAGCATTGCCTTGGGCTAGGTTTGCCCCAACTTTGTGAGCTATGGTGAGATTAAGTTGAGGCCATCTACTAGCTTGACTTTAATCTGTACATTTGAGCAAGTCTAGTTTAAATCGGTTGGTAGAACCCAAGTTCATCATTTTTGAAGGTTTCGATGCCACTCGATGTTGACACCTAAAATTTTGATTAGGTTATTAATTAGGCCTTAATTTCTTTATTTTTCCTTTTTTTAGATAATAAACAATAAATAACAAAAATGACAAAAAAATCAATAAAAACAAAAGAAAACAAGAATTGGCAGCCAGGGCCAGCCCTCTCCTTTTTCTCTCCCTTTCGCGGGCCCAAGCCCACCCTCCTTCTCCTCCAGCCCGGCCCCCTCTTTCTTCTTCTTCTTCCTTCTTCTCCATTCTTCCCCCCTACGCCTCTGCAACTCACGCGCTCGAAGACAACCTATGGCCGAGGAGGGTAGGCCGACGTCGGCCGAAGATGACAGATCTTAGGCGCCATTAATGGCCGCCTTTAATGCCGAGCATGCTTTGTTGGAGAAGCGAGGATGGGACGCCGGTTCGGCCGCGAGCATTCGTTCGGCGTGCGAAGACCCGCGGCCGAATCCC
Source organism: Eucalyptus victrix (assembly GCA_016097545.1). NCBI lineage: Eukaryota > Viridiplantae > Streptophyta > Magnoliopsida > Myrtales > Myrtaceae > Eucalyptus > Eucalyptus victrix. Next base: position 15,157,907 of record CM027842.1, read on the forward strand.
CGTCGACCGGCCAACCCCTCCCCTATAAATAGCGAGGCACCACCTCCGTCGAAGGACACGGCGAGCTCGGAGACTTTCCCTTGAGAGACTTCAAGGGAGACTCAAAGAGCGAGCGCGCGAGAGAAATCCGATCGTGAGCTCCAAACCTTCCCCGGAGAGACTTCAGGGGAAGATTGAAGAGTGAGCGAGAGAGAGAGAGTGGGTCGTGAGCTTAAACGACCTCCCATCGAGAGACATCAGGGGAGGCCAGCGGCAAGCGAACCCGGAGAGAGAGAGGGCTAGATCTGAGGGTGAAGAAGGAAGTCGAGGCTGAGATCTAGGGTTTCGGAGAAAGAATGAGGCTGTCAACGAGGGCTTTCTCGCCGTGCGCAGTACCGGACGCCTGGCTCGGCATCCCCGCCGCTCCGCCTCCAGCGACACCTGCTGCTCGCGTCGATCTAGTAAGCTAGGGTTCGTTCTTCTTCTTGGTCTGTTCTGGGTTCGTCCGGCCGGGATTCGTGGCCGCTGGCTTCACGCAAGTTCCGGCCCCGACCATCCGTCGTCTCCCTCCCTAGTCTCCGCCGTTCGTCCGCTCGGAACCCCGTCACGATTCCGACCCCAAATGGGCTCAATCCCACCCCTATCGCCGAGTCCCTGCAGCGTTCGACGAAAATCCCCCACACGAGCACCACGGTTGAATCTGCAAACCAGCGGCGACGGATGGCGATGGACGGCATAATCGGCCACGATAGCCGACTTGGCGGAACCCAAAGGCGGTGCCGGCGGAGGCCCGAGCTTAGATCGAGACAAGCTCGACCGCCTTCGCCGCAGGCGACGACGAACCCGAGGGCTCCAAAAAGTCGAATCGCGAAGGAGAAGCCGGACCGAATGTCGGGCGTGGGTCGCGGCCGGGTAGGGTTCCGTTGAAGTCGGGTCGCGGCTGCAAGTCGGGTCGACAAAGGGGAAGGCAGTCGAAGTCGCGAATCCGGGTTGACGGCGGGTAAGGTTTCCGCCTGGTTTGTTTTTGTTCGCGTGGGCGGGTAACTGTTGGGCTAGGATTTTTTTATGAAATCAGTCAAAATGGGCTTGGGCTTTTACATTTAAAAAGAAAAACAGCCAAAAAATCCGAGTCGGGCCGCGTTGCGCAGCCCGTCCGCGAGCAAAGGTTGCCGGCCCAGTCGGTCCCACACAGGAACCCGACCCAGTTCGATTTTTATAATATATAATTATATAAAATAATATTTTAATAAAAAAAATGAAAAAAAAAAGTGAAAAAATCCAAGTCGGGCCGCGTTGGATGACCCGGTCGGACCCAACCCAGGGATCCGACCCGGTTCATTTTTTTAACGTTATAATATGATATAATATTTTAAATGAAAAATAATTTATTTTCCAAAAATATTTAAAAAATATTTTATTTTCCGAAAAATCAAAAAATCCAAAATATTTCATATTTTCCAAAAAATGCCAAAAATCCAAAAAAAGGCCAAAAATTCATGAAAAAGCCAAAAAATTCAGAAAAAAACCAAAAAGACTTGTATTTTTCCAAAAAAAATAAAATACAAAAAAAAAACCAAAAAATCCCAAAAAATCCCTTTTTGTCCAAAAAATTAGAAAATGACTAAAAATGTTTTTCCTCCCAAAAATGCATGGAAAATCCCTCGAATATCCAAAAACCTCAGGGTTTAAACAAGATTAGGTACCGAAAGGGCATTAGTGATTAATAGTAGTGTAATCAAGTCTCCGATCTTAATTTACGGTTCGAATAACTAATTCGAACTCCATTTTATGATTTCAAAAGATAAAAACTATAAGTCTAACCGTTGATGACACGAATAACATTCGAACGTTATGTTCAAAAGATAAAAACTATAAGTCTAACCGTTGATGACACTAATGTTTTCAGAACGTTCTTTAGTCGAATGTTTAATGTCGTCTCTGCAATTTACATGGCCCCATTTTGTCCTTGTGCTTTTCTGAAATTGGTCAAGAGGGCCTCCCAGTCTTCAAAGTAGCTTCACCAACTAGTCAAAGTTGTCAACGAAAGGATTTTGAATTGAGTCTTGGGAGCCTCTCTTTCTTTCGTGCTTTCATTTTCTTTTTCTCATTTTTCCTTCTCTTCTTATCATGTTGATGTGTTTCCTAAAGCACGATGTTAAATATGTGACTCGACAATTTTTCCTACGTAGATAATCAGGTGACCGAAAAGCTTGATTGTGCAAATTGAATCAATTAGAACTATTGATTGCTAGAACAAAGTCAACGAATTAAAATTACTGAAATGCAAGAAAATAGAGGACCTGATTTAGACCTCATCCTTTTGTAAAATGAAAAAAGAAGAAGAGTTTGACATTCTTTTGCCAAGAATATTGTCAAGATCCTAAATCTATTACATTTTTTTTAATTCAATTTAAACTTTTTAATTTTATCAATTGAGTCTTAAATATTTTCATATTTTTATTAATTAAGTCAATATGAGCAATTTTAGCTGAAAATTGTTCATGTGGACGCTCGTCGTCTTTCATGGCACGATTGGCGCTAAAGAGAACATCTTTTAATGATTTTTCAAAATTTTAATTAATTTTTTTATGTTCCCTTTTTGTCTTTTTTCTTCTCTTTTCCTTCTTTACTTCAATTTTCTTATTTTTTACCTTTTCTCCTCTACCAACCATTATTAAGCCTCGTCCCTCACCGATGGAGGTCAATGCCCTCGATCAAGGGATGCACAGGCCTAAATTGGCGAAAGGCTACCCTCACCAACCCAAGCAAGGGCCGTAGTTGCCCAATGCAGTGAGGGACCCTCACATTTGAGGTATGATTATATTATTAATAGCCAACATCAAATACCTCAAACATGTGTATATATATATATGTATATATATATGTATAAGTTTCTTTAACGCTAAAAGCCTGATAGAGCTGAGCTAAATTGCCACATTTCTCCGAAATCTTCCAACTCCGAAAAAAACCTAAAGCAAAAGAGGAAAAAGAGGGGGAGATAAACTGTATTAACTGAACCGGACAGGCAGTTAGTTAGGCTCCGGTCCGGTTCGCCAACCGAATCCCTCCTCCTATCCAGAGCAAACAAAAACTGCTGGCTCCCATATCTCCTGAGCGGAGACGCAGAAGCAGAAGGGGATCATCCAAAGGATCAATGGCTGCTCTCGCTTCCTCGTCCTCCTCTCTCCTCTTCTCTCCACCTTCCCTCTCCTCCTCCTCTCCTCATCCTCCCCGCCTCTCCCTCCCCTCTCTCCCTCGCTCCTCTCCTCCTCTCTCCTTCTCCCTCTCCATCTCCCCCTCCTCTCCTTCTTTCCTGGCGAAGCCTCACTCCACTCCCCACTCTGCCTCCTCCTCCTCCTCCTCCTCCTTCTATGTCAATGCCGCCGCTGCCGAGAAGAAGAAGGTGCTCATCGTCAACACCAACAGCGGTGGCCACGCCATCATCGGCTTCTACTTCGCCAAGGAGCTCCTGGCCTCTGGCCACTCCGTCACCGTCCTCACCGTTGGCGAGGAAGGCTCCGACAAGATGAAGAAGCCCCCTTTCAACCGATTCTCGGTCCGGCTTAATTTTTGCAAATTTCAACGCTTTCCACAATCCATGAAGTTCTATTGAACGTCCGATATTAGCAATAACCGGCACTTAGTTTTAGCAACAGCATTGCATTGCTCTTGCGTAGTTTTGTGTCGGGTGTGTGTTGTGCTGCAGTGTCTGTGCTTTCGGGACTCTGTAGTGAATTATGAACTTTCAAATTTCTCTGTTTAGAGTTATTTATTTGTATGTTGTATTGCAGGAAATCGTGAGTGGAGGGGGGAAAACGGTGTGGGGAGACCCTGCGGATGTGGGGAAAGCGGTGGGAGGAGAAGCATTTGATGCGGTTCTTGACAACAATGGCAAGGACTTGGATGCTGTCAGGTTCTGTTCTTGTTCTTGTTATTGCTCTTTGATCTTTCTTCTTTTCATCTCTGTGACAGTTCATAGTTTTCTTGGACATTGAATTAACGTTGAAGACATCGCGCCATCGACCGGCCCGATGACCGACTGCTAATTGATCGTCACCCATCATCGCTTTCTCCTTTATCTAGAACATTGATCAAATAAGTGAAATTGGATGATTGAGAAGGACCGATGCTTTGAAAATTGCTCCCGCAATCTTCTCGCGCTTCATTTTCCTCTTACTTTTCACGATATCTATGATGAAGTTCGATGCTTTGAATGCTGGTCTTTCGGTTTACTGCATTGCTCTGCAAGCATTTGGAAAAGAAATCGAAGAGAGATAGGATATTAATATAGGCAGACGCTCTTGTATGCACGAACAGGCCGGTAGCAGATTGGGCAAAGAGCACCGGAGTGAAGCAATTCCTCTTCATCAGCAGCGCTGGAATCTATAAGCCGACTGATGAACCACCTCACGTTGAAGGGGTATGATTAAACTGGGGATGAGGACGTAGATTCACAAATGAGACATAGGATATCAACTGAACTGGTTCAAATTGAACCTATTACAGGATGTTGTGAAAGCTGATGCGGGTCATGTTGGAGTGGAGAAGTACATTTCAGAGATTTTCGACAACTGGGCATCATTCCGTCCACAGTACATGATTGGATCGGGCAACAACAAAGATTGCGAGGAGTGGTTTTCGATCGTAAGTATTGATCTCAAGTCTTTGCTCAGAAATTTATTAATGACTACTTTTCTGTCATATTTGGCCTAAAAAGGAGTTGTATCCATGTACGAAGCCTCCAGCGGAATTATTCAGAGACACTTTTCCTCACCACCCCCGCCGTGGTTACTGTCGTATACCTCATAAAGATACCTTTGTGAAACATCTATAACCTAGATGAAGCTAAAACAATTATCTCTGATGTTTGACAAACATGAACCTGCCGGCTCTTCAAAAACACCACGCCTAGACTCACCAGTTAGCTCTTTTAGGGGATGGAAATGTAGATTTTGACAGCAAAAGGGTAGAGTCCTATCACTTCACAGTTCATCCTAGCATCTATTCTCTCGTTTTGTCCAGCGCTCATTTTGATAATACTGTTTTCACGTCCGAACGTCATTGAGACTGGCTAAATTTTGTTAAGACCAATCCTGTTCCAATTGCTAGCTGTACTCAGGTTTCAAACATGTGCAGATGAAATCGGAATAATGCCGACAAAATTAACCACCTTTTTGGTTGTTCTTGTCGACTTTGTATTTAGTGAATGGCCATTCTGCATTACAGCAAGTGAAATTCTATCACAAGAATCTAACTTTCATGGTGGTAAAACAGGCATCATCCGAGGCAGGCCCATACCGATCCCCGGTCCAGGGATGCAGCTGACCAACATTTCCCATGTTAGGGACCTGTCATCTATGCTCACTGTTGCCGTTGAGAACCCAGCTGCTGCATCTGGAAACATCTTCAACTGTGTCAGCGACCGAGCCGTGACATTGGATGGGATGGCAAGGCTATGTGCTAAGGCTGCTGGCCGAGAAGTCAATATCGTGCACTATGATCCCAAGACAGTTGGAGTAGATGCCAAGAAAGCCTTCCCGTTCCGTACCTATGTATGTCACAATAATTCTCAGAGTAGCCCCCTTTATACAGTGATAGGAATGTGTGCAATTATACTAATTAATTAGCATTTAGCGAGAGAAACCTCGTCGGGCGACAGATATACTTCACAGGAAATAATTTAAAGCCTGACAATGTCATTAGTTCCGAATCGCAACCTGTTTGTGTCCTTGACTCTGGAATTATCTGACATTGTCTCTCTGCTTGTGCAGCACTTCTATGCAGAACCAAGAGCAGCGAAAGAGATTTTGGGGTGGAAAGGTACCACGAACCTTCCTGAGGATTTGAAGGAAAGGTTTGAGGAGTATGTGAAGATCGGGAGAGACAAGAAGCCAATGGAATTTCCGATAGATGATAAAATACTAGAGTCTCTTAAAGTCCCAGTAGCTGTGTAAAAAGGATGCGTCTCACGAAATTTTCCCCCTAGATGTCATATCGACTTGCGCATAGGACCCCTTCTCGGCTTCGACCCCTCCTTGTAATTCTCGTATTGGCTTATTGAAGACGCACATCACTTGTTATGGTCGTTCTCCGATTTCTTAAATAGCTCAAGACACCAAGTGAGAACTAAAAGATCAGAGACTCTTGATGGTTCCCACTTATTTCTTGCCTAAGGTTCCTGCATGTACACTCTCAAAAGACTATAAGACACTGGTAATTATCGAAACATTATCCCATCCAAATCAACTTCCTAGAATTTTAACATGAAACTACGGTCCATTAGATTTGCACATATGAGGAATCTGTACATACAGAAATGCACGAGGATATCCAGTCAATTTAGGCTGCAGCAGTGCCAGTACCACTATCTTTTCTAACTGTCGAGCATTTTCACCATTGAGAAGTTCACGAGGATATACAAGACTTCAAAACATACTTGAAAATTTTCCCAATTAACCTTATCAAATACCCTTCAGATGGAGCTTTGCTATGATGATCTGCTAAACTTGCCAGCAAGAAAAATCATCATCTTACATATTTCCGAACTTCACATGCAATGACAGATTTGACAAGAACATCGCCTAACTAACCTAAAATTAAGCAACTAGACATTGCAAATAGAGCTGAACCAGTTTTAAAAACACTAAAACTCTCTCAATCGAACAATCAGAGAATCAACCAAACTAGAATCAACCAAACTACTCCTCATGCTTTATTTCCAGATCCTTGAGCTTGGCTTCCAATTCATCCTCGTGACCAGCGCCTTCCTCATCAGCCTCCTCATCAAAATCTTCACCCTCAGGGTCATTCTCATCAAGTGGACCAAGCATATTAGGAGAAGTTTTGAATATATCCTTTACCTCATCAAGCCCTTCCTCCGAAATGAAATTAGCATTTATATTCAGCATTTTAAATCCAGGTTTCTGCACAACAGCCTGGGCTAGGACTCTTGCTCCAACCCTTCTAATCGAGTTTGTGCTCAAATCAACTTCAACCAACTGTCCATGGCCCTCTTCCAAAGCCTTACCGATCAATATTGCACCTTCATCCTTCAATTCATTCTCGGACAGATTTAACTTGGTCAAAAACTGCTTTGCTGCAATACAGGCTGCTAAAACAGCACCAGCTTTTGCGGTAATGTCATTTCCTGCCATTTCCAAAACTTCAAGGGAAGGTGCAGATTCCTTGAGAGCAATGGCAAGAGCTTCTGTGCCCTCATCCTCCAAGTTTAGATAACTAAAATACACCTCTGTTAGGTCAGCAAATGAAGGGATAGCCTTGCTCAAAGCAACTCCAGATTCAACACCAAACATGTTATCCCGCAGATCAAGCTTCTTGATGCGGGAACATGCGCTAAGTGCATCACACAGAGAAACTCCACCATCTGAGCCTACCCTCGTAGAAGAACATCGAAAGTCCTCCAACACCGGAGAATGCTTCACAATCTCAGAAATGGCAAGCGCTCCCTCGTCTCCAGTCATGTTATTATGGAAGTGAAGGATCCTAAGCTTCTCAGTAGAAGGAAGAAACTCACAAACTGCCAGAGCAGCTTCCTCAGAGATACCGTCATTCATCAAATAAAGTTCCTCGAGATTATTTTGAGACTTTAGAAGTGCTCCAAATGCCCTGACACCCTTTTCTCCCAATGCATTGTTGGATAGGTCCAGACTCCTCAATTTGCAACCTTCAAGGGCTGAAGAAAAAATATTCATCACTTCAAGAGCTTCGGCTTCCGGTCTTCCTGCAACAAAATCTGACAGATCAACATCTGTCAATTTATCCTTGACAGATACTAGAAAAGGTTCAGCAACTCGGGCAGCATCTAAGCCAAAGCTTCTGTTGCTGAAACATATTTTCTTGTAGGAGTTCCCTGGTGCCGTCAATGGTTTAAGAAGCTCCTCAGCTTCTTCCGCATCAATAAAGGCCCGTCGACCTCCAGAGATGTCAAAGACAGTTTCACTTGCAGCAATAGCTTTGCAGGTAAAATGGCCTCGCCATCCACCTTCGTCCTTGGGCCTCTTTTGATGACTTCCAGCATAAGTTTACTTGACTGTGTAGCATAAACTTGTACTGCAGAACTCCCATCACCATCTGGCTCCTTCTCCATGTGTTGATTGGCGATAGCAAATGCGCTCTCTTCAATGCGCTTGGCATCCTCCTCGGCCTCTTCCTTACTCAGAAGGCCATACTTTCTAGACAATACAGATGGAGCTATTAGATTTTTTGTCATACGCTCCACGAGCATAATCCTAGTACTTTGGCTAGGCGGCCAGAGTTTTATCGAGAGTGGCCGACGCTGGAAACTGTGTGTGGTTGAATCCATCCCAAGGAAACCTGCACATTGAGTCACAACAATACTACAATCATGCAAATCTATGCTTTTCAAATCAGATGCCATGGAAGCTGAATCTAATCAGTTTTACTGGATTTATATGGATCAAAGATCAAAATGACTATAGATGTCATGATTCTATTATTCTTACGAAATCAAATACAGGCTTCGACTCAATTGACAATTTCTAATATCATTCAGCAAAACGTGCATATCACTAAAGGAATAGTTGACTTCTACACTGTACGCAAATGTAATCTTCTCAGATGCCCATGTGCACTTCTCTTTAGAAATTCTCAAACTAACCTACAAAGTCTTGTTGACTAGGCCTACAGCCACCTAACCAAAAGAGAATAGCATATCCTGGCTCTCTAAGATGCTAAAGATCATAATCCAACCATTAATTAGCCAAAAAGCAAACACATATGACCATATATCAAGAGCAACATATCAAATTATTTCCAATACAATCCCTCTATTTACATGGATGGACTCTTCTCCAAAACCAATGTTGGCCAAGAATAGGACCAAGTAGTTTATGACATGAGATATCCTTAACAGGTCTCACGGATTCCTAAAGGCCCATTCAGTCGAAAAATGATTTCCTCTACTCCGCCCAAGGCGAACCAATCCCGATAACTCAGGTGGGCAAGAGACATCTTCTTACCAAAAACAAAGACATCAACTCAGAAATTTGGAAAGTAAAAATTACTCTACCCCGAGCCAAAGAAAATCCAATACTAAACAAACCCCTGCCATTCATTCACGTGGAAATGTTCATAATCTCAAATAACTGTATGCTCCGATTTCTTCACTAAATTAGACTGTACAAATGCAATGGGCAGTTCCGAAATGCGAAGACCCAACACTCGTACAGAAACCAACTAGAAGGAGGAGAAGTCACCCAATTGGCCAGCACGGACGACTGGGGGGACACAGACCGAGTAACCTCCAGAACCCACAAAAACCCTTTTATTAAAATGCCACGAGAGCTCCGAACCGGCACCAGAAACCCATCAACGACAACCGCAACAGCACAAAATAAAAATCACGCCACAGCGAAAACTCTACTCGCAAGAGGAAAAAACCAAGCTTTATCCGCTCGTTCCACTAACAGCCAGTCCCGAAAGCAACCCAATTGCAAACAACCGACAGATCCGACGAGAACAGCCGAACATCGAAGAAATGAACCCTAAGACACACACACACACACACACACACAGATGGTTACCTTGTTGGGTTGAAACGAGAGCAACCCGAGGTTGGTCGGACGCGGCTGGTGCGCTCGGAATGGTGGGTGGAGGGAGAGTGGGGGGGAAATGGAGGGAAGAAGTCAGGGAAGTGGTGGAAGTGGAGCCATTGAGATTCGCCTTTCGGCCCTTTCAACTCAAAACTTCAAAAAAATTGAAAGATTGGGAGCGAAGCAGCGTTCGCTGTCCGTTTCCTCCAGCAGCGCCACAGAAAGCCCTCCTCCTCGGGCGGGATCGTCTCCGTGGGCCCTCTCCTCTCTCTCTCTCTCTCTGGGCTCGAGCCCGGCCCCTTCTTCTACTTTGCCTTCACCTGCTCTCAGGCTGCATTTCGTCGTCCGGACATAAATAAGAGAGAATATGACATAAGTAGTCCTTGAATTTTGGCCCTACATGTAATTTATTCAATATGATCCATAAAGTTTTTGTACATGTAATTTATTCAATATGAAATATGTGAAAATATTGCGATCAAAATTGAATCATGGATGGACAATATTGAATATGTTCACATAATTCAATGACTAAATTGAGTATGTATCAAAAGTTTAGAGATTATATTGAAAAAAAAAATTCAAAAGCCACATTGCACATTTTGCTAAAATTTAAAGATCATATAAAATAAATTAAAAATTCGAGAATTATGTTATACATTGGGTTAAAGTTTAGAGATCATTTAAGTCATTATCTCTAAATTATGACAACTTAAAATATGATGAGACAATAAATACGAGATTAACTTGTTATAGGCAATTCAGCATTCACCGTACAATGTCGTCGAGCTGACGGCCCTCGGTGTTGGTGTCCATTGTTTTTGGTCTAATAAAGAAGAATGAAGCGCTAGTCCTGTTTGCTTTTCTTTGTTGATGTGCTGACCGATTTAGATGGTTGAAATTTATCCACCCCTTAGACCTAGGATGAGATATCCGAGCCCTTGTTGCGCCTAATTCGGGTATATTCAATTCAAGGTGAGATAGCAAAGACGAGGTAAGTAAATCATCAGCAACCCTAACTCTTATGCCGATTATCGTTCAAAGGATAGGATGAATTAAATCTTATTGTAGGTCGTTATCCCTGCGACCAAAACACGGTCATGCATTGCGATTCCAAAAGGAGTAAATATGATGGAAAGAGGAATGAAATTGACGATCATGAGGAGGAAGTTGAACCAAGGAAAACGAAAATGTCAAATTTGTCTGTGAAAACAAGTTTTATCTCGCATTTTGCAGCTATATCAACTACCATTCCCTGAATTTAGTTCTACAGTATTCATTCTCACTTTCGTGATTCTATGACAAGTCGCAGCTAACTCAAGTTATTATGATAGTCCTATTTACTAAACAGCCATTTTTTATTCCAAATTTTCCGTTTCCCTTATTCCAACCCACAACTCGCTCCCCTCTCCTCCCTGTCTTGGCCCGTGCCAATGCCGGCCCGGCCGTTCACGCTGTGCACACCTGCCTTGCCGCCGTCGCCGCCCTAGGCCGAGTCACCACCTTGCCATCCATGATGTTCGTATCTCTCCGCCTTTCCTTGGTTTGTCTATGTCATGACTCCCTCTCTCTCTTCGTCTTCCCTACCAAGCAGCTCGACAGCGATGTCGATCTGAGGGAGGGAGGGGTGGCTCACCTCCATTGCGGCATTGGGTTGTCGTGTCGCCGTCGGAGATGACGGTGTTAGTTGGAGGCTACGCTAGTAGTGGTTGGAGAGGGAGAGAGAGAGGTTTGGAATTTGGAAGTGGTTGAGAGTAGTTTGGTTTTTTTTTATTTCTTTGGCTCTATTCTGAAGACGTATCACTACGAATTTCAAAATTCGAGCCGACGAGGAAATTTGAAATTTTGCTCATTTCTTCAGTATACAACAATGGATCTTAACTACCGGCCACGGTGGCTCCGCTGGATAAGGCCCTGCTGATTCTCAGCCCAGAGGTGAATGATTCAAAACCTAGGAGAGGCGCTAGGTATATTAAGTGTGACTCAGGGGTGGTGGGTTCTCCTGCTTAAGTGTTACCTGAGGGTTTACAGCGCAGCTGTCAGCTGCAAGTCGGTTCCTCCAGTACCAAAAAAAAAAAACAAAAAACAAAAAAAACAATGGATCTTAATGTCCATTTTCCGTGGAAAAATTACTAAGAGCAAGCAAGGTCATCGAACTTGGGTGTCGCGGCCAGATCAAGCAAGGGCATTGCAGCCCTTGCCATCATCAGATTTAGGCGAGGGGTCGCGTGCCCTTGCTTTGGCTGGTGAGAGCATCATAGCACTTCCCCATGGCCTCACTGGCTATAGCAACAGCATTGCAGCCCTCTTCAAATCTGGACAATGGTCGTAACACTCTTACTATGGTCGGCAAGGGCATTGGACAAGGACGTAATGGCCCTTAGTCTTAAACAAAGTAGAGTAAAGAAAAAAAACCAAAAGATATTAAAAAAAATTCAAAATATTATTTACAAAATATCAATATCAATTCTAACCATGTCACCTTAGACAACAGTGAATGTTCACATCAAAGATTTCCAGTCAAAATTGGCCGAATGAATTCAATTATCACAACCAAAAGATTTAAAATCGAATTATTATAAGTATAATAAATTTGATATTTTTTTTTATTTTTTTAATTGTCCCCATTTTCAGCTCAGGACAAAGAAGTGAGTAGTTGGGTCCCTCAAGCTTTCAAATGAAATGCATTTTTAGTTATTTTATATGAACATTCATGAAATTTTAGTAGTATGTAACAATTTAGTAAACCTTAAACATTCTTGTTGCAAAGTCACGCTCGATAATCCTGTGCATTTGTCCTTTTTTTCTTCCAGTGGATGTCGAAATTGCCCTTTAAGGTCTCCACGATTGGACCGCACACAATTGCATTAAACTAAACTCGGAATTCATCTTGAACGTCCACGAGGAAAAAATGTCCTCAGTGGCCTGCTGTGGTGAATGCACTAACTGCGTAGTTCGTTTTTTTGTTAGTGCATAGATGACGCGGGTCTTTCGATGGAATCCGCATAATCCAAAAGCTTTACGTGCACGAGGCTTCCGCTTACCCGATACACCTTTTAAGTTGAGAAATTTTAATAGCTTCAGAAGACAGCAACCTCACCAGATGTCTCGTGGAATGACGAGGTGGTGACCAGACTCGCTCTAGCATGTCTCAAGATTTCATATAATTTGTGTGTAACCATCCTCCGAGACCTGAATTAATATGAATTTCCACTGTAATAGAGAAGAAAGGGGAAGCAATGAGGAAGGCCAGCCCTTCTTTGATCGAAAGATATCAATAAATTTACATGACATTTAAGTTTAGTTATCATTAAAATGCTATCCTCCTCATTATTTATCATATAAATATATGCATACATTATCATATATTTGTCTATCGATTCGTCAGTAGAATGTTGATGGACAAGTGACACCACCTCGGGTTGCGCCTTCCCATGCTCTGCCAAAATAAATTAGTTTGGAAATAAATGCTTAGTGGCACGTTCTCTCGTTGCAGGCTGAATTGGGACATTGTAAGGATGCAACGTCTAACCTACCATACCTCCGGGAGATATCTTATACGCCAATAAACATATGTTTATATCATGTATTTCTTCTAATAAATCTAATTAATGCAATCCACTCATTGACGGGCCACCGTCAGGAGGAAGGGACAGAAAAGTGGTCCATCTCATCATGGATACCAGGCATCGTCCATCCTCTGATGTCTGGTGGAACAAAGCTTTCGTTTGGGTGGCAAATGATTGGACCATTGACGGCGACAGCGCCACGGCAGATTTCTATAATCTCATGATGGTTAGATCATGAAGTACTATATCTGCCTACCCGGTGGTGGCCAGAGCCGAAACCCTGACGTGGAGTCTACATTCCCCATCGTAAGGCCCCCAAATTCCCTGTCTATCTTTATCTTCCCCACAGAGAGGGAATACGGAGGACAGCATGGGGTCTCCCACCCTTGGGTGGTTCTCCCACCTGTTTCCTCCTTAAGCCTTTTAAGGACATGCTCAGGTCCTATCGTCCATCCTCTGATGTCTGGTGGAACAAAGCTTTCGTTTGGGTGGCAAATGATTGGACCATTGACAGCGACAGCGCCACGGCGGATTTCTATAATCTCATGATGGTTAGATCATGAAGTACTATTATCTCATCCCTGACGACTTTTGATTTACGACAACCTGCTCTATTATTACAACTTAAGATCGGGGAATCGTTCCCTTGAAGGACCGTGAAAGTCTCCTAGATTCATAATTCCGTTGCTGTGATTATGTTTGTCCGATTCAAGGTTCATGGAATTGATCCTTATCCCCGATGTGAACTTTTGGAGGTATCACTTTTGGAACGATTTGGATTTGAATGTACCATGGCACAACAATAAGAGTTGCTTAGTGAAGTCACATGGAGGTGCTTCTGGATCACATGGAAGCAACATTATAAATCTTCTATCTTCACTAAATTTAATATCTAAAAATTGGCACAAAATACCACTTGACCGTAATATTCAAGAAAAAGCTTAAAAACCCTTCATGTCTATCAACTTCATAATTTACCAATCAAACACAGTTGACTTCTGCATCTTTAGCTTGCACCAACTGGATCTCCCATGGCCTAGAGTCAAGAGCACTAGTGAGAGACGGGAGAAGGGGTTTTAAAATATTTAAATAATAAATTACATCTTATCAAATAATTTGAACTTTTAAAATACTTGATAGTAATTTTACAAAATCTCATATCTAAATTTATCCGAGACTTATTTGCCTTCTCAAAAGGAGAGTCATAAATCACATTTTTTATCTAATAGGTTAAATTAGCATTAGTCAAAAAGAACACTCTAATTATGGGAGGAGGATGAGGAATTGTTAAAATATTTAAATAACAAATCATGCATTCATTAAAAGTATAAAAATGTAAGGTCAAGTGGAAGGATAAATAGGTCTTCTTAGCTCGGATGAGGTGCACCTTGTAGGCTTTCAAAGTCAGATCAATGTCCAACATGTTGGTATCAAACTCTTGTTGTTTTCTTGTTGTTTTTATGAGGACAAAGTAGGTAAGCCATACAATCCAAAACTTAAAAGAATATGCGGTTGTAAAATTTGAGCAAGCGATCCTTGGAGGCGCACGATTCTGCAAGTTGGTAAAGTTTCTTTTGATATGTGATTTAGTACTTGTACTGATTTTCCGAAAAAGTCCATCCATTGCATCACATGTAAAATGCACATCTAGCCATAACCATATACTGACAGTCCGTTTATGTGAGAGACCAAAAATGTCATCAAGTCAAAAAGCTTGTCACCTGATATTCTACATGGCATTCGACGTCACGTTTCCAAATTGATAATCCGTATTTGGGATGATCTTTTCTTTTTTTGGCCGGTCCCTATCCGGTGACATAAGTTACAACAAAGTAGACCACTTGTAGTGCTGCAAATAAACCACACGCCATTCCTTGGTGCTCCTGAAAGGTACGAGTTCGGTCGATCTCGACCAATTAATCTTATGGGTCCCCATCATTTGACAAGTGAAATTTAGTAGACTTGGCAAATATCGGGAGCAGTTCGGAAAATCTTGTCATGCTGTCTTTTCTCTGTGACGATATTTTTCTTCACAGTATCCCCAAATGCCAAGCCGGTGATTCCTGCGAAATCGTGAGAAGAAGGTAAGGGGTAGATGGCGCAGGTCCCCTGTTTTTCTAACCTTGTAAAAGGTAAAGCAGGGAGCTTTTTGGTTTTCGCCAGTGAAGATTGGGGGAAACTAAAAAGTGAAAACCAGTGATCAAGACCAGAGAAGGCTGAGGGGTGTTTGGTGGGTCCCTTGGTTGAACCACCACGAAAGCCAAGGATCCAAAATAATTCCACCCCACCAAGAATTACAAGCGAGTGTTGCTTCCACTGCCGACACTGTCTTCTCCATAAAGTAAATGGAAGGAGAGAGAGAGAGGAACAGGGGAAGTGTGCAAAAGTGAAAGGAGGTTTCCATCTGAAGGGAGAGGGTGAGACCCATGTGAATGGATAGATAATAAAGAAAGCAATCTCTCTCTCTCTCTCTCTCTCTCTTGGCCGGTGGCAAGCTAGTGCAGAGGAGACATGGCCGAGAGAAGGGGGGGAAAAGATTTGAGAGCCTGAAGGAAGTACGAATGATCTATCCCAGTGCTCTGTATCCTGTTGCTGTTCGCCTCCATATATGCCCGTGCAGGTAGGATGAAGCAACGAGATACAGAGCTCTCGAGAACAGGTAAGACCCTCAAGTTTCTTTCTTTTTCTTCTTTTTCGTTCTCAACCCTCTTTTCTGCGGTTTAGATGGATTATGTTAGCCTTCTGGGTTAGGTATGATCTTGCCGGACCTGGGTTTGCCCGGCTGCGGTCTCAGAATTTGATCTTTGCGATGAGAGAATCGATCTTGGTTGTCTGAGTTTCTAGTGTGAAGTAGTGAAATGTCTTGGTTTTTCGCTCCTAATGTCAAGTGCCAATTCGGATGTGGGCGTTCTTCGACAGATCTGGTCGATTTCCTTTTCTTTAATTTGGAATTTTGGATTTCTTGATGTCCTGTTTCGATGTCTCTTGAGAATTTTCTTGTTTCAGCTTTTAAGGTTTTTCGTCAACTACTTATTTGGACAGCTTAATCAAGCTTGTTGGGTAAAAAGCCCATTTCTTTTGTGGAGCAATTTAGTACCTTTTAAAGTACTCTGGAGAATGAGCGCTGTGGGTATGAAATCTATGCATAGCGAGGTAGCGAAGTTGGATTTTCGAAAGGGTCGCGGTAAGTCTTGTTTTTGCGTGGGGAGATCCCTGGGCATTTATCAAGAAAAGCATAACGATGTGATTTAAACTCAAGTAATATCAAGTGTGCTTCATCTTGTCTGGAGGAGAGAACCTTCATCTTGGCCATGTCAAGTTCTGTAGCAAAGATGGAAAATTCTGCTTAAGATTTTGTAAAGTTCTGTTAAGGCAGCTTAGACTCTGCTCCAGGAGTGCTGGCTAGATGGATTCTCCAGTCACATAATGGCGAAGTACACTCTTCTTAAGTGTTGTTTGAAAAAAAGAAAAAAAAAAAAAAAAATGAAATTAGTTGGGTCATAAGCATGGCCATGAGTGTCTTTTAATCTGTCTATTCAATATTGAGCTTTTGATTGTATGCTTAGTCCGTGTAGCTTCATTCCTTCTGAAATTTCATGAAACCTGAGAAAGTTTTTCTTTGGTTTTTCCAAATCATTGTACCCCAAGTGAATTTGAATGCCTACTACATTAATTAATGTAAGTATGTGTTTGTGTATGTTGATGCTTATAACTACATTTATATCTCGTCGGGATCTTTCTAAAGATGTCGTTCTTGCCCTTTCTGCAGACCTAAGAGTCTGAGATTGATCCTTGAAAAGTTGTTTAAGCAACAATCCCAAGCATGTCTATTGAAGAAGATAGTAATATGAATTCGTCATACATATTTGACTTTACTACAGCAGTACACAAATTGGGAGCATTAATGCATAATTATGGTTGAATCAGTGGTTGAGATCTTAAGAGTTTGAGAGGATTGAGATAAGTGTGAATCTCTGTATGGACATTCCAAAGAATATCCTTTTGGAATGTAGGCTAGTCTTGATCGACTGTTTCGCACTGATCATTACTGGTGGTGCACTGTACTTTTGTGGCACAGTCTTGCTAGTTTTCATAAATTGAAGTTGCACCTGGGGGCAACTTAGTATCATCTCTCTTTTGTTTGCTTGTTCAATATTCGAGTTGCTTTCTTAAATCAGAGTGTTCTGCAAATGCAATTAGAATGATTGCATCTAATTGTGTGATGGTTTCCAATTTTTTGGTCATTTGTGTTGGGGAAGTTGTGGTGCAACCCCTACATGTCATTTCTATTTGCTTTCTGACTAGAATGCATATGCATTCCGCAAACATGAATTGGCATGAGGAACATCCTAAACAGGAGGTGAAGTTCGGAATTCCTACGAGGGACTTAAATTTGATTGAAGTAAATACTGGGTGTGCCTCTTATCATAGATTGATAAAATGAGTCGATTAGATTGAGTTGAATAGGGGGAGGCATGTTCGTTGATGCTTTACCAGTCATGGGTAGAGACCGAAACTCAGAAGTGAATGGAGGACATTCTAAGATTCTGAAGAGTGCCTTTTGTATTGGTTTTAAGTTCCTTGAGATGCTTGTTTTGTAGAATGTTTTTTGGACTGTGTTCAACTAAATTCTTAGAAATGATTCATTAATGATAGTTGTAATTTGCAGGAATCCCTGACATGGAAACCTTGTCACCCGATACTGCAGACATGTACCTTTCTCTTGGTCTCAGAGAACAGGGCAAAAAAATATTGGGCTATCCTCGGGTTTTGATGCTCCTTTCTTCAGCACTTGATAGATCTGTCCAGAAGAATGAGAGGCTTCTGGAGACATCACAATCTAAAGATGTAATCACCATTTTCCACGGCGTAAGACCGCCCGCTCTGACCATTCGCCAATACATTGAACGCATCTTCAAGTATTCGGCTTGCAGTCCGTCCTGTTTCATCATTGCTCAGATTTACATGGATAGATACGTCCAGAACACGGATGTTCTCTTGACTTCTTTAAATGTTCATCGCCTTCTTATAACAAGTCTCACTGTAGCAGCGAAATTTGTTGATGATGCGTAAGTACTTGCCTCGTGAATCAATTCCTAATGTGTTGGGTGTAGCTTTAGTAGTCTTGAAATGTGAATTCATGTCCCAAACTCTCAGCTTGTGGAGAGAATCCTTCGTTGCACGCTTCGCTGGTTTCTGAAGTGGTTATTTCTTATGTTCTTTGCAGGTTCTTTAACAATGCATACTACGCCAAGGTTGGTGGAGTGAGCACGTCGGAGCTGAACCGGCTGGAGATGAAGTTCCTGTTCAGGATAGATTTCCGATTACTCGTAAGCATCGACACATTCCAGCGATACTGCCTGCTGTTGGAGAAGGAAGCATCGGAAGGACTGCAAATTGAGCGGTCGATTCAGTCCTGCAGGATCACAGAAAGCTGGTCTAACAAGGAAGATTCCACTTGGTACTCCCACAGTTGCTAGTAGATGATCTTGAAGGTAGAAAGATATTGTATTTGTCAATTGTAAGGTAAAAAAGAGGGGATAGTTTTTGATTGAATTATTTGTTGAAATTGAAACCTGCATTGGATGATGATTTTTATGGTGAAAGCATACTTCGCTTTCCCTATGGCAGTATATTGTGGATTCATTTCCTTTTTGGACTTTGTCATAGTTTCTATCTTTCCTTTATACTCACCAACATTTAAAATATTATTCTCCTTAAAAAAAACAATGAAAAAAATTCACGGCAAAAATTTGTGTAAAATTTTTTGATGTTTTGGATTAAAAAAAAAATCTAAGGTGTCCATTGTCAATTTTGCATTATAGAGTTAATGTTTATTTGGACACACCTCTAGAAACTTCAATCGTGTCACGTGAATTATATCAGAATAATTACATGGTGATCATACTATTTTTATCTTAACAACTTTTGGGAGTGTAGAGTTATTTCCAGCCCTCTTGAGAGTAATACACAGTATTTTACCTACTTTTAAAATCTAGACGTAAAGTACTTAGTTTTTGCTATTAAATGGCAAATTGCATCTGGCATAGGTGTACATTGAACGTTAGTGGCAAGATGACAAAATTCCTTAACAAAATACACTTGTCCGTAAGAAAAAGATTCACCCCCACCGACCTCAGTATCATGTCTAAGTCAATTTGGCAAGTCTACTCCTACCTTTGCTGCGGATAACGACAACCTTTAAGGGCGTAGTTAACATTCCATCGAGTGATTCGTTAGTAAGATTAATTTTCAAATGATCATCACTTCGTGTGGTCACGATTATCCTCGTCTCGGAGCTTGGCTCCCATGGCATCGGCCGGATTGTGTCGGAAGCGCGATGGGTCGGAATCACGATGGGCCCATGACCCACAAATCCTACTATCATTATTCGGTTACCATTCTACTGTGCGGGCCAAGCTTTTTAAGAGGAATACGCGAATTCGGTGACCGCGGAGCCTATGTGATGCCGATCATTTCAGGGTGGATCTTTACTTACAAATCACTCGATACCGGCCTTTCCTCTTTTCATGCAGCGCTCTGAATTACCACAAATTTACAAACTTGAAAAAGACGTCAATTGACATGAATCCTGCATCGTAAAAAAGACAACCATGACTAAGGGCTTGAGATCCAGAGCTGGATCTTCATCTCCTTAGGGCTTGAGTCGGACGGCTTGACCCAAGCATCGTAGCCTCTTGACCCTTGGACAACTACAGTGGAGAATTGGGAAACAAGATTTGACAAAAGATTAGACCGGACAGCTTTGGACGAATGAAATGGAAAGCTCGCTTTTCAATCAGACTTCAGTAGGCGACAACCAAATGTTGCCTAAACTCTCTATTGATTAATGACCGAGACCTTATGTCATGTTTCTGCACTATTCACTAGCTCGATTATCAAGTTACTCGAAACAGGCTTGACTCCTTTCGAGTTTCAGTATCTCTAGTATTTAACCAATAATTAAGCTCAAGCTTGATTAATATTTGACTGAATGTCTTCCGAGTCTAGTCAGTACACATTTTGACATATAAATAAACAGATAAAACACATCGATTTTTCCATTCTACACTGTACTTCCATATTCGGGCTTTTGACCTTCACTCGAGTCTCAGACAAAACCTCACCGAGCTAGCACGGTCGAGGTTATTTCGACTTCATCAATTCGAGCTTGACTCAAGTATCGAGCATTGCATATTTAAGTTAGAGGTATCGATCTACTAAAAGAAAGAATATTCGAGTCGAATCGAGCGTCGAGTCAATCCAGCTATTCAGATCAAGTCAAGCACTGAGTGTCAAACGACTCAACTCAGTTCCCGGCGTTCGAGTTTTGAAAGTATTTTGACTTCGCTTGTTCAGATGCATGTACATCAAAACTACGAAATACGCCTCGGTACAAGTCCCTGGTTTTTCACAGGTTTGACTTTGCCAACTAAGGACGACGCTGTCGGCGGAGGGGCTGGCGACCGAATCTTTTCTCTCTCGCTAAAGCCACGGCCGCTAGTGAACAAACCACGACGGGAGAAGCTTCCCGTCGTCTTTCCTGCTGGCACATGCCCCCTCCTGAGGTTCTCACCAAAACCCTGTTCAACATCCTATTCTTTTCTTTATCTGCACAGCGTGCGATTCCCTTTTCTTTTCGGGCAAACACTGTTGGTTGGAGGTACGGCTGACGACACTCTGACTTGCTATTTCGCGGTAAATCTGATGAGCCGTTCAGATTCGGATCTTTAACCTTTGCAGGTGATCTCGATTCGACACGGTTTGTATGTAGTTAGTAACATTGGAATAGATGATCTCCAGTTTCCGAGTTAAAAGTCCTCCGGCGCCTTACTGATGAAGAGTTGAAGAGGATAAATTTCGTGTTGAGTTAGATTTGTTTTTGGCGTTGTTTTTGTTTTCATATTTTTTACTTATTTTGGCTTGATCTCCATCAGAAAAATGGCTTAGTTTATGATCTAACCTATGTTGTTTTCTATGTTGAGAGTGGGCTGAATAGTATAGTAGTACAGTCCTATCAGGCAGATTCTCTCTCTCTCTCTCTCTCTCTCTCTCTCTCTCTCTCTCTCTGTGAATCATAAATGACAAACGAGTAAATCGCATCTTATGTAAAGTTGTACATCTCCACGTCTTTGTCTTGAAACCATAAAACACCACCCACACGGACACAAAAAGATAATATTTCTTTCTTCTCGGTTCGTGTGACTAATGTATATCGTTAAATTAGACAAGATCTCCATGAGATCTACATGAGATGATCGATATAGCCAAAGTTTACATGTGTCGGATGCCTAAAAATTTTCTCTGGACACAAATACGTCCTTTCCTTGACACCTTTTTCCCCATGAGAAGTTATAGCTAGCCATGTGATAATGTACTAATAAGGTACTCTCCACGAGCCCAGTAATAGGCTAGGGAACGATTCCAACGATTCCTCTATGCAAATGGTATTATTAATGCCCAACCATATCTAGTCAGTCTCGTGATGAAGATTCGACATATATCAAGTCATGGTCAATGTTGGTCTTCCTAAGAGCAGTACGACGGGTATTGGTGTGTTCCCAAGACCTGGCTTTAGATCTGAGATTATTAAGCATGCTTTAAATCACTTGAGTTTTGATTTGATACTCAATCTCTAGAGATCCGTTCCATCTAATAATGGCTTGAATGATTATCAACATAATGTGGGCTTTAACATATCTTGATTTTCTCTCTCCGTTGTGAACCATTCTCAGAAGCCATGAGATGGTATTTGGGCAGTGTTCAAATTGAAATTGAGATATGGATACGAGAATATCCAAGGGGGCGGTACACATTTCCCGCCCCCAATTTTTTCTTTTTTTTTTTTGGTAAAGGTAAGTATTTTCCCGCCCCCATTTGAACTGTCCCAAAGCCAAAAAAATTCATGGTATGGAGAGACGGGCAGGCATGGATCCAAGGGACAGTATCCTCAAATTAATGTATGCAGTCGCTGCAAATCATCGCCATTGCATGGTCGCATGCAAATGAATGTCGAAAATACATTAATGCAAAACGTACACATAAGAGGTCAAAAGAAGACAGCTGGTGACTCCCTTGAGAGCATCTTCTGGATTGGAGCTTTCTTCACGGGAAAGATATGACAAGGAAATGTATCTTTTGTTCCATTCGTGGGTCGTGTCTCCTATCTAAAAAGCCTTCCATCCTATGCTATGAATTTAGGTTTGCTCCCCCCCGTGAGCTCACTCACAGCTCATTCATCACCTGGATTTTTCCACTTTCAAATTGGGGGTTGTTTGTCATCTAGTCCCTTTTTATTATATTTTCTTTGTATTTTGCTGTTATTGTCATCCTAATGCTTACATTAATGCTATGTGATGTTGCTGTCATTGTGAATGGGCTTCAAAACAATTCGTGTGCATTTTTTAATTTTGGTTGAAATACTTAGTCCTTGGATTTCAGGGCTGCCCCACGACATGGTCGACGGAGCTATGACATGGGCACCGTCACCTCCTCTCTCAACCTCTTCCTTCACGATGGTGACAGGAGAGGGTCACACGATCATCTCCGACCATTAGTTTAAGGGATAATAATACAAATGGTCTTTGAACTTTGGCTCGATATACAATGAGGTCCGTGAACTTTTATTTTGTTCAATATGATCTCCGAACTTTAATCTAATGTGTAATGTGATTCCTCGACTTTCAATTTATTCAATATAATTCATTAACTTTTGATGCATGTTCAATTTTATCTCTAAATTATATGAAAATATTCAATGTTGTCCATACATTAATTCAAGTTCATGCACAATATTTAATATTTTTATATAATTTAAGAACTATATTAAATTTGAACCAAAAATTCAAAGGCCACATTGCACATTGGATTATATTTCAATGACTATGTAGAATAAATTAAAATTTCATGTACCATATTGTACACTGGGTCAAAGTTCATTGATCATTTATATAATTATAAAAAAAATCAAAAAAATATTAGAATATCATCAAAAGTGGTTTACGTTAGCATTGGCGGTGCCTCATAAAACAACCAACGTCTATGTCCCGATTTCCGATCAAAATTGATTGGATGAATAGAATTGATGAATTGTCAAAAGGTTCAAAACTGAATTTGTAAAAAAAAAAATGTTTATGATTGAATTAGCATAATTACAATAAGATTAGAACTTTTTTTTGATAATATTCTTGATGTTATTGTCATCATAAATGGGCTTCTAAATAAATCAAGTACCTTTTTTTTGGTTGAAATATCAAGTCCCTAGATCTTGGGGCCGCCCCATCAACACAATTGATGGAGCTATGGCACGAGCGTCATTGCTGCCTCTCTCAAACTCTTCCTTTGTGACATCAGCAAGAGAGGGTGACATGATCATCTCCGACCATTAGTATAAGGGATAGTCACAAATGATCCTTGAAGCATGAACTTTTAATTTATTCAATATAGTTATTAAATTTTAACCCAAAGTGCAATGTAATCCATAAATTTTTAATTTATTTAATATGATCATTGAAATTTTGGTACGTGTTCAATTTAGGCCTTGAATCATATGAAAATGTTTATCGTTGTCCATCCATTAATTCAAGTTCAAGGACAATATTAAACATTTTCACGTAATTTACAAGCTAAATCATAGTTCATAATTACATTAAACAAATAAAAAACTTATAGATCACATCATAGATTGGATCAAAGTTCATTGATCATTTTTAATTACTCTTTTTTCACTAAACGAACTAACCCGTAATTCTCTATCCTTTCCCCTTGTAGGGTTTAATTAGGAACCGGAATTTTCGTCTGAGTGTTATTAAGCTTGATCCGAATGCCATTACCTACATTCCCTTCAGCATTTCAGACACTATTATTCCGAAAAAACCTAGGCATAAACGGATGATCAGAATGCTCTGCCCAATCTCTTCGTAATTGATTTGCCTTC
The DNA here is from genome assembly GCA_016097545.1 of Eucalyptus victrix. NCBI lineage: Eukaryota > Viridiplantae > Streptophyta > Magnoliopsida > Myrtales > Myrtaceae > Eucalyptus > Eucalyptus victrix. The sequence goes on from CM027842.1 coordinate 15,181,963, forward strand.
TGAAGTTCCATTTATGCCAGAACGCAGCATGAACGTGACATGCAGTTCTTGTCCCGTACCGTCCAGGCAGAATTCCAGATGTCGTGACAAATCTGATTGGTGAAAAGCTCTCCGGGAAGGAGCGCGCTTTTGATCCGGAAATCATTCAGGTCGAACTGGGAGTTTTGACTCTGCTGTTCACTCACTCCCTCGCTCAACTCAGCCATCGATCGTCCCTGGCCCCCGCCTCGAAGACGATGCTGCATGGAGATGGTGAATTCTGGCAACGGGAGTCAGAGGCTGTCGGGGCCGTGAAGGGGAACCGCCCCGGAAACCGATGGCGCGCACGAGGCCGGCGGATTCGAGGCCCGACGCACGCACCCGCATGTTCCCCACGTGTCTCGCGCGGACACGCACCCGCGCAGCCCAGCCTCCCCCCGCAGCATCGATCTCGATATCCTAAAGAGGAAGGAGAATGCGAAACCAACCCGATATCCTGTCGTGGAACCCAGCGAGGCAGCTGTTATCTCTCGTTTTGGTGCTGGATCTTGTGTTAGTGGAGGAAGACTGTTCGCATAGCCACGATCTCGATTGGCTTGCACGATAAGTTAGGTGTGATGGTTGCATGCAGTAGCATAGAGAGTGCCTACAAAACACATGTAGTAGCACCTAGTTACTAACCATTAAATGTTGTTGGAACTAGCGGTATCGTTTTGAAACAAAAAAAGAAAAATTGACAATTTAATGCGAAATTAAAAACGACCAAGTTGAATATTATTTGATTCAAGTGGGAATCTGAGTCCAAATAACAGTGATATGATGATATTCATCAGTGCACAAAGGTCGGAGTTTGAATATTTACAATGATACGATGATATTTGCTGGTATGTAAAAGTCTATCAAAAATAATTTACAAGAGATTAGAGATAGAAGAAATTGCATATAGGATATATAGTGGTTCAACTTTATGTAAATCTACACCCACTCTTTCACGTTAATAGCATATTGATTGGATTTTACTAGTCAATCAATAAGAGACTATAAAAGGAAGTGATTGGTCTCACAATATCACACGGTCACTTTTTTAATGCCTCTCAAGGATTACAATAGGGCAAGCATGTAAGGTGAAATTCTCTTGAACTTTGGAATTTTTTTATTCTGGACCTCTCTTTACTCTTCAACATTTTGGTCTCTTTCTATACTCATTCACTTCTAATCTATCCTTTGGATGTCTTTAGAGGATACTCTCCAATCAACCCACTATACAAGATGCAAAAGAAAGATTAAGTTACTGTTAAGAGATAATACTGGAATCCCCATTGATTTGGCTGCTCATTCAAGCAAATCTTCATTTGCCATAAGTAGAGTTCTTCAATTAAGGAAAGTAGCTTACCTTTGAAATGATTGTCAATCAATCAAAGATGTCTTGAGTAAGGATTCGTTACAAGACAATCTTCAAGATTGAAGATCAATCAATGTTTTCTCTATTGGAAATCCAAGTCAAGTCCCTAACCATAATGATGTAAATAGTGGGATTTGTGTTTGAACATATAATTAGAAATAGATTTAGCTTTAGCAATAGGATCCAAAGTAATCAAATGCATTGATGATACCAGCGTGTAAAATTTGTTGATATCCATATTGTTGATGTGATGATATCCAACTCTAATTGCCCGGTGATATTCAAGTGTGTTGGCAATCATGGTTCTACCTTGCCGTTCACTTATCTAGGGTAGGTTCACCTATCCAAGGTATTTCTAGGCTGTACCTAACTCCCAATTCTAGGCTTGTTCACCTTCTACTCCCATACCTCTAGCTTGTAGACACTTCTATGTCTAGTGCCTAGAAAACTCATGACCTTTTGATGTTCCCATTTGAATATTATAAGCATAATGACTTGTGCATCTTTCACCTGATTACTTAAACATTAAATACATTAGTAGATTTTCATTATTTTATCGTATTCAAAACATTGAGGGATTTTCCCAACAAATTTAAATTTGATAATCTTTGGTATAGGCATCTAAAGTTATTTAGTTAAGCTAATACACGTATCAACAAGTCTTAGGCCGTCAATTAGGGTTTGTGTGTTTGAAGAAAAAACAAAAAAGTGTTTTTCGGGAAATTGTCTCCCAACTTTTTGGTTTTTAGATGATGAAAAGCTAACTGATCTACGAAAAATGCTTTCTATGGACAAAAAACAACAAACTTAGATTGAAGGGAAAATGGCCTCCCTTTCAAGTAAAAATGAAATCACTTTCCCTAAAATTACCAAACATATAAAACCTAAACATTTTTCTTGAAAATAATTTTTATGAAAAATATCTTCTTTTTTTTGTCATGAAGTTTGCACCGAGACAAATGCACCTTCAATCAACCTTTGTGCATCTTTTCGGCAAAATAGTGTTACACAAAAAAGGGTCATTGCGAACAAGTCTCCTCGAGATGCTTGTAAGCATTTAACCGAGAAGTTTCGACGTTGAAACGCTCATCATGCGTTTAGTGCATCGAAATTTAGTGCATCGAAACCGCATTTGCAATTACTCCATGGAGTTACGATTCGCAGAGTACGGCAATTCCGTGGTTGGGCCTTTTTTTTTAACCTTAAAATCTGCTCTGAATCGTCCAACTGGGGACAAGGACAGGACACTCGCAACAACCTGTACCGCCGTACAAATGACTTTGATTCGTGGAAGAACTTTCTCCTCGATACGTACGTGGGCGACTCGTTCCTGACTCGGTCCACGCGGATCGTACGGACCCTCGAGATACTTTTAGGCATCGCCTGCTCCATCTTTCGTTTCACCAAAAATTAATTCCCGCAATGGTAGTTCATCCATCATATCTCGAACTAGAACAGCGTGAAACGAAAACTAGAATCGCATCAGTTTGCTCGTATGTCATTAGATTCGAAGAAGAGCAGAAACCCACTCCAGGAAAATCCTGAACGTGGGTATTGAGCACGTCCAACGTCACAGTGAAAACCAAGACCTAAATGCTGAAGTTTCCTTTGAAAAAGAAAGGCGAACCGCAACCGAACATCACCCCCACCATGCACTGGCGGTGGCGGGCACCATGCAAAGTACGCGGACAATGCTGCACGAGTGATGTAAAATCAATCATCCTGATTGCGGACGAGATGATTGATTGATGCTCACTAGATCTGACGAAAAAGAAAGAAGAGAGTTCCGGGTTCATTGATTGGAGTCGAGCTGCATGTCGGTGGGCTGGGACGGGAAAACATGGGAAATCCCAGGCTCTGATCACACGTCCACATCAATCTCGTCTCTCTCCCTCCCTCTCTCTCTCTCTCTCTGTCTGTCGGTATTCATTCATCTGTAGATATCAAATCTCCAGCTCCAGATCTCAAATCCCAGTCTTAAGTCTTCACCGCCTGAGCAGAAGGAAGGTAACGCCGACGAGAGCGATGCGATGGGAGAAGGAAAAGCTTTACGCGGGTTTCCCCCGGGAGACAGGATCTTATCGCGATCTTAATGCGCATTTGCTCAGTCAGGGACGAAAAAAGGCTCTTGACCTAGACCGCGGCAGCATCCGTGAGTCCCGCTCGCTCGATCCGGGCCCTCCGCCGCCGTGGGGCCCCGCGCGGCTGAGCGGCTGAGATTGAGTAGGATCGTGGAGGCGTCTGGTGCGAGAATTGATGTCTCGATATTCAGGAGAAGAGGCCACACGTGTGCGTTGCATGGGAGTAATGGCGTGGGGACACGGAGTGATGGGTGGTCCGTGCGAGTGAACTTAAATGCGTGGATTTTTCCATTTATTTTTTATGATCGTTTTTTATTTTAATTTTATATATGTATATTATTTTCGATGAGAGGGATGTGTGAGTAGATGGAGGTACGTACGCTTTTGCTTTTATCTTGGTCGGTTGGATTTACCTGCAACGGAGCTCGCCCTCGTGACTCGAATTGCATAGTGAAAATGACAAACATATGTGCAATTTAATTTCCAAACCTTTAATTTTTTTCAAAGTAGTCTTTGAATTTCAGTCTGTACAATGTGATTCATGAACTTTTAATTTATTTAATATAATTAATAAATTATTTATACATATTTAATTTATTCAAAGACTATATGAAAATATTTAATATCTTTCCGAACTTGAATTAATAAAATGATCGTATTAAATATTTTCATATAATGTATGAATTAGATTGAGCATTATCAAAATTTAGAAACCACATTGCATATTTAGTGAAAATTCGAGGACTATTTATGTAATTGTCCAATTACAAAAGCATACTTTTGTGACTAAGGTAAATGAAGTCTAATCCATGTCTTGCATGAATGGAGTGGCTTATAAGAAACATCGATTTTTATGATTAAGTAGTTCTTGAGCCGGCAGTTGCGCACCTCAATCGATCTGTTTCCTTGGACGATCTTAAGGGTGCTCCCCAAGTTGGTCTCGTGCGTTCAAGATTTTATTTTCGGAGTGCTATCGACAAGACTTAAATCAAAGATCACTAGGAGCGGATCGAATCCTCTTGGCGCCCGAGTCCACGCATGTTTGCTTTTGGCAAATCACCTAGATTTCACCTCAAGATCTAGATGGCTTTTTTTTTTTTTTTTAATTATTATTGATTTCCACCAGGCTTTTCTAAGGTAGCTATGATCACCTGTTTGACGAAGCCTGTCGGGAACGTGGCGCTGACTGGAGTCCACGGATCGAGGGAGATAGAGGGAAAGACCGATGAGGAACCCGATTCTCTGACAATAAAACACATATGAAAAAGAAAATGCAACTAGTCCAAAAAAAAGAAAAAAAGAAAATACAACATTTCTTTAGATTATAGAAGCCTTCCCTCCTTTTTCTTTGTTTCTACCATATTTTTTTTCAGGCATCCGATGTCCGAGAACATCGATTTCCCAAAAGAGAAAAGCCCATTAATTTAAACTCTTCAATGAAAAATAGTGTAATTATATATCTTAATCAGCTCAAATTAGATTATCTCTCGTGCGTGTATATATTTGATTAGTTAGAGAATTTATGCTTTGCATTATAATAATTAGAAGGTAGCGCTATCGCGTTGAATGTGCAAATAGACATGTTTTTCTTGATTTTGATTTAGTACATTAAAGTAGCTCTCCATTTCTTTGCCTTTTGTTTTCAATATTAGTATAGTCGTATTTAACATGTGGGGAAAAGTATAAGGGGAGTCAATTTATGCAAATTTTGTAGGATTACTACTTAGGCAAAGAAGTTGGTGAATAAAAGAAAATAAATTGGTTTAAATTGATTCTCAACAAACAAAATTAAAGCAATGCAGCTATTCCATTGTTAAAGTTCAAATTCTTCTATTCATTCTCAATTTTTTTACCGTACAAAAGTTACCAAATTCCATTGTTAATTGACCATTCTCTTGTCTACTTGCCTTTTTTTCATTAATTCATTCGCATTGATTCTCACTCAATTCCACCTCCTTCCATCTAATGAAATTATACTAATGCAACTATTCTCAGTCTCAAATTCCATTTCTATTCTGACTCATTCCAATTAACCAAAAAGCATCAAGATAAAAAAGTGAGGCTTCAACTTTTGATTCAACAAGTTGAAATATTATCTCACATCACTTGACAATGAGTCTTATATGCTCTTTATATACATGTAGTTTCCCTCCACCTAATAACTTAAAATTTTGAGTTAAACTTCCTAACATGGTATGAAAATAAGTGCTATTGCGTGTAAGTCGGAGTGTTGGAATATTTAAATATTCAACCACACCTTTACCTAATAACATCACTTGACAACACACATGTTTTGGTTGAATTTACAAAAAAAAAAAAAAATTAGCGATATGATGCACCTGTGATGCGTGTGCAAAAGGGCATAAATTTATTTTGCATACAAAAACTTACGTCTTTTACAGAATCACAAGGAATTTCATAAATAAAACATTCACATGAAGGAAATACTATAAAGACTGTAAAACGAGGGACTTGAACAGGGGCGACGCACCACTTCTGGAACGAAGGTCAGTTGACCCAACTTTTTATCTTTATACAAATTTGACTTTTTTATTTTAATGGTTTGGACTATATTAAACCTTTGACACTACAATGCGTGTAACTTAGCTTGCCAAGTACTCAACCCATCTCATTATTCTTTTTCAATTCAAGTTTGGGCGGTTCAAATGTTAACTTTAAGCAAACTTCAGCTTAATTGATTTAATTCTTAAATCACTCGCAAGCCTAATTAAATAACTTCATCATTTATATTTAGATAGGTGAATGTAACTCCAATATAAGAAACAGGAATTCGATATAGTTCATTTTTTGTGCGTAGGAAATGGAACTTGAGCTTTATATCATTTGACCGGTAAATAAAGAGAGAGAGAGAGAGAAGAGAGAGAGAGAGAGAGAGAGAGAGAGAGAGAGAGAGAGAGAGAGAGAGAGAGAGAGAGCCAAGTACAAGATTTAAATTATTGTATGGAGCATAGCTCGAATTTAAGAAATTTAAATGTAATCTATGGTTTTGTTTATTTTGCGAAAATAAATAATATAAAAAAATGTTTTTCTGAAAATAATTGTTTACATCCCTTGCTGACCTCACTAAATTTTGTACCTCGAATTACGAGATTGGCCTCCACATTACTTAAAATGCACGAACGCATATGTTTAAACATCAAAGTACTCTTCTCTTTTGACATGTTTTCAAGAGCATGCTAAAAAGCATTAAAGATGGAGATACTTGAGTGGTCTTGTTAGTCACTTGACTTGAGCTTCAATTAACGCATTTGAGGTCAATTTAAAGCGTGAAAAAAAGAGAGGATTTAGTTAAGGCCAAGATTCAAGTCGAGACATTGTCATTCAAGCCGAGCCCCAAGCCACGGCTATTTTTACTATTGAAGTGCTTCCGACAATATATTACTAGAGCTCTCAGAAACATTCATCGAGAACTATAGACTATAGTACTTAATATATGATTTAAACGTATTGGACACATTCAAAGAGCCTGTTATTATTTATTTTCCTACTTCTATCCCACCTAGAGCAGTACAATTGAAAATATTCTTTTTGGAATCTAAAAAAAAAAAAGTCCAACTAAGGAACAAGAAATGATCCAAATTACATGCTATATAAATTAGATGTATCTAGTCGGTCTCAGGGAATATCTGCAACTATAATCACTTAGATGAGCAATTTTCTTCCTTTGAAATTTCTCGAATAAAAAAGAAAAAGAAAAAGAAAAGAAACAGAAAAGACTTCTCTCTCTATCGCATCATTGTTGTACATAATTTATTTTACTATATATACAAAACAGGACAATATGATTATTTGTAGTTAGATTGAGATATCGAGAGATTTTTCTCTGAATTTTTCATTTTCGTGGAAAAATCTTGAATTTTGCATGGAAAAAGAAGAGCCTTTTCAATAAGCTTTTTTTTTTTTTGGTAAAGGAGTCTTTTCAATAGGTTGAATGCATGCAATATTCAAAATTTAATTTCATTGCATGATATATTGTTACACAAATTTTATCGTCACTTTATGACTAAACCTCAATAAAGAAAAGTCTGGATGCTTAGTTCTGCCATAAAATCTGATGGCACGAGGAATCCTTTATGAGCATTAAAAACTATCAAAACGTGACATTAATACAAAATTAGGGATCGAATCAGGAGTCATGGAACAGGAAAGATTGCATTAGCTCTAAGAATGGGATGCGATGAGACAAGAAATGATATCAAATCTCTAATCCATCGTGAAGAAATCTATTCACCCTAATCATTAACAATTTATAAAGAAGAAAAAATCATTTTCCGCACGATACATTCACATGATGCGAATAAAATATATGAATTATTACTGTGTATGGTATAGTTAAGTTTACTGTGCATATGTCGCAAATTGCGATAAGTTCTAGAAAATTTACCAGCCTCGTAAATATTAGACATCATCAATTATACTACCAATGGAACATTATAGTACGAATAAATATTATTTTATAGATTGAGATATAAATTGTTGGGGAAATTTAAGCGTTTATTAGAAAAGGAAAAGCCTCATGCGTTGGATTGGCATTTATCTTTGAGCAATAATAAAGAGGACACAAATTTAGGAAAGAATTTCTCTACCAATGCACGTAACTTGAATGTTATGTAACGGATTCAGAGATTTATATTTAAATTAAAGTTTCACAGGGTTATTATTATACTTCTCTAGGAAGAAAAGAGGCTTTAATTAATGGATATCCACATTAAATGCATTTTAAGTCAGTTTTAGTATAATATAAGGTTCCATTTATTTTTTATTTTTCATAAAATGAATCATTTCAACAATATTTTCTTAAAAATGATCGCATATATTGGTTGAAATAAATAGTTGATGAAATTTTTTCATTATTGACAATGATTTATGTCTAGATTATTTTTAGAAAAAAATATTGTAAATTATTTTTTTTCGCAAAATAAAGGAAGTCTAAGTTCTCTATTTCATAACTGCTAGACATTACCGATTAAACTATAGATAAATAAATCAGAGCATTACACATATTTCCCTAGAGATTGAGATAATAGATGACCCTTTTCTATATTTTTCCTTTGTTTGAAGAAAATATATAATCATTTGAGAAAGAAAAATGAGTCTTCCATTGCATTGGTGTTTATCTTAAAAAGAAAACAATAAGAAAAAATGTGTAATTACGGAAAATTCTTCGAATAACCAAACATAATAAATATTCTATATGATACATTTAAATGTGCATATCTAAGGCAGAGTCGTTGCATAATGATCCTTCAGTATAACATTATAAAAAAAATTTAAGTATTATTTTTTCTTAATCTAGAAAAACAGGTACAAAAGCCCAATTATTCAAAGGTGCGTGAAACACCAATAAATCTTGTAAATCTCACAAATCCAGCCTGCGATCTACAGTTTTTACGAGCTATTTGCAAGATTAGATCGAATAACTCCAGCTCCCGAGTTGGAAATCCCCGAACTTTAGGATCTTATCCAAAAAAAAAATTATTTCCTTTCCCTCATAGATATATTTCTGCACCCGTGACGGGTTTATACGTACTATATATAAAAATTAGTCAAATCTGATTTTTTTTTTTTTTTTTTGGGGGGGGGACGTAGGTTAAATCTGTTTTTTTTTTTTTTTTTTTTTAATTTTTTGGTGGGGTACGGGGGAGTTAAAGTGAAATCTGAACGAACAGTGAAAAATAACGAGAAAGAAAGATCCCATTTGCGCAGTACGTCTCCAAAAAAAAAAAAAAAAACAAAGAAATAAAACCGACGACAGAGGGCGAAAGACAGAGAGAGAGAGAGAGAGAGAGAGAGAGGTAGGTCATATATATATACATACACACAGAACCACCCACCACCACCACCACCACCACCACTCTCCTCCCTTCTCCTTTTCTTTAACCCTCAGATCAACCACTACTCACTCCCTCACTCCCACAACATCTTCCTCTGCACGGTTACAGTGCTCCTCCCCCTTCCTCCACAACCCCCGTTGAGCTCCGGCCAGACAGAGAACTGCTCAGAGAAGCAGCAGATCCCGCGCCATTAATGCCCTCCCTCCTCCTCTGCGTGACCCCGCCCTCTTCACGCAACGACGTCGCTGCCCTCTTCCTTTAATAACCTCCCTTCACGCGCAAAGAGAAAGCTTAGGATGGAGCTGAGTAAGGTCACCCTGGAGATCTTCACCAAGCTCGAGCAGAAGTGGCTCTCCCACTGCTGCGAGCCCCCCCGGCGCACCCGCCTCCTCTGCATCGACGGCGGCGGCACCTCCTGCGCCGTCGCCGGCGCCGCCCTCGTCCGCCTCGAGGACCAGATCCGCCTCCGCACCGGCGACCCCACCGCCTCCCTCTCCGACTCCTTCGACCTCCTCGCCGGCACCGGCCTCGGGGGCGTCCTCGCCGCCATGCTCGCCGCCGGCGACGCCTCCGGCCGCCCGCTCTACTCCGCCCGCGAGGCCGTCGAGGCCCTCGCCGCCCGGGGCCCCGAGATGTTCCGGCCCGGGGGATCCTCCGCCGGCGACGGCGGAGGTTCTCCGGGAGGAGCATGGAGAAGGTGCTGAAGGAGCTGTTCACGCGGGAGGACGGGAGGTGCCTGACCCTGAAGGACGCGCGCAAGCCCCTGCTGATCCCGTGCTTCGACCTCAACAGCTCCGCCCCGTTCGTGTTCTCCCGCGCCGACGCGACCGACTCGCCGAGCTTCGACTTCGAGCTCTGGAAGGCCTGCCGGGCTACATTGGCGACGCCGGGGCACTTCAAGCCGTTCGCCCTGGCCTCCGTCGACGGGAAGACCTGCTGCGCGGCCGTCGACGGCGGCCTGGTGATGAACAACCCGACCGCCGCCGCCGTCACGCACGTGCTCCACAACAAGAGGGACTTCCCGTCGGTGAACGGCGTGGAGGACCTGCTGGTGCTGTCCCTGGGCAACGGATCGGCCGCCGGGAAGGCCCCGCCGCGCGACGGCGAGTGCTCGACGTGGGACGTGGTGGGCATCGCGCTGGACGGAGTGTCGGAGGCGGTGGACCAGATGCTGGGGAACGCCTTCTGTTGGAACCGAGCGGACTACGTCAGGATTCAGGTACTAAAAATTAAATAAAATAACTGAAAACCCATTTTTTCACTTAATCCATTTTCCCTTGTGAAAAATCGTCTTGATTTTTTTTTCTTGGTAAAAAATGTTTATAATTTATCAAGAATTAATATATTGAAATTGACAATATCTCATTATTGACATTGCCGCAGGCGAGTGGGGTGGGAAGAGAGGGCCGGAAAGGGGAGGAGGAGGATGTGCTGGCGGAGAGGGGGGTGGAGTCGCTGCCGTTCGGCGGGAAGCGGCTGCTGACGGAGACGAACGGGCAGCGCCTCGACGGCTTCGTGCAACGGCTCGTCGCCGGCGCCTCGGGGAGGAGTAGCTTGCCGCCGAGCCCCTGCAAGGATTCGCATCCCGCCGTTAGCCCCCTCGTTAACGGCCGTTGACTAAGCTCTCTCTTTATTTATTTATTTTTTTTGGCCTTTTTTCCTTGCCTTAGTCTCCTTTTTTTTGGGGAGTAGTTTTCCCACTTTGTTGTAACTTTGTGTAACGAGCCTCAGCTTAACTTGGCCTTTGCCTTTTCCGATGGCTTTTTAGATTTAGGTGGGAGCCAATTAGCCTGAGATGCGTCCCTCTCAATGTGTATGTTGCGAGAAGAAAAATGGAGTTCCTTCAGCTGCTTTTGGTAGTTTTAGTTGGTACATTACATTACTCACCATAGAAAAAGATGCCATTGAGCGCGACAACATTGCTAGTGATAATTAGACACGACATGAATTACCCAAATCCTTGATTTCAATCGGGTCGATCCCTGTAAAAGTAAAAGCTAAATCGATGAATGGGGCAGATCGCCATAGAATCGGCATTGAGCTTTCTCCATTATCCTCAAATAGTTCGTCCGGCGAATGACACAGCTCCGGGCTCTATTCATTGAATGTAAACCCCAGAGTAAGATCCAGCATGAATCTCCATTGACCATCATTGAATGCACACGGTTTTCACTGTGAGATCTCAGGGCTGACGACGTACCCCAAGTGGTACCGAGCAATGACTAAAAAAAAGGGGTCGCCCATTAACTATTCCCGACCTCCATCGGCCCTGAATTCACCCTTCCCCGCAAGAATGGACAACCTGAGGTCTGACCACCAACAGCTGTCTCTTTTTCTATACAAACCACACAACACGAAATACGAAAACCCAGAAAGAACCTTGGAGCCTAGCTAAAAACTCCTTGAACCCCCCACATGAAAACCCCAATAGGAAGAAGTACAGAAAAGGGTGCATGAAAGCCTGAGGGATATCGGGTAAAATTAGGGAGCCGATTTGCGCGAATACAGCGAGGCAGAACCAGCTTCCACTCCCGTAGAATTACTCATTTTCACAAGGATAGAAAGCCACGGAAGCAGAAAGGGGCCCCCCCTCCCCAATTTGCTCCCTCTTGAATTTGCCCTTTTGTCCTCTTCCGGTAGGTACCCGAAGGAAAGACCGTACTTTGTCCTCTCTACGTGCGATCGTGTCGACGCGAGCGATCGAGGGAGAGCAGTGTATGGTATTGAAATCGGTGCTGTGTTCGGGGGATGCGTTCTCTTGCCTTTATAAATTTAGGGTTTTTGTCCTAACCTTTTTCGTGGGGTTGGGCGTGGGGGGAGATGAGATGGCATGGGATGGGGATAACTTTTTATTGAGTTAGGTAGAGAGCGATGTACGCAAAAGGGCCAGCGCCCACCTACATTTAAGTTCGGAGCTGGGGCGATGAGGACATGGGGTGGGACAAGATTTACGGCTTAAAGTAAGAGAGTTGTTTTCGTTTTGCCATGTTGGGTCGGGACCAGGACCTTTGCCCAGTCGGCTGATGGTGTACTATGCCGTCGGCGTCGCGTAATAATACACTAATTCCCTTTTTGGTGCAACCCTTTGCCCGAACGGATCGATCAGTCAAGTGAGAGCTCGTCGATCTTGTGGAAACCACCGGTCAGACGCTTCTTGGCCTTCACTTCAATTAGTTGTTAGGAGGTTTCCTGGGCTGTGCGGTAGGTATGTTCCTCGTACCTTCTTGAGAGCGATTTTTTTATTTGTGTGAAGTAGATCCAACAGTTAACAAACACCTTTACCGATTATATCCTCAAGATAATAGTAACTTCATTTTAAAATGTCATCTGCCAGCTTTTAGTCGAAACCCCTAGAGAATATGAGCAAAAGGTTGAAATCGTATATGATACGAGATGTTTTGCACATGGGCAACACACTACAGGTGTAACAGTTACACGAATTGAAAGTTACTGGATGAAATTGCACGTTAGGGGGAGAATTCATGCGATGGGATGTGCATGCTTTGTCCTTACATGGATCTATACGTCCTTAGGAATATTAAGATATCTGCAAGAGAAGAAGTGGCATGATAAACAATTTATTGCCTATTAGACAAAATTATCATGATCTCTGCTCTCTTGAGTTTGGTATTGACTCTCTTATTAGGTTACATAAACTGAGAATATGTTGTAGAGATTGGAGATTTGTGTGGAGGATTGATTCAAGAAATAGCATGCCTAGGGTTTATGGAGAACACATTGAACGATGATGTGTAATGGATGTAAACATCGATCGACATTGAGATCATTGCCTGTTTATATTATGCAAGGACAGGACGTCTTATGGGGCGCATGAATCTCCTGGACGACTGCATAATCATACCCTGCGAGAAGAATTCTGAGAAAGCTTGAGCGAAATTAATTCGATCGTGCCCTCTCTCCGACTCGAACGGATGAGTCGAAGAACGTTGTCAAGACTCGCACCTAATGATGTGCTGTCCCGCCAAGTCGCTAGGCTTGTGATCACGGATAATTGGGTTTTCAAGACTCTTTTTGAGCATTCAAGTTAATCGATCCCGGATGAATGTGACAATATGTCTCCTAGATAGCATATTCACCGGGGCCACATGTATTGAGCTTTTTACATGCGACATGATGCCGAGGGAAGGCGCAAGTTTTCTTTTTCCTGGTTGGAAAGGCGCAAGTTCGCAATGCACAATGGGACTCATTCATGTCGACCTATCGTACTTACTTCTGATATGTATTGGCTCATGGTAAACACTGAAACACGTCAAATGATTTGGCTAACAATCGCATATCCTCGCATGTCTATATAAACATCAATCATACCATGACATGTTACGTTTTTTGCTTCTTCTTGCATTTATGTCTAGTTTCATGTCATACAAACGAATTTATATTCAGGATTGCCAACCCTACCACAAAAAGGCCCTCATATGGTGTCTTCAAGTATCATAACCTTAAGATGGAAAATATGAATAGATTCAGTCGGTATCGGTAACTTAGGTGGTATTGACAATTGGGAAAGTGAACTTCGATTTCAATCACCCAATGCATTGAACCTCTACATTTTTTTTTTCAATTGACGCACTTTGACTAGAAGGTAATTGACTTTCTAGTCAAATGCTAACATGGCATCACTTTAATAAAGTTTAGCGACCTAATTGCAAGTGTCGCCTAAAAGCTAGAGTGTGATGTTCATAGGAGCGAGTCAATGCAATTTACCTTTATATTAATATTAATATATATGTATCTTGTAATTAAATACTTCTAAAGTATTTGGAATATTTAACCGAAGGAACACCTTCCCAAGTTACCAGACGCTAGGTGTCATAGTGTAATTCAATGGTCCTCACTAAAGGTTCATTGAGCTGGCAAGATCTCAATCATCAAAATCGTTCATGAATAAAGATCTACCCACGTACTCAATCAACAAGAAGGATACGAGATTTAGACAAGAGTAGCAAAGTCGAGATGTTGCACCAAGAGATTTCCATATTTTTGCTTAATGATACCATGCCAAAATGAAACATAAGAAAACCTCACTATCCTGTAGTCAAATCCGACCCAACATAAGCTATAAGGGGACATGAGATGATGTATGTGAATTGACATACTTTCATTCGATAAGAAAAGTGTGGGATGGCTGATCAACTTTGGGAATACCTAAGGCGTGACGATCGAAGCTTCACGTCAACCTTGACTTTTTAGCTTAAAGTAATTGATTGACTTTGAAAATTCTAAATATCCAATTATTCGTAAAAATAGGATAAGATGCTTCTTCGTGCCACTTGGTAAATAACTAAACGAGTAAATATTATTCTCATAAGATGCATTACTTATTTCACTAAATTATGTAATTAATGCCTTAAAAACGAAATTTTTCTATAAAATATATATACCAAGTGTCCATGAAATACTGGTCAAAAGGAGGCGGCTAATAGGACGGAGGGAGGCGTGGAGACTCCGAAATTGGCGGCTCGAGAGTCGGCTAAAACGGCTCGCAATCGGGGCGCAGCCGAACCGAACCCGACAAAATATCAGTTCGATTTCGGACCTTGGCCCACCGCATTAAATTTAATCCTCCCTCCTTTGTATTTAATTACTTCTTTTTTCTTGTGGTTTTATTTTATTCTTTTTTTCCCAATATTTTATTCTATCTAATACATGCAGTAAAGACGAAATTCCATACGTGGCTCTACACGCCTAATTTTTCTATTTTTTTTTACTTAGTTGCCATGCCTACATTTATCTAGAAACAAATATTAAAGGGTGCCTTCTAGGCAGTTCTAGTGGGCCTTGGGAAAATAAAGTTTTATTATCTGCGGTGAGTAATTTATTAGAAATATAAAATTTTTTTCTCATTTTTAAGTTGCCTAGAAAGGTATCGTTTTCACTTTTTGCTGAAAGTGCCCTTAGATTGCTTAATGCTTTATACATAAACCCAATTATGAGTCTTGCCGGGAAAGACTTCAAGTTTTTGCCCGTATGGTACTTGAGAGAAGTTTTTATTTGAAGCTAGGCATCCATGAAATGTTTGTCTTTTTGTTTAATGACAAGACAGACGAGGTGACAGGTGAGGGCGACGTGCTCAATATTTGGTATAATTCTTAACGATCCATTATATCTCAAACGAAGTTTTGCTCTTCATAATTTCACAAATTAGGTATGGCAAAGTTCCGTCAACTCACTTGTAAATTTATTCCATTATTTACCATTGTTGTCATACATACATATTAGGTACCCTCACCTTAACATTATAGACGTGTTTTGCATTGTAATCAACTAAAGTTCTCAAATAAGAAAGGAAATGAAAGAATTTGAAGATAGGTTCTATTTTTAAGAGTGCAAAAATGATGTTTTCAATTCTTTAGCTTTTTATCCCCTCTCCAAATGCTAAAATTAAGCCACAATATTCTTATTTGTAAGTGTTTTTTCAGAGTATTGTCTATATAATATTATTGTGCAACATATTCTTTCACTACTACTATTGTTAATCCCAAGTTCTTTTTCTTTTTCTAAAAAATAATTCAGGAACTCGCACATGGACGCCTGATAATTTGAATGGTCCACAAAATATCCAAAATCTCATAATCCGGTTACATTCGAACCTTTGGTTCACAGCCTATTCCCCAAAATTTTCCTTTTCCATAAGTTAACTGCATGCAACTCCTGATTTTCTTGCTTATCAAAGAGAAACAATCTCGCCAAATTTCTCCCAGCCAAAAGACGCAACAAAAAGGCAAAATTTCTAGTTTTCCCAGGCAGTAATGCATACGGTCCTGGTCGTGAAAAAAGCTGCATGGCCCATGATCTTTTGCCATCAATCAGATAGCTACAAAAAGAGTGAAAAGCTAAAGATTCTAACCCCTAGAGAAGGCTCCAGGCCCCTCTTTTGCGCGCTTGACTCATTTTACTTTCCCTTCCTTTCACACCCAACCATGGTAAACAGTGAAATAAAGAGAAGATTAATGAGAAGCAACTTGGTAAGCGGTACGATCCCTTTAGCCTTCACTAATTATTTGATAGGCTTTCTCCTTCCCTTTTAATTGATGTGGTTTCTTATCGCTCCTCCCTTTAAGAGGCAGCCGTCCGTCTTTTGAGAAAGCAGATTCTGGGGCTTTATCAACCTTCAATAATGTGATTTGATTTCAAGATAAGATTGGGGACTTGAGAGTTTGCACCCAACCCTTGAAAGACTATAGGGCATGAATCGGTTGGTGTGGGTGATGATGATCCATGCCAATAGGGTTCTGGTAGGTTGTTGGCCATGCACGATAAGATTAATTAGTGCAATTGGAACATTTTGTGGTATATACCCTATCGATAGTTCCATCGATATTGTTAATCTAGCATACCTCATGCGGCATGAATTTGTCAACAAGAGCGTCACATTGACAAATTTACAAAGAAGAAGCAGCTAGAATGGAAAAAAGAGAGAGGCCTCTCCATCAAGTCCTCCCTATTTAACTGTTTGCTTTGCTAATATGGTGTCTCACGTCAGATCGTAATGACAATTTCACTTCAAATAAGTGAAGTTGCCAAAAAATGAAGGGAGAACTCAATTGCATAGATAAATCGGGTGGCTTGATTGGGAAAACGTTTGAAAGCTAATTATATGTTTGACGGATGAAGGGGTTTAAGCATACCTAATCCAAGAGATTAGATAAAGTTTTGTGCATGCTTATCGTATCATAAACACCACTTCTCCACAAGTTGGCCGTAATATCTTCGTGTACTGGTTGTTCATTTCGGTGGTTGTCCATCCTTCTGCTTAGATATAATCATTCGATGACTGAAGAAGCTAACGGGAATAATCTTTTCCCTTGCCGGTGCTTAAAATAGTACACATGAATTCTTTTGCTTTTTAGCATTCATTACTTACAACTTACTACTAACTAATTATAAAACTGCCACGTCTTCTAATATTCAGCGACGCTCGGCATGTACTTTGAGAACTCAAATTAACAATCCCCTTCATCATCATCACAGTGCAAATCCATTCCATAACCTCAAAAGCCAGATGTCAATGTGGGAAGTACGTACTTTCGCTCGCTTTAATATTTCTCTAGAGTTTACCTAATGTTAGGCAAGTTTTTGTACGTTATGTCGCGGGACAATCGAGAACCCAATTTGATTAAAGATCCAAGCAATGCTTTCAGAGAATCCTCTTCATTCATTCCTTCACCAAACCAAGCATTGAGAGGCTGCTTTCACTTTTCTTTCGTGGCTAGTTTCTTTGTTTTATTAAAAAAGGAATGATTCCCTTCACCTCTCAAGAATTTAATTACGTTCTGGAAAGAAGGCAGAATAAGTGCCAAAAGGGGCCCTGTTTGAGCTACCAACCTACCATTAACTTATTGATGTGGTCGCACTCTCTCTCTCTCCCTCTCTCACGCCTTTTTTAGGGTCCTCATTCAAATGTGTTCTTGAATTTAAATTTGTGAATCACCACTTTTAATAGGGTTTATACACTAACACCTAAATCGAACCTGTGTCGAAATCGCGGGCAAAAAATGGGTTGGATAGTTGTATTCGATAGCGGTGTGGTAAATAGAATCGGCTGGTCATCATTCTATTAGATTTTTGGCATGGTAATTGAAAATGGACCAGTTTAAAGAACAATATTTTTGTGGCAGAATATATAGAAGACCTTTATGAGTCCTACTTTCTTCAACAATTTTGCAGTTGGAATTTGTATCAGGGCAATCAAGGTTTCATCAACTAAAAACAAGAATCTTATCTGATTTAGCATAAATTTTGCATGCAAACTACTCTAAGTTGGAGCCAATTGCATAGGTCAAAGGCCCAAACTTAACTGATTCATAGAGTTTGTGAGGTGTTTCATGGGCTTTTAGATAGCATGATCTCTAAGCCGATGCTTCTCGCTCGTTCAACGAAAAGAATCTCCATGAGTTTATACTCACCTGTCGTATTGGATAACAAGATCTCTAGTCTTATCGAGTGTCCAGTGTTTGTATCCAAAACAACTAAAGATACCCATATTAAAGAAACTTGCCGGTGCGTAGTCATCCTCATCCTCACCAAGAAAAGAAAACGTGGGTTTAAATAAACACTACTTCTCTGACATTCAATTTACTTGCCACGCCCTTGGATATGTTTGTTATGTCATGATAAACATATTTATTGTCAAAGTGAGAGAAAGCGTTTAAAGATTTCTGAGGGCATATAGATTCTTGAACCACTCCCACCAAACCCCCTCCACCATTGAAAGAGAGAATCCAATCCATCCCCTAAATTGCTCCAACAATGTCTGCCAGATATCACTAAAGTCTTCAATGGGTCGTGCCAATCAAGAATCGAGGTATTAAGATACCAAGATCGGATCCAATGCAACCAGCCTTTTGGACAGTCGGCTTCGAATTTCCCGAATTTCCGCCTTCAAAAGGAAAAAAAGATTTGAGGAGGCACTCGACTTTATCAAGAGGAAAAACTCTCGTACGTTTCCAAGACCCATGGTTCCAAAAATAGGACCATGACGAATTCCAGCTAATTCCAATCTCAATTATCTATTTTTGTCGAAGACTCATGTCCCCCCTCTCTTTTCTCCCCGCTTCTCGCGATTTCAATGCATATAACCACGTACAATCGCACGGTCTGCGCAAGGTTTTCATGTGATAATGGCCCCGGCCTAGCGCTGCATGTACTGAACACTGACTTCACTGCATGGCTTCGACTGCGGTTTCAACACGCCATGAACCCAGTCAGTAGCGTCAGTACAAGGCGGTCTAATGAATGCAACATTTTCATGATCACCCACACCTTCCGCTTATACCGACAGTACTCAACAACTAAAGTGCCCACGGTTTTTCGTTCTACACTTTAATGATCGATTTCGCATGTTTACTCATCATCATGTAGGGTTTTGCATCCAGAAAGATGAAATTCTGTCAATGAATTCTCTCCATCTCTAGTAGGACTTTCTCATCTCAGAAAATGGTACCTTTTCACTCTCGCAGGCGTGTTCATCGCTTCCCCAGGCAAACATAGGTTACGGAACTCAAATTTTCTAGAGCCCGCATTTGGGACATCGAGCAAGGTAGCATAGATTCAAGGCAGGCACTAATCGCATGCCGTTATACAAATGAAAAGAGACGCCGTAACAGAAATAGGGGCAAAAATTATTTCGTCCTTATACAAACACTGCCCTTATTCATGTCATAGACTATACATCGTGCGCATTATAATGACAAACTAAACACAGCTTTAAATCCTTGCCCATCACTTGTAATGTACTCCAAACCCGCTAATGTTACAAATATAGCGAGAGTTACTGATTCCCGGTGATGGGGCCATCTCGGCCTTTCTTGATATCATCCCACCCTCTCACCCATGGCTGCCCGGGTAATGCCCGTGTCTCAGGAGCAGAGTGACTATTGAGGTTGTTCATGACTTTCTTCTGCACAGCGGAGAAAACCTGAAGAACAAAACCATGATAGTTAAAGAAGATGAAATTACCAAGACCACCTCTTCAGATTGAAAGCAACAGACACGTTTCGGCACGTTTGAACTCACCGGATTCATTTTCACAGCTTCTGGGGGTTGCTCCTGGTTAGTCAGCCACTTCCAGAGATCAGGGTTTTCCTAGTGATGGGAAATGAAAGATCAAGACGCATAAAGGTCACATGAGTTACTAACTGCAACCTATAGAACTAGTATAGAAGATGCCCAGAGATGCCATCCGCAACATTTAACTAGCCAGATACTTTCCATCACATTACCAACTCAAACAAAGGAAAGAAGACATAGATGCAGAGTACAGGAGTAGGGGTGACGATGTCAAACAGAATAGACCTACACAATTCAAACCAGACAGGAAGTCAGCAGGTTTAGTCTGTGCTAATTCTGTGCGTGTCATAATTATATCAACCCGTTTGACAAGATTAGAATCGATTTAGGTTTTGGTTCAACCAATAAGACCCAACATTGACCTGTCCAACCTGTTCAATTAAATGGATTGTGTCCACTTGATTAATGACCGACCCACATTGACCTATTTTGCTAGAAGTAGTTAGACTTATCCATTATTTACTACTTATGGCTATATTATAAGTAATTGTTGATAGTAATCTTTATTATGCCATCTTAAAATCATAGACTTTTAGACTAATCGTAGTAAAACTTGAGTATATTGAGCACACCAATCTCATGCACAAACATGACCAATCGACAGAAATTGACAACTCTAAATGTGAAACACAGAAATTTCAGTGCTTACTGCTCAGCACAATAAGTCATTGAGCAAGCAAAATTAATGGATCGAAGGATCATTATTTGGTCTTTTCCTGCATTACAAGTTGGTCTTATAAGTGCTAGCAATCCAAATAAAGTAATTCCCACACCCAGACAGAAGGACACCCAATGTCAGCCAGACAATGATTCCTTCATAAAGGATTGAATGAGCATTAGTAAAAAGAGAAAAGCAGTCTCCTTGCTTTGGCAAAATAAAAATATGGTCCCAATGGTGATTATTGATTCTGCAGCATTGTAACTGTTACTACCTATAAGCTATTAGCTCCTGCCACAAGGAGAATGCTTCACGAGGAACTCATTCCTTTATCAAATCAGGGGATTGGACAAACAGAAAAGATGAAGAAGTAATCATCTCAGACTTGAGGGTCATTTTCCACCCCAGGTGTCACAGGGAGCTTATGATTTTGCAGCAACATGTTATTTTTAGGCACACAAAATTCTACTCTTTGCAGGCCATTGTACTTCTGTCTCTCGGCAGAGTGGAGACTGAGGATCCAAGACATTCACTACACGGGAAGAAAAAAAAAGAAAGTTGATTACTCTTTCATAATCATCTACAATCCCTAACTTTTTGTTCTGACATATGAAGCTAATGATTCCTCATGGCATTCATTCTCCGAAGCAAGCCTCTCTCTCATCGTTTGCACCCACTTCCTCTTCTTTGATAGTCAGTGTTGCCTGAACTTTTCCTACTTTCAATTTATTGGTTTTTAAACTACAAAAATAGGGAGAATTGTATGACGGATCTCAGTAAAAATAAGCAAAATGAAGTCTTGACCTAATTTAACAAAGTTTATTGTTGATTGACATACATGTTGGCATATTGTTCTCAGACAAAAGATTACTTTTGGAGAATCACAGGCAAGTGCATGTTCTTCTATAGTTATAAACACTGAGACGAGCTCAAACAATACTATGTTATTTGCAAAAAAATAATATTGGAAGGATAGATGGTTATCAGATCGTAAGCTAAAAAATCTATTTCATAAAAGTTTAACAAAAATAGTAATTAATTAATTTTCTTAGTCACCCTTACAAAGGGATGGCCTAGCTCCACCACTGGGACAAGAACATTTTACAATGTCCTTAAGCATCTCACACAAGCCAACTTCAATCTGCGGATGATAACATTGTTTGCCTGCCTCCATTTAAAATCAAGAACACAAACATTCCACAAACAGGGCACAGGCTCTCATGAAAAATAAGCATATTCCAGCCATAGAGAGCACAAATTATAAATTTACACCCAGGCACCATTGTGATAAAAATTTATGTCATCCCAAAAAACTCAGGCAAAGTCACATTAGAGAAGACAACAAAGTAAGCATCATCACAGGCACAGCAACCCAAGATTACACTGCTTCAAAAGGCAGCAGGTTATGCCACCAACAACTGACAGGAAAATATCTCAATTGCCTCTCTCTGAGCAAAACCATTAATTCAATAAGTACTTTAAACCAATCATATTGTAAGATTATAAGCCTCGATGCTTGATATTTTTCTGGCAAAGACCTTCAATAAAATTTACACTCAGTTAAAACCTAACAAAACTATTACCATTATCCGCGCATGAACACAGATCCAAAATACATAATTGCACAGAATTCTTCAAAAACAATCTATTCCGTGCACACAAGATTAAAAATAGCTGTATTCTCCTTAATAACTCAAAGATCTCAACCAACGACTCTATCTCACTTATAGTGATTAATTGTTGCCGGGGACAAACGAAATACAAAAGACAGATGAATTTGCCGGCCATCCAAAACGACAAGCAAGACAATGAAAAGTTGAAATTGCATAACTTGATCGTGACATGGAAAATCGGCCAGAGAGAGAGAGAGAGAGAGCAGGGTTGAGGAAGAAATACCCAGTCAAGAACATCGACGAGTGCCTTAATCCCATCGACATCCATGGAATAAATATTATCCTCCACCCATTGCCCCAACACCAGATCCAGCTCCAGATAACCTCTCTGCCTGCTCCTGTACAACAACCTACTCCATGCGAACCCAAAGCCAACCAATCATACCGGGTTGTCCAAATCAATTCGCAACATCATCTAAAAGAATCCATAAACCGCAAAGGTAAATACACACAAACAACAACAGCAACAACAACAAAAAAGAACCTGTTGCACAATCGCCTCTTGCTCTCTTCATCGGAGAAATCAACGCCCAGGAACCGATCGCCGTCACCGCCGCTAGAAAAGCGCGAGACCCACCCATTCTGAGGCCTGCCCAAAAGAAATGACAAACAAACAACCCATCAAAGCAACTTCCTTTGGACGCGCGACCGAACGAAACGAAAAGGGTCGGCGAGCGGGGCGGCGAAGAACCTGAGAAGAAGGGGGGCCTCGGAGCAGCCCGGAGACCAAGCGGCGACCGAGCTCCGGCGGGACGCGGCGGCGGCGGCGGCGCACCTGAAGATCCTGTGCGCGCCCACGAGTGATCTCCTCACGCTGGCCATTCTCGATTTGGACGAAATTGGATTGAAAGCGATGCTGCTGTGGAGGCTGGCGGATCGAAGAAGGAGGAGATGGAATTTCTCCTTTTTGCGCCTGAAGTTTTGTCGGAATTGGTGGTGGAGAGACGGCGATCGTGGCCTCGAGAGAGCGAAACCCGTGCTTTCAATTACACCTCTTTTTATATCGGCGGACGGTGCGATTAGAGACGAAAGAGAAATAAATAAATAAATTAACGTAATTACGAGAAAAAAAGAGTAGAAAAAGGATTTGGAGATCATAAAACTTATAATGATAAAGAAATTATAAGGAGAGAAAAAAGAAAAAAATTAATTACAATGTAAATTTTATTTGTATACTTATAAATAGATATGTGAGATGGTATAAATAGAATCACACTTTGCTTTATATTTGGAGATAATTGGAGGATTTAAAATTTACATAAAATTAATTAGATTGATCTCTTCTAAACCCTTTATTTGTTCTCCTCGATCCAAACACGATTATGTTTTTACGATTATTTTTCCTCTCTCCTAACAAATATATGGTCTAGTGGACAAACGGTACCACATAAATTAATGGTCCGGTAATTTTTCACCATATAAAAATCCTAAAATTGGTCTAGTAATTTTTTGTCCCAAAGTCATTTTTTCCAAATTAACTTTCTATTAGCATTCCAAGAATTTCGTTGTTAGTGGTCCTAGACGTTAGACAAAAGTAGCTGATGCCCAATTTATTAATGCTTACTTGTCAAGGCTCTTCCAAACGTAGAATTTGGCGTGTATGGAGTTCGTAATAGAATTTGCTAATTGAAATGAGGACACATAGAAATAGGGTTCATCACCAACTTTGCCAAATTAGGATTTTCAGTGTTTGCTTTGAATTAGGATACGAAATGGAACCCCGACAACATCGATTCAAAAGGTGCCCAAGTTGAAATGAATTTTGATTGCTCAAGTGCAATTTGGTTCCCAACCATCACTTGACAAATATCCCTGGAAGAACCATTTCGTTTCACCTCCCAATTCTAGCCATGCCGAAACGAAAGAGCAAAATTGGAGTCGTTTCGGCTATAAAAGAAAAAAAAGGCCCTTGTTGAGAGTGAGCAGCGAGGAGGTTTTGTGCAACAATAATCCATGTCAAGTTGAGAATGCACATCTGCGCCATGTAAAATTAAATGTAGGGCAATTGAGAGCATAAAAGATAGAAAGCCCGTGGAAAATTGAATTAGAATAATGGTACCACTATGGGAGTTTTTGTTGTGCGAAATATAATTTTGAGGAGTCAATGTTTGTAGCAGTACTATTTCAGAATATTCCGTGATATTAGTCTTAAATAGGTTAAATCAAGTAAAAATGGTTTGGTCAAAAGAGAACATATAATGAGTTTCTAATGAATCGTTTTCTCTAAACCCAGCTCTTTTTTGGCCTTTGACAAGATTAATTCGCTTTTTCCTTGTTAGCTTGTCTTGCAGATTCTGTAGAACTCGTTCCAAAATTTACAAATTCATAAAAAACGAAAAAGAAAATCGACGATATTTTCACGCTCACAAAAAGTAAATAGGGGTGGGCAAGGCAAGGCCCTTCGAAAAGCCAAGCAGCCACACACTCAATTGACTGGCGGGCCTGGACAACAAGTAACCCGGCCCGGACCGGACCGGCCCAAGTCGGCCCACCTTCGTCTGAAAATCCGACAAGCTCATACCCGACCCGGAAAAACCGCCGGGCCGAGGAGCTCTTATCCATTTCGGACCATCTCCTCCTCTGCATTTTTCTTCTCACGTCAGCGCCAAATTGACCACTCCCTCTCTCTCTCTCTCTCTCTCACTTCGCACCAAGCAATGGCGTCGCCATTCTCACCCGCGCCTCCCGTTCGCTCCCTCCTCCAGCCCAACCCGAACCCGAACCCGAACCGGGGGCCTTCCCCGCTCTCCGAGGTACGTCCGTCCTGCTCTGCTCCATCCTCTCCCCGTGCCTCGTCGCTCGATCGCCGGGAACCGGTACCGATGCCCCGTCGGTTCGCGCGCGCGCGCGCGAAGTTCCGGCGATGGCTTATGCTCTTTCGCCTCGCCTCGTTTCGTTCGATTTTAGTGCGATGGAAAGGATGAGTGGCCGCGGTTCCCGCTGGTGCGTCTTGGAGGTGACTTTTTGGGAGTGACGAGAGGTTTTCGGTTTGCAGGTTCGTATCGCGGATGGTCGGACGGCTCCGGATGCCGCTCGTGCAGCGGCGCCGCCGCGTGCTCGCTGCGCTCGGCCGCGAGCTACGCGAGCATCCGCGGCGGCGGCGGGGCGGCCGCGGCGAGTCTCTGTCGCGACGGGCGCGTTAACCCCAGACGATTGTTGCAAAAGAGGCGAGTCCTTTTTTATTTTCCTTTTCGGGATTACGTTGTTGCGGTTGCGGTTATGGTATGTTGGTTTGTATGGAGCAATGTGTTTGTTGCATTGCTTCATTGTTTACTGGAAGTCTGCTTGAAGCGTGTGAGGGAATCTGGTGACGTTCGGACTCGCCTTACTTGCGGAATTCGATGTCGAGTAACTTGACTACAGATTGTAATCTTGACTGGAGGCGGTGTTGCTGTTTTAATTTTCTCAACTTTGAGTTTGGCTCGACTTGATTGTCATAAAGAGGTTTTGATGTAAGCTCCCAGCATGAGCTCGAACTAGAGCTATCAAAGTAAAATCAAAACCAGAAGTTAGATCATTTTTGCAGTTTTCATTACAAATATAGGACGCCAAAGATATAAAAGAATGCAGCAACTTAAATTAGGCTCTTGAGATACTTGATTGAAGTATTAGCAAGCCCAAGCTTTTCTTTATTTGGTACTTGAGTCGAGTTGAGTTGATGTAGCTAGCGAGTCTGGATTTACTTGATTGAACTACCCTGGTTTGTTTGGAGGCCTAAGTCACTTTGTCTACAATCTTCCGAAGTTGCTTTGAGTGAGCTACTGTTCTTCTGCTTGTATTCTGTAGAGCGGTGTTAAACTTGAGATTACTTCGTTCCATTTCAGAGCAGGAGTTGTGACATGTGCTACTACTGAAGAAATAGAAGCTGAGAAGTCTATGATTGAAAAAGATGTTGTGAGTGTCTCTTGCATAACTGTTTTGGACTTTAGTGTCCTGAAAGTTGGATAGAATGGGCATGTTGTTCTGCATATGCTTGGTGATGCTGCATGGAGGTTTGTTTACTATGTTGTTTTTCCCTCAGAAACAAAGAATGGAAAAGACTATTGAAACAGTTCGATCAAAATTTAATTCCATCAGAACAGGAAGGACGAACCCAGCTATGCTGGACAAAGTTGAGGTATCATCTCTGTGCTTATTCCTTCGGTACAAATATGTTTCTGAAAAAGCTTATTGTACCCAAACAAACATTTTCTTTCTGACCCAAAACAAGCCATCTAGTCAGTAAAATTTTCCATTTATTTGCTATTATGATGGCCCTTCTCTCTCTTTATCCTTATGGCTGAGTATATATGTTATATGTTGATACCTGATGATCTAGCTCCATCTAAGAGGGGCTGCATGGTCTGTTTCCAACCATCTTGTATATGAACTCTAATGCTGTTATACCTATGTCCCTTCTCTCTCTCTCTCTCTCTCTCTCTCTCTCTCTTAAGAATCATAAGAATCAGAGACGCCTTAGGAAGCTAGTACCTATCATCTGAAACCATACCAATTTTGTGGCTGAAGTCAGAAGCTGATGAGCATGTGTTTCTAACTAGAACTAGTTTGCAGAAGTTCTGCTTTTGATAGCACTTTGCATGTTTTTAAAGTCAGGGCATAGACTTTAATTGCTGATATTTGAGAATTTCTGGGATTAGCTTCCTTATTGGGTCTGCTGCTTTCATTCCTTCTTGCTTCCTTTAGATTGTCTCAACTTAAGAAGACTGATGCCTTTACTTTGATTCCTTCTTTAGGTGTTATCATCACATACTGACTTTTCCATGAGATTTTTCTCTGGTGTGGCAATTCCTTCTTTATATTCTTGTGATTGTGATATTCCTTGTATGTGGAGAACAACTTCTGGGGGAAGATGACAAAATGAATAAAGTAAATGCTGATTTCTTGTTTGCCCCTAGATACAAGCCTAAAGGGAAAATGACACAAACAATTCCTGAACTTTGGCCCAATATGCAATTTGGTCCCTAAACTTTTAAGTTATACAATATAGTTCCTGAACTTTTGTCCAATGAACAATATGGTTTTTGAATTTTTAATTTGTTTAATGTAGTTCTTGAACTTTTAGTACATGTTCAATACAGTCCTTATACTGTATGAGAATGTTCAATGCAATCCCTAGTTTTGAATTTGGTACATGTTCGTACTGTATCAGAATGTTCAACGCAATCCTAGTATTGAATTTGATACATGTTTAATATAGGGACTGTATTAAATGTGTACCAAAGGTTTAGAGACTACATTGAACAAATTAAAAGTTCAAGGACCACATTGAATAAATTAAAAGTTTAGGGACCAAATTACATATTGGGTCAAATTTCAGGAATTGTTTGTCATTATCCCTAGGCCTAAACTATGCTCAATATTGGCACATCTCTGAAGTTCTTATGTTGGCTTAACAGTCATAGTTCTCTGGAGCACTGTACTGCTATCTCCAGTAACAGTAACATGACATTATTTTAGGTGGAGTACTATGGGAGTCCAGTCAGCTTAAAGAGCATTGCTCAAATCAGTACACCTGAAGCGAGTTCTCTCTTAATTCAGCCATATGATAAATCCAGGTATGTTTGACACATTGCGTAAATTTGGTATCTCATGCCATATATTTCTGTTCCTTTAAGCTTGGAACTGGTGGTGTCATGTTAAATCCTTGAAGTAGTTTGTTTGATACAGATCAGGGAATCGTAGGAACTCTACAGATTTTTTTAGATGTTTTGGTCTTCATTTTCTACTGATTGGTGCATTTATAGTTGTCATTACTGTCAAATGGTGGGGAAAGCATTCTTGCTAGAGAATGCATTCTGATTTAAGAGATGTATCTTTCTTTTTGCCCACTAGTTAAATAATGGCATGCATTTTGAATTATAAAAAATTCCAGCTTAAAGGCCATAGAGAAAGCTATTGTCAACTCTGATCTCGGTATGACGCCTAATAATGATGGAGAAGTGATCCGCTTATCTCTCCCACAACTCACAACTGAAAGAAGGAAGGTACTTCTTTATAACGTTATACATTCAATGTTACTTCTAACAGCTTGCTAATACATTAATATGATTACTGGTTCTCACAATACTGTTGCAGGAGTTGTCAAAAATTGTGGCAAAGCAGGCTGAAGAAGGGAAGGTAGATGTACATATTGTATTGATGCTTATGACAACTAGAAATTTACCTTCTCAAGTAAATAAATCGTTTCCATGGCATTGTGATCTTCATCATCTTGTTAACAAGGCAAAAAAACCACTTACCTTGTACAAGAAGTCCAAAGATTAAATCGGGCAGAGACTGTAGCTCCTGCTATGTTGCAGGTAGTCTTGATAGTGGAACAGATCTTGGTGACTACTAGTCTTTAACATCACTGATTTAATTGCTTAGCTTGCAATACAACTGTCATAATCAAGTGTATCAGCAAATTGTATAATTAGCTGACGCGTGTGGAATTGTGCATGTTCATTTCATATGATGCATTGGAGATCAATATGTGTAATTGGTGGTTCACACTATCCACTACCACCTTTGTTTTCAACTCTGTTCCTTTCTTTTCTTATCAGGTGGCATTGAGGAATATAAGAAGAGATGCCTTGAAAACCTATGAAAAGCTAGAGAAGGTTCTAATTACTGGATCATCTGCTCTTTTAATCCATTTGTCTGTCTCATTTCTTGTTTTCTGAGCTTTACCTCTTCTATGCATGGTTTCTGCTCTTTTAATCCATTGCATGTTCATTTTCTCATCATATCCACTTCTGACAGGAGAAAAAACTTTCAGAAGACAATGTGAAAGATTTGTCTAAAGATTTGCAGGTAATCTCCTGCATTTTGCCATTGAATGTTGAGATACGTTCTTCCAGACTTGTTACCGTGGGCATAAGAAATCTTCTTGCCCCTTATTTTACCTCCGATACTCATATCACTTTGTTGATGAATGGCATGGACAAACAAACTTTGTAGCGCCTTTTGAGATAAGGAACCAATAAGTTACCAAAAAAAAAATAAAAATTCTGATTGCTTAGTGGGGTTATGCTTTGTCCAGTTATGCTGAAGCTGGAGTGCTTGAAATGCTCTCTCTACTCTCGAATCTCAAATGTTGTTACAGTGTTTTAAAGTATTTGATTTATTTTCATCGTTTTCTTTTTATGGCGCTCCAGAGTCTGTTGTACATGCAATTTACACAATAAATCAATAAGATAAAAGTGAAAAACAAGAGTCATATATGAAGAGAGGTTTGCATGATAATCCTCTTGTGCCCAAATTCCGTATTGCCCCAATAACTATGCCTATCAAATGATTTGTTCTACTTGGATTTCTTTGTTGTGCATTTTGCGGATGCCTACCATTAAGTAGTGTTTTGTTAGTCTGATGAAGGTTTTGTGGATGCATACTTTCCCATTCCACACAACTCGTTAGATGTCCCTTTCTCTCTTATATAAAACCTTTATACTTTGTTCAGAAGCTGACGGATGACTATATGAAGAAAGTTGACGCCATCTTCAAGCAGAAAGAGAAGGTAAATGATAAGTTATTTGACAGGGGTTGTTTCATCCATTGGTAGAGAATGTGGCATTGCTTGTGATGGCATCGAGTTCAATGAGGGCTAATGGTTCATGCTGTTGAATGCATAGAAACATATCAGGCATGGATATCTGTACATGCGGTTTATCACATGCAAAGTGTTGTTTTTTGTGTCATATGATGTGGAAATACCTCTGGCATTCAGTATGCACTTTCAAGACACATATGGTCTGCATTACAATTTGGGAAATGCATTCTTGAAATCAATCACTTACAATTTCTAGGGCTATGCTTGAATTATGAACTTCTCTTTTGATTTTGCTAGGATCAATTGAAGATATATTGGAAAAATCCTTTTTTGATTGTATCACTAGTTAAGTTGATCTTCCCCCTTTTCACCATTAAGGACAAACCTTATGTGGGGGCGAGGGTATTTGAGGGTGCTGAAACATTCTTACTTTGCCAGGTTATATCAATGGCACCCTCTTTTGATGCTGAAACACTTTGGCCTCATACCGAGGTCCAAAAATTGAGAATTACAACAAATATACCGGTCATTCCTACACCCTGAATATCACCTCCTTTGTAACAAAAAAACCAATTAGAAAGAAAAGAATGTCACATCCTTATGATCCCTGTGCAGATTCTAGGTAGACTGGATGTGGTAGTTTTTGTCCTAGCAAATGCGAAGATATATCAGAGACAAGATACTTGTTTGTTGCTTCTCTGATAGGCATACAAGAATCAACAGCGTTAAAGAAAGTAAACCTTGGACCCAGAATCTATAGTGTTAATGAAAGAAAACCTTGGATCCATCCCCCAATTACTGAGGCCAATGAGGTGTACCTGCACACCAGCTTTCATTTACCTCTGCTTGTGCTAGAATTTGCTTTTCGAAATTTCTTCTATTCGTACTTACCAACATCGGTTGGACTCTCTTTTGGACCAGATGTTTTTAGTCCATGCTTACATGCCTCTAACTTGTGATCTCATCTTTCAGGAGTTGCTTACTGTTTAGGAAGACGCACGCTGGGTAAAATTCTGTCAAGATCCCATCTGAGAGAGTACGGAGGTCAGAAGTAGTTCCGGCAATCGGGGATGCATGGACTGCTGAATATGCTTATAGCTGCATGGCAATTTTTTTGAGTGACAATGACGGTTTGGTCAGCATCAATAGTTTTCTTCCTTGAAGATAATCTTCGGCCTACATAAGATCTCCAACCGGCAGTTCCTTTGCATAACTCTCAATGTTAACTGCCTCCGTGGCATTGTGGAAATGTAATGAGTAGCAAGTTACTAGGGATCGGCATAACGGTGAGGAGGATATTGGCAGGCTGACCACGTCCCAAACCCAAAACTCGATCGCAGTTATTAAATGGAGTCCTAATCCATACCACTTATGAGAACTTGAAAGCCGGTTATTATCATCTCTTGTTTATTGGGTGAATATATTAAGATATTAATTGAAGAATTAATGAAATAGCTACTTGAATTACCAATATGCTTAGGAAGTATATGATTTTTGAGTAACATAATTTGTCAAGCTTGTGATATGGCAGATGCGGAAATTATAATGAAATTGAAACTAAGAACATTAAATTTACGTGGTAACTCTTGCAGAAAAAACTACAAGAGGAGGAGAAGCAAAATTTAATATAGAATTTCAAGAATAACAAAGAGTAGCTCCTAAAAAATTAAGAGTTATTTGTCTCAATTTTGACTTGGCAAAAGTATATTTCAAATGCTAAAATTTGGCATGAAGTGATATTTAAGTATTAAAAGTTAGGAAAGTGACACTTAAGTGTCATTTTTTTTTTTAAATGGAACATTTGAGTACTTCTTTTAGTGAATCCCGTCAGAAATCCTAAGTGGTAATTTTTTTATTAATTTTGCTCGCCTATGTGATGTTGGCTATGAAGCACGGACACAATACACGTCCGACACGTGTCGAAGCGTGTCGGACATGTTGACACGCTCGGACACGTGTTGACTGTGTGTCGGATTTTTCAATGCATGGTCAACCTTTCTCGACACATTTTGACATGTGTGTCCAAAAGACGGTGGAGGGTGGAGGCGAGGGTGAGGGAGCAGAGATGAGGCCGTGAGTGACGGCGAGCCCGCGGCCATGAGAGATAGCCAAAGAAAGAGCAGAGACTGAGGCGAGGGCCGCTACTCTATGATGTTGCAATAGATCAACGGCAAGGCTGCAGCTGCGAGGGAGGAAGGGCTGGAGGCGAGGCAATGAACGATTGTGATGAGAATCGAGAGCAAGTAGAGATCGAGAGGAAGAGGAGAGGAAAGGGGTTGTGTGGTGAGGAGGAGGAGAAGGAGGGCGCTGCTAGGGTTTTGAGAAGGAATCTAAAAGAATAAAAAAAGGGGACTTGGCGTGTTGAAGAGAGGGGGAAGTGATAGCTTGTCAAGTGGTGGGGGCGAGAAAAAAAGTGATAAATGAAATTAAAAAGTAATTTCGAAAAATAAAAGTACTAATTTTGAATGATGATAAATTTTGGTCATTGTAGAATATCATGAATTTATTTAAATAATTCTAATTTATTGTTAGTCATTAATTTCATCAATCACTTTTGTCAATTTATTAATATTATTAGTGTAGGTTCATTATATGCTCTTTTTTAATTAATTAATTATTTATAAATTTGAATCAAATTAATTAAAAATAAAAATATTCATTGAATATATAACGTGTCCTAATATGTCGAAATTTTTTATTTTTGAGAAATAAAGTGTCGATGTGTCGTGTCGTGTTGTGTCGCGTGTCCATATTGCGTATTGGTGCTACTTAGATTGTTGAAGAGCTGACTTCGCAAAGACATCGTTTTGGCCCGGATTGGAATTTTAATATAAAAAATTAATTAAATTAAATTATATAAAAAAAATTAGAAAGGACGGAAGAAGATGAACAGTTGCAAGCGATTGAAGGTTGAGCTCTTGCTGCCACCGTCTCCTTGTCGTCGTCGGGAAAGGGCCGGCTAGGGCTCGGCGACCCTGGCCAACCCTCCCCCCACCGTCGTCGGCCCTTCCCAGCAACGGCGGGGAGGTGGTGGCGAGGGCTGAGCCTCACTGCCTGCAATCTCTCTCTCTCTCTCTCTCTCTCTCTCTCTCTCTCTCTCTCTCTCTTTGTTTTTAAATAAATTTAATTTAATTAATTTTTTTATTAATTATTTCCCTACATTAGCCTATGTAGCACCAACATGGATACGCAGCATGCGACACGACATGCCAACACGTCATTTTTCAAAAAATGAAGAATTTCGACACTTTTTGACATGTTGTGTATTATATAAATATTTTTATATATAAATGCAAAAATAAATAAATAATAATAAAAAGAGCATAAAATTAATTTATACTAAAAACATTAATCCAATATTTGTTAATATCATTCATTGTTTTAATTTGACAAAGATTGAACAAGAAATTCAAAAATTGCAAACATAAAAGAGTAAACTTGAAGGAACATGTCATGTTTTCTTATACTTGTCGGAGATTAGTGAGATCTCTTATAGTCCTAAACAGAATTCGGAGTTCATGATATAGACTAGCTTGGAGCTCCTCTGCAAAACAAGGTTCGAGAAAAATGAAAATCTAGGATAAGAACTCTCTAAGTATGACAAAAAAAAAAGGAAATTACTACATTTGTCTCGAAAAATGTGGGAGATAACTCACAAACCAATGATATAGACCAAAAGAGATAACTTGCAAGCGACGCTTGCAAAAGGCGGAACGAAGCAAAAAAAATTATAACTTTAAGTATGTGGGGGCAATGGAATGATGCCGACGAGAAGAGAGGCGTTCCATATCAAAACTTATAAGTGAGAAACTTGAGAGTAAGAATTTTCTTTTTTCCCTTTATTTTTTTATTTTCATTATTTTTTCATATATTTAGATTTTGACCCTTCAAGTATTGAAAATTTTTAAAATTGACCCTATGTGTGTCGGAATTGTGTGTCGGAATTTTGGACTCGCGTGTCGGGAAGAGTTGACCATGTGTCGGATTTTCTGACAATCGTTGACCGTGTGTCAGAACGTGTCGAAGTGTGTCGAACATGTGTCAAAGTGTCGGACATGACACGAAGGCTTTTAGAGAGTGTTGGTACTTCTTAGACATCAGCAGCAAAACAACATCATTTTGCCTTGCTTTATCGGAAAATTTCCACGTCAGCATTTTAGTTGAATTTTCTCGCCATTGACACTTAAGTAATCTATTTTACTCTGATTTTGGCACTTAAATGTTACTTTCTTAACTTTTGACACTTAAGTATCTCTCCATGTTAAATTTTGACACCCTAGGTGTCCGACACTATTCTTGATTTAATAACTTGAGAAAAACAATATTGATATTGTTGCCAAGCCCTAATGTTGGCCCAAACCCATAAAAAATTCAAGACATACTCAATAAATCTGCATTTTGGCTTGAATTCTACATAGATAGTAAACAATCTTCTCCTCTTGTTAGAGTAAAACTCAGTTGCAACAAACATTAACCAAGTGGTTCATCAACACATCAATTGGATCGTTTTTTGTACCAATCTTAACCATCAATAAGAATGTCTCGAATATAATGATACCGTACATCAATGTACTCTATCCACTCATGATACATCTAATTTTTAATAAGATGTATAGTACTTTGACTATTGCAATGGACAACAATCCCTCCCGGCTTTAAAGGAACATCTTCACATGGCTATCAAGGATAGAGCCTTTACCCGAAGGTACGATCAATGACTACAACTCGGTTGGGGAATCCACGATATTTGATTCGTTTAATTTTGAGTAATACAGTCTCTTCTTTGGATGCATCCATATCTTTCAATTTCCTGGTTGTATTCCTTCCCCCCGTGCGGGTGCCTTCGTGCTTCCCCTTCTCTTCCTTTTTGGCTGTTGTTTAGATGTTTCTTTAGTTCCTCTCTTTGCACCCTTCCATTGCCGATTGTCCTATGAGTGCAATAGCTCATTGGTTCTTGATCTAATATATATTTACAATCACACCATGATCTACATTGAGCTCTCCAAATAAGTCTATGAACCATATGACTTCTTTAACTACTTTTGCAATAGCCATACATTTTGCTTTTGTGGTAGACAAAGTTACTGTATGTTGTAAAATAGCTTTCCAATTAACTGCACAACCTCCAATAGTAAAGTTGTACCTAGTGAAAGACCTCCTTTTATCAAGGTCATTAGCATAATAAGAATCAACATATTTTTGTCAGAATATCATAAGTTTTCCCAAATTCTGAACTAAAATCAGAAGTACCTTTCAAATATTTCAAAATCCATTTCACAACTTGCTAATGAACTTTGCCTGAGTATGATAAATATCTACTTACCATGCTAATAGCATGTAAAATGTCAGACCGGGTACAAATCATGGTACGTATAAGGCTACCAACTGTATTAGAGTATGAAACATGTGAAAAATATTTTATATCTTCATCTATTTGTGGATAAAAATTAGTTGATATCTAAAATGAGCAGCAAAAAGAGTATTTACTGGTTTGGCATCTTTCATGCTCAAACGGTCTAACACTTTTTCAATGTAGCCTTTTTGGGAGATAATAATTTTTCTCTTTTTCAATTTTGCCGAATTTCCATGCCTCGGATTTTATTTGTTGCACCTAAATCCTTCATCTCAAATTTAGCGCTCAACTTTGTCTTCAAATTTTGTATATTGGATTTATCTTTTACCGTAATCAACATATCATTAACATATAATAATAAATAAATGAAAGAGCCACTTAGAAGTTTGTGCATATATACATAGCTATCATATTTGCTCTTGCAATAGCTAGGTTACACCATAAATGAATCAAACCTTTTATACCATTGTCTAGGCGATTGCTTCAAGCCATATAGTCTTTTTAAATAGAAAAACGTGATCTTCCTTACCTTCAAATTGAAAACCCTTTGGTTTTCTCTTTAAGTTCAAAGCTATTTTTACATCAAGTTGTTCTAACTCTCAATCATGCATAGCAACTAATGTAAGAAAAACCCAAATGAAGATGTGTTTAACGACCGGTGACAACATATCATTGAAATCAGCTCCTTCAATTTGATTATATTCTTTAGCAATAAGACGAGCTTTGAATATGATATCTTCAGCTCCGGGAATACCTTCCTTTCTTTTGAAAACCCATCTACAACCCACAATTTTTTTTCTTTTGGTGGCTTAACAAGCTCCTAAGTTTGATCCTTTTCAAGAGACTCCATCTCTTCGTTCATAGCAACTAATAACTTTGCTGAATCTTTTGAAAAGATAGCTTCTTTATAGGTTTTAGGCTCACTATACTCTACTAATTGTACAAATGAAAGAGCATAAGCAACAAATTCTGAGGACCCATATTTTGTGGGGGATGTGTTGTCTTTCTTAGTCTATCTCTAACAATAGAATACTATCCCCTTTTAAGTTCTTCATTCTCAATATTACCAGTAGACAACTGAATAGGTTGTGAAGAAATTACTTCAAGATCTACCTTCTTCACAACAGTTTTCGGATTTTCATCACAAGGAACAGATGATTCCATAGGATGAAGCATAGAAGACTCTTCAAAAGTAACATCACTGTTGATAATAATCTTAGATAAATCAACACACCAAAGTCTATAATCCCTTACACTGGAAACATAACCAAGAAATGCATTTTTTTAGCTCTAGGCTCTAATTTGCCTTCACTAATATGTACATATGCTAGACATTTAAATACTCAAAGAGAAGAATGAGTAGTAGGTTTACTTGACCATATCTTCTAAAGTATCTTGTACTCAATAGATGTGCAAGGAGAGTGATTTATCAACCAAACAATTGTATTGACTGCTTCAGCTCAAAACTCTTTGCCTAAACCAATGTTAGACAATAGGCACCCAATCCTTTCTTTGTTCATGCATTCCGCAATAACATTTTGTTGTGGTGTATTTACTGTAGTATAATGCCTTATAATACCTTCAATTATGCATAACTCTTTAAACTCACATTCACAAAATCCCAGCCCATTATTTGTTCTGAGTCGATTAATCTTCTTACCGGTTTGCTTCTCAAACAATGTTTTCCATTGTTTAAATGTAATGAAAACATCACTTTTTGTTTTGGAAAATAAGCTCAAACCTTTCTAGAAAAATCATCAATAAATGAGTAAATACCTTGAACTAAGGCCTTTTGAGAGAAATTTTCAAGGCCCCCAAAGATTAGAGTGAATATAATCCCAAGTACCCTTTATTGTGTGAATTTCTGTGTGAAAATCGATCATTTTCTGTTTTCAAAAGACACAATGCTGATAGAAATTCGATTTCCCAATTATCTGACCACACGGAAGGCTTGTCTTACTTAACTCTTCCATCCCTCTAGTACTCATATGATCTAATCTAATATGCCTTAATTTAGTGTTGTCTAATTCCATAGTGAATGAGACTGCAACTAAACTAGTAACTATAGTACCTTACAGCTAATATAAAGCGCCAATTTTCAACCCTTTCATCAATAGAAGGAAATCTCTCATAATCTTCATAACTTTACCTTCAATTGTAAACCTACAATCATTAGCATCAAGTGTACCCAAAGAAATGTGGTTTTTTGTTTAAATTAAGAACATGTCTGAAATTATCCAAAGTTTTGAAGATGCAGTCGTGCATTTCCCATTAAAATAACTTCACCATTATATTCTTTGTACGTGGAGAACCAATCACGATTAGGGCACATGTGGTACAAATAGCCTGAATCATGAGTCTAGCTATCATTGAATTTGCCTTTATCATCTACAACCCACAACCAATCTTTATTGTCTTCTTCGGCAACACTTGCTAGAGTGGGATTTTGTTTCCTTGATTTTACCTATCTAGTAGTTCTGATTGTTCTATCGATTTGCATTCCTTTGATTTTGCTAATTCATGTTATTCTTTCTTTGTTGTTTTGCCTTCAGTTTTAGACAATTTATCTTGATATGCCTCTTAGACTTATAATAGTTGCAAATCAAATCATTATACTTTGATTTTGATTTGGTTCTGCCATCATTACTTCTCTTAGCAAACCTTCCTCTAGCAATTAAACTAATCCCATGATCATTACTGCCTTCAAAAGTCAATTCTGTATTTAGTTTATGCTTATTTAGGATATTAGTTTTGACATCTTCAACATTAATAGTTTTCCTACTAGCAATCATGGTCTCTTTAAAATTCTTGTAAGAGGAAGATAGTGAAACCAATAATAAGAGAACCCGATCATTATCTTCAATCTTAACATGAATACATTTTCATTTAGAGATAATAGCGTTGAAGAAATGTGAGATTTAAGAGAAGCACCTTCAACTATACGAAGAGTGAAAAGTCGTCATTGGTTGAGATTTTGTCAAAAAAATACTCTGCAATTTATCCGATAAACCTACAATTGTTTTCTGATCTAGTACCTTGTGCAAAACTTCATTTGTGAGACACAATTGAATAGTAGACAGGGTTTTTTTTTTTTTTTTTTAATCCAATTCTTCCCATGTTTCTTCTGACGTGCTGTCCAATTTCTTCCCTGACATAGTTTTCTTCAAACTTTGTTGCATAAGAGTAGCCAATATATGAACTTGCAATATGTTGAAATTGTCACTCCCATCAGACTTCTCAATATCAAATCTTGTTAAACTTGAAGCCATAACCAGAAGATCAAGAAAAACCTTGAGGTTTTGATACCAATTTGTTATGGTAGATGCAAAACTATAACAAAATTGAAACTAAGAAAAATAAAAATAAAAATCTAATTTATGTGAAAACCCTTGTGGAAAAACCAGAGAGGGAAGAGAAGCAAAATCCACTATAAAATTTTAAGAATTATAAAAGGTGGTTTTGAAAAACTAAGACTTTTTCTGTCTCAATTCTTGGCCTAATCATTTGTAAAAAAATAATATTTATATTGCCTACAAGCCCTAACATTGGTCGAAGCCCATAAAAAATACTTGATATACTCAACAGTCGGGTTTCAAGTGCTTGCCAACTATAACTCAATCACGTCTCA
Source organism: Eucalyptus victrix (assembly GCA_016097545.1). Taxonomy (NCBI): domain Eukaryota; kingdom Viridiplantae; phylum Streptophyta; class Magnoliopsida; order Myrtales; family Myrtaceae; genus Eucalyptus; species Eucalyptus victrix. The sequence goes on from CM027842.1 coordinate 15,220,710, forward strand.
AACCCTACTACTATTTAATAGGAATGATGACATCACAAGTGTCAGAGCTTTCGTTTATTTTTCATCGAAGTACTTTGAACTTTTCTTTTGGTTGAGTCAGGTACCTCAACGTTTTAAATGTAGCTCAATAAGAGATTTTGTTAAATGAAGTGTCATATCATGTCTTCCATTGCTGACATGGCTCGTTTACTTAATATAAACCGCGGGGAAATATCAACTAGGAGTGCCGACTCAAATTAAAAGAATTAAATAATTTCTTCTCTTTCCATTTGCTTCCTTTGGGCTTGTACCTTGCCTAGCCATTACTGGTGCCACCATCAGTACCCCAATGCTTGTTGCTTCTCCGCAGCCCTATGCTTGGAACCATCTTCGTAGTTACTCTCTCTCTCTCTCTCTCTCTCTCTCTCTTTCTCTTTAATTCTCTCCGATGGAGGTCACCGGCCACCACCATATTAATGTCGGGTGCTTTGATCTGGGGTCTGTGCCTTGAATCAAATTTGGGTAGTAATAGATCCTCATGCACGAGAAGCAGAGAATCACATTGAAAGGAAAATTAACGCACTAACGCACTAAAAGAAACATTTCAATTGCCTGACAAGATCTTTGGCCGCGACATTTCCGAAGAATGTTTCCCAATCTTGTATTTGATATGGTGAGTTTGAAAGCGTGACCGTAGTGAGGGAAACGGCATCACCAGAGACCGGAGAAATTGTCGGCTGTGGTAAAGAAGCAGCTTGAAAGCTACTCTGGTTCTACAAGTGCAAGTAACGATCGTTGGCTGCTGGTGAGCTCCCATGTTGACTTGCGGATCGTAAGCCATTGTTCGGATGGCGCCGCGATCGAAGCTTGGTGGAGGAGGCGGCGCCAACCGTGGCGGCGGCTGGCATCTCCAAGTAGGAGGTTGTGGACAAAAATTTTCATGTAAGAGTCCATATTAGCGCATCAAGTGGCTAAATAATGGTGTTGGCGCCACATCAGCATTTTTCTGCATACGAATTTAATGAGGGCATTCCATTGAGCTCAATCCGAAAAGCTGAGGCACTCGATCGAACAAGAGAAGAATTTATGTATCTGACGGTAAAGCATAAAAAAAAGTCGGACTCTCGGATGTCATTGGTCCTTTTTAAGTAAGACCCACAAACACATTCCATACCTGAAATCAAAACCAAAACTAAAACTCTGCGTAGGGCTTGGGCGGACCGAGGGAAGAAAGAAAAGAACGAAGGCTGGCCGAGACTCTCATGATACTTCTCACGTGAACCGGAAGGAATTCTTGGTTTGGCATGCTTGGAGCCAGGAAAGGAAAGATTCTCTGCTAAAATGTCATCTTCGAATGTGACTTTGATTAGTTGTGGGAATTGATGATGGTAAGGTACTCATATTTACCTTTCTTATAATTCTACTGTTGTAATTATATCCCAAAGCGCAAGTTCTATGTCCGCTTAGACTTAGTGAAAGGCAACCAGAGGCACCAGCCACAGGAAAAAGTGTATTATGCGACGCTTGTGTCGTGCAACGAATTGGCCCGATATGACCGAACCAGGCAAATGCTGTTGATCATTGCAAAGTGAATGACAGATAGATGCTCATGCCTGAAAAATGATGAGACTTGATCATAATTTTGGCACATCTTGTGATACAAGCATTACATGATTTCCTTCCTTCCAACATGGATGCCGAACCTCTACTTTCGAAGCTCACTCGCGTTTGGTAACTCGGGGCAAAGGTACAGTTGCCATGATAGAATAATCAAAAGACTAACAGCCCTTTCTCTTTTATCAACTAAAAGCGCGAGCGGTGCGGGCGCCTCATTCTGGGCGTTACCATATAGGCGTCATTTCGCCGAAAAAGGATCCGATTGAGCTGTAGCAAGAAAATCACGAGAGTCCACTTGTAAAAGAGAAAATTCAATTAAGAAAAGGATGGTTTTGTCCAATGCCACTCGATTTTAATGCAGATTGCACTGACCTGGAATAAACTCCTTTTTTGTTTATGAGGGTTGTCATGTCACAATTCACATGCTTGACTCTCGAAACATCACTTGAATGCGCTGATTCCTTTAAAAAGGTTTCCCAAACGCCAAAAAAAAAAAAAAAAAAAAAACAAAACAAAACAAAACAAAACGAAATGAAACAAAAAAGAAGAGAAAGTAAGGAAGATGCCAAGATCTCTCGTAAACGCTAGTTGCAATCTGAACCGGTTTCTAAGCTGCGAATCAAACGAGCCATGCACGTTCGACTCGTTCTGACTGAGATTGAAAACGGTTCTTTCAGCCTTAGCAGCAATCGTCCTACACCAGGTTGTAGCAAACTTTCTTAAGTAAATTGAAGGTGACGCGAAATTTTTTATCACGGACCGTTTGTTGTGTTTGCTTCGTCTCATTGGAATTCTTTCATTTTTATCACCAAGGGCAACCGGAGGCAACAAATATAATTTGTCACTTATGGAAGCCAGCGTGACAATAATGAATCGTGCCCTAGATGTCAAAGGTGAATGAGTTGTCGCCTTTGGTGTGCCTTTCGATGTAAGATAATTATGGTGAACAAGGATGCTAGTATTAAGGGAGAGCGGGCCTAGCTTAGGCGGCTCACACGCGCATGGAAGATCTGGTGAGGTGCATGTATGAGGGCGTCGGTAAAAAAGAAATCTCGCATCGGGACTTGATATAATGAAAAATCAACAGCCATTGTCCTGTCTATTCTCCTATCATCCTCTTGAACAACAATTTCAATTTCCGAATCACCACCTTTTTGTGCAGTCTGTGGAGATAATATTCCCTAAAGCAATTTTGAAGAATGGCAAAACTTATCTTGAATAAAGACTTTGATTCTGATGATAAGTATTTTTTAGGTGGAAAGTCTGATGAAAAATAATTATATAATATTAATTAGAACCAAAGTTGTGGCTTAATCATTTCCTACCTTATTTGTTCTGTCAAACGATTAGGAAGTAGGCTATATACTTGCATAATAGTTAATGGTGATTAGTTTGATTTCCTACCTTATACATAAGGAATTTCAAAAGGAAAGTTTCTCAAATATCTCTCTGAGATTCGACTTTCCTAGAGCGATATACTTGGGATGAAACATTCTTTCCAAGTTGAAGCATTTGACTTTTGGAAAGCTAAACTGCTATATGGGTGGCAGAATCTATGGAAAGCATTGTCCTTGGCGATCTTGAACCAATCAAACCTTCTAAGCGAGATCCAAGCCAACGGGTAGATTGGTTGGATAATTCTCTTGAAAATATGTCCAATGGTTAGCTTGGAATGAGAGGAGTATAAGAGGAAGTCTCAAAATTGAAAGAATTATCACATTCATGAGAATTAAAGCTTTTAATTACAAAGTCTGAAGAGTGTTTTCTAATGTTATACATTCGTCTCTAGGAGCAATATTGTGTAATCATTTAGAGGCCGAGAGTGTGTAGGGAGTTATTCATTGCTCAAATCTTGTAACCTTTAATTGCTTCTTTATAGTGGAATCTAGTCAATAGGCTGTTAGCATGGGAGAATGGACATATGCTTGCAAAAGCCTAGCCACTATAATTTTTTGTATGCAGTTCTCTATCGTTTAACTCTTTATTATTAATTGTAATAGAATTACACACTGGTAAGATTTAATCGGTCCTCTTTCTATCACCATAAGTTACTTCGCTGCAATATTAGTTTAAATTCTTTCATTACCGCAATATCACCTATTCACCTTCTCTAGGTAATAGTTTTAGTCATAGCAATTGGTATCAGAGCTTGGTTACTATTTATTGAAGTGTTTTATTATTTATGAGTTAACGATCTTTCTATGACTAGTAATATTGCATCAAGATTGATGAAAGGACATAGTGATACAAGACCTCCATACTTCGACAGAAAATATTACAACATCTTGAAGAACAAGATGAAAGCGTTCATCAAATCCAAGGATCCCTTGAAGTGGGATGTTGTTTTGAGAGGCATAAGGCCTAAAACTTCTTTGTCCAAAGAAGAAGGCAAAAATCTAGAAGTCATAGCCTTATTTGGTGCAAACATAAAAAAAGAAAAAAGAAAAAAAATGAGAAGTATTAGATGCTAAAGCAGTTTATTTCTTATATTGTGCATTATTTTCTGAATATAACCAAATTTCCTCATGTGAATCAGTGAAAAAAATTTGGGACACGTTGTAGGTAACGTACAAAGGAATTAATAGGGTTAAGGAAATGAAGATAAACATTCTTCTCTAGCAATACAAAGCCTTCAAGATGAAACTTGAAGAATCGATCATTGACATGTTCAATAGATTTACTTGAAGTATATAAAGGCAATGGATTGGTGTATCAAGAGCAACTTGTATTAGACTCTACGAAAGTGAACAAGATTTTTGAGGACTGTCAAAGGAGTGGAACAACATTAAGACATCTATTCAAGAAACTTAGAGAATATCACTTCTCTCTGTGGATGAACTCATGAAAATACTCAAATCCTATGAAGAAGAACATTTGAGTGATGAAGACACCAGGGGTAAGCAAACAATGGCTTTAAAATCTAATATTGACTTTGATGATTTAGATTCAGACAATAACGGTAAAGACGATGAGGAAATTGCGCTCGTGGTGGAAAAGCTTCAAAGAATGGCCAAAAGGAATTGTGCTAATTCAATCCATTTAGTCAATTATAAACCGGCCGGTGTGTTAGTTAGAAAATTTTTAATAATATATATTTTTTTTTCATTTTTCTTTTCATTTTCCTTTTCTCTTTCTCTTCTTCCTTCTTTTTCCTTTTTTGCCCCACGGTGGCTAACGAGGCTTTTGTGAGGGTCCTGACCCTTGCCTAGCTTGGCCTTGATCTAGGCAAGGCTAGCTACGAGCAAATGGGGCCTCGCTAGCTGCGGGCGAGGCTACCTTCACTCGCTACGAGGCCATGGCAAGGCTCGCCTTGCCCAGATCTAGGCGAAGCCACCTCACTCGTGGCTCTCGCCCAATGGCCAACAAGCCTTGTTGGCCACCATAGGAAATGAAGGGAAAAAGAAGGAAGAAGTGAAAGAGAAAGAGAAATAAAAAATATTATTAAAAATTGTCCACGTCAGATCTGGCCGGCTAAAATTGTCACGCCCTGAACCCCGAGGTCGCGCACATCCCACTACAGTCGATCAAATATGTGACATCCCAGGATACGTCGCCGACCCATTCATTTTATTACGCATGCGAAAGCGAAACAAATCCCCTGACAACATTTAACTTGGGATAGAAAAGCAGGCAATCAATCACAATACCAAACACTTATTCTATAAACACATAGGTTTAAATACAACTCTGGACTGTCTACAAAATAGACCAGCTCAACGAATGGGGAACTATCCTAAAGCTAACTAGCAGGACACGTTCACCGATACTTCGATCTCCACCTTTCCGGACTTAGGGCTTCGGGTCCTCCACGACCGCCATCTAGGGACTTGAAATTTTAATCCCACAAGGGATGAGACGATGTCTCGGCAAGTTCAACCCCCTAAACCCCTATTAGAAAGAAAATACGCCCCGGGTGGCTTAGCCACATCATACAGAAGACTTACCTCGTCTCAGTTCCTTTCTGCAAGTTAGTACAATTCAAATCACTCAATCACATGTAGTAATAATAATTCAACCAATTGGAACGTCATCACTTTCATATAAATCACAATCGCACTTAGCACGCATTCCAATTATTACTCACTGCCACACAAGGGCATAGCCTATTCGCTGTTCGGCTATCTACTGACATATAGCCAGGCATCGCCTCCCCCCATGGAGCGCGGCCACAAGACGTCGATGGCATTCCGAAGGAGCATGGCCCCGAGAATCCATCTGCGACCCGCAACCACCGCGTGGGCATCCCATATAGGGGCAAGTCGGCTCGTAACAGCCCAGGACGATTCCTCTTAATTATCACACAACCAAATCATACTCGGCCCTAGGACACTTTGCATTTAACTCAACGCTTCCACTTAAAATAGTGATCCTGGCCATTTTTCTTCATATTAAAAATAGTCCATAAATTACTCACGTGTGTGGGGACACGCTAATTTCGAATCAAAAAGCCAATATCTCACTTTTTCAAACCCCACTATTTAGTATAATCATTAGAATCCAATTTTTGCATCAAAACTCGACATTTGGGTTTTTTATGAATAAAACCCTTATTTATCCCAATCAACACTCAATTTGCCACAATCAATCATCAAATTCAAATTCTAAATACACAAGCAGCTGATCGGCATGAAATTCTGAGAGTATAAGATCCGATGAAATTTTCGAACTCTAATAAATAATTAAATTTATTCCGAAAATTAATTAAATAATAATATTCATATTTTTCGCAATCCACATTCAATTTATAATATCCGACCATCAATCTCAAAATCCGAATACACAAGAAACGATTTAAGCACGAAATTCTGAGAATTTAGGATCCCAACAAAATTTTCGGAATTTAATAAATAATTAAATTTATTCCGGAAATAATTAAATAATAATATTTTAATAATTTCGAATAATAATAATATATTATTAAATTATTAAATAATTTCGAGATATTTAAATAAATCAAAAGTAAATTTCTTTATGTCACATCAAGACTTATATTAATATAAATCTTCATTTAGCCTTAAATTAAACACACTTTAAGTTAATCAAGCACCTTAATCTAATCTACACTTAAATAAATTAAACTAACCACCTAATAACACTTAACATAAACTAAACACACCTAAAGCATCATTAACCCTCTAATCAAGGTTTAGTGAGTTAAACTCACCGGATTAGCGAGCCGAGCAGACCAAAACGACGGGGACGCCGAGGAGAACAACTTTCCTCAAAGCGGGCCGAGCATCCGGGCTCGGGAAGGCGGCCAAAACGGGCCAAACATGGGCTGCCATACCATACCCATTTTCTGGGTTGTTGATCGAGGTTGAGAGGGAGTAGATCCGGTGTCGATTCGGGCGGAGGAACGGCGGAGAAGGACCGGCGGGGCTTGGACGGGCCGGTGGGGAGGTCAATGGCGGCTCACGGTGGCGAGGATGAGCTCCGGCAGCTCGGGACGACGGACGATGGCTGCTGGCGAGCGGACGAAGCAAGGATGGGAGGGGCGAAGCAGCTCGCAAGGGCTGCGACGGCGAGCGGGCGGAGGTGCGGCCGGCGACGAGCGGGCGGGTGGACGGCCATGGTTGCTCCAGCTTCTCCTTTGAAATTTCTGGGTTTGAAAAGCACCAACAAGAGGAAGAAGAAGCTGTTCGAACAGTAGCAAGAGGGGAGAGAGGAAGGCGGAGGACGCGCGGCTAAGACGGAGCGACGACGGCGTGCGGTGGCGGTGAACGGCGGAGGCATGCGGCTTCTCCAGCTTCGCTGGTTGCTAAGGTCTGAAGAAGAAGATGAAGAACATGGAGGAGAGAGGCTCGACGGGAGAGAGGAAGAAGAGAGAGAGGAGAGAGAAGGGGGGCCCTTTTCTTTTTCTTTTCTTTTTCTTTAATCCACAAAAAGGCCCACCATGACCTCATGCATGACATCACACTCCACTATCTCCCACAACCTTATTCCAATAGGTTCACTTGCAATTTCCGCCGGGGTCCAATTATTTGTACAATAACTTCTTCAATTTCACTTGATTCTCTTCTAATTGAATTAAATTAAAGCCCATAAAATTAATTCAATGTCACCACACTTCAATTCACATCTTCATTTATCCGTAGAGCCAACTTAAGTCCCAAAAGCGCGACCAAAAACGGCCTACTAATTTCTCGAGCCAAATTAGTCATTTCTTGATTATTTTGCTAAAAAGCTCGGCTTGCATGAAAAATCTTCCAAAGATGATTCAATGATCTTGAAATGATTTGTGACACACCCAGATTCCAATTTGAATTCGATCTCAATTCCACGGTTAATTTCACTTTAAGACGATCTTAGCGCCCAACCTACCAGGTAGCCTTTAGAAATTTTCATGCATTTGACCTGTGGTTGATCATCTCAAGCCACAATGTACATCTTTGAAACATTGGCAACTTTTGGTTGTCGGGATAATCTCAAGGTTTCAAATACGGACACAAGGTACCCAATCGATAGAAAAGTCCATCCAGTGTCGATCAACAAGGATTATGCGATCCGGTGGAATCACCCACACTTGATCACATGCCTTTGTCGAGTCGACCTATATCCGGTCTCTAATCGATTTTTATTTGTGCCATAACGACCCTTGCAGATTAGCTCGATCGAAAGGTCGCTTCCTGGCCAAATTCTCGAATATGATGCATTAGAATTTCTTAACGACTTCACCCGATAGACTAGTTTTCACATGAGTGGCCGACTCAAGGAAAGGAACTATATGCGTGCCAACGAAATGCCCGTCTCAATTTATTGAAAATAGAATCGGAAAATCGGGATGTCACAAAAATTAGTCAGATGAACTGAATTGACACGATTGTAAAAGATTTAGGACTGAACCGGAAAAATCACAATAAACACGCTTGTCTCATGTTCCAGGGGATGGACTTCAAAATCGATTCGCATTGCTAATCCAACCACTAGACACGTAGTCCTCTTTCCGTGATCTGAGGGATTCTAATGGCGTGTGCACCTATGAATGATCTTAATAAGGGTTTCGGTCACGACCTCGCTCCGTTCAGTTGCCTGTGGCCGCGGGAGTCCGGGCGAGCACGCGATGGAGCGTCGTTCATCGTTTGTCACGTCTTGCACGGAGACGACCGAGCAGAACTGGAATGGGGGCCGGGAGTGCATCATGCCCAGTGGGCTTTCGCGGCCTCTTAGTACTTCCGGGCTCTACCTAATTTATGAAATTCATTTTTGGTACCATTCAGTCAGTAGCGGGAATCTGTCGGGAAGCCGCTTCTGCTTCATCCTTCCCACTCCCTCGCCCTCCTTCCCCCTATTTATACCTTTCACTGCATCAAACAGCGACGGCAATTGCGACAACACCAACTCTAATGACATTATTGTCACATGAACATGTCCTCTCATCTCTTCCTCTCTCTATCCGCTCTCTCTCCTGCAACATGTTGCTCTTCCTCCAGTCTCGCTCCAGGTTCCACCACCAAGATTTTCCATCTTCTGGGTAAGTCAGTCGTCGTCGTCGTCCTCCTCCTCCTTCTCCTCTCGTGTGTGAGGAGTCAACTTGTGGGCGCCATGTATGCTTTTGATGAGCCATCCCTTTTGCAGATCAGCTCTAGTTTTTCGCCTTCCCATGCGTAAAAGAATAGGCATCTTTCTTCATCAACTCTCATCTTTTTTTTTTTCCGAATTAATTCATCCGTCTCATAAATCTGAGAGAGAGAGAGAGCTTATATATGAGAGGCGTATTTCTAGGAGGTTCAGTGAATGTCTCCATAAAGAGCAAAATCGCAGAGAAAGTTTTACTAACAAGGATGGATGCACATACGCAAAACCCAGAAACCTAAATTAATAGGTGGAAGGAGAATATATGAATATAAAATGTATATACAACTCATTGTCAAGCAATGTACAATAACATCGAGTGTTCTTTTACTTTTAACACATGTCATTAAGCGTTCTTTTACTTTTAATGATGGCATCATTAAGCGTTCATTTACTTTTAACACATGCCATTAAGTGTTCATTTACTTTTAACACGTCATCAACTGTTCTTTTACATTTCTTTTTTTTTAATATTAATGTCAAATTCCTTCTATGCAAAGGTAAATAAATACAAACAAATGAGGGGAATGACCAACACATCCCCACCAACTACTAATCAATCGAAAGTTGAAAAACGTTGCAGGAGTTTGGCCTTTTGTAAACAACGACAAGCGACTTCACCTCAATATTCGCCCTAGGTGTAACTTCACATCGGAACCTCTAGAAGGTACACTCCTCATGCCCACCTCATTTGATTTCTTTTCCTTTTAACTAATTAACAACATCAATATACCATAATGTAAAGAAAATGACAATCAAATGATAACATCTGTAATAAAAGCATAAAGTTTGCGAGACCTCTCCGGGCTTGACATGGGACGTCGCGCGCAGAAATTGGCGTGCCTCTTATGAAGTGGCAAGAGATTGGGGAGGATGACCTAGGAGTTGAAGGGGTCAAGGTAATATTTTGCTCTTGCCATTTTGCACAACTAGAATTACTTCAGTCAATTTTGATGTAAATTTGGAAGAAAACAACTGCGATTGGTCGTTCTGACATAACACGTACATTAACTTAGATGTTGAGGTGATATCATGCATCGATCCAGACATAATCTTTCTAATAACCTTATTAAAAAAAATTAGCATGATCAAATACTCAACATCTGTCATTGTGTTGTATGATATTTACCGCATGATCTTTCTCTCCTCGCGAAGGTTGCTTCTCCATCGAGTGAGATCGGGGAACGAGTCAAAGCAATCAAGTTGATGTTTTGGTCGATGAGTGACGGAAAAATAAGTACGTCGGCCTACGACACAGCTTGGGTTGCTCTTGTAGAGGATGTCGGCGGGAGCGGTAACCCTCAGTTCCCGGAAGCTCTTCAGTGGATCGCAAACAATCAGCATCCCGACGGTTCTTGGGGTGACGATCTCTTCTTCTTTCCCCATGATCGGATCCTCAACACCTTGGCTTGTGTCGTAGCTCTAAAGTACTGGAAGATCCATCCTGATAAATGCGATAAAGGTGTGCCTAACCATATTTTGTTCTTGGCAATTCTTTTCTTCTTTTATTTTTTTTTCCCCTTCCATATCATGAACTTTTCATTTACAACCAAAGGAAAATGAAAATCTCCATCGCTGTTTACGCATTTGAAATCCATAAATGGTTACTTACATGGGGCTGTGAGAAATTTCCCTTTTCTCGAAGAAAAAAGTTATCTTTCCTCAGAGTTGTTGACTTGTAATTTTGGACAACTTGCATCTACAGAAACAACTGTTCTCATCTCGGGATATGTTATTAACTTTCAATCTCGCGATTTCAACAGGAATGTCATTCTTCAAAGACAACGTATCTAAACTCGCAGAGGAGAAGCCCGAGCACATGCCCATTGGGTTCGAAGTTACTTTTCCTTCGCTTATCGAGACTGCTTGGAAATTGGAGATTGAGATATGCGACGACTCTCCAGTCTTTCGAGAGATATATGCGAACAGGAATACGAAGCTCAACAAGTAAGAAATTTAATGCAAAAATTATGGAGCTCAAAGCTTCTACTAGCGATAATTGTTTTTAGCTTATTTATTCCCCTCAAAGCAAGATCGCCCATTTCGGGTTTGCTTCAGTAAATGTTGGGGGTAATAATAATGCTGTGCTCTGGTTGTGATCCACCCCCCCCCTCCCGCGGCGGGAAAAAAAAAACAAAAACAAAAACAAAGGATACCAAGTGACGTATTGCACCAAGTGCCCACAAGTCTCCTCCACAGCTTGGAAGGAATGAAGGAATTGAAGTGGGAAAAGCTACTAAAATTGAAGAACGCAGATGGGTCATTCTTGTTCTCTCCCTCCGCAACTGCATTTGCATTCTTGCAAACCAGGGATTTGAATTGCTTGAATTATTTAAGCAGAACTGTCCAAAGATTCCATGGAGGAGGTAGTCAACTTTTTCAATTAATTGCAGTTTACTTTATATTTCTAAACTTGATTAATTATTCTCGTTGATTCGCCAATAAGACTGTTAAGAAGTAGTACCAACACCAATTTTGTTTTGTGAAATTATCTATCATTAGGTGTGAGCGGTTTCAAGTTCCATCTAAATTTCATTTGAAATTTGAAATCTACCTATTGGAACTGATTTCATAATTTCTTGAACCTAAAACCTACCTCACATCCTTAGGAATCTAGAACCTATCCTGCATACCTAAGAACCTTAAACCTATCCTATTATAGGTTTTAGGGTTGGTTTTAGCGTCTAATCAGGTTCTAACTATACTCTTAATTAAATAATTGTAGTGAACCATTATTTCTAATGACTACCATTTGTTATAATTCATTAATCACAATTAATACTTAGACACACGAAAATTATGAAATATTAACAAAGTAAAAATCTTAGTAATAGATATGGCTGGACATGAAAGCTTAAACCAATGGTTTTAGATTGGATACTCATAAATGGATGTCATGGAATGCCGCATGATCACGCAAAGATACAAAATAAGAAAAACACGATCACTTAAAGACATAAAATAAGAAAAACACGAAAATCTGTTCTAGATTGCTATCCATCGATCAGGTTTCCTTATTTTTGGAACTTGAAATTTATCCTACATATTCTAAAACCAAGAATTGGGCCGATTCTTATAGATCCAGTTCTCAATTCTACTCTAAAATCTTACTCACTGTCAGTAGCTAACTTTTGGTTAGGAGGTGATCATATGAGGTCATGATTGATGTATTAATTAAAAAAGCTCAAATATATATTAAAATTAAAAAAAAAAGGTCACTTGATGCATGTCATCCACAAGTCTTAATTAATAATAATAAAAGTCGCTAATTTTAACTTATCTTCCCTAACGTAACACTTGATGAGCTCTTGAAGTTGCTGATGTCACTAATTATCAACTTTAGAAAGTGACCTTTCATTTTTATTCTTTTATTTCTCTAAACTTCGTTTAGTTCCGGTCGTGTATCCGGTTGACTTGTTCGAGCATCTGTGGGCCGTTGACCGCTTGCAGCGACTTGGAGTCTCTAGGTACTTCAAGGAAGAGATCAAAGAATGCATGAGCTACGTTTATAGGTAAGAAAAAAATAAAATTAAAAAAATGCTAGACTACTTGTGCAACTCATACTGTGCTTGGAATAACTTTTTACTCATGAGTATCTCCTATAACTCATTTCACACTCAAATCAAATATGATGAAACACATATCTAAAATGCAAGTTACATATTTTTCAAGTCATGTTAAACTATTTCATGCTCCACTGTGGAGGAAAAGCCAAAAAGTATACTTTTCATAAGCCGAAAAGGAGAAGTATTTGAAATATTAATTGAAATTGGTAGTTTTTGAGCATTCGAGACATGGCTAAGGATAAGAAGCGAATGCTGAATTTAATCATTGAAGCTTTTGTTACACTTCCAAAATTTAAACATCCAGCCACAAATTCTCAGGTTAATTATGTCAATTTCAGATAGCAAATTTACGTAACGAAACCGAGTTCAATCTGTAAGACAAATATTGTATCAGATATTGGAGTGATAAAGGGATCTGCTGGGCAAGAAATTCGAATGTGGCTGATATTGATGATACTTCCATGGGATTCAAGCTCTTGAGACTCCATGGCTATGAAGTGTCTGCTGGTACTTGTCAGCTCCTTCTTCGTTTCTTTTCTTTTTCTTGTGTCAATAGTTGGCGGAAATAATTATGTTTATACTCCATTCGGTGTCGTTAGAGGTGTTTGAAAACTTTAAGAGCGGGAACGAGTTCTTCGGCTTCATGGGGCAGTTAATAGAGTCGGTCACCGGAATGTTGAATCTGTATAAGGCCTCTGAATTGATCTTCCCGGGAGAGAAAATCCTTGAGGATGCGAACAGACATGCGGCGAAGTTTCTGAGACGGAAACAAGAAGCTAACGAGCTATTCGATAAGTGGATCATAACCAAGGACTTACCCGGCGAGGTATGGACATTACTCTTTGAATTTTGTCAGGCTATCTTATGTGCTTAGTTCGATTTACGGGATTCTATTTTCATTACTTTGACGTGCAATTACTAACTGTTATATTAACTCCATTTCTGAGATACTAGACGTGTGTCAACCATTACACACTACGCTAGCTTCTCATCTCGGACGGAATGACGGTACAATTGGCATGCAAATTACTATGTGTCTAGGTTCACTTGAGAGAACTCTAGTTCGCCATGAAATTGCGAAAATCCGTGGCTTTAATTAACTTAAAAGCCCCAAACTAACTTTATCATCTTGCCACAATCTACTTTCTTTCATTTGACATTAAAGGAAATAATTAAATAAATTTTTCCGAAAATAGTTAAATAGATTATTCTTCTATAGGTGGGATACGCTTTGGATGTTCCATGGTATGCAAACTTACCTCGCGTGGAGTCGAGATTTTACATAGACCAGTGTGGCGGCCAAAACGACGTTTGGATTGGCAAGACTCTCTACAGGTTCTTCTCTCCGTCGTTATCTTTCTTTCTTGTTGCCCTTGTTAGTTATAATAATAATTCCCACTTTTTTCGGAAATGAAATAAAGAGAAAAGAAGAATAGTCAACCCTTAACCCACCAATTTCACTTCACGCTCTCACGTCATTTCCATTCTTTCCTTTCTTCTTATCTTCAGAAGGCTCTCATGTCCTTGTTGTCTTGGAGGGATGGAGTCTTATTTGCATTTTAATTTCACATTTAAGAAATTCACTAGCTTTTATATAAATTATAGACGCACGCATATTATTATCCTAGTACCACTCGTAAAGTTAACTTCTTTTTTTTCAAAGTGAAGGTGAAATAAAATAATTTGTTAATTCTGAATGCAGGCACTTTCTATTTATTAATCTTAGGACCCACAGAATCTGATAAGCCCGTGGTTGCTTTGTCATTTGAATTCATAATATTCATACATCATTTTGATAGGAAAGTTGTTAGAATATTTAAATATTAAATCACGCATTTATTTGAAAGTTTAAATTTTTAGAAGAAATAGTAGTGGTTCTATAAAATCATTCAAAAGTAAGTGCTCAAATTTGAATTGTTATCGTTGATATGGAATTCAGATAATTTCTTTTGTGGTCCTTATAATACTCAAGCTCAAAATTTGGGGTTTATCAACCTAAATAGAGGCAAGCAGAATTAGGCACGTACTTATATTTTCCAAAAAATGGTTAGAGGTACAATGGCCTTTTTCTTGGACTATCAGTAAAATTTACATGATATTGTGAACCTCTATTAGATCTCACACAGAAAGGCACAGACACATTTAAAAAAATTTGCTTATTCTTTCTATATCCAATGGCAGGATGGAGTACGTTGACAACGATGTCTATCTCGAGCTCGCGAAGCTGGATTACAACAATTGCCAAGCTTTGCACCTCTCAGAATGGGACAATTTTCAGGGGTAATTTCACCATAATTAAAGGGTGAAAAAATATAGTAATTGAATTTGCTAATTGAGATCTGCAATTTATAGGTGGTATTGCGAGAGCAAACTCGTGGACTTTGGGATAAGTGGGAAGACTCTTCTCTATTCTTACTTTACGGCGGCAGCAAGCATTTACGAACCGGAACGGGCGGGAGAGAGACTTGCATGGGCCAAAACGAGGGTGTTGGTGGATGCAATCGCCTCGTACTTGGAGGGAGAGGGAACCTCTCGTGAGCAAAGAAGAGCCTTTGTTCGCGCGTTTCAGAAGCACACAAGCGGAAGGTAAAATCGCTTGGAATATCGTCATTTTCTTCTTCCCGTTAACGGATTACGAAGATTACCTTTCTTATGTCGAAAAAGAATATTGCAGGAGCTCCATTCCGGATGAGAGAGGAGAAGGGCTCATTGCAGCTCTGCTCGGAACCGTAGACCAGCTCTCATTGGAAGTCTTGGAGGCTCGTGGTAAAGACATTAGCCATCTTCTACGTGCTGCGGTAAGACCTATATAATCCACTAATGAAATGGAATATAGCGGCTAAAATATAAATCCGCATAATGATCTTTGGTTAGACAGAGAAAAAAGGAGTTATGATCTATCACTCTAATTACAATCGTTCGTTTCTATTTTTGATGCACAATGAGCTTCAAGTTTAATTCACACAAATTGTTTGGGAAGTATGTTAGTAAGTGTTTTCTTAATACCATCTTTAAAATTAGAACAACAGCATATCTTTCAAATTCAATCACACACACACACACACACACACACACACACACACACACACACACACACATCTATATGCATCTTAAATGTAAGAGTTAATTCATATTCACTTATTTACCAATTAACGAGATATAAATTCCTAATTTCGTGGTCCCTTTTATTTTATTTGGAATATTCTTGACAATCAATTATGTAGTGGGAAAAGTGGCTGGTGGGATATGGAGAGGAAGGAGATAAGTACAAAGGAGTGGTCGAACTCTCCGTGCAGATGATAGCTCTCGGCGCTTGCAACAGTCTTCTGTCGGATGACCTCTCGTCTCATCCTGAATACCACCGTCTCTGCAATCTCACCAGCACGATCTGCCGTCAGTTGGCTCATCACCAAACCCAAAAGGTACGTGGAAACGAGAACGACCAGATAGAAATGGCCATGCAAGAGCTGGCGCAACTGGTGCTCCAGAATTCAGCTCGGGGGCTCAATAGAGACGTGAAGGACGCGTTCTTTGCTGTCACGAGGAGCTTCTACTACACTGCCCATTGCGATCCCGGGACAATCAATTCCCACATTGCCAAAGTTCTCTTCGAGAGAGTGAACTAAAATTCCGTAACATAAACTTTTATAGCAAATAATGCAGGTTGATGCATAAAATTGGTACACTCAATGGCATGATGGATTATAATCAGGCATTTAAATAGGTGCATCGTACTTGACTTTTGATAATAGTATGTCCTATTTATTAGTGAACCAATTTATCTGATAACACACTAAAACAAAGTGGTTTGGACACACTAATTTCCAACTAGTGCACATATTTAAACAGCATGGATTAGAAGAAATGGGAATGAAGATCTTGGAATTGAATGGAAATTAGTGTTAGAACCACATTATCCTACAACACGCTGGAATAAGATGAACTTTATTCATAATGTGATTATGTTTAGGTGCACCTGTTATTTGCTGTCAGAATATAAATATTAAATTATGTTTTCATGTAATAGCTTAAGTTTATAGAATAGTTAGCAGTGATCTTACCAAATTTCACATGATATTAGAGCAGTAGATTCTTAATTCAAAATTTCCAAGGCCCCTTTTTCTTCTCAATTAGTTATTTCCACGCTTTAAGTTAAGGCCAAAGTCTAGCCTATGCGTGAGGGGGAGCATTAGAATATTCAAATTTTAAATCATTCTTTCATCTAATAACTTTAACTTTTTAAATAGTTGGTAAAGATCTCATCAAATCCCACACATAGTTGTGCTAGAGATTCTTCATATCAAAGATTTGGTGTGGTGTCGTTAATGTTGTTCGAAAAAATTACTATGATATTTTGATGATTACCAAACTATCACTGAGTTTTAACATTTGCCATGGCAAGTGCAAATGTTTAAATTAGTTATACAACATCAATGATCCTGCTTATTAGCGGAGATGAGAAACTAATCGTTGATAGTCTAAGTGTAAAGACAAATCAAGATGGTGTTGTTGATAGTCTTTCGTATTGATAAGTATAAAAGATTCATTCATCTTAATCTCTTGTGTCATTCAATTAGTATTGTCACTGAAGATATAGCTTGGTCACTCACAATCAACACCAATGATAGTGTGCATATGATAATGATGGTGATGTGTTAGGTTTGATGATAGTGAAATGCGCACTAGAAAGATGGCTGTTGATAGTACAAATATGCTCTTGAAATCTCTTTTGATAATATCTTGATTGCAACTTACTAATACCATATGAAAAGCTTCCAAATCTAACTCTTGTTGGTCTAGCTAAAAGCATACGTTTCATGTGAGTGGGGTGATACTCATTTCCAGCCGTACCAGTTGCCCCATATGTTAATGGAAATTTGGTAATTATTCACTATTTCATTGGAATTTGCCTTGACAATGAAATACCTTTCATGAATAGTCGTTCTTCAGTTTTTATTAAAGAGGACAAAATTTATTCGAGTTAAAGCACACAAGATAAAGATAAAATGTCAAAATTTAATTAATAATGAAGCACCTAAAACTACAACAAAGATACACGCCGAAATTGAATTAACGATAATGTATCTGGAAACTATAGGTAAGCTACATAGTGAAATATCGACAAGAAGATATTTGGAAACTATAATTATGACCACAACACATGAATTGAAAGATAACATGATTTGTTTTTTGTTATGGAGGGTTTCTCCAGTATGCAAACAATAGTATTTATAGTGTTCACAACATAATTGCTTATAAGCAGTTCTTTAGTAGCATTAGCCTATGAAGCACGGACACGTTACACGTGCTTTTGTGTTGTGTCCGACACGTGTCAAAGCATGTCGGACACGTTGTCATGCTCGAACACATATTGATTGTGTGTCGGATTTTTCGACACGTGGTCAACTTTTCTCAACACATTTCAACATGCGTGTCCAAAAGACGATGGAGGGTGGAGGTGAGGGCGAGGAGCAGAGATGAGGCCACAAGCGGATAGCAAGCCCGCGATGGCGAGAGATGGCCAAAGAAAGAGCAAAGATTGAGGCAAGGGCTGCCACTTTGTGATGCTGCGATGGATCGGCGATGAGGCTGCAACTATGAGGGAGGAAGGGCTGGAGGCAAGTCGGTGAATGATTGTGATGAGGACCGAGAGCAAGCAGAGATCGAGAGGAATAGGAGAGGAAGGGGGTCGTGCAGTGAGGAGGAGGAGGAGGAGGGCGTTGCTAGGGTTTGAGAAGGAAACTAAAAGAATAAAAAAGGGACTTGGTGTGTTGGAGGGAAGGGAAATGATAGCTTGTCTGTGCCAATGTCAGGTGGTGAGGGAAGGAAAGAAAAGTAAAAAAAATTTGGGGGTGAGGGAAAGAGACAAGGGAAAAAGGGGAGTTCGTGTTGGGGGTGGACCCCTCGAGGGGACTTTTTATTTAATTGGAAAAATAATTAAATGAAAATAAAAGGTAATTTCAAAAAGGGTTAATACCTTGAAAAACCTCAAACTTGTACACTAGTGGCAAATTTACCCCAAACTATATTTTTGACCATGAAAAACCCCAAACTGGTAAACTTGTGACAAATTTACCCCAGCTGATTATAAAAAACCCTAAATTGGTACATTTATGACAAATTTACCCCAAACTAATTTATTCTATTGAAAAAATAATTAAATACAAAATTAAAATTGGATTAATACCACAAAAAAATTTTGAAAAATAAAAGTAAAACTAAATGTTGAATGATGATTTAAAATTTTGAGAATAAAATTTCGAAAATTATAAATTTGTCAGAAGATCGGTTGGGATAAATTTATTTAAATAAGTTGATCAAAAAATAGTTTGCGGTAAATTAGTTTTGGTTTTTTAGTTTCATCCTTTCAAAAAATAAAAGTACTAAATGTTGAATGATGATAAATTTTGGTCATTTAGAAGATCATGGATTTATTTGAATAAGTTGATTCATTAGTTTTGGTCATTAGTTTTATCAATAACTTTTGTCAATTTATTAATATTATTAGTGTAAATTCATTTAGGCTCTTTTTTAATAATTAATTATTTATAAATTTGAATCAAATTAATTAAAAATAAAAATATTCATTTAATATATAAGGTGTTCAACATATCGGAATTTTCTATTTTTGAGAAATAACGTGTCGACATATCGTGTCATGTTGTGTTGCATGTTATGCTACTTAGGTATTAGCCATGCCTTCACATCTTCAAAGCTTTTGGTTCAATATCTTTACGAAGCCACAATTTCTCATCTTCAGATGGTTTCTAAATTTAGATGAATAACCCCATTTACGGTTACAAGTAATTACAACACCACTTATCCACAATAAACTCCAATATTTGAGAATATGTTTTCATGGATGTCGATGACTTCATTCAAGATAACTGGCATTTGTTGTTAATAACTTCCTTGATTGTCAATATTCTTCAAGTTGTCAATATTTATTTATAAGAGCTTAAATATCCAAAAATTTACTCATCAAGTTGTTGACTGTCCTTTTCGTTGATGATTTTCACTATTGTCGATGTTCTTTTCACCAAAGTCTGACTCCTTTTGCCTTGACGGAATTTCATGGCTAAGGGCCTAAAGCTTCCTACCAGGAAATTGTTCATGGCGGAAAAGTCATGGCTGAAGGCCCGGATAGACCTTGGCGAAGAAATTAGGTAATTTCTTATGGTGCGTTTTGTAATAATTCATTCATGGGAACAATTTATGTTCGGAAATCATAGAAGAACACATATGGTAATTGTAAAAAATTTTATATTCACAAAATAGAAAAAAATAGTAATATATTTGGTACTTTTTTCAAAAAGATTTTTTTATGATGTATTTTTTCTAGTTTTTTAATAATTTTCTAAGATTTTTCAAATTTTTTCTTTTCTTCCTCCATTTATTTTTCCTTGTGTAGCTGGTTGGTTGCCAAGTCTCCACAATGGCTGGTGGCAGCCAACAATAGACGAGAACTGCTTGACTTCGATGGCCTTAAGAGAGCCTCACTATAGCTAGTTAGTCTCGTGGTGGCTAGGTGAGGCTTGACCTTGCCCAAGTTTGGCAAGTTTGAGCCTCACCCAACCATGGTGAGGTCAAGCAAGGCTCCCCCAAGGCCAACGAGGTCATTAGACCTCATCTCTATTTGGTCACCAGCCATTGCCAAGGCCTAATGACCGGTTAGAGGAGGAAGAAAAAAAAAAGGAAAAAAAAATGACATTATTCCAGAATTTATTCCCTAGAACAAAGAAATAAGTTTTTTTTTTTTACTTCTTCTTTCAATTCAAAATCTATTCTCTGGTCATTGATGTGTTTCGAGGTAAAGAAAACTTAGTTGACTTTATTAAATGGAATTTATTTTTTGGTTTATGGAAACAAAAGAACATAAAAATAAAGGAATAGATTGCTTACAAAAAAGAGTCTTAATTAGCAGAAGTATACTTTTCACCACAAAAATCTCTCATGACAAAAGGGTAAAAAAGACAATCAATAGCAAAGAATTTTATGTCATGGCCAACGCATTGCGATGAAAATTTCATGGATTGTTGTAGCTTTGGCAATACAATTTCATGATTAATGAGTCATGGAAAAAAGTGGAAAAAGTATGAAATTTTTTTGAACATAATGCATTTATATCAATTCAATCATAAATTTTTTAATTATGTTATGAAATTTTTTAAAATATATTGCATTTATGCCAATTCAATCGTAAACTTTTTAATTATGTTATTTGAGTCCTAATTTTTTAATTATGTCATTTGAGTCCTAACATTTCGCTAACATAAACATCAGCCATGACCAATGAGTCACTAAAAAAGTGAAAAAAGTATGAAATTTTTTTAAACGTTTGCATTTGTATCAATTAAGTCATAAACTTTTCAATTATGTTATTTGACCTAACTTTTAATTATGCAATTTGAGTCCTAACTTTTTACTGACATAGATGTTGGCCATCCTACGTGACATAATTAGTATTGACGTTGACAATTTTTTTTTTAAAAATATTTTTTTATTACTTTTGCTTTTTTCTTTTCCTTTTTTTTTCTTTTCTTGAACCATGGGTTAACAAGATCTAGGTGAGTTCTTCCCCTGGTCCAAATCCAAGAGAGGGCCAAGACCCTCGCTACAAGGGTTTCAACTTTCAACCCTCTCTTGAATCTAGGTGAGGGCCACGATGCCCTTGTTGACCATGGGTGAGGGTTGTGAGGTGAGAGCTTGACACCCCCACTTACATCTTGGCATGGCCGATGAGGGTTGTAATACCCTTGCCCTGCCTACCCCAATGTTGCTGGCCCTCCCTGTAGTAGGAAACCTTACTAGCCCAAAGTTATAAAAGAAATAAAGAAAAGAATAAAAACAATAAACAGTTAGGAAAATATTAAAAAATTATAAAATTTGTTCTTGTTAGTGCCAATCATGCCATATAGAATGGCTAGCATTCATGTTAGTGATTTTTGGCGAAAATTGACTTAATGGACTACATTGACAAGTAGTCTAAATATCTATGACTCAATGTGTATAATTGAAAGATTTATATTTAAATAGGCACAAGTGCAATAGGTTCATAATTGGAATGGTTACAAAGGACAAGTAATTGCAGAATATACTAGTTCTAGATTAGGTCAGATCCTTATTCTTGTATGTCAAAGACATCAGACAGAGCAGTCATTAAACATCACTTCTTATCTATCATCTTCCCAGAGCTAGACCTAGGGGATTTCATTTCATAATATTAATCCGGAATGCGAATGGGGCTCAACAGGCATATTGACTCGAATTGGACCAAAAAGCTTTATCTTCTCACGGTTGACCGGTCTTACCCCATAGGTCTTGGGCGAGCGATGTGTGAGATCAAAGCGCTTGGCTCTCTTAGGATATTTGAAGAAAGAAATGCACCATGAACCACCATAACTGGAGTGCATTTGCTTGATAGATTCATCAATGGCCTATTCCTCAATAGATTTTTATCTATCCCCCTTGCCTCCTCCGAAGGGTACCTTTTTTGTGGGATGATCTTCTTCGAATCAATTTGTAGAGGACTTTGACTAACCCTCTGAATTGTCTGCTTTTGATTCTTCCCCACCAGTGCCTTTCTTACCGGCACTCTTGATTTCAAAATGCTCCTCCTCAGTTTCTATTAGTGTTTCCCTTCGCTCCCTCCTCTTTTTTCGATAGTCTTTCTATGCTACTCTCTCAGCAGCAATCTCAATTAAATTCCCATTAGTGTGAGTGACTACACACAACCAAAAGATGTCGATGAATTCTTGATTTCCAATAACTTCTGGAGAAATCAAAGCAATGCCATTTGACCACGAATTAATTTTGACGACGCAGAAAGCATGCCTCCATTTTCCATCTTCCACTGTCAACTTTTTAAAAAGTTTAAACTATTAGATGAATGTATGGTTTAATATTTAATTATTCAATTTTTTCCCCTTACACTTAGTATAGTTTTTTTGCTTAGTACTAAGTGTGGACATATTTAACAAGGGAGGCAAATGGAGCCTGAAAAAATTTGAATTCAAAATCTTTAACTTTGATATCATGTGAGATTTTGTATGACTATTTTCTAAGCTTTTAGATGAATGTGTGATTTAATATTTAATTGTTCCAACATACATCAAGCCTATGCACATCTCAAGGCTTCGATCCTCACTCGAGTCATTCCCCCAAAACTCGAGGTATGGTCAACAAATCTCTACCGTGGCTCTTCTTTGCAGCCAAGAAAGAGTATATGATCCGTTGCTCCATAATGCCGCATAATATCACTGCTCCCCTAGCGTTCTCCCTGTGCCGTTCAGCGGCTAAAGACGTCTACCAAGCCCAAGCTGCACTCGAACTCTCTCTGAGGAGCAAACTCGATCTGCATATCCTCTCTCGACATGCCATCCTTGATGCAAGGGCGTCAATCGATCCTATATGTAGTTCTCCCGTGATAACTCTAGCCAACGTCACTAAGTAGTTCGATCAAATTTCTTTTTCGACATCTTCCACAGTTCCTATTTTTGTGGCCTAACTGCTCAAAGAAACATTTATGTCTCTCGACAACACGTTCCTATTCACAGAACAACCAACATTATTGAAGGCATAAGAACTCTTAGATCGACCACTCTTCAAGTTCGTCGATTGACCCAGGTCTATAGATCCAAATGTTTCCACACTTTCGGAACTTCTTCCTGTGAAACACAACTCAATGTATGGCGTCCCATAGTAGCCATATATTCAGACCAAAGAAAAAATTAGCGATATGAAAGCCGATGGTTAAGTTGTTGGGTGGGGCCCAATACTTGTGTATCGACATTTTGTGAAATATTTCAATGAAGAAATCTTAAGTGTGATTTTCTAACTGAGGTGGCAAATGGTGTCCCTCGGCTTCCTGCTCAACTTGGTTGGGCTAAAGCGATTGAGGTGAAGGCTAAGGTGGTTCTCCTCTCCGACATCTACCATATTTAGCCGGTTCAAGCAGAAGATTCAACCCAAAAAAAAAAAAAAAGAGTGGAAGATTCCAGTGAAAATAAGTATGGTGCATTAAAAACGCGTATGACAACTATTATGTTCCGTAAATAACTTTCGGAACAGAAATAGATTTTTTTATTTCTATTTTTAAAAGAGTTTCTAAGCAAAAATAACAGTTTGATAACAACACGAAATTTCTACTCTAAAAATAGAAATTTGTTTGATAACGACACAAAATTTCTTTTTTTCGGATGGCGGCGGCGCGACCAACGACCTTTAATATAAAAAATAAAAATAAAAATGATTTAGTAACAAAAAAATAAAGAATAAAATAAAATAAAATAAAATAAAATTATCATTTTATTTTAAAAAAAATATCCTTAAAAATAAATTTATTTTATTTATTCTATTTTATTTTTTTAAAATTTTAAAATGAATAAAAATTAAAAATAAAAAAATTTATTTATTCAATCAAATAAAAATAAATTTATTAATAAATAAATTAAATAAATTTATTTTTAATAAACTAAAAATAAAATGATAAATAAAAATAATTTATTTATTTTTAATAAATTTATTTTAATAAATTTAATTTTTATTTTTAAATGAATAAAATGAATATATTTATTTTTATTTATTTTTATTTTTAATAAAATGAGGAGAGGCGGAGGAGGAGGAGGAGGAGGAGGAGGTAGAGACGTAGAGGAGATGAGGGAGGACTCACCGAAATTATGGTTTAGTGGGAGAAATTATTTCTGATTTATCTTCTAGAAATCAAAAGTAGAAAATTTCTATTTTTGATTTCTTTTCTAAATCAATTTCTGGAATAAAAATCTATTACGAAATAGAAAACTGAATAGGTTTATCAAATAGGTTTATATTCCGTAAACCGGTTTGGAATAAAAAAATTATTTCTGAAACAGAAATTTTGGTTATCATGCACCCCTTAAGATACTAGGATGCATGGAGAGTAGGCCCAATTAGTTTGGAGTATTTTGTGGTCAAAAATTAGTTTGAGCCAAATTTGTTATAGATGTATCAATTTGGGGTTTTTCAGAGTATTAAAAGTTAATACCCTGAACCACCGCCCGCGGTGGAAGCGTTGGTTAGGGCTTGGTACCCCAAACGCAGGGGGAAGGGTTCGAACCTCCGTGGAAACAATGCTTCAATGCATAACGCGTCTTTACTGCGCTTGGGGGTCGGCGGTGGGGGCCCCGGCGCTAGGGTTTACTCTCCCCGCGAAGCGGCGTTCGGAGGTTCCCTGGGTCACCAAAAAAAAAAAAAAAAAAAAAAAGTTAATACCCTGAAAAACCCAAAACTGATACACCTGTGATAAATTTACCTCAAATTATTTATTTGATTAAGAAAAATCTCAAATTGATACACTTGTGATAACTTTATCCCGACTGACCATTAAAAAAAAAATCTTAAATTGGTACATTTATGAAAAATTTACCCCCAAACTAATTTATTCGACCCAAATTGGTAAATTTGTGACAAATATACCTTATGCTAAATTGGATTAATACCACAAAAAAATCATAAAATTGTAAATTGTGATAAACGGAGTGTAAAATCCCAAATTAGTATACTAATCAACTGTTACATGTCATTTAACTTATTAATTTGACAGTAAAATTTAACGAAAACTAACAGAGAGTATATTTGTCATAGGTATACCGGTTTGGAGTAAATTTGTCAAAAGTATGCCAATTTGGGGGTTTTGGTGGTCAAAAAAATAGTTTTTGGTAAATTTGTCACAAATATACCAGTTTTGAGTAAATTTGTCAAAAGTATACAAGTTTTGGGTTTTTGGTGGTCAAAAAAATAGTTTGGGGTAAATTTGTCACAACCGGTTTAGGGTTTTTAAAGGGTTTTTAAGGGTATTAACCCTTTTAACTAATGACTTCAAAGCATTTATCGATGATGAGCTTTATATTACACATGGCACTGGTAATCTCAAAAATTCTCTTTTTTTGTTATGCTAGTTCCATAGACATGAATGGGATGCATGCAAACCTTGTTACATATGTTGCTTTGAGAGCATCTACACATTCCTCAATTTATAAAGGTGTCACTTTATTTTATTTTATTTTATTTCATCTTTCCAATAGGGAGGACCCAATGTTGAGTTTTTTTTTTTTTTTTTGACAACTTAAATAAAAACTTTCCCCATAAGCATTTATGTTAGCATATCAGATGGCTAATTAAAGTTGTCGCCACCCCGTCGGGATTTTCAGTCTACGAACTTGACGGAGGTACTCCATTGAGCTCAATTCGAGAAGTTGAGATAGTCGATTGAACAAATGAAAATGCAGTACCTGATCATTCGGCAAAAGAT
The DNA here is from genome assembly GCA_016097545.1 of Eucalyptus victrix. NCBI lineage: Eukaryota > Viridiplantae > Streptophyta > Magnoliopsida > Myrtales > Myrtaceae > Eucalyptus > Eucalyptus victrix. Next base: position 15,246,732 of record CM027842.1, read on the forward strand.
TCCGATCCTTGCTATTTCTTCTTTTATATAAGATTCCAACCCAGCACTCCAAAATCCAACAGCAACCCTATTGAGCTTTGGGGGGTCTAAGTGAGAAATAACAAATGTTGACTGAGGCCCTCATGAGACATATCATGTGGACAGAAGGAATACATGGTTGGCATGCTTGGAGCCGGGACAAAAGGTTCTATACTAAAATGTCTTCTTCGAATGCAAATTTTGATTAGTTGGGGGAGTTGAGGATAGTAAGGTACTCTTTTTTTCCTTCCTTGTGATTTTACCGTCATAGTTATCTTCCAAAAACGAAAGTTCTGTGTACGCTGGGAGTTTGTGAAAGACAACCGGAGGCATTAGACTTAGGAAAAAAGTGTATCATGCGATGCCGGTTTCGTGCAATGAATCGGCCTGGCATCGAACCGTGCAAATGCAGTCGATCATCGTGAAGTGAATGTCACACTGATGCTCATGCCTGAAAAATGATAAAGACTTGAGATTTTCGCACATTAGTGATATAAGCATCACATGATTTCTTTTCTTCCAATGTGGAAGCCGTTACCCTATTTTTCGAATCCCGCTTGCATTTGGTAACTCTGGCAAAGATACAGTTGCCATAAAAAGAATAATCAAAATGACTAACAGCCCTTTTTCTTTTATCTCGTGCACGTTCAATTTTCATTCGTCATTTCACTGAGAAATGGATTGAATGAGAAAATCAAGTGTCCACTTGGGAGAAAATTCAATTAAGAAAAGGATGGCTTTGTCTCATGCCACTCGATATTATTGCAGATTGCACGACCTGGAATAAACTCCTGTTTTGTTTAAGGGTTGTCATATTCACTCAAAACATCACCTGAATAAGTTCTAAATGCAAACATTCAAGAACTTGAAAAGCAATCTAACCTAATGAGTTATGGATCAACTAGGATATATTAACCATTTTATGCTACATCAATTCTCCAATGTTATGGATCAATTAAGATTTTCTTTACATTACATAATTTTATAATATAACTTACCCACGCATACATCATAATAACTCAATGTTAGGTTTGTTCCCCCTTAATTCAAGCATCCTTCTACATTAATTATTGGCCTTGATACCATTTGTTGGGAGCGTGCAATAGAAGCCCGATACCTTCACTTGGAGAAATCGCTAAGAGGAAGCCTAAGTCCAAGCTCGTTAACATTTCTAATTGGACCTATCTTCACTTAAAAACTTAAGCCAATAAATTATAGGCTAATTAAGATATATCAACTGTTTTACACTATATTGATTTTTACTAAAGCCTCAATCACGAAATCTATGACAGCAAACTAATTCTACAAGTACTCGCTCCTACACCAGCCAACTCTTACAATAAAATTCCATAAAAATATTATGTCATAGCTCAAGATTCTTAGAACAACTTTTAACAAGACAAGTTCATCCAAATATTAGCGCATTGAAGACAGAAATTCCACAAACCACAAATTACAGCAAGTTCCCTTCTTGAGCAGACCACTCTTGGATTCTAACATCTACACTCGGCCACTCCTAGCTAGTTAGTGTTGGACGCAAATTACGCAACCCCAAGATCTCCATAACCAGAACAAGAACATGCATAATTGAGTAGAAAAATTAACGCACCTGTTTTGGGATCCATCGAACATAAAACGGAAGCAGAAAAAGGATTACCCACATATATCAAAGGGATCCACGCATCAAGTCCTTCTCCTCTATTGCCCTCCGTATCACTGGCTCAATGAGGCGGCCCCCCTCACATTTAGCGTTAGGTAAATGCCTCTTAGGTGAGGATACATGTGAGAATTAGGGTTAGATGAGATATTTGAGCACTATTTATAGAGTTTCCAGCCAGTCCCCTTTATTACGGGCTAGGCTCAACTCGGCCCACACTAGCCAGCCCATATTAGACTAATTAAGAAACCTTCTATCTCTCTTTAGACCAACCCTATTTTGCGGGAACCGTAAAAACAGTAAATTACAATATCAATTAATTTAGTCCACATTAGGAAAACTCTTACAGTTAGTTCTCTTACCACTACATTTAAAGCCTCGACCACACATGCACAGCACCAAAATGAGCCTCGACCACTAGCTATTCCTCACGACCGACTCGAAAATCTCATCCCAAACCAAGATTGAACCCACGGCCTCCCCAAGCCGACATTCAACCCATTTCATAGCTCATCTGACTCTCCAACCCAGCAACGACAAAGACCACAGCTTCCTTCTTGTCTCGACCTTCACCATACGACCCCAACCTTACATGCAAGTCACCGGACAACCATTCAACCCCACGACCAGCCCAAACAAGCCTAAAACAGAATCATCCTAACAAGAATCACCCTCAACCGACTTGATCCGCGCCTCTCTCAACAACAAATGGATAGCTCAAGCTTAACACCCACCGTTTCCTTACCCGGTGATTCGGTGTTGCTCCCTCCTACTATCTCTCCACGGAGTGGTCTCTCGAGCTTGGTACGGAAGAAGAAAATGCAGAGGATGAGGGGCGGCTGTGTCTGCTGAAGCCAAGAGAGAAAAGGGAGGAAGAAGAGGAATAGAGAGAGAGAGAGAGAGAGAGAGGATATGGATCGGAGGGGGGTGTGAAGGCAGAGAGAAATGATTGTCAGAACGTTGGTAAATGTCTTCATGAATCCCCATGAAAGTCATGATGATAGGAGGCAATGTGGTGATCCCCAGGAAGATTTTCCGTACTAAAGAAGACTTGCGAAGATGGGGTACAAGGCTTCTTGCATGAAATTTTCTTCATGCATTACACTTGGCATCTATGGGAAGGGTTGGGGTTCTTCATTGTGATTAAATCATTTATTTCTAATGTTTTTCACTTAGTTTAGTCCCGAACCCCACAAATTTCGGTCCCCTCAAAGCTACATGGATCTATTAGTCCACACGAACTTAATTAACACATTAATATCTCAATATTAACCTAGGATTGAAAACAAAAAAAGAAGCGCAAGAAAATACTAAGGATAGTGTTCAAAAGATTATAGTCACACGTAAATTTTTAATAGGATCCTAAGTCAATTTCGTACATGATTAATCTAAAGGCTTAATCATAGAAGTAGAGTCCTTTCCGCTCTATTTGGACCATACATACACGCCACTGGCCCACTGGGTTCGTTTCACAACCCACCGGGCCTAATCCACGGCTCTAGCGAGCCCAAGTTTTGGCCCGTCCCGCGTTAAGCCCAATTTATAGCCCATCTTTTGGCCCATTGAGCCCACAATCGTTGTCTTATCACGGCCCATTGATTCCTTAAGTTCACATCTTCTTTACAGCTCATCGGGCTCGTTATTTGGCCTGCCTTCAATAGTCTTGTCCATATTGGTCCATTTATATTATAGAGTCGAAAAATCTAAGCTTTTACGCATAATAGCCGATTAACTTAGACCAACGCAAAAAAAATCGCATGCGATATCCAGCCAATGAGTCATTAAGTCGCATGGAACATATTATTATCTAGCAAAGACAAAATTGGATTCTGTAGAGCCAGGAAAATAGGAGAGATTGGGTGGTTTCTGGACTTCGGTCTTTCTTTATTAATTTTCTTTGCTTTGACTTTGACTGCGAACGCCTTTGATATGGTCTAATCTTTAAAGAAGGTAAGCATGAAGACTGCACAAGACAATGGCAGTTGATTTCTCATTATATCACACATCTCGACGAGAGATTTCCTTTTTACTGACATCCTCACACATGCACCTCACCAAATCTTCCATTTGCACGTGAGCCGTCCTAAGCTAGGCCCTCTCTCCCTTAATACCGGCAATCCTTGTTCACCATAATTATCTTATATCAAAAGGCATACCAAAGGCGACAACTCATTCGCCTTTGGCATCTAGGGCACGATTCATTTTTGTCACGTCGGCTTCCAGAAGCGACAAATTGAATCCGTTGCCTTCGGTCGCCCTCGGCGATAAAATAAAGGTACGTTCTGTGATCTTTCTGGAAATCTCGGGAAACTTTTAGGTCTTACTTCATGAAAGTTGTAAGGCACTTCTAGGGGATAACATATTAAAATTTGAGGGTAAACGATGGAAGTTTGGGTAGCGAGATTAGAGGTGGGCATGGTCCGGGTTGGTCCAGACCACCCCCTAACCCTAGGACTAACCCGTACAGTGTCGGTCCTCAATTTTTAGGACCGAGGACCGACCCTATTGAGCCTGGGACCAAGGATCGAACCGACCCAATGGGTTCGGTCCGGTTCCAGGGTCAACCAGGGACCAATCGATAATTTTTTTGTCTTATTTTTATACTCCCTAAAAAAGCAAACCTACAAATTCAAATTACACATCCATTGACAATGCGGCATTGTGCAACTAAATTATAAATAGTAATACATATTTAGCAAATTTAAGATGACACAATAGAAATTTCGTACTTCTTTAACCGCTCATCGAGATATGGGACAAGATGGAAAGTTCTTGTAATCATCTATCTTTAATATTCATAACATCATATGCAAAAGCGTTTTCCCGCATTTGATCATGTAGAGTCCACTCAACCAAAAAATGAGCTTCACGCCACTTGACTAGCAAATCACCGTAGCAACTGCAATACTACTCTACTCTTCAAAAACTTCTACCATTTGACACAAATTAAAAAGCAAAGTGCAGCTGAAATTTATTAGTAAAATACAATTAAACTACAAAAAGTTCAAAATACTTAATATAAATTTTGAATATATAACTTTACATCTTGTTAATTCACTTGAACTTCTAAACACCTGAAAACAAAACAAGCGACACATAATTAATACTCAACAAAAGTTTTAAATTGAAATTACTATTAGTGTTATCGATAGAACATTTTAATATAATATAATATAACATACATTTTACTTAGGTTTGAATATATAAAAGAATTATACATAATATAATATAATATATAGGGTTGGTCAGGGGTTGGTGACCCAAAACTCTTAGGACCGAGGACCAACCCGCATAGTGTTGGTCCTGGAATTTCAGGACCGAGGACCGACCCAGTCCCCTTGGGAACCGGACCAGGACCGGCAGGGTTGGGCCGGTCCAGGGTCGGTCCAAGGTCAACCCTAGACCGCTGCTCACCCCTAAGCGAGATGGCTTTTCTTCTGGGAGTGATAGTTCTGGAAATTGCTACAGATTCAGGAATAAAGTGTTCAATGAATTGCTGCTCTCTGTACAGCAAGAAATAGGATTAGGTTCCTCCACGGAAAATGTTTATCTATGTCTCTTCTAGAACGTATTAAAATTTCACAAATTTTCAATAAGATTTCTGTGTTCCGAACTGCTCAAAACTGTCCCCATTCTGTTCTAGTCCGAATTCATGTAGATGTTTATAGTCCTCTTGTTTAAACTTTTGGTGACCCTTGGAAGTCTTGTGACCTCTATACATTGCTAGTTGGTACATATATATGTCTCTCTTCCTTATTTGAAATGAGATGATTTTCAGTTATTGCTAGTTGAGTCTCATGAGTGCAATGAGTGAAGCATACTATGAGGTTGTGTATGCAAGCATTGAGTCATGGCTTGGAGTGGTTTTGTGCATTGAGTGGAAAAGCATGCTACTATGGTGTCATAATTCTAAGGTTTGATACATGAAACGTGTGAAATAAACTAAATTGAAGAGATTTCCATGATTTTGTCATACTGGGGATAGCCCGAAGAGTGGGATACCCATGCTATGTGGTCTTGGATGACTCGGTTGAGTGAGATATTTGGATGCCTCAAAGTGAGATACCTCTGCTGTGTGTTCATGGGATACCTCAGTTATGTGATACTGAGATGCCTCAAAGTGAGATGCCCTTACTGTGTGTTCATGGAATGCCTTGCTTGTGTGATAATGGGATGCCTGAAGTGAGATGCTCATGCTAGGGATTCCATGGAAGTTCGGATGAGGCATTTTGGAAGTGACTCAATCAAACTAGCTTGTGATCCAATGGGAAACCAATTTGAGGATGGATATTGAAATACATGATAAATTAATTTCACTTGGCGTGTGCGTTCATGTGTTGTTGCATCACATCCTAGTTTTGTTTAGTTGCACAAAACTTGTGTAATGATATTGGTGTGCCTTATAGGTGGTGAATAGAAATATGAGTTAGGGTGATTATGAAATAGTCCATGTGAAAGTTTTGCTCTAGTCTATGGGTGCTTTTGGGAACCACTTTTGGGGAAAGCCTTTAGGAAAATGCAAAGACCTTTGACTTAAATGTGTTTTTCAAAATGCAAACTGTGTTTGGTAAATTGTACTTTGAAAGCTCTTTGTGAAGTGCTTTGAGCAAAATAGTGTTTGGGGAATTACATTTACAAATGAGTTTTGTGGTAAAAAAAATTATTAAAAGAAAAATTAAAAAAAAATTTGACCAGCAAGGGCGTGTGACCGTCAGCAACCTCTGGTGACCGCCAGCGACCTCCGGCGACCGCCAGCAACCTCCGGCAACCCCAGATCTAGGGCGGCGAGGTCGCGCAACGCCGTCGCGACCTCCGGCAACCCCGGATCTGGGGCGGTGAGGTCGTGCGACGTCGTCGCGACCTCCGGCGACCCCGAATCTGGGGCGGTGAGATCGCACGTGTCGCGCGATGCGGCCTCGACCTCCGGCGATGCCAGATCTGGGGTGGCGAGGTCGCGCGTATCGCGCAACGCCGCCTCGACCTCCAGCGGCCTAGATCTGAGGCGTCGAGGTCGCGAGAGGACCTCGCCGCCCCGGATCTGGGTCGCGACGGGGTCGCGCGACCTCGCCGCCCCCGGATCTGGGTTGCGGCGGCGTCGCGCCACCCAGATCTGGTCGCCGCTCGAGCCACCGGCACCAGATCTGGTTGCGACCACCAGACCTGCGACCAGATGGGTTGCGCGGCCCCGGCGAGCTCTGCGCGGAGGTCATGGTGCGGCAAGCGACGGTTGCCGGCAACGCCGCGACTCGCGGAGGTCGCTCGACTCTCCGACGACGATCGCCTAGGTCGCGGCGTCCCTGTAGGAGTCGTCGGCCCGGAGAAGATGAATAGTGTTTCATCCAAGGACACGAACCGGAAAAACAAAAAATTCATGAGGACAATTTTGGAAAAAAAAAATAAATGAACAGTAGTGCGTGGGCATGTCGAGAAAGCTGAAAGCCCAAGGCAGGTCCCCCCTGCCTTGGGCTTTCAGCCTTAAAAATGCTAGCATTTTGCCCAAGTCTCTTCCAAAGTTTTTTCCCAAACACCATTTTTTTTGCCCAAAGGGCTTTGGACCCCCAAGGGGCTTTGGGAAGTGGTTCCCAAACACACCATACGTATGTTGTCATGGATTGTATATTACATTTTCTTAGCTACTAATGGATAATTTAGTTTAGGACTCTATTTTTTCTTTACTAAGCATTGCTCATTCCATTTATCTTTTTCAGATTGCTAAAATGGACATACCCCCTAGTGGCATGGTATGGGATCATAGCTTACATGGACATGTCTTTTCATGATGTTTACGACCCCAATATTGAGATGACCTACATGCGATCGAAGCCACGTTTTGGATGGATGATGAACATGTCAACTAGATAGCGATGAGGTTTGAAGCCTGGTTCATTAACCACAAAGGAAAGCTATCTGGCCCTCTTCATTTTGGTGACGGCAGCCTTGAGTAGGGACGGGTGCTGCTTAGAGCACTAAGTTCGTGTCGAAACTGAAGAAGACTTTTTTGTTTTTTATGGACGTGGGTTAGTGTAAGGGGTAGCGAAACTAGGCTCCCTTTTGACCCCCTTTCCTAGGCCTGACACTTGCACTTTTGCCGATGACATGTAATATGTCCTATTTATATGCTGTACGTGTAAGCTCTTCCAGGTTGATGTAAGTAAAAAGCCAGTGATGAGTCTAGTAGGAAATGAAATGAAGCCCTTATGTAGTTCATAAAGTAAGGAGAAGACAAACATGCTTTAGAAGAATTCAAGATCATGTAATATTCATTTTAAACATGCTAACCACTTAGGTTGGAATAATGATTAAGACATATCCCATCATAGTATTAATAAATAGTTTTCACTTATATTTAGTATGTGACGCTACCAGGACATCACATTATGTATATGAGCATGTATCATATTTTAAGCTTGACTTGTTTACCATCCGATATAGTTTTTTATTCATAACAGTCCCGGGTTACATGAGCCAAGTTCATTCTCGGAGAAACTATTTGAGGACGAGCCTTTATTCAAGTATCACTTAATGGGTCTACTCTATGGTTTTGTTGTATACATCAAGGTCTAATTCTTTTATTTTTTGGGATTTGTTTTGGCCATTCAGTCTTTCTTTGTTACATTCATCTCTTTATATTTTAGCAAGATGGCGTTTCTATATTGCGTTCCTTTTATGGAATCATTGAGAATTCAATGTTCTCAACGACCTTTTATTTATCTTTTTTCCTCCTCTCATCCCGTCCAACGGAGACAATAGTCATTTTAGGTGAAGATATGTCTCTTAGGCTCTTGATGATCATCCTCGTTGAAGGTATCGGGTTTTTGCACGCTTCCAACATTGCCAAGCTTTTAGGACCTAACACGCTTCTGATAGTTGAGACGTCCTAGTTTAATTGCTTGGAAACATAATCATAATATGAAAATGAACTTTAAATGACATAGACTGATAGAGTCAAGAGATATGGTGTACTCCTGGCAAGGCTAAGCCAACGCACGCGACAATTGCTCCTTAGTTGGGCTACAAATACATGAATCCAATGTCTTAAAAGTATCTCATATTCTCTATAAGGTCTATATACTCTCTACAAATATGTATGTGATCTCCCTATACTTATTAACTGAAGTTTTAAGGTTGGACATTCTAACATTATATTAATTTTAGGTTCTGTCTAGTTCATTTTGCATGTTCGGTCCCCGTTTGTCAAATTCTTCTCATCGTTTCTAATCTTTCATATGAGAGGGGGTGCTAAAGCACCAGTTTACGGCGATTATATGTTACTTAAATATAAGTTGTCTCTTTTCACCCCTTAGTTTAATTTTTGGGTCGAATGCAATAAATAAAAAATTTGTGCGTTTAAAGTAAGTGAGACCAATAACCGATAATAATTCATCATGAAACTCCTTATTTCCTTCAGAAACAATGATTCAATAAAGACATACCCAGTAACCACCCATCGTTGCATCGTGGATGGTAGGGTTGCTAGACTCCAACGCAAGAGGATATCTTCGAGTACATATAGAGATATCTTCGAGTACATATGATTCTTTGAAAGCATCGAGATATTCCTCAAATTTTCAGGAGCATCACTTCATTTTGTTTCAACAAGACCAACCACCACAGAAAGCAAAGATTACACAAGAGACCCTGAGGAAGCATGAAAGGTGGTGGAAGTAGATGGGATTCCCGTAGGAACAAAACAACCCTGAGCATCACTTCATTTTGTTGATGCTTGCTCTTTCCCTCAATTGCTTTTGTTGGCTTATGTCTCTCAATCGAATTTAAAATTGCCCGATTCCATTCGAGATGCTCCTTAGTAGATCTCGCATCTTTCCTCATCATCTCGAAGATTTGACAAATCACGTGAGTTGTCCGACCTCAATCATTTTTAATTTATTTTTTTAACAGAGACCTCAATCATTCGCTAATATGCTTATCCGTCCGTTTCCATTCACACGTAACCCGCCACATCGTCAGAGTGATAGTAAGGTGTTAAAAAAATTTAAAAAAAAAATCGAGCATGCGCTGTCGGTACAAGGAAAAGGATAACTTTACGCGTGCAACCTCATACGCCGTCGATTCGAGAGCCCCAACGCGACTCGCTCTCTTCCGGACCGTCAAACCAGGGGCGGACAAAAGCCGCTTAAAAGACGAGTTTAGCAAGATGATTTGACGCCTGTGATTTAATCCAGCAGTGATCAACGGAATGGGTCGTCCATCCATGGATTGTCCAAGGGAAACCCCACAAGTTCTTATCCACCTAAAGATTATCTCTTTACTTAAATTTTAGTCCTGATATTTGTCTACGCATTTGACGTGGCGGATGCAACCAACATCGCGCAAGGAGCCTGATGCCCCTTAGGTCTCCACGGTGCGAATGGAATCTCAGTGCGGTCTTGTCCTTCTTTGTTTTGCTCGGGAGAGGGTTAGAAGTGAAGAGCTTAGCTCTCGATAAACATGTTTAACGAGGGTAAAAAAGTAATAAGGATGAGTATAAGTGAGTCATGAAATTTTCAACAAGTGCGGCAAAGTCCTAAAATTTATTATGAAAGTATAATTGAGTCACAAACTTTTCAAATAGTGCGACCAACCAAGAGACTTTATTGGACTAATTTGATAAATTTGAGAACTTGTTTGCACATTTTGAAATTTTTAGAATTCAGTTGCACTTTTTAAAAGTTTTAGAGTTTAATTGCACTTTCATAATAAGTTTTAGGACATTCTATATACTTATTCTCAAAAAAATAAAAAATAAAAGAAGTAGGGCCGAGATTTTTTTTTTCCTCAATTACTTTTCTACCGAATTATTGAGTTAGCTAAAGCTCGTCATCAAATCAAGCACAATGAAGTTTAACTATGAGCTTGAGTTCCAGCTAGAGTAATCTCCTCGAGAGTTATAGTGAAGGATCCCATGTCCTAGATTTGAACATCTATTCTTGCTACCTCACTTGAGTTTGATCTTACTTTGGATGGAATTATTGTGGTATCTACTAATTTATATAGAACTATGGATCCATTTGTTTGACAAAAACTATTTATGAAGAAATTGTTTCCTAATTCATTGCGAAAAACTAATTGATCTACATAAGAATGTTTTCTATAAATCAAAAACAATGTGCTTAGGTTATAGGAAAACGACTTCCTCTTTTAATAAGAATAAAATTATTTTTTCTAAGTTATTGAGTAAATGAAAAATAATGATTTTCTTTGAAAATGATTTTTCAAAAAATATAATTTCTTTTTCTAAAGAAGTTTTTGGGAAAATAAGTGCATCTATCTCTTTTTGGTTTTCTCATGAATAGAACTCAGACCCCATGTAAGCTTTATCGACTTGAACATATGATTCCTGGTTGACATCTGCCCGTCCAATCAGTGAGAGTACGTTGGCATTTGGCAGTCAAAGATGTTGTTCTGAACATTTGTACCGAGGTTCAGATGCATCGGACCGGTCTCAACCCCTTTAAGAATTTATTCTAACTGAAACTGAAACTGGTACAGGACTTTGGCTGTTGCTGTGGCTGTTTGAGAAGATTGACGTGAGGGTTCCGCCGCGTGGCAACTTCTGGGATTTTGAATTCCCCTTTTTTCCAAGATTAGCGCTTTGGAAAAGGAAGCTGAATTGCACATGGGGTAGGCTCAGGCTAATGTCTTGTCTATTGAACTCTCCAGCTTTGGCAATCTAGAGACCTCTTGGCAAAAGATGATTCACAGACGTTGATCTTAGTAACCCTTCTTTGCAACAGTTAAGAGTCAGCATCCCTGTCAAATACGGCAATTGTTTTCGACTTGAGTTTCGTCATTGTCTATTTTCGAGCAGATCTCTTTTGTTTTCTTACAAACCTCTAAATCTCCTGAATATCATCAAGGGATTGCAATGACAGAACAGATCCTCAAATACAGAAGCCTTTTGCTAATCTAGACATCCAAAATCAAATGGTGAGACAAGCTTAGTTCTTTTTCAAATTTAGGGCTTTGGACATGAAGCTGAATTGCAGAAGGGTAGGCTCTGGCTAATGTATTATCTACAAAACTTCCCAAGCTTTGGCAATCTACAGACGTCTTAGCAAAAGATGATTCACAAAAATTGATTTTTAGTAACCCTTCTTTGCAACAATTAGAATCAGCATCCCCGTCGAACACGGCAATTGCTTCCGACTTGAGTTCCATGATTCATCGCAATCATTACATTGATCATCCTTTTTCAAGTGAATCTCCTTCATATCTTCAAGATCCCCTAAATCTCCTAGATATCATTAGGGGATTACGAGTACAGAACAGATCCCCAAATACAAAGGCCTCGGCTAATCTAGACATTCGAAATTAAATGGTGAGACAAGCTCGTTCTAGGTAATTGAAAGCCACCAATAGAGCATGCGCTCAAATGGTTCCATCATAGGCCGCAACCGTCCCAACTCCAGAAACAATCTGCATCGATATTAGGAATTCTCATGCTAGCTCCAATCTACATCAACATGTGCTCAAACGGAGCCATTTCGTGAAAAATGAGTGATTTTAAAAGTATTTTCTTATAAATGATTGTTTGTATTATTTGGAATAATTACCCAATGAAAAATATTTTCATTATCGATAGAATTTTGTGTCTAAATATTTTCATGAACAATAAAATAATTATTTGTTCATCAATTTTATAAGAGACATAAGTAATTATTTCTAGGGAAATGTTTTCCAAATTGCCCGTTTTCGCGGAACAAACAGAGGACATCGTTTTTCCATAAAAATCGGTTGACCGGTGCATCCAGTTTTGCAGGGAAATAATGTTTTAAATTAACGCTCTAATTGTAGTTAATTACTAAAAATTTTCGCTTGATGGGACTTTTAAAGTGGCAAAATTTAAATGAAACTAAAAAAATAGTTGGCCCAAAAAATAAAGGGCAGGATATTAAGAGATAGAAAGGACAATTTTATTAGCAGGATTCTGCTTGATAAAATGAACCCAGCATAAGAAAGCATAAAATAAAAATAAAGAAAGAAACTATGGGGTTTCTCCCAAATATATATATGATTAATTTCTCAATCAGAATCAACAACCGATATTGTGTTATTTAATAAGGGTTGGATTTCCACCATTTTAGTGTTGTTATTGTTGACACTCAAAATTACTCTTACCGTCGTGTGCCGGTCACGAGGGATGAAGACATTTGAAATCATCCTCGCTGTCACGTGTGGGCATCAACCTATGTCAATCATGGAAACGAAGGATGGCCAAGTATTTCAAGAATCGTTTCCAGCAGTACATAGTGGATATTATTTTCACTATCTAGCGTTATTAATTAGATTTCAACGTCATGTCCTCATATCCATCTAGAAGCAATAACTACTAGATGTTGTTTCCACTATCTAGTGTCATCAATTAGGTTTCAACGTTGTGTCCTCAAACCCAATTAGAAGTAGTGCCTTCTTGATATTGTTTTCAATGTCCAGCGATATTGAATCAGTTTCGATATTGTACAAACCACTTTAATTTTAATGGACTTTCATTAGTGTGTTGAAGTGTGTTTGGATCAAGCTATTGATTAGATTTCGACACTGATTATCATTAATTCTAAGCATTTGACTCTCTTTGTTCAATACTAGCACAGAACCTAAATCCTCTCTAATAAAAACCAAAACATAATACTTGATGAAAGATATTTTATTGCGGAATCCAAAGCCGGCGAAAGAGTTATATTAAGAATCGCCGTAATCAAACATAGACCCCCGTAGGCTACGGATTTTTAAAATGTCTGACGCAGTAGCTCTACTTGATACACGAACTTAGCATGAAGAAGAATAAAATTAAAATTAAGAAGGAAATTAAGTGGGGTCTCTCCCAAAAATATATATATATGATTAATTTCTTAATCAAAATCAACAACCTATATTTACGTTATTTAAATGACCGCCATCTTAGTAATGCTATATCATGAATCGTCGTAGTCAAACACAGAACACCGTGAACTACGGATTTTTAAATTTATGACGTAGTACAATTGTTTACTATATCTAATTCACGATAATTTGTTGGTCGAGAACTAAAAAAAACGAAACATTTTGAAAATTTCTTCGTAAAGTGTTTATGACCAAATTGAAAAGATCGTCATAGATTTAGGACTCTATCGGCAATTCTCCAAAAGAAATAATACAAAAACAAACGAACGTGCTCATCTCATGTTCCGATAGATTTCCATATCCATCAGACTTCAAAATCCGTTTGTATCGCTGATCCAACCGCTGGACATGTCGTCCCCGTTCCGTGACCTAAGGAATCGATGGTGTGCACGCCTATGAATGATCTTATGAAAGCCGTCATGCCCAGCGGGCTTCCGTGGCCTCCCTTTGGTCTTCCGAAGAAATGTGCCGGCCTCTTACTAATTGACGACATTAAATTATTTTTGGTACTACTCAGCTTGTGTAATATGTAGTATGTGTAATATATTAAATTATTTTTCGACCTCATCGGGTAACCAAATCTTCGTGAAATCAACGCGTTGTCCAGATCGTAACTATGAAAACGAGTCGGCAAAAAGACTGCCAGCTAGCTCGTCTTCCCCTTATCGGACCGTCTTTTCTAGTTCGTTAAAAAACGCCTTGTGCAGAAAACGGGGCAGAAGTCTAGCACAAGTGCCATAACTTGGCAGGGGACACTTAAAGTGCAATCATAACTTCAAAACGGTACACTTAAATGCCAATTTTTTTTTCTAGTGGGATACTTAAGTGCCACCTCCGGCGACCCTTGCTGGAAATCCTACGTGGCAATATTTCATTATTATTTTTTGCCTACGTGGCTCGCCGAAGAGCTGAGTTGGCTTAGCTAAAAATTAAGAAAGCATAAAAATTAAGAAATTTTTTTTAAAAATAAGAAATTTTAAAAAATTTTAAAAAATTAAGAAAAAAAAAAGGGCTGAGCCCCGCGCGCCGCGCCTCCCCGTTCTTCGGAAGGGGGGGGGGGTCGGGTCGCCGCCCCCCGGCCGGGCGGCAGGGTTGCGAGGGCTCGGGCTCGAGGGCCAGCCCGCCCCCATTCGCCAACCCTCCCCACTCCTCGCCCCCCAACCACCTTTTTTTTTTAAATTTCTTAAACTTTTTTTTTTTAATTTTTTTAATTTTTTTTTTTAAATTTTTTTGAATATTTTAAATCTAATTTAATTAATTTTTATATTATTATTTACACATAAACACAAAACGGCGTCATTTTTGCGTTTTCTCCGCCACGTCGCATGCAAAAACACGCCGTTTTGCGGAAAAACGTTAGCCATTTGGCCGGATTTTGGACCAAACTCCGATATTGGCACTTAAGTGAAAATTGTCACGTCCCGGAAAGAGTTTTTTTTTTCAGAATAATTCTTTTCTATTTTTGGTCGGATTTTACTCCGGAATAGGAGTGGCACTTAATTTTTTGTATTTGTCCTATTTTACTCCGATAGTGGCACTTAAGTGTACCATTTTAAAGTTATGGCACTTAAGTATCTTTGGGCTTCGGTGGTCGCCAAGAAAATAAAATTAAAAAAGAAAATCAGCTTACTTTAGAAATCCAGGAACAAGAAGCAACTTTGTTTTGCTTCTCAAAACTCAGGAACAAAACGGGTGTCCTCACCTCAGAAATTTTGAGGACGAAAACGGAATAACTTTGTCCTCACCTCTAGAAAACGGATGGGTGTAGACTGAAAAAGAGGAGAACTTATAACTCTTTATACTTGTCATTTCCTAAACTTTGTCGGCATGATTAGGTTCTTTCAGCGCCCCCTAGTGTACAAAATAAAAGCCGAAAACAAGTTAAATCCTTGCAAAAAAAATTGCAAATAATTTGTAGTAATAAGAATTTTAGGCCGGTGCTATTTCCACTCTTTACATATGACTAATTCCCTTCATTTATACTGAAATGACAAAATTACCCACAATCATTCAATTGCAAAGTGATAGCCCGATTCCTTTTTCTTCTTTTTCTAATATATATTTTCCATTTCTATTTAGGATCTAGTTGTTGTAACTAAGCATTTCACATATTTGATTTTTTAGTGTACTAAATAATTTTTTTTAGTACACTCCTAGATATTCCCATGATGTTTTACATGTCTATGTAAAATGTATCTCGCCAATAGTAAGTAAACTAAATCTTGGGGTCACCACTTTAATTTTGCGTCTTTTTTTTTTTTTATAAAAACAGGGTGGACTTAATTATACAGTGATGGAAATAGGGTCAAGACCGTAATTTCCAGGGAGCGCCCCTTGGGGAAGGGACTCAGGTGGATGGGATGCTACTGAGGCAATAGAGGGAATCTATAGAGAAGCAGTTGTTGTCCTCTTGCGTCCGTCTCTCCCGTATATAAACCAGCCTCCCTTGGCCACTTCCCCATTTATTATACCTCATCCTTCCCCATCAAACAACAGCAGCAGCAGCAGTCGCGACATCGCACGCACGCACGCGACAACACCAGCTCCGACTCTAGCGTCACCCGCACGCGGACATGTCCTGCCATCGCTTCCTCCCTCTCTCCGCTCCCGCTCCCCCCGCGACGTGTCGCTCGCCGTCCATTCTCGGCCAGCGTCGGTGCTCCCCCGCCAAGCCTTCCCATCTTCTGGGTAAGTCGGTCGTTGGAGTTCCCTTCTCTTCTTCTTCTTCTTCTTCGTCTTCTTCGTCTTCTTGGTCAGTGCGTGAGGAGTTAGCTTGGGTGAAGTTAGCGATATGGTGAGACATGCATGCTTCCCTCTTGCTGATCAACATTGGTTTTCCGCTTTCCTTTCTGTAAAAGAGAAGGCGCCTCTGTCCATCAGCTCTCCTCCTTTCTTCTTACATTAATTCGCTCTGTCTTATGACTCTTGTCGAGAGAGACGGAGAGACGGAGAGACAGAGAGAGAGCTTATAGATGACAGAGGTGTACTTGTGGGTATATATGCAAGAAGTTACAGATCATGCGGGAACACTGAGAGTGAGGTTAGGTGGTAGTTTCAGACTGCCCCATCCGTCTTCCGTACTTTATACACATGCCATCAACTTTCCTTTCCTTGTTTTTTCTTTATTTTTTAACTACATGTCGAATTCCTTCTTCCTTTCTCTCCCCATCAACTATATACTTTATTATTCCTACCCTGTTTCTCTAGCAGACTAAAAAGGATGAAACTTTCATAATATTTTTCGGAACATACAAGTCCATCGCTGTCGGAGGCGGTCTCTGCCTCCTAATCCTTGTCCATCCTTTTGAACACTTGTGTTTGGATTTACACAGAAGTTGTATATAAATACAAACGAATGAAGAAATATGGATCACACCGCACCACTAAGCAACACTAATCCATCGATAGCTAGAAAACATTGCAGGTGTTTGGCCTTCCCCGGATAACGACAAGCGTTATCTTCGCTCCGATATTCGCCCCAGATGTAGCGCCATATCCAAACCTCTCACCGAAGGTACCATCAGCATACCTGCCCAAGATTATTCCCTCGAATCTAGATCAATAATGTCAGTATGTCGTAATGCAAAGAAACTGATAATACCTTCAACAAAAGCTTGGAATTCGTGGCCGCCTTTTTGGGGCTTGACGTGGGACTGTCATGCGCAGAGTATGACTTGCTTCAAAATGGTCTGCCAATTATCAAGTGGCGAGAGATTGTGGAGGATGACTTAGGAGTTGAAGGTGTTAAGGTAATGCCTTTTGTTTCGTTGCTTCTCTCGCCATTGTCCACAGCTGCAAAAAGCTTTCGGCTCGACAATGCACTTGGCCAGTCAAATCTGATGTAAATTTCGGGAGGAAATAATTGCGATTCCTCGTTCTCACGTGCATACATCGAGTGACGTGCTGACACCAATATTGTTCATCCAATCAGATATCATTTTTATCATGCCATCCTATCGCTTGATGTGTTCCACATGATCTTTCTTTCGCGAAGGTTGCTCATCCATCGAGTGGGATCACCAAACGTGTCGAAGCAACCAAGTCGATGTTGGGGTCGATGACCGATGGAGAAATAAGTATATCGGCCTATGATACGGCTTGGGTTGCTCTTGTAGAGGACGTCAGCGGGAGCGGTAGCCCTCAGTTCCCTGAAGCTCTACGGTGGATCGTGGACAATCAGCTTCCCGACGGTTCTTGGGGCGACGATCTCATCTTCTCCCCTCATGATCGAATCATTAACACCTTGGCTTGTGTCGTGGCTCTGAAGTACTGGAAGATTCATCCTGACAAATGCGAAAAAGGTGTGCCTAACCTTATTTTGTTCTTGGCAATTCTTTGGCATCTTGAATTGACAGAAACAAATGTTTTTTTCCTCACCTTGGGTGATTTTAACAGGAATGACGTTCTTCAGAGACAACATATCTAAACTTGGAGAGGAGGACTCCGAGCACATGCCCATCGGGTTCGAAGTTGCTTTTCCTTCGCTTATCGAGACCGCTCGGAAATTGGAGATCGAGATATGTGACGACTCTCCCGTCTTGCAAGAGATATACGCCAAGAGGAATCTGAAGCTCAACAAGTAAGGAACTTAATACAGAATACATGGAGCTCAAAGCTTTTGCTAATGATAGTTGTCTCTAGCTTTTCTCACACTTTACTATGTTAGACAATGTATGAAAAAGTGAGGACAACTTATCTAATAAAAAAATCACTATTCCCCTCAAAGCGAAATGGCCCATGTAGATTTAGCTTTAGTAACATGTTGGGGGTAATGATTGTGTCGTGTTTTTGTGTGATACCGAAAAAAAAAAAAAGGATACCAAAGGACATAATGCACCAAGTGCCCACAACTCTACTCCATAGCTTGGAGGGGATGGAGGGCTTAAATTGGGAAAAGCTTCTGAAACTGCAGAGCGCAGATGGATCGTTCTTGTTCTCTCCCTCCTCCACAGCATTTGCACTCATGCAAACCAAGGATGCTAATTGCTTGGATTATTTAAGCAGAGCTGTCCAAAGATTTAAAGGAGGAGGTAAGCAACTTTTTCAATTAGTAGGAGTTAAATTTCTATTCCTACCCTTTTCTTGCAATTTTTTTCTTTGATTAGGTACTTCTATATAGGTCTTAAAAAATTTAAATATTAAATCACACATTTATTTAACAACTTAACCTCTAATACTATGTAATATTTTATGAAAAAAAATTCAAACTTAGAATTTTCTACTCTAATATCATGCAAAAGTCTCGTGAGATCATTGCCAATTATTTTAAAGATTTAAATTGGTAGATAAGGACGTAAAATATTTAAATTTGTTGACTATAGAGAAGCGGTCTTATCCCATTGAGAAGTAATACCAACATCATTTTTCACTGGCAATTGTTAATTAATATGGATAGTTGACACTTGGTTAGGAGGTGATCATATGAGGTTGTTAAATGATATATTAATTATTAAAAAAAAGGTCAAGTATATAAATATTAAAAAATGTCACTTGGTGCATGTCATTTACAGATAGTAAGTTAAGCAAAATAGTTGTCATCCCCTAACTTAACTCTTGGTTAGCACTATCAAGTTGCTGATATCATTGAGTTATGGACTTTAAAAAGTGACTTCTCTTTTTTGTTCCAAACTTTGTTTAGTTCCAAATGTGTATCCGGTTGACTTGTTCGAACATCTGTGGGCCGTTGACCGCTTGCAGCGACTCGGAGTCTCTAGGTACTTCAAGGATGAGATCAAAGAATGCATGAGCTACGTTCACAGGTAAAGAAAAAAACCCCAAACGAGACTTTCTTGTATTCTGTCGGATATGTTGTTTGAGAATTCAATCTACTTAAACGCAAGAGGCTCAACTCATGTAGTTGAACTCTAGCTTGAAAATTAGTAGTTGTAAGTATTCTAGACATGGCTGAAGGTAAGAAATGAATGCTGAATTTACTTATTGAAGTTTTTGTTACACTCTCAAATTCTAAGCTTTAAAAAAAAAAAAAAATTAACCTCGATTGAAGCTTGGTCGAGCTTTGGAGCTAAGCTTCAAGCAACAAATTCTCGAGTTAATTATTATGAAATCAGATGAGTGAAACCATGTTAAATCACATGACAAATATTGTATCAGATATTGGAGTGATAAAGGGATCTGCTGGGCGAGGAATTCAAGAATCAGTGATATTGACGACACTGCCATGGGATTCAGGCTCTTGAGACTCCATGGCTACGAAGTGTCTGCTGGTACTTGAAAGCTCCTTGGTTTCTTTCCTTTTCTTTTCCAGTTTTCTTGATTCACTACTTGGTGGAAATAAACGTGTTGATGCTGCATCGGGTGTCGTCAGGCGTGTTTGAACAATTTAAGCGCGGGGATGCGTTCTCAACCTTCATGGGGCAGTCGACGGAGGCAGTCACTGGAATGTTCAACCTCTATAGGGCCTCCGAGTTGATCTTTCCAGGCGAGAAAATCCTCGAGGATGCGAAAAGCCATGCAGTGAAGTTTCTGAGACGGAAACAAGAAGCTAACGAGCTACTTGATAAGTGGATCAGAACCAAGGACTTACCTGGCGAGGTATGTACATTCCTCTTTGAACTTTGTTTGGGTATCGCTCTGCCATGCTTGGTTCAATTTTCGGATTCTATTTCCGTTGTTTTGGCATGCAATTACCAGCTGTTATATTAATCCAATTATTAAGATACTAGAAGTGCCATTGTCAGAAAATAAATATATAGAATTTTTATTTAAAGGTGGGGTACGCTCTGGATGTTCCATGGTATGCAAGTTTACCTCGTGTGGAGACAAGATTTTACATAGACCAGTATGGCGGCGAAAACGATGTTTGGATTGGCAAGACTCTCTACAGGTTCTTCTCTCTTTTGTGGTCCTTATTAGTTCTAATTTTCACTCTTTTTTTGAGAAGAAATTTATATATATATATAAAGGGAATGTTCAAATTCTAATCAACCATTAATCTTTTAAGGGGTCGACACCTAATTCCCCACTTACAATCACAACCAACAAATCTTGCTTAATCGTCCTGTATGTAATGGCAGGATGGGGTACGTTAACAACAATGTCTATCTCGAGCTCGCAAAGCTGGATTACAACAATTGCCAAGCCTTGCACCTGTCGGAATGGGACAATTTTCAGAGGTAATCTCACCATAATTAAAGGGTGCAAAGAAGTATAGTAATTTAATTTGCTAATTGAGATCTGCAATTTATAGGTGGTATTGCAAGAGCAAACTTGTGGACTTCAGGACAAGTGGGAAGACTCTCCTTTATTCTTACTTTCCGGCAGCAGCAAGTATTTACGAACCGGAACGGGCGAGAGAGAGACTCGCGTGGGCCAAAACGAGTGTGTTGGTGGATGCGATCGCGTCGTACTTGGAGGGAGACGGAACCTCTCGTGAGCGAAGAAGAGGCTTCGTTCGTGAGTTCCAGCAATTCTCCAAGAAACAGAAGCCCATAAACGGAAGGTGAGATCACTTGGATCGCTGTCGTTTCTCTTTTCTGGTTAAAGAAGGGTAGCCCTAACGCAGGCACGATATCGCGATTTGTGTTTGCCGATGTATACCATGAGCCAGAGCTGATTAGAATGGTGGGTACGAAAGTTACACGTGCATGACACAAATTGCACGTACACATATGATCAACACGATCTCGATCTGCATAGTGAAATTCCTAGCGAGAAATCCGCAAGTGGACGTGCGGAGACCTTACATGAACAGGCAGGGTCCGCAGAAAAGGATGTGTAAGTCCGCTCCTTTGTCGTTTTCTCCCTTTCCGAAGAACGAAGACCGCATTCCTCGTCATCCTCAAATCCAAATAACCTTTTTCGTTTTCCGTTCTCTCTTGTTTGGCCCGTTGCACCTGAAAAAACAAGTACAACCTGTAAAGGGAAAAAGCAAACAGGCGCTAGTCTTTGATTGATCAGAAAGTTTTTGATTGTTATTGTTCTTAATTTTCGAATGATGAGGACACCTTTTCTAAGGTGAAGAAAATATTGCAGCAGGAGCTCCATTCCCAGCAAGGGAGGACAAGGGCTCATTGCAGCTCTGCTTGGAACCCTAGACCAGCTCTCATTGGAAGTCTTGGTGGCTCGTGGTAAAGACATTGGCCATGCTCTGCGTACTGCGGTAAGGCCTATATTCCACTAATTACATTGAATACAGTTGTTACAATGTATAACCACATTATGATCTTTCATTAGGAAAAGAAAAGACAGGGTAACCATGCTCTTCCACTCTAATTAATATCATTTGCTTTAATCTGGAAGAGCTAGAGTTGACGCTGTATAGGACACGATAGATTGGCCCTAACAATTTTGATGCAATGTAGAAGTTTCTGAATGATTATATTCAAGTGACAATTTTATCATAAAATTACAATTTCAAATCTTGATGAGCTAATATAAAGTCTTCACGACATACAAAAAATGAAGTCGATTTCCAGCATTGAAGATATATATTTCTGTGGTAAAGATGGAGAACGGTAAGTCCTAATTGGCGTGGACATAGTACTAAATCATAAATGAAATGAGTACCATCAAATATATTTCCAAAGGCCATCTTCGAAATTAGAACAGCCGCTTGTCTTTTCGAATCCAATCCATATGGATGGATCCCAAAATGCATGAGTCAATTTATATCCACTAATTAACCAAAATAAAGAAAAAACAAGAAACGAATTCCTAATCACTGTCTTCTTATGGTGGATGTTCATGACAATCATGTAGTGGGAAAAGTGGCTGGTGGGATATGAAGAGGAAGGAGATAAGTACAAAGGAGTGGTTGAACTCCTCGTGCAGATGATAGCTCTCGGCGCTGGCAACAGTTCCTTCTCGGACGGCCTTTCGTCTCATCCTCAATACCGCCATCTCTGCAATCTCACCAACACGATCTGCCGTCACTTGGCTCGCCGCCAAACCCGAAAGGCATGCGAAAACGAGAACCTCCAAATACAAATGGCCATGCAAGAGCTGGTGCAGCTGGTGCTCCAGGATTCGGCACACGGGCTCGACAGAGACGTGAAGGACGCGTTCTTCTCGGTCACGAGGAGCTTCTACTACACCGCCCACTGCGATCCCGCGACAATCAAGTCCCACATTGCCAAAGTGCTCTACGAGAGAGTGAACTGAAATTCCATAACGTAAAAAATGAACGCGGAACTAGGTGTTGCGGATGTATAGCCCCATTGTATTCGGTTAGTCAATTAGGAAAAAGAAGCAAAACATATGGAAAAAAAGAAGGAAAGTCAAAGAAGAGAAGCAAGCCTGTAGAAAGACGATGTTTCATATTCAGCAGCGGAGGGTAAAAAAATAAGTATTGAATAGGATGATTGTCAATGCTTCATTTAGTAAATTCGAAAGTAATAATGGATGTGCCATAGCGACATGAAGAATAATTAAAATAGGAGAAATTTGAGTTGGGCGACTAGCCTAGCAATTTAAACCCTTTAAGCTTCTTTTTCTTTTATCTTTTTCTGTTTAGCACAAAGATGTTTGAGTTTTAAAATGATGGTGGCTTCATTATATAATGTATGGTATGAAAAATGTTCTTGTTTCAAGTCTTTGCACCAATCTATTTTTGGCATGAGGTCATGAGAGCAACATTAGTATCTTTCCTTTTTCGAAAAAAAAAATAAAAATAAAGGGTTTTCTCCTGCACGGAAGATTTTACCTGAAAAAGGAAATGCATGATTAGGTTTTAGGTTCATGCATATGCATTCTAGATGGAGCTGGAAGTATGACAATTAGCATCCTTTACAAGTTGGCAACATACCCAAAATTGATCATGTGTGACAAGATTGAGATCTCTTAAATCTTAATTTTTCAATTTGAACCCTTGATCTCACACATATTAGAGACGAAAATGTATTTATAGTATGTGTGTCTAAGATGAGTAAATTATTTGTATTTTTATTAGATGTGCTATAGCTCCCACATCGATTATCTCGTAGGGCTTTGCGATTCTTGTGAGATGGGGGTCTTAATCAACCCTCGGCATGCAATCTTTTCGTACAGTCTTGTAACCTGAACTTCGTCAACTTTGAAAATGGTAATGATGTCATTTCATTCAGGCTTTAAACCAAGAGTGGGCAGCCACAAAATAAGATGTTTTCTCGATGCACTCACCACTCAAAGCATAAAACATCTTATCCGCAAGCAAAAGACGCGAGACCGAGACCGGCACTCTTGAATTCCTGTTTTGGAAGATGATGTTGGAGACGCAACCATTCGTAAATGACCATGGTAGGAGTCCAGATCGGCATGGGCTTTACCGAGAATGCGCGATCGATGATGGGGGAGAAGGAAGGCGTGGTTTCCGCAGCTCGGGTTGAGTGGGACGATGTGAAGGGGGAGACAGGAGTTGTTGTTTTTCAAGAAAATGGCAGACAGACGGCTCCTGGTCGCACGTGACGGAGTTGGGGTTCCTGTCTCTGGAAGAGTTAAAAAAGTGGAGATTCCCCAAATCTCAATCCCATCCTTTTTGAATCTTTTGTGTTGTTCTCGACTTCTGATGAGCTCAGGATTCTCGTAGCGTGTTGAGCGTGACATGATTTCTAGGAAGAATAACGGAAAGTGATTTATAAAGTTGGTGTATCGAATAGCACGACACATTATGATTGAGCATTTAAGGAGGTGTTGTAACATACTCAAGATGTTATAATGGTCTGTCACATTATTTTAAGCGGTTTTTTCAACTGTGCGACTATTTAAAAAGCCATTGATTAGAAACAAATGGGAGGACCGATTTTGGAATCGAATGGAAATTAGTGCTCCTGTCACTCTATTTGGCGACAGACTGGGATGAGATTGAACTCCATTTATAATGTGCTTTTGTTGAAGTGCGCATGCGATTATGCTGGAGAATTTTCAGAACAGAGATTTGATTAGGTTTTCAGGGCAGTTGACGTAATCCCAACTGGCGTATTACTCGTTGACTTAAATACATTAATGAGTTCGGACTTGGGCTCTCTTTTGATGCTCTCCCTAGATGAAGGTATTGAGCTTTCATTGTATGTCACAACAAGTGGTATTAGAATTTCTTATGTGTGTTAAGGCAAATGGCATTATAGCTTTTGATTGATTGATGAGCTTTGAATGTTTATTGGCTTGTTGATGCTCAATGACGTCTGGATTAAAGGGGAGCATACATGTGAGGAAGAGATTGTTGAGGTGCATATGTGGATTATGATTTAAATTTTTTAAGATAAAAGGTAATTGAATATATTAATATGCTTGTGAGCTCTCTTTTGATGATATCTTAATGAAGTGACAGGTATCATATGGAAAAACGTCCAAGTCCACACTCCTGTTGGTCTAGATACTTGCTTAATTTTCGTGTTAGTGGTGGGGTAATACTTACTCATTCCCAACCTTGCGAGATGCCCCCCATGTTAATGGAAATATGCTAATAATTCCACAAGGCAATCAACCTTTCGCCACCACGGAATTTCGTGGCTAGAGGCTTGAAATTTCATGGCCAAGGCTTCTTGTTGCGAATCGTGCTGTGGCTAAAGGTCACGTATGAAAATTAAGACATTTAAATGAACATTATACAAAAGTTATGATACTTATAATGCCTTTATAATGTTCTCTTGTTAAAGTTATGACACTAGAGTCATTGAAAAAAGAAGAAGAAGAAGTTAAAGGTCTGTTTGGTAACGTTTTTGTTCTAAAGAATAATTTCTTTTGAGAAATAGTTATTTTCTATTTCTACTCCCAAGAACAATTTCTGAGTAATATAAGGCATTTGGTAACTACACAAAATTTTTATTTTTGGAATAGAAAAAAATAGAAATGCGTTTGGTACGATCCACAAATTTTTGTATTTTTTCATTTTTTTTCTTACTCACAAACGACCAAATGCCGCATGACCGCCGCCGCTACTTGTTGCCGCTGCCCGACCATCGCTCGCAACCTACCAATCGACCGGTGGTAGATGGTGGTTGAGGGACGGCGGTGGTTAGCACCAACAATCAACAAAGGCAGCAATTAGCAAGTGGCGGAGGCGGCCAGCAGTCGAAGGACAATGGTGGCCAACGGCAGTCACTGGTGACGACGGTGCACCAGTCGACAGTGGCCCTAGGTGGTCGAAGGTGACTGTGGTGGCCATGGCAAGAGAGAAGAAAAAAGAAAAAAAAAAATGAAAATTTGCTTATTTCTAAAAATTGTTCATAGGAATAATAAGCTACTTTTTTTTTGTTTCTTATTTATATTCCAAATCTATTCCTTAGCTATTTTCTATTCCGGAAAATAGAAAAATAAGTTAGTGTTACCAAATGAATTTCTATTCTTTTTTTTATTCCAAGGAACAAAATAACGTAAATTAGGAGAAACATAAATGTTACCAAACATGGCCTAAGATGCTCAATGAGCATTGTACAAAAATGATGACATTTATGATGTCATTTTCTCATTTTTTTTTTAGCCATCCAAGCACATCATAAATTAAGCAAATGCAAAAAATAAAATTGAAAATTACATTTACAATGCAGCAATAATCGCAAAGTGGTCCAACCTCTTCAGTGATGGAAAAAGGGAAAAGAAAGATCATAGCAACACCTAAAATTTTATAAATGAACCTAAACTCAAACATGGTTGGAATCCATGTAAACTCAAAATATATGAGCAAATTTCTAGCCAAAACTAGTCAAAAATATTACATTGACAAATCGTCAAAATGTTTAATATTAAATTAGCCAAATTAAAAGATTTAGTACTAATTTGACATCCAATAATAAATTTATGACATTCATTTTTTCTTCTGTTTCTAATCTCGCTTTGAAAAAACTGCTGTAATTTTTTCTTTACAAGAAATCTAATCCAAAAGCTTAATTTATGAGGTGAAGGAAGGTCAGCGTACACAAAAGGGAAAATGACGTAAGTGGTCTCTGGTCTAATATGCAATTTACTCCCTAAACTTTTAATTTGTTCCTCTAAAATTTAATTTAATGTGCAATTTGGTTCCTAAACTTTTAATTTATTCAATATGATCCATAGACTTTTGGTACATACACAATTTAATGTTGTCCCTTATCTTAAATTAATCAAATGACAATATTGAACATTTTCATATAAATAATGGACTATATTAAACATATACCAAAAGTCTAGGGACCAAACCTTATTGGACATTAGGCTAAAATTTAGAAATCACATTAAACAAATTTAAGATTTAGGGATCAAATTGCAGATTGAACCAAAGTTTACGATCCCTACACAAAATAATTAAAGCAATTATAGTAAATAACCTTGCTCATGAATTTACCAATCACCCTAAAAGTAAAAATGAGGGAACATCTCCCACCGGTGGGTGGGAGAGGGAAGAAGACAGGCCAGGTACAGCGGAGGGCAAAAAGGAAGCTCATCGTCGAATCAAGACAAATGAAAAGCCCGTCGGTCCATATTGCGAAGCCAATCGCTAAAGGTCCAAAGGAAATAAAGTCTGAAGAACAATAAGAAAAGAACAACAACAAACAAAGAGGACAATGCAGGGTTTTGGAGGGTAACTCGTTGTGGTAAAAGGTACCCCATCTGAACTCTCGAAAACCCACTCAGCTTGCTGCTCTTCGAACTGATGTCTGGCCATTTCTGGGGAGAGCCAAAGGGGGGGGGCCACGCGAGATCGTTCGTGGATTCATTGTCACCCTTTTACCAGGTGCAAGCGGCGAACATGCAGATGATAAGAGAGATAGAGAGGGAGAGAGGTGGGGGGAAAGAGACAGCCACGATGCCCGTAAAAAGAGGAGGGGGGAAAGCGATTCTGTAGACCGAGACACTCATCATTCCACGAGCATTAACCACTCAGTCACTCAATCCTCCTTATCTCTCAGCTTTTCATATGATGATTATTTTTTGTGCCAGAGGATGTGGCAAGCGTGCGCTGGGTCTCTCTCTCTCTCTCTCTCCAAGAAGCTGTGGATTTTGAGACGAAAATTCTCCTCTTGTGACACGAATATCGTCGCTCAAAGTTGGCATGACATGACAAATGATGATATCTTGCCCATTGTGTATTGTTTAGTGATGTTTCTTTTCTCCTCCTTCTTCTTTTTCCACTTAGACAAAGGAATTCATCATGGATGACCGGAAGATAATTAGAAAAATTTTCAAATTTCGCTTCATATTTAGTATCTCTTAAGATTACGCATTATCTCCATTGATTATGCCTAATCACTTCTGATTGATTATAATGTGGTATTGTAATATATTGTTCTCATCTTATCAATGCCATAACTCTGTGCTCTTCATTTTGAAACAAACACAAAAATGAGAGGAAGCGTCCATCTATGTTGAGATCATGTGGTAATCTTAGTTTATGCCGTACTGTTACGTGCCCCCACGTGTTGCGGCAATGGAGCTTCATGTGCCTCTCCCACGCCAGAGCTCTTGCATGTGTATTGCTGGCATCATCAACATGTCAACATCGATCCAAGCAATCTAATCACCACCATGTCAATGACTATATTAACTTGTTGTCAAGTGGTTTGCCATGTCAGCAACCACTATAGTGTAGCATGGTCACATCTAACTCAAATCTATATCTATCACATCGGCTTGTTGTCGCGTATCTTGCCATGTGAGCAGCCATGTCAACATGTCAAAACATAGTTGTTTATTAAGTCATTGGCCAAGTCTCACATAGTCTATACATGTTAACCAACTTTACTAAATCTCTACCGCAAGTTGATCGGATTGGTATGTCTTCATTAGGACACATCTACCTAGATATTTTCTTGGATATTTCTTGTAATAAGTCAATCAAATTGGTGATCTCTTCACTAAGACACATCCACTTGCGCTTATTTTTTTATTTTTTTGGGGGGGGGGGGAGGCGGTTCTTCCAAACTCCAATTAACTTCTTCTATCTAACCGTAATGATAGAGACAATAGGAACGTAATTAGGAGATTTCCAAATACAAAAGAATCGTGCAATTCTCTATTCCGCATATTTTTATATGACCCAAATCTTCCTTACATCAAAAAAGGAAGAAGATTAAGCAATTTTTGGTAGCCCGGTTGGCTCTTGATCTTAACTTTGTTACAACAATTTTATTGTGTTGGCCCATTTACCCACGAGTGCTCTGGCCACGATTCTCTCAGCGTATGAAATGAGAAGTCGGTCCATTGGGCCTTCCAAAACTCCCGATGACCCGAATGTCAACGTCGCGTGAGTGAAATCCTTTCGACTAGTTTGACGAGGGCGTTTAGCGGAAATTTGAGGGGAGTGACTTTTGTCACTTCTTATGCTTTGATAAACGTTCACGGCTTACCCAAACTAAATCAAATATATACTACCGATGAGATATAAAAATGAAAGTTTTTAGGGCAATGTTGTTTTATAAGAGGATCAGGCTTTTGGATTTTTTTCTTCAATCATTTGGGTGCTATAATAGATATGCATTTAAAAGGTAGGCATATTAAAATTTTATCGTTGTAATGTTTATTATGGAATTGAGTTATTTGATCAAGGCTCGATGTCAACTTATGCATAATGAGATATGAAAATGTGCATGGACTGATCTTGTTTTGAGGTTCACATCAGGGAAAATGTGATTATCAAGGGCAAAATCACAACCAATGTGATTTTCGAGGCAAAACCATGGCCAATATAGTTTTCGGGCTTTGTCACCTAGTGAGATGTGACCCTAGGTTCTTGACATGAGCAATTCAATTTTCAGTTTTTCCTTGCTACTATTAATTTGTGGGGTACATATATAGATATTAATCTTGTGTTGAGTCATGGGACCGTCTTTTGATGAAGATGCGTACCTTTCTTATAATTGTGTCATTCATAACTTGATTCCATAGAAGTGGTATTAGTCACTCGTGGAGCTTTGTTTTCGCTTTTATTCGAAATTTTCCCTTTTTTAAGCAATAATTTCATTCAATTTTCTCCATTTGAACATAACATGTGATTAGATGGAGGATCCCACCGCATCTTTTTCACAACTAATGAAAAGTAATGATAGATCATTACCTACCGATGGACAGCTGAGTTGGTTAGACTTTGGGCACTTCATTGCAGAGATCCCAGGATCGAAATTCTACAGCTACCAAGACGTCAGTCATGGTAGTAGGGTCCTGTGATAGTCTCTCAAGAGATATAGGAACTTGGCGACAGATAGAGGTGTTAAATGGGTTGTGCAACCCATTTATGAACTCATTTATGGTTAAATGGATCATTAATGGGTCAAGGTTTATCTTATAAAGCATCCATAATAAGTTTTAATGGGTAAACACTAAGATATATGGGTTTTAAATGGGTCAGCTCTTTGACCCATTTATGACCCATTTATTAACTTATTTTTCACTCAAAAACTCATTATCTCTCTCTCTTCTCTTTAACTTTACAATTTTTTTTATAAAAACCGAAATTATAATTCTTTTTTCTTTCCTTTTTTTTCTTTCTTCTTTTTTTTCTTTTTTCTTCCTCCAGTCGCCGGCACGGCGATGGCCGGCGACCGGCCAGGCGAGCCTCGAGCTCGTCGAATCTGGCGAGGCGGAGGCCTCGCCAACGCCCGGTGAGGCTCGAGCTCGCCGGATCTAGCGAGGGGAAGGCCTCGCCGACATCCGGCGAGGCTCAAGCCTCGCCAGATCTGTCGAGGGGCGAGCTCGAGCTCGCCAGGCTTCGCCTCGCCGACGTCCGGCGAGCCTCGAGCTCGCCCGGATCCTGGCGAGGCGAAGGCCCTCGCCGACGTCCGGCAAGGCTCGAGCTCGCCGGATCTGGCGAGGCGGAGGCCTCGCCGACGTCCGCTAAGGCCCGAGCCTCACCGATCGGGCGAGATTCGAACTCGCCGGCGTCGGGCGAGGCTCCAACCTCGCCAAATCCGCTCGAGCTCGCCAGCGTCAGCAAGCCAGCTCGCCCGTGGCCGGTCACCAGCCGTCGTCGTGGCCGGCGGCCGGCCAAAGAAGAGGAAGAAGAAAAAGAAAAAGGAAAAGAGAAAAGAGAAAAAGAAAATTAAAAATAATTAAAATTTTAATTTTTTAAAAAATAAAAAACAATTAAAATTCGATTTTTTTAAATAATTATTTTTAAATTTTGTATTGTATAAAATCATGTTAGCAATACTATTTTAAATATATATAAGCTTTTTCATGTTTCGTTAAATGGGTCGGGTATGGGTTGGGTATAGGTCGGGTTGGGTATGAGTCAAAAAATTTGCTTATTTATAATAAATGGGTCATAAACGGGTTAAATGGGTCGATTTGGGTCGGACCATTTATGACCCGACCCAAACCCGACCCAACCCACCCGTTTAACAGGTCTAACGACAGATCATTTTATTATGTATAGAACTAATTTTACCAAAACTCACTACACAATGATTTCTAACTACAATAATACAAAGCGTATAACTCGAGCAATATATAATAAAAATTACGTAGACATTAATTTATGACTAAAAATTAATTTGGTAAATAATTGTTAATCCACAATCTAATTATAAGTTAGGACGAAATGACATAGGTACAGCCAGTTATAGAAAATAAACAATTTTTTTCTTAGCTTGATCTCGCACTCTCCCTCGCCTCTCCACCGCTAACGCAGTCGGAGCTTACGGGACCCCGCCGCCACCGCAGCATTTCTCCTCCCCCTTCCCCGTCTCCACCGCCATCCGCCGCCGCTCTCGCCGGAGATCCCCACGCGTGTGCGTACCGGCCTACAGAAGAGCTTGGCTGCTCCCCGCGACTTAATCTCGCCGTGCCCGCCACCTCCCGCTCGCTGTCCCGAACGGCGTTCCCTCCGGCTGTTGCCATATTCCGCCTCTTGGGGTTCATCTGGAGCCACCACCGTCCGACGCCAAACATTAATTTATCGTGGCAATCCGGTAAGACCCGCAACTCGTATCTGCATCGATTGATTTCGGATTCTACCGTTGGAAATGCACCGGCGGTCGCCTGTTTGATGAAATGCTTCAGCGAGATCATGCGCATTTCTGCAATTTTGAAATTTGAGAATCCTAAAATTTACGTGTTTACCATGAATAAAGTATATGGAAAGTAACTTATTTGTGATTAATGAAGGTTTGATTACTGGGGGAGGAATTAGGATTTGCAGGATTTTTTTATGTTTTTTTAATCGTTGTTGACTATGTGAATGTCGAAAATATCCACCTAATTGAGTTTAAACATATATTAATCAATTCGAAAAAAGAATATTAATAATCAAGGTCTTGTTCTTCCACAGCTTGAATGAATGAGTTTCGCTGCATCCTTCATGTACCAAGAGGAGGTCGGCCCTGCAGTTTTCTCTTATTGCTTGTATGACAGGAATGTCTTATGTTGATGCTGTGAATCACCTCTGAGTTGCATTCGAGATTTTGCAGGGCCTGGAATATTAATTTTTTATTAAAAGAAGGTTGGTGGTGTGCTAATGTTGCTACATAAAGGCTTGTTGTTGTTGTGCAATTTCTTTAAGCTTACTAATGGGTTGGACATTATTGGTGAGCTTAAGTGGTGCTCCTTTTCTTCCAGAGATATCTGCTCTGGCTTGAGGTCTGAGCTGTTACATAAATCTTGATTTACACGATACAATTAACCTGCTATTGCATTTGTTGGAATATATTAAGTCGAGTTGCTGCACGATTATTGCTTAGATCAGAACCACGTTTCTCTGTGGGATTAGAGTTAGAAATAGGGTAGCATGGAGAGTTGTCTGGAGAGGTTTGTTATCATGTGTTTCATTTTCTGTTGATGTCATGGGCTGTTGTAGAATGGTGACCGATCCCATTGTCCTCCGTGATTCTCAAATTCATTTTGTGCTGCAAAAATGGCTATTCATTGGAAATTTCTAAGTACTTTTATCGAAGTGTATGGTATTGGACAAAATCTTAATGTTACAAATTTTGATGGGTCTGAGTATTTTCAAATCATTGAGTATTTTAAGATCTTTTAGTTCTTACAAGAGTAGGATTTTATTGCTATTTTCCATATTTAAGGGGAAAAAATCTTCTGGTTTTGATAAGGAAAATTGGAATACAGCGAAGAAGATGGAGATTGAACTAGTCAGGCTTCTGAGAGTGGCATGGATTGCTGGGATTTTGCCTTTGCTGGTCACCTCGTTGCCTTTTTGGAGACTCAGTTGACTTCATGAGGCTTTGATGGGGTTTGCCAAGAGGGGCAAGATCATGCAGTCCTCTTCATATGTGAGTAATGAGATTGATTCATGTTGTTTCCTTCACATTTCCTTTCTTTTCTGCCCTTCGGGCATCTGTTGGAATGCATGGTTTCATGGGAGTTCAGTTCAACTATATGATGTCAATTCTTGCTTGAGTGGTGCTTGGAAGCTACTTTCAGTTAGGCTTGGATTCATTTGTCCTAGACTTAAGTGTCCTGAGAAAACAATAGTGAAGAAGAAAAGTGGATTAGAGTATGTAGTCAGTGTCAGTGGTTTTGGGTAATGTGGCTGTTAGTTGGTTCCGTGAGTTTGCCAGACTTTTCTTCTTGTTGGTTGTTTGATGGACTTAAATAAAAATTGTGACATTTTTTTTCGGAGATAAGGAAAAGGCAAATGCAAGTTTGATAGGGCATCAAGAAATAAGCTGATGAATTTGAGGAGCTAGATATATGAATAGGAAGTAAATGGGTTTCGTCTGGAGGATAAATCTCCATTTTTTTAGATAGATTTTGCAGATTGATATTTCTTGTCGAATTTTATTGGTTACTGCATTGGAAAAACCTAATTACTTGAGTAATCTAAAGGTTGAATGCTAATGGTATCATTTTAGCTGTTGCTTCTCTCTCCCTCTGTTTTTTTTTTTTCATTTTTTTCTGTCACTAATTCAAGACCTTCAGATTCAGTTACTTGTATTAGTACTGTATATGAAAGATGTCCTTTCACTTAGGGGAGAACTTGGTTAGCCTTCTATTTCTTAGCTTTAAAGATGCACTATTATTATTTTGAGAATATAGTAGGCTATTTAGGTGAGAAGTGTCTTGATCTCAATTCAAACAGCTTAACTCGGAATTTGTTACAGCATACTGAAAGATAGATGTTTACAAATTCATTTTTCCAGGTTCCATGACAAGATAATTAAATAATGAAACTTTAATTTTAAGTAGGCCTTTTCTCTTTCTGGAATTCCATTACTATTCTTGTTACATCACTACCCCGAGTTGCTTTGTTTTTGTTATTATCTTACTCTTAGTGCTGAGGCTCTTTTTTTTTTTTTTTTGATGAATCAACATGCTGTCTGGTTTTACTGCTAATATGAAAATTGTGTACACTAAATTCTTTGGTGGGTTCAAGGAAGTTCTTGCCTTAAGTTGATCACCTTTCTAATGTAAGTTCATAAGAAGCAAACATCAGATTTCCTGTTCAATTTTGGCATGCTTAGTAGTCTGCAATTTTTCTTTTGGAACATGGAACATGGAACTTTTCCCTAGTGAGTATCAAATTTTCAATGTTGTGTTAATTGCAGAAATTTACTGTCCCGCAAAGGTTCTTCACTCATTTTTACGCGCTAGCTGTCATATGGACAGGGCTTCTGCTTGCTGCAACATGGATTTATGCATATAAAATGGCACCTGTGGCCTCAGAGCCCTTTCTTTATTTTCTATTGCCGGCCACTTGACAGGTGGCTCGCATCCTTTTACATTGCATAGATCTCGTTCAACTCCACTAAAGCATAGATACGTGGTTTGGAAGTCAGTGTTTCTGCTTCTATTAATGGAGATCCAAGTTTTGCGGCGCCTTTATGAGGGTATATATGTGTTTAACTACAGCCCATCAGCTCGGATGCACATATTTGGCTATTTAACTGGACTTTTGTAAGTTTTCTGAAACTGTCAAGCTTGCCATCACCTTTTTTTAATTAGTGCTTTTTGCTGGGCCAAAGAGCATTCTCTCTTTAGTTCATGACTTGTAGATCGCACCCTAAGCTTTTATATACATACATAATATATATATATATATATATGTTTGTTGCATATGATTTGATGTGTGGAAAGTGAATGTTGCTAGTGAAGCTATAGGGCTTGTCTATGGTGCATTTTTGGTTCTTTGCATGTGTTTTGCAATTAATGAGGTTCGTAACTGGGATATGCTAATTGAAACTAACGTTCCATCTGATATGGATTCAAGATCTTGTAGTTTTGTTTCTTGTGGATGCTGTCAGGTAAACTCTGAAATATCTCATGTTTGGGTTGGGCTTAATGTTTTGGTGCTAGTGCATTCTGAGTATTGCACACATCCTTTCTATCAGTTCTCATGAGGTCTCTTGCTGATCATAAGCTGGTGACCTGCTAATCGGACCCTGTATCTTCTGGTGTAGTTAGTTAGCTTTGAAGTTCCTTGGTCTCATTGAACCACTAGCTTGCATCAGTATGTTCTTAACTGGATGTGATTCTGGTTTGTCATGAATGAGTTGACTTTTTTGTGAGATTCACGGTCATCACTACTGTCTATCACTAAGATTCAGGTGTATTATCATTAGAATGCCTTGTTGTGATATATGTTTCAGCAAATGTGTCTGGTATTCAAATTTATTCTATCACATGCTTCTATCTATTCTGATCGTCAATTTCATTTCTTTGCTATGGCAAGTTTCTACACTGCTGCGCCACTGTCACTTTGCGGCAATTTTGCAGTGGAAGTATATGAATTTTCAGCCAATCAGGTGTCTGAGTTCATTGTCAGAGGCAAAGATCAGATGGCCTTTGGTGAATTTGATTGGTGGGAGTTTGTCAATCCTCTTATGAAGCTTGGATGGCATCACTGGATTGGTGCTATTATCTTTTTCTGGGGTTGGATTCATCAGCATCAGTGTCATAGAATTCTTGTACGTGTAGCTCTATCGTTAATGCGATTGGTTTCTGAAAGACAATTATCTTTATCTTTGAACAGCACATATGTGCATTTGAAGAGCTTCTAGGATGTGATTTGCCTGCATGATATCTTTTCTTAGTCAAACTTTTCATAATTTCTGCAACATTTATCGTACTCAAGCTAGAAAGGGAGAACAACTCCTTAAAGGATCTGTCTCTGTGACTATCTCACAAAATTTACTTGATGATGAGATGAATTGCTCTAAAAGCATCAATGGAATGAACATTCTCATATTTATATTTTGCTCTTAATTGTCAAATTTTTTTCCTGATTTTGTTAGGGCTCCCTACGTGAACGCAGAGAAGAAAGTCATGAATATGTAGTGCCTCATGGCAATTGGTTTGAACTTGTCTCATGTCCACACTATCTGGCCGAGATAGTAATCTCTCTCTCTCTCTCTCTCTCTCTCTCTCTCTGCTGCTCCTGTCCTTGAATTTTACCTAGGAGATAAAGAAGGAAAACCTAAGAAGTTGTGTTTTTGACTAAATTTGCTTTTCGATGATTCCAATCGCCTCTTCTGATGATGAAAGGTCATGTATGCGGGACTAGTGGCTGCAAGTGGAGGATCAGACATGACAATCTGGTTGCTGTTTGGTTTTGTGGTATATGTTGTTCATACAATTATATAATTGTTTATCCTGCACTTGCAACTTCTTT
Source organism: Eucalyptus victrix (assembly GCA_016097545.1). Taxonomy (NCBI): domain Eukaryota; kingdom Viridiplantae; phylum Streptophyta; class Magnoliopsida; order Myrtales; family Myrtaceae; genus Eucalyptus; species Eucalyptus victrix. The sequence continues at coordinate 15,282,758 of CM027842.1, forward strand.
TGATTTAATTCTTCGACTGAGTGGAAGGGACGATTCTTTGTAATGGCAGGTGGTGAATTTGGTATTTGCGGCAGCAGAAACACATAGATGGTATCATAGTAAATTCGACGATTATCCACGGAGCCGGTATGCTGTCATCCCATTTATTTACTAATGCGTGTGGATGATTTACAAGTTTGTACAGAAGAGGCAGCAAATTGCCAAGAGGTGAGTTAGGACCATGGGTTTCTTAACCAGCTGTTGTTTAATCTGGGTGTCTGCTAGATATGAGTGTAGGAGGAGCTACTTCTGTGCTGTCGTACAAAGTTGATGTAAAGATGGAAGACTGATGAATTTTTTTTTGTAATTCGTTTTGACCTTCCAAGTATGTTTCACTTCCTATCTCACCTTCACAATTTCTGAACTTCTGTTGGACATGCCTTCTTTGTCTAAATTTTGTTGATAAATTGTTTGCACAAAACATTAAATCCCTTGTTAATATCTTGTAGACAAAGTTAGAGAGGTGCTGAAGCTTGACCAGGAAATGAAAGATCTTGCTAAGCTACTGATTGCGGAGCAGTCACTTCTCATGTTTGGCAGAGGATACAATTATGCTACAGCTTTGGGAAGGTTCTTTAAAAGTAAAGGAAGTGGCATTGATGCACAGTGAAGGAATAGTTGCTGGTGAAATGAAACATGGTCCTCTGGCTCTAGTGGATGAGAGTCTTCCCGTTGTAGTGATTGCTACTCATGATGCTTGCTTCAGGTTAGCTTTCGCCGTACAGGTTTACACGCAACTGTGAAATCTCTATTTGTGTTAAAGCTGAAGGTGTCAATGTTAACAGCAAGCAACAATCAGTTATTCAGCAACTCCATGCCCGCAAAGGACACCTAATTGTGATGTGCTCGAGGGGGGATGCTGCGGCGGTGTCTCTTGGTGGAGCATGTAGAGTCATAGAAGTTCCTCAGGTGGAGGACTGTCTTGAGCCTGTAGTCAATATAGTTCCTTTGCAGGTACAGAGCACTTCCAATAGTTTTCTATGATTGCCAAGATGCAACATCTTTTTTTCCTGTACTACTGAATGCGTCGTAACTTGCTGAAGATGAAGCTATGATGTAGATGGGGTGGAGCTGGATGGGAGCATCTAGCTTTCTGTTTCCTTGATATGTTTTATGCTCTTGGTGTTTGTTTCACGAAGAGTTCCAAAATTCTGTCTATGATTTGGCGTTTAGTTCTAAAAGGGAGCATTATTTTTCAGTCTCAACAAAAACAAAAGAAATCAATCTTATTGATCGGGCTGTAACATTTCGCTTGGTTATTTAGTCATTGCTTATGTAGCGTTTCCACATTCCCATTCTTCCTTTCAAATAGCGTGTTTCATTTTACTAGATATTGCTAATCCGTCGGACATGAGATAATTTTTAACATTTGTGGTGCAGTTGTTGGCGTATCATCTCACGGTCCTAAGAGAATACAATGTGGACCTGCCCAGAAACCTCGCAAAGAGTGCGACAACATAGTAGAAGCCTACCAACAGATTTCTTCTCATCGTGTTTACCCGGCAGTGAAATTATGTCATGAGAATGTAAAGCATCTTTCTGACACAGAGTATACATTATGCTAATCACTTGCACTTTATTGAATGGCAGCCATGGCAAGATCTTTATTTATAATCAATTAGGAAAAACTGTCGTAACCTACCTTTTTTGCGCGTTCGCGGCTCGTTATGCATTTACCTGTCAATCTGCCTCGAAGTGTCGTGCTCACGGTATCTGAACATTGTTTCGTGATTGACATGACGATGATGACGTTAACTTGGTTTCATTGGGGAGGCTATGCAACTTGGAGCAATATGTTGTTTATTGATGCCTTCATCTTAAAGGTCACAAAAAAGTTCTACTGCTGAAAATATTAGGTATCGTATTTAGCTTTTAGCAGGGAAGTCCTTTTTTTCTTCTTTTTCTTTTTTTATGATGCACTTTGATTGAAGTATCTTTTACTGCATCTTGGGATGTAAAGGGAGTTTGGGTGGAGGTTGGAAGGGGGAGATTATATCACAAAAAATGTGGGTTATTAAATGTGCAAGATTAATGGAATCGCTCGAGTGTCTAAGACCGTTGATATTGTTTTTTGCCGTTAAAGATGTCTCTCGAGTGGTGATTGTTGCGTAGCCATCAAACTACGAGTTAACTCCTAATTCACACCTTTCTTGGGAAATATAGTCCGAGGTAAATTGTATCATGTTCCGATTTCCTTTGTTAGTATGATATTTAACACCATATATGGTCCAATTTGCAGGCTCGTCGAGGCCTGTGTATTCGAATGGAAAGAATTTCAATGTCAACTTGCCGCAAACAAGTCCATCTATTAACTAATCATATTTCGAATATACGATTCGGCTCCCCTTGGATACCAATAAAAGCAACCCCATAAGCTCCTATTGGCACTTTTAATGGCTGTCCAACGTATTGTCCTTATTTCTCTTCTCGACTTGTGTTTTGCTTTCCTGGGAGAAAATATTCAGCGCTTGCACGTGTTGCTATTATTTATCTTTTCGACTTGTGTTTCACTTTCCAGGAAAAAAAATATTAATCAGTTAGAAATGTTACTATCTTGGCATCATTAAGTGTTTTTAATGCTCTGAATCTGGTAAAAGACAATCCCTAAAGGGCTTAAACAAGAGGTAAGGCATACCTACTGCAACTTACTTGATTTTCCCTTATTCTAAATATAGGTCCCTTCATAAATCAATTACAATTTGACGCACATGTACTGGGGTGAATTTAATCACCTCACTTTTCTTCCCCATCCGGACTTTTCTTCCCACCTCTTTCCATTTAAATCAATTACAACTTGACACGTATAAACACATACATTTAATTAAAAAAAATTTCAGTCCCCCTCACTTTTCTACCCCAACCACACTTTCTCCTCCGTCTTCCGCTATCTCGGGCCCAGCCACCCCGTCTCCCTCCGCCGTCCCCCGGGCCCCGGTTGAGTTGCCGCGCAGAGTTGAAGATCTGCAGTTGGATCACTGTCACTCGCGGCCATGGACGAGCCGCTGTCACGGTTGCGGATCTGGAAGTCGTTTCCAGTGGTGTGTTGGTGGCGGGCATCCCGTAGAACATCCCGGGCCGTGACGGGCAAGAGCGGCTGGTCTAACGGTCGGCTAGGACGGAACCCGTGGACGAAAATAGACAAGAGGAGCATGGAAAGCAACACTAATGACAAGAGATAGGGGAATGATTGAAAGGGGCCCGGGACCAACAGCGATGTGAAGGAGGCCACCGAGAGAGTGGCGGCGAGCATCACGAGGATGTGGAACGCTGGGTCACAACAATTGGGAGCCAACGACGGGTGAGCAACAAGGGCCAATGAGAAGTAGAACAGAAGAGAGGAAACGGCGAGAGAGATGGCGAGAGGGTGGGTCTCGAAGGGGGACGCGGGTTTCGCTTGGAACTTCACCTGGACGAGGTTCACCAGCACGGGAACAACAAGGGCCAGAACGGCGCCGTGAAGGGCAGTGAGGTAAGGGGAACCTTGGGTGTTTGTGTCGGGACGACGGCGGGGCGGCATTGGGGTAGGATTCTGAAGGATCCCGTAGTCTTCTGTAGAGGATGATGATCGAAATGATCAGAGAGAAAGATGGCTAGCGTGGGGAGAAGATGCCCCGGTGGAGGTTTTTATAGTTATTATTATTATTATTATTATCATGGGACAGTTCTTTGCATCAGAAGAAGATTCGGCGCGCCCACATCAGCAGGTTTTTATAGTTTATTATTATTATTATTATTATTATTATTATTATATTGGGACAGTTCTTTGCATAGGTAAAACTCAGAAGAAGCTTCGGCGCGCCTCAGTGCTCGATTTCACGTCAGCTGGTTTTTATTATTATTATTATTATTATTATTATTATTATTATTATTATTATTATTATATTGGGACAGTTCTTTGTATAGGTAAAACTTAGAGGAAGATTCGGCGCGCCTCAGTGCTCGATTTCACATTAGCTGGTTTTTATAGTTTTTATTATTATTATTATTATTATATTGGGACAGTTCTTTGCATAGGTAAAACTCAGAAGAAGATTCGGCGCGCCTCAGTGCTCGATTTCACATCAGCTGGTTTTTATAGTTTTTATTATTATTATTATTATTATTATTATTATTATTATTATATAGGGACAGTTCTTCGCATCGGTAAAACTCAGAAGAAGATTCGGCGCGCCTAGTGCGCGATTCCACATCAGCTGGTATTGTGACGCGAAAAGCCACTCCTCACCGAAACCGACTTTTAGAATTCCTACTGATTGGCCTAACACCTTGAAAGAACACCAATCATAGATTTGCTCCCAATTCTATCATAAAACACCAATCATAGACTTGCTCCCAATTCTACTATAAATTTTTTATCCCATAAAAGTCCTCCGACTTTAGGTCTATTCTAATTCTATTCTAAAATCTTCCTTGACTTGTAAAAAACTATTAATTTTCGCTTCAATCTCAATTTCTCCCTAAACATTTTTGTCTCATAAATCTACCCCATTAACCCTTTGTCTAAAATTCTCAGGCCAACTTTTCGAGGGTCCTCGGGCCCAGTGTCTCTAGCGCGAGCGTCTCAAGCATGAACTCTCCGACCATGAAAGATTGAAGACTCCCAAGCACGAGAGATTGAAGGCCAAGCCCAAAATTGAAGATCCCTCATGAGATGGAGGGAAGACTCTTAAAAGTAAGAACAATTGATGCAAGTCAACCCTAATTTTGCTAGCTAATATCATATCCAATAAGACGTTGTTTGGACTGATATGAAAATTCATCTTCAAAAAATATATTTTTGGATGTGAAATTTTAGGAAAAATTTATAGCAATGACACGAAATGCCACATCATTAAGGGCGATTGGATGGAGAGCTAATGGTGACAAATATGAGATTTAAATAAAAGTTTGTGATTTTTTATAAGAAAAAAATTAGGGTCAAATTAGTACCTAATATAAAGTTCGGTGATTTTTATGAGATGAAAAACAGTTCACGGTAGAATTAGCACAAGATCAAAAGTTGAAGGTTTTTTACGAGACAAAAAAAAAATAACTTAGAAATATCGCAGAATTGAAATTCGAGGTAAAGTTAAAATTTTAAATGGCATTAGACCTTCCTCATATTCCAAATTTTTGGGTCTCCATCTTGTCATCAAAGAAGACTCTCTCTCTTCTCCTTTTCAAAATTCACTCTCGCCTTCGCTCCCATTTGTTGCTTTCTCTAGCGCATCATTGCTACGTCCGCCTCTAGGAGCCCTATCCACTGCTAGAATATGGCAGCACCAAATTTCGCACCGGAACTTGCACTAGTAATTCTAAATTGCACGCCAAATGTTTGCGCAATTACTTCTTTCCTTATTCAGATCTGGATATGGGGTTTACGGGTCTGATGGGTGAAGTTTCTAGTGTTGAGCTAATTGCGAGAACTGAGCGAATGGACATCTTAATTTGGGTGGGGATTTTATATTTATCAGGAAAAATTAGAAAGGAAAAATAGGTGAATAGGGAATCCCTGGAGTCAAAATAAATAAAAAGAAATAAAAAAATATTTATGGGTAGGCGATTTTTGTGGAAATGTGAACGTGGAAAATGAAGAATCATTTTTTTTTTACAACCAAAACACAACAACAAGTATACTCCTCAATAAGAGCAACACGATGTGTGTAGGGTGTGTTCTCGTCCTCATTCCAAATCCTTATAGTAAAAATTGACCATACATTCCACAACGAAGAAAATGAAATATCAAACCTCTATGGCACCTTTCTAGATGGCAAAAATTGACTTGAAAAAGATTCATATTTCATTCATTCTACTCCGCTTAACCACGTTTAGACAATTGCGACAAAATCACTACAATACGAATTGATGTACTTTGTGAGTGTAGGGGAGAAGACTAAAAGTAATTATCAATATGAAATAAAACTAGTGGGAGAAAATGGGATTTTGCCTCATTTCTAATCTAAGTGTGTAAAAAAAAAATGATGGTGTAAAATAAAACGGAAAGGAATATGAAGACGACCTTGGACATCGAACAACAGGCGCAGCACGGGTAATTGGTGAAAATCGATAGACGCTCATTCACCTTTTTGGGCTAGCAAATGTTAAAGATTGGAAGAATAATATGGGCCTTAAAGAAGGGCCAAGGCCCACGAACAACTCTAGAACAACCGTCACTACAAAATGGACCAGGCCTTTTTTTCCTAGGTAAATAGTTTTGATCCTCTTCGTCGAAAGGTGTCTCCGCCGGTGGTGAGTGACTTGTACCTGTAATTCTAAATTGCACGTCAAACAATCCACTGAGTCTATTCCTCTATTCTATGCATGCAGAATCACGTATCTGATTAAAAGCAAAATACAAGCACAAGATGACCTTTATGTAATAATTATTAATTATGATGTGATTTCTCTAATCTATTCAGGTTCCCAATAATATAATGTGAATTTTTTATTGAACTATTCACACGTTTTGTTTCATAGGAAGATACAGGCAGCCCCTCACTTTGCCTCCCTCGTTCGCCTCCCGCTTCTCGCTTCGCTCCACCACAGCAGCATAATCTTTCTCCACTCGGTGAGTGACTCATGGAGCCGCGTCCCACCGGGACAGATCTGAAAATTCTCTCTAATATTTCCACATCAGCATGATTTATCGTTTTCATCTCGTTCAAGCACAGGTCGTTGGTGGCGACACGACCACCGACCACCTCGTTGGCGAATCGTCGTCGATCATCATCCGTCGATCCTCCGAGGAAGACTAATAAGGAGGAGGAGGAGGAAGAGCGGGTCAAAGGTCAGAACTGATCTCCATCTCTGACTACTTCTCTCTCCCTCTCTCCCTCTCGCGGATTTTTTAGTCGGAGCTCCGGCAGCCATGAAGGAGGAGGCGGACGCGGGCGCGGGAGGCGAAGGGGGAAGAAAGGGAGAAATGTGCGGCATATTCGCCTGCCTGAACTACAATACGAAGAGGGAGAGGAGCTACATCCTCCGTCGCCTCGAGTACCGCGGCTACGACTCCGCCGGCGTCTCCATCGATACTTCCTTCGTCTCCCTCCCCCACTCTCGTCTTCTGCCAGGAAGGCAACATCGAGTCCCTCGTCAAATCCGTCTACCAGTTATATCTCCCAATTCCCCTTCTCGCGCTGGAATTTCCCGCTCGCCTTGTGATCTGACGAAGCTTTCTTCTATATTAGGCTTCTCGTTTGATTTGGAGATTGATTTCGGAACGATCAATTGCCCCGTTTAGTTTATCTGCCCTGCTCGACATGAGTCTTGTGGAAAAGGTCTCCCCTTTTTTTTTTTTTTTTTTTTCCCTTCCTATTTTGTCTGATTAGTTATGGAAGTTTAGGGCGCATTTGGTAACGTTTTCGTTCAAAAATTGTTAAAGGGAACAAAAATATAAAAAAAATATTTCGTTACGGAGAACAATTTTTGACTGAGAAAGATGCGTTTGATAAATTTGTTCGGAAATAAAAAATGCATAGAAACACATTTGGTAAATTTATATTCTTTTTTTATTTTTTTTTAAATTTTTTAATATTTTCATTTTATTTTTCTTTTTTTCATTTCTTTTTCATTTTTTCTTCTTTCGGCGGTCACGGCAGCCTCGCCCAGATCCGGCGACGCTCTGGCGAGGTCGCCAACCCTCGACGGCATCGCCGGCCCTCGGACGGCCGGTCATCGGCCATGGCGAGGCCGGCGACCAACCAAAGAAAAAGAAGAAGAAAAGAAGAAGAAAATAGAAGAGAAAAAAAAAGTGTTTTTTCAAAAGTGTTTCTGGAGCGAAAAATAATTTTTTTTTTTCATTTCTATTCTTTTTGTGTTAAAACAAAAAATCGATTTTTAACAAAAACACAAACAAATGCATTTTTTTTTTTTTTTGTTTCCAAAAAAAAAAAAAAAACAAAATTTCTATTCATAAACAAAAAAAAAAAAGAATGAAAACATGCAGGCCTTACTGTCAAGCTTTGCCGATCATGGTCGCTGCATATGATTTTCATGCGCACCTCGGATACAGTTCATCTCCTCGATCTGATTCAGTCTTTCTCTCTTCTTTGTTTTTTGTTTGTCCTCGTAAAGGACGTTGTTCTGGGACTAGACAAGCGCCTCGTTGAAGAAGCCTGCTGTGTCGTTTTGTCATTTTGTCCTCTTTTGGACTAATTTCGAGAAACCGTCCACATGGTCAGAATGCACTGTTGGAGTGCGTCTTTTGGACTGGAATCTGCTGTTTCTATTCCATTGTAGCCCCTGATATATCAGAAAAGATCGATAATCCAAAGGTCCGCTCTTTCTTCTTCGGCTCTCTTATTCCGGTGAAGTAACACGGTTACTTGGCTAAAATAAGGAGAAAGGAAATAAGGAGAGAAGGGTGGAAGCACCGTGACAATGAACCGTACAGTCAGTTATAGAAAATAAACAATTTTTTTCTTAGCTTGATCTCGCACTATCCCTCGCCTCTCCAGTCTCCACCGCTCACGCAGTCGGAGCTTACGTGACCCCGCCTCAACCGCAGCATTTCTCCTCCCCCTTCCCCGTCTCCACCACCTTCCGCCGCCGCTCTCGCCGGAGATCCCCACGCGTGTGCGTACCGGCCTACAGAAGAGCTCGGCCGCTCCCCGCGACTTAATCTCGCCGTGCCCGCCACCTCCCGCTCGCTGTCCCGAACGGCGTTCCCTCCGGCTGTTGCCCGATTTCACCTCTTGGGATTCACCTGGAGCCAACACCGTCCGACGCCAACCATTAATTGATCGTGGCAATCCGGTAAGACCCGCAACTCGTATCTGCATCGATTTATTTCGGATTCTACCGTTGGAAATGCACCGGCGGTCGCCTGTTTGATGAAATGCTTCGGCGAGATCATGCGCATTTCTGCAATTTTGAAATTTGAGAATCCTAAAATTTACGTGTTCACCATGAATAAAGTATATGGAAAGTAACTTATTTGTGATTAATGAAGGTTTGATTACTGGGGGAAGATTAGGATTTGCAGGATTTTTTTTTTATGTTTTTTTAATCGTTGTTGACTATGTGAATGTCGAAAATATCCATTTAATTGAGTTTAAACACATATTAATTAATTCGAAAAAAGAATATTAATAATCAAGGTCTTGTTGTTCGACAGCTTGAATTAATGAGTTTCGCTGCATCCTTCATGTACCAAGAGGAGGTCGGCCCTGCAGTTTTCTCTTATTGGTTGTATGACAGGAATGTCTCATGTTGATGTTGTGAATCACCTCTGAGTTGCATTCAAGATTATGCAGGACCTGGAATATTAATTTTTTGATTAAAAGAAGGTTGGTGGTGTGCTAATGTTGCTACATAAAGGCTTGTCGTTGTTGTGCAATTTCTTTAAGCTTACTAATGGGTTGGACATTATTAGTGGGCTTAAGTGGTACTTCTTTTCTTCCAGAGATATCTGCTCTGGCTTGAGGTCTGAGCTGTTACATAAATCTTGATTTACAAGATACAATTAGCCTGCTATTGCATTTGTTGGAATATATTAAGTCGAGTTGCTGCACGATTATTGCTTAGATCAGAACCACATTTCTCTGTGGGATTAGAGTTAGAAATAGGGTAGCATGGAGAGTTGTCTGGAGAGGTTTGTTATCATGTGTTTCATTTTCTGTTGATGTCATGAGCTGTTGTAGAATGGTGACCGATCCCGTTGTCCTCCATGATTCTCAAATTCATTTTGTGCTGCAAATTATTTGTGCTGCAAAAATGGCTATTTATTGGAAATTTCTAAGTACTTTTATCGAAGTGTATGGTATTGGACACAATCTTAGTGTTACAAATTTTGATGGGTCTGAGTATTTTCAAATCATTGAGTATTTTAAGATCTTTTAGTTCTTACAAGAGTAGGATTTTATTGCTATTTTCCATATTTAAGGGGAAAAAGTCTTCTGGTTTTGATAAGGAAAATTGGAATACAGCGAAGAAGATGGAGATTGAACTAGTCAGGCTTCTAAGAGTGGCATGGATTGCTGGGATTTTGCCTTTGTTGGTCGCCTCATTGCCTTTTCGGAGACTCAGTCGACTTCATGAGGCCTTGATGGGGTTTGCCAAGAGGGGCAAGATCATGCATTCCTCTTCATCTGTGAGTAATGAGATCGATTCATGTTGTCTCCTTCACGTTCCCTTTGTTTCTTTTCTGCCCTTCGGGCATCTGTTGGAATGCATGGTTTCATGGGAGTTCAGTTCAACTATATGATGTCAATTCTTGCTTGAGCAGTGTTTGGGAGCTACTTTCAGTTAGGCTTGGATTCATTTGTCCTAGACTTAAGTGTCCTGAGAAAACAATAGTGAAGAAGAAAAGTGGATAAGAGTATCTAGTAAGTATCAGTGGCTTTTGGTAACGTGGCTGTTAGTTGCTTCCATGAGTTCGCTAGACTTTTCATCTTGTTGGTTGTTTGATGGGCTTAAATAAAAATTGTGACATTTTTTTTCCGAGATAAGGAAAAGGCAAATGCAAGTTTGACAGGGCATCAAGAAATAAGCTGATGAATTTGAGGAGCTAGATATATGAATAGGAAGTAAATGGGTTTCATCTGGAGGATAAATCTCCATTTTTTTTAGATAGATTTTGCAGATTGATATTTCTTGTCAAACTTTATTGGTTACCGCAGTGGAAAAACCTAATTACTCGAGTAATCTAAAGATTGAATGCTAAATGGTGTCTATTTTAGCCGTCGCTTCTCTGTCCCTTTTTTTTTTTTTCTCATTTTTTTCTGTCACTAATTCAAGACCTTCAGATTCAGTTACTTGTATTAGTACTGTATATGAAAGACATCCTTTCACTGATGGCAGAACTTGGTTAGCCTTCTATTTCTTAGCTTTAATGATGCACTATTATTTTTTTGAGAATATAGTAGGCCATTTAGGTGAGAAGTGTCTTGATCTCAATTCGAACAGCTTAACTCTGAATTTTTTACGGCATACTGAAAGATAGATGTTTACAGATTCCCTTTTCCAGGTTCCATGACAAGATAATTAAATAATGAAAATTTAATTTTAATTAGGCCTTTTCTCTTTCTGGATTTCCATTCCTATTCTTATTACGTCACTACCCCAAGTTGCTTTGGTTTGGTTATTATCTTACTCTTAGTGCTAAGGTTCTTTTTTTTTAATGAAATAACATGCTGTCTGGTTTTACTGCTAATATGAAAATTGTGTACACTCAATTCTTTGGTGGGCTCAAGGAAGCTCTTGCCTTAAGTTGATTACCTTTCTAATGTAAGTTCATAGGAAGTAAACATCAGATTTCCTGTTCAATTTTGGCATGCTTAGTAGTCTGCAATATTTCTTGCGAAGATGGAACTTTTCCTTAGTGAGTATCAAATTTTCAATTTTGTGTTAATTGCAGAAATTTACTGTCCCTCAAAGGTTCTTCACTCATTTTTACGCGCTAGCTGTCATATGGACAGGGCTTCTGCTTGCTGCAACATGGATTTATGCATATAAAATGGCACCTATGGCCTCAGAGCCCTTTCTTTATTCTTCTATTGCCAGCCACTTGACAGGTGGCTCGCATCCTTTTACATTGCATAGATCTCGTTCAACTCCACTAAAGCATAGATATGTGGTTTGGAAGTCAGTGTTTCTGCTTCTATTAATGGAGATCCAAGTTTTGCGGCGCCTTTACGAGAGTATATATGTGTTTAACTACAGCCCATCAGCTCAGATGCACATATTTGGCTATTTAACTGGACTTTTGTAAGTTTTCTGAAAACCATCAAGCTTGCCATCGCCTTTTTTAAATTAGTGCTTTTTGCTGGGCCAGAGAGCATTTGCACTTTAGTTCATGACTTATAGATGGCACCCTAAGCCTTTATGAGAATATATATATTTCTTCGCTGTAACTGTTTGTTGCATATGATTTGATGTATGAGAAGTGAATGTTGCTACTGAAGCTATAGTTTTATCTCGGACCTACTGGGTTTGTCTATGGTGCTTTTTTGGTTCTTTGCATGTGTTTGGCCAATTAATGAGGTTCGTCACTGGGATATGCTAATTGAAACTAATGTCCATCTGACATGGATTCAAGATCTGGTAGTTTTGTTTCTTGTGGATGCCATCAGGTAAACTCTGAAACATCTCATGTTTGGGTTGGGCTTAATGTTTTGGTGCTCGTGCAGTCCGAGTATTGCACACATCCTTTTTATCAGTTCTCATGAGTCTCTTGCTGATCATAAGCTGGTGACCTGCTAGTCGGGACCCTGTATCTTCTGGAGTAGTTACTTATCTTTGAAGTTCCTTGGTGTCATTGAACCACTAGCTTGCATAAGTATATTCTTAACTGGATGTGATTCTGGTTTGTCATGAATGAGTTGACTTTTTTGTGAGATTCACGGTCATCACTACTGTCTATCACTAAGATTCAGGTGGTTTATCATTAGAATGCCTTGTTGTGATTTATGTTTCAGCAATTATGTCTGGTATTCAAATTTATTCTATTACATGCTTTTATCTATTCTGATCGTCAAATTCATTTCTTCGCTATGGCAAGTTTCTACACTGCTGCGCCACTGTCACTTTGCAGCAATTTTGTGGTGGAAGTATATGAATTTTCAGCCAATCAAGTGTCTGAGTTCATTGTCAGAGGCAAAGATCAGATGGCCTCTGGTGAATTTGATTGGTGGGAGTTTGTCAATCCTCTTATGAAGCTTGGATGGCATCACTGGATTGGTGCTATTATCTTTTTCTGGGGTTGGATTCATCAGCATCAGTGTCATAGAATTCTTGTACGTGTAGCTCTATCATTAATGCAATTTGTTTCAGAAAGACAATTATCTTTATCTTTGAACAGCACATATGTGCATTTGAAGAGCTTGAACAGCACATATGTGCATTTGAAGAGCTTGAACAGCACATATGTGCATTTGAAGAGCTTCTAGGATGTGATTTATCTGCACAATATGTTTTCTTAGTCAAACTTTTCGTAATTTCTGCAACATTTATCGTACTTAAGCTAGAAAGGGAGAATAACTCCTTAAAGGATCTGTCCCTGTGACTATCTCACAAAATTTACTTGATGATGAGATGAATTGCTCTAAAAGCATCAATGGACTGAAAATTCTCGTATTTATATTTTGCTCTTAATTGTCAAATTTTTTTTCCTGATTTTGTTAGGGCTCCCTACGTGAATGCAGAGAAGAAAGTCATGAATATGTAGTGCCTCATGGCAATTGGTTTGAACTTGTCTCATGTCCACACTATTTGGCCGAGATAGTAAATCTCTCTCTCTCTCTCGCTCTCTCTGTGCTGCTCCTGTCCTTAAATTTTACCTAGGAGATAGAGAAGGAAAACTTAAGAAGTTGTGGTTTTGACTATATTTGCTTTTCGATGGTTCCAATCACCTCTTCTGATGATGGAAGGTTATATATGCGGGACTAGTGGTTGCAAGTGGAGGATCAGACGTGACAATCTGGTTGCTGTTTGGTTTTGTGGTATATGTTGTTCATACAATTATATAATTGTTTATCCTGCACTTGCAACTTCTTTTGATTTAATTCTCCGACTGAGTGGTAGGTTGATTCTTTGTAATGGCAGGTGGTGAATTTGGTATTTGCGGCAGCAGAAACACATAGGTGGTATCATAGTAAATTCGATGATTATCCACGGAGCCGGTATGCTGTCATCCCATTTATTTTCTAATGCATGTTGCTGATTTACAAGTTTGTACAGAAGAGGCAGCAAATTGCCAAGAGGTGAGTTAGGATCATGGGTTTCTTAACCAGCTGTTGTTTAATCTGGGTGTCTGTTAGATATGAGTGTAGGAGGAGTTACTTCTGCGCAGTCATAAGAATGACAAAGTTGATGTAAAGATGGAAGACTGATGGATCTTCTTCTCTTTGTTCTTTTTTTGTGTAATTCGTTTGCTAGCAAAAAAGAGTAAAAAGCATTAGAAGCTCTTGCATCATCCTGACTAGTGCATGCTTATTGCTGCAAATTAAAACAGTGACTGGATCAAATTTATCGGGAGCATATGACTCTGGACAAAGCTCCCAGGGAAAGGGGAAAAGGGGAAATTGCACAATTTGAATTCTTAAACATCATACTTTGACTACCCATTCTTTAAACTCAGATGTAAGTTATGTTTAGTTGTTTAGTTTTCCATGGGCAGTGAGATTGTAATTTTCCCTAGACAGATATAGATCTTGGTTTTTCTCATGATCAGATTTAAGTTTATTTGGAGTTCTTGCTTCGGTTTTTGGATGAAGGTCCTCTACCCCACAAGGTGCTCCCCTGGGTGTCTCAATCAATCTCAACAATTGATGCATGTGAATGAGGTATATATCAACGGATGAGATTGATTAAGAAACCAAGGGAAGCACCTTGCAAGGTAGAGGATCCGCGCCCGCCATTTTCCATTTGGATCTCAAAATGTTCAGGTGAGTAGGAGACATTAGCTTTGAGAAGCTTGGAAGAGTAAGGAGTTTGCATATTGTGCGCACTCCTCTCTCCGTGCGCATTCTCTTGACAAGAATTGAAAACTGTTTTACTCCTCATCTTTTGCCCGGACCAGTCAAGGGGAATAACAACATTTCACACTCGCCTTGTAGAACTTCTAGAGGCACTCTGCTACAAGGTGCGGGAGATGTCCAATTCTTCCTAGGTCCTTTCCTTACTCGCGAGACAACACAAGAACTCTCTTCCCGAAGGGAAGCTCAAAACACATGCACATACATGGATACCCAGCACTCGCAGGTTGATTTGTCCGGTAGTTCCGGTCAAAGCTTTTTATCAAGTCCATGTCTTGTTTTTCCAACTCAAAAGTCGAAAACTCGAAAGTTCTCTAACCTTTTGGGTTTCAATGTTTCTGGGATGACTCCTGCATTCAGTTGAATGCTCCCCCTTAGGAAAGGTCTGAGCTATTGTCTTCCTGTACTTCCATGACATACCTAAAACCAGAGAAACAGAAAAGATCAAGTTACTGGTTAGTCTGGGTTCATATGTCCAGCTTGAACGTAGGGTTCCTGGAATTCCTCCCTTTCATGTTCGTGCTGGTTGAAAAGATAACGGGAATGGTACATTATTAGGCATTATTTTCTTAAGAGAGGAGTTATTTATTTATTGTATGCGAAAATATTTTTTGTGATTTATGTAAAAAAGATCGGAGCAATCCCGATGTTGACGCTGCCAACTAAGCCCACGGAAACCGAATCCGTAGTGCCACGCCGGTAGATTCCAAGCTTACAGTGGTGTCTATGTACGGCACTCTGTTGTATGATCAATGTCAAAATTTACGAAAATTCTGTCGCTGTTTCTGGCGATTCAAGTTACTTAGGTAACGTAAATGAACGAATTATGAAAGCTGAGGAATTTAGATGAACGGTCGAGAAGTTTGCGGCACTGAACTGAGCGTCCCGTGAAAGACTTTGCAACTTGTAATATACCTCTTTACGCAAAACAACGTGGGAGGCGAATCTAGTCAATTTTCTACGACCTGTCCCATCCCGTGGACCCCTTCTCGTGCTAACGAGTCGTCATATTACATTACAAGTCATGCATAAGACACACCTTGGTTGTCCTTTTCCATTGGACCACTATTTTCTCATTTCTTCCTCGTGGGTTAAAGTCAATCGTGAAATGAATGGATAGTCAATTTCCTGGAAAATAATTGATCTAGAAAATATTTTCTTAAAAATGATCTCTTATATCACGTGAAATAATAAATTAATAAAAAATATTTTCGTTATTGACAATAATTAACATCTAAGCAATTTCATGGACAATAGAAATATTTTTTATCAGTTCATTTTATAACGTACATAGGGGAGAATTATCAAAAAAGTCTTAAACTTGTTATAATTGTACTAATTTAGTATCAAACTTTTTTTTAACTAATTTAATCCTAAATCTTTTATAATTATACCAATTTAGTCTATTCAATCAAATTTGACCGATTAATGCTGATGTGGTAATTTTTTAATAATTTTTTTTTCCTTTTCCTTCTCTTTTTTTTTTCTCTTCTTCCTCTTTGGCTTCCTTACCCATAGTGGTCGGTGAGGCCCTTGCCCGGTGGTTGGTAAGCCTCACCAAAGCCTTGTTGGCCACTGTAGGAGAGAAGAAGCTAAAGAGGAAGAAAAAGAAAAAGAAAAAAAAGAAAAGGAAAAAAATTTAAAATTAAAGAAAAATTCAAAAATATTAGATACTATTTAAAAATTGTTACGTTAGCATTAGCTAGACAACTAGCGATCGATCTAAGCATCTATGTTAGCGTCGTACGGCCAAAATTGGGTAGATGAATTAAATTAACACAATTTTAAAAATTTTATGATTAAATTGTAAAAAAAAAGTTTATGATTATTTTGGTAATTCTCCCAAAGCATCCAAGCAATCAATAGTACAATTACTTTTATAGATTAAAATAGAGAAGCAAGTCCTGCCAAGAAATAAGAAAATCAGGATCATGAGAGCAGCGATGATTATTTCGGAATAAGAATATAAGTTAAGAAAATAGATATTAAAAGGAAGAATTCAAACCGTGTCAATGATTATAAATATAAATTACATATAAATGTACACCCACACACGCACGTAAGAGCAACACGTCAGCAGCAGCTCACCACCGCCAATCGCCTTCCGGCAGAACTCCAAAATCCCATTATTCCCCAGAACCGAGGAAGCGGGGGGGCTCCGCTAGAGTCACCCCGCCGGCCTCACCTCACCTCCGGCCGCTCACCCGCCACGTGTCGCTCCATCCTCTCGTCCGCACTCTCTCTCTCCAATCAAATCAATCTCCCGAAAAACCCCAAAAATCTCTCTCTCTCTCTCCTTCTCTCTCACTCTCTCTCTCGTATCCTCCACTCCTCCACCCACTATGGATGCCCTGCTCTTCCGCACCGCCACCGCACCGTCGCCGCCCCCCATGGCCAACAAGCGCCCCTGCCCCTCCTCCTCGCCATCGCCGGCGGCGGCACTGGCGGCGGCGGCGGCTGCCTCGTCGTCTTCGTCGTCGGCCTTCGGCCAAATCGACCACCTGTTCGACGCCTTCCTCTCCCTCGTCGACTCCTCCCCCCCTCCTCCTCCTCCTCCTCCTCCTCGTCATCCTCATCCTCATCCTCATCCTCATCGTCCTCCTCCTCCCGCTCGCACTCCATCGACCTCTCCTTCGACCGGCTCCTCGACGCGAGGACCTCCGATCGGGACCAGGCGCTGCTCATCGACCGGGCCCTGCGGCTCGGCTCCGCCATCACCGAGGCCGCCCGGCGCTCCGCGAGGAAGCGCGCCGCCAAGCACAATTCGGTCGCGTGGGCTCTCCCTCCGGATCTCACCACTAAGGTTCCTGCCTTTTCACCGTCTCTGGCTCGTTCCGGAGGTTTCTAGGTTTGCGAATCGCAATGCCTGGGTTTGTAATTTATTTATTTTTTTGGCGGCGCCGCGAAGTGGCGACGGAAGCATTCGCGGTTGAATCGCTCGAGCTCGTTTCGCTTGCGTGTCGATGGATCCCTCGGGTGGATCAGCTGAGAAGTGGAGTTCAATTTTAGGTTTTGCGTGCGAGCTCGAGGAATTGTATGTTGCCTCGGTGATGATCCAATTTTATACTCAAGTTCTAGCTATCTGATTGTGGCAAATGTTGCTGGCTGATTCTGATCGTGCCTGCAAAAGGCCTTTATCGGCCAATATATACTCATCCAGATCACTTCAATTGCTTGTAGATAAGAATATATATTTTTCTTCTTTGAGTATTGATAAATATGATGTCTTTTGACATTTTCGCTGTTGACCTGCGGTCGTGCACTTGGCCTTTGTTGAAATGGTTTTGCCATATTTCCTTACTTGGGTGTTTATATGTTTTTATTGACGAGGAAATTCAGGTTTTCTCGATGCTCGATTCACAAAGCCTATGCTACGCAGCAGCAACTTGTTCACTGTTTAACAAGTGCGCCATGGATCCTTTATGCTATACCAATATTGACCTGACAACAGTTGTACCGAAGGTTAATAATGCCGTTGTGTCTACAATGATTCAAAGAGCCGGAAGAGCCCTTCAGTAAGGAATCATATTGAAAACCTTTCATTTCAAGTCCGTTTGCCAGTTTGCATTCTCTTGGAATGGTTCCTCTGCATCGACAACTGACCTGCTACCAATGGACTTGTCATGAGTAGGCTTTGTCGTGCGGTTGTGGTGGTTGAAGTGAATCTAAAGATGCTTTGTTATGTAACTAAATGTGTCCGAGGCTGAGAGATAAGTAGTACCTACATGGGCTACTTTTCTACTTTTGCATCACACTTCATAAGGGGACATCTTCCCTTTTCCCCCTGTAGACCATATGAAACTAAAGCAGTTAGAAACCGGAGGCCTTTTTTGACCCAGTGTACTCTCTGCTACTTAATTTGATTGATCTGAAAAAATGCCATTGCCTTTTATTTCCCTTTGGGTTCTATTTGTAGGTTGCGTGGAATATATAATAGGTTTTTCTCGATCGAATTTGTTATGTAATTGTCGTTTATTGGTGAATTCTTCATCTAGTCTCAGGAGATCTTATTTAATATTTTAAATGAAGGTACTTTTTTTTTTTGCCTAATGGCATTACTTTTCTCCATCTAAATTTGCTTTATTTTCTGTTAAATCTTTGAGGTCATTGAAGCTTGGTATAGTCCCGGGCCCAACCATGTCACCTGGATCTTCTCAACCATTAGTCTATACAATAAGGAGTTCTGTTGATGTCTCCAACTTTTCATGGAATGATAAGAAGACCAGACAAGGGAAAGAGTCACCCATCTTGACCAGGACATGCTTAAGCCCTTTGAGTGCCGATGGCAGTGCTGCAGGGTATATCGAATTATGATTTCTTGGACCTTGTGTTGCTCACGCTGCAATTGACCCCTATTTTTTGCCTTTCTTCTTTCCTCAAGGATATTGTTGAGAAGATTGCACTTGTACAACATTGAAAGAATGGATAGTGCATCACTTTGTACGGCTTTATCAGTATGCCGCTCTCTAGTTGATCTGGAAATTGTTGGCCTGTAAGTTCTTTTTCATTTAGTGTTGTGTTTCCAGAAGTTGTTGCCCGTGATACTAACAAAATTATTCTGTTTTTTGGAACTGTCCTTTTTTCATTTACATATCAACTGGCATATCATGTTTTCTTTCTTCTTTTTGGTTTCTAAGTTGAACAAAAATTGCTAGCATACAAGACAAGCTATTCCTTGTATAGTCCTAACCAAGTTTGTTCATGACAACCTTGTAAAATTTTCCTCAGTTACTAAATGGGTAATCATTCTTCTAACCCATTATCACGTGTTCTAACATTGCATTCTTCAAATTACAGACATGTTGAATTGAGACAATTGTTGACTTCTGTGGGCTTAAATTGTCACTTGATAGAACGTTTGTTCTTTGAGTCTTCAAAAACAGGTGAGAGTTTGTTGACACAAAGAAATTTCTCAGGTCATGCTTTTTCTAATATAGTCTCTACTTTTGGTGTTTCCATCAGGTAGAGATGACAGTTTGAAATCACCAACTTGTGTTGATCTAGTCAACAATTGTCCTCATATGACTTCATTGTCTCTAAGAGGGTTTAAGCTTCATGATTGCAAAGTTAGAACACTTGTTAAGGTACGTATTTTTGCATCAAAAGTAATACTTGTTTAATCTGAAGCCAAATTTATCAACTTACTACTTTGTTGGATTTTCATAGTCGATGGTGTAAATTTTCTCCTCCTATCAGTTCAGTCTTATTTCTGCTCTAATTATATTGTCATGAACACTATACTGCTTCGCTGCATTTGGTAGCTCAGAATTAAGTCCAGATAGGATAAATTGTTATCTTATCTGATGTTTGGGGACATCCTCCTGATAAGAAATTTGGGATAAGGGGTGGGATAGACTTGCATTGTATGAGAAAAAATAAGAAAAGAAATTAAAAGAGAAGAAAACAACAAGCTATTGCTTGCTTTCAAGTGGCATTCCCGAAGTGACGTGCCTCACTTCATAGTTCACCACCACCGCCACCACAATTCCTCAGCCTCTTTATCTGTTTTCCATCTCTCTTATTTTCGTTGCGCTGGACTACCGTGCAATACGCTGGTGGTATCAATCACGGCTATCATGGTGGTGGCAGTGGCGGCCATAGCCGCAATCCCTAGATCTAGGGTTTTTCCTTTTCTGTTTTTTAATTGAATTGAATATTCTAATTTTTCAGTTTTTTAATTTAATTGAATTTTTTATTTTTTATTTTTTATTTTCAATCTATCTCAATAGTGTACCAAACTTGATAGGTTTTGATATGTCCACATTTACCATCCGAGGGATTTTTTATCCAATTCTTGTCATGAAGACCAAATGCAATAGATGGAACATGGTTTTCATTAATTGTCTAAAGGCGTGTGTGTACAGAAGTTGTGGGATATTGTATTATATGACCATTGGTGATTGGAGACCACATTTCGATGGACGTAAATCGACTTTGGTGATTCCTAGAAATAACCAAGCAGCCGCACTTTGCACAAGTTCCTAAAATATAAGCCTCTGAACCATTAAATAGGACACCAATGCTCTCCCCATAAGCCACTTTTGGCTCTTAAAAGCTATCTGGGAATGACTGCAAAGAATTTCTATCAGCAGCTTTTTTGTGCCATTTCCTTTTTCATCTAAGTTTGCCTCTATGAGTCATAGGTGGTAGGATATGAATCTCTTGACTTCAGATTGGTTCGATGCTTGAGTTTAATGGTCCATTTGTAGGAGATAGTAGACCTAGTAAGATGGTTCTGGATGAGTCATTTCTGTCAATGACGAGCAAGTACTCTTCTTGGTATCTCCTGCAGGGATTTCGAAAGCTACGATATGTTGACTTTTCAACATCCTACTCAATCACTGGAAATTTTCTGAGGTCAGCTAATCTCTCTCTCCCTGAACAACATTTCATAAGGTTAATTTTCTGTGTTTTGGGTTGATGTCCCATGGATTTTCCTCAAATGGGTATTTGTTTTCTTTTTTTAGAAATCTTGGCAGCACTTCAACTGGAACTTTACTGGAAGTCCTGATTTTACGGGACTGTATGCATCTCAAAGAGGTGAGAAAAAGAGTAGTCCCATCACCATTACCTCTCTCTACCCTGCCACCCTCTCTGATACAAGATTATCTGCAGATGGAGGTTGCTCGGTTTTTGACTGCAGTTCTTGCTGGAGATTTCAAGTGTCTAAGACATGTTGTGAGTACCATGGACCTTCTATTTGTCTTATCATTATTTTGTTATCCTGCAGTAGAGCCTGATATCATTCCTGCCGCAGGACATTTCCAATAAGGAAGGATTAGCTTCTGAAGGCGACTGGTATAACAGAAGTTACACTTCAAGGTATGCCTAAAATTACTTAGATTCATCATATTGGAATGGCTGCAGGTTTCACACTCTAACATTGCAATGTTGGTACTTGTCTTCTTGTCCAGTGTCATCCCATTCAAAGAGGTAGTGGAAGGAAGGCCGGATATTTGTTTACTAGCAGATTTTCCATCAGAGGGGGGAAGGTTTGTCCGAAAATGTTTTCCATATAGTGATTGATTTGGGATTTTGCTATATGACTGTTGTGCTTGATATCTACCTTCAGATTTAAATTATTGCATGCTCCCTTTGGGCGTGAATCTCAATCTCCACTTTGCCCCATGGATTTATGTTATTTTGCAGTTTTAGCGAGATGGAACAAATTATTGATAGTGACCTCAATAGCGAGATTGGGCTGCCATTACATCATAATGGTCACATATCAGATAGTTCTTTATTTATGAGTTCATCTGAAAGCAGCTACAATAGCGATCAAGGTAGTGGTAATGAGGATAGCCGTGATTCCAGCTACGTAATCTACGAGGAAAGTTCTGATGAGCTGGACTATTTTCCCATCTAGGAAATGCCTTAAGTAAAGAAAAGTTTGAAGATTATGCACAAAAACAAAATGGTGAGTGTTCCTCCACTGTCGTTTATATCACACCTAAGATCCAGACTCTGAATCTTTTACTTCATTTAAGTGCATATTCTGTTTGCTGTGATGTTCTTTGTTTCCCAATCAAAATTTAAATTCTAGTGTCACAATACTTGCAATGTACAGGAAATTCCTTCTTTTTTTTTTTTTTCCTGATATCTATTTTAAGAAGGGTCCATGCTTTTTTTTTCTCTTCTTTGTAATTTGTACCCCTGAGGTCTGGGGCTTTTATACTCTAGATTCAATCCAAAGTCTCATTCCTGCCCCTTGATCCCAGCCTCTAGGCTTTTGCCTAACGGTAGGGTGCACTTTTTTCTGATAGAAGGGGTAGTGATAAACTATGGGAAGAAAAGTGTTAAGTTTCCGCTGAAGAGAATTTTAACGTCATGTGCACAAAGGTTTTGCCTAAAGCTAGTGGCTGAGAGACCCATCTGATAAATTCAATGCACTTTACAGTGTGTGAGGAATGTCTCGTGGTTATTCTGCGTTACTGTTATAGTTTGTTATTCTGCTTTACTTTTAGGAAAGGCATCCCTGCCGAATTTGTAACAGTGGCAGTTCTTTTATGATCTTTTTGCAGAATCTGACTGATGCAGTATTTCCTCTTTCTTCTTTTACTTTTGTCAGTTCTGCAACAAGCTCTTTATCTAGCTATCCAAGTCAATGGTGCCATTTTAGTCAAGTTTTAACTGCCGATGGCTGCGGATTTGAAGGAACGCCCAAACCCCAGGTTGGTATGCCTGTTGCCTGAACTCCGGAAGTTTGTATATGGATAATTGCCCGAAAGCTAGAATATAATTAGCGACGTTTTCCCTGGTCCCTATCTCTCCTGTGCAAAAGTGTCATCCACCGTTATTGGATGCATGACTCATGACTGATGTTTTGGTTTTTTCCTTTTATATTTTTTCTTTTTCACGGCGCTTTTATTTTTTGCTATTTCAATTCTGTAATGGTTGTGGATAATTGAAGTGTTGTCGATCGTCTCATAATTGCAATTCGACCACTATTCGAGGGTTAGTTTGCTTCTTGAGATGGAGCAGCTGTGAAGTCAATGTCCGTTTTGCTCTAATAAATTGAAACTAATTTCCTCTAGGATGACAGTATAGTGTCACCCCGGAAACTTCAGTAAGGCTTGTTTATGGCATTCGTTTCTTTCAATTTTGTCACTGAGGCTTCAATTCTTGAAGATCGAAAAGCTTGTGACAAGGTCATTATGAAAATCATTTTATCGTGTGAAAAAAATTTCCAACGCCTTTAAAGATAGAACGGCCATGGTTAAAAGATGTGATATATTAAGATCCGACCGTCGGATTTTGGAAAAGTAGATTTCGATGGAAAGCTCCCATAGGCTGTAGCATTGAAGTTAAACAATTAGATTATTGTCTTTTGTCTTCACATTTCTGAGTAGCAACACATGCAAATCGTTCTTGACGCACATCAATGTATCCCTCTTTGTAAAATGCACCCTACCTCCTAAATCTCCCACGCAAGCGGCGATGCGAGGTCCTCCATGAATCCGTCTCATAATGCACCACCCCTTTTTGCTCAACCCCATGTATCGTGGACTCCCCCATACTTTCCGACTTGTAGCTAAATGGATGACGGTGGATAGTGAGTTCTTGTCACGCAGGTGGCCGCATAGGATGCCGTCCGTCGCATGCTTTCAAATGCTGTTTCATGTCGTGAATGCTTATAAGAACCTTGTTGACTTTCAAAAAATATCATCGTCCTAGAGTACAGATTTTTCGGAAAACTGAGTTCCAAACACCATGTGCACGACCTTCCCGAACACTGCTTGCTTTCAAAGGGGCTAATCATCTTCTGTTACTGATCTACCCGAAAGCTAACTCGATGTTACTAGCTTTTACATGTGCTGATACGCAGATGTATCGTCTGATTGGAACTTAATCCGAACGCGTTCAAATGGTGCTTTTGCATGGGGTTCGTCTCCTCAAAAGCTAATTTGGTAGCACTTGCTTTTGAAAAGTTCCCCGACACCCATCTGAAATTTGTCTACTCTTACCAACTTGAGTTTAGGGGATGTTGAAGATGTAACAAACATGTGGAGATTTTGGAGATCTCACTCATGTACGACAAATCACTTGATTTATACCTGATTAGATTCGTTTCTAAATTCGTAATTCAATATATTTGCTCCACTCTTCTCAGAATTCTTGAGTCGAACAAATGAATTGCTCTCTGTCCTCTTCTCATATCTTACTAAAAGATGTATCATTATGAAACGGAAAAAGGGCTTGGCTATTTTAACTCTTTTCGACTTTGAAACACCTGTTTTATTACATTTTCGAAATTTCCCTTAAAAAACTCTATTTGGTCGAACATCTTGTGGTCAAACATGTTGTTAGCTTGCTGTAATTACGAACCATAACAGAAAACTTCTATTTTCCTCTGTGAACCAATATACATCAAATGCGAAGAGAATAACTAGCTCTAGTTTCAGTCTCAATAAAAATCATGAAACTCTCCGATGAAGCACCGAGGATGAACCTCTGACACCTGAGATTGACAATTTGCATCGAACAATAAACCAAGATAAAGACAGATGAAGAGATGGTTTTTGTTTTTGTTTTTGTTTTTTTTTTTTTTTTTTTTTTGGGGGGGGGGGGGGGAGGTGTTTAGAATTCAAGAGAGAACTGCTCATAATGACGAGAAAACTAATCATAATCAACATAAAAGGTAAGAGAGAAGTTAGGACATTCAAGTCAATTCGTTTAAAAATGTGTGTTCAGCCAAAATGGATGTGCAAATAGCGCCTCCTAATGGAAATTTGTCTTCCTAATTTGCAATAGAAGGAAATAGTAATCTTAAGTCCGATTAGTCCTTTGTTTTAAGGTAGTCATAAAAGATAATTTCTCATTGTTAGCCAAAGTAAATCGCGTGAAGATATATATATTTTTATTAACTATTAGACTTGATGTATTTATCAGGTGAGCGAAATGATTGAAGAGAAGATATTAGGAAGATTTAGTTCAAGAAAAGGGGAGGATCACATTGGGACTCATTGAAAAACATAAGTTTTGATACAATTTATATTCTGCGATTGACTATGCCCACCGAATCACCCATAGACTAAATTTATAAATGATTCTCATGACATGAGACTGATTAAGGGTGCAGAGTTTTAGCTTAAAAATTACCTTTCGATGTTTTGTCAAAATACAAAATCTCTAGTAAATTATTATAGCATTATATATGATTAAACATAACTTCTTGGATGATTTTAAGTAATTGAGGTATTACGTATTTGGTACAAGTCATATTTCCAAACGTTAAGTAAAAAGATACATAGACTTGTGTTAAATTTGTTTCTTCGAGTCATGTTTACTCCAATGTCTGATCAGAGGAAATCCTCCAACCATGCCTCTTATAAGTGAATTGCAAATTGGACACGATCACTTTTAAGGGTCACCGGATTTTTGATTGGCCGTTATGAATATAAACGTCACCGGATTTTAGAATCACTGTTATTTCTCCTGCAAAGGATGGAGGAAACTATAGTTTTACCTTCGATTTGAGTTAAGCACACATGTGAATGATGTCATGATTCGTAGACCTAAATAAAGGGTATGAATGGAAGATATCCCTTCCAAGTAGGGACAATCGAAAATGTAGGTTTTTTCTTCTTCTTTTTCTCTTCTGTATGTACGATTTCTTGGGGGCCAAGAGACTCTGTACGGATTGACTATGCAACAATATATCAGAAGCAACGATATATCTGCATTCATTTCACTGTACTTCAGTCAAACTCATGAAGAAGAACTCATCTTATGCATCTTCTTTACCAGTTACCACTCCAACAATATGAAAAGCCAAAACGGAGGAAAAACCCAATTTCATCTTTCTTGTATCTTTCCAAAAGCAAAAAAGGTAGAAGAGGAAAACTTCTCTTGCTGGTCCTTTTTTTTTTGGTAGAGAAATAGATGTTGAACAATACTATTTATTCACTCTTCCAAGCATACAATATCAAGGAGAAGCCCAGACCTTGCTGCAACTGCAACTGATGTTGATGATGGGGATCATCTTCGATCCCCTGCGAAGAAGAGGGCGATGCCGAACTCCACCAACTCGAGATGCAAGAAGGCTTCGACACGTTCGAACTTGACGAACCGCAGAACTTCTCATTATCGCTCTCGGCCCAGAAAGGGCACGTCTGAAACAGGAAAACCCCGTAGTTGCTCCCAACACAGTCGCCCCCGAAGAGCCAGTTGTGGACGTCCCAGAACACCTCGACGCCGGTGCCGTCCACGTCGATCGTGCAGTTCCCCCGGAACTTCCACCGCAGCCTCCTCACCCTCACTACGTCCCGGTCGTCGATCCTTATAACGAGGCACGGATCGGATAGAGAGCCACCTCCCGGGTCGCACTCGATCACGACGCTGTGTGCCTGGCCCTTGTCCCGGAACTGAGCCCTCGTGCAGTAGCTTTTCTTCCCCAACATGTTTTCCCGCTTCGCCACGAGTACTGCGCTGTCACGCGCCCAGCCGAGGCCGGCGAGCTTCTTGTGGGCCTCCCTCTCCATGTCCCCAAGGAGTAGGACCACATCACGGTCATCCTTGACCGCGACGTAATAATCCTGGACGGGTTCAGGGGCAGCGCCGAACTTCGCGTTCGAGAGGTCCCAGTGAACGTCGAGAGTGGAGGAATCCAATGATGATAACGGGGCTTTCCGGCAACCTCTGTGCTTGGAGATGAGGAGCCAGGGCTTGATTTCGACCCGGCAGAGGGAGCGAGACGAGTTGGGGTGGTCGCCCCCGTCGTCGACGAGGATCGAGACGGTGAGGCCTTGGCCCATGAGGGTCTTGGTCCAGGTCACGGTGATGAGGCAAGGGCAACCGCGTACCTTGGACTTGTAGATGCAGGTGACCGAGTTCTGGGGGCTGTTCCTCGCCAAGGACGCCGACGAGTCGGCGATCTGGACGCCGCTTTCGCCGAAGCAGGACGGGAAGTCTCTCATCATGTCCGCCGCGGGACGATGATCGGTTGATTGGTTTTAGGGATGGTAGGTTCCTGTCGTGTGTTTGAAAGAGAGAGCTATTGGAGACCCATCAAGAAATGGTGCATGGAAAGATCAGCTCGTTCTTTCTTTGGTTTTATGAGCAGACTTGGGGGAGGGAGGGAGAGAGAGAGAGAGATTCGTTTACGCGAGATTGTGTGTGTGTTTTGATCATCCGGGAGGAGAGAAATTTACGGGAAATATATATTATTCTAATCAAGGTTTCCTAAGATGGGGGAATAACTTTGAGAGTAAATATTACACCAAATGGCCGACTATTATATGATTCATTGATGGAATCGTTACGAGATTGATGCGGTAGACAAAGTGAATCACGACTAAAAAAGTAATCACGATAAGACGTATCCTCCTCGATGAGATTTCATATTGTGATTGGATTAGATTACTAGAATAACTTTTTTTGAGATGTGGAAAGAGAAAAGGCGAGGGATCCGGAGTGCACATGGAATGGCAACTTGGGGGGTCATGGCTGGACAGGGATGGCCTGATGATGTTGCCGTGTGTTTGCGCGGCCATGTGTGTGTCCCCACCCAGTCGCTTGAGCTCAAAGCCATGTCTTTCTCGGGACAGCATGACCACGTCGTATTGTGCCAAGTAGGGCAAGGCAATCGCGTTGTTCGTAGGGCCGTAGGAACAATACCATCTCGTACTATTAATTACGTG
Source organism: Eucalyptus victrix (assembly GCA_016097545.1). NCBI lineage: Eukaryota > Viridiplantae > Streptophyta > Magnoliopsida > Myrtales > Myrtaceae > Eucalyptus > Eucalyptus victrix. The sequence goes on from CM027842.1 coordinate 15,310,389, forward strand.
GACCCAGTCGCAAAGGTGAGTCTTGCATGGATTCACATGCACTCTTAACTATAAATTGCGTGAAATCGACATATTGGATCAATGTGATCGGTCACGTGATGGACTCACGTTAAGATAAGTATTAATTTATGACGAGATTCACATAATCAACAGTTGAAATGAACTCTATCTATTTTATTTAATTGGTATATCATGTTGATGAGAGGATTCATCACTCATCCCTTTTTCTCTGTAGTTCCTTACTTCTTTTTGCCGTCAATCAAGCAAATTTCCTGCTCCTTTTTGCTTTTTGGTCAGACAGCAATCGATTCGTCCATCCGCAATTACAAGACTAACGCAGTTACGTGGAGGTCATCTCCTCTTTTCCCTATATTTTTAGAAAGAAAACAGTTTTTGTTCTGTAGTGATGTACTAGCGTAAATCACACATTAGGGTTTCCCCTTTCTGGAAAGCGCGTTTTGCATGGATAATGATGATGGTATGGAGAACTTGCATTAGTTTGGATCGGACGTGGAACGTCTTATCCGCCATCGAGCGCACGTCTCCATTCCAAGAACGTGCAAACATTAAATGAACGAGAATGAGTCGTTGAGGCGATAATGCATGTCTCCATTTCTCTTGATCTGTCATACTTGAACAAGTCCTTGAACCGCTGATGGACTGACCTTCTGTGCTTGTAACTTTTCAAGATAGTTCGATTCATCCTTGAACATACCCAGCATTGATGGAATGCGTGAGATTGTAATAATGCATATTAGACCTTATTTTCAAAAACCCTAATATACAGTCCTTGACCTTCCCAGAAAAACCCATTTCTCTTTCTACCTCATTTGATGTTTTTCACTGTGAGTTGGTGACTGACCATGATTAGATTGTGTGAGAAGTAATGATTTGGCTGCAAAGAAAATTGGTTTCAATCAGTCAAGGCCAGTGTACACAATCATCATCTCAATGCACCAGCAAGAAAAAGATTTATTCTCTAGTACGTAAGCATTGTGTGTGTGTGTGTGTGAGAGAGAGAGAGAGAGAGAGAGAGAGATGTGATGATTTCTTGAGCCCTGATGTCAATCGCACTAATCAGGAGAATCATGAAACTGGGCCTAGCTTGATCCCTTTCCCGCGGGCATAGGCAATGAGTTCAAAGCATTCGTTCAACACCACTTTGTCCCGTCTCCATACAGGACAAGCATAGGATCATGTGCCCATTCACAAAATAAACTTAAAAAAGGTGAGATATCATGAACCGGCAAAAGGGAAAGGTAAAAAGATTATTGTTCTTTTCTAACGCATGCAACGGAGGACATCATGTGATCTCAATAGTCTCGTCTCTTTCCACCACTCCAAGTCTTCATAATCACAGGGTTAATAGCCAAGAAGAATGTTATAGACAAGCACTAAGGTGATCGGTTTTTGATCCAATCCATTTCTACCTAGAAATCGAGAACAGAGAACTAATTCTCAATTTTTGGGACCAAAAATTGGATCATACCAACCTAGGATTGGAAACTAGATCGGACCGATCAATCCGGTCCATGGAACTAATTACTTAGCAAATAAAAAGTAAAAATTAAGAAAAATACAAAAATTATTACTATTTATAAATTTTATTGCTATTTTTAAAAATTTAAAAAATAATTTTAAAAAAAAGGATCGGTCCAATCAATCTGGTTTGGCCCGATTCCTCCCCAAAATTGGGAACCAAACTGATAATCATTGGTTCCATTTTTATGAAACTAGGAACCAAACCCAACCGGCTGGTCCGGTTTGGTTTGGATGGTTCCCAATTTAGACAGTCCGGCATGCTCATCCCAAGCACCAAGAGGATTGGCAATTTAACTAGCATTTCAATTTGATGATTCGGTAGAATTCTTTCTAAGTTCAACATGATCAGATTAGACATGAGGGTGCCGTTTATAAAAATGTATCTATTTACAGAGGCGTTCTGGTATGATTTTATTGCATATGAGTTGGACTCGTTCATAACCGTGCCATTTCATAATAAAGGGTGTATGGACAAATGCTTACCCTTCTCGACGGGAGTTCCATGCTCGTCATGGAATGTTTGGTTTTGAAGCATAACAACGTAGTTCACCCGGTAAGTTTATAAACCCAATCACCGTAGCTCCACCGGCATGTCAGAAATCAAAAAGCGTTCTCACATGACACAACGCGTATGCCCAAGACCCGAGAAATTGCACAGTGCTTTAAATGCTGCCTTTGCACAAAAAGAGAGATGGAGAGATAGAGAGACCCAAATTGAATGATCGACAGTCAACAACGTGATGCAGTCGTCCCTCCAAGCATGTGTCCTAATCGCAGGGACCAACCTTGGGAGAGCAAGGAGAGAAACCTGGTTTGGATGTTGTGGCAAGAAGCGTGAAAGCCTCGCTCGCTCGGTCTTATCTTTTGGGTTTTGAGTCGCCCTGAGTCTTTTGACATGACGCGTTCCTAACGACCCATCAAGTGCTTGTAATCACCGCTGGAAAAGGATGGTCCATTAATGAGGGTCGCAAAGGCGCAGTACATGGTCGCTCCAGATACGATACGACCGGTGGACTCCGCTTTAAGCTGTGAAAACAACATATATCTGTCGCCACTCCTTGTCTTACCTCGCACGGCATGACACAGGTTCGGCCCTAGCGTCGACTCGGCAATTCCCATTAATTGCGAACAGGGGGATTCGACCGAGGACTTAAATCGTCGTCGGATAATAGCATAAGGACAAAGAAAGTATAAGATCCAAAACAAACAATACGAGGACCAAAAATGTAATTTCTCCTTGATTTGATAATAGAAGTTAAGTGGGCCAATTCCATAAAAAAGCATGAACTTTAGATGTTGTCCCAAATCTAACCCGCATATAAAAAAAACTTTATTTTGTCTAATCCTCAATGAAGAGGTGAAGGGTTCAAAAAAAGGCGCTAGGTGTATTAAGTGTGACTCAAGGGCAGGTCCTCCCGCTTAAGTGTCACCCGAGGGTTTACGGCGTGATTGTCGGTTTGCAAGCCGGTTCTTCCAGTACCAAAAAAAAAAAAAACTTTAGGTGTTATCCCAAATTTGGTCCGAACTTTATTTTGTCTAAAAAAAAAGCACGAACTTTAGATGTTATCCAAAATCTGGCATGAATTTTATTTGAGACAAAAAAAAGTAAGTCTATTACAAATAGGCTTCACATTTCTATTTAACTACAAGATGCCCACGCTTTTAATATCTAATCTTCTGCTTCCAACTCAACTTCTGACATTGCAAATAGCTTGCCAATTGTTAATTGATCTAATGGCCCTAACTATGTGCCTCGTCCCCTTGAACTGAAGCGCTAAATTATTTTTCTCCATGAAAATCATCTGTAAAGTTCATCTCATTGGAAAGCAGACTTAAATTTAACACTTTCTTCAAACACTCAAATGCATCATCGTTTTGCTGTGTTGGATATTATTGCTGACGTGGAAATGCCACGTTGGATGATTGTGGAATGAGGGTTAATGGAAGGCCAGATTTGGGACAACACCTAAAGTTTGTATTTTTTTTTTAGACAAAATAAAGTTTAGGCCAGATTTTGGACAACACCTGAAGTTCGTGTTTTTTTATGGAATTGGCCCGAAGTTAAGGGTTATATTATCTTCCAACCAACGGATAAAGGTGTCAAAATGGGTTATCAATGAGATGGATTATATGTAGGTTGGTTAAGTTTTAATAAATGGGTTGCTAATGGGTTTGGGTTGTATGTAAGTTTAATAATACATAGGTTACCCATTTTCAACCCATTTAATTTATAAATGTTATTAATTGTGTCAACCCATTAATGAGATATCATTCTCTTAAGCAGTTTTTATAATTTTATTTTTTTAAAACTTCTTTTTTATTTTTATTTGTTCTTTTCTTTTTTTCTTTATCTTTTTTTCTTGTACATTTTCCCCCTATGAAGTCTGGCCGCTAACCCTCACCAAACATTTTTCGTTAAATAAATGAAACCTCAAATTTATCCATTGAATTTGTAATTGTACGCTACCATTTTAACAATATATATTTTTTTTAAAATCACAACAAACAAATTTTTCTATATTTGATAAAATATGAAAGTGTTTTAGTAATATGAGTTAAGTATGGATTGGGTCCGATATGGGTTGATAAATTTACATTGCGAATAAATGGGTTATAAATTGGATAAGATTATTTATAATCCAACCCAACTGTTCGACACGTCTAGTTACAGATCATGAGCATTGTCCAAATTAGAAAGGAAAGCATGGCTCCAGAAGTTATGAGTATCAAGTTAACAACTTAAAAAATTACTAAAGAACACAAAAAGTTATTGTCATAGTCCCTAATTTGTGATTTTATCAAAGATTAATACCTTGAAAATCCCAAATTAATATATTTATGATAAATTAATCTTAAACTCATTTTTTTCCGTAAAAAAAATTTAACTAATACATATAACAAATCTACCACAAACTAATTTTTGGACCTCTAGTAACCCAAAATTGGTACATATATGACAAGTTTACTATCTATTAACTTATGTTAAATTTTATCTTTAAATTCGCTGACATGAGGACACATGGTGATTTGTTATAATGACATGGTAAACTCAAGTGAAAATTCATAAGGTTAATGTTACAAAAAATCTTAATTTTTTTTTTTTAGAAAACACAAAAAAAAAATCTTAAATTCATCATAGAATTACTATTAAATTTGTCATAAGTATGCCAATTTTGAATTTTTTGTGACATATACCCTAGGGATTTCCACGTGGAATTGCCATGTCGCCATACTACAACCCATGTGTCATTTAAGTTAGCAAATTTAACCTTTAAATTTGACGAAAGCCAGCAAATGATAAATTTGTTATAAGTATACCAATTTGAAATTTTTGTAGTAAACAAAATAGTTTTGATTAAATTTATCACAAATATATCATATTGGAGTTTTTGATGATAAAAAACTTAGTTTGTGGTCAATTTTACATAAATATATTAGTTTGAAGTTTTTCGGGATTTTAACATTTTGTTGACAAGCTATTATTTCTTCCAATCCTATATGGAAGAATCTTTTTACAACTGGCCTTTTGATTGGTGAGTCATCGGTCGTTCTTCAATTTTTTTTTTTCCTAACATGACGTTTCAACTGTAAAGTTGCAATAATTGTCATTGGGCTCACTAAATCAAACCCAAAACTCTGAATCTCGCCAGAAGTGACCCCTCACCAACCATTTAAGCTGGGAAAAATTATTCAAAAAATTTCTAAACCTCTTGCAGATATATCAATTGAGTCTTAAATTTTTTTTTTTATCAATTGAGTCTTATACCTTTGATATTTGTGTCAATTTAATCGATTTGAGAAAATAATGACATATTCTATGTGGTGTGATTAGCACTAACATGGATAATTTTAATAATATTATAATATTTTTCAAATTTCTTATTTTTCATTTATACTTTTTCCCCTTCTTCTTCCTCCAATTGGTTGTTAGCTAGAGAAGAAGGCCAACAAACCTCGCCATGGCTAAGCAAGGCTCAAGCCCTCATTAGGGGCCGCGAGGATGGCCATGCCCATGTTACTTGTTGGGCTAGCAAGGGTCAAGCTTCATTGGTCATAGGCAAGGCCTAACCTCGCTAGCTAGCCAGTATCATCAATGACCTTGCTAGCTATAATGAAAAAAAAAAAAAAAGCAAAAAAAGAGAAAAAAATTATAAAAATTGTTCATGTCAGCTTTAGTTGCGCTACATAGGACGGTTAGAGCATGCATGACAAAATTTTTATTTTTCTATTCCCAAAACAGATTTAGAATAAAAATATGTTTAATAACGTAATTTAATTTTTCTATTTCTAGAATATATTTCCATTCCAAGCCTCGACAAGGCCCGCTTAGCCACCAGTGAGGCTTAGCCTCACCCGATCCGGCAAGGCTAGCCGAGCCTCGCCGGCGAGCTCGCCAGACTTCGCCTTGGCTTGGCAAGCCTCCAACAAGCTCGTCAAAGCTCATCAGACCGATCGACAGCGACCAACAGCGATAGGCGGTGAATGGCGGTGGGCAACAACAACGGTGGGCAGCAAACGGCGGATGGTGGTGGGCGGTGACAAAGATGGGCGGCGGATGGTGGTGGGCAACAGCGGCGGCGACTGTGGTAGTTGAAGAAGAAGAAAGAGGGAATAAGAACAAGAAAAAAGAAAAGAGAGAAAATATGTGCTTGATTCTAGAATTGTTCTCGGAAACAAATAATCAACTCTTTTTTACTTTTTGATTCTATTCCAAATCTACTTCCGGGAACAAAAAAAAATTAAAAAAAAAATTCCCAGGAATAAAAAAAAATAAAAATTTATTCCCGAGAGCAAAATTTTTACGAAAAGCATTTTTATTCCAAATCTACTCCCGGAAACAAAAGAATAGAAATTTTCACTGTTTGGCAAGTTAACATATAGGCCCTAGATGTCGGTTGCCGAATGGCCACCGCCTGTTGCTAGACATCCACCGCTAGTTGCTGGATGCTAGACCGCCTAGAAATATAAATCTTACACTATCAAACAAATTATTGTTTTGGAATAGAAATTTTAAATTGTTATCAAATGCATTTATTTGTTTAGAAACTTATCCAGAGAATATAAATCAAGAAATCAATTTCTAGCTAAAAATTAATTTTTATTTCAAAAATTTTGCCACACGCAAGCTCAAAGCATCCACGTTAGCAATTTTTTACCAAAATTAGTTGGACATTTGTCACATACTCAACTCTTGCTATGAAAACACGTACTCCAGGCTTTTGTGATCAGCATGAACCTTGAATTTCTAGCCATAGAGAAGTAATGCCACAAAATTTCGAGAACATAGGGTGCGTTTGGGAACCACTTTTTGGGAAAATCTTTAGGAAAATGCAAATACTTTTGAGTTAAAGGTGTTCCCCAAAATGCAACCATGTTTGGTAGATTGTACTTTGAAAGCTCTTTGTAAAGAATTTTGAGCAAAATAGCATTTGGGGAATTACATTTACAAAGGATATTATCAAAAGAAAATTTTAAAAAAAAAAAAAAATTGACCAAAGGGCGGTGGCTGCCGACGACCTCCGATGACCTCCAGCGACCTCCGGCGATGCTAGATCTAGGGTAGTGAGGTCGCGAGAGGACCTCACCGCCCCGGATCTAGGTCGTGGCAGGGTTGGGCAACCTCGCCAAGCCCGGATCTGAGGCGGCGAGGTCGCGGGAGGTCGTGCAATGCTACCGCGACCCAAATCCGGGGGCCGCGAGGTCACGCGACCTAGATTGGGGGCAACAAGGTCCTCCTACCGCCCTAGATTTGGGTCGCGATAACCCAGACCTCGTCGTGGGTCGCGACGGTCGCGCCACCCCCTGGCGTCGATCGTCTAGGCGATGGTCTCCGGCGACCGCTCATGGAAGAAGAAAACCGCCTACCGCTCTAGATTTGGGTTGTAGCGACCCAGCCCTCGGTCGCGACACCTCCAACGTCGGTTGCGCCACCTCCGGCGAGTCTCGCCACCCCTCGACGATCGTCAGCATTCCTTTGGTAGTCGCCGACCGCTCACAGTCAGCCAGAACCAAACCCATGAACAATTGCGACATAATGGCAAGAACCGGAAAAACAAAAAATTCGTGAGGACAATTTCAAAAAAAATAAAATAAAATATGAACAGTGCCCGTGTGGGCATGCCAAAAAAGCTGAAAGCCCAAGGCAAGTCCTCACCTGCCTTGGGCTTTCAACTTTACAATGTTGGCATTTAGGGAATGGGAGCTCAAAATTTTTTGCCAAACAGGCTGACATTTGCCCAAATATCTTTAGGATTCAAAGGGGTTTTTGGGAAGTGGTTCCCAAACACACCCATAGATGACTGTCGCAAGCTTGAGATCGTGTGTGGGGTAGATTCCTTGATACGGCTTAAACGGTCGCCAAGCATGAGCCACCGTTCTGCCATTCTCCAGGAAAACACACCTGAGCCCTCCATGGGAAACATCACTATAACCAGCAGAATCAGGAGGAACGATGAGGGTATATGAGTCGCTGTTTATCATCCGCACCTTAAATCATTTTTGGAGAGGGAAATTGATTAAAGAACGAAACGTAGATTTGCCCAGGCCCCAGGCCCATTAGGCCGTCTGTGGCGCTACCGTCCGGGCATCATCGAGCAACATTAACAAAGAGAATATAGATTGAGCTCAACGCCATACCATCCATCAAGAACCATGATCATAGTTTTCGAGCCCAACTAACAGAACCGCCTCCGGTGGCCTGATAGCTACCCGTTACCGGTGGTGGGGGGAGACTCGTGACCAGATGAGATCGGCCGGGTGTTTTAAGAGGATCGAATGCCCAAATCATAAAAGGGAAGGGAACATCAAATATTGTTGCCGACGGCTGAACTGCAGCATGGAAAATATCACGTCACTCGCAAAGCTAAATAGCTGTTGCAGCAAATACAGGAGGAAGGGGTTAAGGACACAAAAATAGTCGGAGACAGTGGGCTTACACGTTGGTTGATTATTTCCTTCCATACTAGCCAAAAACAGAAACTAGCCAAAAGAAATATATTATGACAATCTAGTGAAGCACAGTTTCAGTATGATGTACGCTGCTACTCAATGCTTGAACATTCCCGTCGAGATATACACGCTATCACGAAGAGTGAGAAGCAGCTTCATAAGACGAGGCACGGATCTTAGCAGCATCGCCGTTGTCAAGGAAGCCTTGTCATAAAATCACCGATCCCTAACCCAGAAAGACAATAGATCAGGATATGTCGGCTTAGGAGCTTAACTCAAGCCATATTATCAAAGAACCACATATCAACTCAAGAAGGAAAAGCCCTAACCAAAAAAAACTCGAGAAGGAAAAGCCTATGGTAATATTCCAACAACCCATGTCAAATGTGAAATGTCTTGTTTAGTGATTCATCACTGATCACTTGGTTTAGTCACCTTGACTACTTTTGAGAGCTTGGGCCACGGAAATCTAGCTAGATCATTATGCTATGCATCCTTAACTAACCATATCAGACAGTAGTAACAATCTCCCAGGCCGAAAATGCCGACTTTGAGAGATTTTCATGGTCCATTGAAAATGTTTCTACTTGATTGCACTAGCAACAGCATCCTGACTTTCGTAAATCTGGGTAGACAAAACATGAGTTTGGGACAATTTTGAAAAGTAGTTTTAAATTCGCAAAGCCCTCTGACTAAGAGTTACTGCCCAACAGTTCATATTCTAAAGCCTATAGTTTCTCCACGAAGTTTACAACAACTCACCCCAATTGGTTTGCCAAGATAGTTATTCTCCATGCCCTCATGCAGAGGCCATGGTGAACGATCTATTTCCTATGAACTTACCAGCGCCATCATTAGCTAATTTAGAAAATATTTGCACCATGTTAGGTATTACCCCAAAATCTCCATAATAGACCAAAAGATATGGAGACGTGCTAAATTCCCAATCATTACTTCACTATTATTTAATAAAGCTATAAAGGGAATGAAAAGAGACTTATCTACCACATGCGGAAGAAAAAGAGATGCTCTGATATCTAATTGTGTTCCATAATCAAAATGACAAAAAGATGGAACGAAAAAAAGAGACTTGTTTCAGCAGATGAACAATACAGACAGCAAGTTATTGTCTCTCACGACCATAAGTAGCTTCACCACAAAAGTATAGACTGGCCTTGACAATCAACTCCATATTCCATAGCATGCAAATTGCCTCTATAGATAATATGCAGCTTCACCAAAGATCACGTGGGCCTTACTTGAAATTCAAAATTCAATTGAAGGAGGACTCCAACAATGTTATCTTAAACTGCTATGCAAAACTTTTTTGCAAGACTGAAGATAAAGCCGAATTTAATGATTCTACAGTCAAATCTAATCAATCACCCTCGCTACCAGGTTTCACATTTTGGTCAAACTATTCACCTTCTAATATAGAACATTCGATTGGCAGACATTGAAAGTTCTATAATTCACAGAGCAGAACCCAATTTAAATTTAATCTAGTCTAGTCAATTCAACATAAAACAACAATATCTTGCCCTATAGAAAAGTGACATTTAGAATGAAAACCTCAAACAGTCATAACTACTGGCTACATATAGGGTCTCTCAAATTCGGACCATTAAGTGGTATAGCCCAAAAGCATGCTTAACAAAGACAACTAAGCCTTAACAAGTTCGGTTTCTTTTTCTTTTTTCCACATGGCCTCATGTTTGTGTTATAAGCTCCACCGTCGGGTTTCCATAATCTCATAACATGCATGTATTAAGTTACATAAAAATCATGCCATATACAATGGCAATAAAAAACACAGCCAGAAATCATCTGGCAAGTCAATTGCATTGCCCTTACAAACATCTGTACATTCATCTCTAACCATCAATTGCTGTATTCTTCAAACAAGCAAATTATGATGCAGGTCCATGCAACACTTCCATTCCAAAGAAAATTAATATTCCCTTATAGCATTTATTTCAATATAATAAGAGCATCAAAGGAGAGGTACTAGATATGCCTCAACTACATAACACACAAAGATGAGTCCACCTAACCAGAATGCCGACAGAGTTGGGCACACACTACACTACTGAGGGCATCACATAATTTAGACATGAAATAAGAAGAAAACATGAACATACATGTTTATCAAGCCTCAGGACCATCAGCAGCTTTTCCAGCAAAAGGATCATGAGTAGGGCCAATATCCTGCCCAATATGACGCTGCACCAACCGCTGCAAATCAGCCATGACCTTATGCTCACGCTTTGCCTTCTCTTCATAGTTGAACATGGCCAAAGCACGCTTGTCCTCAGCGCTATAAACCTGGTTTTCTTTCCTAATACGGATGGCATTCATCCTCTGATGCCTGCTACCACTCATCACATACCCAAGACCCTCAAACTTCTGAATCTCCTCTGCGGACAGACCGACTTCACCTCTCCGCGGGATACGCTTCCCTTGCTGAACATACTGCGCAATAGCATCACCTTCACCAGGCCTAAGAGCCCCACCATAACTAATGTGCCCCTCAGCTCTCGGCAGCGGCATGGGACCAACCACCGGCTCATTATCCAAGGCCGGCTTCTTCTGGGACTCAATCAGCTCCTTGAACATGAGTGCTTCCGCATCGATCTCAGCCTTGACCTCACTGTCTAAACCATTCACATCAGGCTCAGATTGTGGTCTCTCGCTCGAATTCGAAACATCGCTATCATCCTCAAGACCACTCTTACTCCGACTGCGACTTTTCTTGCCCAACCTCGATGAGCCCTTGTCCTTCTTTGGTTTGACATCAGAATCCTCAGCTTCGCTATCTTCACCCTCGCTATCATCAGATTCACTATATCTCCTCTTGCTTTTCCTACTGCTTCGTCGCCTGCTACTTCTTCTCCCACTCCTTGTCCGCCTACTAGACCGTTTCTTGGATCTTTTCTTCCCTTTTCGATCCTCTTCCTCATCTGATTCTTTCTCGCTCTCGACCTCTGATCCACTCTCGCTATCGTGCTCTCTCTTGCTCCTCCTTTTAGAACTCGACCTCCTCTTCCTCCTCCTCGAAGAGGAATCCTCCGATTCACTTTGGCTCTCCAATTCACTCTCGGTATCACGCACTTTCCCACTCTTCCTTTTTGAAGACGAACCCTTACCCTTCTTCTTCTTCTTCAATGCAGGATCATCAGACTCACTCTCCCTCTCGCTCTCAGATTCGCTCTCAGTTCCAGACAATTCCCTGCTCCTGCGCTTAGAACTTGAGCTCCTCTTCTTCTTCCTTGAACCGGAACCACTCGGCTCCGACTCGCTATCCGCCTCACCGTCACTCGACTCCTCGCTATCGGACTTAGATTTTCCTTTCCCCTTCGCTTTTCCATCCTCTTTCCCGCTCGAGTCGCTCTTCTCCAAATCTTCCCCGTACTTCTCATCAATCTCCTCCGCTTTCTCCTCCATTTCATCCCCCTCGTACCGCGGTGGGCTCGGGGTGCAATTCCAAATACAGAACTTCATGGCTTTCCTCATCTTCTGCCTCTTCAGCCTCCTGTACTCCTCGGTACTCAGCCCCTTCAGCTCCTCATCGGAGTCCGACTCCGAGAACCTACCGTTGCCCCTAAAATCGCGATCGAGGTAAGGCCGCTTCCTCCCGAATTGCCTGGGCAACGAATCTAGGGCTTCGTCGGCCCTAGGGCTCCTCCTGGAGTCCGAGGCGCGGGGCGAGCCCCGTCGGCGCCGCTGGCCGGAGCCGTCGCGGCGGTCGTCGTAGCGATCGTCGTACGAGGGGCTGAGGCTGGGGCTGCGGCCGCGGCGATCGCGGCGATCGGCCTCGCGGCCGCGGCCGCGGCGGTCGTCGCGGCGGTGGGACTCGTAGGAGGGGCTGCGGCGGCGGCGATACTCGGCGGGGCGATCCGATTCGGGGGTGTAGCGGCGGCCGTCCTCGCCGTGGTAGCGGTCCCGGCGGCCGGAGACGGCGCCGGAGTACGGACCTCCCATCGTCGGCGACTGCGAAGGATGGAAATGGAGCGTCGGCACTCGTGGGGTTTTGTTTACACGACGAGGGGCGTCTTGTCGATTCACAAAACGCTTTTTATTTTTATTTTTTTGAGAATATAAATTATTATTTTATTCGAAGAAAACGATGCTGGAAATTATATCACTTGCTGCGCACGGCGCTGCAATTCATGATATAATATTTTTCTTAATAATTTATAATGAACATGTTCTAAAAGATTTTTCTTAATTATTTAATGATAAATTTTTTCTGTTTTTCGGTTTTATCTTTTCTGACTTAGCCTGTTTGTGTACGAACGGTTCGGGTTTAATTTGAATTTGAAAAATTAATTTCGCTTATATATCTTTCTTCTTTTCCGTTCCTTTAGCATGTCTAGGGTAAGGGGATGCATGACAAAATATAATTTCTGTTCTAAAAATAATTTTTCTATTCCGATTTGTTTTAAATAGAAATAAAAAATAAAAATTATTCTCATTATTCATCCTTACTATGAACCGATTGTCCATTCGTTGTCGCTAACCACCATCTACTAGTTGTTGGTTGTTGCCGCCGCCATCCGCCCGTCAACTCGGTTACCATTCGAAATGAATAATTTTTGTGTTGTTATAAAATAAATTTTTATTTTTAAAGTAAAAACTTTGTATCGTTATTAATGGATATTTTGCTTTAAAATTTATCTAAAAATAGAAATAAAAAAATATTTTTCTTCCAAAATCAATTTATGACCATAAATTTATCATTTGCCCCTTGAAAGGTTGGTTTTAGTTAAAATTCAAATTTAAATTAATTCATTTATGTCACAGTTTGAGAAAAATCTTGTTATGCAACATGATTTTATAAAAGAAATAAATTGAAATCATCCATTTTTCACTAGTTCACATGATTTGACCAATGAAATGAATGAACCTCTAAACAATTTAAACAATTTGAACTATGTGTGTTTAGTCGTGACATGACCTCATGGATTTTAAATTTTCAAAAGAGTAATGGCGGCAAGCTAGCTAATTTTGGGTCTTTAAGTTTCAAGCCATGTAAAGTAGTTCGAACTGAACAATTTATGAGTGTATGAATGGTCCGTTTGGGAGAGGCATTCCCAAAGCCCTTTGGCCATCTAAAGTCCTTTAAGCCAAATAAAGCGTGTTTGGCAATTTTTTTTTTAACCCCATTTCCTCAATGCTAACCTCCAAAGGCTAAAAGTCCAAGGTAGTTAGGGGGTGCCTTGAGCTTTTGCCTTCTAAGCATGTTGACCTACTACTGTTAATTTTCTTATTCTTTTTCTTTGTTGAACGGGATTGGCATAGCGGCAAGTGGTCACCAGTGAAGGGCAAGTGTTTGGGCAACCCTTGGCAATGGTCGTAATGACCTAGATCTGTTGCGTGACCTTTATGAAAGGCTCCTTGAGGCCACCTGGTTTTTCCGGCGACCCAGATTTGGATCGTTGTTGCAAGGTCACACAACCTTCGTTGACCCAGCATGACCTCGCTAGGCAATACCCATATTTGGGTTGCAAGATTGCCGATCACACAACTCATGTGGTGAGGTCGTGTGACCTCTATTGATCTAGATTTGGGTTGTGAGGTCGTGTGGAGGTTGTGGCCACCTAATCACCCTCATGGGGAGTCACTTGACCTTAGGTAGCCCTCGCTAATGGTTTCCGGGGCCACATGAGATCTTGCAACCTCATAGGTCAGCCGCCAGTTATAGATTTCTATTGCCAACGGTCGTTGCCATCGCTAGTTATTTTATTTTTATTTTTGTTGACGAATTTTTTATTTTTTTTAATTACAAAAGTTTTTGTTAATATAATATCTCCAAAGAGAATCGGTCTTTAGGTATCTAGGCATGGTTATTGCTCGAACACATTTGGTGTCGAAAAGTGCGAGCCATTATTAAAACCTTACAAAGTTGGTTCCCCCCAAGAATTTGATTGCTGGGTCGTGTTAATTCCATACGAATCAGTACTAAGAAGCATGTGCCCATCACTCTAGCATAATGGACTTTCATATTACAATTTAACAAACATAATTTATATTTTGAAGAACCCTTTTAACTTAAAATCCTTTGCATTTTCTTAAAGGTTTTTCAAAAAGTTCAACCAAAACACACTCGAAATCCTTAAGATAATGTTGGGAGAAACTCTCAATTTTGTTTATTAGGAAAAAAAAACGACTGCCATTTTTTATTTTTTTTTTGGTCATAGACTGCCAATTCATGAGACGGGATTATTCCAGTTCAAAACAGAATCATGAAACAGGGAACTATTTTTGTCAGGCCTTGCATCTATGTTGTTTTGCCCCCTTGTGTTTTTGGTATCCATATGTTTTTCTCTAGTTGGGTGATTACCTAACGTGCCCGGAAATTGCCCAAAACCCAGAGATTTCCTTCCAAAACAGGCCCATCCAAATAATGGAGGGAAAACAATGGGGGCAATTGACTAAAAGGAAAAAAATTATATTTGGAGGGAAAACCATTAACATCTCCCCATTTCCGTCCTCCCTCAATTAGATGCTGATTTGCCTTTTTATGTCAGTCCCACATTAACCCCCAAAGCACAAGGCTTGTTAATTTACCATCCTACCCCACCTTTTGAGACCAACCCCGCAAAAAATATTTTCACCCAATCATAATTACACAATATAATACTTCGCGCGCGAGTTGAAATGTTGTTACAATGCTAGATCCATAATTAAACAATATAATGCTTCGCGCACAAATTGAAAAGTCGATACGGCCCTAGACCTGGACCTAGGCATGTCCCAAGGCATAATTTGGCACCAAAGCTCCAACAGTTGGGGTTTCGATTATCAAAGTTAATAACTTGTCTTCGCTCCCAGGACATGGAGTTGTTTATATGATGATCATTTGAAAAGTGAGGCTTTTCTGGGTGGGTTGTCAAATTCACAAAAAAACTTAATGTTTCAATTTTTTTTTATTTTTGACGGGAACAAAAATTATTATTCTATTTCAGAAGACAATGCTTGAAATTATATTACTTGCTATGCAGACGGGCGGGGCTGCAATTCATGATATAATCTTTTTCTTTTCTTAATAATTTAATGTATTTTTTTATGTTTTTCGGTTTTATCTTCTTTTACTAAGCCTGTTTATGTACGAAAGGTCCAGGTTTAATTTAAATTTGAAAAATAATTTCGTTTATATGTCTTTCTTCTTTTCTATTCTTTTACCGTGTCTCCAACAAAAAGGCCAGTTTTAGTTTCTATTAAAATTTAAATTAATTCATTTATGTCATGATTTGAGTAATGACTTGTTAAGTAGCATGAATTTATAAAAGAAATAAATCAAGCCTGCAGATTTAGATTAATATAATCACCCATTTTCCACTAATTACAAGGTCAACCGGTGCGATGAATAAACCTCTAAATAATTTGCACCTTGTGCAATGCATCTAGTTGTGGCGTAGAGAGACCTTTCACAAGTGTTAACGGGCTCACCAACTTATGACTCTAATGGAATATTCTCACAGCAACATTAATGAAATTCTCATCAGCAAAATTATGAGTAAAGAAAAGGACTGCCAATTTTACCGTTTAAAAATGAGTTAAAAAATTCATGAGTGGGATTATTCCAGTTCAAAACAGATTCATGAACAGGGAGTTATTTTTGTCTGGCTTTCCATCTATGTTCTTTTTGCACCCTTTGTGTTTTCGGTGTCCACATGATTTTTCCTAATTGGGCTGCAACCTAACATGCCCAGAAATTGCCCAAAACCCAGAGATTTCCTTCCAAATCAGGCCCATCCAAATAATGGAGGGAAAACAACGGGGCCGATGGATTAAAAGGAAAAAATTTTATATTTGGAGGGAAAACTATCAACACCTCCCCCATTCCCATCCTCCCTCAATTAAATGCTGATTTGCCATTCCTCATTAGTCCCACATTACCCCCCAAAGCACAAAGCTTGGAATTTACCGTCCTAACCCCCTTTTCGAGCCCAATCTAACAAAAAAAATGTTTTCATTCAATCATAATAACACAATACAATACTTCACGTGCGAATTAAAAAGTAAATTGAAAAGTTGTTACAACTCTAAATTCATAATCACGCGATACAATACTTCGCGCGCAAATTAAAAAGCCGTTACGGCCCTAGACTAGGGCCTAGGCACATCCTAGGAGGTAATTTGGTGCCAAAATCCTAACGGTCAGGGGTTTCAGTTAAACCAAAGTTAGTAACTTGTCTTCGTGCCGGGACATGCAATGCTTCGAACTGAGTTTTGGGTTTAGTAAAACTTTCGAGTTAGTTTCACAATTACCCAACAGAATTGCAAAAGAAAATATAAAAAAACAAAAAATTGGTAGAATTCCAGTCCAAAATACAACGTTTGAGCGTTAAACTTAAAAACACTCTTTAGTCTTTTGCAGGACTCTCTTTGTCTTATTAGTAAAATCCCCCCAAAACGATGCTCCCTCTTTAAACCCAACTTCTCTCTCTTTTCTGTCTGTCTCTCTCTCTCTCTCTCTCTGTGCCCGTTTCTCTTTCTCTCTCTCAATTCTCTTCCCCGAATTCTCGTCAATCAGTCCGGCCCCAGCAGGTTTCTGCCCGCCGATTCGCGCTCCACCGTCGCCGGATCGTCCCGCCGCTGCGACATTCTGCCGGGGGCCGCCGGTGAGAGCTCGGTCGGTGCCCGTCGCCTCCGATTCTGATCCCTCTGTCTTGCCGTGATCCTTCTTTTCTTCTTCTTCGTTTTTTCTTTTGCCGTTGTTTTTGGTTTGGAATTGTGCCTCCGTTTCACGTTTTGGGTTTCCTTTTGCTGTGATAGGGCAGTAACGGGCATCGCGCTGGGGAGTGATTCGCTGATCGCGCCGGTTGCTGGGGCGGGAGTCGTGTTTTTTCCGCGGTTTCCGTGCCGCACATGGCGAGATTGCCGTGAAATTGGAGCCGGGTTTTCTCGAGGGTGGGTGGTGTTTTAGGTTGGGGAAGATGAGGGGAAGGTTGAGATCGGGAAAGTCGCGGGCGAAACCGGAGGGAGATGGGCTTTTGTCCGGGGAAGTTTGTCCGGGGAAGTGCTTGTTCGGAAGGAGCTGGTGGACGTGGTGCCGAAAGGCGATGACTTGGGTGGTGGGGAAGCGCCGGCTTTGGCGTCGGACAATGCGGAGGCATGTGAGGAGTCGCTGGTCCCATCGGAAGATGGAGCCATTTTGAGCGACAAGGTAGTGGTGTCGGGGAGCGAATGCGGTGAGGTTGCGTTGACAGGTGAAGGTCCGTCCGAGGGTGCATTGGAGAATAGCAGGAAAAGGAGCTGGGAAAGTTGGGGAGAAGGGACTCAGTGTCATGAGCCGATTAAGAAGATTGTGAAGGAGGAACCTGTAGACGGTGGAGTGGACTTCGTGGGCCGAGTTTTGAGGTCAGGGACTGTTGTTGGTATTGGTGTTGGAAAAGAAGGTGCAAAGAACAAGAAGAGAGCTGCCGGGGTTCAGAAAAAGAGAAGAGGAGGTCGTGGGTTTGAGACCGTTACTGTGCAGGCCGGAGAGGATGGGGCTTCTGATTTGGTTGAGCCATCTTTACAGAAGTTGAAGCGGAAGCGCGGCAGGCCACCTAAGGGGAAGAAAGGAAAGATGCTTGGATTGAGAAAAAGTGAAAGGATTTCAAAAACCAAACATAGTGTGAAGCAAACTTCGCCTGTCAGTAGTCCAAGCAAAGGTAGGAGGTCAAATGGGAATAGATATGAGGTAAAGAACATATCGCCATCTAAAAAGGGTAAATGCGTGGGCATTGAATGGGGTGAAAATGTGCTTTTATCAGGGTCGAGTTCAAAGTCAGTGAAAAGTAGTTACAATGAGCAGAGTGTGACCAAAGGACTGAAACCAAAAAAGGATGGAGAAGCAGGACTAACTAGACGCAGACAAAAGAATTTAGTGAGAGACCGAATAGTTGATTTGCTCATTAGCGCGGGTTGGACAATTGATTACAGGCCTAGGCAAAGAAGAAAATACAACGATGCTGTTTATGTGAGCCCTGATGGAAAAACTCACTGGTCGGTGACCTTGGCTTATAATGTTCTTAAAAGGCGTTATGAGGCTGGCGATGCTGAATCTAAGGCTTACAAGGCTGGCTTTGTTTCTCACCTATACCAGAGGAAGAACTTAGTATACTAAACAAGGTAATGACGAAGAAAAGGAAGGGAAAGAAGGATAGTAGTAGAACTGATGGAGCAATTAAGAAGAAGAAGCACAAAGGAAAACTTGGATTTGGTTCAAGTGCAAATGAATGGTTCCAAGCAAAAAGTAGAGGAAAAGCTTTCCTATCTGGAAAGGAAAAAATGAGTGGGGCAACTCGAAAAGGAACTCCATTGTTGATTGGGAATCGCAAACGACGAGAGACGCAAAACAGAAAGAGATGTGCTCTGTTGGCCCGCAACTCTGAGGGGACGCAACCAGATTCTGAAAATTACGTTCTTTACAGTGGCAAACGGACTATATTGGCATGGATGATCGATCTGGGCGCTGTCCTAGATAAAGGAAAGGTCCAGTACCTGCATCTGGAGAAGACACAAGCAAAGCTTGGGGGTACAATCACAAGAGATGGTATTCATTGTGACTGCTGTGGTGAGGCGATCACAGTTTCTGAATTTGAAGCTCATGCAGGCAGCAAGCTTGGCCGGCCACTTGAAAACATATATTTGGAGAATGGAATGTCTCTGTTGCAGTGCCTGCTGGACTTTTGGAAAAAGCAGGAGAAATCTGGGCAGAAATGGTTCCATTATATAGACGTTGATGGAGATGATCCTAATGATGACACTTGTGGCATCTGTGGAGATGGAGGGAACTTGGTTTGCTGTGATGGTTGCCCATCGACGTTTCATCAAAGCTGTTTAGATATACAAGTATGTTTGCAGACTGTGTTTTCTTGAATTTCTTTTCCCTTGTGCTAGTTACATTCTTGTGCATGATCAATGATCTTTTGGGTACTTTCCCATCTGTACCTTTTCCTTTATGTGTATTTAATGCATGCTTCCATTTCATGACAAGAACTTTTCCACCTTCATGCTGGTTAGCTTAATCACACATAGGTTTGGTTGATGACTGATGACCTAATCGTGCTGTTGGATATTTATGATATTTTCTTTTTATGAACTGAGCTTATGCCTTCCATTTGCGGCACTCAGTTTTCTGCTGCACGTTGTTTTGATGTGATAGGATAATTTAACCATGTCTATGTTGTTAACGTTGTTTTGACTTGATAGGATAATTTATGATGTATGGTTGCTAAGTCGGCACTCTGTACACTTGAGTTTCTATTAGGTTTCTGTTAGTCCCCACCCTTTCTCATGTTCAAGTGTCATGTCATTGTGCATGCCATCTGCTGTATATGCTGCTGTAGAAGGTTTTGCTCACTTCAGCATTTTATTTTATCTTGGATAATCTAGAATCAAATTTGTTATTTTAATGAAAATTTACTTATCCTTCCGTTTTTGTGACAGAAGTTCCCTTCAGGTGATTGGCATTGTTTATATTGCTCTTGCAAATACTGTGGAACAATTGGTGAGAGTACAAGAGAAAAGTATGGTGATGAAGCTACAATGTTTTCTGCATTATTCAAATGCCAGTTATGCGAGGAAAAATGTAATCATATTGTCTCCGTGTACGCTCTTTTTGTCAATTGGCTCAGCATTTTAATGACTTATGTTATTGCAGATCACAGCTCATGTGTACTTGCGGAGGATGCAGTTGAGGATGTTCAGATGTTGTCATCCTTTTGTGGCAAGAGCTGTCAGAAAGTACTTTATTTCCTTTTTCTTCCATTTAAGTAAACATACTAGGAGAGTCATTGCTACTTGCATCAGCATCGCCCGTAATTTTTAATGAATGCAATGCAACTCTTTTTATAGTTGTTTTGAACTTGAGATCTAATTCATTCTTTATTTGCCTAAAGTGAATTTCCCATCATCTGTTTTAAAAGTCCACAAAGTTAGCTCAATTTGACTGTGCAAGGTGATGAGTAAAACAATTTCCAAAATAGTCTTGCGTTCTTTGTGTAAACTGCAATTAATGTGGTACAGTTATGAAAAGGATATACTGGAATTGATTTGTGCTCACATGTGAGCCCTGTGTTTTATTTCATTCATTAATTATTATCATTCAAGAAATTCCAGTATTTGTGATTGAGAAAAATGACGACTATGACATTTTTGCGTCTTACGTATCTTCTGTATATTGGTTGTCTGTTTTATGTTATATTTATATACCATGTCTGGAGATGAATTGTGTGCTGCTTGTATGCCAGCTATATGAAGATGTTGGGATGCTTCTCGGTGTGAAACATGAACTGGAGGAAGGATATTCATTTACTCTTGTGCACCGTTCTTTTATGGACATAGACATCTCTTCCACTGAAATATCAAGGAAGGTTGAATGCAATTCCAAGGTAGCCGTTGCGCTGTCCATAATGGATGAGTGTTTTTTGCCTGTTCCGGACCACAGAAGTGGGATCGATATGATCCATAACATTCTCTACAATTGTGGGTAAGAATGGCAAGCTTTATCTGATTTTGTATTCTACTAAATTTAGCATGCTTATCTGAATTAATCAGGTAATTAGTTTCATTTTTTGTAAGAAGGTCAGGGATAGTTCCTAATGTTGTGGATTTTGTGCTTTAAGAAGTGTAACTCATGTTCAAGTATGTCCCGAAGGTTCAGTTTTCCAGTGATTGTTTAAATTCTATGCACAAGTGGGAAATCAAGAATCTGTTCATAGATTGAGGATGTCAGGATGTCACATCGAAAAGGTTAATCGATTAAGTGAAAACTACATGTAAGTAAGGTCGAAACAGATGTTGCACCAAGTGATATGAGATACCTTTTTATACCCTCTTCTATGCAAATCAGACAAAGATGGATTGTGGAATTGATGAAATAGGGTATAAAATAGGCAAGAACCACGAGTGAAATGAAGCATTAAAGAATTGAAATTAGGTTTTGATACCATGTTAGAATGTTAAGCTCAAAAGTTTGTTCTTGGTGGAGCGAGGCTCATGTGTAACGTGCATCGACAAATCCTGTGAACATGTGATGTGGGATATTTAAAACAGAGTAATTACCTTTAAAGTGGTTCATTACATGGATATAATTGATCATCTTCTAAAGAGATATTTTGAAAAAAGGAACAGGAAAAGCACGAATACCTCTTCTTTTATAAGAGCTTTTTATTTTTCATGGCCTGGCTTGTCAGTGCCTAGCTTTCCTCCATGCGTGGACGAGAAATTGATTATGCGAATTTACTCCTTCTGCTTAAGTACAACATGTGAGCCAAATAGGATTATGGCCGTGACCTTAGGTAACCACACATGAAGAGTGCATTGAATGTAATGCTTTCCCAGAACCGTATATCATACAATAGAAATCGAATATCCTTTTTTTTTATTTTTAGATAGTGAATGGCCATTTTCCTTCTATTTCATACTATTCACTAGTACTGTTCATTGACACTGGCCAATTTCTTTCCCTTCTATTTTATTAGTGGTGATACAAACAAGTCCTTTTATTGTTTCTGTGTGCCTTTCTGTGCTTAATTTAGCTTTATGATTTCTTACTGATAAAAACTGCAATGATTTGAATTTGCAAGCATGGCTGTCGATTATACTCTTCCTTTCTTTCACGATCCTTTTTGTACTTTTCTTTTGCCCACTCATATACTCTTTGTGCTTTTTATTTTTGGAATAGAGACAACATGGTGGCTTTGTGGTCATGTGCTGAGGCTTGTCCCTCAAAAATTAGATTGCTCCTTATTTTGTGGTGGTTGCAGGGTTTTAAATTGACAAAATACTTTTAGGTTCATTCCTCTGCTTTTCTGATGTGACTGTTGGAGTCTCGTGCTTTCTTTGATTGTAGAACTAAGGCAGCTTATATGATTCCTTTGCTTTCTGATGTGACCGTTGGAGTCTCAAGCTTTCCCCTTTTCTAAATATAAATCGCTGCTCACCTCGTATCTGATACATTTATCAGGAGGATGTTTACAATCTCCTTCCACTATTATTGCCAATATATTTGATGTATACTAAAACTGAGAATGTCATCCCCAGGTCAAATTTCAGTCGGCTAGATTTTAGTGGCTTCTATACAATAATTTTAGAGAAGGGGGAAGAGATGATAGCTGCAGCATCAATCAGGTAAGTTTTGCTGACTTAACTCATTTCAGCGATCATGAGTGTTCTTTGTCTTAGTAATTGACAATAGTTTTGTCTATTTGATGGTTTGTGGGCATTGAAGAGAAGTCAATACCCTGCAGATTTTATCACTCTGTATTAAAACATTTCAATTGGGACTACTCAACCTCTGGATGATGCTGAAGTTTGCATATCTGGCATGTGATTTGCATGGAACCAGTGTTAGTTTGTGATGTGATATCTATGGCATCATATTCTGCATGAGGTCTTTTCTATAATTCCGACCAATCAAGGAGACCTGTATGTGGCACTAGATATTAATAAATGCAGGTGTATGGAATGAGGGAAGATATACAATTTAGCCAAGAATATAATGCCTGAAAGGGAAGTCTTCATTTGGTGGAGGTATAGATGGAATGCATGGATAAGTTGACTGATTTGCTCTTTTGAAATATTGATTTAGAATGTTTTTTACTTCCACCTCAATATAAAATGGCATCACCCTTTTGCAATTGCAAAATTTTGTCCCTTGTAGCACGTTTGAAATTAATGTAGAATCAAGCATTCTCTTCGTATGTATTTTGGTCATTTCTGCTTGGCTGCCTTTTACTTGATGATTTGCTTCCAGTGTAGCTCTTTAAAATAAATGATGGTTGCTTTGATTGTTGTCTTATGTCGTGATCAAAACTTGCTTGGTCAAAGTGCTCAATGATGGTAAAACTTGCTGGAATCAGAGAAGTTATTGGCTTGTCTGCTGATGTGTGTGTTTGAGTTTCTTACTCTGTCTATTGACTGTTTTTTACCACATATGATTCAGGATCCACGGGAAACAATTAGCAGAGATGCCATTTATTGGGACCCGTTATATGTATCGGCGTCAAGGAATGTGCCGTCGGCTGCTAAAAGCAATTGAATCTGTGAGCTTTTACATTGCAGTTCAACTGGTTGCTTGTTTTCACATACATGCAATTTGGTTGATGCATTTTAGAAACATGTTTTTAAGTTGTTATGAGAAGTATTACATAAAGTTTTAGGACTCTGGATTTCTTGCAATGACTCTTTGTTTGTCTTGCGAATTTGGTAATTCGATTTTTAACTTCTGGTTTTCAAAGTTTTAGAATTTTGGAATCTGTTGGTATGATCAGTAGCATTATCCTCTGTTGTAATATGACACTTTACAGACTTATCGGTTAATAATGGTCTGTTGTAGTTGAGAAAGATTTTGCTTTCCACAGTGTTGCTTGATGACCATTTCTATCACATGCATAGCCACGCTTGAAGGGGTTGGGGCTTGGGGCTTGGGGCTTGGGGGTGGGGTTGAAAGGGTAGCTGTTAATGTTAACGTGTAAGTAGTCACATGGTTTGCTACACATATGCATATATTTTTGTCCTCTATAATGTCAATCAGAATGAAAATAATGGCCAACTGGGTAAATTTGGAGTTCTTGATGTCAGAACCCTCTTTATCAATACGTAACTACATAGAGTAATTTATTTGTTTGGCCCCTTTTTGGTCTGCCCTGTCTTTATGCGATTTAAATGACAAATGAATTGTTGAAGCACTATTCCTGGTCCATGTAACATTTTATGGGATCACTGAAATCGGTTTTGGACACAGTCGATGATTGGTTGATAATCAATGTTAGTTAAATATGCTTTGATACAGTTCATAAGTTTGCTCCAGTGGAACTGAGTTGTTTTTTATTTTCCATGTAAAATGTTTCACAGGAGATGCACTTTTGTGGTTGTGAACCTACATGACTTTTCATTCTAGTTCACTGTATCATATTTGAGTAATCTTTTATGATTAACTTTCTGCAAGTGAAAATTTCAGGTTTTGGGCTCTTTAAAGGTTCAAAAGTTGGTCATACCTGCAATTTCTGAACTCAAGGAAACGTGGACCTCTGTATTTGGTTTTGAGCCAATGGACATGTCAATTAAGAAAAGCTTAAGAAGGATGAATATTTTGGTGTTCCCTGGGGTAGATATGTTGCAGAAGCCGTTGTTGAATCATCATAATGCTGAAGAAAAAGCAGTTTTTCCTATAGGTAATTTTTAGGTTTATATGAATAAAAATGAATTATTTTTTTCAAATAAATTGTGGGGATCATGCTTTATGAGGCAAGAACAAGTCCTGATGTGCCCTTGCTTTTCTTTTGCTAGATCTGAATGCAACTTGTGAAGATACTTCTCCTGATGTGAACACAATGGAAGGAACAACTTCTCCTGTTATTAATGTGATGGAAGAGGGAACACTGCCGACAGCCCCTTATGAGCATGATATTATCAATGGCACACCTACTGTTGATAAATCTACTTTGCTCTTAGACAGTTCGCTAAATGATACATCTGACATAACAAGTGACAGTGTTGACTTCTCAGATTGTTTGGAAGAGAAAAAAGAGTTGGCCCAATTAGGCGAGTCAGATGAGTCTCATGTTACTGCGGAGAGGAAGAATGTTCCCCCAAACAATGTTCCCTCTGCATCTGACAATAAGCACCATGTTTTGGAGATTGATCTCAATCAGAATGAAAGAGAACATTTGGTAAATGATTTGGCCCATTTAGATGAGCCTTATGACTCTGCAGAGAGGAAGAATGCTGCTGTAAACACACTGCCTTCTGCAACTGATAATTTTATTCATCTTTTAGAGACTAATCTCAATCAGAACGAGAGAAAAGCTTTGGCCCAATTAGATGAGCCTTATGATACTGTGGACAGGAAGGCTTTTCCCCTGAGTACTATGCCTTCTGCATCTGACAATTTTACCCATCTTTCAGAGACTGATCTCAATCATAATGGTAAATGCGGTTTGTTTCTTCCAACCATGTATATTGCAACTTTGAAAGTGGATGCCAAACTGCATGCTGACTCAGGCCATTCATGTGCAGAATCTTGCTCTATCACTGATCGAGCAGACTTTGTGGATTACTTTGCCCCGGAAGAGCGTGCTCAAATTGTAGACACTGATGTTGATGTTGATTGCAAAAGTAATCCCACTGGTGGCTACCCCATTTCTCACACTGCACATTCTGAAGAAAGTTCTGGACATGTCGATGCTGAAAAGCAGGAGTCGGCTTCTGCAAATGGGTTTATCTGTTTGGGTGGGACATTTCATGATGCAAGGGATGAAATGCTGAGTACTGCTGAATGTCTTTCTTATTCAGATGGAAAGATCCTTTTGGATGAACTCAAATCCAGTGAAGGCGTGCAACAAGTGAACTTTGCACATTCTGTTGGGTGCACGCCATCAAAAAGATCTTGCGATCAGATTCTGGAAGTGATGCATAGCAGTCCGTTGAATGGAGTCTGCCCTTCAGCTGATGAGGAGTCGAAGGTTGTTGCAAATGTTGGCTTTGCAGTTCCACCTGTTGACTGCAACGCTAGTCCTTGTCAAGCTAATGGATTGGTTGCATACCAAGGAATGGTTGGCTCTGATTGCGTCCATGTCTGGAATCAAGAATCTTTTGAGGCTTCTAAGAGTGGCTCTGAGAAAACCTGTTTACTCTCTCCGACCAGCAATGGACATGGCATGTCTTGTGAGGTCGTGCCAGACTCAAACAAGCAACCTGTGGATGGTGTCCACTAGTCGAATAGGCGAGACTGGACAAGCTTGACTCTGCTCTTGGTACTTGGATTTGTGATATATACTGATTACCTTTTCAATTCTTTCCCGCTAGCCAAATTTTGTAACCGGGTGTGGCTGTTCGCCGTGCATATGTACGGTGATGCCTGAGGTAATGCCGGGATGATGGGAACTTGCTAACCGGTATAGGTAACATTCTTATTTAACTAGATTTCTTCCTGCTCCTGCCTTAGTCAGTTAACCAGGAGGGGCTCGCGTGAAGGAGCTTAGGTACTATAGTGAACTTTCTGATGCCCAATGGTGCTCACCGAGGGAGCTTTACAAGGACCATGTTCATGGAAGGGACAACGAGGGCGTTTTGATTCCGGAGTGTGAAAAAGATTCATGTTTTTTCACAAAGTTCTAGTTTTTCGAGCCATTGATGGATGTTAATGTCATCCCATGCGCACCTGTATATAAGAGCAAGACGCTGAAGTTTAGCTTTTTGGTTGCTGCTAGTGCTGTGCTTGTAGTTATAGACACAGTGGCTGCTTGGCTCATGCATTTTGAGTTTTGGATGCAGCCTGTTTACTGTACATAGTGAATTTTAAGAGGGGCAGTGCCCGTTACAGATGTCACTCCGCTTTCCTTTTCTGCACAGCCTTTTTTTGGCTGTACCTGCGAACAACAGCAGGTCCTCTCCTCTCTTTGCTTGTGGTGTCTCCATTGGTACAGATTTGACATGGAACGAGTGTAGAATGCAGGTGATGGGTCGTGATCTACACCTTGCAGCTTTTGGACTGTCTTGAGAAAAAAATCTGTTTGGTGGGCGCACTAGAAACAATTTCCAAATGAAAACCCGCTTTTCACTTGATAGATCGTTGTCTCTTTTGCCCTCTAATTTTCAGAATGTTAGCGTCTTAATTTCATGAGATCATCCATTGTTGTTTCTGCTTTTTCGAACTTGGTTTTCATCAAAGTATGAACTTCTCTTAACCAGAGAGGGTCATAAGCCGGATATTGGCTTGTGAAGGACTCTTAAAACAGCCACTTTCAACCTTTACTTCAAACTGAAAAAGTCCCTCTTTATTCCAAGGGAAAGTTCGAACGCTATTCCCATGACATATACATTAGGCATTAGGACACTTACTTAGTTGCTGCTAAAACCTAGGACTGCCATACCACTCTTACAAAAGCACCACGAAAACACCTGCTCTTTCTATTTACAAAGCTCGCCGCCGCATTCTTCTTTCTTGGCCCCATCAGCCTATCATTTGTTCTGGTTAAGCCTGGCGGCCGCCGCCATGGACTCTGCCACACCGCCGGGGGTTGTCATCATCTCAACTTTGTTCCTCATCTCGGCCACAATCACCCTGTCGGCGTCCTCCGCGTCACCGCCTTGTCCCCTGGCAGTACGTCCGTGGCAATCTGCGGAGCAGATGGTTTGGTAAACTTGATGATTGACCAGTGGTAAACATGTGTTTCCTACGATTATGACGTCACCAATACGAAGGACAAGGGAAATTGACTTTTGAAATTGGGGAATAATGTAATTAGTTTATATCTATCATTTGTAAAACCATAACAAAATAGCGAAGGATAAATTCCATTGCATCTACTACAGAGGAGCCAACTCCAATCCGTCTTTTAACTACCGTCAAAACATCGGCGAGCTTGGTCTTGTCTTCATTGGCCGCGGTCCTGGCGTTGCGCGTCGCAGCAGCCTGAGCGAGCGATGCGATTCCTCCAGGCATGGTCCCGTTGGAGCCGGTGGCTCTTACCTCGGCAGCTTGCATTGCAGCTGCATCGCTCTGCTCCAGTGGCTTGTCTCCTGCAGAAAGAGCTGACGCTTCCAGCGCTTCGCCGATGGTTATGGCGTCACGGTCGAGAGCTCCTCCCAGCTTTCCAGCGTCCACGGCCGGTTGGACGTATCCACCCACAACCTTCATGCAATAGACAATTCCGCAAGCTATCATCAGTACTAATAGAACGACAAACACCGCGACATCAAAGCCGTCCACATAAGTCGGAAAGCATGTCCCGGAAAAGAGTCCCCGCGGGTCTGCCGCCTTTACCTGGCCGCCGACTGCCTCACTAACAACTCGCCTACCGCCGATGTTCGCCTGCGAGATAGTCACACCCTGGTCCCTCGCGACGTCACTCACCTGGCCGGGCCTCACTGCCCAGTCCGCAGTTCACGTCTGCTGCCGACTGCATGACGGCAGCGACCCCACCCTGCCGGGTGCCGCCCAGCACCATGTTCTCGGCGGCCTGCATGGTGGCCGCGTCCTGCGGTGCGATCGGCTTCCCCTTGAGCTCGCCAGAGACGTCGAACACGTCGCCGTACTTGATGGGGTCGGCGCCGCCCTGGGGACCTCCGGGGCTGTTCCTGGCTCATCTTGTTGCAGGTTTTGCTAGTCTTGGCACGTTGCATGGGGCCTTTTATGAGGGACGATGAGCACCGATTGCAGAGAGACGCTTTTGGGGGTGATGAGTGTGCACTTTCGCTTGGGAACTCTTGGCACTTGGCATGGCACTTGGGACGTCTCGGTGCCGACACAATGTCTGGAGTCATTTAAATAATTCTTACGTTAAATTCGAGGGCACCGCTTTGTCTGCTGCTTTCGGCTTCTAGATCGTTTCGATGCTCAGGGGGGGGATGTTCTTGCTCAAAAAGGATGAAGTGATGTATTTTATGCACCATCCAAGGAAGGGAATGCCTACCGTCTAATTGAACTTTTTCTTTCTTGTTAGAATCGAGTGAATGCTGTAATCACACAAATTTATTGATTGCTCTAATGATATATGAGGGTACGACTTGGGAGTTTGAAACCGATACCCTCTCCCCATCTTTCTCTCGCCTGTTATTTATATTGCTTATGTTCCTTGTCTCTGATTGTTTATTTGATGTTCATGGAATGCCGCTTGAACTTAAACTCAATGTATAATGTAATTCCTGAATTTTTGATTTGTTCAATATGATTTATGAACTTTACTCCGATACGTAATATCGTGATGACTAAACTGAATATGTATATAAAGTTTATGGATTATATTAAATAATTTAAAAGTTCATGAACCACATTACATATTAGAATAAAGTTTAGGGATTGTTTGTGTCATTTTCCCAAAATTAATTTGCTGTACACAATACGGAAATGCATTTGTTACTCTCATAGTCCTTAATATGGTATCGGATCACATCTTCACTTCCGAATCCTAAATCCTTTCTTGTCTTTCTCCTACTTGTTCCGCTATCCTGCCCGTTTTCCTCTCCGATTATCCATTCGATGTGGTTACGCCCAAGCATATACGGTGCGTGTAAGGACAAGCTTACGAGTGAGGTATTTGTTAAGCAACATTATCCTGTTATCTGTACATTATCGATTTGTCTCCAAATAGCTTAAACATGGTTCTTTTAGTCGAAAACACGGTATCTAATGCAGACATCGATCTTCATGCAGCATCCATTTATTTCACATCTCCTGTGGTTCCTGTCCATCTCATACCCTCGCTTTTAGGTGTTGTTCCTAATAGGGTTTTGCATGTGAGAGAGCATTCGTATCGTTTGTCCACGGGAGATAGATTATATGTATAAGAAACGCAATCAATGCGTTGGATCTGTAGTTAGAAGCTCATGATAAAGGAATAAGAAACATACCCTTCTTGCCCTCTCACCCGTGGCGAGCATTAGTAGAACACTAAATGGTTTTTTCTGCAATTTTTCCTTTGGTGGAATGGATAAAAATCAAGCCTCTTGGCCAAGGAAGTAATCGACCATTCCGTGAACTCGTAGTTCTCGTATCTAACTCTATGGTCGCGAAGCTGGATCTGCCCCCCAACGCTCGCGCGGCACGCGGTTGTGGTGAGGTCACGTATGCACCTGATAGTTTTATGAGCATATGCAATTGTTCGAGAAAAAGAAAGAAAGTGCTTTAACTAGGGAGAGAAATATAGGTTTAAATTTGCGATACAAGATATTTATGGAAGCAGCAGATACATAATTTTGGTTATTTGAATTGCGGTTTTGTCTATTTTGTTAGAGATGATGTCGCTATTTACATGGTTGGGGTTTGAGATTGTAGATTGTCGATGTGTGGAAGATAGAATACATGTTACCCACCGGACGATAAATGTTTAAGAGTTCTTTACATATGATTTCACATGGATGCAAATGGCTGATGAGATGTAGTAGATAGTCTAGTCATGTCAAATGGAAAATTTCATGGGGCATCTGAAGTTCTCATTGTAAGATCACATTCTTAACTTATGTGAGAGAAATGGGTGGAGAAGGACGATTAGCACTGGTGACCCCCTCGAGCGTTCCGCTTCATAGCCACTACGGAATGTTTGAATTACATGATTATTATTCTTTGGAATTATTAGGGCGCGAATGACAAAATTTTTTTATCTATTTCTTTGTTTTTAATGTTCCCGATAATAGATTTAAATCAAAAATCCATTTGGTAATGTAATTTTATTTTTCTATTTTTGAAACAAATTTCTATTCTAGAAATTAGATTTGGAACAAAAATTAGAATTTAAATTTTTAGTTTATATATTTCTAGAACAAAAGTGAGAAATGAGAACTCTTCTCATTGTTCACTCTTGTCACTTTTCGCCACCCACCCGTCGCCCATGGGATGCCAAACATTGGCCGCCCCTTTAAAATGGAAATTTTATTTTGTTATCAAACGGATTTTTATTTCAAAAATCAGAAATTTTGAGTCATTATCAAGTACATTTCTTTGTTTAGAAACTTGATTATGGAATAGAAATTGAAAAATCAATTTATAGCCATAAATTGATTTATATTCTAGAAATTTTTATATGTTTGCCCTTATTGATCGAGGCTTTTGATCAATGTAAACATGGTTCTAGGGTAAAATTGAAAATCAAAGAACTAAACCAGAAGGAATTGATTTGGTTTTAGATTCCCAGGTATGTAAGATAAGTTTCAAATTAAAAAAATTGGGGAGCTGATTCTAACGCGCAATTTTCAGGTTTTAGGAACTTGTAACCTAAAACTAGTCTTTGTGTTTTTCTTATTTTATGTCTTTCATGCAATCCTAGAATATTTCATAATGTTTGATGTTGAGTGTGTAATATGAAATCACTAGTCTAAGCTTCCATTTTTGACGATATTCATGACTAAGACTTTTACTTTGTCAATGTTTTTCGTATGTTTAAATATGAATTGTG
This sequence comes from Eucalyptus victrix, assembly GCA_016097545.1. Classification (NCBI taxonomy): domain Eukaryota; kingdom Viridiplantae; phylum Streptophyta; class Magnoliopsida; order Myrtales; family Myrtaceae; genus Eucalyptus; species Eucalyptus victrix. The sequence goes on from CM027842.1 coordinate 15,341,771, forward strand.
GTCAATGGATTATAGTAAGAAATGATGATAATTAAATGTGATCATTCATTACAATTTTTCAATTGAGAACACAAGTGGAACTTGGTAAAACTTGAATTCGATCCTTAAACATGTGACAAGTAGGTTGGTTTCGAGATCAATTCCAAGTTTACAATTTTTCAAGTACATTTTAGGTTCCAAAAATTTGGGAATTGGTTCCAAAGGTAAGAGTTCAAGCTCCAGATAGAATTGAGACAGATCTTGAAACTGCGCTTTGACACCCTTAGAGATCTCACCATCTTTGAGTTAAATTAGCATAATGTCCCAAAATTTTGTAGACATAATCGGTGACGCAGTTTTCATGACTACCTTCCACCCATTTGCCTTCACTCTGTTTTCATGAAAATCTCGAAGCTTGGTGTCTTTCTGCAGTTTTCATCGAAATAGTTGTCATGAATATTAAAATAATCGAATCATGCTTGTTGTGCTTATTCGATCGGCACGAATCTGATGGAATGCATATACTCCATGCATAGATGGTCGGCCCCCGCAAAAGAGGCTGGAAAAAGAAAGGTGTGTGTTCTCCTTCGTCCCGCTATGGCTCCAGTCAGTGACTTATATATCTATATATGAACCATGAACATTGGATACATAGCCTAAACAAAAATAGACAAAATCTAATAAAATTGTTTAATCGGCCCTCCACGCATCTAATAGGGGAGTATCATTCGGCAATACGGGTCAGCACCGATTAAGACGTCGTTTTTTTTCAGTATCCCGAGTCTCCCATCGAATGGTTAGATGCCTTGTCGAATGACACATAAGCTAACGCCCATCCTTAATGGCCACCACTTTAGTGACTACTCAAAGTACTGCTTTTTTGGAGGCTTAACCCGCGTGGAGCAAGCCTTTACCTATGTGAAGCCTAGCAATCTTCATTGACATTACTATGAAAAGACCTGCTGTCATATTTCATGGATACACGATATGATAACGATGACGTAAAGTAACCGATCAATTACTATTTTCGACATATATTTCTAGCCCTACTCGTTCTGGCTTTACTTTTGGTTGATATGTGGCAAAACCGTCACAAAAATACTTCCTCTGAGTTGTACTCAACAAGAGTCATAATTGATACGTACTAAACTTTATTATTGATAATGCAAATAATTTTCGTTCACTTACTGCCCAGAGAGAGATATAAACAATCGAACTCTAGAATGTATTTCTGTCAAATTATAAATTTTTCCGCTAAGGAAATGTCGTACTCTAGGATTTTTTTTCTATTCATTGGAATCAGACACTTTGAAAAGAATGTTTACACCCTTATTAAGAAAAAAAAAACAGACTCGAGACATTGGTGGTGACTTTATCTCTCGGTATCGTTCGGTCCTTTTGTAAACAAGAAGAACTCACTTTCACCAATCAGAACATATCAATTGAGGTTAACAAAGAAATTTTCAATCACCAATTTACTCGGCGACGACGGTTCAAAATCTACTTATTCATTGAAAGGACAGTTCTCGTATCGGACTCTGCAATCCTGAAGCTGGATCTGTGCTCCGACTCTCATCGGACACCCGTCCAACAGATTGCTCACAGCCGTCTTGAGCCCTCCGTCGCAGGCTCCGTGGCCGTAGCAAGGATCACCATTGACGTCGGATTCGGTGAAAGAGCTGTAGCCCGAGTCGGCGGTCTTGTAAGTTATGTAGTTCAGCACTTGCCTCAAGTTGAAATCGTAGGGGCTGTACGCTGTGTACGTTCTCGGGTTGCAGGAGGAGGACACCACGGCCGTGTTTGGAGCGCCTCTCGCGACGTCGCATGCACAGAGGACTCCGATGACGACGATAGTCGCGATAATCCTCCGAACCGAATCCACGATGTCTGGTTTTATCTCTCTTTTTCTCGGGTACTTACATGTGGATTAGATTGATGCTTTGTTCAGGACACAGTTTTTTTTTTTAAGTGTTGTTGTTTGTCATCTCGTTGTATCAGTTCTTGTAATTATCGGATGTTGTCACGATGACAAACGGGATATGAGAGAGTCCTAACTTCTATCGAACTTTTCAAAAGTTTATGTAGTGAGCTTACTCGGCAAGAGTATGTCGTTCGGCCTGAGACTCATGTTTCCATGATTCAAACAAAAATTGTCCTCTTGGCGCCGTTTCTTGATTCTTGATTGTCATGTGGCTTGGTGTTTGATTGATGAAATCTCCTGAAGTCAACTAGCTAAGGTACCCTTCTGTTTGGGCTTATAATACACCGGCTAAAGTGACGCGCACCGTGAAGGAAACCGGACCATTGATCAGTGGAAGGCGACTCTCGGTATCACTAGTGTAAATTCGACTGAAAATAGATGTAGCTGATGCGTATGTGTCATGGTCCGTGAATCCTCCCGTACTTGTGACACTTGTGAGCGGTGCTTGTGTTATCGAGTGAAGAGTGAGGAGGTAGAGGGGACGAATACAACTGGTCCGTGAGAGTGGCGTCTGGACGGTTGATGCTAGGAATTTTAGGATGGAAGGATTATATCTGAAGGCGGGGTTGGCCTTCGTGCACAATTTGGTCGGGAGCTGATGCTACTCTTTTGACGAGGTTATGGCAGCCCAAAATCAGTTGTTGAGTCTAAAGAGATCTACTGTTTCATTCGATGGACTAGACAACTAAGCGAAGTTAGGCGTGGTACGATCTCGTACAGAGAAACTATACACTGTATTGTTCGCTAAAACAACTATAGTGGGAAGGCTGGCTTGACGAATTCCGCTTGCTAGGCACCGCACGGGTCGTTTCGCGGCCAAGGGAACTGTCGGCCCATGACATATGTCTGTCACCTATGTATCCGAAGATTGATTAGGGGAAGTCCCCCATGAGGAGGAGTGGAAAAAAAAAACACGATAATTTCATAGGATAGATTTAAATTATTACTAGACTAAATTGAATATATATACAGAGTTCGGAAGTCACATTAGACAAATTAAAAGTTTAGAATTCACATTCATGTTGAGCAGAGTTTAAAAATTATTTGCACCATCTTCCCTTCTTTTTTTTGCCAATTGGGTCGCTAAATTATATATGCATTTTATGGGTGATGGGAGCCCTTGCCAAGGCTTGCCCTTGCCCAAGTGAGGGTTGCCCTTGCTGGGTGCCACCTTCCATTGGGCGATGGCCAACTAGGCTGCCTTAGCTTGGGCGAGGGTTGACCATGCTAGATTTGGTGAGAGGAGCCCTTGCTGAGACTCGACCTTACTTGTGGCGAGCAATGACAAGTCTTCGATTATGGTTGATAGCTGCTTGTGGCTAGTCGCTAGCTAAAGAAAGGAAGAAGGAGGAAAAAAAGAAAAGAAACAAATTAGACAAAATAATAAAATATTTTAAAATATTATTAAAAATTTCCAAGTCAGCGCAAATGGGATCACGTAAGTCGTCCAGCATTCACGTTAGAAATATTCAACCAAAATTAATCCGAAAGATTGAATTGACACTAAGTTAAAAGATATAAAACTAAATTTGCATAGATAAAAGATTTATGACTAAATTGACACAAATACTATAAATTTAGGATTTTTCTGATATTATTTTTCCGAAAATCTTGAATTAGCCGATTAGATTCAAGTACGAAAATGAAAAGCTCCTCTCATCCTTTCTTAAGTAGGAGGCCCTCTATCCATTTTGACACCTTTGACAAATGGAGATATATTGACTAATGGAGAAAATTGTGACGCTAAAAGATGGCAAATCTCCGTAGTTGGTAAGAAATGCTAGTTTTTCTTCTCCTCAATAAAATTGATCGAAAACTATCTTAGTAATTTTCCAACTAAGACTTAGGATATCTTGATTTTTCCATTTTAATTAAAAAATTGATCGACTCTAAGCTTGAATCGACATTGCAGGCTACCTACCCTTCCTCCAACCTAACCAATTTTGCCCCTAGCTAGTTTACCATATAAGGACTAGGAGTTTCAACAGAACTAGGTAGCAAAACGTTTTTCAATCTCACCTAGGAACTTAAGTGTTGTTTTAATTTTTAGTTCATTTACTTATTTAAAAGCGATGTTTGGTTGTACCTAATAGTAGATATTTACTTAACATACTTTTCATAAAACAACGTTTTTCGTGTCATGCTAATTACACTCTTTACATTTTATTGCTCCATAAGACTTGTCACTCATAAACTATATAATTAAATATACTATCAACTAGTTAACACAAACAAGAGAAACGCATTTTGATGCTAACATATTTATATATATAAAAGGTACAATGAATGCACAAAATTCTTCATCATGGATATATTTAAAAGATAATATAAAATGAAGACAACTGTGTGAATTTAAACGCAACACATTGGAACCTTGTTGAATTCATATATTTTGGTAAATATCTCATAACCTGCGAGACAACGTTTTCTTACGCACGATCTTGAGATAGCTTTCGATCAATTTTATCGAGGAGAAGAACAAAATTCATTTCTTACAAATGGCGGAGATTTGCGATCTTTCAGCGACACGATTTACCTTCATTAGTCGATATATCCTTTGTCAGGGGTGTCGAAATAAGTTGAGAGGCCTCCTATCTATAAAGAGGACGAGAGGAGCTTTTGATTTTTGTACTTGAACCTGATCGGCTAATTCAAGATTTCCATCCATATTTTTGGACATAACAAACGGTCACTCCATTCCAAACTTGACATTTAAGTCAATTTAATTTGTGCAATCGACTAATTGTCGAATAATAAACTAGCAAATTAAAACTCCAGCATTGATCTTTTGTATAGATATTCTCTGAAAAACTATCTCAATTTCATAACAGGTAGGTTAAAAAAAAATCAGTTTAAATTAGTAAATGACAGAAGTCCCATTATAATAGTCAGTATATTGATACTAATTGATCGATCATGGCACACGCAGCATGATTACACCACATGGCTTGGCACGCGATGATGACATTAGTAAAATTAGGTGTCATGCGACGAGCACAAAAAGCGAACATTCTCTCGTCCCTGACTTTAGCTACATAAAATAGAAATATAATTTGGTGACATGATTGGCAAAAAAATAAAAGGAAAAAATGGTACGAATGATTCCTAAACTTTAGCTCGATATGTAATATGATTTTAATTTATTCAATGTAATCCCCGTACATATTCAATTTAGTCCTAGGCTATATGAAAATGCTTGATGTTGTCCATAATCTTCAATTAATGAAAAGATAACATTAAATACTTTTCTATAGTTCAAGGACCACATGTACCAAAAGCTTAAAGGAGTATATTGAATAAATTAAAAGCTTGGGGATCACATTACATATTGAGCTAAAATATAAAGACCGCATTAAATAAATAAAAAGTTCATGGGCTATATCCCATATTTGAGCAAAAGTTCAAAAAAAGAAAATATTAAGTGGATCTACCATGCCAAGTCAATGTGCGTTGGCATGAATCTCACTTTTTTCTAAGTCAAATTTTTGCCTTCCCCTTCTCCCTTCATTAATTGCTGCACCCTTTTCTGTCTTCTCCCGCCATTCGCATTTGAAGCGCCCTCTCTCTTCTTCGTCTTCTCCATCAAGCTACACAAAGTTCTTCTCCCTCCCTCTCTCGCTGTCTCTCTCTCTCTAAAATCTCTCCTTCCCAAGAGCTTGCCGGTTGTATCCAGCATGCCGCCTCCTCCTCCACCGCCTCCAGCACAACGCCTTCGCCATCTTAGAGCCACTCCCTAAGCCCTCTTTCAAAAGTCTCTTGGAAGCTTGCCCGTCACATCCCAAGCTTAGATTTGCCACCTCTAGCGCATCGCCTCCGTCTCTGCCTTCGCCTTTGTCATCGCCACTCCCTTAAGCCGCATGAAGCCCTCTTTGAAAAAATCTCTCCCTCCCAAGAGCCCGCCCCTCACATCCAAGCTCAGATCCACCACCTCCAGCACATCACTGGTGCTTCTTCATCCTGCCCCGCATTCATCGCTGTTCTTGCTTGCAGACATTGCCAATTACTTGCTGGCCCATTGCTACACTTATCTAGGTCTCTTCGCAATCTCCGTTCTTAGACTTTGGTCTCTCATCAAGGCTGTGTGAAGTCCAAAATTGTTACATCTAAACCTCATCCTATTTTTCGTTATCCTGTTTGCTAACATGTTAAATGGTGAACAAATAGGTAATGTTTCATTCTTTTTGTTGGATGGTATTGGGTGTGCTTTGTCACAGTTCTGTATTTTGAGTATTTGGACAGAGCACCTTTTGCCCCTAGTTCTTGTTACTGCTCTTTCCTTTGCGTTTGATATATCTCCCCTAATAAAAGTCGATTTTTCCTTTTTTCACGAGCTTTCTTGAATGTCCCTAGGTGTCTACTATTAATTTTCTGCATATTTGATTCTGTTTAGTAGGGAGGAAGAGGTCCTCATTTATTATGATCTCTCGAATATCAGGCATATGAGCAAATTCAAGTGGGATTTTCATGACTGGAATGTTACAACTTTGTTCTGGTCATGAACATATTTTATAGTAAGGATGGATTGGTTCTTTAATCTTTTTCAACTATATTAATTTCAAAAACAAAAAATAAAGATAATTCAGCTGTGAGATAATCAAGATGCTTTTGAGTATGCATTTTCTCAGTCTCAAAATCTACATCACAAGAAAGGAATGACTCTATCCTCAATTTTATTGTCCAAACTAGCAAGACTTGTTTTTTTTTTACTTGCTTACCATGTTACTGCAACATCAACATTGTTAGGATGGATATTTAATACAACCTCTAGATCCATAGGAGCCATGTGTCGGCAACATAAGATGTCACGTAAAGTTAGCTAGTATTATAAAAAAAAATAAGTTTGTTAAAGAGCATGTAAGAGCTTATTGCAATTGATAATCTCTTAGAAACTCATGTTCTGTAATAATCTCCTTTTGATATATTGAGAAGAAGTGAAGATATAAACCAAAGCACCATTTTCACTTTTTAGCATAAAGTGGAGAATTAACCCATCTTTAAAAGCCACTTGGAAAATCAATATTTCAGCAAATCTATAGCAACCATTAATATTAATCGTAAAGCTCTTATCTAAAAGCCCTTTTACTATATAATTTATTTCACTTGATTGAATATATGTAAAAATCAATCCTAATCAAATTGAACAATATTTCCAGCATGTAGCATGAAAATCAAGTGGAAATACTTCTTTAATTGAAAAGCTAACATATCTAGCAAAAAGTCCTCAATGCTCTTCTTGCTGACAGTAGCAGCCCCACAAGAGACTTGCTTCAAGCTTCTCAAGCCACTTTCACTAGCACACTTCATAGTCTTGGTTAGAGCAGTCAATATAGGCGAAACCACAGGGAAATGAGTGACTCCATGCCTATTAATAGCATTGGCCACCTCATTGGAATCAAACCTCTTCATCACAACCACTGTAGACCCTAATGACAACAGTCCCAAGACAAAGCGATGGCTTGCATACGTGAAAAATTGGTGAGGCAACCAAATACACATTCTCAGAGTTCAAGTGCTTGTATTGAGAGGCTTTGAACCTTGCAAAGAGCTTGCATGTGGTGATGAAATTACCAAGTGTGAGCACAACCTCTTTGCTCACAGCCATAGTGTCGGACGAGTACACATGAGAGATTTTTGAAAGGAGGTTCCATGCAGCTTGAGGGAGTGGCCCCAGGATGGCAAAGGTATCTTGCCGAAGGTGGCGGAGGCATCCCGCTAGATGTGACTAGTGGATTCTTGGAAAGGAGAGATTTTTGAGAGAGAAGGGGGGGGGGGTGAAGCGACTTCATGCGGCTCGATGGAGAAGATGGAGAAGAGAGAGGGCGCTTCAAATGCGAATGGCGGGATAACATAGAAAATCACGCAACAATTAATGAAGAGAGAAAATGAAAGACAAAAATTTGACTCATAAAAAAAGCGGGACTCGAGCTCCACATGACTCCACATGGAGCTACATGTCACTTATTGATTGGATTGGTGTACGTGATTCGATGTACTCGACCTACTCAATATTTTCTCAAAGTTAGACACATCATTGTCATTATCCAAAACAAAAAAAAAAAAAAAAAAAAAAAAAAAAAAGGGAGAGAAAGAAAGAAAGTCTAAAGGATAGAGTTTTCACATGCGGGTGGCAGAGAGAGTAAATAGATCCAGAAATGGAGCCCCATTTCGGCGGGGGGCCAAAGAGGAACACGATACTTCACTTATAGGAGAGACGTCACCCTCTCCACATTCCAATGCGGCTCTGGATGTCATTTCAGATCCGTAATATCTGCCCACCATCTCCCCCTCCCTTCCCATCTCCATCTTCCCCCTACTTCTTCCTCGTCTTCTCGAGGGTTTCCACTCTCATCTCCATCTCCATCGCCACTCCTCCAGATCCATTCTCCATCCTCCCTCCGCCGCCGTCGCCGCCGCCGCCGCCGCCGCTCGGATCGCCGGTATCCTCCTCGCCTCGGCCCCGGAGGTGACCGCCGTCGGTACACGCGCCTAGATCAGTAGAACACTCGGCCGGCAAGTCGCACCGCTTTGCCGTCTTCTCCGGTTCGCGTTCGTTGTTTTTGTCCTTTTCCGCGTGCTTTCCGTGCAGTGATCGCTGGGGGGCGGCTCAGCGCGATCTATGCCCTGTGGCCGTAGCCTGCGCAGACGATCCGGTTCGTCCTCTCGCTGATTCGGTAGGGGGAACTGAACTGAGCGCCTTCTCTGTCCTCGCCGCGATGTAGATCTGCTCCGCTCGCCGGCGTCGCCGTCGTCGTCGCCGTCGCGGCGGTTTCGGTGTTTTGCGAGGCTCGAATCGGACTGTAAGAGCGGCTTTTTTAACTGTTGATGTGATGTCTGGTGTGCAGTGATTTCCCCGAGATATGGAGACGCTCGTAGTGGTCGCGCAGCACCGGAATCATCAGTACAGCCGGACCAAGGCGAACGGCGGCCTCGCCGCCGGGTTCGAATCCTCGCCGTCCAGATGCTTCCGCGAGATCAGTTGCCGGACTTTCCAGTCCGGCGCGGCGGGTATTTTGCCGACCCCGCTGAAGGCTCGCAAAACGGCCGAGATCGTTCAGGCTCCTGCTGCTGCGGCTGCCGGTTCGGTTTCTGATGAGACCTACTCGAAACCGAAAGCTGGGAGCACGCCCATCCCCATAAAGGCCAAGCCGGTCAATAATGAAAAGTTTTTCTATGATGAATTCTCCAGTGGGAGCATGTCCTTTGCCGAGCTGTGGGCCGGGCCGGCTTACTCGAACTCGCCCCCGCCGAGTTCGTTGCCGATTCCCAAGTTTTCCCTCCGCCCGAAGAGGACAGTGTCTCTTGATTTGCCTAGCTCGGCTTCTGACGATGTGGTGATGCATCATCCCATTGCGAAATCTGCTCCTTCTTCCCCTACTGGGGACCGCAAACTATCCAGTAAGGCTTTCTTCCACAGCGCAGACTCTGCGACTCAGACCCTTCGTCGCATTCTGAATCTTGATGCGACTGATGACTGAGGCGGTGGGAAGTCCCTGTTGGGGACTTCGTGGAAGAAGGGTTAGCCGTAGAAGCGAATTTAGATAGATTGTACATAGAGTGAATAATTCGGTAGGTAAGGTAGTTTCTGTAGCGTTCTGTCGGCTCAACATTGAAGTGCTGCGACTTGTGAGTGATCATGGCTGTGGTTCTGTGGTTGGGGTAAGTATAGTCTCCTGGCAAATGGTAGGGCGGTATGTACTGCGTAGGTGGTATGTACTGAGGTGGGGTCAATAGTCTCTTGGCAAATGGTAGGGCAGTATGTGCTGCGGAGGTGGTTTTTGGTCGTAGGAAATTTCTGAAGAGATGAACGAGGTATTCCGGATGGCTCTAGTTTGTGACAAACAGTGACGCTGCAATGGGAAATTGGTGGGATGAAAGGAGGAAGGGGTAAGAATATATGTGTAGCTGCGAAGAATGCTGGTAGACGTTCTTTTTAGTGCTCGTTGGATCTACCGACCTCTCGATGTTTTGAGCCTGAAGCATCTATGTTCTATTCAGAGGTGAAATTATATATAATCTAGACCTCCCCTTTTGGGATGTCCTTATATAATCTTAATCTTGCAAGTCCCTTCTTGACTAGGTATAGAGTTCTTAGCAACGGCTATTATGTAGATACTGTACAACCTTCTCTTCAACTCCTCTCACTTCTGACTCTCTGATACTTATCTTGAGCGTAGGGTTCTCTCTCTCTCTCTCTCTCTCTCTCTCGCGCCCCTCTCTCCCTTCCTCCCTCCCTCACTCTTTGATGTCCTCAGTGATGTCAATCTTCCTGCTTCTTTGTTTATCATACTCAATTGACTTCCTAGTTGTTTATCACAGCTAAATCGGCTGCTGATAAGTTAACAATATTCGTTTCTCATCTTCCTTCGAGTTCACCTTCATGATGTGATTCCTTTTAGGTAGGACCTGACTCTTTCATTCACTACATGAGGGTGCTGCCTCCCTTCACCATCTTTTCTGTTTTTAGAAGGAAAAGTGGGAAGGAGAAGCAAACATATTTATTTTGCCACTTCTTGCTCCTAACCCTTCCCAAATCGCGTTGTGTTGCTTTTGTTATTTCTGAGACCCTCTGTTCGAATCTTGCCTCGAAAGTAGTTTCTCTATCCTGTCATCCTTGGAGATCATTGACCTTACCGACCTATACACAACTTGCCAGGTATGGTTTCTGCTTAGTTTGTTCTGCTGACTTATGACAGTGGTTTACATGCGCCAGTAACTTTGTTCCTTTTCTCTTTCAGGTTGTGAGAATCAGGAGTTTGCTTTTTCCAAAAGGAAATGCTCATAAGTACAGCACTTTGAAGGGCAAATCTTTGAAGGGAAAGTACTAGCTGTTTCTTCGGTCCAGTCAGTTGTGTCTTTAGCCACAGTATGTGTTGTGTAGCTGTGAGAACTAGTTTTTTTCCCCTTGTATGCTGTATTTCGTGTTGATCACGGTATATCTATAGAGTTATTGGCAAGTGAGCACTTGTTGTGGAGGTGTAGTCGTGTCTTTGGAAGTTGATTGTGCTTTACATTGTAACATGCCTTCCTTTAGATGAAACTCTTGCGTCCTATCAAGTATTGACTTTATAGAATGGTGGCTTTGCTTTTAGACTCTTTCTAATTCTCATGCCTTATAAATTATGGTACACTCCTTTGTTATTTCAAGTCCTTGTGGGGTTTTGGTGCGAGTATACTATAGCCCTGAGCTGTTTCGGTCGAAGATGGTGCGACAAGGGCAACTGGGGTGATCACTATCTTTCGCTGAATTGCTTGTGAGCTGTTTCCAGAACCATAAAGCAATATGGTCTCTTTTTGGAATGGCATAAAGAAATTTCTAATGCCTTTATATATTCCCGGTATTGATCATTGTACGTCAAGCTTCGTTTGGAAAGAAGAAAGAAGAACCTGTCGTCGTCACTTTGCAATGCTTTCTTTTCCAGGTGCGCTGAGGTTCGGCATCTTTGTTCTTGAAAAAAAATTCTCTTGCTTTTCGCATGCGCACTTTCTCTTTGCATGAAAGGCGCTGGGTTGGAAAGCATGAGAGTTTTGCTGGTTTCCTTTCATTTCGTCCATAGGATCTATGTACCTTGATCAATTGAAAGTTAGATTCGATTTAAAATCACGTCGTCATCAATAGTATCCCATGTCCTGTGATTAATCGGAAGTTAAATTCGATCTGAATTACTCTACTCAGTTTCAAAAATGATATCGGGGTTGGTCACATATCATTGGAGTTCTGCAAAACGAGGTTCTTAATCTTGAAAGGTCATTGCTTTAAACAAAACAAAGACGGTTTAGTCTGGCTAGTGGCCACCGTATCTCGTTCTGTTGAGATATCGAATTTACAGGTGCACGAAGAAGTTCGTTCAACCCAAGGTCGATAAAGCCATATTTTAGCACGTCAAATGACAAATCACATTTTATTTCCTCAACCATGGAAATTTTACAGAAGAAGAAAGGCGTTTTGATGGTAATGGAAATCCGAGCCGATATTCGGGCCGTGCTGGAGTGATAAGATCGAATACTGAAAAGATAGTCGAAGCATCAAGAGTCGTGTGAGATCGTTTGCGTAGATTTCAAACTAAGGAGGCGTGCTGTAGTGATACATCTATCTATCGTCTGATTGAAACCGGAATTGACTAATTGAAATCGGAATTGAGAGAATACTCGCTTTTATAGTCATCATGTGTCGCCTGTTTTATCTCTCTGTTTTTCACATGCAAAATCACATGGATAACGACGCCACATGGGTCGCATGGATAACGATGCCACATGGCACATATTCGATCAAATAACATTAATTCATTGATTTGCCATCCCCAAACTTCTATAGCGTAATAAACTTAAGTTTGAAAATGGATGAAAGGGAAGTTTCTTCAAAGGCACTCTTCAGTGTACATGACCTATATTTTACAACCCTTTCCGAACATTTTTCTAGTTTGACTTATCTTCGTGATTGAAAATTTGAAGAAAGCAAATAAAGATAAGATATCTTAAGGAAAAAGTATCCAAAAAGTTATAAATATATTATATTAATACCAATTCAATTATGAATAATTTAATTGAACCAATTTAGTTGTAAGCATTTTTCACATTGATATTAAGTGAGTTTATTTGGCTAATTTTAAGCTGAAAATTGTTGATGTAGACATCAACTGTTCTATGAGATATGATTGGTGTTGACATAATCCTTTTAATTAAATTTTAAATGTTTTTCCATTTTTTTTATTTATCTAACTCTTTTTTTTTTCCCCTTTTTTCCTTGTTTCCCTCTGCCAATCGCCAGCCTCTATGATGGTCAATGGAGGTTGCTAGATGCTAGCAAGGGCAAGGGCCGGACACTTTCATCGGCCTTGGTTGAGGGTTGGTGAGGGCTGAACAAGGTCGCCCCTTGCCATTGTTAGAGAGTGGCGAGGCTTGCCATCTATGTAAGACCACCCCTCACGGGCATCTAGTGATGTGATGGCGAGGGTCCTTGCCATCTTGCCTAGCTCTCACTAAAGGCTGGCGACAAGCAAAGGGAAATAGGAAAAAAAGAAAAAAGAACAAGAAAAGAAAAAAAAAAAGGAAAAAAAAAGAAGATAATAAGGAAAAAAAATGTTAATATTAACACTACCCATACTACGTATAACAGACATCATTCATGTCAATAATTTCCGACATAACTTTTAATAATTATGGCTTTTGTTTTTCATGTCCCAATACGTTTAAAATAAACTTGAGATGAATTTAAAATAATGAATAATGAATATAGCATATTTATAGGGACGTCCACTTGAGTTGAACAAGAATAAAATGTAAATAATTGTAGCTAATTTATATATTCAATATACATATATCTAGGATTGAGTTATTTATTTTCATTTATTTACTCTCATTTTTGACATCTACATAAAATAAGTTATAAAGACAGATAATGTTGAGTTTTAACTCTAGTGATTATAGCAATTGACCTAACCTTCTAAGGGAAAAAAGAGACCTATTTATTCAAATTTTATTCTCTTGCCTCACAGTGAAATAACTTTTCCTCACGTAAACGAAATAGTTTTCCAATTAACAGAAGGGGGTCGCCACAATTCCGGACTCTCAAGGGGCCACCTCAAAGCGCACAAATCCAGGATCTTAAAAATCAAACATCAAATAATCTGTACAAGCATTCGATCATAGGTCATTGTCCTCCAGTGCAATTGGCTAAGTAAAATTTCTCTCTCGTCTTATGGAAAAACCACTTATTTCGTATCATCTTTTGCCTATCTAAATCTCCGACTCCAAGTAATTTCACCAGTGGCTTCAAATGCACAGTAACATATCAGAAGGTTTTTTGCCTTGATCAGCCAAAACATGCAACAAAACTAGTTCCCTTCACAAGGGTCAAGATCCAAGAGTGACCAAATTCTTGCCTGCTTCACTGGTATTCAAATTTGTGTCAGTCAAACAGCATACTCCAGATTTTCAACAGATGAAACAACATAGACGACCCAAAAGAATTTCACGGTTCACAAACACATGAAGAGACGAGCAAAAGGACACTCCTGTGTTCAATGAGAAACCAAACGCTACAACCACAAGAGTGCTACCCTCTTACATTTCATCCATCTGCCAAAAAAGGGAAAGAAAAAAAAAATATTACAACCTTCACCTAAACTCTAAACAGCGCACACCCGAGAATAGTACCATGGCACCGACTCATCGGAGCCGCTTGTCGCCAAGCTGGCCTCTCGCTCCCAATTGTAAGAACATCCACATCGGAGAGTGGTTTAATGTCCCAATTCCATCTGTCGGGACCAATAACCCCTCCGATCACATAAATTTCATCCCTCAACCCAATCATGGCGAACCCAATTCTCCTTCGGAACTCATGGGCAGAGACTACGAACTTCCTCTCATTCCCATCTAGCTTATAAATGAACGATTGGCTCATAACATAGAGTGAACCCTGAACTACAGCCATTGGACCTTGTGGGAGCCAACTGTAATCCTTTACGGTCCATTCCAGAGCCACATGGTCCAAGACTTGCACAGTGGACAGCCCCTTATGCAGTACATGCACTTTTCCCTCGATCACCATACCTGAGCACGCTGAATTGTGGGTCCGGTGGAGGTCGGGTATCTGGACCCATATGTCTTTATCAGGATCGTACATCTCAGCTTGGGAAATTGATTTCCGACAGCTGGTAAACCCACCGGCAACGACAATTTTTCCATTCAAAGCACAACAAGCAAACATAGCACGAGGTACAAGCATGGAAGCGTGCGAAGCCCACTGCCTTGTAACTGGATCATACGACCACACTTCATTGGTGGCAAAGCTTCCATCTTGGTCACCAGTCTGTGGATCAACTGCATCACTGCCACCACCAATCACAAATAACTTCCCAGCAGTGGAGACTGTGCCAAAATGGGATAGGTGCCTGATTTTTGATGGAAGAACGGGAAGAGTAATCCAAAGGTCTCGGAGAGGGTCATAGAGTTGCCATAAATTCTCTGGGTCGAAAGCACATACACACAGCAAGTCTTCTGCAGAGCCAACTTCTTGCCGGGCCTTGAAAAGTTCAGGACTACGTATGGCAGCTTTCCAAGACCGAGAAACAAGTTCCAGCGTTGGGTGGAGGTGAAAAGGAACATGTGCAAGGCACCTCAGTGCAACAGCGTCCGGAAGGCCTTCAATCAGTCCAGACATAATATACAATGTTTCATCCGTCAGTGGTTATTCCACTCCCCAGATTTATTGCAAGATTAGAGGAACTTCCAAGTGATCTGTCAGAAAGCATGACATTGACCAATCAGATTACAAAATCAAAGTCCGAATGAGCAAAAAAGTATAAATCCATCCTTGTATTGGCTAATGCACAGCAATTTGTACAGATAATTGGAGAACATCACTTCCAAAGGACAGTACAGCCATCATATTGCAATCGACTCGAGCAATTGGAAGGGTTCTTATTCTTCAACAAAGTTAATAATACCAAACATGCAATGAAGGATAAACTATGCCAATGACTAAATCACTGAACAGATAGTAAAATAACAGAAAAATCTTTCTGATTAATCATATTCAGATCACCAAGCAGTTAATTAATTTGGCAATTCAGCTTCTCATCTAGCATATATGGAACAGACTTATGAATAAGAAAGAAAATATCACCTTGAAAGTAACAATCAACCTAATTTAACGCATAGCTAAATAGAAACTACTGAGCAATTGATATTGGGAAATAAAGATATTAAACTTTTTTAAGTAGGTGAGACAGCTGGGTATTTTAATCTGGTAAAGTCCATACGCAACTGAAATGGCGTAGCCCACTAGTGGCCTAGTCTCAGGATTGAGCAGGGCTGGCAGGGCCATGATCAAGGGCCAATACCCAGTTAGTCTATTTTGTACAAATAAGAAGAATAACAACCCATTTCGCTCCAATTTCAGATTTCCCCAGATGTAGAAGAGTGGCGCGTGTGTGAGCTACCAAGGAAAGTATTTCAACAGATGTAGCTATTTTCTAGTGTAAGTAATGAATGTCTTCCAAAACCATAGAACAGAGAGCGAAAGCATTCTTCCTTACTCATCACTTTAAATGAAATCAAGCGCTCACTGAAAGAAATCCCCCATGTCATAAATAGATGATTTTCCTGTTTGTCTCAAGAATCCTATTTAACCTTCAATATAACTAAATTAGACATATAAACAGAGACTCCGATAACATATGAGGTACTATAACTACTACTTTGCTTTAGCTTCGATGCCTTTTTTGACACTTCCTTGAATTCTCCAAATGCTACAGGCATGGTACTTACTTGTAAGAACTTAATCGATAGAAAAAAAAAAATATAAAACGAATCTACTGAGCATTTATGCTTGTTTCTGAAACGAGAAATTCAAGCTGGCGTGGCAAACTGTTTTAACAACTGTTTCTGAAACAGAATCTACACAAACACCTTGTTTTTGAGATCACTGTAATCATGTCTCAATTATTTAGCCATTTCCACAAAAGCTGGATGAAACACAATTTGAGTTTATTTACTAGAATCACTTCAGCCAAAAAGAAAGAGCATGAGTCTAGGGCACCGGATGCACCATGCACGAAATTAAACCTTAAAACTTGTTCTTTCTCAATGTCATAAACATACTATTCAGACCCATTTTATACAATACTACACTCTCCAAAATAATTGATGATCAGAAGAACATAAATAGAAATGTTGTCTTTGGCAGTCTCTCAGTGGTATATATGAAGTTTGCTGGCCTGAAGTCTGACAACAATGTTTTCTAGTGACCACTCCGCAAAGAAATCATTATTCTTCATTAGAGAACAATTAAGAATTTGACAAAGGAGACATTGTTAAAGCATTTCAGAAAAGAAGCATGTGAGAATATTAATTTGAATCATCTGCTAATTTGCAGGGAGTATACCATATCTGCATGCGATGATGAAAGAGGAACCAATATGCTGAATATATTTAGAAGCAAAGCCAATACGTGGAACTTATAGACCAGTGATAGTGCAAAGGAAATACTTTTCATACATATTCAAGCTGGCAACTTATAAGTGCCTCCCATAATGGGCATATAGCAAGATGAATGCGTGAGAAGACAATGATATTAAATCTATTGAGTCCGACAAAAAAAGTTTCCTAATTTCTATTCTCCGATAAATGAATTGGGATCAGCTGCTGTCGTAAGAGTGAAAACAGAAAGTTCATATCTTGCAGAGAGAAAACATCTTATCCGCAAATTTAAACCAGGGTGGTTGACATGCTTTAGATCATAAATCACAATTATACTCGTGATATGCATGTGGGAGGTTCATTCATAGAGTATGCTAATCCAAGGACTTGGACACCTATCACGTTTCTTGTTTATTTCGAATAATACAGAAGGCATTTTCATTCCCAGTATTGTTTACATTCTAAATCCAGAGGGGGAAAAGAAAACAGAGCCAAATGTCCATCACTGCAACTTAAATAATCCATGGATACCTGACCAGGTAGATGTATTTTCTGCTACTAGGAAAGTAGAGCCGAAATGATAGTATATCATATGAAGCATTAACTTTGGAAACCTTAGATAACAAACAGCTCCTTAAATTTTCTATTGCTATAGATAAAAAAATAAAATAAAATAAAAAAATAAAAAATTTCTATTGCTGGAAATGTAGCCAAATTGATCCAAAAGTTTATGATTAGAGCATCCTTTAAATACACGAACAAGTATTATCATTCCGAGGAACTCTATGCAAGTTCTATGCTGAATCAGAAAGTTGGCAATCAATAATAGAACTCAAACTAAGATGGAAGATCCACTTCCTGATACATCAATTTCAAGGACATCGAATCTGCTTTAAACGAGAGAAGGAAGGTCAATTTCATCAGACAAAGGTACAATACACTCAGTAAACATCAACTCCCTTATTTTATTATAAGGCAGTATCTGGTAAGAAGGAAAGAGGCAAAGAACAAAGTGAATAGTCATCCTTAATCAGGACCAAACACAGCACTTAAGATCAATATTAGTAGCTACTTGACATGGCACATTGGTTTATGCTATTTAACTGCATCCCCACGGACTTTCCCATCTCATTTTCCAATTGCATAGCAAATATCAAAAGACCTTAATTGTCAAAAACTACCAGAAAAGTAACGTGTCAACTTCCGCCAACAGAAAAATCCAGATTCTATTGAAAAGTGTGACGGAATGTCAAATGCCAAAAAAAAAAAAAAGAAAGCTAAGACAAGAAGGAATTGAGCACACAGAGAAGTCAGAAAATCTAAATTTCTTAGATTATATCCAAGCACTATCATACACAACACACTAATCATCAAGCTGGATATTATTGTCAACAAACTTCAGTTGTTTTTACCAAAGAAGATGTGGTGTACCAAATTCAAGATCACCCATGACAAACTGGATACGTAGTCCAGCGGATAAAAGAAAAGATAGAAGAAAGATCAAGTACAATACAATGATTACATAAACTAGAAATGAAGGCTCCAAAATAGCTATGAAACTGTTAGTTGGCTTAACATTTTGGGAAAAGTAATAGGCATGCTTAGGCATCATGGCACAAATTCATTTAGACAACCAGCAACGTATGTTATACCAAAGGATCAAGTGTTCAAAAAATGAAATGCCACGCAATTATTATTGTCCATTAAATTTCACTCCAAAAATTGCGTTTAGCCCCACAATCAACTAGTACTCAAAAACTTTAACTGATGAGGTACTACTCCACTGGGAAAGGAACTTCAAGGACAAGAAACTCAATATCACCTAATTAGAAGTTCTCTGCCAAAGCGAAGTAATTTACCAGCTTTAGTTTGTCAGTCTGATTGCCTTCACAACTTGGGTGGCTAATCTTCAGGAAACTGCCTTGCTTCTGACAAGTAATCGTTCTTCACTGTCTTTATTTTCCAATACCTAAAGTCGCTTCCTTTGACTGTTTATTAAAGAAAATGCAAACAAAACTGGCCATTAGAGAGCTGTGAAAAGAAGCAGCTCAATATTAAAGAATCATGATTGTGCTGTAGCAGTCATCAGAAATCACAGACGGATTCTCCAGGCTTAAATGTGGCCGGAAGTGATTATAAGGTCAGATGCAAGATTATTACAACAGTGGACAGACAAATAGCTCTGCTAGCCTCTATATTATGGCAGGAGCAACAACCATGATGAAGCTTTGGCAACGTGTAACCACTACAGCGAGTCATAATTCTTGTAAGCTATATCACAGTGGTTGTTGGTTGCAAAATTTTCACAGGTAAACATGATAATGGGTGAAACAATGAAAGTTAAACCTTGATGCTGTATTTCCAGCATTTACTGCACCACTTAACCTCGTTCTTCCGTATCCAAAATTCTTATAAATTTTTTCGACAATTTAGAAGTCTGATCACGAAGTCTCAAACTTCATTTGAGTAGCAAATGACTCCTTCACAGATATAGACACCAGACTCTATCCAAAAGCGAATATACAAAGTTTTTAGCCCCAGAATACTCATAGGCAGCAACACAGTTTGGCAGCCCCTGGAAGAACTAAAGGTTTTGGCCACTTTAATCAATATACAAGAGCTCCCATCACCAATTTAAACAATGATGGATCTAGACAAGCTCCATGGTTGCACTAAACTACCCCATGCACAGGGGGCTTCAACCTACATCTCAAGGAAGAAAACTAGATCTTGAAAACAATCTCACCCAATCAACAGTCTCCAATTTCCAATGAGGATTTCCCGCTTTGCTATAAGCCAATTCTACAGACATCAATTGCAAATAGCCTACTACACCACATTATTGCAAAAGTCCGGCCAGCAAAAATATCTTTCATTTATTAAAGCTTTCAATAGCAGAAACTTTCTGCTAGCAAGGCTTAACGTCTTTCATTTATTAAACCTTTCAATAGCAGAAACTTTCTGCTAGAAAGGCTTAACGTCTTCATGTCTGTGCCATGGTTAGCAACACGTAATTTCATATGAGAATTGGTATACCTGTGTATATACTCTTAACGGCTTAATCAGATTCAAGGCAAACTAACAGGAGGTTTCTCTATTTCATCCTCACGAATTAGACAATCAAACAGGTCACGATGGGTCATGCTTTCAGCAAAGAATTTCACAAGCGGTGCCCACCATCAGAGTTCAGTGTCATTAAAAAGAAAAAGAAGAAGAAGCTGAAGGTGAATGAGGAAGCACCTGATGCTCACATCCGATGACTCTCATAAACAAACATCCCAATTCAAGTGGGGTTCAATCAATCGATTTCGGTTCAACAATTACAACGGCAAGATCGATTCCATGTTAAACTCATCCAAGTCTCAGTCTTTCCCACAATTCCATCAGCACCCTTTAAGTTCCTAATCCATGCACCTCACAGAACAACCGATGCACAGCCAATGACGCCAAGAACCCACGATTTCATCCCCACTAAGGAAGGAAAAAAAAAAAAAAAAAAACAAAACAAATGCACCCTCAAACCCAACCACCCGACTGGAACTCACCAATTCCACCCAAACCCCACCGATCAATCCAATCCAATTCACCCCCACAATTCACGCGACGAACCAAGACGCTACAATCCAAACCCTCGAAACATTCAGCAGATGGGTAGCCGAGACAGCACGCGAGAAATGGTCCAACACCCTCAAGCCACGAACCCAATTCGACCCACTTCCGCAAACGAACACAGAGAGAGAGAGAGAGAGAGAGAGAGAGAGAGAGAGAGAGATGAGGCATCACCTGAAACCCAAGACCAGGGAAGGCGAGGTCGAGATTCCGGGAGCCTCCGTAGCTCAATGGCCGAACCCCGCGAGCGAGCGAGCGAGCGAGAGCGAGAGAGAGAGAGACAGAGAGAGGAGGTGGGATGGAAGGTTGAACGGAAGGAGGGGGTCGTCGAGAGAAAAAACTGAAGTCGATGTCGTCGTCTGGCGAATGGTAAAACCAAAAGAAAAGTAAGGAAAGGGAACCGCTGCGGGAACAAGGGAACGATTTCTGGGATCGCTACGCCATCCCGTCCTGTCGTGTCCGGGCCATACACGAAATCCGCGAGCGCCCAAAAAAATATAACTAAAGAAATCGATCAGGCGGGCCGAAAAACAACGAGCCCCGTCCCCCCGAGTTCACACCACGATCCAGGTCGCTTCGCTCGCGTGCGTTCGCGGAAGGGAATAGCGGTGCGGGATATTCCCTCATTCCCTTCTGGCGTGCCCCCCCCCCTCTCGCCTCCCTTCATTAGCGCCTTCCCTTGTTGGAAAAGTAAACACCAAACCGGAAGGGACCAAACCCATTAATGACTTTTCCGAATTGAAGGATGGGTCATTGTCATTTTCTCTTCTTTTTTTCTTATTTTATCATGTGGCGTGTGCTTCCGGTCTCTAACGATAAGCATCGCGATTTGATATATGCGAGCTCCTACTGATTGGTTTTCCTTAAAATTGTTCAACTAGGAGAGATGATGATGTGTTTGTTCCATATCGCTAGTAATGAAATATGAACTCGTTAATTGGAAAGGGGGATTGAATTATTTGTTTTTTTTTTTATTATCAATTAGAGCTTGAATTTTAATGAATTCTTTTTCATTTTGAGCAAAATATGAAAGGACGAGCTGAGGAATAACCTATGAATGTAATGATTACAAGAAAAGACCTCATGGTAGTCACATGGGACCTTACCCCCTGTCAATACATGGGGTTCTTCAATTCGTCATTATTCTAGATGTTGAAGATGTTATTGATTGTGAACCGATATTGTCCTTATGTTGAAGATGTTATTGATTGTGAACCAATATTTGGTTATTTACACAGAACAATGGAAAAAATTGCGGAAAATCAAATGGTTATACAATATTTACCTTATGTAATATGTTGGGATTATTTAGCTTCTATGTTGTCCTAAATAAGTTACTTGTAACTCGGAATTCAAAACTCTGCTCGTCAAGTCGATGCTGCTATTAGATGAAAATGGGGATTGGCATCCCCTATCTCAGCCCTCATCCATAACACAAGGTAAAGTTGCTCTCTTTTTGGAAAATGATAATTTGTCAATATAAGATTTGTCGAAACATTTTTCTGAGGGGTCTTTATTTGAATACAAAAGGTTACTTAGGATGCATTCTTGAAAAATGAAATAGTTCATTAATAGTAATAGAGTGTAACGTAAAATCTGAAGAGATAATGCTAACCAATAATGCTTGATCTTATTCATGAGAATCCCATGAATGTTTCATTCCAAAAATAGAAAGTTTGAATATATTGAGAATGTTTTTTAGACCGGACGCAATTACTAATTCATGACCCGATACATACCAAATGAAAACCCCTTTTTTCAAGCATGTGATTGTACACTCTTTAAACCATACTCGGTATTCACATTTTTAATAGGACTGTACTTCCTTTCATATTTTGCGGTGCAATGGGCGCACACAGCCTCGCTTGATCACGACTTTTATCCTACTCTCTCCTTTTTTAGAAATAAATTATTGTCTAGTACAAATTGCATGATGAATAATCTCCAAAAATGTCACAGAATTTCATCGCTTTTTGTACCTAAAGACTTTCCCAATTGCCAATGGATAACCTTTAGTCATCCCACAACCTTATCCAAAAGTCCTAAACCTTCAGCACCACTGGAATTTGATAAGGTCCAAGATTAAATCAATCCAATTAAAGTTTAGAATTGAATTTACACTCAAGCAATGAGTTTATGACTTTTTTTGGCACTTCCTCCTCTATAAGAGCTATTTCACGTATCAAAACACTTCACTTTTTGCTAAGAAATTCAAGAGCTATTTTATGTATCAAAACACTTTGCTTTTTGCAGTATTTTATTAAAAGAAATCTTCTTTCAAGTTCTCACAAATTTTTCATAAATAAAGCCAATGACATGTACATATCGATCCGATTGAAATTACTTATCAAACAATGCAATTAATTCATGCAATTGCAAATGATATCTTCCCCGTCGATGCAATGTTATTAGACAATGGCGTCAGGTAAATCATTCTTGCACATCCGAACTTGGTGCAAATTAGAACAGTTCAAACCCAACCTTACAAAGATACCATTGGCACACCTAATGCGTTGGCCAAACGTGGTGTATAATTGGAATATGTGATTCAATAAAATTATTGGTTAATATTATCATATTTTGTATGAATCTTCCTCTTTTATATAAAATAAAGTCAAAATAATTGGTACATATTATATATCAATACAAGATATGGAGATCCGACGACAGCTAGAAAATTCCTAGTTGTGGTCGTTGCATGTATTACAGATAATATTAGAATATATGCAGCATTAAAACTTATTAAGACTAATGTCTTTCTTTGTGGAACAATAATCATGGAATAACCACAGGGCATGATTCCAAAGAAGTATGCAGAAAGCAGAACAGAGTGATTCTATTTTGACAAATTGCTGCCAGCAGATCAACTGGGAAAGGGGAAAGAGATAATGTTACTAAAAACGTGTTTATATTTCAAAGAAAACTTAACAACAAAGAAAGATTCTTTTCGAATATCATTTTTTAAAAAGGTATTTTTTCCTTTTTCAAGTAACGAAAGTCGTTTTCCCAACTTTAATTAAGGTATGCATATAAAGTTTGACATATTTTTTTGATCATACATGATTTTCATACATGATTTTTCACCATACATGATTTCCGTTGATTGATCATTTTCAGTAAATTGAATGCCTAAAAGTTCAAAAAACTAATTTGTGAAAAATTCTTTCTATCAAACATATACAACATAAATCTTGCACTGTGAAAATCCCTTTGCAACAGGCAATCTCAGGTGTTTATCGCGGCGTAATAAATAATCGAATGATTGATGTTTTTGGACAAGGTTTTGAGGGAACTAATGTGGCAATGGTACAAGGTACAACAATTTCAGGTGTTACCCTCCTTTAGTTTCCGATGAAATTCGATATGGACCAGATCATCAGCTAAACAACTATGGTTTCCGATAATCTAATGGTCAGTTCTGTGGGAAAAGCATCATCGGTAGCTTACCGTGGTTCGTGTTATTTGCGCAACCGATTTCAGGGGAAACAACGTGGGTTCCACCTACTTGGTTTAGGTTTCTGCACATTGAAGACACTATGTAAAGCTCTTCTGGGTCGTGCAGAAGAATGATATGTGTAGGTGCATTTTCATCGAAAGCTTAGATTGCACCAGAACCCACCTAGTTCATGGGACATGTTGCAAAGTGGGGAAGGGAATGCAAACGCCTGGACAGTACTTCCCTTACAAATAGTCCCTTAGCAGGCATGACAATTACGGAGAACTAGCAGAAATGAGGGGAAGAAAAGCAATGCAGATAGGACTCAAGTAGCAGTCGCAAAAAGACCAAAATACAAATGTTTGTATAGGACACAGCGACGCGCTAGGACCGATGTCATTTACGTCACCATGCCTATTGATTACAGGAAGGCATCCTTCTCGAGAAGCTTTAGGACCTCAGTCTGGTTGTTTAGCTTTGCAACATCAATAGGAGTCTTTCCGTCCAAGTTCTGTATAGTGCTGGAGCAGCAAATAGCGCAAGAAAAAGCAAACGGAAAACATGAATCAATGACTCATCCATCGCGAGCAAATATTGGAAAAATGAGCGAGCAATTTACTTACACAGCAGCACCGTGTTTCACCAGAAGTGCGACACAATCTTTTCTGCCGTAGCCAGCTGCATAGTGAAGTGCAGTGTTCTTGTTCTTGTCCAGCGCATCCACAGTGGCTCCAGCTCCAAGGAGTACCTCAGCACACTTGACCTGCAATTGACATGAATGGTCACTTAAGTTGCTTGTTCAGATAACAAAGATCCCATAACTCTTGAAACCTGCACCAAGGAGTCAACTTGCAAAGGGACGGGCCAAAGAGAGGCAACTGGAATATTTTCCTGAATATTGGCACCTAACAAGCATGCACACAAACAGATTCCTAATATTTTTTTCATAAAACTTCCCCAATTATTGAGTGCTATAGTGCTCCCACTTGGCTTTGCCATAGATATTCATCCTAACAATAATGGTTTGAATTTTCTGGCTTAGATTATACAGAGGTACAAAAATATCTATCATTTTTAAATGAAAGATGGATAAAAGGAAAGCACAAAATAATTGGAATCCCCAAGTTCCTTATTAATCAGATTGACCATACCTCACCATATCCACATGCAAAATGCAAGGCTGTTCTTCCCTCTGCATCTTCTTCATCCTTGTTAGCACCTGAGTCCAGCGCTTTTTTCAACCCCTGATCAGTAAAATGTGAGTCAACTTTTGCACTTCATCTAAAACAATATGCCCAATCATTATTCACATAAAAATGATAAAAAGAAACACATTCTTGCCTCCAGGTTTAACTAAAAAGAAATTAAGTTTAGAGAAAACCTTATTGCAATATTTGGTATTGTGTCAACAAGGTGAAGAGGTCCACATCACATTTTTCAGAATTTAAAAGCAAGAGTAAAGTCATGAAAGTGTAATAGCATCTAAACTGCCATAATATGTTCTGCACAGGATAAGAACTGTTTTTACTAATATCTCAAGCAAGCCATAATAATCTGAAGATCAATAAATTTAATTTATACCTCCACATCACCAACACTAGCTGTGTGGTGAACAATTGATTCATCCTCATTTCCAGCATCATCTTCTTCATCTGGAATATCAGCTGAAGTGCCTGTATCTCCTGTGACTGGGAAACCCATGGCCTCCCCAAGCTTCTTTAGAACGTCTCTATCATTCCAGTACCTGTAAACAGAATAGTTTGTAAAAACCCACCACAACAACATGCCCCCAATCGACAGCTCATGCAAGATATAATTCTTCACTCAAGCTCTGGACACTGACAATAATCTCTGTAAGATCTATAAGCATCTCCAACCTCATCATGGCTGTTGGACCACCGCTCTCTATTTCTTCTAATATGGGCTTGAGAGATGGATCTTCTTTCATAAGCGCCATTCTTTCCTCCATTTGTTCTTTTCTTAATGGATTTGCCAAATTCTCAAGCATGCTAGACATAGATGGGTCCTAAGAAAAAGAGGAAAGAAGATATTGGCATGACAACATTCATAATACTTCAGAAAAGAAAGCCAAAAGCATGTACACTAAGCGAAGCAACATTACTTGCATTAGGGCACTCCCAAGTCTTTCAGCCATAGCCATGAATTGAGGATTCTGCATAACTTGCTGCATGGTGGACTGATATTGTCTAGGATCAAATTGTGGAATGCCTTCTCCAGCAGGGCCTTGAAAAGTCTTTTGCAGCTGCTCTGTCATCTCGTTGAACGCAGGATCCTTAGATATCTGTTGGGCTAATTCCTTGATGCTAGGGTCCTGTACATATCTCACAACAGATAAGGAAGATCAAGAGAAAGCACACACTAGATGAAGGAAATATATGGAGCAAAATCCGAAAGTGAACCTTCAGACTATACATAGACAAAATATAACACAGTGAAACATCCAGACATCAAAGACTAATCTGAAGTAATAACCACGAGAAAAGGAGAAAAAGAAGATAAAAAAAGGCTTTCAACAGCGATTGTTTCATCTCTAACTGAATTCTGAGCAACTCCTAAGACCACGATTAGAAAAAGAAAAAAGACAAGATTGATACTGTGACCTCCCCATGCATCTTGCCCCGTCTAGGGCCAAAATTTCCAAATAGCATTTCTCAAATGGAGCAACTATCAGAACAAAAAACAATCTCTACCACAGGTATAAAACTCCTATTTTGCAGGATTAGTTAACTTCATGCTTTAAAGCAGTGTAAATCATCCAATCACACTTACTCCTAACTGTGTAAAATGATGTCTACAAACCAACAAGCATACTTTTGTAAAGATTCAAACATCTGATAACAAGTACTACAAAGGTTTTAAGTATTTCATAAGTGAAGGAACCTGCCATTCTAAGCTGGTTTGTTATGTGTATTCTTCTTTAACTTGCATATCTTTAATATGTTTGTTTAGTTATAGGAAAACTAAATCTAATAACTCTTAAAAAAAAAGTTTACATTCCTTCAGAAACAATCAGGAACAGAGAAAAAGAGAAAAAGAGGAGATGAATAAGCAGAATATACATTAAGAAGGTTTGACATGGCTGAGAAATCAAAAGGGTTGCCAGCCAACCCAACTTCAGGAGGAAAAGTGCCTGATGACACCTCCGCAACGGATGGTTCAGACTTGGGACCTGTGCCATCAGCAACACTGGCTTTATCACCTGAAAAAGTCCAAACCATAATCAGCATGTGAATTGTAGCAAATTCATTTATAATCAGCAGAAGAAACAGCTTAACAATTTACTTTACTAGGAAGGAAGTCTTTGCAGAAAACATATCCAGTACTAGCAAATGTCGTATGAGCATATCACATGCCTTACATGTGAGATATACGATGCCAAAAACAGTAAAACACATAACTTCATGAGCCACAAGGAATCAAGAAAACTGGAACTTGAACTTTGATTGGTGAGTTTCCTTGACAACATGGGCATTAGGCCCTCGAGCAAGCCTCTAACACCAGCCAATTCTTTCAATCTAAGGGATGGATTTAAGAGGGTCTATACTCAACTCCTAAGTTGATCTTGGGCCATAAGCTTCTAAATGATGTACGGTGAAGGTTGACTTGCATCCAAAGCAATGCCCCCAAAAATTACAATCAACTAGGGAAAAGCAATATGGAAATGACCCAACATTACAAGCACAGTTATTGTAGTGCCAATATCAATGATACAGAACATCAGCATTCATTTAAAACCACATGAAAAGTTCAAATCCTACGAAAATCAAGTTGAATTTTCATCTTAGGTCATATCGACACAAATCTTCAACCATTTCACTACAGGTGTAATTGTGTTGGCATCAGTTCTCCATAAATTAAACTAGAAATTCAGATCTTTACAAGTCACAAACTAGATTTTTTTCTTTTTTTTGGATGAAGTTCACTATCTATTGGAAATAAAGATGAAGAAAATTCACAAGTCAGCTTGCCAAAACCATATACAAGATACAATCAAATTAATTAATGGATGGACAGAATAACAAGTTAAACTAATGGTATCAAATTGGTTGGTTAAACTATGAATAAATGACAAACCAAAACAGCACACACCAGTAGTGTCGAAGCTTACCAGGTGGAGCACCCTTTGGTGAATCTGATGCCATATCTGCAATCGAGCTCAAGAACAGAACCACACGAGCCTAATAGGATTAACCTGGTAATGATTTCTTGAACTTTTTAGTTTTTGGGCTGAACAAGAAAGTTGAAGGATCGGGATTACATACCATAAGAAAAAATATAAACTGAAGGTTCAGGATTACATACCAAATATCCTCTTTTACACTTTTGTGTAAAACATATACGTTTTCGAGTGTAATTATTTACAAGAAATCTGTAAATAGTTAACACTTCTGATTTTCAATGATAATTGCAATGCAATTTCAATTACTCGAAAGATATCCGATGCCAAATGCATTTTACAAAAAGTATGCAATGATTATTTCTCCATTTTCGATAATCCCATGAACATGCCACGATATACTATATGTCTCGAGCAACATTTTCCAAATGCACAGAAGAGATAAGGTCACTCAATTCGATAGTCCAAGCACCAACTCTAAAAGCAACGGGTTAAATTATTGATGGCCTAAATTCAAATAACAACATGTGAAAATATAGAAATTCACGCGTCAGCTTGCCAAAAATAAACTCTCCACAGGGCACCGCTGAAAGAGATCTTGGGGTGTCCCTACAAGCTCTTAAGTCCTAACTACGAATCAGTCGCCAGAGGCGGTCAAATTCTCCGCAAACACGAATCTATAGGCGTCCGTGTCCGCGCAGCCAACCTAAAAGAATACCGTTTCTCGCTCCACAAGTCACCGTGCAGGATAATCTTGCGATGCTGAAAGGATCGCTTAGAGCAATACGTTTCAGGCTAACGAATTATCGGAAAGGACGGTCCTTAGTGGTTCTCAAAAGGGTCTCCAAATTTGCCATCAACTTCCCGCAAGCCACGTCTCTCGAAGCTTGGCGGGAAAGCAGCATGCAAGCGGTCGCGATCGGCCGACCGGCGTGCTCTGTTTTTCGGGAACCCATCGTGCTCTTATGAAATTGAAGAAGACCAGCATGGATGGGCTCGCGTTCTCACCTCAAATGGGTTGCTTTCTTCCGGAGTTTCCGGGTGCTTCGCCACCGATTCTTGCCACCGTTCTGCAGCGCAAAGCTCACGCCTGCTTTGTCCTGTTGTCTTTCAGTGTCAATCTCTCTCCTCTTTCCTTCTGAGTCACGTCTTCTTCTACTTCTCTCTCTCTTCCCCGTCTCGTTATCTGATCCAACGCAGGGACGGACGATATCCTCTGAATTTGGGGTGGAGGATTTGTCTCTGTCTATTCTATCTCCTCACTGGTTGCTTACTGTTTCTATCTTCCTTTCTCTCTTTTCTTTTTTTTTTTTATTTTTTTTTTTAAATTTCTGTTTTTATTCTTCTTTCTTTTTTTTTTCTTAATAATACAGTTACTCAAAAACCTATCGAAATTCACATTTCATGCGTTTGGCTCAAAATGGTTGTGGATTTGATTCCTGCATCAAATATAATTTGTAGTCATGGCGGTATATTGTTGTGCTAATATTTATATATGTTTTTTCTTCCTTTGTTATCTTAATTAAGACTATCATTTCAGAATTTTAGTTTCTTTTGTATTCGAACGACTAGATCTATGAAGCGTGATCTATGAGCACGACGCTTCGGATAAATAGCAAACTGTTTTAAACCATAAAAGATTATAAAGCTAATAGCGATAAATATCAATCTATACAAATATTAAGAAAGATACATTCCAATAACTTAAATAAATTAAAAATTACATTTGGAGGATCTCTTTATTCACGACATTTCCAGTGTAAGTTTTGAGAAAAAATTACATAATTATTTTCAATCTTTAAATTCATTTTTGGTCAAGAGATATTGTCGGTAGGGTCATATTATGAATGGTGGAGAGCTTCTATTATTCAAATCTAATTGCATATCTTCAAGGTTCTAACTTCTATCAATTAATGGAAACAAATTATTGAGATAATATTAAGAAATTGTACAAGTATATATATGAGAAAACGTTAAGACATGGAAAGGAATTACTATGCTCATGGAATCCACCATTTAATCTTTGTGGCATTAAACATTATGAAATTCATAACGAAAAAGCTAATGTGCCATTCCCCAAGATTAGTCATCACCTTTATTCCGTTTTCTTTTTACTTTGAGATAGATCAATCGAGTGACTTCAGATACCCAAATAAAAGAAAAAAAAAACAGAAAAGAAGAATGGAATGCCCTTCTTATCGTCATTTCTCAGCCTATACATGAGGAGTAAAAGGAGTAAACCATCGTACCAATTGAAGGCCCCGGCCCATGCTATCAAGAGGTTGGGCCACATGCAATCGTACCAATTCGAGTAAACCTTTGGGACTGTGCCTTTGCGAATTCTGCTCGTTCTCTGCGCACCGAGTTGCACGATTTTCTCTAGAAATCACAAAGGCACAGTCGCAAGAGGAATACCGGCCGAGAACGCCTTCTCCCACGATAGTTGCTGTCCCTCGCTGCAGCTACCGCTCCACCGCTGCACCAGGCCTTCCCCACTGCCCCGGCGTCCTCGACATGGTTGTCCAGCCATGATCTTGGCTTCTCCCAGTGCGCTCAACCAGCTCCCGTTCGGCGGGTTTCGGGTGGCCTCTTGACGTTTCGCTGGCCCTTGTTCGCACATCTTCAACCTCTCAGCGAACTGCCATAAGCAATTCCGCCGATTTACAGTGGTTCCTGCATGCACTTTGAGCCTCACTGACAAGATCCCAGCCTATCACTAAGTCTCCTGTGCACTCTAAGCAATTTTACAGGCTTCCCAATGATTCCATCACATTCATTAGGTCATCATATCAGAAATTTTCAGTGCAAAATTTGATAGGAAGAACTATATTAAAATTTCGTGTTGACATTTTGGACTAAATCGGTAATATTAAAAAAGTTTAAGATTAAATTAACATATGTATAATAAGTTTATAATTGATCAGGTCATTCTCCCTTATATCAATTGACAATTTAATGTCACGATTACTTTGCTAATCAATCTTACCTTAGTGGGCCGGAAGGATTTGATGAATTAGTTAGTTCCTTTTTCAAGCTCGGGTGAAAGCGGAGATGATTCAAATTTCTCTTTATCAAGAGAATTCAACAAGCCGAATGTATTTTCAGTTTTGGAAATCTAACTTAAACAGATTTTATTCATGAGTTATGCATATTGGCCTTTACTTTAAGGCTATACCATCATAAGGTGTGGCTAAGTGAGAGGACATCCATAGATTGAAAAGGGTTTTGCTAGCATAATAGTTTTTGAAATACTGTGTGAATAACAATCTATTGTGAGTTATAAATTCTTGAAGAAGTGGATCTCATAATAATTTATAATAATTTATAATTGAATTTTTTTGGGTCAAGATAGATTGATCATAGTACATTAAATAATGTCATGGATTCATTTCTCGATTGGAAATCATAGATTGAATGAGAAAATATTGAGTGCATCTTGTGTGTTAGCGTGACAAACAAGAAGAAGTATGATAATGTGACAAGGGCCCAAGTAGGGCCCAAGTGGTCAAAACATTTTGAAATCTCCTCTCTTCCCCATACTCTCTCTCTCTCTCTCTCTCTTTCTCTCTCACTCTCTCTCTCTCTCACCAAGCCCTCGACTGATTAACGAACCACCGCGCCCAACGACGAACTTCGTGATGGTGGAGGCGGAGGCCACGCGGTGGTTTGTTGGATGAGGACTTGGTCGTGACTCAAAGAGGGAGAGAGGGCACAATCGAGACCTTTCCGGAAAACATGTTGTACGACAGGTTCAGCCTCTTGGAGAGGCTCCTGAGCTTCATGAGCACTTTGGAGAGTGACCCATTGAGCGAGTTTGAGGACAGATCCGAGTGGGCGAGGTTGGGGAGGTTCTTGATCTGGGTCGAGATTGAATCAGAGAGTAAGTTTTGGGAGAGGTCGAGAGCGACGAGTGAGGTCGCATTGAAGAGGCGGGAGGGGATGGGCTTGGAGAAGTTGCCGGTGAGGATGAGCTGTTTGAGCGAGCCAAGGAGGCCAAGCTCAGAGGGAATGTAGCCAGAGAGGTTCTTGCTAGCGAGAAGAGGGAGCCAACCCAACCGTGAGCGGAGATGATGTTGGAGCTAGAGAGACGACCTGGTGGTTCGTCGGTTAGATGAGGGCTCGGTGGGAGAGAGAGAGAGAGAGAGAGAGAGAGAGAGTGCGGGGGAGGGGAGACAGAAGAGAGACAAGAGAGAAGAGAGAGGACGGTGAGTTCAAGTTTGGCCTGACAATTTGAGCCTCACCTGAGACATTAGTCGCATTATCATACATTTTCTTGTTCGCCACACTAACACATAAGATGAACCCAATATTTTCTCAGATTAATCCATCCAAGTTTGGAAAACTTGGGTGTTATCATGAGTTTTGTATCAGCTAAATTTATGAGTTAGAGATAAATGGTCGTTTGCATTTATTTTTTCAACTTACCTTATTATTAGAAAAATTAGGAAGTTTTCTCTTTTCCATGTGAGGAATTGCATCAATAGACGGACATAGGTCTAGTCCACAGAACATTTTTCAACGAGATCGACTACCTAATTATGATAACTACTAGGACAACCCAGTTAGAGCCCTTTACCTAAAACTAAAACATTCAAACTTTCTTGCAAAAATGAAAGTTGATTGATACGATATATGAGGCTAAAACCGATGATTGTATAGAATCACTAGGACAATCTCAATTAAATCAAAGATCTAATTAAGAACCCTTACTTTTTTTTTTTTTTTGGTGAATTCTTTCTCATGGCTATTTTAGAATCTTAGCAATTGTAGACATTCGAATTTTCTTCCAAGAAAACGAGATGGCTTAAGTATAAGGAAAGGCTATAGACATGGCTTTGGAAGTTGGATATGCAGCAAACTTGGACAGATGAAAGCATGCGGCACCTAGGAATTTGGTAGAGATATTGATAATGCAATTTTCTTCAGCTCATCACGATAAGTAAGATGCAATTTTAGACGTTCGTTACCAGCTTTAAGTTTGGTGGGACAAGCAAGAAAATCACAAATTGGATTGCCATATAAACATATATGTTCAAGAGCTAGCGAGTTATTGTAAGATCGCTGTAGACTGTTCTAGAAATTTAAGTTATTAATAAAGTTGTAATGGATATTTAAGTACCTTTACAATCTCACTTGAGTGTGAAGTAGACTTTAACCTAGGACTGAAGCATGTAAATAGACAAATAAAGGGGTAAAAGGGGTCTAAAAAGATTTAAACTTAGGATCTGCTTTGATCCTATGTGAGTTTTTATGAAATCACTATCGATTTTTCTAGAAGTTTAAATAGTTAAATAAATGTCAAGTTTGATATTTAAATACTTTTATAAGAAACATAAACGTAGTGCACACGTATTTATCACAATGTTTAGAGCAGAAGACATGTCATATGAAACTATTAAACTAGCTTATACTAGAAACACCGAAACTCAGACAGCATTTTTTATGGATTTACTGTATCCACTTTGATCATCATAGTACTTTGACCAGAGCATGACACCTCCAAACTTTCTGGAACCCTTGATGGCAGGAAGCACTTTTGATGTGAGATCAGACACCGGTATGAAACCTCTGCCGGCTGCCTCCGGTGAAGCCGGTAAACCCAGGAAAATCTTCTTTGCCCGAACGCTCTTTGTCCACTGCTTCCGTGCATCCTCCCAGATTGTTGATATCTCCCGAGGAGTATTGACATGGAGCGTTATTGTAAAATTGGACCAAACATAATCGAATAGACCGGTCTTAAGAGCCCCGCCGACCCGCGTGTAGGGAAAGGGGCATTGAGGAGCAGCGGACAAGCAGACCTTCTTCCCTCGCTTGCTGTAACGAGAAAGATACCTGGCGAGGTCGTCCCAGTACAGGCCGGTCCTGCCTTCGATGTCGAAGTCGATATCCATCCAAGACCGCATTCCCTAGCGGTCGAGAAGAGGACCTTCCCCCCAGGACCCAGGAAGTTGTTCCAGAGGCACCTCGCCACTTTCTTTGCATCTATAGGGGATGCAAGGGAGTAGCTACCAGCCGCACGTCCGATCGACAGCATCAGTTTGGTTTCCTTAGCTTGACATGATTTGATATCGGCACTCAATCCGGTACAGCTGTGACTGTTCGGATAACAATGACCAGCGAGGTTCATTGTGGGAGGTCGCCCGTTGCCGAAGGTTGCTAAAAAAGCTATGTTCACGAACTCTTAGTTTCCTGTGGCGCACGTCTCTGCCAACGTTCCCTCGTTCCCATTCTGACCCCAGTAGATAGCAATCCCTCCAGCATCGCACCCTATTGGTATTGTGAGTGCGACTAGCAATACGAACAGAAACACTACCATAGGACGAAATTGCATTATGGGTTTATTAGTCAGACAACCCTTTACTCACTTTTAAGAAATTGATCTGAAAGTCATAATATTAACTTTCTTACCATGATAAGACGAAAAATTATTTGTTTTATAATGAAAAAGATAGTTGATTTGAAAGAATTTTCTTTGTTATATTTGTAGATTACTAAAACATGCCTCGTCGGTTTTTGGTTTTTACTATAATCACGTTTTTCTTTAACTTGGACATTAGCGTTGAATTGCACCAGGAGTGACGGATCTGGAAAGGCAAACCATGCAGAGATCATTCTGCATGGATGTTTTTCACCTCATCTTTTGATGCTGCCGCCTTGTAATGTAATGTGGTTCGGACATTATTCTCTTTGTGTGGGTCCCGAACAGATTCTGTCTTTCTTTGTCTCTATGTAGGAATCTTAGTAGATCACCCGATTGATGTGCCAGCTCATCTGATTTTGTCGCTTTGCAATCCGGAATCTCTCTGCTTTTTTTATTTTTAAAATAAAAAAAAAAATCTCCCTTTCCTTGAGCTTTATTTGCTTCTTCTCATTTTGAATGAAAATCCACAACTTATTCCATTGGTGTGCCCAATTCTTGTCCCTTATCTGCTTTTTTTTTTTTTTTTTTTTTTTTTCAATCATCAATGAAATTCCCTGAGGCTTTTCACGGAGGGACAGACTTTACTTACGGGTTTACTTTGTTTTAAATATTGTTTGATTAATTGGTGCCGATTGATATTTATTTATTTATAATTATCGTGTTGATCCTTCCATCCAGATGACATTGCATAATTATGGAATCGTAATAACTTGTGACTCTTAAAGATGACTCGAGAGAATTGGCGACAAATGGATTGAGTTTTGAACCCTTTGCTTTTTGCCAAAAAGCCCAAGCATCTTAACACCGCAATCCATTAGGAATTAGGTTACATTGTTTCCACTGGAATTGAGGAAGTTCTATTATCGGACATTAACTGAAATACCTTTATTTGGTATGAACAAAAAGTTACCTTTTATACGTAATATGTGCATGCGAGAAGAAAAAATCATAAGTCTGTCGCATCTAATAGAGCATACAAACTTAATTGATTATAAAGTTAATACTGTCCTTAAAATATCCCTAAACTTTTTACGTAAGAGCACTAACTATTGCATGGCAGAAAAATATGACATGTCGTTATATAAAGAGAGATTGCTGCTGAATATGGTCGACAAGGTGTGAGGGAGCGGCACGCTAGGCAATATATTCGTTGAAATCAAGCCTGTCGTAGTAGACAGGGACAAGCTTGTGACCAAAGAAACTCCACACAATCACAAAAATGATTAAAGTTATCTATTCATGAAGTGAAAAGCAATTCCCTAAAAGACTTCCGATATCAATAAGTTGATACCACTAAAGCAATCAATGAAGTATAGAGGATTGTTTACTGCTTTACGGGTTGTGTTTCTTTGCTCTTATGCCGGAAATTTCCAACCTCTTATAATCGTTTGGGTATTTAGAACTCGTAACAATTCCGAGATTAGATTTTCCCTTGGGGAAATACACCTCAAACTCGCTCTGTCATAGGGTCATTTCTTCCAAATTCCTAGATAAAACGTCTATATTGAGTTTGATAGTTCATTTAAACGACAAAATATAAAATTAAGAACCCCATTGTTGAAACTTTGCCTGTTCATGGTCTACATGTAGAAACTCTGGAATATGACAATTAGCCATGAAAGAATCTTGCTATTAGCACCCCCGATTCTTCAACCTACTACGAAGATCCTATAATACTGGATTACAAACTGTCATCTCTTTATGAAAGATCAACTTAAGGATCATGCCTATTTCGAATATAACTGGCCATAATCTCAATCTTGTACCTGAAAGGGGATTCCGTGGGACGTTGAAAAGAACCGAGAAGAGCATTTGGTGAAAATTGAATTGCCGAAACTCCAGGTTGAATTCCGTCAAAAGAAGTGGATTACGGAGTGCGCCTTTCGGCAAACTAGAAAAGAAAGGGAGTAGATGGAGACAAGAACCAGGAGTTGGTTTGGCATATATTGGAGGAAAAAAGGAATCGTGGTCTTGAACTCAAAGAACAAAAACATGCAGCCATAGACAAACAAAAATGGTACAAAAGACACGGCAGTACCAACTTTGAGCGCATCGCTTCCATGATTATGATCCTCTCGATGCTCGATTTGGCATGGCAGTACCAACTTTGCGCATATGTGTTAAGAGTGTGGTTCTCATTAACAGGATAGCACAAGATTTTCTCTCCCTGATAAGCGAGTGGTGCCCCCAAGCTGCTAAAAACTTTCATAATTTGAGCCTATATTTTATTAATAGTTAGGTTTGGACTAATAAATAACTGCTGGATATATATAATCTTTTTTTTTTTTTATTTTTTTTAAAACTGAGAGATGTAACATAAAGATATGATGTGCTAATTATAGTGGAAATTTTTTATTAGTTGTAGCCCTAACTTAAGAGTTAACCAAGATAAAAACTTATATCTCGAATTCTCTTTCTTGCTTTTACTCTCTATTTTCTTAAGATTTTGTGCTGAATCCTGACAATATATACCATAAATCAGTTCAGAATCAAAGGGTTCTTCTTGCTGAATCAGGAGCGAGAACTCGAGGATTTGAAGGTTGAAACGCCCGACTACGGTTATGACTAGTGTAGCAGGTGTGATGATTCCATCCCAGACCCCTGCTATGGCCATGGTGCTTGCAGTGGAGAGCTCACGCATGATGAGTTGCAGAGGCTGCATGAGTTCGACCGTCTCAGGGATGAATAATGAATGTGGCCTGCCTCTCGATCGGGGTTCAGCACCAGCTGCAAGAATGTAGAGTTTGGTACGGGAAATACCCTTTTCAAGAGTAGCTAAAACATCTAAGCTATGAAACCACCAGCGCCTTTGTGAACAGTTTAAAGTTGTCCGCAGGCCTATCACGTCTTCGGTCGAGCAAAGTGGGTACTTATTGTTCCTCCTGCATTAGATGAATAGGAATGTTGGACCGATGATGATGCACATTTTGAAGATGATATGGTCGCATATCGAGCTTTTTCAACATCTCTAGCTTCATCTCCTTTTTTGTTGTTCGTCAATAGGGAATCATGTGACTAACCAAGATTCACATTGACTTTGTCAAGAGTAGTATTAGCAATCGATCAAATGATTTACATGAAGCCTTGCCACAAATTGAGTTGTTCAACCTTTATGCGTTCACATTATTGAACAAATATCAAAGACGTTGTCACACAAATAAATGGCGATGATCCAATTAGGCCAAAAGCCCTTAAATATATTCTCTGTCTAGTTATCATATATCACTACTGACTTGAGTATCGGATGGTCCCTCAAGAAAAAAGGTTCCACTGGCTTTTTTCTTGTCTCTTTCATGCATACCGCATGCCGTGAAGTCTGTCAAGTAGATACCCATGACTTGTGACGTTAGCGCATCGACAATTCTTAAGCATTTCGTTAAATTTCTTGTCAATTCCATGATATACAACAAAGAACAAAGTTTTCACAGTGAGACAGCCTGTCCGGAAGTTCTACTAGAGGATGTATCGTCCTTAGTAGCATTTCTCTCTTAGTGCATCATGATACCTACAAGGAGCAATATTAATAAAAGAAACGAACAAGGTAATTTGGAAAAAAAAAGAGAGTCGAAAACCAACATTATATTCACATCCACATTTGGCAAGCCGGCAAGAATAAACCCTATATAAAGTCATCCGAGATGAGCACTGCAAACACCCTTTCTGTTTTCGTAAAACAGAAGGAAAGAAAGAAAAGAATTGACGATGGCTTTATCAAGAACTGTATCCATCGCCATTTTGATCCTTTCTTGCATTTTTCCGGCCGATGGCGTGGACACGACGGTGGTGAACAAGATCTGCAACGGGAACAAGTATTCGGATTGGAGCTTCTACAGTTTCAGCGTCGCGTGAGTTCTCTCGGATTTGGCTGACAAGACGGCAAAGTCCGGCTACGATTACTACTCCAAATTTGACAACAGCGGGCATGTTTGTTACGGCCAAGCCGCGTGCAACGGGACCCTCTCGCAGTCGGACTGCTCCTACTGCGTGAGAACCGCTTGGGACGATGTCCACGACCAGTGTGACCATAGCATCGGGGTTCAGTTCCAGCTCCACGACTGCAGACTACGATACGAGAATTATCCATTCGCCGAATAGTTATTCTCTTTCCGATGGTAATAAAACCCTGTAATTTGTTTTGAGCATTAATCGGTGAAGAATAATACCATCCTTTGTTGGTGTTTAGGAAATGTATAGACATAATATGTATCTGATTTCAAGGAAATAAAGATACAATAAGTGGAGGGAAATTGTCAAAAAAAAAAGGTCCTATACATATATTATATATATAGACACACATATATTATACTTTTGTCAATTCAATTTTAAACGTTTCAATTTGACTAATTTAACCCTAAACATTTTGACGATTTATTAATAGACTCATTTCAGCCAATTTTAATTGGGAATCACTTAGGTGGATGCTGATTGTCTTATATGGTACGGTTAGCGCCGATTTGAACAATTTTTGTAATTTTTTATTGTTTTGAATTTTTATGTAATTTTTTCTTTCTATTCTTTCTTTTTTATTTCCTTCTTCCTCGGCCTATTGTCCATAGATGAGGATTGCCTTCAATAAATTGGGCAAGGGTCAACCTTGCTGCCATATTTGGCGAGGGTTGACCTTACCAACCTCAAGCAAGGCTCTCTCTCCCTTGATTTGGCAAGGTCGAGCCTCGACCGAAGCTAGCAAGGGCATCCCTCACCAGCCATCATCGAGGTTAGCAATTGGCAAAGGAAGTAGGAAATGTAAAAAGGAAAAGAAGGATATAAGGAAATATAAAAATAAAAAATTCAAGAAAATGTAAAAACTGTTCACGTTAGCCGTGGTTATGCCACATAGGATGGCTAACATCCACGTTAGCATTTTTGGCCAAAAAATAAACTGAAATGATTGCATAGGCAAATTCTCAAAAAGTTTAGGATTAAATTGGTTTAATAATGAATTAACACAATTACAATAAATTTATGACTATTTTAGTAATTTTCTCCAATAAGTGGCATTTTGACAAAAGAGTGGGGGCTAATTGACCAGCAGGTGACCAAGAGCATCATCGACCATACCATGGATATGTTTTGATGGTGGGCGTACCTAAGTTAATTAGGTGCAAACCACCAAATGTTTAACTTATATAAAACAAAGTTAATCTCTTGGGTCTGGTCAAAGATAGTCACCCAACATTAAATGTGTCAAGAATAGCTTTCTAATGGTCTGACTCGTGAGAATGTGAATGCACTAAGTCGAGCCATTGGAGAGGCAAAACTTTTTGGGTAACGTACGCTGTCAGTGTAAAGAAAATTGTTCAGTTTAAGTTGATATTTAAAGAGAGAATGAGTGAGTACAAAAATTGAGGGTGGATAAAGTCAGTTGTGGAAAATTTTCTTTGTACTAACCGTGGATGCTTCAGTTTTCCAAACCCTTCCTGTTTTACCGACTCAGCTTATCCTTTACGCATTGAGATAGAATAGATAAGAACACGCTTTCTCTAATTATCTCTCTTCTCTTTTTTTTTTGTAAAATGTGAATATCATTTATAAGATGATGTACATAAGCTTAGAGACATTCCTCAGCATTACAATAATAACTAAGAACGTGAAGAAATAGAATGGGGAATATTTTCACAGTACCGCTTTGTCTATTCATTTCTTGTTGTTCTCGTTCTTATTCTTCTTTTCAGGTTAGAACAGCTCTAGAGAGAGAATATATATTGAAATTCACTATGCTAATCAAAAGTCATATGTGATAAGAGAGTCGACGAAGAGTTTTTCGTCATGCATCATCCTATTGCGTATTGTTATATTCAATGGCCAAGATTCGCGATCTAGTTGTGAAGAAGCTCAATAAAAACCTTCTGTCTCCACTAAATGTTGACATTGTATCTGGTTTTTGTAAAACTAAAATATGTTCCGGAAAGGACCAATACCGACTCAGTGACGTACATAAAGTTGCCTCTTTTGATGGCCACTTCATTTCATGAATTTATATAACGACCATTTATATAGATAATAACTATGTTAATTACGATTTTTTTCTTATTTATCACATACAATATTCAACCTCAGAAAGGCAAGTTTCTAGATTTTCTCTTATTTAATTGAGATATTAAAAATTGTAATATTAGGAAAAAGCTACATAGATGGTTGCATGGCGCATAGTGCTCTACTCTTGGGAAAACGTCGCGAACATTGTGGGTTTGGGGAAAATCCCCCCCAAAAAAAAAGAAAAAGAAAAAGAAGACCATCTTTAAGCACGTAGCTTCCATTTTTATGATCCTCTCAATGCTTGATTCGGCTAACGCAGCAATTAATCTGAATTTCAAAGTAAGCATTGCAATTGATTACGTATTTAAGTGTTATCCATAATTATGTAATACGCTATCATTTCTGATATTTTATTAAATTTTATATATTTCATAATAAAATCATTAGTAAGACTACCTTTTATTTTACTAATGACAGTTTTCTCTTTTTAAAATAGGGTTTGTTTAGGTATTTTATGGAATATAAATAACAAGAAATTAAAGAAACAATTAATTATTATATTATTATTTTTTTTCTTGTGATATTTAATTATTATTTATGTGTAATTATATATTGATTCATGAATCTATTCAATCATTAGCAAGGAAAATTGCCGATACTAAGGTGACATTGCTTAAGGGGCTACATGACAACGTTTCTCTTCCTCAAAATTTCTGTTCTTTTGTTCCTCGGAACAAAAAAAAAATTTAAACCCGTTTGATAAAACATTTGTTCCCGGGAACAATTTCTAGAAATAAGCTGATTTTCTTTTGTTTCATTTTCTTGCCGCGGCCC
This sequence comes from Eucalyptus victrix, assembly GCA_016097545.1. Taxonomy (NCBI): domain Eukaryota; kingdom Viridiplantae; phylum Streptophyta; class Magnoliopsida; order Myrtales; family Myrtaceae; genus Eucalyptus; species Eucalyptus victrix. Next base: position 15,383,067 of record CM027842.1, read on the forward strand.
TTGTCAACCGCCGAGCCACCGCCCGCCGCCGCTGTTCTTGGTCGGTTACATCGCCGCCGTTGCCGTTCGCCCGTTGCCGCCACCCATGCGATCCACCGTGACCACCACCGGAAGCCCATCGATCGCTTTGCCGTCCCCTTATGGCTGCCGCTGGGCCGCCGCCGCCCTTTCCCGCCGCTGCCGCCATACCCGCATTTGCCACAGACGCCAATGCCGACCGGCGGGGCGGCGGCGGCGGCGAAGATTCGTCAGCAAGAATAAAAAATGAATAAATACAAAAAAGAAATTGTTACGTTACCAAACGCATTTCTATTCTTTTTCTATTCCAAGAGTAGAAATTTTGTGTCGTTACTAAACGGGTTCTTTTATTGAAAAATTGTTCCCCGGAGCAGAAATAGAAAAGAACTATTTCTAAAAAAAACTCTTCCTGGGAACAGAAGCGTTGTCATGCGCAAAGCATATGTATTCATATCTTGAGCTGCCAACTTGCATGTATAGCAAACAATAGTAGGTAAAAAAATGTTATCTTTAGACTTTTAGTTCATTCAATTTGGTCCTTGAATTATTTGTAGATGTTTAATATATCCTAAAATTTCAATATATTCAATTTATTCACTTAACTATTCGAAAAATTCAGACAATCCTTCAATTCTATCCACAATTTTATTCCCCAAATTTTCCAATGTTTTTTTTTTCATTTTAATCCTTTTCCTAAATCAATACAAAAATACGAAACCTTTTTATTACCTTTTTATTACCTTTTTTTGACCTTAGAAATATCAAGATAGTTTCATTTAAGTAAATTTTAGCTAATGATCTCTAAGGAGAATAAATATATAGAAATATGTATGTCAAAATTTAAGTGCACCATGTAACTAGGCCTTACTGCTCACGAAGGCTTGGCTGGACGTTGCTGAAATGGGCCTATTCTTTTCAAGAAAGGGGCTGAAAATCGAGAAACTAGGCCCAATATAAGTCCCTCCAAAGATCGAATTTTGCGAATATCCATCTAATCCGGAAATAATCGTGCGCATGCACCTAATTTCGAGACTAATCGAACCTCTCTAGCATCTTCCTTACATAAAGAGCAAAAGCAATTAGATTATCCCCTCACTTACTTAGTCAAGTCACCAGTAGTTGCAACTCCAGAACCACTTCAAATCTAACCCTCGGATTTCCCTCACAAGTCACTTAAAATCCCCCTCCAACTCTATATATAACCCCATCTCTCTCGTGCCCGTGCCACAAAGCCCGCATCACCATGGAAGGCTCCAAAGCTTTGCTTAAGCTTGCGCTTGTATTAGCTTCCACGCTTTGCGTAATCACTCCGTTCATGTCGGTTGACGCCCAGATCAGCACGCCGTGCAGCGCGTCCATGATCTCGACCTTCACGCCGTGCTTCAACTTCATCACCGGGAGCAGCGCGAACGGGTCGTCCCCCTCCTCCAGCTGCTGCGACTCCTTCAAGAAGCTCTTGGGGACCAGCCTCGAATGCACCTGCCTCGTCGTCACCGCCAACGTGCCCATCCCGCTGCCCGTCAACCGGACCCTCGCGCTCTCGCTCCCCCAGGCTTGCAACGGCGGCCTTCCCTTGCAGTGCAAAGGTAGGCATGATGATTCCTTGGTCTGCGCTGCAATTTATTCGTCGAATATTAGGAAAGAAAAGGAGACGCGAAAGACTAATATGGTGTAACATGTTCGTTTGATTTTGCAGCCTCCGGGTCGCCCCTTCCTGCTCCAGGTACGTTGACATGCCTAGAACTCCTCGTAAAACGATACTATGATATAGCAAACACACTCCTGTGCTCTGGTTTTTTTATCCAATGACCCCCGGGTACTTTCGATTTCGTGAAAATAGCCCATGTACGCTTACAAAATCATTTAGAAACCCTTTGGATCGATTTCGCTTTGGCTAAGTTACGCGATGAACCTGCCCGAAACTAATCGGAAGGGTTCTCAATGAATTTGTAAATAGCACAGGAGTTATTTTCACCGAGTTAGAGAGTACAAGGGGTCACCGGATGGAAAATAGGAAACTGGAACGGGTTCCAAGTTATGTATACATGCAACCGAAGATCGTAAATTACTAAGAAAATAACGTACTTTCATTGACAGGTCCCACACTGTTCGGCCCACCTCCTGCACCTGCAGCTTCTCCAGATGTAGCTCCTTCCCCATCATTAAGCCCCCGAGGTAAAACTTCCGAGACATACGTACGTACATACATACATATATATATATATATATATATGAAAACTTTATCCTTTTACCAAAACAAAATGCCAAATACCAAGAAGAAAAGAACTCATTTTTAACCCAATCATGACTTTTATTTGTCTATCTTTGTAGATATCATTGACATAACCCTAAGCAAAATCACACATTAAAAAGGCCAGATTGCCCAGTTAGCAAACTCATTTTAGCATCTTGTTTTTGAATGATTTGGTGTTTAGTTGGTAAATCGGGGGATCAGTATTCTTAAAGGAAAAATGGGCATTTTGATAAATGAAGATACAAGGTGACATAATTACCACGAATGTGTAAAGTGGCTTAAAAAATAAACCAAGTATACTTTTGTTATTGTCAAAAGTAGAAGTTTGTGAAAGTTGACGTAAGTTTTGATATTGCCCCCCAAAAGAATTCCATGAATAGCCCATGCACATATCGCAAATATGCTATAATTGCAAGAACTATAGACGGAAATAATTGCTAATCTGCAATAATCAAAATGATAGTCGAGTAGCCCATGAATCTATCACACTCTATATTCTAATTCAAATTAGATCACAAAATTTTCATGAATCCCTCGGCTTTTTCACTTTATGAAAATTTAAATTGACATCCCAAAATAAATCATATCCATTATTTTACTCATCAAGACGCAACACCTTCCAACCACCTAAAGAATGGGGAAATCATGTATTTCAAGTAATTCCACTTTGTGTTCACCTACCCATCTAAAATTCAACGCTAGAAGGGGAATGATATTGTAACCATTTAAAAAGCCAAATTTATAAAGCAATTTTGCAATGAAAACATTGACATGCATTGTGGAATGGATCGAGCTAGTTGATCGTCTCACCTAATTGAGCCTCTTTACTCCTTCAAGCAGCTTCCAAAGCAGCAATAACATCGCCGCCAGCACCCGCACCGGAATCTGACACTACATCGGACGAAACACCGGCTTATCCGCCTGCGTTGTCAGTGGGTCCGTCAAGTACTCCCGGTGTCCGGCCCATTCTGAACCCGTCGTCTTCTTCGGCGTCAAGCCCATCTCTCCTTTCTTTATCATGCCTCCTGATTTCTATAGGTGTTGTTGTATTAAAATCCTCTTGAGTGATTGCATACTCTCCCCATCTGGTGATATATGTGTATCTGTACGTAAGGGCATGCACATGCACGCAGGCTTTCGTTCTGTGGCAACCCTAAATTTGTCTTGGTTCCTCTGAAGTTTGACCCAAGAAGTTAAAAGTACCTTTATCAGCTAATCGATTTCGCTAGGGGAGACATTGATGATAGCTGACTAGATACACCACAAGATGCATATGATGTTAAAAATTCAGGCTGACAAAATGAATCCTCTTTACATCAAAAAAAAATTATCAAAAAAGTCTAAACCTATTATACAAGTATCAATTCAATCCTAAACATTTAATTAGCCAATTCAATCATTCCACTCAATTTTGACCAGAGATTGTTGACTTTACAATCTAGTCATTGGTAATTGTCTTATGTAACATATTTAACGTTAAAGTGGACAATTTTCTTTTTTTTTTAATTTGTTTTCTTTTTTTCCTTTTGTATTTTTCTTTTTTTCTTTTCTTTTTTTCCCTTTTACCTTCCATTGATCAGTGGGCCTCAATAACCAGCGGTGGTCACTAACCATAGACAAGGATCATCCTTACTGGCATCAATGTGTGTCAGCCTCGTCAAATCCAACAAGGGCAGCCCTTGCTAGACCCTCATCAACATCTAGCAAGGGTCGGTTCGTCAGAGGCGAGTGAGAGCAACCCTCACTAAACGCTAGTGAGGGTGGCCTTCGCCTAATCTACCAAAATTGACACTCGCCAATGCTAGTCCTCACTTATGGCTTATGAAGGGACAAAAACAAAAAAAAGGAGAGGGAAAGGAAAAAAAAATGATTGTCTTTGTCGATATGCTCATTCCTCATGAAACTCAATGGTGGCGAGCAATTTCAGTAATCAAGATTGGGGAAAAGTGCTGAAAGTATGCCAATTTAGTCCTAAATCTTTTTTTGGTGGTAATTTAGTCCTAAACCTTTTTACTTAGTGCCAATTTAGTCCTTTTTACCCAATTTTGGCCAGATTTTGTTGATTGGACGCCAACCAACTAACGTGATCTCGATCGGTGCTAACGTTGACAAATTTTGATAATATTTTAATATTTCTGAATTTTTATTTTTATTTTTTTTTTGTTTTTTCCCTCCCCTCCTCAAGTTGGTCACTAGACCTCGGCGACCGGCCAAAGGCAACGGTCGGCGAGGTCGACCTCACCGGACCTAGCCAACCACCTTGCCCTCATCGAATGTAGCAAGGGTCGAGCCTCACCGGCACTGCCCAAGTCGCGATTTGGCGAGGTCGAGCCTCGCCAGCCATGGCCTGGTGCTAGGTCATCCTCGCAGCCTGGGCGGCGTTGGCAAGGCGAGGCCGCCCTTGCGGTCACTGTCGCACTGGGCGGTGAGAGCGAGGTGGCCGACGAGGTTCGACAGGGTCGACCTCGCCAGTCATCACCTTTGGCCGATCGCCGAGGTCCAACAACCGACTGGAGGAGGGGAGGGAAAAACAAAAATAAAGAAAATTAAAAGAAAAATAAAATAAAAATTCAAAAATTTAAAAATATTAAAATATTACTAAATTTTGTTCACGTCGGCATCGATCGGGCTACGTTAGTCGGCCGGCATCCAATTAGCAAAATCCGGCCAAAGTTGGTCAGAAAGGACTGAATCAATACTAAGTAAAAATATTTAGGACTAAATTGGCACAAATACAAAAGGTTTAGGACTTTTTTAGCACTTTTCCCATTCAGATTGTGATAGCAAGGTCAGCTTTGTTATTATTACAAGAATAAATCCCCATACAATCTAGTTATGCACTGATGTATTTTTCATCTAGCAACAATTCTCCGTGTTGTCATTATGAATGCATTTAAAGTTCATGTACTGAGTTTCTAGTGTTGACCATTTAAGTGCTGAAAATTAAAATAATGTTGTTTGATGATGATCGAATAATCAGTAAATGGTATATTTTTCTCATCAAACATGGGATTGTGAATATTAATGGCAGATTTTAGGTCTTAAAGATGTAATATACAAAATTTTATCTCTTGGTTTCCTCTTTCCATTGAATAAATTAGGTAACCTCATCTTACTTACTGAATTAAGTAGCTTCATTGACAAAATTTCGTCTTTGAAGTGAAAAATGGCTCCAGTTAACAAACATGCTTAATTTATTGAGTACATTAAGCTCCATCACGTATTTTAGTTATTAAACGTGACCCACAACCCAAAAGTTCAATAAATTATTGCAATTTAACTCAGTATCTGCCCCAGTGGTCACCCTTCCAACATGGAAGGGGGAAGTGAGGGGTTCAAATCCCCACATTCTTAGGGGGGGATGGGGTGGGGACGCGCAAGTTTCAGGAGTGGGTTTCGACTCCCACGCCCTGCAAGAGGCGGGGCAAAAGTCTGAGAGTGAGTGTAGAATAAGAATAAAGTAGGACTGACCAAAAAAAAAAAAAACTCAGTATCTAGAAAGTAAGTGCGATTATATCAGGAAAAATCAATCACCTGATACATATCTTCTTAAAAATTGTTTTTATCATTTAGAAATAGTCAACATAGAATACTTTTACTATGAATAACAATTTACTCCGATACATTTTTATTGATGATGAATATGCTTCTCTTAGTGCATTTTTGTATGAGGAACAAGCATTAATTTTTAGGAAATTATTATTCATACACATCTATAGGTGATGGATGTGGGATGTGTAGAGAGAGAGAGAGAGTACACAGCTTAAGCAGTTACTATTGATCCTTCATTTTAAAAGCTTTTCAAGTCCAACATAATTTTATACTTGAAATTATATATAAGGGTCCATTTGTTTCATGGAAAATGGGCCATCTCCAGAAAAATATTTTCCCGAAATCATTTTTCAGAAAAATGACAATATTTTCGGTGTTCGGCTAAAACCTGAAATTGTTTTGGAAAATATTTTTCGATGTTCGGTAAGGAAAATATTTTCCGCTCCCAATTGGCGAGTGCAAGCGTCAAGCTCGAGGCTTGCCCGGATCGATGAGCGCGAGTTTGAGATTGATGCGCTTGAGGTTCACCGGTCCGACGACTAGCCAAGAAAGAAGAAGATGGGAAACAAAGAAAAGAAAAGGAAGAAAAGAAAAAAAAGAAAAAAGAAAAAAGAAAAAGGAAATTAAAAATAATTCGAATTAAAAAATAATTCAAATAAAAAAAGAAAAGAAGAGGAAGAAAGGGGAGGAGGAAGTGAGGATTTGTAGAAGTGTTAGATAAGAGAGATTAAGTGAGGAAAATGTTTTCCACTTTTGAAGAAGATTTTTTTTCCTTTGATGAAACACATTTTCCCCAAGGAATTCATTTTCCGTGAAACGAATGTTGGAAAATCCGGAAAACGTTTTCCTGGAAATTATTTTCCGCTAAACAAACGGAGCCTAAGTAGATTAGCCTAATTTAAATGTAAATAACTATTAGCAAACCAACCCGCTGCGTAGATGTTCTGACCACATTTCTTCCATGTACTAACCGAATTGCGCTTTTAACCACATGGTTAATACAGACAATCGTGGAATTAAACCAAGAGTATCTTGTTGATCCTAGTTTGTCCAGATGGAAGTAAGAAAATATTACCATAAAAAGAAATGTTTTATAGAGAAAGAACCTCAACTTTTTTTTTTAATCTAAGTCCTTATGTTCCAGCATATGAATTTTGAGATTGGTGCAGCTCTCTTTATCTTTTCCTCCTTTTTTGTTGGATTAAACTGACATGGGGTGACGAGGGTGATTGACCTTGTCATCTTTGACTTAATTTAGCATAAACAATGAGAAAACTAAAAATGACCATCCAACACCTGATGGAGAGTCTAGCGCCTGTTCATTGATTTAAATCGCAAGTTCAGCGATTCTCAAATGATGCGACTAAAAGCAACCGGAAAGTCCACTGGTCTTCCCAGATTTCAGGGACTTGAGTGCTTGAAATAAGGTCGCTCTCTATCTATATAAGAACATCATATGTGACCTCTTTAGTCAGGGAAACACAGAAACTGGTGCACCATTCCTTTCGCAGACTAAGTACATAAACAAGCAAAATGGCCAACAAGCTTGTCGCAGTGTTCCTCACGTGCATCGTCGTTGCCACGGCATTGAACATCCACATGGCAGAAGCAGCCATTGACGAGAATTTCAAGGTGTGCTTCAACACATGCCAGAGTGAGTGCAAAGCCGATGGCAATGGCTCGACCTTCTGTGAAATTAGGTGCGACAGTGAATGCTCGGCCAAGGAAATCGCCGGTACGTTGCATCAAGTCTGAAAATACATTATTCCTTTAATGTTCTTATGTCGACATCTTCGATATGATATGGTTCTCTTCTTTTCTTTTTCAATTTTTGCTGATTCTCGTCCATGATTATTCGTTTGCAGATAAGCTGAACATCAAGCTACCTTGATTGAAGCGGCGCGGAACTTTGCCAGCATATTTTTGTTTCCCCAAAGAGAGCAAATGATGTAATGAAATCCTACTCAAGACAAGGAATTGATCGATCATATAAATAAGATTTCATTGATCAGTTTTGCATCATACTTTGGTTGTAACGTGTTTAATGTCTCCGTATCGATGCAAATATTACGTTCACATGAGTTTTTACGGAATTATCAACACGGGTTAGTCTTTACAGAAAACAAGAATAAACATTACGTGAAATACGCTTCAGACTTTCGATATCATATTCTTATCGGTTATTGTCATTCAAAATCTGAAAAACAAGTTGACAAAGCAATACGAACAGTGTGTCAGTTCCGTCTGGCACCGATGGTTCAGAGAAACAAATTATTTAATAGAGCCCAAGTGAATGGGGAATAAAACCAAGCAAAAAAGAAACCAGTTTTCTTTTCCTTCAAACATGTGTACATATGTTCTGATAAGTATTTATCCAGGTACTTCAAGAAATGTTTTCAGCATTGCGTTGGGTTACAATCACAAATTCCACAAGCACATCGTCCCCTCATGCTCACTAACTATTCACAAACAGTCCTTTTGACAAGCTGATGACCAGGCAAGAGCGTTTGCACAATCAAGGATCGAGTAATTCCAGCGGCAAAATGGAAAAAGAATCGCCTACCAGGATCGACCAACTAGCCTAGCAGCGACAAGAACTTGTCGCTGAAAAGAAAACATTAAATGCGGAAGAGGTTTTCGATGTAGTAATCAAGACAATCAATTTTCATGGGCCCTCCAGGCTCCAGGTTGCTGAAGCCTGCGCTCGTGCCCTCAGCTTATCGAGAAAAGGGATTAGGCATTGTTTGGTTCGACTTTCAGAAGGGGCTTTGGGACTCTAAAGTCCCTTTGCCAAATGCAAATACGTTTGGTTTGATTTTTTAGGCAACTTTGACAATATGCAATTGCATATAAGGGCCTTTAGCTTAATGCAAGGCTTGAGGTGCTTTGGAAAGTTATATTTGGGGATGCAAATAGCTCAGTTACTGTTCATCTTCTCCAACTTCTCCAACTGACCATTGCTGATTGGAGGTTGACGATCGCCGGCCAAGGGGTGGCGCACGCCGGCAACTGCCGCCTGAGGGTCGCCCAACCCTAGCAATCGTTGCCGGACCTTAGGCAATGCCCGGATCTTGTGACCTAGGCGGCCGCCTGAGGTCGCACGACTCAGGCGACGGTCGCTGAGGTCGGGCTACCCCAAGTGACGGTTGCTTGGGTGCTCGACCCTAGGCAACGGTTGCTTGAGGTCGTGCGTCCCCTGGGTCGAGCAACCCCAAGTGTTGGTCGCTTAAGGTCGCGCGACCTGATGGCTGAGGTTGCGCGACCTTAGACCTCAGGTGACCGACACACGGGGTCACGTGCTTGAGGTGGGTGACCTTAGGTGACGGCAACCGGGGCGATCTGGCTATCCGGCGGTTAGATCCGGCGGTCTGGTAGTTAGACTTCAAAAAAAAAAAAATTATAAATTTTTTTGTTTTTTTAATTTAACAAAAGTCCCTTCCAAATGCAATTTTTACCAAACAATATTTTGTCCAAAGTCATTTCACAATGCACTTCAAAACTACAATTTATCAAAGGCTATTTGCATTTTCACAAACTCATTTAACTCAAAGGTATTTGTATTTTCCTAATGGCATTTGCCCAAAGCCGAACCAAACGGGCCCTCAATCTATTTTCGCCTGAAAGTGGAATTTCTTGGCTTATAACTCCACATATTACCCTCAATGAAACCTAAATATTTCAGACCTCCACCAGAGCTTTCGGAATAGTTCCAGACCCTTCCGTAATGCCATGTACCAAACCTCAGAAAAACACCACAAACAGTCGAGCAAAGCTCTTCAACAGGAAGATGATCAGCCAGATATGAAATGAAGTCAAACAATTTCCTCGGTTAATTTGACCACCAAAGTTTTCGCACACGTGGATTTAACTGAAGAAACCTTAATATTACTCGACTGAAAGGACAATATTTTCGTTATAGGAAAAAGAATAGGATTTTTTGCGTCTAGCTTTTCACAAGCTTTTCGTGTATCGGTTTCATGCACTGACAGAATATATGCACATCATGCTTTTAGAATCGAGAGATTTAATCGTCCGGCGCATCTCGCGGGTCTACAACTAAGTCTAAAGAGATGTAACGCCAATACGATCATCTTCCCTTTTCCCCCATCTAGGGAAAGCAATGTTCCTTTGTTATTCAAGAAAAGGAAACGCATCAATCATATATGGAAAAAAAGTCACCTTATTGATCAACCGAATCAAAGCGCTAACAATGTCCCCAAAAAAAGGATGTCAGTAGTCAAGTTCATTTATTCAATTCCAGTCGAAATACGAATAAAAACTATTGACTTTATGCATCAACATTGATATTGACACATGCAGGACTGGGCGAACAAGCTGCCTCCGCAGAAGGCGGTGATGAGGTTCGGGTGTCGCTGCGTGCAATTCCCCCAGCACTCTTGCGACGGGTTGCGACCCTGACAGACGTAATGCACCCACGGCAAGCCTTCCTGGCAGCTCTTCGCCATGCTCGGCACCACCATTAGTTCGCCTGAAATACAAAGGAGAACAGCGCTTTCGTTATGATCCTATGGATTTCAGGCTTGAATGGGAAGTTACTAAGATGAAGTTTACGTATTGCATAGTTCTCCAAGGTTGTGCGCTCAAGTCGATGAGAGTTACCATTCTCCAATCTATTGTTAAAAATATTTAGGACATTCTCCAAGCTACGTATTCCCAAAAATTGTTTCCATAATCCGTAAAACCGCATGGGGGCAATTCCAACTAGAGCTTGGACGGGGAAGCATGCTGCTGAGAACTTCAAGCTTCCTCGCCCAACAAAGCAGAGCAAGGCATAGCACTTTCCGTACTCTTTCGGAGGCAAAGCCGGTGACCGAGCAGAATCGGTCACGGCGGACGCCACCTCAAAGCTTAAGAGAGAGACCCTCAATGCCGGAGACTTCTCCTTTTTCCCTCTCGCTCAATATGTGTAATTGAGGCATCCTTTCTCGCCCACCCACCGCCGAAGAAGATGCTCGGCCCCGGCGTGTAAAACCATGTCCGTTTGCATGGGCGTGACTGAGCCTCGCTTGCGTGCGACTCACCCTTTTGATTTTGAACAGAATAATGGGCCTCAATCGATCTTAATGGGCTAAAGCCTTTTCATGTTCCTATTGATTATCATTTTGTTTTCTATTGCCAAAAGTGAGCATTCGATATTATTGACGAAATTCAGATGTCAGCAGACTTAAGTTATTTGCAGAAGTTTGATTTATTTTTGAATTAATTTGATTTAGATTTCAGTTGTCTTATTGTGTCGTTGACATTTCCTAATTTAATATATAGCATTAAATTGCCTCTTTTAAGTTTTGTCTATAAGTAAATGACTTCACAAGGTTTACTTTATTATTCGTAGATTACTGAACTTTAAGTCTAATATTAATACCAATTTCAAACCGACCATGTGTTGATTTTTCGAAGATTTTGTCTTCCATTTTCCTAGAATGTAATTATATTAATTTGTTAAAAACTCTCTGCATCATACAAACGTGCTTTCCATACAAATTGAGAATTCCAAGTTTTATGATGAACTACATTTCAAAATGTGGCGGAATAAGTTTATCGAAAATTCTAAAACTTATCACGAAAGTACAATTTAATCATAAAATTTTCAAAAAGTGCGATAAAAAAAAAAAGAGTAATTGAACCACCTTTGCTAGAAGCAGGAGAAAATTGGCAACCCAGCAATTATAACCTTATTATCACAATCTGTATGCAACTTGAGAATTGACAAATATTTGGAGAGGCGTAAAAAGAGCAAGTCACCTGGAATTAAAACTAGAGCTACGGCAAAGCATGATGCTGAGAACTTGCCCATCTTGCTGCGGCTCCCTCAAATGGCTTCTTTGCATATGAATTTGTCTCGTTCCGATGGAGTGTCCCCCCTCTTATATGCTAAGCAAGGAAGTGAAAATTACGTGAAAATTAGGTAAATGTAGGATCAAATTTCTTTGACCCTTTTGGTAAAGTTGTCAAATTCTGCTCGTGTTTCCATTAAATTGAAGATAAATTCGCGTACGTTGCTTTTTCTTTATAAAGATTTTATTTCCATTCGTCATACTTGCATTAAAAGATTTATTTCCATTCATCCTCGTAAATTGAAGATAAATTCGCATACCTTGCCTTTCCCTGTTGCTGAAAATGTTGTAATTAATGGAATACAAGGTTCCGATTCGATTGACCAAATGGGGTCGAGAAAGATTTAGCTCTCACTCCATTTTGGCTTCAATTGTTTTCAGAATTTTAATTTATTTTAAGTTAATTTGATTTAGATTACAATTGTCTAGTTATATCGTTGAGATATCCTTATTTAATATAGCATTAAATCGCCTCTTTACATTTTGTCTATGCAAGCGAATGATTTATCAATGCTTACGTTATTGTTCATAGATTGCCGAACTTTTAAGTCCAATGTTGATAATTATTTCAAACTGACCGCTGCCTGCTTTTTCGCATCCGGCGTTTTGGTTTTGTTTTCCATTTTCCTAAATGGAACCGTGGCTCCATTCAAGACAGCTTCAAAACTCACCTTCGCACCGATCATGATCACCCCGCGGCGACGGAGCGAAGGCCGTCAAGATCGATTTTGAGCAGCAAGCTGTTGCCGTGTGTCACCTTGACGGCGTGGATGTGACCGGCGTAGACGAGCCGGATGATGTACTCCTTTATCCTGCGCTTGGGGATGTTGGGCTCGACGATCCAACACTTTAGGGTTTCAATATCGCCGAGGATGATGCGGTCCTCCTCCGACTTGGATTAGGCCTCGTCGATGGACTAGACGAGGTCGAGGAACTCTTTGACTGGCCGAAGCTGCCGTGAGAGCCCATCTTGAGCCTCTGGCTGATCGTCTTCAACTGCTCCAGCTTTGTGGAATTATCGGGAAAAGTATCAAAAAAATCATAAACCTATTGCATTGATACCAATTCAATTCTAAACTTTTCAATTGGACAAATTCAGTTATAAACCTTTTAATATTAGTACCAATTCAATCCATCCTACCAATTTTGACCGGCGGGCATTGACGTGGACATCAACCGGTGGCTGAACACTGATGTTGCAATTATTATTATTATTTTATTATTTTTTCAAATTTTTTATTAATTTTTAATAATTTTTTTCTTTTTCCTTTTATTTTCTGCCTTCTTCCTAGTGATGGCCGGCCAGCCTCCAGTGAGGCTCGCTGGCCACTAGGAGAGGGCCGCAAAGCCCTCGCCTAGCCTCTCTTAGGGCTGCCGATGAGGCAGCTTCGCTTGGATCTAGGCAAGGCCAACCTCACTCGCGGCTGGTGAGGCCATGGCGATCATCACCAGGGCGGAGGCGAGGGTCATGAAGCCCTCACCAACCGCCGGTGAGGGTTGTGACCCTTGCTCGGCCTTGCCTAAGGCTGTGGGCGAGGCTGGCCTTGTCGTTGAGTCCTCGACGCCTCCCTCGCTGTCGACCTTAGAGCATCTCGACCTCGTCACCGCGGCCTTCACCTCCACAAAATCCCAATTTGAGGCCTTGGTCCCCCACCTCCAACGCCTCATGCTGCCGCTCCTCTGCTCAATCTTCACCTCCGAAACCCTAGCCTGCCGCCCCAACACCCTCCTCTCCTTCCGATGGTGCCAGTCCCACGACTTGCCCCTCCCCCTCTCCCTCCTCCCATGGCAAGGCCAAGGCGAGGCTGGCCTCGCCCAAATCTGGGCTAAGCTACCTTGCCTGCAACCCTAAGCGAGGCCGAGCGAGGGTTTCGACCCTCACCAGTGGTTGGCGAGGGCTTCATAGCCCTCGCCTCTGCCCAGGCGGCCAGCCAAGGGCGAGGTTGGCCTCGCCCAGATCCGAGCAAAGCCACCTCGTCGGTGGCCTTAGGAGAGGTCGAGCGAGGGCCTTGACCCTCGCCGGTAGCAAGCGAGGGCTTCGTGGCCCTTGCCTAATGGCCGGCAAGCCTCACCGAAGGCTCGTCAGCCACCACCAAGAAGAAAGCAGAAAAGAAAAAGAAAAGAAAAAATTAATAAAAATTTTAAAAAAAAAATTGAAAAAAAAACAAAAAAATCATAAAAATTACCATGTTAGCATCCAGCCAACGTTAAGCGTTGGCTGGTACCTAAAATTGACCGGATGGATTGAATTTGTACTAATATTAAAAGATTTATGGCTAAATTGGTCAAATTGAAAAGTTTATGATTGAATTGGTATCAATGTAATAATTTTATAACTTTTTTGATACTTTTTCCTTGAATTATCCATTCCAATTTAGAGGGCTCCTGGCGATTTCTTGCAAGGGGTTTTAACAGCGATGGGACGACTCTTGAAACGGCTTGCCATTGGACGAGGAAGGCAAATGCAAGTTCCTAGATCTACGAAGCTAGAGGGCATCGATAGTGATCACAGTTTTGTAAGGACATGCTTGCAGATCTACGAAGCTAGAGGGCATCGATAGTGATCACAGTTTTGGAAGGACATGCTTGCGTTCACAGAGAGAGAGAGAGAGAGAGAGAGAGAGAGAGAATTGTTGCTAGGTGGGCGGTTCCACCCTTGGATCCGGGAATCGGGCTGAACTCGACATCACACGCATTGTGTCCGAGCCTCGGATGAACTTTTACTTAAAATCACCTGATTCTAAATCGATACTCACCCATTTGCCACGTACTTAGATCCCAAAAAGCATACAGCAAGTCTTGACTGTTCCTTTGAAGATAATACATGATTCAATATCGTCACACTTATGGGATAATAATCAAGGAAGATTAAAAGAACAGACGAGCAGGAAGACCTTAAGTCTCAAACTCCTCGATTAACAGTAATCTTTCAACAAATATACAATGGTAATATTCCTAACGGTCAATCTCCTCCATTCTCCAGTCATTTGCATAGCACTAAATTGAACAGCAATAGGGACCACATGCGAATAATTACAGAATCTAATCTCTCATTATAACAACTACGCTAGACAAAAATAAACATGCTTCATTCCTATACTTGACTTATTTTTAAATAAAAGAGAGGAGCAAATTGGCCCTCTTAAGATTTTACAAGTTTTCAAATGTCAACAGATTTGTCTCCAGCTAACCGACACCCCATCATAAGCAACATTGTCCATTCCTGGGGCGGCATGTTCTCCCTACCCATCATGACAAAAAAAATATACTGAACATGAATAGATTCCGCTAATCCAGGTAAAATAATGTCACTATCTTCCGGAGATTCTTGGCCTCCTGGCATGTTTCCATGAGCAACCTGCTGTCATGGAACGCAAAGCAGATAACTTGCTGTACTTGTGAGATTATGTCCATATTACACAGCCTGCAGGTGAAATAAGTGCATGTATATCCAGTTAGCAACATTAATGTAGTCTGAACCCTTAATAAAAGCTAAACAAGTTCTTGGAGTCTCTAAATCTACCAAAGTCGTGCAAAGCTCGTCTAATAGAATTCATTCAAAAGGGTTTGATTTATCAAACAAGCATACAGATCCAAAAAGGGATCCATGCAGCCCAACTGAAAAGCTAACAGGCATTTCTATTGACTAACCATATGTATTATGTTGATTAACCATATACAATTTTACATAAGCAAAGAATCTTTGGTTGAATGAGGCAATGAAATTTCAAACTCTTATGCCCCACCCTTCATAGCTGCCAACACAAGTTTTGTTCTTGATAAGTCTGCTGAGTGACTCTATTTTGTACACATACCATAATACACACTCTAACCTAAGTATTACAAGAGTTTGATCTAATCGCTTAATGAATTCCATCCATCCTCCCCTGAGTCCCCTAGGCCGTAGTACCGACATTCTCAATCAGTGCTTATAGATGGATAGTTCATATTAACTCTACCTTTGCTACCCTATAGCACAATATCTTGACAAAATATGGACACAGAATGAGGCTGGCTACTGCAAATACAATGGGAAGAGAGACTGTAGATACCATCAAGAGAAACAAGTTAAAACTTCCAATATTATAGATTGCACAACTCGGGTAGAAGCATTACCAACTGCATTATGAGGTCTTAGCATCCATGAAGCTGCCGTGTTAAACAGTGACAGCAAGAGAGAAAAAGACTATAAAACAACGAACACAGGAAGCAATGCATACCTGCTTGCTTCTATTAAAGGTAGATGGTCATTATAAGGCTTCTCTATCACATTCTGGACCTGTGAGATTAAGTAGAATGTGAAAACTTCTTCACCCACACCAAAGCTATCTATCTTAACTAGATCCAATATATGCACACTTCAAGCTCATTTAGCTTTTGGCAATTGACATCAACTGTGAACAGAATTCTAATTTAATTTCATACAGCTAAACTTATGCAAAATACTATGTTCTAATGGACTACATATTCCTGATACCATAAACATGTACAACATGTTTTGTCAACATGCTGCAAGCACCACACAGCTTCACAGTTTTGTTTTAAGAAAATAACAACATACCATAGGGAACCAGAAATTAAACTTGGTCTCTTATAACTGCAGCTTTTGTTGTGATTCTGGTCAATCTCCTTATAATTCTGTATAAGGTAAATCTCAAGAAATGAGCTTTGCTTTTATGAGTGCTACATTTACAAATTGTCCCTTAGTTTTCTCCATGGTTAACTGCCAGAATGTATCGTCCCATAACCAGTCAAGTATATGCTACTCTTTAGTTCAAGCAACATATGACAGTCTTAGACTGATCAGTGTGTGTGTGTGTGTGTGTGTGTGTAGGACGAACGGGGCACGCAACAAGAAAGAAGCCAGAATGAAAGGAAAAAAAGAGCTCATCCCACTGTACACATTTTGGCTAAAGAAGCACAATTCTACCAGGCAAAAAAATAATAGAACTCTGAATTACAGAATAGACAAAAACAGGAGGCAGCTTACTTTAGACAATAATTCCTGGCTCTCTGGAGGCTGCTTTTTCAAACTCTGAGGTAAGATTACCGTAAGCAGATCCGGCTTTTCTGCTCTTAAAGCACCTCTAATGACGGCTGCATTAGTCCCGGATGCCCCTGATGTATATATGTGATTTTTCTACAAGGGAAAGTAGTACACTCAAGAAAAAAGACCTTATCTAAGAAGTGAAAATGGATATTTGGTGCTGACATTCCATGGCTAAGTACAATCCTCAACCTAAAGTCAAAAAGGTCAAGCTGTAGTATTGGCAATCTGCCTCTTAAACAATAGAGCTACGACTTCGCAAGATGTCAGCAGTCAAATGCAATATAAAATGACTTGTATCACATTCACAGCATCTTACAGTTATAACCATTGCATAGCTGAGAATCTCAATTAGTTCCTGATGCATGAATCCCATGTTTCTTGTCCCAAAGAAGCCAATAGCTCGAGGGCCTTGCTGTTGAATGGCCAATAACTCCTGCAAAAATGAATCCTTTTAATGAGTTCAATAAAATAGAAATACGAGAGAGTCCATAATGCAAGTACTTGCAGTAGAATAACTCAGTGAGCATAATTCGATTGGGTTTATCAACCAACACACTGGTTCCTTTGTCTAAGTTACCACCACAGAACTCTTTCCATCCGTCTTTGCCAAAGAAGAGAATCAATTTGGAATAAATTCTGAATTCCAGTTATTAAATTGGCTAAAGAATGTGTTAAATAAGTTTTTGAAAAAAAAAAACTAGGAGCTAGAGTCAGAGGAAATTTAGTTGCGAAAATTCAAATTCTAGATGTCAAACCTCGACTATAGGATTTCTAATTAGATCAAGAATTTGTCGCAGAACATAGCAAACACCACATTCAGAGACTTGTTTTTAGAAATAGACCTTTATCATGTGAATAATTCTATGTCAGGAACTAGCAAACAAGGGCATAGTAGCTTGGCCCTTGCGATCAATTAAAGTAGGTAGAAGTGACCGGGGAACCCATGATCTAACCTACATGAGTCCTGAATCTTGGATGACCCTATGCAGGGTACTCAAAAAACTCCCTAGTTAATTCCCAACAAATTTTAGCAACCACATGTCTCTTTTGAAGCTAGGAAACTGGATTTGATCTCTATAGACTGTGCCTCAAAAGATCCAATAGGCTAATTGAAGATATTCTCAAACTCTGTTTCTGAAACAACGGAAAATAGCATAAACTTAATTTTCTTTTAATTTTAAAAGCTACTCCTCAAAGCAAAGTAAATTCAAAACATTTAAGGAGTTGTTTTAAGTAATAGGCATGTATATACATATGGAGAGATAAATAAAGATATTTGTTGATGTATGCTTGCACCTATCGTATAAGAATTAGTTAAATCCTCTGAGACCAAGAGTGCTTTACATGGAACTAACATCATTGACCTCCGGTGGCCCACTAACACTACTGATCATCTCGTGGTGATTCAAGCCACAAAGATTCCAATGGTCACAAATGTTTCCTTGACCTTCAGGCCACAAAAGTAGAAAATAGAGTGGACAGGGTGCCAAGCATACTGTACATTTAAGATAGTGCAGATAGAATCTGCACGATTTGAACTGAAAGTATCTTACATCTGAATCAAACAAGGAATCCTCACCGCACTATTGGGAAATATCTCAAAAGGAAATTAGAGAGGAAAAAGTTGGCCAAGAAGAGAAGGAAACCATGATGGAGAGATAAAAGAAAGAATGAAAGATAGGAACAATGCAACAACATCATAAGTGAAGAGATACAGAGGAAGAATGGTGCAAGATGAACAGTACAAGTGTAACTTTGGGCCTAGGAAACTATTTACTCTTGCTCGGGAAAGAAGAAATAACCAAAGATAATTTCTCTCCGTGTTTTTTGGCTCAATTGGAAAGAAAGAAAGAAACAAGAAAGGATATCAAGAAGAATCCTACTGAGACTCTTAGGATTTCTGCAACAGTCTCTACAACGGAGGGGGAAAAAACCCTCACCCCTGCTTTAGAACTGATAAAAGAAAAGAATCACAGAGCAGGTTCAGATGCTAATATATCATTAGCACATTACAGGAGACAGGCCATTTTCCCCAAGATGCATCTGCTACTATGACATAATAATTCACAAAGCAAGAAAGATTTGCAAAAGGAAGGAGCAAGCCAAAAAGAGGACAAATATGACTCCATGTACCCCACTGAATGAAAACTACCGACCTGCAAATAATCAACTTCGGGAACTGGTTTGTATTCTGATACTAGGACAGCACCAGATCCTTCCACAAGAGATTGAGCTTGAGTTGGAATTTGAGTGCCTGCATCATCTTCGGAACCAAGCATCCGCATTTCACTCTCCTCTCCGAAGTCTGAATTGTTGACATCTTGATCCCTTCTCATAATCCCACAAAGCCACTATACCAGCACATAAAAACAGAGCCCCTGCTAGTAAATCATTAGTGAAAACCAACAGCCCAAAAAATTGGTTTTACAAGAAAATTTTAGGTCATAAGCTCACGTGGAAGTTTACAACCATTTAGGAAGAATCCTATGTGCACTCACCACGTCCTTTTCTTTTTACATCTAGCAAATGATAATAAGCCTGAGTCTTCTTTCTTTTTTTCTCTTTCTGACCAGAAGAAGCCTTAATCTTCTTGAACACAGATATTAATGATTTCTAAAAGGTAGCAGTGGCGAACATCTCATAAAGATAACGATAAAATCTCAGTAACTCTTACTAGAATATGACTTGGCTATTCAATGTCCTAAAAAGAAGCTCAAATATACCTTACCAAAAAAAAAAAAGAAGCTCAAATATGATGTATGAAGAAATGAAGAAATGCAAAGTTGTCATTAATTATACAGTTAAGTCAGAAGCCCCTGCCCGAAAACTATGGATAAGAAACCCAGTAATTAAACCAGAATCCATTGAGAATAAATAAGATGCAAGAACTGTGCCGCCCTTCCTTTCAAATTTCTTAGAACTTCCATTTTCTAGTAACGAGAGGCACAATCCTACACGTGGGCGTAACGCACACAATGTGCGACCAAATCATGACTTATACATACCATCTCGAGCACAGAACAATCTTATATATAGAGCAACCGCCAAAGACGACAGCTCATTAGATTCTATTACTTGGTAAATAAATAAGGGGTGGCAAAAGGAAGCATCTTCTCCGGTGACACAACCTTAACTGTGCGAAGACACAAGTCACCCCTTATTAAACAACCTTACCCAAATAGCCACCCTCAAGATGATTATTTTAGCAGCAAACCGAATAACATAGGACTACCTCATATGAAGGCACACAGCCGAATAGCCGATCTCAAAATGACTCTTTTGGCCAACACTCCGCCAGCAAATCATTATAAATCAATCAAAACCAAATTCAGTCCCCTCCCCTCCCCAGCAATCCCATTTCAAAACATGAGATTCAACTCACCTCAAACAAGCTCGAGCCCACAAAACCCTCATCCCAAACGAACAAAACCCGA
Source organism: Eucalyptus victrix (assembly GCA_016097545.1). Lineage (NCBI taxonomy): Eukaryota > Viridiplantae > Streptophyta > Magnoliopsida > Myrtales > Myrtaceae > Eucalyptus > Eucalyptus victrix. The sequence goes on from CM027842.1 coordinate 15,403,230, forward strand.
AACTCAAAATCCGGCAAACACCGTCAAATTAGGAACGGGCGGAAAGACTATTACCGTCTGTTGGGAAGACGAAAGTCTCTTCCTTCGAGGCCATCCGGCGCAAAAATGAGAAGGATTGAAGCAACCGAGAGAGAAGACGCTCAAATCAGCTCCGGCAATCGGAGGGCTGCTGCTGTGGAAGGATCTGGAGGAGGGTTTGGAGGGAAAATCAATGGTGGCAGTAGTGAGGGGCAGCAAGTGCCTCGTGGGCAGAGGAATAATGCTCATTGCTTTTTCTCTCACTTCAACCGGGGGGTTTTGCCCTAGGAGACCAGACCAGACCAACCAATTGAGAGCTGAAATTGAGAGGGCGGAATGATTTTTCTAAGCGGATTTTCTCGCCTTTTTCTCTTCACTTTCTTTGCTGCTTTTTCCTTCACTTTCTTCCCTATCCTTTTTGGCTTTCCAAACGGAGACGAATCAGAAAAGGGAGTGACTGGACGCACTTGAGAAAGCGGCGAGGAGAGACCACCCGCTATCATATTGTGGGAAAATATAAATATTGCCTCGCGCACGAAGAAGTAAGGTCAACATGTATAATAATATATTATTTATATATATTCAAGAATTTTAAATTCATATAATTCCCTCGCTATAATAATGCTGATATTTTTTTTCTGTTTGATGGTTAACTGACTAATTCAGGCTATTACCATAACTTGGTCTCTAGATAATTTTATAGAAATTCTTAAATTATATCGATAGATATCTGATTTGCTTTTACAAATGAAAAAAAAAATCCAACTTTGCAGCTAAATAGTTATTGAGTTTTGGGTATTCTTTCAATTTTTAAAAATAAAAATATTTTTTATGGGAAAAGCTAACGTCAAATATTAAAATGCTTGTGTGCATGAAATTGCTTAAAATTGGAAGAAAACATGGCGGCTGGACACTAAAGGAATACATGTCCCTCCTATATAAAATTGTCACCCTTTCTTTTATAATTGAGATTTCATTCCGCGTAAAACCAACTTTAATGGCATCATTTCATAATTAAAAAAATTAATATAATTATTTCATCAAGAAATGATATTGCTGCTCATTGAGGGACATTTGTGTTGCTTTTTTCAGTAATTAACTAGTTGATTCTATTGATATTCATTTTTTGTACCAAAAGTATATCCAAAGTCATTAAAAAAAAGTTAGCAATTAGACATTTTACAATTTGGGGTAAGTTTACATTACTTTGTGCTGAATAAATATCCTCAACAGTAAACATATAAGGACATTTCCGAACTGAGAAATGGAAACAAAAGCATATCGTAACGTGGTGGCTATATAGGATCAAAATGAGATTTTTCAACATTGATGTGCAACTTAGCTTACATTTCAAATGTCTAAAAATTTATTGCAATAATGTGAACTAAGTATTAGTTTAATCTTTTGCGATAAATTGGGCCCATACTTTTCCCAGTCCAATTGCTCAAAATACTTAGGATACATTATTAATCATAATCCCTTAGTAGGAGATTTAGCAACACGACCCCCTCATTTTCATTTTTCTTTTCGTTGTATTTCATACAAGTTATTAGAATAATAAATTAATGGGGTAAATTTAACACATCAAAGAAAGCCTAAGTATATCATTAGCATAATAATAAAACTTTAGACAATGCACTTAGCACAAGATCACTCGATTTGGTCCCAATGTTCTTATTCAATTCTTACAAAAGACCATTGGACATTTTTGTTTATGAAATGAGCAAAGGAACTTATCGCCAGATCTGAGCCGTCGATCCTCGCCGGATCTGGGCTAGGGCTCGTGGGCCCTCACCGCCGGTTGGCCGAGGTTGTCGGCCCTTAGCCAAGGCTCGAGACCTCGACCGACCCTCCCCCTCCGTCGCCGACCCTTCCCGCAGCAATTAAGAGCCCTCAACCGCCTCTCCCCTTTTATTATAATTTTTTTTAAAATTTTTAAAATTTTAAATTGTTTAAAATTTTAAAATTTTAAATTGTTTAAAATTTTTTAATATTAAAATTTTTTATTTTTATTTTTAAATATTTTAAATAAATCCATGTTAGCATCAAAACAACTCCGTTTTTGTATTATTTGTCCATATTAGCTTGCAAAACAATGTTTTTTTTTTTTGGTAAGGTAAATGGTATTAAAGCTTTGAACAAATATACAAGAAAACTTGATTGGCTCCTAATCTTGCACTCTCGATACAAAGTAGGGAGAGTGGAAGGGAGCACAATCAAGAAACAGGGAAAGAAGAACAACACGGACTAAACAGAGCAAGGACCGAAGGTCCAAGAGAGAACAAAGAGCTAAGATTAGCAAAGACCCTCCGCTGCCAGAAGAGAAGCCAACACCCGGATACCGAAGAGGCAGGGTGTTGAAGGACGCCAATCTAAGCATGTTCCTGTCGATCGCTGAAGATAGCTGGGTGGAAGCCCCAACTCCGCTGGAGACGTCTATTCCTTGAGATATCAGGGATATTAGAAAAACTTGCAGCTTTGTCCTTTACACTTTTGATAATGTGATTTTTGATTGAAGTAAGGACGACCGACTCTCCACAAAAGATAATAGCATTCCTTTTCTTCCAAATGATATAGCACATAGCAGCAAAAGAATGCCGTGCTATAATGTGAAAAAAATCTAGCTTGCAAAACAATGTTGTTTTGCACTTATTTCGCCGGAAATTGCGCACATCAGCATTTTGGTCGGATTTTGGCTGGAGTGGCACTTAAGTGATCTATTTTCTCTTTGAATGTAACAGTGTCACTTTTGTAAGTTATGGCATTTAAGCGTCCCTTTGTACCAACTTATGGCACTTGAAGCGATATTTTACCTCTGATTTTATATATGGTCTATAGGATGACCTAGTCTCCTTCCCATAGTGTTGCTTCCTTAGCAAGTTTGACAATATCAATTAAAAAGAACGATTTGACAATATCAATAAGCTTTTAGTGGTAATTTATTGCATACGGTTTGAAATATAACAAAAAATCACTGGCTAACCATGGCAAAGCAGTAACCACTTGGGTTTGCCCCGGTGGCTATCATTCCATCATGGAAGGGGAAGGTGAGGGGTTCGAATCTGGCATTGAAAAGGGTTTCTTCCATAGTTTCAGTGTGCCTTGAAACTCCCATTCTTGGGCTCGTGCTTAGCCAGCTCGCCCACACACCTCTCTTCTAAGAGTGAGAATTAAAATAGGAGTAGTAGAGTAGGACAGACCCAAAAACAAAAAAAAACCAATCTAAGAGTGAGAATTAGAATAGGAGTAGTAGAGTAGGATAGACCCAAAAACAAAAAAAATCATGGCCACACGATGCGTGATTCCTCAATCACCCTCATAAGCGTCTAATAGCAGTGAAAGGACTTTCTAGTTTGGTACATCGATAATTAGAATATTAGCTTAAAACCTTGACGATATAGAAGTGAATGAGCTTTAACAGACAGTTTTTCCTGAGTAATGTGGAGGAAACCTTAATGAACAAATAGGAATTGCTTGAAACTCACATCTCACAAGTTTCCTCCACCGTCACCAAATCCCGTTCACTCCATGCTAACAAGTTAACAACCATTGCTCTAACGAGCACGACTATTTCTCCCAACCAGAATCAAACATTCCGCCATGCCACAAGCGAAATCGCGCATCCTCCAATCGCAGCGATTACACGCACTTCAAACGGCAGATAGTTAGTTCTCAACCCCTCCCCTGAGCACAGGCGAGAAGAGTGGCCTCGACGATGGACGCTCTACTGAGGTAGCTGAGGCGAGCTGGAGCGGGACCGATGCTGGCCTCGTTGGGGGACCTGACGTGGAGAACGCTGGCGTCGGCGTCGCTATAGAAGACGACGGTCCGAATCCCGAGCCTCCTCGCCGTCCTCATGATCCTGCAAGCTATCTCGCCTCGGTTCGCCACCAGTATCTTCTCGATGGGCTTCGGCTCCGAGGTTCGCTGCTTCGGAGCCACAGCCGCCGCCGACTCCGGCAAACGGGAGAAGAGCCTTGCCTGGAGGAGCGAGGAGGTTCGACCGTGGAGGTTGCGATGGAGGATCAACAGCGCCATTGAAGAAGGCATCATTAGTCACAGAGAGAGAGAGAGAAGACTGATGAGTCAACGGCGTCTTCTCGGCTTGGGAGGGGTAGCGAAGAGGATGATGCTTTTGTGCGACGTCGTTTGAGTGGATAGAAGAGTTCGGATTTGCATCTGACGTGGAGATGACCTGGCATTGCAACTTTGAACCGGATAATTCCATCGCCCCGACTCGAGTCAACAGCGAACGTACTTCTAATGATGGTCTTCCTGAAAAGTGCCCTTGGGCTTCGAGGGTATTCATTCTGCGTACGTCGCTCGTAATAATCAAATTAATATTGACCTTGCAAAACACGAGAACAATCCGTTCATAAAAAATCGTGAAATTTCGACTAATGAGGAAGAGGATTGGGTTTTAAGGAATGAAAAGATAAAACGGTGCGGCATGAATGCACTTTCGTGAGCGGTAGTATGTCCATGTATCCAACCTTGTCGGTAGCATGATATGAATCCTGTATTTCATAATGATTTTGCACTTGAATTGAAGGAGCAGACATCCAAAAACTTAACAGTATAGACTGAAAAAAGAACAAGGGAAAAGCAAAAGGCACTGGAATCAGAATCTCATACCTCGCTCCCTCAAGAATCGCTTCGTAAGCCAGTGCCCACAACTTCGACAGCCACTTTCCTGAGCGAGACAAGCATCTGTTCGTCCAGGCACGATGATCTTACCTGCTGACATAAGTGAGCGTTCTTCATTTTCTGGGTCGATTGCTTTGATAAGTTCATCATCTGTTTCACTTGAACTTTCTTCGTCCTCGGTGTCTATCCAATTGTCTTCGTCCGAGTCTCTTTCCTCCAAAGGCCAATTTGTTTCCGTCGGCTGATGGTGTTGGAGCTCGATCCTCTGCTCATCCTCCCGTTGCTCGCATATTAGACGGAATCCGCACTTCTTCAATCTTCCTTTGTATGCTTCGAGGTGAACTTGGAAATGGTTCCGATCGTCTCGCAGAACCTCCCCTTCTTCACACAGCAGCCCACTCGTTGGGAGATATGTCATCCACACATGATCGGATTTCAGAAAATGGAATTGTCTTCCCAGGTCAAACACTCTTCGGCCATTGACAAGAATTTCGATGCCACAGCCCACTTCTCCTTCCTCCGGGCCAAGAACTAAACAGAGTGCTAGTCCTACGAATTTGTCATGCGAGTCCCTGGGAACCATAAAAGATATGGAACCGTCTTTACAGTGGAGAAACCATTCTGGCATCTCTCTTCCACTCAGCAAAATGTCATAGTAACCCAACTTCGGGTGCTCCTGTCATACGAATAGTTCGCATATCAAGCATTCAAAGTTAGTGAGTGCGGGAGAGAGAGCCTAACCTTGGGTAATAACACATCAACCTTGTTTGCTCCTTTGCGGAATAATGCACGACATGAAGATAAGTCAACACTAAGGAGTTTGGAGGAGAGACCCGACAAATCTGGAAATTCTTGTAGAGATCTGCAACCCTTTGCCCATAGCATATGCATATTTGGCGGAAGCTGAGGAATCTTTTTTAGCTGCTTGCAATTAAACATAATCAAGTGTTCCAAATCATCATATTCGTTGATGGATGTTGGCAGATGAGTAAACTTGTTGCCGGAAAGATCTAGGTGTGCCAATTTGGGAAAACTGGAAGAATTCTCAAGGAACTCTATTTTTGAGAGATTGCAGCCATTGAGTTCAAGCCGATATAAATTTCGGAATCTCGGATTGCCATTAGGATCAGTTGGATCCTCCGAGTTCTTTGGAAACACGACAAAATTGGAGCAGCCTCTAAGTATCAGATGCTCTAGATTTTGCAACTTATAAACACTTGATGGGAGTGCTGTGAGTCTTTTGCAAAATGCTAAATTTATTAACTTCACGGAGAGAAGATTTTCAACTGATGTAGGCAGTTCTTTAATAGCCGTCCATCCTAAATCAAGCTCTTCTAGATGTTCCATATTTTCCAGTATATTAGAGAACTTCTTGAGCTTAGAGCAACCAAAGAGATCAAGGGCTTGAAGAGATTTTGTCTTGAGTGTGTGAGGAAAGATAATGAGGTTAGAGCAAAACTTTAGTGACAAAAATTTTAACTTGTCGTGACATGCAACAGATTGGTGAACCTCCACCAAGCTTCTGCACCCATCAAGATTCAATCTCTCTAGATTTGGGAGCAATGAAAGGTCAGGAACACTAACCAGGGACTTGCATTGACTGAAATTGATGTGCTTCAACACTCTAAAATGCTGCAAAATATAAAATAAAAAAATACCGGTAGAGTCATTAAGCTTTGTAGATATTTGTAGTTATAAAAAGTAAAAAGCTAATCATCACAAATGCTAACCTTAAATTTGTCATCTAATTGTCTGATATGACTTTTACGGAGATCAGGTCCAATAAGTTTCTTTGGACCGGAGCCAAATTTTAGCAATGGGGCATTGGGCCATTTAAGCCATCTCAGATTACTAGGGAGACGAATAGGACCTTCCGAAGAGATATGTGCTTCAGGAAAAAATGAGCATTCTCAAGTCTCTTATTTTTTTTGAAAGCATCAGCCTCTATGGTTATCTCTTCAAGACTCAAATTTTTCTCTTTTGGTGTGAGCAAGTCCACTACTATGGCCTCTATTGCTTCCGTTCCCTATCCATAATTGAGCAAATTCAGTTTTCATACAAAATTTCTATTGAGATCTATAATATACTGTCCAAATCAAAGTAATATGAAAATGAGATATAACAATGTTTACATAAACAACTTTTACCTTTTCTTCACACAGAATGTCCAGAACATCTTCAAAAAGCCATAATCTACTACGTTGCCCAAGGTTATCTTGCATAACGATATTCTTACCCATCAATTCAACCAAATCATGCATTTGGAGGGTCCCATGCTCATTTCTTATCAAGGATCTCTCCATGAGAATTTCTATTCCTATAGTTGTTGCAAAGTCACAGCCGTCGAGAACTTCTGTGATGTATTCTATACTTTTTCCCTTGAAGAAACAAGCAATGTCGAGGAAAATATCCCTCTCATTCTTCTCTAATCCATAGAAGCTTATCTTCAGAATTCGATCGATATTTTCATTAGGCTTATTGGAGAGTTTATCCAGCTCACTTTTCCATGCTGGTTTGTTTCTTCCACATAAGAATGAGCCCAACACTTCAAGGGCTAATGGAAGGCCACTAGCGTAATGCACTGCTCTATCTATGAGATCATTTCTTATTTCAACTTTCTTGTTGTTTGGAAAGGCATGACAAATAAAAAGGTCTAGTGCCTCATCGTCCTTCAAAGGTTTAACTTCATACACACAATATTCGCAACGAGAAGTAGTAAACAAATGTTTATCCCTTGATGTTACAAAGATTCTACTTCCTTTGCCAAACCAATTGCCTCCTCCGGCTAACGCATCCAGTTGACACGGATGGTCAACATCATCAAGAACCAGGAGAACCTTCTTGCAATAAAGTCTTACCTTTATCAAACTAATTCCTTCAGCGACACTACAAACCATTACATGTTTAGCAGGAAAGATCTGAGAAAGAAGTCTTCTTTGCAACTCAACTAGACCATCGCAATTGTTTGAAGTTTCTCTAACTCGCTCCAAAAATATAGCTCCCCGAAACTGTCCTTCAATAGCATTATATATCGCTTTAGCGATTGTCGTCTTCCCTATGCCTCCAGGTCCCCATATACCTATCATGAGAACATCATCACCATCCAACTCTTTTTGTGACATTGATTTTAGTTCTTCAACTAGGGACTCTATTCCAACCGGATACTTAGCAACATCCAACGGTGTACGCTCTAGATGAATTGGTAATTCCCTTACGATGCTTTGTATGACCTCTGCTTCATCTCTGAAAAGCAATCGAAAGAGAAACATGTTTTAGCATTTCAAAGCCATGGCACGAATTCAACCTCTAGCGTCATAAGGAAAATTACCTTACAAGATTAGCAAATGAAAAGATGAAAAGTAGTAACCCGTTAGGGTGAACCTGCGCCTGAAGACAACATGACTCGGATACTATGAGATGCGCGATTTATCTAAAACGAAAATTTCTCATTATCCACACAGCAAGAATCGACTTCAAAGATCTGCTAGCTTGAAGTTTTGATATTCGACTACTGTGTCTACTGTCTAGCATATCTCCGCTTTGTATATGCAATTAAAAAGGCCGATTTAACAATATCTATCAGTTTTTCAACTGTAGGTTCTCTGCATACAATTTGACATATGACAAACAATCACCAGTTAACAATGGTAGTGTTGGAGAAATCTTTCCAGAATATTTTGAAGCTGACAAAACGTTTCTTTCAGTCTAAAGTCTGGATGTTCGGAGACCGTCAGTTTAAAGTCTGAAGACTTTGTTCTCTCAAGACCCAAGACTCAAGACCCAAGACTCAAGACCCAAGACTCAAGACTCAAAGACTTAAGACTCGGGACTCAAGACTTAAGTCTATTCTCACCGACGTCTTTCTACTCCGGTGTCGAAGGAAATCCTAAGCCGAGGTTTATGGTTAAGGATTCGATACTCGAAATAGATTTCTTGGTTGGATAATCATTTCGGATTCTTTAATTCTTATCTAAGATCGATTGAAGATCCGATGGTTGACGAAACAATCTTGGAAATATTCTATTCATGGAAACCGAGATCGATTGTATGGGCGAACGGGATTGATGGGCTATCATCAATTCCTTAAATAGCTCGGATGATCTTCTTGATTGATTCCGTCAACGGGTAGATTGGAGGAATTCCTTTGGTAAGTGCCAACGGCTATGATGGCATGAAGGAGTACAAAAGGAAGACGTCTAGCTGTTTTAAGTGTGTGATCGATAGAAAAATTCCGAGTACGAAGATCCTTGATTGTTAGTCGAGGCGAGCAAAATTGTACACGAGAGAGTGTTTATACTTTGTAACGCCTTGAGTGAGTGTGGTAGATCATCTACACCTAGAAACCAAGGAAGATCAACACCGTAACATCTCTTTGATCATAGTGGAATCCAGCCAATCGGTGCCATCGGTCTTGAAGAGTGGACGTAGGCTTGAATCAAGCCGAACCACTATAAACCGAGCGTTCAATTCTCTCTTTCCCTTACTCGGTCTTGCGATTGAATTTTTAACTGTTGCAAATCCTCTAATCGTTTAAATATCGTGCAAGCTTCGAGAAAATTTTTGTATACCTATTCACCCCCCTCTAGGTACTCGTACTAGCTATTTCAATTGGTATCGAGCTCGTGTTCTCACTCTGTTTTGAAGTGTCTTACTTGAGTAAAAGATCCATGGCTAGTATGCTAGCACCGGGCTGATGGAGGGGCAAAGCAATACCAGACCTCCCTACTTCGATGGAAAGGATTACAACATCCGGAAAAACAAGATGAAAGCTTTCCTACGATCAAAGGATCCTACGGAATGGGACGTTGTGGAAAGAGGAATCACTCCCGCCGCTGCATCAATCTCTGAAAGAGGGAAAGAAACTGTTGAAGCCAGCGGAATGTCTCAAGAAGAATTAAACAAGAGACAAGCACTCGATGCGAAAGCGATTTATTCTTTATATTGTGCTTTATCACCAACCGAATATAAAGAATATCTTCTTGTGTTACAAAGCAAAAGAAGTCGGGACGGAGTTACATATCACTTATGAAGGGACGGATCGAGTGAAGGAGACCAGAATTAATATTCTTCTTGGTCAATATGAATCCTTCAAAATGAAATCGGGAGAATCTATAACCGACATGTTTAGTCGTTTTACGAGATATTGTCAATGGTCTTGAAAACCAAGGACAAAAAATTTCTGATCCTATGAAGGTGAACAAGCTTCGCGTGGACTCTCCAAGGATTGGAATCATATAAAGACTTCAATAAGAGAGACGCAAAGAATCATGCCATTATCTCGTAGACGAACCGATTGGAACTCTTCGTCTTACGAAGTGGAACGAATTAATGAAGACGAAGATCCAAGAGGTAAGAAATCTATTGCACTAAAATCAAATGATGATTCGATGATGCAGATTCGGAAGATGATATGGATGATGAGGAGCTCGCCCTCATGATAAGAAGATTCAGAAAACCGAATAGAAAAGGCGAAGGTTCATTCCAAAGAAACGAGTTTTCGAGACAGCGAGACCAAGTCGTTGATGATGTGGAACCAAACAAAGATGTAGTTTGCTTCGAATGTAAAAAGAAGGGACACATCGGACCCAACTGTCCTCTTCGAAAAGAAAAGAGGAAAAAGTGAGAAGTCTCGAAAAGCTCTCAAAGCCGAGACCCGGAGCGATACTGAGTGTGAAGAGAGTGATGAGGAATATGCCAACCCGTGTCTCGATGGCACACGGACTCGACTCGACTGGATCGACTGGATCGACTCGGACGGTGAATTTGAGGTAAGTGATTATAAAATCCCCTGTCAAAGTCTCTAAATATATTGATGAGTTATGTTTCGGTCTTAAGACCTCTCTTAAAAAGATTTCCGAACTTAAAAAGGAAAACTCGGTTTTAAAACAAAAGGAAAACATTTTAGAAGAAAAGGTAAAAAATTTAGACTTGAATGTTTCTACTCTTAAAGAGAGTAAAGACAATCTTTCGAAAGAAAATGCTTTCTTAAAAACTGATTTATCAAATATTTCAAAGAAATTTTCAATAGGGTCCGAAAAACTTGAAAAAGTTCTTTCAATCCAAAGACCTTACTTCAATAAGTCGGTCTAGGTATGACAATTTGAAACAATTCCTTTGATTGATTTTCCGAAAGTAAAAGAAAGAATTAAGAAAAGACCATCGAGAGAGGCTTATAAAAATCATTTTAAAAGAATTTTTGTAAAGCCCGTAGGACGAAATGCTTTAAGGTGTTCCAAGTGTAATTGTCAGGATCATTTTGAAAAAGAGTGTCCTATGGTTTGGAGGCTCGTTAAAAGAGTATGGCCCAATAATGCTCATCCTACTAACACCAAAGGACCCAAGAAAATTTGGGTACCAAAGAAAGCTTGAGACTCTCTTTTGAATGCGGGTTTCGTCAAAAGAAGGTAAAGTGGTATCTTGACAAAGTGGATGCTCAAGACACATGACAGAGACTCAAATTGTTTCATAAAGCTTATTCAAGTAAATGGTGGAAAAGTTTCATTCGGAGGAAATAGCAAAGGAAGTATTGTGGGATTCGAAACTGTGAAAATTGGAAATCTCACAATAAGCAATGTCTCTCTAGTGGAAGGACTCAACTACAATCTACTCGGTATTAGCCAACCGTGTGATGCGGTTATAAGATCTCTTTTCAAGAAGGCATATGTTCTGGAATTAGCAAAGATTCGACTCAGTCTTTCATGGGTCGAAGGCATGGAAACATTTACCTCCTTGATGTAAAGCTAAATGAAGAACAATGCTTAATCTCAATTCAAGATGAAGCAGTTCTATGGCACAGAAAACTTGGCCATATCAACAAGAAGCAATTAGTCAAAATCTCTTCAAAGCAGCTTGTTCGAGGTCTACCTAAATTGCCTTACCAAAAGTCGACTTATGCACTCCATGCATTCGGGAAAGGGTAAGAAATTCTTTTAAGCAAATAAATCATGTATCAACTAATCATGCATTGCGGTTGCTTCATATGGATCTCTTCGGACCTACAAGAACCCGGAGCATTGGAGGTAAGAAATATTGTCTAGTAATTGTAGACGATTACTCTCGTTTTACATGGGTATATTTTCTTGCAAATAAATCGAAACCTTTTCGTACTTTGAAAAGTTTGCTAAAAAGGTTCAAATTGAAAAAGGATGTGCTATCTCAAGTATAAGAACCGATCATGGAAGTGAATTTGAAAATCAAGATTTTACGAGATTTCGTGATAAATCGGGTGTTAATCACATGTTTTCCTCTCCGTATACTCCGAGCAAAATGGAGTTGTGGAAAGAAAGAATAGATCTCTTCAAGAAATGGCTAGAACACTTTTAATTGAAAGTAAAATTTCTCCTCGATTTTGGGTCAAGCATTTGTTTAACCGCTTGCTATATTATAAATAGAGTCTTTCTAAGACCTATTCTTGAGAAAACCCCCTATGAATTGTTCAAAGGTAAGAAGCCTATTGTTTCATACTTTCATGTATTTGGTTGCAAATGCTTTATTTTGAAAAATGCAAATGATCGAGTGGGTAAGTTCGAAGAAAGATCAGATGAAGGTATCTTCCTTGGATATTCTACATCAAGCAAAGCCTACAGAGTCTACAACAAGAAAAGCCGGTATGTGGAAGAATCAATGAATGTCAAATTCCAAGACTCGGTGCAAGACGAATCCAAAGCAAGACTCGGTACGAAGAGATCGAACCCGCTCTAGACCTTCAAATGTCTACATCTCGAAACCATCTCGAGTCGGAAATACATCATCAAGACGCTCATGGAGAATCAAGTAAAGAAAGAGATCATCAACCCGACAAATCAACTAGTAACTCGGAAGCACAAATCCAGTCATCCCAAAGATCTTATTATTGGCGAACTTAATGAAGGAATTCGTACAGATCAAAAAGGCATGAAGAATCTAGTCTTTGTGGCTCTCATCTCGAAATTGAACCAAAAAGCATAGAAGAAGCTTTATCCGATGAAAGCTGGATCGAAGCTATGCAAGAAGAGCTCAGACAATTCAACATCAATGATGTCTGGGAATTGACATCTAAACCAAAAGGTAAAAGCGTTATTGGAACCAAATGGGTTTTCGGGAACAAGATGGACGAAAAAGGAAAAGTCGTACGAAACAAAGCAAGACTCGTGGCCAAAGGCTATACGCAAGAAGAAGGAATAGACTATGACGAGACCTACGCACCAGTTGCAAGGTTAGAAGCTATTCGACTATTACTTGCTTTTGCTTGTTACAAAAATTTCAGGTTATTCCAAATGGATGTCAAAAGTGCTTTCCTAAATGGATTTATCCATGAGGAAGTTTATGTGGAACAACCGCCTGGATTTGAAGACCCAAAGAAGCCGACTCGGTCTTTAGAGGCGAAAAAGGCTCAGACGGTCTTAAGCAAGCACCTCGAGCTTGGTACGACAGACTAAGTAAGTTTTTATTACAAAATGGTTTTGTCAAAGGTAAAGTAGATACTACCTTATTTATTAAAAAGGAAAACAAAAACTTCTTACTTGTCCAAATATATGTTGATGACATTATTTTTGGATCCTCTAATGAAAGTCTTTGCAAGAAATTTTCTAAGTCTATGCGGGATGAATTTGAAATGAGTATGATGGGAGAATTAACATTCTTTCTTGGACTTCAAGTGAAACAAATGAATGAAGGAACTTTCATTCATCAAGAAAAATATGCGAATGATCTTGTCAAAAGGTTTGGATTGGAAAAATGCAAGAAGACCGACATACCAATGTCATGTTCTCGAAGATAGACAAGGATGAAGAAGGGAAGAAAGTAGATCAAAAGCTGTACGGGAGCATGATCGGTTCACTTCTTTATCTTACGCTTCTAGACCCGATATTTTGTTTAGTGTTTGTATCGTGCTAGGTTTCAATCAGATCCTAGAGAATCACATCTCATTGCCGTGAAACGTATTATCAAATACGTTGCTTCATCTTCAAGCATCGGTCTTTGGTATCCAAAGAGGGGAGACTTTAATCTTCTAGGATACTCGGATGCGATCTGGCCGGTTGCGTAGTCGATAGAAAGAGCACACGGAACTTGTCAATTGCTTGGAAATAGGACAGTGTCTTGGTTTTCAAGGAAGCAAAGCACCGTAGCTCTCTCAACAACGGAAGCGAGTATGTAGCTCTTGGAAGCTGCTGTTCGCAAATTCTATGGATAAAACAACAGCTACAAGACTTTGGCATTGAAGACTCATGCACGTAAATCAGATGTGACAACACAAGCGCGATCAATCTCACCAAAAATCCAATCCTTCATTCTAGAGCAAAGCATATTGAGATTCGTCATCACTTCATTAGAGATCATATTCAAAATGGAGAAATCTCAATTCAATTTGTTGATTCAAAAAGTCAACTAGCGGACATATTCACAAAGCCTTTGGAGAAGAATCAATTCGACTTCATCCGCTCAAGACTCAACATTTTGAAGCTTGAAGAAGTTAAAGTCTAGAGACTCACCAACTCAAAGACTCTGATCTCTTAGACTTTAAATCCCGAGACTCAATCATTCATCGCTTAAGACCGTAAGTCGATATCTTATCTAAAAGGTATGAATTCTTGCTTATTTTATCTCGAAAAAGGTACGTTCTTTTATTCGAGATATAATTTGTGTGAAATTTGAAAACTTGTCTTTTTTAGAGGAAGTTATTTTTGGCAGTTATTTTTGAAAAGGAGTGTTCGTACACTTTCCTTGTACCGTTTAAAATTCTATTTTCAAATCCGAGGCACATATAAATACACAGTCATTCTACCCCCAATTTTAAAAACCCTAAAAGACACTCTTCTTCCGATATCGTTTTTACTCTCTGTTCATCGTCGAGAAAGTGGTCATCTCTCTTGGGAAAAGCAAGTGAAGAAATCCTCCAATAGACAAAGAAAGATGTCGTCTTCGAGGAAATCATCAAGAATCGCAAACAGGGGACCACAAAGAATGGAGAAGGGACCGACTCACTTCGATCTTGCGAGGAAGAAGACTCACCAAGTCGGCGACAAAGTCCGATTCGCTCTCCTCCACGTCATTCAGCATCTCCCGACCCACAAGGTGCAAGTCAAAATCTAGAAGAAGACATTATCGAGGATGCCGGCCCGCAAGAGTCCAAAACCCCCTCGTTATCTATAAGCTTTATCGTGCGTTGAAAAACACCGGTTCTTCATTAAAGTATATAGATGACTTTCTTAAGGACAAAAATTATGGGAATGAGTATCTTTTTCTGCGGAAAATGGAAGAGTTGGGAATTGCTCCGAAAGGAAGAGCGAGAGGAGGCTCTTGCGAACATTCCTAGTGATCCTCGTATGCCAGGACAGAATCTAATTGACGGGAACGATGATGACAAAATGTTCCTTGAATTTAAACCTAGAATGGGTGTGGCTGCAAAGGTGAAAGGAAATCGGATGGATTTGTTTAAATCCAAGGATCAAGAAAAAATGTATTTCAGTGTTGAAAAGAGGGGTAATCAACCCTAGAAGTGTCGACTTTGACTTCCGGATTCCATCAACTTGAACTTAAGGGAGAAGTTGAGTTTGCTTCAACTTGAGACTTTTTGCTCGACTCTACGAGACGGGTATGATCAACTCGATGCTTACTTCTATTCAAATCTTAGCTTTTTGGATGCGAATAGAATTTCATTCGGTGTCCGAGACCAAGTCTATGTGGTAGATGTAAATATGTTGGCGGACATAATTGGAGTTGAAAGGGGACGCTATCTCCCAATCAAAGTCTCACCCGCTCGTACTACTCGGATCTTGTCAAAGATAGGGACGTTGATAAGAAAATCATCTATTCCAGGATGAATGCCATCGACATTGTGCTTCATAAGATTGTGATCAATTGTCTTAGACCAAAGTCTACGTCAAAGACTTCTGTGTCTTTTTCTGAAGCAAAGTTGATGTATGCGATCAACTCAGGACGGAAATTTTCTCTCCCGCACACTATTCTTTTCCATATGTACAGAGCAGTGTCAAAAGACAAAGGACAATTGCCTTATCCTGGTCTGGTGACCAAGATCTTCGACATCGAATATTGAAGCGCCACATACTTTTTGTGTTCGACCGTGTGACAAGATGGTGGTAGGGTTGAAAATGTTAATGAAGATGCGTCGAAAGAACTTTCTAAGGCAATGGAGAAATTCAAGGTGAAATCTCCAGTCCGGGCCGCTTCAAAAAGGAAAGGAAAGGAGGCTATTGGTGCCTCTTCGAAAAAGAGGAAAAGAACTCTTATCCTGGAGGATGAGGATGAAGATGAAGATGATGAAGATCCCACTATTCCAAAGATCGACAAGAACAAGACGTTCGTGTCTCATACGACGTAACTTCAGAAAGCGAGAGAAGAAGAAGAACGAGAGAAAGAAGGAAAAAGAAGTTGAAGAAGAAGGAGAAGAAGAAAAAGAACGGTCTGCTGATAAACGGAGAGAAGGAAATCCCGAGGATGATCATCATTCTTCCCCTCTCGATGTCCTAGAGACGGGGGAGTAAGCTTGCAAGAAAGGTCTACACCTCTTGTTGCTGAAGATCTAAGACAATCTCGAAGACCCGGAAGAAGTTCAGGTCTCTCAATTGCCCGAAGAAGGTGATACATCGATTCCAAATCTGCCGGACGAACGAAGCACCATCGTCGCATACACACCATCTCGAGAAAGCCAATGCCGGTACACGAGACGGATGATTCTGCAGATCTTCGTAGTATCATGAATATTCTTCGGAAATGCGTAACCGGATATATGTTCGGACCGTGAAATCCAAGCTTTGAAGCATGCTTTGGACAAGAATCTTCGGTCTCTATGGAAGATAAATTCAAAGACCTCGCTCAAAGCAACTCCAAGCCAATGCCAAGGGAGAAGAGGTAGCTCGTCTGCGAGAAGACTGAAGAAGCTTGAAGGAGTAGTCCAGTCCATTGGGGATTTCCGGATCGTGCGCATTCCCAAGCGGACATGAATCCTTTCTCACCCTTTTCAATGCGACAAAAAGGGGAGAATCAATTTGAACTTTCATTTTTTAATCTTTGACCTTTGTGGTTATGTTTATTTATTTTTGAGTATTACTTGAGAACTTGAATTTGGGTGTGAATTTGATCGATGTGGATTGCGGATTATGAACTTGAGTGGTTGCATTTATTCAAGTGTTGTTATATGGTGTTTCTCATGAAAGACTAACCAATTGTACGTGGATGCGAGTCGGGTTGTTTTATTAATCTTTATGAGTTAGCCATATTACTTGAGAAATGTTTTGCGAGGTCAAAGTTGTTCAAATCTTCAAGAAAGTTTTGTCACCATCAAAAAGGGGGAGATTGTTGGAGAAATCTTTCCAGAATATTTTGAAGTCCGACAAAACGTTTCTTTCGTCTAAAGTCCGGATGTTCGGAGACCGTCGTTTAAAGTCCGAAGACTTTGTTCTCTCAAGACCCAAGACTCAAGACCCAAGACTCAAGACCCAAGACTCAAGACTCAAAGACTTAAGACTCGGGACTCAAGACTTAAGTCTATTCTCACCGATCTTTCTACTCCAGTGTCGAAGGAAATCCTAAGCCGAGGTTTATGGTTAAGGATTCGATACTCGAAATAGATTTCTTGGTTGGATAATCATTTCGGATTCTTTAATTCTTATCTAAGATCGATTGAAGATCCGATGGTTGACGAAACAATCTTGGAAATATTCTATTCATGGAAACCGAGATCCGATTGTATGGGCGAACGGGATTGATGGGCTATCATCGCATTCCTTAAATAGCTCGGATGATCTTCTTGATTGATTCCGTCCAACGGGTAGATTGGAGGAATTCCTTTGGTAAGTGCCAACGGCTATGATGGCATGAAGGAGTACAAAAGGAAGACGTCTAGCTGTTTTAAGTGTGTGATCGATAGAAAAATTCCGAAGTCGAAGATCCTTGATTGTTAGTCGAGACCGAGCAAAATTGTACACGAGAGAGTGTTTATACTTTGTAACGCCTTGAGTGAGTGTGGTAGATCATCTACACCTAGAAACCAAGGAAGATCAACACCGTAACATCTCTTTGATCATAGTGGAATCCAGCCAATCATTTGTCGGTCTTGAAGAGTGGACGTAGGCTTGAATCAAGCCGAACCACTATAAACCGAGCGTTCAATTCTCTCTTTCCCTTACTCAGTCTTGCGATTGAATTTTTAACTGTTGCAAATCCTCTAATCGTTTAAATATCGTGCAAGCTTCGAGAAAATTTTTGTATACCTATTCACCCCCCCCTCTAGGTACTCGTACTAGCTATTTCAGGTAGAGTAGTGCATCACATCAAGTACTTACTTACCCATCATTGCAAACCCACCCAGACAAGTTACCGGCATCGAAGAGAGCCTTCTTCCATATCTCCACTGCCTTTAGATCATTCTCGGAATCGGACTCATGCTTAGCCATAGCTCTCCCATAACCCTTTATCGCCCGTCTCACTTCTCTTGGTTCTACTTTGTAAAACTCTGGCAACACAATCAGCTCCTTTCGTGCCTTGCACTCCATGATCTTCGCCAACTCTTTCAAACACCACCGCGAGAAAGCGTAGTCTTCGGAAAAAATGATGATCGCGACACGCGATTCCTCGATCACGCTCATAAGTGCCGGCGATATTTGCTCTCCTTTCCTGAGCTCCTCACTATCCACAAAAGTGTATATCCCTTTCGATTCGAGCTCCATAGAGATCACGGAGGAAGTTGTTGCGGACGTCCGTACCTCGAAACTCAGGGAACGCATGGTAATTCTTTTCAGAAGAGGCCATATATCAGGAACTTGGGGACAAAAACAAGACAGAGAGATTAAGAAGGTTAGCTTTGTTGGCTCGATTTGATTCAGGGATTACGAAATATGATCAGTCTATCCCGTTGGATCACACTCACAATCTCATGAGGCTAGAAAGAAGGCATAGAGTGATCTTCCCTTAATGGATCCCTTATATCGAGAATGTTGAAGCTTAAAAGGAGTAAGAGCATTGAAGAAAACGCATGACGGACAATGACTTTTTGCCCCCAAAAAGACGTGTGAAGACTTACTTTAGACGACCTGGAGCTTGTGTCCATGGAAGAGGGATGGAAAGATAGAGCAGGATCTCTAACTGTTCTTGATAAGAATAAGGAAACACGCTGCAGACTTTCAGCAAGGGAATCTCTACGCAAACTGGTGCGAAAAAGATGGCGGAGGAACTTAAAAAGTCGAGCGAGGGAAAATGAGATGGAAGAAAGGCGGGAAGATGGCCCCCTCGCTGAAGGACAATTTTGGGGTGAATTATTTGATTGAACTGTAAGAAGAATTAACAGAAAGATGAAATAGGAGCTGAAATGCAAAAGTAGGTTGTTAGTTAATTCTACCTGCCTTGCTGGACCCGCTGATCATGTAATGTGACTTTCGTGGAAGTTACCCAAGAAATTTCCAAGAAATATGGAATAGCAAGTGGAGAACCTAGGCTGCCATTAGTTAAGGTATAATGATTAGAAGATATTATTGATGAATTAACCGAATCATTGCGTATTATTTTCTTTTTAACTTGTGAGTAGACTACTTTTTTTCAAAGGATTTTCTAGTTTGATATTAAGTTATTTCAAGGTATGACAATATTTAATAGAGGAGAAGTCAATGAACTTTCACAAATAGCTTTTCCTGAATTGAAATAGATAGATTACTTATAATGCAGAGCAAAATCATGATGAACAAAGATAATGTCGCCAAATAAGAAAATTCACGTAACAAAAATAAGTAAAATATAATGATTAAAATAATTTCATCGATAAATTCATAGAATTTAAAAGTCAAATTTACTTAATGGCAATAATGAAAAGGAACTATCAATAAACGACTCTCTCTTGCTAATGACAAGTCCGTGTAGATGGAAGACATCTTATAAGGTTTGCTTTTTGACTTTAACGTATACCCATGATTTTGTCTCAACATCTCTCTCTCTCTCTCTTATGCAGTACTTATAGAAATTAATTGCTTGTTTTCGACCATAAAAAAAATTGCTCGTTTGAACAAAAGTATATGTCGTTATACCTTATATCTAGGGTGATGGGGATTTAATTTTAGCTAATGTAATAGTGCCTCGTCACTATAATAACAGCTACATCATATTTTAGCAAAATTAATTGCGATAAGCTTGCAGGGCCTATGAGAAGCAAGCCTCCATAGGGTTTGCTTCTCCATAGGGTGTTTTTTTTTTTTTTTTTTTTTTTTTTTAGCAAAAGCCTCCATAGGGTTCAATCAATGATAATCATGGCAAGGCATCGGTGACTTAGGATTGTGGTGATGGCTTGGCCTTGAAAACAACATGATCACAAATGTAAAGCAATGGCCGGCCGAGGGGATTTTGGTTGAAATTCGTTGACGTGGATGCCGGTCATTCTAAGTGGCACGACCAATGTGACATTAATCATTTTTAATAATATTTTAATATTCTTTCAAATTATTTCTTCTTCCTTTTTCCTTTCTTCTTCTTATTATCGATGGCCAACCACGAGCGATGGTCCAAGCAAGCTAGCCTCACACACCATAGGCGAGGGCAAGCCTCAACTAGTGGAGCCCTCACCTAAGCAAGGTTCGGCAAGGGTTGGCCTTGCCTAAGCCAGATTTAGAGCCCGACGTCACCTTCACCTAGGCGATCCACCCGATGAGGCCAACCCTCGCCAAATCTAGCTTGGGCAAGGCCGACCCTCACCTAGGGGAGGGCTCCCCTCAATTAGGTGAAGCCAGTCGGCTTGACCATGGTTGGTGGCTAGCCACCGACAAAAGGAAGAAGAAAAGAAAATAGAAAATAGGAAAGAGAGAGATGAGGTTGGCCCCATTGGCTTGATTCGAGTCAAGGATTACCTTTGAGGGAGCTTTGCAATGTTTCTCCAAATGTATTTGCTTTATAGAGGGAAGGTTTTCAACTGATACAGGAAATTCTTTAATAGTCCTCATTCTAGCCTCGGTTCGCCACTAGTATTTTCTCATGGGCTCCGGCTCTAGAGTCTATCAATTTGGAGGCCCCGCCTCCTTTGGCGAATGGGACAAGAGTCTCACCTGGAGGAGCGAGGAGGCTCGACAATGAAAGTTGCGACGGAGGATCAGCAACGCCATTGAAGGAGGCATTGTTAGTCGGGGAGAAAGAGAGAAGGGGGGGGGAGAGAGAGAGAGAGAGAGGCGATGAGTCAACGGCGTCTTGGCTTGGGACCCGTAGCGGTGAGGATGATGCTTTTATGCGGCATCGTTCGAGAGGATAGAAGAGTTCAAATTTGCATCGATGTGGAGATGACCTGGCATTGCAATTTTGTCTGGATAGTGTACTTACCCCACTCAATATTTTCTCCAAGTCGATAGCCAACTACTTTTTTTTTTTTTTTTTGGTTTGTATATTTTCTTATTTTTGGTAATTCAATAAATTTTATTGCTACCAAAGTCATTATTAACTAGAAAAGACTGAACGGAATCAGAAACTTTTTGGCCCCATGAATATACTCCTCTTACAGGATTATGGTGCTATCTTCATGCTAGTCGGTGGCCATATTTCATGATCATCCACATCTCTCTCGCTCTTCGATTCCGACGAGATTGGAGATGATTGAATCCCAGGCGTTGCTAAAGAGGTAGAGAGAACGATGCGAAAGATCATACAAGAACTGAGATGATCATAACAATGTTGGTTTGGTCAGACCGAAAAGCTTGTTCACTAGAGGGATTAGTGCGAGACGTCGCTGCTTCAAATCTGTTTGAAGCTGTCTTTCAGTTTACAAGATTTCGGCTACTCTAAACTGCTGTTGAAGCTTGAGAATTGACATGGACATGATAAGATGCCTTGATGCGACGATCACACAAAGTTAACGTGTCTAATTAATGTTGAAGGAAGTGAAAGAAAGTGCAATTTGGCTAGTAACAACAGAGGAATCAACTAATCTTCCCCATGGAGACCTTTTGATCTTTTGATATGATTAGGTCAACACTTTTCTAAAGACAAGGATCATACATTAGACTGAGCAAAACTTACTGTCTCTTAAATTACTTACTTACCCATCATTGCAAACCCAACCAAACAAGTTATTGGCATTGAAGAGAGCCTTCTTCCATGTCTCCACTGCCTTTAGATCCTTCTCAGAATTGGACTCATGCTTAGCCATAGCCCTTTATCGCCCGTCTCACTTCTCTTGATTCCATTTTATAAAACACCGGCAACACAATTAGCTCCTTTTGTGCCTCGCACTCCATGATCTTCGCCAACTCTTCCAGACACTATCGTGAGGTAGCATAGTCCTCAAAGAAAATGATGATTGCAACGCGCGATTCCTTGATCACCCTCATAAGCGCTAGCGATATTTGCTCTCCTTTCTTGAGCTCCTCGCTATCCACAAAAATGTATATCCCTTTATGATTCAGAGCTGCATAGAGATCATGGAGGAAGTTGTTGCAGACATCGTGCCTCTAAAACTCATGAGCACACGGTAATTCTTTTTGAAAGAGGCCATATATCAGGAACTTGGGGACAAAAACAAGAAAGAGAGATTAAGAAGGTTAGCTTTGTTGGCTCAATTTGTTTAAGGAATTATGATATGTGATCAGTCTATCTCTTTGGATCTCACTCACAATCTCATGAGGCTAGAAAGAAGGCATAGAGGGATCTTCCCTTAATAGATCCCTTATATCCTATGAAGCACGGGCACTCTCCGGAGCCCGTATTGTGTCAGATGCTCTGACACATGGTCAACTTTCCCAATACACTTCAACACACGTGTTGGGAATTGCGAGAGGCATGATGGGTTTCTAGGACAGGTATACAACTGCGAAGTGAGAGAATCGAGGGTGGAGGTGAGGGTGAGGGAGCGGAGGTGAGGCCATGAGCAACGGAAGGCCAGAGTAAGAACAGAGAGCAAGGCAACCCAAAGCCAAAGGTGAGTTGCGACTTCGAAGGAGGGAAGGCTGGAGGCGAGGTGGCAAGCGACTGCGATGACGCGGTCGAGAGAGAGAGAGAGAGAGAGAGAGAGAGAGAGAGAGAGAGAGAGAGAGAGAGAGAGAGAGAGGATTGTGCAAGGAGGCGGACAGGGAGGCTATGGTTTTTGAGTTTCCATGACAATGCTGATGCGGAGGTTCCTTCTTAAGTTTTAGGAAGAAGAGTAGAAAAAAAAAATGACGATGCTGATGCGGCATGATTTTTTTCTTTTTGGAGGGAGGGGAGGGTAGAGGATGGTTTCAATTTTCAAGAAAGGAAGTTCTAGGTGGTGCCGGAAAAGAAACGAGGGAGTGAAATAAATGGGTAGGGCTTTTTCTTTTAAGGTCAGAAAAATAAATGAGTGGGGCCAAAAAATGATTTCAGAAAATGAAAGTCTTTGAACGTTAAATAATGATAAATTTTGATCATTATAGAAAATTATAGATTTATTTAAATAAATTGATTATTGATTCTAATCTCTTATTAGTTATTAGTTTCATCAACATCTTTTGTTGAAGTTAAAAATATGTCCCTAAACATGGATACACATTATTTATGAATATGTCTTTCGAATTTTCTAAGAATAGATTTATTAATAAGAAAAAAGCCACCAAAAATCCTAAATTTTACCAAATGTGACAAATTTATCTCAAACTTCTTTTTTTGTAACAAAATTATTCCAAATTTTATCAATCGTGGCACATTTACTCCAACTCTATGGTTAAATCGTCTTTAATTTTTCTTTTTCTTTCCTTTTCATATTTTTCCTTTTTCTTTTTTTCCTTCTCTTCTCTTCCCTCTGCTGACCATGGCGAAGGGAAGAAAGGAGAAGAAAAAGAAAAGAAAAAGAAAAAAATAAAAAGTAAAAGATGGAAATGTGACATCCTGATTTTCAATTCTAATTTCGATTAGATAAGTCGGGCCTTTTATCAATGTGACTATAGTGTTTTTCTCTAAGATGGCCACTCAGGAAATAACTGGCATATCTGGTGAAGCTATTAAGGGATTTTAAATGCAATAAACTTGAGAATTCGATTAGGAATCGACTGCTTGACCATGCTAGTCTACAAAGGTCATTATAGCACAATTAAAAATCGATCAGAGATCGGATATAGGTCGATTCGACTAAGATGGTAATCAATGTGGGTGATTCCACCTGATTGCAAAATTCTCGTCGATCGGCACTAAACCGATTTTCTGTCGATCGGTGAATCGAAGTTGTTTGGGCTTTTTCTACATTCGAATTAGATCTCAACCGGATTTATTTGTTCAGAAATCAGATGCTGAGAAAAATGAAAGAAGCGACTCATTTTGGTCTTCATTGAAACTTCAAATCGTGTAGTTGGTAGAGAATTGGACTCCGGGATGACCAATTGACAAGTTGTTTTGAATTGATTAAATTATGACTTTAATTGGTGTTATTTTCTTCTTTCCTTTGAGCCCACACTCTCCATGCACGAAACACCCCCCTTGCCCACGATCCCATGCACTTCCTCTCCTTAAATTGGCTTGGTCTTCTAATTTGGCCTTGAAAGTTGACCGCTGGACCCACCATCTCCTTTATCCTTCGCGTGCATTTCTTCTCCCTCTTTCTCTTCACACGAACCTCCCTCCTTCCACGCGCGTTTTCCTTTTTCTCTTCCTCTTTTGGCCGACAACTTATGTTTTTTCTTATCCCTTAAACGGTGTTATCCCTTGGTCAGTCTTCTGTTGGACCGTGCGGCCAGCTGCCCCGCAATGTCCCCTCAATATTCAACGTTTATGTTCCTTTGCCTTGGCTGACGTTCATCAATGGCCCTCTCTCTCTTCTCTTTATATTTCTTTATTCCCTGCACGTATATTTGACCGGTCTTGGCTTCTCCACCACGATTGACGATCGCTGCTTCTTTCTTTTGGTTGCTGTTGCTGTCCGTTCCTCACGCGGTTTACCCCACCAAACCCCACCTTCGTCCCCATCCCTTTCTCGGTCAGCACGCTCTCTGGTTGCTTCAACTCCCGCTTCTTCATTAGTTTTCAATTGTTGCGCATGAGTCTACCCCACCAAACCTGCCCGAGCCCCCACCATTTTTTGTCTTCGGTTACTGCTGCTTCACGTGTGGTTTCCCACCGGTCAAACAGCGGCACCTCTTCCTCGGGTGTTGACCTTTGGTCCACCGAAGCTGCCCTCCATCGTCCTTCCAAGTTGGGCCACCGTTTTAGCTCAACAGCAGCGTCCACGAGTCCACTTCTAACGGGTCCAGCAGCTGAAGTTTGGCCCGGTTCACCACCGTTTTAGCCACGGCCCGTACTTCAACCCGCTATAGCCGAGCTTAGTCCAAGCCGTGTTCAAATCAGCTCCTCAGCAGCCTATTTCATCATTTTGCAGCAAGGATTTGTAGGTCTCATGGCCCATTTTCGAGCCGTCCCAACCCCGGTTGGCGGAACCGCTTTGGAGTGGATCGATCTTTGTTGCGTGCTCATCAATTTGATCCGAGCGGATCTTTAATCAGGTGAGTTTTGCTCACTAATCCTTACTTAGTAAACTAATAATATTTAATGATTGATTAGTGCTAATTAAGTATGATTTGGTGGTTAGATTATAATAGATTAGTAATTATTAGTAAATTGCATTGCGTATTAGCTAGGTGGTTAGTGTAATTAGCTTGAGGATAGCCTATATTATTTATTGAACGCATCTCAGGATTTTTCTTGACCTTTCTCGGGCTTCAATTAGGCATTATGGGCATAAATTGGATTTTTAGTATTTAATTATTAATTTTGGAAATTAATTTAATTAATTTTTTTTTGAAAATAAGGCAGAGATAGCCGACGATTGGAATTTTATGCTGATTGTTATGGTGTAGTCCGTTTATTTAATTGCGCTTTACGTTGCGTGGAATTGAATTAATTGTGATATTTTAAGAATTTATCCTAAATTGAGTGGAATTAAATGATTGATTGGTAGATGCCGACTTTAGTTATTTAGCATTGATAATGCTTGATAAGTTGTAAAGTGGAGAAGATCGTGAGAGTGAGTTGGGAATACTCTTGACTGAGATCAATGGGACATCGAGGGTAGCAATGATTACTTTCGCCGATATACCAAAGTTTGAAAGAGGGCCTATTCTAAGACCATAAGGGATGGTATGGAACCAAGCCCTAAATCTATTGAGCCTCTCCTGGTATGGAACTTCCAAAACCCAAACGGTTGTCACAACCATCTCATACGTCCAGTCACTCTTGGGGTCGGGGAAAACTGTGACTTGCTCTATTATTCTTGTGGGACGACTGAGATGTTTTGGGACGTCACTTAAATCAACCAAGGTGAGAGATGAGTGTGTGCTTGAAGATCGGGGCATAACAGGAAATACTTTATAGTTTGTGATAAATGTGTCATGCGAATAACTTTCATTTGATAGTAACAAGAAGCACAATCCTACACATGGGCGTAACACATACCTTGTGCGACCGAATCATGACTTACACATACTATTACTTGGTAGGTAAATAATGGGTGGCAAAAAGAAGCACCTTCTATGCGGTGACACAACCTTAACTGTGCGAAGACACAAGTCACCCCTTATTAAACAACCTCACCCAAATAGCCACCCTCAAGATAGATTATTTTAGCAGCGAACCGAATAACATAGGACTACCTCATATGAAGGCACACACCCGAATAGCCGATCTCAAAATGACTCTTTTGGCCAACACTCCGCCAGCAATCCATTGTAATCAATCAAAACCAAATTCAGTCCCCTCCCCTCCACAGCAATCCCATTTCAAAACCTGAGATTCAACTCACCTAAAACAAGCTCAAGCCCACAAAACCCTCGTCCCAAACAAACAAAACCCGAAACTCAAAATCCGGCAAACACCGTCAAATTAGGAATGGCGGAAAGACTATTACCGTCTGTTGGGTAGACGAAAGTCTCTTCTTTCTAGGCCATCCGGCACAAAAATGAGAAGGATTGAAGCAACTGAGAGAGAAGACGCTAAAATCAGCTCCGGCAATCGGAGCGGTGCTGCTGTGGAAGGATCTCGAGGAGGGTTTGGAGGGAAAAATCAATGGTGGCAGTGGTGAGGGGCAGCTAGTGCCTCGCGGGCAGAGGAATAATGCTCATTGCTTTTTCTCTCACTTCAACCGGGGGTTTTTGCCCTAGGAGACCAGACCAGACCAACCAATTCAGAGCTGAAATTGAGAGGGCGGAATGATTTTTCTAAAGGGGATTTTCACTCGCCTTTTTTCTCTTCACTTTCTTTGCTGGTTTTTCCTTCACTTTCTCCCCTCTATCCTTTCTGGCTTTCCAAACGGAGACGAATCAGAAAAGGGAGTGACTGGAGGCACTGGAGAAAGCGGCGAGGAGAGACCACCCGCTATAATATTGTGGGAAAATATAAATATTGTCCCGCGCACGAAGAAGTAAGGTCAACATATATTATAATATATTATTTATAAATATTCAAAAATTTTAAATTCATATAATTCCCTCCCCATAATAATGCTGATATATATTTCCGTTTGATGGTTAACTGTCTAATTCAAGCTATTACCGTAACTTGGTCTCTAGATAATTTTATTGAAATTCTTAAATTATAATGATAAATATCTAATTTGCTTTTACAAATGAAAAAAAAAATCCAACTTTTGAGCTAAATAGTTATTGAGTTTTGGGTTTTTTTTTTTTTTCAATTTTAAAAAAATAAAAATATTTTTTTATGGGAAAAGCTAACCTCAAATATTAAAATGCTTGTGTATATGAAATTGCTTAAAATTGGAGGAAAACATGGCGGCTGGCACTAAAAGAATGCATGTCCCTCCTATATAAAATTGTTGCCCTTTTTTGTATAATTGAGATTTCATTCCGTATGAAATCAACCGTAATGACATCCTTTCATAATTAAAAATTAATAATATAGTTATTCCATCAAAAAATGATATTGCTGCTCATTGAGGGACATATGTGTTGCTTTTTTCAGTAATTGACTAGTTGATACTGTTGATATTCATATTGCTGTACCGAAAGTATATCCAACATCGTTAAAAAAAAGTTAGCAATTAGACATTTTACAATTTGGGGTAAGTTTACATTACTTTGTGCTGAATAAATATCCTCGATGGTAAACATATAGGGACATTTCCGAACTAAGAAATGGAAACGAAAGCATATCGTAATGTGGTGGCTAAATAGGATCAAAATGAGATTTTTTGACATTGATGTGCAACTTAGCTTACATTTGAAATGTCTAAAATTTATTGCCATAGTGTGAAGTAAGATTAGGTTAATCTTTTGCGATAACTTACGCCCATACTTTTCCTGGTTCAATTGCTCAAAATGACTTAGGATATGTTATTAATCATAATCTCTTCTACAATAATAGGAGATTTAGCAACACGACCCCACATTTTCATTTTTCTTTTCGCTGTAATTCTTACAAGTTATTAGAATAATAAATTAATAGGGTCAATTTAACACATCAGAAAAAACTTAAGTATATCATTGGCATAATAATAAAACTTTAGACAATGCACTTAGCACAAGTTCACTCGATTTGGTCCCAATGTTCTTATTCAATTCCTACAAAAGATCATTGGACATTTTTGTTTATGAAATGAGAAAAGGAACTTATCGCTGGATCTGGGCCGCCGACCCTCACCGGATTTGGCCGAGGGCTCGCGGGCCCTTGCTGCCAATCAGTCGAGGTCGCCGGCCCCTAGGCAAGGCCCAACAACCCCGATCGACCCTCCTCCTTTGTCGTCGGCCCTTTTCGGTAGCAAGTGGGGAGCCCTCACCACCTCTCCTCCCCCCCCACTTTTTATTAAAATTTTAGATTTTTTAATTTTTTAATATTAATTTTTAAAAATATTTTAAATAAATTTAATTAAATTTTATACTATGTTTTTATCACGTCAGCACTAAAATGACGTCATTTTTGCATTATTTGGCCACATCGGCGTGCAAAACGGCATTGTTTTGTACTTACTTCACCGGAAATTGAGTACGTCAACATATTGGCCGAATTTTAGTGGGGTGACATTTAAGTGATATATTTCTCTTTAAATGTGACACTTAAGTGTCACTTTTGTAAGTTATAGCACTTAGTGTCCCTTTATGCCAACTTATGATATTTGAAGCGATTTTTTGCCTCTGATTTTATATATGGTCTGTAGGATGACCTAGTCTCCTTCCCATAGTGTTGCTTCCTCAGCAAGTTTGACAATATCAATTAAAAAGAACGATTTGACAATATCAATAAGCTTTCAGTGGAAAATTATTGGGAAAAGTACCAAAAAAGTCCTAAATATATTGCATTGGTACCAATTTAGTTCTAAACTTTTTAATTTGACCAATTTAGTTATAAACCTTTTAATATTGGTACCAATTTAGTCCATCCGGCTAATTTTGGTCGATCGGCGCTAACGTGGACGTCGGCCGGTGGCCGATGGCGACGTGGCAATTTTTATGATTTTTTAATTATTTTTCAAAAAATTTATTAATTTTTTATTGATTTTTTTTCTTTTTCCTATTCTTTTTCGGCAAAGTGAGGCTCACCGGCCACTGGGCGAGGGTCGTGAAGCCCTTGCCCGACCTCTCCCAGGCCACTGGCAAGGGAGCTTCGCCTGGATCTGGGCGAGGCCGGCCTTGCCTAGGCCTTGCTGCGAGCGAAGGCGGCCTCGCCCATGGTTGGCGAGGCCATGGCGGCCATCACCAGGGCGGAGGCGACGGCCAAGGGCCGTGACCCTCGCCGGCCGACGATGGCCGCCTTCACTACCTGCAAAGTCGGAAGCATAGCGCAGTGCAAAGCTCGGATTTTTCCATCCCACGAAGCGACCCCGCAAAACCCATTCCTCCTCTCTCTCTCTCGAGTGCCTCTACTAAACCCACCAGATCCCGCAGAAGCTTCGGGAAACGGCGGAAAGCCCCGATCGAATCGAGAGAACTTCCCCCTTCTTCTCGCCGCGGATTGGAAGAGAGCGGGTGGTGGTTGCTTGATCGGGGGGAGCGATGGGGGACGCAAACGCTGTGGCTGGCAACCTAGCCAGCACCATCGCCACCGCCTTGGACTGGAGCTCTGCTCCTGATGCTCGCCGGGCTGCCGTCTCTTTCCTCAAATCCGTACGCCTTCTCTCCCCCTCGCTAGCCGTAGGCGAGGCCGGCCTTGCCCAGATTCGGGCGAAGCCGCCTCCTCGACGGCTTGGGAGAGGTCGGGCAAGGGCTGTGACCCTTGCTGGCGGTAGGCGAGCCTCACCAGAGGCTCGCTGGCCATTGTCGAAAAAGAAAAGGAAAAAGAAAAAAAATCAATAAAAAATTAGTAAAAATCTTGAAAAAATAATAAAAAAATCATAAAAATTGCCATGTCAGCGTTCAGCCATCGACCAACGTCTATGTCAGTGCCGGCCAGCCAAAATTGGTCGGATGGACTGAATTTGTACAAATATTAAAAGGTTTAGGACTAAAATGGTCAAATTAAAAAGTTTAGGACTGAATTTGTACCAATACAATATGTTTAGGACTTTTCTGGTATTTTTCCCAAATTTATTGCATACGGTTTGAAATGTAACAAAATATCACTGGTTAACAATGGCAAAGCAGTGTGTCTGCATCAATTACTTACTTATCCATCATTAAAATCCCACCCAAACAAGTTACTGGCATGGAAAAGAGACTTCTTCCATCTCTTCACTGTCTCCGAATCCTTCCCAAACTTGGGCTCGTTCTTAGCCATAGCTCTCCCACACACCTCTTGGTTTCACTTTGTAAAACACGAGCAACACAATCAGCTTCTTCTATGCCTTGCACTCCATGATCTTCACCAACTCTTCCAAACGCCTCCACAAGGAAGCATAGTCCTCAGAGAAAATGACGATGGCGATGTGCAATTCCTCGATCCCCCTCATAAGCGTCTAATAGCAATGAAAGGACTTTCTAGTTTGATATTAAGTTATTTCAAGGTACATCGATAATTAGAATATTAGCTTAAAACCTTGACGATATAGAAGTGAATGAGCTTTAACAGATAGTTTTCCTGAGTAATGTGGAGGAAACCTTAATGAACAAATAGGAATCGAGCTCCAATACTTGAAACTCACAATCTCACAAGTTTCCTCCACCGTCACCAAATCCCGTTCACTCCATGCTAACAACCATTGCTCTAACGAACACGACTATTTCTACCAACCGGAATCAAACATTCCGCCATGCCACATGCGAAATCCCGCATCCTCCAATCGCAGCGATTACACGCACTTCAAACGGCAGATGGTTAGTCCTCAACCCCTCCCCTGAGCACCGGCGAGAAGAGTGGCCTCGACGATGGACGCTCCACTGAGGTAGCTGAGGCGAGCTGGAGTGGGACCGATGCCGACGGTCTCATTGGGGGACCTGACGTGGAGAGCGCCGGCGTCGGCATCGCTGTAGAAGGCGACGGTCCGAATCCCGAGCCTCCCCGCCATCCTCATGATCCTGCAAGCTGTCTCGCCTCGGTTCACCGCCAGTATCTTCTCGATGGGCTTTGACTCCGAGGTTCGCCGCTTCGGAGCCACAGCCGCCGCCGACTCCGGCGAACGGAAGAAGAGCCTTGCCTGGAGGAGCGAGGAGGTTCGACCGTGGGGGTTGCGACGGAGGATCAACAGCGCCATTGAAGAAGGCATCATTAGTCAGAGAGAGAGAGAGAGAAGACTGATGAGTCAACGGCGTCTTCTCGGCTTGGAAGGGGTAGCGAAGAGGATGATGCTTTTATGCGACGTCGTTTGAGTGGATAGAAGAGTTCGGATTTGCATCTGACGTGGAGATGACCTGGCACTGCAACTTTGAACCGGATAATTCCATCGCCCCGACTCGAGTCAACAGCGAACGTACTTCTAAGTTCTAATGATGGTCTTCCTGAAAAGTGCCCTTCGGCTTCGAGGGTATTCATTCTGCGTACGTCGCTCGTAATAATCAAATTAATATGGACCTTGCAAAACACGAGAACAATCCGTGCATCAAAAATCGTGAAATTTCGATTAACGAGGGAGATGATTGGGTTTTAAGGAATGAAAAGATAAAACGGTGCGGCATGAATGCACTTTCGTGAGCAGTAGTATGTCCATTTATCCAGCAATATTACGTCCACAGTGAAGAAAAGAGAGAAGGGGAAAAGGGAAGCTCCTCGACCTCAACCTTGTCGGTAGCATGATATGAATCCTGTATTTCATAATGATTTTGCACTTGAATTGAAGGAGCGCACATCCAAAAACTTAACAGTATAGACTGAAAAAAGAACAAGGGAAAAGCAAAAGGCACTGGAATCAGAATCTCATACCTCGCTCCCTCAAGAATCGCTTCGTAAGCCAGTGCCCACAACTTCGACAGCCACTTTCCCGAGCGAGACAAGCATCTGTTCGTCCAGGCACGATGATCTTACCTGCTGACATAAGTGAGCGTCCTTCATTTTCTGGGTCGATTGCTTTGATAAGTTCATCATCTGTTTCACTTGAACTTTCTTCGTCCTCGGTGTCTATCCAATTGTCTTCGTCCGAGTCTCTTTCCTCCAAAGGCCAATTTGTTTCCGTCGGCTGATGGTGACGGAGCTCGATCCTCAGCTCATCCTCTCGTTGCTCGCATATTAGACGGAATCCGCACTTCTTCAATCTTCCTTTGTATGCTTCGAGGTGAACTTGGAAATGGTTCCGATCGTCACGCAGAACCTCCCTTTCTTCACACAGCAGCCCATTCGTTGGGAGATATGTAATCCACACATGATCGGATTTCAGAAAATGGAATTGTCTTCCCAGGTCAAACACTCTTCGGCCATTGACAAGAATGTCGATGCCACAGCCCACTTCCTTCGGGCCAAGAACTAAACAGAGTGCTAGTCCTACGAATTTGTCATGCGAGTCCATGGGAACCATAAAAGATATGGAACCGTCTTTACAGTGGAGAAACCATTCTGGCATCTCTCTTCCACTCAGCAAAATGTCAGCGTAACTCAACTTCGGGTTCTCCTGTCATACGAATAGTTCGCATATCAAGCATTCAAAGTTAGTGAGTGCGGGAGAGAGAGAGAGAGAGAGAGAGAGAGAGAGAGAGAGAGAGAGAGAGAGAGAGAGAGAGAGAGAGAGAGAGTCTAACCTTGGGTAATAACACATCAGCCGTGTTTGCTCCTTTGCGGAATAATTCACGACATGAAGATAAGTCAACAGTAAGGAGTTTGGAGGTGAGACCCGACAAATCTGGAAATTCTTGTAGAGATCTGCAACCCTTTGACCGTAGCATATGCATATTTGGCGGAAGCTGAGGAATCTTTTGTAGCTGCTTGCAATTAAACATAATCAAGTGTTCCAAATCATCATATTTGTTGATGGATGTTGGCAGATGAGTAAACTTGTTGCCGGAAAGATCTAGGTGCGCCAATTTAGGAAAACTGGAAGAACTCTCGAGGAACTCTATTTTTGAGAGATTGCAGCCATTGAGTTCTAGCCGATATAAATTTCGGAATCTCGGATTGCCATTAGGATCAGTTGGATCCTCCGAGTTCTTTGGAAACACGACAAAATTGGAGCAGCCTCTAAGTATCAGATGCTCTAGATTTTGCAACTTATAAACACTTGATGGGAGCGCTGTGAGTCTTTTGCAAAATGCTAAATTTATTAACTTCACGGAGAGAAGATTTTCAATTGATGTAGGCAGTTCTTTAATAGCTGTCCATCCTAAATCAAGCTCCTCTAGATGTTCCATCTTTTCCATTATATCAGAAAACTTCTTGATCTTAGAGCAACCAAAGAGATCGAGGGCTTGAAGGGATTTTGTCTTGAGTGTGTGAGGAAAGATACTGAGGTTAGAGCAAAACTTTAGTGACAAAAATTTTAACTTGTCGTGATATGCGACAGATTGGTGAACCTCCACCAAGCTTCTGCACCCATCAAGATTCAATCTCTCTAGATTTGGGAGCAATGAAAGGTCAGGAACACTAACCAGGGACTTGCATTGACTGAAATTGATGTGCTTCAACACTCTACAATGCTGCAAAAATATATATATATACCCGTAGAGTCATTAAGCTCTGTAATTTTTTGTAGTTATAAAAAGTAAAAAGCTAATCATCACAAGCGCTAACCTTAAATTTGTCATCTAATTGTCTGATATGACTTTTCTGGAGATCAAGTCCAATAAGTTTCTTTGGACCGGAGCCAAATTTTAGCAACGGGGCATTGGGCCATTTAAGCCATCTCAGATTACTAGGGAGACGAACAAGACCTTCCGAAGAGATATGCGCTTCAGGAAAAATGAGCATTCTCAAGTCTCTTATTTTTTTGAAAGCATCAGCCTCTATGGCTATCTCTTCAAGACTCAAATTTTTCTCTTTTGGTGTGAGCAAGTCCACTACTATGGCCTCTATTGCTTCCGTTCCCTATCCATAATTGAGCAAATTCAATTGTCATACAAAATTTCCATTGAGATCTATAATATACTGTCCAAATCAAAGTAATATAAAAATGACATATAAACAACTTTTACCTTTTCTTCACATAGAATGTCTAGAACATCTTCAAAAAGCCATAATCTACTGCGCTGCCCAAAGTTATCTTGCATAACGATATTCTTACCCATCAATTCAACCAAATCATGCATTTGGAGGGTCCCATGCTCATTTCTTATCAAGGATCTCTCCATGAGAATTTCTATTCCTATAGTTGTCGCAAAGTCACAGCCGTCGAGAACTTCTGTGATGTATTCTATACTTTTTCCCTTAAAGAAACAAGCAATGTCGAGGAAAATATCCCTCTCATTCTTCTCCAATCCATAGAAGCTGATCTTCAGAATACGATCGATATTTTCATTAGGCTTATTGGAGAGTTTATCCAGCTCACTTTTCCATGCAGGTTCGTTTCTTCCACATAAGAATGAGCCCAACACTTCAAGGGCTAATGGAAGGCCACTAGCGTAATGCACTGCTCTATCTATGAGATCATTTCTTATTTCAACTTTTTGGTTGTTTGGAAAGGCATGACAAATAAAAAGGTCTAGTGCCTCATCGTCCTTCAAAGGTTTAACTTCATACACACAATATTCGCAAAGAGAAGTAGTAAACAAATGTTTATCCCTTGATGTTACAAAGATTCTACTTCCTTTGCCAAACCAATTGCCTCCTCCGGCTAACGCATCCAGTTGACACGGATGGTCAACATCATCAAGAACCAGGAGAACCTTCTTGCAATAAAGTCTTACCTTTATCAAACTAATTCCTTCAGCGACACTACGGACCATTACATGTTTAGGGGGAAAGATCTGAGAAAGAAGTCTTCTTTGCAACTCAACTAGACCATCGCATTTGTTTGAAGTTTCTCTAACTCGCTCCAAAAATATAGCTCCCCGAAACTGTCCTTCAATAGCATTATATATCGCTTTAGCGATTGTCGTCTTCCCTATGCCTCCAGGTCCCCATATACCTATCATGAGAACATCATCACCATCCAACTCTTCCAGTGACAGTGATTTTAGTTCTTCAACTAGGGACTCTATTCCAACCGGATACTTAGCAACATCCAAGGGTGTACGCTCTAGACGAATTGGTAATTCCCTTACGATGCTTTGTATGACCTCTGCTTCATCTCTGAAAAGCAATCGAAAGAGAAACATGTTTTAGCATTTCAAAGCCATGGCACGAATTCAACCTCTAGCGTCATAAGGAAAATCACCTTACAAGATTAGCAAATGATAAGATGAAAAGTAGGAACCTGTTAGGGTGAACCTGCCCCTGAAGACAACATGACTCGGATACTATGAGATGCGCGATTTATCTAAAACGAAAATTTCTCATGATCCACACAACAAGAATCGACTTCAAAGATCTGCTAGCTTGAAGTTTTGATATTCGACTACTGTGTCTAATGTCTAGCATATCTCCGCTTTGTATATTCAATTAAAAAGGCCGATTTAACAATATCTATCAGTTTTTCAGCTATAGGTTCTCTGTATACAATTTGACATATGACAAATAATCGCCAGTTAACAATGGCAGAGTAGTGCATCACATCAAGTACTTACTTACCCATCATTGCAAACCCACCTAGACAAGTTACCGGCATCGAAGAGAGCCTTCTTCCATGTCTCCACTGCCTTCAGATCATTCTTGGAATCGGACTCATGCTTAGCCATAGCTCTCCCATAACCCTTTATCGCCCGTCTCACTTCTTTTGGTTCCACTTTGTAAAACACTGGCAACACAATCAGCTCCTTCCGTGCCTTGCACTCCATGATCTTCGCCAACTCTTTCAAACACCACCGCGAGAAAGCGTAGTCTTCGGAAAAAATGATGATCGCGACACGCGATTCCTCGATCACGCTCATAAGTGCCGGCGATATTTGCTCTCCTTTCCTGAGCTCCTCACTATCCACAAAAGTGTATATCCCTTTCTGATTCAGAGCTCCATAGAGATCACGGAGGAAGTTGTTGCGGACGTCCGTACCTCTGAAACTCAGGAACGCATGGTAATTCTTTTCAGAAGAGGCCATATATCAGGAACTTGGGGACAAAAACAAGACAGAGAGATTAAGAAGGTTAGCTTTGTTGGCTCGATTTGATTCAGGGATTACGAAATATGATCAGTCTATCCCATTGGATCACACTCACAATCTCATGAGGCTAGAAAGAAGGCATAGAGTGATCTTCCCTTAATGGATCCCTTATATCGAGAATGTTGAAGCTTAAAAGGAGTAAGAGCATTGAAGAAAACGCATGACGGACAATGACTTTTTGCCCCCAAAAAGACGTGTGAAGACTTACTTTAGACGACCTGGAGCTTGTGTCCATGGAAGAGGGATGGAAAGATAGAGCAGGATCTCTAACTGTTCTTGATAAGAATAAGGAAACACGCTGCAGACTTTCAGCAAGGGAATCTCTACGCAAACTGGTGCGAAAAAGATGGCGGAGGAACTTAAAAAGTCAAGAGCGAGGGAAAATGAGATGGAAGAAAGGCGGGAAGATGGCCCCCTCGCTGAAGGACAATTTTGGGGTGAATTATTTGATTGAACTGTAAGAAGAATTAACAGAGATGAAATAGGAGCTGAAATGCAAAAGTAGGTTGTTAGTTAATTCTACCTGCCTTGCTGGACCCGCTGATCATGTAATGTGACTTTCGTGGAAGTTACCCAAGAAATTTCCAAGAAATATGGAATAGCAAGTGGAGAACCTAGGCTGCCATTAGTTAAGGTATAATGATTAGAAGATATTATTGATGAATTAACCGAATCATTGCGTATTATTTTCTTTTTTAACTTGTGAGTAGACTACTTTTTTTCAAAGGATTTTCTAGTTTGATATTAAGTTATTTCAAGGTATGACAATATTTAATAGAGGAGAAGTCAATGAACTTTCACAAATAGCTTTTCCTGAATTGAAATAGATAGATTACTTATAATGCAGAGCAAAATCATGATGAACAAAGATAATGTCGCCAAATAAGAAAATTCACGTAACAAAAATAAGTAAAATATAATGATTAAAATAATTTCATCGATAAATTCATAGAATTTAAAAGTCAAATTTACTTAATGGCAATAATGAAAAGGAACTATCAATAAACGACTCTCTCTTGCTAATGACAAGTCCGTGTAGATGGAAGACATCTTATAAGGTTTGCTTTTTGACTTTAACGTATACCCATGATTTTGTCTCAACATCTCTCTCTCTCTCTCTCTCTCTCTCTCTTATGCAGTACTTATAGAAATTAATTGCTTGTTTTCGACCATAAAAAAAATTGCTCGTTTGAACAGTATATGTCGTTATACCTTATATCTAGGGTGATGGGGATTTAATTTTAGCTAATGTAATAGTGCCTCGTCACTATAATAACAGCTACATCATATTTTAGCAAAATTAATTGCGATAAGCTTGCAGGGCCTATGAGAAGCAAGCCTCCATAGGGTTTGCTTCTCCATAGGGTGTTTTTTTTTTTTTTTTAGCAAAAGCCTCCATAGGGTTCAATCAATGATAATCATGGCAAGGCATCGGTGACCTAGGATTGTGGTGATGGCTTGGCCTTGAAAACAACATGATCACAACAGCAATGGCCGGCCAGAGGGGATTTTGGTTGAAATTCGTTGACGTGGATGCCAGTCATTCTAAGTGGCACGACCAATGTGACATTAATCATTTTTAATAATATTTTAATATTCTTTCAAATTATTTCTTCTTCCTTTTTTCCTTTCTTCTTCTTATTATCGATGGCCAACCACGAGCGATGGTCCAAGCAAGCTAGCCTCACACACCATAGGCGAGGGCAAGCCTCAACTAGTGGAGCCCTCACCTAAGCAAGGTTCGGCAAGGGTTGGCCTTGCCTAAGCCAGATTTAGAGCCCGACGTCACCTTCACCTAGGCGATCCACCCGATGAGGCCAACCCTCGCCAAATCTAGCTTGGGCAAAGCCGACCCACACCTAGGGAGGGCTCCCTCAATTAGGTGAAGCCGGTCGGCTTGACCATGGTTGGTGGCTAGCCACCGACAAAAGGAAGAAGAAAAGAAAATAGAAAATAGGAAAGAGAGAGATGAGGTTGGCCCCATTGGCTTGATTCGAGTCAAGGATTACCTTTGAGGGAGCTTTGCAATGTTTCTCCAAATGTATTTGCTTTATAGAGGGAAGGTTTTCAACTGATACAGGAAATTCTTTAATAGTCCTCATTCTAGCCTCGGTTCGCCACTAGTATTTTCTCATGGGCTCCGGCTCTAGAGTCTATCAATTTGGAGCCCCCGCCTCCTTTGGCGAATGGGACAAGAGTCTCACCTGGAGGAGCGAGGAGGCTCGACAATGAAAGTTGCGACGGAGGATCAGCAACGCCATTGAAGGAGGCATTGTTAGTCAGGGAGAAAGAGAGAAGGGGGGGGGGGGGAGAGAGAGAGAGAGAGAGAGACTGATGAGTCAACGGCGTCTTGGCTTGGGACCCGTAGCAGTGAGGATGATGCTTTTATGCGGCATCGTTCGAGAGGATATAAGAGTTCAAATTTGCATCTGATGTGGAGATGACCTGGCATTGCAATTTTGTCTGGACAGTGTACTTACCCCCACTCAATATGTTCTCCAAGTCGATAGCCAACTACTTTTTTTTTTTTTTTTTTTTTTGGTTTGTATATTTTCTTATTTTTGGTAATTCAATAAATTTTATTGCTACCAAAGTCATTATTAACTAGAAAAGACTGAACGGAATCAGAAACTTTTTGGCCCCATGAATATACTCCTCTTACGGGATTATGGTGCTATCTTCATGCTAGTCGGTGGCCATATTTCATGATCATCCACATCTCTCTCGCTCTTCGATTCC
This sequence comes from Eucalyptus victrix, assembly GCA_016097545.1. Classification (NCBI taxonomy): domain Eukaryota; kingdom Viridiplantae; phylum Streptophyta; class Magnoliopsida; order Myrtales; family Myrtaceae; genus Eucalyptus; species Eucalyptus victrix. The sequence continues at coordinate 15,442,094 of CM027842.1, forward strand.
GACGAGATTGGAGATGATTGAATCCCAGGCGTTGCTGAAGAGGTAGAGAGAACGATGCGAAAGATCATACAAGAACTGAGATGATCATAACAATGTTGGTTTGGTCGACCGAAAAGCTTGTTCACTAGAGGGATTAGTGCGAGACGTCGCTGCTTCAAATCTGTTTGAAGCTGTCTTTCAGTTTACAAGATTTCGGCTACTCTAAACTGCTATTGAAGCTTGAGAATTGACATGGACATGATAAGATGCCTTGATGCGACGATCACACAAAGTTAACGTGTCTAATTAATGTTGAAGGAAGTGAAAGAAAGTGCAATTTGGCTAGTAACAACAGAGGAATCAACTAATCTTCCCCATGGAGACCTTTTGATCTTTTGATATGATTAGGTCAACACTTTTCTAAAGACAAGGATCATACATTAGACTGAGCCAACCTTACTGTCTCTTAAATTACTTACTTACCCATCATTGCAAACCCAACCAGACAAGTTATTGGCATTGAAGAGAGCCTTCTTCCATGTCTCCATTGCCTTCAGATTCTTCTTAGAATTGGACTCATGCTTAGCCATAGCTCTCCCATAACCCTTTATCGCCTATCTCACTTCTCTTGATTCCATTTTATAAAACACCAGCAACACAATTAGCTCCTTTTGTGCCTTGCACTCCATGATCTTCGCCAACTCTTCCAAACACTATTGTGAGGTAGCATAGTCCTCAAAGAAAATGATGATTGTGACGTGCGATTCCTTGATCACCCTCATAAGCACTAGCAATATTTGCTCTCCTTTCTTGAGCTCCTCGCTATCCACAAAAATGTATATCCCTTTATGATTCAGAGCTGCATAGAGATCATGGAGGAAGTTGTTGCAGACATTTGTGCCTCTAAAACTCACGAGCACACGGTAATTCTTTTTGAAAGAGGCCATATATATCAGGAACTTGGGGACAAAAACAAGAAAGAGAGATTAAGAAGGTTAGCTTTGTTGGCTCAATTTGTTTAAGGAATTATGATATGTGATCAGTCTATCTCTTTGGATCTCACTCACAATCTCATGAGGCTAGAAAGAAGGCATAGAGGGATCTTCCCTTAATGGATCCCTTATATCCTATGAAGCACAAGCACTCTTCGGAGCCCGTATTGTGTCAGATGCTCTGACACATGGTCAACTTTCCCAACACGCTTCAACACACGAGTCGGGAATTGCGAGAGGCATGATGGGTTTCTAGGACAAGTCTACAAGTGCGAAGTGAGAGAATCGAGGGTGGAGGTGAGGGTAAGGGAGCGGAGGCGAGGCCATGAGCAACAGAGGGCCAAAATAAGAACAGAGAGCAAGGCAACCCAAAGCCAAAGGCGAGTTGCGACTGCGAAGGAGGGAAGGTTGGAGGCGAGGCGGCAAGCGATTGCGATGACACGGTCGAGAGAAAGAGAGAGAAGAGATCAAGAGGAAGAGGATTGTGCAAGGAGGCGGATGGGGAGGCTATGGTTTTTGAGTTTCCACGCCAATGCTGATGTGGAGGTTCCTTCTTAAGTTTTAGGAAGAAGAGTAGAAAAAAAATGGCGATGCTGATGTGGCGTGATTTTTTTCTTTTTGGAGGGAGGGGAGGGTAGAGGATGGTTTCAATTTTCAAGAAAGGAAGTTCCAGGTGGTGCCAGAAAAGAAATGAGGGAGTGAAATAAATGGGTAGGGCTTTTTCTTTTTAGGTCAGAAAAATAAATGAGTGGGGCCAAAAAATGATTTCAGAAAATAAAAGTGCGAACGTTAAATAATGATAAATTTTGATCATTATAGAAAGTTATAGATTTATTTAAATAAGTTGATTCTAATCTCTTATTAGTTATTAGTTTCATCAACATCTTTTGTTGAAGTTAAAAATATGTCCCTAAACATGGATACACATTATTTATGAATGTCTTTCGAATTTTCTAAGAATAGAATTATTAATAAGAAAAAAAAGTCACCAAAAATCCTAAATTTACCAAATGTGGCATATTTATCTCAAACTTTTTTTCCGTAACAAAAATATTCCAAATTTTATCAACCGTGGCACATTTACTCCAACTCTATGGTTAAATCGTCTTTAATATTTTCTTTTTCTTTCCTTTTCCTGTTTTTCCTTTTTCTTTTTTTTTTTCCTTCTCTTCTCTTCCCTTTGCTGACCATGGCGAAGGGAAGAAAGGAGAAGAAGAAAAAAAAGAAAAAGTAAAAGATGGAAATGTGACATCCTGATTTTCAGTTTTGATTTCGATTGGATAAGTCGGGCCTTTGATCAATGTGACTATAGTGTTTTTCTCTAAGATGGCCACTTAGGAAATAACTGGCATATCTGGTGAAGCTATTAATGGATTTTAAATGTGATAAACTTGAGAGTTCGATTATGAATCGACTGCTTGACCATGCTAGTTTACATGGTCATTACGATACAATTAAAAATCAATCAGAGAGTGTGGGTGATTCCACCTGATTGCAAAATTCTCGTCGATCGGCACTAAATCGATTTTCTGTCGTTTTGGGTAACCTGTATCTATATTTGAAATCTCAAGATTTTCACAACCACCGAAAGTCACCAATGTGTCGGATGGGTTCATAGTGGTTCGAAGAAAACCGACTACGGGTCAATTGTACTAAAAATTAATAAAAACTACCCGGTAGGTAAGGTTACACTAAAAGTGCGCTTGATTGAAAATAACCGCGAATTTGAATTCGATTTAAGAAATTGGAAGTCTTGTCATGTCATGAGTCATTCTTGAAACATCGACTCACCTTTTGAGGAACTTTTAGTGAGTTTGAGGTTTTTACGAAAAACCGAGATGAACGGTTCGAAAAATGAACAAAAATTCAGATTGGCCGATTTGAAGGGATTTTTGGTATCTGGTGTAAGTGAATCGGTGAATGGAAGTTGTTTGGACTTTTTCTACATTCGAATTAGACCTCAACCGGATTTGTTTGTTCAGAAATCAAATGCCGAGAAAAATGAAAGAAGCGACTCATTTTGGTCTTCATTGAAACTTCAAATCGTGCAGTTGGTAGAGAATTGGACTCCGGGATGACCAATTGACAAGTTATTTTGAATTGATTAAATTATGGCTTTAATTGGTGTTATTTTCTTCTTTCATTTGAGCCCACACTCTCCATGCACGAAACACCCCCCTTGCCCACGATCCCATGCACTTCCTCTCCTTAAATTGGCTTGGTCTTCTAATTTGGCCTTGAAAGTTGACCGCTGGACCCACCATCTCCTTATCCTTTGCGTGCATTTCTTCTCCCTCTTTCTCTTCACACGAATCTCCCTCCTTCCACGCGAGTTTTCCTTTTTCTCTTCCTCTTTTGGCCGACAACTTCTGTTTTTTCTTATCCCTTAAACGGTGTTATCCCTTGGTCAGTCTTCTGTTGGACCGTGCGGCCAACTGCCCCGCAATGTCCCCTCAATATTCAACGTTTATGTTCCTTTGTCTTGGCTGACGTTCATCAATGGCCCTCTCTCTCTTCTCTTTATATTTCTTTATTCCCTACACATGTATTTGGCCGGTCTTGGCTTCTCCACCACGATGGATGATCGCTGCTTCTTTCTTTTGGATGCTGTTGCTGTCCGTTCCTCACGCGGTTTACCCCACCGAAACCCCACCTTCGTCCCCATCTCTTTCTCGGTCAGCACGCTTTTTGGCTGCTTCAACTCCTGCTTCTTCATTAGTTTTCAATTGTCGCGCACGAGTCTACCCCATCAAACCTACCCGAGCCCCCACCATTTTTTTTCTTCGGTTACTGCTGCTTCACGTGTGGTTTCCCACCGGTCAAACAGCGGCACCTCTTCCTCGGGTGTTGACCTTTGGTCCACCGAAGCTGCCCTCCATCGTCCTTCCAAGTTGGGCCATCATTTTAGCCCAACAGCAGCGTCCACGAGTCCACTTCTAGCAGGTCTAGCAGCTGAAGTTTGGCCCGGTTCATGGCCGTTTTAGCCTCGGCCCGTACTCCGACCTGCTATCGCCAAGCTTAGTCCAAGCCGTGTTCAAATCAGCTCCTCAGCAGCCTATTTCATCATTTTGCAGCAAGGGTTTGTAGGTCTCATGGCCTGTTCTCGAGCCGTCCTGACCCCAATTGGCATAACCGCTTTGGAGAGGATCGATCTTTGTCACGTGCTCATCGATTTGATCTGAGTGGATCTTTAATCAGGTGAGTTTTGCTCACTAATCATTGCTTAGTAGATTAATGATGCTTAATGATTGATTAATGCTAATTAAGTAGGATTAGGTGGTTAGATTAAAATGTATTGGTAATTATTAGTAAATTACATTGCATATTAGTTAGGTGGTTAGTGTAATTAGTTGGAGGATATCATATATTATTTATTGAATGCATCTCGGAATTTTTCTCGACCCTTCTCGGGCTTCAATTAGACATTACGGACATAAATTGGATTTTTAGTATTTAATTATTAATTTTCGAAATTTATTTATTTATTTTTTTATTTTTCAAAAATAAGGCAGGGATAGCCGACGATCGAAATTTTATGCTAATTGTCATGGTGCAGTCCGTTTATTTAATTGAGCTTTATGTTACATGGAATTGAATTAATTGTGATATTTTAGGAATTTATCATAAATTGAGTGGAATTAAATGATTGTCTGGTAGATGCCGAGTTTGGTTATGTAGCATTGATAATGCTTGATGAGTTGTAAAGTGGAGAAAATTGTGAGAGTGAGTTGGGAATACTCTCGGCCGAGATCAATCAAGTACGATGTAATGGACATATGTGGTTTGGTGATTAAGGATATCACTGGCGAAAATAGCGTCTTAAAGAACGCATGAGTGTTGTCCATTTCATGTATCATTATAGATGGTTCGGTGATTAAGGATATTACTGGCGAAGACGGCGCCTTAAAAAACGCATGAGTGTTGTCCATTTCATGCATCATTATAGACATACGTGGTTCGGTAATTAAGGATATTACTGGCGAAAATGGTGCCTTAAAAAACGCACGAGTGCTGTCTATTACCTGCATTTGTATAAACATACGTAGTTCACTAATTGGGAATATCACTGGCGAAAATGGCGCCTTAAAAAACGCACGAGTGCTGTCCATTACATACACCACCTTGGCAAAAATGGCGCCCAAGAGAGTACGTGTGATTTGGTGATTGGAAATAACCTAGAAATGGTCTGACTGACATGTAATTGATTAGGTCAATTGATCATTGTTTTAATCTGACGTTGTGAATTGATTGACTGAATTGATGTGACCGGGAAATGATTCGATTGACATGTAATCAACTAGATCGATTTGATCGATGTTTCGATCTGTTGTGATTGTTTGGGTACCTATTGAACTGTGTTGATTTGCAAGTGGAATCTGAGACCAAGGTAAGTCATCCGACTTGTGTTGTACATAGGTGACTCTAAAGTGTTTTAGTTTCCTGATTGAGTCTTAGGGAGTAGAACTTGCTGAAACATAATCTCACCATGTTGTGGGACCACATTTTTAGGTTCGCAGATGGCAACTCCTCCTAGACGTCTCGATCGTCCCACAAGAATAATAGAGCAAGTCATAGTTTTCCTCGACCCCAAGAGTGACTGGACGTATGAGATGGTTGTGATAACCATTTGGGTTTTGGAAGTTCCATACTAGGAGAGGCCGAATAGATTCAGGGCCTGGTTCCATACCACCCCTTATGGTCTTATAATAGGTCCTCTCTCAAACTTTGGTATACCGGCGGAAGTGATCGATGTTGCCCATGCTCTAGATGGGAATGTAGCTAGTCTCCTGATGGTATGGTAGAGGATTCGCCGTATCGTCCGGATCCCGTGGACCCAAAGAGCTTAGTAGACAAGTCGGAGTAGTTGGGTATAGAACTACTAATTTTGAGAATCAAGCCTTTTGTTAGACTTTGTAAATATCGGGTATTATTGTACTTAAAGTGATCTGATATGTATAAAAGGTGTGGTTTAATTTTCAAGAATTTGTAGTCCTGCTTTTCTATCCCATTGCTTTATTGTCTGGGGATTGTTTATATGCTTCCGCATGTGCATTAAAATTGAAAGGGTTGGCAATGCGTCCTGGGACGTCGCTTAAATTGATCAAGGTGAGGGATAAGTGCGTACCCGAGAATTGGGGCATGATAGGAAATACCTTATAGTTTGGGATAAATGTGTCGTGCGAATAACTTCCATTTGATAGTAACGAGAAGCAGAATCCTACACGTGGGCGTAACGCATTCCTTGTGCGACCGGATCATGACTTACACATACTATTACTCGGTAGGTAAATAATGGGTGGCAAAAAGAAGCATCTTCTACGTGGTGACACAACCTTAACTGTGCAAAGACACAAGCCACCCCTTATTAAACAACCTCACCCAAATAGCCACCCTCAAGATGATTATTTTAGCAGCGAACCGAATAACATAGGACTACCCCATATGAAGGCACACACCCGAATAGCCGATCTCAAAATGACTCTTTTAGCCAACACTCCACCAGCAAATCATTGTAATCAATCAAAACCAAATTCAGTCCCCTCCCCTCCCCAGCAATCCCATTTCAAAACCTGAGATTCAACTCACCTAAAACAAGCTCAAGCCCACAAAACCCTCATCCCAAACAAACAAACCCGAAACTCAAAATCCGGCAAACACCGTCAAATTAGGAACGGGCAGAAAGATTAATATCGGTTGGGAAGATGAAAGTCTCTTCCTCCGAGGCCATCCGGCACAAAAATGAGAAGGATTGAAGCAACCGAGAGAGAAGACGCTCAAATCAGCTTTGGCAATCGGAGCGCTGCTGCTGTGGAAGTTTGGAGGGAAAATCAATGGTGGCAGTGGTGAGGGGCAGCAAGTGCCTTGCGGCAAAGGATGATGCTCATTGCTTTTTCTCTCACTTCAACCGTGGGTTTTTGCCCTAGGAGACCAGTGTTATAGATAAAGCCAAATATTTGTTTTTTAGGGGCTTTTTTTATCTTTTCTATTAGAATTCCTTTTAGGTTAAAAGCGGTACCTATATATTAGCGATGGCAAAAACCCTAGCCGTCAAGACGCTAAAAAAAGAAATAGAGAAGCAAGAAAAAGAGAGAAGAAAAAAGTGAGTTTTTTCTTGATGAGGGTTCTCAATCCCTTTGTGCCCTGATCTTGAGAGAAGATCGTCGTTGTATTCCAACTTTTTCCTAAGTTTAGTGGATTCGCAGAGTGCCTCTGCGCGGAGACGTAGCCCAGGTTTGGGTGAACTTCGATAACAAATTTTCTGGCGTGTTCATCTGATTCTGCTATTTTATTACTATATTCTGTCTGGTGAATTGTTTGCGAGCGTTATTTTTCTAGAATCGACGTGCGATTTCGTAACAACTGGTATCAGAGCCTGGGTTGGCTAATCGAGAACATCGAGGGTTTTCGGTGACGTTCGATTGAAAGCAAACAGGATGGCAGAAGATAAAATCAGAATCGATAAGTTCAATGGAGAGGATTTCGGATGGTGGAAAATACAAATAGAGGATTATCTTTATCAGAAAGATCTCTATGCACCACTTGAGGGTTGGAAACCCGAGACGGCGGAAGTGGATCCAACAGTAGAAGCCGGATGGAAAATTCTTGATCGAAAGGCATTAGGTGCGATTCGTCTAGGGTTGACGAAAAGACAGGTACCACATCGCGAAAGCAAAAACTGCAAAAAGAAGCCATGGATATTCTAACGAATATTTTTGAGAAGCCATCCACATCAAATCGGGTATTTTTGCTGAAGAAACTGGTTAATATGAAGTTATCTCGATAGAAGTTCGTGGCGAGCATATTAATAGTTTCACGCAGTCACGGGTCAATTGGAATCCGCGAGGCATAAATTTAGATATGAAGCTTCAAGCTTTATTATTTTTATGTTCTCTTCCAGAAAGCTATAATACCGCAGTGCAGGGAATTTCGAGCACCATGAAAGATGATTTAACTCTTGATGATGCTGTGAGTAGTATCATGGATGAAGAGATGCGAAGGAAAGTCTCAGGTGGAGATAATTTTTCTGCATCTACATCTTCAACGGCACTTGCAGTGGAGAACCGTGGAAGAAGTAAAAGTAGAGGAAATTTCATCGGTCGTGGCAGATCACAATCAAGGGGTAAGAGACAGGTTGCAAAAGATGAGTGTTGGTTTTGTCACAAAACCGGACACCGGAGGTTTCAGTGTGAAGCCTACAAAAAGAAGCAGCAAATTGAGAATCAAGGTGCTAATGTAGTTAGCGATAAATCTTTGCTAGATAACTTGTGTTTGTCTGCAGGGTTTGACTTGACAACAGATAAATGGTTTATTGATTCTGGCGCTTCTTTTCATTGCACCTCGCAAAGAGACATATTTGATGATTATGCTAGTGGAGATTTTGGACAAGTGGTTGTGGGAAACGGCCACATGTGTCCAATTGTTGGGAAAGGAACCGTGACTGTGAACATCTCAGGTGGAGGACGTCTAGTTTTGCGTGAAACTAGGCATATTCCAGAATTAAAGAAAAATCTGATTTCAACCAATAAACTTGACCAAGAAGGTTTGGTAATAACCTTTGGCTGCGGAGAGTGGAAGATAACCTCAGGGGTAAGAGTAGTCGTACAGGTACACTTTACCTTCTCCAATGAGACAATATCAGTGATATGGTTGCAACTACAATGGCTACAGGTAATTTATCTACTCTTTGGCATTATCGTTTGGGACATCTTGGTGAAAAAGGTGTAAAGCAGTTACACTCAAGGAAATTACTTCCGGGCATATAAAAAGTTGAGTTAGATTTTTGTGAGAGTTGCATTTATGGAAAACAGAAGGCTGTTAGTTTTCAATTGAATGGGCGACAAAATAAAGGCCAGAAGCTAGAGTTGGTTCATACTGATGTATGGGGACCTGCTCAGGAACTCTCTTATGGTGGTAAGAGATATTTTGTCACATTCATTGATGATGCAACAAGAAAGACTTTGGTCTATGCTCTTAAAGAAAAATCAGAAGTATTCGGGATGTTTAGAATGTGGAAGACCATGGTAGAAAAAGAAACAGGTTATCAGATTAAAGCTTTGAAATCTGATAATGGTGGTGAATACACAAGTAAAGAATTTGCAAATTATCTGAGCCGAGAAGGCATACACGGGCTAAAGACTATTCCTAGAACTCCTCAAGAGAACGGTGTAGCTGAAAGAATGAACAGGACTATTCTAGAATGTGCGAGATGCATGAGACTACATGCGGGTCTCCCGCTACACTTATGGGCTGCCACGGTTGATACGGTGTTTATCTTATCAACGAAGTCCATCTAGTGCGTTGGATGGAGAAGTACCACAAGAGCGGTGGTCAGGTAAGAAGATTAATTATTCACATCTAAAGGTGTTTGGTTGTATTGCATATGCTTTGATTGACAGGGAGGATAGGAAAAAGCTTGATGCTAAGTCCCAGAAGTGCGTCTTTATCGGATACGGTGGCGACGAATATGGCTATAGACTTTGGGATTATGAGAATAACAAAGTCATCCGCAGTCGCAATGTGGTATTCCATGAAGAAAAGATGTACAAGAATCGTCAGATAGAGACAGAGCATGAGAAGTTAGTACAACCAGAGTATGTTGAATTAGACATAATGCCCGTGAAGATGTTTCCAGTAGATCAAAGTTCACCTGAAAGAGAGGTTCAAGATGAACCTATTATCAGTGAAGAGGTAGTTCAAGAAGAACGCAGTGATTCGGAGCAAACGAATGACCCTGAAATACCTGTCGTGAGAAGGTCTACACGTGTGAGAAAGCCAAAGGTAATTTTTGACCCATAAGCTAATACTGTTCTGAGCCATGTCTTATATATAGATTCGGGGGAATCAGAGACTTACGATGAGGCAAAGGCAGACACGTCTCACTTGCAATGGGAGTGTGCTATGAGAGACGAGATGAGCTCGTTACTTCAAAACAAAACTTGGGAGTTGACCAAGTTGCCCACAGGTAAAAAAGCTTTATTGAACAAATGGGTGTACAGGATTAAGAATGAAGCAGATGGTAATATTAGATACAAGGCGAGACTTGTAGTCAAGGGTTTTTCTCAAAAAGAAGGGATCGACTACTCCGAGATATTTTCACCTGAAGTGAAAATGACATCAATTAGAGTTCTGCTAAGTATAGTTGCAGTGGAGGATCTTCATCTTGAGCAATTAGACGTAAAAACAGCGTTTTTACATGGTGACTTAGATGAAGAATTATACATGGCACAACCTAAGGGTTTTGAAGTCAAAGGTAAGGAGCACATGGTATGTCGCTTAAAGAAAAGCTTGTATGGCTTGAAACAAGCTCCACGACAATGGTACTTAAAATTTGATGGTTTCATGCAAGAAAACGGATTTGCACACTGTGAGTCTGATCACTGTGTTTATTTTCGCAAATATGATGATGGTGACATTGTGTATCTATCTTTATATGTGGATGACATGCTGGTGGCTAGTTCCAATATGAAGAGAATCGTAGAAATGAAAAAGATGTTATCATCACAGTTTGCTATGACAGACTTGAGAGAGGCCAAGAATATTTTAGGCATGAAAATTATCAGGGATAGGAAAAATAAGAAATTATGGTTGTCGCGGGAAGACTATGTGAACAAGGTGTTAAAGAGATTTAACATGGACAAGGCAAAACCGGTTGCAACTCCTCTAGCGAATCACTTCAAACTTTCCAAGGATATGTGTCCAAGCACTCAGGCTTTGAAAGATGAGATGACGGTAGTTCCATATGCATCAGCAGTGGGGAGTTTGATGTATGCCATGGTGAGCACGAGACCAGACATTGCACAAGCAGTGGGAGTTGTGAGTCGATATATGCAGAACCCAGGTAGAGAGCATTGGAATGCAGTTAAATGGATATTGAGATATCTAGCAGGTACTTCCAATTACTCACTTTGTTATGGTGGTACATCTCTAGAGTTGCAGGGTTATGTAGATGCAGATCATTCGGGTGATCGAGATAGTGGTAAGAGTACCACTGGATATGTCTTTACAATTGCAGGTACAGCAGTGAGTTGGGTATCTCAACTACAAAAAGTAGTTGCTTTATCGACAACAGAGGCAGAATATGTAGCGATTACAGAAGCCTCCAAGGAAATCATGTGGTTACAAGATTATATAGAGGAGTTACATCGAAAACAGCCAGTCAGTACAATGTGGAGTGATAGTCAAAGTGCAGTGCACTTAGCAAAGAATGCAGCTTATCACTCAAGAACTAGACATATCAAGAAGCGTTATCACTTTATCAGGTCAGCATTGAAAGATAATGAATTAAAGCTACAAAAGATTGATGGCTCGAAGAATCCAGCTGACATGATGACCAAGGTAGTAGACAGAGAGAAGCATATTTTCTGTACTACTACCATTGGTATTACTCCATGTTGATTGATGAGGAGTATCGCAGAGGCACAAGTTTTTCAACTACTATTTTTTGAAGAAGATAGATGCAAAGTTGCTTGGTGTTTGGGTATATTTGTCTTCAAGTGGGAGATTGTTATAGATAAAGCCAAATATTTGTTTTTTAGGGGCTTTTTTTTGTCTTTTCTATTAGATTTCCTTTTAGGTTAAAAGTGGTACTTATATATTAGCGATGGCAAAAACCCTAGCCGTCAAGACGCTAAAAAAGGAAATAGAGAAGCAAGAAAAGAGAGAAGAAAAAAAGTGAGTTTTTTCGTGATGAGGGTTCTCAATCTCTTTGTACCATGATCTTGAGAGAAGATCGTCGTTGTATTCCAACTTTTTCCTAAGTTTAGTGGATTCGCGAGTGCCCGCGCGGAGACGTAGCCCGGGTTTGGGTGAACTTCGATAACAAATTTTCTGGCGTGTTCATATGATTCTGCTCTTTTATTACTATATTCTATATGGTGAATTATTTGCGAGCGTTATTTTTCTGGAATGGACGTGCGATTTCGTAACAACCAGAACAGACCGACCAATTGAGAGCTGAAATTGAGAGGCCGGAATGATTTTTCTAAGGGATTTTCTCGCTTGTTTCCCTACACTTTCTTGCTGCTTTTTCCTTCACTTTCTCCCCTATCCTTTCTGGCTTTCCAAACGGAGACGAATTAGAAAAGGGAGTGACTGGACACACTTGAGAAAGCAGCGAGGAGAGACCACCCACTATAATATTGTGGGAAAATATAAATATTGCCTCGCGCACGAAGAAGTAATATATTTTATATATATATTCAAAAATTTTAAATTCATATAATTCCTCGCTATAATGATGCTGATATTTTTTTCTATTTGATGGTTAACCGACTAATCCAGGCTATTACCGTAACTTGGTCTCAAGATAATTTTATTGAAATTCTTAAATTATATTGATAGATATCTGATTTGCTTGTACAAATGAAAAAATCCAACTTTGGAGCTAAATAGTTATTGAGTTATGGGTATTTGATAACTCTATAAAAATAGAGTTATTATACTTATTTGAGACAATAATTAATGCAATATATATGAGAAAATATTTGAATTTCTTTCTAATTATTTGTATTTTCCTTGTTTATGCAGAATAATGAGATATGGAGAAGATAAGGAAAAGAATGGAAAAAATCAGGAATACAAATTAAAAAGTAATGGAAGATGAATATCAAACTAGGGAATCATTGATTTTGTTCACTAATGTTATCTTAAAGCATTGTGAGATAGATATCTTTGATATATCCTACAAATAGGAGAACACTGAGAGGGGAAAAAGCTAAGTTTTTGTTAGATCGTTTTTCATTGTTCTGGTGAGTTTTTCAAGTATTTTGAAGATAAAATAAAAGTGGTGACATAATTCTTGTTCTTTGATTTAAGATGCTGGGTTTGATTTATAGTTTTATTTCTTCTTGTACTATGTTTTAATTTTCTTTTGTTAGAGCTACAATGTAGCCTAACCATAATGATGTGAATTTCATGATTTTTATGTTTTGCAATTGATTTCATTCATGTGAGTTATATATTATTGTGCATAATGCTTTTGAGTGACTGGCCACCACTTAAATGATTTGATTTGCATGTTTGAAACTGAGAAGTGATAATATACAATTACTCATTATAATATATAACTATGAATTAAACGTGAATAGAGATATATTGCATTATTTGTGTAACTTTCGGTGATAAGGTGATCCAAAAGACTCATTGTAAACCAGAAATATTCATAATTTTTAATGCACTTATGTTTATTTTAATTTATATAGAGATATAGTGAATTAATAAACTGAGTAGGTTTGCTATACCTAGAAATATGAAAGTAAATAGATTAGGAAATTCCGCTATTACATGTTTGATATTGTTCTTATATCTACAACAATTTGAAATCCATATCTAGTGGTCATGGTAAAGTCAGATGCTCTAACATATTTATCTGATTGATTTACCACATTTAGTCTCCATATTTTGTTTTTTTATTTGTTCTTAATTATATTTTGATTTGTCAAATAAATTTTAGAATGAATCTATTTTAGTATTTAATTAGTTTATTAATCATTGATCTCCATGGGACGATAATCTTTCTCATCATTATATTACTTGTTCAATACGTTCACTTGCATTTAGAATTTTACGAACAATATTTTTTCAATTTTTAAAATATATATATATATATATATTTTTTTTATGGGAAAAGCTAACGTCAAATATTAAAATGCTTGTGTATATGAAATTGCAATTGGAGGAAAACATGGCGGCTGGCACTAAAGGAATGCATGTCCCTACTACATAAAATTGTCACCTTTTTTTGATAAATAATTGAGATTTCATTCCGTGTGAAACCAATTGTAATGGCATCGTTTCATAATTAATACACACACACACATATAGTTATTTCATCAAGAAATGATATTGCTGCTCATTGAGGGACATATGTGTTGCTTTTTTCAATAATTAACTAGTTGATACTATTGATATTAATTTTTCTGTACCTAAAGTATATCCAACATCATTAAAAAAAAGTTAGCAATTAGACATTTTACAATTTGGGGTAAGTTTACATTACTTTGTGCTGAATAAATATCCTCAATGGTTAACCTATAAGGACATTTCCGAACTGAGAAATGGAAACGAAAGCATATCGTAACGTGGTGGCTTAATAACATGGCAAAGGATCAAGATGAGATTTTGCGACATTGATGTGCAACTAGCTTACATTTGAAATGTCTAAAAAATTATTGCAATAGTGTGAACTAAGTTTTAGTTTAATCTTATGCGATAAATTGGGCCATACTTTTCCCAGTCCAATTGCTCAAAATGACTTAGGATACATTATTAATCATAATCTCTTCTACAATAATAGGAGATTTAGCAAGATGACCCCCACATTTTCATTTTTCTTTTTGCTGTAATTTGTACAAGTTATTCGAATAACAAATTAATGGGGTCAATTTAACACATCAGAGAAAACCTTAGTACCTCGTTGGCATAATAATAAAACGTTAGACTATGCACTTAGTGCAATTCCAGACTTTGATCACTTGATTTCATCCCAATGTTCTTATACAATTCTTACAAAAGAATATTGGACATTTTTGTTCACGAAATGCGCAAAGGAACTTATCGCGAGCAAAAGCATGTGGAAACACTTTGCTCTATCAAACACGGAGATTCAATTTTTGGTGAATGGATATACTTCATCTCTGATTCTACAGCCTTGAAGCTGTACTCGAGCTCCGAGAGATATCCGACATTCTTTGAGAATCATGTTCTTTGCCACGACCAGACACATAACGCAATCCGAATCTATAAGAGCTCCGTTACAAGCTGCATGACCGTAGCAAGGCGTTAACAACCACGACGCGCCTTCATCGACGTGAAGATTAAAACCCGAACGCGATGTCTTGGTAGACAACTCCTCCATCACCAGATCCCTCAAGTAACGAAAGTCGGCGAACTCATTAACGATGTTCCCGTTGTCTATGCCCACCTCTTTTCACGTTGCTTCCGTCACTTAGCTCAATGAAAATCAGCTAACTTTGCTTGATGAGGATAGACCTTTTAGTAAGCTTCTGCACATGCCCTAGACACAAAATATATATATATATATATATATATATATATATATATATATATATATATATATATATATATATATGCGTGTGTGTGTGTGTGTAGACACGCATTAGAAGCCGGCTGTGATATGCTTCATGGCTCTATTTTATTGATCTATAGTGGTATTTTCTGCTGCGCTTCTCCTTGCAATCATCACTTGTGCATTAAACAAAGAAAAAGCACCTTCTTCCGTCAGACTGATTGATAGTACGTTAATTGCTAAGTTCGAGTGACATAGGACAGATTTTAAGATCCGTTAGCATTATTAAAAGAAACGATCCACATTAAAGTCGAAATGCGCAAGATCTAAGATTTTAAAGCATCAAGGAGTATAAAGAAAAAGTCATTCCAATTTGAGATTGGTAGACTTAAAAGTATTTAAACATTAAAACGCTACAACAATATTTTTTTTTTTTTGTGGTAAATATGCAAGTATTATTAATAAGATGAAGTACTATTTGCACCAAAAAAATGATCAAGTTATTGAGATGAGGAGACACGTGATTAAAGCATCAAATATTGTTAAGCACATGACCCATTGTCGACAACTAAAATAAATATCAATGTTGG
This sequence comes from Eucalyptus victrix, assembly GCA_016097545.1. Classification (NCBI taxonomy): domain Eukaryota; kingdom Viridiplantae; phylum Streptophyta; class Magnoliopsida; order Myrtales; family Myrtaceae; genus Eucalyptus; species Eucalyptus victrix. Next base: position 15,457,681 of record CM027842.1, read on the forward strand.
TGAATACGATGATTGTAACCAATCTGTTGTCAATATATCACGATGTGTGGTCAACGATGATCGATGAGGATGTTGACTAATAGCATTCATACACTATGAGGGTATTGAAGGAAAGTTAAATGCATGAGGAGCATCATGATCCAATTACAAGTTCAAAGCCACTAGAGAATAGAACAATTGAGATGGTGGAACAAGTAGCACTTGTTTGTAAAGGAGCAACCATTTGACAACAAGATCATGCCCTCGAGAGAACATTGGCACAAAACTTCCAGAGATGGAAGAACATGGATGCAATTGCTGGAAACTACTCAAGTGCGATTATGACACTAACATTATAATACCATCGCCTGTCTACTAAAGACTCCCCGCACAGATAAAACAAATTTACTATCTTTTAGTTATCTTTACTTTCCTACGGTGTAACTTTATTTTCCAGACTCACATTATTGATTAAATTCCGATGTGTTTCTTAGTTGTAGTTTTCATATCCACGTCATAGATTAAATTTCAATGCGTTTCTTTATCCTGGATGTTGTATCGTCGATTAAATTCTAACGTAGCATTTTTGCATTTGCAAGATTGTTATTGATTAAATTATGGCATTGTTTGTTTATGTTTGGTTCTGTCATAGATTCTGTATTTTCTTAGCCTTGTCATCAATTAATGTCCAACATAGTTTATGATTGTTTAGTCCTCTTTGAATTAAATTTGTTGATTTTCTTATTACGTGTGATATTTCCTATCCGGAGTCGATGTAGAACCTCTCTCCTTCAATAAAAAATCAAAAGAACGACTTTTGGTAAAAGATATTTTGTCGGAAGAGAAATTCTAGTAAAACAAGTGTGGAAGCTTTTGAACATGCCAATATTACAAAACTAAACTAATAATGCAAGAAAATGGAGATGGAAAACCTTCATGTAGTAGCTAATACGACATTTGCCTAAGAAGGCTAAAGTTTCTCATTCTACCTCTTACAATTTTATGCACATTAACTGAAATAAAGTGGATATTAGTTTACTTGTTTTGAAAATGTTTGTTCTTGCTAACCATCAAAGTGCAATATATAGTCACTAGGAAAGATACCTTGAGAAGCCTCGCCGCCAAGTCCTTTCCCTTAAAAGCTCTAATCATCCATTAAAGTTCATCAATACAACCTCATAAAGAATGCTAAATCTTGTATTCGGCAAGGATACCACGCCATTTACCTCTAGTCCCAATCAACCTGCATTTTTGGCTTGATGGACTTAGAGTGAGGCTTGTTAGGGATGGCCCAGTCAACTGTATTTTTCTTATTATATTAATCTTATCAAATCATCCACGAATTCTCTAATCAAGTCTATTTGACACCAAATTCGACAAAATTCACTCCATATATCTATCATACGATGCAAAAGTATGACGAGGCAAATAACGCAGGTTGCTAACCACACGGGACCGTGTGAAAAATTTTAGCTAGTGTACATAATATAAAAGTATGACGCGAATAAAACTTAGCGGACATTCACATGGACTTGCACTTAGGGAAAATTTTATCCCATCACACTACGACATCGTTTGACGGGCACATCGATTGAATTTAGCCGGAACCGTTTGTCGGAAGGATTTATTACCAACTAAAAGGTACAAAAATACTTGATGTAGATTAAGCGTAAAGGTACGAACTTTAAGCAGGCTTTGATCATCTCACGTACAGAGACTGAAGGAGAGATCTTCGGACCATCTCCTTCCATGGCGAGTCTCCCTCTTCTCCGCCGGGTCGCTCTCAAAACCCTACCTTTACGCCCCGGGAGCTCGCGCGCCCTCCTCCTTCTCCTCCTCCGGCGGCCTCTCTCCGACGCCGCCGACGACCCTCCGTTCTCTCCTAAGCCCCCCGCCAGAACCTCAGGACCCCGGAGAAGCAAGGCCCGGAAGGAGCCCCCGGGATCAAGCCCGGGCGGCGACCCGGAACGCCCGGCCGGACCGGACCTCCCCTTCGACTTCAGGTACTCGTACTCGGAGACGAGCGCCGCCGCCGAGCCCATCGGGTTCCGCGAGCCGCCGCGGTTCTCTCCGTTCGGGCCCGGCCGGATCGACAGGACTTGGACGGGGACTTCCGCGCCGGCCCGAGAGACGCCGGACCTGGAGAAGGCGGCGGGGGAGAGGGAACGTTTCCTGGGAGCTCCGCTTTCGGAGGAGGAAGTGGCGGAGCTCGTGGAGCGGTACCGGCACAGCGATTGCAATCGCCAGATTAATCTGGGTAAGTGTGCGTGTTTCGTCCTTTCTCTGTAGTTATAATTCTGATGATCCCTGAGGCCCCCAAATGATGAGATGAGCTTCTGCCTAGTGTGGATGGTAGAATTTTTGTGAAAATTTCTGTGTTGATGCATGAAATCAACCTGTTTTTGGCTTGGCTGCTCATTAGTATATTTGCTGTACTTGAGACATGTACCAATGCTGCTTGTGAATATGTTGGTAATGATATGAATGCATTTGGGCGAGATGAGGAACTTTGCAAATCCTTCACATGCGGCGATGTCAGCACCAGATTGACATTGTACTTGTGTGATTTGGGTGCAAGCTATATTCTTCGGTGGAATTGAATATAGAAACTTAGTTTGAGATACCTGGGCAGAACATGGAAGTTTTGTCAAGAAGACTCAATGAGAGATGTTGCCACACTTCGTTATTATCTCCTTTTCAGGCTTTGTAGAAATTTCTTTTACCTCTGGCCACAATTTGATTGATGCCATTATTTTCACGCAGGCAAAGGAGGAGTTACTCACAACATGTTGGATGACATTCACAATCACTGGAAGAAAGCCGAAGCAATTAGGATTAAGTGCCTGGGAGTGCCAACACTTGACATGGACAGTGTTTGCTTTCACCTTGAGGTATTAACTGAATGAACTGATTGAGAATACAGTAGACCCTTTTGCTTTTTCATGGTCTCTTATTTGACGGGTTACCAGTTTTCTCAAAGGACAAATCTGGCGGGAAGATAATTTACCGCAATATCAATATCCTCCTCTTGTATCGAGGTCAACATTATGATCCGAAGCAAAGACCAGTTATACCCCTCATGCTATGGAAGCCTTATCCACCAATATACCCAAAGCTTGTGAAGAATGTTGCAGAAGGGTTGACATTTGAGGAAACAAAAGAAATGAGAAACAGAGGATTGAACTCTCCCCCTTTAACAAAACTTAGTGAGTGAACTTGTTTCCCATGGCTTAGCCTTTTACTAAGGTCTACTTGTTTCTTACCTGCCATAATTGACCTCAATATGACATAATAAACTATTCATTTTATATCAGCGAGGAATGGTGTCTATGTCAATGTGGTCGAGAAAGTGAGGGAAGCATTCAAGACTGAAGAGGTTGTGAGGTTAGACTGCAAACACGTGGGGACAAGTGACTGCAAACTGATTGGCGTGAAACTTAGAGTATGCTCTCTAAATTTCGTCGCTTTTTTCTTCCTGTTCTGCTCAGGATGTTAACCTTTTTACTGTTATCTTGATCTGTATTTATCTGTTTAGAGCTTAGATCAAATTATGTCTGTTTTACACCCATGCAGGATTTGGTACCTTCTATTCCTATATTATTTAAGGACGAGCAGATCATCCTCTGGAGGGGGAAGAGAGATACCGAATCAACCTCCACTTCACATATTACCATAAATTAGACATACTGTGAGACCTGCCAGGATAATTGGTTGTGATGTGGTACACGTTATGCTAGAGCATCTTTTGAGTGGAGACTCTAGGTAAGCCAACCGGCAATCCACATGCACAGTGCCTATTAAAGAAACTATTGCATCATCTTTGGTATCAGAAGTTTCAGATGAAGCATGCTGCATTAGCGACACACGCTTGTTTGCTTATACACATTTTAATTTCTCAAACCATGTGCAGATATTGTGGCATACGATAAATTGAGACGCCGTTGCTTGGATGAAGACATTGTGCAAGAAGGCCCTGGGCCTTTAAGAAACTTGACTTCCTGTCTTTTGGGACGCTTGCTCTCTCAATTTGAGTTTAGAGTATGTTAATACTAGAGTTTTAACTGGCAACTCCTCCATGACAATGTACTCTAGTCCCTTTTCTTTATGGACCTTTTGTTTCTTGAAGTAGTTGGGACTTACATCCCAGGTTTTTCCCTTTCCTCTCATTAGGCTTTGATATGTAAATCGATCATAGAAATCAGTATATTGATTCTGATGAAAAGAAAATCTTGCATAGTAAGTACATAAGTGTTTTATTCATTGTCGTGCTTTAAGTCCTTGTATCTTTTGTGGTAGGGATGTTGGATCAAGATCACTCTTAGCTTGCGAAAGCTGTTAGGTGTAGGCTTGTGAGGAGTGAAAGAATCAAAGGATAGTCGACGGTATGTATATCTGGTGTCTGTTTCTTTCGTGGGAATTTAGACAAAATCAGTTATTTATCCTCATTTGTCAAACTCTCTCCATTTGCGTCCATTTTGACTTTTCTCATCCCCGATCAGTCGAGTTTGGAACAACCGGTGCAATGGAGACAGCATGCTGTACGGTCCGATGAGTCAAAGTGGTTAAACAAGTGATGAAACATTGCTTCATTGGATGCAAGTCCAGACTTCGAATGATATTCTAGGTCAACCCTGTGATCTTTTGGCCCCATCTATTATTGCGAAAAATAATCTTCAGAAGAAGATAAAAAGGCACCAGCGGTTCCGAAACTTTTCCAAATTGTTCAATTCAGTCACTAAATTTATTTTTTGTGCAAGTGGGTTCTTAATTTTTTTTTTTTTTTAAATTGGTCTTTCCGTCAAAATTATGGACAAATTGTTTGACATGGCCGTCAAGTAGTTTGTAGATGTCGACCTTAAAAAATAATTGAGAAGGACATTGCAAATATAAAAACTCACTTTTATTAATTGTTGAAACCCTCGAATCATTGTGAACCCTCATATATGGACAGTTAAGATTATCCATGATTAAATAAAACTATATATATATGGGTGATATCGCAGCGTGGAATATCTTATAAATAAGCAATTATGAAATGAAAACTCTTATCTACTAATGAAATGGACTCATTCACCAATGTTAAAAATTAAATATGTGCGTTACCATGTAAACCATGCCGTGCAATGATTCTTTTTAACCGTCGTTTATATACTTGGAATAATTATTTCATTTTGATTGGGAAGAAACTAAGTACCATTTTACTTTAAAAAAAGTCTAAACAAATAGGAGTCTTGCTATTTTCAATACATACTTTTTACTTTTCAAGAAACAACTCTCTTTCAACCAAAAAAGAAACAACCTATCTCGATAGAAAAACAAATAATACTAATGGAATTCATATAAGATCTCACAAGATAGACACATCATTTACTTATATATATTTGCATTATCATTGGTCTTTTCATTTTTTTCCTCAACTTCATTTGAGTTTGCTCAAAGGCCAAAGTTCTAGTAGAGGTTTGAGTACCTAAGACAACATAGGGTGCATTGGATTTTCTAATTGTATAAATGTACAGTGGGAGGGAGGGAGAGAGAGAGAGAATATTCCAATTAAAGAGATCATTCTTCATAGGTTAGGTTGTAGCAAGTGACGAACGAGGGAGATAAAGTATAGGAAAATAAAAATAAAAATAATTCGACCAGCATTTCACAAACACCTTCTTGTGATTAAGTTCTATCTTATCTATCGAGTGACCAAGCAATAATCAAGTGAACAAGATATGTAACGGCAACATGTACGATCCATCGACTCTTTTCGACGATGCCATAGATTCGGCCCTCGCCGACATCGTCGTGCATACAGCTGACAACGGCTATAATTACTATGGCAAATCCGAAGACCACTATGCCAGTGGATTGTTATGCACACTGGGCCTGCAACGGCGCCCTCGTGCCATCGGACTGCAAGTCGTGCTTGATCGCCGCGAGGAAACAGATACGAGATGAGTGTACTTGGAGCATGGGACCGCAGGATCAGCATCAAGATTGTAGGATCAGATATGAGAACTACAAATTCACGGAATAATCCCGATGATCGTGCAGTGGCTTCCATGAATTTGACATGATTTCTTACATTTGGTAATAAATGCATGATTGTTACACATTACTACTCGACAGCAAGTGCAGGGAAAAATTTACTTGATATATATGGAAATGCACAGCGTATTTATAAGCGTCTCGAACTATTAGATCAAATCGGCACTGCGGAAAACCGTCATCTATAGCAATCGCGTCCTGTCCATGGGCTCCGTCCGTGCAAGCTTTCTCACGATCGTGGGCGACCGTAGACCCTTCGAGCCAGCTTCAAGCAATCCAGCCAATGCAGGACCTCCGCGTTCGGGTCCCTCTCGACCGCGATGCTCGACGCTGTGATCTGCACCACGCCCTGGTAGCTCGTGATCCTGCCGTGCACTCAAGTGACCGCGCCCAGCTTCACCAGCGAAGCCTGGCTGTTCACCACATCGGCGATCAGTCGAACACCTTGCGTACGTTGGCGGGCGAAGTAGGGAGACGTGGCGTGGTTGAGCCAGAGGACGCAGGGGATGTAGCCGGTGCTGTCGTTGACCGCAAACTTGAGGAAGCGGCCGGGTTTGTGTTCGCGGTAGACAACGATGCCGAGCACCTCAGTGCGTTAAAGGGACACGCCGTCGCGGGAGAAGGTCGGGGTGTTGGGCAGGGATTGGGGCAAGGAGAGGAGGTCGAAGGCTAGGAGCTTGACGTGGACGAGGGATAGTGATTCGTCCATTACAAAGAGGGGGGAAGGTGTCTACGGATGACGACCGGCGATCGCTATTTGAAGAGATCTACGTGGGTTGCTCTCGACAGGCCCGTTTGATTTGAAGTGGAAGTTGGACGAGCCTCCAAGGGTATGGAGAACGGATTACCAAGAACTGCCCAGATTGGACTAAACCGGCTCATTGGGTCCTATTCCATAGTGTGTTGATCTAGTTCCCAATTCCTAAAAGCAGAACCAATGTCCACTAACCGGATCAACTACTTATACTGTTTTTTATTCCTTAAAAAAATTAGACAAATTATGAACTAAATAAAATAAAGTAACCGTGTTGGAGATATTATTTGTGCAATTGATTTGATTGAAGATACTTAAAGCAATCTAAGATTTAGATTGATAATTATTAGTGATTCAAAATGATTTTGTATCTTTGTATCTTCCTTTTATTGTTCACACCTTGGAATTTAAATACATGTAAAGAATACATATCAAAGCAGAGTGAATACAAAGAAATTCTTCAAGAACCTTTTTTCTTTCACTTTGTGTTCGACTGATTCCATTGAATTAGACTGAACCAAGAATTGCAAGGGAACCAAGAATATTTGTAGTTATAAAAGGGGAAAGCTAGTTATCACTAGCGCTAACCTTAAATATGCCTTCTAATTGTCTGATATGACTTTTCTGGATATCAAGTCCAACAAGTTTCTTTGGAACAGAGCCAAATTAAGAAACGGGGCCTTGGATCATTCAAGCCATCTCAGATTGTTAGGGAGATGAACTGGACCTTGCAATGAGATATACACTTCAATCAAAATGAGCATTCTCAACATTGTCATGTTTTTGAAAGCATCAGGACTTACGGTTATCTCTTCAGGACTCATAGTTCTTCTCTCTTTTGGTGCAGGCAAGTCCAATACCATGGCCTTTACTGCATTCATTCCCCATTCATAACAAAGCAAATTCAGTTCTCACACAAAATTTTCATTGAGATTTATATATACTGTCCAAATCAAAGTAACATAAAAATGAGATATAACAATGTTTACATAAACAACTCTTACCGTGTCTTCACATAGAATGTCCTGAAGATCTTCAAAAAGCCATAATCTACTGCGTTTCCCAGGATCATCAGGACATTCTTGATTAACAATATTCTGACCCATCAATTGAACCAAATCATGCATTTGCAGGGTCCCATGCTCCTTTCTTATCAAGGACCTGTCAATGAGAATTTCTATTCCTATAGTTGCCTCAAAGCCACAGCCGTCGAGAACTTTTTTGGCGTATTCTATACTTTTTCCCTTAAAGAAACAAGCAATGTCGAGGAAAATCTCCTTCTTGTCGTTCTCCAATCCATCGAAGCTTATCTTCAGAACTTGACTGATATCTGTGTCAGGACTCTTGGATAGTTTAAGCGGCTCAGCACACTTTCCCATGCTGGTTCATTTCTTCCATGTAAGAATGAGCCCAACACTTCAAGAGCTAATGGAAGGCCACTAGCGTAATGCAGTGCTCTATCTATGAGATCCTCCCTTATTTCAACTTTCTTGCTGTTTGGAAAGGCATGCCAAACAAAAAGGTCTCGTGCCTCATCATTCTTTAAAGTTTCAACTTCATACACACAATTTTTGCAATGAGAAGAAGTAAGCAAATGTCGATCCCTTGATGTTACAAAGATTCTACTTCCTTTGCCAAACCAGTTGCCTTGTCCAACTAATGCATTCAGTTGATCCAATTGGTCAACATCATCAAGAACCAGGAGAACCTTCTTGCAATAAAGTCTTTCCTTTATCAAATTAATTCCTTCAGCGACACTATAGACCATTAGATGTTTAGGAGGTAAGATTTGAGAAAGAAGTCTTCTTTGCAACTCAACTAGACCATTGCATTTGTTTGAAGTTTCTCTAACTCGCTCCAAAAATATAGCTCCCTGAAACTGTCCTTCAATAGCATTATATATCGCTTTAGCGATCACTGTCTTCCCTATGCCTCCAGGTCCCCATATACCTATCATGAGAATATCATCACCATCCAACTCTTTCTGTGACAATGGTAGTAGTTGTTCAACTCGGGACTCTATTCCAACTGGATACTTAGCAACATCCAAGGGTGTTCGCTCTAGAAAAATTGGTAATTCCTTTACGATGCTTTGTATCACCTCTGCTTCATCTCTGATAAGCAATCGAAAGAGAAACATGTTTTAGCATTTCAAAGCCATGGCACGAATTCAACCTCTAGCGTCATAAGGAAAATTACATTACAAGATTAGCAAATGATAAGATGAAAAGTAGTAACCCATTAGGGTGAACCTGCGCCTGAAGACAACATGACTCGGATACTATGAAATGCACAATTTACCTAAAACGAAAATTTCTTATTATCCACACAGCAAGAATCGACTTCAAATATCTGCTAGCTTGAAGTTTTTGATATTCGACTACTGTGTCTACTGTCTAGCATATCTCCACTTTGTATATTCAATTAAAAAGGCTGATTTAACAATGTCTATCAGTTTTTCAGCTGTAGGTTCTCTGCATACAATTTGACATATAACAAACAATCACCAGCTAACAATGGCAGAGCAGTGCATCACATCAATCACTTACTTACCCATCACTGCAAACCCAACCAGACAAGTTACCGGCATTGAAGAGAGCCTTCTTCCATGTCTCCACTGCCTTCGCATCCTTCTCAGAATCGGACTCATGCTTAGCCATAGCTATCCCATAACCCTTTCTCCCCCGTCTCACTTCTCTTGGTTCCACTTTGTAAAATACCGGCAACACAATTAGCTCCTTCTGTGCCTTGCACTCCATGATCTTCGCCAACTCTTTTAAACACCACTGCGAGGAAGCGTAGTCCTCGGAGAAAATGATGATCACGGCGCGCGATTCCTCGATCGCTCTCATAAGTGCCGGCAATATTTGCTCTCCTTTCCTGAGCCCCTTGCTATCCACAAAAGTGTCTATCCCTTTCTGATTCAGAGCTGCATCGAGATTGGGGAGGAAGTTGTTGCGGACGTCCCTGCCTCTAAAACTCACGAACACACGGTACTTCCTTTTGTTAACTGGATACACACGATTCTTGCAATGAGAAGAAATAACCAAATCATTATACCTTGTTGTTACAAAGATTCTACTTCCTTTGCCAAACCAATCACCTCCTCCAGCTAACATATCCAGTTGATGCCGATCATCAACATCATCAAGAACCAGGAGAACCTTCTTGTGAGGAAGATTTTCCCTTATCAAACTACTTCCTCTGCCTTCACTATAGACCGTTGGATGTTTATGAGATGTAATTTGAGAAAGAAGTTTATCTTGCAACTCAACTAGACCATCGCATTTGTTTGAAGTTCCTCTAACTCGCTCCAAAAAAATAGCTACCTGAAACTGTGTTTCAATAGCTTTATATATCGCTTTAGCAATTGCTGTCTTCCCTAATCCTCCAGGTCCACATATACCTATCATGAGAACATCATCACCATCCGACTCTTTTTGCGACCATGATATTAGTTCTTCAACGTGGGAATCTATTTCAAGCAAGGGTGTTCGCTGTAGACGAATTGGTAATTCCTTGACGATGCTTTGTATGATATCTGCTTCATCTCTGATAAGCAATTGAAAGGGAAACATGTTTTAGCATTTCAAAGCCATGGCAGGAATTCAACTTCTAGTGTCATAAGGAAAATTACATTACAAGATTAACAAATAATAAGACGAAAAGAACTAACGCATTAGGGTGAACCTGCGCCTGAAGACAAAATGACTCGGATACTATGAAATGCATGATTTATCTAAAACAAAAATTTCTCATTGTCCACACAGCAAGAATCGACTTCAAACAATCTGCTAGCTTGAAGTTTTGATATTCAACTACTGTATCTACTGTCTAGCATTTCTCTGATCTTCATTTAAAAAGACCGATTTAACAATATCTATCAGTTTTTCAGCTGTAGGTTCCTGCATACAATTTGACATATAACAAACGATCACCAGCTAACAATGGCAGAGCAGTGCATCACATCAATTACTTACTTACCCATCATTGCAAACCCAACCAGACAAGCTACCGGCATCGAAGAGAGCCTTCTTCCATCTCTCCACTGTCTTCCGATCCTTCTCGGAGTCGGACTCATGCTTAGCCATAGCTCTCCCATAACCTTCTCTCGCCCCTCTCACTTCTCTTGGTTCCACATTGTAAAACACTGGCAACACAATCAGCTCCTTCCATGCCTTGCACTCCATGATCTTCGCCAACTCTTCCAAACACCACTGCGAGGAAGCATAGTCCTCGGAGAAAATGATGATTGCGACGCGCAATTCCTCGATCACTCTCATAAACGCCGGCCATATTTGCTCTCCTTTCCTGATCTCCTCGCTATCCACAAAAGTGTATATCCCTTTCTGATTCAGAGCTGCATAGAGATCATGGAGGAAGTTGTTGTGGACGTCCGTGCCTCTGAAACTCAGGAACAAAGGGTAATTCTTTTCGGAAGAGGCCATATATCAGGAACTCGGGGACAAAAACAAGAAAGAGAGATTAAGAAGGTTAGCTCTGTTGGCTCGATTTGATTCAGGGATTACGATATGTGATCAGTCTATCCCTTTGGATCTCACTCACAATCTCATGAGGCTTGAAAGAAGGCAGAGTGATCTTCCCTTAATGGATCCCTTATATCCTATGAAGCACAGGCGCTCTCCGGAGTCTGGAGTCCCGTATTGTGTCGGACACTCAGTGATCAACTTTCTCAACACACTCCGACATGCGAGTCGGGAATTGCGAGAGGTATGGTGGGTTTCTGGGACAAGTCTGCAAGTGCGAAAAGAGAGAATCGAGGGTGGAGGCGAGGACGAGGGAGCGGAGGCGAGGCCGTGAGCAACGGAGGGCCAGAGCAAGAACAGAGTCCAAGGCGACCCAGAGGGCCGCGACTGCGATGCCGCGATGGAGGGCCGAAGGCAAGGCTGCGGCCGCGAAGGAGGGACGGCCGGAGGCGAGGCGGCGAGCGACTGCGATGAGGCGACCGAGATAAAGCAGAGATCGAGAGGAAGAGGATCGTGCAAGGAGGCCGAGGCCGAGGCTAGGGTTTTTGGGTTTCCATAATGCGGAGGTTCCTTTTAGGAAGAAGAGTAGAAAAAAATAAATTTAAATGGGGATGCTGATGCGGCGTGATTTTTTTCTTTCTTTCTGGAGGGGAGGGATAGGGCATGGTTTCAATTTTTAAGAAAGGAAGTTACGGGTGGTGCTGAAAAAGAAACGAGGGAGTGAAATAGATGGGTAGGTCCAGTGGCCATCATTCTAATATGGAATGGGGAGGTGAGGGGTTCAAATCCCTACCTTCTTAGGAAGGATGGGGTAGGGACGCGTAAGTTTCAGGAGTGGGTTTGATTAAATACCCTACAAGTAGAGGCGAAAGTACGAGAAAGTGAGTATTTACAGGAATAGAGTAGAACTAACAAAAAAAATAGATGAGTAAGGCTCTTTCTTTTAAGGTCGGAAAAATAAATGAGTGGGGCCAAAAAATGATTTCAAAAAATAAAAATACAGAACATTAAATAATGATAAATTTTAATAATTATAAAAGATTGTAAATTTATTTAAATAAGTTTATTCTAATCCCTTATTAGTAATTAGTTTCATCGATAGCTTTTGTAAAAATTAAAAATATGTCCCAAAACATGGATACGCATTATTTATGAAAATGTCTTTTGAATTTTCTAAGAATAAATTTAGTAATAGGAAAAAAAAACCACCAAAATCTTAAATTTGACCTAATGTGACAAAATTATCTCAAACTTTTTCTTGTAACTTTGTGACAAAAAAACCTCAAACTTCATCGACCGTAATGCATTAACTCCAACTCTATGGTTCAATGGCATTTTTGTCTTTAACTTTTTTTTTTTCTTTCCTTTTCTTATTTTTCCTTTTTCTTTTCTTTTTTTCTTCTCCTCTCTTTCCTCCGCCAAGAAAAAAAAATTAAAAAAGTAAAAGACGAAAATGATCTATAGTTTGAGATAAATGTGTCATGTGATTATAAATTTGTGGTTTTTTGTGTCACGAAAAAAAATTTAAGGTAAATGCGCCATAGTTAATAAAGTTTTGTATCACAAAAAGAAAAGTTTAAAGTAAATTTATCACATTGACTAAAGTTTAGGATTTTTGGTGGCATTTTCCCTTATTGATATTATTAGTGTATATTGATTTAGGTCTCATTTTTTATTATTTATTTATTTGTGAATTCGGATCAAACTAACTAAAGATAAAAATATTTATTAATATATAACATGTCCCAACATATGAAAATTCTCTCTATTTTTTTAAAAATGACGTATCAACGTATTGTGTTGCATATCGCATATCTCATATTAGTGCTACTTAGGACTGCACCAGGCGAGATGAGCCTCGACAAGTGGAGCCCTCACCCAAGCAAGGCCCAGCAATGGTTCACTTAGGTGATTTGACGCCTAGCATCACCTTCACTTGAGCAACACCGGCCAATAAGGCCAGCCCTTGCCAAATTTAGCTTGGGCAAGACTAACTCTCGCTTGGGGGAGGGCTCCCTTGACTAGGTGAAGCTAGCCGACTTGGCCGTGGTTGGTGGCTTGCCACCAACAAAAGGAAAAAGAAAGTTACAAATAAATAAATTAAAAAAAAAAAAAGATTAAGAAGGATGGCTCTGCTGGTTCAATTTGAGTCAAGGACTACGAAGTATTATTGGTCTATCCCGTTGGTTCTCACTCACGTTAATGAGGATAGAAAAAAAAGCACGGAAGAATCTCTTGGCACAGTTCAAGCTCATTGGGCTTTTGGCAATTGACATCAACTGTGAACAGAATTCTAATTTAATTTCACACAACTGAACCTACACAAAATACTCTACTCTAATGAACTACGTACTCCTGATACCATGAACATATACAACATTTTTTTCTCGCCATTCTGCAAGCACCACACAGCTCACAAATTTTCTTTTTTTTTTTAAGGACAAAACAACATACTGTAGGTTTTACCAAAAAAAAAAACAACATACTGTAGGGAACCAGAAATCAAACTTTGCTTTCTTAGAGTTAGAACTGCAGGTTTTGTTGTGATTCTGGTCGACCTCCTTTTAATTCTGCATAAGGTAAATCTCAAGAAATGAGCTTCACTGTTGTAAGTGCTACATTTACAATTTGTCCCTTAGTTTTCTCCATGGTTAACCACCAGAAAATATCGTTCCATAACCAGCCAATTATATGCTACTTGTTTGATACGATGTAGTTCAAAGAACATATATATGACAGTCTTGGATTGATCAATGTGTGTGAGTGCGTGTAGGACAAACCTGCGGCACACAACAAGAAAGAAGCCAGACTGAAGGGGGTAAAAAAACCGCTCATCCCAACCTACAAATATTGGCTAAAGAAGCAGAATTCCACCAGGCAAAAAATTAATCGAACTCTGAATTACAGAATAGCCGAAAACTGGAGGCAGCTTACTGTAGACAATAATTCCTGGCTATCTGGAGGCTGCTTTTTCAAACTCTGAGGTAAGATTACCTTCAGCAGCTCTGGCTTTTCTGCTCTTAAAGCACCTCCAATGAGGGCTGCATTAGAGGCCTGCATTAGTCCCGGATGCCCCCGATGTATATATAAGGTTTTTCTACGAGGGAAAGTAGTACTCTCAAGACAAAAGACCTTATCTATAAATTGAAAATGGATACTTGGTGCTGGCATTCCATAGCTAACTACAATCCTCAACCTAAAGTCAAAAAGGTCAAGCTATAGTATTGAGTATCTGCCTCTTAGACAATAGAGATACAACTTTGCAAGATGTCAGCAGTCAAATGCAATATAAAACAACTCGTATCACATTCACAGCATCTTATGGTTATAACCATTGCATATCTGAGAATCTCAATTAGTTCCTGATGCATGAATCCCATGTTTCTTGTCCCAAAGAAGCCAATAGTTCGAGGGCCTTGCTGTTGAATGGCCAATAACTCCTGCAAAAATGAATCATTTTAGTGAGTTCAATAACATGGGAATAAGAGAGAGTCGATAATGCAAGTACTTGCAATAGAATAACTCAGTCAAAGAGCAAGGAAGTACGTGATGGAATAGTATGTACATCAGTTAATGCAAGTGAGCGTAATTCAATTGAATCCATCAACCAACTCACTGGTTCTGTCGTCTAAGTCACCACCACAAAACTCTTTCCATCAGTCTTTGCCAAAGAAGAGAATCACTTCAGAATAAATTCTGAACTCCACTTATTAAATTGCTTAAAGAATGTGTAAAATAAACTTTGGAAAAAAAAAAGGAGCTAGATTCAGGAAATTTAGTAGCAAAAATTCAAATTCTAGATGTCAAACCTCAACTATAGGATTTCTAATTAGATCAAGAATTTGTCGCAGAACATAGCAAACACCACATTCAGAGACTCATGTTTAGAAATAGAACCTTTATCATGTGAATAATTCTATGTCAGGAACTAGCAAGCAAGGGCATAGTAGCTTGGCCCTTGCAATCAATAAAAGTAGGTAGAAGTGACCGGGAACCCATGCTCCAACCTACATGAGTCCTGAATATTGGATGACCCTATGCAAGGTACTCAAAACACTTCCTAGTTAACTCCCAACAAATTTTAGGAACCACATGCCTCTTTTGAAGCCAGGAAACCGGATTTGATCTCTATAGACTGTGCCTCAAAAGTTCCAATAGGCTAATTGAAGATATTCTCAAATTCTGTTTCTGAAACAATGGAAAAAAGCATAAACTTAATTTTCTTCTAATTTTAAAACTACTCCTCAAAGCAGAGTAAATTCAAAACATTTAAGGAGTTGTTTTAAGTAATAGGCATGTATATACATATAGAGAGATAAATAAAGATATTTATTGATGTCTGCGTGTACTTATCATTTAACAATTTGTTAAATCCTCTGAGACCAAGACTGCTTTACATGGAACTACCACCATTTCCCAGCAAACTGATGACCTGCAGCGGCGCACTAACACTACAGCCTGTCTCCTGTTGATTTAAGCTACTACGGCTGCATTTGGTACGTTTCTGTTCAAAAATTGTTCCCCATAACAGAAATAAACTATTTCTGTTCAGGGGAACAATTTTTGAAGAGAAAAACACGTTTGGTAACTGCACAAAATTTATGTTCCTTGAATAGAAAATGAACAGAAACACATTTGATAAATTTGTATAATTTTTTTGTTTCTTTTAATTTTTTAATATTTTTATTTTATTTTTTCTTTTCTTTTTTTTTTCCTTTTGGCCGGTCGCTAGCCTTGGCCATGGCCGTGAACCGGCCGACAAGGCCGGCGGCCTCGCCCGAGATCTAGCGAGGCCGAGTTCGGCCTCGCCGGGGGCCGGCGACACTCCGGCAAGGTCGCCGGCCCTCGATGGCTGGTCGCCAACCATGACCGAGGCCGACAATCGACCAAAGAAAAAAAAGAAGAAAAAAGAGAAAAAAAAAGAAGTTTCTCGGAAGTGTTCCGGGAACAAGAAATAAGTTTTTCTACTACTTATTTTTGTTCCAAATCTGTTCACAGGAACCAAAAAAAAAAATAGATTTTTTGTTCGAGAACAAAAGTGTAAACAAACGCATTTTTGTTCTTTTTTTGTTCCCTGCAACAAAAGAACAAAAATTTGCGTTTGTTTAAAAATTGTTAGGGAAAGCAGAAATAGAAAAAAGTGTTTTTGTTCCGGGGAACAATTTCGAACAAAAACGCGTTTGGTAGCGTATAAAATTTCTGTTTCGGAATAGAAAAAACAGAAACACGTTTGGTAAGCTGTAAAAAATTTATGTTTACGGAATAGAAAAAAGAACAAACACGTTTGGTAATGTACAAAATTTCTGTTCCAATTTTTTTTCAATTGTTTTTTTTTTTTAATAAAGTGTAAACTTGATATTGAATTATCATTCTCATGAAATGTTCATCAATTTAATTTTGTTCATATTCAGTGAAAACAAACATTCTAAACTTGATCATATTTGCTTACTTGGAAGAAATTTTTTTAAGTTTGTACCAAAATTTTCCCATTTGTTTTTTTTTTTTTTTTAATAAAGTGTAAACTTGGTTTTGAATTCTCATTATCATAAAATGCTCATCAATTTAATTTTGTTCATGGTGAGTAAAGTCAAACATTTTGAACATAGTTATAAGTGCATACTTTGAAGAAAATTTTATAAATAAACTTTGTACCAAATTTTTCTCACGTGCCTTTTTTTTCAATAAAGTGTAAACTTAATATTGCATTATTACTCTAATGAAATGCTCATCAATTTAATTTTGTTCATGATGGGTGAAGACAAACATTTTGAACATAGTCATATGCATACTTGGAACAAAATTTCGTAAGTAAATTTGTACAATAAGAGCTAGCTAAAAGAATAATATCTTATAGATCTCTACATAGACTCTTTCATACATAACATCACAATAATGAAGTAATATAGTTCATTGTTCAACTTCATCACATTGAATTTGATAAGTGAGTACTTAAAAACAAAATTACAAAAGTCGGAAACACAAAATCATGAAATCTCAGGCATATTATGATCTCTCGCCATTTTATTTGCAATCCTTGTCCTAAGCATGTTTATTCCAAGTGCATCATATGCATCATCTGCAACCTCAGGACAAAGAGGCAAAGATAGTTCTCAATTTCTGCAGGCATGTCATAGTTGATCCCATGTTGAATGTCAGGAAAGTCCAACCCCTTTGAAGCAACATCTGTGGCAACCAAGACATCTTTCATGCCTGCCTTAAACGATGAAATAGCATATTCTCTCTCTTCCTGGTCTTTGCCACCATGAATAGCCACTGCTTCAACTCCTTTCAAAAGTAGATACTCATGAATGTCATCCACATCGGCCTTGTTCTCACAGAATATAAGGATAGGGGGTGGAGTTTTCTGAAGGCACTCAAGAAGGTAAACAATTTTTGCCTCCTGTTTGACATACTCGACCTCCTGAATGACATCAAGATTTGCAGCACCTGCTCTTCCCACATTGACCGTGACAGGCTTCACCAGAGCACTTCTTGCAAAATTCTGAATTTTAGTAGGCATAGTGGCAGAAAAGAGGAGCGTTTGACATTGAGCTTTGAAGTGGTCGAACACCTCCCTTATATCATCTTCAAATCCCAAGTCCACCAATCTGTCAGCCTCATCTAAAGTAAGGTACCTGCAGAAAGCAACATATCAGTATAATTGTCCCCGCAAATAACAAGTCCGAATAATTAAGACAGCAGTACATTAACAGAAAATCAAGATTGAGGCTAATTTAGGAAAGAGTGCAAGATGAAGAATCTTGGTTCAGTCTTGTATCAGTTAGAGTGCAAGATGAAGAATCTTGGTTCAGTCTTGTATCAGTTTCTTGATACCAAACAAAACTGAAGTATTGACTGGCTTTATAATTTGAGAACACGAACTGAACCTAAGTGATTGGTCACTTTCAAAGTGTTGTGGAACAAGCAGGAGAACAATTAGGGGCAGAATATCCATTCGAAAAATCTCGATTTCTGCAGCTTCAAGAGTGATCCAATTGGTATAAAACATTAGTGTACTTCCATCATCTACTCAAATGTAAGCATAAACAAAAGGTGAGATTGAATGGAGATGGAGATGCATCAAGCAATCAGAAATTTAAGGTATATTTGCTTGGACTTACTAAAGCAAAAAACAACTTTGTTAATTTCTCACCAATATCTAAAATATTATCTAACTTAAAAATATTATGAAAGAATTACATGTGAATTTAGTGTCAAGACTAATACATTGTGAAAGTTTTAGATGCTTAATATTTAAGGAAAAAAATGTCAAAGTATAGACACGGCGACATTTGAAAAACCGAGAAGCAAAAAGTTTCACTCCAACAGACTACAAATTTTGACCAAAAAAAAAAAAGACAGACTACAAATTGACCAACTCAAAGTAGGGAGATCTCATAAGATTAAAGAAATCCAGAAGAAGGATCCCTTCAAAACTAAAACACTATTGCTCAGCAAAGGACCTTATTGATTCCATGGTGTCATTGCATTCCTTTTTCGATTCTGGGTCTCCAGAGGCATCATTTTACTTCAGTCTCTTTAAACAGGGAAATATACCAATTACATAAACTTGATAATTTAAGTAATACAAACCCGACTGATCCTCCACCGGAGCCAATCATGCAACGATTCTGGCAGTGAAGAACATTTAGTTCCTTCAGCAACAAAGTCATCCTAGTAGAAGGCAAGCCCAGAGGAGTTGTATTTTTGTGGTCATAGGGCATAAACAAAGCCTACACAATCAAGAAAAAGATTATAATAGACCTTCACAGCCAAGAACAACATCACAATGTGCATATAATTTCCACGTAAAAAACAATGTAAAATGTTGTTACCCTACATTTTTTACTTTCCCTGAGTAAGAATATCACACGATTCCCCACCATGGATCTAATGATCAAACAATAAAAATTATTGCCAAATTTTCAGCTGAAAGTAAAGTATCTTCAAATGGGGTACTCAGGGAAAAGGCTTCTGTAATTTTCCTTCACAGTGGGGTTAAGAACAAAATCCAGTTAGGAGATCATTGGGGAAGGAATTTGCAAATGAATTGTCCATCAGTACCTTAAATGCCAACATTACTAGTAAAAACACCATCAGACCTGGCAAACTAAGACATCTTAGATCGAAAAAAAAATTCTAAAAGCGGCTATAACTAAGCACATCACTTACAAATAATCAATGAATGCAGTTCTTGCACAGAATTGTATCGCCACTTTAAATACATTGCCACAATTTAATATTGCAACTACTGCGGTTAACGATACACAAATCCCAAACAATAAAGGCAAAGCCATTAACTATTTAGATAAGCAAAAGTGAGAAAACAAAAGCATTAGCAGGAAATGGATAACACTTACTTCCATTCCTGAATGCACATTCACCCAGATGCGAGGATTGAATGAAGTTGCAAGTTTCCGCATAATTTGAGATTCTGGCTCACTAAAAGGACCAGTTCCTGGATTTTCTTCATATGGATCATAATCCTAAAATCAAAGAAACTTTGAGAATCAGAAGAACATTTCACAAGAGAACAAAGGTTGAACGTGCATTGAAGTTCATATTAAGTGCTAGAATGTCCTGCAGTGAAAATTTACTAAATGTAATCTCAATGATAAGAAACAGCTATGATAAACAACACAGAAAGGAAAGATATGAAGTTGAGCCATTCCATTGCAGCATATAAATTACATAACCAGACGATGGTATAAGACAAACCTTCTCCTTTTTGCCCCAATCTACACTCCAATTTCTGTTCAGGTCAACTCCTCTCCCTGTTAAAAAATTGAAACGGATGTAAATTCTTTTTCTTAGAAAAATATATGAGTCTGAAGACATCAGAATTATACAATACCATTTCTCCTTTCACAAAGATCTCCTGCTTCAACAAGTCTACGGCCATTTACGTTCTCCATTGGGACTACCTAGTATGAAATGGAACTTCAAGAATATAAGTTTCACTGCGATTTCTCAAAACAAGAATATGTTCTGCGAAAATTTAGGAAAGAGTGCAAGATGAAGAATCTTGGTTCGGTGAAATCCCATATCCTCAAGACAAAGAGGCAAAGATAAGAACTCAAAAAGCAATCTCAATCAATGTCCCATGCCTCGCTATTTAACCTTTGAGCTAGCATTGACCATTGGAATCCAAATGGTGCACATAGAACTCAAGCAAAAACATAGAGCACTGAGAACGCAAATATGCTCGACTTAAGCACTATTGAGTTTTTTCAATGCAGATTTATTGAAGATTCGATGTAGTTGCTTCAAAGTAGGGATAACATTTAGTATTTGGCAGTTTCACGTCTGCTGTCCACTAATAACTTCCTACC
This sequence comes from Eucalyptus victrix, assembly GCA_016097545.1. NCBI lineage: Eukaryota > Viridiplantae > Streptophyta > Magnoliopsida > Myrtales > Myrtaceae > Eucalyptus > Eucalyptus victrix. Next base: position 15,478,269 of record CM027842.1, read on the forward strand.
AATAGCAAACCAATCAACTTGCCAATGCATGATCATACGCCAACAGTTACAGATGGAATTACTCAGAGACAGCCAGATGTTGTGGAAAGCAGTGTACAAGTTCAAAAGGTATAAAAGGATGAATTAAAGGATTTTACCTGCAATTACAAGGTTCATCTTTTTCTTTGCCAGCATATCCTTCAATCTACCAGGAGTAGCAACAACAATGTGCACTCCCTTCCTCACAACCTCCACCTGCGACCGCATATCCACTCCGCCAATACATAGCAGAGCCCTCAACACTGGATATCCGGCCTCTCTCAATGGAACCAAAAACTGCTCCACAACTTCATATGTTTGTCTCGTGAGCTCTCTTGAAGGGCAGACAACCAATCCGAACGGTCCTTCACCGTGAGCAATGGGCATCATCATCTCCTCCTGAAGAGCAATCATGATCATCAGCAACACGAAAACCAAAGTCTTCCCCGACCCCGTGAATGCAATCCCTATCATATCTCTGCCCGCCAAGACCACCGGAAGACCCTGCATCGGCTGCACAATCCCCTTCGCTTTCAACTTCTTCAAAATAGGGTCTGCAAACCTCATATCCTTAAAATTCTTTATTGGCGGCAGGATATCCTCTCCATCAACAATAATATGGCACTGCTTCCGAATCATATTGCACTGCTTCCCCGACATCCTCCGAATCGGCAACAGCGGCTTCCACCCAGTCAGCAGCGGCTCGGTGTAAATGATTCCCTTCGCCAACTCGCGGACCGACATCAAGGTCTTGCAATCGGATAAGTTCTCAAGCATCTCCTTCTCATGCTGCACCATCTGCTCGGTGGGGGTAATCTCGGGTTGATCCCGTTTCAGCTGCGTCGCCTTCACCAGGAGGCTAGGCTTGACTTTAGCCAGCTTCGCCTTCTAGTGGTCTTCCTCAAGCGAAGAAGCGTTGCCCTTGCACTGGAGGATCTTCTGGGCTTCCATCGCCCTGCGCTTGGCGACGGGGACGTACTCGACGTAATCGTCCTCCCCCTCCATGACCGTGGAACCTCCCGCGGCCGCAGACATGCTTAAAAGTACCGTCGAATTTCTCCGCGCAGAAGTGTGTGAAACCCTAATCTGATGTTACTCGGGCAGCGATGTCCGGAGCTATAGAACCGGTTGAGCACTTGCCCCTTGAAGAATCAAACGGATCGAGGAGATAGTACCCGGAGTGATGGGCGGAGCGCGGCGAATTGCTTCGATGGCCGAGCGGGGAGAGCGGAACGGCGGCGGTGGCGGCGAGAGAACCGCGAAGGCGGCCACGCTCTGCTAGAGCAAGTGGGGAGAATGAGAAAGGGAGATTGGATACAGGAGACTGGAGATTCGTACCGCGAGCGGAGCAGGGCTCACTGCAAGCAAACGCTCGAGCGAGCTGCTCATCTGGGCGAGCGTGCTGGTCCAGATCTCGGGCAGCGTCTGCTCGTCCAGATCTCGAGCCTCGCCCAGATCTGCGAGACTCGCTCGAGCAAGCGTCTCGCGAGATCGGGCAAGCGGCGCTCGAGCGAGCCCTCACGCTCGAGCCGACCAGCCATCGCCCGGATCTGCGAGGGATGGCTCTCGCCGAAGTGAAGACAATCGGTGAAGGAGGAGCAGTGACCACGTTTACCTGGTGAAGGAGCAGCGGCTGTCGAGACAGAGGCCGCTGTCGGCGCCGGAGAAGACGATGGAATTCTCTGCTCGCATGAGGAGACGCTCGTCGCAGGTCGCAGGAGGAGAAGCTCGTCGCGGGGGGGAGAGAGGCGCTGTTCGAGCACTATCCAAGAAATAAAAAAGGAACACAATTTTGTTCCTTTTTTGTTTCTAATTTGTGTTTCAGAAACAAGAAACACAAAATTTGTGTTTCTTGTTTCTGTTTCTTTTTTGTTCCTGGGAACAAAAGAACAAAAAAGGAAGAAACGCATCCAAAACAGAATCTTAGGCCGCGTTTGTTTGTATTTCTTTTTTTTGTTTTTAAACACTTTTTCTGTTTTTTTGTTCCAACAAACGCGGCCTAAGATTCTGTCCATCACAAATGGTGCTTTGACTTCCAGGCCACAAATGTAGAAAATGGAGTGGACAGGGTGCCAAGCATACCATACATTTAAGATAGTGCATATATGATCTACACGATTTGAACTAAAAATATCTTATATCCAAATCAAATGAGAAATCCTCACCGTGCTATTGAGTCATACCTCAAAAGGAAATTAGAGAGGAAAAAGTTGGCCAAGAAGAGAAGGAAACCAAGATGGAGAGAGAAAGAAAGAATGAGAGATAGGAACAGTGCAACAACATCATAAGTGAAGAGATACAGAGGAAGAATGGTGCAACATGAACAGTACAAGTGTAACTTTAGGCCTAGGAAACTATTTACTCTTGCTCAGGAAAGAAGAAATAACCAAAGATAATTTCTCTCCTTGTTTTTTGGCTCAATTGGAAAGAAAGAAAGAAACAAGAAAGGATATCAAGAAGAATCCTACTGAGACTCTTAGGATTTCTGCAACAGTCTCCACAAGGGAGGGGAAAAAAAAACCCTCACCCCTTCTTTAGAACAAATAAAAGAAAAGAATCACAGAAATAAAAAAGAGCAGGTTCAGATGCTAATATATCATTAGCACATTACAGGAGACAGGCCATTTACCCCAAGATGCATCTGCTCCTATGACATAATAATTCACAAAGCAAAAAAGATTTGCAAAAGGAAGGAGCAAGCCAAAAAGAGGACAAATACGACTCCATGTACACCACCGAATGGAAATTACCGACCTGCCAAATAATCAACTTCGGGAACTGGTTTGTATTCTGATACTAGGACAGCACCAGATCCTTCCACAAGAGATTGACCTTGAGTCGGAATTTGAGTGCCTGCATCATCTTCGGAACCGAGCATCCACATTTCACTCTCCTCTCCGAAGTCTGAATTGTTGACATCTTGATCCCTTCTCATAACCCCACAAAGCCACTATACCAGCACATAAAAACAGAGCCCCTGCTAGCAAATCATTAGTGAAAACCAACAGCCCAAAAAATTGGTCATACAATAAAATTTTAGGTCATAAGCTCATGTGGAAGTTTACAACCAGTTAGGAACAATCCTATGTGCACTCACTACGTCCTTTTCTTTTTACATCTAGCAAATAATAATGAGCCTGATTTTTCTTTCTTCTTTTCCCTTTTTGACCGGAAGAAGCCTTAGTCTTATTGAACACAGATATTAATGATTTCTAAAAGGTAGCAGTGGCGAACATCTCATAAAGATAATGGTAAAATCTCAGTAACTCTTACTAGAATATGAGTTGGCTATTCAATGTCCTAAAATGAAGCTCAAATTCGACAGATGAAGAAATGAAGAAATGCAAAGTCGTCATAATTTACACAGTTAAGTCAGAAGCCCCAGCCCGAAAACTACGGAAAAGAAAGCCAGTAATTAAACCAGAATCCATTGAGAATAATTAAGATGCAAGAACCGTGCCGCCCTTCCTTTTAAATTTATTAGAACTTCCATTTGCCAGTAACGAGAAGCATAATCCCACACGTGGGCATAACGCATACCTTGTGCGACCGAATCATGACTTACACATACCATCTCGAGCACAAAACAATATTATAAATAGAGCAACCGCCAAAGATGACAGCTCATTAGATTCTATTACTTGGTAAAGAAATAAGGGGTGGCAAAAAGAAGCATCTTCCCCGCGGTGACTCAATGTTAACTGTGCGAAGACACAAGTCACCCCTTATTAAACAACCTCACCCAAATAGCCACCCTCAAGATGATTATTTTAGCAGTCAAGTGAATAACATAGGACTACCTCATATGAAGGCACACACCCGAATAGCCAATCTCAAAATGACTCTTTTGGCCAACGCTCCGCCAGCAAATCATTATAATTAATCAAAAACAAATTCAGTCCCCTCCCCTCCCCAGCAATCCCATATCAAAACCTGAGATTCAACGCGCCTAAAACAAGCTCAAGCCCACAAAACCCTCATCCCAAACGAACAAAACCCGAAACTCAAAATCCGGCAAGCACCGTCAAATTAGGAACGGCGGAGAGACTATTACCGTCTGTTGGGAAGACGAAAGTCTCTTCCTTCGAGGCCATCCGGCACAAAAATGAGAAGGATTGGAGCAACCGAGAGAGAAGGCGCTCAAATCAGCTCCGGCAATCGGAGCGCTGCCGTGGAAGGATCTCGAGGAGGGTTTGGAGGGGAAATCGATGGTGGCAGTGGTGAGGGGCAGCAAGTGCCTCGCGGGCAGAGGAATAATGCTCATTGCTTTTTCTCTCACTTCAACCGGCGGTTTTTGCCCTAGGAGACCAGACCAGACCAGACCAGACCAACCAATTGAGAGCTGAAATTGAGAGGGCGGAATGATTTTTCTAAAGGGATTTTCTCGCCTTTTTCTCTCACTTTCTTTGCTGCTTTTTCCTTCACTTTTCTCCCCCCTATCCTTTCTGGCTTTCCAAACGGAGACGAATCAGAAAATGGAGTGACTGGACGCACTTGTGAAAGCAGCGAGGGAAGACCACCCGCTATAATATTGTGGGAAAAATATAAATATTGCCCTGCGCACGAAGAAGTAAGGTCAACATATATAATAATATATTATTTATATATATTCTAAAAATTTTAAATTCATATAATTCCCTCGCTATAATAAAGCTGATTTTTTTTTTTTTCTATTTGATGGTTAACTGACTCATCCAGGCTATTACCATCACTTCATCTCTAGATAATTTTATTGAAATTCTTAAATTATATTGATAGATATCGATTTGCTTTTACAAATGAAAAAAAAATCCGACTTTGGAGCTAAATAGTTGTTGAGTTTTGGGTTTTTTTAAAATTTTTAAAAATAAAAAAATATACTTTCATGGGAAAAGCTAACGTCAAATATTAAAATGCTTGTGTATATGAAATTGCTTAAAATTGGAGGAAAACATGGCGGCTGGCAATGAAGGAATGCATGGCCCTCCTATATAAAATTGTCACCCTTTTTTATTATAAATAATTGAGATTTCATTCCGTGTAAAACCAACTGTAATGGCATCGTTTCATAATTATATATATATATAGTTATTTCATCAAGAAATGATATTGCTGCTCATTGAGGGACATATGTGGTGTTTTTTTTAAGTAATTAACTAGTTGATATTATTGATATACATTTTGTTGTACTGAAAGTATTTCCAATGTAATTAAAAAAAAAGTTAGCAATTAGACATTTTACAATTTAGGTAAGTTTAAATTACTTTGCCTTGAATAAATAGCCTCATCCAACGATAAACATATAAGGACATTTCCAAATTGAGAAATGGAAACGAAATGGAAAGGAAAGCATATCGTAACATGGTGGCTAAGGGCCTGTTTTGTTAAAAATTATTTTGTTCCCTAGAACAAAAATTTCTGTTTTTTTTTTTTTTTTTGGAAACAAAAAGGAACAAAAACCATGTGTTTGCGTTTTTGTTCTAAAATTATTTTTTTGTTCCCGAAACACATCGAAACGAAACAATAAACAAAAAAAAAAAAGTTATTTCTTGTTTACGGAACACATTTTAAAAACATTTTTTTCTCTCTTTTTTCTTCTTCTTTTTTTTCTTTCTTTTTTCTTTGGCCGGTTCTTAGGCCCTCGGCCACCGGCCGTCGAGCACCGGCGACCTCACCAGAGCGTTGCCAACCCCTGGCGAGGCTCGGCCTCACCAGATCTGGGCCAGCTTGAGCTCGCCCAGCCAAGGCGAGGTCGAGCCTCACCCAGCTACGACGAGGCTTGGCCTTGCCGGGGGCCGGCGAGCCTCGCCGTGGCTGGGCGAGGCCGCCGGCCCTCGTCGGCCGATCGCGGCCATGGCCGAGGTCAGCGACCGGCCAAAAGAAGAAAAAAAAAAAAAAGAAAAATAAGAAAAATAAATAAGAAAAATAAGAAAGAAAATAGAAAAATAAAATAAAAATATTAAAAAATTAAAAGAAATAAAAAATTATACAAATTTACCAAACGTGTTTCTATTCTTTTTATATTTAAGACAGATTTACCAAACGTGTTTTTTTGTTCAAAAATCGTTCCTTGAAGGATAAATACTTTTTTCTATTTACGTTGGAAACAATTTTTAAACGAAATGTTACCAAACGCACCCTAAATAACATGGAAAAGGATTGAAATGAAATTTTTCGACATTGATGTGCAACTTAGCTTACATTTGAAATGTCTAAAATTTTATTGCAATAGTGTGAACTAAGTATTTGGTTAATCTTTTGTGATAAATTGGGCCCATACTTTTCCTGGTCCAATTGCTCAAAATGACTTATGATACGTTAGTAATCATAATCTCTTCTACAATAATAGGAGATTTACCGAGACGACCCCCACATTTTCATTTTTCTTTTTGCTGTAATTCGTACAAGTTATTAGAATAATAAATTAATAGGGTCAATTTAATACATTAGAGAAAACTTAAGTATATCATTGGCATAATAATAAAACTTTAGACAATGCACTTAGCGCAATTCCGGACTCTGATCACTCGATTTCATCCCAATGTTCTTGTTCAATTCTAACAAAAGACTATTGGACATTTTTGTTTACGAAATGAGCAAAGGAACTTATCGCGAGCAAAAACATGTGGAAACACGTTGCTCTATCAAACACGGAGATTCAATTTTCGGTGAATGGATACACTTCATATTTGATTCTACAGCCTTGAAGCTGCACTCGAGCTCCGAGAGCTATCCGACATTCTTTGAGAATCATGTTTTTTGCCACGACCAGACACATAACACAATCCGAATCTATAAGAGCTCCATTACAAGCTGCATGACCGTAGTAAGGCGTTAACAACCACGACACGCCTTCATTGACGTAAAGATCAAAACCCGAACGGGATGTCTTGGCAGACAACTCCACCATCACCAGATCCTTCAAGTAATGAAAGTCGGCGAACTCATTAACGATGTTCCCGTTGCCTATTTTCGGTCATGTCTGGAAAGCCTTCTGCACGAATAAGAGAAGCGAAACAAAGATGATTGCAAGCTTAAGTGAGGAAGCCATATATATGTGCCTATGCCCACCTCTTTTCACGTTGCTTGCATCACTTAGCTCAATGAAAATCAGCTAACTTTGCTTGATGAGGACATTGCAGTATTCCTCTCTACTCTGGACAGTCAAGATGGGTCCTCACAATCACATCACAGTGGAAACACTAATGAAGACGATTGATACGGGATTAATCTGGCCCAAAATTAATATAGGATATCATATGCCAATACTCTTACAGCGGCAGAAAGGCAATACACTATAGCACGAAAGATATACACTGTTCACTAAATACTGTTCACCAAGTATTGTTCACTTTATATTATTTAGCACTGTAGCACTTTTACTATAATACCTCGCTCTCTCGACACAGAAGAAAGGGACTCGATTTCGGCTCCCCATTGTGAGGGGTGTATATATATAGAGAGAGAGAGACACACACACACACTAGAAGCCGGCTGAGATATGCTTCTTGGCTCTATTTTATTGATCTATAGTTGTAATTTCTTTTGCGCCAATTATCACTTGGGCATTAGGCAAAGAAAAAGCACCTTCTTCAGTCAGATTGATCAATACTTAATACGTTAATTGCTAAGTTTGAGTGACATAGGATAGATTTTAAGATCCGTTGGCACTATTAAAAGAAACAATCCACGATAAAGTCGAAATGTACAAGATCTAAGATTTTAAAGCATCAAGGAGTAGAAAGCAAAAGTCATTCCAATTTGAGATTGGTTAACTTAAAAGTAATTCAAACATTAAAACGCTATAACATTTTTTTTGTTTAATATGTAAATATTATTAATAAGATGAAGTACTATATGCACCAAAAAATGATAAGGTTATTGATATGAGAAACATGTGATTAAAGCATCAAATATTGTTAAGCACATGACCCATTGTTGACAACTAAAATAAGTATCAATTTTGGTGAATACAATGATTGTCACCAATCCGTTGTCAATATATGGTGACGTGCGGTCAACGATGATCGATGAGGATGTTGACTAACAACATTGATAAACTATGAGGGTATTGGAGGAAAGTTGAATGCATGAGGAGCATCGAGATACAATTACAAGTTGAAAGCCACTAGAGAACAGAGCAACTGAGATGGTGGAACAACTAGCCCTTTGTTTGTAAAGGAGCATCTGTTCGACAACAAGATCATGGCCTCAAGAATACATTGACACAAAACTTCGCGAGATGGAAGAACATGGATGCAATTGTTGGAAACTACTCAAGTGCAATTATGACACTAACATTATAATACCATCGCCTGTCTACTAAAGACTCTCCACATAGATTAAACAAATTTACTACCTTTTAGTTGTCTTTACTTTCCTATAGTGTAACTTTATTTTACAGACTCGCATTATTGATTAAATTCCGACGTGTTTCTACCATGTCATAGATTAAATTTTGACGTGTTTCTTTATCCTGGATGTTGTATCGTTGATTAAATTCTAACGTAGTTTTTGTTTGCGTTTGCAAGATTTGTTATTGATTAAATTATGGTATTATTTGTTTATGTTTGGTTTTGTCATAGAATCGGTATTTTCTTGGCCTTGTCATCAATTAATGTCCAACACGGTATATGATTGTTCAGTCCCCTTTGAATTAAATTTGTTGATTTTCATATTACGTGTGATATTTCCTATCCAAAGTCGATGTAGAACTTCTCTTCTTCAATCAAAAATCAAAACAACGACTTTTGGTAACAGATATTTTGTCGGAAGAGAAATTTTGGTAAAACAAGTATGGAAGCTTTTGAGCACGCCATTATTACAAAACTAAACTAATAATACGAGAAAATGGAGACAGAAAACCTTCACGTAGTAGAAAGGTCTAAAGTTCCTCATTCTACCTCTTACCATTTTACGCACATTAACCAAAATAAAGTGGATATTAGTTGACTTGTTTTGAAAATGTTTGTTCTTGCTAACCATCAAAGTGCAATATATAGTCACTAGGAAAGATACCTTGAGAAGCCTCGCCGCCAAGTCCTTGCCCTTAGTAGCCCTAATCATCCATTAAAGTTCATCAATTCAACCTCCTAAAGAATGCTAAATCTCGCATTTTGCAAGGATACCACGCCATATACCTCTAGTCCAATCAACTTGCATTTTTGGCTTGATGGACTTAGAGTGGGGCTCGTTAGGGATGGCCCAATCAATTGTATTTTTTTTATTATATTAATCTTATCAAATCATTTACGAATTCTCTAATCAAGTCTATTTGACACCAAATTCGACAAAATTCATCACATATATCTATCATACGATGCAAAAGTATGACAAGGCAAATAACACAAGTTGATAACCACATGGGACTATTTGAAAATTTTTAGCTAGTGTATATAATATAAAAGTATAATGTGAACCCACCCTATTGATGGTCGTGTGATTTGCGCTCAATCCTTCTTTCGGAAGAGAGTGAGTTCGAATCCTATGGTTGCTTGTGTGACTCACCCGTGATTCGAGGGAGGTGGGTCCCCTCGAGTCGCCTAGGTTTATGCCGCTGGTTACCGGCTGTACGTAGCTCCCAGGTTACCAAAAAAAAAGAAAGTATGATGTGAATAAAACTTAGTGGATATTCACATGGACGTGCACTTTGGGAAAATTTTATCCCATCACACTACGACATCGTTTGACGGGCACGTCAATTGAATTTAGCCGGATCCGTTTGTCGGAAGGATTTCGTTACCAACTAAAAGGTACAAAAAAACTTGATTTAGATTAAGCGTAAAGGTACGAACTTTAAGCAGGCTTTGATCATCTCTCGTACAGAGACTGAAGTAGAGAACTTCAGACCATCTCCTTCCATGGCGATGCTGCCTTTTCTCCTCCGGGTCGCTCCCAAAACCCTACCTTTCCGCCCCGGGAGCTCCCGCGCCCTCCTCTTCCTCCTCCTCCGGCGGCCTCTCTCCGACGCCGCCGACGACCCTCCGTTCTCTCCTAAGCCCCCCGGCCGAGCCCCAAGACCCCGGAGAAGCAAGGCCCGGAAGGAACCCCCGGGATCAAGCCGGGGCGGCGACCCGGAACGCCCGGCCGGGCAGGACCTCCCCTTCGACTTCAGGTACTCGTACTCGGAGACAAGCGCCGCCGTCGAGCCCATCGGGTTCCGCGAGCCGCCGCGGTTCTCTCCGTTCGGGCCCGGCCGGATCGACAGGACTTGGACGGGGACTTCCGCGCCGGCCCGAGAGGCGCCGGACCCGGAGAAGGCGGCGGGGGAGAGGGAACGGGTCCTGGGAGCTCCGCTTTCGGAGGAGGAAGTGGCGGAGCTCGTGGAGCGGTACTGGCACAGCGATTGCAATCGCCAGATTAATCTGGGTAAGTGTGCGTTTTTCGTCCTTTCTCTGTAGTGATAGTTTTGATGATCCCAGAGGCCTCAGCTGATGAGAGGAGCTACCGCCTAGTGTAGTTTATAGATTTTTTGCGAAAATTTCTGTGTTGATGCATGAAATTAACCTGTTTTTGGCTTGGCTGCTCATTAGTATATTTGCTGTACTTGAGACGTGTACCAATGCTGCTTGTGAATATGTTGGTAATGATATGAATGCATTCAGGCGAGATGAGGAACTTTGCAAATCCTTCACATGCAGCGAAGTCAGCACCAGATTGACATTGTAACTTGTGTGATTTGGGTGCAAGCTATATTCTTCGGTGGAATTGAATATAGAAACTTAGTTTGAGATACCTGGGCAGAACATGGAAGTTTTGTCAAGAAGACTCAATGAGAGATGTTGGCACACTTCGTTATTATCTCCTTTTCAGGCTTTGTAGAAATTTCTTTTACCTCTGGCCACACTTTGATTGATGCCATTATTTTCACGCAGGCAAAGGAGGAGTTACTCACAACATGTTGGATGACATTCACAATCACTGGAAGAAAGCCGAAGCAGTTAGGATTAAGTGCCTGGGAGTGCCGACACTTGACATGGACAATGTTTGCTTTCACCTTGAGGTATTAACTGAATGAACTGATTGAGAATACAGTAGACCCTTTTGCTTTTTCATGGTCTCTTATTTGACGGGTTACCAGTTTTCTCAAAGGACAAATCTGGCGGGAAGATAATTTACTGCAATATCAATATCCTCCTCTTGTATCGAGGTCGACATTATGATCCGAAGCAAAGACCGGTTATACCCCTCATGCTATGGAAGCCTTATCCACCAATATACCCGAAGCTTGTGAAGAATGTTGCAGAAGGGTTGACATTTGAGGAAGCAAAAGAAATGAGAAACAGAGGATTGAACTCTCCCCCTTTAACAAAACTTAGTGAGTAAACTTGTTTCCCATGGCTTAGCCTTTTACTAAAGTCTACTTGTTTCTTACCTGCCATAATTGACCTCAATATGACATAATAAACTATTCATTTTATATCAGCGAGGAATGGTGTCTATGTCAATGTGGTCGAGAAAGTGAGGGAAGCATTCAAGACTGAAGAGGTTGTGAGGTTAGACTGCAAACACGTGGGTACAAGTGACTGCAAACTGATTGGCGTGAAACTTAGAGTACGCTCTCTAAATTTCGTCGCTTTTTTCTTCCTTTTCTGCTCAGGATGTTAACCTTTTTACTGTTATCTTGATCTGTATTTATCTGTTTAGAGCTTAGATCAAATTATGTCTGTTTTACACCCATGCAGGATTTGGTACCTTCCATTCCTATATTATTTAAGGACGAGCAGATCATCCTCTGGAGGGGGAAGAGAGATACCGAATCAACCTCCACTTCACATATTACCATAAATTAGACATACTGTGAGACCTGCCAGGATAATTGGTTGTGATGTGGTACACGTTATGCTAGAGCATCTTTTGAGTGGAGACTCTGGGTAAGCCAACCGGCAATCCACATGCACACTGCCTATTAAAGAAACTATTGCATCATCTTTGGTATCGGATGTTTCAGATGAAGCATGCTGCATTAGCAACGCAGGCTTGTTTGCTTATACTCATTTTAATTTCTCAAACCATGTGCAGATATTGTGGCACACAATAAATGGAGAAGCCGTTGCTTGGATGAAGACATTGTGCAAGAAGGCACTGGGCCTTTAAGAAACTTGACTTCCTGTCTTTCGGGATGCTTGCTCTCTCAATTTGAATTTAGAGTATGGCAATACTAGAGTTTTAACTGGCAACTCCTCCATGACAATGTACTCTAGTCCCTTTTCTTTATGGACCTTTTGTTTCTTGAAGTAGTTGGGACTTACATCCCAGGTTTTTCCCTTTCATCTCATTAGGCTTTGATATTATCGTAAATCGATCATAGAAATCAGTATATTGATTCTGATGAAAAGAAAATCTTGCATAGTAAGTACATAAGTGTTTTATTCATTTTCGTGCTTTAATTCCTTGTATCTTTTGTGGTAGGGATGTTGGATCAAGATCACTCTTAGCTTGAGAAAGCTGTTAGGTGTAGGCTTGTGAGGAGTGAAAGAATCAAAGGATAGTCGACGGTATATCTGGTGTCTGTTTCTTTCGTGGGAATTTAGACAAAATCAGTTATTTATCCTCATTTGTCAAACTCTCTCCATTTGCGTCCATTTTGACTTTTCTCATCCCCGATCAGTCGAGTTTGGAACAACCGGTGCAATAAAGACAGCATGCTGTACGGTCCGATGAATCAAAGTGGTCAAACAAGTGATGAAACATTGCTTCATTGGATGCAAGTCCAGACTTCGAATGATAGGTCGACCCTGTGTGATCTTTTGGCCCCATCTATTATTGCGAAAAATAATCTTCAGAAGAAGATAAAAAGGCACCAGCGGTTCCGAAACTTTTCCTAATTGTTCAATTCAGTCACTAAATTTATTTTTTATGCAAGTGGGTTCTTAATTTTTTATTTTATTTTTAAATTGGTCTTTCTGTCAAAATTATGGACAAGTTGTTTGACATGGCCGTCAAGTAGTTTTTGTAAATGTCGACCTTAAAAATAATTGAGAAGGACATTGTAAATAAATAAAAAAATTAAGGAAAAAAAAAAGGTTGAAACGTTTAACATAAACTATTTGAAACATGCATCTACCGGTTGGTTAAAAAAGTAAAGTATAAAACAAGATGAAGGCATAAGCAAGCTACTTCAAAACTTGTGTGTTTGGATTAACATTTTCTTTTTATCACTTGACATCTCACTTTTATTAATTGCTGAAACCCTCGAATCATTGCGAACCCTCATATATGGACAGTTAAGATCATCCATGATTAAATAAAAGCATATATATATATATATATATATATATATATATATATATATATATATATATGGGTATATTGCAGCATGGAATATCTTTTAAACAAGCAATTATGAAATGAAAACACTTATCTACTAATGAAATGGACTCATTCACCGATGTTAAAAATTAGATATGTGCGTGGATTTTCCAATTGTATAAATGTATATATGGGTATATTGCAGCATGGAATATCTTTTAAACAAGCAATTATGAAATGAAAACACTTATCTACTAATGAAATGGACTCATTCACCGATGTTAAAAATTAGATATGTGCATGGATTTTCCAATTGTATAAATGTATTGAGTGAGGGAGGGAGAGAGAGAATATTCCAATTAAAGAGATCATTCTTCATAGGTTAGGTTGTAGCAAGTGACGAATGAGGGAGATGAAGTATAGGAAAATAAAAATAAAAATAATTCAACCAGCATTTCACAAACACCCTACTTTGGACAAACCTAGATTTCTTGTGATTAAGTTCTATCTTATCTACCGAGTGGTTAGTGCCACTCCAAGCAATAATCAAGTGAACAAGATATGTAACAGCAACATGTACGATCCATCGAGTCTTTTTGATGATGCCATAGATTCGGCCCTCGCCGACATCGTGGTGCATACAGCTGACAACGGCTATAACTACTATGGCAAATCCGAAGACCACTATGCCAGTGGATTGTTATGCACACTGGGCCTGCAACGGCGCGCTCGTGCCATCGGACTGCAAGTCGTGCTTGATTGCCACAAGGAAACGGATACAAGATGAGTGTACTTGGAACATGGGACCGCAGGATCAGTTTCAAGATTGTAGGATAAGATATGAGAATCACAAGTTCATGGAATAATCCCAATTATCGCGCGGTGGCTTCCATGAATTTGACATGATTTCTTACGTCTGCTAATAAATGCATGGTTGTTACATCTTACCATTCGACAGCAAGTGCAGTGAAACGTTTACTTCACATATATGGAAATGAATAGCGCATTTATGAGTGTCTCGAACAATCAAATCAAATCGACATTGTGGAAAACCGTCATCTATAGCAATCCGGTCCTGTCCATGGGCTCCGTCCGTGCAAGCATTTCTCACGATCCTGGGCGATCATAGACCCCTCGAGCCAGCTTCAAGCAATCCAGCCAATGCAGGACCTCCGCGTTCGGGTCCCTCTCGACTGCTACGCTCGACGCCGTGATCTGCACTGCGCCCCGGTAGCTCGTTATCCTGCCGCGCACTCGAGTGACCGCGCCCAGCTTCACCAGGGAAGCCTGGCTGTTTGCCACATCGGCAATCAGTCAAACACCTTGGGGGCGTTGGCGGGCGAAGTAGGGAGAGGTGGCGTGGTTGAGCCAGAGGATGCAGGGGACGCAGCCGGTGCCGTCGTCGACCGCAAACTTGAGGAAGCGGCCGGGCTTGTGCTCGCGGTAGACGACGATGCCGAGCACCTCGGCGCGAGAAAGGGAGACGCCGTCGCGGGAGAAGGTCGGGGTGTCGGGCGGGGATTGGGCCAGGGAGAGGAGGTCGAAGGCTAGGAGCTTGACGTGGACGAGGGATAGTGATTTGTCCATTAGAAAGAGGGGAAGGTGTCTATGGATGACGACCAGCGATCGCTGTCTGAAGAGATGTCCGTGGGTTGCTCTCGACAGGCCGTTTGATTTGAAGTGGAACTGGGACGAGCCTCCAAGGGTATGGAGAACGGATTACCCGTGCGAGGAACTGCCCAGATTGGAGTAAACCGACCGATTGGATCCTATTCAGTATGTTAATCCAGTTCTCAATTCCTAAAAGCGGGCGGTGCCTGTTTACTGAGTCAACTATTTATACTTTTTTTTTATTCCTTAAATTTTTTTTTTAAAATTATGAACTAAATACTATCTTGGTCTAGTTTCGAATAATGGGAAAAAAAAAGTAACCGTGTTGAAGAAATTATTTGTGCAATTGATTTGATTGAAGACACTTAAATCAATCTAGGATATAGATTGATAACTATTAGTGATTCAAAATGATTTTGTATCTTTGTATTTTTCTTTTATTGTTTACACTTTGGAATATAAATACATGTAAAGAATACATATCGAAGCAGAGTGAATACAAAGAAATTCTTCAAGAACCTTTTTTCTTTCACTTCGTGTTCGACCGATTCTGTTGAATTAGACTGAACCAAGAATCGATCAGCCTTACAAGCCTCTCCCTTTTATCTTTGTTTTATCGATTTGATTCTTAGATAAAAGCGACGACGTATTCGTTATACACTCTGATTAGCGACATGGCTTAACCCTTGCATAAACTAGCTAGATTTAGATTAATCAACCTACGAGAGAACTACGGTTAGTGTTAAATATAAAGGAACTGAGTCTTCTCAATCATCAGTTACTATAAATTCTGTAGATAGAGAAAGAACACGTGAGGAAAAACAAAAGACAGAAAAGCAACAAAGAGCTGGTGATTAACGGTGGAGAACTCGTGGTGAAGAAAAACTTGGATTGACATCAATGAAGAAGAAGCCTGAGATGAAGATTGACATGGATCGCCAAGTTATAATAGATCTAAACTAGCACGTGTGCGGTTATTCAGCTGAAAGTGGGAAAAACGAATGAAGAAACAGTTAGTTGAATTCTGTTTTCTCTTTTATGAGTTGTATTCAATTTTCCGCTCTTTAAGTAGTCTTCTTCCTCCTCGATGGATGAATAGAGAAAATATAGAGAGAGAGAAGAGAGTAGAAATATAGAGAGAGAAAGCTTAGAGAGCAATCATCAATGGATGCTCTGCAATTGTGTAGCTGAAGCGTGCTGTGATAGAGAAATAGAAACAGGGGATGTAAAACAGAGGATTTTGTATTCAAAAGCTGTCATTGATCACAGAAGCTTTGTACTACAATCATATTGATATGGAGTAATCGAAGTATTTCTTTTGCTGATTTCGTTGTATCCCTGATTCATTTCTTCATCTTCATCTTCACATGGTATCAGAGCAAGCGATCATTACAGCTAGAAGGATCTATTCAGAAGCTACTTGTTTGATGGAGAAAGAAGGAGCTGAAACTATACAGATTGTTATATCACGGTAATTGTGTTAGTCTTTTCATAAACATCATTGCTATCCTGTTTTCTCCATAGTTGAGAGAATACAACAATGGCATTAAGAGTATCGAAGTATCCCTTCCCTATACATGTGAATATTTCTAACTTTGTCACAATCAAACTTGCCGAAGACAATTTCCTTTTGTGGCAAGCTCAGATTCATAGGTTTCTGAAAAGTCAAGAACTCTTTGGCTTCGTTAATGGTGATATTACACCACCTCCTCGAATGCTGTAGAATATAGTTGAAAGAGGTGAAGTCGAGGCTGTAAATCCAGACTATATTGACTGGACAAAAACAAATCAGTTAGTATCTTCATGGATAAGTGGAGCTGTTTCTGAGAATATACTGAGCTTAATAATTGGTTTAGAAACATCTTATGAAGTGTGGCAGACACTCTTGAATCGATTCACACAAAAGTCAGTAGCAAGAGAGTTTGAATTGAGGGGGAAACTTCAAGCCTGTCAAAAACATGATCGAGATCTTTCAGTCTATCTTAGGGAATACAAGTCAATATGTGATTAGTTAAATTCTATCGGGAAACCAGTGGATGACATAACCAAGCTGTTTGGTGTGTTGGAAGGGTTAGGAGTTGAGTATGAAAGTTTTCGAACGACAATATACTGTCTAAAACCTCAACCTGAGTATGATGAGGTAATTGCACAATTAGAAAGGTTCGAGTCAAGAATGCATAATTATTCTAGGACTCAATTTAACCCCAATATGGCTTACTTTGGGCAAAGATATTCTCAAGCACAGTTTAAAGAAACTACTGGTGGAGGGTATATTCCTCAAAATTTAAGCTTTGTAGCTCAAAGAAGTAATTACAGAGGAGGCCGTAGCTATGGAAGAGGACGTTCTCTTAATAACAGAGGTCGTGGATTCAGATACCCTGGAGACAATTCAGGTTACAGGTTCAACAATATCAGTTACATGCAAGAAAATCAAAGAACCAAACCGTATTATAATTCCTCTAACTCTGTTTTCACCTCTGGATTTCGTCCCTATGCTGGTCCATCACAGAGATATCAAGAAGTGAAATCTTATCCTTCTAATTCAACTCTTCCTAAGAATGTGCAGGATGAGAAGCCAATTAACAACATAAAATTAGAGTGTCAAATCTGCAAGAAACCAGGCCATGATGCTTTGCACTGCTGGTATAGATTTGATAACTTGTATCAAGCTGAGGAAATACCAACAGCTCTAGCAGCTATACATCTCGAGGATGCTAAAGGCAGCGAGTGGTATCCAGATACCGGTGCAACCGCACATATTACAGCCAATCCTGGTATACTTCAAAACACTTCTGAATATACTGGATATGATACAGTCATGATTGGTTATGGATCACACTTGTCGATTACACGTACTGGTAATACATTGTTGCATACTAGAGAAAGTCTATTGCCTCTGAATGATGTTCTAATTGTCCCTGATATAAAGAAAAATCTATTGTCAGTATCCAAATTAACAGATGATTATCCATGCTCATTTGTCTTTGACAAATTTGGTGTATATATAAAGGACAATTGGACCAACACAACCTTGCTGCTCGGAAGGAAAACTAAAGGACTATATCAAGTGAATTCACGAACAACACAAGCCTTTCTAGCTCAGAGACACAGAGCAGTAGAAGAGGACACATGGCATCAAAGATTGGCACACACCAATCCAAATATCTTGAAGTATCTGCAGCATCAAAAACTCATTCAGTGTAGCAATAGGATGCCGAGAGTATGTAGCAGCTGTCAAACTGCTAAGAATGCAGCTTTACCATTTCCATCCTCTGAATCTGTAACAACCATGCCCCTACAGAAAATCCATTGTGATATATGGGGTCCATCACCTGTGACTTCATTTCAGAATTTCAAGTACTATGTTCTGTTTATGGATAATTTCTCTCGATATAGTTGGATATATCCATTAAAGTTGAAGTCTGACTTTTATAAGATTTTTGTTATGTTTCAAAAGCAAGTAGAAAATCAATTTGAGTCAAAAATCAAGGTCTTTTAGTGTGATGGAGGAGGAGAATTTCTTAGCCACAGATTTCAAGCTCATTTGCAAGGCTTGTGGTATAAAACATAATCTCTCTTGTCCCTATACACCCCGAGAATGGGATATCGAGAGGAAGCATCGGCATATTGTTGAATTAGGTCTTGCCATGTTATATCATGGCAGAGTTCCACTGAAATATTGGGTTGATGCTTTCATTACAGCTAACTATGTCATCAACCTACTTCCAACACCAAGATTGCAAATGCAATCACCACATAGAAAGCTGTATCACCAAGAACCAACTTATGATCACCTCAGAATATTTGGCTGTGCCTGTTATCCATGTTTATGACCCTATGCACAGCATAAGTTTGATCCAAGATCTCTCACCTGTGTGTTCATTGGCTATAGTGATCATCATAAAGGCTATAGATGTCTTGTGCCTTCAACAAGACGAATCTATGTCTGTAGACATGTAAAGTTTGATGAGAAGTCTTTCCCATTCACTAAGTTGTGCTTGACAAAATATGCACCACTTACAACATTATATCAGATATGGGCAGAAGAAGTTTAGTTAACAGAGTCAGCAAACAAAGAAACAGTCTCTACTATACCTTATACTAGTTCTCATACATGTGCAGCTCATCTGCAACTCGATAGAGACAATACTATCATCAATTCTCAAGATTCACAACAAAATTCTATACCCTATACTGATCAATTGAGACATGTCATTTCCACAATGGTCACACATGATGCGGAAACTTCATCTGTACAAAATCAAGACATACCTGATGCTGATACAGCAATAACCAATAGTACAAGCACTGGATCTGATCAAGCTATTTCTCATACAACACAAGAGATCCTCTCTAGTCACTCAATGCAAGAAACAACTTCCAGTCATCCAATGCAGACACGATCAAAGTCTGGAATTATCAAACTGAATCCCAGGTATGCATGCCTTGCTGTCTATGCGGTACCTTCTGAACCAAAGTCAATTAAATCTGCATTAGCACATGAAGGTTGGCATAAAGCAATGACAGAAGAAATGGATGCATTATATCAAAATAAAACATGGGACTTAGTTCCTCGAACTGAACACATGAATGTAATTGGCTGCAAGTGGGTCTTTAAAACAAAACTTGCATCTGATGGTAGTCTTGATAGATTGAAAGCTTGTTTAGTTGCTAAAGGCTTCCATCAAGAAGAAGGCATTGATTTCACAGAGACTTTCAGTCCAGTAATCAAGCATGCCACAATCAGAATAGTTCTATCTATAGCAAAGATGAGACAGTGGCCTATTCATCAACTTGATGTTAAAAACGCATTTTTACATGGCACACTTAATGAAACAGTTTACATGGAGCAACCTCCTGGTTTTCAAGACCCACAGAGACCTTATCATGTGTGTTTACTCAGAAAATCACTCTATGGTCTTCGTCAAGCTCCTCGAGCATGGTTTGATAAGTTCAGTAATTTTTTACTTGAGTATGGATTCTTTTGCAGCTCTACAAATCCATCTCTATTCATATATCATCATAAACAGGATACCATTCTTCTACTATTGTATGTTGATGACATCGTCTTAACTGGGAGTTCTTCTCAATTACTCTCTATTCTTATTCATTCTCTCAGTCTCAAATTTCACATGAAAGATCTTGGACCTCTGCATTATTTTCTGGGCATCGAAGTCAAACAAAATTCGAATCATTTGTTTCTATGTCAGACCAAATATGCTAAGGATCTTCTCACTCGAGCTCACATGTCGGAATGTAAACCAATTGCTACCCCTTTGTCCCTAAAGCCAATTATCATGCAACAAGACTCTGTTCCTTTGTCCAATCCTACTGAGTATTGCAGCTTGGTAGGTGATCTTCAATATCTCACTTTGACACGTCCTGACATAGCTTATGCTACCAATTTACTGTGCCAGAAATTACAGACACCAACTCTGGCAGATCTTTCTAGACTTAAAAGGGTGCTGCAATACATCAAAGGCACTATCAGCCTTGGTCTATTCATTCATTCTCAAAGCTCTTCCCATCTGTATGGTTTTTCAGATGCGGATTGGGCAGGATGTACAGAAACACAAAGGTCGACTACAGGATTCTGTACTTATATTGGTTCCAACCTTATTTCTTGGGCAGCCAAGAAGCAAACCACAGTAAGCAGATCCTCTACAGAAGCTGAGTATCGTGCACTTGCTTCCACCTCTACTGAACTCACCTGGATCAGTTTTGTCTTGCGAGACATAGGACATGCTCTCACTCATCCCACACATTTGTTCTGTGATAATAAGTCAGCCATTGCTCTCACTGTCAATCCTGTGTTACATGCTCGAACAAAACATATCGAAGTGGACTTCCACTTCGTTCGAGAAAAAGTCTCCTCAGGATCTCTTCATGTCCAATATATCCCAAGCAATTCTCAACTTGCTGATATTTTCACCAAGTCTCTCTCACGGTTTTCACATTGTCAACTACGTACCAAATTGGGCCTTGGTTTTCCACCCATTCCAATTTGAGGGGGGATGTTAAATATAAAGGAACTAAGTCTTCTCAATCATCAGTTACTATAAATTCTGCAGATAGAGAAAGAACACATGAGGAAAAAGAAAAGACAGAAAAGCAACAAAGAGCGGAAAAACAAAAGACAGAAAAGCAACAAAGAGCTGGTGATCACCGGTGGAGAACTCGTGGTGAAGAAAAACTTGGATTGACATCAATGAAGAAGAAGCCTGAGATGAAGATTGACATGGATCGCCAAGTTATAACAGATCTAAACTAGCACGTGTGCGGTTATTCAGCTGAAAGTGGGAAAAACGAATGAAGAAATAGTTAGTTGAATTCTGTTTTCTCTTTTATGAGCTGTATTCAGTTTTCCGCTCTTTAAGTAGTCTTCTTCCTCCTCGATGGATGAATAGAGAAAATATAGAGAGAGAGAAGAGAGTAGAAATATAGAGAGAGAAAGCTTAGAGAGCAATCATCAATGGATGCTCTGCAATTGTGTAGCTGAAGCGTGCTGTGATAGAGAAATAGAAACAGGGGATGTAAAACAGAGGATTTTGTATTCAAAAGCTGTCATTGATCACAGAAGCTTTGTACTACAATCATATTGATATGGAGTAATCGAAGTATTTCTTTTGCTGATTTCGCTGTATCCTGATTCATTTCTTCATCTTCATCTTCACAGTTAGAACTACTATGATACGTCCATCCCCTAGGAGTAGCAGAGAAAACTAGGACATAAGTTCTTAGGATGAAAGCCATCCAATACATGGAACATCTGCCAATGAATCCCCAAAAATGTACATGTTTTACAGGTCCGATCGACTCCACCAATAGATGAGAGCAGAAATTGCCCGTTTGGCTGTGTAAATATACAATGTAACGAATAACATTTTACATTTTAGTGACTGCCTTTCCTCGCCGGCACTGAGTGAACTTCCACTCCTTGTCGCCAATGAGCACCATCTCAAGTTTAACCGGCAGTGATGCCACTAAGCCACAAACAATCACCGTCGTCGTAACAATTTGTCACACGCACTGATCTGTTTTATTTTGAATTATTCTTTCTGGTCTGGATACTATTCCTGTGAGCTATCTCGCCACCAGTATTTTCTCGATGGGCTTCGGCTCCAAGGTTCGCCGCTTTGGAGCCTCCTCTGCTGCCGGCGCCTCCGGCGAACGGGAGAAGAGCAACACAAAAGTACATTTACGTTATGGATGGAGAGAGAAAGAAGGCTTACAAGGTGGAATCGGAGGATATGCAGCGGCGGTTCAGCGGGCGGAGTAGGGAGGAGCGGTGGCTTTCTCAGCCGTGACTCGTGATCAGCTCTCAGTGAAACTCGGTCACTGAGTTGCCACCGCCGGGAGGAGCGCCATATTTGTAGAGGCCGATCCCACATGGCGGCGCGCGCGGACGTGGCGCGAGATTAGTAGCTGGTGGCACTCCCGTTCCTGAGGCGCCTCTAGATTTGCTTCCGCGCTCCTTTTTTTGATCACGTGCGGTGTAATCATTTCAAGATGGAGTTTATTATTATTATGTTTTTTTTTTTTTTTTTTTTTTTTTTTTGTGATCCGGGAATCACCGTACAGCCCGGCAGTCGGTGGCGTAAACCCGGGGCGGGCGAGCCCCACCGGGAGACCCGGCCACGGGTGAGTCGCGCGAATGCAACACCTCTGAGATTCGAACTCCTCCCATTCGTGAGAGGGAAAAAGCTCGAGGCCAGGCTGCGCCACTACGGGCGGTAGTAAGATGAAGTTTATTATTATTGTTATTAGATTAATATCCTCAAAATTTCAAGTTGATACACTTATAATAAATTTTCCCTCAATTAAGATGTATTTTTTGTTAAATTTTACAGTCAAATTATTAAGTTGAATGATAAATGACAATTAGTTGGTGTATTAGTTTGGGATTTTATTCTCTATTTGTCATAGTTATATAATTTTTGTAATTTTTATGGTATTAATCTAATTTAATGGATGATATATTTATCACGAATTCATCGGTTTAGGTTTTTCAAGATATTAACCCTTATTATTATAAGAGATTAATTCTATTTAGAGGAATCCTACTATTAGTGAGTTTATGTTCCATTAAAAATTTCATGAATTGATATATCTACTAACTAGTAAGCACCCACCATCCAAATCTATTGTGAAGAAATGAAGGGAAGAAGTCACAAATAATCATAAATTATATTTATTGTGACCCATTTATCTTGAACAAGGAGGTTCGACCATGGAGGTTGCGACGGAGGATCAGCAACGCCATCGAAGAAGGCATGATTAAGAGAGAGTGTGTGATGAGTCAACGGCGTCCTCTTGGCTTGGGACGGGTAGCGAAGAGGATGATGCCTTTATGCGACGTTGTTGGAACGGATAGAAGAGAGTTCGGATTTGCATCTGACGTGGAGATGACCTGGCATTGCAACTTTGAACTGGATAATCCCACTGCATTGCCCCCCGCTCGAGTCAACAGTCAAATCCTTTCTCCTCCTTTTCGGTTTGCTTATGTCTGTTCACTTCCAGTTTGGCAGGGTTATGGCAAGGATGGTCTCCGCATTGGATACCGTAAAATTTTATCGATTGGGTGCTTAATAAGTACTTTTAGGACACTCGTTCACAAAATCTTTCTAATAATTATAATAAAAATGAAGAGAAATGAGCTAGACAATTGCGTTTTAAAGAATGAAAATATGATACGCTATAACGTAAATGTACTTTTGTGTATTTTGTAGTACAATGTATCCATCATCCAGCAATATTGCATCCATAACAAGAAAAAAAAAGAAAAAGAAAGAAGAGAGAGACCTTTTGGCCAAGTTGATATGCTCCTCATGCCAGATTGTGCAAGTTCGCTTCATGCCAGTTGGTGGCTATATTCCATGACCATTTGCATCTCTCTCTCTCACGCTCTTCGGTTCTGATAGGAATGGAGAGGATTGGATCCCAGGCGTTGTTGATGAGATAGTGAGAATGGTGAGAGTGACCGGATGTGAATTAAAATGAAAATCCTCACATCATACGAAATAGCCATTTCACTAGAGAGATTAGTGGGTGACACTACTGCTTTGCATTTGTTTGAAGTTGCCTTTCAATGTATGAGATATTGACTGCATAGAACTGTTGCCGAAGCTTGAGAATTGGCACGGACATGATAAGACACTTGATGTGACAACTACATTAAAGTGATATGTCTGATTAATGTTAAAAGGAAGTGGAGAGAATGCAATCTAGTTAGTAACAACAGAGGAATCAACTAGTCTTCCTTGCGTGGACCTTTTGATCTTTGACACAATTGGATCGACACTTCCGAAAAGATGATGATCACATTAGATTGAGTGAAACTTACCATCTCAGAATTATCGAGCTTGAAGTATTGGCATCATTGATTGGATGAAGAGAGGTGACAAAGGTGAGGTCTATGTGATGAGTTTCACAAAGCAACTTGGAAGACCGTGGTCATTCAACAAGCATCCACTTAATTCTGTATCAATGCACTCCGCATCACGAATCACAAAAGAAAGAGAGGGAAAAAGAAAGCTCCTCAACCTCAACCATGTCGGCAGCATGATATGAAACCTGTATTTCATAATGATTCTGAATGTGAATCAAAGGAGCAGGCAATCAAAAACATCCAGTAGGGACGGAAAAAGGGGAAAAGCAAAATGCATCAAGATTCATCATCTGTTTAACTTGAACTTTTTATCGGTATGTTTTTTGTTTGTGCGAATTTATGACATATCTTTTTTGTCTGAACGATGACCCCAATATTAGCTTCTCCACCGAGTTTAAACTTCGACAGGCACTTGCTGCTACACAACCGCGCCTCGGTAAACTTTTGAAGAGCTCTTCTTCGTTGGATTCAAGATCTGTTTCACTTGAACTTTCTTCTTCCTCGGTGTCTATCCAATTGTCTTCTTCTGAGTCTCTTTCCTCCGAAGGCCAATTTGTTTCATTCGGCTGAGAGAGCTTTTCTTTGCTAGATTCATCATCTGTTTCACTTGAACTTTCTTCTTCCTCGGTGTCTATCCAATTGTCTTCTTCTGAGTCTCTTTCCTCCGAAGGCCAATTTGTTTCATTCGGCTGAGAGAGCTTTTCTTTGCTAGATTCATCATCTGTTTCACTTGAACTTTCTTCTTCCTTGGTGTCTATCCAATTGTCTTCTTCTGAGTCTCTTTCCTCCAAAGACCGATTTGTTTCATTCGGCTGATGTTGTCGGAGCACAATCCTCAGATCATCCTCCTCTTGCTCATGTATAGCACGGAATCCCCACTTAATCAATCTTACTTTTGATAAAGTGAGGCAAACTTGGAAATGGCTCCAATCGTCTCGCAGAAGCTCCCCTTCTATATGCATCTGGCGGCGCGATAAATATGTAATCCACACGGTATCAGATTTCATTATAGAAAACCTTCTTGTCCACTTACCTAGGCCATTAATAAAGATGTGACAATCAGCATCGACCGCTATTCCTTCCTTTGGGCGAAGAACAACACAGAATGCTACTCCTAAGAACTTGTCAATCAAGTCCCTGGGAACCATGAAAGATATGGAACTGTCTTTACAATGGAGAAACCATTCTGGCATCTCTCTTCCAGTCAGGAGAATGTCAACACTTGTCATCTTCGGAAGCTCCTGTCATACAAATAGTTCGCATATCAAGCATTCAAAGTTAGTGAGTGCGTGAGAGAGAGAGAGAGAGAGAGAGAGAGAGAGAGAGAGAGAGAGAGAGAGTCTAACCTTGAGCGATGACACACCAGCCGTATCTGCCCCTTTGCGGAATAATTCACGACATGAGAACAACAGAACCCTACGGCAGTTGGAGGAGAGACTTGACAAATCTGGGAATTCTTGTAGAGAGCTGCAACCATTTGCCTATAGTTCATGCACATTTGGCGGAAGCTGAGGAATCTTTTGTAGCTGTTTGCATTTACGCACATACAAGTGTTCCAAATCGTGGTATTTGTTGATGCATGTCGGCAGATGAGTAAACTTGTTTCCAGAAAGATTTAGGTGCCCTAATTTGGGAAAACTGGAAGAACTCTCAAGGAACTCTACTTCTGAGAGATTGCAGCCATAAAGATCTAGCTCGTATAAATTTCAGAATCCCGGATTGCCATTAGAATTGGTTGAATCCTCCAAGTTCTTTGGAAACATGACAAAACTGGAGCAGCCTCTAAGATTCAGATGCTCGAGATTTTGCAACTTATAAACACTTGATGGGAGCGTCGTGAGTCCTCTGCATTTTCTTAAACTTATCATCTTCACAGAGGGAAGATTTTCAACTGATACAGGCAGTTCTTCAATAGCCGTCCATCCTAGATCGAGCTCTTCTAGATGTTCCATCTTTTCTGGTATATCAGGGAACTTCTCGAGTTTAGAGCAACCAAAGAGATCGAGGGCTTGAAGAGATTTTGCCGCGAGTGTGTCAGGAAAGTTACTGAGGTTAAAGCAAAACTGTAGTGACAAAAATTTTAACTTGTCGTGATATGCGACGGATTGGTGAACCTCCACCAAGCTTTTGCACCCATCAAGATTCAAGGTCTCCAGATTTGAAATTGATGAGACGTCAGGAACACTAACCAGGGACTTGCATTGACTGAAATTGATGGACTTCAACCGTTTAAAATTCTGGAAAAGAAAATATCAATACAATCATTAAGCTTTGAAAATATTTGTAGTTATAAAAAGGGAAAAGCTAGTTATCAGTAGCGCTAACCTTAAGTTTGTCAAATTGTCTGATATGACTTTTCTGGATATCAAGTCCCACAAGTTTCTTCGGAGAGCCAAACTCTAGAAACGGGGCATTGGGCCATTCAAGCCATCTCAGATTGTTAGGCAGACAAACTGGACCTTGCGATGAGATATGCACGTCAATCAAAATGAGCATTCTCAACATTTTCATGTTTCCGAAAGAATCAGGACTTATGGATCTCTCTTCAGGAATCATTGTTCTTCCCCTTTTTGGTGCAGGCAAGTCCAATACTATGGCCTTTACTGCATTTGCTCCCTATCCATGACAAAGCAAATTCAGTTGTCACACAAAATTTTTGTTTGAGATTTACATATATTGTCCAAATCAAAGTAACATAAAAATGAGATACAACAATGTTTACAGAAACAACTCTTACAGTGTCTTCGCATAGAATATCCTGAACATCTTCAAAAAGCCATAATCTACTGCGTTTCCCAGGGTCATCAGGACATTCTTGGTTAACAATATTCTGACCCATCAATTGAACCAAATCATGCATTTGCAGGGTCCCATGCTCCTCTCTTATCAAGGACCTGTCAAAGAGAATTTCTATTCCAATAGTTACCTCAAAGCCACAGCCGTTGAGAACTTTTTTGATGTATTCTATTCTTTTTCCCTTAAAGAAACAAGCAATGTCGAGGAAAATCTCCTTCTCGTCATTCTCCAATCCATCAAAGCTTATCTTTAGAACTCGGTCAATATATTTGTCAGGGCTATTGGAGAGTTTACGCAGCGCACTATCCCATGCTGGTTCATTTCTTTCACGTAAGAATGAGCCCAACACTTCAAGAGCTAATGGAAGGCCACTAGCGTAATGCAGTGCTCTATCTATGAGATCCTTTCTTATTTCAACTTTCTTGCTGTTTGGAAAGGCATGCCAAACAAAAAGGTCTTGTGCCTTATCATTCTCTAAAGTTTCAACTTCATACACACAATTTTTGCAATGAGAAGAAGTAAGCAGATGTCGATCCCTTGATGTTACAAAGATTCTACTCCCTTTGCCAAACCAGTTGCCTTGTCCAACTAATGCATTCAGTTGATCCAAGTGGTCAACATCATCAAGAACCAGGAGAATCTTCTTGGAACAAAGTCTTTCTCTTATCAAACTAATTCCACCATCTTTGGTACAAACCGTTAGATGTCTAGGATATAAGATCTGAGATAGAAGTTTTTCTTGCAAACCAACCAGACCATTGTTTTTGTTTGAATTTTCTCTAACTTGCTCCAAAAAACTAGATCCCTCAAACTCTCTCTCAATAGCATTATATATCGCCTTAGCAATCGTCGTCTTCCCTATGCCTCCAGGTCCCCATAGACCTATCATGAGAACATCATAATCATCCGACTCTTTTTGCGACAATGATATCACTTCTTCAACTCGGGAATCTATTAAACTGGATAATTAGCAACATGCAAGGGTGTTCGCCCTAGATGAATTGACAATTCCTTCATGATGCATTGTATGAGCTCCGCTTCATCTCTGATACATACTCAACAGAAAAAGAGAAACATGTTTTAACATTTCAAAGCCATGGTAGGAATTCAACCTCTAAAGTCATGAGGAAAATGACATAAGAAGGTTAGTAAATAATAAGATAGCACATCTGGTGAACCTGCCCAAAGGAAAATTACGAAGAACCTGCGCCTGAAGATAATAATGACTAAGGAACTATTAAACCACACTTTCATCGAAGACAAAAATTTCTCATTATCCACACAGCAAGAATCGAATTCAAAGAATCTGCTAGCTTGAAGTTTTGGTTATTCGAATTTTGAGTGTGCTGTTTGGTATATCTCCGCTTTGCATCTTCAATCAAATTTCAAAACACCGACTTGACAATACCAATCAGCTTTCAGTGGTAGTTTATTGCATGCGGTTTGAAATATAACAATTAACAAAAAATCACCAGCTAACAATGGCAAAGCAATGCGTCCCATCAATTACGAACTTACCCATCGCTAAAATCCCAGCCAGACAAGTTACCAGAATCAGAGAGAGCCTTCTTCCATCTCTTTACTGTCTCCGAATCCTTCCCGTACTTGGTCTCATGGTTAGCCATAGCTCTCCCATACGCCTTTATCCTCCTCCTCACTTCTCTTGGTTCCACTTTGTAAAATACTGGCAACACAATCAGCTCCTTCCGTGCCTTGCACTCCATGATCGTCGCCAACTCTTCCAAACACCACCGTGAGGAAGCATAGTTTTCAGAGAAAATGATGATCGCGACGCGAGATTCCTCAATCGCCGTCATAAGAGCTGGCGATATTTCCTCTCCTTTCCGGAGCTCCTCGCTATCCTTAAAAGTGTGTATCCCATTCCGATCTAGATCTGCATAGAGATGACTGAGGAAATTGTTGCGGACGTCTGTGCCTCTGAAACTCAGGAACACATGGTAATTCCTTTTGGAAGAGGCCATATATCAGGAACTTGGGGACAAAAACAAGAAAGAGAGATTAAGAAGGCTGGCTCTGTGGACACGATTCGGTTGGAGGATTACGAAATATAATCAGTCTATCCCTTTGGATCTCACTCACAATTTCAAGAGGCTAGAAAGAAAGCATAGAGGGATCCTCCCTTCATGGATGCACGGGCACTCTCCATAGCCCCGTATTGTGTCGGACGCTCGGACACATGGTCAACTTTCCTAACAGAACGAGTCGGGAATTGCGAGAGGCATGGTGGGTCAGGTCTGCAAGTGCGAAGTGAGAGAATTGAGGGTGGAGGCAAGGGCGAGAGAGCGGAGGTGAAGCCGTGAGCAACGGAGGGCCAGAGCAAGAACAGAGACCTAGGCGACCCAAACAACCGCGACTGCAATGCTATGATGGAGGGCTGAAGGCGACGCCGTGGCTGCTAAGGAGGGAGGGCCGGAGGCGAGGCGGCGAGCGACTGCGATGAGGCGACCGAGAGAGAGCAGAGATCGAGAGGAAGATGATCGTGCAAGGACGCGGAGGCTTTCCATGATTAGAAAAAAATTGATTTCTCAGAAATTTTGTCATGCGCGGCCGGCGCGGAATGCATTTTCTGTTCAAAGCCAATCACAAATTGGTACTTGTCGATGACGTGAACATAAATTAAAAAAATGAAAGACTGGTCTCTTTTTTTCTCTCTTCTGCTCGGTCCCCACCACTCTGCGGCGGCCTCGGACCTCGGATTTCTAGGATTTCGGGAGCGCCGATGACTCCGCGGTGGCTATGGCCGAGCCACTCCATCTGTCGTCGTGGGGGCTCATAGCCGCGCCCACCCACGAGCACATGTCGCTCGCGGCGGCTCGTCCGACCTTCTCTCGCTCCTCTCGACTCCTCTCTCCTAAATCCTTTCACTCCCCTCCCGAACCAGCTTCCGATCCTCGGCAGCTCCTCCGCAGCTAGTCGTCCTCGTCTCTCTCTCCCCCGGGGCGCCGCGCGGGGTCGCTGATCATGAGGCCGACGCCCTCTTGATTCGATCCCCGGGGAAAATGAAGATGATCGAGAGGAATACGATCCCCGGGGTCGCTGATCGTGCGAGGACACGATTCGGTTCCTTTTTTAAGTTTTAGGAAGAAGAGTAGAAAATAATATTAAAAATGGGGGTGCTGATGCGGCGTTTTGTTTTCTTTTTGGAGGGCAGGGAGTGGAGAGGATGGTTTCAATTTTCAAGAAAGCGAGTTCCGGGTGGTGCTGGAAAAGAAACGGGCGAGTGAAATAAATGGGTAGGGCTTTTCCTTTTAAGGTCAGAAAAATAAATGAGTGGAGCCAAAAACTGATTTCAAAAAATAGAAGTACAGAACGTTATGAGGTATTGGTTGCATAAGACTACTGGCGGAGCTAGCCAACTTGGCTGTGGTTGGTGCTGGCCACCAACAAAAGGAAGAAAGTAATTAAAAAGAGAGAGAGAGAGAGATTAAGAAGGATGGCTCTGTTGGCTCAATTTGAGTTAAGAATTACTAAATATTATCGGTCTATCCCGTTGGTTCTCACTCACGTTAACGAGGGTAGAAAGATGGCACAGAAGAATCTTTTGGCACAGTTCAAGCTCTTTTGGCAATTGACATCAACTGTGAACAGAATTCTAATTTAATTTCACACAACTGAACCTACACAAAATGCTCTGTTCTAATGAACTACGTACTCCTGATACCATGAACATGTACAACATTTTTTCTCACCATGCTGCAAGCACCACACAGCTTCACAAATTTCTTTATTTTTAAGGACAAAACAACATACTGTAGGGAACCAGAAATTAAACTCGCTTTCTTAGAACTGCAGGTTTTGTTGTGATTCTGGTCGACCTCCTTTTAATTTGCATAAGGTAAATCTCAAGAAATGAGCTTCGCTGTTGTAAGTGCTACATTTACAATTTGTCCCTTAGTTTTCTCCATGGTTAACCACCAGAAAATATCGTTCCATAACCTGCCAAGTATATGCTACTTGTTTGATACGATGTAGTTCAAAGAACATATATATGACAGTCTTAGATTGATCAATGTGTGTGAGTGCGTGTAGGACGAACCTGGGGCACACAACAAGAAAGAAGCCAGAATGAAGGGGAAAAAAAACCGCTCATCCCAACATACAAATATTGGCTAAAGAAGCACAATTCCACCAGGCAAAAAATTAATAGAACTCTGAATTACAGAATAGCCGAAAACTGGATACAGAATAGCCGAAAACTGGAGGCAGCTCACTTTAGACAATAATTCCTGGCTATCTGGACGCTGCCTTTTCAAACTCTTGAGGTCAGATTACCGTCAGCAGCTCTGGCTTTTCTGCTCTTAAAGCACCTCTAATGACGGCTGCATTAGTCCCGGATTCCCCCGATGTATATATGTGGTTTTTCTACGAGGGAAAGTAGTACTCTCAAGACAAAAGACCTTATCTATAAATTGAAAATGGATATTTGGTGCTGGCATTCCATAGCTAACTACAATCCTCAACCTAAAGTCAAAAAGGTCAAGCTATAGTATTGAGCATCTGCCTCTTAGACAATAGAGATACAACTTCGCAAGATGTCAGCAGTCAAATGCAATATAAAACGACTCGTATCATATTCACAGCATCTTATGGTTATAATCATTGCATAGCTGAGAATCTCAGTTAGTTCCTGATGCATGAATCCCATGTTTCCTGTCTCAAAGAAGCCAATAGCTCGAGGGCCTTGCTGTTGAATGGCCAATAACTCCTGCAAAAATGAATCATTTTAGTGAGTTCAACAACATGGGAATAAGAGAGAGTCAATAATGCAAGTACTTGCAGTAGAATAACTCAGTCAAAGAGCAAGGAAGTCCGTGATGGAATAGTATGTACATCAGTTAACGCAAGTGAGCATAATTCGATT
Organism: Eucalyptus victrix; assembly: GCA_016097545.1. Classification (NCBI taxonomy): domain Eukaryota; kingdom Viridiplantae; phylum Streptophyta; class Magnoliopsida; order Myrtales; family Myrtaceae; genus Eucalyptus; species Eucalyptus victrix. The sequence continues at coordinate 15,510,194 of CM027842.1, forward strand.
GAGTCCATCAACCAACTCTGAGGCCCCGTTTGGTTCGGCTTTCCCAAGGGGCTTTGGGGGCTCCCAAAGCCCCTTGGGGAAAATATTTTGCATTTGGGAGTCATTTTTGAAAGCTCATTGGGCAAATGTCAGCATTCCCAATGCCGAAAGCCCAAGGAAGCTCAAGAGGTGCTTTGGGCATTCGGCATTTACAAAATGTAAGTTCCACTGTTCATGCGTCACTACTGTTCATCTTCTTCCCCACGACTTCGAGTTCTCCGCCAGCCCTGCCTCCACTGTCGACGCCGCCTCCGCCTCCACCTCCACTGTCAATGCCTTCCTCTTCTGCGGCAGATCCATCCCCTTCAACAAGCGCCAGCAGCACCACTCACTGGTTCTGTCGTCTAAGTCACCACCACAAAACTCTTTCCATCAGTCTTTGCCAAATAAGAGAATCACTTCAGAATAAATTCTGAACTCCACTTATTAAATTGCTTAAAGAATGTGTAAAATGAACTTTGGAAAAAAAAAAAAATAGGAGCTAGATTCAGGAAATTTAGTAGCAAAAATTCAAATTCTAGATGTCAAACCTCGACTATAGGATTTCTAATTAGATCAAGAATTTGTCCCAGAACATAGCAAACACCACATTCAGAGACTCATGTTTAGAAATAGAACCTTTATCATGTGAATAATTCTATGTCAGGAACTAGCAAGCAAGGGCACAGAGCTTGGCCCTTGCGATCAATAAAAGTAGGTAGAAGTGACCGGGAACCCATGCTCCAACCTACATGAGTTCTGAATCTTGGATGACCCTATGCAGGATACTCAAAACACTTCCTAGTTAACTCCCAACAAATTTTAGGAACCACAAGCCTCTTTTGAAGCTAGGAAACTGGATTTGATCTCTATAGACTGTGCCTCAAAAGTTCCAATAGGCTAATTGAAGGTATTCTCAAATTCTGTTTCTGAAACAATGGAAAAAAGCATAAACTTAATTTTCTTCTAATTTTAGAAACTACTCCTCAAAGCAGAGTAAATTTAAAACATTTAAGGAGTTGTTTTAAGTAATAGGCATGTATATACATATAGAGAGATAAATAAAGATATTTATTGATGTCTGAATGTATTTATCGTTTAACAATTTGTTAAATCCTCCGAGACCAAGACTGCTTTACATGGAACTAACACCATTTCCCAACAAACCTGATGACCTCCAGTGGCCCACTAACACTACAGCCTGTCTCCTGTTGATTTAAGCCACTAAGATTCTGTCTGTCACAAATGGTGCTTTGACTTCCAGGCCACAAATGTAGAAAATGGAGGGGACAGGGTGCCAAGCATACCATACATTTAAGATAGTGCATATATGATCTACATGATTTGAACTAAAAATATCTTATCCAAATCAAACAAGAAATCCTCACCATGCTATTGAGACATTTCTCAAAAGGAAATTAGAGAGGAAAAAGTTGGCCAAGAAGAGAAGGAAACCAAGATGGGGGGAGGGAGAAAGAATGAGAAATAGGAACAATGCAACAAAATCATAAGTGAAGGATACAGAGGAAGAATGGTGCAAGATAAACAGTACAAGTGTAACTTTGGGCCTGGGATTGCTCAAGAAAGAAGAAATAATCAAGATAATTTCTCTCCTTGCTTTTTGGCTCAATTGGAAAGCAAGAAGCAAGAGAGTATATCAAGAAGAATCCTACTAAGACTCTTTTAGATATATCCGGTCATATGCTCTTCACATTTGGGATGGTGAGAAAGTTCAATATCGTACTTGTATCTTATTGGAATATAGAAATGATCGCTAGTTCCCACTTATTTGAATTACGGGAGACTCCCCTTCTGAAGTCGTTTTGGATAGGGAAGGCAACCCTTAAGTAGCTTTATTAATACAATATCGTTTAACCTTCAAAAAGGAGATCCAGAGGTGAGGAAGAACAATTATATGTCTTGATCTTGATTCCACATGACATAATTATAGCCTGTGAAATGTGAAAAATTTCTCATCAACCAATTTAGAGCAGCTGATGATTCCTCATGAACCAAACCAAAACTTTATCTACATGGCAAAGCACATGCCCCTATGAACTTGAATGCTCCAAAGATAGTGTAATCTTTAACTCTATTCTAAAGTTGGGTTTTAAGTCTGCGTGCATTTGGCAAATGTCACTTGAATTAGCATACCTTTTAAGGTCACTCTGGACCTCTCAGTTGAAGCCTTTAGGGCAATGTTCCTGATCTTACTTGGGACAAGGTTTCTTTGGTTAAGTCACATCCCCTTTTTCTTCGTACAATTTTAAATCGGAATTGTTCAAAAAAAAAAAAATCCAAATTGCTCAGTCAGTTGGAGTGATACTAGCAATGTTTTTCACATCAGGAAACAAGATTTCAAAATATAATACAAATTGCTCAGTCATTTTGTTCTTCCAATGATTTTTCACAACACTACTGGCCCAACATGGCATGTCACTCACTATCACAAAATCTCTCAACAAAAGCTGAATAATTGCACAGAAAAAACAAGGAATTTTGCAATTGAGATATTCAATGTCCACTTCTCATCTAGTAATAAATCTAGAAAGGACAAGCTTGGGCTCTCAACTTATATCAGCCCAATTTGAATTTAAATGTTCTCTCCGGGAAGATAAATTTTCCCATGATGCAACAATCTCCAGAAAAAAAAAAAAAAAAAAATCTTGCTGCGCTTTAGAATCAATAAAAGAAAAGGATCACAAAAATAAAAAGAGCAGGATCAGATGCGAAAAAATCATTAGCATGTTACAGGAGACAGGCCACTTACCCAAAAGAGCATCTGCTGCTATGATATAACAATTCACATAGCAAAATAGATTTGGAAAAGGAAGGAGCAAACCAAAAAGAGGAATTATTACGACATCATGTGCACTACCGAATGGAAACTACTGACCTGCAAATAATCAACTTCGGGAACTGGTTTGTATTCTGATGCTAGGACAGGACCAGATCCTTCCACGAGAGATTGAGCTTGAATTAGAATTTGAGTGCCGGCATCATCTTCGCCACTGAGCATCTGCATTTCACTCTCCTCTCCGAAGTCTGAATTTTTGACATCTTGATCCCTTCTCATGATCCCACAAAGCCACTATACCAGTACATAAAAACAGAGCCCCTGCTAGTAAATCATTAGTGAAAACCAACAGCCCAAACAACTGGTCTTACGAGAAAATTGTAGGTCATAAGCTCATGTGGAAGTTCACAACCGTTTAGGAACAATCCTATGTGCAGTCACTACATTCTTTTCTTTTTACAATCTAGCAAATGATAATAAACCTGAGTCTTCTTTCTTTTTTTCCCCTTTTGACCAGAAGCAGCCTTAGTCTTCTTAGTATTCTTGAACACAGATATTAATCATTTCTAAAAGGTAGCAGTGAAGAACATCTCATAAGATAACAATAAAAATCTCAGCAACTTTTACTAGAATATGAGTTGGCTATTCAATGTCCTAAAAAGAAGCTCAAATTCGACGGATGAAGAAATGAAGAAATGCAAAGTCATCGTAATTTACATGGTTAAGTTAGAAGCCCCTGCCCAAAAACTACGGACAAGAAACCCAGTAATTAAACCAGAATCCATTGAGAATAATTAAGATGCAAGAGCCGTGCTGTCCTTCGTTTTAAATTTCTTAGAACTTCCATTTGCTAGTAACAAGAGCACAATCCTACACATAGGCTTAACGCATTCCTCGTGTGACCGAATCACGACTTACACATACCATCTCGAGCACAAAACGATCTTATATATAGAGCAACCGCCAAAGACGACAGGTCATTAGATTCTCTTACTTGGTATATAAATAATGGGTGGCAAAATGAAGCATCTTCTCCACATTGACACAATCTTAACCGTGCGAAGACACAAGTCACCCCTTATTAAACAACCTCACCCAATTAGCCACCCTCAAGATGATTATTTTAGCAGCGAACCGAATAACATAGGACTACCTCATATGAAGGCACACACCCGAATAGCCGATCTCAAAATGACTCTTTTGGGCAGCACTCCGCCAGCAAATCATTATAATCAATCAAAACCAAATTAAGTCCCGTCCCCTCCCCAGCAATCCCATTTCAAAACCTGAGATTCAACTCACCTAAAAACAAGCTCAAGCCCACAAAACCCTCATCCCAAACGAACAAAACCCGAAACTCAAAATCCGGCAAACACCGTCAAATTAGGAACGGCGGAAAGACTATTACCGTCTGTTGGGGAGACGAAAGTCTCTTCCTCCGAGGCCATCCGGCACAAAAATCAGCTCCGGCAATCGGAGCGCTGCTGCTGTGGAAGGATCTGGAGGAGGGTTTGGAGGGAAAATCAATGGTGGCAGTGGTGAGGGGCAGCAAGTGCCTCGCGGGCAGAGGAATAATGCTCATTGCTTTTTCTCTCACTTCAACCGGGGGTTTTGCCCTAGGAGACCAGACCAGACCAACCGATTGAGAGCTGAAATTGAGAGGGCGGAATGATTTTTCTAAGCGGATTTTCTCGCCTTTTTCTCTCTCACTTTCTTTGCTGCTTTTTCCTTCACTTTCTCCCCCCTATCCTTTCTGGCTTTCCAAACGGAGACGAATCAGAAAAGGGAGCGACTGGACGCACTTGAGAAAGCGGCGAGGAGTGACCACCCGCTATAATATTGTGGGAAAATATAAATATTCCCCCGCGCACGAAGAAGTGAGGTCAACATATATAATAATATATTATTTATATATACATTCAAAAATTTTAAATTCAAATAAAGCATTGTTTGTAACCATCCAAACGATTATCCGATTCTCGATTTTTTGTTTTAGAACCGCCGAACGAGAATCGCATTTAGTAAAATTTTTGTTCCCATAACCAAATTTGTTTCCGATAATAGATTGGGAAGAGAATAAAAAATAAAAATAAAAAGTTGATTTTTGTTTCAGGAACAAAATTGAGAATCAAAACTCCTCTTCTCTCTTTTCTTCTTCTTCATCGATCGCCATCCTGCAATCGTCGTCCACCGTCGTTTGCCGCCGGTCATCACCGCCCACCACCGTCGGTTGCCGGCAACTGGTCCGGCGGGGTTGCCAGGCAAGCCTCGCCCTGCCCCGGCGAGGTCGGCCTAACCATCGGCAAGGCCGAGCCTCGGCAGGGTTAAGCGAGCCTCGTCGAGGGCCGGCGATGCTCTGGTGAGGTTGCCGGCCCTCGTTTGACCGGTCCCTGAACCGGCGACCGGCCTAAAGAAGAAGAAGAAGAATATGAGAAAAAAGGAAAAAAAAGAAAAGAAAAGGAAAAAAATATAAAAATTATTTAAAAATTAAAAGAAATTGATTTGGAATAGAATCAATTAACATGGTACTAAACGCAATTCTATTCCAAAATCAAAAAGTTGGACGAGTTACCAAACGTATTATTTTACTCATAATCGGTTCTCGGGAACAAAATCAAAATAATCAACTCTTGTCAAAATCTGTTCAGAACGAGAATCGTTACCAAACGCGCCCTAATTGCCTCGCTATAATAATACTGATTTTTTTCTATTTGATGGTTAACCGACTAATAATCTAGGCTATTACCACAACTTGGTCTCTAGATAATTTGATTTCTATTCTTAAATGAGAGAATTACCAAAAAAGTCCTAAATTTATTGCGATTGTGCCAATTCAAAGTCCTAAACTTTTTTTTTTTTTGGCCAATTTAGTCCTAAACCTTTTACAATTATGCTAATTTAGTCAATCCGGCTAAAATTGATCGGCCGATGATCCGACGTGGATGCCGACCGGAGACAGCTGGCCAACGAACGCCAATGTGGAAATTTTTTTTCTTTTTTTATTTTTTTTCCCCCACTTTCTTCTTCATTTGGCCGGCGAGGCTCACCCCTGCCGGCCACTGGCGAAGGCAAGCCTCACCCAGCAACGATGAGGTCGCCGTCGCCACATCTGGCGAGGCTTGACCTTGCCCAGCCATGGCGAGGTCGAGCCTCGCTGTCCCTGGGTGAGGAGCATCGCTAGCCACTGGCGAGGTTGACCTTGCCTTGGCTAGGCGAGGCGTTCCCCTTTGTCTCCTCTGCTCCGTCCGTTTGCATATAAAGGCATGCGCATTGGGCTGCCGGATTCGATTGAATCGGAGAGAAAATCCTAATCGTGTACTAGTAGAGAGAGACAGAGAGAGAGGTAGAGATAGGGAGTGGTCATGTTCGCAAGGGACACATAGAGAGAGAGAGAGAGAGAGAGAGAGTAGAGAAAGAATGTCTGTGACGGGCGATGGTGGCAGTGGTTAGGAGGAGATTGCATATGGTTTGAAATATAACAAAAAATCACTGGCTAATAATGGCAAAGCAGTGTGTCGCATTAATTACTTACTTATCCATCATTAAAATCTCACCCAAACAAGTTACTGGCATTGATAAGAGCCTTCTTCCATCTCTTCACTGTCTCTAAATCCTTCCCAAACTTGGGCTCGTGCTTAGCCATAGCTCGCCCACGCACCTCTCTTCCTCCTCTCACTTCTCTTGGTTTCACTTTGTAAAACACCAGCAACATAATCAGCTTCTTCTGTGCCTTGCACTCCATGATCTTCGCCAACTCTCCCAAACACCTCCACAAGGAAGCATAGTCCTTAGAGAAAATGATGATGGTGATGCGCGATTCCTCGATCACCCTCGTAAGCATCTAATGGTAGTGCAAGGACTTTCTAGTTTGATATTAAGTTATTTCAAGGTATATCGATAATTAGAATATTAGCTTAAAACCTTGACGATATAGAAGTGAATGAGCTTTAACAGATAGTTTTTCCTGAGTAATGTGGAAGAAACCTTAATGAACAAATAGGAATTGAGCTCCAATACTTGAAATTCACAATCTCACGAGTTTCCTCCACCGTCACCAAATCCCGTTCATTCCATGCTAACAACCATTGCTCCAACGAGCACGACCATTTCTCCCAACCAGAATCAAACATTCCCCCATGCCACATGCGAAATCGCGCATCCTCCAATCGCAGCGATTACACGCACTTCAAACGGCAGATAGTTCTCAACGCCTCCCGTGAGCACCGGCTAGAAGAGCGGCCTCGACGTTGGACGCTCCACTGAGGTAGCTGAGGCGAGCTGGAGCGGGACCGATGCCGACGGCCTCGTTGGGGGACCTGACGTGGAGAGCGCCGGCGTCGGCGTCGCTGTAGAAGGCGACGGTCCGAATCCCGAGCCTCCCCGCCATCCTCATGATCCTGCAAGCTTATCTCGCCTCGGTTCGCCGCTTCGGAGCCACAGCCGCCGCCGACTCCGGCGAACGGGAGAAGAGCCTCGCCTGGAGGAGCGAGGAGGTTCGACCATGGAGGTCGCGACGGAGGATCAACAGCACCATTGAAGAAGGCATGATTATTCACAGAGAGAGAGAGAGAGTGATGAGTCAACGGCGTCTTGTCTTGGGAGTCGGTACGGGTAGCGGTGAGGATGATGATTTTATGCGACGTCGTCTGAGAGGATTGAAGAGTTCGGATTTGGATCTGACGTGGAGATGACCTAATATTTTCTCCAACCGGATAATTCCATCGCCCCGACTCGAGTCAACAGCGAACGTACCTCTAATGATAGTCTTCCTGAAAAGTGCCCTTGGGCCCCATGGGGAATCATCCTGCATACGTCGCTCGTAATAATCAAATTAATATTTACTTTCCAAAACACGAGAACAATCCGTGCATCAAAAATCGTGAAATTTCGACTAATGAGGGAGAGGATTGGGTTTTAAGGAATGAAAAGATAAAACGGTGCGGCATGAATGCACTTTCGTGAGCGGTAGTATGTCCATTTATCCAGCAATATTACGTCCACGGTGAAGAAAAGAGAGAAGGGGAAAAGGGAAGCTCCTCGACCTCAACCTTGTCGGTAGCATGATATGAATCCTGTATTTCATAATGATTTTGCACTTGAATTGAAGGAGCACACATCCAATAACTTAACAGTATAGACTGAAAAAAGAACAAGGGAAAAGCAAAAGGCACTGGAATCAGAATCTCATACCACGCTCCCTCAAGAATCGCTTCGTAAGCCAGTGCCCACAACTTCGACAGCCACTTTCCTGAGCGAGACAAGCATCTGTTCGTCCAGGCACGATGATCTTACCTGCTGACATAAGTGAGCGTCCTTCATTTTCTGGGTCGATTGCTTTGATAAGTTCATCATCTGTTTCACTTGAACTTTCTTCTTCCTCGGTGTCTATCCAATTGTCTTCGTCCGAGTCTCTTTCCTCCAAAGGCCAATTTGTTTCCGTCGGCTGATGGTGTTGGAGCTCGATCCTCTGCTCATCCTCCCGTTGCTCGCATATTAGACGGAATCCGCACTTCTTCAATCTTCCTTCATATGCTTCGAGGTGAACTTGGAAATGGTTCCGATCGTCTCGCAGAACCTCCCCTTCTTCACACAGCAGCCCACTCGTTGGGAGATATGTAATCCACACATGATCGGATTTCAGAAAATGGAATTGTCTTCCCATGTCAAACACGCTTTGGCCATTGACAAGAATTTCGATGCCACAGCCCACTTCTCCTACCTCCGGGCCAAGAACTAAACAGAGTGCTAGTCCTACGAATTTGTCATGCGAGTCCCTGGGAACCATAAAGGATATGGAACCGTCTTTACAGTGGAGAAACCATTCTGGCATCTCTCTTCTACTCAGCAAAATGTCATAGTAACCCAACTTCGGGTGCTCCTGTCATACGAATAGTTCGCATATCAAGCATTCAAAGTTAGTGAGTGCGGGAGAGAGAGAGAGAGAGAGTGTAACTAACCTTGGGTAATAACACATCAGCCGTGTTTGCTCCTTTGCGGAATAATTCACGACATGAAGATAAGTCAACAGTAAGGAGTTTGGAGGAGTGACCCGACAAATCTGGAAATTCTTGTAGAGATCTGCAACCCTTTGCCCGTAGCATATGCATATTTGGCGGAAGCTGAGGAATCTTTTGTAGCTGCTTGCAATTAAACATAATCAAGTGTTCCAAATCATCATATTTGTTGATGGATGTTGGCAGATGAGTAAACTTGTTGCCGGAAAGATCTAGGTGCGCCAATTTAGGAAAACTGGAAGAACTCTCGAGGAACTCTATTTTTGAGAGATTGCAGCCATTGAGTTCTAGCCGATATAAATTTCGGAATCTCGGATTGCCATTAGGATCAGTTGGATCCTCCGAGTTCTTTGGAAACACGACAAAATTGGAGCAGCCTCTAAGTATCAGATGCTCTAGATTTTGCAACTTATAAACACTTGATGGGAGTGCGATGAGTCTTTTGCAAAATGCTAAATTTATTAACTTCACGGAGAGAAGATTTTCAACTGATGTAGGCAGTTCTTTAATAGCCGTCCATCCTAAATCAAGCTCTTCTAGATGTTCCATCTTTTCCAGTATATTAGAGAACTTCTTGAGCTTAGAGCAACCAAAGAGATCGAGGGCTTGAAGAGATTTTGTCTTGAGTGTGTGAGGAAAGATACTGAGGTTAGAGCAAAACTTTAGTGACAAAAATTTTAACTTGTCGTGACATGCGACAGATTGGTGAACCTCCACCAAGCTTCTACACCCATCAAGATTCAATCTCTCTAGATTTGGGAGCAATGAAAGGTCAGGAACACTGACCAAGGACTTGCATTGACTGAAATTGATGTGCTTCAACACTCTAAAATGCTGCAAAAAATAAAATAAAAAATACCGGTAGAGTCACTAAGCTCTGTAAATATTTGTAGTTATAAAAAGTAAAAAGCTAATCATCACAAACGCTAACCTTAAATTTGTCATCTAATTGTCTGATATGACTTTTCTGGAGATCAAGTCCAGTAAGTTTCTTTGGACCGGAGCCAAATTTTAGCAATGGGGCATTGGGCCATTTAAGCCATCTCAGATTACTAGGGAGACGAACAGGACCTTCCGAAGAGATATGCGCTTCAGGAAAAATGAGCATTCTCAAGTCTCTTGTATTTTTGAAAGCATTAGCCTCTATGGTTATCTCTTCAAGACTCAAATTTTTCTCTTTTGGTGTGAGCAAGTCCACTACTATGGCCTCTATTGCTTCCGTTCCCTATCCATAATTGAGCAAATTCAGATGTCATACAAAATTTTCATTGAGATCTATAATATACTGTCCAAATCAAAGTAATATGAAAATGACATATAATAATGTTTACATAAACAACTTTTACCTTTTCTTCACACAGAATGTCCAGAACATCTTCAAAATGCCATAATCTACTGCGTTGCCCAAGGTTATCTTGCATAACAATATTCTTACCCATCAATTCAACCAAATCATGCATTTGGAGGGTCCCATACTCATTTCTTATCAAGGATCTCTCCATGAGAATTTCTATTCCTATAGTTGTCGCAAAGTCACAGCCGTCGAGAACTTCTGTGATGTATTCTATACTTTTTCCCTTGAAGAAACAAGCAATGTCAAGGAAAATATCCCTCTCATTCTTCTCCAATCCATAGAAGCTTATCTTCAGAATTCGATCGATATTTTCATTAGACTTATTGGAGAGTTTATCCAGCTCACTTTTCCATGCTGGTTCGTTTCTTCCACATAAGAATGAGCCCAACACTTCGAGGGCTAATGGAAGGCCGCCAGCATAATGCACTGCTCTATCTATGAGATCATTTCTTATTTCAACTTTATGGCTGTTTGGAAAGGCATGACAAATAAAAAGGTCTAGTGCCTTGTCGTCCTTTAAAGGTTTAACTTCATACACACAATATTCGCAACGAGAAGTAGTAAACAAATGTTTATCCCTTGATGTTACAAAGATTCTACTTCCTTTGCCAAACCAATTGCCTCCTCCGGCTAACGCATCCAGTTGACACGGATGGTCAACATCATCAAGAACTAGGAGAACCTTCTTGCAATAAAGTCTTACCTTTATCAAACTAATTCCTTCAGAGACACTATGGACCATTACATGTTTAGGAGAAAAGGTTTGAGAAAGAAGTCTTCTTTGCAACTCAACTAGACCATCGCATTTGTTTGAAGTTTCTCTAACTCGCTCCAAAAATATAACTCCCCGAAACTGTCCTTGAATAGCATTATATATCGCTTTAGCGATTGTCGTCTTCCCTATGCCTCCAGGTCCCCATATACCTATCATGAGAACATCATCACCATCCAACTCTTCCAAAGGACAGTGATTTTAGTTCTTCAACTAGGGACTCTATTCCAACTGGATACTTAGCAACATCCAAGGGTGTACGCTCTAGACGAATTGGTAATTCCCTTACGATGCTTTGTATGACCTCTGCTTCATCTCTGAAAAGCAATCGAAAGAGAAACACGTTTTAGCATTTCAAAGCCATGGCACGAATTCAACCTCTATCGTCCTAAGGAAAATTACCTTACAAGATGAGCAAATGATAAGATGAAAAGTAGTAACCCATTAGGGTGAACTTGTGCCTGAAGACAACATGACTCGGATACTATGAGATGCGCGATTTATCTAAAACGAAAATTTCTCATTATCCACACAGCAAGAATGGACTTCAAAGATCTGCTAGCTTGAAGTTTTGATATTCGACTACTGTGTCTACTGTCTAGCATATCTCCGCTTTGTATATGCAATTAAAAAGGCCGATTTGATAATATCTATCAGTTTTTCAGCTGTAGGTTCTCTGCATACAATTTGACATATGACAAACAATCACCAATTAACAATGGCAGAGTAGTGCATCACATCAAGTACTTACTTACCCATCATTGCAAACCCAACCAGACAAGTTACCGGCATCGAAGAGAGCCTTCTTCCATGTCTCCACTGCCTTCAGATCATTCTCGGAATCGGACTCATGCTTAGCCATAGCTCTCCCATAACCTTTTATCGCCCGTCTCACTTCTCTTGGTTCCACTTTGTAAAACACTGGCAACACAATCAGCTCCTTCCGTGCCTTGCACTCCATGATCTTCGCCAACTCTTTCAAACACCACCGCGAGAAAGCGTAGTCCTCGGAAAAAATGATGATCGCGACATGCGATTCCTCGATCGCGCTCATAAGTGCCGGCGATATTTGCTCTCCTTTCCTGAGCTCCTCACTATCCACAAAAGTGTATATCCCTTTCTGATTCAGAGCTGCATAGAGATCACGGAGGAAGTTGTTGCGGACGTCCGTGCCTCTAAAACTTAGGAACACATGGTAATTCTTTTCAGAAGAGGCCATATTCAGGAACTTGGGGACAAAAACAAGACAGAGAGATTAAGAAGGTTAGCTCTGTTGGCTCAATTTGATTCAGGGATTACGAAATATGATCAGTCTACCCCGTTGGATCACACTCACAATCTCATGAGGCTAGAAAGAAGGCATAGAGTGATCATCCCTTAATGGATCCCTTATATCGAGAATGTTGAAGCTTAAAAGGAGTAAGAGCATTGAAGAAAACGCATGACGGACAATGACTTTTTGCCCCAAAAAGACGTGTGAAGACTTACTGTAGATGAGCTGGAGCTTGTGTCCATGGAAGAGGGATGGAAAGATAGAGCAGGATCTCTAACTGTTCTTGGTAAGAATAAGGAAACACGCTGCAGACTTTCAGCAAGGGAATCTCTTTGCAAATTGGTACGAAAATGATGGCGGAGGAACTTAAAAAGTCAAGAGCGAGGGAAAAATGAGAGGGAAGAAAGGCGGGAAGATGGCTCCCTCGCTGAAGGACAATTTTGGGGTGAAGTATTTGATTGAACTGTAAGAAGAATTGACAGAACGATGAAATAGGAGCTGAAATGCAAAAGTAGGTTGTTAGTTAATTCTAATTCTACCTGCCTTGCTGGACCCGCTGATCATGTAATGTGACTTTCGTGGAAGTTACCCAACAAATTTCCAAGAAATATGGAATAGCAAGTGGAGAACCTAGACTGCCATTAGTTAAATCTACCAATACAGCTTCGGCATTCCACACACGTTTCTACCCCACCTAATCAAACTAGTTATAGCTATAATGGTTAGAAGATATTATTGATGAATTAACCGAATCATTGCGTATTATTTTCTTTTTTAACTTGTGAGTAGACTACTTTTTTTCAAAGGATTTTCTAGTTCGAAATTAAGTTATTTAATAGAGGAAAAGTCAATCAACTTTCACAAATAGCTTTTCCTGAATTGAAATAGATAGATTACTTATAATGCAGAGCAAAACCATGATGAACAAAGATAATGTCGCCAGATAGAAGATTCACGTAACAAAAATAAGTAAAATATAATGATTAAAATAATTTCATTGATAAATTCATAGAATTTAAAAGTCAAATTTACTTAATGGCAATAATGAAGAGGAAACGACTCTCTCTTGCCAATGACAAGTCCGTGTAGATGGAAGACATCTTACAAGGTTTGCTTTTTGACTTTAACGTATACCCTATGTAGCACGGACACTCTCCGAAAACTTCCGTGTCGTGTCCGACACGCTTTGACACGTCCTGACATGCTCCAACACGCGGTCAATGAGTGTTGAAAAATCCGACGCGTGGTCAACTCTCTCCGATACATTCTGACATGCGAGTCCAGAAATCCGACATGCAATCCCGACACGCACGAGGTCAATTTTAAAAATTTCTAATACTTGTGGGGTCAAAATATAAATATACACAAAAGAAGTAATAAAAGAAGTAAATGTCGGGTCTAGTACACATCATAAATTTTTGCTTCACCAAAAAAAAAAGAAGTAATAAAAATGCTATAAATATACACGCATGGGGTCAATTTTTTTTTTTTCAGTTTTAATTTTTTTAGAATTGTTTTAGTTTTTTAAAAAAGTCTTTTACTATGAAAGAAGTAATAAAAAATGCTATATATGATAAATAAATAAATTTAAAAATATCATTTCAGCATTTTTCTTTAAACAATGTTTCTTTCCTCTAAGTTTTATGTATTATTGTAACAAATTAAAATAACGAATGATATTATTTATTATTTTTGTGTAAATTAATTCTAGGCTATTTTTATCATTATATATAAAAATATATTTAATATATAACGTGTCGGAACGTGTCGAAATTCTCTATTTTTAAGAAATGATATGTCGGCGTGTCGTGTCGTGTCGTATCGCGTGTTGCGTGTCCGTGTTGGTGCTACATAGCGTATACCCATGATTTTGTCTCAACATCTCTCTCTCTCTCTCTCTCTCTCTCTCTCTCTCTCTCTCTCTCTCTTTATGTAGTACTTATAGAAATTAATTGCTTGTTTTTTACCATCAAAAAATTGCTCGTTTGAACAGTATATGTCGTTATAGCTTATATCTGGGGTGATGGGGATTTAATTTTAGCTAATGTAATAGTGCCTCGTCACTATAATAACAGCAACATCATATTTTAGCAAAATTTATTGCGGTAAGCTTGCAGGGCCTATGATAAGCAAGCCTCCATTGGGTTCAATCAATGATAATCGTGGCAAGGCATCAGTGACCTAGGATTGTGGTGATGGCTTGGCCTTGACAACAACATGATCACAACAACAATGGCCGACCAGAGGGGATTTTGGTTGAAATTCGCTGACGTGGATGCCGGTCATTCTAAGTGGCACGACCAATGTTGACATTAATCATTTTTAATAATATTTTAATATTCTTTCGAATTCTTGTTTCCTTTCTTCTTCTTATTATCGATGGCCAACCATGAGCGATGATCAAGCAAGCTAGCCTCACCCACCATAGGCGAGGGCAAGCCTCAACTAGTGGAGCCCTCACCTAAGCAAGGCTCGGCAAGGGTTGGCCTTGCCTAAGCCAGATTTGGAGCCCGGTGTCACCTTCACCTGGGCGATCCACCCGATGAGGCCAATCCTCACCGAATCTAGCTTGGGCAAGGCTGACCCTCACCTAGGGGAGGGCTCCCCTCAATTAGGTGAAGCTAGTCGGCTCGACCATGGTTGGTGGCTAGCCACCAACAAAAGGAAGAAGAAAAGAAAAATAAAAAAAATAGAAAAGAGAGAGATGAGGTTGGCTCCATTGGCTTGATTTGAGTCAAGGATTACCCTTGAGGGAGCTTTGCAATGTTTCTCCAAATGTATTTGCTTTATAGAGGGAAGGTTTTCAACTGATGCAGGAAATTCTTTAATAGTCCTCATTCCGGCCTCAGTTCGCCACTAGTATTTTCTCATGGGCTCCGGCTCAAGAGTCTATCACTTTGGAGCCCCCGCCTCTTTTGGCGAATGGGACAAGAGTCTCTCCTGGAGGAGCGAGGAGGCTCGGCAATGAAAGTTGCGACAGATGATCATCAGCGCCATTGAAGAAGGCATTGTTAGTCAGGGAGAGAGAGAGGAGGGGGAGGGGGAGAGAGAGAGAGAGAGAGAGAGAGAGAGAGAGAGAGAGAGAGAGAGAAACTGATGAGTCAATGACGTCTTGGCTTGGGACCAGTAGCAGTGAGGATGATGCTTTTATGCGGCATTGTTCAAGAGGACAGGAGTTCAGATTTCCATCTGATGTGGAGATGACCTGGCATTGCAATTTTGTCTGGATAGTGTACTTGCCCCACCCAATATTTTCTCCAAGTCGATAGCCAACTACTTTTTTTTTTTTGGTTTGTATATTTTCTTATTTTTGGTAATTCAATAAATTTTATTGCTACCAAAGTCAATATTAACTAGAAAAGACTGAACCGAATCGAAACTTTTTGGCCCCATGAATATACTCCCCTTACAGGATTATGGTGCTATCTTCATGCTAGTTGATGGCCATATTTCATGATCATCCACATCTCTCTCGCTCTTCGATTCCGACGAGATTGGAGATGATTGAATCCCTGTGCGTTGCTGAAGAGGTAGAGAAAACGATGCGAAAGATCATACAAGAACTGAGATGATCATAACAATGTTGGTTTGGTCGACCGAAAAGCTTGTTCACTAGAGGGATTAGTGCGAGACGTCGCGCTTCAAATCTGTTTGAAGCTGTCTTTCAGTGTACAAGATTTCGGCTACTCTAAACTACTGTTGAAGCTTGAGAATTGACATGGACATGATAAGATGCCTTGATGCGATGATCACACAAAGTTAACGTGTCTAATTAATGTTGAAGGAAGTGAATGAAAGTGCAATTTGGCTAGTAACAACAGAGGAATCAACTAATCTCCCCCATGGAGACCTTTTGATCTTTTGATATGATTAGGTCAACACTTTTCTAAAGACAAGGATCATACATTAGACTGAGCAAACCTTACTGTCTCTTAAATTACTTACTTACCCATCATTGCAAACCCAACCAGACAAGTTATTGGCATTGAAGAGAGCCTTCTTCCATGTCTCCACTGCCTTCAGATCCTTCTTAGAATTGGACTCATGCTTAGCCATAGCTCTCCCATAACCCTTTATCGCCTGTCTCACTTCTCTTGATTCCATTTTATAAAACACCGGCAACACAATTAGCTCCTTTTGTGCCTTGCACTCCATGATCTTCGCCAACTCTTCCAAACACTATTGTGAGGTAGCATAATCCTCAAAGAAAATGATGATTGTGACGTGCGATTCCTTGATCACCCTCATAAGCGCTAGCGATATTTGCTCTCCTTTCTTGAGCTCCTCAATATCCACAAAAATGTATATCCCTTTATGATTCAAAGCTGCATAGAGATCACGGAGGAAGTTGTTGCGGACATTTGTGCCTCTAAAACTCACGAGCACATGGTAATTCTTTTTGAAAGAGGCCATATATCAGGAACTTGGGGACAAAAACAAGAAAGAGAGATTAAGAAGGTTAGCTCTGTTGGCTCGATTTGATTAAGGAATTATGATATGTGATCAGTCTATCTCTTTGGATCTCACTCACAATCTCATGAGGCTAGAAAGAAGGCATAGAGGGATCTTCCCTTAATGGATCCTTTATATCCTATGAAGCACAGACACTCTCTGGAGCCCGTACTGTGTCAGATGCTCTGACACATGGTCAACTTTCCCAACATGCTTCAACACACGAGTCAGGAATTGCGAGAGGCATGATGGGTTTCTGGGACAAGTCTACAAGTGTGAAGTGAGAGAATCGAGGGTGGAGGTGAGGGTGAGGGAGCGGAGGCGAGGCCATGAGCAACGGAGGGCCAGAGTAAGAACAGAGAGCAAGGCAACCCAAAGCCAAAGGTGAGTTGCGACTGCGAAGGAGGGAAGGCTGGAGGTGAGGCGGCAAGCGACTGCGATGACACGGTCGAGAGAAAGAGAGAGCAGAGATCAAGAGGAAGAGGATTGTGCAAGGAGGCGGACGGGGAGGCTATGGTTTTTGAGTTTCCATGCCAATGCTGATGCGGAGGTTCCTTCTTAAGTTTTAGGAAGAAGAGTAGAAAAAAAAATGGCGATGCTGATGTGGCGTGATTTTTTTCTTTTTGGAGGGAGGGGAGGGTAGAGGATGGTTTCAATTTTCAAGAAAGGAAGTTCCAGGTGGTGCCGGAAAAGAAACGAGGGAGTGAAATAAATGGGTAGGGCTTTTTCTTTTAAGGTTAGAAAAATAAATGAGTGGGGCCAAAAAATGATTTCAGAAAATAAAAGTACTGAACGTTAAATAATGATAAATTTTGATCATTATAGAAAATTATAGATTTATTTAAATAAGTTGATTCTAATCTCTTATTAGTTATTAGTTTCATCAACATCTTTTGTTGAAGTTAAAAATACGTCCCTAAACATGGATACACATTATTTATGAATATGTCTTTCGAATTTTCTAAGAATAGATTTATTAATAAGAAAAAAGTCACCAAAAATCCTAAATTTTACCAAATGTGACAAATTTATCTCAAACTTTTTTTTTTGTAACAAAAATATTCCAAATTTTATCAACCGTGGCACATTTATTCCAACTCTATGGTTAAATCGTCTTTAATTTTTTCTTTTTCTTTCCTTTTCCTATTTTTCCTTTTTTTCCTTCTCTTCTCTTCCCTTTGCTGACCATGGCGAAGGGAAGAAAGGAGAAGAAAAATAAAAAAAATAAAAAGTAAAAGATGGAAATGTGATATCCTGATTTTCAGTTCTGATTTCGATTGGATAAGTCGGGCCTTTGATCAATGTAACTATAGTGTTTTTCTCTAAGATGGCCACTCAGGAAATAACTAGGATATCTGGTGAACTATTAAGGGATTTTAAATGTAATAGACTTGAGAGTTCGACTAGGAATCGACTGCTCGACCGTGCTAGTCTACAAGGTCATTACGACACAATTAAAAATCAATCGGAGACCGGATATAAGTCGATTCAACTAAGATGGTAATCAAAGTGTGGGTGATTCCACTTGATTGCAAAATTCTCGTTGATCGGCACTAAATCGATTTTCTGTCATTTTGGGTACCTTGTGTCCGTATTTGAAATCTCAAGATTTTCACGACCACTGTAAGTCACCAATGTGTCGGATGGATTCATAGTGGTTCGAAGAAAACCGACCACGAGTCAATTGCACTAAAAATTCCTAAAAACTACCCGGTAGGTAAGTTTACACTAAAAGTGCGCTTGATTGAAAATAACCGCGAATTTGAATTCGATTTTAGAAATTGGAAGTCCTGTTATGTCATGAGTCATTCTAGGAACATTGACTCACCTTTTGAGGAACTTTTAGCGAGTTTGAGTTTTTTACGAAAAACCAAGATGAACGGTTCGGAAAATGAACAAAAATTCACATTGGCCGATTTGAAGGGATTTTTGGTATCTAGTGTAAGTGAATCGGTGAATGGAAGTTGTTTGGGCTTTTTCTACATTCAAATTAGACCTCAACCGGATTTGTTTGTTCAAAATTAAGATGCCCAGAAAAATGAAAGAAGCGACTCATTTTGGTCTTCATTGAAACTTCAAATCGTGTAGTCGGTAGAGAATTGGACTCCGGGATGACCAATTGACAAGTTGTTTTGAATTGATTAAATTATGACTTTAATTGGTGTTATTTTCTTCTTTCCTTTGAGCCCACACTCTCCATGCACGAAACACCCCCCTTCTTAAATTGGCTTGGTCTTCTAATTTGGCCTTGAAAGTTGACCGCTGGACCCACCATCTCCTTATCCTTTGCGTGCATTTCTTCTCCCTCTTTCTCTTCACACGAACGTCCCTCCTTCCACGCGCATTTTCCTTTTTCTCTTCCTCTTTTGGCCGACAACTTCTGTTTTTTCTTATCCCTTAAACGGTGTTATCCCTTGGTCAGTCTTCTGTTGGACCGTGCTGCCAACTGCCCCGCAACGTCCCCTCAATATTCAACGTTTATGTTCCTTTGTCTTGACTGACGTTCATCAATGACCCTCTCTCTCTTCGCTTTATATTTCTTTATTCCCTGCACATGTATTTGACCGGTCTTGGCTTCTCCACCACGACAGATGATCGCTGCTTCTTTCTTTTGGATGCTGTTGCTGTTCGTTCCTCACGCGGTTTACCCCACCGAAACCCCACCTTCGTCCCCATCTCTTTCTCGGTCAGCACGCTTTTTGGCTGCTTCAACTCCTGCTTCTTCATTAGTTTTCAATTGTTGCGCATGAGTCTACCCCCATCAAACCTACCCGAGCCCCCACCATTTTTTGTCTTCGGTTACTGTTGCTTCACGTGTGGTTTCCCACTGGTCAAACAGTGGCACCTCTTCCTCGGGTGTTGACCTTTGGTCCACCGAAGCTGCCCTCCATCGTCCTTCCAAATTGGGCCATCATTTTAGCCCAACAGCAGTGTCCACAAGTCCACTTCTAGCAGGTCCAGCAGCTGAAGTTTGGCCCAGTTCACGGCCGTTTTAGCCTCGGCCCGTACTCCGACCTGCTATCGCCAAGCTTAGTCCAAGCCGTGTTCAAATCAGCTCCTCAGCAGCCTATTTCATCATTTTGCAGCAAGGGTTTGTAGGTCTCGTGGCCCGTTCTCGAGCCGTCCCGACCTCGGTTGGCGGAACCGCTTTGGAGAGGATCGATCTTTGTCACGTGCTCATCGATTTGAATCGAGTGGATCTTTAATCAAGTGAGTTTTGCTCACTAATCATTGTTTAGTAGATTAATGATGCTTAATGGTTGATTAATGCTAATTAAGTATGATTAGGTGGTTAGATTAGAATGAATTAGTAATTATTAGTAAATTACATTGCATACTATTTAGGTGGTTAGTGTAATTAGCTGGAGGATAGCATATATTATTTATTGAATGCATATCGGAATTTTTCCCGACTCTTCTCGGGCTTCAATTAGGCATTACGAGCACAAATTGGATTTTTAATATTTAATTATTAATTTTCAAAATTAATTTAGTTAATTATTTATTTTTCGGAAATAAGGCAGGGATAGCCGATGATTGAAATTTTATGCTGATTGTGGTGGTGCAGTCCGTTTATTTAATTGAGCTCTATGTTACATGGAATTGAATTAATTGTGATATTTTATGAATTTATCATAAATGGAGTGGAATTAAATGATTGATTGGTAGATGCCGAGTTTGGTTATTTAGCATTGATAATGCTTGATGAGTTGTAAAGTGGAGAAAATCGTGAGAGTGAGTTGGGAATACTCTCGGTTGAGATCAATCAGGTATGACGTAATGGACATACGTGGTTTGGTGATTAAAGATATCACTGGCGAAAACGGCGTCTTAAAGAACGCACGAGTGCTGTCTATTTCATGTATCATTATAGACATACGCGGTTCGGTGATTAAGGATATCAATGGCGAAAACGACGTCTTAAAAAATGCACGAGTGCTGTCTATTACTTGCATTAGTATAAACATACGTAGTTCAGTGATTGGGAATATCACTGGCGAAAACGACGCCTTAAAAAACGCATGAGTGCTATCCATTACATACACCACCTTGGCGAAAACGGCGCCCAAGAGGGTACGTGTGATTTGGTGATTGGAAATGACTTAGAAATGGTCCGACTAACATGTAATTGACTAGATCGATTGATAATTGTTTTAATCTGACGTTGTGAATTGATTGATTGAATTGATGTGACCGGGAAATGATCCGATTGACATGTAATAGACTAGGTCGATTTAATCGATGTTTCGATTTGTTGTGATTGTTTGGGTACCTATTGAATTGTGTTGATTTGCAGGTGGAATCGAGACCAAGGTAAGTCCTCCGACTCGTGTTGTACATAGGCGACCCTAAAGTGTATTAATTTCCTAATCGAGTCTTAGAGAATAGAACTTGTTGAAACATAATCTCACCATGTTGTGGGACCAAATTTTCAGGTTCGCAGATGGCGACTCCTCCTAGACGTCTCGATTGTCCCACAAGAATAATGGAGCAAGTCATAGTTTTCCTGGACCCCAAGAGTGACTGGACGTATGAGATGGTTGTGACAACCATTTGGGTTTTGGAAGTTCCATACCAGGAGAGGCCGAATAGATTCAGGGCCTGGTTCCATACCACCCCTTATGGTCTTAGAGTAGGCCCTCTCTCAAACTTTGGTATACCGGCGGAAGTGATCGATGCTGCCCGTGCTCTAGATGGGAATGTAGCTGGTCTCCCTAATGGTATGGTAGAGGATCCGCCGTATCATCCGGATCCCGTGGACCCAAAGAGCTCAGTAGACAAGTCGGAGTAGTTGGGTCTAGAACTACTAATTTTGAGAATCAAGCCTTTTGTTAGACTTTGTAAATATTGGGTATTATTGTACTTAAAGTGATCTGATATGTATAAAATGTGTGGTTTAATTTTCAAGAATTTGTAGTCCTGCTTTTCTATCACATTGCTTTATTGTCTGATGATTGTTTATATGCTTCCGCATGCGCATTAAAATTGAAAGGGTTGGCTATGCGTCTTGGGACGTCGCTTAAATTGACCAAGGTGAGGGATAAGTGCGTACCCGAGGATTGAGGCGTGATAGGAAATACCTTATAGTTTGGGATAAATGTGTCATGCAAATAACTTCCATTTGATAGTAACGAGAAGCACAATCCTACACGTGGGCGTAACGCATACCTTATGCGACCGGATCATGACTTACTCATACCATTACTCGGTAGGTAAATAATGGGTGGCAAAAAGAAGCATCTTCTACGCGGTGACACAACCTTAACTGTGCGAAGACACAAGTCACCCCTCATTAAACAACCTCACCCAAATAGCCACCCTCAAGATCATTATTTTAGCAGCGAACCGAATAACATAGGACTACCTCATATGAAGGCACACACCCGAATAGCCGATCTCAAAATGACTCTTTTGGCCAACACTCCACCAGCAAATCATTGTAATCAATCAAAACCAAATTCAGTCCCCTCCCCTCCCCAGCAATCCCATTTTAAAACCTGAGATTCAACTCACCTAAAACAAGCTCAAGCCCACAAAACCCTCATCCCAAACGAACAAAACCCGAAACTCAAAATCCGGCAAACACCGTCAAATTAGGAACGGGCGGAAAGATTAATACCGTCGGTTGGGAAGACGAAAGTCTCTTCCTCCGAGGCCATCTGGCACAAAAATGAGAAGGATTGAAGCAACCGAGAGAGAAGACGCTCAAATCAGCTCCGGCAATCGGAGCGCTGCTGCTGTGGAAGGATCTCGAGGGAGGTTTGGAGGAAAATCAATGGTGGCAGTGGTGAGGGGCAGCAAGAGCCTCGCGGGCAGAGGAATAATGCTCATTGCTTTTTCTCTCACTTCAACCGTGGGTTTTTGCCCTAGGAGACCAGAACAGACCGACCAATTGAGAGCTGAAATTGAGAGGCCGGAATGATTTCTCTAAGGGGATTTTCTCGCCTTTTTCCCTACACTTTCTTGCTGCTTTTTCCTTCACTTTCTCCCCTATCCTTTCTGGCTTTCCAAACGGAGACGAATCAGAAAAGGGAGTGACTGGACACACTTGAGAAAGCAGCAAGGAGAGACCACCCACTATAATATTGTGGGAAAATATAAATATTGCCTCACGCACGAAGAAGTAATATATTTTATATATATATTCAAAAATTTTAAATTCATATAATTCCCTCGCTATAATGATGCTGATATTTTTTTCTATTTGATGGTTAACCGACTAATCCAGGCTATTACCATAACTTGGTCTCAAGATAATTTTATTGAAATTCTTAAATTATATTGATAGATATCTGATTTGCTTGTACAAATGAAAAAAAATCCAACTTTGGAGCTAAATAGTTATTGAGTTATGGGTATTTGATAACTTTATAAAAATAGAGTTATTATACCTATTTTAGATAATAATTAATGCAATATCTATGAAAAAAATATTTGAATTTCTTTCTAATTATTTGAATTTTCCTTGTTTATACAGAATAATGAGATATAGAGAAGATAAGGAAAATAATGGAAAAAATCAGGAATTCAAATTAAAAAATAATGGAAGATGAATATCAAATTAGGGAATCATTGATTTTGTTCACTAATGTTATCTTAAAGCGTTGTGAGATAGATATCTTGGATATATCCTATAAATAGGAGAACATTGAGAAAGAAAAAAGCTAGGTTTTTTGTTAGATCGTTTTTCATTATTCTGGTGAGTTTTTCAAGTATTTTGAAGATAAGACAAAAGTAGTGACATAATTCTTATTCTTTGATTTAAGATACTGGGTTTGATTTATAGTTTTATTTCTTCTTGTACTATGTTTTAATTTTCTTTTGTTGGAGCTACGATGTAGCTTAACTATGATGATGTGAATCTCATGATTTTTATGTTTTGCAATTGATTTCATTCATGTGAGTTATATATTATTGTGCATAATGCTTTTGAGTGACTGGTCACCACTTAAATGATTTGATTTGCATGTTTGAGACTGAGAAGTGATAATATACAATTACTCATTATAATATATAACCATGAATTAAATGTGGATAGAGATATATTGCGTTATTTGTGTAACTTTCAGTGATAAGGTGATCCAAAAGACTCATTGTAAACCATAAATATTCATAATTTTTAATGCACTTATGTTTATTTTAATTTACATAGAGATATAGTGAATTAATAAACTGAGTAGGTTTGCTATACCTAAAAATATGATAGTAAATAGATTAGGAAATTCCGCTATTACATGTTTGATATTGTTCTTATATCCACAACAATTTAAAATTGATATCTAGTGGTCATGGTAAAATCGGATGCTCTAACATATTTATCTGATTAATTTACCGCATTTAGTCTCCATATTTTGTTTTTTTATTTGTTTTCAATTATATTTTGATTTGTCAAATAAATTTTAGAATTAATCTATTTTATTATTTAATTAGTTTATTAATCATTAATCTTCATGGGACGATACTCTTTCTCATCATTATATTACTTGTTCGACACGTTCACTTGCATTTAGAATTTTACGAACATTTTTTTTTCAATTTTTAAAAATAAAAAAATATTTTTTATGGGAAAAGCTAACGTCAAATATTAAAATGCTTGTGTATATGAAATTGCAATTGGAGGAAAACATGGCGGCTGGCACTAAAGGAATGCATGTCCCTACTACATAAAATTGTCACCTTTTTTTGATAAATAATTGAGATTTCATTCCGTGTAAAACCAACTGTAATGGCATCGTTTCATAATTAAAATATATATACATACATACATACATATATATATTTATTTATTTCATCAAGAAATGATATTGTTGCTCATTGAGGGACATATGTGTTGCTTTTTTCAATAATTAACTAGTTGATACTATTGATATTTATTTTGCTGTACCTAAAGTATATCCAACATCATTAAAAAAAAGTTAGCAATTAGACATTTTACAATTGGGGATAAGTTTACATTACTTTGTGCTGAATAAATATCCTCAATGGTTAACCTATAAGGACATTTCCAAACTGAGAAATGGAAAGGAAAGCATATCGTAACGTGGTGGCTTAATAACATGGAAAAGGATCAAGATGAGATTTTGCGACATTGATGTGCAACTAGCTTACATTTGAAATGTCTAAAAATTTATTGAAATAGTGTGAACTAAGTTTTAGTTTAATCTTTTGCGATAAATTGGGCCATACTTTTCCCAGTCCAATTGCTCAAAATGACTAAGGATACATTATTAATCATAATCTCTTCTAAAATAATAGGAGATTTAGCAAGATGACCCCCACATTTTCATTTTTCTTTTTGCTGTAATTAGTACAAGTTATTCGAATAACAAATTAATGGGGCCAATTTAACACATTAGAGAAAACCTTAGTATCTCGTTGGCATAATAATAAAACGTTAGACTATGCACTTAGTGCAATTCCAGACTTTGATCACTTGATTTCATCCCAATGTTCTTATACAATTCTTACAAAAGAATATTGGACTTTTTTGTTCACGAAATGCGCAAAGGAACTTATCGCGAGCAAAAGCATGTGGAAACACTTTGCTCTATCAAACACGGAGATTCAATTTTTGGTGAATGGATCTACTTCATCTCTGATTCTACAGCCTTGAAGCTGTACTCGAGCTCCGAGAGCTATCCGACATTCTTTGAGAATCTTGTTCTTTGCCACGACCAGACACATAACGCAATCCGAATCTATAAGAGCTCCGTTACAAGCTGCATGACCGTAGCAAGGCGTTAACAACCACGACGCGCCTTCATCGACGTGAAGATTAAAACCCGAACGCGATGTCTTGGTAGACAACTCCTCCATCACCAGATCCCTCAAGTAACGAAAGTCGGCGAACTCATTAACGATGTTCCCGTTGTCTATGCCCACCTCTTTTCACGTTGCTTCCGTCACTTACCTCAATGAAAATCAGCTAACTTTGCTTGATGAGGATAGATCTTTTAGTAAGCTTCTGCACATGCCCTGGACACAAACATATATATATATATATGTGTGTGTGTGTGTGTGTGTGTGTGTGTGTAGACACACATTAGAAGCCGGCTGTGATATGCTTCATGGCTCTATTTTATTGATCTATAGTGGTATTTTCTGCTGCGCTTCTCCTTGCAATCATCACTTGTGCATTAGGCAAAGAAAAAGCACCTTCTTCCGTCAGATTGATTGATAGTACGTTAATTGCTAAGTTCGAGTGACATAGGACAGATTTTAAGATCCGTTGGCATTATTAAAAGAAACGATCCACAATAAAGTCGAAATGCGCAAGATCTAAGATTTTAAAGCATCAAGGAGTATAAAGAAAAAGTCATTCCAATTTGAGATTGGTAGACTTAAAAGTATTTAAACATTAAAACGCTACAACAATTTTTTTTTTTATGGTAAATATGCAAGTATTATTAATAAGATGAAGTACTATTTGCACCAAAAAATGATCAAGTTATTGAGATGAGGAGACACGTGATTAAAGCATCAAATATTGTTAAGCACATGACCCATTGTCGACAACTAAAATAAGTATCAATGTTGGTGAATACGATGATTGTAACCAATCGGTTGTCAATATATCACAACGTGTGGTCAACGATGATCGATGAGGATGTTGACTAATAGCATTCATACACTATGAGGGTATTGAAGGAAAGTTAAATGCATGAGGAGCATCATGATCCAATTACAAGTTCAAAGCCACTAGAGAACAGAACAACTGAGATGGTGGAACAAGTAGCACTTGTTTGTAAAGGAGCAACCATTTGACAACAAGATCATGGCCTCGAGAGAACATTGGCACAAAACTTCCAGAGATGGAAGAACATGGATGCAATTGCTGGAAACTACTCAAGTGCGATTATGACACTAACATTATAATACCATCGCCTGTCTACTAAAGACTCCCCGCACCTATGAAACAAATTTACTATCTTTTAGTTATCTTTACTTTCCTACGGTGTAACTTTATTTTCCAGACTCACATTATTGATTCAATTCCAATGTGTTTCTTAGTTGTAGTTTTCATATCCACATCATAGATTAAATTTTGACGCGTTTCTTTATCCTGGATGTTGTATCGTCGATTAAATTCTAATGTAGCATTTTTGCGTTTGCAAGATTTGTTATCGATTAAATTATGGCATTGTTTGTTTATGTTTGGTTCTGTCATAGATTCTGTATTTTCTTAGCCTTGTCATCAATTAATGTCCAACATAGTTTATGATTGTTTAGTCCCCTTTGAATTAAATTTGTTGATTTTCTTATTACGTGTGATATTTCCTATCCGGAGTCGATGTAGAACCTCTCTCCTTCAATCAAAAATCAAAAGAACGACTTTTGGTAAAATATATTTTGTCGGAAGAGAAATTCTAGTAAAACAAGTGTGGAAGCTTTTGAACATGCCAATATTACAAAACTAAACTAATAATGCGAGAAAATGGAGATGGAAAACCTTCACGTAGTAGCTAATACGACATTTGCCTAAGAAGGCTGAAGTTCCTCATTCTACCTCTTACAATTTTATGCACATTAATTGAAATAAAGTGGATATTAGTTTACTTGTTTTGAAAATGTTTGTTCTTGCTAACCATCAAAGTGCAATATATAGTCACTAGGAAAGATACCTTGAGAAGCCTCGCCGCCAAGTCCTTTCCCTTAAAAGCCCTAATCATCCATTAAAGTTCATCAATACAACCTCATAAAGAATGCTAAATCTTGTATTCGGCAAAGGATACCACGCCATTTACCTCTAGTCCCATTCAACCTGCATTTTTGGCTTGATGGACTTAGAGTGAGGTTCGTTAGGGATGGCCCAGTCAACTGTATTTTTCTTATTATATTAATCTTATCAAATCATCCACGAATTCTCTAATCAAGTATATTTGACACCAAATTCGACAAAACTCACTCCATATATCTATCATACGATGCAAAAGTATGACGAGGCAAATAACGCAGGTTGCTAACCACACGGGACTGTGTGAAAAATTTTAGCTAGTGTATATATTATAAAAGTATGACGTGAATAAAACTTAGCGGACATTCACATGGACTTGCACTTTGGGAAAATTTTATCCCATCACCCTACGACATCGTTTGACGGGCACATCGATTGAATTTAGCCGGAACCGTTTGTCGGAAGGATTTATTACCAACTAAAAGGTACAAGAAAACCTTGGTTTAGATTAAGCGTAAAGGTACGAACTTTATGCAGGCTTTGATCATCTCTCGTACAGTGACTGAAGGAGAGATCTTCGGACCATCTCCTTCCATGGCGAGTCTCCCTCTTCTCCGCCGGGTCGCTCTCAAAACCCTGCCTTTACGCCCCGGGAACTCGCGCACCCTCCTCCTTCTCCTCCTCCGGCGGCCTCTCTCCGACGCCGCCGACGACCCTCCGTTCTCTCCTAAGCCCCCCGCCAGAACCCGAGGACCCCGGAGAAGCAAGGCCCGGAAGGAGCCCCCGGGATCAAGCCCGGGCGGCGACCCGGAACGCCCGGCCGGGCCGGACCTCCCCTTCGACTTCAGGTACTCGTACTCGGAGACAAGCGCCGCCGTCGAGCCCATCGGGTTCCGCGAGCCGCCGCGGTTCTCTCCGTTCGGGCCCGGCCGGATCGACAGGACTTGGACGGGGACTTCAGCGCCGGCCCGAGAGACGCCGGACCTGGAGAAGGCGGCGGGGGAGAGGGAACGGTTCCTGGGAACTCCGCTTTCGGAGGAGGAAGTGGCGGAGCTCGTGGAGCGGTACCGGCACAGCGATTGCAATCGCCAGATTAATCTGGGTAAGTGTGCGTGTTTCGTCCTTTCTCTGTAGTTATAATTCTGATGATCCCTGAGGCCCCCAAATGATGAGATGAGCTTCTGCCTAGTGTGGATTGTAGAATTTTTGTGAAATTTTCTGTGTTGATGCATGAAATCAACCTGTTTTTGGCTTGGCTGCTCATTAGTATATTTGCTGTACTTGAGACATGTACCAATGCTGCTTGTGAATATGTTGGTAATGATATGAATGCATTTGGGCGAGATGAGGAACTTTGCAAATCCTTCACATGCGGTGATGTCAGCACCAGATTGACATTGTAACTTGTGTGATTTGGGTGCAAGCTATATTCTTCGGTGGAATTGAATATAGAAACTTAGTTTGAGATACCTGGGCAGAACATGGAAGTTTTGTCAAGAAGACTCAATGAGAGATGTTGCCACACTTCGTTATTATCTCCTTTTCAGGCTTTGTAGAAATTTCTTTTACCTCTGGCCACAATTTGATTGATGCCATTATTTTCACGCAGGCAAAGGAGGAGTTACTCACAACATGTTGGATGATATTCACAATCACTGGAAGAGAGCCGAAGCGGTTAGGATTAAGTGCCTGGGAGTGCCGACACTTGACATGGACAATGTTTGCTTTCACCTTGAGGTATTAACTGAATGAACTGATTGAGAATATGGTAGACCCTTTTGCTTTTTCATGGTCTCTTATTTGACGGGTTACCAGTTTTCTCAAAGGACAAATCTGGCGGGAAGATAATTTACCGCAATATCAATATCCTCCTCTTGTATCGAGGTCGACATTATGATCCAAAGCAAAGACCAGTTATACCCCTCATGCTGTGGAAGCCTTATGCACCAATATACCCTAAGCTTGTGAAGAATGTTGCAGAAGGGTTGACATTTGAGGAAACAAAAGAAATGAGAAACAGAGGATTGAACTCTCCCCCTTTAACGAAACTTAGTGAGTAAACTTGTTTCCCATGGCTTAGCCTTTTACTAAGGTCGACTTGTTTCTTACCTGCCATAATTGACCTCAATATGACATAATAAACTATTCATCGTATATCAGCAAGGAATGGCGTGTATGTCAATGTGGTGGAGAAAGTGAGAGAAGCATTCAAGACTGAAGAGGTTGTGAGGTTAGACTGCAAACACATGGGTACAAGCGACTGCAAACTGATTGGCGTGAAACTTAGAGTATGCTCTCT
The DNA here is from genome assembly GCA_016097545.1 of Eucalyptus victrix. Taxonomy (NCBI): domain Eukaryota; kingdom Viridiplantae; phylum Streptophyta; class Magnoliopsida; order Myrtales; family Myrtaceae; genus Eucalyptus; species Eucalyptus victrix. The sequence goes on from CM027842.1 coordinate 15,539,848, forward strand.
AAATTTCGTCAATTTTTTCTTCGTTTTCTGCTTGGGATGTTAACTTTTTTACTATCATCTTGATCTGTATTTATCTGTTTAGAGCTTAGATCAAATTATGTCTGTTTTACACCCATGCAGGATTTGGTACCTTGCGTTCCTATATTATTTAAGGACGAGCAGATCATCCTCTGGAGGGGGAAGAGTGATACCGAATCAACCTCCACTTCACATAGGACCTTAAATTAGACATACTGGGAGACCTGCTGGGAAAATTGGTTGTGATGTGGTACACTTTATGCTAGAGCATTTTTTGAGTGGAGACTCTAGGTAAGCCAACCAGCAATCCACATGCACAGTGCCTATTAAAGAAATTATTGCATCATCTTTGGTGTCAGATGTTTCAGATGAAGCATGCTGCATTAGCGACACAGGCTTGTTTGCTTATACACATTTTAATTTCTCAAACCATATGCAGATATTCTGGGGTACGGTAAATCGAGACACCGTTGCTTGGATGAAGACATTGTGCAAGAAGGCCCTGGGCCATTAAGAAACTTGACTTCCCATCTTTTGGGACGCTTGCTGTCTCTATTTGAGTTTAGAGTATGGCAATGCTAGAGTTTTAACCGGCAACTCCTCCATGACAATGTACTCTAGTCCCCTTTTCTTTATGGACCTTTTGTTTCTTGAAGTAGTTGGGACTTACATCCCAGGTTTTGAGTTCCCTTTCATGTCATTAGGCCGTGATATGTAAATCGGTCATACGAATCAGTATATTGATTCTGATGAAAAGGAAATCCTGCATAGTAAGTACAGAAGTGTTGTATTCATTTTCATGCTTTAAGTCCTCGTATCTTTCGTGGTAGGGATGTTGAATCAAGATCACTCTTAGCCTGCGAAAGCTGTTAGGTGTAGGCTTGTGAGGAGTGAAAGGATCAAAGGATAGTCCACGGTATATCTGGTGTCTGTTTCTTTCGTGGGAATTTAAACAAAATCAGTTATTTTTCCTCATTTGTCAAACTCTCTCCATTCACGTCCATTTTGACTTTTGTCATCCCCCCGATCAGTCAAGTTTGGAACAACCGGTGCAATGGAGACAGCATGCTGTACGGTCCGATGAATCAAAGTGGTCAAACAAGTGATGAAACATTGTTTCATTGGATGCAAGTGCAGACTTCGAATGATGTTGGAGGTCAACCCTGTGTGATCTTTTGGCCCCATTTATTATTGCGAAAAAAAAAAAATCTTCAGAAAAAGATAAAAAGGCACCAGAGGTTCCAAAGCTTTTCCAAATTGTTCAATTCAGTCAGTGAATTTATTTTTTGTGCAAGTGGGTTATTATTTTTATTTTTTCAAATTGGCCTTTCTGTCAAAATTATGGACAAATTGTTTGACATGGCCATCAAGTAGTTTTTAGACGTCGACATTAAAAAATAATTGAGAAGGACGTTGAAAATTTATAAAAAAAAAAATTAAGGAAAAAAAAGTTGAAATGTTTAACATAAACTATTTGAAACATGCATCTACCGGTTGGTTAAAAAAGTTAAAAGTATAAAGCAAGATTAAGGTATAAGCAAGCTAACTCAAAACTCATCTGTTGGGATTAACCTTTTCCTTTATATCACTTGACATCTCACTTTTATTATTGCAAACCTTCATATATGGACAGTTAAGATCATCCATGATTAAATTAAACTGTATATATATATATATATATGGGCGATATTGCCAGTGTGGAATATCTTTTAAACAAGCAACTATGAAATGAAAATTCTCATCTACTAATGAAATGGACTCATTCACCAATGTTAAAAATTAGATATGTGTTACCATATAAACCATGGCCGTGCAATGATTCCTTTTTACCATCATTTGATATACTTGGAATAATTGTTTTCATTTTGATTGGGGAGAAACTAAGTACCATCATACTTTAAAAAGTCTAAAAAAATCAAAGTCTGCTATCTTCAATACATAACTTTTTACTTTTCAAGAAACAACTCTCTCTTTCAACCACAAAAGAAACAACCTATCTCGATAGAAAAACAAATAATAACAATGGAATTCATATAAGATCTCACAAGATAGACACATCATTTACTTATATATATTTGCATTGTCATTGGTCTTTTCATTTTTTCCTCAACTTCATTTGAGTTTGCACAGGGACCAAAGCTCCAGTAGAGGTTTGAATACCTAAGACAACATAGGGTGCAATGGATTTTTCAATTGTATAAATGTACAGTGGGAGGGAGGGAGAGAGAGAGAGAACATTCCAATTAAAGAGATCATTCTCCATAGGTTAGGTCATAGCAAGCGACGAATGAGGGAGATAAAGTATAAGGAAAAAAATAATAATAACAAGATATGTAATGGCGACATGTACGATCCATTGAGTCTCTTCGACAATGCCAAACATTTGGCCCTCGCCGACATTGTGGTGCATACAGCTGACAACGGCTATAACTACTATGGCAAATTCAAAGACCACTATGCCAGTGGATTGTTATGCACACGGGGCCTGCAATGGCACATTCGTGCCATCGGACTGCAAGTTGTGCTTGATTGCCGCAAGGAAACAGATATGAGATGAGTGTACTTGGAACATGGGACCGCAGGTTCAGCATCGAGATTGTAGCATCAGATATGAGAATTACAAATTCACGGAATAATCCCGATAATCGCGCTGCGGCTTCCATGAATTTGACACGATTTCTTACATTTGGTGATAAATGCATGGTTGTTACATGCTACTAATCGACAGCAATTGCAGGTAAAAATTTACTTGATATATATGGAAATGAATAGCGTATTTATGAGCTTCTCGGACTATAAGATCAAATCGACATTGCGGAAAACCGTCATCTATAGCAATCGGATCCTGTCCATGGGCACCGTCCGTGCAAGCATTTCTCATGATCCTGGGCGATCATAGACTCTTCGAGCCAGCTTCAAGCAATCCAGCCAATGCAGCACCTCTGCGTTTGGGTCCCTCTCGACCGCGACGCTGGACGCCGTGATCTGCACCGCACCCCGGTAGCTCGTGATCCTGAAGCGCACTCGAGTGACCGCGCCCAGCTTCACCAGCGAAGCCTGGCTGTTCGCCACATCGGCAATCAGTCGAACACCTTGGGGGCGTTGGCGGGCGAAGTAGGGAGAGGTGGCGTGGTTGAGCCAGAGGACGCAGGGGACGCAGCCGGTGCCGTCATCGACCGCAAACTTGAGGAAGCGGCCGGGCTTGTGCTCGCGGTAGACAACGACGCCGAGCACCTCGGCGTGCGAAAGGGAGACGCCGTCGCGGGAGAAGGTCGGGGTGTTGGGCGGGGATTGGGACAGGGAGAGGAGGTCGAAGGCTAGGAGCTTGACGTGGACGAGGGATAGTGATTTGTCCATTAAAAAAAGGGGGGAAGGTGTCTATGGATGACGACCGGCGATCGCTGTTTGAAGAGATCTACGTGGGCTGCTCTCGACAGGTCCCTTTGATTTGAAGTGGAAGTGGGACAAGCCTCCAAGGGCATGGAGAACGGATTACCCACACCAAGAACTGCCCGGATTCGACTGAACCAATTGATTGGGTCCTGTTCCAGAGTTTGTTGGTCTAGTTCCCAATTCCTATAAAGGGAATTGATGTACATTTATTGGATCAATTACTTATACTTTTTTTAATTCCTTAAAAAAATTAGAAAATTGTGAACTAAATACTATCTCGATCTAGTTTCAAGTAGTGGGGAAAAAAAGTAACCATATTGGAGAAATTATTTGTATAATTGATTTGATTGAAGATACTTAAATCAATCTAAGATATAAATTGATAACTATTAGTGATTCAAAATGATTTTGTATCATTGTATTTTCCTTTTATTGTTTACACTTTGAAATATAAAGACATGTAAAGAATACACATCAAAACATGGTGAATATAAAGAAATTCTTCAATAATCCTTTTTCTTGCATTTCGTGTTCGACTGATTCCATTGAATTAGACCGAACCAAGAACCGATCAGCCTTACAAGCCTCTCACTATTATCTTTGTTTTATCCATTTGATTTTTACTTAGATAAAAGCGCCGACCTATTCGTTATACCACTCCGATTAGCGATGTGGCTTAACCCTTGCATAAACTAGCTAGATTTAGATTAACCAACCTGCAAGAGAACTATCGTTAGAACTACCCTGATACGTCCATCCCCTTAGGTGTAGCAGAGAAAACTAGGACATAAGTTCATACGACGAAAGCCATCCAATAAATGGAACATCTGCCAATGAATCCCGAAAAATGTTACAGGTCCGATCGACTCCACCAATAGATGAGAGCAGAAATTGCGCGTTTGGCTGTGTAAATATACAATGTAACGAATAACATTTTATACATTTTAGTGACTGCCTTTCCTCGCCGGCATTGAGTGAACTTCCACTCCTTGTCGCAAATGAGCACCATCTCAGGTTTACCAAGCAGCGATGCCCCTAAGCCACAAACAATCACCGTCGTCGTAACAATTTGTCACGCCCACTGATTTGTTTTATTTTGAATTATTCTTTCTGGTCTCGATACTATTCCTGTGAGTAATATCAGGAGAAATAGTCAACTAATCTTCATTTAGATTTGTTGATTCGTTGAAAAAGTTCGTTGTAAAGAAATTGCTAACCTTGATGCTGAAGAGAACACTACTGTCAGGAACCTGTTGACCAGCCGTTACGGCAAGCCCATGAACATGCCCAGCAGACGGTGCTTTGATAACATGCTGTGACCGACAGAACTTTCAGTTCTTCCACACAGGGGAACATAAAGGTGAAATATAGCAGGTGAATCTAGCACTGCCGTGTACCTCCAATTTCATTGCTTCTAAAACCAATATAGGTTGACCTTCCTCCACCCGCATCCCATCCTTTGCCAGGACCTTAACCACTAACCCTGCCAGTGGGGCCACTACCGTTCCATGTGGATGTGATGCCATCTCAAAACTGAGCTTGGGTTGGCTGTTGTTGTCGTCGAACAATGGCTGTCCCAGTTTCTGTCTGAAATGATGATGTTTAGACCCTTGCCAGATATGAATATGCTTATCCAAATCCTGCCAAAACAAAAATTCTTCATTAACAGAAGAGGACGGAGCATCTAATCAATTACTCCCAAACTTACAGATAAGACAGGACATTGACCATCCCTCAACAAAGTTTCAGACTTTGATCATGATTTGGAGCTTAAGTCATATAAACCAAAGTAGAGTGTAGATAATCAACTAGAATATGAGCTCAATCTTGTTCACATGGAATACCATGTCAAGACTAGCTGACTAAAAAATTACACCAAACTGTGCATCCCCGAAGACAAAGATGCGACACCCTGAGTTTTATGGTTTTGTAGAGTACGAGTAAGTATGACTTGACTCAATCTTTCATAAGGAAATACATACTCGCTAGACATGTATTTAAGCATTTAATGATGGTCTAAAATGCAGAAAACAATTGGGACTAAGTTTACCCATCCTGCTGAAGAACTAAACTCAGAAGACTTCCTAAGATTAGTTAAGAATATTCTTTATCTATACTATATTAACTCATGCACTCAGAAAACAATAGTTCCTCGTCCACACAAACACAAGAAATCAAAACTATTGACTTACATGCAGGACTCAAAATGATAGGAGGGACAAATCTCATTTGCACAAGGGACATTTGTCAAAATGGAATCTATTTATCCAGAATCATTTAGTTGGACCCTGAATTTTAGCAGTGGCTGTCCGTACTGTCATGAAAGCCAACGACTATCCCTAGACTTGGGCAAAGCCAATATCAAGTCCAATAAAAAAAAAAAAAAAAAAAGAAAGAAGTGATAACAACAGTGAAATTTGCTGCTAAGGTTAGGATACTTCGTCAAAGTTCATGGCATAGACATTAATGGCAAGAGATTAGGCAAGAGCTGTTGTACCGGTGCCTAGACAAAAGGCAATGGTACTCAAATAAAAAAAGACTGCACAGGTTAATCCCCTAAGTCCATCTAAGACCACTTTTATACTGAGCAGACACCGAAGCCATAAAGACAGAATTTCTCAGTACAATGCAGATTCTGGTGCCTAGGTCCATATTGGCACATGGTCCTCTTCTTTGTTCTACTACTTCATTGTCCAATGTTTGCCTATTTTGCAAGTAAATATGTCGTTGGTGACACATATGCACTATATCTTGCCAATTCATTCAACTTGTGATTTTTCTGACAACATATATTAGATATTTTAATAGACTATATTCTGAACTGAATAGTTATCTCAATCGTAGTCCTTTGCTTGCAAAAGGGTATTAAGAGAAAACAGCTTGCTAAGCTGATATAGTCAATCTAATGGTGCGGGTATTACAATATAATACAGCTTCTAATCAATATAGATACGGTACCTTGGCAGCGGAAACAGCAGCTTTACCCAGGTGGGTGCGGAAGTCGCTAGTAACATTTGGCTGCACCAATGGCACTCTCATTATAGTCTAGCAGTTCCAAATCGTGAAAACCAAGATTAGAATCAAAATGCAGTTCTTACAGCAGGAGCTTATTCAATAATCTTCTGATGTCTTCTTTGTACGCTGCAATCTCTCTCATTTAAGTGGAGTACATTCCCATACTTGTCTCCAAATATCTAAAACAACAAGAGAAACAATTTAGCTGGTTGCGACATATTCATAAAGATCGATCAGGCAAGTTCGAACAGATTGATATGTTGCTCTGGATATAAAACTTCAGATAAACAAGAGACCACTTGGGCTCAAGGACATGACTGACAAAGAGGACAAGTGCTTTCTGTTTAAATACTTTTTGTTTTATCAGCATTTATAGGTACCTGGACTTCTATATGTCTGGGTCTTGTGATATATTTCTCCAGTAAGATCTTGTCTATGCCAAAAGAAGCAGCAGCCTCACGCTGTGCTCCTAAGAAGGAATCGACGAATTCATTTGCACTTTGAACAATCCTCATACCCTATATGTATGAAGAATAAGTCGTGAGATAGTAACAGCCTCAAGGAAAACGAAAAGAAGAGGAAAGTTAAATGCATTTGAATATGATGTCAAACTCTAGATCTTTAAGAACATTAGATGTATCGGTGATCTTTTCGACAGAGAAAAAAAACATACCTTCCCCCCACCTCCATGTGTTGGTTTTATCAAAATGGGATAGCCAATCTTCTCTGCTTCCGACCTCATAAAGTCAATGTCCTGTTCATCACCATGATACCCAGGCACAAGCAGAACCCCAGCAGAACCCATTATCTTTTTTGATGCACTGGATAAACATATATTATCATTCAGAGAATAAAGATATAGAATTCTTGTCTCCCACACGGAACCAATTAAGCAGACCCAAGTAGTATAGAAACAGTGAACATACGATGGCAGAAGGTTCCTCTTTCATACCTTCTGTCACCCATGTCTCTAATAGCTGACGCAGGAGGACCAATGAAAGTGAGGCCATTATCTTCACAGAGCTGAGCAAATTCAGCTGACTCTGACAGAAAACCATATCCTGGGTGTATAGCCTAATTATAAAAAAAGATAGCCATGCTGAAAGCATGCCCCACACGTACTAACAAATTAGGCAATTGCAATCTACTGAATTGACAGAGATCAGGTTACTATATAGCGGATATCCATAACCCTTCAACCGCTCTTTCAGCCAACTAAAGGCCAACTAACTTGGGATTTAGAGCAACACCCATAAAGACAAGAAACAATTGGAAATGTTAATTCGTCCAGAGACTTGGAAACAATTCGACACAGAGAAATGCTCCCTCAGCATTCATCAGGATAGCGTATATAATATCATCATCCATCTAAAATTTGTAGAGTAGCAATAAGTTCACGGAGGCAACACTAAATGGGAACTAGTAAGCTCCAATACTTGAAACTCAAATTCTCACAAATTTCCTCCACCGTCACCAATTCCATTCACTCCAAGCTAACAACCACTGCTCTAACGAACACGACCATTTCTCACGGCCAGAATATAACATGGAATCACGCTACATGCGAAATCCCGTATCCTCCAACCGCAGCGATTGCTGGCACTTCAAACGGCAGATAGTTAATTCTCAGCCCCTCACCTGAGCACCGGCGCGAAGAGCGGCATCGACGATGGACGCTCCGCTGAGGTAACTGAGGCGAGCCGGAGCAGGGCCGATGTGGATGGCCTCGTCGGCGGACCTGACGTGGAGAGTGCCGGCGTCGGCGTCGCTGTAGACGGCGACGGTCGGAATCCCCAGCCTCCTCGCCGTCCTCATGATCCTGCAAACTATCTCGCCTCATTTCGCCACCAGTATCTTCTCGATGGGCTTCGGCTCCGAGGTTTGCCGCTTCAGAGCCGCCGCCGCCGGCGAACGGGAGAAGAGCCTCGCCTGGAGGAGCGAGGAGGGAGAAAATATTGGGTACCCTAACAGTGCCACGTAATCGGTGCTCTAAACGATTCATTGCATGACACCTGTCCGTGTGTCAGTCCACGTCGTCCACTTCTCCTTTTCAAACCAGCGCGCGGGAGGTTCTCTCTCTCCTCTCTCCCTGGCCCACCTCTTTGCACCTTTTGACGCTCTCTCTCCTCTGCTCTTCTCCAGCGCACTGAATATTTTCTCCCGTTCTCCGTTCCGTTGGGGGAGAACAAAATTGCGACGGTTTAGAGGAAAACACAAAGGGGCTGCATGTTTTTATTTTTATTTTTTCTGTTCAGGAACAGAAATTTTGTTTTTTTTGTTACCGGGAACAAAAAAAGAACAAAAACGCGTTTGTTTGCATTTTTGTTCAAAATCAGATTTTTTGTTCTGGAACACAAAAAGAACAGAAATGAGAAACAAAAAAAAAATTGTTTCTTGCTCCAGAAACATTCTCCGAAACACTTTTCTTCTTTCTCTTTCCTCTTTTATTCTTCTTTTCTTCTTTGGCCGGTCGCCGGCCTCGGCCATGGCCGGCGACCGGTCATCGAGGGCCGGTGGCCTCGCCGGATCCGGGCGAGGCCAAGCTCGCCCGGCCAAGGCGAGGCCGAGCGTTGCGGCGCGGGCGAGGCTCGGTCTCACCTTGGCCGGGCAAGCTCAAGCTCGCCCGATCCGGCGAGGCCGAGCCTCGCCGGGGTCGGAGACGCTCGGCCTCGCCGCGGCCGGCCGACGAGCCTCGTTGTGGCTGGGCGAGACCGCTGCCGCCGCCGATCGATCGGCCGAAAGAAGAAAAAATAAAAAATAAAAAAAAAATGAAAAATAAAATAAAAATTTTAAAATTAAAAAAAAAAAAAAACAAAAAAAAGAACATAAATTTACCAAACGTGTTTCTATTTATTTTTTATTCCCGGAACAAGTTTACCAAACGCATCTTTCTAGTAAAAAATTGTTCCGAACGAAACATCTATTTCTGTTCCCGGAAATGTTTTTGAACAAAAACGTTACCAAACGCGTCCAAAGTCCGCTCTGCTCTCTCTCTCCCCCCTTCGACGGCCCTCCACCTCTGCCTCCGCTGGTTGCCTCCGTCACCCCCGACGCCGACGCCGACGCCGACGTCGACGCCAACGCAGCCTCCACCTCTTGTGACCTCTGGTCCGCTTTATCTCTCTTTGGTCCTCGAAGTCGCGCCTCTCTTCCAGCAAACCGCGACACCGACGCCCCTCCGCCGGTTGCCTCTGTCGCCTTCAACTCCGATGCTGACTTCTCTACCTTTGCCTCCGCCTACGTGCCCTACACCAACACCGACGCCAACGCCGACGCCCCTTTACCTCCCTCTCGTGACCTGCGCTCTACTCTCTATCTCTTTTCTCTGCGGAGTGCCCTTACTGGCCAACCACGACGCCGACGAACCCCTGCTCTCGCATTTTGGCCTCCCTCTCCGCGAGCGAAGGTCACTCTGCTCGCTCTCTCTCTTTCCTCCGCGAAGAAGCCCCTGCTCTTGAACGCGGACGCCGCCGACGCTGTCGCCTCCCGTCGTCGCCTTCCCAAGCCCCACCGATAGGCGCCCCATTGGCAACTCCCATACGTCTGAAGGTTTGTTTTCTTTTTTTGGATTCTACTTAGTAGAATTCGATGCCATGTTAATGTTGAAGTTTAAAGTTGCATCTGCATTAGGCTTGTTGCTGACTTGCTGTGTTTTTTAGATAAGTGAAACAGCGGTATATTTTGAGATTGTTTGCATATGTCCTCATAAGAGATTAGAGACTTCTGAGCCTAACCTGGTCACTCCATGCTTTCATTTTCTCCCAAAATCGCTTGTCTGTTGGAGAAGTTGATCCTTGCGTGCTTCTGAATAGTCATTTGCGTTGCAATTCCAAAGGTGTAATTCAGTTGTGAAGGATAAGATCAAAATTTCTCTCTAAGATCTACCTTCTTGGTCCACTGATCTATCAGAAATAGGTGGTTTACTTAGGCAAATTCATTGCAGCTTGGGCTGTTTAAACCAACAAGTACCTCTTATTTTGTTCATGTGCCAACGAGAGACATCCTCACAAGCATGGAGCCAGAAGCTTATCTCTCTGTTTGCTTTGCGAGAGAACCACTGAAAATTGCAGGTTTCTTTGTGTTTAGCTAAATTTGACATACAGAGACTGACCAATTTGTGAAGATGACTAATTTCACGTTTCTCCCTATCTTTTGATGCACCTTTGTTCATAATCAAGTTTGGCGAAGTTGGATTGCTACATGAGGGTATTCTTCTTGGTGTATTGATGGACACGCAACCTCTACCCATTGTGCATCCTTTTGGGGAGGAAAATTTGGTACTTCCCATCAAGAAAATGCAAATTGTGCAAATGGAGGAAGAGGCTTTAATTTTTACTGGTAGGATAGTGTGCCTTTTGGATGTCTAGGGAAAAAGACATCTGATTTCTAATCAACTAGGGTATAGAGTTAACAGATATATTTCCTTCTCGGACCTTGAATCCCTGGCCTGCCATACAAATTAGGATGGAGTGTAAAATATGTTCTCTGCGATTATGTGTGCGTTCTTAGAGTGCTGTTTTCTCACATTATTGCTATTGGTGGTTTGAAATAATAGTTTGATGAAAGAGTTCCTTTCTAATTCCATTTTCTAGTATGTTCACATTAATAAGAATAATTGATTTTGTAATTGTTGATTTTTTGGTTGGATGACTTGGGCAGAAAAATATTTTAAGACTAAAAAAATCCGAGAAGCAGAAGAGGCAGCATGGCGCTCAAGAATAACAAAGGTGATTTAATATCTACTCTACCAGTGCCCCTTATGATTTTGTTTTTGATGCTCAATTTTTACGTGTAGCTTGTAATCTCGATGTATAGCTTGTGTTATATTGGTTTCTTGTGCAACATACCCCTAAAATTCCTCCGCTTTGTGATGCAGATTGTTATAAGGGTACGGTTTCCTGATAATCATACGCTAGAGGCTACATTTCATCTGTCAGAGAAAATAGAGAGTTTGATTGTTCTCCTCGAGAAAGTGGTAGCTAAACCTGAACTGCCATTTTATATATGTACGTTTGCTCACATGATGTAACTAATTTGCAATATTTCAATGATTTCGATATTCACGTCTCGAGAATGTGTTTTTGGAAGCTAAAGCATAACGCAAATATCTGATCATGTTTCAGATACTGCTCCACCCAAGAAGCAAATAAAAGACTTGTCTCAGGACTTTTACTCTGCCGGCTTCATTCCTGGTGCAATAGTTTATTTTTCATATGACACCCAGAAAGGTTTGTATGCTTATTATTGACCTCAAATGTAGTATCTTCCTTTTTCTTTATGCTTGCCACGGGTTGCTTCTTCGGGTTATTTAGATGGCTCATCTTTAAGCTGTTTTAAAGAAACAAATTTGAGTTTTACTGTGTGCCTAAGTGATCCAAAACTGCCCCGAGTGCGATTCACTTTTTTCTTAGCACCTCAAAGCTGAAGCACATTTACAGGTCCTTCTTGGTAATCTGCCTTGGGTATACTAACGCATACTGAAAGATGACCCACTCACATGAACTACCAACCGCTGCACGTTTGTGGCGATGTCAATCAAATAATTTGTTTTGCTTATCTTGTCATGTGTTCTTCCTTTACCAACCTTGATTCTATATTTGCAAGTAAGTCTTAAGATTAAACATATATGTGACCTTAATGAGTGACCGCGAACTTGGGAATCCAATTCTATACTTACGTTTATTTCTGTGACCGCTAGTATTGTAAGGTTCAAGTGCTTGTTGCTTCTTCCTTGAGGTGTCGCATCGACCCTGCTAACAATTCTATGAACATGGATCATAATCCTTTGCCATTTCTTCTTCTCTTTTGACTTCTTCCTTGTCAAGTGATGCTAAATTTGACCGATGCTTATTTATCATTTGGTTGGAAATAGGAAAGGATCAAGGTTTCTCGAGAGCTGCAACCCATGAGGTGTAACTGATAAGATGCATGGTAGTATAGACACAGAACAAGCTTTGCTGGCTATGAAGAGCTTTTGAAGCATAGGAGAGTGAGAGTGAAACTCCAGATTTCTCATCATTTGTTCCTAGCCATTTTGCTGCCTTGCAGCTATTATAGTGAAAGATGTTGATTTTATGCCATTTTCATTTTCTATATTCTTCTTATCATTAAAGTGCAAAATCTAGGGGATTGACAACATCATCATGTGCACATCGGATGCTGTGCTAAGGAAGAAAGCTTTTGATGTACTGGAAAGGGTTAGTGTTTTTGACTTAAGATGTCTGCTCTTGCATCACTAAACAGCAATGACCCGCTCATGAGGAAATTGAAGTAGCGGAAGAGCTTGTGAAGCATAGGAGAGTGAGAGTGAAACTCTAGATTTCTCATCATCTGTTCCTAGCCATTTTGCTGCCTTGCAGCTATTATAGTGAAAGATGTTGATTTTATGCCATTTCATTTTCTATATTCTTCTTATCATTAAAGTGCAAAATCTAGGGGATTGAGAACGTCATCATGTGCACATCGGATGCTGTGCTAAGGAAGAAAGCTTTTGATGTGCTGGAAAGGATTAGTGTTTTTTTACTTAAGATGTCTACTCTTGCATCACAAAATAGCAATTGTCGGTCAAGAGGAAATTGAAGCAGCGGAAGAGCTTTTGAAGCATAGGTAAGGGGTTTTGGCTCCAAAATTGCCGAACTCATTATATGCCCGATATATGCTAATTTGCCTACATATCTTCAGGCAAAGATATTTGAACCCACGCCAGAAGGTGCTGTTAAGGTGGTCCTTGTGACAAATGGTTTTAAGGTTGTATTTTTAATTGATTCGCGCAGAGCATAAGTGGATACATAATGTGGACAGGGCTCCCAACGTTTCACTAGGACAAAATGTCCGGACGAGGATAAAGCAATTCTCTTTGATGAATAAGTTCAAGAAGAAAGTTCTTAGAGTGAGTCCTTGAACATTGCCTTGTTGGATTTCATTGCTGTTCTTAGTGCGAAGTTAAACTCGAATTGTGTTTGCTGCATTGTTAATGTAGGTAGTAGCAAACAATTTGCCTGATGAGCAAGTGGATCATATCAAAGAGATGTTCGACATGATGGACACCACATTTGAAGAGTTGAAACATGGCCTACACAAATATGGACAGCAAGTTGCTGATCCTGATGTGCAGATGCTGATGGATGCAATAAGATCACCTATTCAATAGCTTAGCACATTTTTTTTGGACATGGCTTATGTTTTCTTCTTCCATGTCAACGCGTTGTATGTTGTGAAGTGCATGATTTTGCTTAAATTGCAAGGCATTTGGAAGATTAAGGATGGATTACATAATACAGACATATGTTTTTCATCAGTTAGTCAAAGATTTGATCATGAGGTTGTATCACCATTTCACATAATTGCTAGAACTTCTTGCAAAATCAAGTGGGTTTCTGATGATTTGATGAGTCACGATTTCTTGTATTAGCATCTAAAAATAGAACTCCATCTTATATGAGAACAGGCTGATGAAGATGGAAGCGGAACGTTGAACTTAAAGGAGTTTGTGACTATGTCAATCCACTTGAGAAGGATTGGCAACGATGACCACCTTACTCGAGCTTTTGAATTCTTTGACAAGAATTGAAGCGGATATATTGAATTCGATGAGTTGAAAGAAGCTTTGATAGATGACAATCTTGGTCCGAACAACGAAAAATTTATCGAAGACATCATTTTCGATGCTGATCTAGATAAGGTAATACATAACCAGAACAACCTGTAATTTGGAATCTATGTATATCTTGTTCATATATGAAATAGAGTGCTCATTTTGTGATGGATGTATTCCAGGAAGGTCGAATCAGTTATGATGAATTCAAGGCCATGATGAAAATGGGCATGGACTGGAAAATGGCTTCACGCCAGTAGTCGAGAGCGATGCTGAACATGCTTAGTCAGAAGATGTTCAAAGACAAACCTTCTTCTCTCAGAGGTTAAAAGATGTTCCACCCATGGCTTCTTAATCTGATCCAGATGAACTGTAGAGAAACAAAATCGAAGTCTCATCAAAAGGGTTTTGGGAAGGAGGCATTATACAAAATCAGTGCATCAGTTTGCTACTGCAAGACATAAATGTTGTGAAAATTTTGAAGAAATGGGGTATAAATAGTCAGATTCCTACACCACTTGGCATTTAATTTTTATGTTTTTATTTTCCCTAATTAAAGGGAAAATCAGTTGAAACTACTAATCAAAGTTGGTTTGCAATGCCCATCCTAATCAACTTAAGGAATTTGGAGCCCCATGTTGCGGCAACCTGACCATCTCCATGAGCAGATGGTTTTCGGTGTTAAATGCAGAGCAATGTCATCGTAAAGTCGCATATTAACTTGCAAATCTCATAACATAGGATACTAGATCTTCTAGCTCATATCGAGTGAAATCACCACAAGTTTGAATACATAACACATAATATATTGTAAAACTCAGCTACGTCCGTCAATTTCATGAAGTGAATTCACCCCTTAAGCGCCTTCATAGATTGTAGCACCTGTTGTTTAGATAAAATACGTTGGATGATATCATCTAGGCTTGTATATCAAATATACTAACCAAATGAACCATTACACATGTATTCATATAGACCAAAATTACAAATCGTAACTTGAATATTGAAAATAAACTAAACAACTTGAGCTCATCCATCAATACCAGGAATCTATTAAAATTAAGATACATAGCTCTATATGCTTCACAACATTCAAATAAAGCTCATAAAAGACCCATCCAAGCTTCAAAGGAGCTATTGCTGTTGTCCACAAACGTGTCATGTTCCCATTAAAAGTACATTGCTTTTTCATGTAATGAATGACTAAACCCATGTGTTCGTTGATTGTGCACTTTCATATGAGAACTACAATTCTACTTCAGAAAAATTATCTGTTTGAAGCACATCATACACAAGCAGAATCATCCTTTTGGTTTTGCGAACCGTCTTGAGTAAAAACCGTCTTGAGTGAGAGCGCCCCCACGCATCCAACAGAATACGAACTCTGAAGTAATTCCTTTCAAAAAAAGGGTCAAATGAACTCCAATAAACAAAGTAATATGCGAAATATAAGACAAATGGAGTACATTTGCCTCTTCCAGCAGCAAATAGATGAAATATTAAATGATTGGTGACAATCACTATTTCTTTCTCTTTGCCAAAGTAGTACGGCACTGAGGATGAAACCCTACAGCCTATATACATGGGCCGGCATTATAGGCTGCCACCATCAACACACAACAATGAACACAGGCCAAAAGCTGCTGCTGCTCATGCTTTAATCAGCCAGCACACCACACCAACAGTTGAGCCTCCTAATAATTGATTTGTCACTGGGAACTTGAACGATTCATACCAATAATCCCTTTATAGGACACTGCCCATGCACTTGAACTAGTTCCTTGTCCATGAAAGTTGTGTTTCTAGTGAAAACCATCCTTTGTAGATTTTCCTATCATTGCCCTCATCGGCGATGCTGGGAAATCTGGCAAGTGGTTGCAGATTTAACATTAGGATACGTGCAATGATTGCAGGACCAGTGAGATGGGTCATCGGTTCGGCTGGAACCAGCTCGAGTGCTGGCAGTTCCTTTTCCCCTTCCACCACCTCTACTTGCCTTGCTGCTCCCTCCATTCTTAGAGCTTGCTGCCCTACTGCAACCACCATGGGAATCCACATCTGATAGCCCATTCTCCAATGCTCTCACAAGGTTCTCAAAGTAGTTTCTGCTCACACTATAGCAACAAAAACAGATGTAAGAATGTCAAACGCATGTCTCTGTGCACACATGGGCGCTCCTTCTGGAAGTGACACCAGAGGCTATTAAGAAAAGTGTCTACGTAAACTACATTGTAGTTGAAGTAAAGAGGGCCACCGATTTTTCAATAAAAGGAGAGCGTGTTTGTGATGGGAAAACAGCTCCGAGAATTCTTGTTTCCCAATAATACTCTATGAACTTAAATAAATAAACAAATAATAGTCCAATAGCCTTATAACAACCAACCAATGCCATATGCACTGGAAGATCATATTCTTGGTAAGTCCACTGTCCAGGTTTGCCTTTCGAATCAACAATCTTTTTAGCATAAAAATCCAGTCAAAAGAACTAGTGAGAATGCTTTTGGCTCGAATCAACTTTTAAGTTAACATCAAACTGCAGAGTCAATATTATTCCATAAAGTAAACTTGGAAGGCTCGAATCACCTTTACGAGACACTTTTTTTTTTTTTTTTGAATCATAGCCTAACTATCTCCAATTTCATAGATGGATATCTAGGGACTCAAGTCTATATAAAATTGACTGTACACAATTGTAATTTGTACCAGACATATTTTACTCAACTAATTATCAAAATTGAATCTAACAAGAAGATACCTGGTAAGTCCAACTAACTTGGTACGGAAGTTATTAAAGTTACAAGAAGGATTCTCGTCACTAAGGAACTGGTGAAGTTCCTTCTCTGCACACTGATGAAGTCTTTCCAATCTAGACTTTGCCTCACCTGGTAAAGAAACCATTTCATGTAAGTAAATACGAAAACAAGAAGGATATGCATGGCCATTGTCTATCCACAATCCTACTCTCCAATACAAACCTTTCTGTAAAACCTCAGCTCCATCCTGTCATCCCACTTTAACAAAACATATTGCCACAACAAATCATGAAAGATACAAACAACCGGCACTAGGTTGATCAAACTTTAGCATGTCCCATCACAACATTCTCCATAAGGTCAATTTTATTTCCATAAAAGAACTTCAATTCCATTCACACAGGTTGTCAACATGGCACCAACAAGTTCACGAATAACAAACTCTCAAAACATATATTTTCATCATGAATCCCCGGCCCGCTCTGATAAACTGGGTATGACTAGAAGGCAGACAAAATAACATAGATAAGCCTGATAAAACTGTCCAGAAATAGGATAAAAAGACTCCAATAGAAAAGGTGACATCAAAACAATAATGTTAATTTTGACAACACCATATCAGTCATTAAGGGCGTGCATAAACGTTTCTAAGAAACGTTTAACACTTCAGACGGAAAGTGTTAGGGAACAAAAAAAAGAAAACGCGTTTGGTTGCGTTTACGTTTCTTTTTTGTTTTTTTTTTTTTTAGAACGAAATAAAAAAAAAAAAGAAAACACAAAAAACTTGTTTTCTGTACAAAAGAAACACTTCTTGAAGAACAAAAATGAAAAGAAACAAAAAACAAAACGGGAACAAAATTGGAGAAAGAACACCGGCTGAAGCTTCTCCTTCTTCGTGCGTGCTCTCTCTCGGCCGAAGCTTCCTCCGCCTCCTCCTTCCATTTCCGGCGTCTCTCCCCTCTCTCCGGCGGCTCCCACTCAGCTGACTCTCCGGCGAATCCTCACTCCAGCGACTCCTCACTCGCGTGCTCTCTCTCGGCCGAAGCTTCCTCCGCCTCCTCCTTCCATTTCCGGCGTCTCTCCCTTCTCTCCGGCGGCTCCCACTCGGCTGACTCTCCGGCGACTCCTCACTCGGGCGATTGACCGGCTGAAGCTTTCGATTCCAGGTACGTTCGTGCTCCTCCTTCTCCGGTCGACGATGGGCTTCGGCACGGCAGATCTGGGACGCTCGCTTGAGGCTGCCGACGGTAGATCTGGGACGGCTCGCTCGAGCCTCAAGCGAGCGTTGCTCGCCCAGATCTGCGGCAGATCTGGGACGGCTCCACCCACTCGTCTCTTAACCCCAAGCACACGTTTCAACATCTAAAAACGAATGAGAAACATTCATAGCGATCCTGGTTCCAAGGTCTTTGAGGCTTTCAGTCGACGAGACTGTTGAATTGGCGTGTCTCTATGTCTCTCCCGCTTTCGCACGAGGCGAGTGTCTTCTGAACCCGTTTGCTCTCTCTTTGTCATCTGATTCTTCGACCCAGTTCGTAATTTCTTGTGCTGTTGATGGGTTTTTCTTCTCCTGTGATTTCTGGGTTGACTGAAAGAGAGAGAGAGGAAAAAAAGCTTTTGTTTTTGGTGGTTCTTTAAGCAATTCTCGTTAGTTTTGATATGGAGCTGAAGCATCTGTTTGTTCCTGCAAGAATGATCGGCGTGAATGACAGAAGGAGATGCTTTCAGAATTTAGTTTAGTCCCTTTAGCTGAATTGATTCTTAATTTCCAAGAACTCGTGATTGATTCTGCAGAGAAACTATTGTCGCTTGTTAGTTGTGACCTCCACGTATTGGGAAATGGTTTGATGCCGTGTCTGATTATGCTGTGATTTGCGGGAAGGATTGGTGAAGAGGCTATGCTAGATTCATGGAATATTTCGTTCCTGCAATCTTGTGTAATTGATGGAAACAGCTTTTACAGTTATATTTTAATGAGTTCTGGTCATTTTCCCGTTAAAAGCTGGAGATGCTTTGGTTCCTCTGAGACTAAAAAGAGAGATTTTGGACCTTTTTTTGCTGTAAAAAAAAAACTTGTGATCTTCAGTATATCAGAAATATCACAACTTTGTTTCGCTCATTGTACTAGACCAAGGAAGTACTCGGCTTGCTTGAAATTACCTAGGAAACGGGAATTTCGAGTCCTTTCTTAATCCTCTCTTGAGGATGCATGACTTGAATTCTTCCACAAGATATAGTGGCGATTGTCATTTGTCGAGTAAACTCTCCAGAAGTAGCTGCTTCATTCAGCCACTTGAACTTCCAATAATCCGATTCTCGTCTGGTGATCCTTTCTTATAGGAGCCCTGGATCGCTCCTCCATACTGCAACCGTGCATCCTATTTGTTGTTTTCCAAATGATTGAATTCAAGTGAAAGGTGGTGAATCAGGTTGTTTACTGCGACAATAGACTCTACTCTTCATGCATTCCTTTAGGGGTGGTGTTCTTCTCTTGTAGATGGATGAAGTTTGATTAATTGTCTTCAGCTTCGAAATTAAAGACAGAAATGTTCAAGACCCTTAACTCATGCGACTTTTATTGATTTAGCATCTTGTATGAGCATACTGTTTACTCATGCCACTTAATTTCTATGGTAGGGGACAAGAATGGAAGAGGGATCACCCAAGAAACCGTCTCCAAATTTCTGGGACCAAATATCTGCTGCTAGAAGCAGGGCTTGGGAAGCATATAAAAGCAAACCGATCTTCTGAGTGGCAGATTGATGCTCACAGCCTTCCCTGCTTCGAGCCTTCTTTCCCGTGTCTATTACACAAACGGCGGCAAAAGCAAATGGATCATCTCGTGGGTGGCCGTCGCCGGATGACCCTTGACCGCGCTCATGTTGCTCTTAACGTACTTCATCTGCAAAGTTTCCCCAACCCCTCTAAACGTAAAGCTCGCCCTTTCTTATTTAGTCTTAGGTTTCTTAAGCGCTGTTGACAATCTCATGTATGCCTATGCTTATGCCTACCTACCTGCGTCGACCTCGTCTCTACTGGCATCGTCATCTTAGGTGTTCTCTTCACTATTTGGATATCTCTTAGTCAAGAACAAACTAACTTTGTCTATGATCAATGGCATCGTGATAATTTCAGCAGCCATGGTAATAATCGCTTTGGACTCAAATTCAGACCGATATGGCAATGTCACCAATAGCCAATACATCATGGGCTTCATGTGGGACGTCTTGGGATCCGCACTCCACAGGCTCATCTTCGCTCTCTCGGAGCTCGTCTTCATCAAGTATCTTGGAAGAAGATCATTCCATGTGGTGTTGGAGCAACAGGTCATGGTTTCTTCTTTCACTTTTGTACTCACAACGATTGGCATCGCCTTGAATCATGATTTTCAAGGAATGGCGGACGAGGCAAGAACCTTCAAGGGCGGTAAGAGCTCATATTACTTGGTTATGACATGGGCCGCCATAACTTTCCAGTTGGGAGTCCTCGGAGGCACTGCCGTGCTTTTCTTGTCTTCGACCATCCTTGCTGGTGTCTTGAATGGCGTGAGGGTGCCTCTTACAAGCATCGCTGACGTTATATTGTTGAAAGATCCGATGAGCAGATTCAAGATCCTGTCGCTTGTTATAACCGTTTGGGGATTGGCATCCTTCATATGTGGCAATGCCAGTGTGAGTAGTGAAACTTCATGATTGTACCTTGGCTAACTTTCACTAATCACATTATGGTGCAACTTGTGATGCAATGTACACCGCACAGCACGAAACAATTGATAAGACATGTTATTTGCCTGCTTTGTAGTCATCTTGCAGGAGACCAAGTCATTTTTATCAATGTTCATGAACTTTGATTGATATAACGGGCCTGAAGTTACTGTATTCTTCAAACCAGGGTACTTCCTTCGGTGGACGGAGAGAAAGCCTTTCATCTGCAGTAACTGTACAGTTCTAACCGTTGCGCTTGGGGCCATGACACAGCAGTAAGGATCCAAGGACCTCTGCAGGCGTGTCCATCGCCGGTCGAAAACTAAAAACGCAGAAATATAATGTCAATGTAGTTATTAATGCATTTATGTTTCGTTGAATAGGTACCAGTTGTTGCTCTCCTTCCCTTGCTTGTGTGAGGTTGTTTGCGTACTTAGCTGAGGTTCATTAACAGATCATAGTGATCAACAAAAGCGATGAAGACTAGTTTTCCCAGATGAGCAAACAGCCCAGTGAAAAAATTTCTCAGCATATTCAAACTGCTTACGCATATATAAGGCCGTATGGCCAACGGAAAGAGGAAAGCCATAGTGAGATGGCTGCTAGTGTGACTATGGAAGATTGCACACTGTGATCTACTATCAATTTGTAGCAAATCAGATGCGGGTAAATATATCAGCATCTGTGAATGGAGATGATGGATCATATGTGAACATAAGAACAAATAAGCAAGTGAAAACAAACGGTGCAGTCAAAATGAAACCCTTCCAGGCTGCTTAAACAAGCACTTCAAGGGCAAGGTCTCCGGATCGGGTGACAAGGAATTCTTTCTGCTATCCGTCAAGCATCAAGGTTGCTTTGCACTTGGCTCTCTCTACTACATGAGAATGAAACCCCATCGAACAGGGCATGTCTAGTGTTCATCCTAAATATATGAAGCTCACAAAATGAAGAGCACAATTTCACTAGAATTCAGGCACATATAAGAAAACAGATTGATTAAGATGATCATAACTTTCTTCCATCAAGAGATAAACTATGCTATGAACTATTGATTGTCGCTTGAGGGGGCAACGCACCTCTATGATGCAAAAGTCTGCAACAGGTACAAAGCCAAACTCGGGCCATGCAAGAAACACAAGGTTCAAAAAGCTAGAATTACAGCACCCGGTAGCATCTTAGCTAAGCTTGGAAATGCAAATCTAACTAGAAAACAAATGCTTGAGAATGAAGACAGGATATAAGACATTAAACCACGTAATCCTCTTCATAGGGAGAGCAAGGTTTTACAACAGAGGTACAGGCGGAGAGGATTAGTAGTACCTCTTGCCATTACTATCATCGGATTCATCACTCCTCATCATTACAATCACACGGCTAGAATAAGATTTAGGAATGTAAGAAAACTCTGTTAGCAAACATTAAAAAGTTTTGCTGCCATGACTGGCGATAGAACGTAGTGATTCATTTTAGTTCTTAGGACCAATATCTTTGAGAGCACAGATCTGCTCCTCTCCCATTGCGTTCATGACCGACACCACAAGGTCCTTTCCTTTAGTGAACCCATCTTTAATCCGTGAAAGGAGAAAGTGTGAGAAGTTAGATAAACTAAAAATAAAATCAAGTTTAAACTTTATTAAAGAAAAGGTTTTTTTTTTTAAAAAAAATTTAAAACAGAAATTTTTTTGTCATTTACCAAACGTGTTTTGTTCTTTTTCTATTCTAGGAAAGAAATTGATTAGAGTTACCAAACGTGTTTTGTTCTTTTTTTTATTCCAAGAACAGTTTTTTTTTACACTTACCAAACGCGTTCTTTTGTTCAAAAAGCGTTCCCTGGAAAGAAACACTTTTTTTTTTTTTTATTTCTGTTTGGGAGGAACAAAAAAGAAACAGAAGTGTTTCCATGCGCGCCCTAAAAGTATTCTAGAAAACCCATCCCAGTCAGATCTGTTGAAGCGCCTCCTACCACTACTAGCTCAATCAAAGCTTCGAAATGTAACAGAGTGATTGGACTCCATTTCCATCGGTCCCATCCACCACCCTCCACAGAAAAAAGACCTTTATCCTATAAATTTTCATATTGATAGACATTTGTTGAGGTCGAAGGATGATGAATGTAGAATTTTAAGATCAAACACAAATATAGACACTTAAAACAAAGTCTACCTGGTATCTCCAAGAGATTTACCACCCCCACCCCCCCGGCAACAAAACAAAAAAGAAAAAGAAAAATCAACTGGAAAATTATATAGGGAAAATAACACTAGTCGGTTTCCACACAAGCATTGACTTGTTATATAATCCATACATATGGTTCTTCCCGCCTGTTGGTAGTTCTATATCTGTATAGGACTAGATGGGAGTACTAAACATGCATAAATAAATCAAAAGGAGAAATGTAGTGGCTAAACTTAGTATTTTTCCTAAAATAAGAAACAAAAAATGACACATTTAGAATTGCTGTATGTTCAAACTTCAAACTGACATGGGTGACATCATTATCCTCTAGACAAATCATCCAATTTAGCATTATTGGATCTCCTCCAGAGAAAATATGTGAATGCACTAACCATATGATAGCAAGAACAAGCATATCCATCTATTAAGAAATTCCAAGGATTCCAAATTTAACTACAGAAAGGACATAATTGTGGAACTCCTGTATGCAGTCGACTGGTTGATTTTAGAAGGTCCAAAGGTTACACCATATATGATAGCCCTTTAGGCCATCAAATATCTCATACTGTTGATAAAAGGATGCCCAAGTAGGACTATCTATGTCCGACCTAGTAAGTAAGTCACATAAAACATTCTTGTTTCTTGAAAGAGGAAAGACCACACAATCCGTTGTACACCATTGTCATAGAACCCAAATGATGGCAAATTCTACATGCTTAAAGTTATCTAGTTCATGTTTTCAGATTCAGCACTGTTCTTCATGATCCACTGTGTCACAGTGCCACTTGATCTGGCAGTAGGAAAATGAAGTAAAGGAAATTATATTTCATTTAACGAGCACCCAAAAGTAGTGCAAAGTCATTATCACACTTAAAAAAAAAAAAAAACTTCACACAAAGAAAAAGAATACGGTTGCACATATACATTTCTATTGTCTTTAATGTATGAGCAAAGAAGATATTGAGAATACTTTTTCTTATCTTCTTTAGGCGCTAATAGATTTATCATGTCTTGACCGACTACAGCACCACAAGATGGATTAGGACATCTCAATGTTAAACATCCACGTCCATCGTTTTTTGATGTGCTTATGTAACCTATCACAATGCTCGCATTCATTAAATGACAGCAAAGATGCAGGAGTAAAAGCATGTAAATTTCTAAGGTGCACAGTTAATCCAAAGAAATACTTCCAAGAGAGTGATATCTAGCTGAAGACAAACACACAGAGATGATGATATCACATGACGTGGTCATGTGGTACTAACTGAGACTCGCTTCCCACAACCCATCGCGAATCCTCTTATTCCATCTGGCATGCGAGGTCCCGGAGGCTGCTTCGCCACAATTGTAGTCTCATTACTGGTGAGACTGTTCAAAGAAGAGCCCCCAAATGATTTCCCCGATTATTCTGATGGTATTGGCCTCCTTTACGTCCTCTTCCTGGCCTCAACCTCGGCTCTGCCCTTCCCCTGCATTGTCATGGAATCCAAGTTTTCAAACTGATGCTCAACCAATAACGCTGCCATACAGAAGTCTAACCAAAGGTCCAAATTTGCGATTTAATTTGGCATCATTTTAGTTTTAAGATTGAGACAACACTCACCATATTCCCCTGGAAGTGAGCATCAGATTGCTCAAAAGACTCCTCAAGTTGTTGCTTTGGTCGTTGCTCAGATATAGAAGCATCTTCTTCTTCCCAGGGTTCTTCTCCATCATGTCCCTTCTTCCCCGTGCTTGAGAGGGTTTTGCCTAGAAGCGGGAAAAACCAACAAAGATGAATTATCCCAGTTTAGCATAGTACATTAAACCCAAACAAATCTTCAATCAATATTTTTATTAAAATTTCAAATGCATGCACATAACACAATATGAAGTGAAGATCCCCAGTCTTTGTCACCCAGCTTTCAGCAAGACCGCAGTAGAAATTACCATGCATAGAATGAAAAGTGAAGTCGAGCATACATTCGAGGCTTTGAACTAGAAATTTTTTTAACCATAAGTGTTGAAAATCATAATCGAATTTTCTGGTTATTTTGTTTCCAGTTTTTCCAGTTTTTTCAGATCTTTTAGATTTAGATTTTCCAGATCTTCCGGATCTTCTAGATTTTCCAGATTTTATTTTTCCAGATTTTATTTGTTAGTTTTTAGGAATTTGTTTACTACCTTTTTAGGGTGCTGTAACAACTATAAAAATGTTAGTGTCTCATGTAAATATTCATTCTCCGGAGAATAAAAAAACTCGAGTAATTTCCTAAAATTCTTCATGGTATCGAGCACGATCTGGACCATTCTCTTCTATCTTATTTCTAAGAGTTTCCACCATGACAAAATACCCTAGAGCTGCCATGGCTAGCGAGGTTGAGAGTGAAACCTCAGACCCTAGAGCTCAGAACTCTCCTCACATTATCCAACCTATCAATGTATTTGAAGGTGGAACTCTTCTCATCACCGGTCATAAACTTATCGGTCACAACTTCAATCAATGGTCCCATTCTATCATGATTTTCGTTTGCGGAAAAGGTAAAGAAGATTACCTAACTGGAGCTGCCATACAACCTGAGGAGACGAGCCCAAATTATCGAACATGGAAGGCGGAAAATAACATGGTGATTTGATGGCTACTGAATTCAATGACAAATGAAACGGGGGAGAATTTCATGTACTACAAGACAACAAAGGAGATTTGGGATGCTGTTCATGAAACTTATTCAAACAAGGATAACACCTCAGCCATTTTCGAGATCAAGGGCATTCTCCATGACCTAAGGCAAGGGGAATCTTCTGTCACTGATTATTTTCACCAACTTATACGTCATTGGCAGCAACTTGACATGCTGGAAGATGTGATGTGGCGTTGTCCTGAAGATAGCAAGCGGTACAAGCAAATTCAAGATCGAGAACGCATCTACAAATTTTTGTTAGGCTTGAATCAAGAGCTTGATGAGGTACGTGGACGAATTCTGAGCATAAAGCCCCTACCTAGTGTACGTGAAGTTTTTGCTAAGGTTAGGAGAGAAGAGACTCGGCGAAAGGTGATGCTTGGTTCCTCAAACAACCAGACCAATCTAGCAAATTCTGCTCTAATAGCTCGAGGATCTCAACCATCCTAAAGTCAAGGCACTCAATCAAACAACAACAACTAGTGAAGGGGTGGTCGCCCATGGTGTGATCATTGCAAACGAACGGGTCACACAAAAGACACATGTTGAAAGATTCATGGTCGGCCAGATGATTGGAAGCCATCAGCCTCACATCCTACTCAAAATCGAGAGAGCAGAAGCAACGTAGTCCAAACCGAAACAATTGCTTCGGTAGATTCAAGTCCCTTCAACAAAGAGCAGTTGGAGAGGCTTAAAAAACTGCTACAAGAATCAGTTCAGAAGGCAACCTATCTAGAAGGGGTTAGTACAACAACGATAGCTCAACGAGTTAACTCTCTAAATGCCTTTAGTGCTAAACAAGAGAATATCACCTCTTGGGTTGTAGACTCAGGAGCATCCGACCACATGACCAAAGATATCACGGTGTTCAACGAGTACAATACATGTCAAAATGGCACTATTGTTCGGATTGCTAATGGTTCTTGCTCAAAGGTGGCTGGTGTTGGATCAGTGGTTATTTCAAAAGATATAACACTGAATTCAGTATTATTTATTCCCAAACTTAGCTATAATCTTCTCTCCATCAGCAAGTTAACCAAAGATTTAGACTACATTACTAAATTTTTCCCACACTCATGTGAATTTCAGGTTTTGGATTCAGGGATGACGATTGGCAGTGCTGAGATGGATGCGGGTCTCTACCTTCTGCGAGTTAATGCCTCAGAATGGAAAAATAAGAAGATGTCATGTATAGCATCTCGTGCTAAAGAAGAGAGTGATGTAAGATTGTGGCATTATAAGTTAGGTCATCCAAATTTCTTGTACTTAAAAAGGTTGCTACCTTCTTTGTTCAATAAAGATTCAATAAAATTTCAATGTGAGATGTGTCAATTATCCAAACATACTCGTAGTTCATATCCTTTGCAACCTTATAAGTCTTCCCATCCATTTCACATGATTCATAGCAATATTTGGGGACCTTCTCGTGTCAATAACATTTCTGGTTTTAGGTGGTTTGTTACTTTCATTGATGATCATACAAAACTCACTTGGCTGTTCCTAATGAAAAAAAAATCAGATATTGGCCAAATCTTTCAAACCTTCAACCTAATGATCCAAACCCAATTCAGCACAAAAATCCAAGTTTTCAAAACGGATAATGGGAGAGAATACTTTCACTCACAACTCGGGTCATATCTAAATAGCCATGGTATCATACATATTAGCTCTTGTGTAGAGACTCCACAACAGAATGGAGTAGCGGAGAGGAAAAATAGGCATCTTTTGGAACTCGTTCATTCTCTTATGTTAACCACCCATGTTCCTAAACATTTTTGGGGAGAAGCAGTGTTGACAACTACATATCTCATCAATCGTATGCCTTCCCGTGTCCTAGATTTCCAAACACCATTTCAGAGTCTACTTCGTATTTACCCACATATTCGTTTTGCATATCCTACTCAAAGTATTCGGTTGCACAGCTTTTGTTCTTATAAATCAGCAACATCGTAGCAAACTAGATCTTAAGTCTCTCAAATGTGTGTTTCTAGGATACGCTCTAAATTAAAGTGGATATAAGTGTTATTGCCCATAAACTAAGCGTTTTTATACCACCATAGATGTTACATTCTTTGAGCACCAGCCCTTCCACTCCAAAAATACTATTCAGGGGGAGAGTTGTGAGGAATATTATTTTTGGGGCACTTTTCATTCACTCGGGTCACAACAGACAAATACCAACTCTGCTTGTCTTCCGAGTCTATCCATTCAAGATGCTACACAAGATAAAAATAAAGAGGTAATTGTCTACTCTAGGCGAAAAACTCAAAAAGAGTTGGAGGACCGTACTACATCAAAGCTGGCCCAAGAGACAAACTTGATTTCAAGACCCACAATGGATGAAGGTAAGGCTCCTACAAGCTCAGAAAATATAAACTCAGAAAATTTTGTTGTACTTGATTATCTTGATCAGCCCATTGCTCTTAGGAAAGGGAAGAGACAGTGCACTCAACATCCCATTAACAATTTTGTATCTTATGAAAAGTTGTCTCCTAAATTGTCACGCCCTGATCCTCGGGCACGCACACATCCTTCTACTTGGTCGATTTTTTAATATGCGATATCCTAGGACTATGTATCGCTGACCCTTTTTGTTTTGATTAAGCACATGCGGAAGCAGTTATAAATCCCCAGACAATAAAACAGTGGGATAGAAAAGTAGGCCATATCTTTCATATTGAAATCCATAACCAAACCTTTATACATGACATAAACCAAAGTACTCCACGCTCTTCACAACTTTTTACTTTACTCTATTCACATCAAAATGGAGTCACAAAAGAAGATGACATTTCAGTCCACCTGGATCGTACTCAAGATCCTTCTCGGGATTATCTTCTTCCAAAAATACTTCTCCTTCACAGACTCTTCCTCCTCAGCTTCTCAGCGGGGTCCTGAAATGTTTTCCCCAAACTGGGATGAGACTATGTCTCAGCGAGTTCTACCCCACTAAGACTCAATTAGGGAACCAATACACTACTCGGTTGCCTAAGCACAGCACGAGTCAGAGAACTTACCTTGGCCTTAGTCTCAACCTGCAATTCAAGGTTATATATAGACACTTCATAAATCACAACGAACAATCAATCAAACCACAACAATCGGATCAATCATTGATCAATCGAACTAGTCGATTACATGTCAATCAGACCATTCCTAGGTCATTGATTCCACACCATATAACCTTCCATCGAGTACTCGGTCACAGAGCCACATCAATGCTCTCGGGCGGTGCTTCCGCCAAGGTGACGTAAATAACAGACGGTCTACGTGCGTTCTTTAAGGCGCTGTTTTCGCACAGTGATATTCCTCATCACCGAACCACGCCCATCATAGATCATAGACAGTCTACGTGCGTTCTTTAAGGCGCCGTTTTCGCACAGTGATATCCTTAATCACCGAACCACGCTTGTCTATACTTCGTACTTGATCGGTCTCAGCCAATAAAATGCTCAGTTAGTTCTCACCACTCCCTCCACTTACGGCTCAACAAGGCATTCAAAATGCTAAATAGCCATACTTGGCCAACTACCAATCGATAATTCAATTTCAATCAATTTAGGGTAAATCCCTAAAATATCACAATTTATTTAATTCCAAGCAACGTAGAGCTCAATTAAATAAACGGACTGCGCCACGACAATCAGCACGAGATTACGGTCATCAACCGTCTCAATCTTAATTTCTGAAAAATAATTAATTAATTAATTAATTTCGAAAATTAATTAATTAATATTAAAAATTAAAATTAATTCAAATTAAAGCCCGATTAAATAAACGGACTTCACCACAATTATCAGCATAATATTCTGGTCACTAGCCATCTCAATTGAATTTTCGGAAAATAAATAAATAATTAATTAATTTCGAAAATTAAATAATTAATATAAAAAATTCGTTTCAGCTCAAACTAAAGCCCGATTAAATAAACGGACTTCACCACGGTCGCCAGCGTAATATTCTGGTCTCGAACCATCCTAGTTGAATTTTCGGAAAATAAATAATTATTTAATTTAATTCCGAAAATTAATATTTAAATACCAAAAATTACACTTAGGCCCGAAAAGCCCAATTGAAGCCCGATTAGGGTCGGGAAAAATCTCGGGCTACCCTCAATAAATAGTAGACCATGTCTACTTGCTAAATACACATTCAATTTATCTAATTTGTATCACGATTGACTAATAAATACTAATTTATACTAATCTAACACATAAACCTAATTAATTACAACTAAACAACCAATAAGCGTAATTAGTCCACTAAGCAAGGATTAGTGAGATTACTCACCAAATCGCGTGCAAATCGGATCAATCCGACGGCGGCGACGCGAGGAACGAAACTTCCCAAAGCACGGCCCGGGTTCGGGGCCCGGAAACGGCCTGAAATGGCCCACGAACCGGCTGAAATCCACTCGCGGTTTTGATGGATTGGCTGCAAAACAGAGAAAAAGAGAGAGGGTTGGGGGCGGTAAGAGGTCGAGAGAGCGGGTGGGGCTCCGGTGAGGCCGAACGGCGGCTCCAGCGGCCTGCTCAACCGCTCACGGTGGCTAAACAGAGGCCGAACGGGAGTTGGGTCGCGCGGCAAGGACGGCAAGCGCAGGCGGCGTGCGGGCGGCGAACGGGCGTGCGGTGCGGCGGCGGGACAGGCGGCGACGGTGGCTGGCTACTGCTTCCGATTTCCTGCAGCTTCTGGTTCGGTTTGCACAGAGAAGAACGAAGAAGAAGAAGAAGAAGGTAACGTGAGGGAGGAGGCAAGAAGAGAGAGAGAGAGAGAGAGATAAGGGAGGGAGTTTGACCGGTCAAAAAAAAGAATAAAATAAAATAAAGCAAAGTGGAAGACAGCAAGAGGCGGTCGGCTGGGGGAGTCGCACAAGGGGGAGGGAAGGAGAGAGAAGAGAGAGAAAAGAAAGAGAGAAAAGGGAGAGAGAGAAAAAGAATTCAAAAATAAAACTTTTCTTATTTCTTTTCTTTTTCTCTTTCCCTTTCACTTTCTATTTTCTTTCGGTTTTCGATTTTTCCTCCGATAATTTGACGATTGATGAGACAAGGTCCTAAAAATGAATTGTGACACGCTCGGATATTCGATTCCCAAAACCGAATTAAATTTCATGATTAAAATCGACCGAACGTGATTTTAGTTCAATCCAACAAATTAGGTAGATTTTAGGGATTTTACCACGGATATATCCCTTAACGGCTTCACCCAATAAGTTAGTTAACTCGTGAGTGATCAGCTCAGAGAAAAAGGACCGTAGGCACGCTGACGATATGCACATTTCATTTTATCGAAACGGGGTCGAATTTCAGGATGTCACATAAATATAAGGCATTTGCTTCAACGTTGAGCAACATTCAAATTCCCAAGAATATCCAGGAGGTACTTGCTCAATCCGAGTGGAAAAAAGCGGTTATTGAGGAAATTCATGCATTTGAGAAGAATAATACTTGGGAATATACAGAATTGCCAGCTGGGAAGAAATTGGTGGGATGTAAGTGAGTCTTTACAGTTAAGCACAATGCTGATGGTAGTGTTGATCGTTTCAAGGCAAGGCTGGTTGCTAAGGGATTCACGCAATCATATGGTATAGACTACGAGGAAACCTTCGCTCCGGTGGCCAAACTAAATTCCATTCGGGTGTTGCTCTCCCTTGCAACTAATTTGGACTGGCCCCTACATCAATTAGATATAAAGAATGCCTTCTTGAATGGGGAATTGGAGGAAGAAGTCTTTATGGAGGTTCCGCCGGGAATTGACACTAAAGAGAGCTTTAACAAGGTATGCAAACTCAAGAAATCCCTATACGGCCTAAAGCAATCACCTCGTGCTTGGTTCGAGAGGTTAACAAGAGTTGTTAATAAGCTGAATTTCATTCAATGTCAAATAGATCATACAATGTTTGTCAAGAAGTTAGCTGAAGGTAAAAGAGCAGTAATGATTGTATACGTCGATGATATAATCCTAATTGGTGACAATCTGGAGGAGATTGAAAAACTGAAAAATATCCTAACAGAAGAATTCGAGGTTAAAGACCTAGGTCAACTCAAATACTTCCTAGGTATGAAAGTAGCTCGGTTACGTAAAGGAATTGCAATTGCCCAACGCAAATATACTCTTGATCTTTTGAAGGAAACTGGTATGCTTGGGTGTAAACCAGCTGACACACCCATGGATTCTACAAATAAAATCGAGATGGAAGAAGAAGGACCATTAACAGACAAAGGGAGGTATCAAAAATTAGTTGGCAAACTAATCTATCTCCCGCATACTCAGCCAGACATTGGTTTCGCAGTAAGTATGGTTAGTAGATACATGAACCGACCAATAGAGAAACACATGCAGGTAGTTTTTCGAATCTTACAATACTTGAAGAAAAATCCTGGAAGAGGGCTCTACTTAAAAAAAAAAAAAAAAAAAAAACGGAGGAGAGAAATGTAGAGATATTCACTGATGCGGATTGGGCTGGATCTCTCATGGACCGAAGGTCGACAACAGGGTATTGTACCTTCATGTGGGGCAACATGGTTACTTGGAGAAGCAAGAAGCAACCTATTGTTGCTAGGAGTAGCGCTGAAGCGGAGTTTAGAGCAATGTGTCAAGGAATATGTGAAGGCATATGGCTGAGAAGAATATTAAATGAACTAGGATTCACTAATACCAATTCTATGTCATTATTATGTGACAACAAAGCTGCTATTGAGATTACCAAGAACCCGGTTCATCATGATAGAACAAAGCATGTGGAGATCAATCGACATTTCATCAAAGAAAAACTCGAGGAAGGAATCTTGAAGCTCTCGTATGTTCTAACCAATTATCAAACAGCAAACATAATGACTAAGGTTTTATCTAGAAATAGTTTTAACACTCTAAGGTGCAAGCTAGGTATGATAGAGATTTATAACCCAGCTTGAGGGGGAGTGTTGAAAATCAGAATAGAATTTTCTGGTTATTTTGTTTCCAGTTTTTCCAGATTTTTCAGATCTTTTAGATTTAGATTTTCCAGATCTTCCAAATCTTCTAGATTTTCCAGATTTTATTTTTCCATATTTTATTTGTTAGTTTTTAGGAATTTGTTTACTACCTTTTTAGAGTGCTGTAGCAACTATAAAAATGTTAGTGTCTCATGTAAATATTCATTCTCTAGAGAATAAAAAAACGCAGAGTAATTCTCCTAAAATTCTTCAATAAGAAATCTGCCATCCCACCAGACTGAGGTAACACTGATTCTACAGAAAAATGTTAATCTTTTAACAGTTACATTCATTCAATTTTTTTTTTTTTGCACCACATACTGTGAACGTGCAAGTAGCATTAATTTAGTCGCATCAAAAGCAGGATGAGCAGACCCTATATTCCTAAGTGGAAAATGTCAGTTCTTATCAGTGACTTTCTATTCATGATTTCATTTCTTTTCACATCACAGACATTGTCAACCTGTAAGTGCCATTTATTCAGCCATAAAAGGGAGAGGCAGCTTTTGAATGTGGTCATTTTTACGATTTGCAAAATGATGGCTACCTATTTTTTCACCATGGATTTACATAAATTTGGAAACTAATGCTTTCATGCAACTAAAGAAGAAAAGGAGGAACAGATACCCCCTGTCTATGCATTAAACGAACCCTTAGGCCACTTCTCTAGTTCCCCTCATCATTTAGCTCTTCAACCTGCAATAATAGGACATGTACATTTTAATTTTTGATGAGAACATTATACATCATGATGCATCTTATTGATAGAGGGAGTACTCACTGTTTCTCAGTTACATTGATGGATTCATATTGCACAAAAGCATGCAATTGCATAAAATATACAATGTCAGATATTAAGGACCAATCTGGATTGACATTTACTTATTGCTTAATCTAAAATTCACGCACTTTGATTCTTTCAATCTGAAACTCCTTAAATTTTCATAGCCCTTAAATGATGGCACATAGACTCACATAAGATTTTTCATTATAGTTTAAAATTTGACAAATATTTTAAATTTTGGTGGAAAAAAAAATACCTTTTGCTTTTACTTAAGTCCAAACAAACATGCCCTAAACTTTCATGAGCACACTTCACTATAAAAGAATATTGATTGTGCTTAATCAAATTTCAACAAGATAGGCTACAGATGATTATCTTTGTTGATATCCGATAGAAACGAACACAGAGACAAGGGCCACCAGACACTTCATCAATCCATGATTCTAAACTATAGAACAGAAACACAATACAAAATAATGCATGAAGTTAGTATAGAGTCTCATGCAACCAAAATAGAGGACCTACCACTACAGTGATTAATAGTAAAAAAGATAAAAGAAAAATCAAAACAATGATAAGAGGTTTGAATAGTTCATCTCCTCAGAAAGCTGCGAATACCTTTTTAGTATAATGCACGCCATCAGCCTTTCCCGATCTGGGTGCTGCAGAAGCTCCGCCATCGGAAGCTTGAGGCTGATGGCGTGCATTATACTAACAGCATGATCTTGAAGAACTAAGTATGGCAATACCTTGAAAATGCGTTGCCAAAACTTAGAGGCACACAAGTTCGCCATTAACATCGCCTCCTTTTGATTAATTGGGGGTTGTTAGTATCTCCACTAAAGTAGCAATTTATGTACTGTTTGAACTGGAAAGAAAGGGGAATAGCCAATAAGAGTAATGTTTTTTTTCCTGTTGATGGATCTAGAATTGCACAATTTGCATTTTCTTGATGGGAAGTACCAAATTTTCCTCCCCAAAAGGATGCACAATGGGTAGAGGTTTCGTGTCCATCAATACACCAAGAAGAATACCCTCATGTAGCAATCCAACTTCGCCAAACTTGATTATGAACAGAGGTGCATCAAAAGATAGGGAGAAACGTGAAATTAGTCATCTTCACAAATTGGTCAGTCTCTGTATGTCAAATTTAGCTAAACACAAAGAAACCTGCAATTTTCAGTGGTTCTCTCGCAAAGCAAACAGAGAGATAAGCTTCTGGCTCCATGCTTGTGAGGATGTCTCTCGTTGGCACATGAACAAAATAAGAGGTACTTGTTGGTTTAAACAGCCCAAGCTGCAATGAATTTGCCTAAGTAAACCACCTATTTCTAATAGATCAGTGGACCAAGAAGGTAGATCTTAGAGAGAAATTTTGATCTTATCCTTCACGACTGAATTACACCTTTGGAATTGCAACACAAATGACTATTCAGAAGCACGCAAGGATCAACTTCTCCAGCAGACAAGCGATTTTGGGAGAAAATGAAAGCATGGAGTGACCAAGTTAGGCTCAGAAGTCTCTAATCTCTTAGTAGGACTATATGCAAACAATCTCAAAAGATACCGCCGTTTCACTTATCTGAATGACACAGCAAGTCAGCAACAAGCCTAATGCAGATGTAACTTTAAACTTCAAATTAACATGGCAACGAATTCTACTAAGTAGAATCCAAAAAAAAGAAAAAAAGAAAACGAACCTTCGGACGTACAGGAGTCGCCAATGGGGCGCTTATCGGTGGGGCTTAGGAAGGCGATGGCGGCGTCTGCATTCAGGAGCAGGGGGTGCTTTGCGGAGGAAAGAGATAAAGAGCGAGCAAAGCGACCTTCGCTCGCGGAGAGGGAGGCCAAAACGCGAGAGCAGGGATTCGTTGGCGTCGGGGTTGGCCAGTAAGGGCGCTCCGCAGAGAAAAGAGAGAGAGAGTGGAGCGCAGGTCGCGAGAGGGAGGCGAAGGGGCGTCGGAGTCGGCGTCGGTGTTGGCATCGGGCGCGTAGGCGGAGGCGGAGGCAGAGAAGTTGGCGTTGGAGTTGTGGACGACGGAGCAACCGGCGGAGGGGCGTCGGCGTTGCGGTTTGCTGGAAGAGAGGCGCGACTTCGAGGACCAAAGAGAGATAAAGCGGACCAGAGGTCACGAGAGGGAGGCGGAGGCTGTGTCGGCATCGGCGTTGGCGTCGGCATCGAAGTCGGCGTCGGGGGCAACGGAGGCAACCAGTGGAGGCGGAAGTGGAGGGCCGTCGAAGGGGAGAGAGAGAGAGCAGAGTGGACTTTATGTTTTCCTCTGAACCGTTGCAATTTTGTTCTCCCCGCAACGGAACGGAGAACGGGGAGAGAGACAGAGAGGAGAGCAGAAGAGAGAGAGCGTTAGAAAGTGCAGAGAGGTGGGCCAGGGAGAGAGGAGAGAGAGAACCTCCCACGCCCTGGTTTGAAACGGAGAAGTGGACGACGTGGACTGACACACCGATAGGTGTCACGCAATGAATCGTTCGGAGCACCGATTATGTGGCACTTCGACCATGGAGGCTGTGACGGAGGATCAACAGCGCCATGATTAAGAGAGAGAGAGAGAGAGAGAGAGAGAGAGAGAGAGAGAGAGAGAGAGAGAGAGAGAGAGAGAGAGAGAGAATGATGAGTCAACGGCGTCTTCTTGGCTTGGGACGGGTAGCGAAGAGGATGATGCTTTTATGCGACGTCGTTTGAGTGGATAGAAGAGTTCGGATTTGCATCTGACGTGGAGATGACCTGGCATTGCAACTTTGAACTGGATAATCCCACTGCTTTGCCCCCGCTCGAGTCAACAGTCAAATCCTCTCTCCTCCTTTCGGGTTTGCTTATATCTGTTCACTTCCAATTTGGCAGGGTTATGGGAAGGATGGTCTGCGCATTAGATATTGTGAAATTTCGTCGATTGGGTGCTTAATAAGTATTCTTAAGATATTCGTTAAAAAATCCTTCTAATAATTATAATAAAAATGAAGAGAAATGAGCTGGATGATCGGATTTTAAGAAATAAAAAGATAATATGCTACAATGTAAATGTACTTTCGTGTATTTTGCAGCAATGATGTGTCCATCATCTAGCAATATTGCATCCATAACAAGAAAAAAAAAAAAACCCTTTTGGCCTAGTTGATAGGCTCCTCTTGCCGGATGGTGCAAGTTCATTTCATGCCATTTGCTGGCTATATTCCATGACCATCCGCATCTCTCTCTCGCTCGTCAATTCCGATAGGAATGGAGAGTATTGGATCGGAATGGAGAGGATTGAATCCCAGGCGTTGTTGATGAGATAGAGAGAATGGTGGGAGTAACCAGATGTCAGCTGAAATGAATATCCTCACAACATTAATTTCATCGTACGGAATAGCCATTTCACTAGAGAGATTGGGGGGTGATACTGCTGCTTTGCATTTGTTTGAAGTCGCCTTTTAGTGTATGAGGTATTGGTTGCTTAAGACTACTGGCAAAGCTAGATTGAAGTGATGTAAGTGGGAGAGAATGCAATCTGGCTAGTAACAACAAAGGAATTAACTTGTCTTCCCTACAAAGACCTTTTGATCTTTGACACAATCAGATCGTCCCTTCCGAAAATATGAAGATCACATTAGATTGAGCGAAACTTACTGTCTCAGAATTATCGAGCATGAAGTATTGGCATCATTGATTGGATGAAGAGAGGTGACGGAGGTGAGGTCTATGTGATGAGTCTCACAGAGCAACTTGGAAGACCGTGGTCATTCAACAAGCATCCACTTAATTTTGTATAAATGCACTCCGCATCACGAATCACAAAAGAAAGAGTGGGAAAAAGAAAGCCCCTCAACCTCAGCCATGTCGGTAACATGATATGAAACCTTTAAATCATAATGATTCTGAATGTGAATCGAAGGAGCGTGGATCCATTCGGCCGTTCAAACTTTCTATATATCTTTTTCGTCTGTACGATGACCCCAATATTAGCTTCTTCCACGAGTTGAAACTTCGACAGACACCTTTTGTGACACAATTTGTGTCCGGTAAATCTTCTAAGAGCTTTTCTTTGTAAAATTCATCATCTGTTTCACTTGAACTTTCTTCTTCTTCGGTGTCTATCCAATTGTCTTCTTCTGAGTCTCTTTCCTCCGAAGCCCAATATGTTTCATTCGGCTGAGAGAGCTTTTCTTTGTTAGATTCATCATCTGTTTCACTTGAACTTTCTTTTTCCTTGGTGTCTTTCCAATTGTTTTCTTCTGGGTCTCTTTCCTCCGAAGACCGATTTGTTTCATTCGGCTGATGGTGTTGGAGCACGATCCTCAGATCATCCTCCTCTTGCTCGGTTATAGGACGGAATCCCCACTTAATCAATCTTCCTTTTGATACACTGAGGTGAACTTGGAAATGGCTCCAATCGTCTCGCGGAAGCTCCCCTTCTACATGCAGCTCCCTGCGCGGGAAATATTGAATCCACACATTATCAGATTTCATTGAACGAAATCGTCGCCCTTGACCAAACCATCCTTTGCAATCAATATGGACGCGACAGTCAGCATCAACCACTTTTTCTTCCTTTGGGCCAAAAACAATACAGAGTGCTATTCCTAAGAACTTGTCCCTCAAGTCCCCGGGAACCATGAAAGATATGGAACTGTCTTTACAGTGGAGAAACCATTCTGGCATCTCTCTCCCAATCAGGGTAATGTCAACATATCTCATCTTCGGGAGCTCCTGTCATACAAATAGTTCGCATATCAAGCACTTAAAGTTTGTGAGTGCGAAAGAGAGAGAGAGAGAGAGAGAGAGGGAGGGAGAAGGAGAGTCTCTAACCTTACGTGATAACACATGAGCCGTACTTGCCCCCTTGCGGAATAATTCACGACATGATGACACGTCAACGTCAAGGCAGTTGGAGGAGAGACTTGACAAATCTGGAAATTCCTGTAGAGATCTGCAACCACGTGCCAATAGCACATGCACATTTGGCGGAAGCTGAGGAATCTTTTGTAGCTGTTTGCATTTATCGACCCACAGGTGTTCCAAATTGTGGTATTTGTTGATGCCTGTCGGCAGATGAGTAAACTTGCTTCTGGAAAGATCTAGGTGCCCCAAGTTGGGAAAACAGGAGGAACTCTCAAGGAACTCCACTTCTGAGAGATTGCAGCCATAAAGATCTAGCTGGTATAAATTTTGGAATCCCGGACTACCATTAGGATTGGTTGAATCCTCCAAGTTCTTTGGAAACATGACAAAATTGGAGCAGCCTCCAAGATTCAGATGCTCGAGATTTTGCAACTTATAGACACTCGATGGGAGTGTTGGGAGTCTGTTGCATTTTCTTAAAATTATTATCTTCACGGACACAAGATTTTCAACTGATGCAGGCAGTTCTTTAATAGCCATCCAACTGAGATCAAGCTCTTCTAGATGTTCCATCTTTTCTGGTATATCAGAGAACTTCTTGAGTTTAGAGCAACCAAAGAGATCGAGGGCTTGAAGAGATTTTGCCTTGAGTGTGTGAGGAAAGTTACTGAGGTTAGAGCAAAACTGTAGTGACAAAAATTTTAACTTGTCGTGACATGCAATGGATTGGTCAACATTCACCAAGCTTTTGCACCCATCAAGATTCAAGCTCTCCAGATTTGGAATTGATGAAAGGTCAGGAACACTAACCAGGGACTTGCATTGACTGAAATTGATGTACTTCAACCAATTAAAATTCTGGAAAAAAAAAATATCAATACAATCGTCAAGCTCTAAAAGCATTTGTAGTTATAGAAAGGGAAAAGCTAGTTATCACTAGCGCTAACCTTAAATTTGCCGTCAAATTGTCTGATTTGACTTTTTTGGATGTCAAGTCCAACAAGTTTCTTTGGACCAGAGCCAAATTCTAGAAATGGGGCATTGGGCCATTCAAGCCATCTCAAATTGTTGGGGAGATAAACTGGACCTTGCGATGAGCTATGCACTTCTTTCAAAATGAGCATTCTCAACATTTTCATGTTTCCAAAAGCATCATGATCTATGGTTCTCTCTTCAGGAATCATTGTTCTTCCCCTTTTTGGTGCGGGCAAGTCCAATACTATGGCCTTTATTGCATTCGTTCCCTATCCATGACAAAGCAAATTCAGTTCTCACACAAATTTTTCATTTACATATACTGTCCAAATCAAAGTAACATAAAAATGAGAAATAACAATGTTTACATAAACAACTCTTACCATGTCTTCACATAGAATATCCTGAACATCTTTCAAAAGCCATAATCTACTACGTTTCCCAGGATCATCGGTACATTCTTGATTAACAATATTCTGACCCATCAACTGAACCAAATCATGCATTTGCAGGGTCCCATGCACATTTCTTATCAAAGACCTCTCAATGAGAATTTCTATTTCTATAGTTGTGTCAAAGTCACAGCTGTTGTCGATAACTTTTTTGATGTATTCTATGCTTTTTCCCTTAAAAAAACAAGTAATGTCGAGGAAAACGTCCCTCGCATTGTTTGCCAATCCTTCGAAGCTTGTCTTCAGAACTTTATTGATAGTTTGGTCAGGACTTTTGGAGAGGTTATGCAGTGCACTTTCCCATGCAGGTTCCTCTCTTCCACATAAGAATGAGCCCAACACTACAAGGGCTAATGGAAAGCCGCTAGCATAATGCAGTGCTCTATCTATGAGATCCTTTCTTATTTCAGGTTTTTTGCAATTTGGAAAGGCATGTTGATTAAAAAGGTATAATTCCTCCCCATGGTCTAAAGGTTTAACTTCATACACATGATTTATGCCATGAGAAGTTAGCAAATGTTTATCCCTTGATGTTACAAAGATTCTACTTCCTTTGCCAAACCAATCGCCTCCTCCAGCTAACATATCCAGTTGATGCTGATCGTCAACATCATCGAGAACCAGGAGAACCTTCTTGTGACAAAGTTTTTCCCTTATCAAACTACTTCCTCTGCCTTCACTATAGACCGTTAGATCTCTAGGAGAGAAGATTTGAGAAAGAAGTCCTTTTTGCAACTCAACTAGACCGTATTTGTTTGAAGTTTCTCTAACTTGCTCCAAAAATGTAGATCCCTGAAAGTGTCTTTCCATAGCATTATATGTGGCTTTAGCAATCGTCGTCTTCCCTATACCTCCAGGTCCCCATATACCTATCATGCGAACATCATCACCATTTGACTCTTTTTGCGATAGTGATATCACTTCTTGAACTCGGGAATTTATTCCAACCGGATACTTAGCAATATATAAGGGTGTTGTTCGCTCTAGACGACTTGATACTTGCTTGACGATGCCTCGTATGAACTCCGCTTCATCTCTGATAAGTACTCAAAAGAAAAGAGAAACATGTTTTAGCATTTCAAAGCCATGGTTGGAATTTAACCTTTAACGTCATAAGGAAAATAACAAAAGAAGGATAGCAAATGATAAGATGAAAAGAAATAACACATTTGGGTGAACCTGCGCCTGAAGACAAAAATGAATCGGGTACCATGAACTACGCTATTTCTATTTATCTAAGACAAAAATTTCCGATTATCCACACAGCAAGAGTCAAATTCAAACAATCTGCTAGCTCGAAGTTTTGGTTATTCCACTTTTGTGTATGCTATCTAGCATATCTCCGCTTTGTATCTTCAATTAAAAAGACCGATTTGACAATATTTATCAGTTTTTCAGTGATAGTTTATCTGCATATAATTTGACGCATAAGAAACAATCACCAGCTATGGTAAACAGTGCGTCACACCAATTATTTACTTACACATTATTATAATGCCACCCAGACAAGCTACCGGCATCGGAGAGAGCCTTCTTCCATCTCTTCACTATCTCAGGATCCTTCCTGACATCTGACTCATGCATAGCCATAGCTCTCCCATAACCCTTTATCGCCCGTCTCACTTCTCTTGGTTCCACTTTGTAAAACACCGGCAACACAATTAGGTCCTTTTGTGCCTTGCACTCCATGATCTTCACCAACTCTTCCAAACACCACCGCGAGGAAGCATAGTCTTCAGAGAAAATGATGATCACGACGCTCGATTCCTCAATCGCTGTCATAAGCGCTGGCGATATTTCCTCTCCTTTCCAGAGCTCCTCGCTATCCTTAAAAGTGTGTATCCCATTCCGATCTAGATCTGCATAGAGATGACTGAGGAAATTGTTGCGGACGTCCGTGCCTCTGAAACTCAGGAACACATCGTAATTCCTTTTGGAAGAGGCCATATATCAGGAACTTGGGGACAAAAACAAGAAAGAGAGATTAAGAAGGCTGGCTCTGTGGACACGATTCGGTTCGAGGATTACGAAATATAATCAGTCTATCCCTTTGGATCTCACTCACAGTTTCAAGAGGCTAGAAAGAAGGCATAGAGGGATCTTCCCTTAATGGATGCACGGGCACTCTCCGGAGCCCCGTATTGTGTCGGACGCTCCGACACATGGTCAACTTTCCTAACAGCGCGAGTCGGGAACTGGGAGAGGCATGGTGGGTCAGGTCTGCAAGTGTGAAGTGAGAGAATCGAGGGTGGAGGCGAGGGCGAGAGAGCGGAGGCGAGGCCGTGAGCAACGGAGGGCCAGAGCAAGAACAGAGACCTAGGTGACCCAAAGGACCACGACTGCGATGCTGCGATGGAGGGCCAAAGGCGACACCACGGCTGCTAAGGAGGGAGGGCTGGAGGCGAGGTGGTGAGTGACTGCGATGAGGCGACCGAGAGAGAGCAGAGATCGAGAGGAAGATGATCGTGCAAGGACGCGGAGGCTTTCCATGATTAGCCAAAAATTGATTTCTCACAAATTTTGTCATGCGCGGCCGGCGCGGAATGCATTTTCTGTTCAAAGTCAATCACAAATTGGCACTTGTCGATGACGTGAACATAAATTAAAAAAATGAAAGACTGGTCTCTTTCTTTCCCTATTCTGCTCGGTCCCCACCACTCTGCGGCGGCCTCGGACCTCGGATTTCTAGGATTTCGGGAGCGCCGATGACTCCGCGGTGGCCATGGCCGAGCCACTCCATCTGTCGTCGTGGGGGCTCGTAGCCGCGCCCACCCACGAGCACATGTCGCTCGCGGCGGCTCGTCCGACCTTCTCTCGCTCCTCTCGATTCCTCTCTCCTAAATCCTTTCACTCTTCCATCCCCTCCCGAACCAGCTTCCGATCCTCGGCAGCTCCTCCGCAGCTAGTCCTCCTCGTCTCTCTCTCCCCCGGGGCGCCGCGCGGGGTCGCTGATCATGAGGCCGACGCCCTCTTGATTCGATCCCCGGGGAAAATGAAGATGATCGAGAGGAAGATGATCCCCGGGGTCGCTGATCGTGCAAGGACACGATTCGATTCCTTTTTAAGTTTTAGGAAGAAGAGTAGAAAATAATATTAAAAATGGGGCTGCTGATGCGGCGTTTTCTTTTCTTTTTGGAGGGCAGGGAGGGTAGAGGATGGTTTCAATTTTCAAGAAAGCAAATTACGGGTGGTGCTGGAAAAGAAACGGGCGAGTGAAATAAATGGGTAGGGCTTTTCCTTTTAAGGTCAGAAAAATAAATGAGTGAGGCCAAAAAATGATTTCAAAAAATAAAAGTACAGAACGTTAA
The DNA here is from genome assembly GCA_016097545.1 of Eucalyptus victrix. NCBI lineage: Eukaryota > Viridiplantae > Streptophyta > Magnoliopsida > Myrtales > Myrtaceae > Eucalyptus > Eucalyptus victrix. The sequence goes on from CM027842.1 coordinate 15,582,493, forward strand.
ATAATGATAAATTTTAATCATTATAGAAGATTATAAATTTATTTAAATGAGTTGATTATAATCTTTTAATAATCATTTAATAATCATTACTTTCATCGATAATTTTTGTTTTTGTTTTTTTTGGTGAAAGGTAAATAGAATATATGGAGCTTGGAAAATTACAAAAGATCGGGTCTATAACCTACACTCTCATAACATAAGAGTGGAGGGGAACCGATGTAAAACGAGCAAGAACAGAAGCTAAAGAAACCAGCAAGCGAAGGCAATGGCGAAAGCACCATACAACCCACGGAGACCCTTCGAACTAAACATACAAGGCTAAGAACGGAGAAACCAGAACAGAGGCGGGCGGAAACAAGATCAACGAGTAGAGAAGACCACCGGATCGAATCCCCAGCACCATTGAAGCCTTTTGTTCCTCAGAGATGGAGGAACATTGGAGAAAGAAATAGCTTTGTCTCTGACAGCCTTAATAAGATGATTTTTAATTGCAAGAATGGCTATTACTTCACCCCGGAAAATAGCAGCATTCCTCTTCTTCCAAATTAGATGGCACAAAGCTCCGAAAGAGAATCGAACAATCCTGTGATAGAAATCCTTTCCATTGAAGAACTTCATAGCCCAGGAAATGAGATCCTTCCAGCTTCTGTTCTTCCACGGGAGGTTACACCTGGCGGCCCAAAAGAAGGCCAGAGGTGCCAAGGTGCGACAACCGAAGAAAAGATGATCAACAGAGTCTGGAACTTCATTGCAAAAGGCACAGAGATTGTAGTCTATTCTGCCATGAGATAGAAGCATCACCTGAGTAGGAAGGCGGTTTTTTGTTATAAGCCACAATATAAACTGATACCGCGGAGCAAGGGCGTTATCCCAAATGAGAGAGGCCCATTTGACCAGGTTTCTCTTAACCCTGAGGGATTCCCATGCCGAGGCAACCGAGTACACACCAGAGGAATCGCAGCACCAAATAAATTTGTCCTGCACAGAGGATAGCGGCGGCAAAGCAATCGACCATCTTTCCAGAAGATTTCTGAATGCAGTACCTACCGGGGAGTAGAGATCAGCTACCACTGCATAATCCGGTAGGCAGACTCTGTCCCTAAAAGAGATAGGGATGAATCCATCCAAAGGACCACACGGAAGCCAATAGTCATGCCACAGCGAGACGGAGTATCCATTGCCAATCACCCACCTGAAAGATAGGCGAAAAAAGGGCCTAAGCTGGAGAATCTTCTTCCACGTTTAGGAGCAAGTCCTTGGCTGAGCGGCAATCCAGAAATTTTTCTTCTTTAGGAAAACCGAATGAACCCATTGGCACCACAAGGATTCTTTATCGGAGAATAGGATCCATATATATTTAACCATAGAAGCCCTATTCCACTCCCTTATATTCCGAATGCCGAGGCCCCCTGCAGCTTTTGGACAACAAACATCTTCCCAAGCCACTTTGGCGCCACCCCGACCTAGTGATGTACCTTTCCATAAGAATTGCCTCATTATCCCCTTAATATCCGCTAGGACCGAGGATGGAAGAGTGAAAACGCTCGTCCAGAATGCTTGGACGAAATGAAGAACATATCTTATAAGTTGCAGCCTACATGCAAACGATAAAAACCGATACGTCCATGATTGGATTCTTGTTAGGGAAATCCCTTATGATGTTTTGAAGATGACAAAATAAATCAAAGGCTACTAACATGTTTGATGGTTGAGTAATAGACCATGCAGATGATAAAACATCTAAAGGATTTTATCAAAGTCAGAAGATGACCAGAAGACTGAACGTAACATATGTCTAGAGTATATTCTGAAGATTTCCAGACTTCTGTGTCAAAGTCTGAAGACTGCCAGACTCAAGACTCAGATTGTAAAGTCTACAGACCCAGATTGTAAAGTCTCAAGACTCATATCGTAAAGTCTACAGACTCAGACTTTACATCCAGATTCGATGAATCGTAACTCAAGCCCAATCATATAACGGCTAGTGATCTGGTTTGGATTCCACATCAAGATTGATTTGATTGATTCAATCTAATTGATTGACGATTGGATCTTGAAGACAAGAACTTTCTATACGAAGAAGCTTTACTTATGGAAACCAAGATTTCGTTTGTATGGGCGATCGGAATCAATTTGGGATTCTACCTTTGTCACTCAACGGCTACCAAATCTTCTAGATACAGAGCTGTCCAATGGGTATATTGGAAGACGATTCTCCGGGATGCTGTCCAACGGCTAGTTTGGAAGTGGAGGAGTATTTAAGGAGGTGAAGGACCGATGAGCAAGTAAGAGACGGAGCGTAGAATTTATAATTCCAAAGTCTGAGCGACTTTTGATCATATACTTGTCTCTTGAGAGCTTAAACGCTTGTAATCGTGAGAGAAATACCAAAAGAGTGACTTAGTGAGATAGTGTGATCTACTACTAAGTGTTTGCACTCGAAGTTGTAATCTCTTGATGATTGCATAGTGGAATCCAGCCAAGAAGGCTGTTATCGTGGGAGAGTGGACGTAGGCTTGGATTAAGCCGAACCACTATAAATCTTGTGTTCTTATTCTCTTCCCTAACTCCTTTATTTTGTTCATACTAGCTATATCAATTCTTGCGGTAATGCGATCTATCAATGGTATGCAGTCCGCTCTATTCAATCTAGAAGAGATAATCGGTACACCAAGATAGCCGACCGGTAATTTCCCCTCCTAAAATCCGAAGGCCCAAAGGATTCTGTATCGAATAAAAGTATCACCACCAGCCATGAAAATCTCGCTCTTATGCTTGTTAGGAAGTAAACCACTCCAAGGAGAGAACAGATCAAGCCCTGTTTTCAACATAACAACCGACTTCCAATCCACTTGACAGAACAGGAAAACGTCATCAACGAAAAACAAATGGGAGAGCTGAACCTATTTGCATCTCCAGTAGAATTTAAAATCTAGATTGGAGGTGCGAGAAATCAAGATACTGTAGAACACCTCCATTACCAACGTGAATAGGTATGGGGACATTGGATTTCCTTGCCTTAGGCCTCTACCCCCCGGAAAAAAACCGTGAAGATCCCCATTGATGGATATAGAGAATTTCGGAGACCGAACACATACTATAATAAGCTTTATAAAGTGGGAAGGAAACCGAAATGCTTCAAGGGCTAGCTCTAAGAAATCCCAGTCGACAGTATCATAAGCCTTATAAAAGTCAACTTTTATCGCACACTTAGGCAAATACGGGTTTAGATGGAATCCTGCAAACAATTCCTGAGCTAATAGGATGTTATCCCTCATTCTCCTGCCTTTAACAAATGCATTCTGGGACTGACTAATCAAGGACCCCAGCTATTCTATTGGCTAAAATCTTCGTAATCACCTTATAAATCGTGTTACAACATGTAATCGGTCTATAGTCCATTACCACACTAGCATTAGGCACTTTAGGGACAAGCGCTAGAGTAGTGGCATTTACCTCTTTTAAGAGCCGACCGTTGCGGAAGAAGTCATGCACTGATTCGAGCACTGAAGAGCCAACGGAGTCCCAGTAATATTTGTAGAATTCGATAGAAAAACCATCCGAACCTGGGGCCTTGCCCTTTGCTAGTGAAAATAATGTGTTTTTGATTTCAGAATCAGAAACCGGCATACTAAGGAAGCTTGATTGGTCTTGGGACAGGATCCTGCGAACATACTGCCTCACCTCATCAATGGATGGTCTGATCAGCCCTTCCTTCGGAGATAACAAATCAGAAAAATAATTAACAAACACCTGAGGAACCAAGACCGGATCAAAAATTACGGTTCCGGATGGGTCTTTTACAGAGAGGATGCGATTCAATAAGTGCCTTCTCTTCATAGATTGGTGAAAGAACTTCGTGTTCCTATCACCCTCTTTTAGCCATGTAATCCTAGACTTCTGTCTATAGAATGATTCTTCCTGAGATCTGAGATCAACAAATACACGGCGGCACTCCCTTTCTTCTTGAGTAAGAATCGAGCTTGCCGGGTTCAACTGGAGCTCTAGCTGAGCAGTTCTCAGAGCATCTCTAGCCTCAGCAACCTTGACTGAAATGTCGGAGAAAGCCTCAGGGTTAAGAGATCTAAGCCGCGCATTTACTTTCTTAAGCTTCGATACAAGTTGGTACATGGATACGCCTGCAACCGGACTATCCCATGCCTGCTGGACAATGGCCTTAAACTCTGGATGGTGAGTCCAAAAGTCGAAGAATTTAAAAGGCTTCCTCTTATATGAGGGCTGCAAAACTCTAACAGTCATAGGACAATGATCCGATATCCCTGGATTAAGGAAATTGGCCTCTGAGTAAGAGAATTGAAGATTCCACTCACCGTTGACAAGAACGCGATCGATCTTCCTCATTTTCCTCGCGTCACCGGATGAGGTGGACCAAGTGAAACAGCACCCAACATATCTGAGGTTCACAAGTTCCGCACGGGCCAAACATTGGGGAAATTCATCAAAGTAGGAAATCCAGTTGGTAGAACAGCCAATGCGATCGGAAGGATCTTTAATTACATTAAAATTGCTAGTGACCAACCACGGAGAATTCTGGAAAATATCACTATAATGGCAAAGGTCTTCCCATAGAGGGTGCCGGCGGGCAAACATGTGCTCCCCGTAAACAGCAGATAGATAGCAACTTAACCCCGAACTATTAAACTTCAGCGTGCCATGCACCACTTGATCATTAATGGAAATAGCAAAGTAGGAGACTAACTCTGGATTCCAGCCAACCTAGATCCTCTCACGAGGCGAAAAATCATAATTCGAAAGCCAATACCAACCCCTAATGAGGGTGGACGAGACCGATTCAAAAAGATCCTCGAGCACTTTGGTCTCAAGGAGGCCAATGAAACACAATTTATTTATAGCAACAAAACGCTTGATTTCCGCCCGCCTAAGGGGATCAAGAATGCCTCTAATATTCCAAAAGCCGATTATCATCCAAAAAGCAGAATAAGGAACAGGATTACCTCTTCCTAGCGGTCCTCCTGCCCGTAGCCGAAGCTTTCGGTGCCGCAGCAGGATGGGGGTCAGGAAGGAGACGCAGCAACTGGTCCTGAAGATTAGGGACCTTTGCAGGAGGTTTCCCTTTTAGCATAGACTTGTCTACCGACTGAACTTCATCATCGCTGGATTCACCATGGATACTGGAATTCGAAATTTCCTCAGAACTTTCTGACAGAGCAAGAGGAACGGTCGCTCTGTCACAAGAAGGTTCTGGGATCATAGAAGGCTCCTTTGGCTGGGCGTCCTTACGTTTCATCACTTGGCCTTCCTCGGTAGGAGGGGATAGGCCGAAAGAGACAGCTGCAGCAGCAGCAGCCTGTTTCGCCGCTTTCTTTTTCTTCTTTTTATTCCTTCGCTTAACCTGTATCCATTCCAAGTCTCCTGAAGCAGATGCAGACTTAGCAAGAGTGGCACAGTTAGCAGGATTGATCATAGATGATTCATGACCTGGGTTCGTTTTCGGCGAACTAGTCTCACCTATTTGATTAGACCTGATACATATCTGCGGATCCCCGAGCGCATCATTCAAATCCTCCCTACCTGAAGTATGATGAGTAGCCACCCCTTTACCTTTTGCCATCTGAGGAACCGCTTCTCTAATCGGGACCTGAACGAGCTCAGTCTCATCGTTTCCATCCACCGACAAGGTTGGATCAGATTCTTTAACTATTTCAGTGCACTTGTGCCCAAAAATTATGCACTTCAAGCAAGCTAAAGGCTTCCATTCATATTCCACATCCACAACAACCAGTTTCCACATAAGTTCCAGCTTAAGAGACTCATAGGCAGGCTGCTGCACTGTTATTTCCACACATACACGGACGAAGGTAAGCATGGACATCTGCTCCGTTCTGTGGTCCACGTAAAGCGGTTTCCCGAGAGTACTAGCTACCTTACTAATAGAATGAGCAGACCAGAAAGAGAGCGGAAGATTTCTCAACCTAACCCAAATCGGCACAGATTGAAGAGAGTCTTTGTTTAACTCAATTCCCGGTTTCCATTGTTGGAGTATCAGCGGGATTCTAGCGACAGTAACAGTCCCACCTTCTAATATTTTCCTCCTGAACTCAGGATCATCAAACCGCAGTAGAAATAAGCCCCTGCCATTAGACATCACTTCAAGCAATGCAGGACCCCATGCTCTCTTAAGCGACTCATCAACAACCTTAAACGGTAAGATCCTTCCTATGAAATACCCGACAAGGCAGTCATATAGCTTAGGATCAGCAGCATCTAAGTCAGACTCATCCATGTGAATAATAGGATCGCTGTCAAAATGCATAGGAGTGTATTCAAGATCATAACCCCTGGTAGCACCACTTGTAACAGCTGCCCAGGTGCGGTTCGCAGGCTTAATCGAACCACCCCTAGAGTTGTTACACCTTGACCTGGACCTACCCTGACTGCTTACGCGACCTCGCGCAACACCAGATTGTAGACGCACACCCGCGGTTTCAGAGGAAGGGGCCGAAGCCTTGCGAGTCTGTGCATTACCAGGGTTGTCCACCGCCGAGGGATCCTCAATAACAGGAGGGGATTGGGTTCGTTTACTCGGCCCTTCATCACCTGAACGTGCCCGAGCTACTACCGGCTCCATTACAGCAAGATCGAGCGATAGAAATGGATAAACCCTAATCCATCGCACAACAATAAGCCCACGGAATGAAGACGTACCAGGCTACAAAGCAGAGGGGTTTGAAGAGCCGAGGAAGGCGCGTCTTGTTATCGATAATTTTTGTTAAAGTTAAAAAATGTCTCCAAACATGGATACGTATTATTTATGAACATGTTTTTTGAATTTTCTAAGAATAAATTTATTAATAGGAAAAAAAGACCAAAAATTTCTAAATTTGACTTAATTTGACAAATTTACCTCAAACTTTTTTTGTAACAAAAAGACCTCAAACTTCATCAACCATGACACATTTACTCCAACTCTATGGCTCAATGGCATTTTTGTCTTTAACTTTTTTCCTTTTCTTTTCTTTTCCTATTTTTCCTTTTTCTTTTCTTTCTTTTCTTTTTTTCTTCTCCTCTCTTAGAGGAGAAGAAAAAAGAAAAAGAAAAGTAAAAGGAAAAAAGTTTAAAAAATAAAAGATGAAAATGCCCTATAGTTTGAGGTACATGTGTCATATGAGTATAAGTTTGGGGTTTTTTTGTGTCACAAAATAAAATTTAGGATAAATGTGTCACAGTCGATAAAGTTTAAAGTTTTTTATGTCACCAAAAAAAAGTTCGAGGTAAATTTATCACATTGGATAAAATTTAAGATTTTTGGTGGCATTTTCTCTTATTAATATTATTAGTGTATATTCATTCAAGGCTCATTTTTTATTATTTATTTATTTGTGAATTTGGATCAAACTAACTAAAGATAAAAATATTCATTTAATATATAACATGTTTTAACATATCGAAATTTTTATTTTTGAGAAATGACAAGTCAACGTATGGTGTTGCATATCGCATGTCCCATATTGATGCTACTTAGGGCTGAACCAAGCAAGGGCAAGCCTCATCGAGTGGAGCCCTCACCCAAGCATGGCCTAGCAAGGGTTCACCTAGGTGATTTGGCGCCTAGCATCACCTTCACTCGGGCAACACCGGCTGATGAGGCCAGCCCTCGCCAAATAACTCTCGCTTGGGGGAGGGCTCCCTCAACCAAGTGAAGCTAGCCAACTTGGCCGTCGTTGGTGCTAGCCACCAACAAAAGGAAGAAAGTAATTTAAAAAAAAAACAAAAAAAGAGAGAGGGAGATTAAGAAGGATGGCTCTGTTGGCGCAATTTGAGTTAAGAATTACAAAATATTATCGGTCTATCCCGTTGGTTCTCACTCACGTTAAGGAGGGTAGAAAGAAGGCACAAAAGAATCTTTTGGCACAGTCCAAGCTCATTTGGCTTTTGGCAATTGACATCAACTGTGAACAGAAGTCTAATTTAATTTCACACAGCTGAACCTACACAAAATGCTCTGTTCTAATGAACTATGTACTCCCAATACCATGAACATCTACAACATTTTTTTCTCACCATGCTGCAAGCACCACACAGCTTCACAAATTTCTTCTTTTTTTAAAGGACAAAACAACATACTGTAAGGAACCAGAAATTAAACTTGCTTTCTTAGAACTGCAGGTTTTGTTGTGATTCTGGTCGAACTCCTTTTAATTTGCATAAGGTAAATCTCAAGAAATGAGGTTCGCTGTTGTGCTACATTTACAATTTGTCCCTTGGTTTTCTCCATGGTTAACCACCAGAAAATATCGTTCCATTACCAGCCAAGTATATGCTACTTGTTTGATACGATGTAGTTCAAAGAACATATATATGACAGTCTTAGATTGATCAATGTGTGTGAGTGCGTGTAGGACGAACCTGGGGCACACAACATGAAAGAAACCAGAATGAAGGGGAAAAAAAAAAACCGCTCACCCCAACATACAAATATTGGCTAAAGAAGCACAATTCCACCAGGCAAAAAATTAATAGAACTCTGAATTACAGAATAGCCGAAAACTGGATACAGAATAGCGGAAAACTGGAGGCAGCTTACTTTAGACAATAATTCCTGGCTATCTGGACGCTGCCTTTTCAAACTCTTGAGGTAAGATTACGGTCAGCAGCTCTGGCTTTTCTGCTCTTAAAGCACCTCTAATGACGGCTGCATTAGTCCCGGATTCCCCCGATGTAGATATGTGGTTTTTCTACGAGGGAAAGTAGTACTCTCAAGACAAAAGACCTTATCTATAAATTGAAAATGGATATTTGGTGCTGGCATTCCATAGCTAACTACAATCCTCAACCTAAGTCAAAAAGGTCAAGCTATAGTATTGAGCATCTGCCTCTTAGACAACAGAGATACAACTTTGCAAGATGTCAGCAGTCATGCAATATAAAATGACCCGTATCATATTCACAGCATCTTATGGTTGTAACCATTGCATAGCTGAGAATCTCAGTTAGTTCCTGATGCATGAATCCCATGTTTCTTGTCCCAAAGAAGCCAATAGCTCGAGGGCCTTGCTGTTGAATGGCCAATAACTCCTGCAAAAATGAATCATTTTAGTGAGTTCAACGACATGGGAATAAGAGAGTCAATAATGCAAGTACTTGCAGTAGAATAACTCAGTCAAAGAGCAAGGAAGTCCGTGATGGAATAGTATGTACATCAGTTAATGCAAGTGAGAGTAATTCAATTGAGTCCATCAACCAACTCTGAGGCCCTGTTTGGTTCGGCTTTCCCAAGGGGCTTTGGGAGGGAAAATATTTTGCGTTTGGGAGTCATTTTTGAAAGCTCATTGGGCAAATGTCAGCATTCCCAATGCCGAAAGCCCAAGGAAGCTCAAGAGGTGCTTTGGGCATTCGGCGTTTCCAAAATGCAAGTTCCACTGTTCATGCGTCACTACCGTTCATCTTCTTCCCCACGACTTCGAGTTCTCCGCCAACCCTGCCTCCACCGTCGATGCTGCCTCCGCCTCCACCTCTGCCGTCGACGCCTTCCTCTTCTGCGGCAGATCCATCCCCTTCAACGAGTGCCAGCAGCACCACTCACTGGTTCTGTCATCTAAGTCACCACCACAAAACTCTTTCCATCAGTCTTTGCCAAATAAGAGAATCACTTCATAATAAATTCTGAACTCCACTTATTAAATTGCTTAAAGAATGTGTAAAATAAACTTTGGAAAAATAAAAAGGAGCTAGATTCAGGAAATTTAGTAGCAAAAATTCAAATTCTAGATGTCAAACCTCGGCTATAGGATTTCTAATTAGATCAAGAATTTGTCCCAGAAAATAGCAAACACCACATTCAGAGACTCATGTTTAGAAATAGAACCTTTATCATGTGAATGATTCTATGTCACGAACTAGCAAGCAAGGGCACATAGCTTGGCCCTTGCGATCAATAAAAGTAGGTAGAAGTGACCGGGAACCCATGCTCCAACCTACATGAGTCCTGAATCTTGGATGACCCTATGCAGGATACTCAAAACACTTCCTAGTTAACTCCCAACAAATTTTAGGAACCACATGCCTCTTTTGAAGCTAGGAAACTGGATTTGATCTCTATAGACTGTGCCTCAAAAGTTCCAATGGGCTAATTGAAGGTATTCTCAAATTCTGTTTCTAAAACAATGGAAAAAAGCATAAACTTAATTTTCTTCTAATTTTAGAAACTACTCCTCAAAGCAGAGTAAATAAAACATTTAAGGAGTTGTTTTAAGTAATAGGCATGTATATACATATAGAGAGATAAATAAAGATATTTATTGATGTCTGCATGTATTTATCGTTTAACAATTTGTTAAATCCTCCGAGACCAAGACTGCTTTACATGGAACTAACACCATTTCCCAACAAACGTGATGACCTCCAGTGGCCCACTAACACTACAGGCTGTCTCCTGTTGATTTAAGCCACTAAGATTCTGTCCGTCACAAATGGTGCTTTGACTTCCAGGCCACAAATGTAGAAAATGGAGGGGACAGGGTGCCAAGCATACCATACATTTAAGATAGTGCATATATGATCTACATGATTTGAACTAAAAATATCTTATATCCAAATCAAACAAGAAATCCTCACCATGCTATTGAGACATTTCTCAAAAGGAAATTAGAGAGGAAAAAAGTTGGCCAAGAAGAGAAGGAAACCAAGATGGGGAGAGAGAGAAAGAATGAGAAATAGGAACAATGCAACAAAATCATAAGTGAAGGATACAGAGGAAGAATGGTGCGAGATAAACAGTACAAGTGTAACTTTGGGCCTGGGATTGCTCAAGAAAGAAGAAATAATCAAGATAATTTCTCTCCTTGCTTTTTGGCTCAATTGGAAAGCAAGAAGCAAGAGAGTATATCAAGAAGAATCCTACTAAGACTCTTTGAGATATATCTGGTCATATGCTCTTCACATTTGGGATGGTGGGAAAGTTCAATATCGTACTTGTAGCTTATTGGAATATAGAAATGATCGCTAGTTCCCACTTATTTGAATTACGGGAGACTCCCCTTCTGAAGTCGTTTTGGATAGGGAAGGCAACCCTTCAGTAGCTTTATTAATACAATATCGTTTAACCTTCAAAAAGAAGGAGATCCAGAGGTGAGGAAGAACAATTATATGTCTTGATCTTGATTCCACATGGCATAATTCTAGCCTGTGAAATGTGAAAAATTTCTCATCAACCAATTTAGAGCAGCTGATGATTCCTCATGAACCAAACCAAAACTTTATCTACATGGCAAAGCACATGCCTCTATGAACTTGAATGCTCCAAAGATAGTGTAATCTTTAACTCTATTCTAAAGTTGGGTTTTAAGTCTGCGTGCATTTGGCTAATGTCACTTGAATTAGCATACCTTTTAAGGTCACTTTGGACCTCTCAGTTGAAGCCTTTAGGGCAATGTTCCTGATCTTACTTGGGACAAGGTTTCTTTGGTTAAGTCAAATCCCCTTTTTCTTCGTACAATTTTAAATCGGAATTGTTCAAAAAAAAAAAATCCAACTGGGAGTGATACTAGCAATGTTTTTCACGTCAGGAAACAAGATTTCAAAATATAATACAAATTGCTCAGTCAGTTGGAGTGATACTAGCAATGTTTTTCACATCAGGAAACAAGATTTCAAAATATAATACAAATTGCTCAGTCATTTTGTTCTTCCAATGATTTTTCACAACACTACTGGCCCAATATGGCATGTCACTCACTATCACAAAATCTCTCAACAAAAGCCAAATAATTGCACAGAAAAAACAAGGAATTTTGCAATTGAGATATTCAATGTCCACTTCTCATCTAGTAATAAATCTAGAAAGGACAAGCTTGGGCTCTCAACTTATATCAGCCCAATTTGAATTTCAATGTTCTCTCCGGGAAGATAAATTTTCCCATGATGCAACAATCTCCAGAAAAAAAAAAAAAAAAAAAAAAATCTTGTTGCCCTTTAGAATCAATAAAAGAAAAGGATCACAAAAATAAAAAAAGAGCAGGATCAGATGCGAAAAAATCATTAGCATGTTACAGGAGACAGGCCACTTACCCAAAAGAGCATCTGCTGCTATGATATAATAATTCGCATAGCAAAATAGATTTGGAAAAGGAAGGAGCAAACCAAAAAGAGGAATTATTACGACATCATGTGCACTACCGAATGGAAACTACTGACCTGCAAATAATCAACTTCGGGAACTGGTTTGTATTCTGATGCTAGGACAGCACCAGATCCTTCCACGAGAGATTGAGCTTGAGTTAGAATTTGAGTGCCAGCATCATCTTCGGAACTGAGCGTCTGCATTTCACTCTCCTCTCCGAAGTCTGAATTTTTGACATCTTGATCCCTTCTCATGATCCCACAAAGCCACTATACCAGTACATAAAAACAGAACCCCTGCTAGAAAATCATTAGTCAAAACCAACAGCCCAAACAACTGGTCATACAAGAATATTGTAGGTCATAAGTTCATGTGGAAGTTCACAACCATTTAGGAACAACCATATGTGCAGTCACTATGTTCTTTTCTTTTTACAATCTAGCAAATGATAATAAACCTGAGTCTTCTTTCTTTTTCCCCTTTTGACCAGAAGCAGCCTTAGTCTTCTTAGTATTCTTGGACACAGATATTAATCATTTCTAAAAGGTAGCAGTGAAGAACATCTCATAAAGATAACAATAAAATCCCAGTAACTTTTACTAGAATATGAGTTGGCTATTCAATGTCCTAAAAAGAAGCTCAAATTCGACGGATGAAGAAATGAAGAAATGCAAAGTCATCATAATTTACACGGTTAAGTTAGAAGCCCCTGCCCAAAAACTACGGACAAGAAACCCAGTAATTAAACCAGAATCCATTGAGAATAATTAAGATGCAAGAGCTGTGCCATCCTTCCTTTTAAATTTCTTAGAAGTTCCATTTGCTAGTAACGAGAAGCACAATCCTACACATAGGCGTAACGCATACCTCGTGCGACCGAATCATGACTTACACATACCATCTCGAGAACAAAATAATCTTATATAGCAACCACCAAAGACGACAGCTCATTAGATTCCATTAGTTGGTAAAGAAATAAGGGGTGGCAAAAAGAAGCATCTCCTCCGGTGACTCAATCTCAACTGTGTGAAAACACTAGTCACCCCTTATCAAACAACCTCACCCAAATAGCCACCCTCAAGCTGATTCTTTAAGCAGCCTAGCGATTAACATAAAGACTACCTCACAGGAAAGAACACTGGGATAGCCGATCTCAAAATGACTCTTTTGGCCAACACTCCCACCAACAAATCATTATAATCAATCAAAACCAAATTCAGTCCCGTCCCCTCCCCAGCAATCCCATTTCAAAAACCTGAGATTCAACTCACCTAAAAAAACCTCAAGCCCACAAAACCCTCATCCCGAACGAACAAAACCCGAAACTCAAAATCCGGCAAACACCGTCAAATTAGGAACGGGCGGAAAGACTATTACCGTCTGTTGGGAAGACGAAAGTCTCTTCCTCCGAGGCCATGCGGCACAAAAATGAGAAGGATTGAAGCAACCGAGAGAGAAGACGCTCAAATCAGCTCCGGCAATCGGAGCGGTGCTGCTGTGGAAGGATCTGAAGGAGGGTTTGGAGGGAAAATCAATGGTGGCAGTGGTGAGGGGCAGCAAGTGCCTCGCGGGCAGAGGAATAATGCTCATTGCTTTTTCTCTCACTTCAACCGGGGGTTTTGCCCTAGGAGACCAGACCAGACCAACCAACTGAGAGGTGAAATTGAGAGGGCGGAACGATTTTTATAAGGGGGATTTTCTTGCCTTTTTCTCTCTCACTTTCTTGGCTGCTTTTTCCTTCACTTTCTCCCCCCTATCCTGTCTGGCTTTCCAAACGGAGGCGAATCAGAAAAGGGAGCGACTGGACGCACTTGAGAAAGCAGCGAGGGAAGACCACCCGCTATAATATTGTGGGAAAATATAAATATTGCCTCGCGCACGAAGAAGCAAGGTCAACATATATAATAATATATTATTTATATATATATTAAAAAATTTTAAATTCATATAATTGCCTCGCTATAATAATGCTGATATTTTTTTTCTATTTGATGGTTAACTGACTAATCCAGGCTATTACCATAACTTGGTGTCTAGATAATTTTATAGAAATTCTTAAATTATATTGATAGATATCTGATTTGCTTTACAAATGAAAAAAAAAAATCTGACTTTGGAGCTACATAGTTATTGAGTTTTGGGTATTTTTTCAATTTTTTTAAAAATAAAAAATATTTTTTATGGGAGAAGCTAACGTCAAATATTAAAATGCTTGTGTATATGAAATTGCTTAAAATTGGAGGAAAACATGGCGGCTGGCACTAAAGGAATGCATGTCCCTCCTATATAAAATTGTCGCCCTTTTTTTTATAATTGAGATTTTATTCCATATAAAATCAACTGTAATGGCATCCTTTCATAATTAAAAATTAATAATATAGTTATTTCATCAAGAAATGATATTGCTGCTCATTGAGGGACATATGTGTTGCTTTTTTCAGTAATTAACTAGTTGATACTATTGATATTCATTTTGCTGTACCAAAAGTATATCCAACGTCGTTAAAAAAAAGTTAGCAATTAGACATTTTACAATTTGGGTAAGTTTACATTACTTTGTGCTAAATAAATATCCTCAACGGTAAACCTATAAGGACATTTCTGAACTAAGAAATGCAAACGAAAGCATATTGTAACATGGTGGTTAAATAACATGGAAAAGGATCAAAATGAGATTTTTTGATATTGATGTGCAACTTAGCTTACATTTGAAATGTCTAAAAATTTATTGCAATAGTGTGAACTAAGTATTAGGTTAATCGTTTTACCAAACAAAAAAAAAAGTATTAGGTTAATCTTTTGCGATAAATTGGGCCCATACTTTTCCCGCTTCCAATTGCTCAAAATGACTTAGGATACATTATTAATCATAATCTCTTCTACAATAACAGGATATTTAGCAACATGAGCCCCACATTTTCATTTTTTTTCTTTTCGCCGTAATTTGTACAAGTTATTAGAATAATAAATTAATGGGTCAATTTCACACGTCAAAGAAAACTTAAGTATATCATTGGCATAATAATAAAACTTTAGACAATGCACTTAGCACAAGATCACTCGATTTGGTCCCAATGTTCTTATTCAATTCTTATAAAAGACCATTGGACATTTTTGTTTACGAAATGAGCAAAGGAACTTATTGCTGGATCCGGGTTGCCAACCCTAGCCGATTTGGGTGAGGGCTCACGGGCCCTCGTCGCCGGTCGGCCGGGGTCGCCGGCCCCGGCTAGGGCTTGGCGACCCGCTAACCCTCCCCCTCCTCATCAGCCCTTCCTAGTGGCAACGAGGAGGCCTCAACCGCCTCCCCCGCTTTTTTATAATTTTTTTAATATAATTTTTTTTTTTAGATATTTTAAATAAATTTAATTTAAATAATTTTATATTTTTTTTTCAAAACAACACCGTTTTTTGCATTATTTGGCCACATCAGCATGCAAAATGGCGTCGTTTTGCACTTACTTCGCTAGAAATTACACACGTCAACATTGTGGCCGGATTTTGGCACTTAAGTGATCCATTTTTCTTTGAGTGTGATATTTTAAGTGTCACTTCCATAAATTATGGTATTTAAGTGTCCATTTGTACCAACTTATGGCATTTGAAGCAATCTTTTGCCTCTGATTTTATATATAGTCTATAGGATGACCTAGTCTCCTTCCCATAGTGTTGCTTCCTCAGCAAGTTTGACAATATCAATTAAAAAGAACAATTTGACAATATCAATAAGCTTTCAATGGTAATTTATTGCATACGATTTGAAATATAACAAAAAATCACTAGCTAACAATGGCAAAGTAGTGTGTTGCCTTAATTACTTACTTATCCATCATTAAAATCTCACCCAAACAAGTTACTGGCATTGAAAAGAGCCTTCTTCCATCTCTTCATTGTCTCTGAATCCTTCCCATTCTTGGGCTCGTGCTTAGCTATAGCTTGCCCACACACCTCTCTTCCCCCTCTCACTTTTCTTGGTTTCACTTTGTAAAACACCAGCAACACAATCAGCTTCTTCTGTGCCTTGTACTCCATGATCTTCGCCAACTCTCCCAAACACCTCCACAAGGAAGCATAGTCCTCAAAGAAAATGATGATGGTGATGCGCGATTCCTCGATCGCCCTCGTAAGCATCTAATAGCAATGAAAGGACTTTCTAGTTTGATATTAAGTTATTTCAAGGTACATCGATAATTAAAATATTAGCTTAAAACCTTGACGATATAGAAGTGAATGAGCTTTAACAGATAGTTTTTCCCGAGTAATGTGGAGGAAACCTTAATGAACAAATAGGAATCGAGCTCCAATAATTGAAACTCACAATCTCACAAGTATCCTCCACCGTCACCAAATCCCGTTCACTCCATGCTAACAACCATTGCTCTAACGAACACGACCATTTCTCCCAACCAGAATCAAACATTCCACCATGCCACATGCGAGATCGTGCAGAGCGATTACACGCACTTCAAACGGCAGATAGTTAGTTCTCAACGCCTCCCCTGAGCACCGGCGAGAAGAGCGGCCTCGACGTTGGACGCTCCACTGAGGTAGCTGAGGCGAGCTGGAGTGGGACCGATGCCGACGGCCTCGTTGGGGGACCTGACGTGGAGAGCGCGGGCGTCGGAGTCACTGTAGAAGGCGACGATCCGAATCCCGAGCCTCCCCGCCGTCCTCGTGATCCTGCAAGCTTATCTCGCCCCGGTTCGCCGCCAGTATCTTCTCGATGCGCTTCGGCTCCGAGGTTCGCCGCTTCGAAGCCACAGCCACCGCAGACTCCGGCGAACGGGAGAAGAGCCTCGCCTGGAGGAGCGAGGAGGTTCGACCATGGAGGTCGCGACGGAGGATCAACAGCACCATTGAAGAAGGCATGATTATTCACAGAGAGAGAGAGAGTGATGAGTCAACGGCGTCTTGTCTTGGGAGTCGGTACGGGTAGCGGTGAGGATGATGATTTTATGCGACGTCGTCTGAGAGGATTGAAGAGTTCGGATTTGGATCTGACGTGGAGATGACCCGGCACTGCAACTTTGAACCGGATAATTCCATCGCCCCGACTCGAGTCAACAGCGAACGTACCTCTAATGATAGTCTTCCTGAAAAGTGCCCTTGGGCTCCATGGGGAATCGTCCTGCATACGTCGCTCGTAATAATCAAATTAATATTGACTTTGCAAAACACGAGAACAATCCGTGCATTAAAAATCGTGAAATTTCGACTAATGAGGGAGAGGATTGGGTTTCAAGGAATGAAAAGATAAAACGGTGCGGCATGAATGCACTTTCGTGAGCAGTAGTATGTCCATTTATCCAGCAATATTACGTCCACAAGAAGAAAAGAGAGAAGGGGAAAAGGGAAGCTCCTCGACCTCAACCTTGTCGGTAGCATGATATGAATCCTGTATTTCATAATGACTTTGCACTTGAATTGAAGGAGCACACATCCAATAACTTAACAGTATAGACTGAAAAAAGAACAAGGGAAAAGCAAAAGGCACTGGAATCAGAATCTCATTCCTCGCTCCCTCAAGAATCGCTTCGTAAGCCAGTGCCCACAACTTCGACAGCCACTTTCCTGAGCGAGACAAGCATCTGTTCGTCCAGGCACGATGATCTTACCTGCTGACATAAGTGAGCGTCCTTCATTTTCTGGGTCGATTGCTTTGATAAGTTCATCATCTGTTTCACTTGAACTTTCTTCTTCCTCGGTGTCTATCCAATTGTCTTCGTCCGAGTCTCTTTCCTCCAAAGGCCAACTTGTTTCCGTCGGCTGATGGTGTTGGAGCTCGATCCTCTGCTCATCCTCCCGTTGCTCGCATATTAGACGGAATCCGCACTTCTTCAATCTTCCTTCGTATGCTTCGAGGTGAACTTGGAAATGGTTCCGATCGTCTCGCAGAAGCTCCCCTTCTTCACACAGCAGCCCACTCGTTGGGAGACATGTAATCCACACATGATCGGATTTCAGAAAATGGAATTGTCTTCCCAGGTCAAACACACGTTGGCCATTGACAAGAATTTCGATGCCACAGCCCACTTCTCCTTCCTCCGGGCCAAGAACTAAACAGAGTGCTAGTCCTACGAATTTGTCATGCGAGTCCCTGGGAACCATATAAGATATGGAACCGTCTTTACAGTGGAGAAACCATTCTGGCATCTCTCTTCCACTCAGCAAAATGTCATAGTAACCCAACTTCGGGTGCTACTGTCATACGAATAGGTCGCATATCAAGCATTCAAAGTTAGTGAGTGCGGGAGAGAGAGAGAGAGAGAGAGAGAGAGAGAGAGTCTAACCTTGGGTAATAACACATCAGCCGTGTTTGCTCCTTTGCGGAATAATTCACGACATGAAGATAAGTCAACACTAAGGAGTTTGGAGGAGAGACCCGACAAATCTGGAAATTCTTGTAGAGATCTGCAACCCTTTGCCCATAGCATATGCATATTTGGCGGAAGCTGGGGAATCTTTTGTAGCTGCTTGCAATTAAACATAATCAAGTGTTCCAAATCATCATATTTGTCGATGGATGTCGGCAGATGAGTAAACTTGTTGCCGGAAAGATCTAGGTGCGCCAATTTGGGAAAACTGGAAGAACTCTCGAGGAACTCTATTTTGGAGAGATTGCAGCCATTGAGTTCTAGCCGATATAAATTTCGAAATCTCGGATTGCCATTAGGATCAGTTGGATCCTCCGAGTTCTTTGGAAACACAACAAAATTGGAGCAGCCTCTAAGTATCAGATGCTCTAGATTTTGCAACTTATAAACACTTGATGGGAGTGTTGTGAGTCTTTTGCAAAATGCTAAATTTATTAACTTCAAGGAGAGAAGATTTTCAACTGATGTAGGCAGTTCTTTAATAGCGGTCCATCCTAAATCAAGCTCTTCTAGATGTTCCATCTTTTCCAGTATATCAGAGAACTTCTTGAGCTTAGAGCAACCAAAGAGATCGAGGGCTTGAAGAGATTTTGTCTTGAGTATGTGAGGAAAGATACTGAGGTTAGAGCAAAACTTTAGTGACAAAAATTTTAACTTGTCATGATATGCGACAGATTGGTGAACCTCCACCAAGCTTCTGCACCCATCAAGATTCAATCTCTCTAGATTTGGGAGCAATGAAAGGTCAGGGACACTAACCAGGGACTTGCATTGACTGAAATTGATGTGCTTCAACACTCTAAAATGCTGCAAAAAATAAAATAAAAAATACCGGTAGAGTCATTAAGCTCTGTAAATATTTGTAGTTATAAAAAGTAAAAAGCTAATCATCACAAACGCTAATCTTAAATTTGTCATCTAATTGTCTGATATGACTTTTCTGGAGATCAAGTCCAATAAGTTTCTTTGGACCGGAGCCAAATTTTAGCAATGGGGCATTAGGCCATTTAAGCCATCTCAGATTACTAGGGAGACGAACAGGACCTTCTGAAGAGATATGCGCTTCAGGAAAAATGAGCATTCTCAAGTCTCTTATTTTTTTGAAAGCATCAGCCTCTATGGTTATCTCTTCAAGACTCAAACTTTTCTCTTTTGGTGTGAGCAAGTCCACTACTATGGCCTCTATTGCTTCCGTTCCCTATCCATAATTGAGCAAATTCAGTTGTCATACAAAATTTCCATTGAGATCTATAATATACTGTCCAAATCAAAGTAATATGAAGATGACATATAACAATGTTTACACAAACAACTTTTACCTTTTCTTCACACAGAATGTCCAAAACATCTTCAAAAAGCCATAATCTACTGCGTTGCCCAAGGTTATCCTGCATAACAATATTCTTACCCATCAATTCAACCAAATCATGCATTTGGAGGGTCCCATGCTCATTTCTTATCAAGGATCTCTCCATGAGAATTTCTATTCCTATAGTTGTCGCAAAGTCACAGCCGTCGAGAACTTCTATGATGTATTCTATACTTTTTCCCTTGAAGAAACAAGCAATGTCAAGGAAAATATCCCTCTCATTCTTCTCCAATCCATAGAAGCTTATCTTTAGAATTCGATCAATATTTTCTTTGGGCTTATTGGAGAGTTTATCCAGCTCACTTTCCCATGCTGGTTCGTTTCTTCCACATAAGAATGAGCCCAACACTTCGAGGGCTAATGGAAGGCCGCTAGCATAATGCACTGCTCTATCTATGAGATCATTTCTTATTTCAACTTTCTGGCTGTTTGGAAAGGCATGACAAATAAAAAGGTCTAGTGCCTCATCGTCCTTTAAAGGTTTAACTTCATACACACAATATTCACAATGAGAAGTAGTAAACAAATGTTTATCCCTTGATGTTACAAAGATTCTACTTCCTTTGCCAAACCAATTGCCTCCTCCGGCTAACGCATCCAGTTGACACGGATGGTCAACATCATCAAGAACTAGGAGAACCTTCTTGCAATAAAGTCTTACCTTTATCAAACTAATTCCTTCAGCGACACTACGGACCATTACATGTTTAGGAGGTAAGATTTGAGAAAGAAGTCTTCTTTGCAACTCAACTAGACCATCGCATTTGTTTGAAGTTTCTCTAACTCGCTCCAAAAATATAGCTCCCCGAAACTGTCCTTCAATAGCATTATATATTGCTTTAGCGATTGTCGTCTTCCCTATGCCTCCAGGTCCCCATATACCTATCATGAGAACATCATCACCATCCAACTCTTCCAGTGACAGTGATTTTAGTTCTTCAACTAGGGACTCTATTCCAACCGGATACTTAGCAACATCCAAGGGTGTACGCTCTAGACGAATTGGTAATTCCCTTACAATGCTTTGTATGACCTCTGCTTCATCTCTGAAAAGCAATCGAAAGAGAAACATGTTTTAGCATTTCAAAGCCATGGCACGAATTCAACCTCTAGCGTCATAAAGAAAATTACCTTACAAGATTAGCAAATGATAAGATGAAAAGTAGTAACCCATTAGGGTGAACCTGCGCCTGAAGACAACATGACTCGGATACTATGAGATGCGCGATTTATCTAAAACGAAAATTTCTCATTATCCACACAGCAAGAATGGACTTCAAAGATCTGCTAGCTTGAAGTTTTGATATTCGACTACTGTGTCTACTGTCTAGCATATCTCTGCTTTGTTTATCAATTAAAAAGGCCGATTTAACAATATCTATCAGTTTTTCAGCTGTAGGTTCTCTGCATACAATTTGACATATGACAAACAATCACCAGTTAACAATGGCAGAGCAGTGCATCACATCAATTACTTACTTACCCATCATTGCAAACCCACCCAGACAAGTTACCGGCATCGAAGAGAGCCTTCTTCCATGTCTCCACTGCCTTCAGATCATTTTCGGAATTGGACTCATGCTTAGCCATTGCTCTCCCATAACCCTTTATCGCCCGTCTCACTTCTCTTGGTTCCACTTTGTAAAACACCAGCAACACAATCAGCTCCTTCCGTCCCTTGCACACCATGATCTTCGCCAACTCTTTCAAACACCACCGCGAGAAAGCGTAGTCCTCGGACAAAATGATGATCGCGACACGCGATTCCTCGATCGCACTCATAAGTGCCGGCGATATTTGCTCTCCTTTCCTGAGCTCCTCACTATCTACAAAAGTGTATATCCCTTTCTGATTCAGAGCTCCATAAAGATCACGGAGCAAGTTGTTGCGGACGTCTGTACCTCTGAAACTCAGGAACACATGGTAATTCTTTTCAGAAAAGGCCATATATCAGGAACTTGGGGACAAAAACAAGACAGAGAGATTAAGAAGGTTAGCTCTATTGGCTCGATTTGATTCAGGGATTACGAAATATGATCAGTCTATCCCGTTGGATCACACTCACAATCTCATGAGGCTAGAAAGAAGGCATAGAGTGATCTTCCCTTAATGGATCCCTTATATCGAGAATGTTGAAGCTTAAAAGGAGTAAGAGCACCGAAGAAAACGCATGACGGACAGTGACTTTTTGCCCCCAAAAAGACGTGTGAAGACTTACTTTAGACGACCTGGAGCTTGTGTCCATGCAAGATGGATGGAAAGATGGAGCAGGATCTCTAACTGTTCTTGGTAAGAATAAGTAAACACGCTGCAGACTTTCAGCAAGGGAATCTCTACGCAAACTGGTACGAAAAAGATGGCGGAGGAGCTTAAAAAGTCAAGAGCGAGGGAAAATAAGAGGGAAGAAAGGCGGGAAGATGGCCCCCTCGCTGAAGGACAATTTTGGGGTGAATTATTTGATTGAACTGTAAGAAGAATTAAAAGAAAGATGAAATAGGAGCTGAAATGCAAAAGTAGGTTCTTAGTTTTCTACGTGCCTTGCTGGACCCGCTGATCATGTAATGTGACTTTCGTGGAAGTTACCCCAGAAATTTCCAAGAAATATGGAATAGCAAGTGGAGAACCTAGACTGCCATTAGTCAAATCTACCAATACAGCTTCGGCACTCCGACACACGTTTTTACCCCACCTAATCAAACTCGTTATAAGTATAATGATTAGAAGATATTATTGATGAATTAATCGAATCTTTGCGTATTATTTTCTTTTTTAACTTGTGAGTAGACTACTTTTTTTCAAAGTATTTTCCAGTTCAATATTAAGTTATTTAAAGGTACAATAATATTTAATAGAGGAGAAGTCAATAAACTTTTAGAAATAGCTTTTCCTGAATTGAAATAAATAGATTACTTATAATTCAGAGCAAAACCATGATGAACAAAGATAATGTCGCCAAATAAGGAAATTCACGTAACAAAAATAAGTAAAATACAATGATTAAAATAATTTCATCGATAAATTCATAGAATTTAAAAGTCAAATTTACTTAATGGCAATAATGAAAAGGAACTATCAATAAACGACTCTCTCTTGCCAATGACAAGTCCGTGTGGATGGAAGACATCTTACAAGGTTTGATTTTTGACTTTAACGTATACCCATGATTATGTCTCAACATCTTTTTCTCTCTCTCTCTTTTTTATTTTTTATTTTTTTATATTTTATGTAGTACTTACAGAAATTAATTGCTTGTTTTCGACCATAAAAAAATTGCTTGTTTGAACAGTATATGTTGTTATACCTTATATCTAGGGTGATGGGGATTTAATTTTAGCTAATGTAATAGTGCCTCGTCACTATAATAACAGCTACATCATATTTTAGCAAAATTAATTGCGTTAAGCTTGCAGGGCCTATGAGAAGCAAGCCTCCATAGGGTTCAATCAATGATAATCGTGGCAAGGCATCGGCTACCTAGGATTGTGGTGATGGCTTAGCCTTGACAACAGCATGACCACAATAGCAATGGCCGGCCAGAGGGGATTTTGGTTGAAATTCGCTGACGTGGATGCCAGTGATTCTAAGTGGCACGACCGGTCTTGACATTAATTATTTTTAATAATATTTTTAAAAAATTTCGAATTATTTTTTCTTCTTTTTTTCATTTCTTCTTTCTATTATCAATGGCTAACCACGAGCGATGGTCAAGGAGGCTAGCCTCACCCACCATAGGCAAGGGCAAGCCTCAACTAGTAGAGCCCTCACCTAAGCAAGGCTCGGCAAGGGTTGGCCTTGCCTAAGCCAGATCTGGAGCCCGACGTCACATTCACCTAGGCGATCCACCCGATGAGACCAGCTCTCGCCAAATCTAGCTTGGGCAAGGCCGACCCTCACCTAGGGGAGGGCTCCCCTCAATTAGGTGAAGCCAGTCAGCTCGACCATGGTTGGTGGCCGGCCACCGACAAAAGGAAGAAGAAAATAAAAATAAAGAAAAGAAAATAGAAAATAGAAGAGAGAGAGAGAGAGAGAGATAGATGAGGTTGGCTCGATTGGCTTGTTTTGAGTCAAGGATTACAAAATATTATCAGTCTATCATGTTGGATTTCACTCTTGTTCATGAGGCTAGAAAGAAGGCACAGAGGAATCTTCCCTTGCGGATCCATTGTCTCGAGAATGTTGACGCCAAAATTAGTAAGAGCGCTGAAGCAAACGTGTGACGACTACAAGATGGAAAGATAAAGCGGTGTCGCCGATTGTTCTTGATAAAGATGAAGAAACACCTTGTAGACTTCTGGTAAGGAATCTCTATGCAAACCAGCACGAAAAAGACGGCTGAGAGACTCAAAAAGTTCAGAGAAAAAATGAGAGGGAAGAAGGCAGGAAGAAGATTGCCCCCTCATTAAAGGAGGATTTTGGGCTCAATTATATGACTAAACTGTAGAAATAATTAAAGAAAGATGAAATATGAGCGAAAATGTAGAAGTAGGTTCTTGGTGCCCCTACCCACTTTGAGTAAAGAATGCAATTTTCTTTTGATGCAAAACTAAAACAAATGTTTCTACAGCACCTAATTAAACTCACTATACATGAAATAATTAGAAGATATTGTTGATGAATTGACCAAATCACTCTATTTTTTATTTTAAGGTACATTGATGTTTAGAATATTAGCTTAAAACCTTAACAATGGAAAAGTCAATGAGCTTTCACAAATAGTTTTTCCTGAGTTGAAATAGATGGATTACTTATGATATGGAGGAAACCTTAAAGAACAAAGATAATGTCACACAACACAAATTAGTAAAATGTAATGATCAAAATAATCTTTAGAGTCAAATTTACTTAATGGCGATGATAAGAAGGAACTATCAATAAGTGATTATCTCTTGCCAATGACAAGCCCGTGCATATAGAAGATGTCTCACAACTTTTGCTTTTTGACTTTATGGTATGCGTATGATTTTGTCTCGATTTTTTTTTAATGCAGTACTTATAGAAATTAATTGCTTGTTTGAACAGTGCAGGTTGTTATACCATAAATTTGAGGAAGCGGCGACTTAATTTTAGCTATAGCAATAGTGCCTCATCACTATAATAACAGGTGCACCATATTTTAGCAAAATTAATTGTGATAAGCTTATGGGGCCTATGCGAAGCAAGCCTACATAAGGTTCAATCAACAACCGTCTCAGTAGGGCATCAATGACCCGGCAATGTGGCCAACAACAGCATGACCAAAACAATGGCTAACGAGGTTGTAGTCTGAATTTCAGTGACTTGGACTAATGAAGGGTAATGTTTTCAGAGGATGGATCACAGTGATTGGAAGCACATTGATAATATGTTAAATCGTGTAAAGGCTATAAAAAAAAAATGTGTAATCAATTGGCATGAATTCCTATGCTTTAGGCTGGATTAGTAATTCAAAATACATTAAAAATAATTAAGTTACAAAATTAATGGAATAATTTTGTCAAAATATAATCACATATAATCTGTTAATGATTTCATAAAATTATTCAAAAGCAAAAAAATTATATAAAGTAGTTGTGCCTCTTCACAATTCTACTTTAATTTCTTTTTCTTTTTTATTGCGAAAAAAGTTGACATATAGGTTTTTTTTTTTTTTTTTTTTTTTTGAAAAGAATTATCAAGTACATGCTTAAACACGTGTCTCTTCCCGGAACTTGCCAAGTACACATGACATTATTTGAGATAGCACGAAATGTTATTTCATGCCCGGTCGAAGAATTGATCCAACTACATAAGGTGGTATCGACTGTCTTTCTTCTCTCATTTAATTACGGCCAAGCTTTATTTTGCTTAAAAATTGGATTTGATAACTTCTTCATTAATTGGATCAAAATAAAAAGGGATTCGATGAGCAAATCAGTGAATTCTTGTAGGGATCTGCGACTCTTTGCCATTAGGATACGCACGTTTGGCGGAAGCTGAGTCTTCTAGTTGCTTACAACCACCCACGTACAAGTGTTCCAAATCATGGTATTCTATTGATGCATGTTGGAAGATGAGTAAACTTATTTTTGGAAAGATTTTAGATGCCCTAACTTGGGAAAATTAGAAGAACTCTCAAAGAACTCTACTTCTGAGAGATTATAGTCATTAAGTTCTTTAGATATGAGAACCCGAATTTTCATTAGGATAAGTTGAATCCTCCAATTTTTTTAGAAACATGACAAAATTGGAGCAGCCTTGAAGACTCAATTGCTTGAAACTTTGCAACTTATAAACCCTTGAGGGAGCTTTGAAAGGTTTCTCCAAATGTATTTGCTTTATAGAGGGAAGATTTTCAAATGCGGGAAATTCTTTAATAGTCCTCGTTCCGGCCTCGGTTCGCTACTAGTATTTTCTCATGGGCTCCGGCTCTAGAGTCTATCACTTTGGAGCCCCCGCCTCCTTTGGCGAATGGGACAAGAGTCTCACGTGGAGGAGCGAGGAGGCTCGACAATGAAAGTTGCGACGGAGGATCAACAGCACCATTGAAGAAGGCATTGTTAGTCGGGGAGAGAGAGAGGAGGGGTGGGGGTGGGGGTGGGGGGAGAGACTGATGAGTCAACGGCGTCTTGGCTTGGGACCAGTAGTAGTGAGGATGATGCTTTTATGCGGCATCGTTCGAGAGGATAGAAGAGTTCAGATTTGCATATGATGTGGAGATGACCTGGCATTGCAATTTTGTCTGGATAGTGTACTTGCCCCACCCAATATTTTCTCCAAGTCGATAGCCAACTACTTTTTTTTTTTATTTGTATATTTTCTTATTTTTGGTAATTCAATAGATTTTATTGCTACCAAAGTCAATATTAACTAGAAAAGACTGAACTGAATCAGAAACTTTTTGGCCCCATGAATATACTCCTCTTACAGGATTATGGTGCTATCTTCATGCTAGTCGGTGGCCATATTTCATGATCATCCACATCTCTCTTGCTCTTCGATTCCGACGAGATTGGAGATGATTGAATCCCAGGCATTGTTGAAGAGATAGAGAGAATGATGCGAAAGATCATACAAGAACTGAGATGATCACAACAATGTTGGTTCGGTCAGACCGAACAGCTTGTTCACTAGAGGGATTAGTGTGAGACGTCGCTGCTTCAAATCTGTTTGAAGCTGTGTCGCGATCTAATTTTCAGGTGCACCACCTAAAACTAGGTTAATGGACTACTAAGTCTTTAAACTTAGCTCGGGCTCTTCTAAGCCCATACCAATTCGCGACTTAAGATTCATATATATATATATATATATATATATATATATATATATATATATATATATATATATATATATTTTGGTAAAGTAAGATTCAGATATTTAACATGCAAAAGATTATTAATTAAGAGCCGCTACTAATCGGTTTATGATAGGTCGATTAGACACCTAAGTAAAATAATGAGAGAATTATTTTACTCCTACGAACTAGAGACTAAGGATACGGGGACTTGGTTACACTAGATTTCTCTAATGCCCTTTCGGTACCATTTCTTTTTAATTTTCAAAAATGTTTTTTCAAGCAGCTTGGATTTATTTTAATCTAAATTGCTATCATGCAAATATGGTGACCACGTGGATGCTCATCCACTATTAAACATTCAAATAAATAAATAAATAAATTGCATCACACAAAGCAATCAATTTTTTTTTTTTGGGGTTTTCTTGAAATTAGAATTATTCATAAAACATGCATTTTAACTACACGACCTAATTTTACTAATGAACAAATTCTAATTAAATGATTCTATTATGCAAACTAATTAACATGCACCTAGTATTTTTGTATTTTTTTATTGAAATTCAGAATTAATAAAAACCTTAATTAAACTATCTAAAAATGGATAATTTTCTAATTTATTCTAGAGATTAATTTGACTTAAACTCTATCCTATCTTAGAAAACTATTTTTTTTTTTGAAAAATAAGATAATTAAAATGTGCGAACATTATCTAAAAAATTAAATTAGGTCCAACCCTAACCTATTTCTAAAAATGCAACCCTAAAAATGTAATCCTAAGAAAATTCTAATTTACTAATTCTATATGCTCATGCAGAATTTTGATTTTTTTGTTATTTTCTGATTTTTTAGTTTTTTTAAAGATAAGTAATCATTGAATAAATATTAAATCTAAGCTATCAACAAAATAAATGATTAAAATAATCGAAAAAATAACCTGTTATCTCACAAGTCAAATTAACGATTATCTTAACCCTAATTATCATGACAAAGGGATCAAAATAACTAAAAATATGATCCGACGTCTTACGGATCAAATTAATAATTATAATGATTTAACAATTAAAATTCTACAAAAAAACCAAAAATTAATATAATTAAAAAAACAATTCAATATCTTTCGGATTAAATTAATAATTATATTAATTCCAGACAAAATCCTAGCGGATAATGCCTGCAAAATGCACAAATATTAATATTGACAAACCATATTCTAACTTAAACAATAATAACAAAATTTAAAATGAATAAATAAATGACAATAAAAAAAATGAAAAAATAAACTACCTAAGGAGGAGGACAGCAACGTTGATGGACAGCCGGAGAGGGGGGTGGCCGGCGTCGAAGCTCCGGCGAGGGGACCGGCGGAGGTGCGCCTCTGGCGCGGCTAGCAGACGGCGACGAAGAGGCTGGGCAGAGGCGCAGCGTCGGCGGGGGCAAGAGCACAGTCGTCGGACGCGGGCTGCTGGCTTCGGGCGCTGGGTCGCGGGTGCGGGGGACAGCCGGCGATGGCGCGCGGCACTCGGGCAGTCGCGGGTCGCCGGTGCAGGGCTCGCCAGCAGGAGGAGGGCGACGGGCGGCCTGCTGCGTGGTTTGCTGGTGCGGCGTCGGGTGGTCGCCGTGGACAGGGGCACGCGGGGGTGGGCTTTGCAAATCGCGAGTGAGGCGCGGCGACTCGGGGACTGGTGAAGTGGCGGCGGTGCTCGTGGAGTCACGGACAGGTGAGCGGAGCACTGCAGGTGTGTCGGCTGGGTGTTAGATCACGGTCGTCGGGTGCTCGCAACAGATGAGCGAGTGGAGGCGAGCAGGTCACGGCGGGGAGCGGTGCAGGTGGAGGCGAGCGCCGGTGCTGCGAGCGTCGGTGGCGAAGGCGGCAGGTTTCAGCTGCAACGGCGTTCCGAGGCAGGACCGGTGGAGCGACTGTGGGAGCGGCGACGGCGCGAGCACGGCTGGCGCGGTCGGAGGGGTCTTCCGAGGAAGATGAACAGTCGCGGTTCTCCCTTTTCCCTTTTTTTTTTTTTTTCTCTGCTCCCTCACGTCACTTCCTACGTCTCCTCTCTCTGACTCTTCACTGCTGTATTTTCTTTTTGACTTTTGACTTCTCCCTTCTCCCCAAAACAAAAGAATTGATTTTCTTTGGGGCTTTTGAGCTTAAAAACCCGAAAGAAAAAGCACTCCTCACGTTTTTTGCTCTGAAAATTCTTTCTTGAATTCACTCTCGAATTTTTTTTAAAAATCGCCCCCCCTCGATCCGTACGGATCGACTTATTTTATAGTGATTTCTAGATGGCGCTCTCTACGGTAACTTTCGAGTTTCCATCTTCTGTTACATTAAATCACGGCTATAAATCGGGGCATAATTTCACAATCAGCTTGATTTTGCACCGATTTCTTCCATTTTATCAAAATCCTTGCCATTTGTTCACTGATCTTTAATTGCTTCGCATTTATCAAAATCTAAATATCCATCAAAGTTTTAAATTTCTATGCATAATCAATCAAATCAATTCCTCCCATTTTTCCATTTTTTTCATTTGTTATGATGCTTTTTTTTTAGAGGTTAAAATTAATCCCTAATTTTTATGTGAAAAATCAATAATTAGATCACCAAAATTTAGGTGACAACAAGCTGTCTTTCAGTGTACAAGATTTCGGCTACTCTAAATTGCTGTTGAAGCTTGAGGATTGACATGGACATGATAAGATGCCTTGATGCGACGATCACACAAAGTTAATGTGTCTAATTAATGTTGAAGGAAGTGGAAGAAAGTGAAATTTGGCTAGTAACAACAGAGGAATCAACTAATCTTCCCCATGGAGACCTTTTGATCTTTTGATATGATTATGTCAACGCTTTTCTAAAGACAAGGATCATACATTAAACTGAGCAAAACTTACTGTCTCTTAAATTACTCACTTACCCATCATTGCAAACCCAACCAGACAAGTTATTGGCATTGAAGAGAGCCTTCTTCCATGTCTCCACTGCCTTCAGATCCTTCTCAGAATTGGACTCATGCTTAGCCATAGCTCTCCCATAACCCTTTATCGCCCATCTCACTTCTCTTGATTCCATTTTGTAAAACACCGGCAACACAATCAGCTCCTTTTGTGCCTTGCACTCCATGATCTTCGCCAACTCTTCCAAACACTATCGTGAGGTAGCATAGTCCTCAAAGAAAATGATGATTGCGATGCGCGATTCCTCGATCACCCTCATAAGCGCTAGCGATATTTGCTCTCCTTTCTTGAGCTTCTCGCTATCCACAAAAATATATATCCCTTTCTGATTCAGAACTGCATAGAGATCACGGAGGAAGTTGTTGCGGACATTCGTGCCTCTAAAACTCACGAGCACATGGTAATTCTTTTTGAAAGAGGCCATATATCAGGAACTTGAGGACAAAAACAAGAAAGAGAGATTAAGAAGGTTAGCTCTGTTGGCTTGATTTGATGCAAGAATTATGATATGTGATCAGTCTATCTCTTTGGATCTCACTCACAATCTCATGAGGCTAGAAATAAGGCATAGAGGGATCTTCCCTTAATAGATCCCTTATATCCTATGAAGCATAGGCACTCTCCGGAGCCCGTATTGTGTCGGATGCTCTGACACATGGTCAACTTTCCCAACACGCTCCAACACATGCGTTGGAAATTGTGAGAGGCATGATGGGTTTCTAGGACAGGTACAAGTGCGAAGTGAGAGAATCGAGGGTGGAGGTGAGGACGAGGGAGCGGAGGCGAGGCCATGAGCAATGGAGGGCTAGAGTAAGAACAGAGAGCAAGGTGACCCAAAGCCAAAGGCAAGTTGTGGCTGCGAAGGAGGGAAGGCTGGAGGCGAGGCGGCAAGCGACTGTGATGATGCGGTCGAGAGAGAGAGAGAGAGAGCAGAGATCGAGAGGAAGAGGATTGTGCAAGGAAGTGGAGGCGAAGGCTATGGTTTTTGAGTTTCCATGCCAATGCTGATGCGGAGGTTCCTTCTTAAGTTTTAGGAAGAAGAGTAGAAAAAAAAATGGTGATGCTGATGCGGCGTGATTTTTTTCTTTTTGGAGGGAGGGAAGGGTAGAGGATGGTTTCAATTTTCAAGAAAGGAAGTTCCACGTGGTGCCGGAAAAGAAACGAGGGAGTGAAATAAATGGGTAGGGCTTTTTCTTTTAAGGTCAAAAACATAAATGAGTGGGGCCAAAAAATGATTTCAAAAAATAAAAGTACTGAACGTTAAATAATGATAAATTTTTATCATTATAGAAAATTATAGATTTATTTAAATAAGTTGATTCTAATCTCTTATTAGTTATTCGTTTCATCAACATCTTTTGTTGAAATTAAAAATATGTCCCTAAACATGGATACACATTTTTTTATGAGTATGTCTTTCGAATTTTCTAAGAATGGATTTATTAATAAGA
This sequence comes from Eucalyptus victrix, assembly GCA_016097545.1. Lineage (NCBI taxonomy): Eukaryota > Viridiplantae > Streptophyta > Magnoliopsida > Myrtales > Myrtaceae > Eucalyptus > Eucalyptus victrix. The sequence continues at coordinate 15,613,997 of CM027842.1, forward strand.
AAAAAGCCACCAAAAATCCTAAATTTTACTAAATGTGACAAATTTATGTCAAACGTTTTTTTTTTTGTAACAAAAATATTCCAAATTTTATCGATTGTGGCACATTTACTCCAACTCTATGGCTAAATCATCTTTAATTTTTTCTTTTTCTTTCCTTTTTCCTGTTTTTCCTTCTCCTCTCTTCCCTCTGCTGACCATGGCGAAGGGAAGAAAGGAGAAGAAAAACAAAAGAAAAAGAAAAAACGAAAAAGTAAAAGATGGAAATGTGACATCCTAATTTTCAGTTCTGATTTCGATTGGATAAGTCGGGCATTTCATCAATGTGACTATAGTGTTTTTCTTTAAGATGGCCACTCAGGAGATAACTGGCCTATCTGGTGAAGCTATTAAGGGATTTTAAATGCAATAGACATGAGAGTTCGACTAGGAATCGACTGCTCGATCGTGCTAGTCTGTAAGGGTCATTACGGCACAATTAAAAATCGATCAGAGACCGGATATAGGTTGATTTGACTGAGATGGTAATCAAAGTGTGGGTGATTCCACTTGATTACAAAATTCTCGTCGATCGACACTAAACCGATTTTCTGTCGTTTTGGGTACCCTGTGTCCGTATTTGAAACCTCAAGATTTTCACGACCGCCGAAAGTCACCAATGTGTCGGATGGGTTCATTGTGGTTCGAAAAAAACTGACCATGGGTCAATTGCACCAAAAATTCCTAAAAGCTAACCGGTAGATAAGGTCATACTAAAAGTGTGTTTGATTGAAAATAACCGCGAATTTGAATTCGATTTCAGAAATTAAAATCCTATTGTGTCATAAGTCATTTTAGGAATATCGACTCACCTTTTGAGGAATTTCCAGCGAGTTCGAGGTTTTTACGAAAAATCGAGATGAACGGTTCATAAAATGAATGAAAATTCAGATTGGCCGATTTGAAGGAATTTTTGGCATCGGTGTAAGTGAATCGGTGAATGGAAGTTGTTTGGGCTTTTTCTACATTCGAATTAGACCTCAACTTGATTTGGTTGTTCAGAAAATCAGATATCAAGAAAAATGAAAAAGTGACTCATTTTGGTCTTCATTGAGACTTCAAATCGTGCAGTTGGTAGAGAATTGGACTCCGGGATGACCAATTGACAAGTTGTTTTGAATTGATTAAATTATGACTTTAATTGGTGTTATTTTCTTCTTTCCTTTGAGCCCACATTCTCCATCCACGAAACACCCCCCTTGCCCACGTTCCCATGCACGTCCTCTCCTTAAATTGGCTTGGTCTTCTAATTTGGCCTTGAATGTTGACCGCTGGACCCAACATCTCCTTATCCTTTGCGTGCATTTCTTCTCCCTCTTTCTCTTCGCACGAACCTCCCTCCTTCCACGCGCGTTTTCCTTTTTCTCTTCCTCTTTTGGCCGACAACTTCTGTTTTTTCTTGTCCCTTAAACGGTGTTATCCCTTGGTCAGTCTTCTGTTGGACCGTGCGGCCAGCTGCCCCGCAACGTCCCCTCAATATTCAACGTTTATGTTCCTTTGTCTTGGCTGACGTTCATCAATGGCCCTCTCTCTCTTCTCTTTATATTTCTTTATTCCCTGCTCGTGTATTTGACCGGTCTTGGCTTCTCCACCACGACGGACGATCGCTGCTTCTTTCTTTTGGTTGCTGTTGCTGTTCGTTCCTCACGCGGTTTACCCCACCAAAACCCCACCTTCGTCCCCATCTCTTTCTCGGTCAGCACGCTTTTTGGCTGCTTCAACTCCTGCTTCTTCATTAGTTTTCAATTGTTGCGCATGAGTCTACCCCATCAAACCTGCCCAAGCCCCCACCATTTTTTGTCTTCGGTTACTGCTGCTTCACGTGTGGTTTCCCACCGGTCAAACAGCGGCACCTCTTCCTCGGGTGTTGACCTTTGGTCCACCGAAGCTGCCCTCCATCGTCCTTCCAAGTTGGGCCACCGTTTTAGCCCAACAGCAGCGTCCACGAGTCCACTTCTAGCAGGTCCAGCAGCTGAAGTTTGGCCCAGTTCACGACTGTTTTAGCCACGGCCCATACTCCGACCCGCTACCATTGAGCTTAGTCCAAGCCGTGTTCAAATCAGCTCCTCAGCAGCCTATTTCATCATTTTGCAGCAAGGGTTTATAGGTCTCGTGGCCCGTTCTCAAGCCGTCCCGACCCCGGTTGGCGGAACCGCTTTGGAGAGGATCGATCTTTGTCACGTGCTCATCGATTTAATCCGAGCGGATCTTTAATCAAGTGAGTTTTGCTCACTAATTATGACATCCCGATTTTCCAATTCTATTTTCAATAAATTGAGACGGGCATTTCGTTGGCACGCATATAGTTCTTTTCCTTGAGTCGGCCACTCATGTGAAAACTAGTCTATCGGGTGAAGCCGTTAAGAGTTTCTAATGCATCAGACTCGAGAATTTGATCAGGAAGCGACCTTTCGATCGAGCTAATCTGCAAGGGTCATTACGGCACAATTAAAAATCGATTAGAAACCGGAGATAGGTCGACTCGATAGAGGCATGTGATCAAGTGTGAGTGATTCCACCAGATCGCATAATTCTTGTCGATCGGCACTGGACCGACTTTTCTGTCGATTGGGTACCCTGTGTCCGTGTCTGAAACCTTGAGATTATCCCGATAATCGAAAGTCGCCAATGTTTCAAAGATGTACATTGTGGCTTGAGATGATCAACCGCAGGTCAAATGCATGAAAATTTCTAAAGACTACTTAGTAGGTTGGGCCGTGCTAATATCGTGTCAAAGTGAAATTAACCGTGGAATTGAGATCGGATTTAGAAATTGGAAGTCTGGGTGTGTCACAAATCATTTTAGAAATATTGACTCATCTTTAGAAGATTTTTCATGTAAGTCGAGCTTTTTCAGCATAATAATCAGAGTATGGTTAATTTAGTTTGGAAAATTGGTAGGCCCTCTTTTGGTGGTATTTTTGAGATCAAGATAGTTCTATGGTCAAGTAAATATTTGAATTGAAGCGTGGTGACATTGGGTTAATTTAATTGAGCTTCAATTGGATATAATTGATTGAGAAATGATTGAATTAAGTGTACAAAGTTTCATGCCCTGGCGGAAAAATAAAATGGACCCATTGAAGAATGTCGTGGGAGAGGAGATAGTGGAAGATGACATCATGGGGGTGATGTCATGCTGATTGAAGCCAATGATTGAGGGCTTGACAAGTGGAGAGTGGAGATTTAATCTCCAAAAAGGGGGCCATCACCATCATCTTCAACCTTGGGAAGGAGAGAGAGAGGGAAGGAGGGAGAGAACCAACCGGACCAGCCAAGCCGATCGCTCGACCGGCCGCCCCTTCGCCGCTCGCTTGGCTGCTCGTCGCCGTCGTCGCCGTCGTCGCCGCTCGACACATGCACGCCGCCAGTGTCGTACCTCCTCTGCCCGCTCGCCGACCAGCTTGCGCGCTGCTCAGCCTCGATCGTGCGACCAAAACTCCAAGGCGTCATCTAGCTGCTGCCGCCGTTGCCGAAGGGTCACCGAAACTGCCGCCTCACCCGCACAAGCTGCCGCTGCCCTCCTCTGCCCATTCCGACGCCGGATCTGCCCTTCTCGGCCCCAAATCAGTAGTTGCAGAAAATGAGTATGGTAGCGGACGTTTGGCCCGTTTTGGCCGGCTTTCCGGCCTCGGATACTCGGCCCGCCTTGAGAAAAGTCGATCCTCACGTCGTCCTTGTCGTTTTGGTCCGCTTGGCTCGTTAATCCGGTGAGTTTAGCTCACTAAATCTTGATTAGATGGTTAATTATGCTTTAGATGTGCTTAGTCTAAGTTAAGTAAGTTTAGGTGGTTAGTTTAATTTATTTAAGTGTAGATTATATTAAGGTGCTTAATTAACTTAAAGTGTGTTTAATTTAAGGTTAAGTGAATGTTTATATTAATATAAACCTTGATGTGGCTTAAAGGAATTTGTTTTTGATTTATTTAAGTATTCCGAAATTATTAAATAATTTAATAATATATATTTATTCGAAATTATTAAAATATTATTATTTAAATAAATTTCGGAATAAAATCAATTATTTAATAAATTTCGAAAATTATCTCGGGATCTTATTTGCTCGGAATTTCGTGCCGATCGTTGCCGTGTATTCAGATTTTGAAATTGATGGTTGGCTATTATAAATTGAGTGTGGATTATGAAAAATATGGATATTATTATTTAATTAATTTTCGGAATAAATTTAATTATTTAATAAATTCCGAAAATTATTTCGGGACCCTAAATTCTCAAAATTTCATGCTGATCGCTGCTGTGTATTCAGATTATGAATTTGATGATTAGATATTACAAATTGAGTGATGATTTGTGCGATTGATTATTGAATTGTCGTGTGCTGATGAAAAAACTCGGGTCGCAGTAGTGGCTAGGCCAACTGGACCCTTATTCTGCTAAAAATGCTGTCAAGAGAGTAACGTGGCTCGGGTCGCAATAGTGGCTAGGCCAACTGGACCCTTATTCTGCTAGAAATGCCGTCAAGAGAGTGACGTGGCTCGGGTCGTGGTAGTGGCTAGGCCAACTGGACCTTTATTCTTCTAGAAATGCTGTCAAGAGAGTGACGTGGCTCGGGTCGCAGTAGAGGCTAGGCCAATTGGACCCATGCTCCTTCGGGAATGCCGTCGACGTGGTGACGAAGCCGCGCTCCATGGGGGGGAGGCGATGCCTGGCATTAATGTCAGTAGATAGTCGAACTGCAAGTTGGCTATATCCGTGTGTGGCAGTGATTAATGATTGGAATGCTTGTTGTGATTGTTCACCATGTGAATTGATCGTGTTTCAATGATTTAAGTTTTTATTACTACCTAAGATTGTGTGATACAAATTGTGCTAATCTGCGAAATGAATTAAGACGAGGTAAGTCTTCTCTGTGAATGTGGCTAGGCCACCCATGGCGTATTTTCTTTCTAATAGGGGTTGAAGGGGTTGAACTTGCTGAGATAACGTCTCATCCCGGTTGTGGGATTAAAATTTCAAGTCCCTGGTGGACGGAACGAGCAGATGGCCTTGGTTGGACTTGAGAAGTTACAGAGGTGAAGTCATAAAGATTGGAGAACGTGTCCGACTTGTAGGTTGTAGAACAATTCCTTTTTAAGAGCCGGTCTTCTGTAGACTTTTGGTCGTAGACCTGTGTTCATAATTCTGTTGAATTATGAAAGTGTGATGTTGTGGTTTTGCCTCCTGCTTGTCTATCCCGTATTTTATTATCAGGGGTTATATAATATGCTTCCGCATGTGCATTAAAGAATTGATTGGGTCGGCGACTTAACCTGGGAACGTCGCATTTGAATGACCATGGTGGGATGTTGGCGTGCTCGAGGTTCAGGGCGTGACACTAATCCTTGCTTAGTAGACTAATGATGCTTAATGGTTGATTAGTGCTAATTAAGTAGGATTAGGTGGTTAGATTATAATGGATTAATAATTATTAGTAAATTGCCTTGCATATTAGTAAGGCGGTTAGTGTAATTAGCTCGAGGATAGCCTATATTATTTATTGAATGCATCTCGGGATTTTTCCCGACCCTTGTCGGGCTTCAATTAGGCATTACGGGCATAAATTGGATTTTTAATATTTAATTATTAAAATTTGAAATTAATTTAATTAATTATTTATTTTTCAGAAATAAGGCAGGGATAGCCGACGACCGAAATTTTATTTTGATTGTCGTGGTGCAGTCCGTTTATTTAATTGAGCTCTACGTTGCGTGGAATTGAATTAATTGTGATATTTTAGGAATTTATTATAAATTTAGTGGAATTAAATGATTAATTGGTAGATGCCGAGTTTGGTTATTTTGCTTGATGAGTTGTAAAGTGGAGAAAATCGTGAGAGTGAGTTAGGAATACTCTTGGCTGAGATCAATTAGGTATGATGTAATGGACATACGTGGTTCGGTGATTAAGGATATCACTGGCAAAAACGGCTCCTTAAAGACCACACGAGTGCTGTCCATTTCATGCATCATTACAGACATATGTGGTTCGGTAATTAAGGATATCACTGACGAAAACGGCACCTTAAAGAACGCACGAGTACTATCTATTACCTGCATTAATATAAACATATGTGGTTCAGTGATTGAATATCACTGGCGAAAACGGCGCCTTAAAGAACACACAAGTGCTGTCCATTACATACACCACCTTGGCGAAAATGGCGCCCAAGAGAGTATGTGTGATTTGGTGATTAGAAATGACCTAGAAATGGTCCTACTAACATGTAATCGACTAGATCGATTGATCATTATTTTGATCTGACGTTGTGAATTGATTGATTGAATTGATATAACCGGAAATGATTCGATTGACATGTAATCGACTAGGTCGATTTGATCGATGTTTCGATCTATTGTGATTGTTTGGATACCTATTGAACCGTGTTGATTTGCAGGTGGAATCTGAGGCCAAGGTAAGTCCTATGACTCGTGTTGTACATAGGCGACCCTAAAGTGTATTGGTTTCCTAATCGAGTCTTAGGGAGTAAAACTTGCTGAGACATAGTCTCACCTTATTGTGGGATCACATTTTCAAGTTCGCAGATGGCGACTCCTCTTAGACGTCTCGGTCGTCCCATAACAATAATAAAGCAAGTCACAGTTTTCCCCGACCCCAAGAGTGACTGGACGTATGAGAGGTTGTGACAATCGTTTGGGTTTTGGAAGTTCCATACCAGGAGAGGCCTAATAGATTCAGGGCCTAGTTCCATACCATCCCTTATGGTCTTAGAATAGGCCCTCTCTCAAACTTTGGCATACTAGCGGAAGTGATCGATGCTACCCGTGCTCTAGATGGGAATGTGGTTGGTCTCCCTGATGGTATGGTAAAGGATCCGCCGTATCGTCCGGATCCCGTGGACCCAAAGAGCTCAGTAGACAAGTCGGAGTAGTTGGGTATAGAACTACTAATTTTGAGAATCAAGCCCTTTTGTTAGACTTTGTAAATATCGGGTAGTATTGTACTTAAAGTGATCTGATATGTATAAAAGGTGTGGTTTAATTTTCAAGAATTTGTAATCCTGCTTTTCTATCCCATTGCTTTATTGTCTGGGGATTGTTTATATACTTCTGTATGCGCATTAAAATTGAAAGGGTCGGCGATGCGTCCTAAGACGTCGCTTAAATTGACCAAGCTGAGGGATGAGTGCATGCCCGAGGATTGGGGCGTGACAAGAAATACCTTATAATTTATGATAAATGTGTCATGCGAATGTGTCATGCGAATAACTTCCATTTGATAGTAACGAGAAGCACAATCCTACACGTGGGCGTAACGCATACCTTGTGCGACCGAATCATGACTTACACATTCTATTACTCGGTAGGTAAATAATGGGTGGCAAAAAGAAGCATCTTCTACGCGGTGACACAACCTTAACTGTGCGAAGACACAAGTCACCCCTTATTAAACAACCTCACCCAAATAGCCACCCTCAGATGATTATTTTAGCAGCGAACCGAATAACACAGGACTACCTCATATGAAGGCACACACCCGAATAGCCGATCTCAAAATGACTCTTTTGGCCAACACTCCGCCAGCAAATCATTGTAATCAATCAAAACCAAATTCAGTCCCCTCCCCTCCCCAGCAATCCCATTTCAAAACCTGAGATTCAACTCACCTAAAACAAGCTCAAGCCCACAAAACCCTCGTCCCAAACAAACAAACCAAAAGTCAAATCCGGCAAACACCGTCAAATTAGGAACGGCGGAAAGACTATTACCATCTGTTGGGAAGACGAAAGTCTCTTCCTCCGAGGCCATCCGGCACAAAAATGAGAAGGATTGAAGCAACCGAGAGAGAAGACGCTCAAATCAGCTCCGGCAATCGGAGCGGCGCGTGGAAGGATCTCGAGGAGGGTTTGGAGGGAAAATCAATGGTGGCAGTGGTGAGGGGCAGCAAGTGCCTCGCGGGCAGAGGAATGCTCATTGCTTTTTTCTCTCACTTCAACCGGGGGTTTTTGCCCTAGGAGACCAGACCAGACCAGACCAGACCGACCAATTGAGAGCTAAAATTGAGAGGGCAGAATGATTTTTCTAAGGGGATTTTCTCGCCTTTTTTCTCTTCACTTTCTTTGCTGCTTTTGTCCTTCACTTTCTCCCCCTATCCTTTCTGGCTTTCCAAACGGAGACGAATCAGAAAAGGGAGTGACTGGACGCACTTGAGAAAGCGGCGAGGAGAGACCACCCGCTATAATATTGTGGGAAAATATAAATATTGCCTCGCGCACGAAGAAGGTATATAGTAATATATTCTAAAAATTTTAAATTCATATAATTGCCTCGCTATAATAATGCTGATATGTATTTTTTTTTTTTCAATTTGATGGTTAATTGACTAGTCCAGGCTATTACCATAACTTGGTCTCTAGATAATTTTATTGAAATTCTTAAATTATATTGATAGATATCTGATTTGCTTTTACAAAAGAAGAAAATCCAACTTTGGAGCTAAATAGTTATTGAGTTTTGGGTTTTTTTTTTCAATTTTTAAAAATAAAAAATATTTTTTATGGGAAAAGCTAATGTCAAATATTAAAATGCTTGTGTTTATGAAATTGCAATTGGAGGAAAACATGACGGCTGGCACTAAAGGAATGCATGTACCTCATATATAAAATTTTCACCCTTTTTTATTATAAATAATTGAGATTTCATTCCGTGTAAAACCAACTGTAATTGCATCGTTTCCTAATTTAATATATATAGAGTTATTTCATCAAGAAATAAAATCATTGAGGGACATATGTGTTGCTTTTTTCAGTAATTAACTAGTTGATACTGTTGATATTCATTTTGCCGTACCAAAAGCATTTCCAACGTAATTAAAAAAAAAAATTAGCAATTAGACATTTTACAATTTGGGTAAGTTTAAATTACTTTGTACTGAATAAATAGCCTCATATAATGGTAAACATATAAGGACATTTCCAAAGAAACGGAAACAAAAGCATATCGTAATGTGGTGGCTAAATAACATGGAAAAGGATTGAAATGAGATTTTTCGACATTGATGTGCAATTTAGCTTACATTTGAAATGTCTAAAAATTTATTGCAATAGTGTGAACTAAGTATTAGATTAATCTTTTGCGATAAATTGGGCCCACACTTTTCCTAGTCCAGTTGCTCAAAATGACTTAGGATACGTTATTAATCATAATCTCTTCTACAATAATAGGAGATTTAGCAAGACGACCCCCATATTTTCATTTTTATTTTCGCTGTAATTCGTACAAGTTATTAGAATAATAAATTAGGGCCTGTTTAGTTCGACTTTGGGGAAATGGCTTTGCATTTCCCCAAATATCTTTAAATGAATGGACATTTTTTGAAGGTAAGAGTATTTGGAAACTCATTTTTTGTGTATATTTTGCAAAACAACTTTAAGGTGAAAAGAAAAAGGAAAAAAAAAGAAAAGAAAAGAAAAAAGGGAGGAGGAGATGCAGTTGCGTGGAGAGGGAAAAATCATGGGAGAGGCGGCTCGACGGTGGTGTTGGTGGTGGTGGGGAGGCAGCTGGTGGTGGTGGCGGTGGCGGTGGCGATTTTTTTTTGGGGGGGGGGGGGGTGGAGGGCGACGCCACGGGTCGCGCCGACCTTAGGCAACACCTTGGGTCATGCGACCCAAGCGACGCCGAGGTCGTGCAGCCTCGGGCGATGCCACCTGAGGTCGAGCGACCCAAGCGACACTGCCCGAAGTCACGCGGTGGAGTAGCAAGTCCAAACCCAAGGAAGAAGATAATGAATAGTGTTTTTTTAGGGCAAAAGGGGAAAATATGATTATCAGTAAGGGCAATATTGAAAGGAAAAGAAATTCATTAAACCTCAACTTAGCATTCCGAAAATGCTGAAAGCTCAAAACAGGTCCGGACTTGCTTTGGGCTTTCGGCATTCCGAATGCTAGCATTTGGCAAATGGAGCCTAAAAAATTTGAACCAAACACTTAATATTTTTCTCAAGCCCCTTGGAAATAACGGGACCTTAATGGGGTCAATTTAACACATCAGAGAAAACCTAAGTATATCATTGGCATAATAATAAAACTTTAGACTATGCATTTAGCACAATTCCGGACTCTGATCACTCGATTTCGTCCCAATGTTCTTATTCAATTCTTACAAAAGAATATTGGACATTTTTGTTTACGAAACGAGCAAAGGGACTTATCGCGAGCAAAAACATGTGGAAACACTTTGCTCTATCAAACAAGGAGATCCAATTTTCGGTGAATGGATACAATTCATATTTGATTCTACAGCCTTGAAGCTGCACTCGAGCTCCGAGAGCTATCCGACATTCTTTGAGAATCATGTTCTTTGCCACGACACATAACGCAATCCGAATCTATAAGAGCTCCATTACAAGCTGCATGACCGTAGTAAGGCGTTAACAACCACGACGCGCCTTCATTGACGTAAAGATTAAAACCCGAACGGGATGTCTTGGTAGACAACTCCTCCATCACCAGATCCCTCAAGTAATGAAAGTCGGCGAACTCATTAACGATGTTCCCGTTGCATATTTTCGGTCATGTCTGGAAAGCCTTCTGCACGATTACGAATAAGAGAAGCGAAACAAAGATGATTGCAAGCTTAAGTGAGGAAGCCATATATATGTGCCTATGCCCACCTCTTTTCACGTTGCTTGCGTCACTTAGCTCAATGAAAATCAGCTAACTTTGCTTGATAAGGATAGATCTTTTAGTAAGCTTCTGCACGTGCCCTAGACACAAACATATATATATATATATATATATAGACACACACTAGAGGCCGGCTGTGATATGCTTCTTGGCTCCATTTAATTGATCTATAGTTGTATTTTCTGCTGCGCTTCTCCTTGCAATTATCACTTGGGCATTAGGCAAAGAAAAAGCACCTTCTCCAGTCAAATTGATTGATACTTAATATGTTAATTGCTAAGTTCGAGTGACATAGGACAGATTTTAAGATCCGTTGGCACTATTAAAAGAAACAATCCCACAATAAAGTCGAAATGCGCTGAGATCTAAGATTTTAAAGCATCAAGGAGTAGAAAGCAAAAGTCATTCCAATTTGAGATTGGTAGACTTAAAAGTATTTAAACATTAAACCGCTATAACATTTTTTTTTGTTGTTAAATATGTAAATTTATTAATAAGATGAAGTACTATTAACACCAAAAAATGATCAGGTTATTGACATGAGGAGACACATGATTAAAGCATCAAATATTGTTAAGCACATGACCCATTGTCGACTACTAAAATAAGTATCAATGTTGGTGAATACAATGATTGTCACCAATTGGTTGTCAATATATGACAACGTGTGGTCGACGATGATCGATGAGGGTGTTGACTAACAGCATTGATAAACTATGAGGGTTTTGAAGGAAAGTTGAATTCATGAGGGGCGTCAACATACAATTACAAGTTCAAAGCCACTAGAGAACAGAACAATTGAGATGGTGGAACAACTAGCACTTTGTTTGTAAAGGAGCAACTATTTGACAACAAGATCATGGCCTCAAGAAAACATTGGCACAAAACTTCCGAAGATGGAAGAACATGGATGCAATTGCTGGAAACTACTCAAGTGTGTTTATGACACTAACATTATAATACCATTGCCCGTCTACTAAAGACTCCCTACACAGATTAAACAAATTTATTACCTTTTATTTGTCTTTACTTTCCTATAGTGTAACTTTATTTTCCAGACTCGCATTATTGATTAAATTCTGACGTGTTTCTTAGTTGTGGTTTTCATATCCACATCATAGATTAAATTTTGACGTGTTTCTTTATTCTGGATGTTGTATCGTTGATTAAATTCTAATGTAGCATTTTTGTGTTTGCAGATTTGTTATCGATTAAATTATGGCATTGTTTGTTTATGTTTGGTTCTATCATAGAAACTATATTTTCTTGGCCTTGTCATCAATCAATGTCCAACACAATTTATGATTGTCCAGTACCCCTTGAATTAAATTTGTTGACTTTGTTATTACGTGTGATATTTCCAATCCGGACTCGATGTAGAACCTCTCTCCTTCAATCAAAAATCAAAAGAACGATTTTTGGTAAAAGATATTTTGTCGGAAGAGAAATTTTGGTAAAACAAGTATGGAAGCTTTTGAGCACACCAATATTACAAAACTAAACTAATAATGCGAGAAAATGAAGACGGAAAACCTTCACGTAGTAGCTAATACGACATTTGCCTAAGGAGGTCTAAAGTTCCTCATTCCACCTCTTACAATTTTATGCACATTAACTGAAATAAAGTGGATATTAGTTGACTTGTTTTGAAAATGTTTGTTCTTGATAACCATCGAAGTGCAATATATAGTCACTAGGAAAGATACCTTGGAGAAGCCTCACAGCCAAGTCCTTGCCCTTGGTAGCCCTAATCATCCATTAAAGTTCATCAATACAACCTACTAAAGAATGCTAAATCTCATATATTGCAAGGATACCGCGCCATATACCTCTAGTCCAATCAACTTGCATTTTTGGCTTGATGGACTTAGAGTGGAGCTTGTTAGGGATGGCCTGTCAACTGCATTTTTTTTATTATATTAATCTTATCAAATCATTGATGAATTCTCTAACCAAGTCTATTTGACACCAAATTCGACAAAATTCACTTCATATATCTATCATAAGATGCAAAAGTATGACAAGGCAAATAATGCAAGTTGCTAACCACACGGGACCGTGTGAAAAATTTTAGCTAGTGTATATAATATAAAAGTATGACGTGAATAAAACTTAGCGGACATTCACATGGACTTGCACTTAGGGAAAATTTTATCCCATCACACTACGACATCGTTTGACGGGCAAATCGCTTGAATTTAGCCGGAACCGTTTGTCGGAAGGATTTATTACCAAAAAAAAAAAAGGTACAAGAAAACCTTGATTTAGATTAAGCGTAAAGGTACGAACTTTATGCAGGCTTTTAATCATCTCTCGTACAGTGACTGAAGGAGAGATCTTCGGACCATCTCCTTCCATGGCGAGTCTCCCTCTTCTCCGCCGGGTCGCTCTCAAAACCCTACCTTTACGCCCCAGGAACTCGCGCGCCCTCCTCCTTCTCCTCCTCCGGCGGCCTCTCTCCGACGCCGCCGACGACCCTCCGTTCTCTCCTAAGCCCCCCGCCAGAACCCAGGACCCCGGAGAAGCAAGGCCCGGAAGGAGCCCCCGGGATCAAGCCCGGGCGGCGACCCGAAACGCCCGGCCGGACCGGACCTCCCCTTCGACTTCAGGTACTCGTACTCGGAGACAAGCGCCGCCGTCGAGCCCATCGGGTTCCGCGAGCCGCGGCGGTTCTCCCCGTTCGGGCCCGGCCGGATCGACAGGACCTGGACGGGGACTTCCGCACCGGCCCGAGTGGCGCCGGACCCGGAGAAGGCGGCGGGGGAGAGGGAATGGTTCCTGGGAGCTCCGCTTTCGGAGGAGGAAGTGGCGGAGCTCGTGGAGCGGAACCGGCACAGCGATTGCAATCGCCAGATTAATCTGGGTAAGTGTGCGTGTTTCGTCCTTTCTCTGTAGTTATAATTCTGATGATCCCTGAGGCCCCCAAATGATGAGATGAGCTTCTGCCTAGTGTGGATTGTAGAATTTTTGTGAAAATTTCTGTGTTGATGCATGAAATCAACCTGTTTTTGGCTTGGCTGCTCATTAGTATATTTGCTGGACTTGAGACATGTACCAATGCTGCTTGTGAATATGTTGGTAATGATATGAATGCACTTGGGCGAGATGAGGAACTTTGCAAATCCTTCACATGCGGCGATGTCAGCACCAGATTGACATTGTAACTTGTGTGATTTGGGTGCAAGCTATATTCTTCGGTGGAATTGAATATAGAAACTTACTTTGAGATACCTGGGCAGAACATGGAAGGTTTATCAAGAAGACTCAATGAGAGATGTTGCCACACTTCGTTATTATCTCCTTTTCAGGCTTTGTAGAAATTCTTTTACCTCTGGCCACAATTTGATTGATGCCATTATTTTCACGCAGGCAAAGGAGGAGTTACTCACAACATGTTGGATGATATTCACAATCACTGGAAGAGAGCCGAAGCGGTTAGGATTAAGTGCCTGGGAGTGCCGACACTTGACATGGACAATGTTTGCTTTCACCTTGAGGTATTAACTGAATGAACTGATTGAGAATACAGTAGACCCTTTTGCTTTTTCATGGTCTCTTATTTGACGGGTTACCAGTTTTCTCAAAGGAAAAATCTGGCGGGAAGATAATTTACCGCAATATCAATATCCTCCTCTTGTATCGAGGTCAACATTATGATCCAAAGCAAAGACCAGTTATACCCCTCATGCTGTGGAAGCCTTATGCACCAATATACCTGAAGCTTGTGAAGAATGTTGCAGAAGGGTTGACATTTGAGGAAACAAAAGAAATGAGAAACAGAGGATTGAACTCTCCCCCTTTAACGAAACTTAGTGAGTAAACTTGTTTCCCATGGCTTAGCCATTTACTAAGGTCTACTTGTTTCTTACCTGCCATAATCGACCTCAATATGACATAATAAACTATTCATTGTATATCAGCAAGGAATGGCGTGTATGTCAATGTGGTGGAGAAAGTGAGGTTAGCATTCAAGACTGAAGAGGTTGTGAGGTTAGACTGCAAACACGTGGGTACAAGCGACTGCAAACTGATTGGCGTGAAACTTAGAGTATGCCCTCTAAATTTCGTCAATTTTTTCTTCGTTTTCTGCTTGGGATGTTAACTTTTTTACTATCATCTTGATCTGTATTTATCTGTTTAGAGCTTAGATCAAATTATGTCTGTTTTACACCCATGCAGGATTTGGTACCTTGCGTTCCTATATTATTTAAGGACGAGCAGATCATCCTCTGGAGGGGGAAGAGAGATACCGAATCAACCTCCACTTCACATAGGACCTTAAATTAGACATACTGGGAGACCTGCCAGGAAAATTGGTTGTGATGTGGTACACTTTATGCTAGAGCATTTTTTGAGTGGAGACTCTAGGTAAGCCAACCAGCAATCCACATGCACAGTGCCTCTTAAAGAACTATTGCATCATCTTTGGTGTCAGATGTTTCAGATGAAGCATGCTGCATTAGCGACTTATACACATTTTAATTTCTCAAACCATATGCAGATATTCTGGCGTACGATAAATCGAGACACCGTTGCTTGGATGAAGACATTGTGCAAGAAGGCCGTGGGCCTTTAAGAAACTTGACTTCCCATCTTTTGAGACGCTTGGGGCGCGTTTGTTTGTGTTTCCATTCAAAAAGTGTTCCAGGGAACAGAAATAAAGAAAAACTATTTCTGTTCCGGGGAACAATTTTTGACCGAAAGACGTGTTTGGTAAACTTGTTCCGGGAATAAAAAATGAATAGAAACATGTTTGGTAAATTTATATTCTTTTTTTGTTTCTTTTAATTTTTAAATATTTTTATTTTAGTTTTCCTTTTTATTTTTTTCTTCTTTCGAGGCCGGCGACCGACCGACGGGGGCCGACGAGCCTCGCCCAGCCACGGCGAGGCTCACCGGCCCTCAGTGAGGCTCGGTGATGCTCGGCCTCGCCTGGGGCCAGCGACGCTTTGGCGAGGTCGTCAGCCCTCGACGGCCGGTCGCCGGCCATACCCGAGGCCGGCGACCGGCCAAAGAAAAAAAAAGAAAAAGAAAATAAAAAAAAGAGAGAAGAAAAGAGAGAGAGAATTTATTCTTCAAAAGTGTTTCTGAAATAAAAAAAATAACTTTTTTTTTTGTTTCTTATTTTCGTTCCAATTTTGTTCCGGGAACAAAAAAAACAGATTTTGAACAAAAACGTAAACAAATGCATTTCTGTTGTTTTTTTTTTGTTCCGGGAACAAAAAAACAAAATTTTTGTTCATAAACAAGAAAAGAACATAAACATGCACGTCCTTGCTGTCTTAATTTGAGTTTAGAGTATGGCAATACTAGAGTTTTAACCGGCAACTCCTCCATGACGATGTACTCTAGTCCCCTTTTCTTTATGGACCTTTTGTTTCTTGAAGTAGTTGGGACTTACATCCCAGGTTTTGAGTTCCCTTTCATCTCATTAGGCTGTGATACGTAAATCGATCATACGAATCAGTATATTGATTCTGATGAAAAGGAAATCCTGCATAGTAAGTACAGAAGTGTTGTATTCATTTTCATGCTTTAAGTCCTCGTATCTTTCGTGGTAGGGATGTTGGATCAAGATCACTCTTAGCCTGCGAAAGCTGTTAGGTGTAGGCTTGTGAGGAGTGAAAGGATCAAAGGATAGTCCACGGTATATCTGGTGCTCTTTCTTTCGTGATAATTTAAACAAATTTAGTTATTTTTTCCTCATTTGTCGAACTCTCTCCATTTGCGTCCATTTTGAGTTTTGTCATCCCCCGATCAGACCGGTGCAATGGAGACGGCATGCTGTACGGTCCGATGAAGCAAAGTGGTCAAACAAGTGATGAAACATTGCTTCATTGGATGCGAGTCTAGACTTCGAATGACGTTCCAGGTCAATTCTGTGTGATCTTTTGGCCCCATCTATTATTGCGAAAAAAAATCTTCAGAAAAAGATAAAAAGGCACCAGAGGTTCAAAAACTTTTCCAAATTGTTCAATTCAGTCACTGAATTTATTTTTTGTGCAAGTGGGTTCTTAATTTTGTTTTTTTTTTTCAAATTGGTCTTTCCGTCAAAATTATGGACAAATTGTTTGACATGGCCGTCAAGTAGTTTTTAGATGTCGACATTAAAAAAATAATTGAGAAGGACGTTGAAAATATAAAAAAAAAATTAAGGAAAAAAAAAAGGTTGAAATGTTTAACATAAACCATTTGAAACATGCATCTACCGCTTGGTTAAAAAGTAAAGTATAAAGCAAGATAAAGGTATAAGCAAGCTACCTCAAATCACTGCAAGCCCTCATATATGGACAGCTAAGATCATCCATGATTAAATAAAACTATATTTATGGGCGATATGGCCCGTGTGGAATATTTTTTTACACAACCAATTATGAAATGAAAACTCTCATCTACTAATGAAATGGACTCATTCACCGATGTTAAAAATTAGATACGTGCGTTACCATGTAAACCATGCCCATGCGGTGATTCTTTTTTACTCTCATTTATATACTTGGAATAACTGTTTTCATTTTGATTGGGAAGAAACTAAGTAACATCTTACTTAAAAAAGTCTAAACAAATCGGAGTCTGCTATTTTCAATACATACTTTTTACTTTTCAAGAAACAACTATTTTTTTCAACCACAAAAGAAACAACATAACCCACCCATGGGTAGCGCAGGTGGTATTCGCTCTCTCCTACAACGCTATGGTCGAGAGTTCGAATTCCCTCGTTATCAACACGATTTAAGTGGAGGGTCCTGGCAGTGGGTTGCTGGACTAGTCTCCCTTGAGGTTTTACATTTAAATAGTGGCTTGCGACGACGTCCGATGATGCCACTAGGCATCAGCGGGCGGTGTTTTTCCTCAACTTCATTTGAGTTTGCTCAAAGACCAAAGCTCTAGTAGAGGTTTGAATACCTAAGACAACATAGGGTGCATTGGATTTTCCAATTTTATAAATGTACAGTGGGAGGGAGGGAGAGAGAGAGAGAGAATATTCCAATTAAATAGATCATTCTTCATAGGTTAGGTTGTAGCAAGTGACGAATGAGGGAGATAAAGTATAGGAAAATAAAAATAAAAATAATTCAACCAGCATTTCACAAACACCCTGCTTTGGACAAACCTAGATTTCTTGTGATTAAGTTCTATCTTATCTACCGAGTGGTTAGTGCCACTCCAAGTAATAATCAAGCGAACAAGATATGTAACGGCAACATGTACGATCCATCGAGTCTTTTTGATGATGCCATATATTCGGCCCTCGCCAACATTGTGGTGCATACAACTGACAACGGCTATAACCACTATGGCAAATCCGAAGACCACTATGCCAGTGGATTGTTATTGTTGGGATATAATGTGCGGAAAAGTCAGGATCTTGCAATTTACGTCAACGCGAAATCACTCCAGAGAAATTAACGAGAAAAATAAGGACAGCAGAAATTTACGTGGTTCGGTCCGAGTATCGGTACCTACGTCCACGGGGTAACAGCAAATAATCCGCTAAAATTGGAGAATCAGAGTTTACAATCGCTCAATCACTCAAGTGTTTCCCATATCTAGATTTAAAGTATTTATAAATAATAACTCGCTTGGGTATAAACTCACAACACAAAATTATCGCGCGACAAAACTCTCTACGTACGGCTTCGCAAGGCTTCAAGATCTTGCGGTTCTTCTTCAAGCGGCGTGGACATGCGGCTTCTCACGTATGCAGGCGGAGACTGCAGTGGTGTGGACGTGCGGCTTGTTTTGCTTTGCGTGGCTTCTCACTTCCGAAAGAAAATAAAACCCTTTTATATGTGTGCCCAAGTCAAAGTTTGACCTGGGCCCACTTCTTTCTCTTTCACGTGCAGGGAACTCCTTCGTAGAGAAGACGTCATCGGCTAAAAGGAAATCGTGGAATATTGTATGTTTGGGCCCCACCATGGATAACAACTTCCAACAAATATTCCGAAGAAGCAATTCGTATCCTCTTTCACTGGGCCCCCACGATCAGCTTCCTTTTTTTTTTTTTCTTACATGCGATTTATAATCCGTTTGGGAAAAACCTTATCGATAAATTCGATTTATCCGAATTCAAAATTAAGACATTAATTTAACAATTCTCCACCTTGTCTCGATGTTTGAAGCCAAGTTATAGTGTTCATCATCCATGCTGCTTTCCCAACGCCCCAATGGGCACACACTCTCCACAGACGCCAATAGAGCTCAAATAGAACTTGAGCTTCACCAAAGGAACAGACTTAGTTATCATGTCTTCCGAGTTATTTACTGTAGTAATCTTTTTAATAGTAACAACACCCTTAGCTAAGACATCTCGGATGAAGTGGTACCTGATGTTGATATGCTTTGTTCGCTCGTGATAAACTGGATTACACGCCAAATATATCGTACATTGGTTATCATAGATTCTAACCCGAAGTCCGAGAGCAAACCTTGTAACCATATCACCTCTTTCGCTACAAAAGTTAGTGCCATGTACTCTGCCTCAGTCGAAGACAAGCCAATGTGATCATGGAAGGACTCTTTCCAACTAATTGCACCACTCGCTAGCGTAAATACGTACCCTGCTAAAGATCTGCAATCATCCAAGTCACCGGCGTGATTTGAATCCACAAAACCAGTGGTCTCACTGCCATTGCTGTCCCTTCGGTATACTATACCCATGTCTGTTGTCCCCTTCAAATATCTGAGGATCCATTTCACAACTTCCTAATGAGCTTTACTAGAACACTTTATATATCGACTAACCACGCTCACTGCTTGTGAAATATCAAGCCTAGTGCACACCATAGCATACATAATACTACCCACGACACTAGAAATAAGGAACACGGGACATATGCTCCTCCTCCTCCTCAGTCTACGGTGATAATTTATCTGAAAGTTTAAAGTACTTCGCTAAAGGTGTATTTACAGATTTCGCCGACTGCATGTTAAAACGTGCAACTATCTTCTCAATATATTTCTTCCGAGACAGACGTAAAACTCCTGCAGTTCTGTCACGCAAAATCTCCATACCCAAAATTTTCTTTGCTGCACCTAAATCTTTCATCTCAAATTCAACATTTAACTGTATCTTCAGCACATGAATGTCAGACATATTTTTATCTACTATCAACATATCATCAACATATAAGAGTAGATAAATCAAAGAACCATCATCCAATCTCCTATAGTAAACGCAGCTATCCATCTGACTTTTTAAATAGTCTTGACTAGCCATGAAAGCATCAAAACGTTTATATCACTACCTAGGAGACTGTTTTAGCCCATACAAAGATTTCCTTTAACAAGCAAACATGATCTTCCTTACCTAGAATAGCAAATCCCTCCAGTTACCTCATGTAAATCTGCTCCTCTAACTCACCGTGAAGACACAATTTTCACATCTAGTTGCTCTAACTCGAGATCCTGCGAAGCAACTAAGGCAAGTAAAACGCGAATAGAAGTATGTCCTACCACAAGAGAGAATACCTCATTGTAGTCAATGCCCTCACATTGTGTATATTCATTCGCCACAAGTCTCGCCTTATACCTCGCTGCCTCGAGACCAGGAATGCCCTCTTTTTGTTTGAAGACCCATTTACTTCCGACAATCTTTTGGCTCTTGGGTACTTTGACCAGCTCCCATGTCTGATTTTGATGGAGTGATTCTATCTCTTCACTCATAGCCCCTAGCCACTACGACGACTCCGAACTAGCCATCGCCTCAGAGTAAGATGAAGGCTCATCTGTCTCCACCTCATCACCTACAGTCAATGCATAAGCAATATCTGTATAACCATAACGTATCGGTGATTTAATTTGCCTTCTCTGTTTATTTGCGGCTATAGTCTGCTGCGGCTTTGCTAGTTGTTCACTATCACTGACTTTAGGAACTACGACTTCATCTACAGTCTCAACCTCTGTTACCTTCGAGGTCTCCAGAGTTTTCATCTGAAACTCCACCTCACTAATGATACTATGATTTGTTTTCTCTGCTGGTTGTGTCTCAGAACTCCTCTGTTGAAACATTGCAGTCTCGTCGAAGATCACATCTCTGCTGATTAGAAAACTGGGTGATCTGGGATCGGTGCACCACAGCCTGTAGCCCTTCTCGTCGAAGATCACAGAAATATGCACTTCTTCGCCCTCGGCTCAAGCTTACCATCACTCGCATGAGCATACGCAGGACATCCGAATATTTGTAATCCGGAATAATCAATAGGTTTCCCCGACCATACTTCCTCAGGAGTCTTCCATTTGATAGCAGATGATGGAGATCGATTAACCAGGTAACATGCCATGTTCACTACTTCGGCCCAAAATTCATTCCCAAGTCCTGCATGCGAAAGCATGCATCGAGCTTGCTCAAGCAAAGTTATGTTCTTCTGTTCTGCCACGCCATTCTGTTGTGGCGTCCCAGGTACTGTGCAGTGTCTCATAATACCTTCTTTCTTGCAGAACTCAGTAAAATCTTTACCACAGAACTCCATGCCATTTATCGGTTCTCAGGCACTTGATTTGCTTATCTAACTGCTTCTCAATCAACGCTTTAAATTTCTTGAACTGATCAAACGCATCATATTTTTGCTTCAGAAAATTAACCCATACCTTCCTTGAATAATCGTCGATAAAAGTCAGCATATATCGGACACCTCCTTTCAAAGGAACCGAAGACGGGCCCCAGACGTCTGAATGAATATATTCAACTGGTCGTTTGGTCGAATGAATAGCTGTAGTAAACTTAACTTTATGCTGTTTCTTATAGATGCAGTGCTCACATAAGTCCAGCTTTCCTGTTTTCTAACCACTCAACAACCTCCTATCACTCAACATCGTTATACCTGCCTCACTCATGTGCTCTAAGCACATA
The DNA here is from genome assembly GCA_016097545.1 of Eucalyptus victrix. NCBI lineage: Eukaryota > Viridiplantae > Streptophyta > Magnoliopsida > Myrtales > Myrtaceae > Eucalyptus > Eucalyptus victrix. The sequence continues at coordinate 15,635,527 of CM027842.1, forward strand.
TGCCCTAATTGAGTCAAGTTAGAGTCTGACTCATCTGATGAAACTACAGCGGTTCCGGTCACGGTCTCTCCTAGTAAATGATAGAGAGTATTTTCTTTCCCTTCATCATTGTCATGGCACCTCGAGAGATCTTCATTACTCCACCTTCAGTGGTGTACCTGCACCTGATGTCATCGAGTGTCCCTAGAGAAATAAGGTTATTCTTGAGCTCTGGTACATGCCTCACATCTGTCAATGTGCACACCACCCCATCGTGCATCCGGATCCGGATTGTCCCTATCCCCACAGCCTTACAGACTGCATTATTCTCCAAAAGAACTTTACCACCATCTGCAGCTTGGTAAGTAGTAAACTAGTTCTTATGAGGCGTCATATGATAAGAACACCCTGAATCTAGCACCCATTCGTCTCCCGATGAAGTAGCAGTCACACAGCTTCTGCATTCCTATTGCTCCCCTCAGCAACGTTTGCCACATTGCTTGTGGCATTCTGCTTATCAACTTTATTTCTCCGCTTTGGACAATCTCTCCTGATGTGTCCCCCTCCTCGTGACACTCAAAGCACATCATGCGTCCCTTAGACTTTATATTACATGACTTTGATCTGCTTTTACCTTTACTGCTACTAGGCTCTCAATGTTGTTCTCTACCCCGAATCGTCAGTGCTTGCGCTACTCCTTTCGCTAGACCGTCATCTCGCAACTTTCTCTGTCACTCCTTAGAAAATAAGGCGGACTTTACCTCTCCTAAGGTAATAGTAGTACGCCATTGCAACAGTAAATCAATAAAGTGCTCCCATGACTCTAGTAAAGAGGCTAACAATATCATGCCCTATTCTTCATCATCAAGTATCTTATCGACGTTTTTTAGATCCAACATGAGTTTATTAAATTCATCTAGGTGGGTTCTAATAGACGTACCTTCAGTATATCTAAACTGAAACATCTTCTTCAACATATACAAGCGATTGTTCAAACATTTTTTCACATAGAATGCTTGAAGTTTTGCCTATAATGCTGTGGTATCCTTCTCTTCAATAACCTCTAATAAGACCTCATCCGACAAATTTAACAAGATTATACTCTTTGCTTTTTCCATCAGCTCTACCCTCTTTGAAGCTTTCATTATAATCGGCAACTCATCTTCACTATCTAACGCCTTGGCCAAACCTTGTGTTGTCAATAAAGCCCGCATCTTGATGCTCCATAACACAAAGTTATTTCTCCCATCAAACTTCTCAATCTCAGATTTCCTCTCAGACATAATTAAATTTCCAAATAATAATCAAACAAGCCAAAGCCTCAAATCACAATCAAGAAATCCAACCCCACGCTCTAATACTAATTGTTGGGATATAATATGCGGAAATGTCAGGATCTTGCAATTTACGTCAATGCGAAATCACCCCAGAGAAATTAACGAGAAAAATAAGGACACTAGAAATTTACGTGGTTTGGTCCGAATATTGGTATCTACGTTCACGGGGAGAGCCAACAGCAAATAATCCACTAAAATTGGAGAATCAGAGTTTACAATTATTCAATCGCTCAAGTGTTTTCCACACTTAGATTTAACCTCCAACCCAAAGTGCTTATAAATCACAACTCGCTTGGATATAAACTCACGACACAAAATTACTGCGTGACAATACTCTCTATATATGGCTTTGCAAGGCTTCAAGATCTTGCGGTTCTTCTTCAAGCGGCGTGAATGTGCGGCTTCTCACGTACGTAGGCGGAGACTGCAGCGGTGGACGTGCGACTTGTTTTGCTTCGCGCGGCTTCTCACTTTCGAAAGAAAATAAAACCCTTTTATATGTGTGCCCAGGTCAAAGTTTGACCTGGGCCCACCTCTTTCTCTTTCACGTGCAGGAAACTCCTTCGTAGAGAAGACTTCATCGGCTAAAAGGAAATCGTGGAATATTGTATGTTTAAGCCCCACCGTGGATAACAACTTCCAACAAATATTCCGAAGAAGCAATTCGTATCCTCTTTCACTGGGCCCCCACAATCAGCTTCCTTTTTTTCTTACATGCAATTTATAATCTGTTTGGGAAAAACTTTATCGATAAATTTGATTTATCCGAATTCAAAATCGAGATATTAATTTAACAGTTATGCACACTGGGCCTGCAATAGCGCGCTTGTGCCATCGGACTGCAAGTCGTGCTTGATTGACGCAAGGAAACAGTATGAGATGAGTGTACTTGGAACATGGGACCGCAGGATCAGCTTCAAGATTGTAGGATCAGATATGAGAATCACAAGTTCATGGAATAATCCCAATTATCGCGCGGCAACTTCCATGAATTTGACATGATTTCTTACGTCTGCTAATAAATGAATGGTTGTTACATCTTACTATTCGACAACAAGTGCAGTGAAACGTTTGCTTCATATATATGGAAATGAATAGCGTATTTATGAGTGTCTCGAACAATCAAATCAAATCAACATTGCGGAAAACCGTCATCTATAGCAATCCGGTCCTGTCCATGGGCTCCGTTCGTGAAGCATTTCTCACCATCATGGGCGACCGTAGACCCTTCGAGCCAAATTCAAGAAGGGCGAGCCTCAAGGGAGGCCTTGCGCTAGGCGGGCGAGCCTCACCGCCCAGCGCGAGGCCGCCCTTGCAGCCATTGGTCGGCGACCAGCTAGAGGAAGAAGAGGAGAAGAAAAAAATAATAAATAATAAATAATAAATAATAATAAATCCAAAAATATTAAAATATTTTCAAGTCAGCCGACTGGTGTCGAGTCAACAAAATCCAGTTAAAATTTGCCGAAAATGACTGAATTGACACAACGTAAAAATATTTAGGACTTAATTAGTACAAAAAAGAACTTAGAACTAAATTGGTACGAATGCAAAAGATTTTGACTTTTCTAGCACTTTTCCCCTAATTAATGTTTAAAGGAAGTGAGAGGAAATGCAATCTGGCTAGTAACAACAGAAGAATCAATTAGTCTTCCTTGCATAGACCTTTTGATCTTTGACACAATCAGATCGGCCCTTCTAAAAAGATATAGATTGGGCAAAACTTACCATCCTCAAAATTATCGAGCATGAAGTGTTGGCATCATCAAAGGTGAGGTCTATGTGATGAGTTTCACGGAGCAACTTGGAAGACCATGGTCATTCAACAAGCATCCACTTAATTCTGTATTAATGCACTCCGCATCACGAACTACAAAAGAAAGAGTGGGAAAAAGAAAGCTCCTCAACCTCAACCATGTTGGTAGCATCACATGAAACCTGCATTTCATAATGATTCTGAATGTGAATCGAAGGAGCAGACAATTAAAAACATCCAGTAGGGATGGAAAAAAGGGGAAGGCAAAATGCATCAAGATTCATCATCTGTTTAACCGTAACTTTTTATATGTATCTTTTTCATCTGTACGAACTTTCTATATATATTTTTTGTCTGTACGATGACCCCAATATTAGCTTCTTCCACGAGTCAAAACTTCGACGCGCACTCCCTGAGTTCAGTAAACTTTCGAAGAGCTCTTCTTTGTTAGATTCACGATCTGTTTCACTTGAACTTTCTTCTCCCTCGGTGTCTATCCAATTGTCTTCTTCTGAGTCTCTTTCCTCCAAATTGTTTCATTCGGCTGAGAGAGCTTTTCTTTGTTAGACTCATCATCTGTTTCACTTGAACTTTCTTCTTCCCTGGTGTCTATCCAGTTGTCTTCTTCTGAGTCTCTTTCCTCCGAAGACCGATTTGTTTCATTCAGCTGATGGTGTTGGAGCACGATCCTCTGATCATCCTCCTCTTGCTCGTTTATAGGACGAAAGCCCCACTTAATCAATCTTCCTTTTGATACACTGAGGCGAACTCGGAAATGGCTCCAATCGTCTCGTGGAAGCTCCCCTCCTATATCCAGCTTGCTGCACGAGAAATATTTAATCCACACAGTATCAGATTTCACTGAAGGACACCTCATTTTCTGCCAAAACTGCCCTTGGCCATCAACAGAGACTTCAAATTCAACGCGGACTGCTTTTCCTTCCTACGGGCCAAGAACAATACAGAGTGCTATCCCTAAGAACTTGTTACTCAAGTCCCTGGGAACAAAGATATGGAACTGTCTTTACAGTGGAGAAACCATTCTGGTATCTCTCTCCCAGTCAGGGTAATGTCAACATAGCTCCTGTCATACAAATAGTTCGCACATCAAGCACTCTAAGTTAGTGAGAGAGAGAGAGAGAGACTCGACAAATCTGGGAATTCTTGTAGAGAGCTGCAACCCTCTGCCCATAGCCAATGCACATTTGGTGGAAGCTGAGGAATCTTTTGTAGCTGTTTGCATTCACAGACAAACAGGTGTTCCAAATCATGGTATGTGTTGATGCGTGTTAGCAGATGAGTAAACTTGTTTCAAGAAAGATCTAGGCGCCCCAATTTGGGAAAATTGGAAGAACTCTCAAGGAACTTCACTTCTGAGAGATTGCAGTCATAAAGATCTAGCTGGAATAAATTTCAGAATCCCGGATTGCCATTAGGATTGGTTGAATCCTCCAAGTTCTTTGGAAACACCACAAAATTGGAGCAGCCTCCAAGATTCAGATGCTTGAGATTTTGCAACTTATAGACACTTGATGGGAGTGTTGGGAGTCTTTTGCATTCTCTTAGAATTATTATCTTCACGAAGACGAGATTTTCAACTGATGCAGACAGTTCTTTAATAGCCGTCCAACCGAGATCAAGCTCTTCTAGATGTTCCATCTTTTCCGGTATATGAGAACTTCTCGAGTTTAGAGCAACCAAAGAGATCGAGGGCTTGAAGAGATTTTTCCTTGAGTGTGTGAGGAAAGTTACTGAGGTTAGAGCAAAACTGTAGTGACAAAGATTTTAACTTGTCGTGACATGTGACGGATTGGTCAATATCCACCAAGCTTTTGCACCCATCAAGATTCAAGCTCTCCAGATTTGGAATTGATGAAAGGTCAGGAACACTAACCACGGACTTGCATTGACTGAACTTGATGTACTTCAATCATTCAAAATTCTGGAAAAAAAAAAAAATACCAATACAATCATTAAGCTCTCAATATATTTGTAGTTATAAAAAGGGAAAAGCTAGTTATCACTAGCGCTAACCTTAAATTTGCCGTCAAATTGTCTGATAGGACTTTTTTGGATATCAAGTCCAACGAGTGAGTTTCTTCGGACTAGAGCCAAATTCTAGAAACGGGGCATTGGGCCATTCAAGCCATCTCAGATTGTTTGGGAGATAAACCGGACCTTGCCATGAGCTATGCACGTCTTTCAAAATGAGCATTCTCAACATTTTCATGTTTCTGAAAGCATTAGGACTCATAGTTGTCTCTGGTGGTGTAGGCAAGTCCAATACTATGGCCTTTACTGCATTCGTTCCCTATCCATAACAGAGCAAATTAGGTTCTCACACAAAATTTTCATTGAGATTTACATATACTGTCCAAATCAAAGTAACATAAAAATGAGATATAACAATATTAACATAAACAACTCTTACCACGGCATTGCATAGAATATCCTCAACATCTTCAAAAAGCCATACTCTACTGCGTTTCCCAGGGTCATCAGGACATTCTTGATTAACAATAGTCTTTCCCATCAATTGAACCAAATCATCCATTTGTAGGGTCCCATGCTCATTTCTTATCAAGGACCTCTCAATGAGAATTTCTATTCCTATAGTTGTCTCAAAGCCACAGCTGTCAAGAACTTTTTTGATGTATTCTATACTTTTTCCCCTAAAGAAACAAGCAATGTCTAGGAAAATCTCCCTCTCGTTATTCTCTAATCCATCAAAGCTTATCTTCAGAACACGATAGATATCTTTGTCAGGACGATGGGAGAGATTCCACAGCGTACTTTCCCATGTTGGTTCATTTCTTCCACATAAGAATGAGCCCAACACTTCAAGAGCTAATGGAAGGCCACTACCGTAATGTAGTGCTCTATCTATGAGATCCTTTCTTATTTCAACTTTCTTGCTGTTTGGAAAGGCATGCCAAACAAAAAGGTTTTGTGCCTCATCATTCTTTAAAGTTTCAACTTCATACACACAATTTTTGCAATGAGAAGAAGTAAGCAAATGTCGATCCCTTGATGTTACAAAGATTCTACTTCCTTTGCCAAACCAGTTGCCTTGTCCAACTAATGCATTCAGTTGATCCAAGCGGTCAACATCATCAAGGACCAGGAGAATCTTCTTGGAACAAACTCTTTCTCTTATCAAACTAATTCCGCCATCTTTGGTATAGACCGTTAGATGTCTAGGATATAAGATCTGAGATAGAAGTTGTTCTTGCAAACGAACTAGACCATTGCTTTTGTTTGAATTTTCTCTAACTTGCTCCAAAAAACAAGATCCCTCAAACTGTCTATCAAAAGCATTATATATCGCTTTAGCAATCGTCGTCTTCCCTACGCCTCCAGGTCCCCATAGACCTATCATGAGAACATCATTATCATCTGACTCTTTTTGCGACAATGATATCACTTCTTGAACTCGGGAATCTATTCCAACCGGATACTTAGCAACTTGCAAGGGTGTTCGCCCTAGATGAATTGACAATTCCTTCATGAGCTGTTGTATGAGCTCTGCTTCATCTCTGATAAGAGATTGAAAGAAAAACATGTTTTAGCATTTCAAAGCCATGGCAGGAATTCAACCTCTAGCGTCATAAGGAAAATTACAAAACCAGATTTGCAAATAATAAGATGAAAAGAAGTAACACATTGGGCTGAACCTGCGCCTAAAGACAAAATGACTCGGATACTATGAGATGCACGATTTACCTAAAACAAAAATTTCTCATTGTCAACACAGAAAGAATCAACTTCAAACAATCTGCTAGCTTAAAGTTTTGATATTCGACTATCATGTCTACTGTCTAGCATATCTCCGCTTTGTTTCTTCAATTAAAAAGACCAATTTAACAATATCTATCAGTTTTTCAGCTGTAGGTTCTCTGCATACAATTTGACATATAATTAACAATCACCAGCTAACAATGGTAGAGCAGTGCGTCACATCAACTACTTACTTACCCATCCTTGCAATCCCATCCAGCCAAGCAACCGGCATTGAAGAGAGCTTTCTTCCATGTCTCCACTGTCTTCGGATCCTTCTTGGAATCGAACTCATGCTTAGCCATAGCTCTCCCATAATTCTTTATCGCCCCTCTCACTTCTCTTTGTTCCACTCTGTAAAACACCGGCAACACAATCAGCTCCTTCTGTGCATTGCACTCCATGATCTTCGCCAACTCTTCCAAACACCACCGCGAGGAAGCGTAGTTCTCAGAGAAAATGATGATCGCGACAAGCGATTCCTCAATCGCCCTCATAAGCGCCAGCGATATTTGCTCTCCTTTCCTGAGCTCCTCGCTATCCACAAAAGTGTATATCCCTTTTTGCTTCAGAGCTGCATAGAGATCACGGAGGAAGTTGCGGACGTCCGTGCCTTTAAAACTCACGAACACATGGTAATTCTCTTTGGGAGAGGCCATATATCAGGAACTTGGGGACAAAAGCAAGAAAGAGAGATTAAGAAGGTTAGCTCTGTTGGCTCGATTTGATTCGCGGATTACGATATGTGATCAGTCTATCCCTTTGGATCTCACTCACAATCTCATGAGGATAGAAAGAAGGCATAGAGGGATCTTCCCTTATATACTATGAAGCACGGGCACTCTCCGGAGCCGCGTATTGTGTCGGACGCTCCAACACGTGGTCAACTTTCCCAACAGCGCGAGTCGGGAATTGCGAGAGGCATGGTGGGTTTCTGGGACAGGTCTGCAAGTGCGAAGTGAGAGAATCGAGGGCGGAGGCGAGGCCGTGAGCAACGGAGGGCAAAGAGCAAGAACAGAGACCTAGGCGACCCAAAGGGCCGCGACTGCGATGCCGCGATGGAGGGCCGAAGGCGAGGCTGCGGCTGCGGCTGCGAAGGACGGAGGGCCGGAGGCGAGGCGGCGAGCGGCTGCAATGAGGCGACCGAGAGAGAGCAGAGATGGAGAGGAAGATGATCGTGCAAGTAGGCGGAGGCGGAGGCTAGGGTTTTTGAGTTTCCATGATGCGGAGGTTCCTTTTTAAGTTTTAGGAAGAAGAGTAGAAAAAAAAAAAAAATTAAATGGGGTGCTGATGCGGCGTTTTTTTTCGTTTTGGAGGGCAGTGCAGGGCAGAGACTAGGGAGGGTAGAGGATGATTTCAATTTTCAAGAAAGCAAGTTACCGGGGGTGCTGGAAAAGAAACGGGTGAGGGAAATAAATGGGTGGGGGTTTTTTTTTTTGGTTAATATCCTAAAAATTTCTAAACTGGTATTTGTATTAAATTTACCTTAAATTATTTTTTTATTTCAAACTGGTAGATAAATTTATCCCAAACTGGTACACTTATAACAAGTTTACACTCGTTAGTCAAATTATTAAGTTAAATGACACGTGACAATTTCAATTTGGGATTTTACGCCGTTTATCACAATTTACAATTTTTGTGATTTTTTGTGGTATTAATCCAATTTAGCGGATGGTATATGTATCATAAATTTGGGTTTGGGATTTTTTTGTAATCGAATAAATTAGTTTAAAGTAAATTTGTCATAAATGTACAAGTTTTTGGTTTTTTATAATCGGTCGAGGTAAATTTGTCATAAGTGTACCGGTTTTGGAGTTTTTCATGGTAAAAAAAATAGTTTTGAATAAATTTGTTATAGATGTACTTAGTTTGTGGTTTTCCAAAGTATTAACCATTTTCTTTTAAGGTCTGAAAAATAAATGAGTGGGGCCAAAAAATAATTTCAAAAAATAAAAGTATTGAACGTTAAATAATGATAAATTTTGATGATTATAGAAGATTATAGATTTATTTAAATAAATTCTAATATCTTATTAGTCATTAGTTTCATCGACAAATTTTGTTAAAGTTAAAAACATATCCCCAAACATAAATACACATTATTTATGAATATCTCTTTCGAATTTTCTAAAAATTAATTTATTAATAGGAAAAAAGTCACAAAAAACCTTAAATTTTACCCAATGTGACAAATTTACCCCCAATCTTTTTTTGTGATAAAAAAAACCTAAACTTTATTAATCGTGACACATTTACTCAAACTCTATAGTTGAAGGGCATTTTCATCTTTAACTTTTTTCTTTTTCTTTATTTTTCTTATTTTTCCATTTTCTTTTTTTCTTCTCCTCTCTTCCCTTCACCAGTCATGGCAGAGGGAAGAGAGGAGAAAAATAAAAGAAAAGCAAAAAAAAAAAATTAAAAAGTAAAAATAAAAATGCCTTATAGTTTGAGATAAATGTGTTATACGGATATAAGTAAAAATAATTTACTTACTCATTATTATAATCCCTCCACTGTCTTTGGATCCCTCCCCTTAGACTTATGCCTTTCCATAGCTGTCCCATAACCCTCCCTCATCCCTCTCACTTCTCCTAATTTTACTTTGTAAAATACAGACAACACAATCAGCTCCTTCTGTGCCTTGTACTCCATGATCTTTGCCAACTCTTCCAAACACCATCACGAGGAAGCGTAGTCCTCAGACAAAATGATGATCGCGACATGCGATTCCTTGATCGCCCTCATAAGTGCCGTCAATATTTCCTCCCCTTTCCAGAACTCCTCACTATCCGTGTGTATCCCATTCCGAACTAGATCTGCGTAGAGATGACTAAGGAAATGGTTGCGGACGTCCGTGCTTCTGAAAGTTAGGAAACCATCGTAATTCTTATTGGAAGAGGCCATATATCGGGAACTTGGGGACAAAAACAAGAAAGAAAGATTGTCATTGGCGAGAGATAGCCGTTTATTGATAGTTCCTTTTTATTATTGCCATTAAGTAAATTTGACTTTTAAATTCTATGTATTTATCGATTGAATTATTTTAATCATCACATTTTACTTATTTTTATTTTGTGAGTTTCTCTATTTGGCAACATTATCTTTGTTCATTATGGTTTCCTCCGTATTATAAGTAATTTATCTATTTCAATTCAGGAAAAATTATTTGTGAAAGCTCATTGACTTCTCTTTTGTTGTCAAAGTTTTAAGCTAATATTCTAAATATTGATGTACCTTGACATAATCTAATATCGAACTAGAAAGTCTTTCGAAAAAAAAAAGTTGTCTACTCACAAATGAAAGATAGAAAATAATATGCAGTGATTTGGTTAATTCAGCAACAATATCTTCTAATCATTATACCTATAACGAGTTTGATTAGGTGGGGTGAAAACGTGTGTCGGAGTGCCGAAGCTGTTTCCGTGGATTTGACTAGTAGCAGTCAAGGTTCTCCACTTGCTATTCCATATTTCTTGGAAATATCTTGGGCAACTTCCACGAAAGTCACATTGTATGATCAGCGGTCCAGCAAAGCGGGTAGAATTACCAAGAACCTACTTCTGTATTTCAGCTCCTATTTCATCTTTCTTTTAATTCTTCCTACGGTTCAGTCAAATAATTCACCCCAAAATTGTCCTTTAACGAGGGGGTTAACTTCCCACCTTCTTCCCTCTCATTTTCCCTCGCTCTTGACTTTTTGAGTTTGTTAGCCATCTTTTTCGTACCAGTTTGCAAAGGGATTCCCTTACTGAAAATCTACAAGGTGTGCCCTCATCCTTATGATGAACAGTTAGAGACCCGCTTTCATCTATCCAATTCTCTTCCATCGACGCAAGCTCCACCTCATCTAAAGTAAGTCTTCACGCGTCTTTTTGGGGCAAAAAGCCATCGTCCATCACACGTTTTCTTCAGTGCTCTTACTCCTTTTAAGCTTCAACATTCTAGATATAAGGGATCCATTAAGGAAAGATCCCTCTATGCCTTCTTTCTAGCCTCCTGAAATTGTGAGTGAGATCCAAAGGGATAGACTGATAATATTTCGTAATCCTCGAACCGAATCGAATCCACAAGGCCAACCTTCTTAGGGTGCATTTAGGAGTGGCCTTGAGAAGCCACTTTGAGCCCCTAAAGATCCTTAGGCCAAAGTAGGGGTGTTTGGTAAAAAATTTTCAACCCCCATTTAGAGAATGCCAGCCTTCTCGGCATGCTGAGGAGCCCCTAAAATAAAAAATTTTCTTGCACAACGACAGTCGCAGCGACTGTCGTCGAGGGGAGGTGCAACCATCGCCGAGTGGTGGCGCGACCACCGCGCCATCTGGGTCGTAGCAAGGTTGCCAGAGGTTGCGGTGGCGTCGCGGGACCCCACTGCGACCCAAATCCAAGGTCGTTGGATGCGCTACAGTAACGTCTCGCGTTTGATGTTTATATATGGATCTTTGCGCTAATGAGTTCTTTTCCATATTGTCGAGACATTCAAGTCAGAAGCACTTCTAAATGTTTGAATGGGAGAGTTTTTTGGTTTTTCTGACAATGTTGGATTAGTTAATCGCTATATGTTCAAATGGTGCGGATGTTTTGTCTTTTTTGTTTCTGAATGAGCGCTTGCTGTGAACTCATGCTGTCACTTTGCATTCAATTTTGTCAATCCAGTGAAACAAAGTGATAAATACAATCGACTATTGTTTTTTTCCCTATTTGCTAAGTGCTTATCACAAAATGAAATCATTGGCTCAACGGGACCGGTAAAGCTACATTGACCAATAATTTTGATCGAACGTAAAGTATAGAATTTTTGGTCAATTATGCATTGTGAAAGTGCAATTTGGAGGCTTTACATGAATTGTTATGATATTGGTCGAGTAAATAGAAAATGCAACTCGATCGGGAGTTTACAAAGTTGTAGAGGCATGTCGCTTGGTGGGTGATTGTTCATTTGCGAGTCCAAGTTTGACAACCAACGAAAGCTGTTTACCATTGATTATCGAGTTAAGGTAGGAGCCTGGATTTCCTGGAGAAAATGGTTCCTCAATTACTACGGACATCGGCATAAATCCTTGCCAATCATTTGCTCCATCATGCAATAAACCGGCCCTATAATTGCCCTCGACCGGTCTTTTCGCTGCGTGTGCGAATAATCGGACAAGAACGGGGATTGGTTTGAGTTTCGCCAAGAACATTTCCTTCTTGCTTATTTGTCAGTTGTAATACAGACAGAGGGAGAGAGAGGCAGGAAGAATGGGGAAAGAGAAAACGGGTTTGGTCGCGTTGCTGATAATTGTGTCGAGCTAGTGTGTATCGTCGTCCTCCTACTCCTCTTCTTCTTCTTTCAGAGGTGATCTGTGTCACACCCCAAAACCACAAAGAATGGGAATGACATGGCCGTCCTTCTTTACAAAGAACGCAGCCTCAAATACAACCAATAAACTGATATTAACTTATATATATCTCAAACCATATATATATCAGATAAAACAACAAATTGGTTGCAACATCAGAGTTTCTATAATCCACCAAAAGAAAAAGAGATATATGTTTAAACTCAGACAATCCAACTACTAGTAAGTATTATTTGCACCACTTCCTTGAACCATACCAAAAAAACAAAATAGAACTCCCCAAAAGCTCCCACCGACTATGCACTCGCTCTATTCGCCACTAGCTGAGGAACCTGAAAAGATTAAAGGAGGAATGGGATGAGCAACCACAGCTCAGTGAGTAGTACATATTTTCTAAGCAGATCGAACAACCCCTATGCATGTATACAAATTAATACCAAATCTCATAACGCCAATGTAATATATAAAATACATATCGAATTATATAAAAGCTATTTCTCATCTTCAAAGCTTTATACTAATATGGAAAACTCATTTAAATTGCTATCAAAAGTTTAGTATCAATGGTCGAATACATTGAATAATCTCCATCAAAAACACATATCAATGGTCTATCCATTGATCAATCTTTTGCTCAATAACTAACCATGGTCACGACACAACGCCTTGTGACAAGGCAACCAAGATTCCCCCCTTGGCAAGGTCTTCACCTACAAAGTCGGTGGCTTGGCCTAGAAGGATATCCTAAACCTAGTATGCATACCCCAAAAACCCATCACTGGATTCACAGTCATATTGAGCATAAATAACCATTCTCCAATACCAGAAATCCAATCCAAAAATCAATATCTCAAACCAAACAAATAACATTTTGCAGCATAGCCCATCATCCATTTCATATCCGTTTCTCAAATCATCATAAACCTTTTCATAAATTAGTCGCAAAGCAATTTCATATATATTTCTCCACAAACCTTGTAGAATGTGCTTTTCAAATATTCACAATCAACCAAAGGGTAGCAATTGCTCGATCTGGCTTTTATGCAATAAAAATGCTTTTCTCTCACTTCAATATATATATACATATATATATATATATATATACTCCAAGACATGATTTTATAAAACCAAAGAAGATATAGTACCACTCACCTCGTCGTCGACGACCAAACGACGAACGATACTCGTATCGTCGAATTCAAGGTCCTAACAAATAATCGAGAAAAATGTTAAAATCTAATAAAACTCTGCCTCTACTATGAAACAACTAAATTACGCCTTAACTTTAACAAAATGACTTCTACGCACTAACAAATCGCATAACCAAAGCGATTGTTCAAGCCATTCGCAGCACGAAATTTAAGTGCAAAACTTGTTTGCGCCTTAACTTTCTCTTCCGAACTCCGATCCGAACGTACTTATATTCAATAGAAAGCCCTTGAAACATATCACAAGAATCTCAACTTGACCGTCCCAAAATCAAGCCGAAAAATGACAAAATACGGGCCCAAAGCTGCTGGACGTGTACTGTTCATTGTGCGCGGGAAACTTTGAAATTTTGTTTCGGACAAACCATAAGCTCAAATCACGATCCGTAAAATTCCACGGCTCCACAACACCCTAAATTACCATTCTTGCAAAAATACGTGGCTCAACGACTCCAAAATTAGACTTCGCCGCTCAGTTTTCCAAAAATTTCGAATTTAAATCCTAAATCCAAAAATTACTTCAATCGGACAAACGAGGGCTTGATCTCTTACCGGGTGCTGTGTTATGGAGTCGAGTCGGCTTAGCGAGGCATCCGAGACGTGCACGTGCCAAGATTCATTTCCTTTCTTCCCCCTTTCTCTTCTTCTTCTTCTTCTTCTTCTTCTTTTCTTTATTTTCTTTTTGGTAGAGGACCCCTCAGCTTCTATTTAGCCGAGCCCTCTCCCCTCTCCTTTTTGTTTTACTAACTTTTCGGTTTCTTTTTTTCAGTTTCTTCTTTTGGGGCCCACTAACATAATATTACATTATTGCATAATATTACAATCTGAGCAAAGGCAAAAGGCGCCTTTGACTTTTGGGTCGGCGTCGTAGTTGCTGGTTCTCAATCAGGTCGGGTCATCTGTTGTCTTTCCACTCCATGGCAATGTTTTCCCAACTGGGTACCTTCTTGACCTGTCTTCAGTTCAGTCCGGCGTTTCATTTATTAGTCAGAGAGAGAGAGAGAGAGAGAGAGAGAGAGAGAGAGAGAGGTGATGCACCTGCATTTTTGCTCCTTCAATGAATTCTTGAATGCCTGGGTGACTCTCTGCTGTGCCATTCACGTTTAGAAAGTATGGGTCATCTCTCACATTTAACTGTCTTTGGTGATATGAAAAGGTCTTTTTTCCTCCAAAAGTTCAAAAAGTTCCTACAGTTTGGCTAGTTACTACGTTGGATTGCTGTTTGATGACCTGAAGATTCATCCAATCCAACGTCATAGTGACTTATGTCTCCCTAAGTGGTAACCATAGATACTATTATCACCCCACTTAGGAATTCCTGAAGTTTCAGTATGTTGATCATCAGATTAAATTTTTCATGCCAAGGGAAAATTGCTTGGAAGATTCTATATGGTTTTCATCACATTAAAGCATCTCTTTCTCGAGGGGAAGTTGTGTTTTATCAGTTTCCATACATTTTTATTCTATATGTCATAACGATGCAGTGCTTTTCTTCTCTTTCTTGATCGCTGGGTGTTTCTCAATTGTTAACTTCATTCTCACTTTGCTTGTCATTCATTTTGTGTCCCTTTTCTGTCATAGTTCGCTAATTGATTGTTCAATCTTTTGAAGCATAATGCTCCTCTCTTCATGCAATAATCAGATTTGAATATTATAAAAGCTTGCGTATTTGCCAAGACTGATGATTAAGTGAACTGCCTATTTCAGGTCATATAACACAACTGTCTTCATTGGGTAGCCACCAAAGCCTTACTTTCTTGATCCTGACCCTGGTAGTGACCTCACATCGCTCCAATGTGATGCCCCTTGTGTACGATGCACCCAGGTAGATTTTATTAGTTTTCAGATTTCATATGATTTGTTTCTCAAATCTATGAATTTTTGTTGATAATCCTAAAACTTTGCTCAGACGTTTGTTTCGAATGGTCTCATGATGTTATGCAAGGTGATAAGTGCTAATAACTTCTCATCATTTTCTTATTGCATACGCCACATCTGCTTTATCGACCCAACAAGGACCTAGTAATCTGCAGGGACCCAATTTGCGCGTCCCTGCATTCAGGTGACTACAGATGTGACCACCCAGAGCAATGTGACTACGAGGTGGAGTATGCAGATGGCGGCTCTTCTCTTGGTGTACTTTTAAAGGATTGTCGTTCATCCCAAGGATATAAACTCCTTTCTCTTTTGCAGGTCCAGAAGGTTCTAAAATTCCACCAATGGAAAAGTCTCAAAATGCTTTGACTGTTGGTCCATCATTACGACTTCAAGGATTGTTAGTACCCTTCTTCTCTTTCAAACGACCATCCCTTGGTCAAGAGAATCAAGTTACCTCCATACCTTCACTGAGATATCTCACACATTTTATGCTTTTTAAATTGCTTATCAAAAAAGAAAGCATTCGGATTTTTGGCCACTGTATGTGGTATTACTGATTTCCAGGTTTTTTTTTTTTTTTAATGTCTTGCAGCTCTTTTAATTTTGTAGTTTTCTTTGTGGATTTTATTTAAATTTGTTTGTAAAGCTTTTTCAGTAGAACATTCGACATAATGTTGCTCATGTTCATTCATCTTCCTCAGAAACGATGTTGGTCTACATGGAAAAGGCATTGCTATTGTCTCTGCTTTTGGATCATCAGACAGGTAAATATGTTGTATTGCATTCTATTTTAGTGTCTGTTGGAGTGTCTTTTTGCTTCTTCTTTTTTCCCTTTAAGGCGATCGGTCGCATAATTTGACTTTTCTTCAATAGGAAAGACCTTAAATCTAAAAGAACATTTTTTATATTTATATTTTTTGGTTTAAACACACAAAATCTTGAATAGAAGAGGTTAAGGTCTACATGTGTTGGCAATTCTTCCTTTTGGTAGTTAAGAGATCACATTTGTGTAATTTAGCAAGTTTTTGATTTTTAAATTGTTTGATTCTATGAATTACTATCTGTCGAGCCTAAAGAAATTTACTCTTCATGAGTTGCTGGTCATTGTAATCGTGCTCTGAAACTAATCTGCATCTAGACTAGTTGTTCTACATCACCTATCGTTGGACCCATAGCCGGTGTAGTGTCTGTTACATGCATCAGTTGCTTATGCTTTGTAATTATTCAGAGGCATTGACAAACTAGGGCAAATACCTATGTATCCTATATTTTTGGTCAAAATAGGACTTTTATATTACTGTTACTTTTTTAATACGTTGACATGCATCTATTTGCACAATCCACTGAAGTAACATTAGAACATTTCTTAATGGTTTATGAAAAGCTGTTTCATGGATTCTCATAATTCGACTCATGCATTCAAGGATCACTGGGTCATCTTAAGTTCTACTCTAAGGTACTTAATCTACTTTGGCCTCATGCTCTCACTCTGTCTTTAGGAATTTGTCTACCTCAGCCATTATGGAAAGAATTCCAAGCAGGTGGCCACGTCCTGTGTGGCATCCTCCATGGAAGAACTACAGGGTGAGAATTGTGGCCTAATTTTTCTGGCAGCTAGAAGAAAGTTCTTGTTTTGTTTCAGTAATAGTTATGGTGTCATGTGATAATTATACATTTGAATTTATCATATAGCTGTGTCTTGTCCATGTTATCGTATCTGCAGTTATTTGCTCGCTTACTTGGATTATTATGTGTTTTGTTTTCTCCTTTTTGAATGTGCAAGGTCATAAGTGGGCATTTGGGATGGGTGAGATCTATCGCATTTGATCCTAGCAATCAATGATTCTGCACTGGCTCTGCAGATTGGACAATTAAGGTATTAAGCTTTTACAATTGTACTTTTTGATGATTCTTGGTCTTCTTTTGTTTGTAAAATTTGCTGATCATAGATGCTCACTTTTTAGTTCTTTGGTTGCTACCATTTGCTAATTTAAATTTCTATGTATAGTTCTTTTGGTTAGTTGAATGAGATGATTGTTAGAATCATTGAGTCGCCAGAAAGTTGATCACTCTTTTCTATGGCAGCATTTTGTTCTAAAACTTTTTTGAAGTGGTATCCTTAATTCTAATGTTATTTCGAATTGCATGATCTCTGTGATTTAATTGTATAAAGTACAATTTGAGATGGAAATTGCCATTAAAAGTTTTGAAATAGATGAGCATTGACATTGCAGAGACGAATTCTAAATGCCTCCAACTGCAATGCATGAGCTTAAAGCTTTGAGTCATAATTATTAAGCATTTTGTTATAGGTCAAAGTTCTCAACAAACTTGCTTCAGCTCGAGCTTCGGGAGCGGGTAGTGGCAGCGAGTCTTGATAGATTTGGTAGAGGGTCTAGAAGAAGCAGCTATTGCTGTAGAATTGAGGTTGAAGATCAACCGAGTCATCCGGACTTAAAAGGAGGGTACGTGGTTTCTTGGTTTCTAGCAATGTCGTTTTCTTTTTCCTTCTCTAAGATCCCGATAGTGTAGAGGTTCTGAGATCTTTCCGAGACTATGGAGAGGCGGTGTTGAAGCACTTGGAGAACTCTATTGATTTAGACCCAAAGCTTGAGGAAAGCTCCATAGAATTATGAAGGAGTAAGTTTTGAATCGATGAAGTTATTCTTAATAGATTGGACCTCATCATTTCAGCAGTTATTTATATTGTGTATTATCGTGTTCATATCGAGGAGACAAGTTAATGCTCTAATTCTCAATTAAAGTACATACGTTCGAATGCTCCCGGGGATGGGAGCAAGAAGGAGAGTTAAACGTCGCAATGGAGTCCATGTTGGTTCTTGATTTGTATCTACAAGAGGAGTCAAAATTATAGTCCACAATGAGTTGAGCAAAATGCTGTGTGCTTACCAAAATAATATCTTAACTAGTGACCTCAGAGGAGTATTTTACTATAAAGTAAATGCAGGTCCATCATGCTATCTAGTTAATTCCTCTCTTCTTTTCTCCCTGAATAGCACAAGACACCGGGTGAGCTTTGCATTTTGCATGTGATGCTTGATCTCTAGTCGATTGTTGCTTAAACAGTCCGGGTATCGGGTTTGGAGGATGGTTCCTTCGAGGCTCTCGCTTCATGATCCTGTTCTTCCTCTTAACATTGAGGTAGAGGAATCTCTTACACAAGCTACCATAAAAATGATTTTATTGGATTAAGAATTCAATTCAAAATTTTCTTGTAGGCACCAACTCACGATGATTTGTAAAACTTGGACTTGCTTTGTGCTTGGGGCTGTTAAGGAGTTTGCAGCTTTGGATACATCCGCTTTAGACAAGTTTGTTCAAGTATCATGAGCCAATGATGCAGAGCGCTTTGGTACAAGTATCTTTCGGCTCATTATCGGCGTTAAAGTCGGCTTTGGCGTCTACCTCTGTACATGTACGTATAATCGGTGCGTCGGTCTCGATTCTGAGGAGGTTCATTTTTTAGATGGTTTTGGTCACAGGCACTCGAAATACTAGTTGATGGCTATGTTTACTTTAGTTTTTACTTATGTTCCATGTATGCTACAGAGATGTTCTGATAAATAAGAAACGTTCTTCAACTACAGAATTTGTCGGAGGGATGTTTGAAGTTGTGATGCAACTAGTTTTTCTCGTTTTTATAATGTTCGATCAATTTTGATTGCGCGTATCTCCTGATCATTGTTATTTACATGGAATGCGCAATTTCTGTGCTTAAATGTTGTGATGTTTCCCGAAGACATCCCACGCGTCTAATGTTTGTAATGATGAAGACTCGTATTGGACGTCCTGATGAACTAACCTAAATCTCTTACGGGCCTATATTTTCCTGGACAGATGTCCGGCGGTTCGGCGTCATTAGCATGACCAAGTGGGGACGAAATGACAAGTCAATCTTTTTAAGCAACCAATTAAGTGTTACAAATAAATAAAGGAATCTGGTCTTTGAATTCAAAGAGTTACAAACTCAGATCGGGAAAACATTGTACAATTGCCATGTGAAATGCTCTCTTGTTCATCGACGTCATTGAGCGGCACCAATTTGCATCAAAGTAATTGAAATATGGTTTGGTCGATTAAGTGTTCCTCTAAACCGGTGAAATCACAAATTTGACACCATCAAGAACTCCTTATGTATAGTATTCTCCATGCAACCAATCAAAATCACAACAAGGCATGGGGACGTTCGGCCAGGAATGAAACAAAAGCATGATCTTGGCATGATGGTCGGTGGTTCTTGACCATCCATGCTTCGTGCATAATGGTCAAGCAACCGCGACCATTACGCTCGTGCATGTGCACGAATTCGTGCACATGCATGAAGCTTTAATTTTTTTAATTAGTTAATTAAATGAATAATTAATTAATTAATCGATTCTCTAATAAAATTAAAATAACATAATCCTTATATGTACAATTGAAATCCCTAATATGTAACTATTACATAGTAGCTTTAGGGCATATATCTAACAATCTCCCACTTACACTAAAGCCAACTTGTTTGGTATGTTAACATATATCTACTTTGGGCATGCGTGTGCATCATATGCAAGTAGGCTTGTGACTATATTACAAATTAAATTAAATCTCATTTAATTTAATTTCAAATCGACTCAATTCGATTGCAGTAATTGCAAACATATTTGCAATAATATTTCTCTCTTGTTCCACGTCATCCTAATTGTTTATGGTATGTGACATCCCTAGGTTCATCACTAAGCTGGTAGTAAGACTTGTACTAACACATTAGTACTTCCAAAAGAATTAATTGTCCCGATTAATCTTTTAGGTCCTACAAGCCACGATTGACATCTAGCAATATGTCATGCTTACCCAGATAGTGTGAATACTTTAAGAACATAATGAACCTGTCAACTTTGGCTACAGTGTAATTCAATCCCTCTGTCTTACTATGTCCCGATCAAATAAAGACCATGGAATATTTGTCAAGTTATTAATTCGATCATATGTACAAATCTAATTAACATGCATTTTATTCGAGACATAAACAATTTATTCTCGGTTACAACCCCGGCCGAGGATTTCAATGCATTGTCACAATTAGATTGCATAGGACATCATTATCATACATTATATATAACAAGAAGACAGATTCCATATTGCACACACGTGTAACTTCATATAGAACAAACTATGACCATCAGGTATAAAGACGGATCAATGACCCGGCATTATGTGCACCTGTGAACCATAGTTGTTCAATACACAAGTTAACACTGTGCCTCAGGTCTAAGGATTATTTACACAAGACCAAAGCATGAACAATTAGACATTGACCACGCTAAAAGCTTCCATGTCTCTAATTGTTCCATATGCGTCACGTTCAGTGAATTTGTCTAATATAAACACATGTGTTCTAACTCAGGCATCATAATACCCAATGACATGTGACTCATCATCCCCTTAAGTATCCAATACTTAATGGCGAAGTTAAGAACACACCGGCCTCAACAGGATTATTAATATCCACTCAATAATCCATCGACCGGGAACGATTTAAAGATTCAGTCTAACTATGAACCAGTCACATATATTCTTGATGTCTCAAGAATAGGTCTAGTTGCAACTGATCTTATGGAATCATTCATCAATATAAAATAATTGGACAAATGAATGAATACGTCATGGCCATTAATTAAATAATAATAATGAAAGTACAACTGAAATCCCTAATATGTAACCATTACATAGTATCTTTAGGGCATATATCCAACAATCTCCCAGTTGCACTAAAGCCAACTTGTCTGGTACCTCAAACCCATTTTGTCAATATGTCTTTCAAAAGAAGACTGAGGTAAGGCCTTAGTGAAGGGATCTGCCATGTTTTCTGCTGGGGCAATTTTCTGCAAGGCGATATCACCTCTCCCAACAATTTCTCTGATGGGATGGAAGCGTCTTTCAATATGCTTGGACTTCTGGTGAGACCTTGGTTCCTTTGCTTGAGCTATCGCCCCATTGTTGTCACAGAACAATGTGATCGGTTGCTCAATTGAAGGAACGACTCCAAGTTCAGAAATAAATTTCTTCATCTAAGCGGCTTCCTTTGCTGCTTCAGAAGCAGCTACATACTCTGCCTCAGTGGTGGAATCGGCAATTATACTTTGTTTGGAACTTTTCCAACTAACTGCACCACCATTGAATGTAAAGACAAACCCAGACGTAGACTTATAATCATTGGGATCCGATTGAAAATCAGAATCAGTATAAGCTACAACTTCAAATTCTCCTTCTCCATATATTAAGAATAAATCTTTAGTCCTTCACAAGTACTTCAGAATATTCTTGACTGCTATCCAGTGCTCTTCTCCCGGATCAGACTGATATCTGCTAGTAATACTTACAGCATGCGCAATATCAGGTCTAGTACATAGCATAGCATACATTATGTTTCCAATAGCGGATGCATATGGTATCTTTGCCATCCGCTCTCTTTTTTCAGGAGTGTTGGGACACATCTCCTTTGAAAGACGGATCCCTTACCTAAAAGGCAATAATCCTCTCTTGGAACATTGCATGTTAAATCGTGTTAACACTTTGTCTATGTACGTAGATTGTGAGAGGCCAATCAATCGTCTTGATCTATCTCTGTAGATCTTGATACCTAAAATGTAGGTTGCCTCTCCTAAATCTTTCATGGAGAATTTCTGTGACAAGAATAGTTTTATCGATGATATCATTGGCACATCATTTCCAATCAAAAGTATATCATCGACATACAAAACCAGAAATGCAATTGCACTCCCACTGATCTTCTTATATACATAAGGTTCATCCGGATTTTTGATGAAGCCAAACGATTTGACTACCTCATCAAAACGGATGTTCCAACTTCTAGAGGCTTGTTTGAGTCCATAAATGGATCTCTTAAGCTTACACACCTTCTGTTTTTCACTATTGGATTCAAAACCCTGTGGCTGTTCCATATAGATGTCCTCATCGAGAAAACCATTTAGAAAAGCCGTTTTAACATCCATCTGGAATATCTCATAATCAAGGTGTGCAGCTATAGCCAACATAATCTGAATGGATTTTAGCATGGCCACAGGTGAGAAAGTTTCGTCATAATCAATTCCTTCTTTTTGATGATATCATTTCGCCACCAGCTGTGCTTTGTAAATTCCAATTTAACCTTCAACATTCATCTTCCTCTTGAAGATCCATTTACAGCCAATTGGTACAATACCATCAGGCAGGTCAGTCAAGGTCCATACCTCATTGGAATAGATTGAATCCATTTCGGATTTCATGGCTTCTAGCCATTTACCAGAATTGATGTCCAACATCGCCTCCTCATAGGTTTTAGGATCACCGGGTTGATCACTATCATTCACAATGAATAATGGTTCAATATGATCAATTGAGTGTCTATAATGAGCAAGTGGGCGAGACGTTCTCGCACTTCTCCTAAGAGGTTGTGTATCAGAAACTCCCACTGAATCAGAAATTGGTATCTAAACTCGGTTGTTTGATACTTCATTATTTTCTTCTTGTAAGACTATTTTCCGCCCAGCACCACTTTCTTGGATGAACTGATTCTCCAAAAAAGAAGCGTGCTTGCATACCAAAATTCTTTGGTCTGAATGAAAATAGAAATAATATCCAAGAGTTTCCTTTGGATATCCAATGAAGCGACTTTGTTCAAATCTTGCCTCCAATTTTTCCATTTTCAGCTTTTTCACAAAAGCTGGACAACCCCAAATCTTAATATGATTAAGACTAGGTTTCCTACTATGCCATATCTCATAGGGTGTAGTTGGAACAGATTTGGACGGCACTCTATTCAGTATATATACAGCTGTCTCAAGGGCATATCCCCAAAGAGCTATTGGCAAATCAGTGAACTCATCATAGATCGTACCATATCTAATAAAGTACGATTTCTTCGTTCAGATACACCATTATGTTCTGGAGTTCTAGGAGGTGTCCATTGTGATAAAATGCCATACTCTTTAAGAAATTCCAGGAATTCAGTACTAAGATATTCACCTCCTTGATCTGATCGAAGAGCCTTAATACATTTTCCTGTTTGTTTCTCAACTTCAGCCTTGAATTCCTTGAACTTTTTAAAGGATTCAGATTTATACTTCATGAGGTATAAATAACCATACCGTAACTGATCATCGGTGAAGGTAATGAAGTAATTATAACCACCTCTAGCAGTTTCATTAATTGGTCCATATACATCTGTATGTATTAATTCTAATATGTCAGCAGCTCGCGCACTTTGTCCCACAAAAGGCGCTTTGGTCATTTTTCCTAGAAGACATGCCTCACAAGTTGAGTATGACTCAAAATTTGAAGGATCAATGTATCCATCATTACTCAATTT
This sequence comes from Eucalyptus victrix, assembly GCA_016097545.1. Lineage (NCBI taxonomy): Eukaryota > Viridiplantae > Streptophyta > Magnoliopsida > Myrtales > Myrtaceae > Eucalyptus > Eucalyptus victrix. The sequence continues at coordinate 15,659,172 of CM027842.1, forward strand.
GTTAATTCTGTCTTTCACCAATATGACCTAATCGGAGATGCCAAACATACTTTTTATTTGGACCGTCTCTAGGGCGTTTATTAGTTATGGCATTTATATCAATTCTATTTTGCTTATTGACATTGGTAATCGCATTACCAGACATTGTAATGGTATAAAGATTGTTGGTTAATAAGCTAGAACCAACACATATTCTATTATGATAAATAGAACATACATCATTAGCAAAAAAAAAATTCATAATTCTCTTTACCCAGACGAGGTATAGAAATGATGTTCCTAACAGGATTCTTATAATGCAAACAGTTCTTTAAAACCAATACATGTCCAGAAGGCAAACATAAACGAAAAGTCCCTATAGCTAATGCAGCAACTCTTGCTCCATTGGCAAACGTCAGGACAATCTCATTTCGCCCTAGCATCCTACTTATTTCCAAATTCTGCATGGACATACAAATATGTGAAGTTGTAGCAGAATCTAAAACCCATGAGCTGGATTCAGCACTAACCATAAGATTAGTTTCAATAAGCATAGACAACATACCTTCATAAGGTTGGTTCTTGGGCTTGACCTTCAAGCTCGTGAGGTACCTCCTACAGTTCCTCCTCCAGTGCCCTTTGACACCACAGTAGTGACATTTCCCTTTATCAATCATGGGTTTTGATTGCACAACGGGTTTGTTTGGGCCTCTTCCATTTATTCTTCTTTAAAAACAGTCTTACCCTTTGAAGAAGAAGCCTTAGCCATAGCCACTACATTTGGCCTCGTGTTATGCACTTCCTTCTCATAAACTACCAGCATGCTATGTAACTCGGCAAGAGTTTTCTCCATCTTATGCATGTGAAAGTTTTGGACAAAACCAGAGAAGGAATCGGGTAAAGATTGGAGGATCAGATCCATAGCTAACTCATTGTCCATAACGAGATTCAGCCTAGCCAATTCTTCAATGTGCCGGATCATTTTCAAAGCATGATCATTGAGATGATCCTTCAGCTATCCTCATATGGTACAATGCCTTAGATATCTCATATCTAGAGGTTCGACCATTCTCATCAAAGTATTCCTTTAAGTGCAAAATGATCGACCCAGCATCTTCCATAGATTCATACTTCTTCTGTAATTCATTGTTCATCGAAGCAAGCATATATGACCTAACTTTTAAGTCATCATCACGCCACTTATCATAAGTGACACGCTCCTCTTGGGTCCCACCCTCAGGAAAGGAGGTTGGCATCTTTTCATCAAGCACATACCCAATTTTTTCTAAATTAAAAACAATTCTCAAATTCCTCACCCAGTCAATGAAATTGGGTCCAGTCAAACAATTCTTGTCAAGTATAGAAACGAGTGGGTTTGTGGTCACCATTTTTCAGAGTAATAATATATCTGTTGCAGAAAATAAATTGTTAGCCGTTGTACTTTTCATAATAACTATTTCATTTTGGTCTTTAAATGAAATAGATCCTCCCACTAAATTTATCTTCGAATCCCATACTTCTTAAGATGGGAAGCGGTAATCTTTGTTGGGTAAAGATTACTAGTGGGGATTGGAGTCCCACTAGCCCAAAGTCCACCTCACCTAACAGTTATTGGTGTCCTATGAACTTAGTGAGTGAACCAGCTTGTTCAACGCATCATATGCGAGTCCCAATCATAACTTCGGCCTCTAGACCATGCAAGCCTCACCTAACAGTTATTGGCATCATGATCATAGTTAAGTCTAGCCCATCGTCTCATGCAAGTATTGAAAACACAAATGATTCCCTCACCTGACAATTATTAGAAATCATTTGGCTCCAACCCCACAGCATCATATGCATAATGGAGTGGTCTAATATTATAAATGGTAATTAACCCCTATGTATCCATAATCGGTTAGTTAACCACTATAATATTGGATCAAACCACGACGATGGAAGGCCACGAGTCCGAAACCCATTTCGACTTAATATTCTTTGTAAGGAGATTTGGGTCGTTATTAACGGTCTCACTTTGCACATTAACCGGTTTAACATGCATGATATCATAAACACAATAAATAAATAGCTATCACATAATATCTATCCTATGTGGTGATCATGGAATTATGGTTCAATGGGTCTCGAGCCAAAAAGACCAATTTAGCCATTTTAATGTTTTAATAATATGGACATGCTCTTCACTTTTTCTTCAATCTTTGAACTCTTCAAAAACCGGGCCCAAAGAGCTCACCGGTTTAATGGCTCCTCCAATGGCTACTCCTCTCTTGTAATATTTACATCAATAATTGAAATACTAAACTATACTAAAATTACATTTCATAAAAATAAATATAAAAAGAAGGACGCAGCCTCCATCTAATAATTACATCCCCAAAAAGAATACCTGTAATCATCATACATTCATCCATACAACAATCACAACATTTAGGGATTTTTCCATGATCACCACCCTTCCTTACGAGCCATAAATTCAAAATTTAAAGCTCTGGAAGAAATGTATAAAATTCTGCATATCATTTGTAGAATATAAACACAAAATATAACAAGTTATGGATTTTTGATTTAAAATTGATTTAGTTCTAATTTTTTGCTTAGTTGATTAAATTTATCACATAAATTAATCAACTTCTATAGGCCACATAAGAGTAAGAGAACCAATTCTCTTAACAAAAATAATTTGGCCATTAGAACGCAAAAATATATTTGAACTACAAATCAATTAAACGCATGAAAAATGCCTAAGGTTGGCTCTGATACCACTGTTGAGGTTTCATGAATCATGTATAAGAAAAATTAATGAAATGAACGCAGCGGAAACAAAGATATATTTTACACATGATTCTCGTAAGGCGTTGTTCGTGCGTTTTAATCAAAAATCTAAACATAAAAGGGAGTTAAACGAAATACCTCTCGAAGCGCGCTTTGAAATGAGTCGGTTCGGATGTTCTACAGTTCGAGTCCCACAAGCGTCGGACCTCTAGTTCAGACACACCAACAACGAACGTCGAACGGAAGAGAAAACTTTCGGATATCCACCACTTCGATCGTACTAGCAATCACGTGGAAAGAATCCGTCTTATTCTTGATGTATAATAGTCACGGCCCGAACGAGAGAATTGTTTTTCTTCCTCGTGTCTCAAAGACACAAGAACACACGCACACTTTTTCTCAATATTCAGCAACTAGATAACTCCAAATTTTTGTTCATAGTGAAGAGCCGATCCAGAACAAGAAGACAAAACACACGAAGTCTCCTTTTCAATTTTTTCAGCAGCTCTTTTACTCTCGTCCCTCAATAGTTTTTATAATAAAACCGACCAGCAACGGTTGCTAATCGATGGATTGCTCATGCACGACCATCGCACATGAGCAACCGCTCATGCCCGATCTTGGCATGATGGTCAGCGGTTGTTGACCATCCCGCTGACCATTACGCTTCTTGCATGTGCACGAATTCGTGCACATGCATGAAGCTTTAATTTTTTTAATTAGTTAATTAAATGAATAATTAATTAATTAATCAATTCTCTAATAAAATTAAAATAACATAATCTTAATATGTATAATTGAAATCCCTAATATGTAACTATTACATAGCAGCTTTAGGGCATATATCTAACACCACCATCCGTCATTGTACCAAGTATCAACTTTGTCAAGCTGCTTGAAACGCCTGGCTGGAAGATGAGGAGGGTAGTGTGACATCCCAAATTTCATCGACTTTCATTAGTATAATTAGATCATTAGGAACTTAGATTAATTAGATTGGGCCGGAAAGTGAACCCGATGGATCGTGAGAAATGTGTGGGCTTGAGAAATGAGTGGGCCACATAGATTGGACTTAAGAAATCTAATGAGAAATTATGGGCTTGGACTTGGCTTGAAGTGGGCCAAGGTTCGGAATTATTAGATTTGTAGATTTGGTTCAATGGGCCCGGGATTGTTATAGATTAAGCCTATGAATATTTAGGCCGGAATGATTTTATTTTATAGATTATAGTTATGATAACTTGATTAATGTTTATAATGCTGATATCAATTTCTAACATTAGCATTTTGTTGATGAATTCCTTATAAACCAACATTGACTAGTTGATATGTTATGTCATTCGATATGTTATATATATGTTATGACTTTGTATAATTAGGATTAAGTAGAAACAAAAGGCAATTAGATGAAAATATTAGAAGCTAATGAACTAACGAATGATATCGATTAACTATTAATTAGCAACGATCGATAGATGGCGAAAATCTTCATGCATGAAAGCCACGACACCTCTCTTCTCTCTTTGTTTTTCTTCACCCACGGTTTTGATTCCTATGAACCGAGACATGCAAACTCAAGGAACATAATCATTACAAGATCTCATCATTACACTAGCCTAGGGATTAGTTTGTAGACTTATTTTCCCCCTTAAGCTTCGTACACACTCTCTCTCTCCATATAAAACCCAGCAACCCATCTTCTTCTTCATCTTTTCTCTTGGCTGAGCAGCGAAAAACCAGAAGCAAACCTGTGATTTCTTCTTCTTGCACGCTGATTTTGAGTGTTGATCTTGAAGCATCTCTGTGTTGTTTAGTAGCTGAAGCAAGGTAAGGAAAGATCTAACTCTAAATTGAAAGTTATCCATTGTTTCATCAAGGGAGCTTGAGGATCTAACCAAACGGTGATGGATATAGTCTGTAATTGCTGTTTTGTGATTGATCTAAGCTGAGTAAGTGTTAGATTAGAGTTAGAAGCCATTGCATGTTGTTTTTGAAGACTGCATGTTTCAAAATCCTTGTGTGAGTATGCTGTTTTGTTGAGCGAAGTGATGAAATGGATGCCGAGTGTGTTGTTTTGGTAGAAATCGTGATAAGTGGCTTACGGATGCAACGACACTTCGAGCCGAGCTGTGGAATTGATCACTTGTTAGAGAAAGATATGCTGAAGTTGCTTTCAGTTGCTGTGAGTAAGCATTGGAGTATTGTAGAAGAGATTTTTGGATAGACAAGTTGTTTAGTTGAGTTAGAAGTGAGAAAATTTGTGTATCTATTCTGTTCTAAGTGAAAACAGTTATGGAGTCTTCTGTTTGTGTTTAGTTTTCTTTATGTATGTTAACAGAAATAAGAAAGAAACTATTCTACATGATAGAACATCTATAAGATCAAGTTATACACGTAGCTATAACCATATGACTATAAAAACATAGAGATAGAAATGAACTTAGTAAAACCAGTAAACTGTTCTTGTGAGAAACGGTTTGACCTTTACTGATTGTACGAATTTTCTGTATTTACCTAGTTAGATTTGGACTTTGAATCCTTAATGAAAATTGTAGAACACATCTTAAGGAATGACGTGTCAAAATTTGAGATTAAATCGATAAGAATTGGCTAGTGAAATAATTTTCTTTGTAGATAAAGAATCTGGACGTCGGTACAGGGTACTAATAAAGATTATGACAATTGTTACTTTTAATACAGTGAGATTTAGACTTAAGTTTCTTCACAGAAAATGTCGATATATGTATCAAGTATAACATACTAAAATTTGGAAATATTTAGACAAGAATTAATATACCTTCTGTGTTCGAAACCAAAACTGTTCATTTAGCTAGTATACTGTTTGTACCCGAGAACACATATTAGATGTAGTGTCTTGTATCTTAGACTTGTATGATGAACATAGAGTCTAATAAACCTTATACTAGATGTTAGTTGTGTATGAGTAAGTCTCATATATCATTTGAGATATAAGTGCATATAGAATCATGTGTGTGCAATGAGTGCGGTGCATAGTGCTTAATTATGGGATAAATATCTATTCGCCATGGAATGGGACATGACGTAATGGGTTTTATCTTATAATTCGGACACGCACGTGTGCTAGGTTCATGAGAGTTAGATAGATATTTTAGAGTCTTTTTCTTTTGCATACGACAAATGCATTAATCAAAGGTGTGGTGGTGTGAGCGTGTGCTTAAGATGAATGAACCCATCGGTACCGAGATACCGGTGATGCCCCCGGAAGTTTGGGATGCCCTTGCTAAGTGGTCTTGGATGCCTCGGTAGAGAGATACTGAGATGCCTTGGAGTGAGATGCCCTTGTGTGTAATCAAGGATGCCTCGGTTGTGTGATATTGAGATGCCTCGGAGTGAGATGCCCCTTGCTGAGTGGTCTTGGGAGGACCTCGGTTGTGTGATGCCGGGATGCCTCGGAGTGAGATGCCCACAATTAGAGGTATTGTGGAAGTCTGGATAACGTACTTTCTGGAAGTGACTAGATTGGCCGGTTGAATTCCGGTTAATGATTGATCGAGGGTGGATTTTATGCACACTAAATATAATTATTTGGCGAGTGAGTTCATCTATTGTTGTTGCATTATATTTTGATGTGAGATTGAGTTTGTGAAGGGTAAGTATAGATGTGGATGCATATAAGGTGATTTCTTACATGAAGTAATAGTATTGTTTATGCTTGTGATATATTCTCTTAGCATCCTAAATTGTTTGCTGATTCACTTGTAACTTTGATGGCTATGGATTGTTTAAGTTAGAGTTTTATCATTCTTTACTGGGCAAGGTTGTTTGCTCATACCTTACATTTTCAGATTGATAGCATGGATGTACCGCCGGTAGCTCGATACGGGGCGGTAGTGAGTCTTGATGTTTCTCTTCATGACGAGTATGATCCCGACATTGACATGGTTTTGTCCAAGTATGAGGCAACCTTATGGTTGGATGACGGTAGAGCTGAGTTGTTACCGATGACGTTCGTTGCATGGTTTGTCAACCATGAAGGAGAGATGTTCGGACCTTTACCCTTTGGAGCAGGAGGACCTGGAGCGGGGATGGACGGTGCCTAGATGCCTTGGATCGTGTAGAGGCTGACTGACTTTTGTTTTTTGTTAGACGTGGGCTTGTGTGGGAACTCGTGGAGTAGATACCCTCACCCCTTTATCCCTGGCATGTGTTACGTCTTACTTTTGTTTTGTATATGATGTAAATATATAGGCGAAGAACATGGAACGAGTCCAGGTCGATAATTTTGTATGCCCCGATGATGATAAAATGAAAGGAAGCCTTTTATGATCTTGTCTATGTGCATTGCAAGATAACCTTATAATATAAACTTGAGATTTTAAAATAATCCATGTTATACATGCTAACCTTTAATGGTAAACGCTATGGGTTATCTAAAGGAGATTACTAGTTAGGAAGACAATAATAATTATAATTATAATTCCGCTTGCGCTTAGTACGTGACGCTCTGGGACGTCACAAGTAGGGCCTGATATACCGTGAATATGCTTCTTCCCTCAAAGGTTCAGTTACGTCATCTGTTTTCAAGGTTAGGTATTCGACCAGATACTTGTCATTTCCTATATAGTCGATGACAATTGCGGAAAACCAAGAACCCTCATAACTGAGCATATGGAGCCATTCAGCCATCAAAGATACATAACAACTTGCCAGCATGTGCCGGCTAATGCCAATGGAGTCCCAAATCTGGTCCCCTATGCAAAATATGCAATCAAATTGAAGCCAACTATGCGAGAGTTCTATGAACATTTTTTGTCCCACTTCAGACCACAATGTGAAACAACATTATTTAGCTTTTTCTTCTTCTTCTTCTTCTTTTTTTCTGCGGGGGGTGGGCACGGGGAGGGAGGGGGAGGCTCAAGGGAGAGAGGTTGTCACGCCCCGATCCTCGGGGACGTGCCCATCCTTCCATTTGGTCGATTATTAAAGTGCGATATCCCAGGACTAATTATCGCCGACCCTTTCTTTTTATTACGCATGCGGAAGCAGTTATAAATCCCCAGACAATAAAACAATGGGATAGAAAAGCAGGCCATATTTTTCATATTAAAATTCACAACCACACTCTCATTAACAGCACAACTCATAGTATATTTACAATACTATTTACAGCATAAAAGTCTCACACCTATCTACACTAAGACAGGGTTCACAAAAGGGATGGGATCTCAATCCACATCTGGATTGTACTCAAGATCCCTCTCTGGATCATCTTCTACTTCAAAATACTTTCTCCCCTTTAGGTTCTTCCTCTTCAGCTTTTCCTCAGGGTCCTGAAATGGTTATTCAATAACCAATGAGACCACGTCTCAGCGAGTCCTACCCCCTAAGACTCGATTAATAAACCAATACGCCATACGGTTGCCTAAGCACAACACGAGTCAGATGACTTACCTTGGCCTCAGTTCCCACCTGCAATTCAAGATTAAACACATATATTCAAACAATTCACGGCATCCGATCAAGCACTGGTCAATCGACTAAATCGATTACATGTTAGTCAGACCCTCTCTGGGTTATTCCCACTCATACCACGATTTCCCAGTGGTGTACTCATTCACCAAATCACATGTGTTTCTCGGGCGTTATTTTCGCCAATGACATACCGATCACCGACACCGTGCGTTCTTTAAGGCGCCGTTTTCACCAGTGATATCCTCGATCACCGAACCACGTGTCCTTTCTAGGGCGCCGTTTTCGCCAAGGTGACATCGGCTATAGACAACATCGTGAGTTCTTTAAGGCGTCGTTTTCACCAGTGATATTTCCTTAATCACCGAACCACGTTTGTCTATAAGTCATTCACGTGCGTTCTTTAAGGCGCCGTTTTCGTCAGTGATACTTCCAATCACCGAACCACGTATGTCCAATAACATCGTACTTGATTGGTCTCAGCCAATAACATTCTCAGTTATCTCTCCCCATTCTCCCTACTATATAGCCCATCAACGTACTGGCGCTATATATCCATGCTCGGCCATTACCAATCAAATACTCAATAACAAACAATTTGGGACAATTCCTCAAATTTCACAATTTAAATCAATTCCATAAAATTTAAAACTCAATTAAATAAACGGACTGCACCACGACAATCGGCACGAAATTCCGGTCACCGCCATCCGGTTGAATTTCCGGAAAAATAATTAATTAAATAATTAATTTCGAAAATTAAATAAATAAATGATAAAATCCAATTTAGGCTCGTAATGCCTGATTGGAGCGAAAACGGGTCGGGAAAATCCCGAGATGCATTCAATAAATAATAGAGCAATTCTACTCCTAATGACTATAGCTAACCACCTAACATGCATCCTCAAGTCACTAATTTAATTGCTCTAACCTAATCTAACCACCTAAGTGCATGTAATTAAATCTAACCAACCCTAAGGCATAATTAGCAAACTAATAAAGTATTAGTGAGTAAAACTCACTTGTCAAAAGCGGAGACCGAATCACCGCGACGGCGGCCGAAATCGGGCTCGCGACGACTCCCACGGGCTTGGACCGGGCCTTGAATTAGGCCCAACAAATCTCAGCCCAAATGAGATTTGTTCTTGCACTGGGATGGGCTGGACCTAAATTGGACTGGGCCTGCTGAATTTCTGGACTGAACTGACTTGGTCTTCAATTTGTGGACTGAAATTGGGCCTCAATCCTGCGGGCTTGAAGACTGAAATTGCTGGCCCAGTCGTTGAATTCAACTAAGCTGTTGGTGGGCCGAAAGTGCTGGAATTCTGTGGGCTGGAATTGGCGACTGAGACGCTGGGTTTCTACAAACTCGCGTGGGCTGAATCCAAGAAGTAACGACGGAGAGGAAGCAACTTCGGCCATGGAGCTGGACGAGCGAGGGACAGACGCATGTTGGGCAGCTGCTTCAGTTATTGGTGGAACATGCGGACGCGGCTGATGCTGGATGAAAATACGAAGGCTGGTGGAAATTGCAGAGGTCAACCACAGGACCTCGGTGGAGCTGGAGTTGACCGCGTGAGTTTGATTCAGTGGAGACGCGTGGCTGAAGACGTCTGCACCTGGTGGAGCTTCGCTCGATGGTCTTCAGTCAACAAACGGCAAGGAGACAAGAACAAGTGGAGAGAAACGTGGACAAGGGGGGGCTGGCTGCAGGCGTGCGAAGGAGTTGCTGCAGGGATCTTCGCTGGCGTTGCAGGGTCAACCGAATGGGAGGAACCCTGCTGCTGTTGACTGAAGATCCGCAAGGCATGGACAAGTGGCGCGGAGGGGAGGAGAGAGCTTCGGTGGGACGTTGGCAGCTTCTGATTTCTGGCTTCTTCGCTGCTTTGCGTGAGAACACGAGTGAATCGAGAGAGAGAGATTTTGGGGCGGTTTCACGCTTCTCCGAATGAAGAAAGGGGATATTCACGCGTGAGGCAAGAATCGCTGAATTTGTGGGAGAAGCCAGCTAAGATGAAGAGAAAAGTCAGCAATCCTTAGCCAACAAATTTAATGCTTGGTCCCCTTAAAGGCTACACAAAAATATCTAATGTTTCCCTAATACTTTCTAGCACCAATATTCACTCAATTATCCAAATTGAAGCCTCAATTTCTGCCCCTTTTTCAGTTTCGAATTTCACTCAAATAAACTAAATTTTCTTGCTCAATTTCCCAAATTGAGGTCAAATTTCAATGTAGAAAAATCCCAAGTGATTTTCTATAAATTCCAGACACACAAAGGCTCAACCTGAAAGCCTAATTTTTCATCAATTTAGCTAATTTGAATTTCCGACAAATTTCTGCGACGTCCGAACCCAATTTCCGTAAAATTTCCCGAATCTCCGAAAAATCTTCTGAGACTGAGTTGATGCTCCTAAAATTTATTGTAACATGGCCAAAACTTCAATTTCTGAAATCGGACTCGAATTGGCGGTTAATTTTCATTCGGCGCGTTTTTAGCGTGACCTAAACTATCGGGTAGTTTTCAGAATTTTTTAAGGCAAATGACCCGTGGTCGATTTTCTTCGAGCCACTATGAACCCACTCGACTCAATGGCGACTCTTGATTGTCGTGAAAATCTCGAGGATTCGATTACGGACACAGGGTACCAAAACAATAAGAAAATCAGTCCAGTGTTGCCCGACGAGAATTTTCTAATTCAGTGGTGTCACCCACGATTAGTCACATATCTCTATCGATCCAGTCTATCTCTAATTTCAAATCGATTTTTAACTGCGCCGTAGTGACCTCTAAAGATGGACACGGTCAAGAAGCCGATTCCTGATCGAGTTCTCAAGTCTATTGCCTTAAAATTCCTTAATAATTTCCCCAGCTAGTCTAGTTATCTCGAGAGTGATCGGCTCTGAGAATAACCCTATAGACGCGTCAATGAAATGCCGGATTTATTCGGTAGAAGACAGGATTGAAAAATCTGGATGTCACAGAGGTCATCCATTCAACTTAGAACATCTTCAAGTTCTCAAGACAGCCATACGAGCCATAGTTTCCTTGTGTTTCTCGACAAAATCAAGTAGCTTTCCCAAATTTTTTGCCCACAAGTTCAAGATGTCATTGCTGTATTTTGTCATAAGTTCCAGACGGCTCCCATCAGCTCGGCTATCTTTTATCACAAAACTTGAGATTATTTTCCATCCTCTGCTTCACGCTCAAGACAAAGCAACCAAAGAGGAGGCTGAGCAGCTCATTGTCCACACAATACAGGATAGTCAAAAGATGCATGAGCTCGAATTAACCAGGATGGTTGTAGATGTACTCAATAGCAAGACGATAGGAGTCAATTTTATCAGCTTCCAAATCTGGGATTTTGAGCTTAAATTCTTCTTCCAGTGCCATTAAAATCTCTACGCTGTCCAAGCTATCTAGACCCAAATCATTTTGGAAATGCACATCAGGAGTCACCTGCAAAAACAGAGAGAAACCCGTCTTATGAAATCCTTGCCAATTTGCAATGTCATTCTTTCATTTAATCATCACACAAGATTGGAAGAGCAAGATGTTCTACATACAACCAACACTTCTTTTATACACGATTTTCCATTTAAGCTTCGGCACCCTTTTGGTGCCCCAAAACAACAGTTTTGTATGGAGAAGAGGAAGATGGCAATCAAGCATAGGACCTCTTTAATAAGAGGATGCAAATGAGTAACTTCACCCTAATAGTGTGCTCAAACTCCATCAACGAGTGAGATATATTGGGAAGCAAATATAGTGACAAAAAAGAAACTGACCAAGCATTCAAGGAACTGAGAAAATATGAGCATAAAGCAATAGGGAGGGGAAAGAAAGAGAGACATAACAAATACATATCCTCAGCAGTAGTACATGACAATTGAAAGATGAAAATCAACTAAGATTCACCAAAAATAGAGTTATGACAAAAGAAATTAGAAAGCCAATTGCAACCGAATCAATCAAAGGCTCTTTAAATGTAGTGTGTAAATCCTTTTAGAAAGTAACCAGACATACTTCAGAATCTGATGGCAAAAAGCTGATGTTTGCGTTTTCAGTGGAACTCCAACATCTTTCAAGGACAACATACACCTATTGCCCTTGGAAATACAAAGGATTATCCATAAGAATTGGTCTTATTAAAAATTCCCATAAACATCCATCTGTACTAATGTAGTTTAAAGGACATTCAGTCCAACATGTTATACATTTGATATTTAGGTTCTTTCCTCTTCCTCATTTTAGTTCTTTCTGTAGTTTCTCTTGTATACTGTGTGTAAGTATAAAAATATATTTGACTTTACTGACAGATCTTATATAAAAAAGCAGGGCAATTTTTAACAAAATGCCATCTCCAAGGAGCAGGAAAAACAGGTGATCTTTTCAATTGCTGGACATTCAACATAATTAAGGGAATAAAATATGATTGTCAAGATGGAATATCCAATTTATTAAAAAGTTCTAAGAAAACTAAACTTACAATATTTAGCCCATCTCGTTTGACACCTACACTGATTAACTATATATTCTAAGGGAATAAAATATCCCAATCATTATCGTTTATGAGTAAAATGACATAATCCTACTACTAATATGCATGGGCTAATAATGAGAGACATTGGGACTAAATTCCACATGAAAAACAAACAGTCACTTAATAAAACTAGATGAACAAATGCCTCCAGCTTTGTCACCAACCATCTCTACCTATTACTCATGCTACATCAAGCGAAGAGGAATCAGGAGCTTTTGTTGCTGCACCCATTGCCTTGTATGAGCAAAATTCTACAAAATTCCTAGGGTAGACTGAAGGTTGCCTAGCACTTTCAGGTATCTCTTCATCGAAACGATGGCACAGTTCTTCAGTGGAAACTTTAAGGATCCTGAATATATAAGCAAGTAGATAAATCAAATCAATTTATAATAAATACAAGAAAAATCACCCAATTAGGCTAATAGTTAGATCGAGGTAGCTACACAAGTGCAAGACTACAATCCTAAAAGTGCCATTTTCATTTTGAATGCCAATACCACTTTTTATCTAAACTCCTGAAGCCCACCTAGACTCATCATTCAGGTCCCCACTCAAGTAGAGTCAAAGATAAGCAGTGGCATATTCTAAGCATTGAGGAATATCAAATATTCCATTCGAGCAACTTTCCAGGATTAAGTTAAAGCTCCATATCTGAAACAATACTAAAGTAACAGTATGTACTGCCACACCCTATCAAAAACCACTTCTCTTTCCATAATATTTGCCCAAAACTATCAAAAAGCAAGAAGCTGCTAACTGCTTGCCCAAAACACATGGAAACACTCACATCCGCACATGCATGTGCACATCGAAACAAAGTGACCGATTCCCGAACATCTTTCATCTTCTCCAAGTTCATCATTGTTTAATCAGCACTAAATAAAAGATCAAAGGCAAAGGGACGAGATGACTCAACACTCGATTCTGAGACACTTCTCATCGGCGTCTTGTTGAGCGAAACCATCAATTACATGCCTTAAACATCAAGCAAGTGTGAACAACAGATAGGTTCCTCACAATCTCACGCGAACATTTTGGCAGCAACTACAATAGACAAGCTCATGTACGATTTCAGTCACTGCCCAATGCTAACATAGGCCTAATATTGAAACCGCCATTCAAGCCCAATCAAGTCGACACAAGCCATCATACATTACAGCTGCCGTCACGGATTCAAATTTCACAAGCATTCCTAAGTCCACACTAAATTTTCAAAAAACAAAATGCATATCGCCACATAGTCTGAACCTAAAGCCGCTGCCAAACATTGCGCACCGAGCAACACAAACCTCCGCCAACACCTTGAGGTACGTTCACTCGATAGAGAGTTCGAATCTCCCGGGAAAGCACATTCACTTTCAGGCCGGTCAGTCGCGAGCGAGCGAGCGGAGAAAGGAATCTGAAGCGGCGCTCACCTGGAATAGCGAGACGCGACGGAGTTGGCGACGGGGGAGAGGAAGGAAAGGGGCCTAGGGGCGGAGGGGGAGGCGGAGGCCGAGGGGCGTCGCCGACGCGTCCGGCGAGGCGGAGGCGGAGGGCGTCGGCGTCGAAGTCGGGAGCAACGGAGGCAACCCGTGGAGGCGAAGGCAGAGGTGGAGGGGCGTCGGCGTCGGCGTCAAGGGCGAAGGCGGAGGCGGAGGCGGAGGCGTCGGAGTCGGGGGCGACGGAGGCAACCGGCGGAGAGGCGTTGGCGTCAGAGTCGGGTTTAGGGGCGGAGGCGGAGGCTGCGTTGGCGTCGGCGTCGGAGCCGGAGTCGGGGGCGACAGAGGCAACCGGCGGAGGGGCATCGGCGTCAGAGTTGGGTTTAGGGGTGGAGGCGGAGGCCGTGTCGGCGTCGGCGTTGCAAGTAACCTGTGGAGGCGAAGGCGGAGGTGGAGGGGCATCAGCGTCGTGTAGAGGAGCATCGGTGAGAACGGGGAGAGAGAGCAAAGGAGGGGAAGAGCAAATGGAAGCACAAGGTTCGTTTTTTGTTCTCCCCCACAACAGAACGGAGAACAGGGAGAGAGAGGAGAGAGAGGACGAGACAAGGTCCAAGTAGAAAAAATATTAGGTACCTTAAAAGTGCCACGCAATCCATGCTTTGATCCATTCATGGATCAACACCTGTCCAGCGGGCAGGTCCACGTGTGCTCTCTCTTCTCGTCGCTTCTGTCTCTCTCCTCTCTCTTCTCACTCTCTCTGGAATAACTCTCGACTCGGTTGGTGGCTCGGCTCGGCTGGCAGACGGATCGATGGGTAATAAATGCGCAAACACTCCCGCTTAAAATTTCTCTCTCCTCACTTGAATTTTATGGGTTTTGTCTCTCTCTCCTCGAGGAAGAGCAGACAGTCTACTCTCTCCTCTTTGCTCTCTTTTCCTCCTTCGACGATCAGGTCTAGCGATTCCTCCGACGACCGTCGCTCCCTCCCGACGACGGCCTCATCCCAGGGCTCCATTCTCTCGGCGCACTTCTTCCTAAATCGCGCTCTCTCCTGACGGCCGATTTCGCTCACCTCTCTCCGTCCCCCGACTCGCGACCGAGAAGCAATCCTTGCTCGAAGCAGTCCCTCAAGAAGCCCCCAGACGACGATTCGGCCGTGCAGCTTCTTGCGGTAGCGAACGGGGTCGTCGGCGTCGGAGGTGGAGGCAGAGGCGGGCGACAACTGCAAGAGCTCGGTAATTCACGCCGCTTGGCCTGCAAACCGGGAAGCCGGCGAGGCGGGGTCTCCAGCGGGAAAGTGGAGAAGGCGAAGGAGGTGGTCTCGCGGCGTTGGAAACCCTGCGACATTGTCGTGCGAGGAGTGCTCGACCGACCATGGCAGTAGCACGTCATCGGAGGTGGTGCATTTCGAAAGCGTTAGTTGTTCGCTCGCCTCTCCCACGACCTCCACGCTTTTGGCGGTTCTTCCCTCGCGGTTCGGTGAGGTCTCTGGTATGCTCTCGTGCTGCATGTCTTCTTCCTTTCTCAGCAACACCGTACTGCCTCTCTCTCTCTGAGTGTGTCTCTGTGCATTCTTTCATCCATGAGGCAAGCATTTCGACTAAGGTTCAGGGGTTTCGCCTGAACCCTAGTCAAAATGCTTGCAAGGGAGATTATTGAGCAGGGAAGTGAATATTACTGATGGAAAGCCATGAGGTCTTGAGAATTTTCCTTCAACAGAGAGCAAGGTCTTGAGAATCTGCTTCGTTCAGGTCAAGATGGTGGGCTCTGCAACTACACAAGTCCGCGGTCTTGCGCTGTATGGTCCGGGATTGTAGCTCTGTCGACGGGGTCTACAGAGAACTCGGTCCGTCTCCCTCGCCTAATTCCATTATGTTGGTCTTTCTCGAATGCTTTCATGTGGGTAGTTCTTCTTTTAGTCAAATTAAGATGGAGTGCTCGGTTCATTTGCAGATGCACAAGATGATAGATGGTTCTTGCTTTTTTGAGAAGTTCTTTGACATGTTGTTTTAGACTGCTTGTGAAGAAATCCAAACCGGTTCGCAGTAAAATGAAAAAGAAAGAGTGAACTTTTCCGGATTTTATTGGTCATACAGTCATGTCTTTCGTGTAAAATTTGAAGTCAGTAACTATCTTTTGGGCCTGAATCTTTCTCATGTAGCCTCTCGCTTCACATTAGGTGAACTCCCATGCGTGAGTGGTTCTTGCTTTTTAAGTTATCACCCTAGTGGAAAGATTCTTCATTTCTTGTTCCTCGGTGTTCCAAATATGCTTGGTTTCGGAGTTTGCTCTTCGGAATTTTGAACCAGGGGTTCATTTGATATCTATGGTTGCCATTGCGAGGAAGTTATGTCAAACATGTTGGAAATAGATGAGTTTTGCAAAATGTGACTCCCGTCAGAGGACTTGAAGTCAAGTTTAATTTTCTTGTACAATCTGACATGAGTTCTGAGAAATGTAAGCAAAAGTGTTTCTGGGATGTTGGTGGGATAAATATCTTTGCAATTTGGCTTTTATGTAAAATTTGCATTTCTTTTTCTCTAGCGTTGCTTTCGCTAAAAAGGAAGATCGAAGATTGAGTTCAACGCACTGAGAAGATGGCTCCTACTGCACTGCAAATCGAAGAAGCTAAATGGATTAAGCTTGATGGACTGATTCGAGATTACGACCTTTGGGATGATCCTGCTAAATCCTATGATGTTCTTGTGAAGTTGGCAGACATCGCCAGAGCAGTTGATGCCCTGAGGGATTTAACTTACAAGGTGGTGTGGAATGCCATATCCATGTCATAGAATAAGCTTTTCCACCCAGTAGGTGTGGATTAAGTTGGGCAATTGTTGGGTCATTGGTTTGCCCATTATATGTGCCAAAGCCTGAAAGCATGTGCACATACTTGTCTTGACTCTTCTTCCGAGATTAACTTGATTCTTAATGTGTCAATGACTGTCATATCTAGTTTAACTGTATCAATTAAAGGAAGTGCAGTTGTTGGGCTTTAGTTGACTTTTATCTGCTGAAATTTGCAGGCGGAAGAAGCAAAGCTGATAACTCAACTGTTGGAGATGGATGCTATTAATTATGCTCTTTTCAAGCAGGCATACACTTCGTCTTTGGATATGAGTAAGTTTTTGGACTGTTATGAGATGTTGAAGCTTCTTAAGGGACCATATGATGTGGATGGAGTGTCAATGGTCATCAAAGCTGAATCCAATGGCAATTACCATGAGGTTTGATAATCTAACTTCATTTCTAGAATAATTATGCATGTGCAAAGAGATGATGTTTATATCACACTCTTCCGTTGTAAAATACATTGATGTAGAATGGATGCACAGTTTCTGGTTCCTGCTTCTTTATAATACTTACGCCACAATATAGGAGTTTCAAAGAACTTGAGAATGAAAAAACTGCATATATATGTACATATAAGGGTGGGACATTATTAGTGGAATCTTGTTAGTATACATTTATGCTTGTGCGCATCACCATTACAGTTACTTCTTATCTACGAATCTCTTTGCTTGATGACTTAGATGTCTTGAAAATCAATTGTGGGATTTCTCCTGGGTTTAGCGGATATTTAATTTATTGTCTAGTATCCTTCTTCCTG
The DNA here is from genome assembly GCA_016097545.1 of Eucalyptus victrix. Taxonomy (NCBI): domain Eukaryota; kingdom Viridiplantae; phylum Streptophyta; class Magnoliopsida; order Myrtales; family Myrtaceae; genus Eucalyptus; species Eucalyptus victrix. Next base: position 15,676,949 of record CM027842.1, read on the forward strand.
TGGGAGGTATTTTGCATGTCCCTCCCCTGAATTCCAACTCAGAAGTAAACATTGAGTGATAATGTGGTGGCTATCAAAAGAATATGAGAAAAAAGAAAAGTGAGAATTTGATCAGTATGGATAGTGGTTCGATATTATTCTCCACTATGAGGATACTTCTATTATGAGGATACTTCATTTTGACATCAGTATGAACTAGGACAGGGAATGATAAGTTGCCAATCTATTTGCATATGACAGATGAAATCCTCGAAAATAGTGGACGGTAATATTCATCTATAATGGGGATATATTCCTTTTCCATTAGCTAATTCAATGAAGTTCACTCAGTTTTGTTGACACAAAAAAAAAAAAAAAAATCTTTTGGGCTTATGCCTCTGCTGGTTCCAATCTCTCTGTCTCAAGCATTTGCTAGTCCAGTTATGGGCTGAAAAACTACTGGGAATGTACCAAAAATGGGCTAAGAAGCAAGGTTATTGAGGGAGGATTGTAGAGAAGTGTCGGGCAACTAATGGTGGAATCACTTCTGCAACAGTTGAATTTGAATTTGATTATGCATATGTTTGTCTTCAAGGGGAGAGGGGTGTTCATCCAATGATAAGTGGTTCAGAAACTAGATCAACAATTGATGAGGTAGGTTTACAATTATCATTTTTGTTTTGATGAAACATTGACTTTTGTATACTGCTATTGGTTTTTGACTTCTTTTTAACAATGAGCTCTGAATGATTTGTTTCTTCTCTTTCCGGAGATTTCAGAAGGCAAAAGTGGCATCTTGTTAGTGCATCATTAATATCAAGAAACAATTTAAAGTGTATTAAAGACATGACCAACATGTAAATGACCATGTGCAAGGAAAAACACATTGGAATTGGAAGATTGATTGTTTCTGTGGCTCTTTCTTGAAATCAAAGCAGCTAAATATGAACTCGTGCTCATGGCACCTTATTGTATATATTTGGGTAAATTCTTTCTTGATCTTATCTTAATTACACACTTAGATATTTGTGTGGCACCTAGATGTATACATGTACCATAGAGTCTAACATTGGCTAAAAAATATAAGACATGCAACTGCAAATGGTGTGTGGATTAATTTTGCACATGAGCTTAAGGTTGATTTAGTTCACTCAAAAACATAGCCAAGGGAATTGTTGCATTTCATGGGATCCTATCATTCAAGTTGTTTCTTTTTATAGTATATCTGCTTCTTATACAAGTGAATTGAAGATCGAGACAAGCCTTTTCTGTGTGATGTGTTTCTATTCTGCTACATCATTGGCCCCTAAATTCCTGTCAGTTCCTCATTTTAGTACTCAAAATTTGCAGGTTGGCCTAGCAGCTGTCGATATAATTCCTATGTTCCATGGTTCGGCCCCTGACCTAAAAATTAGTGAGGAGGATTTGCTAATCTTGTGCCCATCGTCATCGCCTGACCTCAACACACGTTCATGATTGCCTGTCTAGTATGACATTTTGTGATTGAGAAATAAGATCTCAAAATTTTTATCCCAGGTTAAAGGAGCATTTTTGCAAATAAGATTAAGGCCCTCAACCGGTTGAAGGCTAAACTTCTTGTCGCAGCCAGCGATGTAGAAGTTCCAGGCATAAATGGCTTCAAGAAAGAAAATGTGTTCAACATATGGCAAGACGAGGTCCGAAGATACGTTCTTTACCCTCGCAAGCATGCAAAAGATGTAAGAAGTGGTGTTGAAATGCCTGACCTGTATTCTGTTTTGGATGGTAATATAGAACCTCTGATTGGAGCTCATATCCAGATGAGACTCTCAAATGACATGCCTCCATAGTAAAGCAGTTTTTCCCAATTTTGCTCTATTAATTTATTTCTCTGCGTTGGTTTTTCATCCCAAAGTTTTAGCCCTTGAAGTTTATTTTTATGTTAAAAACAAGACAATTGTTCCTTTGTCATACATGTATTTACGCCTGAAATTTATTTTGTTGACAAAACCATAAGTTGGGAAAATAGAAAGTGACCCTTCGGTAGGCATTTTGACTGGGGGCACAGAGAGATTTTAGCTAAAAAATTGAAGGTAATCTGATCAAATTCCCATCACGTGCGTGTAAACTACTCAAGATAAGGACTATTGTCATGAACTAGGCATATGAAGTTACCAGTTTGTCCAGGTAGTCGAGCTTCTTTGCTGGTTCACGATCCTTAGTAATTCTGACCGTCGAGCTTCGACGCTCCCCAAGACAATAGAGCCATCATAGGCCACAGAGTCACCGTATTGGGATAAAGCAATAAGTAATTCTAATTCCACCAAACATTGCTCAAGGTTCGATGAGTATGTAGAAGACGTGCATTCACATAATTTGGAATGACGTAATTAAGTTTACATGTTGACATCCCAATATTTGATTTGGTGTGAGGAACAGGCATGCCAATTAAACGCACGAGGTAGATTCGTTTCTCAATGTTACTGTTCCCTTTGAGCTTCGGCCTCCATCTTCTCGCTTGGTTTATGAAGTCAGTGGGCATGATAAGTTCACATTATGAGCATGAATAACTAAGAATGGTTTATGAAGTCAGTGGGCATGATAAGTTCACGTTATAAGCATGAATAACCAAGAAAGAATCAATAATAAGCAGTTCAGGATTTATGAAGAAACAATTGCAGTTTATTGATATAGATAAAAGTTTAAGGATGGCAAAAACACGTCAATGGATGATGATAATAATTAGCAGTTCAGGCTTTATCCTGGCCTTTGTGAAGTTTGCTGGGACTTCCTGGTATAACCAACATAACAATTCCGAGCAAATTTCCCTTATCATGCAAAGACATTCTAGGAGCCTTCGTAGTTGTTAAGGAATCAAGCAAACAGTAATACACTTGTGCAGCTGGAGGATTCCATAAATAAATGAAACTCGCTAATTACATTTGTCTAAAACATTGCCAACATTTTCGCCCCTAATTATGGGAACATCATCATCTTCAGGTCTACCACGTTCATGTACAAAATTCAAGAGCCAAAAATGACATATTGCGGATACGTGCTCCTTTGAGGTTGGTAAAAACAAGACGCAAGCATGATAAGTCATTGTACGCCCAGCCTTACTCCTTAAAAGACTGAGCAGCAGACGGTTGTAGACAACTGTCTTTCCAGACTTCCTTTTAAATTAAAAAAAAAAAAAAAAACATCCACCAGATAATCAGATTGAATTGCGAACCAGAACGGTTGTACCTACAATTTGCACTCAGCATTTCAGCATTTTTCCGCTACCGACTTCAGCATCAGAATGTATGTTCAGAAACTTGCACAGATTTTTTCGAAAGTGATTTCAATGTTCCATCATAACTCTTCCTCCAAAAGATGCCTTGTAAAATAACCTAGAAAAACCCAGATCACTCCACAGGGCCCAGACAAAGTAAATACAGTCAGCCCCCTCGTCTCGTCCTTCTTTTCTTTGCCCCCTTTGCTAAGCAAATTTCATCGAAAAAAAACTTTCCCTTGCTAGTGGCTTCAACATGAATGACAATGACAATAAAAGCTCAATAATTTTCAGCAAACAGCATCTAGGATGATGCTGCCAGACTACCTTCGCAGAATCCATTCACCAAGATCCCAAAAGAGATGATAGAACTAAAGCTTGAGAATCAGGCCAATAGGACTATGATCACTACCGGTGATATCAGGAAGGATGTACGAGTCATGAACTTTGTCTGCTATAGATTCTGAAACAAGAAATAATCGAGCCGCCACCCTGTAGATTGCAAGAGGATAGTTAACAGGTGAGAATACCTATTTCCATATGCTTCATCTGATAAGACAACGCTATGCATAATGACTCAATAAAAAGCAAAAGCTTGTTATTGTTCATATTATCACCATTACAGGAGAGAAGTGTAACATTACATATATAATGTTCCATCAAGTAGATCTATGTATACCTTGATCACATCTTATGACTTCCGTCGGGTATCATTGTAACTCAAAAATCAAAGTTAAATCTGAATAGGACTTTATGTTATCTCATCACACCAACTCCCTCTGACTCCTAAACTTCCAAGAGAAAATACTAGTATCTACATCGTATGCTATTCCAGTTTACTTGAAGAGGACCAGCAGGATTGGTCTGAAGTTTGAACTAGGAAAGATACAAATGTTTTCCATAGAATGCATGCACATCATCAATTTAGAGAGGTAAACGCATTATACAAGAGAGTTTGGATACCTTCATATTTGATGCTATAGAGACCACATAACTCATTGGAGAGATCTTATCCTGATTGTGCAACAATCGTCTCCCTTACAGCTGCAATCTTCACCAAAAGATTAAATTAGGACTCACACAGAACCTCTGACATTCATATTTAATCACACAAGATGAGGTGCTCATACAGGGTGGGTTCAGAATCCTTTAATTCCAATTCAAACTTGAATCACATTCACTCATTCCATGCCACTGCCATTTATGATCAATTCGACAGATTTAATGTACTTTGCAATTTGGAAATGTTATGCCTAATTTTCTAGTCACGTACGAAATGCAAAAATTTACTCATTCCTTTCTTCTTTTTGGTGCAAAAGACAGATTTAAAATACCATTTTACCCATTTCAAAATATATTAGGCATGGAAACATGTACACATGGTAGTGTCTGCAAGTGTGTTTAGTTACTACTCAACAAATCAATGACAAAGATTAGAGAATTACGATCTCTTTCTTTTTTATCAGGCCTGTCAAAAACCAACCTTGATGCTGTTAAAATGTCCAACCCAAAAGTTTAAGCTGGTAAGTGTAAGGAGACCACATGAATATAAGGCCCATATAAACCCAGTAGACATGCGATGTGAGTTACTTCAACAGATGGGTTATTCTCTTTTAACACAAATGATGTAGTGCTTTCTCATTTGACAAACTAAAAGCAACTATCCTAGTAAGAAAAGTACCCTCAACAAGCTTCTTGAACTTGTAAGCTTACATTATAATGCATTACCATGTTACGAAAGTCACAATCAAAGATAGAGCTGCAAGGACCAAAATTTAGATGACTTCCCTTCCATTGAAGCCCTAATGGATACATCTGCCAGTTCTACCCGTATTCAGAGTCATCCAATAAATTTTTTCTCCACATTTTGTAGAACTTTTGCCATGATGGAAACATCATCACATTTGTGACAGCTATTAAAGGATAAAGGGATGTTTAAGAAGCACAAATGTCATCAAAAGGTTGATTTCTCACAACTGTTAGAAGCTATTATTTATTTAACTAATACAATTGATAATGTATTTAAATAAATACATTCTCTTCGCAAAGATGTCTTCCGGCGCTGCCAAAACCTAAAACAGACACAACAAAATCTTGCCGACAAGGAATGTGCTTAGTTCGTCAGCAAGATTTTGAGGAAGCACAAGAACAAAAGGAGTTTATTTCTCCACATAGTAATCGATTAAGTTACAGACACCGAAATGTGCAACCGATACTCAAGCCTCGATGGCACATGTCATCGCAGTGATTCAGATCTCCAGCTAAATAATCAGATGAATAGCTCAGCAATCGGGTGCGCATGCCATAGATCAAGCATGGAGGTATCACATGGTGAAGATGAGACAGAGGATCATCTATCTTATGGATAATGAAAGGGGCATTAATTTTGCCTCTTAGGGAAATGTCCCACTGCAGGAAACTGCTCTGAAAAATAGTCAAGCCGGCTGAACCGGTTTGCACTAAAAAAAAGTCTAAAATTCAAGAACACTTCTAGCAAAGCTAGCTACAGTTCAACTATTCATGGACGTAATCAAGACACCACACGTGATGGATTTTGTACTCCAACAGGATAAGGAAGGACCTCGAGAGAATCCATGGCCTCAAAAGGCATCATGACACGAGAGCTCACCGAAATATGAGACTGAATGAAAACTGCCGTCCCTAGAGCCAGCAAATAAAGTAAGATCCTGAAGTTCATCACTATTTCCAAGCATGGTTATTGGTTGCTCAATAAGCTCCAACCTAAAACCGATGTTAAGCAAACCCCGGCATAAGGAAATATAAGAATATGCCTTCCAATAAAGCGGAATTGGATTTATTGGAAAATTCTTAACTGAAACAGATTAAAGGAAAGCAATGGAAGTTGAAAAGTGCCGTTGTATGTATATTTTCTTAAGCAAGTGTTTTTCAGCAGAAAAAAAAAGTGTTAATACAGTGTTGTGCTTATGAACGTATCCATGCCCATGACTAAACTCATTTGTGATCATCAACACAATATTTCCAATATCAAATGAGTAGAGACAAAGCTCAAAGAGGTCAAAACAGCTAAGAGTGCCTTAAGATCATTAACTGGTCATCATATCTACTGATAGATGCCAAAAGTTTGCGAAACTATTTGCAAAAGTTGAAGAGAGTTTCTGCAGGTTAGTGATCCTCAGGATTAAATCAAAGGGAATTGTGCAAAAGAGAATGCCTAATAGACGTCTAAAAAATTATCCCGAAAGGCAATAATTTTCTAATGAGCAGTACTTCTGATAACAACAGAACCACAGACAAAAAATCTCTTAAGCATTTAAAGCACATGAAGAACATTGACACATGGGAGATTATTCTAATTGTGTGATGGGCACTTCTAAATACAAACATGATCACCCATTTCATGTATGCAAGACAGATAATACATACAATAGCCTAGACATATACATAACAACAATCTTATTGCGATGGGTCTGCATTGCCCAATCAAGTTAAATGCAGTAAGAGCGGACGGTGTTTTATTTTCCGAACTACACCTTGCTACTCTGCTTTGTTGTGTCAGCATACGTAGTCATATGAAGAAGCCTGTAAAGAAGTTTAATCTATTCAACTGATATGGTATCTCGAAAAACAATTAAGGGAGATCATAATGCACAAAGCATAGCATAAATTACCCAAAATATGCTCTGCCGGTTCATCTTCGGCCCCCATTTTCAGATTTATGTGTACTACTTGCAATTGCCAAACAATTAAAAACCAAACTTCTTTACAAAGCAAACACCCAGCAGGGAAAGTAAATTTAGATCAACAAATAGAAAAAATCAAACAATAACTTGTCCCTTTTCCCGATTCGATACTTTTCCCTTTCCTGTACCTACTAACCAAATTTTACCTCTAGTTGATGTGTGAAAGCGCCCGATGCTTACGAGCCTCCATAGGCCTTCAAGTATCACGTCTTCCGGCTCGGGAACACCTTCTATCTCCAGGACGTATGCCTTCAATATCAAAGTTCTCAGGGTGAAGACACTGAGAACTTCCAAAACATGACAATTTGGTTGAGAGAGACAGAGACAGACAGAGACACCTCTGGCTCAGAAAACAGGCAAAATGTTCTATCTCAGCGCAAACTATCTCTGCAGAAGTGATAAAGACAAACTTCATTGTTGAAACCAAATAGGCCACGAAACTCATTAACTTTCAAACATGGCAAGTTCATACAGAGACAGCAACATAATCCTAAGTTCTAGAACACAGAGAGAGACCTTGGCCGGAGCTTTGGCCACACGGTAAGCATCCGGTGTGAGCCCCACCAACCATAAACCAGGAAAGACAATCTGCAAGCGAAAACCAAATGAAACAAAGAGAAAATTCATCGTACGAAAGAGGAATGAATATCCCACATAGAAGAACATACATCAAGCTGCTTCTGCTCGTTCTTGGGCCTCCTCCTTGGCCTCCAGGCAGGTCTCGACCCCGTCATGATGAAAATGTCCTCCTCGATCTCCTCCTTCGACAGCGATATCCAGAACTTCCTCTTCTTCTCCTTCCTCTCGCCCTCCCCCACGAAGCCTCATGACCGCACGGATTTCGGCTGCGGCTGCAACTGCTACTGCTGCTACTGCGCGGCATAATTCTCCTTGTCCCCGCCGAGCGCGCTACCCGCAGCATCGTGAAACTTCTCGCCGTTCCTCAACGACAGCGGCGGAGGGTTCACCGCCCTCCTCGGCCTCAGATTCCACGGCCGCCGCGCCGCTTCGGCCTCCTCCGCCTTTCCGTCCTCGCTCGCGCCTCCTCCGCCGGCCGCGTGGCTCGGGCGCTCCCCCTCCGGAGGCGGGGTCGCTCGTGGGGTGGGGTGGGGTGGGATGCGCTGAGAAAAGGAAACAGGGGAGTGCAGCTCGTTCTCTGCTCTTCACGAGGAGAGAGAGAGACAAAACCCAAAATATTTAAGTGAGGAGTGAGAAATTTTAAGCGAGAGTCGTCCTTTCTTCTGCTAGCCAAGCCGAGCTGAGCCGAGCTGAGCCACCACCGAGAGTTATTTCGTAGAGAGTGAGAAGAGAGAGGGGAGAGACAAAAGCGCATAAAATGGAGAGAAGAGAAAGCAGATGTGGCGAGCCCCGATGACAGGTGTCGATGCGTGAATGGATCAGAATACGGATTGCGTGACACTTTTAAGGTACCTAATATTTTCTCAGGTGGAAGAGGCGAGCAAAGGAGAGAGCGTCAAGAGGGGTGGGCCCCAGGAGCGGCGCCTGCAAATTTTGAACCTCTAATGATGTCGCCTACGTGGAGCCACGTGTCGGATTCTGAATGATCTTCCCCTACACTTACGTGGAGTGTAAGACTTGGCCAATATTTTCTCACAGTTCCACTTGCTCCAGTCGATTCAAGAGTCAAAACCATAGTCAAGAGTCAAAACCTTTCTTCTTTTGGGTTTGTCTATGCCTGTTTACCTTCTGGTTGGCAGGGTTACGGCAAGAAAGGAATTAAACATATTTTAAGGACGGTCTGCGCATTAGAAACGGTAATATTTCGTTGATTTGGGTGGTTAAAAAGGGCGCCTAGGACACTTGCTAACAAAATCCTTCCAATAATTATGCTAAAAATGAAGAGAAATGAGGTAGAGGATTGGGTTTTAAGGAATGTAAAGATAATACGCTAATAATGTAAATGTACTTCAATGTACTCTGCAGCAACGATGTGTGCATCATCCAGCAATATTACATCCGTAACAAGAAAAGAACGAGCTGAATCAGAAACTTTTTGGCCCCATGAATATACTCCTCTTACAAGATTATGCCACTCGCTTCATGCTATTCGATGGCATCTCTCTCGCTCATCGATTCCAACGGGAATGGAGATAGAGAGAATGGTGGGAGAGATCATACTTGAACTGGAATGAAAATCCTCACGATGTTGATTTGGTTAGACAGAATAGTCATTTCGACAGAGAATTAGATTTGTTTGAACTTGCCTTTTGGTATACGAGATATTAGCTACTTAAAACTATTGTTGAAGCTTGAGAATCGACACGGACATAGTAAGACACCTTGATGTGACAACTAGGTTAAGTGATGTGTCTAATTAATGGTAAAGGAAGTGGGATAGAATGCAATATAGCTAGTAAAAATAGAGGAATCAACTAGTCTTTATTATGGCTAGATCTATCACCTATAAGGGGTGAATATGTGATGTTGCAAAAATGAAAGAATTTAAACTAATATTGTAGTGAAACAACTTCTAGTGACAAGAAGAGTAACGATTAAATTTTATTGATGTGCAATTCTATCACAATTAATAATAAAGAGAGTAAGGGATAGAGAATTGTATACAAAAAATTATAGTGATTCGGCTTTTGCAAGCCTATGTCCACTCTCTTGCGCTGATAGCTGATTGGTTAGATTCCACTATTAAAAACCAATCAGAGGTTACAAAATCTGAGCCCAAGCTTATATGAATAACTCATCACACACTCTCAACCTTTAAATAGTTATACAATGACGCCCACAGAGATGAAGGTATTTGATTGGGAAACACCCTTCAAACTTTAGAATTATAAGTTTCAATTCTTTCAACTTCAAGACCTCCTTTTATACTTCTCCTTATCCGAGCTAACTATTGGATATATCTCCCGGATGATTATCCAACCAATATACCTTTTGGCCTAGATCTTGCTTAGAAGATCTAATCACTTCAAGAACGCCAAGAATAAAGCTTCACATAAATTTTGCCGCTTGTACAGTAGTTTTGGTTTCCATAAATCGATTGCTTCAACTTGGAAAGAATGTTTTGCCTCAAGCATATCATTCCAGGAAAGTCAAATCTTTGAAAGATACTTTTCTTTGAAACTCCTTATTTATAAAGCAGGAAATCTAACCAAACGCTATTAACTATTGCACAAGGATATTATCTCCTTTCTAGCCATTTGATAAAACTCATAAGGAATGAAATAATTAAGCCATAACTCTAGTTTTGATTGATATTGTCTCATTATATCCTATAAAACTTTCCATCGGAAAAGTAATTATCATCGGAATGAAAGTCTTTACTCTAGATGAGTTTCGTCAATCTTCAAAATCAATTTGAAAAATTTCCTCCATAGTCTTTCCTGTACAGACCTTATGATTTTTGACATAATCAGCTCGACACTTCCAAAAGACGAAGTTCACATTAGAATGAGCAAAACTTACTATCTCAGAATTTTTTAGGGTGAAGTATGGGCATCATTGATTGGATGAAGAGAGGTGACAGAGTTGTGTGTGATAAGTTTCGCAAAGCAACTTGGAAGACCATGGCCAACAAGCGTCCACTTAAACTCTGTATTATTGCAATATGCGTCACGAATCATAAAAGAAAGAGGGGGAAAAAGAAAGCTTCTTCAACCTCAACCATGTCAGTCGCATGATATGAAACCTGTATTTCATAATGATTCTAAACTTGAATTGAAGGAGCAGACATTCAAAAACTTCCAGTTGAGACGGGAAAAAAGGAGGGGGAAAAAGCAAAAGGCAGTGGAATCAGGATCTCCAAATTTGCTTCTTCAAGAATCGCTCCCTTGACAAGTTCTCAACACTTCGAAAGGCCCTTTCTCCAGCTGGACAATAACATTTTCCTCTGTCGTCGAACTTATCTGCTTTGAAAAGTTCTCGTTTTTCTTTTTCTTGGTAGATTTCTTCAATAAGTTCATCCTCTGTTTCACTTGAACTTTCTTCTTCCTCGATGTCCGTCCTATTGTCTTCCTCTGAGTCTGTTTCCTCCGAAGGACAATTTTTTTCCATCGGCTGATGGTGTTGGAATGCTATCCTCAGGTGATCCTCTTGTAGCTCACATGTTGGATGGAATCCACACTTCTTCAATGTTCCTTCGCTTTTTGGCATCTCTCTCCCAATTAGGAGAATGTCAACCTCTCTCATCTTCCGGAGCCCAGTCATACAAATAGTACGCATAACAAGCACTCAAAGTTAGTGTGCGAGACTTTACCAAAAAAAAAAAAAAAAGTTAGAGAGAGAGAGAGAGAGAGAGAGAGAGAGAGAGTCAAACCTTGAGCGATATCGCATGATCCGTATCTGCCCCTTTGCGGAATAATTTACGACATGATGACATTTCGACCCAACAACAGTCGGAGGAGAGACTCGACAAATCTGGAAATTCCTGTAGAGATCTGCAACAATTTGCCAATAGCATATGCACATTTGGCGGAAGGTGAGAAATCTTTTGTATCCGTTTGCACTTATCCACACACAAGTGCTCCAAATATTTGTATTCGTTAATGCATGCCGGCAGATGAGTAAACTTGTTTTTGGAAAGATCTAAGTGCCCCAATTTGGGAAAACTGGAAGAACTCTCAAGGAATTCTACTTCTGAGAGATTGCAGCCATTAAGTTGTAGATGCTTTAATTTTCGGAATCCTGGACTGCCATTAGGATCGTTTGAATCCTCCAAGTTCTTTGGAAATGTGACAAAATTGGAGCAGCCTTTAAGATCCAGATGCTCGAGATTTTGTAACTTATAAACACTTGATGGGAGCGTTGTGAGTCTTTTGCATTTTCTTAAATTTATTATCTTCAAGGAGACAACATTTTCAATTGATGCAGGCAGTTCTTTAATAGCCGTCCATCCTAGATCAAGCTCTTTTAGATGTTCCATCTTTTCTGGTATATCAGAAAACTCCTCAAGTTTAGAGCAACCAAAGAGACCAAGGGCTTGAAGAGATTTTGTCTTGAGTGTGGGAGGAAAGATATTGAGGTTATAGCAGAACTGTAGTGACAAAAATTTCAACTTATCGAGATATCCGACAGATTGGTGAACCTCTGCCAAGCTTTTGCACCCATCAAGATTCAAGCTTTCCAGATTTGGAGCCGATGAAAGGTCAGGAACACCAACCAGGTACTCGCATTGACTGAAATTGATGTTCTTCAACATTCGAAAATTCTGCAAAAAAGAAAAAATATCAGTACAGTCATTAAGCTTTGAAAATATATGTAATTATAAAAAGGGAAAAGCTAGTTATCACTAGCGCTAACCTTAAATTTGCCGTCAAATTGTCTGATATGACTTTTCTGGATATCAAGTCTAACAAGTCTCTTTGGACCGGAGCCAAATTCTAGAAATGGGGCATTGGGCCATTTAAGCCATCTCAGATTACTAGGGAGACGGATAGGACCTTCTGAAGAGATATGCACTTCAGGCAAGATGAGCATTCTCAAGTCTCTCATTATTTTGAAAGCATCAGCCTCTATGGTTATCTCTTCAAGACTCAAATTTATCTCTTCTGGTGTGAGCAAGTCCACTACTATGGCCTCTATTGCGTCCGTTCCCTATCCATAATTGAGCAAATTCAGTTGTCATACAAAATTTTCATTGAGATTTATAATATACTGTCCAAATCAAAGTAACATGAAAAGGAGATATAACAATATTTACATAAACAACTTTTACCTTATCTTCACATAGAATGTCCAGAACATCTTCAAAAAGCCATAATCTACTGCGTCGCCCAGGATTTTTAGGATAATCCTGCATAACAATATTCTTAGCCATCAATTGAACCAAATCATGCATTTGCAGGGTCCCATGCTCCTTTCTTATCAAGGACCTGTCAATGAGAATGTCTATTCCTGCAGTCGTCTCAAAGCCACAGCCATCGAGAACTTCTTTGACGTAATCTATACTTTTTCCCTTAAAGAAACAAGCAATGTCAAGGAAAATCTCCTTCTTATTGTTGTCCAATCCATCGAAGCTTATCTTCAGAATCTGATCGATATATTCACCAGGACCATTGGAGAGATCATGCAGCTTACTTTCCCATACTGGTTCGTCTTTTTCACGTAAGTCTGAGCCCAACACTTTGAGGGCTAACGGAAGGCCACTAGCATAATGTAGTGCTCTATTTATGAGATCCTGTCTTATTTCAGATCTTTTCCTTTTTTGAAAGGCATGCCAAAAAAAAAGTTTCCATGCTTCCCAGTCGTTTAAAGTTTCAACTGGATACACACGATTCTTGCAATGAGAAGAAATAACCAATTGTTTGTCCCTTGTTGTTACAAAGATTCTACTTCCTTTGCCAAACCAATCGCCTCCTCCAGCTAATGCATCCAGATGACGCGAATGGTCAACATCATCAAGAACCAGGAGAACCTTCTTGTGACAAAGTAGTTTTCTTATCAAACTACTTCCTTCACCTTCACTATAGACCGTTAGATGTCTAGGAGATGTTTGAGAGATAAGTTTTTTTTGCAACTCAACTAGACCATTGCATTTGTTTGAAGTTTCTTCTCTAACTCGGTCCAAAAAAATAGCTACCTGAAACTGTGTTTCAATAGCATTATATATTGCTTTAGCAATTGTCGTCTTCCCTATTCCTCCAGGTCCCCATAGAGCTATCATGAGAACATCATCACCATCTGACTCTTTTCGCGACAATGATATTAGTTTTTTAATTTGGGAATCTATTCCAACCGGATACTCAGCAACAAGCAAGGGTGTTCGCTCTAGGTGAAGTTGTAATTCCTTTACGATGCTTTGTATGACCTCTGCTTCATCTCTGATAAGCAATCGAAAGAGAAACATGTTTAAGCATTTCAAAGCCATGGCAGAAATTCAACCTCTAGCGTCATAAGGAAAATTACATAACAAGTTTAGCAAATAATAAGATGAAAAGAAGTAACACATTAGGGTGAACCTGCACCTGAAGACAAAATGACTCGGATACTATAAGATGCACGATTTACCTAAAACAAAAATTTCTCATTGTCAACACAGAAAGAATCGACTTCAAACAATCTGCTAGTTTGAAGTTTCGATATTCGACTATCGTGTCTACTGCCTAGCATATCTCCGCTTTGTACCTTCAATTAAAAAGACCGATTTAACAATATCTATCAGTTTTTCAGTTGTAAATTCTCTGCATACAATTTGACATAACAAACGATCACCAGCTAACAATGGCAGAGCAGTGCGTCACATCAATTACTTACTTACCCATCATTGCAAGGCCACCCAGACAAGCTTCTGGCATCGAAGAGAGCTTTCTTCCATGTCTCCACTGTCTTCCGATCCTTCTCGGGATCCTTCTCATGCTTAGTCATAGCTATCCCATAACCCTTTCTCCCCCGTCTCACTCGGTTCCACTTTGTAAAACACCGGCAACACAATCAGCTCCTTCTGTGCCTTGCGCTCCATGATCTTCGCCAACTCTTCCAAACACCACCGTGAGGAAGCAAAGTCCTCGGAGAAAATGATGATTGCGACGCGCGATTCCTCGATTGCCCTCATAAGCGCCGGCGATATTTGCTCTCCTTTCCTGAGCTCCTCGCTATCCACAAAAGTGTATATCCCTTTCTGATTCAGAGCTGCATAGAGATCACGGAGTAAGTTGTTGCGGACGTCCGTGCCTCTAAAACTCACGAACACATGGTAATTCTTTTTGGAAGAGGCCATGTATCAGGAACTTGGGGACAAAAACAAGAAAGAGAGATGAAGAAGGTTAGCTCTGTTGGCTCGAATCGATTCAGGGATTACGATAGGTGATCAGTCTATCCCTTTGGATCTCACTCACAATCTCATGAGGCTAGAAAGAAGGCATAGAGGGATCTTCCCTTAATGGATCCCTTATATACTATGAAGCACGGGCACTCTCCGGAGCCCCGTATTGTGTCGGACAATCCGCGAGTCGGGAATTGCAAGAGGCGTGGTGGGTTTCTGGGACAGGTCTGTAAGTGCGAAGTGACAGAATCGAGGGTGGAGGCGAGAGCGACGGAGCGGAGGCGAGGCCGTGAGCAACGGAGGGCCAGAGCAAGAACAGAGAGACCAAGGCGACCCAGAGGGCCGAGACTGCGACGCCGCGATGGAGGGCCGAAGGCGAGGCTGCGGCTGCGAAGGAGGGAGGGCCGAAGGCGAGGCGGCGAGCGACTGCGATGAGGCGACCGAGAGAAAGCAGAGATCGAGAGGAAGAGGATCGTGCAAGGAGGCGGAGGCTAGGGTTTTTGGGTTTCCATGATGCGGAGGTTCCTTTTTAAGTTTTAGGAAGAAGAGTAGAAAAAAATAAAATAAAAAATGGGGATGCTGATGCGGCGTGATTTTTTTCTTTCTGCAGGAAGGGGAGGGTAGAGGACGGTTTCAATTTTCAAGAAAGGAAGTTCTAGGTGGTGCTTGGAAAAGAAACGAGGGAGTGAAATGAAAGGGTTCTTTTAAGGTCAGAAAAATAAATGAGTGGGGCCAAAAAATGATTTCAGAAAATAAAAATACTGAACATTAGATAATGATAAATTTTGATTATTATAAAAGATTATAAATTTATTTAAATAAATTGATTCTAATCTCTTATTAGTCATTAATTTTATCGATAATTTTTATTGAAGTTAAAAACATGTCTCCAAATATGGATATGCATTATTTATGTATAGACCTTTCGAATTTTTTAAGAATAGATTTATTAATTGGGAAAAAGCCACAAAAAATCTTAAATTTTTTTTTATTTGATAAATTTATCTCAAACTTTTTTTTTTGGTAAAGTATCTCAAACTTTTTTTGTAACAAAAAAACCTCAAACTTCATTAGTCATGACATATTTGCTACAACTCTATGGCTGAGGGCGTTTTCGTGTTTAAATTTTTTCTTTTTTTCTTCTCCTCTCTTCTCTTCACCATGGTCGGCAAAGGGAAGAGAGGAGAAGAAAAAAAGAAAAAAAGAGAAAGAAAAAATTAAAAAATAAAAGACGAAAATGCCGAAAATGCCCTATAATTTGGAGCAAATGTGTTACGCGAGTATAAGTTTATGGTTTTTTGTGTCATGAAAAAAAGTTTAAGCTAAATGTGTCATAGTTGATAAAGTTTAGAATTTTTTATGTCATAAAAAAAGTTCAAGGTAAATTTATCACATTAGGTAAAATTGAGGATTTTTTGTGGCATTTTTCCCTATTAATATTATTAGTGTAAATTCATTTAGGGCTCATTTTTAATTATTTATATATTTGTGAATTTGAATCAAATTAACTAAAAACAAAAATATTCATATATAATTTGTCCCAACACGTCAAAATTTTCTATTTTTTTTTTTTTTATAAATAACATGTCGACATATTATGTTACATATCTCATATTTGTGCTACTTAGGGCTGAACTAGGCGAGGGCGAGCCTCAACGAATGGAGCCCTCACCCAAGCAAGGCCCAACGAGGGTCTGCTTGGGCGATTTGGTGCCTAGCATCACCTTCACTCGGCCGATGCGAGCCAATAAGGCTAGCCCTCACCAAATCTAGCTTGGGCAAGGCCAACCCTCACTTAGGGGAGGGCTCCCCTCGACCAGGTGAAGCCAGCCAGCTTGGTCGTGGTTGGTGGCCGGCCACCAACAAAAGGAAGAAGAAAGTAATAAAAAGAGAGATTAAGAAGGATGGCTTTGTTGGCTCTATTTGAGTCAAGGATTACAAAATATTATCCGTCTATCCCGTTGGTTCTCACTCACATTCATGAGGGTATAAAGAAGGCACGGAAGAATCTTTAGGCACAGTTCAAGCTCATTTGGCTTTTGGCAATTGACATCAACTGTGAACATGATTCTAATTTAATTTCATACAACTGAATCTACACAAAATACTATGTTCTAATGAACTACGTACTCCTAATATCGTGAACATGTACAACATTTTTTCTCACCATCCTGCAAGCACCACATAGCTTCACATTTTCCTTTTTTAGGACAAAACAACATACTATAGGGAACCAGAAATTAAACTTGCTTTCTAATGGTGTGCATGACAAAATTTCTAAAACATAAATTGATTTCTTTGAGAAGTTAAAAATTTTAGCTTACGATTTCTTCTTTAAATCTATTTCTTAAATAGAAATCTGTTTTCAGAAATAGAAAAATCAAATTGCGTTACCAAACAGATTGCTCCAAACCCGGAGAAAAAAAAACAGAGAAGTAGAAATTTTATCATGTGCACCCTTAGAACTGTAAGTTTTGTCGTCATTCTGGTCAACCTCCTTTTAATTCTGCATAAGGTAGATCTCAAGAAATGAGCTTCACTGTTGTAAGTGCTACATTCACAATTTGTCCCCTTAGTTTTCTCCAAGGTTAACCACTAGAAAATATCGTCCCATAACCAGCCAAGTATATGGTACTTGTTTGATACGATGTAGTTCAAGGAACATATAAATGAGTCTTAGATTGATCAATGTGTGTTGAGTGCGTGTAGGACGGAGTTGGTGCGTGTAGGACGGAGCTGGGGCACACAACAAGAAAGAAGCCAGATTGAAGGGGGAAAAAGGCTCATCCCAACATACAAATATTGGCTAAAGAAGCACAATTCCACCAGGCAAAAAATTAATAGAACTCTGACTTACAGAATAGACGAAAACTGGAGGCAGCTTACTTTAGACAATAATTCCTGGCTATTTGAGCGCTCCTTTTTCAAACTCTGATTACCGTCAGCAGCTCTGGCTTTTCTGCTCTTAAAGCACCACTAATTACGGCTGCATCAGTCCCGGATGCCCCAATGCATATATGTGGTTTTTCTACGAGGGAAAGCAGTACTCTCAAGACAAAAGACCTTATCTATAAATTGAAAATGGATATTTGGTGCTGGCATTCCATAGCTAACTACAATCCTCAACCTAACGTCAGAAAGGTCAAGCTATAGTATTGAGTATCTGCCTCTTAAACAATAGAGATACAACTTCGCAAGATGTCAGCAGTCAAATGCAATATTAAACAACTCGTATCACATTCACAGCATCTTATGGCTATAACCATTGCATAGCTAAGAATCCCAATTAGTTCCTAATGCATGAATCCCATGTTTCTTGTCCCAAAGAAGCCAATAGCTTGAGGGCCTTGCTGTTATATGGCCAATAACTCCTGCAAAAATGAATCATTTTAGTGAGTTCAATAACATAGGAATAAGAGAGAATCGATAATGCAAGTACTTGCAGTAGAATAACTCAGTCCAAGAGCAAAGAAGTACGCAATGGAATAGTATGTACATCAGTTAATGCAAGTGAGCGTAATTCGATTGAGTCCATCAACCAACTCACTGGTTCTGTCGTCTAAGTCACCACCACAAAACTCTTTCCATCAGTCTTTGCCAAAGAAGAGAATCACTTCAGTATAAATCTGAACTCCACTCATTAAATTGCTTAAAGAATGTGTAAAACAAACTTTGGAAAAACAAAAAAAAATTGGAGCTAGATTTAGGAAATTTAGTAGCAAAAATTCAAATTCTAGATGTCAAACCTCGACTATAGGATTTCTAATAAGATCAAGAATTTGTCGCAGAACACAGCAAACACCACATTCAAAGACTCATGTTTAGAAATAGAACCTTTATCATGTGAATAATTCTATGTCAGGAACTAGCAAGCAAGGGCATAGTAGCTTGGCCCTTGCGATCAATTAAAGTAGGTAGAAGTGACTGGGAACCCATGCTCTAACCTACATGAGTCCTGAATCTTGGATGACACTATGCAGGGTACTCAAAACACTTCCTAGTTAATTCCCAACAAATTTTAGCAACCGCATGTCTCTTTTGAAGCTAGGAAACTGGATTTGATCTCTATAGACTGTGCCTCAAAAGTTCCAATAGGCTAATTGAAGATATTCTCAAATTCTGTTTCTGAAACAATGGAAAAAAGCATGAACTTAATTTTCTTCTAATTTTAATAACTACTCCTCAAAGCAGAGTAAATTCAAAACATTTAAGGAGTTGTTTTAAGTAATGGGCATGTATATACATATAGAGAGATAAATAAAGATATTTATTGATGTCTGGGTGTACTTATCGTTTAACAATTTGTTAAATCCTCCGAGACCAAGAGTGCTTTACATGGAACTAACACCCTTTCCCAACGAACCTGATGACCTCCAGTGGCCCACTAACACTACTGCCTGTCTCCTGTTGATTTAAGCCACTAAGATTCTGTCGGTCACAAATGGTGCTTTGACTTCCAGGCCACAAAAGTAGAAAATGGAGCGGACAGGGTGCCAAACATACCATACATTTAAGAAAGTGCAGGTATCATCTACACGTTTTGAACTAAAAAAAATCTTATATCCAAATCAAACAAGAAATCCTCACCGTGCTATTGAGACATATCTCAAAAGGAAATTACAGAGGAAAAAGCTGGCCAAGAAAAGAAGGAAACCAAGATGGAGAGAGAAAGAAAGAATGAAAGATATGAACAGTGCAACAATATAATAAGTGAAGAGATACAGAGGAAGAAGGATGCAAGATAAACAGTACAAATGTAACTTTGGGCCTGGGATTGCTCAAGAAAGAAGAAATAATCAAGATAATTTCTCTCCTTGCTATTTGGCTCAATTGGAAAAAAAGAAGCAAGAAAGTATACCAAGAAGAATCCTACTATGACTCTTTTAGAGATATCCAGTCATATGCTCTTCATATTTGGGATGGTGGGAAAGTTCAATATCGTACTTGTAGTATTGGAATATAGAAATGATCGCTAGTTCCCACTTATTTGAATTATGGGAGACTCCCCTTCTGAAGTCGTTTTGGATAGGGATGGCAACCCTTCAGTAACTTTATTAATATAATATTGTTTAACCTTCAAAAAGGAGATCAAGAGGTGAGGAAGAACAATTATATGTCTTGATCTTGATTCCATGTGACATAATTCTAGCCTGTGAAATGTGAAAAATTTCTCATCAACCAATTTAGAGAAGCTGATGATTCCTCATGAACCAAACCAAAACTTTATCTACATGGCAAAACACGTGCCTCTATGAACTTGAATGCTCCAAAAATAGTGTAATCTTTAACTCTATTCTAAAGTTGGGTTTTAAGTCTGCATGCATTTGGCAAATGTCACTTGAATTAGCATACTTTTTAAGGTCATTTTGGACCTCTCAGTTGAAGCCTTTAGGGCAATGTTCCTGATCTTACTTGGGACAAGGTTGTCTTCGGTTAAGTCACATCCCCTTTTTCTTCTTACAATTTTAAATTGGAATTGTTCAAAAAAAAAAAAATACACTCCAACTGGGAGTGATACTAGCAATGTTTTTCACATCAGGAAACAAGATTTCAAAATATAATACAAATTTCTCAGTCATTTCGTTCTTCCAATGATTTTTCACAACACTACTGACCCAACATGGCATCTCACTCACTATCACAAAATCTCTCAACAAAAGCTGAATAATTGCACAGAAAAAACAAGGAATTTCGCAATTGAGATATTCAATGTCCACTTCTCATCTAGTAGTAAATCTAGAAAGGACAAGCTTGGTCTCTCAGCTTATATCAGCCCAATTTCAAATTTCAACCTTCTCTCCAGGAAGATAAATTTTCCCATGACGCAACAATCTCCAAGAAAAAAAAAAAAAAAATCAAAATCTTGCCATGCTTTAGAATCAATAAAAGAAAAGGATCACAAAAATAAAAAGAGCAGGATCAGATGCGAAAAAATCATTAGCATGTTACAGGAGACAGGCCACTTACCCAAAAAAGCATCTGCTGATATGATGTAATAATTCACATAGCAAAAAAGATTTGGAAAAGGAAAGAGCAAACCAAAAAGAGGAATTATTATGACATCATGTGCACTATCGAATGGAAACTACTGACCTACAAATAATCAACTTCGGGAACTGGTTTGTATTCTGACAATAGGACAGCACCAGATCCTTCCACAAGAGATTGAGCTTGAGTCGGAATTTGAGTGCCTACATCATCTTTGGAACCAAGTATCCGCATTTCACTCTCCTCTCCAAAGTCTGAATTGTTGACATCTTGATCCCTTCTCATAATCCCACAAAGCCACTATACCAGCACATAAAAACAGAGCCCCTGCTAATAAATCATTAGTGAAAACCAACAGCCCAAAAAATTGGTCATACAATAAAATTTTAGGTCATAAGCTCATGTGGAAGTTTACAACCATTTAGGAACAATCCTATGTGCACTCACTACGTCCTTTTCTTTTTACATCTAGCAAATAATAATGAGCCTGAGTTTTCTTTCTTCTTTTCCCTTTTTGACCAGAAGAAGCCTTAGTCTTCCTGAACACAGATATTAATGATTTCTAAAAGGTAGCAGTGGCAAAAATCTCATAAAGATAACGATAAAATCTCAGTAACTCTTACTAGAATATGAGTTGGCTATTCAATGTCTAAAAAGAAGCTCAAATTCGACAGATGAAGAAATGAAGAAATGCAAAGTCGTCATAATTTACACAGTTAAGTCAGAAGCCCCAGCCCGAAATCTACGGAAAAGAAAGCCAGTAATTAAACCAGAATCCATTGAGAATAATTAAGATGCAAGAACCGTGCCGCCCTTCCTTTTAAATTTCTTAGAACTTCCATTTGATAGTAACGAGAAGCACAATCCTACACCTGGGCGTAACGCATACCTTGTGCGACTGAATCATGACTTACACATACCACCTTGAGCACAAAACGATCTTATATATAGAGCAACCGCCAAAGACCACAGCTCATTAGATTCTCTTACTTGGTAAATAAATAATGGATGGCAAAAAGAAGCATCTTCTCCGCAGTGACACAATCTTAACTGTGCGAAGACACAAGTCACCCCTTATTAAACAACCTCACCCAAATAGCCACCCTCAAGATGATTATTTTAGCAGCGAACCGAATAACATAGGACTACCTCATATGAAGGCACACACCCGAATAGCCGATCTCAAAATGACTCTTTTGGCCAACATTCCGCCAGCAAATCATTATAATCAATCAAAACCAAATTCAGTCCCCTCCCCTCCCCAGCAATCCCATTTCAAAACCTGAGATTCAACTCACCTAAAACAAGCTCGAGCCCACAAAACCCTCATCCCAAACGAACAAAACCCGAAACTCAAAATCCGGAAAACACCGTCAAATTAGGAACGGCGGAAAGACTATTACCGTCTGTTGGGAAGACGAAAGTCTCTTTATTCGAGGCCATCCGGCACAAAAATGAGAAGGATTGAAGCAACCGAGAGAGAAGACGCTAAAATCAACTCCGGCAATCGGAGCGCTGCTGTGGAAGGATCTCGAGGAGGGTTTGGAGGGAAAATCAATGGTGGCAGTGGTGAGGGGCAGCAAGTGCCTCGCTGGCAGAGGAATGCTCATTGCTTTTTCTCTCACTTTTTTTTGCCCTAGGAGACCAGACCAGACAGACCAATTGAGAGCTGAAATTGAGAGGGCGGAATGATTTTTCTAAGGGGATTTTCTCGCCTTTTTCTCTTCACTTTCTTTGCTGCCTTTTCCTTCACTTTCTCCCCCTATCCTTTCTGGATTTCCAAACGGAGACGAATCAGAAAAGGTTGTGACTGGACGCACTCGAGAAAGTATTCAGTAGTAAGTGCACGCCACGTCATCCGCTGATGTGGTGCGCACATACCACTCAGCTTTCGACACTTGTCCCCAGGGACCCATTGAAAAATTAAAAGACTTGCTCGGCTCGGATCGGCTCGGCTCGGCTCATTGGCAGAAACAATGTCAGGTCAATAAATGCTTTAACGCTCCTGCCCAAAAAATTTCTCACTCCTCAATTGAAATTACTGGCTTTTCTCTCTCTCCTCGCAGGAGAACAAACAGAGAACGACCGTCTGTTTCCTTCTCCGCGCATCCGGCTCCGGCTCCGCCTCTGCCTCCCAAAAGCCTCGCCGGTCGTCGCCTCCTTCAAAAGCCTTGCCAGTCGCAGTTAGGTCCTCACCCCCTCCGCCTCCGGCTGTTCCCAACGCGGAGATCGAGCACAAAGTTTGTGCTCACGTTGGTTTCTCGGCAACTTCTGGACCTCCG
This sequence comes from Eucalyptus victrix, assembly GCA_016097545.1. Taxonomy (NCBI): domain Eukaryota; kingdom Viridiplantae; phylum Streptophyta; class Magnoliopsida; order Myrtales; family Myrtaceae; genus Eucalyptus; species Eucalyptus victrix. The sequence continues at coordinate 15,699,908 of CM027842.1, forward strand.
ACGAACGCGTCATCAACTCCGACTCCAAGTAGCCCGAGGTCTTTGGACTCTATGTCCTCGAGGTCGATGGTCGGGGCGTGAGGGCCTCCTGCTTCTTTCGATGGTCAGGACGTGAGGGCCTCATGCTTCTTCTCCTCCCCCGCCTCCCAAAAGCATCGCTGGTCATCTGCCGCTGGCACATTGCCCCCACATTGCCCCCTGAGAGCCCCGCTGATTGCAGCTGGGTCCCGAGCCCCCTCTGCCTCCACCTCCACCTTTGACTATTTTCAACGCGAAGATCGAGCACAGGAGGAGAAGAGAAGAGAAGAGAAGGACAAAACCACCCCTTCCCTCCCCTCCTATCCCCTAAACTCCTCTCGCGGTTCTGGACAACTTCATCGATGCCTTCGATAGTTGTGTCCGATTCAGCTTAACCCCGGAGAACTCCAAAAGCAAGAGCAAAGAGAAGAAGATTAAGGCAAAGGTCCAGCTCGAGGCTGATGGTGGCTTTGCATCTCCGGTGGCGTCGGACAAGAAGCACAAGAAGGAAAAGAAGAGCGGCAGCAAAGGCTCCGAATCTAAGCAGCCGAAGCTCCCGGAGCATAAGGGGATGCGAAGAAGGAGAAGAAGAGGAAGGCGCTGGAGCTGCACGAGGACGACGAGGAAGACAAGAGCGAGACCAGCTCCGAGCTGGTTGACCCCGAGAACTTGAAGGGGAAGAAGAAGAAAAAGAAGAAGGCGAGGTTGAGTGACGGCGATAATGAGGTGGCTCAGGAGGAGAAACCCCAACGCTGTGTTGAATTTTAGGATCTCGGACAGCCTGAGGTTGAAGTTGAAGGACAATGGTATCGAGGCGCCGTTTCCCATTCAGGCCATGACGTTTGATATCGTCCACGATGGGACTGATTTGGTCGGCCGTGCCTGCACTGGTCATGTATGAAAACTTTTTATTTGAATTCGCAGGATTGACATGTTGATGGTCGCGTGCTTGTCTGAAATCTGCTAATTAACTGACAATTTAGAGAAGTGAATAGTCTAGACGTTGGAGTCAGAGAAGTGACTGGTCTGGACGTTGGAGTAATGATAGTGTGTGATGCGGAAAAGGGTCACGAAGCTGATATATATGAAAAGAGAAGCAGGTTTTATCTACTCTATGAGTAGTGAATGGTTGATGTATGAGCTTGGGGAATGTTGTTTTAATTAACAGCACGACAAAGCAATCATGGTGTAGAGTGTAGCAAAGTGCACTTGGTTTGTGAAATGTCTTTCGTGCATTTCTGGTCCTAAATCCCTGTATTTCAGCCCCTGATTGTCATTGCAAAAGTCAAATTCCGACCGATCTTTTCAGGCATTCGAACCTACAGCTGGTAATTCGACCAAAAAACCTACAGCTAAATAAATCTTCTAGCTTGTGGCAGAGTCATCTGTACATTAGTTCATTGGTGTTGTTTGACATATAAAAACCAAAAGTGGTGTGAAGACTGTTTGGCCGCAGTTGCATTTCAAGTTTTTTAAAGATGATTGGCTGCTAGGAACATGAGTTTTTGAATTGGATGCTCATTTCTGTAGTTGATGGGTTTTAATTTTTAAGCACTGATTATCACCTTGTTCACTGTGTGAATTGTACCAGGGCAAAACTCTAGCTTTTGTCTTGCCCATTTTGGAATCTCTGACGAATGGGCCTGCAAAAACCTCAAGGAAGACAGGATGTGGTAGGCCACCAAGTGTTTTGGTGCTTTTACCTACTAGGGATGTCACGCCCCGATTCTCAAGCACGCACACATCCCTTACCTTGGTCAATTAATGGCGACGTCCCAGGACGCATCGCCGACCCTTTCATTTCTTTAAGCACATGCGGAAGCATATAAATTATCCCCAGACAATAAAACATTGGGATAACACAGTAGGATTAAATTTCAAACCTTTAAAACATTCACTCATAGATACATTGCAAACCAGTGCACCTATATATACAAGGTGAACTATTAAGTCAAATTCAACTTAAGCCAGTGTAAAAATAAGGTCTACAAACAAGAGTGGGGTTCTACAAATTACGGGTTCCTGTCCTCCTCTCCATCATCCTCTACACTTCAACTGGAGCATTCGGCAGACTGCACTGGACTTTCGAGATCTTCAAAATTCAAGTCTACTACATCCAAGGACCTGAAATGGTTATTCAATAATCAATGAGACCACGTTTCAGCAAGCTCTCACCATTCTCCCTACTATATAGCCCATCAACATACTGGCGCTATAAATCCATGCTCGGCCATTACCAATCAAATATTCAATAACAAACAATTTAGGACAATTCCTCAAATTCCACAATTTAAATCAATTCCATAAAAATTGAAGCTCAATTAAATAAACGTGGATCGCACCACGATAATCGACACGAAATTTCGGTCACCGGCTATCCCGGTTGAATTTCCGGAAAAATAATTAATTAAATAATTAATTTCGAAAAATAAATAAATAAATAATAAAAATCCAATTTAGGCCCGTATTGCCTGATTGGAGCCCGAAACGGGTCAGGAAAAATCCCGAGATGCATTCAATAAATAACTGAACCTTTCTACTTGCTAATAACTAGGTCTAACCACCTAACATGCATCATTAAGTCACTAAATTAATTGTTCTAACCTAATCTAATCACCTAATTGCACTTAATTAAATCTAATCAACCCTAAGCATAATTAGCAAACTAATAAAGTATTAGTGAGTAAAACTCACTTGATTAAAGATTTGATCGGATCAAATCGACGAGCACGCGACAAGGATCAATCCTGTCCAAAGCGGGTCCGCCAACTGGGGTCAAACTGGGGCCGAAATCGGCCTACAAGCTCGCTGCTTGAGTTGGGCTGAGTCCACTGATTCGGTGGGCCTGACTTTGCGAGCTTGGGCCTCAAAAATTCGCTGGGCTTTTGGTGGATTGATTTCATTTGGGCTCGTGGGCTTGAATAGAGCTGAGCTCGCAGGCTGAAATCGATTAGTTTGTGGGCTGAGCTGGACTGCTGCGTGGGCTTCTTGCTCACGGGCTGGGCCTTTGGCCAAACTGTGGGCTGCTGATTGAAGAGGGGCTTCGAAACTTGCCTCGGCGGAGATGGTTTCGCTGGAGACGTGGACTGAAGATGGCCCAAGAGCTGCTTCGGTTGTGCGGCCATGAAAGAGGGGAATCGGTGGTCTACAGACCAGCAGAGAAATCGCCGTGTTGACTGGAATGGAAACTTCGGACGTTGCTGCTGTGGCGTTGAAGACGCGTGGCTGAGAGGAGCTACTGATGGTCACAATTGCTGGACCGAAAGAGGAGATGGGCTGATCGTGCCGCGGACGAAGACGCGAGCCGCTCGTGGCCGACAAAGTGGAGGGGTGGCCTTCGATGGAGGTGCCGCGGATGCGCGGCTTCGTTTGCCGGGTCAACGAATTCCCGAAGAAGCAACTCGATTTCACTAGTTTGACTGAAGATGGCTGGGCAGCGGACGTGTGGCCAAGAGTTGCAGGGGCTGTTCGGTGCTCTGGCGCGAAACAAACAGGAAAGAGAGAAGGAGAGACACGGGCAGCTTCGAGGGAGAATGGGGTCGAGAAGACGCGGGGGAGAAAATATTAGTTGGGTTTAACCCTCCACGTAGGCGGTGGGTTAAACCATTCAGCGATCGACGCGTGGCGCCACGTAGGCGAGGGCGTCAGGCGTTCAAAATTCGCGCGGGCCACGTGTGGGGCTCACCACTCTGACGCTCCCTCTGCTCTGCTCTCTTCTGCGACGCCTGCGCCCTGTCGAATCGTCCTCTCTCTCCTCTCTCTCTCTCTCCCTTCTCCGTTCCGTTCCGTTGCGGGGGAGAACAAAAGTCGCACAGTCGCTTCTCTTCCCCCTCCTCTGCTCTCTCTCTCTCTCCATTCTCGCCGACGAGCTCTCTCTCTCCATTCTCGACTCCGACGCCCCGCCGACGACGCCGCCTCCGCTTCCGCCTCCGCCCCCGACGCCCTCTCGCGACTCCGACGTCCCTCAAGCCGGTTGCCTCCGACGCCGACGACGCCGCCTCCGCCTCCACCTCCGCCCCTCAAGGTTGTGTTGCGGGTCCGCCGGTTGCCTCCGTTGCCCCGACTGACGCCCCTCAAGCCGGTTGCCTCCGTCGTCCCCGACTCCGACGCCCCTCAAGCCGTTGCCTCCGTCGCCCCGACTCGGCGGGATGACGACGCCGCCTCCGCCCCGACGCCCCTTTCGTAATTTTTTTTTTTATGCTTCTTTCATTAGTCTTACGGTTTATTCGGTAACTCACACGACCATTCCAATCCTATTGGTGGAAATGCAGGTGAAGGTCGTGTTGCGGGCTGATATTTCGCCCGCTACATATGACAAGGTCGTCGTTATATCGGTTAATGTTGTCTTCCCGCATTTCTATGTTAATGTTTTAGAATCTAATTGTGCGCATTGAATTTCTTCGAATTCTTATTTTGTCGGTGATGTCCATGGCATCGCGTGATATGGTTGTTATCTTTCGTTCTCGCCAATGTTTCTATATTCGAAACACTTTTTAACCTCTCATTTAGAAACCGTTGATCTGTTTGCAACTCCTCATTCCCCACAGCCTTCTACTTCATCTACCCAATTAATTCATTTACAGTTCAATCATTTAGAAGGAAAGTGATGGACTTCAACAGCGGGCCATGATTTATGCATAAGAATCTCCAGTTCAATGATCTATGCTATTTCTTTGTCGTGGCGGTAGCGGCCATGAGGCAGCTCATTCTCGATTCGTGGGTGAAGGGATGCTAGCAAAACTGCAATATGTGGTGATGTTTTTGCTTCTCTACCAGTTGATGCTGTTCTAGCTGTATGTTTTCTCATGATTATATGACTAAACAAGGAAAATGTCATGGATCTCTTGCTTTATGTTTTGTCTCCTTGTCTATGAGATTCATTTTGCTCTATTGTATATATTTCGGGGCATCCGAGTTGTAATCGGGTCCAATGGGGTGTGTACTTATTGTCAAGGTACTTCCTTTACTTTATCCTACCACCTTATAGAGTATTTTGGCATACATGGAAACTTGTGTATACAAGGGAAAAACTAAAAATTTTGTAAACGGCACTTTCATTGCCACGGAAATTCCGGGAGTTTATGCAGTTCTAGCAGCCGCATAGACCACAAGTACTTATTTCCACACTTCTTTACTAAACGTAGCTAGCAGTTCCTCTCTAAAATACCCCACACGGCCCATGTAATTTCCCAAGTTGACAAAGCCGTACTCAATGAGCGGTTATATTAAGTTGGTGCAGGCTATGGAATTCCTTCCCTTAAAATGTTAAAGGGTGCTTTCACTTTTTAAAATGAGAAATACAATATTTATCAGCTACTAATTATTTTTTGTGCTTCTCGCATGATGACCTAAATGATAAGACATATTATTAGCATTCCCCATCAGTTTCTGCAAAACAATTTTGCTGAAGCTTCAAGCAATAATCTTTAGCTCTTTTTACATTGGCTAATTGCAATTTAGTTTATCTGCTGTATACAGAATACAGGAGATGAGAGCATATGATGCATATGGAGGAAAAATTAAGTTTACTCTGGATTTACAGACTTATTGCAACTTTATTTGTCAATCAAATTTGCTGACAGGAAGAAAGAGCCAACATGGAATGAGGAATTCACTTTTAACATTAAGCTCCCTTCGACTAAAAACCTCCAGGTTAAGCCTCTACCAGAGTGATATCCATTACTTCCTTTCCACTTTGCATCTGTGGACTAACTGGAGACCGAATTGCTGGCATGTTTAGGAAGGACTTATCCTAAAAATATGTGATGCTACTTTTGTAATAAATGAATGAACGCCATTTTGAGGGGGCCAACTGCTGCATCAATTTTTGGACTCCTCTTTTACATGCTAAGGAGATTTGCTCATTTGTTGCCTTATTTGATACAATCCCAAATTGATTGTGCCATATATCTTGCATTAACATAACACGAAGCAAGCAACTCCACCATTTTGTTTTTTTTTTGGGTACAAGTCCTTGCTGATTTTGGCGCTCAGCAAATGGATACAGCTATCCTTAAATGCATGAACTGAAGCTGAATAATTGTTGATCTTTTTGTTGTTCACTGTGGTGTGGATGCTAGGTGGCAGCTTGGGATGCAAACTTGGTAACTCCACACAAGCGAATGGGCAATGCAGGAATCTGTTTGGAGCTTCTGTGTGATGGTGAGAATCATTGAATTTGTTGTCGATTTGTATTTTGAACTTTATTGTGCAATGCTGCTGGTGGTTTAGTTGGGTGGTTCAGAAGTCAAATAAATGAGCAATATACCAGATCAGTTTTTCTCCTGTGAAACATTATTTGATACTCTATGACCTTGGCAATGGATGAAATGACTATCATATGGAAATTGTACTTTTTCTTGATGAGCATGTCTGTTTCCAGGAGATTCACATGAAATGGTTGTGGAATTAGAAGGAATGGGTGGTGGAGGGAAGATACAGTTAGAGGTAAGTGTGGAAACATTTTTATATCAATCACATAGTTGGAAGCTCTCTTAAAAGGACGATTAGGATTTCTGTTTGAAGACTCTTGACTTCTTGAAATAAACATCTATATATGATTTGTAATTGTTCAAGAGAAGTTCCAATTAGAAGGTAGAGTTTTCGTTTAGGCCTATAGCTTCCAGCATCTATCTGTGAATCATTGAGCATTAGCAAGAGCTTTTTATTAACGTTTGCTTATTTGAGTACCTGGCAATTACTGTATAAGAGCTTTCTCCAAGATGTTGTAACATCGTTTCTCTTTTGTTATTATGAATCAGTCGCTGGGTAAATCTTAGATGCTTGAAGAACCAGTTTACACTAATACGCTATGAACCCTGGACATCTAAGTCTGCACACACTCCAGCTCAGCCCTTTCCAATAGGCTAAACTTGCTTTATTATATTGGTGGAAAAGACGACATTGAAATACAAAGTAAACCTCTTATCTGTTTCAAAGACATTGAATCAATCATGGGGGTTGTTTGTCCATTTGATCTTGTATGTCAAAATCGAGTATCTACTGAGATGCATATGACACAAACACGCAGTGCTTGTATATTGTCTCACATGTATGAAGTGGGAATAAGAACTACTAATAAACAAGTTTAATAACAATCTTTCAGAAATCAGACAATAATGCTGGGAGGAGAAAAAATATTTCCACTATTGGACTTTGGTAGGAATATTAGAGAATCCTATCTGAACCAGGCAAAATTGGTGATGAGTATCTGAATTCCATTTATGAGAATTCTAACCTTGGTTTTGTTATTGTGGATTTCTTTCCATGCTTTACTAAGATACCAGTTATCGTCCTTCTGCGTGTTATGCCGGAAAAATGAGCAAGCTCACTGGTGATGCTGTTTCAGGTTAGATATAAAAGTTTTGATGAAATTGATGAGGGAAAGAAGTGGTGGAAGCTCCCATTTGTTTCAGAGTTCCTCAGGCAAAATGGGTTTGAGTCTACTTTGAAATCAATTGTTGGGTCTGATAGTGTGCCGGCTCGGCAGTTTGTTGAATATGCTTTTGGGCAGTTGAAATCCTTTAATGAGACCTATCCTTGGAAGGATAAGCTTTTAAATAGTGGTAAATATGTAGCAGAAGGGGAATCGGTCAATGCCACTGCTGCATCTGAGAAGTCTTCATCTGTAGATGTTCCATTGCTGAATGACCAGAGCCTGAATGAAGAGAACATTGTTGTTGAGTCTTCCCCTGATTCAACTGGATTTGAGAATGCTAATGGAGAAAAAATGCTAGTTGGTGAATCCAACAGTTTGACAAACATTTCTGGAAGAACTTTGCAGATGTTATCAATCAGAAGGTTGTACAGAAACTTGGTCTTCCTGTCCCTGAGAATGTAAAATGGGATGGTTTTGATGTACTAAATAAGATTGGCATACAATCCCGGAAAGTTGCAGAAAAAGCTTACGTTGAATCTGGGCTTGCAACGCCGAGTAGACAAGATATTGATGATTCCGCATAGAGCGGGCCACTTCTAAGAAGTGCAATTCAGTCTTCAATTCCGGATATAAAAAAAGTGACACAAGATTTGTTGCAGCAAACTGATTCTGTTTTGGGGGCATTGATGGTTTTGACTGCGGCAGTTTCTCGGCTAAATAAGGAAGTGTGTTCTATGGAAAAGAATGATAATAAAATGAAAAGTGATGATTCTGTGTATTCTAAGAGTGAGAATCTTGCAGTCTCATCAGACGTATCATCATTGGATGAAAAGAAGTCGGAGGAGATGAAAACTCTTTTCTCTAGTGCAGAAAGTGCTATGGAAGCCTGGGCGCTGCTTGCCACTTCTCTTGGTCATCCTAGTTTTGTTAAGTCTGAATTTGAGAAAATTTGCTTCCTAGATAATGCATCCACTGATACACAGGTATTGTCTTCCTGTATTGAGAAGCTGCTTCCTAATCTACTTTTTCTCACACATTTTTAATTGGGGATGGAATCATGCATGAATGAAGTAAGGTTACTGCAGGCAGCAATCTGGCGTGATTCTGCACGAAGAAGATTAGTTGTTGCATTTAGAGGAACAGAACAAGTAATCAGCTTCACTATCTTTCCCTTGGCAACCTTATTTATGTGGTTATGAGGTAGATATTTATTTATTAATTTTTTTTCCTATCTGTTATTCCCAGTCAAGATGGAAGGACTTGCGGACTGATTTGATGCTGGCCCCTACTGGGTAATGTGAAAAATCAATTAATTCACTAGATAGTCTTCTCTCAACATATATGCCATTACAAGTATTTTACTATTTTGCCTGTTAGTTGGCCATGTAGGAGCAGATCATCATCTCTATCTTAGCCTTAACAAGTACAAAATCAAAATTTGCAACCTTCTTTAGTTTCTCACTAGGAAAAACGAATTGTAGCTTGAAGATTGTCCCGGTTTGATATGATGTTAGTCTTTTGTCTCCTCATAATTTGCAGTGCTAAGCAATAATTTAGAATGTATGATTAGGCTTGAAACCAGTTCTGTTACATTGAGCGGGGCTTATAGTTAATGATCCTATGATACCCGGGAATTGGTGAGTGATATATGCCAATTGACATCTGTGTTTGCGTAAAGGTTTCGAGCAAAGGTCTTTTTGGTGTCTTCTTTTCTATGTGAAAAGATGTACATGCTTGTTGCTTGTTTGAATTGTTCAAATCCACTAATTCTTTTGGTTGTTGCTTGTTGCTTGTGTCAACTATGCAAATTCACCGATTCTTTTGGCTGTTTAATATGCTTATCTCTCGTAATATTTATGTAAGTTGGGCTAATGTAATACACCGATACTACTTGTCAATTTTGTTTTTCTTGATGTTGATTTTGTTGTGCTCCTACACTTTGAATCCTGAAAGGATTGGTGGAGATTTCAAGGAAGAAGTTCAAGTATACTGCTATTCTAGATCTTGATTTCTTTTGTCGACTATTGTGAGATGCGTATTTTGCTGAATCCGTCCATCATGCTTCTCCTTGCTTACAAAATTTTTGTTGCTTGTTTTCCAGGTTCACAGTGGCTTTTTAAGTGCATATGATTCAGTGAGAATAAGAATTTTATCACTCCTCAAAATGGCAATTGGTTTTGTGTAAGTGCTGTTCCTAGAAAAATATTATAAACTAATCATGCTTGCTCCTCTTAAAAAACCACAAAAGAATTCGGAGAGTTGTAGGCGTTGACCCCATGAACTTGGTTGATATTCTCCTTGAGCATCGCTGTGTGATGGAGTTGATGTGTATCTTGCATGAGCTGCATTGTGCTCTTTGCAGTAAGTTTTGTGGGTCTGGAGTGACAAAGCCTCGAGGATTAGCGGTCCTCAAGTTGTGAGTGACACCAAGGAGCCCAGAATAAATCCATGTGGATTGGGACTCACTTGGCTGGTGTGAGTTGAATCCCCGCGAGGGGGTATAGTCGGATATTGAGAGCAGGAAAACAGGCAAGTGGACAACAAAGGAGGGACTCCTTGAAGCTATGTCAAGGTGCGTAGATAGGTGGGCGACAGTAGCATTGGATGAAGAGTCGAGGGCTTGATGCACGGAGGTGCTGGCCCCAAGGGAGAGGATATTAGTAGCATTTGTTCATGGTCGCTACCCATGAGAGATGACAAAGAACTCAATAAGGAAGCTGTGTTAGTGAGTGAGAGTTAACAACGAAGTCCCATATTTGTTGGTTTTCTCTCTCTTGGTGGATCTCGATTCCATGTTTAGTATTTAGGGATTGCTGAAGATACAAAAGGAGAGAACACAAAATACCCGCTTGACTTTATGTTTATAAGTATATTGATGCTTCACTTGCCAAGCCTAGGGAGACAATCTACTTAATACCCAAATCCTTGACTACCTTATTTAGAATTCCCAACGCTTGTGTACTAACCATATGTTTCTCAATGTAGACAGATATTCTTCATCAGCTTTGTTTGCCCTCCGTGCAATATCTTACTTCAAAGGTGAACTTAACTCGCAGTTGTTTCTTTCATTTTGTCATATACCAAGGCCATGCATTCAAACAAGTTTTTCTCCAATACTAAATGGCTACCATGCTGTGCTATCACCAAGAGCTGATTGTCTTGTGATAACTTGATGGTGAAATGTTTTCTTGCAGGGACGATGGTTGTGAGCCACAGTACAAGTGGCATGTCTATGTTACTGGTCATAGTTTAGGTGGTGCTCTAGCTACTCTCCATGCTCTTGAGCTTTCATCCAGTCAATTAGCAAAGTGAGTGACATCTTTCATACTAAAGATAACTATTATATTTACTTTTCTGCCTCAGATATTTGTCCAGCTGCAAAATGCTGGCATGCATTTGATTGCATTTATACTTTTAAGTATTTGACACATGTCGTGATCTTCAGTGATTAAAAGTTATGGTTAAATTGAATGGACCAATAGTATCACTGGGGGCGGCAGGCATTTGAGGCTGATAAAAGGGGCTGAAATGGTGGTGGAGAAGTTTTTTGGTAGAGTTTAGGAGTCTGTGAGACATTTTTTACAAGAGGAGGTGCCAGCTGGTTTATACTTTTGGCTTTCTAAAAACACCCAAAAAAGTGAATGAATGAAATTGTGATGTCATGTAAAGCAAGTTTGCCCTAATTGAAGTACACAGGGAAAAGCACCACTCGTGACGTTGAAGACTCTCTATTAGCTAAGGAACCCCCTGCCAAGTAATCGGGTTTAGTCAACATTTGCTGTAGAAGTTGTTCCCGCTCCGGACTTTACAAAATTGCAGAATGAGGTGTGCGTGTTTTTTTTTTTTTTTTTTTTTTTTTTTGGGGGGGGGGTGTTGTTCCATGCACATGAGCATGTGAGCACTAGCATTTTTGCAGGTAGCTCAAAGGTAAACGCATGATGGACTAAAGAAAAGAACATTGTGTTATTTTCTTGATAAAAACCTGAATAATTTGTATTACATAATCCGGAAGGAAAAAATCCACTGTCTTTGAATCACGAGATCTTTATTGTTAATAAATAATGATTTTTGTGTGTTGACTCTGGGCAAATTTTTGTCTGCGATACTTGTGAGGACCTGCCCAATTTTCTTGGTGTTCTTGGAATGGCATGGATAAAGTTCGGTGGAATAGTTTTCATGACTTTTCTGGTCTCAGTAGATTGCATTTTCTTTGTGAGATTCCACAGATTCATCTAATTTGATTCGAGGTGCCTTATATAGTGATGTGTGTAACCATTTGTTTCGATAACTTCAACTGACGGAATGGTGGTGCATATTATATTCCATAGCTAAGTACTCCTCATGGAGACTGCTGCTATGATGGGGAAAGCATGAAGCATGCAAACTCAATAAACATGGCTTATGGGCGAAGATTATTGAAACCCAAGATATCTGAAGAAGGGAAACTAGAAAGGGTGAAAGACTAGGTGTGAGGAATCGAAATCAAGATCTTTGGCTGTTATACCATGTTATGGTTTTGTGCACAACCGACTTACTGCAAAAGCTTAAGCTGTTTGAATATAGTTCATATCATGTTATGTAACTGAATTGTGCCGACGACATGAGATACTATATGTGTATCGTAGGTCACACCATGAGAAGCTAGAGTTCTTCAATCGTGAGTTTATCTGTAAGCAGCAACTTGAGCGGCCTTTTTTATTACTCTTAAGTGTCTTATGTTGAGATAGTAACTGTAAATGAATTGGTGAGTTAAACCCATTGCTGGTGCACAAGTCCAACGTGACAGGTCTCAAACTTCTTTTGCAGATGAAAGGTGAAAAGGAACTCATAGAAAAGATATTGGAAACTGAAATAAACATATATCGTGCAATTAGAGATGGAAGTGCGCTGATGCAACATATGGAAGATTTCTATTACATCACTCTGCTCGAGGTACGTTAAGTTAGAGCCTCCTGTAACTTCTGTTCATTTTTAATTATACATCCTGAAAAAGCAAAGAGAAAAGGGGAAAACACCCCCAAAAGAAGTTGTTCCCATGTGCTATGTTATCTGTTAGCCCTTTTGGAAATGAAAATACTTCCTCTTTTTCATCAGAGCGTCAGATCAAATTACCAAACTGCGGAAAGGCTGCAGACAAGTGACGAAGCAACAGACAGACAGCTAAATGCTTAACAGCATGCATGCCGTTAAGCATTGATCATGAAAGAAGGAAGGAAGAAGAAAGGTTGATGCGTGAACAGCAGAGAGAGGAGGAGAGATTGCTACGTGAGCAAAGGCGAGAATCAGAGCGACAGGAGTAGTATTTGCAGAAAGAATCTAAGGTAAGTATTTGAGCTTGATATTGCATTTTCACTAGTTAGTTTCGTTTGCTTTATTTGATTGGTTAAGTAGCATCTCTTCTTTTCTCTTTTCTTTACCAACTTCTCTGGTTTTTTTGTTTGGAAGGCGGAGAAAAGGAGACAAAAAGAAGAGCTTCGTCGAGAAAAAGAAGAAGAGAGACGAAAAGCTGCAGTGGAGAAGGCCACTGCTCGCAGAATTGCCAAGGAATCCATGGAGCTTATGGAGGATGAACGGCTGGAGCTGATGGAATTGGCTGCTGCAAGCAAGGGGTTGCCTTCAATTGTTAATCTGAAACGTTTAGAAGTGAGGATCTGGTTTATATTTCCTTGCACTTGAATTTGCTTCATGCTGTCATTTTGTAGTAAAGGAGCTAATTTTGACATCTTGAAATTAGAGCCAATAGATGCATAAATATGTATCTCTTGTTATTGTTTCTTGTTTTTGTAGTTACACGGGAAAAAAAAAAAGAGATTTCTGGTTTGCTGTATGGTGCTATTTTGGTAATTGAGTATACGTGTGTATGTACATAAGCAGGCGCATGCCTCGATGTGTATGCGTGCATGCTTTCATTTCATTTCCAGACTGCGCGAAAAGCCTTATATTAGCTTGGCATACAACTCTACATAAGAGTGAAATGCAGGATCTTCTGACAATGCCTCGTCAGTTGGCAGTTTCAGCAGCCCCTCTTATTCCCATTCAACAATTACCTTTGACTAAAGCCAAACTAGGGCGCTCCTTTTTCCCAGATGTGTTGAACCAGATAGTGCGTGCTTTTCATTTTGGTTTGACAATTCATTGTCCCTTTTTAATGTTAATCTCCACAGTTCACTTGCAGAATAATTAGTTTTCAAATAAGAAGTAATGTCCAAATTACTAGAGCCATTGTGTCAATAAGAGGCGCACGCGTCCCATACAACATCATGAGAGATCGAAACCTCGCCTCTGACTTGATTTCCCGTTAAGCAGACGAAACAATGCAGCCATCTACAAGCTGAGAGGAGAGAAAGATGAAGAAATGGCGAGATTGGATCTTCAACCAAGGTTAGGACCCCAGCATGCGATGAGGAGGCTCCTCTTGCTTGAAGACTGGCTTTTAACCCAGAGGAATCCTAGTGCGCTCCTTCCCCAGATGTGTTGAACCAGATAGTGTATGCTTTTCATTTTAATTTTGTGATGAATTGTTTTGGTGGAGTTCTGTCATTCAGGTTCATGCTTTTGTTTCATTCCTGGCCGAACGTCCCCCATGCCTTGTTGTGATTTTGATTGGTTGCATAGAGAATGCTATACATAAGGAGTTCTTGATGGTGTCAAATTTGTGATTTCACAAGTTTAGAGGAACACTTAATCAGTCAAACCATATTTCAATGACTTTGATGCAAATTGGTGCCAGTCACTGACGTCTGATGAACTAGAGAGTATTTCACATGGCAATTGTACTATGTTTTCCCGATCTGAGTTTGTAACTCTTTGAATTCAAAGACCAGATTCCTTTCTTTAATTGTAACACTTAATCGGTTGTTTAAAAAGATTGACTTGTCATTTCGTCCCCACTCAGTCATGCTAATGACGCCGAACAATTGGACATCTGTCCAGGAAAATCTCGGCCCGCAAGAGATTTAGGTCAGTTCATCAAGACATCCAATATGAGTCTTCATCATTACAAACATTAGACGCATGGGATGTCTTTGGGAAACATCACAACATTTAAGCACAAAAAATGCACATTCCATGTAAAGAACAATGATCAGGAGATACGCGCAATCAAAATTAATCGAACATTATAAAAACGAGAAAAACTAGTTGCATCACAACTTCAAACATCCCTCCGACAAATTCCGTAGTCGAAGAACGTTTCTTATTTATCGAACATCTCTGTTGCATACATGGAACATAAGTAAAAACTAAAGTAAACATAGCCATCAAGTAGTATTTTGAGTGCCTATGACCAAAACCATCTGAAAAATGAACCTCTTCAGAATCAGAGATTGGCACACTGATTATACGTACTGTACAGACGTAGACGCCAAAGCCGACTTTAACTGCCAGTATAATGTGCCGAAAGATACTTGTACCAAAGCGCTTTGCATCATCAGCTCATGATACTTGAACAAACTTGTCTAAAGCGGATGTATCCAAAGCTGCAAACTCCTTAATAGCCCCAAGCACGGCAAGTCCAAGTTTTACGCCGTCATCGTGAGTTGGTGCCTCCAAGTAAATTTTGATTTGAATTCTTAATCCAATAAAATCATTTTTATGGTAGCTTGTGTAAGAGATTCCTCTACCTCAATGTTAAGAGGAAGAACAGGATCATAAAGCGAGAGCCTCGTAAGGAACCATCCTCCAAACCCAGATAACCGGACTGTTTAAGCAAAGAATCGACTAGAGATCAAAGCATCACATGCAAAATGCAAAGCTCACCCGGTGTCTTGCGCTATTCGGGGAGAAAAGAAGAGAGGAATTAACTAGATAGCATGATGGACCTGCATTTACTTTATAGTAAAATACTCCGTGAAGTCACTAGTTCGATATTATTTTGGTAAGCACAGCATTTTGCTCAACTCATTGTGGACTATAATTTTGACTCCTCTTGTAGATACAAATCAAGAACCAACATGGACTCCATTGTGACGTTTAACTCTCCTTCTTGCTCCCATCCCCAGGAGCATTCAGAACGTATATACTTTAATTGAGAATTAGAGCATTAACTTGTCTCCTCAGCATATGAACACGATAATACACAATATAAATAGCTGCTGAAATGATGAGGTCCAATCTATTAAGAATAACTTCATCGATTCAAAACTTACTCCTTCATAATTTACTCGGAGCTTTCGAAGCTTTGGGTCCAAATCAATAGAGTTCTCCAAGTGCTTCAACACGCCTCTCCATAGTCTCGAAAGATCCGTAACCTCTACACTATCGGATCTTAGAGAAGGAAAAAGAAAACGACATTGCTAGAAACCAAGAAACCACGTACCCTCCCTTTAAGTCCGGATGACTCGGTTAATCTTCAACCTCAATTCTACAGCAACGGCTGCTTCTTCTAGACCCTCTACCAAATCTGTCAAGACTTCCGCCGCTACCCGCTCCCGAAGCTCGAGAAGCAAGTTTGTTGAGAACTTTGACCTATAACAAAATGCTTAATAATTATGACTCAAAGCTTTAAGCTCATGCATTGCAGTTGGGGGCATTTAGAATTCATCTCTGCAACGTCAACGCTCATCTATTTCAAAACTTTTAATAGCAATTTACATCTCAAATTGTACTTTATACAATTAAATCACAGAGATCATGCAATTCGAAATAACACATACAGTGGCCAAAAATCTGAATGTTTTCTTTTTTGATAAGCAATTTAAAAAGCATAAAATGTGTGAGATATCTCAGTGAAGGTATGGAGGTAACTTGATTCTCTTGACCAAGGGATGGTCGTTTGAAAGAGAAGAACAACACTAACAATCCTTGAAGTTGTAATGATGGACCAACAGTTAAAGCATTTTGAGACTTTTCCATTGGTGGAATTTTAGAACCTTCCGGACTGCAAAAGAGAAAGGAGTTTATATCCTTGGGATGAATGACATCCTTTAAAAGTACATCAAGAGACGAGATTTCCGAACCTTGACAAAGATGCGTTCATCTCTCTTATGCACCCAAAATTGCATCACGGAGAAAGGAGACACTTCTCTTTTTAGCCTTACTTCCTTCATCTCCATTTTAAATCCAACATATCATGCATCAATTAAGGGTTCTGCATGGAAGCAGTAAATTGCTTACCGCAACAACCCGATCATCGAGCCACCTCCAGGATCATTTTCCAACAAAACCCGGCATTTAATAGGAGATGCTTTAAAGTGACCAAGGCTGCGAGTAAGGGCAAACAAGTAACCAATTAGAATGATAATCTTAGTATCAAGGAAATAAATAATTGGCATGGGATACCAAGAGGGTACCAGCCATGGACTTTGCGGACTCAAAGCATAACAAGAATGTGGCTAAACGCTTTATGAACGCCGCAGCCTTCGCATGTCAAGCGAGTGCCTATCATTGCACATCATCATCTTTAGAGCTTCAGCTAGCACCTCACCCCGATCTCTCGCTTGAGCCATCAGATATCAATGAGTAACCATACAAAGGGAGAAAGACAAACATCTAGGACTCAGCTTATAGAGAAAATCATGTGAACAAAAGTGCATGAGAGATGAGTCTAGAAAACCAGCTTGACGGTAAGGATATGATCTCTGCCGGACATCGATATTAATTACAGTTAAAAGTGTTGTGGTCATGAGAAATAGATCACTATTTCATCTCCGAACAAAGTCATCCGCATTTAGAGCTACGGTTTATAATAAAATCTAGTAACCGAAAGTGCATGAGCACATGACCTCAAAAAACAAACTTGACAAAGAAGGTACCGAGCACCCAACATAGAAGTGCTAACCTTCCGAGGGCTGTATTCAAGTATGAGGTTGTATAGCTGAACAAAAAATCTTGCAAATCAACGTTCAAAGCATCAAGATTGTTCCTCATTACTTTAAAAGCAATGATGCAACAAAGAGGTCTTTCCGAGACGCGTACGCGTTTTCCGAACCGTCCGATTTTCCACAAGAACATGCAAGCTTTTAAGGTAATTCATGAGATCTCCAATATAATCCAAGTCAATCAGGTGAGAAAATTTTCCTAGACCATCCAAACATGGTCCAAGGAGTGGGTGAGCCTCGGTCACATGAGTTGTACCAGAATCTCCATTAGGTCTCGTAAAACAAACGAAAAGAATGAAGTGATCACGGTATCCCGTTAGATACCATTCACAAAGACAATTTCTAACTCAACTTTATGCACATATTTTAGGTTGATTATAGAGAAAGATTAAATCAACACAGCAAATGGACAGCATCACTTATAATTAAGAACTACACCTTAAATTGGTCCTATGCCTTCACAGACACTCACTACCACTCTCATTTGATGTATGTCTTCACAGACACTCACTACCACTCTCATTTGATGTATGTCTTTTATCCCTCTCAATTAGCGACGGGTCATGTTGAATATGGAAATATGTATATTTTGGTGTAAAGTTGCACAAGAAATCTAGAAGAAGAGTCAATAGGGAAGCAAAACAGAGAAATAGAAGATAGAGGAGGGAAGAAAAAAATATCTGTGAAGAGGGAACTTGAAGTTCTCTTTCCTATAATGCATTCAGACCATGAAACAATGGTTACGCACTTGAGTTCACTAGAATGATCAGCAGATGAAATAGTAAAACAGTTCATAAGCCAGATGCTCTACCTCTCTACTAAGTAGTGACGCCTTAAAACACTATACAGCTCATTTCGTGCACCGGCAGCTTCTCTCCCTCGAGATATCTCACTCGAAGTCAGCATAGACCACAATAATTCCCCATGACTTTCTAAAAGAAATATCCTTGACAGATCGCAACAAATCTTCCTTGCGTTTAAGGGCGTTATAAATCTTGCAATGTGCTTGAGCAAACTACAATGATAGCAATGAATGTAAAGATAAAGAAAACCAGGTTCGCCGGTACAAGCCTTTGTTCTATCATGCTTGATGTTGTGAGGATCAACCCACAAAATATTAATGTGCATAAACTCACCCGAGCTCACTTCCTCAACTCAAACAAATAGATCAGAATCCAAAACACAAAGAAACTCAAATTTAGGCTCAAAATAAAGCTCCTCAAAGCCCATAATATTCAAGATCCTATCAATCTTCACAAATGGTCGACAAGACAATTGATTAGGTTGAAATACAGTACACAAAACATCCTTTGTTTTTTTTTTTTTTTAACTAACAAAAGGAAACATCCACCGTATTATGTGACATTAACTTCGCCGCAAAGTGGATTCCATTTACCCAAGAATAGCCCCTAGAAAATCAAAGTGCTCTAATGCGAGCCAAACCTTGCCGCGAAGAAGGCATCACCGAACCGTAACGAATTGAATGGAATTGGATGGTCGTAATGTCCATGTATGTGCTAGTCATGAACAAAATGAAGCCCACCAACTCGCTCACAGTCTTGTCCTCCGGTCGGTGCCGCTCCCGTTACCCACAAAGTGAGCATACTACCCTATCTCGACATATGTTGATATGTGGCCCATAAGGAAGAACCTTGTTAGCTCAATTATCTACCTAGTAATGAAAGTGAAGTTTAGTGGTTATGGTTTTTAGTTGAAGCGAAGTTAGTCACTACGTATACTTCCTCCGTGATCATACATTGATAAGAACCTTGAGTTGGCTTATTCGACCACAAATTCAAAGATCGAAACATACATATCCAAAGATGCCACTTCCATAATGCCAAGTCAACCAGACATCTAAATCTCTTAAAAAGAGCTCTTTAGAGTTATCAAAGAATCACGACTTTATAATAATCATCTAACCCGTGCAAATTCTCACAACAGCTTGGAATAGAGAAATAAAAGAGCCAGACTGGGTGGACGATTTCAACATAATAATAGTTGAATACGTCCCTAATACTAACCTATAATCAAAGATTATGAATGCCAAATTCTAATGTACCAAACATCACAACATTCCCTCAGCTCGTTTCGTAGGCGTTCTCAATCTAGAAAACCCGTTTGCCGCCACACGGCATTGCGGACCCGACGCAGATCCCGGCCCTTGAGCGTCCGCCCGCACCTTCGAGCACCGAGCAAGCGACGCCCGCGAGCGGGACAACCGCCTCGCCACTATCTCGTGCGGCGGCAACATCTCCTCCCATCAAAATCCTTCTCGTCCTCGACATCGACATTCTCGTCCTCGACTTCGACGAACTCACGTTGCCTCCTCGCCATCAACACAGTGCACGTTGACCGGCGCCGATCGAAGGTACTTCTCCGCCAACGAAAAAGAAGCCGCCGGAAATCCGTCTGCGGGGGCGCGGAATCGTGGGGATCATCCGCGAGGACGAAATGGGCGCCGCGGCAAGGGACGAAGAAGGAGAGACCGAGGCCTTGCGGCCGAAGACGGAGCCAGCCTCGCGCTCGGGGAGCGCCGTGGCGAGTATGCCGAAGCCATCCGGCGGGCCATGGTTGGAGTCGGAGTCGGGGGCGTCGGAGTCGCGAGAGGGCGTCGGGGGCGGAGGCGGCGTCGTCGGCGGGGCGTCGGAGTCGAGAATGGAGAGAGAGGGCTCGTCGGCGAGAATGGAGAGAGAGAGCAGAGGAGGGGGAAGAGAAGTGGCTGTGCGACTTTTGTTCTCCCCCGCAACGGAACGGAACGGAGAAGGGAGAGAGAGAGAGAGAGAGAGGAGAGAGGACGATTCGACAGGGCGCAGGCGTCACAGAGGAGAGCAGAGCAGAGGGAGCGTCAGAGTGGTGGGCCCCACACGCGGCCCGCGTGAATTTTGAACGCCTGACGCCCTCGCCTACGTGGCGCCAC
Organism: Eucalyptus victrix; assembly: GCA_016097545.1. Lineage (NCBI taxonomy): Eukaryota > Viridiplantae > Streptophyta > Magnoliopsida > Myrtales > Myrtaceae > Eucalyptus > Eucalyptus victrix. Next base: position 15,720,042 of record CM027842.1, read on the forward strand.
GCGTCGATCGCTGAATGGTTTAACCCACCGCCTACGTGGAGGGTTAAACCCAGCCAATATTTTCTCGACGCGGGGAGAACTGAAAGTAAAGGAGAAGCAGATCCGGTCGGGGCAGCTGGCCACATGCGACCAAGAGAGAAAGGGAAGAGAGAGTGAGAGTCGTGTGCGAAGGGATAAGGAGGAGCAGAGATCTGTCGGCCACGATAGGGAAAGGAAACGTGCGAAAATAAAAAGCAAGAGAGAGAGAGATGGATAGGTATTGACCAAAAGTCAATAAAGAGAATCAAGGAGGAGACCAGCCGTAGGGGGGTGTGCGCAAATGGAACCAAGGGGAGTTTTGAAATTAAAAGGAAATTTCTAAACAAATTTCTATTAATTCAAATTTCAGCTCAACTTCAAATAACCTTAGCAAATAGTCATCCCAGGGTTAATTTCTTCACCAACTTGCATAGTTCGACGTCCCATTGAAGACCAAGATAGGGTAGTCTCTCAAACCTCTGAATTTCTCTCAAATCCAACTCTTATTTCATTTTCTCGGAATCCGATTTCTGAACAAACAAATCTGATCGAAGTCCAATTTGAATTCAGAAAAAGTCCAAACAACTTTCATTCACTAATTCACTAACACCAGATGTCAAAAATCCCTTCAAATCGGTCAATCTGAATCTCCATTCGTTTTCCACATCGTCCGATCCCGTTTTCCGTAAAAATCCCGAACTTGCCGGAATTTCCTCATAAGGTGCGTCGACGTTCCCAGAATGACTCGTGACACGACAGGACTTCCAATTTCTGAAATCGAATTCAAATTCGCAGTTATTATCAATCAAACGCACTTTTAGTGTGACCTTACCTATTGGGTAGCTTTTAGGAATTTTTGGCTCAATTGACCCGTGGTCGATTTTCTTCGAACCATAATGAACCCATTCGACCCATTGGCAACTCTCGATGATCGTGAAAATCTCAAGGTTTCAAATACAGACACTGGTACCCAAAACGACAGAAAATCGGTTTAGTGCCGATTAATGAGAATTTTGCAATCATGTGGAATCACCCACACTTTGATCACCATCTTAGTTGAATCGACCTATCTCCGATCTCTTATTGATTTTTAATTGTGCCGCAATGACCCTTGCAGACTAGCACGGTCGAACAGTCGATTCCTGGTCGAATTCTCAAGTCTATTGCATTAGAATCCCTTAACGGCTTCACCTGATAGGTCAGTTATCTCATGAGTGGCCATCTCAGAGATGAACACTATAGTTACGTTGATGAAAGGCCCAACTTATCCGATTGAAATCAGAACCTGAAAATCAAGATGTCACAAGGGAATTGGCTAAGCAGGTATTGGAATCAAGCTTATCGAAATAATCTCATCTTTTTACAGAGATAGATGTCCGACATCGTTTACTCTATTATTTTAGGTGTTTTTTGATTTAGAAGTTAATGGTGGAGCAGTGGGCTTAACATCATGTTGTTTGTATGGTGGAGCTCCTTATCATGCTCAGGAGAGCCAATCGAGGAGAGGGGTCAATATAATGATTGGAACACCTGGCTGTGTGAAAGTAACTCATTGAATTGGAAGCTTATTTGGTAAGTATTCACGCAAATCATTGCGGGTCCTAGGAAGTGTTGGCAAGCCTATCAATCTAAGTGCATGGAGGTACTGAGCTTTATCCTAACTTTCTAATGTAGATAATATTTCACTAGATCCATAAACCCATGTACATTTCTTCGTGTGGTTTTTCAATGTAGTCGGGGATTCGAGTGCCCTATATCCGACACTTGGTGGCAAACTGAAATTGGTGGCTTCATGGTACATTTTGTTATTCGTTTGGGTTTATCATGTTAGAATTTTTACAAAGAATGCCCACGATATCCACTTAATGGTCTCATCGACTCCGGTGATGCTTACCTTCCCGAGATCACACCATTACGGTGCCCGGCCACGAGAAACTTGGATCTGCTACTTTTCCTTTCTTTGGGGTTCAGGTCTCTAAACTCTTTCATTCCCTTTGACTTTTGAACAACTTAAGAGCCTTTCACAAGGTGTCTCTCCAACTAATTTCCACAATTTTTTTGTACAGCCTGTCATAGTGGATGAAAAGGGGGTTGAAATTGAAGGCAAGTGTAGTGGATACCTGTGCATTAAAAGTTCTTGGCCTGGGGCATTTCGTACACTCTATGGTGATCATGAGCGATACGAAACAACATACTTCAAACCATTCCCAGGATACTACTTTACTGGTGATGGCTGCAGCAGGTTAGTTGATACAACTATTAAGTTATTGCTTGAGGTACTTGCATTATGCCTTGGTTCTTACTAGGGATGTTTATACAATTCCTTAACTTGAATGATAATCTTGCGCTTATATATCTTTGGAAGGTGTAGTTATGGTTATATTTTTTGCAACATAAAATGTACAATTTGATTTCCTTATTTTTTAATTCGCTCAACCCATTCAGGGACAAGGATGGTTACCATCAGGGTCGATTTGGTAGAGTTGATGATGTCATCAATGTCAGGTACTACATGAATTTCTCAAGATCTTCTCTTTTGGTACCTTCATTCAAACATTTTTTATGTGCTCATACAATGTGGCTTTGTTTTTGTTGAGAAACTTCCAAAGACCAATTCTTTTCCTTCTTAAAGCACCTAGTGCCTTGAATTCTGGACTAGTTATTTGATGATGTTTCACTTGCCTCTACAGTGGACACCAGATTGGAACAGTAGAAGTTGAATCTGCTCTTGTCTCGCATCCCAAATGTGTGGAAGCTGCGGTTGTTGGTGTTGAGCATGAGGTACTTTAGAGAGGACTAAATTGATGATAAAATTTTCATTGCACTTGCTTTAAATGCTAACAAATCAACAAATCATGTTTTTGTCTCTAGGTGAAAGGACAAGGCATTTATTCCTTTGTCATTCGGTGGAAGGTGAACCTTACAAATGAAGAACTAAGAAAAGGCCTCATACCCGCTGTGAGGAAACGGGTTTGCATCCCATTAACAGTCATTTCTTTATTTGATAACTAATTGCTCTTGCTTTCTTAAACTCCCCAAAGTGACTTAGACAACATGCAAGTTCTTGACAAAGTAACCTCTTAATGTGATGATAATTGTGATGGATCTCATTTTCTTTCCACATGCTAGTCCCACTCAAAACAAATATTGTTGAGCCTCTTGTTTGCTTACTCCTTTGAATCTGTCATTGGGCTTTGCAAACTGTGCTTAATCCATTCCATAATTACCATGGGGCACTATGCTTAAGATCTCACTCATACTTCTCATTTGATTATTAGATGCCTCTAATTTCTTATTGATTCGCTGGTGACATCTAATGATTTTGATCTTAGCTATGTGAAAGTTATTTGCATATTCCGATTAACAATGAACATATTCATCGCATGGAACTCTGTCTCCCTTTACTTACATGAGAGGTGTAATGAGAATGATCAAACAGTGGGACACATGCTAAATGGGCTCTTTTGGCTGATGGATCATGATGAACTCGCTGCATCTAACGCTTTGCCAATATCTTTTCTTTTTGGTTTCTCCCTTTCTTCTGAGCCAAAGACAACTATATTATCAGTAGGATCTATAATCCTCGCATAACATTTACTACAGTAGCAAATATAGGGCCAGGTTCCATTTTATGTTCCTGGGCCATTTTGGCCTTCCTGTGCTATTATTGGCTTCATCAGGCTTCAAAATAAATTGGTTTTTCGTCCATGAACTAATAAACAAGTGAAATCTATTTTATAGCCCATCTTGTTTAACTAGTGATAGGAAATTCATAAACATAACTTTCAACTAGGCAATCTGATACATCTTCTGTACGACTTCTAGATAGGAGCATTTGCTCCGGGATCAACGATTGAGGAAGAGGATACTCTGGGATTGGCAGCAATTTTGTGAGCTATACCTTTCTGTCAAGGAAAATTCTTTTGTACAGATATGAAGTTGTGAGAAGCATCCACATCTTACTAGAAGCTGGTGCATGGAGGCCTTTTCAATCTCTCTTAGCAAAATTCTTTGACTTAGCCGGTCTTGGTCCATCTCTTCAGGTTTTGCACAATGCGAGTTTGTACAAAATCCTTGTCTTGAGCTCATAGATATCCCTGAGGAATATATTATTTGCTCCTAGATCGAGATGAATTGGCTTTTAAATTCTGGAGTTTGTAGAAGTTTTTCAGTCTCGAGCTTACTGTTAAGTTACTTTAATTGAGTTTCCTTTATTATCAAAGTTTTATTTCCCTTTTTTACTTACATAAGGGTATTATTGTCATATATAGTTTATAGTCAATATAAATACAATGGGTGTAGGGTTTCTGTTACTACAGAAATCTACAGCCCCTCTTTCTTTCTTTTACGTTCTCCTTCTCTTCTTCTCTATTCCTTCTCTCTTCTTCTTTCTCTCTTACTATTTGCTGTAGGTTCTCTAATCAGCTTTGTGACATGGTATCAGAGCGGATCTAACTATCTTATTACTTAAATCATATTGCTGGTTTGAGAGTCCCCTAGTAACCCTACTTCTTCTTTGGTGCGTAGCCACCTAAAGCTGCAATTTTTATCTGTTTTCTCTTCAAGTCTCAATACATATGAGATTAGAAGATATTGGATTCATCGGAGTTCGGTTTATGAACATGGATTACAACACTTGCCGATCAACGGATTCAAGAATTAGAGTATTCTATTGATTATGGTTGACTGGTCTTGCTGGTTTTCCATCAAACATATAATTATTTGAATCAGATTTCTGGTCAAATATTTTCTTTTATACAACAGTCTCTGTTTATGAGTTTTCAGCATCCCTTTGGTTAATTGATGGAGCCAATTACATCCGATTATACATTAGTGTTGCTGCTTTGTTACTTGCACTAAAGTTTCAGCCTTCTTGATTAGTGGTAGATATACTTATATTGAGATTATCATCATGAGTGATACTAAGGCTCCTACATATAGTGTCAATGTTCAAATTACCACTATTAAATTAAATGGATCCTTCAATTACTTGTTATGGGCCCAAGCTGTGAAGGTCTATATTAATGCCAAAGGGAAACTTCATTATCTTACCACAGAGACCCTCCCGCTGAAAAGTTGGAGACTATAGTGGTTGGATGAGAGAGAATGATACACTTACGGTGTGGTTATAGAATAGCATGGAACCATCCATCACCGCTAATGTCATGTTCCACACAGTTTGCTAAGGGAGTGTGGGATGATCTTATGGAGAGTTACTCACAAGACAAAAATATGTCTAGAGTTTATGAACTATATGAGAAAATCTTTAATTTTAAATAGGGAGACAAGTCTCTTGGAGAATATTATAGTGCTTTGAAAGGTATGTGGGAAGAACTCAATCTTTATCAGCCCATCACTACTGATCTTGAGAGACTAAAGACACAACGAGCTGAATTTCAAGTGGCCAAATTTTTATCTGGCTTGAATGCCGACTTACAGCCTGTGAAGAGTCAGCTTCTTGCTGGAGAGAGAGTTCCTTCTATGAATGAAGCATTTTGTCGAATTCAGCGCATTGTCCCTCCGTCTTCTACTTCATCTAAAGGCAATTCAGCATTTGTGGCTGGTAGTGGTAGTCGTGGTCGTGGTGGATTTTCCAATAGAGGTCGTGGTTTAGGAGGAGGTCATAGTCGTGGTGGTGGACGTAGTGGACAAAGTTCTGATCGAGATAGCCGTCAATGTATACATTGCGGCAAATTTGGTCATATTGTTGACACTTGTTGGGCCAAGCATGGCAAGCCTGAGTGGGCTCAACGATCGATTCGCAAATATGCCGTGTAATGCGAAGGGAGTGCTCGAAATGTGTCTTACAGCGACATGAACCCATCTCTCCCACCTGGGGGTAGTTCTTCTGAGTCTACGGCTCGAGATGATATGGTTGCACAACTCATCAAACGTGTCCAACAACTAGAGGCTTCCAATTTCTCATCCACTGCTACTCTTGCACGTAAAGGTAACATGGCCTCTTTCTCTACTTTGTCTCCTAACACCACTTGGGTCATTGACTCGGGGGCTTCTAGTCATATGATAGGTAAGCAAGAACTATTTTCTTCCCACACTAACTCTAGTCCTTCATCCGAAGTTATTTTAGCTAATGGTTCATCGACTCAAGTGGTTGGATCAGGGACTGTTTCACATACATCTTCCTTATCTTTGTCCTTTGTTTTACATGTTCCCCAACTTCCTTTAAATTTGTTATCTGTTAGTCAGTTAACTAAAGCTCTTAGTTGTTCAGTTACATTTTATCTATCTCATTGCGTTTTTCAGGACCTTCAGACAAAGAAGATGATTGGTGGAGGGCATGAATGTGATGGACTCTATTATCTCAATGGTGTCTCCATCGCTGACGCCAATGGTCTAGCTGCTAGTTCTATTACCCCCTATTATGGCATTCTCGTTTAGGGCATTTATCTTTATTTAAGTTACAACAAATAATTCCCAAGTGTAAATCAATTTCTACTCTTGAGTGTGAGGCTTGTGAACTTGGGAAACATCATCGTAGTTCCTTTCTTAGTCGTAATGATTCTCGTGCATCTACTTTACTTGAACTTGTTCATTCGGACATTTGGGGACCTTCCTGTATTGCTAGTAGAAATGGTTTTAAGTACTTTGTTACTTTTGTGGATGATTATTCTTGTTTAACATGGCTCTATATGCTTCATGACCGCTCTGAATTTTTACATGTTTTTCAATTATTTCATCGTGAGGTTACTAATCGTTTAATACGTCCCTTAAAATTTTGCGAACGAGATAATGCTCTAGAATATACACAGAAATCAATTTCTTTGTTTTGTTCTAATCTTGGCATTATACATCAAACAAGTTGTACTTATACCTCTCAGCAGAATGGTGTGGCCGAGAGAAAATACCGTCACCTTCTAGAAGTTGCTCGTTCACTCTTATTTCATATGAATGTGCCAAAATCATTTTGGAGTGATGCTGTCCTTACTGCATGTTACCTCATAAATCGTATGCCTTCCATCGTCCTCAATCATCAGTCACCAATTAGTGTTGTATTTCATGACAAGCTGTTATTCTCTCTTACCCCGCGCGTCTTTGGGTGTGTCTGTTTTGTTCATAACCTACGTTCCGGTTCTGATAAACTATCTCCTCGTGCTACTAAATGTATTTTTCTCAGGTATTCATGTACACAGAAGGGATATCGGTGTTATGATCCTAAAACTTATACTCAATATGTTAGTGCTGATGTTACTTTTGTCGAGGGCACACCATACTATTCTACTGAGGGTAAAGAGTTTTCAACTGACATTGTAGCTGATCCTCCTATCCCATAACAAATCCTCCTATATTCTGTTAGTCCGTCTCTAGTATCTCCTCCCTTGCAGGTGTATTAGCGGCGAAAGTAGTCTACAGCACCACCAGTCTCTAGCTCTTCAATGCCCTCCAATCAATCTTCCTCCTTGTCTCCTGGTCCAGACGATCTTCCTATTGCCCTTCACAAAGGTACTCGGTCTTGCACACAAAAATCCTCTTTGGCTTACCCTATTGAGCGTTATGTGTCTCTCTCACATCTTCCTTCTCCATTACATGACTTTGCTCTATCATTACAAACTCACACAATTCCTACTTCTACCACTGAGGCTTTGTCTCGCCTTGAGTGGAAGAAAGCTATGGATGTGGAAATGGAAGCTCTAGTGTCTCGCCAAACGTGGTCATTGGTTGATCTTCCCCTTGGGAAAGATGTGGTGAAGTGTCGTTGGGTGTACACTATCAAGTACAATCCGGATGGCTCAATCAAGCGTCTTAAAGCTCGACTCATTGCTAAAGGTTTTACTCAAACTTTTGGAGTGGATTATTTTGAGACTTTTTCCCCTGTGGCACGTCTCAATTCTGTTCGTGTTATTATTTCTCTTGCTGTGAATTTCGATTGGCCATTACATCAATTGGATGTCAAAAATGCTTTTTTTTTTTTTTATGGTGATTTGTCTGAAGAAGTATATATGGAGCAACCTCCTGGGTATGTTGCTCAGGGGGAGAATCGTAGTAAAGTATGTCGGCTACATAAGGCCATTTATGGGTTGAAACAGTCTCCAAGAGCATGGTTTGAAAAATTCAGTTCGGTGATTTCCAGATGTGGTTTCCACCAATGTTATTCTGATCATTCTATTTTTGTTCGCAAGAAGGAATCGGGGGTAGTCATTCTTGTGGTATATGTGGATGATATAATTATCTCTGGTAGTGATATGATTGGCATTTTTGAGATTAAGTCCTTTCTTCAGCAGCAATTTTAGATTAAAGACTTGGGAACTCTTAGGTATTTTCTGGGTATTGAAGTTTTACGAAGTAAAAAAGGTATTAATTTGTCTTAGCGAAAGTATGTTCTTGATCTTTTGTCTGAGACAGGTACACTAGCTTCCAAGCCAGTTGATACTCCTATGGATCCAAATAAAAAGTTTGGAGTTGATGATGGAAAAGAAATTGAAGACAAGCATCAATATCGGCATCTAGTTGGGAAACTAATTTATCTTATTGTTACACGTCCTGATATTTCTTTTGCTGTTGGTGTGGTGAGTCAGTTTGTGGAGTCACCTAAGAAAGCTCATTGGGATGCTGTATGTTACATTCTTCGATATCTTAAAAGCTCTCCTCGTAAGGGACTAATTTATAAATCTAATGGTTCTTCCACTTTGGTTGGCTATTCTGATGCTGATTGGGCTGGGTCAACATATGATCGACGGTCTACAACCGGGTATTGCACTTTTATTGGTGGTAATTTGGTTACTTGGAGAAGCAAGAAAGCAGTTACCATTGCCGTGTCTAGTGTAGAGGCTGAATATCGTGCTATGGCACATACTGTGGCTGAATTGTTGTGGTTGAAATCTCTTCTCCAGGAGCTTGGATTTTCTATTAATCAACCTATTGACATGATGTGTGATAATTAAGCAGCTATTTATATTGCTGGGAATCCTGTTTTTCAAGAGCGAACTAAGCATATAGAAGTTGACTGTCACTTTGTTCGTGATGCTTTGTGAAGCGAAGTTGGTTGCTACTCCTTACGTTGCCTCTAGAGATCAATTTGCTGATATGTTTACCAAAGCATTATTTCGTCCTGCTTTTGTTGCTGGTTGTTCCAAGCTGGGCATGGGTGACTGTCACGACCTCTTTTTTTTCCGTCCGAGGAAAAAGAAGAAGATTTAGGGGTATTTGCCTAAAGAAGCGGACCAATGGCCTTAAATTAGGCGCGGGCTCTCCCAAGCCCATATCTCGCGTGACGTTGGATTTCATATTTCAATTATTAACAACCTAAATATTTCTAAGAGTCGCCACTAGCCTATTGGGGTCGGCTAGAAACCAATCGAGACACGGGAGTGGTGTCTCGATTCCTACGCAACCAGAGATTTCTAAGAACGAGGACTTGTTTACGCCAATGTTTCTATTAGCGCCCTTGTGGTACCACTAACTTGGAAAGTTATTTATCTAAATGGCCACACATTCTTGATTACTAATTATAATCTTTATGAAACCATTAAGTGTCCATGCAAATGTTTTTGTAGTTTTTTTTAATGTCTAGACTAATCATAACATAATTTAGAAGAGAAATTTACACTCAAATTAATGAAAAGCGGCGCGTAAGTAAACATCCAAGAAATTGAAATGACTTGAAAATAAACGTGGAAAAGGTAAACCCGATACAAGTCGGGCAAATAATATTACATGGCTTTGTTATCACACCCCGGGACAGGACCCCCATGAACGAAATGGAAATTTAATTATGCATGAAATTACTCTAGATGCATGAAATTACCCTAGATAATTTTAATCTATGCAAAATTGATTATTTGTAAAAATGATCATAAAATACCAAAATAGCATTAAATTATGAAAATGACCTTTTAAAAATAGGAAAATTTCATAGATGCCATTTGTGCCTTAATTTGATACATCTATCACTTTTATATTTTTTTTTTTGAAATTTTTGGATTTTTGGATTTTTTTTTTTATTTTTTATTTAAATAAAAATAATAATTTCCTAAACCGATATATGCTAACATTGAACAACCCAGCACATGAATATCACAATAACCGGGCTCAAATCGACCGTTTCAAGATCGAAACTTGGTTTGCGCATTTCGTTAAACACTTGGCGTGCATCAAATCACGCCAAACCAATTTCCTCGGGTCATGTTTGCGGCCTTCAATCTCAACACATGAGCAATATTATGTGGAACTAAAATATCAAGGTTAAACTACCACATGCAAAGAGTAAGATTAGATAGAAATCACAGCTTAAAACACACGAAAACCAAGCTGGAATCGTCATCAAATATGCGGGTTTGATCTGATTTTGCAAATCTGGGTTTGAACCCAAGTCAAGCAAACAGGTTGAATGCCCATATTCAAGCCCCGACACCCATCACATACAAGATCTAAGGGAAACATTACTTGATCAGAATGAAAGTAGGTAACATGAGCTTTCAAATGCAACAAACATCATAGAAAATGACCAAACGAACACATCAAAACCACCTCTTCAAAAAGCACACATGCAAAACTCTTGAAGAGATTTCAACACTTAGGAAAAATTCTAGCCTCAAAATCAGTTTCTTGGACTAGTTTTCCTCTTAATTTTTCACTATTAAAACATGTTTAAACTCAAACAAAAATACATCTAGAATACTTACCTTGCTTCATAGTATCTTTTACAAGTGGTTCTTGGCCAAGGAAACCGAGAAATTGTCCTCTGGAAGCATGTGGAAGTTGGCTTCTTCAATTGGAAATGAAATCTGCAGAAAAGAAGAACTGACAACGAAGGTTTTCGTTGACCTCTAAAATTAGACTTCAAGACGTCTTTTATTGGAAAAATTGACACCAAGCCAAACTTTATTTATTCTAGTTTGGGGTAAAAGTCAATATTTTCCTCATTTGTCTCTCAAATTTCTCAAAAAACACTGGCTTTCCCTCACTCGTGACCAATCGGGCTCAACACTTAGAAAAATTTCCAGTGTTTCTTGGCCCGCCAGGAGGGTGTACTTTCGGGGGGCTTTAGGAGGCCTTCCCGATCTCCATTTGGAACGTGCGACCTATGGATGGAAAGATCTTGGAATGAAGTTTCACTCTCTAGTTGAAGTCTTTGGCTAGTTTTCGCCGCAGGGTTATGAAAATCTCACTTTTCTCTCTCAAGGTCAGTCTGGATTTTCTGGGTTTTGTTTTTTTTGGAGTTGCTTCTAAAGGTGTCTTTGGGGAGCGATTCCGAGCTCTCTTCTCTCCATCTCGTCTCCTCTCTCTCATCCTCAAAAAGAGCTCATTTCGTAGATCTTATCCCCTGAATTAGATGATTTTTGGTCAGCCTTTTGTCCACCTACCAGGCCTGTCAACAAGGCTACTTCACCCACTCTCTGACTTAGCCAATTTTTTCAATTTTGCAGCTGTTGAGTGTGCAGGTTTTGCTGCGATTTTCCGGTGCTGTCAGAAGCTTATCCCTGGCCAATTTTCGTCCACTTGCACTACTATATACAGTCTTCCATCACGTGCAAAGATCGGGCTGGTTGGGCAGCTGAGGAGGATATGGTGGGGCCACCAAATTGCTTACTCAGCAACTCCGGATTAAGACCAACTCGTGGACTGAGTTTTGGCTGCTAATTTGAGTGCTTTAATCCACTAATTTATCTGCGTTTTTTGATCAATTAGAAAGCTCATGTATAGTAGTTTAAGATCTCGACTAGATTTCGCAATTGTACCCACCCAATTTCGCAAGAAAATCCCTCAAAGTTGGCTATTTTCTTATCCAAAAATACCAAATTCAATACAAATGTGGTCTTTTTGGCTCGATTTGAATGATTCGACTTGACCCAAATTCAATTTCAACTTAATTGGTGACCAAGATGATGATTTGAGGGCTCGGGCGCAAATTTTGCAAAATTTGCGAATTGGTCCCTCAACTTTTGGAAATTGCACTTTGGCCCCAATTTGCCATTTTAATTCCAATTTGACCTCCTGGGCTTGGCTAGTCACATTTAGATCATTGGCCCCTAAATTTTTTTGTTTTCTTTTTTATTTAATCTTTTTTTTATATTTTCAATTTTTTTAAAAGTAAAAACATATTCCATTTAAAACACTATATTAAACACCTAGATAATCTATATGCCGGAATGAAATATTTTTGGGCAAAAATTTAGGTGTCAACAGCTGCCCCTCTTTGGAAGGAAGCTCAAAGAGGTTTCTTTCAAAGATGAGGTGACGCCTAATTTTTTTTGTTGTTGTTGTTTTTTTTTTTTTTTTACAATAGTAAAATGAAAATGCAAGTAAGCTTAATGTAAAGAGTGTGAGCTAGGGATGTACCTGTGAACAATTTGAAAAGTGTGGTTTAAGGATATACCCACGAACCTTGTGGTTTAAGGCAATTCCACTAACCGTGTGGTTTAAGGTAGTCCCACTAACCTTGTGGTTTAAGGCAGTCCCACTAACCTTGTGGTTTAAGGCAATCTCACTAACCGTGTGGTTTAAGGCAATCCCACTAACCGTGTGGTTTAAGGCAGTCCCACGAACCCTGTGGTTTAAGGTAGTCCCGCTAACCGTGTGGTTTAAGGCAGTCCCGCTAACCTTGTGGTTTAAGGCAGTCCCACTAACCGTGTGGTTTAAGGCAATCCCACTAACCTTGTGGTTTAAGGCAATCCCACTAACCGTGTGGTTTAAGGCAATCCCACTAACCGTGTGGTTTAAGGCAGTCCCACGAACCCTGTGGTTTAAGGTAGTTCCACTAACCGTGTGGTTTAAGGCAATCCCGCTAACCTTGTGGTTTAAGGCAATCCCACTAACCGTGTGGTTTAAGGCAGTCCCACTAACCGTGTAAATTGTATGGTTTTAGGATGACCAAGAACCTCTTGAAAATGCATGATTTAAGGCTAACCCATGAACCCTTTGAAATTGCAAGGTTTAAGGATAACCAAGAACCTCTTGAAAATGCATGGTTTAAGGATAACTCATAAACCCTTTGAAATTGCAAGGTTTAAAGATAACCAAGAACCTTTTGAAAATGCATGGTTTAAGGCTAACCCATGAACCCTTTGGAATTGCATGGTTTAAGGGTAACCAAGAACCTCTTGAAAGTGCATGATTTAAGGCTAATCCAAGAACCCTTTAGAATTGCATGGTTTAAGGATAATCAAGAATCTCTTGAAAATGCATGGTTTAAGGCTAGCCAATGAACCGTGTGAAATTGCAAGGTTTAAGGATAACCGAGAACCCTTTGAAAATGCATGGTTTAAGGCTAACCCATGAGCCCTTTGAAATTGCAAGGTTTAAGGATAACTAAGAACCTTTTGGAATTGCATGGTTTAAGGATAATCAAGAATCTCTTGAAAATGCATGGTTTAAGGCTAACCCATGAACCGTGTGAAATTGCAAGATTTAAGGATAACCGAAAACCCTTTGAAAATGCATGGTTTAAGGCTAACCCATGAACCCTTTGAAATTGCAAGGTTTAAGGATAACCAAGAACCTTTTGGAATTGCATGGTTTAAGGATAATCAAGAATCTCTTGAAAATGCATGGTTTAAGGCTAACCCATGAACCGTGTGAAATTGCAAGGTTTAAGGATAACCGAGAAACCTTTGAAAATGCATGGTTTAAGGCTAACCCATGAACCCTTTGAAATTGCAAGGTTTAAGGATAACTAAGAACCATTTGGAATTGCATGGTTTAAGGCTAACCCATAAACCCTTTGAAATTGCAAGGTTTAAGGATAACCAAGAACCCTTTGAAAATGCATGGTTTAAGGCTAACCCATGAACCCTTTGAAATTGCAAGGTTTAAGGATAACCAAGAACCCTTTGGAATTGCATGGTTTAAGGCTAACCCATGAACCCTTTGAAATTGTGTGGTTTCACTAGAGGAACCTGTCATTCGAGAATATTCTGAAATGGATACTGCACATCAAATAGTATTCATTATAACAAGTATTCTAATAGCGAAAGCATACTAGATGAGATCAATTTTAGCACATGTCATTAGAACAAATATCAAAAGTGCATCGGTAATGAGAAGGCAACGATTGCATAAACAAATCAAACACTTGACAAACTCACAAAACTGTCATCACGCTCAGATGATATCATTCATCGTCAAATTCTCTTGGAAGAAAAGTCCTTCTTGAAATGACCTTGACTCATTAGAAAAGTCTGTTAAGTATGCCGAGCAAGGACACCTAGTCAGAAAGGGCTTCTCGCATATTCTCAAGAAAATGGCTATTTGATCCCATTTATTCATGTGGGAAATAAACTGATCACTCAATCTCACTCTTCCAGTGTGCAAGGCTTTGAATCATTCGCAATAAGTACACATTGACCAATCAAAGAGGTCTTTTAGAAGGACCGTAATGCAGGTTTGGTCATGGTTTTAGCAATGGATAAGCATCATTGGCTATGAAATGAATTAATCACCGATCAACATCTTCGCCAGGTTTACAAGTCAAGAAACCTTAAGATGAGATAAGACAACCTTACTCTCACTTCTTCGAGCGGCATCTTCTTTAGGAAGTCCTTATTTCCACTTTGAATCATCTCAATCTAAAGAGACTTTGGAAATGGGTTGTAATGTTGATTCGGGGAAAGGTTCAAAAGGCTTAACTCAAAAGGCTTAGAACTTTTTGTCAAAGGGGATTTGGGAGTTGGTGATTATCATGGCATTATTACCATATCATCCATTTTTTTTAAGGCACTCAATGTTTAGAATTCAAATTGTCTCGAAAGTCTTTTGACTAATCATCTTAACATAATGGCTTTTGCATTTGCAATGATTTTCTTTTCAATGCAGGCATTTTTTTTTGCCATTTTTGCTTTCATAGAGATATTCCTCTTGATGCAATTGTTTTTCTTCCACTCTCTTTCCCTTTTTTTTTGTGGGCATTGACCTTGCTTTTACCAGGCACACTGCTTTTTTCATGCCCCTTAATTTTCACTTGACTTTTGTTCTTTCAAACTTTTTGAGCTCTTGGGACTTTCAAGATGCTTTTCATATTCTCATATAAACACCAATTGCATTGGTAAATCATGTGCCTTGCCCCAATGTGGGGAGATAATCACCACTCGGGTTTTAGAAATGAATAGTTAGGCTCAATATGGTTTAAGCAAAGGGTATCGGTGTTTGGGTACAGAAAAGATTGCTCTTCTTCACCTTGGGATGCTTCGAGCTTCCATAAGAATTCACCTGAAGTTACCACAAAAAAGATTTATGCAAGTGAGAGTAAAGAAACTTTTCTCATCTTCCCTCTCCAAATAATGTCAACCCAAACCTCCATAATTGCCCCATCGTGGGGTGGTTCTTGACAGGGATATTTTGTAGAAAATTCTTCACATTAAAAGGCTCAAATAGGCTAACTATTGTCACATGTAGTGTGTATGATAGAGGAAAGAAATGCCTCTTATCATCTTGATCTATGTACCGCTTGCGAATGAATTCATTGACCTTAAACTACACAGGTTTTCTTTTTTTCACTCAAATCCCAGAGTGCTTAAAGGACATGTTTGGAAATGGGTTGCTTTTCCTCATCCTAAGTGTTTCTCGCTTGGCATAAGCAACATCGCCTTTCAATTTTTGTTGAGATCATGTGGGTGGATTAAACTCTATAGAGAATTTTGATTCGAAATGAGTGATCCATTGAGTGGATGGATAAATTTAAAGATAAAGAAGATTTTTGCAAACTTTGTGGAAAACTTTTTTTCTTCAATTTCCATTTCTTGTGCTCGTTTCTAGAAAAACACTAGATGTTCTTTTTTGTGATGGAAATTCTCCATTTGTTTTCCATTTGATTTTGAGAAGAGGGATACTTACCTGTGCCTTAGTAGTCAGGTGACCCTACGAAGAACAAAAAGGAATGTGTTAGTACATGAATCCTCAGGGATCGTAAAACTGGGAACGATACAACATTACCCTTGGTCAGTTTCACCATTTAGGCAGCAAACAACAGCATGAACCTATTGTTTTAAGGCTTGAAGAGATTCTCAGGTCTTTGGTCTCATTAGTTCGAGCGCTTTCCTCCTTTTGCAAAAGTAAAAGATGTAAAAATGTTTTATTTATTTTTTTACATTTTATGGCAAACTCGTTGCCGTTTCCAAGGATCGAACCCTAGCCGATTTGGACCACTTCATTCCCCATACCACTAGGCCGAAGCGCTGGTAGTGTCCATGGGGTGTTTCTTTTTTATTTAATTGAACCGGCTCTAGAACGACACATATTTTAAGCCAACTTAGGTGACTTTGACATGTGTTGGCTCCACATGCTTGCTTGGTCGATATGAATTATGCTTAAATCAATTTCTCGAGTTTGTTCCTCGAATATCGACGCTTCCTGTCAAACAAGGGAACTACGTCAACTAATGAAGTTAGAGAGGGGCATTTTGGAAACGATACCAAATTACCCTTCTCCTGCAGCTGACTTTAAATGTCTTGTGTTTCCTCTTCATGTGCTTTTGCTCCTCAGGTGTTAACATTTCCTTGAAGATCTTCCTTTCAAAGATGTTATCGAATTCACTCATTCTAAGTGGGCGTCAAAGATGAAAGGAGAGGGGTACTCCTTGTTTCGACATGTGAGGGCATTGCTCCGTGGATATTTTACTCCATTTATTCCATCAAAATGGATGGTTGGGCCTTAGCATGCCTTCTTGGTATAAGGTGTTGCTCCAACGGTCAATGTGCGCCTTTTCCTACAAGAGACAGGGCATGTTACTTATATTCCAAAATTGAATTGGACTAATTTAGAAACGATACTCCCTTTTTGTGCTGAATCAATTGACTTTGTTTCATCTTGCTTCACAGGTGAGAGTTACTCTACTTTGAGTGAGTTGCCCCGTTTATCAACCGCAAGGAAAAAGAGACGTAATATGTTATTTTCATATTCGACGTGATTCATTTTAGGAACAAGATACTCCCTTTTACGGCATATCTGATGACTGCGTTCCATCCTGTTTCCTTGGCTATGGGGATGGATTTGCTTGCATGATTGACAACAATTCACTTGACAAATGTCTATTCCATTTGAATCTTTCCCTTTTTAGAAGTCGGATGACTCAGGCATTGCGTGCCCTAGATCCATTTTGTGGCCATCTGCCCCAATTAAAATTTCCTACACATATGGAAACAATGTATTATTTCTATTCTTAGGTACATTAGGTTTAGGAACGAAGTACACCCTTTTTTCAAAGTCGGGCAATTCAGCATCTCATTGTAGCTTTGTTGAAGAAGGCAAGACATTGTCCTTATGGTCCAATGCATGCCACACTAGGTTAGATAACTTGTCCATATGCAGCTCCATCATGTTGGATTGATGAATCTCTGTTTCATTTGAGTCCTTCATGCTTTACTCAATTTCCCGCATACCCCTTTTAGGCTAGGTGATTTTTCGCCATTTTTGCTACATCAATGCATTTCCCATTTCACAATCTGTAAGCATGGGTGGCTATGTCAGTTTATGAGTGAGTTGTTTTGACTTTTGGAACGAACACACCCTTTTCTTTTAGAGATCGTGTGATCCTGGACCAGGTTGTCATCCCCATGTAATCTTGTTGCTTGCCAGTAATTTGCCTCACTAAAATCTGCACAAAGTACAAGGACAAGTCATTCCTAAAATAAATCGAATTTAACTTGAAACGATTACCACCTTTTATTTGAAGGCAACATTTGATGACCGATTCTTGTTTGTGTACATCTACATCTTGAAGTGTTGTCTTGCATACCACCAATAATCATCTCCATACAGTATTGGATGCCAAGAAACTGTTGGAAGTGTAGGGATTGCAGATGCTTGTTGTTCGCAACCAACGAAGTAGTTTGTTGCCAAAGAATGTCCACAAATTTCTTCTTCCACGAAGAATGTCAAATTAATATGAGGTCATCCAGCATGTGGAACTTCATTAGACCAGTAGATTTGTGATCTTCGAGGCCTTGATGATTCTTTTCACACTTAATCACAATGTTTGAATTTATATGTTGCGAAAATATTCAAGTAGTTCGTGGCTCAACCAAATATGCCCATAAATGAGCATGAATTGGTGCAGCTCATGACTTGCTCTATTAAGGAAAGGCCCGCACTTTTGTCAATCTTGAACAAAACCGTCATTTTGCCTGTTTGACAAAAATGGATGACTGAGTTAGTTGTTGCGCAAGAAATCCCTATTGGAACGATTACAACCTTACCCCTCAAAGCATCGTTCTACGGATCAACCTGCAAAAGCGATTAAGTGAAGAGATAAAGCATTACGTAAGTTCTTGAAACTCATTTTCACACATTTTGAAGCTAAGGCATAAAACTCAGCCCAGAGGGTCCATTTGAAACACTTCAAGTATTTTAAAGAATATAAATTTTATGAACTCTAATTTCATTATTAGAAAATGTGAGTTGTATGATTTACAAAAGCATTTGATTGGGTTCACAATCAAAACTCAAAACGCAAAACACGGTTCCTAATAGGAATAATGACAAGGATAAAGTACAAGAAGCTCTTTCGTAGAGGAGCATAATGAGCACAATTCTCGTCCTAGCTTTAAAGTCCACTTTTGGCATGGCCAAGCAAGAGGAGTTTAAGGAATGGTTGTCACGCATGACCTGTGAAAGGAAGATAATGCCAGTATATGAATGAAAAATTGATCTTTCAATAAAGCCGCCTCTTACAATGAAATCAAGGCAACGATACCTTCTCCGTAGTATCCACTTACGAGAATTTGGTATTTCGTCAAGATTTTATTAGTAAGAGGAGATTTCATTAAAAGATCGATCCACGACTATCAATTGAATGCCCACTTTGTTCCAAAAGTTTCATACACAAATGGGGCATCGATTTTGAAAAATTAATTTGTAGTTTCACTCATGCAAAGGTGAGGTAATTTTTATTTTGAAAAATCAATATACAAAATGGGATTTGAATTTTAATTTTGAAATGTGACCAATAAAGAGTTTTATTGAAAATTTGATTTTAATTCTATGCCCCAAAATGTAATCTTGATTTGGAAGAATTTCTATACAAAATGTGACTTTAAGTTCATAATTGAAAATTTAAACAAAAACATATGTTCAATAGATCATAGGTATTTGAAATGCTTATTTATCAAAAGTGAGTGCCAAGCCTTTATTTTCAAGGGCATTCCATTGATTTCCGCGAATCTCAAAAAATGAAAACTTCAATCCAAAGTGAGCAAGTAGATGGAGAAATCATACTTAAAGTGGGTGAAGATACATTTTTTTTTTCAATCACATAGACATGCGGATGTAAAATTGTGAGGTTTGACGCATAAAGGTGGAATTCTAAAGGCTTAAAGTCCCCATTTTGATTAGATTAAAAGAGTTTTCCCCACTCCGCACTTATGTCGGACAGTTCTCTTTATCATTAATCATAATGAGCGGGACCAAAAGTGGATAACCATGGGTCATTTCCCGCACGGGTTCCATCTTTTGGCACCTCCTATGGGCTTCCTGGTGCGATCGGGGTTTTAGATCGCAGGTTGCGTGTGTAAATGTGTAGTGCAAGTATGAAGGCACGCACAATAATTGATATCCAAACAACACTTCAATTTCATCCATATAGGCATACATTCCTACCCCACCCTGCAAAAGAAATGGGTTAACAAACACTCCACCCCTTATTACTCCAAACCTTCAAAAACATTTAACACATTGTTAGTAGACTAACCTCGTTTTCCACGCGACTTTGACACGTGCTATCAAATGAAGACCATGTTAGTGAACAACCAACCAAGTTATTACAGCCTAAGTCCTCTAAGGTTTGCAACCAAATCCCCAGTGGAGTCGCCAAGCTGTCACGACCTCATTTTTTTCCGTCTGAGGAAAAAAAAGAAGATTTAGGGGTATTTGCCTAAAGAAGCGGACCAATGGCCCTAAATTAGGCGCGGGCTCTCCCAAGCCCATACCTCGCGTGACGTTGGATTTCATATTTCAATTATTAACAACCTAAATATTCCTAGGAGTCGCCACTAGCCTATTGGGGTCGGCTAGAAACCAATCGAGACACGGGAGTGGTGTCTCGATTCCTACGCAACCAGAGATTTCTAAGAACGGGGACTTGTTTATGCCAATGTTTCTATTAGCGCCCTTGTGGTACCACTAACTTGGAAAGCTATTTATCTAAATGGCCACACATTCTTGATTACTAATTATAATCTTTATGAAACCACTAAGTGTCCATGCAAATGTTTTTGGAGTTTTTTTTAATGTCTAGACTAATCCTAACATAATTTAGAAGAGAAATTTACACTCAAATTAATGAAAAGTGGCGCGTAAGTAAACATCCAAGAAATTGAAATGACTTGAAAATAAACGTGGAAAAGGTAAACCCGATACAAGTCGGGCAAATAATATTACATGGCTTTGTTATCACACCCCAGGACAGGACCCCCATGAACGAAATGGAAATTTAATTATGCATGAAATTACTCTAGATGCATGAAATTACTCTAGATAATTTTAATCTATGCAAAATTGATTATTTGTAAAAATGATCATAAATTACCAAAATAGCATTAAATTATGAAAATGGCCTTTTAAAAATAGGAAAATTTCATAGATGCCATTTGTGCCTTAATTTGATACATCTATCACTTTTATATTTTTTTTTGAAATTTTTGGATTTTTGGATTTTTTTTTATTTTTTATTTAAATAAAAATAATAATTTCCTAAACCGATATATGCTAACATTGAACAACCCAGCACATGAATATCACAATAACCGGGCTCAAATCGACCGTTTCAAGATCGAAACTTGGTTTGCGCATTTCGTTAAACACTTGGCGTGCATCAAATCACGCCAAACCAACTTCCTCGGGTCATGTTTGCGGCCTTCAATCTCAACACATGAGCAATATTATGTGGAACTAAAACATCAAGGTTAAACTACCACTTGCAAAGAGTAAGATTAGATAGAAATCACATCTTAAAACACACGAAAACCAAGCTGGAATCGTCATCAAATATGCGGGTTTGATCTGATTTTGCAAATCTGGGTTTGAACCCAAGTCAAGCAAACAGGTTGAATGCCCATATTCAAGCCCCGACACCCATCACATACGAGATCTAAGGGAAACATTACTTGATCCGAATGAAAGTAGGTAACATGAGCTTTCAAATGCAACAAACATCATAGAAAATGACCAAACGAACACATCAAAACCACCTCTTCAAAAAGCACACATGCAAAACTCTTGAAGAGATTTCGACACTTAGGAAAAATTCTAGCCTCAAAATCAGTTTCTTGGACTAGTTTTCCTCTTAATTTTTCACTATTAAAACGTGTTCAAACTCGAACAAAAATACATCTAGAATACTTACCTTGCTTCATAGTATCTTTTACAAGTGGTTCTTGGCCAAGGAAACCGAGAAATTGTCCTCTGGAAGCACGTGGAAGTTGGCTTCTTCAACTGGAAATGAAATCTGCAGAAAAGAAGAACTGACAACGAAGGTTTTCGTTGACCTCTAAAATTAGACTTCAAGACGTCTTTTGTTGGAAAAATTGACACCAAGCCAAACTATATTTATTCTAGTTTGGGGTAAAAGTCAATATTTTCCTCATTTGTCTCTCAAATTTCTCAAAAAACACTGGCTTTCCCTCACTCGTGACCAATCGGGCTCAACACTTAGAAAAATTTCCAGTGTTTCTTGGCCCGCCAGGAGGGTGTACTTTCGGGGGGATTTAGGAGGCCTTCTCGATCTCCATTTGGAACGTGCGACCTATGGATGGAAAGATCTTGGAATGAAGTTTCACTCTCTAGTTGAAGTCTTTGGCTAGTTTTCGCCGCAGGGTTATGAAAATCTCACTTTTCTCTCTCAAGGTCAGTCTGGATTTTCTGGGTTTTGTTTTTTCTGGAGTTGCTTCTGAAGGTGTCTTTGGGGAGCGATTCCGAGCTCTCTTCTCTCCATCTCGTCTCTTCTCTTTCATCCTCAAAAAGAGCTCATTTCGTAGATCTTATCCCCTGAATTAGAGGATTTTTGGTCAGCCTTTTGTCCAGCTACCAGGCCTGTCAACAGGGCTACTTCACCCACTCTCTAACTTAGCCAATTTTTTCAATTTTGCAGCTGTTGAGTGTGCAGGTTTTGCTGCGATTTTCCGGTGCTGTCAGAAGCTTATCCCTGGCCAATTTTCGTCCACTTGCACTACTATATATGGTCTTCCATCACGTGCAAAGATCGGGCTGGTTGGGCAGCTGAGGAGGATATGGTGGGGCCACCAAATTGCTTACTCAGCAACTCCGGATTAAGACCAACTCGTGGACTGAGTTTTGGCTGCTGATTTGAGTGCTTTAATCCACTAATTTATCTGCGTTTTTTGATCAATTAGAAAGCTCATGTATAGTAGTTTAAGATCTCGACTAGATTTCACAATTGTACCCACCCAATTTCGCAAGAAAATCCCTCAAAGTTGACCATTTTCTTATCCAAAAATACTAAATTCAATACAAATGTGGTCTTTTTGGCTCGATTTGATTGATTCGACTTGGCCCAAATTCAATTTCAACTTAATTGGTGACCAAGATGATGATTTGAGGGCTCGGGCGCAAATTTTGCAAAATTTGCGAATTGGTCCCTCAACTTTTGGAAATTGCATTTTGGCCCCAATTTGCCATTTTAATTCCAATTTGACCTTTTGGGCTTGGCTAGTCACATTTAGATCATTGGCCCCCAAATTTTTTTGTTTTCTTTTTATTTAATCTTTTTTTTTATATTTTCAATTTTTTTTAAAGTAAAAACATATTCCATTTAAAACACTATATTAAACACCTAGATAATCTATATGCCGGAATGAAATATTTTTGGGCAAAAATTTAGGTGTCAAAAGTGACCTATATGCTTTAGCTTGAGGGGGAGTGTTAAGTTACTTTAATTGAGTTTCCTTTATTATCAAAGTTTTATTTCCTTTTTTTACTTACATAAGGGTATTATTGTCATATACAGTTTATAGTCAATATAAATACAATGGGTGTAGGGTTTCTGTTACTACAGAAATCTACAGCCCCTCTTTCTTTCTTTTATGTTCTCCTTCTCTTCTTCTCTATTCCTTCTCTCTCACTATTCACTGCGGGTTCTCTAATCAGCTTTGTGACACTTACATGGCAAGCTGTAGCTCGAGGCTTTTGTCCCGAGTACTTAAGAACAGTCCTGCCACTCAGAAATATGATAAAGAATAGAATACATTAGCCTTGGAGGTCTTAGAGACTACGCCAGGAACAATGTAGTATCCAAATGCAAGTTGCAAAGAGAAGCTAGGCACCTCTTCCTTCACAGGTAGATGGAGCTTGCTTTTTGTAAGAATTCTTCATTGTGATGATATTATAGGTCAAAGGTTAGATTTGTTGGAATTTTGTATAAATTGGTGCCAGTGCTATAGCTTGTTCAAACCTTGACTGGATTTCTTCCAAAGCGATTGTTGGGTAGAAGTGCACTTGGTGTCTTTTGATGTGACTTTCACGTTTAGTTCTTTAGCTTTATACTAATAATATCCTGGTTGATCCTCTTCATTTTTGCATTACAACCGTAATGAAGTTATGGAAACGGTCAAAGGAAAAAGACTTGATGGTTCTTTGCTTTAGTGGCTCTTATTTGTAAACGCTTTTTGCTTGAGATTTAATCCCGACTAGCATTACTACACTATTATTCTTGACCTAGCAATTATGATCAACATGCTTTACTAGAGTTACTTTCCTTGAAATATTCCAAGTGGTACCGCATATGTTTATGGTTTGCTCAAGGACTCGTGGGTTCATCCTTTTAATTTCACATGCATGTTTGTTTTCGAAGGTGAATGATGATCAGATAATTCTTGACAAGACAGTTGCTTGATCAAGTGTCTTTGTGGAAAAGCAGCAAAGGGTTCACCGATGCATTGGTTCGGACCATGTTTATTCAGGAGAAACGTGTTCTTATCATCAAATTGGTGATGTCTTCGTTTGTGAGAAGACTGGAAATGTTCATGGTAAAATACTTTAATTGCTAACAATGACAAGTCTCTTTAGTATATCCAATTTATATGTGTGGTGCAGGAATGTCTTTCCTAATGAGGTTTCCTTCATCATCGTCTTTTCTTTCAGTCTGTGATGAGATGTGCAGAGAAACTGTTATGGATCCTGCCAATGAGCTGTTTAAATATCTGGACACTTTGTTTAAATAGGTTTGTCACCGCTGAAATGTAGATCGATGCCGTGAGTAGAACGTCTTTTTCAACACTCCAATTTCTTAAAAAGCAGTCGTTCTTTTATCTATCTAGCCAGGATCACAAAATTAACAGCTAGCATTTGTTGTTCTCGTAGAGTAAAATCTTTGAGGTAACTGATTTTTTTGCTTTTTCACATGAAAAATTTCAGGAGCGACTGAGCAAGGTGGTGTGACAGATGAAGCTGAACCATTCATGGGACCTGGTCGATTTGGTAACTAGTTAACCGTTTCCTTTCTCTTTTTTCGTTAGCTATGATTGACACGTGCCTCACTCTTCATGCTTGTGTCTCGCAGCACGAGCTTATGTCTTGGGATATAATTGCGCCGATGAAAGAGAATTAGATGCTGTGTTGAGGTTCTGCTGAGTTTTGGGGATGGAATGTATATGCCTTGATCCTCCTCTCAAGGTAGTTCATAGCTATTTGAGGGGTCTTGCCTTGAGTTAGATGTGTTAATTGCTGTCATTTGTCTTATCGTACTTGATTGAGACAATTTAGTCGTCTCATTTTATGGTTTTCCATTTCCAGCAGATTCCACCAGGGAAATGGCAATGTCCTAAGTGCCGCTCAAAAAGTGATTCAGTTGAGCCAATAAGCCATCTCGATTCCAGTTTGAAGCGAGCTCGGACGAAAATTTGTGTGTTAAGATCCAAGACATTGTCTAGCACGGAAAAAGTATCTCGAATGCTTGGTGGCTCCCATTTTCCAAGCAAGAGGTCTTTGAGCGGAGGGAATTCTGTTGTAACACCGAAGTTCAGCCATTGGAAGGTAAGCCGGATCTGTCCCCGGGGAGAGGACCCATGCACCATCAAGCACGGTTGCCCATCCTCGAGTGGTTCTACGGATGGAACCTCTTCCTCTCAGAAAAATGATGATGAACATAAGGTAGATGTACCTCCAAAGCAAAAGCACCTTCAACCAGAAAGTTAGCTTCTCCTTCGTGCCCGCTTCATCTCATTCTCAAGCGGTGAGTTCGTAACAATATGATGAAGCATCGAGAAAAATTCTCAATGTTCGATGGATTCAATAGTCCAGATGGTCAAGCTGCTCTTGGAACCGGTGCTAGTAAAGAGAGAGCTAAGAAGAGAAAGCTTGTGCAGAAAAATGACATTCTGAAGAAACGCATGACTGACAATGGAAAGCAAATTATTGCTGCTTCTAAGAGTAGGAATGATGATGGCAAGCAAATTATTGCTACTTTTAAGAGACATGGGTCAAAGAAGAAAGCTGCATTACCTGAAACAGGTAATTCACAATTAAGAAAGAGAACAATTGTAAACAAGGGTTCACGGTCTGCCATGGAAGAAATGGAGCAAAAGAAGGTTCAAATGGTCCAAATAAACAGAAGGTAGATACTTTTACATTGGCCTTTTTATTACTGACATATTACGTATTGACATATATAAGATACTTCCTCGCATTCAGTTACATTTAGCAAATCTATGGGACTTACAATTTTTTTTTTCCTTTGCTTCCTAAGATATGAACCTCTACAATATATTGAGTGGACGCAGTTTGGTGTTTGGTCCTCTTGCATGGCGTGTTTGTTTTCTAAAGATATCTAGAAGCCCTGGATATATTTTGGTTGGTAGTTCTAAGTTGAAGGTTTCCACGTGCAAAGGCATAGGGAAAGTCCTTTTAATTGAGGCTTGATGATATGATAAAAATTGATTTTGTGGTGCAGAAGGTTTCTGGAGAGTTGAAAAGCCCACCAGTAAAGCCAAAGAAAAGAGACCGTCATGTGAATGATACACCAATGTGCATAAGCGGCATCGCCAGAGTGAATTTCAGTAGGTAAATCTACTTACGACCAACTTTGTTGTTTGATTCTAGTGATCGATCTTAGAATCCATCTTAATTCATTTGACACTTTTATGCTTTTCATGTTGATCGAGTTTTGGGCTATCGTGTTAGAGGTAATGATGCAAGTTCGTTGTTTTATGTTTCTGTATGTATTGTAGACATCCTTAATTCTGTTAGTTTACTTGTTCCAAAGAAGCAGGATAGATATCAACATAGTACTTCCAGCAAAATCAACTTAGATGTAGGAGATGGGTAGACTTGCTGATGACAGACGAGTTGATATAAGCATTGACAGTGATATCAAACTGCACAATTTGAATGTTTTTCAGTGGTTATCCTCTTATCGGCGTGAATTTTAATGGTAAAACTGGAGGAAGAGTCGAAAACTATAAAACTTGATTGACAACATTTTATCTTTCTTCTATTGAGGTTGAAAGACGTGTTTTGAGCAGGTTCGTCAATGTAGACCTGCTGTGTATAAAGTTTACTTACTAGGTTTAGTTCAAATGCTTTATTGTTGTTCCTTTTCAAGTGCCGAACGTATTCTCCTCTGTTTCTATCCTCTAATTTTGCAGGAGGAGCCCCATACCTAGTGCAGCAGCTATTATTTACATTATCACTCAGCTCTTTGATGAGAATAAGTCTCCCCAAGGTTTTAGTTTCCCCAATTCTATTCAATTTAAACAACTAAAGACATATTGGTGCATATGTAAATGGCATTTGAGACAGCACGTGCATATAAATAATCGAATGTTTGTGCAGATATATCACTTGCTACTAGAGTCACCGAGGGGATGATTACGAACTCCTCCAAGGATCTGTATCCTCACATTTCGAAGATAAATACCAAGCTAATATGCCAAGAAAGAGGATCTAAAGAATTCCTGCAGCTTTTGAGTGTGTGTAGATATACAAACAAAATCGACATTAGTTAACTTTCAGTTAGTTTTGGAAATCATAACAATCTTGAATTTTTAATTATTGTTATAAAGAATATTGTGGTTCTTAATTCTCACTCTTTGTATTGTTGGAAGATATCTTGAAAAGTTTGTTATTCAAACATCAAAATGCTGTGTTCAAGTTCTTTTTGGCCCTCGACTACAAAATACCAGTGTCATAGAAAATACACGCCTCGATTTCGCATGATAATGTGGGCGAGAAGACGCAACATTGTTCAACTCTGACAAGATGTTGGTTTAATAAATTATAAGTCCGTTCACTTTGGTCCTTTAAGCTTTCAATTTAGCTGCTTAAATCTCATTAGTAGTCTCTATACCCGTTCCTTCCTTTGATTGGTCATCATAATAAAACTCAATTTCACTAGGTATGTTTCTGTGCCCAAAGAGATAAAACTCTACACTCTACAATCTCATGGTCCCGATTTCGATTAATATTAATCTATAAGAAATTGCGCACAAATCAGGCAAACTCTATGCGCATTTCCCTTTTGTCCTTTTGAAAGCTTGGCAAAGTTTTAACAATGGCTTTTCATGATTGCTGGTATTGCTCATTATGCAAAAAATTCATCACACTACAACTAGCAAATGAACCTTTATTGACATAGAAAAATTGTGATATTTTGATGATACAATATATATGATACAAGCTTTTAGTCTCATACAGAAGAACCTTCTAAAAGCTTCTAAAAGCTTGGAGAGATAGAACAAGGCAATCGAAGAAAAGAAAGGTAAATGCACCAGTTGACTTGATCTAAGGGTGATGTATTGGACAGAGCCACTTAGCAACCTCACTCTGGTTAAACGCCCACACTAACTCATCCTTATGCTAATCTAGCACCTGCAACATTTGAGTAAGACGAATGTACATCAACTAGCACTATAATCTCATTTTCTATAACAAAAGCTTTACACAGAGGTGTCTTAATTTGTCTAATCGTCCCTATCTTTGCAGTTTCATTGCTCACTGTCAATGCTCAAAGTCTACAAGAAAAGAATTTAAGCCACCATCTGCAAAGCACCTAATGCTTCCAGTCCCATGAAAGAATTGTGATTTCCATAGATTATCACTCCCCTGCCTTGAATTTACGGCTTAGTCACTCTCGGGATGACCCGAAACAGTCTCCTTAGATGAGACTTCCTTTGCATCAAGATGTAGGGTCACGTCCGCATGTATTCTGCAATAAAAACCATCCTCAACCACTGAACATGGTATCATTGCTTTTTGGAATGGACAGTAGCACAAATTAATTCTCATCTCTAGAGGTGAACATAGGTACTGCAGATCAGCTTTCATCAAGCTTAACTACGACTCACCCATGGTCACATAATACCACATCTGTCGAGTGAAAGCGCCATTCAATCATCCATGAAATAAATTTCTTCCTGAAACATTTAAAAAAGCACAATTCATAGATGAGAAACTACAAAACTATTCCAAAATCACATTCTCACTGTAAATCTTCTTAAGCAAAAACATATTTAAAGAAGAGGGCTGATAAAGGCGGAACGTATTAGCCAAAAGCATGGGAATGCCAAGGTCAAGTAGACCGAAAAACTACTTACAAAATTCAATGAGAATCATTTTTAGAAAAAAACTGACATTTACGGACACTTTTAATCTGTATATCCAAAGCATGACCAAAGAGTCAACACTTGACAAGTCCTGCACTTCCTAATCTCATGGGAAGAAAATAACTTGCAAATGAGATTAAAACCTAAATAAGCAAGTTAGATAAGTTCAACCATGCTTGTTTAAGAAATGTTCCTTATCGATGAATGTAATTGCATAGAAGGAATCACTTCTTGATAGCATTTTCTTAGTTGAATGATCGATTCCAAATATTCTTAGGAGTTGCAACTGTGATCCAGATATAAACCCATATAATGAAGATTCAGAGACATAGAGATAGAAGAGCAGATCTTAACCTTCGATAATACATCTTTTATCATCAGATGGCTTGATTATTGACTTAAGGAGAAAAAAGATGAGAAGGAGATCACATCATCACAGGTAGAGTAAATACTGACATTGTTATCAGTAAATCCCTAGAGCAAGATTAGGTTTTAAAGATAAATATTTAATGCCTTCAGAAGGACCCAGCTGATCTAATGTTGTATACCCCAGCCAAGAGAATGACCCCACCCAAAGAAAAGAAGTAACTGATAAACAGAAGAAGAATGCATAAAGTGTTGAGAAGTAAGTGGATGTACAAATAAAATAATTACTTTTATTATAAACCAATATTACAACTCTCTATTTTATCATCCTCTCACAACAACTCATTGTATTTGCTTACCCACTCCCTCACAAACCTCACACGGACACAACTCTCTCACACACCCACTTATTCTCTATTTCTCTACACTTCATGCCACCTACTCCCACCCACTCACACACTCACGTACACACTCCACTCGCACACACAACACCGCTTCACACTTACACTTCAAGAGACAACAGCCCCTATTTATAGGAGCCAAAGTTGGTGGAGTCCATGAACAAAATGGCCGAGAAAAATCTGGAGAGAGAGGGAGAGAAAAGTCTAGAGCAATAGAGAGAGAGAGAGAGAGAGAGAGAGAGAGAGAGAGAGAGAGAGAGAGAGAGAGAGAGAGCAATCTGGAAAAATCCACAGAGAGAGAGAGAGGCGGTGCCTTTTTCTTCTGACACTCCCCCTCACCGACTACTCTCTCTTAGCATGGACATTGTGTCAAGTTGCTTTTCGACATCTGCTTTTGTCTTCTTCCATTCAGCACATTGTGAAGCTTCCTCGTACGTGGATGGCTCTATGGCTCCATCTTCAGTTGCTTCTCTTGCTGCGACTTTCCATTGAGTTTTGTGATCCTTAAATTTTTGCAATGCCAATTCATTCTGCCCTTTAGTCTCCTTTTCATTCTTCTCACTCAACTCAATCTTTGTATTCAACATATCTCCTATAAGAATTTTGAGATTGGAACTCATTCGATCAAGCCTCTTATTTGTGATTTTCATTTCGTGCTTCAATCGATTCAGTCCCATCCGAAGCACTTCAATGTAGACCTCTTGATCCTTTTCCTCATAAAATTTCTTCCCCTCGATTTTATTCCACCGATTCTTACACGGGATGTAAGGTGTAGATGGCCTCCTTTCCTCAAAGAAACCTTTCTTCTTCTCCTTCATGTGTTTGATATCTCTCTCAGTATGACCAATTGGGAACATCATAGCGGGCTTGAGATCCTGAAGCTTCTGCAGCTTCTTGAACTCACATTGGAACTTCTCCATCCTTCTGCCTTATCATCTCATCCCTTTTCTTTAACATATTCTCCATCTTTGTCTTCTCAACTTTCAGCTTCTTTATAATCTCCTGCATTTCTTGTAGTTTCTTTTCACGACTACTTGTTGGCATTGTTAGTTGCTTCTTCAAGTTCTCCCTTGGCTTGCTCTTATTCGGGGTTGTGATAGAACCTGTCGAATCATCCAACTCAATTATACAAGCAGTTGCAAGCTCTTCTCGTTCCTTCACTGCAATAGGCGCTTGAAAGTCCCATTCTTCTTCGCTTTCAATCTCCTTCTTGCAGGAAGTGACGATATTTCCTTATTCTCGCCTGTACCAACAGAATCTGGCAATATGTCCTACCTTGCCACAAACGTAGCACCATTTGCTATGCCTTTTGTTGCTCTTATCTTCGTCGTTGTCGTCGTCACGATCTTGATGAGCTCCCCCTGGCTGATAACCCTTCTCTTTTGGTTGCCTCCGCCAATCTTCATGACTTTTCCATAGTTTGCCATCTCTTGCACCTACTATATTTCTATTCTGGCCCTTGAACCGTCTTTTATTACTAAAGAGGGCACTTTCATCATCTTTAATTGTGACCTTAGGGATTTGTTTATCTAAGGCTTCTTGGTTGGCCAATATATTCTCCAACTCTATTAGAGTTGGCTCATTTGCCCATCCACGAGTGGCCGTAACAATACCATTATATTCCAGCCTTAACCCGTGAATTATTATTCTTCTTATTCTTGTCTCAGATATGGCATTCTCAGGATCTAATTTTGAAATTTCTTCACAAATAGATTTAACTTTAGAAAAGTATTGACTCACCGTCATATTTTGTTGCGAGATTGAGAGGAGCTCATTCTCCAGGCATTGTAACTTGGCATCGTTTGTCCTTGCAAACAGCGTCGCCAAGTTATCCCAAGCCTCCTTCGGGGTCGTCAAACTTTTTATGTGTTGCAGTAATTCATCTTCAACAGTCACGGCAAGCACATAAAGAGCCTTACCCGATTTTATATTCCATTTTCTTAATTCGCTATCATTCGTGGGTGGGGTGGTGTTGCTCCCGCCAACAATATCCCACAAATCTTGTCCTAGCAAGTAAAACTGTATGCGGGTACTCAAATTATTATAATTTGAGTTGTTGAGCTTCTCGATACCACTTACTGAACTCGAGAAATCCGCCATTATGACTTGAGTATAATGCCCCGCACTATACCAAGTAAGCCTGGTCCCGGACCAACCAACTTCACAATCCCAGATTGTGCACTGGCAGAACTCTGACATCCTTCGCTTCTTTGCTCCTTGGCTCAACGATCCCTGACCGCCTTGCTCACCTACAATGGTCCTCGACCACTGCCTTCGCACGGCCTCCAACGATCTGCTTTGATACCACCTGTTGAGAAGTAAGTGGATGTACAAATAAAATAATTACTTTTATTATAAACCAATATTACAACTCTCTATTTTATCATCCTCTCACAACAACTCATTGTACTTTCTTACCCACTCCCTCACAAACCTCACATGGACACAACTCTCTCACACACCCACTTACTCTCTATTTCTCTACACTTCGCGCCACCTACTCCCACCCACTCACACACTCACGTACACACTCCACTCACACACACAACACCCCTTCACACTTACACTTCAAGAGACAACAACCCCTATTTATAGGAGCCAAAGTCGGTGGAGTCCATGAACAAAATGGCCGAGAAAAATCTGGAGAGAGAGGGAGAGAAAATTCTGGAGAGAGGGAGAGAAAAGTCTAGAGCAATAGAGAGAGAGTAATCTGGAAAAATCCAGAGAGAGAGAGAGAGAGGCGGTGCCTTTTTCTTCTGACATAAAGCCTGCCACAAAAATCATCCACACCTATTGTGCAGAACTTGTAGCCATCTTACAAAATCGATAGCACAGTATATATAGTCCACTCTACGATCAAGATTCTGACATCACACCTTTGCTCATATTGAGACTGATTTCGGCCCCTTTTTGACAGTCCACTTGGAAGGAACAAGAGTTTCGTTCTCCTACTAGCAGCTGCACGCCGGAGGTTTTGGAGGGGAAACGGCAACTTAAAATAAGGATGCACACTTAATTTAGTTCTTGTTCGTGAGCTGCTTGATCACCCTCATCACTTCCTCAAGCAAATTATAGTCTCGTCCATCATGAATTTCAAAGAATTATGAGCATAAAAAACTCAAGAATAAAAGAAAGATTCTTAAAAAGTCAATATGAAAACAGAAGTCTTGACCACCTATAGACACATGTCAATATCTTAGTGGTAGATGCGCACCACGTCAGCAGATGATGTGGCGCGCTCATACTACCGAATAATTTCTCTATTTAAAATAGGATTTTCAAATTCACAGGAAGCCGTAAAAGTGAACCTTCAAAGTCTAATTCATCGTCTAAGTCACTAACTGATCCATCTTTGTAATGAGAGCTGAAATGATAATGATTGTTCACTGCAGAATCTTCATTAAACGCATCTTCCACGTTATCATACTCATTCTTTTCGCTGTCAGCAGTTTCTAACGCATATATATCATCAATACCATCATGCGTGTCTTTTGGGATCTCCCTACTTTGTTCCTCATTATTATTATCTCTTGCAAAGTCTTCCCCGCTTTCCTTCTCTGTCTTCTCCCCTGTCCAACGAGAAGCAACAAGTTGACCCAACTCTTCCTTTGACAGTTCATCAGCATTCTCGAGATGCGTCATCTCCCTACAAGTAATAAAACAATCATTCACGAGTTCTGGAAAAGCCAGCTAAAGTGAGATATCGAGATCATTTCAAATTCAAAACCACAAGAACTTCAGAAACTCCATAAAAATAAAATGCTCGCATTGGTCAAGAGGAAGAAAAGTAACATGCAAATCATGTAGACACCTCGAGTAAATATATTCATTCTCAAACCTATGATATCTACTTGATGGAAATTACACCGAGAAATCAGATTGTTCTTGCCAAATTTTGAAAAAAAAGCTGCATTTTCTATTAGAAGTCAAAAGTGTAATCGAATATATTTTTTCATGTTGAGTTAAATCTAACAGAATTTTCCATAACATGTGAATTATGTTTCATACACGCCAATGGCAGTAAAAGGAGTATGCTTAACCAATTCATCTGCAAGGAATGATGTCGAGAAAGCGAGAGATACCCCAAGCATCGAATGGGATCATATTACATAAAAACACAAGACAAGAGGAGTCCATTAATGAAGGTGATGAGGACGACTATAATTTCTATGGCCAACACGATTTCTATCAGACATTCACTTCCGCCAAGCCATAACATTTTCTGCTATGATTGACTGAAATCAAAGTTTGGTATGAGAACATAAAATTTCATGCATATCGCTGCATCGCAAAGGCAGTAGTTGTGGTAAGCAAAAAGCATCTATGACATAATACTTGCTTATGATTGCACCAGATTTAACCAGAGAAATCTAAGGGTTTGCAGTCACATTAAAGCAATAAAATCAAAAAAGTTGAGAAAAAGTACTTCTGCATCTATATAACCATTAGCCACCTTACTTTCAGCATCAACAATAGGTTTAGATGATACAATTGACTCTTCCTCATTTGCCGGTGTTAAAAACTCATCTTTCTCTTCCACAGCATGCTATACAGAACAACAAATGTCCAGATTGTGGGAATCATGTTGACTACAGAGAATCAAATGTGTGTACTGCATGATTAAACTTTTGATGACTTGCCGTAATTCCCTTATCTTGGACTCCAGTCGATAGATGATCACGTTCTGCTGCCAAATCTTCTTTTGAATCCTATCGAAAGTGGACACATGTAAAGAACTGGGAGGAAGTTTATTGCATAGGAAGTTAACATACTAATATGCATCCAGAACTTTGTAAGCATGGCTTACTATTAGGGAAAAAAAGAAAAAAAGAAAAAGAAAGGCATCGAATCAACTTGCATGTGCAGAGGCACAATAGCTATGATGCCAACGTAACATTATTCAGTCAGTCAATAGGTAATTTTATTTCAACCAAAAAAAAAATAAAAATGCTAGGCCATTTAAGAAATTGTCCATGCAGATCGTATTCTACATGCTACAGAACATGCGGCAAGCAATATAGATCCCACACCAAAACTTTCAAAAATTAAGAAACAACAATTTTCTACAACTATTGACCTACAACTCGTTAAAAAGTTAATAGGATAGAGAAATTCTATTGAACCTGGTCAGATGGATAATCATCCACAAGTCCAATCCTTTCATCAAGCATACTCTCTGTAGTTGACGTATCACTTTCACCTCCTCCACCCTTTTCAATTCTCTCTTGATCAATTTCTTTAGCTGTTTTGGTTTTCTCTTTGCCAGCTTTCCCCTCAGCTTCTCTTTTTTCCCTCTCTTGTTTTTCTTTTCTCATTCGTTCTTTCTCCCCTGCTTTCTCTATTTGTTCTTTGCGCTCTATATTTAGAGATGAAAAAGCAACAAACTTGGGTCGACATTGACCTTCCTATCTCCAAGCAATGGGCGTTAAGCTCCCAGGATCCTTCTCAATGGTGGCTCTGACTTCTTTCTTGGATCACTGTTTTGACTGGAAACACCCCAGAAGAAAAAAGAAAAAAAAACAATTAAATAAACAGGCACAAAGTAACAAAAATCTAATCATTATTTTATCATTCAATTACCATGGTAAATAGACATTGCTTTATGTTCCATTTTCTTTGGAAGTGCCTCTAAGTCAATTCCCAGCTTGGTGAACCCTTAAAATCTGCGAATGAGCCTTTTTTGTACTTGTTTTAGCAAAGGAACAATATCATTGGGGAAAAGAAGGACAGCAGCATCACGGTGTTCGATCTAGGAGCACTATCCGGTTCGGGAACAACTTCTCCGGGGGAACAAACGACCCCATAAGCCACCACGTGGGAAAGCTTTTGAATGTGAGAATAATGGTTCTGTTTCAGCTATTTAATAGGTTCAGTCCAGC
The DNA here is from genome assembly GCA_016097545.1 of Eucalyptus victrix. Lineage (NCBI taxonomy): Eukaryota > Viridiplantae > Streptophyta > Magnoliopsida > Myrtales > Myrtaceae > Eucalyptus > Eucalyptus victrix. Next base: position 15,755,205 of record CM027842.1, read on the forward strand.
CAAGGGGAAAAGAAAACAAAGAGAAGGACTAACAGATAGAGAGCAAGTCTACTGGAATGGAGAACTAGAAGGAAAACTGTATTAAATGAGGGATTTGTTTGTTAACAGCCAAACCCCGGAGGGCGCATCGATAAATGGTGGACATGTGCTAGAGAAAGAGACGTTATGGAATACTTCTCTATTGACCTTCTATTTTATTTTGTCTAAAGTCTTTTACCTTCATTTTTTTTTTGGGGTGGGTCCAAAGTCTTTTCTAGCTCATACAACCACTTAATATGTCATAGCAGAACCTCAAAATCCAAATAGTGCAATTAATTTAACAACATATATAATCTTCATGAACCATGCCAAAGAACTGAAGCAAGATTCACCTCACTACTCACTGTTATCCCCATTAGTTTAGTAAGTGATACATGAATGATAGAAAGATGAGCAAAGCTAGACATGATATATGACAACTCCAACAAATCAAGCCCTGAAAATCAGCTTATGTATGGAAGCATTGTATATCCACCATGTAAGAGAACAACAATGGGATGAAGTAGCCAGAGTAAAAAAATTGAAGATTTCAGCAGCTTATCATGGGCAATGGAAGAATCTTTAGAAATGACAATAAAAGGATGGCATCGAAGTCCATTTCATCTAGAAGATTATTCCATGGAAGATGGCAAATCAGAAGCAATACCATTGTCTTTAGCAAACAAAAGAAAGCATAGGGTCCTATAAAAATCAAAAGATGCGCCACTGGATGTGAAGAACCATTAGCATGATTATTCTTCATAGTTGGCTCATTTTCACATACAAAAGCCACAACTAGAGAGTAATCATCCACAGTAAAGCCATTGGATTGTACTGCTCCCCAAAGAAGAGGTCCAAGCTTAGCTGCACAATTGGTAATGACCCTGTCTCCAAGCTTCCAACAAAGGTGCAACTTTCTAAATCACATTATACACCTTATTAGAAACTGAAGCAAATAGAAACCACTCTGAAATGGCAAAAGGAACAACAAAATTACCTTATTTTCTTTTAAAACACTAGCAAGGAGAGGACTGAGAAGCCTCAAGGAGATATCCTCTTTTATTGTGGCAGGAGCAGTAAACTATACAAGTCCCAAAAAATGTTTACAAATTGATCCAACTCTATGTAAAAGTGCATGTTCATACCAAAAAAATCCAAGAGCTGCACGTTGATCCTATCCTATCTATAAGTGCATGCTCATAGCAAAAAGATAGAAGCTGCACATTGATCATATCCTATGGAGAAGTGCATGCTCATAGCAAAAAAATCAAAGAGCTGCACATCGATTCTACCCTACGTAGAAGTGCATGCTCATAGCCAAAAAGAAATCCAAAAGCTGCACTGATTGACATTAGTTAACTATCTACACTTTCAAGAGAATTTGTTTCATCATTTCGAAGTCAAAAAGCGATGCTTCATCTTGCCCATGTTTCATCATTAAAGTCAATTCTGCAAACAAACATAATAAAAGTATTAGAATTACTTCATGCAAAAACAAGATAAGATAATTGATAAAATCATTTAATCACATTAAACAAGTGTCGTACCTCATGCAAGGTGCCGCCTACGCATGAAGATGCTTTTCTTTTTCTCTTTTCCGCGGCGCCCTTGATCCGAGTATTTGGTACACCTTTTGGCCTTCTATTAAGGGGATCAAATACTCGAATTCCATGATTTTCTACATATTCAGATTTATCACCTTCCGCCAAGAAATCAATATGATCTTTACCTATTAGAGATTGCATTTTAGTTGTAATTTGAGAACGAAGACGCAACAAGGCTGTAGTTGCAAGCTCCTCTATTACATTATGATTGGTACTATCATTCATGACATTGAAAGCTAACTGCATCAACCTCTTCAAACGCAATGTCTTTGATTTAACCGCATCATGAGAGCTTTATGCAATATCTTCACAATAAATCCCCTGTTTTGCAACTTTTGTCCACCTCTTCAAAATATATTGCGATGGAATGCTTGTAATAGTTGCAACATTTGTCAAGATGTAAAGAGCATGCCTACATAACCATCCTTGCATTTCAAATAACTTGCAGCTACAAAAAATGGTAGAATCACTTGGACTAAAATGTACAATATGCTTTCATTCACTACTTCCGATTCCCACGATATAAGTATGTAAAGGCACATCAGTTTCTGATCGAAGAACATGTTATGATAAAACATGCAAGAACTCAGCTTGAAAATTCCTATAAATAACATGAGTATATACTTGTGTAGCATGTTACAAAATTCGACTATTTTCAACCACAATATGTGGCTTTCCTTAAGCACACTCAAAATCATCAACAATTTCAGTGTTGCGCATTTTTTCAGCTTGCTTCTCTTAATAACCAACAAATTCAGATAAAGTCATCGTCTTACACGCCATATCTTGAAATACATTATTTGTGCTCTCACTTTTTTGCGTAGATCTAATTCCTGCAGAAAAAAAAAAAATCACGACCAAATGTAGGACACCATTTATGATGCAAGCGATATAGATTATCCAACCACTTGTTCTCACTTAAATTCCACTCCTGACACATAGCTTTCCAAGTAGTCTCCATTTCAATTTCAGATTCACAACAATATAGAAGCTTGTGCCAATATTTATCACGAAAACCTGGCTTTCCAAGAAGATGTGCAATATGATGCGTATCATTTTTCCCAATATGCCATATACATAAATGATGATCAGAATTCGGGAAAACAGTTCTAATAGCATTTGCTATAGCATGATCCTGATCAGTGAAAATGGTTTTGGGTGCTTTATTACCCATTGCCTCCAAAAAGGATTGAAATACTCAAACAAAAGAAGCAATAGTCTCATCCATCAGAAATGCACAACCAAACATAACATTTTTCCAGTGATGATTCACACCAACAAAAGGCGCACATATCATATTGTATTTATTTGTATGATAAGTAGTATCAAACACTACTACATCTCCAAAGCTATCATAGTCCAACTTGGATATACCATCAGACCAAAAAACATTGGTTAGCCTCTGATCCTTATCCAATTGAAATGTGTAAGAAAAATTGCTTCCATTTGATTGTAAACAATTAAAATGGTTGATAAGCCTTTGACAATTACCTGCATCAATCAGATTCCTTCTTTTTGATTGTAAGAAATTTTGACAATCACGCAATGTAAAGCCAATGTTATTTGCCCCACCCGCTTCATCACAAAGATAAGAATATGCTTTTGTAGCCTTTATACCGGCTCCAGTCATAGAAGTCAAAATACCTTTGCTAGTGTCTGTAATGTGTCGATACAAGCGTATAATGTGTTTTTACTTATCTTCAATGAAAGGATGATTATGAACATCTTCAAACTTGGTAACTTCCCAGACTCCATTTTCGATTTTAAATTTAATGCAAGCCTGACATCCTGTTCTCTTCACTGTCCTATAAATATTTCTTTGTTCATGAGGTGGGATTAGTGGAGAGTGTCCTTCATAATTGCATTCAAATGTGCATCTTCGCAGTACTCCTTTACTATTGTTCGCTTTTTGTCCTTTTCGCACTCCAAATCCTTTGCAAATTGCATATGCATTGTATGTATTATAGGCTTCATTCTCATTAGCAAACACCATACCAATTCTGAATTCAAATTCTTCATTAACATTGTGTGCAATGATATTATCACTTGAAGCTTCTACAATTTGAGGAAAATATCTAATCATTTAAAGAAGAAAAATTGAAGTAAATACAAATTAATTCTAAAAAGATGAAGTCATACCCATTTCGCCTGAGAATAGTTCGACTTTTACTGGAAGTGAATGTCAAACACGAGTTTTGGTGCCCACCGACATTGGGTTCTTCATAATTACAACCTCATAATCACTTGTAAAAACCATTAGCAAATAATAACTAAAAGTGAAAGTGAAATAAAAATAAAAGCAACAATTATTAGTCTAGATTACTAATAGCAAGAGCATTATTCAACCTTACCAAGAATAGGGCAACATAGGAACTAGATTGTTGAAAAGGTTGGGTGCACTCCAAGAACAAAGGTAAACGCAAAAGCCCGAGGTTTTCTTGTCTGAAACTTATGCATCAACAACAATAACAACTGCAATCATAAAGAATCGAGGCTTTTGCCTTTACCCTAAAATAGAATACTAAAGCAATGAGCATGATGAAAATTCCCGATGCCAACGCAATATTTTCAATCTTGTCACTCTAAAGTAACTACAAGAAATTGCATAGAGCCATTTGCAGATAAAAGTTGTTTGATTACATGGAAGCTCCTGTAAAGGCAACTAAAGTAAAACGAGATCCATTGATTCAAAATACATCATAATAGCTAATACCAACTAGAGAAAAAAATAAGGTGCTTGGCATGTTTGATTCAAAATTGTACCTTACAATGCTTGGAAGACCAATAATAAGTAGGGAATACATTACATGGACAAAATAACACCAATTGCAAATCAACCATGACAAACCAAGAAGAGCAAGCTATCATATTCATATTCCAAAAGTACTGAACAGAATTCAATAATTGTTCGAAGATTATCTTGTAAGGTAATCGTTGCCTAAACTAAAGCATAGGCACTTATAAACAACATAATTGAGTAAAACAAGGCATTGGCCTCTTCTATGACATATGTGCAAAGTCAAGTGCACATTAATCTTCACGATCAAGAGGAGATGCAACCTTCACAAGAATCTCTTCCCTTTCTTGTTTCAATAGACTTGGAGCTTTTACCTAAAACCGAACAATAACCACTTTTATCATAATGTATATCTATGGAAGAGTAAGCATAAGGATAGCAGATGAGATAAGTATTGATACCATTTTTGGACTTAAGTATCCATGCCTTGTCGATGTTGCAAATGTCAAAGAACTCCTTAAGTAATTGAGATTGGGAAGCTTAGTCTTCTTCAATTGCGATGTCCATCCCTAAGTGCACCACCATGTGAGGGACAGCTTGAGAAACATCCACAGCAAACAATGTTATAAATTTCTTACTGCAAATGGAAGCAAAGAAAAGAAAAGAAAATACATTAGAATAAATAGCATATTGAAACCATGTGAGGGACTTCTATTGCACTCTCATACTGATACATTATCACTAAAGGCAGCAGAAATGAAGTTGGAGAATTTCTTTAAGTAATTGAGACTGGGAAGCTTAGTCTTTTTCACTTGCGATGTCCATCCGTAAGTGCACCACCATGTGAGGGACAGCCTGAGAAACATCCGTGGCAAAAAAGGTTATGATTTTTTTAGTGCAAATGGAAGCAAAGAAAAGAAAATACATTAGAATATAGTAAAATCAACATGCAATCCAAAACTATTGTCAAATTAGTACCAATAAAAAAGAGTGGTAGTTCTCAACTCAACTATTAATGAGGAATGAGAAAACTCAGAATCTCAACATCTCATGTGGCATTAAACGACTCTCGTTGCAAGGTTCCATTAAACCAAAAAAAGAAAAAAAAGAAACATGAGGCGTGGCGACAAATGATGATCGAATGAATCCGCTTTCGTTCTCCCTAGCTACTCGCGCATTCACTGGCAACAGAACAACCCCAGAACAACCCATCTTTGTTCTCCCTAGCTACTCACGCATTCATTGGAAACAGAAACAGAACAACCCCATAACAACCCATCTTCGTTCTCCCTAGCTACTTGCGCATTTGCTGGCAACAGAACAACCTCATAACAACCCATCTTCGTTCTCCCTAGCTACTCGCGCATTCACTGGCAACAGAACAACCCTAGAACAACCCATCTTCGTTCTCCCTAGCTACTCGCGCATTCACTGGCAACAGAACAACCCCAAAACAACCCATCTTCATTCTCCCTAGCTACCCGCGCATTCACTGGCAACAGAACAACCCAAGAAGATGCAGAAACAACCCATTCGGGATTTCGACTGTGCATTCCAAAACCAGCCCATGAGAGGGGAGGAAGAAGGAAACTCACTGGTCGAGAGAGAAACGCATAGACCCCACCCAGGTCCACAGCAAGCGGAAATCCTTCTCCGCCTCACGCCTCTCCTTCTTCTCCGCACCGTCGACCTCGCCCAAGTCTGCCAAGATCTCCCTTGTGACCGAGCAGCCCAGCGTCAGGGACAACGCCCGGTCAGTGGCAGGGAGCCTGGTGCTGCTCGGGAATGAGACTAAGGCCGCCTCCCTCCTGCCGGAGGTTGATGGCTTTGCGGCGGAGGCTGGCAGGAATCCTTCTCCAACCCGCGCCTCTCCTTCTTCTCGTAACCGAGCGAACAAACCTTCAGCTTGAGGAGGCAGAGCTGGACTCGAAGGCGGAAGTGGAAGCGGAGAAGGAAACACAGGTCTTCCGACGTGCTAGAAGACTGGTGAGGCTTTTGAGGAGGCAGAGCTGGACTCGAAGGCGAAAGTGGAAGCATAGAAGGAAACACAGGTCTTTGTGGAAGCGGAGAAGGAAACGCAGGTCTCGTTCTGCGTTTGTTCTCCCGCGAGGGAAGGAGAGAGAAAGTGAGAGAGAGAAAAATTGCAAAAAAATCGATTGAGGAGAGAGAATGGTGTTTTGGGCAGGAGCGTGTCTTTTCTTCTGCCAGCGAGTGTCTTTTCTTCTGCCGTGCAGGAGCGTGTCTTTTCATCTGCCAGCCGAGTCGAGCCGATCCGAGCCGAGCAAGTCTTTTAATTTTTCAGCGGGTCCTCCGGGATAGGTGTCGAAAGCTGAGTGGTATGTGCGCACCACGTCAACGGATGACGTGGCGCGCACATACTACTGAATATTTTCTCCTCACGCACGAAGAAGTAAGGTCAACATATATAATAATATATTATTTATATATATTCAAAAATTTTAAATTCGTATAATTCCCTCGCTATAATGATGCTGATATTTTTTTCTATTTGATGGTTAACCGACTAATCCAGGCTATTACCATAACTTGGTCTCTAGATAATTTTATTGAAATTCTTATATTATATTGATAGATATCTGATTTGCTTTTACAAATGAAAAAAAATCCAACTTTGGAGCTAAATAGTTATTGAGTTTTGGGTATTTTTTCAATTTTTAAAAATAAAAAATATTTTTATGGGAAAAGCTAACGTTAAATATTAAAATGCTTGTGTATATGAAATTGCTTAAAATTGGAGGAAAACATGGTAGCTGGCACTAAAGGAATGCATGTCCCCCTATATAAAATTGTCGCCCTTTTTTAATAATTGAGATTTCATTCCGCGTAAAACCAACTTTAATGGCATAATTTCATAATTAAAAAAAGTAATATAGTTATTTTTAGGGGTGTGCAAAAAGAACCGAGATTCGCCGGACCGCCCGAAATTGGATCAGAATCGCTCGGAACCGGTGGTTCTTGGGGGAACCGGTCCGGTTTCCGGTTCCATGGGCGAATCCGTCCACCCACCCACCCAAACTGGACCGATTAATTTTTAAGATTAAAAACTGGACTTATAACTAAGGGTTAGATAAGTGGATTGGGACTTTATGGAAATAGCTCTCTCTCTCTCTCTCTCTCGGTTTCCTTTTTTTTTTCTTTTCTTTGGCCTTTCCTGTCTTTGATTTCAGTTATTTGCTAAATTAGAGTGGATTTGCATTTACTCCTTCCTCCCTTCATCTCTTAGTCATCAGCCGTCAGTCATCAGTCTCAATCTCCAACATCCCCCTTCTCTTCTTTACGTGCATCATCAACATTATCTTTGTACTCCCATCCCACCCCTCTCTCTCTCTCTCTCTCTCTCTCTCTCTGTTAAAGAGTTCATCTTCTTGGGTCGTCGACGGTGTATTCTCTCTGCAGCTATAAATTTGCATAGATACTCTCCCCAAATGTCCTCCTCCTTTTCTTTACTGTGTATTAAATTTTCATTGCCCAATGTAGCACCCAGTGCATATACGAAAATTAGACATAGGAAACAAGTGTATTATTACCTAATATGAGAAAAGAAGACTATGGTTCATGGAATTTTCTTTTGGTCTTTGAATGTTGCCTTTTGGTTTCTAGTATATTACTCGATGTAAAGAGTTCTCATGGTGAGATTTAAAAAGTAATATTATTATTATTGTGAGATCGGTTCCATGGATCCACCCGGGAACCGGACCGGATCGGTCTGGTTCCCTGGGTGGATTTATGCAACAAATGGGTGGATCCCGGTTCCAATTTTTCAGAATCGGTCCTTAGCGGGCGATTCCCAATTCAAGGTCGGGAACTGCCCACTCGGACCATGCACACCCCTAGTTATTTCATCAAGAAATGATATTGCTACCCATTGAGGGACATTTGTGTTGCTTTTTTTTCAATAATTAACTAGTTGATACTATTGATATTCATTTTGCTGTACCGAAAGTTTACCAACGTCATTAAAAAAAAAGTTAGCAATTAGACATTTTACAATTTGGGGTAAGTTTACATTACTCTGTGTTGAATAAATATCCTCAACAGTAAACATATAAGGACATTTCTGAATTGAGAAATGGAAACGAAAGCATATCGTAACGTGGCGGCTATATAGGATCAAAATGAGATTTTTGACATTGATGTGCAACTTACCTTACATTTCAAATGTCTAAAAATTTATTGCAATAATGTGAACTAAGTATTAGGTTAATCTTTTGCGATAAATTGGGCACATACTTTTCCCAGTCCAATTGCTCAAAATACTTAGGATACATTATTAATCATAATCTCTTCTACAATAATAAGAGATTTAGCAACACGACCCCCTCATTTTCATTTTTCTTTTCGCTGTAATTCTTACAAGTTATTAGAATAATAAATTAATGGGGTCAATTTAACACATTAGAGAAAGCCTAAGTATATCATTAACATGATAATAAAACTTTAGACAATGCACTTAGCACAAGATCACTTGATTTGGTCCCAATGTTCTTATTCAATTCTTACAAAAGACCATTGGACATTTTTGTTTATGAAATGAGCAAAGGAACTTATCGCCGGATTTGGGCCGCCAACCCTCGTTGGATCTAGGCAAGGGCTCGCGGGCTCTTGCCGTCGGTTGGCTGGGGTCGTCGGGTTCCCAATGGTAGCAAGTAGCCCTCAGCCGCCTCTCCCCCTTTTTAAAAAATATTTTAAATAATTTTAATTTAAATAATTTTTATATTATTTTTTTACCACGTTAGCACCAAACGGCGCTGTTTTTGCATTATTTGGTCACGTCAGCGTGCAAAATGGCGTCGTTTTGCACTTACGTCGCCAGAAATTGCGCACGTCAGCATTTTGGCCAGATTTTGGCTAAAGTAACACTTAAGTGATCTATTTCTCTTTGAATGTAGCATTTAAGTGTCACTTTCGTAAGTTATGACACTTAAGTGTCTTTTTGTACCAACTTATGGCACTTGAAGCGATCTTTTGCCTTTGATTTTATATATGGTCTATAGGATGACCTAGTTTCATTTCCATAGTGTTGCTTCCTCAGCAAGTTTGACAATATCAATTAAAAAGAACGATTTGACAATATCAATAAGCTTTCAGTGGTAATTTATTGCATACGGTTTGAAATATAACAAAAAATAACTAGCTAACAATGGCAAAGCAGTGTGTTACATCAATTACTTACTTATCCATCATTAAAATCCCACCCATACAAGTTAGTGGCATTGAAAAGAGCCTTCATCCATCTCTTCACTGTCTCCCGATCCTTCCCAAACTTGGGCTCGTGCTTAGCCATAGCTCTCCCACACACCTCTCTTCCCCCTCTCACTTCTCTTGGTTTCACTTTGTAAAACACCAGAAACACAATCAGCTTCTTCTGTGCCTTGCACTCCTCGATCTTCGCCAACTCTTCCAAACACCTCCACAAGGAAGCATAGTCCTCAGAGAAAATGACGACGGCAATGCGTGATTCCTCAATCACCCTCATAAGCGTCTAATAGCAGTGAAAGGACTTTCTAGTTTGATATTAAGTTATTTCAAGGTACATCGATAATTAGAATAGTAGCTTAAAACCTTGAAGATATAGACGTGAATGAGCTTTAACAGATAGTTTTTCCTGAGTAATGTGGAGGAAACCTTAATGAACAAATAGGAATTGAGCTCCAATAATTGAAACTCACAATCTCACAAGTTTCCTCCACCGTCACCAAATCCCGTTCACTCCATGCTAACAACCATTGCTCTAACGAACACGACTATTTCTCCCAACCAGAATCAAACGTTCCGCCATGCCACATGCTAAATCGCGCATCCCCCAATCGCAGCGATTACACACACTTCAAACGGCAGATAGTTAGTTCTCAACCCCTCCCCTGAGCACAGGCGAGAAGAGTGGCCTCGACGATGGACGCTCCACTGAGGTAGCTGAGGCGAGTTGGAGCGGGACCGATGCCGATGGCCTCGTTGGGGGACTTGATGTGGAGAGCGTCGGCGTCGGCGTCGCTGTAGAAGGCGACGGTCTGAATCCCGAGCCTCCCCGCCGTCCTCATGATCCTGCAAGCTATCTCACCTCGGTTCGCTGCCAGTATCTTCTCGATGGGCTTCGGCTCCAAGGTTCGCCGATTCGGAGCCATAGCAGCCGCCGACTCCGGCAAACGGGAGAAGAGCCTTGCCTGGAGGAGCGAGGAGGTTCGACCGTGGAGGTTGCGACGGAGGATCAATAGCGCCATTGAAGAAGGCATCATTAGTCACAAAGAGAGAGAGAAGACTGATGAGCCAACGGCGTCTTGGCTTGGGAGGGGTAGCGAAGAGGATGATGCTTTTATGCGACGTCGTTTGAGTGGATAGAAGAGTTCGGATTTGCATATGACGTGGAGATGACCTGGCATTGCAACTTTGAACCGGATAATTCTCGCCCCGACTCGAGTTAACAGCGAACGTACTTCTAATGATGGTCTTTCTGAAAAGTAGGGGTGTCAAAAATCGAACCGAACCGAAAATTTTGGTTTTTTTAGGTTCTTCGGTTTTCATTAAAAATCGAATTTTTTTTTATCGGTTCGGTTTTTATTGGTTAACCGAACTGAACCGAACCAACAAACCGATAAAAGCTTATTTCTTGGAAATACAACAAAAAAGAAAACGAAAAAAAAAAAAAAAAAACAAAAGCAGAAACTGAAAACTAAAAGTTAAAAATCAAAAACCGAAAAATCGAACCAAACCGAACTGAAGTTTTTCCTAACGGTTCGGTTCGGTTCGATTTTTCAAAAAAAATCAAACCAAACCGAACCGTTGACACCCCTACTGAAAAGTGCCCTTGGGCTTCGAGGGTATTCATTCTGCGTACGTCGCTCGTAATAATCAAATTAATAGACCTCGCAAAACACGAGAACAATCCGTGCATATCGTGAAAGTTCGACTAATGAAGGAGAGGATTGGGTTTTAAGGAATGAAAAGATAAGACGGTGCGGCATGAATGCACTTTCGTGAGTAGTATCCAGCAATATTACGTCCACATGAAGAAAAGAGAGAAGGGGAAAAGGGAAGCTCCTCGACCTCAACCTTGTCGGAAGCATGATATGAATCCTGTATTTCATAATGATTTTGCACTTGAATTGAAGGAGCAGACATCCAAAAACTTACAGTATAGACTGAAAAAAGAACAAGGGAAAAGCAAAAGGCACTGGAATCAGAATCTCATACCTCGCTCCCTCAAGAATCGCTTCGTAAGCCAGTGCCCACAACTTCGACAGCCACTTTCCCGAGCGAGAAAAGCGTCTGTTCGTCCAGGCACGATGATCTTACCTGCTGACATAAGTGAGCGTCCTTCATTTTCTGGGTCGATTGCTTTGATAAGTTCATCATCTGTTTCACTAGAACTTTCTTCTTCCTCGGTGTCTATCCAATTGTCTTCGTCCGAGTCTCTTTCCTCCAAAGGCCAATTTCTTTTCGTCGGCTGATGGTGTTGGAACTCGATCCTCAGCTCATCCTCCCGTTGCTCGCATATTAGAAGGAATCCGCACTTCTTCAATCTTCCTTTGTATGCATTGAGGTGAACTTGGAAATGGTTCTGATCATCTCATAGAACCTCCCTTTCTTCACACAGCAGCCCACTCGTTGGGAGATATGCAATCCACACATGATCAGATTTCAGAAAATGGAATTGTCTTCCCAGGTCAAACACTCTTCGGCCATTGACAAGAATGTGGATGCCACAGCCCACTTCCTTCGGGCCAAGAACTAAACAGAGTGCTAGTCCTACGAATTTGTCATGCGAGTCCCTGGGAACCATAAAAGATATGGAACCGTCTTTACAGTGGAGAAACCATTCTGGCATCTCTCTTCCACTCAGCAAAATGTCATAGTAACCCAACTTCGGGTGCTCCTGTCATACGAATAGTTCGCATATCAAGCATTCAAAGTTAGTGAGTGCGGGAGAGAGAGAGAGAGAGAGAGAGAGAGAGAGAGAGAGAGAGAGAGAGAGAGAGAGAGAGAGAGAGTCTAACCTTGGGTAATAACACATCAGCCGTGTTTGCTCCTTTGCGGAATAATTCACGACATGAAGATAAGTCAACACTAAGGAGTTTGGAGGAGAGACCCGACAAATCTGGAAATTCTTGTAGAGATCTGCAACCCTTTGCCCATAGCATATGCATATTTGGCGGAAGCTGAGGAATCTTTTTTAGCTGCTTGCAATTAAACATAATCAAGTGTTCCAAATCATCGTATTTGTTGATGGATGTCAGCAGATGAGTAAACTTGTTGCCGGAAAGATCTAGGTGCGCCAATTTGGGAAAACTGGAAGAACTCTCAAGGAACTCTATTTTTGAGAGATTGCAGCCATTGAGTTCTAGCCGATATAAATTTCGGAATCTCCGATTGCCATTAGGATCAGTTGGATCGTCCGAGTTCTTTGGAAACACGACATAATTGGAGCAGCCTCTAAGTATCAGATGCTCTAGATTTTGCAACTTATAAAAACTTGATGGGAGCGTCGTGAGTCTTTTGCAAAATGCTAAATTTATTAACTTCACGGAGAGAAGATTTTCAACTGATGTAGGCAATTCTTTAATAGCTGACCATCCTAAATCAAGCTCTTCTAAATGTTCCATCTTTTCTCGTATATCAGAGAACTTCTTGAGTTTAGAGCAACCAAAGAGGGAGAAGTATACTACTGGTGTCATAAGTTGTGTACGGCGCTCACTTTGGTGCCAAAAGTTTCCGTCGGATCACTTAAGTGCCAAAAATTTTGAAAAACGATCACTTTGGTGCCATCGCCGATTTGGTTGGCCGGAAATCCGATGTGGCAGTTTTTTTATTAATTTTTTATGCCAACGTGGATTGCTAGAGAATATAATCAGCATACAAAGAACAAAACGGTGTCGTTTACCGTTTTCCCCCAAATAAGAAACCCTAAATCCCCAATTTCGACTAGAATCGGAAGTTGAAAACGCTAAATCCCCAATTCGACCATTTTGAGTGCATACTTCGATTTTCTCTCAAAGTTATTAGCTCGTTCTTGCAAATGGAGGATAAAAGCTTCAGCAGTGGCTCACATTTCTATAAGAAAAGCGAATTAGATGGTGAGTGTTACTGTTATTGTGGGTTACCGAGTCCGAGAAGAACATCTTGGACTCGGTTGAATCCCGAGAGAAGATTCCATGGGTGCGGCAGATATAGAGAAGGCTTAAAGTGCCAATATTTCAAATGGGTTAATAGGAAATTCTCTGATCGAGCGACAAAGGTGATATTGGAGTTACTTGAAGGCCGAAATCAACCTCCACCTGTATTAATGGATGAGTTGGAGGATGTCGACTCAATGCAAGCTCAAATGAAGGGTTTAACATCTTTAGTGGACCATTTGAAGAGGGAGGTTTCAAGGCTGAAAATTGAAAGAAACTTTTATCGAGCGTTGATTGTGTTCTTACTCTCTTGGATAGTTTATTCAAATGTAAAGTGAGTAATGAAAATAAGTTTGTATGTCTATCATAGTTGAAGACGTGGAATATGCACTTGTATTGAATTATTTATAAGTAAAATGTGTTTTTTGGTTTGCTGCAATTTTTGTATAGAGCATAATGTTTTGTTGTTGTAATCTATGGGTAGAAATGCAAGGTTAGACTTGGAATGCATTAGTTGTGAGCACTTAAAAGTTTTGTTGTTTAGTTGTGTATTGTCAATGTTTGTTTTACTTAGTTTTTGCTTCAAATATAATAGTTTGCTGCAATTTTTATTTGGTAATAGTTTGCTGCATTGAAAGCTTTTGGTAATGGTTTGTTGCATTTTTTTATTTGGTAATGATTTGTTGTATTGAAAGCTTTTGGTAATAGTTTGCTGCATTTTTTTATTTGGTAATGATTTGTTGCATTTTTTATTTGGTAATAGTTTGCTGCATTTTTTATTTGGTAATGGTTTGCTGGTTTACTGGTTTATTGCAACTACAAACCATGGCCGAAATTAAAGGATTGTGGCAAATTCATGATTGACCATTTCAGTGCCATAAGTTGTAAACAGTGATCGCTTGAGTGCCAAATTTTTATAAAAGTGATCATTTAAGTGCTAGTCGCGATTACAAAGTGATCACTTATGTTGCACAAGTTTTTTAAAAAAGAATCTGTTAGTGCCAAATGTCACATTCCAAATGCACCTTGTTCTTGCACCAGTTGAGTTGCTGGTGCATCTTCTTGTACCAGCCCATACAAGTGTTGATGCAACAAGATGTACTAGCACCCAAAGTATTCTTGTAGCAGCACATATAATCAAAACCTTATAAATTCATTATAATTCACAACTTCAACCAACAACAGCAACATTGCAGCAACAACAACATTGCAACAACAACAACATTGCGGTAACATCAAAAGTAAAATATACAGTATAACTGACTTGCTAGCATTCTAGCCAAAACCAACACAAGAGAAAATGAATAGTTATTCCAGTACTTGTCATTAACATTGATTGATTGTTTACAAAAGAAAAGAAAAGCATGTCTAACTTCACTCCCCAATCATCGAAAGTTCAACACTTTCTTCAAAAAAAAAAAACAATGGCAATATGCAAACAGCAATTACCATCAATGATATAATATCTAACACACTCCTAAAAAAGAAAACATGAAAAGAGACCATCTCCAGCATCATATAAAAAGAGACCATGTCCAGTACCCTCCTATCAGTCAATATTGACAACACCCTGATCTCCTTTTCCTCTTAGAGCTTTGAATTGATTCATAATTCGAGCACTCTTTCGAATTGGATGTGCAAGTTCTTTAACTGGGCTTTCTGTCACCTCATTTTCCTTTTCCTTGTTTTTGATGGCGGCTATTTTTGTTCTAGCATGTGTCATGTGTTGGTCCATATCATCACTACTGCTCCCAATCGTTGGTTGAGATGGAACTGGTGTTGGGTTCTTTTTGGATGGCTATTTCGCAGCTATACCCGTTGTCTTCTTCTTCTTTGGAGCACTCTTCCTTGGCTGCGCCATTGATTCTTGAGTTGGCCCACCTTGAGAGAGAAGTACCTCCGAAGTTCTCCCAAGCTACAAGAACATAGTGATATTGTCAACCAAATGAATTGAAGTACAACAAATTAAATGTATGAGGTTTATAAATGTTACATTCAAAATAGTCATTCCAGTACGTTTATCTGTGTAAATCCCATAACCATATTGCCTTAATCTTTTTCCAACTTATAGGATTTTTTTCTTGTTTGCTCAACAATGGACTTATTTGTTGTTGTTGCTGTCTTGCCCATTCCAGTCCTTGTCCCTGCACTTGAGTCTACAACAGGGCCTTTTTCTGGCCCTTTAGTAGGCCTTACAACAATGTACTGTATTAGGATTATGATCAACTACAATGAATAATTAGACATTTACTCATTTTCATGGTGGAAACAAATGGATAAAATTCTCAAATTACAAGTGCATGACAGAGGAAAAGCACAAGAGAAGCCAATACACATGGTCAACCATCAAACTCTATCGAATAAGAACTGTAAAGTTACTGAGACAAAGATGATACTTACCTTACATCATGGCTTTCTGTTTGCCCTTCAGCAGGCATTACAGCAGGGCCTTCTGTCATCCCTTCAATAGGCCCAACAAGAAATTCTTCAGTAGGTCCTGTCCCTGGCATTGAATCATCCATTACATCTTGTTGTTGATGCTACTTTTTCAGCTCACAACCTTTCTTGTTGTGACATTCTTTGCGGCAATAGGAGCATTTCATCTTTGATCAAGTCCTACTCATCCTTTGACTTGATGCCTCTTCCTGCTGCATTCTTCGTCTCTTTTTTGACCTTCCTATTTGCTTCTTTAGCGGTAAAGGTAGAGGGTTTTCATGATTTGTTGGCTTCCAAAATTTACTGCTTCTGATAGGCTGTATCATGAATTGGTATGAAACAAGGTATGGGCTTTTTTTTTGTACCAATCATGTAGGTAATTATCTAAGTTTTCTTGCTTCATCTGAATAGCACAAATGGCATGGGCACAGGGAATTTCATTCAGTTGCTAGGCTCGGCATGAACACTTTCTTCTATCTAGGTTGACAACATACTTATCCTGATTTTGAATAATCTCATATCCATTATCTCCATTCCAAACTGGATGGCAGAATCTACTAGCAGCAATATTTGCATCCAATCTCTTCACAACCTAGGGCCACAGTCTCTACTCCATTTTGTAACCTCATCTCTTTGCCTATGCAGTCTAGTCATGACCATAACTTGAATATCATCAAGCATGCTGATGATTGGTTTGCACATGGCCTCTAAAATTCTACCATTGAAAGCTTTACTGAGGTTGTTATCAATTGATATCGCATTTGAACTTTTCGCTGAAGAAGGCCCGACACCAGTGCTTAGCTTATGTCTGGAAGAGTGTATCAAAACCTTCCTTTGTCAGTTGCAACATTCTTTGTTTGGCTAATTTGAAATTAGCCATATTCGTACTCTTTGCTATCTGCCAGAACTGCTTCTGCAGCCTATCTCCTTTGAAGTTCCTTGACCAGTTTGCATATATGTGCCTCGCGTACATTCTGTGCTCAGCATGTGACATCAACTTAGCCAATACAGGAATAAGTCCCTACAAAAATTTAAACCAATAAATACAAGTCAAGAAAAATATGCAAGTGATTAATATTAAAAGGGAGTGAATTAATTGACAATGAAATTACCTTATGTTGGTCGTTCATGAATGCCCATCCTCCCCTATCGGTTATCTCAAGGTCCGCCATTAAATTTTTTAGGAACCACGACCAAATATCCTTGTTCTCTATATTTACCACCGCCCAAACTATCGGGAACATTTGATTATTGGCATCTCTCCCCACAGCAGCCAACAACTTCCCCTTGCATAAACCCTTTAAAAAGTATCCATCCAATCCTATAACTCTTCTACAACCAACCAAGAAGCCCCGTTTGCATGCATCAAAACAGACATAAAATCTATCAAATCTAGACCCAAGATTAGGGAGTGACCTCTCCACAACCTTTACATATACCATACTAGATGGGTTTTGAAACATGCATTCATCAGTACAATCCCATACCTGCACATATTCTTCCTTATACCTACCCATCAATATCTTCATCACCCTCATCTTAGCTCTCTTACATTGATTTCTCGACACATTAACTCCTACTTGCTCCTTCACTAACTGTTGAAATTGGGGACGCTTGATCTCGGGCATTGCTTTGATAGTATTGAAAAATGTTTTGATAACTACACACTTGTTACCCTTTTATTGTTAAAGATAATTGGACAAGTATGCTTCTCTTGAAAGGACCTAACCTGGAATGACCCATTCTTATTAAGCGCGGCATAGAGCTTCCACGAACAACTATGTTGTGAGCACTTAGCTCTCACAAATTCCTTTATGTTTCTAATGAATTTAACGCTCCTCTGTTCACCAATTGAGTTCTTCACAACAGTTTCCTTGAACTGTTTGGCATCGTCAAATCTCATGCCTACCGACAAAACGGGTTTATCAACAGTCGGATCATAGCAAGGGTACTTACTTTTTCTTCGAGGAGCTGGTTCTTCATCATTATTGTCAAGCTCATTTTCCGAACCAACAACTTCATCGCCACATCTTTCTTCATCTTCACTTCTATTACCCTTAGTTGGATCTCCATCCCTATTTATTGGCTCGAGCCTTTTTGCTGAAGCTGCAAGTTTTTTTCTCAAAAATTCCCTTTACTTTTGTCTTGACTGTGCGAGTTCATCATCATCTTCGTCACTTGGGAAATTTACTAAAGCCAAACATTTATCTTTCGATTCACTAGATAAAGCAATTTCCCATTCTAATCCAATAAAGTCTTCATTGCCCACATCTTCACCCAAATCTTCACCCAAGATTTCAGGACATCTCCCTCTTTGTTCATCTCTATCAATATGACTTATCTCCCTCTCATTTTTCCCTTCATCTAACCTAAACTCATCCCCAACCTGATTACTCGCTTGAATAGGATCCCTCACTTCTCCTCCTTCAATGATGGTCTGCTCATCCCCATCATCATCTTCATCCTCATCCTCACTATAATACTCAACATATACTTTAGCTTCTTCATCGTGAAGATAATGGTAAATGATATCTTTAATACCATTATCGTCATTAAAAAATCTCAACCCATCCTTCAATTCTTTCCCAAGAACACAGTAATGTAGTTTTTATACTTTGCATCGTAAAAAATACACAAAATCTCTCAGAAAATCAATATATGATGGCTTCCAAACATTGACAAAAATAGTACATTCATTTCCACCACTATATTTCCAATCTTCAGTGCCAATAACAAACTCTTCACCATAGCAAACAATGACGCCTACCTGATTCGCGTCCATGTCGATGCTGCACCCAATGAAAAAAAAGAAAAAGAGTTATTATCATTTTGTTGGAACCACATGACAGAATCATCAACTTTACATGCAGGTCCTTGTCGTTTTGTTGTCAATGAACAAATGCGACTAAAATCTCCCTAATTCGGTGCATTTACAAAAACAAAAGAAACCAAATTAAATAAATAAAGTGAGGTCCCCACCACCTATTTTTCAATTCAATCACATTCACATTTGGTCCCCCACAAAAGCAATCAAATTAATTAAACAAACAAATTCGGTCCCACCACGGTTTCCCTCCGAGTCAAGCCCCTCCGCACCCTATTTTTCTATTCAATCCCCACAACAGAAAGCGAACGAATGATGGAAGAATCAATTTTTCTATTCCGTCCCCATAAAAGTGACATCCCCACCACTTTCCCCACTACTTTCCCCCTGAGCTAAGCCTTAATTTGCCCTCCGTGCCCTAACTTGCCCGTCGGAACCCAAATTTTTTCGCAAAATTGATTCACGTAGAAAACATAACAAACCTACACGATCGTGAACGACGGTGCAACTACAGCGGTGGCCGAGCGACGGCGGGCGAGCGACGGCAAGCGAGTGAACGACGGTGGGTGAGCGAGCTACGGCCGGTGTCGAAGAGAACCATATACGAACCCTATTTTACTCCCTCTTCAGCGAAAATCAAGTGGTCCCCTACTCTTATGCATCCTTATCTTGCATAAATGGAATGCAAATGGTAGTGGAATCCCTCGTAATGTGCAGGCATCCGAATTTGGAGCTGATTCCCATAACTTTTCCTTTTTCCATTTTATCTTTTCACCATCTTGGTTAATAAGGACAATTCTTCATTTAAGGCCTTACAATTCCTTTTTTTTTTTTTTTCCAAATGTTCCACAATAAAGGTCCAAAACCTATTTAAAATGTGGCATTTCCCTTATTCTTTTAATTTGCTACTCTTGTCCTTTTCCACTAATAATCCCCGCCATAGATAAACTTTAAAAAGATGCAACAACATTCTCCGGAATTAATTGTGACACGTGAAAGGTCTCAATTTCTGAAATCGGCATCATTTTTTCGGTTAATTTCAGTCAAATGTGATTTTAACGCAACCTAAACTATCGGGTAGTTTTTGGAAATTTTCGGTGCAAATGACCTGTGGTCGATTATTCCCGAGCCACAATATACATCTTCGACTCATTAACAACCCTCGATTGTCGTGAAAATCTCTAGGTTTCAATTACGAGCATAGGGTACCAAAATGACACAAAAATCGGTTTAGTGCCGATCGATGAGAATTTTGTAATTAGATGAAATTACACATGCCTAATTATATATCTCTATCGAATCGACCTATTTCAGGTCTCTAATAGATTTTCGACTGTGCCGAAATGATCATTGTAGACTAACACGATCGAGCAGTTGATTTCTGGTCGAATTTTATAAGTCTGTTGCATCAAAATCCTTTAATAACTTTCTTGAATAACACTATAGGCATGTCGACGAAAAGCCCGATTTATTTAATTGAAAACAGAAGTAGAAAATCATAATGTCACACATTTAATTACGGCCAAGCTTTATTTTGCTTAAAAATTGGATTTGATAACTTCTTCATTAATTAGATCAAAATAAAAAGGGATTCGATGAGCAAATCAATGAATTCTTGTAGCGATCTACCACTCTTGGCCATTAGGATATGCACGTTTAGCGGAAGCTTAGTCTTCTAGTTGCTTACAACCATCCACATACAAGTGTTCCAAATCATGGTATCTGTTGATGCATGTTGGAAGATGAGTAAACTTGTTTTTGGAAAGATTTAGATGTCCTAACTTGGGAAAATTAGAAGAACTCTCAAGGAACTCTACTTCTGAGAGATTGTAGTCATTAAGTTCTTTAGATTTGAGAATCCAAATTTTCATTAGGATCAGTTGAATCCTCCAAGTTTTTTAGAAACATGACAAAATTGGAGCAGCCTTGAAGACTCAAATGCTTGAAATTTTGCAACTTATAAAACCCTTGAGGGAGCTTTGCAAGGTTTCTCCAAATGTATTTGCTTTATAGAGGGAAGATTTTCAACTGAGGCAGGAAATTTTTTAATAGTCCTCGTTTTGGCCTCGGTTTGCCACTAGTATTTTCTCATGGGCTCCGGCTCTAGAGTCTATCACTTTGGAGTCCTCGCCTCCTTCTGCGAATGGGACAAGAGTCTCACCTGGAGGAGCGAGGAGGCTCGACAATGAAAGTTGCGACGGAGGATCAGCAACGCCATTGAAGAAGGCATTGTTAGTTAGGGAGAGAGAGAGAGAGAGAGGAGGGGGGAGGGGGAGGGGGAGAGAGAGAGAGAGACTGATGAGTCGACGACGTCTTGGCTTGGGACTGGTAGCAGTGAGGATGATGCTTTTATGCAGCATTGTTTGATAGGATAGAAGAGTTCAGATTTGCATCTGATGTGGAGATGACCTGGCATTGCAATTTTGTTTGGATAGTGTACTTGCCCCACCCAATATTTTCTCCAAGTCGATAGCCAACTACTTTTTTTATTTTTTTGGTTTGTATATTTTCTTATTTTTGGTAATTCAATAGATTTTATTGCTACCAAAGTCAATATTAACTAGAAAAGACTAAACCGAATCAAAAAATTTTTGGCCCCATGAATATACTCCTCTTACAGGATTATGGTGCTATCTTCATGCTAGTCAGTGGCCATATTTCATGATCATCCACCTCTCTCTCGCTCTTTGATTCCGACGAGATTGGAGATGATTGAATCCCAGGCGTTGCTGAAGAGGTAGAGAGAATGATGCGAAAGATCATACAAGAACTGAGATGATCATAACAATGTTGGTTCGGTCAGACCGAACAGCATGATCACTAGAGGGATTAGTGCGAGATTTTGCTGCTTCAAATCTATTTGAAGCTGTCTTTCAGTGTGCAAGATTTCAGCTACTCCAAACTGCTGTTGAAGCTTGAGAATTGACATGGACATGATAAGATGCCTTGATGCGACGATCACACAAAGTTAACGTGTCTAATTAATGTTGAAGGAAGTGGAAGAAAGTGCAATTTGGCTAGTAACAACAGAGGAATCAACTAATCTTCCCCATGGAGACCTTTTGATCTTTTGATATGATTAGGTCAACACTTTTCTAAAGACAAGGATCATATATTAGACTGAGCAAAACTTACCATCTCATAAATTACTTACCCATCATTGCAAACCCAACCAGACAAGTTATTGGCATTGAAGAGAGCCTTCTTCCATGTCTCCACTGCCTTCAGATTCTTCTTGGAATTGGACTCATGCTTAGCCATAGCTCTCCCATAACCCTTTATCACCCATCTCACTTCTCTTGATTCCATTTTGTAAAACACCGGCGACACAATTAGCTCCTTTTGTGCTTTGCACTCCATGATCTTCGCCAACTCTTCCAAACACTACCGTGAGGTAGCATAGTCCTCAAAGAAAATGATGATCACAACGCGCGATTCCTCGATCACCCTCACAAGCGCCGGCGATATTTGCTCTCCTTTCCTGAGCTCCTTGCTATCCACAAAAATGTATATCCCTTTTTGATTCGGAGCTGCATAGAGATCACGGAGGAAGTTGTTGCGGATGTTCGTGCCTTTAAAATTCAAGAGCACATGGTAATTCTTTTTGGAAGAGGCCATATATCAGGAACTTGGGGACAAAAACAAGAAAGAGAGATTAAGAAGGTTAGCTCTGTTGGCTCGATTTGATTAAGGAATTATGGTATGTGATCAATCTATCCCTTTGGATCGCGCTCACATTCTCATGAGGCTGGAAAGAAGGCATAGAGGGATCTTCCCTTAAAAGATCCCTTATATCCTATGAGGCACGGGCACTCTCCGGAGCCCCGTATTGTGTCGAATGCTCTGACACATGGTCAACTTTCCCAACACACTTCAACACACGAGTCGGGAATTGCAAGAGGCATGATGGGTTTCTGGGACAGGTCTACAAGTGCGAAGTGAGAGAATCGAGGGTGGAGGTGAGGGCGAGGGAGTGGAGGCGCGGCCATGAGCAATGGAGGGCTAGAGTAAGAACAGAGAGCAAGGCGACCCAAAGCCAAAGGCGAGTTCCGGCTGTGAAGGAGGGAGGGTGTGACATCCTGAAATTCGAGCCCTCTGAGGGATGAGTGAAGGTGAATTTCGTCAATGCATTATTAGTTGATCTCCCTCGGAATTGATCACTTCTAAGATACTGACCTTGAGGGGAAAGGCTAATGAGGACAGAACTCGTACGACTAAAGGACTCGACCTGGGAAAACGACTTGACCGTGAGATTTACGTGAGGACGATCCTGTAGATAGGCAGGCCAATTCTAAGGACAACTAAAAGTCGATTCGTGGACAGAACATAACGGAACG
Organism: Eucalyptus victrix; assembly: GCA_016097545.1. Lineage (NCBI taxonomy): Eukaryota > Viridiplantae > Streptophyta > Magnoliopsida > Myrtales > Myrtaceae > Eucalyptus > Eucalyptus victrix. The sequence continues at coordinate 15,778,289 of CM027842.1, forward strand.
ACGGGTGATTCCGTTTACTGTTATCGAATCCACGAACGACCCTATGTCGATCCTCAGTAATCGTGTACTTTGAAATAATAATTTATCCTCCGTAATTTCATGCAGTCAAGGACGTCCATGCATCGAGATGTCTTGAACGTGGTTTAGCACAAGTCGGTCACGCGTGAATCCTCACAGCCACCCGTCAGTCTGAGTTGTAACCGAAATGGCATTTGGCGAAATTGACATGGCAAGAGAACTTATTATTGGACTTCGAATTATTGGGAATGTCCGGGATGGACTTTGGATGAAGCTACTTCGCAGACGACGTGAGCCGCTTAAGCCGAGCAATTGGAAAAAGGGATTTTCGGACCGAGGAAGCAAGCCCGTGAGGTCGTGGGCTGGGCCAAGCCAGTGTGGGCCCTAGGCTCAAAGTTAGACAGCCACCAAATGGGCCTAAGTCAAGCAAGTGAGCCCATTGGGCCAAACCAACTATTTCTCTTTCAAAGCCCATGGTCCAACTTTGAGCCCAATCAAGCCCAACCAATTTCCAAGCCCACTCCTATTCATGGCCAAGCCCATTTCTTAGGCCCATCCACCAATTTCAGCCCAAGGTCAGATGTGTAATTTGTGCAAGGTGGAAATGACCAAATTACCCCTAGTTGTAGGGAGAAAAGGCTAGAGAAGAGAGAGAAGATGAGGCCATCATGGGCATGGGGACTTGGGGCAGGGTTTATGGAGGCTTTGACAGCCCTCCCATCACTCTCTCTCTCCCCCATTCGGTCCCCATCTCGACGGAGCTTCTCTCTCCTCCATGTTCTTCTTCTCCAGTTCTGCTCCAGCTGACCCTTCAGTGAAGAATCGAGTCAAAAGTGGTCTTCCCGGATGAATCATCCAACTATCCACCAATCACCGTGACCGGGAGAGACAGACCGTTCCAACGAGTCCAATTTCGTCCCGAACGGAGCCGCCGGCCGGCCTGGGCGCCGCCGGGAAGGAACCGGTCGCCGGTCCGTCGGTCCGCCTGCAGCCTGCACTGTTTCGCGTTTTCGGCCATTTTTCTCCCATTCCGGTCCTTCCTCCGCCCATCCCAACCTCTAGCAAGACCCCCAAGACCTCCGGGAGCCACCGGTTGCCAACCACCCGCTTGCCGGAGCTCCGATCGGCCCGTTTTCGCCATTGAAGCTGCTGGTTTCTTCTCTGCAGTTCAGCCAAGAACAGAAGCAGAAGACAGCAAGGTTTTGGAGACTTTGTGGCCCGTTTTCAAGCCCTTCCCGGCCTCCATTGGTGTCGCCGCTTTGGGGTTTATAGACCGCCTTGGCGTCGTGGTCGCCGTGAACTCACCGGCGCGCAAAACCGGTGAGTTTATCCTCTAATCCTTGCTTAGTGAGTTAATTACGCTTAAGGGGTGTTTAGATTAGTCTAATTAGGTTTAGGTGGTTAGATTAGATTATTTTAATGTAAATTAGATTAGTTTTATGATTAGCTTAATGGATGTTTAATTAGGGTTAATTGTATGATTAAATTAGTGTAATCTTGTTTAATCCCTAATTAATTATTTTAATTAATTAATTATTTCGAATTTATAAATATTATTTTATTATATTATATTATTATAATATAATATTTAATTATTTAATTTTCGGAATTAAATTTAATTATTTAATAATTTCGAAAATTTTGCCGGGATGGTCGGTCGTTAGAATTTCGCACGATCGCAACAAAAGGCAGATCGGTTTGTGTTAATTGTAAGCTTAAATTGAGAAATTGAGTGATTGATGGTTATGGTTAATTATTCCAAAAGTGTAGAATTGAGTGATATTGATGAAGTTTTGGTATTTAACTTGAAAATACCCGGTGTCGGCTTTTGGCACTGTAATTGGTTGGTAGGTCCAGTTCGTATCGATTGATTGAATGGATGTTTATGTGGGGATTTATCCCAAAGTTGATTAGTGTTGGTTTCTTATGGGAAAATGACCGTGAGAGGTTGTGAGTATTGCCAAGTGGGGCCGTAATGCCACTACACATAACATTGCCGAGTGGGGCCGTGATGCCACTACATATAACATTGCCGAGTGGGGCCGTGATGCCACTACATATAACATTGCCGAATGGGGCCGTAATGCCACTACATATAGACTTGCCTGTAAAGCCATGATTGAGAGTCGAGAATGAATAGTCAGAATGACCGTGTGATGATTTCGATGACATGTAATCGACTAAGTCAATTGATTGCTGAATCGATCCGAGTAATTGAATTGTTTGGATGATGTGGTTGTCAATATTTATTGATTAAATTGATGTGCAGGAAGGAATTAAGGTGAGGTAAGTCCTCTATCCTATTTGTGTGGCTAGAGCGCCCTGAGGCGTATTTTCTTCCTAATTGAGTTTTAGAGGGTAGGACTCGCTGAGACATAGTCTCATCTCGGTTGTGGGATAATATTTCAAGTCCCTAGATGGCGGTCGTGGAGGACCGGAAGTCCTGGAGTTCGGAAGGTGGAGGCTGAAGAATCGGCGAAGGTGTCTGACAAGTTGGTCATAGAACAGTTCCCTAGTTGTTGAGCCTGTTTATTTTGTAGACAATCCAATGTTGTATATAAACCTATGTGTTTATAGAAAGCTTGTTTGGTTGTAATTGATTGCCTGCTTTTCTATCCCAAGTTAAATGTTGTCAGGGGATTTGTTTCGCTTCCGCATGTGCAATAAAAAAATGAATGGGTCGGTGACGTGTCTTGGGAAGTCGCATTTGTATCGACCAGAATGAGATGTTCGCGCGCTCGGAGGATCGAGGCGTGACAGATGGCTGGAGGCGAGGCGGCAAGCGACTGCGATGACACGATCGAGAGAGAGAGAGGGAGCAAAGATCGAGAGGAAGAGGATTGTGCAAGGAGGCAGAGGTGGAGGCTATGGTTTTTGAGTTTCCATGCCAATGCTGATGCAGAGGTTCCTTCTTAAGTTTTAGGAAGAAGAGTAGAAAAAAAAAATTAAAAATGGCGATGCTAATGCGACGTGATTTTTTTCTTTTTGGAAAGAGAGGAGGGTAGAGGATGGTTTCAATTTTCAAGAAAGGAAGTTCCAGGTGGTGCCGGAAAAGAAACGAGGGAGTGAAATAAATGGGAGGGCTTTTTCTTTTAAGGTTAGAAAAATAAATGAGTGGGGCCAAAAAATGATTTCAAAAAATAAAAGTACTAAACGTTAAATAATGATAAATTGTGATCATTATAGAAAATTATAGATTTATTTAAATAAGTTGATTCTAATCTCTTATTAGTCATTAGTTTCATCGACATCTTTTGTTGAAGTTAAAAACATGTCTCTAAAGATGGATACGCATTATTTATGAATGTCTTTCGAATTTTCTAAGAATAGATTTATTAATAAGGAAAAAGCTACCAAAAACCCTAAATTTTACCAAATGTGACAAATTTATCTCAAACTTTTTTTTTTAACAAAAATATTCCAAACTTTATCAACCGTGACATATTTACTCCAACTCTATGGCTAAATCATCTTTAATTTTTTCTTTTTCTTTCCTTTTCCTGTTTTTCCTTTTTTTTTTTTTTTTCTTCTCCTCTCTTCCCTCTGCTAATCATGGCGGAGGAAAGAGAGGAGAAGAAAAACAAAAGAAATAAATAAAAATAAAATGTAAAAGATGAAAATGCCTTATAGTTTGGGATAAATGTGTCATGCGAATATAAGTTTAAAGTTTTTTGTGTCGTGAAAATTTTTTAGAATAAATGTTTCACAATTGATAAAGTTTGAAGTTTTTTATGTCACAAAAAAAAAAAAAAAGTTCGGGGTAAATTACATTAGGTAAAGTTTAAGATTTTTTATGGCATTTTTCTTTATTAATATTATTAGTGTAAATTCATTCGGGGCTCATTTTTTATTATTTATTTATCTGTGAATTTGCATCAAACTAATTAAAGATAAAAATATTCATTTAATACATAGCGTGTCTCAACATTTCAAAATTATCTATTTTTAAAAAATGACATGTTGACGTATTGTGTTGCATATAGTGTGTCTCATATCGATGCTACTTAAGGCTGAATCACGTGAGGGCAAGCCTCAACAAATGGAGCCCTCACCCAAGGGTCTACTTGGGCAATTTGGCGCCTAGCATCACCTTCACTTAGGCAATGCTGATCGATGAGGCCAGCACTCGGCAAATCTAGCTTGGGCAAGGCCAACCCTCGCTTGGGGGAAGGCTCCCCTCAACCAGGTGAAGCCAGCCAACTTCGCCATGGTTGGTGCCTGGCCACCACAAAAGGAAGAAGAAAATAATAATAAAAAAAATAAATAATAAAAAAAAGAGAGATTAAGAAGGATGGCTCTATTGGCTCGATATGAGTCAAGGATTACGAAATATCATCGGTCTATCCCATTGGTTCTCACTCACGTTAACGAGGGTAGAAAAAAGGCACAAAAGAATCTTTTGGCACAGTTCAAGCTCATTTGGCTTTTGGCAATTGACATCAACTGTGAACAGAATTCTAATTGAATTTCACACAACTAAACCTACACAAAATACTCTATTCTAATGAACTCCGTACTCCTAATACCATGAACATGTACAACATTTTTCTCACCATGCTGCAAGCACCACACAGCTTCACAATTTGTTTTTATTTTTTAAGGACAAAACAACATGCTGTAGGGAACCAGAAATTAAACTTGCTTTCTTAGAACTGCAGGTTTTGTTGTGATTCTGGTCAACCTCCTGCTAATTCTGCATAAGGCAAATCTTTAGAAATGAGCTTCGCCGTTGTAAGTGCTACATTTACGATTTGTCCCTTAGTTTTCTCCATGGTTAACCACCAGAAAATATCGTTCCATAACCAGCCAAGTACATCCTACTTGTTTGATACGATGTAGTTCAAGGAACATATATATGACAGTCTTAGATTGATCAATGCGTGTGAATGCGTGTAGGACGAAGCTGGGGCACACAACAAGAAAGAAGCCAGATTGCAGGGGAAAAAAAGGCTCATCCCAACATACAAATATTGGCTAAAGAAGCACAATTCCACCAGGCAAAAAATTAATAGAACTATGAATTAAAGAATAGCCGAAAACTGGAGGCAGCTTACTTTAGACAATAATTACTGGCTATCTGAGCGCTGCTTTTTCAAACTCTGAGGTAAGATTACCGTCAGCAGCTCTGGCTTTTCTGCTCTTAAAGCACCACTAATTACGGCTGCATTAGTCCCGGATTCCCCCGATGTATATATGTGGTTTTTCTACGAGGGAAAGCAGTACTCTCAAGACAAAAGACCTTATCTATAAATTGAAAATGGATATTTGGTGCTGGCATTCCATAGCTAACTACAATCCTCAACCTAAAGTCAAAAAGGTCAAGCTATAGTATTGAGTATCTGCCTCTTAAACAATAGAGATACAACTTCGCAAGATGTCAGCAGTCAAATGCAATATAAAACGACTCGTAACACATTCACAGCATCTTATGGCTATAACCATTGCATAGCTAAGAATCTCAATTGGTTCCTGATGCATGAATCCCATGTTTCCTGTCCCAAAGAAGCCAATAGCTTGAGGGCCTTGCTGTTGAATGGCCAATATCTCCTGCAAAAATGAATCATTTTAGAGAGTTCAATAACATAGGAATAAGAGAGAGTCCATAATGCAAGTACTTGCAGTAGAATAACTCAGTCCAAGAGCAAAGAAGTACGCAATGGAATAGTATGTACATCAATTAATGCAAGTGAGCGTAATTCGATTGAGTCCATCAACCAACTCACTGGTTCTGTCGTCTAAGTCACCACCACAAAACTCTTTCCATCAGTCTTTGCCAAAGAAGAGAATCACTTCAGAATAAATTCTGAACTCCACTCATTAAATTGCTTAAAGAATGCGTAAAATAAACTTTGGAAAAAAAAAATAGGAGCTAGATTCAGGAAATTTAGTAGCAAAAATTCAAAATCTAGATGTCAAACCTCGACTATAGGATTTCTAATTAGATCAAGAATTTGTTGCAGAACACAGCAAACACCACATTCAGAGACTCATGTTTAGAAATAGAACCTTTATCATGTGAATAATTCTATGTCAAGAACTAGCAAGCAAGGGCATAGTAGCTTGGCCGTTGTGATCAATTAAAGTAGGTAGAAGTGACTGGGAACCCATGCTCTAACCTACATGAGTCCTGAATCTTGGATGACACTATGCAGGGTACTCAAAACACTTCCTAGTCAATTCCCAACAAATTTTAGCAACCACATGTCTCTTTTGAAGCTAGGAAACTGGATTTGATCTCTATAGACTGTGCCTCAAAAGTTCCAATAGGCTAATTGAAGATATTCTCAAATTCTGTTTTTGAAACAATGGAAAAAAGCATAAACTTAAGTTTCTTCTAATTTTAATAACTACTCCTCAAAGCAGAGTAAATTCAAAACATTTAAGGAGTTGTTTTAAGTAATGGGCATGTATATACATATAGAGAGATAAATAAGGATATTTATTGATGTCTGCGTGTACTTATTGTTTAACAATTTGTTAAATCCTCCGAGACAAAGAGTGCTTTACATGGAACTAACACCATTTCCCAACAAACCTGATGACCTCCAGTGGCCAACTAACACTACAGCCTGTCTCCTTTGATTTAAGCCACTAGATTCTGTCGGTCACAAATGGTGCTTTGACTTCCAGGCCACAAAAGTAGAAAATGGAGCGGACAGGGTGCCAAACATACCATACATTTAAGATAGTGCAGGTATGATCTACACGTTTTGAACTAAAAAAATCTTATATCCAAATCAAACAAGAAAGCCTCACCGTGCTATCTCATAAGGAAATTACAGAGGAAAAAGTTGGCCAAGAAAAGAAGGAAACCAAGATGGAGAGAGAAAGAAAGGATGAAAGATATGAACAAACTAAAAGCAACAAGAAAACCTGGTTTAGATTAAGCGTAAAGGTGCGAACTTTAAGCAGCCTTTGATCATTTCTGGCACAGAAACTGAAGGAGAGATCTTCGGACCATCTCCTTCCATGGCGAGACTCCCTTTTCTCCGCCGGGTCGCTCTCAAAACCCTACCTTTACGCCCCGAGAGCTCGCGCGCCCTCCTCCTCCTCCTCCGGCGGCCCCTCTCAGACGTCGCCGACGACGACCCTCCGTTCTGTCCTAAGCCCCCCGGCCGAGCCCCAAGACCCCGGAAGGAACCCGCGGGATCAAGCCCGGCCGGCGACCCGGATCGCCCGGTCGGGCCGGACCTCCCCTTCGACTTCAGGTACTCGTACTCGGAGACGAGCGCCGCCGTCAAGCCCGTCGGGTTCCGCGAGCCGCCGCGGTTCTCTCCGTTCGGGCCCGGCCGGATCGACAGGACCTGGACGGGGACTTCCGCGCCGGCCCGAGTGGCGCCGGACCCGGAGAAGGCGGCGGGGGAGAGGGAGCGGGTCCTGGGAGCCCCGCTTTCGGAGGAGGAAGTGGCGGAGCTCGTGGAGCGGTATCGGCACAGCGATTGCAATCGCCAGATTAATCTGGGTAAGTGTGCGTTTTTCGTCCTTTCTTTGTAGCGATAATTCTGATGATCCCCTAGGCCTCAAATGATTAGATGAGCTACTGCCTGTCGTAGATTGTAGAATCTTTGTGAAAATTTCTGTTGATGATGAATGAAATTAACCTGTTTTTGGATTTTTTTTGTAAGTTTTGATTTTTCTTGATTGGCTTGGCTGCTCATTAGTATAGTTGCTGTACTTGATACCTGTACCAATGCTGCTTCTGAATATTCTGGAAATGATATGAATGCATTTGGGCGAGATGAGGAATTTTGCAAATCCTTTGGCGAAGTCAGCACCAGACTGACATTCTAACTAGTGTGATTTGGGTGCAAGCTATCTTCTTCGGTGGAATTGAAAATAGAGACTTAGTTTGAGATACTCGATTATGGTATGTGGGCAGAACATGGAAGTTTTGTCGAGAAGAGTCAATGAGAGATTTTGCTACGCTTTGTCGTCATCTCCTTTTCGCCCTTTGTGGAATTTTCTTTTACCTCTGACTGCACTCTGATTGATGTCGTTATTTCGCGCAGGCAAAGGAGGAGTTACTCACAACATGTTGGATGACATCCACAATCACTGGAAAAGGGCCGAAGCAGTTAGGATTAAGTGCCTGGGAGTGCCGACGCTTGACATGGACAATGTGTGCTTTCACCTTGAGGTATTAACTGAATGAACTGATTGAGAATATGATGAGACCCTTTTTGCCTTTTCATGGTCTCTTGTTTGACGGGTTACCAGTTTTTTCAAAGGACAAACCTGGTGGGAAGATAATTTACCACAATATCAATATCCTCCTCTTGTATCGAGGTCGACATTATGATCCAAAGCAAAAACCAGTTATACCTCTCATGCTGTGGAAGCCTTGTGCACCAATATACCCGAAGCTTGTGAAGAATGTTGCAGAAGGGTTGACATTTGAAGAAACAAAAGAAATGAGAAACAGAGGACTGACCTCTCCCCCTTTAATGAAACTTAGTGAGTAAACTTGTTTCCAATGGCTCAGCCATTTACTTAGTCTACTTCTTTCTTACTTGCTATAATCGATCTCAATACAACATGATAAACTATTCATTTTATATCAGCGAGGAATGGCGTGTATGTCAATGTGGTGGAGAAAGTGAGGGAAGCATTCAAGACTGAAGAGGTTGTGAGGTTAGACTGCCAATATGTGGGTACAAGTGACTGCAAACTGATTGGCGTGAAACTTCGAGTATGCTCTCTAAATTTCATTGTTTTTTTTCTTCCTTTTGCTGCTTGGGATGTTAACATTTTTACTATCATCTTGATCTGTATTTGTCTTTTTAGAGCTTAATGTCTGTATTACACACTTGCAGGATTTGGTACCATGTGTTCCTATATTATTTAAGGATGAGCAGATCATCCTCTGGAGGGGGAAGAGAGATACTGAGTCAACCTCCACTTCACATGCATGACCATAAATTAGACATGCTGCGAGACCTGCCTGGAAAATTGGTTGCAATGTGGTATACATTACACTAGAGCATTTTTAGAGTGGAGACTAGGTAAGCCAACCGACGTATCCATATGTACAGTGCCTGTTAAAGAAACTATTGCTTCATCTTTGGTATCGGATGTTTCAGATGAAGCATGCTGCATTAGCAACACATGCTCGTTTGCTCGTACACATTTTAATTTCTCAAACCTTGTGCAGATATTGTGGGGTACCATAGATTGAGACGCTGTTGCTTGGACAAAGACATTGTGCAAGAAGGCCCTAGGCCTCAAAGAAACGCGACTTCCTGTCTTTTGGGACACTCGCTATCTCAATTTGAGTTTAGAAAATGGGAATGCTACATGACAATGTACTCTAGTCCCTTTTTTATGGACACTTTAATTTCTTGAAGTAGTTGGGACTTACATCCCAGGTTTTGCTATTTTGTTCTTTGCGCCTAGTTTTGGTGTAGCAGCTATATTTCGCTTCATCCTTTTTTTCCAAGCCCTTCTCTTTCATCTGATTAGGCTGTGATATGTAAATCGATCATACGAATTAGTATATAGATTCTGATGAAAAGGAATCTTGGATGGTAAGTACAGAAGTCTTTTATTCATTGTCATGCTTTAAGCCCTTGTATCTTTAGCTTGCGAAAGTGGTGATATGTAAAATCAGATATGGCCGTTACCATTTAAACCATGCTCGTGCAATTGGAGTCTGCCATTTCCGATACGTACTTTTTACTTTTCAAAGAAGAGCCTATGTCGATAGAAAAAAATAATAATAATGGAATTCGTATAAGATCTCGCAAGATAGATACATCATCTACTTATATATTTTGCATTGTCATTGGTCTTTTCATTTTTCTCTCAATTTCATTTGAGTTTGCTCAAATACCAACGTTCTAGTGGAGGTTTGAGTACCTAAGACAATATAGGGTGCATTGGAAAATAGAGAGAGAGAGATCATCCTCCATAGGTTAGGTCGTAGCAAGTGATAAACAATGGAGATAAAGTATAGAAAAAGAAAATAATTCGATCAGCACTTCACCGATACCGAAGAAACACTACAGTAAATAGTGCAAATAGGGACAAACACGGGGAGCAACCAAACACAATTTTCCATGGCTGCTTTGCACAAACCTTTACATATCTTGTGATTGAGCTCTTTTTCATCTACCATGTGGTTAGTGCCACTCGGAACGTTAATCAAGTGTACAAGATAGGTAATGGCGACACGTATGATCCATCTAGTCTCTTTGACGATGCCATAGACTTGGCCCTCCCTGACGTCGCGGAGCATACGGCCAACAACAGTTATAACCACTACGACAAATCTGAAAAGCACTATGGAGCGCCAGATGATTGTTATGCACACAGGGCTGCAACGGCATGCTCGTGCCTTTGGATCGCAAGTCATGCTTGATTGTTGCTAGGAAACGTATACGAGACGAGTGTACTTGGAACATTGGAGCGCAGGTTCAGCTTCAAGATTGTAAGATCAGATAAGAGAGTTACAATTTCACAAAATAATCCCGATTATCGCGTGGTAGCTTCCATGGATTTGACATGATTTCTTACCTCTGCTAATAAATGCATGGTTGTTACATCTTACCATTCGACAGCAAGTGCAGCGAAACATTTACTTGATATATATATATATATGGAAATAAATAGCGTATTTATAAGTGTCTCGGACTATCAAAGCAAATCGACTTATCGGTGGATAACTGAGTTGGTTTGGCTTTGGACAATTCATCGTAGAGGTCCAAGATCGAAACTCCGCAGCTGCTAACATTGCTAACACATCTTAAGTGGGAGGCTATGGTGGTGGGGTCATTTGCTAGCCTCCCCCGAGGTATAGGGACCCGACCCTTCGGTACCATCTGGGCATGGGGACTAGTGGTGGAGTCCTCGGTTATCAAAAAAATAAAAAAAGCAAATCGACATTGCGGAAAACCATCATCTATAGCAATCGGGTCCTCCCCATGGGTTCCGTCCATGCTTGCATTTCTCACGATCATGGGCGATCATAGACCCTTCGAGCCAGCTTCAAGCAATCCAGCCAATGCAGCACCTCTGCATTTGGGTCCCTCTCGACCGTGACGCTGGACGTCGTGATCTGCACCGTGCCCCAGTAGCTCGTGGTCCTGCCGTGCACTCGAGCGACTGCGCCCAGCTTCACCAGCGAAGCCTGGCTGTTCGCCACATCGGCAATCAGTCGAACACCTTGTGGGCGCTGGCGGGCGAAGTAGGGAGAGGTGGCGTGGTTGAGCCAGAGGATGTAGGGTACGCAGCCGATGCCATTGTCGACCGCAAACTTGAGGAGGCGGCCGGGCTTGTGCTCGCGGTAGACGACGACAAAAGGGAGACACCATTGCGGGAGAAGGTCGGGGTGTCGGGCGGGGATTGGGCCAGGGAGAGGAGGTCGAAGGCTAGGAGCTTGACGTGGACGAGGGATAGTGATTTGTCCATTAGAAAGAGGGGGGAAGGTGTCTATGGATGATGACCGGCGATCGCTGTTTGAAGAGATCTACGTGGGTTGCTCTCGATCGGTCCATTTGATTTGAAGTGGAAGTGGGACGTGCCTCGAGGCTGCATTTGATAGTTAAGATAAATTTATCATATCCTACATTTAGTTTTCGCTAAAGATTTAATAAAATCGGATATAAGGGGATATAGACTAAATAAAATTATTTTATGGAGGAGGTGGAATAAAGATATATAGAATTTTTAATGTCCATAATAAGAACGTTATTTTCCTCGAATAATAAACTTATTAAATTAAAAAAAATTAAAATTATATTTCAATATAAATAATATTTGAATTCTAATTTAAGAAATTAAAAATAAAAATAAAAATTTATTTTTTAATTAATCTTCTTTTAATTTATATATTCTACTTTAATTCTATCTTATAATAAACATTCAATCTATAAATTATATATTTATATTTATTATATATTTTAGGTATTTTTATATTTTAGGTATGTTTGTACAATTTACTATTTGATAAAATTATATTAAAGAATGGTGAAAGGGGGAAAAATAATAAAGAAAAATATATAGAAAAGAGGAAAAATAAAATAAAAATAAATTTAGGAATAGTGTTCCGAGAAATTTTTACCATCTCTATTTATGAACATTTAGATTCATTTTTTTTATTTTAAGAACATTTAGGTTCATTTACAATGATATACCGTTTATATAAATAAATAAATATATATATATATATGAATATATCCGATTTTAATATTGCGATTTACCAAACAATAGATATGATATAAAAAAAAATCTTAAGAATTCATATCATATCTTATTAAGTCTTATCCGGATTAAAAATTCGGACGACCAAACATAACTTATTACCCGCGAAGAACCGCACATATTGGACTAAACTAGCTTATTGGATCCTATTCCAAAGTATGTTAATCTAGTTCCCAATTCCTAAAAGCGGAATTAGTGTCTGGTCAATGGATCAACTACTTATACCTTTTTTTTTATTCCTTAAAAAAATTAGAAAAGTTATGAACAAAATATTATATCGGTCTAGTTTCAAGTAGTGAGAAAAAAAAAAAGTAACCGTGTTGTAGAAATTATTTGTGCAATTGATTTGATTGAAGATACTTAAATCAATCTAAGATTTAGATTGATAACTATTTGTGATTCAAAATGATTTTGTATCTTTGTATTTTCCTTTTATTGTTTATACTTTGGAATATAAATACACGTAAAGAAAACATATCAAAGTAGAGTAAATACAAAGAAATTCTTCTAGAACCTTCTTTCTTTCACCTCGTGTTCGACCGATTCCGTTGAATCAAACCGAACCAAGAATTGTAAGGGAACCAAGAATCGATCAGCCTTACAAGCCTCTCCCTTCTATCTTTGTTTTATCCATTTGATTCTTACTTAGATAAAAGTGCCGACGTATTCATTATACCACTTTGATTAGCGACATAGCTTAACCCTTGCATAAACTAGCTAGATTTAGATTAAGCAACCTGAAAGAAAACTACCCTTAGAACTACTATGAAACGTCCATCCCCTAGGCATCCCCTAGGAGTAGCAGAGAAAACTAGGACATAAGTTCATAGGACGAAAGTCATCCAATACATTGGAACATCTGCCAATGAATAAAAAATGTACATGTTTTACAGGTCAGATCGACTCCGCCAATAGACGAGAGTAGAAATTGTGCATTTGGCTGTGTAAATATACAATGTAACGAATAACATTTGATACATTTTAGTGACTGCCTTTCCTCACCGGCATTGAGTGAACTTCCACTCCTTGTTGCAAATGAGCACCATCTCAAGTTTAACCAGCAGCGATGCCACTAAGCCACAAACAATCACTGTCATCGTAACAATTTGTCACGCCCACTGATTTGTTTTATTTTGAATTATTCTTTCTGGTCTGGATACTATTCCTGTGAGTAACATCAGGAGAAATAGTCAACCAATCTTCATTTAGATTTGTTGATTCGTTGAAAAAGTTCGTTGTAAAGAAATTGCTAACCTTGATGCTGAAGAGAACACTACTGTCAGGAACTTGTTGACCAGCCGTTACGGCAAGCCCATGAACATGCCCAGCAGACGGTGCTTTGACAACATGCTGTGACCGACAGAAACTTTCAGTTCTTCCATACAGGGGAACATAAAGGTGAAATATAGCAGGTGAATCTAGCACTGGCGCGTACCTCCATTTTCATTGCTTCTAAAACCAATATAGGTTGACCTTCCTCCACCCGCATCCCATCCTTCGCCAGGACCTTAACCACTAACCCTGCCATTGGGGCCACTACCGTTCCATGTGGATGTGACATCTCAAAACTGGGCTTGTGTTGGCTGTCGTCGTCGTCGAACAATGGCTGTCCCAGTTTCTGTCTGAAATGATGATGTTTAGACCCGTGCCAGATATGAATATGCTTATCCAAATCCTGCCAAAATAAAAATTCTTCATTAATAGAAGAGGATGGAGCATCTAATCAATTACTCCCAAACTTACAGGTAAGACAGGACATTGACCATCCCTCAACAAAGTTTCAGACTTTGATCATCATTTGGAGCTTAAGTCATATAAACCAAAGTAGAGCATAGATAATCAACTAGAATATGAGCTCAGTCTTGTTCACATGAAATACCATGTCAAGACTAGCTGACTAAAAAATTATGCCAAACTGTTCATCCCCGAAGACAGAGATGCGACACCCTGAGTTTTATGGTTTTGTTGAGTACGAGTATGACTTGACTCGATCTTTCATAAGGAAATACATACTCGCTAGACATGTATTTAAGCATTTAATGATGGTCTAAAATGCAGAAAACAATTGGGACTAAGTTTACCCATCCTGCTGATACAACTAAACTCAGAAGACTTCCTAAGATTAGTTAAGAATATTCTTTATCTATACTATATTCAAATTATTTGAGGCATTCATAATTTTCGTTTGCAAGTGAAATGGCATTTTCTTGCTTAGTGTTGTTTGTTATTTTCTTTTACTCTTGTAACTTCATTTGGCAACAAATGCTCATTGATAATGTGGCCCTCCCAAGTGGCTTCTATCAGAAAAAGGAAAAGAAAACTAAAAATGTGAAATTTGGAAAATTATGGTTAAGAAAAGCATGGTGAACCAATTATTGTGGGTGGAGACTTAAATGATGGGTTTAGTGCCATCTTTACAGATAAAGTACTTACAGGAACACACCACAACCATCTAATTTGGGGCATATGATTTTTCTCCCCAATAAGAATTTTGATATACAACTACACAAGATAGCACAGGCAAAAAGTACAGTCAGAACAGAATTATACCTTCTCGGAGGTGTTGACACCTAATTTTTGCCCAAATTATTGCATATAGATTATCTAGGTATTTTAAAATGGAAGATGTTTTCCCTAAAAAAAAAAAAAGATAAAAGATTAAAAAAAGAAAAAAGAAAAAAGTTGGGGCCAATGATCTAAATGTGACTAGCCAAACCCAGGAGGTCAGATTGGAATTCAAATGGCAAGTTGGGGCCAAAATGCAATTTCCAAAAGTCGAGGGACCAATTCGTAAATTTTGCAAAATTTGTGCCCGAGCCCTTAAATCATCATCTTGGTCATCAATTAAGTTGAAATTGAATTTGGGCCAAGTAGAATCAATCAAATTGAGCCAAAAAGGACCCATTTGTATTGAATTGGGTATTTTCGGATAAGAAAATGGCCAACTTTGAGGGACTTTCTTGCAAAATTGGATGGAGATAATTGCGAAAAATAGTCAAGATCTTAAACTACCATACATGAGCTTTATAATTGATCAAAAAACGCAGCCAAATTAGTGGATTAAAGCACTCAAATCAGCAGCCAAAACTCAATCCACGAGTTGGTCTTAATCCGGAGTTGCTGAGTAAGCAATTTGGTGGCCCCACCATATCCTCCTCAGCTGCCCAACCAGCCCGATCTTTGCACGTGATGGAAGACCGTATATAGTAGTGCAAGTGGACGAAAATTGGCTAGGGATAAGCTTCTGACAACATCGGAAATTCGCAGCAAAGTTCGCACACTCAACAGTTGCAGAACTTAAAAAATTGGCTAAGTCTGAAGAGTAGGTGAAGTAGCCCTATTGACAGGCTTGGTAGGTGGACAAAAGGCTGACCAAAAATCCCTTAATTCGGGGGATAAGATCACTGAAGCAAGGTCTTTCAAGGGATGAGAGAGAGGAGACGAGAGGGAGAAGAGAGAGCTCGGAATCGTTCCCAAAAGAAGCCCTCAGAAGCAACTCCAAAAGAAGCAAACCCAGAAATTCCAGATCAACCTCTAGAGAGAAAAGGGAAATTTTCGCAAACTTGCAGCCAAAATTAGCCAAAACCTTAAACTAGAGAGTGAAACTTCACTCAAATATCTTTCCATCCATAGGTCGCACGTCCAAAAAGGAGATCGGGAAGGCCTCCTAAAGCCCCCCGAAAAAACACCCTCCAGGCGGGCCAGGAAACACTGAAAATTTTTCTAAGTGTTGAGCCCAGTTGGTCACGAGTGAGGAAAAGGCAGTGTTTTTGAGAAATTTGAGAAACAAATGAGGAAAATATTGACTTCTAACCCAAACTAGAATACATATAGTTTGGCTTGGTGTCAATTTTTCCAATAAAAGACGTCTTGAAGTCTAATTTTAGAGGTCAACGAAAACCTTCGTTGTCAGTTCTTCTTTTCTGCATATTTCATTTCCAGCTGAAGAAGCCAACTTCCACGTGCTTCCAGAGGACAATTTCTCGGTTTCCTTGGCCAAGAACCACTTGAAAAGGAAACTAGGAAGTAAGGTAAGCATCCTAGATGTACGTATTTTCGAATTTGAGCATGTTTTGATCATGAAAATCAAGAGGGAAATCAGCCCGGAAAACTGATTTCTGAGGTTGAAATTTTTTCTAAGTGTTTGAAATCTCTTTAAGAGTGTTGCATGTGTGCTTCTTGGAGAGGTCGTTTTGATGTTGTTCGGTGGGTCATTCTCTGTGATGTTTATTGCATTTGAAAGCTCATGTTACTTACTTTTACTCGGATCAAGTAATGTTTCATTTAGATCTCGTATGCGATGAGTGTTGGGGCTTGAATATGGGCATGCAACCTGTTTGCTTGACTTTGGTTCAAACCCAGATTTCAAAATCAGCCCAACCGACATATTTGAGTCCGATTTTAGCTCGGTTCTTGTGTGTTGTAAGCTATGATTTCTATCTAATATTGCTCATTACATGTGGTAGTATAATCTTGATGCTTTAGTTCCACATAAGATTGCTCATGCGTGAAGATTGAAGGCCACAAATATGGCCCGAAGAAGCTGATTTGAGATGATTTGATGCACGCCAAGTGTTCAACAAAATGCGCAAACCAAGTTTCGATATTGAAACGGTCGATTTAAGCTTGATTATTGTGATATTCATGTGATGTGTTACTCCATATTAGCATAGATCAGCTTAAAGAATTTATTATTTTTTTAAATAATTAAAAAAAAAAGAGAAAAAATATTAAATTTTCAAAAATATCAAAAAATGTTAGATAGCATCAAATTAGGATAGAAATGACATATATGAAATTTTCCTAATTTTAAAAGGTCATTTTCCTAATTTAATGCTATTTTTTGGTATTTTATAACCATTTTTGTAAATAATCCATTTTGCGTAGATTAAAACTATTTAAAGTAATTTCATGCACATATAGCAATTCCATGCATATTTGAATTCTCATTTTGCTCATGGGGGTCCTGTCCCGGGGCGTGATAACAAGGCCATGTAATATTATTTGCCCGACTTGTATCGGGTTTACCTTTTCCGTTTATTTTCAAGTTATTTCAATTTCTTAGATGTTTACTTACGCGCCACTTTTCATTAATTTGAGTGTAAACTTCTCTTATAAATTATGTTAGGATTAGTCTAGACATTAAAAAAAAAAACTACAAAAACATTTGCATGGACACTTAGTGGTTTCATAAAGATTGTAATTGGTAATCAAGAATGTGTGGCCATTTAGATAAATAACTTTCCAGGTTAGTGGTACCGCAAGGGCGCTAATAGAAACATTGGCGTAAACAAGTCCCCGTTCCTAGAAATCTCTGGTTGCGTAGGAATCGAGACACCACTCCCGTGTCTCGATTGGTTTCTAGCCGACCCCAATGGGCTAGTGGCGACTCCTAGAATTACATAGATTGTTAAGAACTAAAAAAATGAATCCAACGTCGCACGAGGTATGGGCTTGGGAGAACCGGCGCCTAATTTAGGGCCATTAGTCCACCTCTTTAGGCAAATACCCCTAAACCTTCTTCTTTTTCCCGAAAAAAAAAAAAAAAAAAAAAAAAAGAGGTCGTGACAGTAGGTTGCTAAACTAACTTGAATACGGACACCATCGACTTCAACTCTAAAATCATGATTGCCTAGGTATGTCACTTTGACATGAAAGCCCAAGGAATTACCTTCTCCTTCTACCCGTGAGAAGATGAAGAGCATTATGAGCTATGCAAATGATGCTCGATATGTCGGTAACAATTGAAAATTCTTAATAAACTATAATGCTGGAACAAAGAACCACAATAAATTTTGGAGTGGTTTTACAGTTAATTATAATATTTAACTTACTGCAGATGGGAAAGTACCTCGATATCATATTGCCCATCAGCCTGATAAGTAAGAGAAAGCAACAGCGGTTTTGAGCCAGTGCTATCATAATCATCATTCCACTGAAATTCAAAGACACGCTTTGCACAGTGATTAACTCGAAAAGGGGGATTAGCATACCATATGGAGTTTAATCCATTGCCTCCTGAACAAAGAGAAATTTCACATTACAAGGAATTACTAACAAAGAATGAAAGACAATACAATCACATAGCACATTGAATTCACCTGGAAAACCTTCTCTAAAATTTGAATGTTCCTTATTGCAAATGCATGCAGAAACCAGGGCTGCACCATATATAGCCTCCTCATATGCCTCCTTTTCATGACAGGAATCATCAAAGAGGTCATCTTTAAAGTGCTCAATAAAATGAGTTTCCACATTTCCATCCTCAAATGCCCAATGATTAGCAAGCTTTCTAAGAAAATTTGTATTGGTTGGAAGGCCTGCAACGTGTCAAAGTCGATCATCTAAGACTAAAGCAAAAGAAACTTCTAAAGGAGGAAACAATAAAAAATCTCAAACAATTAAGTCAAATTAAATTCTGAAGTAGTCATCATCAGAAGGATAGCACTCATCGTGTCATGGATGTGTTTCATTATCGTGCTTCATGTAATTTTGCAATGCCATAGAACAACTCAAGAAGGAAAGTTTAGTCAAGCCTGAAGACCTATCAAACTAGCGATCCATGTGCATAAATTTGATAGTTCAAAAGAATCATTATAAGTGCTTTGCTCTTATCTAAGAATTGATATCTTCATAACAGATACCTGAAACTTTGACAAGCTATCCTTCAGTTTAACCAGTGCTGCACTCCAGCTTTCTCCCCATACAACAAGCTTCGCAATCATAGGATCATAATGCATGCTAACAGTGTCTCCTTCCTCAACTCCAGTATCGACCCTCACTGCTAGATGACATATCCAGCACATTATGGCCAACTCAGCACTATCAAAGCTTTTCAAAAGCACAAGACAGGGAAGAGTTTCTTAAAGGAAAATCCTTATAGGCATCAGAATTCTTCATTCCAAAAGAAAAAGAGGGATCTTCAAACAATGTGAAATTATCTGATGGAAATTTAGCTAGATCTCTGATGTAACTGACCACTTGATGTGCCTGGAACAGGACGATAGTGATGAAGGACTCCAGTCACTGGAAGAAATCCTTTAGGAACATTTTCAGCATATATTCTGGCTTCAAATGCATGACCTGTCATCAAGAATATGAATAAGAAGATAGCATGTATATTATTCTGAATATATATTCCTTTGTCAAAGTTTATTAAAAAGGAGGACAACTGTTTATAGAGAACATCTAAGCTATTTACCCAAGCCAATTGTGCTTCTACTTGCCAACAACCAAATGGCAATATGCTGCCATATAATAGGCCATTTAAAAGAAAAACATGATGAACATTTCACTTAGAAATAAACTACTTTTTTCTTCCCTCCAACCCCTCCAAACGAAAAAGCAGAAGAGGGACGTATTTTACATATATCTCCATAATTAAATCTCTGAACACATGTGCCTGCACGCGCTCACACACGTGCACAGGCCCATTATCCAAAGTGCATTGCACAAGTCATCTAGTGTTCAACTACATCATTACAAGTCCATAATGAGCACATATCCAGAGAACATGTAGGAAGTACTTTGGTATGGCTTTACAGAATAAATCTAACAATGGCACCTCTGACTGATCGATGGGAAGGGGTTCACCATTGGCAACACGAATTTGCCACTCAACAAGGTCTTGACCGACAATCATCCCAGTCACAGGATGCTCAACCTGGCAGAGAATACAAAACAAACTTTAGAAAGATTCCATCTGTGACGTAAGTTCAAAAATTAGACAGATAGAATCAACAAAGCACCTGTAGACGGGTATTCATCTCCATGAAGTAAAATTGGCCGGAAGCAGTATCAACTATGAACTCCACAGTGCCAGCATTGTGATAATTTACGGCCTTCACATATTGTAAAGGAATTTTGCCTCAATATTCCAAGAAACATAAATCTATTAAGCAGTTCATCAGAATCATGACGAAAGAAGACAGATAACTAACTGAGATCTACATTCAGCAACCATATATTTAATCCATTAGCCACATGAACTTTGTATGGTGAGCTAAACAAGAAAATGGAACTTTGGCTTTGGTGGATCCAAAGACCAAAAGTTCAATAAACTCATGCACTCGGAAAACAATAGTTCCACACAAACACAAAGAAATCAAAACTATTGACTTACATGCAGGACTCAAAATGATAGGAGGGACAAATCTCATTTGCGCCAAACATCAATACATTGTGGTAGGAGACATTTGTCAAAATGGAATCTATTTATCCAGAATCATTTAGTTGGACCCTGAATTTTAGCAGTGGCTAGTCCGTACTGTCATGAAAGCCAACGACCATCCCTAGACTTGGGCAAAGCCAATATTAAGTCCAATCAAAATAAAAACGAAGTAAGTGATAACAACAGTGAAATTTGCTGCTACGGTTAGGGTACTTCCTCAAAGTTCATGGCATACACATGAATGGCAAGAGATTAGGCAAGAGCTGTTGTACCGGTGCCTAGACAAAAGGCAATGGTACTCGAAAAGAAAAGACTGCAAAGGTTAATCCCCTAAGTCCATCTAAGACCGCTTTTATACTGAGCAGACACTGAAGCCATAAAGATAGAATTTCTCAGTACAATGCAGATTCTGGTGCCTAGGTCCATGTCGCGACCTAATTTTTCAGGATGTACCACCTAAAACTAGACTAATGGATTATTAAGTCTCGCTTAGCTCGGGCTCTCCCAAGCTCATACCAATTCGCGACTTAGGTTCAAGTTTTTTAACATGCAAATGGATTTTATCTAGGAGTCGCCACTAATCTATTTTTGGTGGATCAATTAGAAACCAAGTAAAGTAACGGGAGATTTACTTTACTCTTACGAACTAGATATTGTGAGTTCGGGGGCTTGGTTACGCTAGATTTCTCTAACGTCCTTTCGGTATCTTTCTCTTTTATTTTGAAAAATATTTGGCAGGCAACTTGAATTAATTTTAATTTACTTTCCTAACATGTATGCAAACCACCAATTTAAAGCAAATAAATAAAATGCAGAACTTATCTTATAGCAACGAAAGCATCTGTGATGTTAGATCATAATTCACATCAACAGTCCTAGATATGATTTCTAATTAATACGCAATCACCACCCAATTTTTGTTTTCATTTATTTAATAAGAATCATGCTCTATGCAATGCTACTAATCTAACATGGAATGATATGACATGACAATATGACCTAAACTATTTGACATAAATAAAATACAGTTTATTCTAAAGAATGAAATTGATTAATTTTAAGGCAATTTTCTTTTTGTATTTTCCATGAAATTCGAAATTAGAAAAATCCAAAGATTATCTAGTTAGATTAAGATTCCATTCAATTTGTATTAGGAATTAGGTTAAGTCAAATCCTAATTTAAACTAGAATCTTATCTTAATCAAGTAATCTCTAACCTAAAATGTAATATATCTAAAAAGATCTATCTAAATAAAATTAAACATGCAATCAACCTAATATACAATGACGTGCCAAGGATGCCTTAATGCTACATGGTATATGCATGATGATTTTTTTGTATTTTTCTTTGTAAAAGTGAAAATTTAAAATTGCCAAATAATTAAACGTGCCATTTAAATTATAGAAAACTAACATCCTAAATGAATGCATTTTTTGGATTTTTTTATTTAAAAATTCGAAATAAAATTGCAATTCTAAACATGCAAGATAACCCTAAGACTAAGAATATTTTAAAACGAACCTAATCCTAATTCAAAATTTTTTTGGATTTTTTATTTAAAAATTCAAAATAAGATTGCAATTCTAAACATGCAAGATAACCCTAAGACTAGGAATATTCTAAAACGAACCTAATCCTAATTCAATTTTTTTTTTTGGATTTTTTCTTTTATAAAAATAAAATTGACTTGGAGCGTTTGTTCCTCTCGCAAAAGGTCCAACATTTGAATCCCAGTGCGTCGTCTTGACTTACCTAGGGAGCAAGGGTAGTGGTGACTCTACTCCTCCCGAGTTTACTCCGTTGCTCCCTAGAGAGTGGTGGTGACTCTACTTCTCTCGGGTAAACGGTGCATAGGGTTCCCTGAGTCACAAAATAAAAAAATAAATAAAAAATAAAATTGACTCAAACACGACATCAAATCAAGTAAGATAAGATTGATATCCAAATATTAGAGAACCATATCTCGCGCATAAGATCGGGTTGATCAATTTTAAAATTAAATCGCCAATTGAATCTCTAACATGAGATTGGATTGTCGATTTTTGCAGAAGTGTCATGAGTCGAATTTCGAGCGTGAAAATCGGACTGTCAATCCCTTATTTGAGAGCTAATTCATGTTGGAATATCAATCATAATACTTAAAGGAACAATTTCACTAAAACAGAATATTAAAAATAAATAAAAGATATATAAAAGAAAAGAAAAACTACCTAATCTGATTTTTCATTTTCTTTTTTTTGTTTTCTTTTCCTTTTTCCCTTTTTCGAGCACGGCTTGCTCGCGGGTCTCCAAGGCAGCCGGTCGTCAGTCCAGTGAAGGTATCCGGTAAGGGCGGCGGATCAGAGGTCCGGCAGCAGCAGCACAGGGGCAGAGCTAGGAAGGCTCAGGTGGAGGGAGTTGGCTCGCGATCTGCTGGGTCGCGGCGCGGCGTAGGCTCGGACCAGGAGCAGCGGAGACCGGCACAGGCGGAGGGCTGCAACGTCGCCGGGGCGGAAGGGGCTGCGATCCGGTTCGGGTCTGGTTCTGGCGGAGGCGCAAGCGTCGCGGAGTCTGGTAATCGGGTGGTCAGAGGCATAGTAACAGCAGAGGCGCGACGGGCCGGCTCGGAACCGGCTGGGAGGCGGACCGGCGACGAACGGACCAGGAGCAGCGTCGGGGTCGTCGCGGATCGGCAAGAGGCAGCTTCGTCGGGCTGGTGGAGCAGAGGCGGAGGCGGAGACGCGGACGAGTGACGCAGCGGCAGCGTCCGGCGCGGTGGCCCACACTGAGGCGGCCCGCGGGCACGGTGGTGCGCCGGTGAGGAGATCTGGGCGCAAAGAGGTTCGCCGGATACTGGCAGAGCGCGGCGAGGACTGGGGAGCGCGGACGGACGCCGGCGGAGCTACGAGCCATGCGGTCGGCGGGCGCGGGCTGTGCGGTGGCGCGATGGTGGGCGGCAGCTCGGCCACCGGCGTTGGGGCACTGGCACGGCGGTGGTGCGGTGGACAGCAGCGGCTGGCAGCTTGGAGAAGAAAAACAGTAACTCTTGTTTCCCTTTTTCCTCCGCCGGCCCTGCTGCACGTCTTCTCTATCTGCTGTTTCTCTCTCTTCCTTTTACTGCCGCTGTGTTCTGCTGACCTTTTGACCTTCTGCAGCACTCCTCTTTTTCAGAAGGAAAAAGTCGAGACTCTTTTCCTCCCGTCGAAAGAAGTTTTTCTCCCACAAACCCTAAGAACCGAAGAAGTTTCTCTCTCTTTGTGATCCCCTTAAAACCCCAGTGTGGCCGCGTATTCCTATCATGTGGCCCCCTAAAAACCTTATACGATTAATCTATTTATAAGCCTCATATTAAGGTTTTAATTTTTTCAAATTGATATCCACGAAGATTCTTTTTCTTTCAAATGTAATATTCACTTTTCACATCTGCCCTATCTAAAAACTTCATCGTATCTCGGAAAATTTCAAATTTTTATTTTCTCAAGAGATAATTTCTGATTACTTTAAAAAAAAAGCTTGGGCCAATTTGCTCGCTCATGGGCTTAGTCCGGCTTGTCAATTTAAAGCTCAGAACCATTAATTCAAATACACCTGTCACCGGTCCAATAAATAAATGCAAAACATGTAAATTAAAAATAAATGCACATATATCTATATGCTATGCGATTAATTAATTAATTGATATTTTTTTCTAATTTTTAATACGATAAATGAATAAACGGGTCGTCAAAATTGAGGTGTCAACAATCCATATTGCCACATGGTCCTCTTCTTTGTTCTACTACTTCATTGTCCAATGTTTGCCTATTTTGCAAGTAAATATGTCGTTGGTGACACATATGCACTATATCTTACCAATTCATTCAACTTGTGATTCTTCTGACAACATATATTAGATATTTTAGAGACTATATTCTGAACTGAATTGTTATCTCAATCGTAGTCCTTTGCTTGCAAAAAGGCATTGAGAGAAAACAGGTTGCTAAGCTGATATAGTCAATCTAATGGTGCGGGTTTTACAATATAATACAGCTTCTAATCAATATAGATACGGTACCTTGGCAGAGGAAACAGCAGCTTGACCCAAGTGGGTGCGGAAGTCGCTAGTAACATTTGGCTGCACCAATGGCACTCTCGTTATAGTCTAGCAGTTCCAAATCGTGAAAACCAAGATTAGAATCAAAATGCAGTTCTTACAGCAGGAGCTTCTTCAATAATCTTCTGATGTCTTCTTTGTACACTGCAATCTCTTTCATTTAAGTGGAGTACGTTCCCATACTTGTCTCCAAATATCTAAAACAATAAGAGAAACAATTTAGCTGGTCACGACATATTCATAAAGATCGATCAGGCAAGTTCAAGCAGATTGATATGTTGCTCTGGATATAAAACTTCAGATAAACAAGAGACCACTTGGGCTCAAGGACATGACTCACAAAGAGAACAAGTGCTTTCTGTTTATATAGTTTTTGTTTTATCAGCATTATAGGTACCTGGACTTCTATATGTCTAGGTCTTGTGATATATTTCTCCAGTAAGATCTTGTCTACGCCAAAAGAAGCAGCAGCCTCACGTTGTGCTCCTAAGAAGGAATCGACAAATTAATTTGCACTTTGAACAATCCTCATACCCTACATGTATGAAGAATAAGTTGTGAGATAGTAACAGCCTCAAGGAAAACGAAAAGAAAAGGAAAGTCAAATGCATTTGAATATGATGTCAAACTCTAGATCTCTAAGAACATTAGATGTATCGGTGATCTTTTCGACAGAGAAAAAAACATACCTTCCCCCACCTCCATGTGTTGGTTTTATCAAAATGGGATAACCAATCTTCTCTGCTTCCGACCTCATAAAGTCAATGTCCTGTTCATCACCATGATACCCAGGCACAAGCGGAACCCCAGCAGAACCCATTATCTTTTTTGATGCACTGGACAAACATATATTATCATTCAAAGAATAAAGATACAGAATTCTTGTCTCCCACACGGAACCAATTAAGCAGACCCAATTAGTATTGAAACAGTGAACATACGATGGCAGAAGGTTCCTCTTTCACACCTTTTGTCACCCATGTCTCTAATAGCTGACGCAGGAGGACCAATGAAGGTGAGGCCATTTTCTTCACAGAGCTGAGCAAATTCGGCTGACTCTGACAGAAAACCATATCCTGGGTGGATAGCCTAGTAATCAAAAAGATAGCCATGCTGAAAGCATGCCCCACACGTACTAACAAATTAGGCAATTGCAATCTACTGAATTGACAGAGATCAGGTTACTATAGAGCAGATATCCATAACTCTTCAACCGCTCTTTCAGCCAACAAAAGGCCAACTAACTTGGGATTTAGAGCAACACCCATAAAGACAAGAAACAATTGGAAATGTTAATTCGTCCAGAGACTCGGAAACAATTCGACACAGAGAAATGCTCCCTCAGCATTCATCAGCATAGCATATATATAATATCATCATCCATCTAAACTTCACGATGTTGTAGAGTAGCAGTAAGTTCACGGAGGCAACACTAAATGGGAACTAGTAAGCTCCAATACTTGAAACTCAAATTCTCACAAATTTCCTCCACCGTCAACAATTCCACTCACTCCAAGCTAACAACCACTGCTCTAACGAACGCGACCATTTCTCACGGCCAGAATCTAACATGGAATCATGCTACATGCGAAATCCCGTATCCTCCAACCGCAGCGATTACGGGCATTTCAAACGGCAGATAGTTAATTCTCAACCCCTCACCTGAGCACCGGCGCGAAGCGCGCGTCGACGATGGACGCTCCGCTGAGGTAACTGAGGCGAGCCGGAGCGGGGCCGATGCGGACGGCCTCGTCGGCGGACCTAACGTGGAGAGCGCCGGCGTCGGCGACGGTCGGAATCCCCAGCCTCCTCGCCGTCCTCATGATCCTGCAAGCTATCTCGCCTCGGTTCGCCACCAGTATTTTCTCGATGGGCTTCGGCTCCGAGGTTCGCCGCTTCGGAGCCTCCGCCACCGCCGGCGAACGGGAGAAGAGCCTCGCCTGGAGGAGCGAGGAGGTTCGACCATGGAGGTTACGACGGAGGATCAGCAACGCCATCGTAGAAGGCATGATTAAGAGAGAGAGAGAGAGAGAGAGATAGTGATGAGTCAACGGCGTCTTCTTGGCTTGGGACGGGTAGCGAAGAGGATGATGCTTTTATGCGACGTCGTTGGAACAGATAGAAGAGAGTTCGGATTTGCATCTGACGTGGAGATGACCTGGCATTGCAACTTCGAACTGGATATCCCACTGCTTTGCCCCCGCTCGAGTCAACAGTCAAATCCTTTCTCCTACTTTTGGGTTTGCTTTTGTCTGTTCACTTCCAATCTGGAAGGGTTATGGCAAGGATGATCTGCGCATTAGATAAATTTCGTCGATTGGATGCTTAATAAGTACTCTTAGGACACTAGTTAACAAAATCTTTCCAATAATTATAATAAAAATGAAGAGAAATGAACTGGACGATCGGGTTTTAAGGAATGAAAAGATGATGAATGTGCTTTCGTGTATTTTGTAGCAATGATGTGTTATCATCCGGCAATATTGCATCCATAACAAGGAAAAAAGCACTAAAAAAAAAAAAAGACCTCTTGTCGGATTGTGCAAGTTCGCTTCATGCAGCTGATGGCTATATTCCATGGCCATCTACATATCTCTCTCTAGTTCCGATAGGAATAGAGAGGATTGGATCCCAAGTGTTGTTGATGAGATAGAGAGATTGCTGGAACTGACCGGATGTCAACTGAAACGAAGATCCTTACAACATCAATTTTGTCATACGGAATAGCCATTTCACTAGAGAGATTGTTGGGTGATATTGTTGCTTCGCATTTGTTTGAAGTCGCCTTTCAATGTATGAGATATTGGTTGCATAAAACTGCTGGCGAAGCTTGAGAATCGGCACAGACATGGTAAGACACTTGATGCGACAGTTAAGTTAAAGTGAAGTGGGAGGGAATGCAATCTGGCTAGTACCAACAACGGAATCAACTAGTCTTCCCTACATAGACCTTTTGATCTTTGACATAATTGGATTGACACTTCCGGAAAGATGAAGATCACATTAGATTGAGCCAAACTTACCATCTCAAAATTATCGAGCATGAAGTAATGGCATCATTGACTGGATGAAGAGAGGTGACAGAGGTGAGGTCTGTGTGATGAGTTTTACAGAGCAACTTGGAAGACTATGGTCATCCAACAAGCATTATTAATGCACTCGGCATCACGAATCACAAAAGAAAGAGGGAAAAGTTTAAAAGAAGCTTTATGTATGGATTCATTTTATTTTATTTTTTGGTCGGTCCTACCCTACTCCTATTCTAACTCTCACTCTCAGAATTTTGCCTTGCCTCCTTGCAGAACGTGAAAGTCGAAACCACACTTGAAACTAATTCGTCCTCAACCTAACTCTCGGGAATGAGAAGGTGGGGTATGCAACTGGGTTGAACCCCAGTGGTTATGTGCAAACTTTCTATATATCTTTTTTGTCTGTACGATGACCCCAATATTAGCTTATTCCACGAGTTGACACTTCGACAGGCACCTCCTGCGTCACAATATCAGTAACAATACCATCTCGATAATTTTTCGAAGGGGTTTTCTTTGTAAAATTCAGCATCTGTTTCACTTGAACTTTCTTCTTCCTCGGTGTCTATCCAATTGTCTTCTTCTGAGTGTCTTTCCTCCGAAGACCAATTTGTTTCATTCGGCTGAGAGAGCTTTTCTTTGTTAGATTCATCATCTGTTTCACTTGAACTTTCTTCCTTGGTGTCTTTCCAATTGTCTTCTTCTGAGTCTCTTTCCTCCGAAGACCGATTTGTTTCATTCGGCTGATGGTGTTGGAGCACGATCCTCAGATCATCATCCTCTTGCTCGTTTATAGGACGGAATCCCCATTTAATCAATCTTCCTTTTGATACCCCGAGGCGAACTCGGAAATGCCTCCAATCACCTCGCGGAAGCTCCCCTTCTTTGTGCAGCCCGCTGAACGGAAAATATCGAATCCGCACATGATCAGATTTCATTGAACGAAACCAATCCCATGGACCAAAATCCACTGGGCCATCAATTTCGACGCAACATTCAGCATCACCCGATTTTCCTTCCTTCGGGCCAATAACAATACAGAGTGCTATTCCTAAGAGCTCGTTGCTCAAGTCCGTGGGAACCATGAAAGATATGGAACTGTCTTTACAGTGGAGAAACCATTCTGGCATCCCTCTCCCAATCACGGTAATTTCAACATATCTCATCTTCGAGAGCTCCTGTCATACAAATAGTTCGCATATCAAGCACTCAAAGTTTGTGAGTGCGAGAGAGAGAGAGAGAGAGAGAGAGAGAGTCTCTAACCTTGCGCGATAACACATGAGCCGTACTTGCCCCCTTGCGGAATAATTCACGACATGATGACACGTCAACGGCAAGGCAGTCGGAGAGACTTGACAAATCTGGAAATTCCTGTAGAGATCTGCAACCACTTGCCAATAGCCTATGCAGCTTTGGCGGAAGCTGAGGAATCTTTTGTAGCTGTTTGCATTTACCGACACGCAGGTGTTCCAAATCGTGGTATTTGTTGATGCATGTCGGCAGATGAGTAAATTTGTTTTCGGAAATATCTAGGTGCCCCAAGTTGGGAAAACAGGAATAACCCTCAAGGAACTCCACTTCTGAGAGATTGCAGCCATCAAGATCTAGCCGGAATAAATTTCGGAATCCCAGATTGCCATTAGGATAATCCTCCAAGTTCTCTGGAAACATGACAAAATTGGAGCAGCCTCCAATATTACACAATGGGGCCCGGGATGTTACAAGTGGTATCAGAGCCGACTCCCGACCGTGTGTGGGACCACAACTCGAATGCTGCTCTGACGCCCGTGGGGCCACAGCGAGGACGCTGTTCTGCTAAGGGGGGGAGAGTGTGACGGCCCGAGCGACGGTGCGTGGGGAGGAGGGATGGCGGTGCGTCCGCACCTCGGTCCCCGGACGTGCGCAAGGAAGGGGTCCTCTCCCTCTTGTCCCACATCGCTTAGGGGGGAGTCCAGGGCCATTTTATAATGGCTTGGGCCCCTTAATATGTGTGACGCGTTTTAAAACCGTGAGGACTCGGTGTCCAAAGCGGACAATATCACACAGTGGGCCCGGGTCGTTACAAATGGTATCAGAGCCGACTCCCGCAGCATGTGGGGCCACAGCGAGGGCGCTGTGCCTTAAGGGGGGGAGAATGTGACGACCCAGACCCGGGGCAGTACGGAGGGACGGACTAAGATTGCCTCGGCAGTACGCGGGCGAGGCTAAGGGCATTTCTCTTGTCCCACATCGCTTAGGGGGGAGTCTTGGGCCTTGTTTAAAAAGTTTGGGTCCCTTAATATGTGTAACGCGTTTTAAAGCCGTGAGGGAAGAGACCGTGGCTGGGATAGCGGTTCGTCCGCGCCAGGGCGGGTGACCCAAAGCGGACAATATTACACAGTGGGGCCCGGGATGTTACATAGGTGACCCAAAGGGCTGTGACTGCAATGCTGCAATGGAGGGCCGAAGGCGACACCGTGGCTGCTGAGGGAGGGCCGGAGTCGAGGCGGCAAACGACTGCGATGAGGCGACCGAGAGAGAGAGCAGAGATCGAGAGGAAGATGATCGTGCAAGGACGCATGGAAATTCGTGCAAGGACGCGGAGGCTTTCCATGATTAGCCAAAAATTGATTTCTCAAGAATTTTGTCATGCGCGCCGGCATGGAATGCATTTTCTGTTCAAAGCCAATCACAAATTGGCACTTGTCGATGACGTGAACATAAATGAAAAAAATGAAAGACTGGTCTCTTTTTTTTTCTCTTCGCTCGGTCCCCACCACTGCAGCCGGCCTCGCACTGGATTTCTAGGATTTTGGAAGCGTCAATGACTCCGCGGTGGTCATGGCCGAGCCACTCCATCTGTCATCATGGGAAGAAGCTAACGTCAATTATTAAAATGCTTATGTATATGAAATTGCAATTGGAGGAAAGCATGGCGGCTCGCACTAAAGGAATGCATGTACCTCCTATATAAAATTGTCACCCTTTTTTTATATAAATAATAGAGATTTCTTTCCGTGCAAAATCAATTGTAATGGCATTGTTTCATAATTTTAAAAAATATTGATGCCTTTCATGGATGATAAAAGAAAACGGTTGTGCGAAAGATGTGAGGGAGAGGAAAGCTGCCCTGCCAATTGACTAACCAAAATATTGATGCCTTGCCATGGGTTAAAAAGGAAATTGGGGAATTGGCAGACCGATCGTAATATTGTTGCCCTACCATGGGCAAAAATGGAATTTGGGGATGGCAGGCCGACCGTAATATCATGCCCGACTATGGGCAAAGAGTCGATGTCGGCTAAAAGGAAGCTGGGAATGGCAAAAGGATCGTAATATCGTAGGCGGACCGTGGGCAAAATCGTAATATCGTAGGGGACTGTGGGCAAAAAAGGAATTTGCAGATATAGACAAAAGTTTCGTTATTTTCTTTCCAACCGTTGATGTAACTCTCAACGGATCTAACGGTCCTGTCCGGACCTTGGAAACTGAAGGGTAGACAACTCAGATGCACTTTTGCAAAAAGTCAAGGTCTCCGTCAATTAAACAAGTAAACAAAACAATGCAGATCGGAATCTTAAAAAAAAAAAAAAAAATGGGACCCTCGGCTCGTAAATACTCCCCGCCCCCAATTGCCTCTTCCACTAAGGGCGCGCATGACAAAATTTCTATTCCAGAAATTGATTTCTTGATTTCTATTCCCGGACAAGTTTTTAAGCAAAGAAACCCGTTTGATAATGACTCAAAATTTCTATTTCTGGAACAATAATCCGTTTGATAACAGAATAAAATTTTACTTTCCAGGAATAGAAATTGATTGGATGACAACATAGGAAATCCTCAAATACAAAATAATAGTCGAAATAATACTAAAACAACATAGGAAATCCTCAAATACAAAATAATAGTCGAAATAATACTAATACATTACAAAAGTTGAAAATACAATTTCATGGAATTTCCTATTACATGTGTTTACGTTTCGTATTACGTAATATTTTCTTTCGAAAAATAAACGACGTGGCAAAAAAAAAAATCAATTGAAATTCAATTGTAGTGATTATGTCGTTATGTTTTTGCCGAAATTGATTTCACATTAATCAAATAAGTCTAATGATAGCCATGATTATAATAGTCTAATCTCCTAAAAAAGTCCTAACTTCAAGTCTAATTCCAATTTCTTTCCAAATTTTGTTAAAAAAATCCTCACCATGTTCAAAAATCGTCACCAATTTTTTTCAAAATTATCAACACTAGGATTATTTAAAAATTTATTATCAAAATCTGTATTTTCATAAACACTCTTACAAGAACAACAGATTCCTTATTAGATCTATTTTCCTTATAAAAGAAAAATCAGATAAAACCCTAATGATTTGACCCATTTTTACCGTCTCAATATGAAGTTTATGAATAAAAAAATAGTTAGCTAGATAGAACCGTTGTCTAGCGTACTACGGAAGAGTAGGTGAAGAAAGACTCGTTAGATATGAATGTGGCAAGTTGACTATTACCATGCGTGAAATCTCTTGCGTGCAACAAATGAAGCCTTGTCCATTCAATTCCCACCATTTGGCCTAATGGTTAAGATTTTCAATCAATATTGATTGAAATGATTATATTAAAAAATTATTAAAATGTTTTGGACTAAATTAACTATTTCTATTTCTATTTCAATATTAGTGATCTAAAATATTTTGGACTAAATTGAAAAGTTGAGAAAAAAAAATTTCTATTTCTGTTTCAGAAACTGAGAAGCTAAAAATTTCAGCTTCTGATTTCTTCGATTTCTCTATTTCTGGAATAGAAATCTGTTTCAGAAATAGAGAAATCAGATTGTGTTACCAAACGGATTTCTGTTCCAAACATGTTCCGGGGAACAGAGAAACAGAGAAATTGAGAAACAGAAATTTTATCATGCGCACCCTAAATTATTCACAAAGCTCAAAAACTATCCCCGAGTTACATTCGGATCCCTGGTCTCTAGACTGAGAGAGCACGATGAATAGTACCCGCGAGAGGCAAAAATGTTGGTTCTCCATTTGCGTCTTTTGTGTTCCAATAAATAAAAGAAAAAATAAACAAAGCATATAGAACCCTTTGCTTGAACAATGTACAACCGCATGATATAATAAATAAAGAAAATAATAAGCAAGAGTGTAGAGTGCGAGCTTGAGATCGACAAGCTCGAGGTTCACCTGGCAATGGCCGACGACTAGTCAAGAAAGAAGAAGATAGGAAACAAAGAAAAGAAAAAAAAAGAAAAAGAAATAAAGAAAAGAAATAAAAAGGAAAAAGGAAATTAAGCCAAAGAAATTTTCATAAACCAAACCAAAGCGGAGATTGTTTTGGGGCGAACCGAGCGAGGCGACCGTCCAAGGTGGACAAACTCGAGGAGGCGGTCCAGTCCGCCAACTAACCCGGCCACACGAAAGAAAACCCTGGAACTCATCCCCCCATCCGTCGCCGGACTCCGCCGTGCGCTCTCTGCTCCGCCGAATCCTATACCAAGTTTTTCCACATGTTTTTGCTCGCGATAAGTTCCTTTGCGCATTTCGTGAACAAAAATGTACAATAGTCTTTTGTAAGAATTGAATAAGAACATTGGGACGAAATCAAGTGATCAGAGTCGGGAATTGCGCTGAGTGCATTGTCTAACATTTTATTATTATGCCAACGACATACTTAGGTTTTTCTCTGATGTGTTAAATTGACCCCATTAATTTATTATTCTAATAACTTGTATGAATTACAGCGAAAAAAATGAAAATGTGGGGTCATGTTGCTAAATCTCCTATTATTGTAGAAGAGATTATGATTAACAATGTATCTGAAGTCATTTTGAGCAATTGGATCGGAAAAAGTATGGGCCCAATTTATCACAGAAGATTAACCTAATACTTTTTTTTTTGTTACCCAGGGAACCCCATACAGCCGGCAGCCGGCGGGTAAACCCTGGACGACAGGTAGAGTCACCACCACCATTGCCTGCCGAGTAAGTCGTGGGTTCCTTTCCTGCAAGGCAGACAACGCCGTGGATCGAACACTGGACCTCTCGTGAGAGGAACCAAGGCCCAACCACCTACGCCGCCACCATGGGTGGTAAAGATTAACCTAATACTTAGTTCACACTATTGCAATAAATTTTTAGACATTTCAAATGTAAGCTAAGTCACACATCAACGTCGAAAAATCTCATTCTAATCCTTTTCCATGTTATTTAGCCACCACGTTACCATATGCTTTCATTTCCATTTCTCAGTTTGGAGATGTCCTTATATGTTTACCGTCGGATGAGACTATTTATTCAGTGCAAAGTAATTTAAACTTAACCAAATTGTAAAATGTCTTATTGCTAACTTTTTTTTTTTTTTTTAATTACATTGGAAATACTTTCCGTACAACAAAATGAATATCAACACTATCAACTAGTTAATTACTAAAAAAAGAGACACTTATGTCCCTCAATGAGCAGCAATATCATTTCTTGATGAAATAACTATATTATTTTTTTAAAATTATGAAACGATGCCATTACAATTGATTTTACACGGAATGAAATCTCAATTATTTATTAAAAAAAAAAAAAAGGTGACAGTTTTATATAGGAGGTACATGCATTCCTTTAGTGCCAGCCGCCATGTTTTCCTCCAATTGCAATTTCATATACACAAGCATTTTAATATTTGACGTTAGCTTTTTCAAACTCTGAGGTAAGATTACCGTCAGCAAGCCTGGCTTTTCTGCTCTTAAAGCACCTCTAATGATGGCTGCATTAGTCCCGGATTCCCCCGATGTATATATGTGGTTTTTCTACGAGGGAAAGTAGTACTCTCAAGACAAAAGACCTTATCTATAAATTGAAAATGGATATTTGGTGCTGGCATTCCATAGCTAACTACAATCCTCAACCGTAATGGCATCGTTTCATAATTTTAAAAAATAATATAGTTATTTCATCAAGAAATGATATTGCTGCTCATTGAGGGACATAAGTGTCGCTTTTTTTAGTAATTAACTAGTTGATACTATTGATATTCATTTTGTTGTACCGAAAGTATTTCCAATGTAATTAAAAAAAAAAAGTTAGCAATTAGACATTTTACAATTTGGTTAAGTTTAAATTACTTTGCGCTGAATAAATAGCCTCATCCAACGGTAAACATATAAGGACATTTCCAAACTGAGAAATGGAAATGAAAGCATATGGTAACGTGGTGGCTAAATAATATGGAAAAGGATTAGAATGATATTTTTCAACATTGATGTGTAACTTAGCTTACATTTGAAATGTCTAAAAATTTATTGCAATAGTGTGAACTAAGTATTAGGTTAATCTTTTGCAATAAATTGGGCCCATACTTTTTCCGGTCCAATTGCTCAAAATGACTTTAGATACGTTGTTAATCATAATCTCTTCTACAATAATAGGAGATTTAGCAACATGACCCCACATTTTCATTTTTCTTTTCGCTGTAATTCATACGAGTTATTAGAATAATAAATTAATGGGGTCAATTTAACACATCAGAGAAAAACCTAAGTATGTCGTTGGCTTAATAATAAAACGTTAGACTATGCACTCAGTGCAATTTCCGACTCTGATCACTTGATTTCGTCCCAATGTTCTTATTCAATTCTTACAAAAGACTATTGTACATTTTTGTTCACGAAATGCGCAAAGGAACTTATCGCGAGCAAAAACATGTGGAAAAACTTGGCTCTATCAAACACAGAGATTCAATTTTTGGTGAATGGATACACTTCATATCTGAATCTACAGCCTTGAAGCTGCACTCGAGCTCCGAGAGCTATCCGACATTCTTTGAGAATCATGTTCTTTGCCACGACCAGACACATAACGCAATCCGAATCTATAAGAGCTCCGTTACAAGCTGCATGACCGTAGCAAGGCGTTAACAACCACGACGCGCCTTCATCGACGTAAAGATTAAAACCCGAACGCGATGTCTTGGTAGACAACTCCTCCATCACCAGATCCCTCAAGTAATGAAAGTCGGCGAACTCATTAACGATGTTCCCGTTGCCTATGCCCACCTCTTTTCACGTTGCTTCCGTCACTTAGCTCAATGAAAATCAGCTAACTTTGCTTGATGAGGATAGATCTTTTAGTAAGCTTCTGCACATGCCCTAGACTCAAATATATATATATATATATATAAACGCACCCACTAGAAGCCGCCTGTGATATGCTTCTTGGCTCCATTTTATTGATCTATAGTTGTATTTTCTGCTGCGCTTCTCCTTGCAATTATCACTTGT
The DNA here is from genome assembly GCA_016097545.1 of Eucalyptus victrix. Classification (NCBI taxonomy): domain Eukaryota; kingdom Viridiplantae; phylum Streptophyta; class Magnoliopsida; order Myrtales; family Myrtaceae; genus Eucalyptus; species Eucalyptus victrix. The sequence continues at coordinate 15,814,039 of CM027842.1, forward strand.
GCATTAGGCAAAGAAAAAGCACCTTCTTCAGTCAGATTGATTGATACTTAACACGTTAATTGCTAAGTTCGAGTGACGTAGGACAGATTTTAAGATCCGTTGGCACTATTAAAAGAAACAATCCACAATAAAGTCGAAATGCGCGAGATTTAAGATTTTAAAGCATCAAGGAGTAGAAAGCAAAAGTCATTCCAATTTTAGATTGGTAGACTTAAAAGTATTTAAACATTAAAACACTATAACATTTTTTTTGTTAAATATGTAAATATTATTAATAAGATGAAGTACTAGTTGTTGAGTTTTGGGTATACAGTTTTTTTTTTAATTTTTAAAAATAAAAAATATTTTTTATGGGAAAAGCTAATGTCAAATATTAAAATGCTTGTGTATATGAAATTGCAATTGGGGGAAAACATGGCGGCTGACACTAAAGGAATGCATGTCCCTCCTTTATAAAATTGTCACCCTTTTTTCATAAATAATTGAGATTACATTCCGTGTAAAACCAACTGTAATGGCATCATTTCATAATTAGGACATATGTGTTGCTTTTTTTAGTAATTGACTAGTTGATACTGTTGATATTCATTTTGCTGTGCTGAAAGTATATCCAACGTAATTATAAAAAAAAAATAGCAATTAGACATTTTACAACTTGGGGTAAATTTACATTACTTTGTGCTGAATATCCTCATCCAACGGTAAACTTATAAGGACATTTCCGAACTGAGAAATGGAAACGAAAGCGTATTGAAACATGGCAACTAAATAACATGGAAAATGATCAAAATGAGATTTTTCGACATTGATGTGCAACTTAGCTTACATTTGAAATGTCTAAAAATTTATTGCAATAGTGTGAACAAAGTATTAGATTAATCTTTTGCGATAAATTGGGCCCATACTTTTCCTCATCCAATTGCTCAAAATGACTTAGGACACGTTATTAATCATAATCTCTTCTATAATAATAGGAAATTTAGCAACATAACCCCCGCATTTTCATTTTTCTTTTAACTGTAATTCATACAAGTTATTAGAATAATGAATTCACGGGGTCAATTTAGCACATCAGAGAAAACCCAAGTATATCCTTGGCATAATAATAAAACTTTAGACGATGCACTTAGCGCAATTCTAGACTCTAATCAATCAATTGCATCCCAATGTTGTTGTTCTATTCTTACAAACGATTATTGGACATGTTGTTTACCAAATGAGCAAAGGAACTTATCGCGAGCAAAAACATGTGGAAACACTTTGCTCTATCAAAATGGAGATTCGATATTCGGTGAATGGATACACTTCATATCTGATTCTACGGCCTTGAAGCTGCACTCGAGCTCCGAGAGCTGTCTGATATTCTTTGAGGATCATGTTCTTTGCCACGACCAGACACATAACGCAATCCGAATCCATAAGAGCTCCATTACAAGCTGCATGACCGTAGCAAGGCGTTGACGACTACCACGTGCCTCCATCGACGTAAAGATTAAAACCTGAACGGGATGTCTTGGTAGACAACTCCTCCATCACCAGATCCCTCAAGTAATGAAAGTCGGCGAACTCATTAACGATGTTCCCGTTGCATATTTTCACCACTACAGTCATGTCCGGAAAGCCTTCTGCGCGATTATGAATGAGAGAAGCGAAACAAAAGATGATTGCAAGCTTTAGTGAGGAAGCCATGTATATGTGCGTATGCCCACCTCTATTCACGTTGCTTCCGTCACTTAGCTCAATGAAAATCAGCGAACTTTGCTTGATGAGGGTAGCTCTTTTAGTAAGCTTCTGCACATGCCCCAGACACAAAACATACACACACACTAGAAGCCAGTTGTGATATGCTTCTTGGCTCTATTTTATTGATCTATAGTTGTATTTTCTGCCCCGCTTCTACCCGCAATTATCACTTGTCCATTAGGCAAAAAAAAGCCCCTTCATCAATCAGATTGATTGATACTTAATACGTTAATTGCTAAGTTTGAGTGACGTAGGACAGATGGCATTATCAAAAGAAACAATCCACAATAAAGTCGAAATGCGCGAGATCTAAAATTTTAAAGCATTGAGGAGTAAAAGGCAAGAGGCACTCCAATTTTCTAATTTAAAGTTGGAAAAAGTCGTCAAAAGCCCCAACCTTTACCCACCGTAATATATTTATCTTAAACATTTTTTGTGACACCACTCCAAATTTGTACTAATGTGACACATTCACCCCAAACTTTTACCTGTGTCAGATATTTACCCCAAACTTGTTTTTTTGTGATACAAAAAACTCCAAACTTTTCTCTAGTGTTAAATTTTTGGGATAAATGTGTCACTTGAATACAAATTTAGGGTTTTTGGTGTCACAAAAAAAATGTTTGAGATAAATGTGCCACAATGTATAAGTTTGGAATACATGTGTCACATGAATACAAATTTATGATTTTTGATGTCACAAAAAAGTTATGTCAAAACAGGTAAACTTTGAGGTTTTTGGTGACTTTTACCCTTTAAAGTTGGTAGACATAAGAGTATCTAAATACTAAAACACTAACCATTTCTTTTTCTTTTTCTTTTGGTAAATATGTGAGTATTGTTAATCAGATGAAGTACCATTTGCACCAAAAGATGACCAAATGAGTAGACACATTATTACAGCATCAAATATTGTTAAGCACATGACCCATTGTCGACAACTAAAATCATTATCAATGTTGGCGAATATCGATGATTGTCACCACTTGGTTGTCCATATACGATGACGTGTGTTCAACAATTGATTGATGAGGATGTTGACTAGCAACATTGATAAACAATCAGGGTGATGGAGGAAAGTTGAATGCATGAGGAGCATCAAGATATGATTACAAGTTCGAAGTCACGAGAGAACAGAACAATTGAGATCGTGGAACAACTGGCATGCATTTGTAAAGAAGCAACCATTCGAGAACAAGATCATGGCCTCGAGAGAACATTGGCACAAAAACTTCCGGAGATGGAAGAACATGGATGCAATTGATGGAAACTACTCAAGAGCGATTGTGACATTGCCATTATAATACCATCGCCCGTCTACTAAAGACCCCTCGCACAGATCAAATGAATTTACTATTTTTTAGTTATCTTTACTTTCATGCATTGTAACTTTATTTTCCAAACTCACACTGTCGATTAAATTCTAATGTGTTTCTTAGTTGTAGTTTTCATATCCACATTGTAGATTAAATTTTGACGTGTTTCTTTATCTTGGATGTTGTGTCATCTGTTCGATGTTGGCATAGGATTTTTGCATTTTCAAGATTTGTTGTCAATTAAATTCCTGCATCGTTTGTTTATGTTTGGTTCTATCGTGGAGTCTATATTTTCTTGGCCTTGTCATCAATTAATGTCCAACATAGTTTATGTTTGTTCTTCTCCTTTGAGAATAATTCAAAATGGAAAGTGTTCAATTGAAACATGAAAATGTAACTAAATTGGCATAATAATCAGGCATTAGAGTTGGCTCTCAGCCGGTCTCTTTGGTTGGTGTCTTGTCCTTCACACGATGAGTCAGTGTCTCCCAACGCAGCGACAGAAGCGTAACGAGTGGTCCTCTGAACTAAACAGATATACGATGTCTGCTAACCTTTCAGTTATAGGCATACCTATTGCCTCATCCCTCGTGTTCCTATTTAGTCCCCTTTGTTTCTAAAGTTGTTTCCATTTCTACATCTGTTTCTTCCTTACCTTCTCCGTTTCGTCCTTTTTTGAGGTTTCTTTGAATTTTTTAGCAATAATGGGTGATGGTATTATTTCTAAATGGTAAACAAGGTAATAAATAAGAGAATACTAAAGAAATCCGAGGGATTATGTTTTCTCCTCAAGGGGAGACCCTTTCTCTACACACGTACCAGTACTACGTGACTAGTCTGGAAGAAACTGGTATATCCTATTTCCAATAGGAGCAGTTGAGAATTGAATTTAATTTTTTCCATTATTTTCGTATTCGTAATGCCTATGAATATTGGAAAGAAGAAAGAGATCTTCATCTTTTTTTCATTCCTATTCTTCTTTTTGTAAAAGAGGTGTTTCAAAAAAAGGATTATTTTGTTTGATCGAGTATGCTACCAATAAATTTTTATCCCTGATTCTAGTGTGTGCTTTCAGAGGAGCATTTATGCAAGAAGGAAGCTTGAGCTTGACGCAAATGGCTAAAATGTATACTGCTTTATATGATTATCGATCCGATAAAATGGTTAGTCCCCTTTGAATTAAATTTGTTGATTTTCTTATTGCTTGTGATATTTCCTATTCGGAGTTGACGTAGAACCTCTCTCCTTCAATTAAAAATCAAAAGAATGACTTTCAGTGAAAAATATTTTGTCACAAGAGAAATTCTAGTGAAACAATTATAGAAATTTTTTGGGCATACCAATATTACAAATCGAACTAATAATGCGAGAAAATGGAGAGAGAAAGCCTCCACATAATAGCCAATACAGTATTTGCCTAAAAAGGTCTAAAGTTCCTCATTCTACCTCTTACAATTTTAAGTACATTAATCAAAATAAAGTGCTTATTAGCTTACTTGTATTGAAAATATCTGGCCTTGCTAACTATCGAAGTGCAATAACTATCATTAGAAAGATACCTTGAGAAGCCTCGCCGCCAAATCTTCACCTTTAGGAGCCTTAATCATCCATTGAATTTTATCAATCCAACCTCCTAAAGAACACTTTATCTCATGTTGTGTGAGGATACTTCCCATACACCTCTATTCCAGTCAACTGCATCTTTGGCTTGATGGACTCGGAGTGGGGCTCGATAGGATGGCCCAACCAACTGCATATTTTATTAATCTTATCAAGTCATTCATAAATTCTTTAATCAAGTTTCTCTCACATCAATCCGATAAAATTCACTTGATATATCCATCGTTGATGAGGCAAATAAACCATGTTGAAGCCCTCTATGTGAAAAATTGTAGCGAGTGTATATAATATAAGAGTATGATGAATAAAATTTAGCTAGAATGGACATTCACGTGGATGTGCCCTTTGGGAAAATTTTATCCCATCACATTATCACGTAGTTTGACGGTTACATTAATTGAATTTGGTTGGATTTGGTGTTGGAAGGATTTCATTACTGAGAAAATATTGGATACCTTAAAAGTGCCACGCAATCCGTGCTCTAAACCATTCAGAGCGTGACACATGTCCGTGCGTCAGTCCCGTCGTCCCACTTCTCCATTTCAAACCAACGCGCGGAAGCGTCTCTCTCTGCTCTCTCGAGCATAAGCCTTGGCCCACCTCTCTGCAGGTCGTCTCTCTCCTCTAACTGAGGAGAAAATCAGGCGCCATTTTGAAAAAATTTCAAACTGAGCAAGGGTTTCTCCTTCTTCTCTTTCTTCGCGCCTCTCTCACTCTACCCTCCCTCTCTCTCTCTCCGACGAATAGGACGCGACCTCCCAGTCTCTCTGTGGCCTCCCTCTTTCCGACCGACAGACCACCGCCAGCAACCGACGAACCACCACACCGGACCGGCGAGGGGACCGCGAGACCTAGCTCCCTCCCTCTGCCCTCCCTCTTTTTGACTGGTGAACCACTGCACGGGACTGGCAAGGGGACCGCGACCTCCCCCCTCTCTCTCTCTACCCTCCCTTTTTCCGACCGGCGAACCACCGCACGAGACTGGCAAGAGGACCGCAAGCAATCGACGAACCACTGCACGGGACTGGCGAGAGAACTGTGACCTCCCTCTCTCTCTGCCCTCCCTCTTTCCGACCGGCGAACCACCGCGAGCAAATCAGAAGTTTTTGTAGAGATCTCCCATCATCACCTTCATCTTCTTCCCCCTCCCCCCTTTTTTGTTTTGTTGTTTTTTTTCCCTAGTGTTCTGATGGTGGATCTGGAGTTGCATATGGAGGACGACGTGATGTCTCACATCAACCTCGACGGCTTCTTCGGCGACCTCCCTGAGGCCAGCGATGTCATCGGCGCGTGCTCCTCGACGAACGTGTCGTCATCATCTCTAGACTCGGGGCTCTTGTGATTCAATGAGATCGAGAACATCCTGATAAAGGACGACGAGGATGGCGGAGTTGTCAGAGAAGGCGGCAGGGGAGAGGGAACGGGTCCTGGGAGCTCCGCTTTTCAGAGGAGGAAGTGGCGGAGCTCGTGGAGCGGTATCGGCACAGCAATTGCAATCGCCAGATTAATCTGGGTAAGTGTGCGTTTTTCATCCTTTCTCTGTAGTGATAGTTTTGATGATCCCAGAGGCCTCAGCTGATGAGAGGAGCTACTGCTTAGTGTAGTTCATAGATTTTTTGTGAAAATTTCTGTGTTGATGCATGAAATTAACCTGTTTTTGGCTTGGCTGCTCATTAGTAAATTTGCTGTACTTGAGACATGTACCAATGCTGCTTCTGAATATTTTGGTAATGATATGAATGCATTTGGGCGAGATGAGGAACCTTGCGAATCCTTCACATGCAGCGAAGTCAGCACCAGATTGACATAGTAACTTGTGTGATTTGGGTGCAAGCTATATTCTTCGGTGGAATTGAATATAGAAACTTAGTATGAGATACCTGGGCAGAACATGGAAGTTTTGTCAAGAAGACTCAATGAGAGATGTTGCCACACTTCGTTATTATCTCCTTTTCACGCTTCGTAGACATTTCTTTTACCTCTGGCCACACTTTGATTGATGCCATTATTTTCACGCAGGCAAAGGAGGAGTTTACTCACAACATGTTGGATGACATTCACAATCACTGGAAGAAAGCCGAAGCGGTTAGGATTAAGTGCCTGGGAGTGCCGACACTTGACATGGACAATGTTTGCTTTCACCTTGAGGTATTAACTGAATGAACTAATTGAGAATACGGTAGACCCTTTTGCTTTTTCATGGTCTCTTGGTTACCAGTTTTCTCAACGGACAAATCTGGTGGGAAGATAATTTACCGCAATATCAATATTCTCCTCTTGTATCGAGGTCGACATTATGATCCGAAGCAAAGACCAGTTATACCTCTCATGCTGTGGAAGCCTTATGCACCAATATACTCGAAGCTTGTGAAGAACGTTGCTGAAGGGTTGACATTTGAGGAAACCAAAGAAATGAGAAACAGAGGACTGAACTCTCCCCCTTTAATGAAACTTAGTGACTAGACTTTTTTCCAATGGCTTAGCCATTTACTGAGGGTCTACTTGTTTCTTACTTGCTATCATCAATCTCAATACGACATGATAAAATATTCATTTTATATCAGCGAGGAATGGTGTGTATGTCAATGTGGTCGAGAAAGTGAGGGAAGCATTCAAGACTGAAGAGGTTGTGAGGTTAGACTGCAAACACGTGGGTACAAGTGACTGCAAACTGATTGGCGTGAAACTTAGAGTATGCTCTCTAAATTTCGTCGCTTTTTTCTTCCTTTTCTGCTCAGGATGTTAACCTTTTTACTGTTATCGTGATCTGTATTTATCTGTTTAGAGCTTATATCAAATTATGTCTGTTTAACACCCATGCAGGATTTGGTACCTTCCATTCCTATATTATTTAAGGACGAGCAGATCATCCTCTGGAGGGGGAAGAGAGATACCGAATCAACCTCCACTTCACATATTACCATAAATTAGACATACTGTGAGACCTGCCAGGATAATTGGTTGTGATGTGGTACACGTTATGCTAGAGCATCTTTTGAGTGGAGACTCTAGGTAAGCCAACCGGCAATCCACATGCACAGTGCCTATTAAAGAAACTATTGCATCATCTTTGGTATCAGATGTTTCAGATGAAGCATGCTGCATTAGCGACACAGGCTTGTTTGCTTATATGCATTTTAATTTCTCAAACCATGTGCAGATATTGTGGCATACGATAAATTGAGACGCCGTTGCTTGGATGAAGACATTGTGCAAGAAGGCCCTGGGCCTTTAAGAAACTTGACTTCCTGTCTTTTGGGACGCTTGCTCTCTCAATTTGAGTTTAGAGTATGGCAATACTAGAGTTTTAACTGGCAACTCCTCCATGACAATGTACTCTAGTCCCTTTTCTTTATGGACCTTTTGTTTCTTGAAGTAGTTGGGACTTGCATCCCAGGTTTTTCCCTTTCCTCTCATTAGGCTTTGATATGTAAATTGATCATAGAAATCAGTATATTGATTCTGATGAAAAGAAAATCTTGAATAGTAAGTACATAAGTGTTTTATTCATTTTCGTGCTTTAAGTCCTTGTATCTTTTGTGGTAGGGATGTTGGATCAAGATCACTCTTAGCTTGCGAAAGCTGTTAGGTGTAGGCTTGTGAGGAGTGAAAGAATCAAAGGATAGTCGACGGTATATCTGGTATCTGTTTCTTTCGTGGGAATTTAGACAAAATCAGTTATTTATCCTCATTTGTCAAACTCTATCCATTTGCGTCCATTTTGACTTTTCTCATCCCCGATCACTCTCGAGAGGAGGAGTTTGGAACAACCGATGCAATGGAGACAGCATGCTGTACGGTCCGATGAATCAAAGTGGTCAGACAAGTGATGAAACATTGCTTCGTTGGATGCAAGTCCAGACTTCCAATGGTATTCTAGGTCAACCCTGTGTGATCTTTTGGCCCCATCTATTATTGCGAAAAATAATCTTCAGAAGAAGATAAAAAGGCACCAGCGGTTCCGAAACTTTTCCAAATTGTTCAATTCAGTCACTAAATTTATTTTTTGTGCAAGTGGGTTCTTAATTTTTTTTTTTTAAATTGGTCTTTCCGTCAAAATTATGGACAAGTTGTTTGACATGGCCCTCAAGTAGTTTGTAGATGTCGACCTTAAAAATAATTGAGAAGGACATTGCAAATATATAAAAATAAAAATAAAAAAAGGAAAAAAAAAAGGTTGAAATGTTTAATATAAACTATTTGAAACATGCATCTACCGGTTGGTTAAAAAAGTAGAGTATAAAGCAAGATAAAGGCATAAGCAAGCTACTTCAAAACAAGTGTGTTTGGATTAACTTTTTCCTTTTTATCACTTGACATCTCACTTTTATTAATTTCTGAAACCCTCGAATCATTGCGAACCCTCATAAATGGACAGTTAAGATCATCCATGATTAAATAAAACCATATATATATATATATGTGTGTGTGTGTGTGGCATCCGAAAATTTCGACAACCCTTAGATGCGTGATGGTCCGTAGCTAAGTGATGGAGGTATCATTCGGACTATGTCATTTATATTATTTACGGGCATTGACTTGTATTATTGTTGGATCAATACATTATGTTTAGTGATGGTCCGATTGTAGTATAAACTATAGTCTTGTCAAAATTTCATTACTTAAGGTTATTAGTGAGACCAATCTCAACCGTAGTTTTGCCGACCTTAGAAAAATGATGACACATCGTGGATTGACGAAATTGTTATGGAAACTCGTCGTCATCGGCACCGATTTTGGGCCCGAACCTTCTCCTTATTTGCCGACAATTTGAATCAATAAATCTCGAAGATTTTGATTAAAGTGAAGCCGCGTCCATGCACTCCTGCCCACCTATACTTCTTCAACTTGCATGGCCACGTAAACTTTCATTCGGTGATCAAACAGAGGGGAACATTGATCCATGCATGCGTTGTTGGGAGTCAACCAAATAGTGGGTGGTTGACCGGAGTGAGCCCAGCAACGGACACGTTGCTTTGCAGGCCAACCGCCAGCGGGAACCCAAGATATCGCAAGCTGAAGACACGATTTCCTTAGCTGTCTCTCGGCCAGATTGCCACCGAAAGATCCTGCATGCACTAAATTAATTAGCCATAAATTAGAAGGAGGAAAGTGCTTGAAAATGTGAGAAAGTGAGGGACTAACCGAGTGAACCAGCGAGTGAGAGAAAGGGAGAGGCTCGTGTGCAGCGAAGCGGGTGAACGGCGAAGAGGGAAAGGAGACCGCCCTCCGTCCGTGCTCATGCTCGAGCTGCCGCCGTTGACACCGCCTAGCTTTGCCATCGATTGAGCCGCGCCCGAAGTCCGCAAGTTGCCATTTTGCTTGCTGTGGTTGCATCGGACTTAAGGCAAGTGGAAGTCCATTGATCTGCATTATGCTGTGCTGTGGTTGTCTAGTGAAGTGTAATAGATGATTTGGAGATGCTTGAATTTTGATGCTGGATGCTGGAATTCGAAAGAATAGAAGTAGTTCCCTAGGACTAGCAAACTGTTTCATGGAAAAACAGCTTGACCTTTGGCTACTCCGTGAATTTTATGCAATTATCTAGTTGAAATTTGACTTCATGTCCTTGATGAAAGTGGTATATGACATCTTGAAGAGTAACATACTAAAATTTGAGAAGAAACGGACAAGTATTGGTCGGTAAAACGATTTTCCTTTGAAAATGTTAAACCTGGAAAATGTTACAGAGGCTTATGAAGAGTTATAGCGATTATATCTCTTGATCTACAATGAATTTGACTTAGATTTCTTCACTAAACTTTTACCTCTAGGTCTTATCTATAACATATCAAAATTCCATAATTTTCTAAGTTCATTTATGGGTTATACCGAAATTGTTATTGAAACTGTGTAAAAGTGATGTTTGAAGTTTTATGGCTGTGATGCACAGACCATTGTGATTCATACGAAATTTTCTTGACTTGGTGTTCTTCATAAAACCTTTTTCCCTATACCTCGTTTATAACATGTTAAATTCTTAGAATTTATCAAGATTGTTTGCTGATTTCTCCAGAATTTCAATTAGTGGAGTGCATTCTGTTTTGTTCAAAAACTGTTTTATTTCAAGACCAATTGATTTGCTCTATAAGTTGTGATGTCATGGGTCGTTATTTATACAATGGATGCGGTGACATTTAGCATATCATATGACATCAAAAATTGATAAGGCTTTATAAACTCATTGAAACTTTTGACATTACTACATCAAATGTTATTTTCATAATGAGACATATGTGTATATATTATGATGTTGATGATACCGTCGAACGGTTGAGTCGACGATGCCCCGGGAGTGTCCGGATGCCCGGAGGTGTGTGCGGAAGGTCCTCGAGAGTTTCGAGATGCCCATAGGTGTGTGCTGGAAGCCTTGCGATGCCAGGTTGGGTGCGAGAGCCCAAAGGGATGCAAACACTGGTCCCCAGGAAAATGAGATTTTCCGAATATTAAAATGGGAAATAAATCATGTGCATGTGTGTGCATATGGCATGGTACATGAATGGTCTACAAATTGTGAGTTGGTATTATTTGACATTAAAATTGTGGTCATCAGGGCATAGAACAGACTTTATAAATATATATGCATGATTGCATAGATGATATGTGCATTTTACATGAAATCTTGGTTGTCTTGCTTGTTGCATTGTGTAGTTTGATGGGTCTTTTACTACCGAGTGGTTGTACTCATCCCTTTTGGGGACTAACATTTTAGACTATAAAGAAAATGCCTCGACTGCCTCCGACTCCTGGTACGTTTTATGGGCTCTTGATTGACCTGCAGTGGGAGATGTCAGAGCACCATCATCCTGGAGTGCATGGAGTGGTGTTCGAACATGTGAGGATTTTGCTAACCTTTGATATAGGCCATTCTGCCGGCCCAGTTCATCAGGAGTTCATTTCGGTTCTCGTCCGACTGGATGGCCGCTTGTTGAGGTTTCTGCCGCCGCCACCGGCCGACGGATCGGATTGGATTTGATCGGGGGTCAAGACAGTAGATGATACATTTTTGGACCACCGACACTGAATGATGGACCGATGTACATGACTGCTGTGGAGTCGGGTACTTTTGGATATAGCCGAGCTTAGAAAAGCCTTGGCCTTTTGATGTACCGACTCATGATGTCCATCAAGTTATGTAAATAAAAAGTGTTCGGCTCTAACTTATATAAAATGTGTAGTTGGTGTGCATTGCATTATTTTGTTTGAGTATGGGATATGGAGATTTTGAATATGCTTTCGCTATATAAAGTGCGCAAGAACCGATCTACATGATATAAACCCCCAAGATTTATGGACCTATAATAATACTATGGTCTCAGAGTGATATATTATCAGGACAAGTGAAAGGTAAGTGAACTGTGGCGACCCTAACGGATCGGGGGCCGTTGAGGCGTGCCACAATATGTGGGTATATTGCAGCATGGAATATCTTTTAAACAAGCAATTATGAAATGAAAACTCTTATCTACTAATGAAATGGACTCATTCACCAATGTAAAAAATTAGATATGTGCGTTACCATGTAAACCATGCCCGTGCAATGATTCTTTTTAACTTGGAATAATTATTTTCATTTTGATTGGGAAGAAACTAAGTACCATTTTACTTAAAAAAAAGTCTAAACAAATAGGAGTCTTGCTATTTTCAATACATGCTTTTTACTTTTCAAGAAACAACTCTCTTTCAACCAAAAAAGAAATAACCTATCTCGATAGAAAAACAAATAATACTAATGGAATTCATATAAGATCTCACAAGATAGAAACATCATTTACTTATATATATATGCATTATCATTGGTCTTTTCATTTTTTCCTCAACTTCATTTGAGTTTGCTCAAAGCCAAAGTTCTAGTAGAGGTTTGATAACCTAAGACAACATAGGGTGCATTGGATTTTCCAATTGTATAAATGTACAGTGGGAGGGAGGCAGAGAGAGAATATTCCAATTAAAGAGATCATTCTTCATAGGTTAGGTTGTAGCAAGTGATGAATGAGGGAGATAAAGTACAGGAAAATAAAAATAATTCGACCAACATTTCACCAACACCCTGCTTTGGACAAACCTAGATTTCTTGTGATTAAGTTCTATCTTATCTACCGAGTGGTTAGTGCCACTCCAAGTAATAATCAAGCGAACAAGATATGTAACGGCAACATGTACGATCCATCGAGTCTTTTTGATGATGCCATAGATTCGTCCCTCGCCGACATCGTGGTGCATACAGCTGACAACGGCAATAACTACTATGGCAAATCCGAAGACCACTATGCCAGTGGATTGTTATGCACATTGGGCCTGCAACGGCGCGCTCGTGCCATCGGACTGCAAGTCGTGCTTGATTGCCACAAGGAAACAGATACAAGATGAGTGTACTTGGAACATAGGACCGCAGGATCAGCTTCAAGATTGTAGGATCAGATATGAGAATCACAAGTTCATGGAATAATCCCAATTATCGCATGGCGGCTTCCATGAATTTGACATGATTTCTTACGTCTGCTAATAAATGCATGGTTGTTTCATCTTACTATTCGACAGCAAGTGCAGTGAAACGTTTACTTGATATATATGGAAATGAATAGTGTATTTATGAGTGTCTCAAACAATCAAATCAAATCGACATTGCGGAAAACCGTCATCTATAGCAATCCAGTCCTATCCATGGGCTCTGTCCGTGCAAGCATTTCTCACGATCGTGGGCGACCGTAGACCCTTCGAGCCAGCTTCAAGCAATCCAGCCAATGCAGGACCTTCGTGTTTCGGTCCCTCTTCACCACGACGCTCGACGCCATGATCTGCACCGCGCCCCGGTGGCTCGTGATCCTGCCACGCACTCGAGTGACCACGCCCAGCTTCACCAACGAAGCCTAGCTGTTCACCACATCGGCAATCAGTCGAACAGCTTAGGGGCGTTGACGGGCGAAGTAGGGAGAGGTGGCGTGGTTGAGCCAAAGGATGCAAGGGACGCAGCCGGTGCCGTCATCAACCTCAAACTTGAGGAAGCGGCCGGGCTTGTGCTCGCGGTAGATGACAACGCTGAGCACCTCGGTTTGCGAAAGGGAGACGCCGTTGCGGGAGAAGGTCGGGGTGTCGAGCGGGAATTGGGCAGGGAGAGGAGGTCGAAGGCTAGGAGCCCGACGTGGACGAGGGATAGTTGTTGACACCTATTTTTAGCAAATCTAGGAAAATAAGGAAAATAAAAATTGCATTGGAACAAATAAAAGGAAAAATGAAAAAAAAATGGAGGAAATTTATTTAATTGATTGTGCATGGAAATTTGAAATTCGATGATTATTCGGATTTCGTTAAATGCAGAAGCAATTTAAAAATCAAGTGAATAAGAGGCAAGAATTTTGCAAAATAAAAGAAATCTAAGCGAGGATCGAGCGATTGTAAAATCACATTCTGATTTGCAGGCTTGATTTAATGCAACATAAAATGGAAAGTTGAAAGTTGCTATAAAAATGGCCATCTGAAAATCACTATAAAAGGAGCCATAATTTTCGTGAGCCGAAGGAGCGAATTCAGAAAAATTTTCAGAGGTGCGAAAAATTGAGAGAGAATTCGTGAAAAGGGTGCGGGAGAAAGTAAAAATAGAGGAAGAGAGAAAAAAAGGGCTTTCTCTCTCGTCTATCCTCAGTCAAAAGAGGACTTTTTCTCTTTTCCTGACAAATTGCAGAAAAAGGAAAAGTCAGCAGAGAGGGTACAGAGAAACATGAGAGAGTGACGTGAGAGAGAAAAAAAAAAAAAAAAAAGGAAAAAGAAAACAGGGGCTACAGTGTCGTCTTCTTCCTCCCGACGCTGCCCCCTGTCCGCGCCGGCTGTGCCCGCGTCGTCCGTGTTGCTTCGCCGCCGCTCCACCAGCAGATCCTCTCCGAACCACCCTCAGCCGGCCTCCGAGCACCACCGCGCCTCCGCCACCGTCGCCTCGCCGGACTCGGCCCTGACGCACAGCAGCACAGCCGCCGACGTTCGCGCTCCTTGCCACTCCATTCGCCACTCCTCGCCGCTCCGCTCACCGTTCGCTGCTCCTCGCCACGCCATCTCTGCTCTGCCGGTCGAGCTACCCTCGCCAGCCACCGTCGCTGCGCCTCCACCAGGTCTGAACCTGAGCGGACCGCTGCCCCTTTCGACCCGACGCCTCTGCAGCAGCCCTCTGCATCAGTTTCTGCCCTCTGTTCGAGCACCCGCAGCAACACGCTCGCCGATCACAGCGCCTCTGCCCGCGACTCCGCTGCTGCCTCGTCGCTCCGCACCAGCAGCACCGAACGCCAAGCGCCCCGACGACCGCGCTCCTGCCCTCGCCGACGCCGCGCCACTGCACCGCCCCTGCTCGCCTCCGCCCGACGCTCAGCCGCCGCTGCACAGCTGTCCCTGCCGTGACTCGACGTCGCCGGAGCCCGCACCGTCGCTGCTCGCCTCCGCCCGACGCCCGACAGCCAGCCTCGCGCCCACGCTACCGCTGCTCGTTTCACCCGCGTCCGCACCAGCACCCGACGCCCGCGACCCTCCTCTGCTCCGACGCCACAGCCTCCCCCGCGACACCCCTCGCTGTCACCCTATTTCGCCGGAGACCCTTGCCGGCGAATCCCCTCACCGGAGCAACCATCATTTTCGCCTGAAAAAAAAAAAGAAAAAGAAAAAGAATCAATTTAGGTAGTTTTTTCTTCTATTTATTTATTTTATTTTATTTTCATTATTTTAGTTATTTTACTTTATCTTGTTTTTTTTAGTATAATTAGTCTTTAATATGTGATTGGAAATTTCAACCTATCACCTAATTCGCAACCACGCCAGGGTTTTTTATTTCATCTATAAGGTTTTAGATGAAATAATTAATCAAGTAAGAATAAAATTGATATTTTGATCTTTAAGGCTTAAGATCAATTTATTAATTTTACTAGCGAAATATCATCCCTTAATCTAAATTATGTGTGATATTTTTTTAGTAATTTTGGATGGTCTTGATTGTTTTATTTATCTTGAAATGTGTTCGAATTATAATATTGCATGTTTAGGGTTTACATATTTAAAATAGGAATCTTATTTCGAATCTTAAAAATCAAAAATAAAAAAATTAAATCAATCAATTTAGGTTGCTAGATTTTTAGTTTGGATTGCATGTTTAATTATTTGACAATTATTAATTTCGAAATTAAACAAAAACAACAAAAAAAAAAAAATCATCATATACATGTCATGTAGTGCCAAAGCATATTTTGCACGTCACTGCATATTATGATTAAATTGCACTTAGTTTAATTCTAGATAAATTTTTTCTTAATTTGTTATAAGTTTAGGTATTTTTTAGATATATTGCATTTTAGGATTATTTAGGTTAAGATAATGTTTTAGTTTAAATTAGGATTTGGCTCAACCTAATTCCTAATATAAATTAAATAGGATCTTAATCTAATTAGGTAATTTTCACATTTCACCAAATTTCGAATTTCATGAAAAATACAAAAAATGTCATAGGTTAAATTAGTTTTATTATTTAGGATAAAATGCATTCTTTTAAGGAAAAAAATGTCATATGCACGTCATTAGGGCTAGATTCATGAAATGCATGCCGGGTTTATTTTGGAAAGTTCTTTTATTATTCCTTTTAAAAATAGAATGGTTTTCATGACCGATTTTTTTCTTTCTTTTGAAAGGTTTAAAAAAGGATTTATTCTTTCTTTTAAAACCTGTATAAATAAAAAATGATTCTTTTGTAATTTTATAATTTTTTTTTTCTGAGTTCTTTAAAAATGGGTTCAAAAAATGAACGTTGTTTTATGTGCTAGGTCCATTTAATTAGAAATTACATGTCGTTAGAATTAGCGCATTGCATATTGCATGATTTTCATTAATTAAGTGAAAAAAAAAAAAGAAATTGCGTGGTAATTAGAAACCATATCTAGGGCTGTTAATGTGGATTTTAACATTGCAGATGCTTTCGCTGCTTTGAGGTAAGTTTTTGCAATTTATTTATTGTTTATCTGGGCGTTAAATTGGTGATTTGCGCACCCACATGATTACCTCACATGTTAGAGAAATATATTTAAAATAAATTTAAGCTGCTTGCAAAAAACATTTTTGAAAATAAAAGAATGGTACCGAAAGGGCATTAGAGAAATCTAGTATAAGTAAGTCCCCGTACCCATAGTCTCTAGTTCGTAGGAGTAAAGTGAAACTCCCGTTACTTTACTTGGATTTCTAATCGACCCACCAAAAAATAGATTAGTGACGACTCCTAAATAAAATCCATCTACATGTTAAATATTTGAATCTTAAGTCGCGAATTAGTATGTGCTTGGGAGAGCTCATGCTAAGTTTAAAAACTTAGTAGTCTATTAACCTAGTTTTAGGTGGTGCACCCGAAAATTAGGTCTCGACAATAGTGATTTGTCCATTAGAAAGAGACACGAAGGTGTCTATGGATGACGACCGGTGATCACTCTTTGAAGAGATCTACGTGGGTTGCTCTCGACTGTTTGATTTGAAGTGGAAGTGGGACGAGCCTCCACTGCTGCATTTGGCAGTCAAGATAAATTTATCATATCCTAGATTTAATACTCGCTCAAGACAGGATAAAGTCGGATATAAAGAGGATATAGGCTAGATAAAATTATCTTATAGGAAGGTGGGACAAAGATGAATATGATTTTTAATGTCCATAATAGGAAAATTATTTTCCTCAAATAATAAACTTATTAAATTTAAAAAAAAAATTGAAATTATATTTCAATATAAATAATATTTGAATTCTAATTTAAGAAATAAAACATAAAAATAAATATTTATTTTTAATTAATCTTATTTTAATTTATATATTCTATTTTAATTCTATCTTATAATAAGCATTCGATCTATAAATTATATATTTATATTTATTATATATTTTAGGTATTTTTATATTTTAGGCCTGTTAGTACAATTTACTATTTGATAAAATTATATTAAAGAGTGATGAAAGGGGAAAAAAGAAATAATAAAGAAAAATATATAAAAAAGAGGAAAAATAAAATAAAAATAAATTTAGGAATAGTGTTATGAGAGATTTTCACCATCCATGTTTATGAACATTTAGGTTCATTTACAATGATATACCATTTATATTAAAAAAAAATGTATATAATAAAATGTGAATATATCCAATTTTAATATTGCGATTTACTAAACAATAAACATGATATAAAAAAAATCTCAAAAATTCATATCTTATCCTATCAAGTCTTATCTCGATTAGAAATCCGGACAACCAAACATAAAAAATTACTCGCGTGAAGAATTGCTGAAATTGGACTAAACTGGCTAATTGGGTCCTATTCCAAAGTATGTTAATTTAGTTCCCAATTCCTAAAAGCAGAACTAGTGTCCAGTCACTTGATCAACTACTTATACTTTTTTTTATTCCTTAAAAAAATTAGAAAAATTATGAACTAAATATTATATCGGTCTAGTTTCCAAGTAGTGGGAAAAAAAAAGTAACCATGTTGGAGAAATTATTTGTGCAATTGATTTGATTGAAGATACTTAAATCAATCTAAGATTTAGATTGATAACTATTAGTGATTCAAAATGATTTTGTATCTTTGTATTTTCCTTTTATTGTTTACACTTTGGAATATAAATGCATGTAAAGAATACATATCTAAGCAAAGTGAGTACAAAGAAATTCTTCAAGAACCTTTTTTTTCTCACTTCGTGTTCAACCAATTCCGTTGAATTAGACCGAACCAAGAACTGATTAGCCTTACAAGCCTCTCCCTTTTATCTTTGTTTTATCCATTTGATTCATACTTAGATAAAAGCGACGACGTATTCATTATACCACTCTGATTAGCGATGTAGCTTAACCCTTGCATAAACTAGCTAGATTTAGATTAACCAACCTGCAAGAGAACTACCCTTAGAACTACTATGATACGTCCATCCCCTAGGAGTAGCAGAGAAAACTAGGACATAAGTTCATAGGACGAAATTCATCCAATACATTGGAACATCTGCCGATGAATCCCAAAAAATGTACATGTTTTACAGGTCCGATCGACTCCGCCAATAGACGAGAGCAGAAATTGTGCATTTGGCTGTGTAAATATACAATGTAACGAATAACATTTGATACATTTTAGTGACTGCCTTTCCTCGCCGGCGTTGAGTGAACTTCCACTCCTTGTTGCAAATGAGCACCATCTCAAGTTTAACCAGCAGCGATGCCACTAAGCCACAAACAATCACCGTCATCGTAACAATTTGTCACGCCCACTGATTTGTTTTATTTTGAATTATTCTTTCTGGTCTGGATACTATTCCTGCGCATTAGATATTGTAAAGTTTGGTAGATCGTGTCCTTAATAAATACTCTTAGGACACTCGTTAACAAAATTCTTCTATTAATTATAATAAAAATGAAAGGAAATGAGCTGGATGATCAGATTTTAAGAAATGAAAAAATGATACACTATAACGTAAATGTACTTTTGTGTTTTTTGTAGCAACAATGTGCCCATCATCCAGAAATATTGCATTCATAACAAGAAAATTAAAAAAGAAGACCTTTTGGCTGATATGCTCCTCTTGCCGGATTGTGCAAGTCCGCTTCATGCCAGTTGATGGCTATATTCCATGACCATCTACATCTCTCTCTCTCTCTCTCTCTCTCTCTCTCTCTCTCTCTCTCTCTCTCTCTCTCATCGGTTCCAACAAGAATGGAGAGGATTGAATCCCAAGCGTTGTTGATGAGATAGAGAAAATGGTAAGAGCGATTGGACGTGAAATGGAATGAGGATCGTCACAACATTAATTTCGTTATACAAAATAACCGTTTCACCAGAGAGATTGGCGGATGATATTGCTGCTTTGCTTTTGTTTGAAGTTGAATTTCGATGTATGAGGTATTGGCTACATAAAATTGCTGTCAAAGCTTGCGAATCGATATGGACATGGTAAGACACTTGATGCGATAGCTAGGTTAAAGTGATGTGTCTAATTAGTGTTTAAAGGAAGTGAGAGGAAATGCAATCTGGCTAGTAACAACAGAGGAATCAACTAGACTTCCCAGTATAGACCTTTTGATCTTTGCTTCTGAAAAGATGAAGATAGATTGGGCAAAACTTACCATCCTCAGAATTATCGAGCATGAAGTATTGGCATCATTGATTGGATGAAGAGAGGTGACAAAGATGAGGTCTATGTGATGAGTTTCACAGAGCAACTTGGAAGACCATGGTCACTCAACAAGCATCCACTTAATACTTTATTAATGCACTCCGCATCACGAACCACAAAAGAAAGAGAGGGAAAAAGAAAGCTCCTCAACCTCAACTATGTTGGTAGCATCACATGAAACCTGTATTTCATAATGATTCTGAATGTGAATCGAAGGAGCAGACAATTAAAAACATCCAGTAGGGATGGAAAAAAGGGGAAGGCAAAATGCATCAAGATTCATCATCTGTTTAACCTGAACTTTTTATATGTATCTTTTTCATCTGTACGAACTTTCTATATATATTTTTTGTCTGTACGATGACCCCAATATTAGCTTCTTCCACGAGTCGAAACTTCGACACGCACTCCCTGAGTTCAGTAAACTTTCGAAGAGCTCTTCTTTGTTAGATTCACGATCTGTTTCATTTGAACTTTCTTCTCCCTCGGGGTCTATCCAATTGTCTTCTTCTGAGTCTCTTTCCTCCAAATTGTTTCATTCGGCTGAGAGAGCTTTTCTTTGTTAGACTCATCATCTGTTTCACTTGAACTTTCTTCTTCCTTGGTGTCTTTCCAGTTGTTTCTGAGTCTCTTTCCTCCGAAGACCGATTTGTTTCATTCAGCTAATGGTGTTGGAGCACGATCCTCAGATCATCCTCCTCTTGCTCATTTATAGGACGAAATCCCCACTTAATCAATCTTCCTTTTGATACACTGAGGCGAACTCGTAAATGGCTCCAATCGTCTCGCAGAAGCTCCCCTCCTATATCCAGCTTGCTGCATGAGAAATATTTAATCCACACAGTATCAGATTTCACTGAAGGACACCTCATTTTCTGCCAAAACTGCCCTTGGCCATCAACAGAGACTTCAAATTCAACGCGGACCGCTTTTCCTTCCTTCGGGCCAAGAACAATACAGAGTGCCATCCCTAAGAACTTGTCACTCAAGTCCCCAGGAACAATGAAAGATATGGAACTGTCTTTACAGTGGAGAAACCATTCTGGTATCTCTCTCCCAGTCAGGGTAATGTCAACATATCTCATCTTCGGGAGCTCCTGTCATACAAATAGTTCGCACATCAAGCACTCGAAGTTAGTGAGTGCGTGAGAGAGAGAGAGAGAGAGAGAGAGAGAGAGAGAGAGAGAGAGAGTCTCTAACCTTGTGCGATAACACATGAGCCGTACTTGCCCCTTTGCGGAATAATTCACGACATGATGACACATCGATGTGAAGGTAGTTGGAGGAGAGACTCGACAAATCTGGGAATTCTTGTAGAGATCTGCAACCCTCTGCCCATAGCCAATGCACATTTGGCGGAAGCTGAGGAATCTTTTGTAGCTGTTTGCATTCACAGACAAACAGGTGTTCCAAATCGTGGTATGTGTTGATGCGTGTCGGCAGATGAGTAAACTTGTTTCCAGAAAGATCTAGGCGCCCCAATTTGGGAAAATTGGAAGAACTCTCGAGGAACTTCACTTCTGAGAGATTGCAGTCATAAAGATCTAGCTGGAATAAATTTCGGAATCCCGGATTGCCATTAGGATTGGTTGAATCCTCCAAGTTCTTTGGAAACACGACAAATTTGGAGCAGCCTCCAAGATTCAGATGCTCGAGATTTTGCAACTTATAGACACTTGATGGGAGTGTTGGGAGTTCTTTAATAGCCGTCCAACCGAGATCAACCTCTTCTAGATGTTCCATCTTTTCCGGTATATCAGAGAACTTCTCGAGTTTAGAGCAACCAAAGAGATCGAGGGCTTGAAGAGATTTTGCCTTGAGTGTGTGAGGAAAGTTACTGAGGTTAGACCAAAACTGTAGTGACAAAAATTTTAACTTGTCGTGACATGCGACGGATTGGCCAATATCCACCAAGCTTTTGCACCCATCAAGATTCAAGCTCTCCAGATTTGGAATTGATGAAAGGTCAGGAACACTAACCACGGACTTACATTGACTGAACCTGATGTACTTCAATCATTCAAAATTCTGAAAAAAAAAAAAAAAAATACCAATACAATCATTAAGCTCTCAATATATTTGTAGTTATAAAAAGGGAAAAGCTAGTTATCACTAGCGCTAACCTTAAATTTGCCGTCAAATTGTCTGATAGGACTTTTTTGGATATCAAGTCCAACAAGTGAGTTTCTTCGGACCAGAGCCAAATTCTAGAAACGGGGCATTGGGCCATTCAACCCATCTCAGTTTGTCGGGGAGATAAACCGGACCTTGCCATGAGCTATGCACGTCTTTCAAAATGAGCATTCTCAACGTTTTCATGTTTCTGAAAGCATTAGGACTCATAGTTGTCTCTCGTGGTGTAGGCAAGTCCAATACAATGGCCTTTACTGCATTCGTTCCCTATCCATAACAGAGCAAATTCAGTTCTCACACAAAATTTTCATTGAGATTTACATATACTGTCCAAATCAAAGTAACATAAAAATGAAATATAACAATATTAACATAAACAACTCTTACCGTGTCTTCACATAGAATATCCTCAACATCTTCAAAAAGCCATAATCTACTGCGTTTCCCAGGGTCATCAGGACATTCTTGATTAACAATATTCCGACCCATCAATTGAACCAAATCATCCATTTGTAGGGTCCCATGCTCATTTCTTATCAAGGACTTGTCAATGAGAATTTCTATTCCCCTAGTTGTCTCAAAGCCACAGCCGTCAAGAACTTTTTTGATGTATTCTATACTTTTTCCCCTAAAGAAACAAGCAATGTCTAGGAAAATCTCCTTCTCATCATCCTCTAATCCATCGAAGCTTATCTTCAAAACTTGGTTGATGTATTGGTCAGGACTACTGGAGAGTTTACACAGTGCACTTTCCCATGCTGGTTCATTTCTTCCTCGTAAGAATGAGCCCAACACTTCGACGGCTAATGGAAAGCCGCTACAGTACTGCACTGCTCTATATATGAGATCCTTTCTCATTTCAACTATCTTGCCGTTTGGAAAGGCATGCCGACAAGGTAGGCATAGTGCTTTATAATATTCTAAACTTTCAACTGGATACACACAATTCTTGCAATGAGAAGAAATAACCAAATGTCGATCCCTTGTTGTTACAAAGATTCTACTTCCTTTGCCAAACCAGTTGCCTTGTCCAACTAATGCATTCAGTTGATCCAAGTGGTCAACATCATCAAGAACCAGGAGAATCTTCTTGGAACAAAGTCTTTCTCTTATCAAACTAATTCCGCCATCTTTGGTACAGACCGTTAGATGTCTAGTATATAAGATCTGAGATAGAAGTTGTTCTTGCAAATGAACTAGACCATTGCTTTTGTTTGAATTTTCTCTAACTTGCTCCAAAAAACAAGATCCCTCAAACTGTCTATCAATAGCATTATATATCGCTTTAGCAATCGTCGTCTTCCCTATGCCTCCAGGTCCCCATAGACCTATCATGAGAACATCATTATCATCTGACTCTTTTTGCGACAATGATATCACTTCTTTAACTCGGGAATCTATTCCAACCGGATACTTAGCAACTTGCAAGGGTGTTCGCCCTAGATGAATTGACAATTCCTTCATGAGCCGTTGTATGAGCTCGCTTCATCTCTCGATAAGCAATTGAAAGAAAAACATGTTTTAGCATTTCAAAGCCATGGCAGGAATTCAACCTCTAGCGTCATAAGGAAAATTACAAAACCAGATTTGCAAATAATAAGATGAAAAGAAGTAACACATTGGGCTGAACCTGCGCCTAAAGACAAAATGACTCGGATACTATGAGATGCACGATTTACCTAAAACAAAAATTTCTCATTGTCAACACGAAAGAATCAACTTCAAACAATCTGCTAGCTTAAAGTTTTGATATTCGACTATCATGTCTCTGTCTAGCATATCTCCGCTTTGTTTCTTCAATTAAAAAGACCAATTTAACAATATCTATCAGTTTTTCAGCTGTAGGTTCTCTGCATACAATTTGACATATAATTAACAATCACCAGCTAACAATGGTAGAGCGGTAAGCGTCACATCAACTACTTACTTACCCATCCTTGCAATCCCATCCAGCCAAGCAACCGGCATTGAAGAGAGCTTTCTTCCATGTCTCCACTGTCTTCGGATCCATCTTGGAATCGAACTCATGCTTAGCCATAGCTCTCCCATAATTCTTTATCGCCTGTCTCACTTCTCTTCGTTCCACTCTGTAAAACACCGGCAACACAATCAGCTCCTTCTGTGCCTTGCACTCCATGATCTTCGCCAACTCTTCCAAACACCACCGCGAGGAAGCGTAGTTCTCAGAGAAAATGATGATCGCGACACGCGATTCCTCAATCGCCCTCATAAGCACCAGCGGTATTTGCTCTCCTTTCCTGATCTCCTCGCTATCCACAAAAGTGTATATCCCTTGTTGCTTCAGAGCTGCATAGAGATCACGGAGGAAGTTGCGGACGTCCGTGCCTTTAAAACTCACGAACACATGGTAATTCTTTTTGGGAGAGGCCATATATCAGGAACTTGGGGACAAAAGCAAGAAAGAGAGATTAAGAAGGTTAGCTCTGTTGGCTCGATTTGATTCGCGGATTACGATATGTGATCGTCTATCCCTTTGGATCTCACTCACAATCTCATGAGGCTAGAAAGAAGGCATAGAGGGATCTTCCCTTATATACTATGAAGCACGGGCACTCTCCGGAGCCGCGTATTGTGTCGGACGCTCCAACACGTGGTCAACTTTCCCAACAGCGCGAGTCGGGAATTGCGAGAGGCATGGTGGGTTTCGGGACAGGTCGCAAGTGCGAAGTGAGAGAATCGAGGGCGGAGGCGAGGCCGTGAGCAACGGAGGGCAAAGAGCAAGAACAGAGACCTAGGCGACCCAAAGGGCCGCGACTGCGATGCCGCGATGGAGGGCCGAAGGCGAGGCTGCCGCTGCGAAGGACGGAGGGCCGGAGGCGAGGCGGCGAGCGGCTGCAATGAGGCGACCGAGAGAGAGCAGAGATGGAGAGGAAGATGATCGTGCAAGTAGGCGGAGGCGGAGGCGGAGGCTAGGGTTTTTGAGTTTCCATGATGCGGAGGTTCCTTTTTAAGTTTTAGGAAGAAGAGTAGAAAAAAAAAAAAAAATTAAATGGGGTGCCGATGCGGCGTTTTTTTCGTTTTGGAGGGCAGTGCAGGGCAGGGACTAGGGAGGTTGGGTACCTTAACAGTGCCACGCAATCCGTGCTCTGATCCATTCACGGTCGACACCTATCCAGGGACAGGTCCACGTCTGCTTTCTCTTCTCGTCGCTTCTTTCCTCCCAATAACTCTCGGCTCGGCTGGTGGCTCGGCTCGACTGACAGGAGAGAGAACGGATGAATGGGTAATAAATGCGCGCAGCACTCTCGCTTAAAATTTCTCTCTCCTCGCTTAAATTTTCTGGATTTTGTCTCTCTCTCCTCGTGGAAGAGCAGACAGTCTTCTCTCTCCTCTTTGCTCTCTCTTCCTCCTCCGACGCTCCTTCCAGTCTAGCGATTCCTCCGACGCTCCTTCCGGTCTAGCGATTCCTCCGATGACCGTCGCTCCCTCTCGACGACGGCCTTTCTCTCTCCACTTGACGGCCTCATCTCAGGGCTCCATTCTCTCGGCGCACTTCTTCCTAAATCGCGCTCTCTCCCGACGGCCGATTTCGCTCGCCTCTCTCCGTCCCCCGACTCGCGACCGAGAAGCAATTGCTCCGCCCTGCTTGAAGCAATCCTCAAGAAGCCCTAAATCTGCGACCGCATGTCAGGTTCGATTTTATTTCCGGGTTTTTATGTTCGCATCTTTGTTTTGGGAGAGAAAGCTTGGCCTAAATCTGCGACCGAAGGTCGCTGGTTTCTTGCTTCGATTGAAAGCACAAAGCAACGCGAGAAAGCTTAGGCGAACCGTTGATGACAAAACGCCGGTGATTTAATTTGCTTGCTGTCCGACCATTGTTTCGTGCAGATACTTGAGCACTTAGCAGATCTCAAGTCTCCTTGGAACCGCCCGACTTGACGGCAATAAGCAAAAGGTAAGACAAGGACTCGCTTAGTTCGGTGATTCATGACTTGATGCTGCCGTCAAGTGCATCGTTTGCTGCAATGTCGTTCTTACATAAGCGAACTTACGAGATCTTTGGTCTCACCAGTCTAAAGATGGAAGCATATATCGAGATGTCGCTCAATTATTTGCCTCTACATTTAGCATTGCCTTGACTCTTTCGATTATTTACTTGAATTTTAACGGTACTAAGGTTTTGTCGATTTCCCGCTCTTGTCATCCCGATCTTTGGTTTGTTATATGCAATCTCTTCACAATCTTCACTATCTATAGCTAGTGATCTAAAGAATGATTTGTTAACATATCTTGGTTATTTTGTTGTTTATTGTAATCTATGGTTGAATATTGACTCTTTTGCCTTTTGAAATAATCTGAGATTTTGGAGCATGTTTGGTGATTACGGAAGGATTTCTTCCTCAAGAACTAATGTGTTAGAGCTGTTTTTTATGAACTTCTTTAATCACTTAATAGATTTTTCCATTGCTATCCAAAATGATGTTA
Organism: Eucalyptus victrix; assembly: GCA_016097545.1. Taxonomy (NCBI): domain Eukaryota; kingdom Viridiplantae; phylum Streptophyta; class Magnoliopsida; order Myrtales; family Myrtaceae; genus Eucalyptus; species Eucalyptus victrix. Next base: position 15,840,456 of record CM027842.1, read on the forward strand.
TCTTTTCTTTCCATCTAGGTCTTTGAGAATATAATCATCAATTTAAGATGGTGCATACATGTTCATAGTAAGTCTCTAACCAGCAGGCCTCGGCTAATGTTAATTTTGTTTATTCGGATGTGTATGTTTGCAAGGTGACAGCTAGAATTTGTTTTATTATCCCTTGGTCATATCTTTTCGAGGGTTGCTTCTTGGAAAAGTTGCGGCCTGCGGGGGCTTTGAGTTCGTAGACCGTAGAGGAAAATGAAAATGTGTGAAATGTGAGTGGGACTGGAAAAGGCAATAGCACTCGTAGCGATGTTGGAGATTTGTTTCTTGGCTATTGTATTTTGAAGCAGTCCTAGCTCTATCATTTTGTTGAAAAGAAGTACCCCCAACAAAAAGATGTGTGACTATTACCAAACATCATCTTTGTGTGTTTGTCTTCAGCGGATAGATATGACTCTCTTGGAAGTATTTCTTTGGATTAACTGTGCACCTTAGAAATTTACATGCTTTTACTCCTGTGTCTTTGCTGTCATTTAATGAATGCGAGCATTGTGATAGGTTACATAAGCACATCAATAAACGATGGTCCTGGATGTTTAACATTGAGATGTCCTGATCCATCTTGTGGTGCTGCCATCGGTCAAGACATGATAAATCTATTAGCACCTAAAGAAGATAAGAAAAAGTATTCTCAATATCTTCTTCGCTCATACATTGAAGACAATAGAAAGGTATATGTGCAACCGTATTCTTTTTCTTTGTCTGAAGTTTTTTTTTTTTTAATTTTTAAAGTGTGATAATGACTTTGCACTACTGGGTGCCTCTTAAATGAAATATAACTTCCTTTACCTCATTTTCCTACTGCCAGACCAAGTGGTGTCCTGCCCCTGGTTGTGAATACGCTGTAGGATATATTGCTTGGTAGTGAAGGTTATGATGTTTCCGCCAATGCTCTTTCAACTTTTGCTAGAATGTAAGCTTCTTTTTGGAAATTTCTTGTATCAATATGTAGCAAGTAGTGTGTTGACATCCTTTTGATTTGATCTTGCGGTGTACGAGAGGAAGCTCAGCATCCCAAGATTGTGGCACCGTGGCACGAGTGGATCATGAAGAGCGAGGTGCTGAATCTGAAAACATGAACTGGTACATATAACTTTAAGCATGTAGAATTTGCCATCATTTGGGTTCTATGACAATGGTGTACAACGGATTGTGTGGTCTTTCCTCTTTCAAGAAACAAGAATGTTTTATGTGACTTACTTAGTAGGTTGGACATAGATAGTCCTATTTTGGCATGCTTTTATCAGCGGTATGAGATATTCTAAAATCAACCGCCGATTGCATACGGGAGTTCCACAATTATCTCCTTTTCGTAGTTAAATTTGGAATCCTTGGTTCGTGCATTCACATATTTTCTCTGGAGGAGATCTAATAATGCTAAATTGGATGATTTGTCTGGAGGATAATGATGTCACCCATGTCATTTTGAAGTTTGAACATATAGCAATTCTAAATGGTCATTTCTTTTTTTCTTATTTTAGGAAAAATACTAAGTTTAGCCACTGCAATTCTCCTTTTGATTTATTTATGCATGTTTATTACTCCCATCTGATCCTATACAGATATAGAACTACCAACAGGCGGGAAGAACCATCTATATGGATTATATAACAAGTCAATGCTTGCATGGAAACCGACTAGTGTTATTTTCCCTATATAGTTTTCCAGTTGATTTTTTTTTTTTTTTTTTTTTTTTTTTTGGGAGGGGGCTGGGGCGGTGGGAAATCTTTTGGAGATACCAGGTAGACTTTGTTTAAGTGTCTATATTTGTGCTTGATCTTAAAATTCTACATTCATCATCCTTCTGACCTCGACAAACGTATAATATGAAAATTTATAGGATAAGGTCTTTTTTCTGTTGAGGGTGGTGGATGGGACCGATGGAAATGGAGTCCAATCACTCTGCTACATTTCGAAGCTTTGATTGAGCTAGTAATGGTAGGAGGCGCTTCAACAGATCTGACTGGGATGGGTTTTCTAGAATACATTTAATGACTGATATGGTGTTGTCAAAATGGAGTCTTTTTATCCTGTTTCCGGACAGTTTTATCGGGCTTATCTCTCTGTTATTTTGTCTGCCTTTTGGGTCATACCCAGTTTATCAGAGCAGGCCGGGGATTCATGCTGAAAATATATGTTTGGAGAGTTTGTTATTTGTGAACTTGTTGGTGCCATGTTGACAACCTGTGTGAATGGAATTGAAGCTCTTTTATAGAAATAAAATTGACCTTATGGAGAATGTTGTGATGGGACATGCTAAAGTTTGATCAACCTAGTGCCGGTTGTTTGTATCTTTCATGATTTGTTGTGGCAATATGTTTTGTTAAGGTGGGATGACAGGATAGAGCTAAGGTTTTACAGAATGTCTAGGAGAATATGACTCTTTATTTCATGTGAAATGTTGGCAATCCTACCTCAGGTTTGCCTTTAAGAATGAATTTGGACAGTCGTGCTCCCTCCAATAATTGCCACATTTTCTTAAATTGGATGCAAAAGTTTGAGGAAATCTTAAATAAAATAGTGATTCAAGTGTCCAGAAATGTCATTATGTGCAAATATGTGGTTGTTGCTCGGCTTTCCTAACAGATATGAAATGATATGCAGGATTCTAGCCAATTCAAAGCCTTGTCCAAAGCATAAGCAGCCAATAGAGAAAAACCAAGGGTGTATGCATATGACTTGTACACCTCCTTGTAAATTTGAGTTCTGCTGGTAAGGTTATTTTCTTCTAAATGGAGCATTTTCATTTGTTTTTATGTACTCATTTTTATTGGGCGTATTCTTGTTGTGATACAATGTAATTCCCTTGGAACCCGTATTGTATGCCTTACTTGTTCTATATTACTTTTGCAAACAAGCTCTGTCTGGGTGCATGGTCTGACCATGGTGAGAGAACTGGTGGTTTCTATGCCTGCAATCGTTATGAGGCCACTAAGCAAGAGGGAGCGGTAGGAATTGAAAAACTTTGGCTTTTCTCGAGCAAAGTTATCTGAACACCGTGGAACTAACATTGTAGGTTTTGGTCGTGTGAAAATACCTTTTTGTAGTATGATGAGGCTGAGAGAAGAAGAGAGATGGCGAAAAACTCATTGGAGCGATATACTCATTATTATGAACGATGGGCGAGCAATCAATCCATAAGTAGTGAATCTCTCCCTGTTTACTATCTCTCTCTCTCTCACTCTATAAACTGTCATATAATCTAGTCAAGGGGAATTGAGTGATCAATGATTTTTGTGTTCATATTGAATTATCCAGGTTTAAGAATGCAGAAGCCCCTGTTTACTATCTCTCTCTCTCTCACTCTATAGGAATCTTTATGGCAAGTGAAGATGCCAGACTACAAAAGGTCCCATCCTTTCCATCAATAACTGAGGCTTTTTTGGAAGTGCCACCACAGCCAATATATTTCCCAACTTCCAAGTGCTAAGCTTGTAGCTTGTCCTGGTAGCAGCATTGTCACGGGAAGCTCTGGCAAGAGTGGGAAGCACACAGTTGCTGGTGCAAGGGCTGTGCAAGGGTTGCGCTGGATATCAAAGTCTCCTCAATCGGAGTTCACCAAAATCCAATGCAAGTGGTAATTCAGCTATAATGTTATTCAAAAGTTTTGGACCTACTGGGTGCACTGCCTGATGAAAGTAGGCGGATTTGATCGGGTTCAACTGCAGGTGCAGCAACTTCCTATAATTCAGCACGGGTGAGAAGATCCAGCTACCTAGAGACCATGCAATAAAGACAAATCTCATGAACTGATTAAATCTAGACCTTTGGCCTATGCAGGTGGCCCTAATCCAAAGCAGTTTGCACTAAATAGATGAGATTAGATGGATGACCTCCGGTTGCTCTTCGAGATGGTGCATCAGCATCACTATTCTGATATGCATGGCTGCCCCTCTGATCACTGGACCGCTGCCCAGGATGCTATTGCTAAAGGAATCCCCATCCGTCATCAAGGCAATAAGAATTTGATAATATCTTAGAATGCAGGAGCTGCATTGAAGGGTCTCAGACTCTAGTTTGATGCTAGTTTGACTTCCTGTGAGCGCAGCATGCCAGCTAGCTCATGTCTTGAAGCTTTAGCATTGAGGACATTTTCTCATGTAAACAGCATTTGCAACACAACTTATGATAGCACAATTTATTTGTTTCTGGGTACGGAATATGTGTCTCTAACGACATGCCACTCGGAATCTCGGATGGATGGTGTCATTTTGGTTGTAAAAATTTGTGATTTGAAGTATTACTAGTTAAGATTTGGCAAATCGTAAGCATGCAAAACGTCTCTTGTGCATTTTAGCATGTGAACTGGCCTAGGCTCTGCAAACAAAATCTATACAAAATGGATATCCAATCCCCAACTTGCTGATCGTCCTTACGCTGGACACCCAGTTAAATTCTAGTTCTCCTTTCAACTGTTTCCAGTTAAGTCAAGTAGGACACATTGCTCCTAACCCCAAGATGCGGCCATGGCATTATACTAAAATCTTGACCGGTTCTAATCTGATTAGACAAAGACATTGCTCTGAAGTTGCAATTGAGAATTTTGACTGAATTGCGTAAGCTTTCACCTTATTCATCTCAGAATTGAGAGTTTATTGCAACCTAAAATTACTTGATGCCTACTTGTTTTGCGGGAAGCATTAACGAGTTTTGTTTTGCCAAGCAAACAAAGAGATTTGAGAACAAGCCAGTCTTATATACTTAAAATCTGGCTCTAATGTTTTATGACAATTGAGATGAAGTATACTGAGCAAGTCTTCTGCTCAAAAGATCATATGTACATCCCTCTTTATTCAAGGATAGCATAAATATGGCATCAACTCAAACTAATCTCTCAAGGATAATGAACAATGTCTTGAGTTCATGTTAAAATAATATTTACTACAATTCGTTCATGCCATCACCTTATGCGATAGACCGAAATTAAACAGGTGACGTTGATGAAATCAAGAAAGCAGAATGAATTGAACCATACTCATAATCCAAAACTTGAGCTTCTCTAGTTTTTCTTCATCTAGAAGCTGCTGAACATTCATTGGCAGTCTTTTTAATGTTCAAATGAACCCCTGGAGAATGATCAGCCATTTGGTAGAAAACTAGTCCAATCCCATTTGGGAAAGTAAAGTTCCTGTAACTTAAGCATGCACAAAACTATAGACAGCAATTTCTAGTATTACAACAAATGTAGTTCTTGCGCTGCCAGAAGATAAGGAAACGAACCAAGAGTGCATTGAGCATCTGTCATCCCAAAATATCATTCAAACAAAGGGGAAATCAAACACACCAATTTTGGCTACAGAAATTAGAAGCATAAGAGAGTGCTCAAAGCAACCAAAGCTATACACAGTTAATCCAATACATCACATGTTCCTGTTATTTCTGCCTGGACTTTTTGGCAGACTTTCAGCTCTCAAGTTTCTTTCCTGCAGCCTCAAACTCTTCTTCACTGGGTTCTGAACTCTGCATTCCACCACCATATTTATTCATAAGAGATGAAAACATGGAATCAAAATTCTCCTTTCGCTCACTACAGCACTGAGATATAATTGCAAGAAGATTGTCTGACTTCTTCTTCGTTCTATCAGAAATGGGAAACAAAGGTTAGCATTCCAATTCAAAAGAAGAACATACTACTAACAGTACAGTCAAGAAATCAAAGCAAAAATTATGTAGAATAGAAAGCCCAGTGCAGCTGTGTCACTCACTTCTCCCTCTTTCTAAGAGGATCTGTAGGTGGTTCAGTTTTGGAAATTTGCTTTGCCCACTTCTCGTATGCCTTGGTTGTCTTCAACGTTCCTGTAGGACACAGAGAAACAGAGCATGCATTAAGCAATATATCAGGATAGTGTACGCTACATTATCAAGCACGCATAAGATCTAGGCCACTAAACACCAGTATCCTCAGACCAGCATTATTTAGAAACATAAAGAGACAAAAAAGGATGCTCTCCATAAAAGTAAATGAGCAACCTGTGCTAAATTTATCATTGTGAAAGAAAATTATTTTTAAATATTGACCTCGTTGTTATTAAACTCTATAAAACACGATGAAGCCCAGCCCTGCTTGAAGTCTCAAATTCTGAGGTTTAAAAGTAAATCTAACGGTCAAGAAAAGATCAAATTGTCAAAAAAACCAACCTGCTGCTATTGCATCATCAATGATATCCTTAAAGCAGTGGGAATCAAGCTTGGGATCTGAACAGAGCATCGAACAGTAAAGCCTGTGAAGGAAAACGTACAAAAGATTTCAAATACTTTTATGTCAGATAGGCATCTATAAGAAAGGAAAAAAGAGAGGAAAAATGACATATCAATCCCACCTGTTCATGTTACCCTTGAATTTTTCGTATAGATCAATAAGATCATTCTTTTCAGAATCAGAACCTCTATAGTTTGCCTCAAACTCTTCGATGTCTGCTTCAGTAACCACCTGGATGAAGCCATGTCAGATAACTTCAAACCTAGAGATATTCATGCAAGAGAATGTCATTCACATCAGAAAGATGTCATTCCAGGTAGAATATGATTAACCTTGTATACAGCTCTAAAATACTCGTGCAGATTCTGAGCGACTTCCCCTGCAAGGTCCTAAGTACCAGGAAGATAAATGTGAGAAAAAGCACTCACGATAATGAAAGAAAACTCTAATTGCCCAATAATATAAATTATCATACTTGGGCTTAAAGTATATCACAATTTGATCATCTTTCATCACATTTTAGCTAGGCCATTTCAAAACACAGAGTCTATGGACCATGCTATCTTAAATATATTCAACTAAGTAACATAATTTCTCTCTTTGCTTGGAGCAGATATTTATCTATCGAATAGAGATCAAGACTTAATTCTCTCCTGTTTTTTGTGACTATGCTTCTGCAGAGATTCGGGTGGAACTCACAGCATACAAAGTGCAACTCATGTCGATTTTATTATTCATCCAACATCACTTGAGATGCTAATTATATCTCATAAGCAACTTAACTGATCATTGGCTGTGATCTTTATTTAAGATGAGAAGCATTTCATTCGAATAGACACAAAGCAAATGGTCTAACTCTACTACAAGCATATTATTATATCAATTAACTAGATTAAAACATCAGAATGTCTATATAGACTCCGACATTCTCGGTCAATATATGACAATTCATTGGGGTCAAATGCACTTGCTGTAACAAATCAGAATGCCTCTAAACTGCAACAGTAGGTAGGGAGCCAGTCCTTCAACCCAATCGTTCCGTGTACTCTTCCCACATGCTTTACAACAACAATTTACAAGCCTCAGAAACAACCATAGAAAGACAAAAAAGGACTTACAGGTTTCATTATCATTTTGAGAAAAAGCGTGATGCAAAAAATTTCATTTTAATAAACAAATTGCTCTTTGTTGAAGGAAAATTCTCAAGACCTCATGGTTTTCCATCAGTAATATTCACTTCCCTACTCAATAATCTCCCTTGCAAGCATCAAATTGAAAAACTTGATTTTTGCTTACTGTAAAGGTTACACAGGAAACACTATAACGACTATCACACGCTTGCAACTAAAACAATTCATCCCCACCTCAATGTAGCTCTCAATTCGTGAAATGTCATTGCCTCAATTTTGGCCAGGTCATTATTAGGCAACACGGCTTCACCAATGCTTGCCCCAGAATTTTTCTGCAGAAAAAACGAATGCGAAATGGTCAAGTCCCCAAAACAGGGGTGGAACGATAGGTTCGATTAAAAGACAGTACCTTGACATGACTTTTGGTAGAACTAGGAACTGAAGCCACCGATCCTTTCGATTTCTTCCCTTTCTTGTCCTCAGAAGTCGCCGCCGACTCAGGTGTTGACGAATTCGACACGCCCCTTTTGGACACCATTTTGCTCGTTCCGAGCAAGACGATAGAACGACCAGCCCAGAATCTCGGAGCAGCAGCGAAGCTACAACGTGCAAAAAAGTCAGCAACGTGCTGAAGGACCGATCTGGAAAGAAAGACTATAAAATTCACGCTGGGTTCACGCAAAAATGAGAGTACCCGGACGAACTTCAAAGAAGGGGTGGTGAAACCCCTGAACCCTAATCGAAATGCTTGCCTCATGGATGAAAGAATGCACAGAGAGACACACTCAGAGAGAGAGAGAGGCAGTATGGTGTTGCTGAGCAAGGAAGAAGAGACGCAGAACGAGGGCATACTCGAGACCTCACCGAACCGCGAGGGAAGAACCGCTAAAAGCGTGGAGGTCGTGGGAGAGGCGAGCAAAATTGGCCGTCGGGAGAGAGCGCGATTTAGGAAGAAGTGCGCCGAAAGAATGGAGCCCTGAGATGAGGCCGTCGAGTGGAGAGAGAAAGGCCGTCGTCGGGAGGGAGCGACGGTCGTCGGAGGAATCGCTAGACCGGAAGGAGCGTCGGAGGAGGAAGAGAGAGAGAAGATTGTCTGCTCTTCCACGAGGAGAGAGAGACAAAATCCAGAAAATTTAAGCGAGGAGAGAGAAATTTTAAGCGGGAGTGCTGCGCGCATTTATTACCCATTCATCCGTTCTCTCTCCTGTCAGTCGAGCCGAGCCACTAGCCGAGCCGAGAGTTATTGGGAGGAAAGAAGCGACGAGAAGAGAAAGCAGACGTGGACCTGTCCCTGGACAGGTGTCGACCCGTGAATGGATCAGAGCACGGATTGCGTGGCACTGTTAAGGTACCAATATTTTCTCGGGAGGGTAGAGGATGATTTCAATTTTCAAGAAAGCAAGTTACGGGGGGTGCTGGAAAAGAAACGGGTGAGGAAAATAAATGGGTGGGGTTTTTTTTTTTTTTGGTTAATATCCTAAAAATTTCTAAACCGGTACTTGTGATAAATTTACCTTAAATTATTTTTTTATCACCAAAAATTTCAAACTGGTAGATAAATTTACCTCAAACTGGTACACTTATGACAAATTTACCCTCTCGTTAGTTTTCGTTAAATTTTACTATCAAATTATTAAGTTAAATGACACGTGACAATTTCAAATGGGGATTTTACGCTCTGTTTATCACAATTTAAAATTTTTGTGATTTTTTTGTGATATTAATCCAATTTAGCGGATGGTATATGTATCACAAATTTACCAGTTTGGGATTTTTTTGTAATCGAAGTAAATTTGTCATAAATGTACAAGTTTAGGGTAAATTTGTCATAAATTTACAAGTTTTGGGTTTTTTTATAATCAATCGAGGTAAATTTGTCATAGGTATACTAGTTTGGAGTTTTTCATGGTAAAAAAAATAGTTTTGAATAAATTTGTTATAGAAGTACCGGTTTGTGGTTTTCCAAGGTATTAACAATTTTCTTTTAAGGTATGAAAAATAAATGAGTGGGGCCAAAAAATAATTTCAGAAAATAAAAGTATTGAACGTTAAATAATGAAAAATTTTGATGATTATAGAAGATTATAGATTTATTTAAATAAATAAATTCTAATATCTTATTAGTCATTAGTTTCATCGACAACTTTTGTTAAAGTTAAAAACATATCCCCAAACATAAATACACATTATTTATGAATATATCTTTCGAATTTTCTAAAATTTAATTTATTAATAGGAAAAAAGTCACAAAAAACCTTAAATTTTACCCAATGTGACAAATTTACCCCTCAAGCTTTTTTTGTGATAAAAAAAAAACCTAAACTTTATTAACTGTGATACATTTACTCAAACTCTATAGTTGAAGGGCATTTTCGTCTTTAACTTTTTTCTTTTTCTTTCTTTTTCTTATTTTTCCATTTTCTTATTTTCTTCTCCTCGCTTCCCTTCACCAGTCATGGCGGAGGGAAGAGAGGAGAAAAATAAAAGAAAAGCAAAAGAAAAAAAAAGTAAAAAGTAAAAGATAAAAATGCCTTATAGTTTGAGATAAATGTGTCATACGAATATAATTAAAAATAATTTACTTACTCATTATTATAATCCCTCCACTGTCTATGGATCCCTCCCTCCCCTCAGACTTATGCCTTTCCATAGCTGTCCCATAACCCTCCCACATCCCTCTCACTTCTCTGGATTTTACTTTGTAAAATACAGGCAACACAATCAGCTCCTTCCGTGCCTTGTACTCCATGATATTTGCCAACTCTTCCAAACACCATCACAAGGAAGCATAGTCCTCAGACAAAATGATGATTGCGACACGCGATTCCTTGATCACCCTCATAAGCGCCATCAATATTTCCTCCCCTTTCCAGAGCTCCTCACTATCCGTGTGTATCCCATTCCAAACTAGATCTGCGTAGAGATGACTAAGGAAATGGTTGCGGACGTCCGTGCCTTTGAAACTTAAGGAAAACATCGTAATTCTTATTGGAATAGGCCATATATCAGGAACTTGAGGACAAAAACAAGAAAGAGAGATTGTCATTGGCAAGAGATAGCCGTTTATTGATAGTTCCTTTTTATTATTGCCATTAAGTAAATTTGACTTTTAAATTCTATGTATTTATCGATTGAATTATTTTAATCATCACATTTTACTTATTTTTATTTTGTGAGTTTCTCTATTTGGCGACATTATCTTTGTTCATTATGGTTTCCTCCGTATTATAAGTAATTTATCTATTTCAATTAAGGAAAAAATATTTGTGAGAGCTCATTGACTTCTCTTTTATTGTCAAAGTTTTAAGCTAATATTCTAAATATCGATGTACCTTAACATAATTTAATATCGAACTAGAAAGTCCTTTGAAAAAAAGTTGTCTACTCACAAATGAAAAATAGAAAATAATATGCAGTGATTTGGTTAATTCATCAACAATATCTTCTAATCATTATACCTATAACGAGTTTGATTAGGTGGGGTGAAAACGTGTGTCGGAGTGCCGAAGCTGTTTCCGTAGATTTGACTAATAGCAGTCAAGGTTCTCCACTTGCCATTCCATATTTCTTGGAGATATCTTGGGCAACTTCCACGAAAGTCACATTGTATGATCAGCGGTCCAGCAAGCGGGTAGAATTACCAAGAACCTACTTCTGTATTTCAGCTCCTATTTCATCTTTCTTTTAATTCTTCCTACGGTTCAGTCAAATAATTCACCCCAAAATTGTCCTTTAGCAAGGGGGTTAACTTCCCACCTTCTTCCCTCTCATTTTCCCTCGCTCGACTTTTTGAGTTTGTTAGCCATCTTTTTCGTACCAGTTTGCAAAGGGATTCCCTTACTGAAAATCTACAAGGTGTGCCCTCATCCTTATGATGAACAGTTAGAGATCCCGCTTTCATCTATCCAATTCTCTTCCATCGACGCAAGCTCCACCTCATCTAAAGTAAGTCTTCACGCGTCTTTTTGGGGCAAAAAGCCATCGTCCATCACACGTTTTCTTCAGTGCTCTTACTCCTTTTAAGCTTCAACATTCTAGATATAAGGGATCCATTAAGGAAAGATCCCTCTATGCCTTCTTTCTAGCCTCCTGAAATTGTGAGTGAGGTCCAAAGGGATAGACCGATAATATTTCATAATCCTCGAACCGAATCGAATCCGCAAAGCCAACCTTCTTAAGGTGCATTTAGGAGTGGCCTTGAGAAGCCACTTTGAGCCCCTAAAGATCCTTGGGCCAAAGTAAGAGTGTTTGGTAAAAAAATTTCAACCCCCATTTAGAGAATGCTAGCCTTGTGAAGGCTCTTTCAGCCTTCTCGGCGTGCTAAGGAGCCCCTAAAATAAAAAAATTTCTTCCCAAATCATCCTCATTGATTTTTCGTTTTTCCGGTTTTGCTCTCACTATTCATCATCTTCTTCTTCTTCTCCGTGAGCGGTAGTCAGCGAAGGGCAGGCGGTTGCACGACGACGGTCGTCAAGGGGAGGCGCGACCGTCGCCGAGGGGTGGCGCGACCGCCGCGCCATCTAGGTCACAGCAAGGTTGCCAGAGGTTGTGGCGTTGTCGCGGGACCTCGCCGTGACCCAGATCCAAGGTCGCGCAACCCCGCTGCGACCCAGATCCAGGGCCGACGAGGTCCTCCAGCTACCTTGCCACCCCAGATCTAGGTCACGGTGGGGTCACTAGAGGTTGCCCGACCTTGGGCGGCCTTTGCCGATGGTCTTCGTCGACCGCCGGCAACAAATTTCGATCACCAGCGGCCGTTGCCATTGCCGGCCAATTTTCTTTATTTTTTCTTTTGATAATTTTTTTATCACAAAAAGTCATTTTGTAAATATAGTTTTTCCAAACACTATTTGCATTCTGCAAAGCCTCTTTAACCTAAAGTACTTTGCATTTTGCCAATGGCTTTCCTCAAAAATTCAACAAAACGCACTCGAAGTAGGAGCTGAAATGCAGAAGTAAGTCCTTGGTGCTTTTACCCACTTTGAGCAATCAATATAATTTTCTTTCGAAAGAAATACACATGTTTCTTCACCGCCTAATGAAATCCATTATACATATAATTATGAACTAACCAAATCACTGCGTATTATTCTCTATTTTAACTTGTTACTAGATTACTTTCTTCAAAGAACTTTCTAATTTTATATTTAGTTATTTCAAGGTTAAGAATATTAACTTAAAACCTCGACAATGGAGAAATCGATAAGCTTTCGCAAATAGTTTTTCTTGAGTTGAAATAGATAGATTACTTATGATATGGAGGAAACCTTAATGAGTAAAGATAATATCACACAGAAAAAATTAGTAAAATGTAATGATTAAAATAATCTTTAAAGCTAAATTTACTTAATGACGATGATAAGAAGGAACTATCAATAAATGACTATCTCTGGCAATGATGAGCCCATGCTTATAGAAGACGTCTTACAACGTTCGATTTTTGACTTTAAGGTATGCCGATGATTTTTCCTCGACTTTTGTTGTTAATGCAGTACTTATAGAAATTAATTGCTTGTTGGAACAATACATACTGTTATACCATAAATTTGGGGAAACGGTGACTTAATTTTAGCTATATTAATAGTGCCTCGTCACTATAACAACAGGTGCACCATATTTTAGCAAAATTAATTCTTATAAGCTTGTGGGGCCTATTCGACGCAAGGCTACATAAGGTTCAATCAACAACCGTCTCAGCAGGGCATCCGCGATCTGAGCATGTGGTTGACAATGGCATGACCAAAACAATGGCTAACGAGGTTGTAGTCCGAATTTCAGTGACTTGGACTAATGAAGCATGATGTCTTCAAAGAATGAGTCACGGTGGTTGAGAGCGCATTGATAATATGTTAAATCATGCCAATACTTAAAAAAATAATATGTGTAATCAATTGGCATGCATTTATATGCTTTAGGCTGGATTAGTAATTTAAAATGCATTTAAAATCTAAATAAATTACAAAATTAGTGAAATAATCATATCATAATATAATCACATATAATATGTTAATGATATCATAAAAATTTTCAAAAGCAAAAAATTTGATAAAGTAGTTCTGCCTCTTCACAATTCTACTTTAATTTCCTTTTTTTTGTTATTGTGCAAAAAGTTGACAGATAGGCTTTTTTTTCCTGAAAGTAATTGTCAAGTGCGTGCTTAAACTCGTGGCTCTTCATGGAACTGACCAAGTACGCCTGACATTATTTGAGATAGCACGAAATGTTATTTCATGCCTGGTCGAAGAATTGATCCCACTACAGAAGGTGGTATCGACTATCTTTCTTCTGTCAATTAATTACGACCAAGCTTTATTTTGCTTAAAAGTTGGATTTGATAATTTCTTCATTGATTAGATGAAAATAAAAAAGGATTCAACGAGGAAATCGGGGAATTCTTGTAGAGATCTGCAACTCTTTGCCATTAGGATATGCACGTTTGGCAGAAGCTGAGGAATCTCTTCTAGTTGCTTTCATTCATCCACATAGAAGTGTTCCGGATCATGGTATTTGTCCATGCATGTTGAAAGATGAGTAAACTTGTTTTTGGAAAGATTTAAATACGTCAATTTGGGAAAATTAGAAGAACTCTCAAGGACCTCTACTTCTAAGAGATTGCAGCCAATAAGTTCTAGGTCATTTAAATTTGAGAATCTCGAATTTTCTTTAGGATCAACCGAATCCTCTAAATTCCTTAGAAAAATGATAAAATTGGAGTAGCCTTGAAGACTCAAATACTTGAGATTTTGCAACTTATAAAGAGCTTTGCGAGGTTTCTGCAAATGTATTTGCTTTGTAAAGGGAAGATTCCAGGAAATTCTTTAATAGTCGTCATTCCAGCCTCAGTCTGCCACTAGTATTTTCTTGTGGGCTCTGGCCTTGAGGTCCGTCACTTTGGAGCACCGCCTCCTCCGGCGAGTGGGACGAGAGTTCACCTGGAGGAGCGAGGAGGCTCAACCACGGAAGTTGCGACAGAGGATCAACAACGCCATTGGAGAAGGCATGATTAGTCGCAGAGAGAGAGAGAGAGAGAGAAGAGAGAGACTGATGAGTAAACGGCGTCTAGGCTTGGGACCGGTAGTGGTGAGGATGATGCTTTTATGCGGCGTCATTTGAGAGGACAGAAGAGTTCGGATTTGCATCTAATGTCGAGATGACCTGGCATTGCAATTTTGTCCGGATAGTGTCCTGGCCCCACCCAATAGTTTCTCCAAGTCAATAGTCAACTACTTTTTTGTTTTTTTTTTTTGTTTTTGTTCTTTGGTTTGTATATTTTCTTGCTTTTGGTAATTCACTAGATTTGTTTTGCTACCAAAGCCAATATTAACTAGAAAAGACCAAACTGAATCAAAAATTATTTGGCCCCATGAATATACTCCCCTTACAGGATTATGCTACTCACTTCATGCTAGTCGACGACTATATTTCATGATCATCCGCATCTCTCTCGCTCTTCGGTTCGGGCAAGATTGGAGATTATTGAATGTTGGGCGTTGCTAAAGAGGTAGAGAGAATGATGCAAGAAATCATGCAAGAACTAAGATGATCATAACCTATGTAGCACTGACACGCGACACGTAACACGACACGCCGATACGTCATTTGTCAAAAAATAGAGAATTCCGACACATTCTGACACGTTATATATTAAATATATATTTTATATAGAATGCAAAAATAAATAAATAATAATAAAAAGAGCATAGAATTAATTTTTACTAAAAATATTAATCCAACATTTTTTAATATCATTCATTGTTTTAAATTGACAGAAATTAAACGAGAAATTAAAGAATTGAAAACATGAAAGAGTAAACTTGAAGGAACATATCTTGTTTTCTTATACTTGTCGGAAATTAGTGAGATTTCTTATAGTCCTAGACAAAGTTCGGAGTTCACGATATAGACTAGCTTGGAGCTCCTTTGCAAAACAAGGTTCGAGAAAAATGAAAATCCAAGACAAGAACTCTCGAAGTATGACCAAAAGAAAAAGAAATCGCTAAATTTGCCATGGAAAATGTGAGAGATAACTCACAAGTCAATAACATAGACGAAAAGAGATAACTCACAAGCGATGCTTGTGAGAGGTGGAAAGAAGCAAAAAGAATTATAACTTTAAGTATGTGGGGGCAACGGAATGACACCGATGAGAAAAGGGGCGTTCCATCATTACTCACGGGAAGATCAAAATTTATAAGTGAGAAATTTGAGAGCAAGAATTTTCTTCTTTCCCTTTTATTTGTGTTATTTTCATTATTTTTTCATATATTTACATTTTGACCTCTCAAGTATTGAAAATTTTTAAAATTGACTACGTACGTGTCGGAATCGCGTGTTGAAATTTCGGACTCATGTATCGAAGTGTGTCGGGAAGAGTTGACCACGTGTCGGATTTTCCAACACTCATTAACCGCGTGTCGGAACATGTCGGAGCTTGTCGAACACGTGTCGGAGTGTCAGATACGACACAAAGGCTTCCGGAGAGTGTTGGTACTTCTTAGATCATAACAATGTTGGTTCAGTCAGATGGAATAGCTTTTTCAATAGAGGGATTAGTGCCTGATGTTGCTGCTTCAGATTTGTTTGAAGTTGTCTTTCAGTGTACAAGTGTTGTTATTTGCGGAAGCGTGTGTTTGATGTGTGTGCAAGGGAGTGTTTTGTGTGTGAACTATCAAGAGAGCAAAAGAACTAAGAACAATGTGGGCAAGAAACAATTGGGCAAAGTGATAATAAGAACGTGCAAAAGAGAATGGCAGCAAAGAAGCACAAGGGAACAATAAGAAGTCTTTTATTATTTAGTTTTAGTACAAAGGGAAGGGGAAGGAGCTTGCTCACCTTATTCGTGTGTGCGCTCCCCCCTTCCTATTTATGAGGAAGCTTCACTGACTTATGGCCCACCATCTTTGACTTCTAGCAAATTTTTTGCAATTTTTTTTCTTGAACAACCAACTCGTCTAGGAAAAAATCTCTGCCTTTTGCAAAGATAATTTTATGGACTCTTCTAGGATTTGTCTTGACTTCTCTAGCTCATGTCTATCTTGAAATTTCTAGAAATTGGATCAATAATTCAACACTCCTCCTTGATCCAATTTCGTGTTACTCCAAGCGTATTCCGCAATGTCTCGAACTTGGCTGGCGATAGTGCTTTAGTGAATGTGTCCGCTACTTGATCCTCGGTCTTGTAATATTTGAGTTTGATCTCTCTATTGTTTTGCACCTCTCGTACGAAGTAATGTTTGATATCGATATGTTTGGTTTTTCCATGGAATACTGGATTATTTGATATAGTAGTTGCCGACTTATTGTCGCAAAGTAACAGAGTCCGTTCGGTCTGTGCTTCTCCAATGTCTTCTAGAATTCCGAAGCCATATTGCTTGACTGGCGATGGCAGCAGCTGCGATGTATTCAGCTTTTGTAGTAGGCTGTGCTTCTGAGTCTTGTTTTTTGGATGCTCACGAGAATACTCCAAAACCCAATGTGAATGCATAGCCAGTAGTACTTCTCCTATCATCAGTTGAACCTACTCAATCGCTATCAATGTAGCCAATGAGCTTGGCGTTTGCACTTGGCCGATACCAAATGTCGTAATTTATAATTCTGCGTAAATATTTAAGAATTCTCTCGGTAGCTCCAAAGTGAATTTGACTCAGACTTTGCATGGATCATGATAGTATACTTGTTGCATACATAATATCCGGTCGTGTAGCAGTGAGATATAGCAAACCGCCTATTAGTCTTTTGTAGAGGGAGGCATCAGCTTTTTTTGCTCCATCTTCCTTCAATAGTTTCTCATTTGTCATGAGCAGAGTTGAAACTGCTTTGCAATGGTTCATCTTGAATTTCTTCAGGAGGTTCTCAGTATATTTCTTCTATGAGATAAAATCTCCTTCATTTTGGTTGATCTCGATGTCGAGGAAATAATGCATCAAACCCAAGTCCGCCATCTTAAATGTCTTCATCATTTCTTCTTTGAATTCTTGGATCATTGTCTCATTGTTTCTTGTATGGATGAGATCATCCATATACACAGAGACAATAAGAGTGTCAGACTTATCTTGGGTTTTGATGTAGAGCGTTGGCTTGCTCATACTCCTCATGAATCCTTGCTTGATGAAGTATTCATCAGTTCTACTATACCACGCTCGTGGTGCTTGCTTTAACCCATACAGGGCTTTCATGAGTTTGAGAACTTTTTCTTCTTGGCCTTTGAGGATAAAGCCTTGTGTGGTTGTTCTATGTATATTTCTTATTGAAGATATCCATTTAAGAATGCTGACTTTACATCTAATTGATGGATCTTCCATTTTATTTTTATTTTTTATGCTGCTAGGGCTATGAGTGCCTGAATAGTATCAAGGCGAGCAACAGGAGTGAAAGTTTCGGTATAGTCGATACCTGGTTGTTGCAAGTGGCCTTTCGCCACAAGCCTTGCTTTGTACTTCTAGATTGATCTATCTACGTTGAGCTTCATCTTGTAGACCCACTTGACGCCAATGATCTCTTTGTCTTTGGGTTGATCGACAAGCTCCCAAGTTTCATTTTTCTCGATCATCTTGATCTCTTCCTCCATGGCTTTTATCCAAACTTCTTCTTTGGATGCCTATTCGTAGTTTTCTAGTTCTAAAGCAGCAAAGTTGCATGTGTCGTTAATTCTTCTAAGGATTTTTACTCTTAGTACCAGTGATTCTGGAGTAGAATCTTCTTGCGTCACTCTTGGAAAGGTTGGTGGAGTTACGTCGTGAGTGGTGGAATCCGACACTTCTCCTTCTTGTGACGTTGACTTCTCTTGAGCAGGTGGTATGTCTCGTAAGATGACGTACTTCTTCTCAATCTTCTGGTCCTCCTACTTCCGAGCAGCATTCTTGTCAAACTCAATGTCTTGACTGATCATGAGCTTCTTAGTTCTTAGGTTGTAGACCCGATAGCTTTTGATTGGTCATTATAGTCAAGAAATATTCCTTTTTTTTTTTGTCTTTTCATCAAGCTTACTCCTTTTTTTTATGTGAACGTAGCATATGCAGCCAAACACCTTGAGGTGCTTTACTGAAGGCTTCTATCCACTCCATACTTCGATTGGAGTTTTATTTTAGATTGTTTTTGTTGGACACCTGTTTAAGATGTATACGGCCGTGTAGACTGCTTCTGCCCATAACGAGTTAGGAAGACTTTTTTCTTTTAGCATATACCTTGCCATCTCCGGGACGGTTTTATTTTTTCTTTCGGCTACTCCATTTTTCTTTGGGGCGTAGCCAACAGCTAGTTGATGATGGACTCCTTCATCTCACAAAATTTATTAAACTCATTTAAATTGTATTCCGTGCCTTTGTCACTCCCTAGGACTTTGATTCTTTGGCCACTTTGATTCTCAACATGGCTCTTGAATTTTCTGAAGATATAGAAAACTTATGATCTTTCTAGAAGAAAGTATACCCATGTCATTCTTGTGTAATCATTAATGAATAGGATGAGATATTTATTTTGATTGAGTGTGGGGGTTCTCATTGAACCATACACGTTCGTACGAACTAGCTCCAATGGCTTCTTAGCTCTCCATGCACTTTCAGATGGGAAGGATTGTCTCTATTGTTTTCCAAGGAGGCAACCTTCACAAATATCTGAAATTTCTGAAATAGCTGGAAAGTCTCTTATCATATTTTTCTGATTGAGAGTTTTAGCTCAGCAATGTTGAAGTGGCCAAATCTTCGATGCCATAGCCATGAATCATCAAGTTGAGCTTTCATGGCTATATCTTTGACATATTTCCATCGAATAGGAAAATTCTTATTCTTCATCTTAACAGAGGCAATGATATTTTTATATTTATCATAGACAATGCAGGCATCTCCTGTAAAATATAGAAAACCCACTTTGTATCATTTGGCCCACACTCAAGAGATTTTGTGCAAGACTAGGGACTAGATATACATTATGTATATATTTTGGCCCTTTATTCGTTTCCACGGTGATGGTGTCTTTTCCTTTGATATCTACTATTGCACCATTGCCCAATTTTACTTGGGATTTCATTGACTTATCAATATCAATGAATATAGATCGTCCCTCGTCATATGATTGCTACACCCACTATCAATGTACCATGTTTCATTTTTATTATCATTGGTCGCTTGGCCTGCGTAGAATGTATTCTCCTCACTTTATTTTTTCCACATACTCAATTATTTGTTTTTGAGAGACAATCTTTTTCTGCATGGCCATATCTTTTACAAAAGCAACATTGTTTTTTATTTTAAAACCAGCAATCCTTCTCAAAATGATTCGTTTTCTTGTAAATACCATAAGGTGGATAATTTTCCTTTTGTGTAGTTTCTCCTCCTCTTTTATATTTCCATGAGCTCCTTCCACCATTTTTAGATTGATGAGACTGTATGCTTATTTTAGATTGAAAGGCACTTTCAACTTAATCTTCATCTTGTGCCATTAGTCTTTTCTCATGTGTTTCTAGAGAGCCAATTAATTCACTCACTGATAGGGTCGCCAAGTCCTTAGTTCCTTCTATAGTTGTGATTATGGGGTCGTATTTTTTCGTAAGTGACACCAATATTTTCTCATCCCATCTCCATAGGCTCTCATTTGATCAACTAGTTCCTTTAATTTTCCACAATATTCTTGTACGGTCTCATAATTTTTCATTTTAGAATTCTCAAAATCTTTTCTCAAAGTTTGAAGGCGAATAGTGCGTACCTTTTCTGATCCTTGAAATTCTTCCCATAGTATTTCCCAAGCCCCTTTTGCAGTCATTGCTCCAATTATTCTTGGAAATACCGTTTTTGAGAGTGCTTGCTAGATAAAATATAGTGCATTTGCATCCTTTTGTAGTTAATCCTTTAGAAAACTTGCACCTTCTTGTGGAGCCTCGCAACCTTTTTCCACGATGTCCCATAAGTCTTGAGCCTTCAAGAATGTAGTCATTTTTATGCTCCAAAAGTCATAGTTGTTCCCATAAAAAATGGGAATGGGAAATGAGGATGAGGTAGATTTGGCCATAGTTTAGTCATTAGTTATTTGGAAAGGGTAGTTTTAGGAATGGGTAGGTAGAACAAACGCTCAATGCCAACAAAAAATGTGGCTCTGATACCACTGTTGGTATTTGCGAAAGCGTGTGTTTGATGTGTGTGCAAGGGAGTGTTTTATGTGTGAATTATCAAGAGAGCAAAAGAACTAAGAATAATGTGGGCAAGAAATGATCGGGCAAAGTAATAATAAGAACGTGTAAAAGAGAATGGTAGCAAAGAAGCACAAGGGAACAAAAAGAAGTCTTTTATTATTTAGTTTCAATACAAAGGAAAGGGGAAGGAGCTTGCCTACCTTATTCGTCTACTACGCTCCCCCCTTCCTATTTATAAGGAAGCTTCACCAACTTATGGCCCACCATATTTGACTTCTAGTAGATTTTTTACAATTTTTTTTTAACAACCGACTCTTCTAGGCAAAAATCTTTGCCATTTGAAGAGATAATTTTATGGACTCTTCTAGAATTTTTCTTGACTTCTCTAGCTCATGTATTTCTTGAAGTTTCTAGAAATTGGATCAATAATTTAACAACAAGATTTCAGCTGCTCCAAATTGCTGTTGAAGCTTAAGAATTGACACGGACATGGTACGATGCCTTGACACGACGAATCGCACGAAGTTCACGTGTCTAATTAATGTTGAAGGAAGTGGGAGAAAGTGCAATTTGGCTAGTAACAACAGAGGAATCAACTAATCTTCCCCATGGAGACCTTTTGATCTTTTAATATGATTAGGTCAACACTTTCCTAAAGACAAGGATCATACATTAGATTGAGCAAAACTTACTATCTCATAATTTTCTAGTATGAAATGTTGGTATCATTGATTGAATGAAGAGAGATGACAGGGATTTATGTCATAAGTTTCACATAACAACTTGGAAGACCATGGCCATTCCACAAGCATCCACTGAATTTTGTATTAATGCACTCTGCATCACAAATCATACAAGAAAGAGAGGGAAAAAAAGAAAGTTTCTTCAACTATTTCAATAGCATGATGTGAAACCTGTATTTCATAATGATTTTGAATTGATTTGAGGGGAAAAGAAAGAGCCATTGGAATCAAGATGTTGCCTCCCCAAGAGTCAAAGCCAAGTGGAGACCAATTCCCCAGTTTGCTTCTATCCACTGCCGATTTCTTCGGTTGGGCAGGTCCCACCCATCTACTTCGACAAGATCATCATCCATTTCACTTGAACTATCTTCTTCCTCGGCATCTATCTAATCATCTTCCTCTGAAGACCAATAAGTTTCTATCGGCCGATAGTGTGAGATCACAACCCTTAGATTATCCTCTCGTTGCTCGCATTTTAGACGGAACCTACACTTCTTCAATCTTCCTCCAAATAATTAGGGCGCGTTTGGTAACAATTCTATTCTCTGGAAGAGATTCTCATCTAAGTCAGCCCTCGGTGAGGCTAGCCCTCGTCGGCCAAGCCTCACCTGTAGTTAGGTGAGGCTCGCCCTTACCGGCCCTTAGCAAGGCTAGCCCTCGTCGGCCGAGCCTCATCTAAGTCAGCCCTCCGTGAGGCTAGCCCTCGTCGGCCAAGCCTCACCTACAGTTAGGTGAGGCTCGCCCAACCCTGCCGAGGCTTGGCCTCACCAAGCTAGATCTAGTAAAGCCGGGCCTCGTTGGTGGCTGGGCTTGCTTTCGACAAGCTTGCTAAATCTCGCCTTGGCTTGGTGAGCCTCCAGCGAGCTTACTGGACCGATTGCTAGCCACCGGTGGTGGTGGGTGATGGACAGCAACCACAGCAGCGGTGGTAGATGAAGAAGAAGAAAAGGGAAGAAGAAGAAGAAGAGAAGAGAAAAAGAATAAGAAAATTGCTTGATTCTTAGATTTGTTCCTAGGAAAAATGATCAATTTTTCTTTTATTCTTGATTTTGTTTCAAATCTACTTCCGGGAACAAAAAAATAGAAAATTATTCTCGGGAATAAAGATTTTACCAAACACGATTCTGTACTACTCCCGAGAACAAAGAATCAGAATCAAAGCCTATTTGGATGGTTATCAAACAGGCCCTTAGAAGCCAACTTAGAATTGGCTCCAATCATCTCACAGAAGCTCCCTTTTTATATACAGCATACTGCGCAACAGATACTCGATCATCGAATAAAAATGTTTCACTTCATTAAATACTGCTTGGCCATTATCAAGAATCACAACGAGACATATGATATTGACTGCTTTCGTTCCTTTTGGCCAAGAACAACACAGATACTATAATACTAGTCCTAAGAACTTATTGCACAAGTCCCGGGGAACCATAAAACATAAACCATTATGGTATCTCTCTTCTCATCCAAAGAGTTTCCACTTTTCTCATCTTTGGGAGCTATTAAGCATTCATGGTTAGAGAGAGAGAGAGAGAGAGAGAGAGAGAGAGAGAGAGAGAGAGAAACCTTGAGTGATAATAAGACATCAGTCATTTTTGCCCCTTTGCAAAATAATTCACTGCAAGTTAAGTCAACCAGAAGTTTGGTGGAGGAGAGATTCGACGAATATGAGAATCTTTGTAGAGATTTGAATCTCCATGCCGATAGGATATGCATAGGTGGCGAAAGATGAGGAACCTCTTGTAGCTGCCTGTAGTGATCCACATGCAACTCTCCCAAATTACGGTATTTGTTGATGCATGTCGACAGATGAGTAAACTTGTTATTCGAAAGTTCCAAACACGCCAATTTGGGAAAACTGGAAGAATTCTCATGAAACTCTACTTCTGATAGATTGCACTCACTAAGTTCTAGCCAGTGTAAATTTGAGAATCTTGGATTGCCATTAGAATCAACTACATCCTTAAAGTTATTTGGAAACATGACAAAATTCAAGCAGCCTTGAAGACTCATAAGCTCAAGATTTTGCAATTTATGAATGTTTGATGGAAGCCTTGTGATGTTTTTACAATATCTTTATAATAATAATAATAATAATAATAATAATAATAATAATAATAATAATAATAATAATAATAATAATAATAATAATAATAATAATAAAAACCTCTTCACAAAGATGAGATTTTTAATTGATGCTGTTGGGAGTTCTTTAATAACCGTCCTTCCTAGATCAAGCTCTTTTAGATGTTCCATCTTTCTTGGTATATCAAGGAACTTCTCAAGTTTAGAGCAACCAAAAAGAGATCAAGTGTTTGAAGAGATTTTGTCTCTATTGTGTTAGGAAAGATACTGAGGTTGGCACAGAACTGTAGTGAGTCGAGATATGCGACAAATTGGTGAACCTCCACCAAGTTTTTGCACTTCAAGATTCAATCTCTCCAGGTTTGGAGCCGATGAAAGGTCAAGAACACTAACTAGGGACTTGCATTGACTGAAATTGATGTACTTCAACTTTCTAAAATTCTGCAAAAAAAAAAAAAAAAAAAATATATATATATATATATATATATATATATATATATATATATACTAAAACCATCATTAAGCTCTATAAATATTTATAGTTATAATAAGGGAAAAGCTAATCATCATAAGCGCTAACCTTGAATTTGCCTTCTAATTGTTTGATATGACTTTTCCAAACCTCAAGTCTAATAAGTTTCTTTAGACCAAAGCCAAATTCTAGAAATGGGGCATTGGGCCATATAAGTCATCTTAGATTTGTTAGGGAGCCAAATAGGACCTTGTGAAGAGATATGCACTTTAAGCATAATGAGCATTCTCAACATTTTCATGTTTGTGAAAGCATCACGCCTTATGGTTATCTCTTTAAGACTCATAGTTTTCTCTTTTGGTGTGGACAAGTCCAATACTATGCCCTTTACTACAATCGTTCTCTATCCGTGATAGAGCAAATTCAGTTGTCCTACAAAATTTCCATTGAGATCTACATTATAATGTCCAAATCAAAGTAACATAAAAATGAAATATAACAATGTTTACATTAACAACTTTTACTATATCTTTACATAGAATGTCCTGAACATCTTCAAAAAGCCATAATCTACTACTTTTCCCAAGATCATTGGGCCATCCCTAATAGACAATATTCTTACCCATCAAATAAACCAAATCATGTTTTGTAGGGTCCCATGCTCATTTCTTATCAAGGACCTCTCGGCGAGAATTTCTATTCTTATAGTTGTGTCAAAATCACGGCTGTTGAGAACTTCCTTGATGAATTTTATACTTTTTCCTTTAAAGAAACAAGCAATGTTGAGGAAAATCTCCCTCTCATTATCCTCCATTCCATCAAAGCTTGTCTTCAAAACTCGATTGATACTTTGGTCAAGAGTTTTGGCGAGTTTATGCAGTGAACTTTCCCATGCCGGTTCCTTTCTTCCACATAAGAAGGAGGCCAACCCTTCGAGGGCTAATGGAAGGCCACTAGTGTAATGCAATGCTCTATCTATGAGATCCTTTCCTATTTCAGATTTTTTTTGCAATTTGGAAAGGCATGCCAAAAATAAAGGTCTAGTGCCTCATCGTTGTCTAAAGTTTTAACTTCATACACACAATTTATGTCATGAGAAGTTAGCAAATGTTTATCCCTTGATGTTACAAAGATTCTACTTTCCTTTGCCAAACCAATTCCCTTCTCCAACTAACGCATTTAGTTGATACAACTAGTCAACATCATCAAGAACCAGTAGAACCTTCTTGCAACAAAGTCTTTCCCTTGTCACACGAATTCCTCCATCAACACTATAGACCGTTAGATGTCTAGGATATAAGATTTGAGATAGAAGTTTTTCTTGCAAATCAACTTGACCTTTGCTTTTGTTCAAAGTTTCTCTAACTCACTCCAAAAAACTAGATCCCTGAAAATGTCTCTCAATAACATTATATATCGCTTTAGCAACCATCGTCTTTCCTATGCCTCTAGGTCCTCATATGCCTATCATGAGAACATCGTCATGTGAGTCTTTTTGCGACAATGATATCAATTATTCAACTCGGGAATGTATTCCAACTGGATACTTAGCAACATATAAGGGTGTTCGCTCTAGATGAATTGATAATTGCTTTACGATGCATCGTATGAGCTCTGCTTCATCTTTGATGAGCGCTCAAAAGAAAGAGAAACATGTTATACAATTTCAAAGCAATGGCAGGAATTCAACCTCTAACGTCATAAGGAAAATAACATAAGAAGGTTAGCAAATAATAAGATGAAAAGAAATTAACACATTTGGGTGAACCTGCGCCTGAAGACAAAAATGACTTGGGTACTATGAACTACACTATTTATCTAAGACAAAAAATTTTATCCACACAACAAGAATCGAATTTGTACAATCTGCTAACTCGAAGTTTTGTTATTCCACTTTTGTCTGCTATCTAGCATATCTCCGCTTTGTATCTTCAATTAAAAAGACCGATTAAACAATATCTCTCAGTTTTTCAGCGGTAATTCATCTGCATACAATTTGACGTATAAACAAACAATCACCAGCTGACTATGGCAAAGCAGTGCGTCACGTCAACTATTTACTTTCCCATCATTGAATTCCCACCCAGACAAGTTACCGACATGGAAAAGAGCCTTCTTCCATCTTTTCACTTTCACTGCGTCCTTCCCAAAATTGGACTCATGCTTAGCCATAGCTCTCCCATAAGCCTCTCCCCCCCCTCACTTCTCTCGGTTCCACTTTGTAAAACACGGCAACATAATCAGCTCCTTCTATTCCTTGCATTCTATGATCGTTGCCACCTCTTCCAAACACCTCCGGGAGGAAGCATAGCCCTTGAAGAAAATCAATGCGCGATTCCTCAATCGCCTTCATAAGTGCCGGCAACATTTGCTCTCCTTTCCTAAGCTCCTTGCTATCTATAAAAGTGTGTATCCCATTTTGATCCAAAGCTGCATAGAGATGACTAAGGAAATTGTTGTGGATGCCGGCCTCTGAAATTCAGGAAAATGTGGTAATTCCTTTTAAAAGAGGCCATGTATCAAGAACTTGGGAACAAAAACAAGAAAAAGAGATTAAGAGGATTGGCTATGTTGGCTTGATTTGATTCAGGGATTATGAAATATTATCAGTCTATCACGTTTAAATCTCACTCACAATCTCACGAGGCTAGAAAGAAGGCATAGAGGGATCTTCCCTTCATGGATCCCTTATCTCAAGAATGTTGAAGCTAAAAAGAGTAAAAGCACTGAAGAGAATGCGTGACGATGACTTTTTGGCCCAAAAGAAGTGTAAAGAATACTTAAACGAGGTAGAGTTTGTGTTGATGGAAGAGGGATGGAAAGATAAAGCAGTGTCTCTAATTGTTCTTGATAAAGATGAGGATACAGCTTTTAGACTTTCAGTAAGGGAATCTCTATGCAAACTAGCATGAAAAAGATGGCTGAGAAACTCAAAAAATTAGAGTGAGAGAAAAGGGAAGAAGGCAGGAAGATGACCCCTCACTAAAGGAGAACTTTGGGCTGAATTATATGACTAAACTGTAGGAAGAAGTAAAGAAAGATGAAGCAGGAGCTGAAATGCAGGAGTTGGTTCTTGGTAATTCTACCCGCTTTGCTGGACCGACTGATCATACAATGTGACTTCCATGGATATTTCAAAGAAAGATGGAATAGTAAGTGTAGAACCTTGACTGCTATTAGTCAAATCTACGAAACAGCTTCGGCACTCCAACACACGTTTTTACCCCACCTATCAAAGTCGTTATAGGTATAATGATTAGAAGATATTGTTGATGAATTAATCAAATCACTGCGTATTATTTGCAATTTTTTACTTGTGAGTAGATTACTTTTTTCTAAGGACTTTCGAGTTTAATATTGTCATTTCACCATCTCACAAGTTTTCCCGGAGTAATGTGGAGGAAACCTTAACGAACAAAATTGAAATTGAGCTCAGATACTTGAAACTCACAATCTCACAAGTTTACTCCGCCGTCTCCAATTCCATTTACTCCAGGCCGTCAACCAATGCTCTAACGAACACAATCATTCCTCACAACTAGAATCAAGGGCCGCCATGCCACATGCGAAATCCGGCATCCTCCAGCTGAAGGCGATTACATGCACTTCAAGCAGCAGATACTTAGTTCTCAACCCCTCACCTGAGCACCGGCGTGAAGAGTGGCGTCGATGATGGACGCTCCAATGATGTAACTAAGGCAAGCTGGAGCGGGACCGATGCGGATGGCCTTGTCAGCAGACCTGACGTGGAGAGAGCCGGTCGGTGTTGCTGTAGAGGGAGATGGTCCGAACCCCCCAGCCTCCTCGCTGTCCTCATGATCCTGCAAGCTATCTCACCTCAGTTCGCCACCAGTATTTTCTCGATGAGCTTTGGCTCCGAGGTTTGCTGCTTTGGAGCCACCGCTGCCACTGCCGCCTCTGGCAAACAGGAGAAGAGCCTCGCCTGGAGGAGCGAGGAGGTTCGACCATGGAGGTTGTGACGGAGGATCAACAGCGCATTGGCGCGGGGGGGGGGGGGGGGGGGGGGGGGGGGGGGGGGTTGATGAGTCAACGGCGTCTTGTTGACTTAGGAGTCGGGACGCGGCGAGTATGATGCTTTTATGCGACGTCGTCTGAGGGGATAGAGGAGTTCAGATTTGCATCTGACGTGGAGATGTCCCGGCATTGCAACTTTGAATAATGGGACAATTCCACTGGCCCCAGTCGAGTCAAGAGTCAAAACCATAGTCAAGAGTCAAAACCTTTCTTCTTTTGGGCTTGTCTATGCCTGTTTACCTTCTGGTTGGCAGGGTTAGGGCAAGAAAGGAATTAAACATATTTTAAGGACGGTCTGCGCATTAGAAACGGTAATATTTCGTTGATTTGGGTGCTTAAAAAGGGCGCCTAGGACACTTGCTAACAAAATCCTTCCAATAATTATGCTAAAAATGAAGAGAAATGAGGTAGAGGATTGGGCTTTAAGGAATATAAAGATAATACGCTAAGGATGTAAATGTACTTCAATGTACTCTGCAGCATCGATGTGTACATCATCCAGCAATATTACATCCGTAACAAGAAAAGAACGAGCTGAATCAGAAACTTTTTGGCCCCATGAATATACTCCTCTTACAAGATTATGCCACTCGCTTCATGCTAGTCGATGGCATCTCTCTCGCTCATCGATTCCAACGGGAATGGAGATAGAGAGAATGGTGAGAGAGATCATACTTGAACTGGAATGAAAATCCTCACGATGTTGATTTGGTTAGACGGAATAGTCATTTCCCCAGAGAATCAGATTTGTTTGAACTTGCCTTTTAGTGTGCGAGATATTAGCTACTTAAAACTATTGTTGAAGCTTGAGAATCGACACGGACATGGTAAGACACCTTGATGCGACAACTAGGTTATGTGATGTGTCTGATTAATGGTAAAGGAAGGGGATGGAATGCAATCTAGCCAGTAAAAATAGAGGAATCAACTAGTCTTTGTTATGGCTAGATCTATCACCTATAAGGGGTGAATATGTGATGTTGCAAAAATGAAAGAATTTAAACTAATATTGTAGTGAAACAACTTCTAGTGACAAGAAGACTAACGATTAAATTTTATTGATGTGCAATTCTATCACAATTAATAATAACGAGAGTAAGGGATAGAGAATTGTATACAAAAGATTATAATGGTTCGGCTTTTGCAAGCCTACGTCCACTCTCTTGCGCTGACAGCTGATTAGTTAGATTCCACTATTAAAAACCAATCAGAGGTTTACAAAATTTGAGCAATGAATACCCAAGCTTATATGAATAACTCATCACACACTCTCAACCTCTAAATGGTACAATGACGCCCACAGAGACGAAGGTATTTGATTGGAAAACACCCTTCAAACTTTAGAATCATAAGTTTCAACTCTTTTAGCTTCGAGACCTCCTTTTATAGTTCTCCTTATCTGAGCTAACTATTGGATATATCTCCCAGATGATTATCCAACCAATATACCTTTTGGCCTAGATCTTGTTAAAAGATCTAATCGTTTCAAGAACGCCAAGAATAAAGCTTCACATAGATTCTGCCGCTTGTACAACAGTTTTGGTTTCCATAAGTCGATTGCTTCAACTTGGAAAGAATGTTTTGCCACAAGCATATCATTCCAAGAAAGTCAAATCTTTGAGGGATACTTTTCTTTGAAACTCCTTATTTATAAAGCAGGAAATCTAACCTAATGCTACTAACCGTCGCACAAGGATATTATCTCCTTTCTAGCCTTTTGATAAAACACATAAGGAATGAAATAATTAAGCCATAACTCTGGTTTTCATTGATATTGTCTAATCATATCCTATCAAACTTCCCATCTGAAAAATAATTATCATCAGAATGAAAGTCTTTACTCTGGATAAGTTTTGTCAATCTTCAAAATCAATTTGAAAAATTTCCTCAATAGTCTTTCCTCTACAGACCTTATGATCTTTAACATAATCAGCTCGACACTTCCAAAAGATGAAGTTCACATTAGAATGAGCAAAACTTACTATCTCAGAATTTTTTAGGGTGAAGTATGGGCATCATTGATTGGATGAAGAGAGGTGACGGAGTTCTGTGTGATAAGTTTCGCAGAGCAACTCGGAAGACCATGGCCAACAAGCGTCCACTTAAACTCTGTATTATTGCAATATGCGTCACGAATCATAAAAGAAAGAGAGGGAAAAAGAAAGCTTCTTCAACCTCAACCATGTCAGTAGCATGATATGAAACCTGTATTTCATAATGATTCTAAACTTGAATTGAAGGAGCAGACATTCAAAAACTTACAGTAGAGACGGGAAAAAAGGAGGGGTGAAAAGCAAAAGGCAGTGGAATCAGGATCTCCAAATTTGCTTCTTCAAGAATCGCTCCCTTGACAAGTTCTCAACACTTTGAAAGGCCCTTTCTCCAGCTGGACAATAACATTTTCCTCTGTCGTCAAACTTATCTGCTTTGAAAAGTTCTCGTTTTTCTTTTTCTTGGTAGATTTCTTCGATAAGTTCATCCTCTGTTTCACTTGAACTTTCTTCTTCCTCGATGTCTGTCCTATTGTCTTCCTCTGAGTCTGTTTCCTCCGAAGGACAATTTTTTTCCATAGGCTGATGGTGTTGGAATGCTATCCTCAGGTGATCCTCTTGTAGCTCACATGTTGGATGGAATACACACTTCTTCAATGTTCCTTTGCTTTTTGGCATCTCTCTCCCAATTAGGAGAATGTCAACCTCTCTCATCTTCCGGAGCCCCAGTCATACAAATAGTACGCACATCAAGCACTCAAAGTTAGTGTGCGAGACTTTACCCAAAAAAAAAAAAAGTTGGTGCGAGAGAGAGAGAGAGTCTAACCTTGAGCGAAATCGCATGATTCTTATATGCCCCTTTGCGGAATAATTTACGACATGATGACATTTCGACCCAACAGCAGTCAGAGGAGAGACTCGACAAATCTGGAAATTCCTGTAGAGATCTGCAACAATTTGCCAATAGCATATGCACATTTGGCGGAAGGTGAGAAATCTTTTGTATCCGTTTGCACTTATCCACACACAAGTGTTCCAAATATTTGTATTCGTTGATGCATGCCGGCAGATGAGTAAACTTGTTTTTGGAAAGATCTAAGTGCCCCAATTTGGGAAAACTGGAAGAACTCTCAAGGAATTCTACTTCTGAGAGATTGCAGCCATTAAGTTGTAGATGCTTTAATTTTCGGAATCCTGGACTGCCATTAGGATCGTTTGAATCCTCCAAGTTCTTTGGAAATGTGACAAAATTGGAGCAGCCTTTAAGATTCAGATGCTCAAGATTTTGTAACTTATAAACACTTGATGGGAGCGTTGTGAGTCTTTTGCATTTTCTTAAATTTATTATCTTCAAGGAGACAAGATTTTCAATTGATGCAGGCAGTTCTTTAATAGCCGTCCATCCTAGATCAAGCTCTTTTAGATGTTCCATCTCTTCTGGTATATCAGAAAACTCCTCTAGTTTAGAGCAACCAAAGAGACCAAGGGCTTGAAGAGATTTTGTCTTGAGTGTGGGAGGAAAGATATTGAGGTTATAGCAGAACTGTAATGACAAAAATTTCAACTTATCGAGATATCCAACAGATTGGTGAACCTCTGCCAAGCTTTTGCACCCATCAAGATTCAAGCTTTCCAGATTTGGAGCCGATGAAAGGTCAGGAACACCAACCAGGTACTCGCATTGACTGAAATTGATGTTCTTCAACATTCGAAAATTCTGCAAAAAAGAAAAAAAATATCAGTACAGTCATTAAGCTTTGAAAATATATGTACTTATAAAAAGGGAAAAGCTAGTTATCACTAGCGCTAACCTTAAATTTGCCGTCAAATTGTCTGATATGACTTTTCTGGATATCAAGTCTAACAAGTCTCTTTGGACCGGAGCCAAATTCTAGAAATGGGGCATTGGGCCATTTAAGCCATCTCAGATTACTAGGGAGACGGATAGGACGTTCCGAAGAGATATGCACTTCAGGCAAGATGAGCATTCTCAAGCCTCTCATTTTTTTGAAAGCATCAGCCTCTATGGTTATCTCTTCAAGACTCAAATTTATCTCTTCTGGCGTGAGCAAGTCCACTACTATGGCCTCTATTGCTTCCGTTCCCTATCCATAATTGAGCAAATTCAGTTGTCATACAAAATTTTCATTGAGATTTATAATATACTGTCCAAATCAAAGTAACATGAAAATGAGATATAACAATATTTACATAAACAACTTTTACCTTATCTTCACATAGAATGTCCAGAACATCTTCAAAAAGCCATAATCTACTGCATCCCCCAGGATTTTTAGCATAATCCTTCATAACAATATTCTTAGCCATCAATTGAACCAAATCATGCATTTGCAGAGTCCCATGCTCCTTTATTATCAAGGACCTGTCGATGAGAATGTCTATTCCTGCAGTCGTCTCAAAGCCACAGCCATCGAGAACTTCTTCGATGTAATCTATACTTTTTCCCTTAAAGAAACAAGCAATGTCAAGGAAAATCTCCTTCTTATTGTTTTCCAATCCAACGAAGCTTATCTTCAGAATCCGATCGATATATTCACCAGGACCATTGGAGAGATCACGCAGCTTACTTTCCCATACTGGTTCGTCTTTTTCACGTAAGTCTGAGCCCAACACTTTGAGGGCTAATGGAAGGCCACTAGCGTAATGTAGTGCTCTATTTATGAGATCCTTTCTTATTTCAGATTTTTTCCTTTTTTGAAAGGCATGCCAAGCAAAAAGTTTCCATGCTTCCCAGTCGTTTAAAGTTTCAACTGGATACACACGATTCTTGCAATGAGAAGAAATAACCAATTGTTTATCCCTTGTTGTTACAAAGATTCTACTTCCTTTGCCAAACCAATCGCCTCCTCCAGCTAATGCATCCAGTTGACGCGAATGGTCAACATCATCAAGAACCAGGAGAACCTTCTTGTGACAAAGTAGTTTTCTTATCAAACTACTTCCTTCACCTTCACTATAGACCGTTAGATGTCTACGAGATGTTTGAGAGAGAAGTCTATTTTGCAACTTAACTAGACCATTGCATTTGTTTGAAGTTTCTCTAACTCGGTCCAAAAAAATAGCTCCCTGAAACTGTGTTTCAATAGCATTATATATCGCTTTAGCAATTGTCGTCTTCCCTATTCCTCCAGGTCCCCATAGACCTATCATGAGAACATCATCACCATCTGACTCTTTTTGCGACAATGATATTAGTTTTTTAACTCGGGAATCTATTCCAACCAGATACTCAGCAACAAGCAAGGGTGTTCGCTCTAGATGAATTGGTAATTCCTTTACGATGCTTTGTATGACCTCTGCTTCATCTCTGATAAGCAATCGAAAGAGGAAACATGTTTTAGCATTTCAAAGCAATGGCAGGAATTCAACCTCTAGCGTCATAAGGAAAATTACATAACAAGATTAGCAAATAATAAGATGAAAAGAAGTAACACGTTACGGTGAACCTGCATCTGAAGACAAAATGACTCGGATACTATGAGATGCACGATTTACCTAAAACAAAATTTCTCAGTGTCAACACAGAAAGAATCGACTTCAAACAATCTGCTAGCTTGAAGTTTTGATATTCTACTATCATGTCTACCGTCTAGCATATCTCTGCTTTGTATCTTCAATTAAAAAGACCGATTTAACAATATCTATCAGTTTTTCAGCTGTAGGTTCTCTGCATACGATTTGACATATAACAAACAATCACCAGCTAACAATGGCAGAGCAGTGCGTCACATCAATTACTTACTTACCCATCATTGCAAGTCCACCCAGCCAAGTTACCGGCATCGAAGAGAGCCTTCTTCCATGTCTCCACTGCCTTCGGATCCTTCTCGGAATCAGACTCATGCTTAGCCATAGCTCTCCCATAAACTTTTGTCGCCCGTCTCACTTCACTTGGTTCCACTTTGTAAAACACCGGCAACACAATCAGCTCTCTCTGCGCCTTGCACTCCATGATCTTCGCCAACTCTTCCAAACACCACCGTGAGGAAGCGTAGTCCTCGGAGAAAATGATGATCGCGACACGCGATTCCTTGATCGCCGTTATAAGGGCCGGCGATATTTGTTCTCCTTTCCTGAGCTCCTCGCTATCCACAAAAGTGCATATCCCTTTCTGATTCAGAGCTGCATAGAGATCACGGAGGAAGTTGTTGCGGACGTCCGTGCCTCTGAAACTCACGAACACATGGTAATTCTTTTTGGAGGAGGCCATGTATCAGGAACTTGGGGACAAAAGAGATTAAGAAGGTTAGCTCTGTTGGCTCGATTTGATTCGGGGATTACGAAATGTGATCAGTCTATCCCTTTGGATCTCACTCACAATTTCAAGAGGCTAGAAAGAAGGCATAGAGGGATCTTCCCTTACTGGATCCCTTACATCCTATGAAGCACGGGCACTCTCCGGAGCCCCGTATTGTGTCGGACGGTCCGCGAGTCGGGAACTGCGAGAGGATCGACGGTGGAGGCGAGGACGAGGGAGCGGAGGCGAGGCTGCGAAGGAGCGGAGGCGAGGCGGCGAGGCGGCGAGGCGGCGAGCGACCGCGATGAGGCGACCGAAAGAAAGCAGAGATCGAGAGGAAGAGGATCGTGCAAGGAGAAGGAGGCGGAGGCTAGGGTTTTTGGGTTTCCGTGATGCGGAGGTTCCTTTTAATTATTATAAAAAATTATAAATTTATTTAAACAAGTTGATTATAATCCCTCATTAGTTATAACTTTCATCAATAACTTTTGTTAAAATTAAAAATATGTCCCAAACATAGATACATATTATTTATGAAAATGTCTTTTGAATTTTCTAAGAATAAATTTAGTAATAGGGAAAAGACCACCAAAAATTTTAAATTTGACTTAATGTGACAAAATTATCTCAAACTTTTTTTGTAACAAAAATACCTCAAACTTCATCTTATGGCTCAATGGCATTTTTGCCTTTAACTTTTTGTCTTTCTTTCCTCTTCCTTTTTTTACTTTTTCTTTTCTTTTTTTTTTTCTTCTCCTCTCTTCCCTTTGCCATGGCCAATGAATGGAAGAGAGGAGAAGAAAAAATTAAAAAAAAAATAAAAGATAAAAATGCCTAATAGTTTGGGGGTTTTTGTGTACGGAAAAAAAAGTTTAAGGCAAATACGTCACAGTTGATAAAGTTTAGAGTTTTTTATATCACAAAAAAAATTCATAATAAATTTATCACATTAAGTAAAGTTTAGGTTTTTTGATGGCATTTTCCCTTATTAATATTATTAGCGTATATTGATTCAAGGCTCATTTTTTATTATTTATTTATTTGTGAATTTGGATTAAACTAACTAAAGATAAAAATATTCATTTAATATATAACATATTCAAACATGTTAAAATTCTCTCTATTTTTTAGAAATGACATGTCGGCGACCGTATCGCATATCGCATGTCTCGCATTGGTGCTACTTAGGACTAAACCAGGCGAGGTGAGCCTCCACGAGTGAAGCCCTCACCCAAGCAAGGCCCAGCAATGGTTCACCTAGGTGATTTGGCGCCTAGCATCCCCTTCACTCGGGCAACACCGGCCGATGCCCTCGCCAAATTTAGCTTGGGCAAGGCTAACTCTCGCTTGGCGGAGGGCTCCCTCAACGAGGTGAAGCGAGCCGATTTGGCTGTGGTTGGTGGCTAGCCACCAACAAAAGAAAGAAGAAAGTAATAATAATAATAATAATAATAATGAAAAAAAAATTAAGAAGGATGGCTCTCTTGGTTCAATTTGAGTCAAGGACTACGAAATATTATCTGTCTATCCCGTTGGTTCTCACTCACGTTAATGAGGGTAGAAAAAAGGCACAGAAGAATCTTTTGGCACAGTTCAAGCTCATTTGGCTTTTGGCAATTGACATCAACTGTGAACAGAATTCTAATTTAATTTCACACAACTGAACCTACACAAAATACTCTGCTCTAATGAACTACGTACTCCTGATACCATGAACATGTACAACATTTTTTCTCACCATTCTGCAAGCACCACAAAGCTTCACAAATTTCGTTTTTTTTTAAAGGACAAAACAACATACTGTAGGGAACCAGAAATCAAACTTGCTTTCTTAGAACTGCAGGTTTTGTTGTGATTCTGGTCGACCACCTTTTAATTCTGCATAAGGTAAATCTCAAGAAATGAGCTTCGCTGTTGTAAGTGCTACATTTACAATTTGTCCCTTAGTTTTCTCCATGGTTAACCACCAGAAAATATCGTTCCATAACCAGCCAAGAATATGCTACTTGTTTGATACGATGTAGTTCAAAGAACATATATGGGGTTGTTTGGTAACGTTTCGTTCTTTTTTGTTCGAGGGGGAACGAAACAAAAAAAAGTGTTTCTCCTTTGGGGAACACTTTTTGAACAAAAAGATGCGTTTGGTAAATTTGTTTCGGGAATAAAAAATAAATAAAAACACGTTTGGTAAATTTTTGTTCTTTTTTTTGTTTCTTTTAATTTTTTAATATTTTTATTTTTATTTTTCATTTTTCCTTTTTTTTTTTTTTTTTCTTTCGCCGATCGCCGGCCTCGGCGACCGGCCGACGGGGCCGGCAGCCTCGCCTAGCCACAGTGAGGCTCGCCGGCCCCTGGCGAGGCGCGGCCTCTCCGGATCTGGGCAAGCCCGAGCTCGCCCAGCCAAGGCGAGGCTCGGTCTCGCCCGCGCCGGCGATGCCGAGCCTCGCCTTGGCTGGGCAAGCTCGGGCTCGCCCAAATCCGGCGAGGCCGCACCTCGCCATGGCTGGGCGAGCTCAGGCTCGCCCAGATCCGGCGAGGTCGAGCCTCGCTGGGGGCTGGCAACACTCGGCCTCGCCAGGGGCCGGCGACGCTCCGGCGAGGTAACCGACCCTCGACGGCGTCGCCGGCCCTCGACGGCCGGCCATGGCCGAGGCAGGCGTCCGGCCCAAGAGAAAGAAGAAGAAAAGAGGAAGAGAAGAGAAGAGAAGAGAGAGAAACAAAAAATTGTTTCTGGAACGAGAAACAATTTTTTTTTGTTTCTCGCTTATGTTCTTTTTGAGTTCTAGGAACAAAAAAACAAAAAAAGTGTTCCAGAAAAACTTTCTAGAAACAAAAACATGCAGGCCCTATATGACAGTCTTAGATTGATCAATGTGTGAGTGCGTGTAGGACGAACCTGGGGCACACAACAAGAAAGAAGCCAGAATGAAGGGGAAAAAAAACCGCTCATCCCAACATACAAATATTGGCCTGTTCAAAAAAAAAAAAAAAACATACAAATATTGGCTAAAGAAGCACAATTCCACTAGGCAAAAAATCAATAGAACTCTGAATTACAGAATAGCCGAAAACTGGAGGCAGCTTACTTTAGACAATAATTCCTGGCTATCTGGACGCTGCTTTTTCAAACTCTGAGGTTAGATTACCGTCAGCAGCTCTGGCTTTTCTGCTCTTAAAGCACCTCTAATGACGGCTGCATTAGTCCTGGATTCCCCTGATGTATATATGTGGTTTTTCTACGAGGGAAAGTAGTACTCTCGAGATAAAAGACCTTATCTATAAATTGAAAATGGATATTTGGTGCTGGCATTCCATAGCTAACTACAATCCTCAACCTAAAATCAAAAAGGTCAAGCTATAATATTGAGTATCTGCCTCTTAGACAATAGAGATACAACTTCGCAAGATGTCAGCAGTCAAATGCAATCCGAATCTATAAGAGCTCCATTACAAGCTGCATGACCGTAGCAAGGCGTTAACAACCACGACACGCCTTCATCGACGTAAAGATTAAAACCCGAACGTGATGTCTTGATAGACAACTCCTCCATCACCAGATACCTCAAGTAATGAAAGTCGGCGAACTCATTAACGATGTTCCCGTTGCCTATGCCCACCTCTTTTCACGTTGCTTCCGTCACTTAGCTCAATGAAAATCAGCTAACTTTGCTTGATGAGGATAGATCCTTTAGTAAGCTTCTGCACATGCCCTAGACACAAACATATATATATATATATAAACGCACACACTAGAAGCCGGCCATGATATGCTTCTTGGCTCCATTTTATTGATCTATAGTTGTATTTTCTGCTGCGCTTCTCCTTGCAATTATCACTTGTGCATTAGGCAAAGAAAAAGCACCTTCTTCAGTCAGATTGATTGATACTTAACACGTTACTTGCTAAGTTCGAGTGACGTAGGACAGATTTTAAGATCCGTTGGCACTATTAAAAGAAACAATCCTCAATAAAGTCGAAATGCGCGAGATTTAAGATTTTAAAGCATCAAGGAGTAGAAAGCAAAAGTCATTCCAATTTGAGATTGGTACACTTAAAAGTATTTAAACATTAAAACATTAAAACATTTTTTTTGTTAAATATGTAAATATTATTAATAAGATGAAGTACTATTTGCACCAAAAAATGATCAGGTTATTGACATGAGGAGACACATTATTACAGCATCAAATATTGTTAAGCACATGACCCATTGTCGACAACTAAAATAAGTATCAATGTTGGTGAATACAATGATTGTCACGAATCGGTCAAAGTTGAACGCATGAAGAGCATCAACATAAAATTACAAGTTCAAAGCCACTAGAGAACAGAACAACTGAGATGGTGGAACAACTAGCACTTGTTTGTAAAGGAGCAACTATTCGACAACAAGATCATGGCCTCAAGAGAACATTGGCACAAAACTTCTGGAAATGGAAGAACATGAATGCAATTGCTGGAAACTACTCAAGTGTGATTATGACATTAACATTATAATACCATCGCTTGTCTCCTAAAGATTTCCCGCACATATTAAACAAATTCACTATCTTTTATTTATCTTTACTTTCCTACAATGTAACTTTATTTTCCAGACTCGCATTATTGATTAGATTCCGACATGTTTCTTAGCTGTAATTTTCATATCCACGTCATAGATTAAATTTTGACGTGCTTCTTTATCCTGAATGTTGTATCGTCGATTAAATTCTATCGTAGCATTTTTGCGTTTGCAAGATCTGTTGTCAATTAAATTATGGCATTGTTTGTTTATGTTTGGTTCCGTCACAAAATCTATATTTTCTTGGCCTTGTCATCAATTAATATCCAACATAGTTTATGTTTGTTCAGTCCCCTTTAAATTAAATTTGTTGATTTTCTCATTACTTGTGATATTTCATATCCGGAGTCAACTTAGAACCTCTCTCCTTCAATTAAAAATCAAAAGAACAAATTTCTATAAAAGATATTTTGTCGCAATAGAAATTATGGTGAAACAAGTATGGAAGCTTTTGAGCACACCAATATTACAAAACTAAACTAATAATACGAGAAAATGGAGACAAAAAACCTCCACATAGTAGCTAATACGACATTTGCCTAAGAAGGTCTAAAGTTCCCCATTCTACCTCTTACAATTTTACGCACATTAATCGAAATAAAGCGGATATTAGTTGACTTGTTTTGAAAATGTCTGTGCTTGCTAACCATCGGAGTGCAATATATAGTCACTAGCAAGCCTCGCCGCCAAGTCCTTACCCTTAGTAGCCCTAATCATCCATTAAAGTTCATCAATACAACCTCCTAAAGAATGCTAAATCTCATATTTTGTGAGGATACTACGCTATGTACCTCTAGTCTAATCAACTTGCATTTTTGGCTTGATGGACTCAGAGAAAGGCTCGTTAGGGATGGTCCTGTCAACAACATTTTTATTATTATATTAATCTTATGAAATCATTCACGAATTCTCTGATCAAGTCTCTCTAACACCAAATGTGACAAAATTCACTCCATATATCTGTCATAAGATGCAAAAGTATGTTGAGGCAAATATAAGAGTATGATGTGAATAAAACTCAGTCAGCATAAAATTTTATCCCATCACACTACGAACGTCATTTGGGTCGCGCATGACAAAATTTCTGAAACAGAAATTGATTTATGGCCAGAAATTAATTTTCTAATTTCTATTCTCCGGACAAGTTTATGAGTAAAGAAACCCGTTTGATAACGACTCAAAATTTCTATTTCGAAACAGAAATCCGTTTGATAACATAACAAAATTTTTATTTCTAGAAATAGAAATTGATTAGATAACAACATACGAAATCCTCAAATACAAAATAATAGTCGAAATAATACTAAAACAACATAGGAAATCCTCAAATACAAAATAATAGCCGAAATAATACTAATACATTACAAAAGTTGAAAAAAAAATTCATGGAATTTCCGGCATATTGTTATCCCTTGCCATTTTATTAGCAATTGTTTTCATAAGCATATTTATTTGGTTTCCTCCTCGGTCAATGTATTATTTGCAAGCTCATCCTTTGTAAGTTCAAACAAGTATTGCAAAAGCATGAATATAGGTGCCATCAATGGCGCCTATATGGCTTTGTCATTTTATAAAAAATTAGTATTATACAAGATTATCAACAAAATAAAATTAATGATGTAAAGGAATATATAAGAATTCTACCTTAAAGTAACATTTATGGTTAGGAACCAATCGAGGGAGGTCGATTTATTTTGATTCTCGAATTGAATCAGTCTAGTTGCTCATCCCTAATTTCTTTATTGTTGCTCAATGAACCTTTAATAGCCCTTGCATAGCAAAGAGAGAGATTCTCTTGAATCTCTTACATTCGAATTAAAATTCAAGATTGTGTAACTAGATCTTGAATCTGTAAAAAAATAAGGTTAAATTTCTAGGCACTTTTTTTATTCTTCTTTTACGTAAGAACTTTTTCTTCAATTGGCCATGCACGTACCTTTTCTTGGACAAAAGAGTCCCATTGTTTTTAAGTAAGTATTTAACAACTTTGGTCATTTTTTAAAATTGGGGACACATTCGATTACCTTTCATCTTAAAGAGGAAGTTATCAAAAAAATTTTAAAAAAATGCAAAAAAAAACATGAGCAAAATAATAAAAAGAGAATTAGCAATAATTTGTGGAGTTGTGGTTATGAGTAAATTAAGTTAGTAAGAAAGTATAATGTTCTTTTATATGATTTGATTTAGTTTAATTTTTATTTTGTTTCAAACATATTTCGAAGAACAGAAAAATAGAAAAATTAAAAAATAAAAATTTTATCATACGGCCTAGTAGTCACGACAATTGAATTTAGCCGGACGACGATTGAATTTAGCCGGATCCGGTGTCGGAAGGACTTCATTACCAACTAAAAGGAATAAGAAAACCTGGTATAGATTAAGCGTAAAGGTGCGAACTTTAAGGCCCTGTTTGGCAACCATCCAAACAGTCTTCGATTCGATTTTTGTTCAGAATCGGTTGGAGAACAGAATCGCGTTTGATAAATTTTTTGTCGCGATTAAGGGAACAAATTTACTCCCAGAATCGTTTTGGACAAGAAAATTCGAAATCGAAAAAAATATGGTTTCTCCGTCCGAGAATCAAAAAAGAGAATCAAAGTGTTGAATCAAAATTTTTTTTTATTTCTATATTTTTTTTATTTCTTCCTAGTATGAAATATATATTTGTTGTATATAGAATACATATTTAATTTTATGTTATAATTTAGTATTTTTATTTATTACATATTGTAGGGATATTAGTATAGTTTATACTATGGTTTATTATTTACTATATAATAAAAATTGATTAGTTAATATTTTTATTACTTAGTATAAAAATATAATTAATCAATGAATGGTTTATGAAAATTCAATATCAAATTTATTTTAATCTAAAAAGGTAATTAAAAAAGAATTGGAATAGAAATTTTATATAGTTCTAAACGCGTTTTATTCTTTTACATTAGAATCGAAATTTTATTTATTCAAACGCGTTTTTTTTTTCGAGAATCGGTTAGGAGAACGGAATCGAAATAATCATTTCACGTTGAAATCGGTTAGGAGCAATTGTTCCAAACGCGCCCTAAGCAGCCTTCGATCATCTCTGGCACAGAAACCGAAGGAGAGATCTTCGGACCATCTCCTTCCATGGCGAGACTCCCTTTCTCCGCCGGGTCGCCCTCAAAACCCTACCTTTTCGCTCCGGGAGCTCGCGCGCCCTCCTCCTCCTCCTCCTCCTCCTCCGGCGGCCCCTCTCAGACGTCGCCGACGACGACCCGCCGTTCTGTCCTAAGCCCCCCGGCCGAGCCCCAAGACCCCGGAAGGAACCCGCGGGATCAAGCCCGGCCGGCGACCCGGATCGCCCGGTCGGGCCGGACCTCCCCTTCGACCTCAGGTACTCGTACTCGGAGACAAGCGCTGCCGTCGAGCCCATCGGGTTCCGCGAGCCGCGGCGGTTCTCTCCGTTCGGGCCCGGCCGGATCGACAGGACCTGGACGGGGACTTCCGCGCCGGCCCGAGTGGGGCCGGACCCGGAGAAGGCGACGGGGGAGAGGGAGCGGGCCCTGGGAGTCCCGCTTTCGGAGGAGGAAGTGGCGGAGCTTGTGGAGAGGTATCGGCACAGCGATTGCAATCGCCAGATTAATCTGGGTAAGTGTGCGTTTTTCGTCCTTTC
The DNA here is from genome assembly GCA_016097545.1 of Eucalyptus victrix. Taxonomy (NCBI): domain Eukaryota; kingdom Viridiplantae; phylum Streptophyta; class Magnoliopsida; order Myrtales; family Myrtaceae; genus Eucalyptus; species Eucalyptus victrix. The sequence goes on from CM027842.1 coordinate 15,882,759, forward strand.
TTTGTAGCGATGATTCCGATGATCCCCGAGGCCTCAATGATTAGATGAGCTACTGCCTAGTGTAGATTGTAGAATCTTTGTGAAAATTTCTGTTGATGATGAATGAAATTAACCTATTTTTGGATTTTTTTTTGTAAGTTTTGATTTTCTTGATTGGCTTGGCTGCTCATTAGTATAGTTGCTGTACTTGATACCTGTACCAATGCTGCTTCTGAATATCCTGGTAGTGATATGAATGCATTTGGGTGAGATGAGGAATTTTGCGAATCCTTCGGCGAAGTCAGCACCAGACTGACATTCTAACTAGTGTGATTTGGGTGCAAGCTATCTTCTTCGGTGAAATTGAAAATAGACTTAGTTTGAGATACTCGATTATGGTATGCGAGCAGAACATGGAAGTTTTGTCGAGAAGAGTCAGTGAGAGATTTTGCTATGCTTTGTTGTTATCACCTTTTCGCCCTTTGTGGAATTTTCTTTTACCTCCGACTGCACTCTGATTGATGTCATTATTTTTGCGCAGGCAAAGGAGGAGTTACTCACAACATGTTGGATGACATCCACAATCACTGGAAAAGGGCCGAAGCAGTTAGGATTAAGTGCCTGGGAGTGCCAACGCTTGACATGGACAATGTGTGCTTTCACCTTGAGGTATTAACTGAATGAACTGATTGAGAATATGATGAGACCCTTTTTGCCTTTTCATGGTCTCTTGTTTGACGGGTTACCAGTTTTTTCAAAGGACAAATCTGGTGGGAAGATAATTTACCGCAATATAAATATCCTCCTCTTATATCGAGGTCGACATTATGATCCAAAGCAAAAACCAGTTATACCTCTCATGCTGTGGAAGCCTTATGCACCAATATACCCGAAGCTTGTGAAGAATGTTGCAGAAGGGTTGACATTTGAGGAAACAAAAGAAATGAGAAACAGAGGACTGACCTCTCCCCCTTTAATGAAACTTAGCGAGTAAACTTGTTTCCAATGGCTCAGCCATTTACTTAGTCTACTTCTTTCTTACTTGCTATAATCAATCTCAATACAACATGATAAACTATTCATTTTATATCAGCGAGGAATGGCGTGTATGTCAATGTGGTGGAGAAAGTGAGGGAAGCATTCAAGACTGAAGAGGTTGTGAGGTTAGACTGCAAATATGTGGGTACAAGTGACTGCAAACTGATTGGCGTGAAACTTCGAGTATGCTCTCTAAATTTCATTGTTTTTTTTTCTTCCTTTTCTGCATGGGATTTTTTTACTATCATCTTGATCTGTATTTGTCTTTTTAGAGCTTAATGTCTGTATTACACACATGCAGGATTTGGTACCATGTGTTCCTATATTATTTAAGGATGAGCAGATCATCCTCTGGAGGGGGAAGAGAGATACTGAGTCAACCTCCACTTCACATGCATGACCATAAATTAGATATGCTGCGAGACCTGCTAGGAAAATTGGTTGCAATGTGGTATACATTACACTGGAGCATTTTTAGAGTGGAGACTCTAGGTAAGCCAACCGACGCATCTGTATGTACAGAGCCTGTTAAAGAAACTATTGCTTCATCTTTGGGATTGGATGTTTCAGATGAAGCATGTTGCATTAGCAACACATGCTTTTTTGCTCATACACATTTTAATTTCTCAAACCTTGTGCAGATATTGTGGGGTACCATAGATTGAGACGCTGTTGCTTGGACGAAGACATCGTGCAAGAAGGCCCTGGGCCTCAAAGAAATGCGACTTCCTGTCTTTTGGGACACTTGCTATCTCAATTTGAGTTTAGAAAATGGGAATGCTACATGACAATGTACTCTAGTCCCTTTTTTTATGGATACTTTTGTTTCTTGAAGTAGTTGGGACTTACATCCCAGGTTTTGCTATTTTGTTCTTTGCGCCTAGTTTTGGTGTAGCAGCTATATTTCGCTTCATCCTTTTTTCCAAGCCCTTCTCTTTCATCTGATTAGGCTGTGATATGTAAATCGATAAGGAATCTTGGATGTAAGTACAGAAGTCTTTTATTCATTGTCATGCTTTAAGCCCTTGTATCTTTAGCTTGCGAAAGTTGTGATATGTAAAATCAGATACGGCCGTTACCATTTAAGCCATGCTCGTGCAATTGGAGTGCTATTTTCGATACGTACTTATTACTTTTCAAGAAAGAGCCTATGTCGATAGAAAATAATAATAATAATGATAATGAATAATAATAATAATAATAATAATAATGAATAATAATAATAATAATGATAATAATAATAATAATGATAATAATGAATAATAATAATAATGATGATGATGGAATCTGTATAAGATCTTGCAAGATAGATACATCATCTACTTATATATTTTGCATTGTCGTTGGTCTTTTCATTTTCTCTCAACTTCATTTGAGTTCGCTCAAAGACTAAAGTTCTAGTGGAGGTTTGAGTACCTAAGACAATATAGGGTGCATTGGAAAATAGAGAGAGAGATCGTCCTCCATAGGTTAGGTCGTAGCATGTGATAAACAATGGAGATAAAGTATAGAAAAAGAAAATAATTCAATCGGCACTTCACCAACACCGAAGAAACACTACAATAAATAGTGCAAATAGGGACAAACACGGGGAGCAACCAAACACAATTTTCCATGGCTGCTTTGCACAAACCTTATATTTCTTGTGATTGAACTCTTTTTCATCTACCATGTGGTTAGTGCCACTCCGAACGTTAATCAAGTGTACAAGATAGGTAACAGCGACACGTACAATCCATCTAGTCTCTTCAATGATGCCATAGACTTGGCCCTCCCTGATGTCGTGGAGCATACATCCGACAACGGTTATAACTACTACGACAAATCTGAAAACCACTATGGAGTGCCGGATGATTATGCGCATGGGGCCTGCAACAGTGTGCTCATGCCTTTGGATTGGAAGCCGTGCTTGATTGTCGCGAGGAAATGGATACGAGACGAGTGCACTTGGAACATTGGAGCGCCGGTTCAGCTTCAAGATTGCAGGATCAGACACAAGAATTACAAATTCACGGAACAATCCCAATGATTGGGCGGCGGCTTCCATGCCTGCTGATAAATGCATGGTTGTTACATCTTGCTATTCGACAGCAAGTGCAGTGAAACGTTTACTTGATATATATGGAAATGAATAGCGTATTTATGAGTGTATCGAACGATCAAATCAAATCGACATTGCGGAAAACCGTCATCTATAGCAATCGGGTCCTGTCCATGGGCTCCGTCCGTGCAAGCATTTCTCACGATAGTGGGCGACCGTAGACCCTTCGAGCCAGCTTCAAGCAATCCAGCCAATGCAGGACCTCGGCGTTCGGGTCCCTCTCGACTGCGACGCTTGACGCCGTGATCTGCACCGCGCCCCGGTAGCTCGTGATCCTGCCGCGCACTCGAGTGACCGCGCCCAGCTTCACCAGCGAAGCCTGGCTGTTCGCCACATCGGCAATCAGTCGAACACCTTGCGGGCGTTGGCGGGCGAAGTAGGGAGAGGTGGTGTGGTTGAGCCAGAGGATGCAGGGGACGCAGCCGGTGCCGTCGTCGACCGCAAACTTGAGGAAGCGGCCGGGCTTGTGCTCGCGGTAGACGACGACGCCGAGCACCTCGGCACGCGAAAGGGAGACGCCGTCGCGGGAGAAGGTTGGGGTGTCGGGCGGGGATTGGGACAGGGAGAGGAGGTCGAAGGCTAGGAGCTTGACGTGGACGAGGGATAGTGATTTGTCCATTAGAAAGAGACGCGAAGGTGTCTATGGATGACGACCGGCGATCACCCTTTGAAGAGATCTAAGTGGGTTGATCTCGACCGGTCAGTTTGATTTGAAGTGGAAGTGGGATTAGCCTCCAAGGCTGCGTTTGGAGGTCAATATAAATTTATCCTATCTTACAAGAACTGCCCAGATTGGATATATCTTGATAAAATTATTTTATGAAAAAAGTGGGATAAATGTAGATAAGATTTTAATGTTGATAATAGGAAAGTTATTTTCCTTTAATAATAAACTTATTAAATTAACAAAACTGAAATTATATTTCAATATAAATAATATTTGAATTCTTCCGAGATTGAACTAAACTCGCTAATTGGGTCTTATTCCAAAGTATGTTAATCTAGTTCCCAATTCCTAAAAGCGGAACTAGTGTCTAGTCACTAGATCAACTACTTATACTTTTTTTATTTCTTAAAAAAATTAAAGAAGTTATGAACAAAATATTATATCGGTCTAGTTTCAAGTAGTGGGAAAAAAAAAGTAACCGTATTGGAGAAATTATCTGTGCAATTGATTTGATTGAAGATACTTAAATCAATCTAAGATTTAGATTGATAACTATTAGTGATTCAAAATGATTTTGTATCTTTGTATTTTCCTTTTATTGTTTACACTTTGGAATATAAATACACGTAAAGAAAACATATCAAAGTAGAGTAAATACAAAGAAATTCTTCAAGAACCTTCTTTCTTTCACCTCGTGTTCGACCGATTCCATTGAATCAGACCGAACCAAGAATTGTAAGGGAACCAAGAACCGATCAGCCTTACAAGCCTCTCCCTTCTATCTTTGTCTTATCCATTTGATTCTTACTTAGATAAAAGTGCCGACGTACTCATTATACCACTGATTAGCGACGTAGCTTAACCCTTGCATAAACTAGCTAGATTTAGATTAACACCTGCAAGAGAACTACCCTTAGAACTACTATGAAACGTCCATCCCCTAGGAGTAGCAGAGAAAACTAGGACATAAGTTCATAGGACGAAAGTCATCCAATACATTGGAACATCTGCCAATGAATAAAAAACGTACATGTTTTACAGGTCAGATCGACTCCGCCAATAGACGAGAGCAGAAATTCTGCATTTGGCTGTGTAAATATACAATGTAACGAATAACATTTGATACATTTTAGTGACTGCCTTTCCTCGCCGGCATTGAGTGAACTTCCACTCCTTGTCGCAAATGAGCACCATCTCAAGTTTAACCAGCAGCGATGCCCCTAAGCCACAAACAATCACTGTCGTCGTACCAATTTGTCACGCGCACTGATTTGTTTTATTTTGAATTATTCTTTCTGGTCTGGATACTATTCCTGTGAGTAATATCAGGAGAAATAGTCAACCAATCTTCATTTAGATTAGTTGCCTCGTTGAAAAAGTTCTTCGTAATGAAATTGCTAACCTTGATGCTGAAGAGAACACTACTGTCAGGAACCTGTTGACCAGCAGTTACGGCAAGCCCATGAACATGCCCAGCAGATGGTGCTTTGACAACATGCTGTGACCGACGGAAATTTTCAGTTCTTCCATACAGAGGAACATAAAGGTGAGATTTACCAGGTGAATCTAGCACTACCGCATTCCTCCATTTTCATTGCTTCTAAAACCAATATAGGTTGACCTTCCTCCACTCGCATCCCATCCTTCGCCAGGACCTTAACCACTAAACCTGCCATTGGTGCCACTACCGTTCCCTGTGGATGTGATGCCATCTCAAAACTGGGCTTGTGCTGGCTCTCATCGTCGTCGAACAATGGCTGTCCCAGTTTCTGTCTGAAATGATGATGTTTAGACCCGTGCCAAATATGAATATGCTTATCCAAATCCTGCCAAAACAAAAATTCTTCATTAACAGAAGAGGATGGAGCATCTAATCAATTACTCTCAAACTTACAGGTAAGACAGGACATTGACCATCCCTCAACAAAGTTTCAGACTTTGAACATGATTTGGACCTTAAGTCATATAAACCAAAGTAGAGCGTAGATAATCAACAAGAATTTGAGCTCAATCTTGTTCACATGGAATACTGTGTCAAGACTAGCTGACTAAAAATTACGCCTAACTGTACATCCCCGAAGACGAAGATGCAACACTCTGAGTTTTATGGTTTTGTAGAGTACGAGTAAGTATGACTCAACTCAATCTTTCTTAAAGAAATATATACTCACCAGACATGTATTTAAGCATTTAATGATGGTCTAAAATGCCGAAAACAATTGGGACTAAGTTTACTGACCATGCTGATAGAACTAAACTCAGAAAACTTCCTAAGATTAATTAAGAATATTCTTCATCTATACTATTTTCAAATTATTTGAGGCATTCATAATTTTCGTTTGCAAGTGAATGGCATTTTCTTGCTTGGTGTTGTTTGTTATTTTCTTTTACTCTTGTAACTTCCTTTGGCAACAGATGATTGATAATGTGGCCCTCCTGATTGGCTCGTATCAGAAAAAGAAAAAGAAAACTAAATGTGAAATTTGGAAAATTATGGTTAAGAAAAGCATGGTGAACCAATTATCAGGGGTGCAGACTTAAATGATGGGTTTACTGCAATCTTTACAGATAAAGTACTCGCAGGACTGCCCCACAACCATCTAATTTGGGGCATATGATTTTTCTCTCCACTAAGAATTTTGATATGCAACTACACAAGATGGCACAGATAAAAAGACAGTACAGTCAGAACAAAATTATACCTTCTCGTAGGTTGCTAAACTAACTTGAACACTGACGCCATCGACTTCGACTCTAAAATCATGGTTGCCTGGGTATATCACTTTGACATGAAAGCCCAAGGAAGTGCCTTCTCCTTCTACCTGTGAGAAGATGAAGAGCATTATGAGTTTCATCTATGCAAATGATGCTCGATTTGTTGGTAACAATTGAAAATTCATAATAAACTACAATTTGTCGGTATCAATTGAAAATTCATAATAAACTATAACGCTGGAACAAAGAATCGCAATATTTTTTTGAAGTGGTTTTACAGTTCATTATAATATTTAACTTACTGCAGATGGGAAAGTACCTCGATATCATATTGCCTATCAGCATGATAAGTAAGAGAAAGCACCAGCGGTTTTGAGCCAGTGCTATCATAATCATTATCCCACTTAAATTCAAAGACACGCTTCGCACAGTGATTGACTCGAAAAGGGGGATTAGCGTACCATATGGAGTTTAATCCATTGCCTCCTGAGCAAAGAGAAATTTCACATTACAAGGAATTACTAACAAAGAAGGGAAGACAATACAATCATATAGCACATTGAATTCACCAGGAAAACCTTCTCTAAAATTTGAATTTTCCTTATTGCAAATGCATGCAGCAACCAGGGCTGCACTATATATAGCCTCCTTGTATGCCTCGTTTTCATGACAGGAATCATCAAAGAGGTCATCTTTAAAGTGCTCAATAAAATGAGTTTCCACATCTCCATCCTCAAATGCCCAATGATTAGCAAGCTTTCTGAGAAAATTTATATTGGTTGGAAGGCCTGCAACCTGTCAAAGTTGATCATCTGAGACTAAAGCAAAAGAAACTGCTAAAGGAGGAAACGATAAGAAATTTCAAACAATTAAGTCGAATTAAATTCTGAAGTAGTCATCATCAGAAGGATAGCATTCATCATGTCATGGATGTGTTTCATTATTGCACTTCATTTAATTTTGCAATGCCATAGGACAACTCAAGAAGGAAAGTTTAGTCAAGCCCAAAGACCTATCAAACTACCGATCCATGTACATAAATTTGATAGTTCAAAAGAATCATTATAAGTGCTTTGCTCTCATTAAAGAACTGATATCTTCATAAAAGATACCTGAAACTTTGACAAGCTATCCTTCAGTTTAACCAGTGCTGTACTCCGGCTTTCTCCCCATACAACAAGCTTTGCAATCATAGGATCATAATGCATGCTAACAGTGTCTCCTTCCTCAACTCCAGTATCGACCCTCACTGCCAGATGACATATCCAGCACATTATGGCCAACTCAGCACTATCAAAGCTTTTCAAAAGCACAAGACAGGGAAGAGTTTCTTAAAGGAGAATCATTATAAGCATTACAATTCTTCATTCCAAAAGAAGAAGACAGATCTTCAAACAATGTCAAATTATCTGATGGAAATTTAGCTAGATCTCTGATGTAACTGACCACTTGATGTGCCTGGAACAGGACGATAGTGATGAAGGACTCCAGTCGCTGGAAGAAATCCCTTCAGAACATTTTCAGCATATATTCTGGCTTCAAATGCATGACCTGTCATCAAGAATATGAATAAGAAGATAGCATGTATTATTATTCTGACTATATATTCCTTTGTCAAAGTTTATAAAAAAGAAGGACAACTGTTTATAGAGAACATCTAAACCATTTACCTAAGCCAGTTGTATTTCTACTTGCCAACAACCAAATGGCAAAATGCTGCCATATAAGAAGCAACTCAAAAGAAAAACATAATGAACATTTCACTTAGAAATAAACTACTTTTTCTTCCCTGCAACCCTTACCTACTTGCAAACCCTCCAAACGATAAAGCAGAAGAGGGATGTATTTTATATATATCTCCATAATTAAATCTCTGGACACATGTGCCTGCACGCGCTCACACACATGCACAGGCCCATTATCAAAAGTGCATTGCACAGGTCATCTAGTGTTCAACTACATCACAAGTTGATAATGAACACATATCCAGAGAACATGTAGGAAGTTTTTTGCTATGACTTCACGGGAAAAATCACAGACCTAACAATGGAACCTCTGACTGATCAATGGGAAGGGGTTCACCATTGGCAACACGAATTTGCCACTCGACAAGGTCTTGACTGACAATCATCTCAGTCACAGGATGCTCAACCTGGCAGAGAATACAAAACAAACTTTAGAAAGATTCCATCTGTGACGTAAGTTCAAAAATTAGACAGATAGAACCATCAAAGCACCTGTAGACGGTTATTCATCTCCATGAAGTAAAATTGGCCAGAAGCAGTATCAACTATGAACTCCACAGTGCCAGCATTGTGATAATTTACTGCCTTCACATATTGTAAAGGAACTTTGCCTCAATATTCCAAGAGGAAACATAAATCTATTAAGCAGTTCATCAGAATCATGATGAAAGAAGACAGATAACTAACCAAGATCAACATTCAGCAACCATATATGTAATCCATTAGCCACATGATCTTTGTATGGTGAGCTAAACAAGAAAATGGAACTTTGGCTTTGGTGGATCCAAAGACCAAAAGTTCATCAATAAACTCATGCACTCAGAAAAGAACAGTTCCTTGTCCACACAAACACAAGAAATCAAAACTATTGACTTACATGCAGGACTCAAAATCATAGTAGGGACAAATCTCATTTGCACCAAACATCAATAACTTGTGGTAGGGGACATTTGTCAAAATGGAATCTATTTATCCGGAATCATTTAGTTGGACCCTGAATTTCAGCAGCAGCTAGTCTGTACTGTCATGAAAGCCAACAATTATCCCTAGACTTGGGCAAAGCCAATTTCAAGTCCGATCAAAGGTGAAATGAAGTAAGTGATAACAACAGTGAAATTTGCTGCTAAGGTTAGGATACTTCCTCGAAGTTCATGGCATACACATGAATGGCAAGAGATAAGGCAAGAATTGTTGTACTGGCGCCTAGACAAAAGGCAATGGTACTCAAATAAAAAAAGACTGCAAAGGTTAATCCCCTAAGTCCATCTAAGACCACCTTTATACTGAGCAGACAACAAAGCCATAAAGACAGAATTTCTCACTACAATGCAGATTCTGGTGCCCAGGTCCATATTGGCACATGGTCCTCTTCTTTGTTCTACTACCTCATTATCTAATGTATGCCCATTTTGCAAGTAAATATGTCGTCGGTGACACATATACACTATATCTTGCCAATTCATTCAACTTGTGATTCTTCTGACCATATATATTAGATATTTTATAGACTATATTCTGAACTGAATAGTTATCTCAGTTGTAGTCCTTTGCTTGCAAAAGGGCATTGAGAGAAAACAACTTGCTAAGCTAATATAGTCAAAATCCAATGATGTGCGTTTTACAATATAATACAGCTTCTAATCAATTCGGATACAGTACCTTGGCTGCGGAAACAGCAGCTTGACCCAAGTGGGTGCGGAAGTCGTTAGTAACATTTGGCTGCACCAGTGGCACTCTCATTATAGTCTAGCAGTTCCAAATCATGAAAACCAAGATTAGAATCAAAATGCAGTTCTTACAGCAGGAGCTTCTTCAGTAATCTTCTGATGTCTTCTTTGTACACTGCAATCTCTCTCATTTAAGTAGAGTACGTTTCCATACTTGTCTCCAAATATCTAAAACAATAAGAGAAACAATCTAGCTGGTCACGACATATTCATAAACATTGATCAGGCAAGTTCAAACAGATTGATATGTTGCGCTGGGATATAAAAATTCAGATAAACAAGAGACCACTTGGGCTCAAGGACATGACTGACAAAGAGAACAAGTGCATTCTGTTTAACCACTTTTTGTTTTATCAGCATTATAGGTACCTGGACTTCTATATGTCTCGGTCTGTGATATATTTCTCCAGTAAGATCTTGTCTACGCCAAAAGAAGCAGCAGCCTCACGTTGTGCTCCTAAGAAGGAATCGACAAATTCATTTGCACTTTGAACAATCCTCATACCCTATATGTATGAAGAATAAGTTGTGAGATAGTAACAGCCTGGAAAACGAAAAGAAAAGGAAAGCTAAATGCATTTGAATATGATGTCAAACTCTAGATCTCTAAGAACATTAGATATATGGGTGATCTTTTCACCTTCCCCCCACCTCCATGTGTTGGTTTTATCAAAATGGGATAACCAATCTTCTCTGCTTCCGACCTCATAAAGTCAATGTCCTGTTCATCACCATGATACCCAGGCACAAGCGGAACCCCAGCAGAACCCATTATCTTTTTTGATGCACTGGATAAACATATATTATTATTCAAAGAACAAAGATACAGAATTCTTGTCTCTCACACGGAACCAATTAAGCAGACCCAATTAGTATAGAAACAGTGAACATACAACGGCAGAAGGTTCCCCTTTCATACCTTTTGTCACCCATGTCTCTAATTGCTGACGCAGGAGGACCAATGAAAGTGAGGCCATTATCTTCACAGAGCTGAGCAAATTCAGCTGACTCTGACAGAAAACCATATCCTGGGAGGATAGCCTAGATATCAAAAAACATAGCCATGCTGAAAGCATGCCCCACGTGTACTAACAATTTAGGCAATTGTAATCTACTGAATTGACAGAGATCGGGTTACTATAGAGCAGATATCCATAACCCTTCATCCACTCTTTCAGCCAACAGAAGGCCACCTAACTTGGGATTTAAAGCAACACCCATAAAGACAAGAAACAATTGGAAATGTTAATTCGTCCAGAGACTTAAAAACAATTCGACACAGAGAAATGCTCCCTCAGCATTCATCAGGATAGCGTCTATAATATCATCATCCATCCAAAATTTGTAGAGTAGCAGTAAGTTCACGGAGGCAACACTAAATGGGTACTAGTAAGCTCCAATACTTGAAACTCAAATTCTCACAAATTTCCTCCACCGTCACCAATTCCATTCACTCCAAGCTAACAACCACTGCTCTAACGAACGCGACCATTTCTCACGGCCAGAATCTAACATGGAATCATGCTACATGCGAAATTCCGTATCCTCCAACCACAGCGATTACTGGCACTTCAAACGGCAGATAGTTAATTCTCAACCCCTCACCTGAGCACCGGCACGAAGCGCGGCGTCGACGATGGACGCTCCGCTGAGGTAACTGAGGCGAGCCGAAGCGGGGCCGATGCGGACGGCCTCGTCGGCGGACCTGACGTGGAGAGAGCCGGCGTCGGCGTCGCTGTTGACGGCGACCGTTGGAATCCCCAGCCTCCTCGCCGTCCTCATGATCCTGCAAGCTATCTCGCCTCGGTTCGCCACCAGTATTTTCTCGATGGGCTTCGGCTCCAAGGGTCGCCGCTTCGGAGCCTCCTCCGCCGCCGGCGCCTCCGGCGAACGGGAGAAGAGCAACACAAAAGTACATTTACGTTATGGATCCAGAGAGAGAGAAGGCTTACGAGGTGGAATCGGAGGAGATGCAAGGCGGTTCAGCGGGCGGAGCAGGGAGGACCGGTGGCTTTCTCAGCCGCGACTCGTGATCAGCTCTCAGTGAAACTCGGTCACTGAGGGCGCGTTTCGGTAACGTTTCGTTTAAAAATTGTTGGGGAACAGAAATAGAAAAAAGTATTTACGTTCGCAACAATTTCCGAACAAAAAAGCGTGTTTAGTAAAAACATTAGAACAAAAAATAAATAAAGCATGTTTGGTAAATTTGGATAATTTTTTTATTTCTTTTATTTTTTCTATTTTTTTTATTTTTCTTATTTTTCTTTTTCTTTTTCATTTTTTTTTTCTTCTTTTGGCCGTCGCGAGGGTCGCCTCGCCTTGATCCGGGCAGAGCTCGCCCGGGCGGGCGAGGCGCGGCCTCGAAGGCCACCGCGAGGCGAGGCCGAGGGCTCGCCGGCCGGGGCGAGCTCGGCCTCGCCGGATCCGGGCGAGATCAAGCTTGCCCGGGCTGCGCGAGGTCGGCCTCGCCATGGCCGGGCGAGCTCGAGTTCGCCCAGATCCGTGGCGAGGCCGACCTCGCCCGCTCGGCGAGCCTCGCCGTGGATTTGGGCGAGGCCGCCGCCCCTCGTCGGCGGTCGCCGGCCATGGCGAGGCCGGCGCCGGCCAAAAGAAAGAAGAACAAGAAAATAAAAGAAAAAAAAAAAAAGTGTTTAATTTGTGTTCAGGAAACAAAAAACACAAAATTTGTGTTTCTTGTTTTATTTTTTGTTCGCGGGAACGAAAAGCAAAAAAAGGAATAAAAACGCACACAATAAACGCGTTTTTTTCCTTTTTGTTCCGGGAACAAAAAAACAGAAATTTTGTTCACGGGGCAGAAATAAGGTGCAACCATGCAGGCCCTGAGAGTCGCCACAGCCGGGAGGAGCGCCGTACTTGTAGAGACCGATCCCACGTGGCGGCGCGCGCGGACGTGGCACTCCTGTTCCCGAGGCGCCTCTAGATTTGCTTCCGCGCTCCTTTTTTTGATCACGTGCGGTGTAATCATTTCGGGATAGAGTTTATTATTATTATTAGATTAATATCTTAAAAAATTCCGAGTTGATACACTTATAATAAATTTTCCCCCAATTAATCTTTTAACCACAAAAAAATTTAAATTAATACACCTTTGATAAATTTGTCACAAATGAAATTTACCCAAAGCTAATTCATTTGTAACAAATTTACCTTTTGTTAGTTTTCGTTAAATTTTAGAGTCAAATTATTAAGTTGAATGATAAATGATAATTAGTTGGTGTATTAGTTTGGGATTTTATTCTCTATTTGTCATAGTTATATAATTTTTGTAATTTTTATGGTATTAATCTAATTTAACGAAGGATATATTTGTCACGAATGTATCAGTTTAGGTTTTTCAAGTATTAACTCTTATTATTATAAGAGATTAATTCTATTTAGAGGAATCCTACTATTAGTGAGTTTATGTTCCATTAAAAATTTCATGAATTGTTATATCTACTAACTAGTAAGCACCCACCATCCAAACCTACTGTGAAGAAATGAAGGGAAGAAGTCACAAATAATCATAAATTATATTTATTGCGACCCATTTATCTTGAACGAGGAGGTTCGACCATGGAGGTTGCGACGGAGGATCAGCAACGCCATCGAAGAAGGCATGATTAAGAGAGAGAGAGAGAGAGAGAGAGAGAGAGAGAGAGAGAGATGAGTCAACGGCGTCTTGGGACGGGTAGCGAAGAGGATGATGCTTTTATGCGACGTCGTTGGAACGGATAGAAGAGAGTTCGGATTTGCATCTGACGTGGAGATGACCTGGCATTGCAACTTTGAACTGGATAATCCCACTGCATTGCCCCCCGCTCGAGTCAACAGTCAAATCCTTTCTCCTCCTTTTCGGTTTGCTCATGTCTGTTCACTTCCAGTTTGGCAGGGTTATGGCAAGGATGGTCTGCGCATTGGATACCGTAAAATTTTATCGATTGGGTGCTTAGTAAGTACTTTTAGGACACTCGTTAACAAAATCTTTCTAATAATTATAATAAAAATGAAGAGAAATGAGCTGGATGATTGCATTTTAAAGAATGAAAATATGATACACTATAACGTAAATGTACTTTTGTGGATTTTGTAGTAACGATGTATCCATCATCCAGCAATATTGCATCCATAACAAGAAAAAAAAAAGGAAAGAAGAGAGAGACCTTTTGGCCAAATTGATATGCTCATCATGCCAGATTGTGCAAGTTCGCTTCATGCAAGTTGATGCTATATTCCATGACCATTTGCATTTCTCTCTCTCTCTCTATCTCTCACGCTCTTCAGTTCTGATAGGAATGCAGAGGATTGGATCCCAGGCGTTGTTGATGAGATAGTGAGAATGGTGAGAGTGATCGGATGTGAATTAAAATGAAAACCCTCACAATATCAGTTTCGTCGTACAAAATAGCCATTTCACTATAGAGATTAGTGGGTGACACTACTGCTTCACATTTGTTTGAAGTTGCCTTTCAATGTATGAGATATTGGCTACATAAAATTGTTGCTGAAGCTTGAGAATTGGCATGGACATGATAAGACACTTGATGTGACAACTACGTTAAAAAGAAGTGGAGAGAATGCAATCTAGTTAATAACAACAGAGGAATCAACTAGTCTTCCTTGTGTGGACCTTTTGATCTTTGACACAATCGGATCGACACTTCCGAAAAGATGATGATCACATTAGATTGAGCGAAACTTACCATCTCAGAATTATCAAGCTTGAAGTATTGGCATCATTGATTGGATGAAGAGAGGTGACACAGGTGAGGTCTATGTGATGAGTTTCACAAAGCAACTTGGAAGACCATGGTCATTCCACAAGCATCCACTTAATTCTGTATCAATGCACTCCGCATCACGAATCACAAAAGAAAGAGAGGGAAAAAGAAAGCTCCTCAACCTCAACCATGTCGGCAGCATGATATGAAACCTGTATTTCATAATGATTCTGAATGTGAATTAAATGAGCAGGCAATCAAAAACATCCAGTGGGGATGGAAAAAAGGGAAAAGCAAAATGCATTAAGATTCATCATCTGTTTAACTTGAACTTTTTATCGGTATGTTTTTCGTTTGTACGAACTTATGACATATCTTTTTTGTCTGAACGATGACCCCAATATTAGCTTCTCCACCGAGTTGTAACTCGACAGGCACTTACTACTACACAACCGCGCCTCGGTAAACTTTTGAAGAGCTCTTCTTCGTTAGATTCAAGATCTGTTTCACTTGAACTTTCTTCTTCCTCGGTGTCTATCCAGTTGTCTTCTTCTGAGTCTCTTTCCTCCGAAGGCCATTTTGTTTCATTCGGCTGAGAGAGCCTTTCTTTGCTAGATTCATCATCTCTTTCACTTGAACTTTCTTCTTCCTTGGTGTCTATCCAATTGTCTTCTTCTGAGTCTCTTTCCTCCAAAGACCGATTTGTTTCATTCGGCTGATGTTGTCGGAGCACGACCCTCAGATCATCCTCCTCTTGCTCGTGTATAGCACGGAATCCCCACTTAATCAATCTTACTTTTGATAAAGTGAGGCAAACTTGGAAATGGCTCCAATCGTCTCGCGGAAGCTCCCCTTCTATATGCACCTGGCAGCGCGATAAATATGTAATCCACACGGTATCAGATTTCATTATAGAAAACCTTCTTGTCCCCCTATACCACCCTTGGCCATTAATAAAGATGTGACATTCAGCATCGACCGCTATTCCTTCCTTCGGGCGAAGAACAACACAGAGTGCTACTCCTAAGAACTTGTCAATCAAGTCCCCGGGAACCATGAAAGATATGGAACTGTCTTTACAATGGAGGAACCATTCTGGCATCTCTCTTCCAGTCAGGAGAATGTCAACACTTATCATCTTTAGGAGCTCCTGTCATACAAATAGTTCGCATATCAAGCATTCAAAGTTAGTGAGTGCGTGAGAGAGAGAGAGAGAGTCTAACCTTGAGCGATAACACACCAGCCGTATCTGCCCCTTCGCGGAATAATTCACGACATGAGAACAACTGAACCCTACAGCAGTTGGAGGAAAGACTTGACAAATCTGGGAATTCTTGTAGAGAGCTGCAACCATTTGCCCATAGTTCATGCACATTTGGCGGAAGCTGAGGAATCTTTTGTAGCTGTTTGCATTTACGCACAAGCAAGTGTTCCAAATCGTGGTATTTGTTGATGCATGTCGGCAGATGAGTAAACTTGTTTCCGGAAAGATTTAGGTGCCCTAATTTGGGAAAATTGGAAGTTCTCTCAAGGAACTCTACTTCCGAGAGATTGCAGCCATAAAGATCTAGCTCGTATAAATTTTGGAATCCCGGATTGCCATTAGAATTGGTTGAATCCTCCAAGTTCTTTGGAAACATGACCAAACTGGAGCAGCCTCAGATGCTCGAGATTTTGCAACTTATAAACACTTGATGGGAGCGTTGTGAGTCCTTTGCATTTTCTTAAACTTATCATCTTCACAGAGGGAAGATTTTCAACTGATGCAGGCAGTTCTTCAATAGCTGTCCATCCTAGATTGAGCTCTTCTAGATGTTCCATCTTTTCTGGTATATCAGGGAACTTCTCGAGTTTAGAGCAACCAAAGAGATCGAGGGCTTGAAGAGATTTTGCCTTGTGTGTGAGGAAAGTTACTGAGGTTAAAGCAAAACTGTAGTGACAAAAAATTTAACTTGTCATGATATGTAACGGATTGGTGAACCTCCACCAAGCTTTTGCACCCATCAAGATTCAAGGTCTCTAGATTTGAAATTAATGAAACGTCAGGAACACTAACCAGGGACTTGCATTGACTGAAATTGATGGACTTCAACCATTTAAAATTCTGGAAAAGAAAATATCAATACAATCATTAAGCTTTGAAAATATTTGTAGTAATAAAAAGGGAAAAGCTAGTAATCAGTAGCGCTAACCTTAAGTTTGTCAAATTGTCTGATATGACTTTTCTGGATATCAAGTCCCACAAGTTTCTTTGGACCAGAGCCAAACTCTAGAAATGGGGCATTGGGCCATTCAAGCCATCTCAGAGAGTTTACGCAGCGCACTATCCCATGTCGGTTCATTTCTTTCACGTAAGAATGAGCCCAACACTTCAAGAGCTAATGGAAGGCCACTAGCGTAATGCAGTGCTCTATCTATGAGATCCTTTCTTATTTCAACTTTCTTGCTGTTTGGAAAGGCATGCCAAACAAAAAGGTCTTGTGCCTTATCATTCTCTAAAGTTTCAACTTCATACACACAATTTTTGCAATGAGAAGAAGTAAGCAAATGTCGATCCCTTGATGTTACAAAGATTCTACTCCCTTTGCCAAACCAGTTGCCTTGTCCAACTAATGCATTCAGTTGATCCAAGTGGTCAACATCATCAAGAACCAGGAGAATCTTCTTGGAACAAAGTCTTTCTCTTATCAAACTAATTCCGCCATGTTTCGTACATAACGTTAGATGTCTAGGATATAAGATCTCTGATAGAAAATCTTTTTGCAAATCAACTAGACCATTGCTTCTGTTTGACTTTTCTCTAACTTGTTCCAAAAAACTAGATCCCTCAAACTGTCTCTCAATAGCATTATATATCGCCTTAGCAATCGTCGTCTTCCCTATGCCTCCAGATCCCCATAGACCTATCATGAGAACATCATTATCATCCGACTCTTTTTGCGACAATGATATCACTTATTCAACTCGGGAATCTATTCCGACTGGATACTTAGCAACATGCAAGGGTGTTCGCCCTAGATGAACTGACAATTCCTTCACGATAAATTGTATGAGCTCCGCTTCATCTCTGAAACATACTCAACAGAAAAAGAGACATGTTTTAACATTTCAAAGCCATGGTAGGAATTCAACCTCTAAAGTCATGAGGAAAATGACACAAGAAGGTTAGTAAATAATAAGATGAAAAGAAATTAGCACATCTGGTGAACCTGCCCAGCATCTACCCAAGGGAAAATTACGAAGAACCTGCGCCTGAAGATAATAATGACTAAGGAACTGTTAAACCACACTTTCATCGAAGACAAAAATTTCTCATTATCCACACAGCAAGAATCGAATTCAAAGAATCTGCTAGCTTGAAGTTTTGGTTATTCGAATTTTGAGTCTGCTGTTTGGTATATCTCCGCTTTGTATCTTCAATCAAATTTCAAAAGACCGACTTGACAATACCAATCAGCTTTCAGTGGTAGTTTATTGCATGCCGTTTGAAATATAACAATTAACAAACAATCACCAGCTAACAGTGGCAAAGCAATGCGTCCCATCAATTACTTACTTACCCATCGCTAAAATCCCAGCCAGACAAGTTACCGGCGTCAGAGAGAGCCTTCTTCCATCTCTTCACTGTCTCTGAATCCTTCTCGAACTCAGACTCATGCTTAGCCATAGCTCTCCCGTACGCCTTTATCCTTCCACTTTGTAAAATACTGGCAACACAATCAGCTCCTTCCGTGCCTCAAACTCCATGATCGTCGCCAACTCTTCCAAACACCACCGCAAGGAAGCATAGTCTTTAGAGAAAATGATGATCGCCACGCGATGCCTCGAACCCCCTCATAAGTGAGGGCGATATTTGCTCTCCTTTCCTGAGCTCCTCGCTATCCTTAGAAGTGTGTATTCCATTCTGAACTAGAGCTGTGTAGAGATGACGGAGGAAATTGTTGCGGACGTCCGTGCCTCTGAAACTCAGTAACACATGGTAATTCTTTTTGGAGGAGGCCATATGTCAGGAACTTGGGGACAAAAACAAGAAAGAGAGATTAAGAAGGTTAGCTCTGTTCGCTCGATTTGATTCAAGGATTACGATATGTGATCACTCTATTCCTTTGGATCTCACTCACAATCTCATGAGGCTAGAAAGAAGGCAGAGTGATCTTCCCTTAATGGATCCCTTAATCCTATGTAGTACGGGCACTCTCCGGAGTCCGGAGACCCGTATTATGTCGGACACTCCGACACGTGATCAACTTTCTCAACATGCTCCCACACGCGAGTCGGGAATTGCGAGAGGTATGGTGGGTTTCTGGGACAAGTCTGCAAGTGCGGAGTGAGAGAATCGAGGGTGGAGGCGAGGCCGTGAGCAACGGAGGGCCAGAGCAGAACAGAGTCCAAGGCGACCCAGAGGGCCGCGACTGCAATACCACGATGGAGGACCGAAGGCGAGGCTGAGGCTGCAGCTGCGAAGGAAGGAGGGCCAGAGGCGAGGCGGCGAGCGACTGCAATGAAGCGACCGAGAGAAAGCAGAGTTCGAGAGGAAGAGGATCGTGCAAGGAGGCGAAGGCGGAGGCGGAGGTTTTTAAGTTTCCATGCGGCTGCTGATGCGTAGGCGGAGGTTTTTAAGTTTCCATGCGGCTGCCGATGCGGAGGCGCCTTTCTAAGTTTTAGGAAGAAGAGTAGAAAAAAAAAATTAGAAATGGGGATGCTGATGCCGCGTGATTTTTTTTTTTTGGAGGGAGGGGAGGGTAGAGGATGGTTTCAATTTTCTAGTTACTGGTGCTAGAAAAGAAACGAGGGAGTGAAATAAATGGGTAGGGCTTTTTCTTTTAAGGTCAGAAAAATAAATGAGTGGAGCCAAAAAAATGATTTCAGAAAATAAAAGTATTGAAGATTTATGATTTATTTAAATAAATTGATTCCAATATCTTTTTTTTTTTTGGTGAAAGTAATAAGTGTATTGAGCTTTAACAAATCATATACAAAAGGAGATCCCAGTACCAAAACTTATATTTAAAATGATAAGGATTCATAGTGAGTGGAAGGGTGTCGGGTCGAAAAAGAAAGCCACTACAAAGCTCAATTAGCGAATCTAGTGACAGACACTACAAATTAAACAACCCAACCAAGGCAGTACAAGCAAAACAAACAACACCAAAAGGAGACAAAGGAACGATTCCAATATCTTATTAGTCATTAGTTTCATCAACAATTTTTGTTGAAGTCAAAAACATGTCTCCAAACACGAATACACATTATTTATGAATATGTCTTTCAAATCTTCTAAAAATAGATTTATCAATAGGGAAAAAGTCACTAAAAACTCTAAATCCAAACTTTTTTTGTGACAAAACTCAAAACTTTATCAACCATGACACATTTACTCCAATTCTATGGCTGAAGAGCATTTTCTTCTATAATTTTTTCCTTTTCCTGTTTTTCTATTTTCTTTTTTTTCTTCTCCTCTCTTCCCTCCGCCATGGCCGATAGAGGGAAGAGAGGAGAAGAAAAAAAGAAAATAAAAAGGAAAAAATAAAAAATAAAAGACAAAAATACTCTATAATTTGGAGTAAATGTATCATGCGAGTATAAGTTTTGGATTTTTTTTTTATCGCGAAAAAAAAGTTTAGCGTAAATATGTCACAATTGATAAAGTTTGTATTTTTTTTATATAACAAAAAAAGTTTGAGGTAAATTTATTACATTAGATAAAGTTTAGGATTTTTTGTGCATTTTTCCTATTTAATATTATTAGTGTAAATATATTCAAGGCTAATTTTTTTAATTATTTATTTATTTATTTATTTTGTGAATTTGAATGAAACTAACTAAAAATAAAAATATTCATTTAATATATAACGTATCCCAACATATCGAAATTTTCTATTTTTGAGAAATCACATGTCGACGTATTATGTCGCATATAATGTGTCTCATATCGGTGCTACTTAGGGCTAAACCAAGCAAGGGCAAGCCTCGACGAGTAGAGCCCTCATCCAAGCAAGGCCCAGCAAGGGCCCACTTGGGTGATTTGGTGCCTAACATCACCTTCACTTGGGCGACACCGGCCGATGAGGTCAGCCCTCGCCAAATCTAACTTGGGCAAGGCCAACCCTCACTTGGGAGAGAGCTCCCCTTAACCAGGTGAAGCCAGCCGACTTGGCCATGGTTGGTGGTTGGCCACCAACAAAAGGAAAAAGAAAGTAATGAAAACAAGAGAGATTAAGAAGGATGGCTGTTGGCTAGATTTGAGTCAAGGATTATGAAATATTATTGGTCTATCCCGTTGGTTCTTATTCATGTTAATGAGGGTAGAAAGAAGGCACCGAAGAATCTTTTGGCACAGTTCAAGCTCATTTGGCTTTTGGCAATTGACATCAACTGTGAACAAGATTCTAATTTAATTTCACACAACCTACATAAAATACTCTGTTCTAATAAACTACGTACTCCTGATACCATGAACACATACAGCATTTTTTCTCACCATGCTGCAAGCACCACACAGCTTCACAATTTTTTATTTTTAAGGACAAAACAACATGCTGGAGGGAACAAGAAATAAAACTTGCTTCCTTAGCACTGCAGGTTTTGTTGTGATTCTGGTCAACCTCCTGCTAATTCTGCATAAGGTAAATCTCATGAAATGAGCTTCGCTGTTGTAAGTGCTACATTTACAATTTGTCCCTTAGTTTTCTCCATGGTTAACCACCACAAAATATCGCTCCATAACCAGCCAAGTATATGCTACTTGTTTGATACGATGTAGTTCAAGGAACATATATACGAGTCTTAGATTGATCAATGTGTGAGTGCGTGTAGGACGAAGCTGGGGCACACGACAAGAAAGAAGCCAGATTGAAGGGGAAAATAAAAGGCTCATCCCAACTTACAAATATTGGCTAAAGAAGCACAATTCCACCAGGCAAAAAATTAAAATAACTCTGAATTACAGAATAGCCAAGACTGGATACAGAATAGCCGAAAACTGGATGCAGCTTACTTTAGAGAATAATTCCTGGCTATCTGGACGCTGCTTTTTCAAACTCTGAGGTAAGATTACCTTCAGCAGCTCTGGCTTTTCTGCTCTTAAAGCACCTCTAATGACGGCTGCATTAGTCCTGGATTCCCCCGATGTATATATGTGGTTTTTCTACGAGGGAAAGTAGTACTCTCAAGACAAAAGACCTTATCTATAAATTGAAAATGGATATTTGGCGCTGGCATTCCATAGCTAACTACAAACCTAAAGTCAAAAAGGTCAAGCTATAGTATTGAGTATCTGCCTCTTAAACAATAGAGATACAACTTCGCAAGATGTCAGCAGTCAAATGCAATATAAAACGACTCGTATCACATTCACAGCATCTTATGGCTATAACCATTGCATAGCTAAGAATCTCAATTAGTTCCTGATGCATGAATCCCATGTTTCTTGTTGCAAAGAACCCAATAGCTTGAGGGCCTTGCCGTTGAATGGTCAATAACTCCTGCAAAAATGAATCATTTTAGTGAGTTCAGTAACACAGGAATAAGAGAGAGTCGATAATGCAAGTACTTGCAGTAGAATAACTCAGTCAAAGAGCAAAGAAGTACGCAAGGAATAGTATGTACATCAGTTAATGCAAGTGAGCATAATCCGATTGAGTCCATCAACCAACTCACTGGTTCTGTCGTCTAAGTCACCACCACAAAACTCTTTCCATCAGTCTTTGCCAAAGAAGAGAATCACTTCAGAATAAATTCTGAACTCCACTTATTAAATTGCTTAAAGAATGTGTAAAATAAACTTTGGAAAAAAAAAAAATAGGAGCTAGATTCAGGAAATTTAGTAGCAAAAATTCAAATTCTACATGTCAAACCTCAACTATAGGATTTCTAATTAGATCAAGAATTTGTCGCAGAACACAGCAAACACCACATTCAGAGACTCATGTTTAGAAAGAGAACCTTTATCATGTGAATAATTCTATGTCAGGAACTAGCAAGCAAGGGCATAGTAGCTTGGCCCTTGTGATCAATTAAAGTAGGTAGAAGTGACTGGGAACCCATGCTCTAACCTACATGAGTCCTGAATCTTGGATGACACTATGCAGAGTACTCAAAACACTTCCTAGTTAATTCCCAACAAATTTTAGTAACCACATGTCTCTTTTGAAGCTAGGAAACTGGATTTGATCTCTATAGACTGTGCCTCAAAAGTTCCAATAGGCTAATTGAAGATATTCTCAAATTCTGTTTCTGAAACAATGGAAAAAAGCATAAACTAAAGTTTCTTTTAATTTTAAAAACTACTCCTCAAAGCAGAGTAAATTCAAAACATTTAAGGAGTTGTTTTTAGTAATAGGCATGTATATACATATAGAGAGATCAATATAGATATTTATTGATGTCTGCATGTACTTATCGTTTAACAATTTGTTAAAATCTCTGAGTCCAAGAGTGCTTTACATGGAACTAACACCATTTCCCAACAAACCTGATGACCTCCAGTGGCCCACTAACACTACAGCCTGTCTCCTGTTGAATTAAAGCCACTAAGATTCTGTCGGTCACAAATGGTGCTTTGACTTCCAGGCCACAAAAGTAGAAAATGGAGTGGACAGGGTGCTGAGCATACCATACATTTAAGATAGTGCATATATGATCTACATGATTTGAACTAAAAATATCTTATATCCAAATCAAACAAGAAATCCTCACCGTGCTATTGAGACACATCTCAAAAGGAATTAGAGAGGAAAAAGTTGGCCAAGAAAAGAAGGAAACCAAGATGGAGAGAGAAAGAAAGAATGAAAGATAGGAACAGTGCAACAATATAATAAGTGAAGAGATACAGAGGAAGAAGGGTGCAAGATAAACAGTACAAATGTAACTTTGGGCCTGGGATTGCCCAAGAAAGAAGAAATAATCATAATAATTTCTCTCCTTGCTTTTTGGCTCAATTGGAAAGAAAGAAGCAAGAAAGTATATCAAGAAGAATCCTACTGCGACTCTTTTAGAGATGTCCAGTCATGTGCTCTTCACATTTGGGATGGTGGGAAAGTTCAATATCGTACTTGTAGCTTATTGGAATATAGAAATGATTGCTAGTTCCCACTTATTTGAATTATGGGAGACTCCCCTTCTGAAGTCGTTTTGGATAGGGATGGCAACCCTTCAGTAGCTTTATTAATACAATATTGTTTAACCTTCAAAAAGGAGATCCAGAGGTGAGGAAGAACAATTATATGTCTTGATCTTGATTCCACGTGACATAATTCTAGCCTGTGAAATGTGAAAAATTTCTCATCAACCAATTTAGAGCAGCTGATGATTCCTCATGAAATAAACCAAAACTTTATCTACATGGCAAAGCACATGCCTCTATGAACTTGAATGCTCCAAAAATAGTGTAATCTTTAACTCTATTCTAAAGTTGGGTTTTAAGTCTGCGTGCATTTGGCAAATGTCACTTGAATTAGCATACTTTTTAAGGTCATTTTGGACCTCTCAGTTGAAGCCTTTAGGGCAATATTCGTGATCTTACTTGGGACAAGGTTGTCTTCGGTTAAGTCACATCCCCTTTTTCTTCGTACAATTTTAATCGGAATTGTTCAACAAAAATAAAAACCAATCCAACTGGGAGTGATACTACCAATGTTTTTCACATCAGGAAACAAGATTTCAAAATATAATACACATTGCTCAGTCATTTCGTTCTTCCAATGATTTTTCACAACACTACTGGCCCAACATGGCATCTCACTCACTATCACAAAATCTCTCAACAAAAGCTGAACAATTGCACAGAAAAAACAAGGAATTTCGCAATTGAGATATTCAATGTCCACTTCTCATCTAGTAATAAATCTAGAAAGGACAAGCTTGGGCTCTCAGCTTATATCAGCCCAATTTGAATTTCAACCTTCTCTCTAGGAAGATAAATTTTCCCATGACGCAACAATCTCCAAGAAAAAAAAAAAAAAAAAAATTCAAAATCTTACCGTGCTTTAGAATCAATAAAAGAAAAGGATCACAAAAATAAAAAGAGCAGGATCAGATGCTAAAAAATCATTAGCATGTTACAGGAGACAGGCCACTTACCCAAAAAGCATCTGCTGATATAATATAATAATTCACATAGCATAAAAGATTTGGAAAAGGAAAGAGCAAACCAAAAGAGGAATTATTACGACATCATGTGCACTACTGAATGGAAACTACTGACCTGCAAATAATCAACTTTAGAAACTGGTTTGTATTCTGATACTAGGACAGCACCAGATCCTTCCACGAGAGATTGAGCTTGAGTTAGAATTTGAGTGCCAGCATCATCTTCAGAACCCACCATCTGCATTTCACTCTCCTCTCCGAAGTCTGAATTTTTGACATCTTAATCCCTTCTCATAATCCCACAAAGCCACTATACCAGTACATAAAGACAGAGCCCCTGCTAGTAAATCATTAGTGAAAACCAACAGCCCAAAATATTGGTCATACAAGAAAATTTCAGATCATAAGCTCACGTGGAAGTTTACAACCATTTAGGAACAATCCTACGTGCAATCACTACGTCCTTTTTCTTTTTACATCTAGCAAATGATAATAAGCCTGAGTCTTCTTTCTTTTTTTCCCTCTTTGACCAGAAGAAGCCTTAGTCTTCTTGAACACGGGTATTAATGATTTCTAAAAAGTAGCAGTGGCGAACATCTCATAAAGATAACGATAAAATCTCAGTAACTCTTACTAGAATATGAGTTGGCTATTCAATGTCCCAAAAAGAAGCTCAAATTCGACAGATGAAGAAATGAAGAAATGCAAAGTCGTCATAATTTACACAGTTAAGTCAGAAGCCCCAGCCTGAAAACTACGGAAAAGAAAGCCAGTAATTAAACCAGAATCTATTGAGAATAATTAAGATGCAAGAACCATGCCGCCCTTCCTTTTAAATTTCTTAGAACTTCCATTTGATAGTAACGAGAAGCACAACCCTACACGTTGGCGTAACGCATACCTTGTGCAACTGAATCATGACTTACACATACCATCTCGAGCACAAAACGATCTTATATATAGAGCAACCGCCAAAGACGACAGCTCATTAGATTCTATTACTTGGTAAATAAATAATGGGTGGCAAAAAGAAGCATCTTCTCTGCGGTGACACAAGCTTAACTGTGCAAAGACACAAGTCACCCCTTATTAAACAACCTCACCCAAATAGCCACCCTCAAGATGATTCTTTAAGCAGCCTAGCGATTAACATAAAGACTACCTCACACGAAAGAACACACCCGAATAGCCGATCTCAAAATGACTGTTTTGGCCAGCACTCCGCCAGCAAATTATTATAATCAATCAAAACCAAATTCAGTCCCCTCCCCTCCCCAGCAATCCCATTTCAAAACCTGAGATTCAACTCACCTAAAACAAGCTCAAGCCCACAAAACCCTCATCCCAAACGAACAAAATCCGAAACTCAAAATCCGGCAAACACCGTCAAATTAGGAACGGCGGAAAGACTATTACCGTCTGTTGTTGGGAAGACGAAAGTCTCTTCCTCCGAGGCCATCCGGCACAAAAATGAGAAGGATGAAGCAACCGAGAGAGAAGACGCTCAAATCAGCTCCGGCAATCGGAGCGCTGCTGCTGTGGAAGGATCTCGAGGAGGGTTTGGAGGGAAAATCAATGGTGGCAGTGGTGAGGGGCAGCAAGTGCCTCGCGGGCAGAGGAATGCTCATGGCTTTTTCTCTCACTTCAACCGGGGGTTTTGCCCTAGGAGACCAGACCATACCAGCCAATTGAGAGCCGAAATTGAGAGGGGCGGAATGATTTTTCTAAGGGGATTTTCTCGCCTTTTTCTCTTCACTTTCTTGCTGCTTTTTCCTTCACTTTCTCCCCCTATCCCTTCTGGCTTTCCAAACGGAGACGAATCAGAAAAGGGAGTGACTGGACGCACTTGAGAAAGCGGCGAGGAGAGACCACCCGCTATAATATTGTGGGAAAATATAGAGCTATTAAACGGGTGGATCGGATTGGATTTGGGTCGGATCATTAATGGATCGACCCAAATTGACCCATTAATCTATTTATGACTCATTTATATTTAATGTAAATTTTTTCGATCAATACCTGTGATGCTCAGATCCTCAGCAACGCACACATCCTTCTCACTTGGTCGATTTTATAATACAATATTCAGGACTATGTATCGCCGACCCTTTTTATTTCTTAAGCACATACGGAAGCAATTATAAATCCCTAGACAATAAATCGATGGGATAGAAAAGAAATGTCATATTTCTCATATTGAAATTTATAACTAAACTTTTATACAAAACACAAATCAGAGCACTTCACAACTTTTTACTCTAAACTCTATTCACATCAAAATGGAGATCTCAAAAGAAGATAGAATCTCAGTTCATCTGAGCCGTATTCAAGGCCCCTCTCGAGATTATCTTCTTCTTCCAAAAATCCTTCTCCTCAAGATTCACTTCCGAGTTCTCCTTCTCGGATTCCTCCTCCTCAGCTCCTCAGCGAGGTCCTGAAATGATTTCCCCAAACCGGGATGAGACTACGTCTCAGCAAGTTCTACCTCACTAATGCCCGATTGGTAAACCATTATACTATAGGCTGCATAAATACACACAGGGCATAGGACTTACCTTGGCCTCAAATCTCACCTGCAAGTCAGTACAATTCACAATAGGCACCAATTTACTCAAAATAAATTGAACCAGTCGATTACATGTTGCACAAATCATTCCCCACTATGGGATATTTAAAAGCTGGGCCACGTGTATTCTCCAGGACGACATCCCATGTCTCCGAGCCACGTGCCTTAAACCTTGGGTCCACGTGCATTCTCTAAGGCACTCATTTGTCAAGGTGACGCATCAGATCACCGAGCCACGTGTCCTTTTTACGATGCTCGGGCCCACGTGCCTTCTCTTAGGTGCTAACTCACCAAAGTGATGCATCAATTCACCGAGCCCACGTATTTTATTTTCCTTCAGGTGATTACCAACCTACTTTCAATACCGACAACCAATGCCCAATGATTTCTCAATCAAATAATTAAATCAACTCAACAAAGCATTATAAATGCTGAATAACATACTTGGCCATTTACAAATCAACAATTCAATCTCAATTAAATCCAATCAATTTAGGGTAAATCCCTAAAATATCACAACTTATTTAATTCCATGCAACGTGGAGCTCAAATAAATAAACGGACTACGCCACGACAATTAGCACGAGATTTCAGTCGTCAGGCCATCTCAACCTTAATTTCCGAAAAATAAATAAATAAATAAATAATTTCGAAAATTAATTAATAAATATTAAAAATTTGATTTAACTCAAAATAAAGCCCAATTAAATAAACAGACTTCACCACAGTCACCAGCATAAAATTCCGGTCCCGGGCCATCCCAGTTGAATTTTCGGAAAATAAATAATTATTTAATTTAATTTCGAAAATTAATATTTAAATACCAAAAATTCCACTTAGGCCCGAAAAGCCTAATTGAAGCCCACTAAGGGTCAGGAAAAATCCCGAAATACTTTCAATAAATAGTAGACCACGTCTACTTGCTAATTGCATAATTAATTTATCTAATTCGCATCACAATTGGCTAATAAACACTAATCCATACTAATCTAACCACCTAAACATGATTAATTAAAACTAAACCACCCTTAAGCATAATTAGCCAACTAATTAGGGGATTAGTGAGATTACTCACCGGAATCGCGTGCAAATCGGATCAATCCGACGGGGGCGACACGAGGAACAAAACTTCCCAAAGCACGGCTTGGGTTCGGGGCCCGAAAACGGCCCAAAAGCGGGCCCGAAGGTGCTGGAAACCCACTCCGTGGGTTGCTGTTCTTGATTGGCCGGAGCTAGTCTGGCGGCCAAAACAACGAGGCGGGGCCGACGAAGGGTGAGGGGGACGTCGGGGAGGTCCGGCGGGGTCGAACGGCGACCGGAGGTGGCCGGACGGGGGCTGGAAAGAGGCTGGGTAGCGGCTGGATCGCACGGGGGAGGACGCCTGGGCACGAGGGACGGTCGGCGGGACGAGTGGCAAGCGGCGGCTTCGGCGAGCTGCTGCTTCTGTTCTTCCTCAACTCACTGGTTCGCACGCGAAGAATGAAGAAGAAGCAAAAGAATTTAGTCACGTGGGGTAGGAAGAAGAGAGAGAGAGGAGAGAGAGAAGAGAGAGATAAATATTGACCGGTCAAAGAGGGAAAAAGAAAGAGAGAGAGGGCAGGCGGTGGGGGCTCGCACGAAGGGGGAGGGAAAGGGGAGAGGAGAGAGAGAGAAAAAGAAAAAGTAAATAATATTACTTCTCTTATTTTATTTTATTTTCTCTTTCCCTTTTTATTTTCTTTTGGTCTTCAATTTTTCCTCCGATAATTTCTTTCTTGAAATTTCGGACTCGTCAATAAATTGATGAACGATGAGACAATGTCCTAAAAAAGGAATTATGACACGCTTAAAATTCGATTCCCGAAATAGAGTTCAATCTCGTGGTTAAAAATCGATCGACGTGATTTTAGTCAAATCCAACCAATTGAGTAGCTTTTAGGGATTTTACTGCAGATACATCCCTTAACGGCTTCACCCAATAGGTTAGTTGACTCGTGAATGATCAGCTCAAAGAAAAAGGATCATAAGCACGTCGACGAAATGCTCATTTCACTTTATCGAAAACATGGTCGAATTTCAGGATGTCACGACTCTTCCCCTCTTATAAAAATTTCTTCCTCGAAATTTAAACCATTACACTTTGTTCAAAAAGGCAAGGGTACAATTGTTTCATCGACTCTTCAGTCTCCTAAGTTGCTCCTTCAGTGCCGTGGTGTCGCCAGACCACTTTGACCAACGGGATGGTCTTTGTATGCAGAACTTGCTCTTTACAATCGACAATCTGGACCGGACTTTTAACGTATGACACACGGTCATCCACGTCCAATACCTCAAAATTGAGTACGTGGATCGGGTCAGGCTCGTACTTCCTTAACATCGACACGTGAAAGACGTCATGTACCTGCGCCAATCTTGGCGGCAATGCAAGACTATACACTAGGTTTCTGATTCTTTCAAGAATCTCAAACGGACCTACGTACCTCAGACTCAGCTTGCTTTTCTTACCAAAGTGCGAAGTTTCCCTCATTGGTGACACTTTCAGAAAAACGTAATCACCAACTTGGAATTCCAAAGGCCTTCGACGCTTATCTGCATAACTTTTCTGCTTACTTTGCACTGTCTTTAATTTGTCTCTGATCACTGCCACGACATCTACTGACTGTTAAACCAATTCCAGGCCTGTTATCTTCCTTTCTCCAACTTCATCCCAACATACTGGAGTTCTGCACGCTCTGCCATGCAACGCTTCAAAATGAGCCATCTTGATGCTCTGCTGGTAACTGTTGTTATAGGCGAATTCCACCAGATGAAGCTGATCTTCCCAACTTCCTTTGAAGTCTATTACACACGCTCTCAGCATGTCTTCAAGAGTCTGGATTATCCTTTTAGACTGGCCATCCGTTTGAGGATGATATGCCGTATTGTACTGAAGTTTTGTACCTAAAGCACTCTGCAAGCTCTTCCAAAAAGCAATAGTAAATCTCGGGTCTCTATCGGATATTATCGTAACCGGCACTCCATGCATTCGAACCACTTGACGCACATACAGTTCTGTGTGCCTATCAAGACTGAGGTCTTTTCGAATTGCAATGAAGTGAGCCGACTTTGTCAGCCTGTCGACTACTACCCAAATTAAATCATTCCCTCTTTGATTCCTTGGTAGTCCAGTCACGAAATCCATCATGATATGCTCTCATTTCCATTCTGGGATCGCAAGAGGTTGCAGAAATCCTCCCGGCTTGTAATGCTAGGCTTTTACTTGCTGACAAGTCAAACACTTGGCCACATGTTTGGCGATGTCCGCCTTCATACCTGACCACTAGTAATATTGACGTAGATTCTGATACATCTTGGTACTTCCAAGATGAACGCTGTAACTGCTACGATGTGCTTCAGATAAAATATCCTCTCTAAGCTGTACATCGTCAGGTATAACCAAATATCCATGGAACCTCAATACCCCATCATCAGAAACTCGAAATTCAGCCTTTCTTTTTATTGCTATCCTCTTGAAGAATTTTCTGTACGTCTGGATCTGTCAGTTGGAGTTCTTTGATTCTGACTTAGACATCTGGCTCAATTCTGAGGGTGGCCATAAAACTTGAAAGGTGGCATACCTCAAATTTGTATTCCGAATCCCGAGCTCTCTCGATTAAGTTCCACTCCTTAACCAAGATTTGCGCCATTGAAGACTTCCGACTCAATGCATTGGCGACCTTGTTCGCCTTTCCCAGGTGATATAGAATGTCACAGTCGTAGTCTTTCAGCAATTCCATCCATCGGCGCTGTCTCATGTTCAACTCCTTCTGAGAGAACAAATACTTGAGACTCTGATGGTCTGTGAAAATCTGAAACTTTTCTCCACACAAATAGTGCCTCCAAATCTTCAACGCAAATATGATGGTTGCGAGTTCTAAGTCATGCGTCGGGTAATTCAATTCATGAGGTCTCAACTGTCGGGAAGCGTATGCAACAACTCTGCCATGTTGCATCAGCATGCAACCCAATCCCCTGAATGACGCATCACTATAGATCTCGAATTCTCCAAGACCAGATGGAATCGTCAGCACAGGTGCAGTAGTCAGCTTTTCCTTCAGCTCTTGGAAACTACGCTCGCACTTATCTGACCATACAAATTTCTCTCCTTTCTTTAGGAGCTTTGTTAAAGGCGACGCTATCGATGAGAAACCTTCCACAAACCGTCTGTAATAACCTACTAACCCCAAAAAACTTCTGATTTCTGTCACCGTCGATGGTCTCGGCCACTTGATCACAGCTTCTATCTTGCTTGGGTCGACGGAGATTCCTTCCCCGGAAATCACATGACCTAAGAACGCAACACGAGTCAACCAAAACTTGCATTTGCTGAACTTAGCATACAGCTGATGAGTTCTTAAGGTCTGGAGTACTACTCTCCGATGATTCTCATGCTCTTCATCACTTCTCGAATAGACCAAGATATCATTTATGAACACGATCACAAACTGATCTAGATATTCCTTGAACACTCTGTTTATCAAATCCATAAATGCAGCTGGAGCATTCGTCAATCCAAACGGCATCACTGTGAGCTCGTAATGCCCATACCGAGTACGAAATGCTGACTTAGGAATATCCTCTTTCCTAATCCTCAACTGATAATATCCTGTCCTTAAGTCAATTTTCGAGAATATCGACGCTCCTTGCAATTGATCAAACAAGTCATCTATCCTCGGCAATGGATACTTGTTCTTGATTGTTACTTGATTAAGCTGCCGATAGTCGATGCACAAACGCAACGAACCATATTTCTTCTTAACAAACAGAAGTGGTGCTCCCCAAGGTGATGCATTAGGACGAATAAATCCCTTATCCAGTAATTCTTGCATCTGCACCTTCAGTTCCTTCAACTCAGATAATGCCATTCGATAAGGTGCCTTTGAGATCGGTTCTGTCCCTAGTGCTAGCTCAATTACGAATTCAATCTCTCTTTCTGGTGGTAACTCTAGCAATTCTTTTGGAAAGACATCTGGAAACTCCTGTAACACTGCAATATCTTCCATTCTCAGCTCCTCAACTGTTGTATCTACGATAGTTGCTAAGTATCATCAGCAACCCTCGTCTAACAAACGAGCTACTTCCGGCGATGAGATTAAGGAAATCGAAGGCCCTCCTCGATTCCCGACAAACTCAAAGCTCTTACCCTCTAACCGGTCAAACTGAATCGCCTTGCAATAGCAATCCATTTTAACTCGTTGATTGGCGAGCCAGTCCATGCCAATTGTCAAATCAAAATCATAAATGGCTAGGACTAACAAGTCAATTTTCCCTACTTGCTCACCAATCTCTAACTCGCACCCCGAACATCCCAAAGCAGTAATAACTTTATCTTTCAAGGGTGTAGATATGCAAATTGCCGACTCCAACAATACAGGACTCAACCCTAGCATCCTAACATATTGTTCGGCAATGAAGGAATGGGTTGCTCCCGAATCAAACAAAGCATAAGCAGGTTGGTTGTTAAGCGAGACCGTACCTGTGATCACGCCAGGCGCAACTTCTGCCTGACCTTGAGTAATCGTGTACACAGTGCCTTGAACTGGAGGTCTCTGCTGTCCTCCTTATGGTGCATTCTAACGGGCATACCCTCCTATCTGTCTCATCGGTGGCGGCGGCGACAACTGAGGTTGTCCTCTTTGCTTCTTATGACAAAATCTGGCTATGTGGCCCTGTTGGCCACATTCGAAACATGCACCCGTCTTAG
Source organism: Eucalyptus victrix (assembly GCA_016097545.1). Classification (NCBI taxonomy): domain Eukaryota; kingdom Viridiplantae; phylum Streptophyta; class Magnoliopsida; order Myrtales; family Myrtaceae; genus Eucalyptus; species Eucalyptus victrix. The sequence continues at coordinate 15,915,829 of CM027842.1, forward strand.
CTGGGCATGGTGCTGTCCCATGTCTTCTTCCGCACAAGCGACATGCATCATTCCTAATAGGTCCTGACCTATTAAATCCACTCTTCTTGCTGGGTGGGCTTTGGAATCTATTTCCAAACATTGGCCTCTTTCCTTAGCAGATGTTGTCTCTATGAGAGCTAAACCTCGATCCAGATGAGGCAGTTTTATCGTTCTGATCTTTCTCTCCGATATATGTCGTTATAGGTCTTCAAATCCAGAATGACTAAGGCGCTTCTCAAATCCTGTCTGAATCCATCTCTGAACCTCATCGCTCGATTCATAGGGTTCTCGATTAACTTGGGGGCATATCGCGAAAGTTCAGCGAACTTCGCCTCATACTCATCAACAGATAGGGAACCCTGGCGAAGACGTTGAAATTCGGCCATCTTCACCTCCCTGGCAGTCTCAGAGAAAAACTTATCATTGAAGGCTTCACGGAAAGTGTTCCAGTCTTGAACAGCGCCTTTTGGAAAGATCATTTCACGAGTAGTCATCCACTAAGTGTCCGCAACTCCCTCCAGCTGGTAAGTTGCTAACATTACCTTCTCAGCCTCGTTGCACATCAGCAGTGCAAACGCCTTCTCGAGCTTATGAATCCATGAAGAAGCAGCTTCGGGATCTCCAGACCCGGTAAACAACGGTGGATTTAATTTTAGGAAATGCTCAACTAGCTTATGGACTGGCCTTGCAGCGACCACTATCCCTGGTGGACCTTTAACATTCACGGCGGCTAAAGCAACGGTAAGTGCGGTTGCAAGTGCGGCTACAGGTGCGGCAGCAGGAGCGGCTCCAGTGGCAGCAGCGGCAGCGGCAATTGTAGCGGCCTGAGCAGTAGCTTCAACAGTAGCAGCTTGCTGATCCATTCTAGTACCCATCGCTTCTAGAACACGCAAGATCCCATTCACCCTGGGATTATTAGGGGCTGCTACCCTAACATCTACTACAGGTGGAATCATTCCACTCGCACTAGCCTGTGCTGGCATTCAACCACGTCCGCCTCGGGTTCCAACACGAGTCGGAGCTCTACCCCGAATAATGGCCCTACTGGTCCTCTTTGCAGGAGTTCTCGGCTCCTGATCGCTCATGATGTAGCTTTACTCAATTAACACCCGTTTCCAATTCAACACCGAATTAGAAACAGAGCGATCCAAACAACAAACAATTTTAGCACTCAATTAACACAGACATGCACCAGCATGAATTTAAAGGCCTTTCCTACTAACTATCCCATGGTCATCGCTCCTTATCACTCCAATTCCTAACTATTACTCTGATACAACTTAAACTGGATGTCACATTCCGATCCTCGGCAACGCACACATCCTTCTCACTTGGTCGATTTTATAATTCGATATCCCAGGATCATGTATCGACGACCCTTTTATTTCTTAAGCACATGTGGAAGCAATTATAAATCCCCAGACAATAAATCGATGGGATAAAAAAGTAAGGCCATATTTCTTATATTGAAATTTATAACTAAACTTTTATACAAAACACAAATCGAGCACTTCACAACTTTTTATTCTAAACTCTATTCACATCAAAATGGAGATCTAAAAAAAAGATAGAATCTCAGTCCATCTGGGCTGTACTCAAGGCCTCTCTCGGGATTATCTTCTTCTTCCAAAAATCCTTCTCCTCAAGATTCATCTCCGAGTTCTCCTTCTCGGATTCCTCCTCCTCAGCTCCTCAGCGGGGTCCTGAAATGATTTCCCCAAATCGGGATGAGACTACGTCTAAGCAAGTTCTACTCCACTAAGGCCCGATTGGTAAACCATTATACTATAGGCTGCCTAAACACGCACATGGCATAGGACTTACCTTGGCCTCAGATCTCACCTGCAAGTCAGTACAATTCACAATAGGCACCCATTTACTCAAAACAAATCGAACCAGTCGATTACATGTCACACAAATCATTCCCCACTATGGGATATTTAAAAGCTAGGCCACGTGCATTCTCCAGGACGATATCCCAAGTCTCCGAGCCACGTGCCTCAAACCTTGGGTCCACATGCATTCTCTAAGGCGACCTCTTCGCCAAGGTGGTACATCAAGTCACCGAGCCACGTGCCCTTTTAGATGCTATTTCCGAATACTTGACCCACGTGCATTCTCTAAGGCACTCATTTACTAAGGTGACGCATCAGATCATCGAGCCACGTGTCCTTTTTACGATGCCCAGGCCCATGTGCCTTCTCTTAGGTGCTAACTCACCAAAGTGATGCATCAATTCACCGAGCCCACGTATTTTATTTTCCTTCAGGTGATTACCAACCTACTTTCAATACCGACAACCAATGCCCAATGATTTCTCAATCAAATAATTAAATCAACTCAACAAAGCATTATAAATGCTTAATAACATACTTGGCCATTTACAAATCAACAATTCAATCTCAATCAATTCCAATCAATTTAGGGTAAATCCCTAAAATATCACAACTTATTTAATTCCATACAACGTGGAGCTCAAATAAATAAACAGACTGCGTCACGACAATCAGCACGAGATTTCGGTCGTCGGCCATCTCAACCTTAATTTCCGAAAAATAAATAAATAAATAAATAATTTCGAAAATTAATTAATAAATATTAAAAATTCGATTTATCTCAAAATAAAGCCCAATTAAATAAACGGACTTCACCACGGTCACTAGCATAAAATTCCGATCCCGGGCCATCCAAAGTTGAATTTTCGGAAAATAAATAATTATTTAATTTAATTTCGAAAATCAATATTTAAATACAAAAAATTCCACTTAGGCCCGAAAAGCCTAATTGAAGCCCACTAAGGGTCGGGAAAAATCCTGAGATACTTTCAATAAATAATAGACCATGTCAACTTGCTAATTGCATAATTAATTTATCTAATTCGCATCACAATTGGCTAATAAACACTAATCCATACTGATCTAACCACCTAAACCTAATTAATTAAAAATAAACCACCCTTAAGCATAATTAGCCAACTAATAAGGGATTAGTGAGATTACTCACCGGAATCGCGCACAAATCGGATCAATCAGACGGGGGCAACGCGAGGAACAAAACTTCCCAAAGCACGGCTTGGGTTCAGGGCTCGGAAACGGCCCAAAAGCAGGCCCGAAGGTGCTGGAAACCCACTCCGTGGGTTGCTGTTCTTGGCTGGCCGGAGCTAGTGCGGCGGCCAAAACAGCGAGGCAGGGCCGGCGAAGGGTGAGGGGGATGCCGGGGAGGTCCGGCGGGGTCGAACGGTGGCCGGAGGTGGCCGGACGGGGGTTGGATAGAGGTTGGGCAGCAGCTGGATCGCGCGGGGGAGCACGCTTGGGCGCGAGGGACGGCCAGCGGAACGCGCGGCGTTGCGCGGGCGGGCGTCGCAGGTGCGGGCGGCGGGATGGGCAGCGAGCGGCGGCTTCGGCGAGCTGCTGCTTCTGTTCTTCCTCAGCTCACTGGTTCGCACGCGAAGAATGAAGAAGAAGCAGAAGAATTCGGTCATGTGAGGTGGGAAGAAGAGAGAGAGGAGAGAGAGAAGAGGGAGATAAGTATTGATTGGTCAAAGAGGGAAAAAGAAAGAGAGAGAGGGCAGGTGGTGGGGGCTCGCACGAAGGGGGAGGGAAAGGGGAGAGGAGAGAGGAGAGAGAGAGAAAAAGAAAAGAGAAGGGAGAGAGATAGAAAAAGAAAAAGTAAATAATATTACTTCTCTTATTTTATTTTCTTTTCTCTTTCCCTTTTTATTTTCTTTTGGTCTTCAATTTTTCCTCGATAATTTCTTTTTTGAAATTTCGGACTTGTCAATAAATTGACGAACAATGAGACAATGTCCTAAAAAAAAGAATTATGACACGCTTAAGATTCGATTCCCGAAATCAAGTTCAATTTCGTGGTTAAAAATTGATCAGACGTGATATTAGTCCAATCCAACCAATTGAGTAGCTTTTAGGGATTTTACTGCAGATACATCCCTTAACGGCTTCACCTAATAGGTTAGTTAACTCGTGAGTAATCAGCTCAGAAAAAAAGGACCATAAACACGTCGACGAAATGCCCATTTCACTTTATCAAAAACAAGGTCGAATTTCAGAATGTCACAATACCCGATCCGACCTATATCCGACCCATACCCAACCCGACCATATTAATAAAATATTTTCATATTTAACCAAATTTAGGAAAATTTATTCTTATGTTTTTTTTTAAATTATATTACTAAAAACTTCCAAGCAATACAAATCCAATTAATAATTTTTCAAAAAAAATTATTTCTTATATATATATTTAAAAACTAAAATAGTTTGATACATTGGACAATTTTTATAATTTTTAAAATAATTATTTTAAAAATCAAATTCTTTTTTTATTTTTAAAAAATTAATTTTTAATTATTTTTATTTTTAAAATATAAATTTTTAATTTTCTTTTTCTTTTTTCTTTTTTGTTCTTCTTCTTTGGCCAGCCGCCAGCCACGACGACGGCCGGCGGTCGGCCACGGGCGAGCCTCAAACTCACTCGGCTTGCCGATCCCGGCAAGGTCGCGGCTCGCCAACCGGCAAGCTCGAGTCTCGCTAGATCCAACAAGCTCAAGCTCGCCCGACGTTAGCAAGCTTGAGTCTTGCTAGATCAGCGAGGCTCGAACCTTGTCGGACGTCGGCGAGGCCTCCGCCTCGCCAGATCTAGCAAGCTCGAGGCTCGCTGGCATCGAGCTAGCTCGAGCTCACCCCTTGCAGGATCTGGCAAGGCTCGAGCCTTGCCCAACGCCAACAAGTTCAAGTCTCGCCAGATTGGTGAGGCTCGAGCCTCGCTGGGCGTCGGCGAGGCCTCCGCCTTGCAAGATCTAGCGAGCTCGAGCTCGCCCGATGCCGGTGAGCTCGAGGCTCACCTGGCCGGTCGCCGGCCATCGCCGTGCCGGGCAAACCGTGAGGAAGAAGAAAGAAAAAAAAAAAAAAAGAAAGAAAAAGTAAAAAAATAAAATAAAATTATAAATGGGTTCATTTTTAATGGGTTGATAAATAGGTCGTAAAAGGGTCAACTCTCTAACCCATTTAAAACTCATATATCTTAGTCTTGACCCATTAAAACTCATTATGAGTGTTTTGTGAAATAAAGTTTGACCCATTAATGACCTATTTAATCATAAATGGGTTGTGCAACCCATTTAACACCTCTAGGAAAATATAAATATTGCCTCGCGCATGAAGAAGTAAGGTCAACATATATAATAATATTATATATATATATATATATATATATATATATATATATATATATATATTCAAAAACATTAAATTCATATAATTCCCTCGCTATAATGATGCTGATATTTTTTTCTATTTGATGGTTAACTAACTAATCCAGGCTATTACCATAACTTAGTCTCTCGGATAATATTATTGAAATTCTTAAATTATATTGATAGATATTTGATTTGCTTTTACAAATGAAAAAAATCCAACTTTGGAGCTAAATAGTTATTGAGTTTTGGGTATTTTTTTCAATTTTTAAAAATAAAAAATATTTTTTATGGGAAAATGAAAAACTAACGTCAAATATTAAAATGCTTGTGTATATGAAATTGCATTTGGAGGAAAACATGGCGGCTGGCACTAAAGGAATGCATGTCCCTCCTATATAAAATTGTCACCCATTTTTTTTTATTATAAATAATTGAGATTTCATTCCATGTAAAACCAACTGTAATGGCATTGTTTCATAATTAAAAATTTAATATAGTTATATCATCAAGAAATGATATTGATTCTCATTGAGGGACATATGTGTTGCTTTTTTAGTAATTAACTAGTCGATACTGTTGATATTCATTTTGCTGTACCAAAAGTATATCCAATGTCATTAAAAAAAAAGTTAGCAATTAGACATTTTACAATGTGGGGTAAGTTTACATTACTTTGTGGTGAATAAATATCCTCAACAATAAACCTATTAGGACATTTCCGAACTAAGAAATGGAAACGAAAGCATATCGTAACGTGGTGGCTAAATAACATGGAAAAGGATCAAAATGAGATTTTTCGACATTGATGTGCAACTAGCTTACATTTGAAATGTCTAAAAATTTATTGCAATAGTGTGAAGTAAGTATTAGTTTAATCTTTTGCGATAAATTAGGCCATACTTTTTCCCGGTCCAATTGCTCAAAATGACTTAGGATACATTATTAATCATAATCTCTTCTACAATAATAGGAGATTTAGCAAGATGACCCCCACGTTTTCATTTTTTTTTCTTTTCGCTGTAATTTGTACAAGTTATTAGAATAACAAATTAACGGGTCAATTTAACACATCAGAGAAAACCTAAGTATATCGTTGGCATAATAATAAAACGTTAGATTATGCACTTAGCACAATTATAGACTTTGATCACTTGATTTCATCCCAATGTTCTTATACAATTCTTACAAAAGAATATTGGACATTTTTGTTCACGAAATGCGCAAAGGAACCTATCGCGAGCAAAAACATGTGGAGACACTTTGCTCTATCAAACACAATTTTTGGTGAATGGATATACTTCATATCTGATTCTACAGCCTTGAAGCTGTACTCGAGCTCCGAGAGCTATCCGACCTTCTTTGAGAATCATATTCATTGCCACGACCAGACACATAACACAATCCGAATCTATAAGAGCTCCGTTACAAGCTGCATGACCGTAGCAAGGCGTCAACAACCACGACGCGCCTTCATCAACGTAAAGGTTAAAACCCGAACGCGATGTCTTGGTAGACAACTCCTCCATCACCAGCTCCCTCAATTAATGAAAGTCGGCGAACTCATTAACGATGTTCCGGTTGCATATTTTCGTCATTACGGTCATGTCCGGAAAGCCTTCTGCACGATTACGAATAAGAGAAGCGAAACAAAAGATGATCGCAAGCTTAAGTGAGGAAGCCATACATACGTTCCTATGCCAACCTCTTTTCACGTTGCTCCCGTCACTTAGCTCAATGAAAATCAGCTAACTTTGCTTGATGAGGATAGATCTTTTAGTAAGCTTCTGCACATGCCCTAGACACAAACATATATATATATATATATATATATATATAGACACACACTAGAAGCCGGCTGTGATATGCTTCTTGGCTCCATTTTATTGATCTATAGTTGTATTTTCTGCTGCGCTTCTCCTTGCAATTATCACTTGTGCTTTAGGCAAAAAAAAGCTCCTTCTCCAGTCAGATTGATTGATACTTAATACGTTAATTGCTAAGTTTGAGTGACATAGGGCAGATTTTAAGATCCGTTGGTACTATTAAAAGAAACAATCCACAATAAAGTCGAAATGCGTGAGATCTAAGATTTTAAAGCACCAAGGATTAAAAAGCAAAAGTCATTCCAATTTGAGATTGGTAGACTTAAAAGTAATTTAAACATTAAAATGCAATAACATTTTTTTAGTTAAATATGTAAATATTATTAATAAGATGAAGTACTATTTGCACCAAAAAATGATTAGGTTATTGACATGAGTAGACACGTGATTAAAACATCAATATTGTTAAGCACATGACCCATTGTAGACAACTAAAATAAGCATCATTGTTGGTGAATACAATGATTGTCACCAATCGGTTGTCAATATATGGTGATGTGTGGTCAACGATGATCGATGAGGATGTTGACTAACAACATTGATAAACTATGAGGGTATTGGAGGAAAGTTGAACGCATGAGGAGCATCAAGATACAATTACAAGTTGAAAGCCACTAGAGAACAGAGCAACTGAGATGGTGGAACAACTAGCACTTGTTTGTAAAGGAGCAACTGTTCGACAACAAGATCATGGCCTCAAGAGAACATTGACACAAAACTTCTGGAGATGGAAGAACATGGATGCAATTGTTGGAAACTACTCAAGTGCAATTATGCCACTAACATTACAATACCATCGCCTGTCTACTGAAGACTCCCCGCACAGATTAAACAAATCTACTACCTTATAGTGTAACTTTATTTTCCAGACTCGCATTATTGATTAAATTCCGACATGTTTCTTAGTTGTAGTTTTCATATCCACGTCATAGATTAAGTTTTGACGTGTTTCTTTATCTTGGATGTTGTATCATCGATTAAATTCTAACGTAGCAATTTTGTGTTTGCAAGATTTTTAAATTATGGCATTGTTTGTTTATGTTTGGTTTTGTCATAGAATCTGTATTTTCTCAGCCTTGTTATCAATTAAAGTCCAACACGGTTTATGATTGTTCAGTCCCCTTTGAATTAAATTTGTTGATTTTCTTATTACGTCCGATATTTCCTATGTAGAACCTCTCTCCTTCAATCAAAAATCAAGAGAACGACTTTTGGTAAAAGATATTTCGTCGGAAGAGAAATTTTGGTAAAACAAGTATGGAAGCTTTTGAGCATGCCAATATTACAAAACTAAACTAATAATGCGAGAAAATGGAGACGGAAAACCTTCACGTAGTAGCTAATATGACATTTGGCTAAGAAGGTCTAAAGTTCCTCATTCTACCTCTTACAATTTTACGCACATTAACTGAAATAAAGTGGATATTAGTTGACTTGTTTTGAAAATGTTTGTTCTTGCTAACCATCAAAGTGCAATATATAGTCACTAGGAAAGATACCTTGAGGAGCCTCGCCACCAAGTCCTTGCCCTTAGTAGCCCGAATCATCCATTAAAGTTCATCAATACAACCTCCCAAAGAATGCTAAATCTTGTATTTTGCAAGGATACCATGCCATATACCTCTAGTCCAATCAACTTGCATTTTTGGCTTGATGGACTTAGAGCGGGGTTCGTTAGGGATGGCCCAGTCAACTATATTTTTTTTATTATATTAATCTTATTAAATTATTCACAAATTCTCTAATCAAGTCTATTCGACACCAAATTGGACAAAATTCATCCCATATATCTGTCATACGATGCAAAAGTATGACGAGGCAAATAATGCAGGTTGATAACCACACGGGACTGTGTGAAAAATTTTAGTCAGTGTATATAATATAAAAGTATGATGTGAATAAAACTTAGTGGACATTCACATGGACGTGCACTTTGGGAAAATTTTATCCCATCACACTACGAAATCGTTTGACGGGCACATCGATTGAATTTCGTCGGATCCGTTTGTCGGAAGGATTTCATTACCAACTAAAAGGTACAAAAAAATTAGATTAAGCGTAAAGGTACAAACTTTAAGCAGGCTTTGATCATCTCTCGTACAGTGACTGAAGGAGAGATCTTCGGACCGTCTCCTTCCATGGCGAGCCTCCCTCTTCTCTACCGGGTCGCTCTCAAAACCCTACCTTTGTTGGTAAATATGGCTTCGAAATGGGTTGAACAATGAAATCGGATTGAGTAAAACAACTCGGACTTTGAGGCGTGATATCACTTTCTTTAAGGATTTATTTGCCCCACAACGTTGCTAATGGTCACTGGAAAAAATCCTCCAGGATACAATAAAGTCTCGGATGAGAATACTAAATAGCAATTTTAGTATTTCTCCAAGATCTCTCTAAGAAACAATCGAACAATTGGCTGTAGTTTTTCAGAAAGAAGACTCGAAAAATGACCACACTCTTTCTTTCCGAAAAATGACAAGTATATATATGAAACAATCTTGCAACTCTTCGTGAAAATTGCGAACAAACATGTTTTTAGAAAATTGTTCGGATAAACAAATGCAACTCTTCGGAAGAAGTCGAAAAACGAACAATTGCAATCCTTCGGAAAGTTAAAAACCGAATAGGTAATTTTCTAAAGGTTGTCTTGAAAAGACACAAACAAAATTCGGAATAATAAATTTTTTTTTAATAATAATTTTTTTAATAGAATTTCGAATTTTCATTTATATTTCATTTCCGGAATTCTCAAATTAAAAGGCAACCTTTGAACTAAAAATAAAAAATAAAAAATAAATAGCAATGGATTAATGCTAATTAAACCGCGGGGCGCGCAGGCGTGTATAGTGCTAAGTGCGCCAAATAATCGCGCAATTATTCGCGCACGTGGGTATGGTGGGGTCCACCCCCACCTAATCACTCCTTTAACTACAAAAGGAAATCTCACATATTTAAACTGACTCACTTGCTCCCACCTTTTCTATGTGGGACAAAGTAAAAAGCACCCATTTTGTTTTAACAAACAAAATTCTAACAACTTTTACGCCCCGGGAACTCGTGCGCCCTCCTCCTTCTCCTCCTTCGGTGGCCTCTCTCCGACGCCGCCGACAACCCTCCGTTCTCTCCTAAGCCCACTGCCAGAACCCCAGGACCCCGGAGAAGCAAGGTCCGGAAGGAGCCCCCGGGATCAAGCCCGGGCAGCGACCCGGAACGCCTGGCTGGGCCGGACCTCCCCTTCGACTTCAGGTACTTGTACTCGGAGACAAGCGCCGCCGCGGTTCTCTCCGTTTGGGCCCGGCGGGATCGACAGGACCTGGACGGGGACTTCCGCGCCGGCCCGAGAGGTGCCGGACCCGGAGAAGGCGGCGGCGGAGAGGGAACGGGTTCTCGGAGCCCCGCTTTCGGAGGAGGAAGTGGCGGAGCTCGTGGAGCGGTATCGGCACAGCGATTGCAATCGCCAAATTAATCTGGGTAAGTGTGCATTTTTCGTCTTTTCTTTGTAGTGATATTTCTGATGATCCCTGAGGTCTCAGCTACTGCCTAGTGTAGAATGTAGAATTTGTGGAAAATTTGATTGGCTTGGCTACTCATTCGCGGATCTCGCGAGCCGGGCAAGCTCGAGGTTCACCCGTGGCCGGCGGCGGGCCAAAGAAGAAGAACAAAAAAGAAAAAAGAAAAAGAAAATTAAAAATTAAAAATTATATGTAAAGAATTGAAAAATTATTGATTGGATTTGTATTGCGTGGAAGTTTTTTATTAATATAATCTTTAAAAAAAACATAAGAATAAGTTTTCATAAAATTTGGTTAAATATGAAAATATTTTATTAATATGGGTTGGGTCGATATGAGTTGAGTTGGATATGGGTCTAAAAATTTACATTAGGCATAAATGGGTCATGAATGGGTTAATGGGTCAATTTGGGTCGACCCATTAATGACCCGATCCAAACCCAACCCGACCCCCCCGTTTGACACCTCTACTCATTAGTATAGTTGCTGTACTTGAGACCTGTACCAATGCTGCTTGTGGATATTCCGGTAATGACATGAATGCATTTGGCCGAGATGAGGAATTTTGCGAATCCTTCACGGTGTGGCGAAGTCAGCACCAGGTCGACCATTTAACTTAGTGTGATTTGGGTGCAAGCTATGTTCTTTGGTGGAATTGAAAATAGAGACTCAGTTTGAGATACCTAATTTTGGTGTATGGGCAGAACATGGAAGTTTTGTCGAGGAGAGTCAATGAGAGATGTTGCCACACTATGTTATTATCTCCATTTTGCGCTTTGTGGAATTTTCTTTTACCTCTGACTACACTCTGATTGATGTCATTATTTTCGCACAGGCAAAGGAGGAGTTACTCACAACATGTTGGATGATATCCACAATCACTGGAAGAGAGCCGAAGCAGTTAGGATTAAGTGCCTGGGAGTGCCGACACTTGACATGGACAATGTTTGCTTTCACCTTGAGGTATTAACTGAATGAACTGACTGGGAATACAATAAGACCCTTTTGCCATTTCATGGTCTCTTATTTGACGGGTTACCAGTTTTCTCAAAGGACAAATCTGGTGGGAAGATAATTTACCGCAATATCAATATCCTCCTCTTGTATCGAGGGCAACATTATGATTCGAAGCAAAGACCAGTTAGACCTCTCATGCTGTGGAAGCCTTATGCACCAGTATACCCGAAGCTTGTGAAGAATGTTGCAGAAGGGTTGACATTTGAGGAAACAAAAGAAATGAGAAACAGAGGACTGAACTCTCCCCCTTTAACGAAACTTAGTGAGTAAACTTTTTTCCGATGGCTTGGCCATTTACTAAGGTCTACTTTTTTCTTAATTGCTATAATCGATCTCAATACGAAATGATAAACTATTCATTTTATATCAGCGAGGAACGGCGTGTATGTCAATGTAGTCGAGAAAGTGAGGGAAGCATTCAAGACTGAAGAGGTTGTGAGGTTAGACTGCAAACATGTGGGTACAAGTGACTGCAAACTGATTGGCGTGAAACTTCGAGTATGCTCTCCAAATTTCATCGTTTTTTTCTTCCTTTTCTGCTTGGGATGTTAACCTTTTTACTATCATCTTGATCTGTATTTGTCTTTTTAAAGCTTAGATTGAATTGTCTTACACCCATGCAGGATTTGGTACCATGTGTTCCTATATTATTTAAGGACGAGCAGATCATCCTCTAGAGAGGGAAGAGAGATACCGAATCAACCTCCACTTCGCATGCATGACCATAAAATAGACATATGGCGAGACCTGCCGGGAAAATTGGTTGCAATGTGGTACAAATTACACTAGAGCATTTTTACAGTGGAGACTCTAGGTAAGCCAACCGACGCATCCATATGTACAGTGCCTATTAAAGAAACTATTGCATCATCTTTGATATCGGATGTTTCAGGTGAAGTATGCTGCATTAGCAACACAGGCTTTTTTGCTCATACACATTTTAATTTCTCAAACCTTGTGCATGATATTGTGGGGTAATTGCTTGGATGAAGACATTGTGCAAGAAGGGCCTGGGCCTCAAAGAAACGTGACTTCCTGTCTTTTGGGACACTCGCTATCTCAATTTGAGTTTAGAGGATGGGAATGCTAGAGTTTTAACTGGCAACTCCTCCCATGACAATGTACTCTAGTCCCTTTTTTATGGACACTTTTGTTTCTTGAAGTAGTTGGGACTTACATCCCAGGTTTTGCTATTTGGTTCTTTGCGCCTAGTTTGGTGTAGCAGCTTATTTCGCTTCATCCTTTTTTTTTTCCAAGCCCTTCTCTTTCTTCTGATTAGGCTGTGATATGTAAATCGAACATACGAATTAGTGTATAGATTCTGATGAAAAGGAATCTCGGATGGTAAGCACAGAAGCCTTTTATTCATTGTCATGCTTTAAGCCCTTGTATCTTTAGCTTGCGAAAGCTGTGGTATGTAAAATCAGATATGGCCGTTACCACTTAAACCATGCTCGGGCAATGATTCTTTTTACCATCATTTATATATTTGGAATAATTGTTTTCATTCTGATCGGGAAGAAACTAAGTACCATTTTACTTAAAAAGGTCGAAAAAAATGGGAGTCTGCTATTTTCAACACGTACTTTTTACTTTTCAAAAAAGAGCCCATAATAATAATAATAATAATAATAATAATAATAATAATAATAATGGAATTCGTATAAGATCTCACAAGTAGATACATCATCTACTTATATATTTTGCATTGTCATTGGTATTTTCATTTTTCTCTCAACTTCAGTTGAGTTTGCTCAAAGACCAAAGTTCTAGTGGAGGTTTGAGTACCTAAGACAACATAGGGTGCATTAAAAAATATATACAGAGAGCGTCCTCCATAGGTTAGGTCATACCAAGTGATAAACAATGGAGATAAAGTATGAAAAAAAGACAATAATTCGATCAGCACTTCACCAACATCGAAGAAACACTACAATAAATAGTGCAAATAGGGACATACAGAGGGAGCAACCAAACACAATATTTCATGGTTGGTTTGCACAAACCTTACATTTCTAGTGATTGAGCTCTTTTTCATCTACCATGTGGTTAGTGCCACTCCGAAAGTTAATCAAGTGTACAAGACATGTAACGGTGATAGGTACGATCCGTCCAGTCTCTTTAACGATGCCATAGACTTGGCCCTCGCCAATGTTGTGGAGCATACTGCCAACAACAGTTATAACTACTACAAAAAATCCGAAAACCACTGTGCCGGATGATTGTTATGCATATGGGGCGCGCAACAGCACGCTCGTGCCTTTGGACTGCAAGTGGTGCTTGATTTCCTCGAGGAAACAGATACGAGATGAGTGTAATTGGAACATCGGAGCCCAGGTTCAGCTTCAAGATTGTTGGATCAGATGTGAAAATTGCAAATTCACAGAATAATCCCGATGGTCGTGCAGGCGGCTTCCATGAATTCGAAATGATTTCTTACGTTTGGTAATAGATTCATGGTTGTTACATGTTGCTATTCGACAGCAAGTGCAGTGAAACATTTACTTGATAAATACGGAAATGAATAGCGTATTTATAAGAGTCTCGAACTATCAAAATGAATCGACATTGTGGAAAACCGTCATCCATAGCAATCGGGTCCTGTCCATGGGCTCCGTCCGTGCAAGCACTGTATGAAAAAGGCTGGTAAGAACAAATAAATTTGTCTGAGGCGTGCAAACGTAAGCACTGTCCTTAAGGATAATTCCGCCCCTCGGAGTGCGAAACTCGATGCGATAGGCTTCTGACGGCTATCCTCCCAAGATACAACAGACCTTCTTCTCTATTCCGCACTGAATATTAGAAGGAACAGAAACAACGTTTGTGTATAACCCAGCAAGGAAAAGGAAAGGAAAGATTTCAAAAGAAAATAATATTCTCTTTCATTCGGTGTGTAATTTTTAAGATCGTATTGTGAGATTTTATATTCAGACAAAATAGAGCCGTTAAAAGAGCCGTTGTGAAATAATGAAGAAATTATTTGAGAAATAAATTAAACGTTACAAAACGATTGGAAAGCCGTTGTATGACCGTTAAAAACCGTTATGTGACCGTTACAAATAATAATGGTCTTCAATGCGGTCATAACTATTATCGAAGTTATTGTTATTAATATTTCAAAATATTATTGAAATATCCAACAATCCCCCACATATTTCAAAAGATTTTGAAAATAAAATTAATATGATGCTGGGTTATTGGAGTGTAATGCATCGGAACTCGGTGCTTGTTAGGCTATGAACCAGCCCTAGAAAAAATGAAATATAATTCACTTAAATTATTGGTGAAGTTTGAAACTTCTATGAACCAAAAAATTTCTTTTGTGAATTATAATTTTCATCAATCACATTGCACTCCCACAAACTTTGTTGTTCAACGCAGTTTTGCGCTAATAGGCCATGCGCGTGCTTGGTTTATTCATAAGTGCTTTAGAGATTTTCGCCAAAAATCTCATAGGAGCGGCCCCACTCCACACTTATATAGGTGATTCCATCAAGTGTATTCTGCAGCTTAATACACCACCAATAATGGCTATGGAATTTCATTAAGAGCTTAGCTCAACCTCTATTTTCCTTGCAGTTTTGCACCATTCTCATCTTAGGAAGGACAATAATTTTTAATAGTGCATCATTAGAACAACAAGTGACTTGTTATTACCCATATGAACCTAATTCATGGGATCGCCAATCACATAAGTTGGGTTACCATCAATGTTGCTTTTCCTCAATTGGCTTAAGTCCCATTCCCCTCGATGTGTCATAAATTAATTTTCTTCCCACAGGTTTAGTCAGAGGATCAGCCAAATTCACTTCTGACTTTACAAAATCGATGGATATAATTCCATCTTTAAGCAGCTACTTTACTACATCATGTCTCAATCGGATGTGTCTATTTTTACCATTGAAAGTTTTATTCTTTGCAATGGCTATTGTCGCTTGGCAATCACAGTGCATAGACACAGAAGGTGTCGGTTTCATTCCCAAAGGAATATTCGCTAAGAGGTTCTTTAACCACTCAGCCTCATTGCCAGCCAATTCTAGAGCCACAAACTCTGACTCCATGGTGGATTTACCAATTATTGTTTGTTTGGCTGACTTCCAAGTTACAGCACCTCCATCAAGGGTGAACACATATCCACTAGTGGATTTTGTTTCATCTGAATCTGAAATCCAATTAGCATCACTGTATCCTTCTAATACAGCGGGAAATCCACTATATAAAATACCATAAGTCATGGTTCCTCTCAAATATTTTATTAATCTGCTCAAAGCAGCCCAATGATCATCATTGGGATTTTGTGTATATCTGCTTAGTCTACATACAGTATAAGCTATATCAGATCAAGTATAATTCATCAAATGCATCAAACTCCTAATAATTTGAGCATACTTAGACTGAGCTACACCATCTCCTTTATTTTTTACTAATTGGATATTAGAATCATAAGGAGTATTCACAGGTTTAACGTCAAAGTGATCAAATTTTTTAAGTAGTCTCTCCACATAATGCGCTTGAGTAAGCATTAGGCCACTATCACTTTTTATGATTCTAACACCCAAAATAATATTAGCTTCCCCCATGTCTTTTATATCGAATTTAGAAGTCAAAAAACATTTTGTTTCATTCACTACATCAATACACGTACCAAAAATAAGCATGTCATCAACATATAAGCTAATAATTATAAATTCACCATCAACACTTTTTGTATATACACATTTATCTACTCCAATAGAGAAAAATCCATTATTAACTAGAACATCATTAAATTTCTCGCACCATTGCTTTGGCGCTTGCTTTAAACCGTATAAAGATTTAACAAGTTTACAAACTTTATTTTCTTGGCCAGGAAAAATACAGCCCTCAAAGTTGCACCATGTAAATTTCCTCTTCCAAATCACCATTTAAAAAAGCTGTTTTAACATCCATTTGGTGAATAATAAGTTTGTAAATGGAAGCCAAAGCAATTAAAACGCGAATTGATGAAATTCTCGTGAATCGAGCAAAAGTGTCAAAATAATCAACATTTTGTTTTTGTGTAAAACCTTTTGCAACTAATCTTGCTTTATATTTATCAATGGAACCATCAGGATTATATTTTCTTTTAAAAATCCATTTACAGCCGATCGGTTTTGCACCAGGTGGTAAATCAACTAATTTCCAAGTTTGATTTTGTAAGATAGAATCAATCTTGATTTTTATAGCTTCTTTCCAAAAATTGCTTTCTGAGGAAGATACTGCTTCAGAATAAGTCAAAGGATCATTATCAATAAGATAAGTATAAAAATCATTCCCAAAAGAAGTTTCTTTCCTTATTCTTTTACTCCTTCTCAATTCATCATTTGAATTTTCTAAAACGTTTTTATGAAGAGGTGCAGGAGAAATATTATCAACACTTAATGGAAAAATATGCTCAAAAAATTCTGCATTTTTTGTCTCAACTATAGTATTATTATCAAGCACGTCACTTTTTAATACAAGAAATCTATATGCAGCACTATGTTCAGCATAACCAATAAACATGCAATCGGATGATTTAGAGCCTATTTTCCTTTTCTTAGAATTAGGAAGCATAACCTTAGCAAGACACCCCCACACTTTCAAATATTTTAAATTAGGACGATAACCTTTCCAAAATTCATAGGGTGTTTTACCTGTTTTCTTATGAGGTATTCTATTTTGGATGTGGCATGCAGATAAAATAGCTTCACCCCATAAATTATTTGGAGCATTAGAACTAACAAGCATAGAGTTCATCATCTCTTTCAAAGTCCTATTTTTTCTTTCAGCTATGCCATTAGATTCAGGGGAATAAGGAGGCGTAGTTTCATGAATTATTCCTTCATTTTCACAAAATTTATTAAGCAATACATATTCTCCACCTCTATCCGATCTAATTCTTTTTATCCTTTTATTCAATTGGTTTTCTACCTCAGCTTTATACAAAAGAAACATATCAAAAGCTTCATCTTTATGCCTAAGCAAATAAACTTTGGTAAATCTAGAATAATCATCAATGAAGGTCACGTAATATTTTTTACCTCCTCTAGTCATAGTTTGTTTTAAATCTCCTAGATCGCATGAATTAAACTCAACAAATCAGATTCTCTATTTACAGAAATACAAGGCTTTTTTGTTAATTTTGTTTCGGCACATATTATACATTTATTAAAACATGGGTTTTTAATTCCAGAAATTAAACCTTGTTTTTGCATTTTCTTAATATAAGAAATACTAACATGACGTAATCTACCATGCCATAAATCAACAGATTCAGTCAAGTAAGCGAAAGCAATAGTATTTTCATTGATAACATTAGAAACATTAAGAACAAAAAGTCCTTGATTACAATAACTCTTTCCCACAAAGACGTTATTTTTTGTCATTACAATCTTATCAGATTCGAATGACACCTTCACCCCAACCTTTCCCAAAAGCGCTATTGAGACTAGGTTTGCCCTTATATTAGGGACATGTAATACATCATTCAGGGCCAAAGTCTTGCCAGATGTAAGCTTGAGAAGAACTTTTCCTTTCCCAAGAACTTGAGCTGTTCTTGAATCACCAAGATAAATAATTTCTTCTCCTTTCCCTACTAGTGTGTAGGAGGAAAAGGCATTTTTGTTTGCACAAATATGTCTGGTAGAACCTGAGTCTACTACCCACTCTTTCACATTGGCCACAATGTTGGCCTGGGAAATAACCGCAACAATTATATCATTGAGTCATCTCGCTTTAATCAAATTTACTTTTGGTTTAGCGGGATTGTCATTTCAAAGATTCTCTTTCGCGGTGCGCTGCATGATCACCTGGTTTTCCACAAACAAAGCAAGAGCCTTTCTTTTTGAAGGTGGGGTGAGCAACCTTGGGTTTGTAATCAGGTTTTTTGTTATAATACCTGTTTTGGCGATGTTGAAATTTTCCTTGCACCAAATTTGCCCTGGTAGCAATTTCCTTAGCTTTGGCAGCTTTGATCTCCTTGCGAGTTGTATCCTCAATGATGATATGCACGATCAGATCGGCTAGTGACAATTGCTTGTCCTTGTGCTTGAGTTGTTGCTTGTAGTTATTCCAAGACTCGGCAACTTTTCAATTAAAGCGTGCCCGCAAGAAATTCTTCTTGTAAGTTGATGTTTTCTGCCTTCAAGTCCTCCACTAGCTTGTGATATTCATTGATTTGTGTCTTGATCTCCTTATCATCGAACATTTCCCATCGATAATAATTCCCTATTACAAATTTTTGTCTGCCCACAAATTCGACAGTGTACTTTGCAGTCATGGAGTCCCATATTTGTTTCGCTTCCTTGTACGGACAGTAGACATCAAACAATTCATTAGAAAGAGTACTAATAATTGTGTGCCTACATACCTTATTAGCGTGTATCCATTGATCTCGAAGCTTGTTATCAATTGGTTCGGCCTCCGTAAGTGCGAAAGCCACGCCGTGCACATCTAGGATAGAGAAAACCCTTTCTTGCCACCTTCTGAAATTGTTGCCGTTGAAAACTTCGATCTTCGATATGTCGGGGAATGGTTTGGCATAGGACATATGTGGTAGTGGTGGTAGTGCAACTGGACTGGTGGAGATTGAGGCATCGGCAGCAGTATCGACTTGATGCTCCATGGGACTTATCCTTAAGATTGTATGAAAAAGGCTGGTAAGAACAAATAAATTTATCTGAGGCGTGCAAACGTAAGCACTGTCCTTAAGGATAATTCCGCCCCTCGGAGTGCGAAACTCGATGCGATAGGCTTCTGACGGCTATCCTCCCAAGATACAACAGACCTTCTTCTATATTCCGCACTGAATATTAGAAGGAACAGAAACAACGTTTGTGTATAACCCAGCAAGGAAAAGGAAAGGAAAGATTTCAAAAGAAAATAATATTCTCTTTCATTCGGTGTGTAATTTTTAAGATCGTCTTGTGAGATTTTATATTTAGACAAAATAGAGCCGTTAAAAGAGCCGTTGTGAAATAATGAAGAATTTATTTGAGAAATAAATTAAACGTTACAAAACGATTGGAAAGCCGTTGTATGACCGTTAAAAAACCGTTATGTGACCGTTACAAATAATAATGGTCTTCAATGCGGTCATAACTATTATCGAAGTTATTGTTATTAATATTTCAAAATATTATTGAAATATCCAACAAGCACTTCTCACGATCCTGGGCGACCGTAGACCCTTCGAGCCAGCTTCAAGCAATCCAGCCAATGCAGGACCTCGGCGTTCGGGTCCCTCTTGACCGCGACGCTCGACGCCGTGATCTGCACCACGCCCCAGTAGCTCGTGATCCTGCCGCGCACTCGAGTCACACCGCCCAGCTTCACCAGCGAAGCCTGGCTGTTCGCCACATCAGCTCTCAGTCGAACACCTTGGGGGCGCTGGCGGTCGAAGTAGGGAGAGGTGGCGTGGTTGAGCCAGAGGATGCAGGGACGCAGCCGGTGCCGTCGTCAACCGCAAACTTGAGGAAGCGGCCGGGCTTGTGCTCGCGGTAGATTACCACGCCAAGCACCTCGGCACGCGAAAGGGAGACGCCGTCGCGGGAGAAGGTCGGGGTGTCGAGCGGGGATTGGGCCAGGGAGAGGAGGTCGAAGGCTAGGAGCTTGACGTGCACGAGGGATAGTGATTTGTCCATTAAAAAATGGATGACGACCGGCGATCGCTGTTTGAAGAGATCTACGTGGGTTGCTCTCGACAGGTCCGTTTGATTTGAAGTGGAAGTGGGACGAGCCTCCAAGGGTACGAAGAATGGATTATCCACACCAAGAACTGCCCAGATTGGAGTGAACCGGCCAGTTGGGTCATGTTGTATTATGGATCGAATTTTTTGATTTCGTTCGCATCTTATCTTAGATATATTGATATCTGAGAATTTAGCTATCTTCCACAAAGGAGCTGAATGAAACCAAAGTTTCATGTTCGATTTTTAATTAGAGACGTTAAAAATGATGAATCAAAGTCGACTATAACCCCTAGCCTTCCAAGCTAACGATGCAAACGATGCAGGTTTGATTCCTGCTACCCACTCTATTCTATACTCTCTGTATATGCGACGATTTTCTTCCAGGAAATCCTCAACAAAAAATACACACTATTCCTTCTTTTGGTCTAATTCCCAATTCCTAAAAGTGGAATTGGTATCCAAATAAACTACTTATAATTTTTTTATTCCTTTTAAAAAATTAGTAAAATTCTGAATTAAATACCGTCTTGGTCCAATTTCAAGTAGTGGGACAAAAAAAAAAAAAAAGTAACCGTGTTGGAGACATAATTTGTGCAATTGATTTGATTGAAGATACTTAAATCAATCTAAGATTTAGATTGATAGCTATCAGTGATTCAAAATGATTTTGTATCTTTATATTTTCCTTTTATTGTTTACACTTTGGAATATAAATACATGTAAAGAATACATATCAAAGCAAAATGAATACAAAGAAATTCTTCAAGAACTTTTTTTCTTTCACTTCGTGTTCGACCGATTCTATTAAATTAGACCAAACCAAGAACCGATCAACCTTACAAACCTCTCCCTTTATCTTTGTTTTATCCATTTTATTCTTATTTAGATAAAAGCGACGACATATTTGTTATAACACTCCGATTAGCGACGTAGCTTAAACCTTGCATAAACTAGCTAGATTTAGATTAACCAACCTGCAAGAGAACTACCCCTAGAACTACTATGATACGTCCATCCCCTAGGAGTAGCAGAGAAAACTAGGACATAAGCTCATAGGACGAAAGCCATCCAATACATGAAACATCTGCTGATGAATCCCCAAAAATGTACATGTTTTACAGGTCCGATCGACTCCGCCAGTAGACGAGAGCAGAAATTGCGCGTTTGGCTGTGTTAATATACAAGGTAACGAATAACATTTGATACATTTTAGTGACTGCCTTTCCTCGCCGGCATTGAGTGAACTTCCACTCCTTATCGCAAATGAGCACCATCTCAAGTTTAACCAGCGGATGCCCCTAAGCCACAAACAATCACCGTCGTTGCAACAATTTGTCACGCGCACTGATTTGTTTTTATTTTGAATTATTCTTTCTGGTCTGGATAATATTCCTGTGAGTAATATCAGGAGAAATAGTCAACCAATCTTCATTTAGATTAGTTGACTCATCGAAAAAGTTCGTCGTAAAGAAATTGCTAACCTTGATGCTGAAGAGAACACTACTGTCAGGAACCTGTTGACCAGCAGTTACGGCAAGCCCATGAACATGCCCAGCAGACGGTGCTTTGACAACATGCTGTGACCGACAGAAACTTTCAGTTCTTCCATACAGGGGAACATAAAGGTGAAATGTACCAGGCGAATCTAGCACTACCGCATACCTCCATTTTCATTGCTTCTAAAACCAATATAGGTTGACCTTCCTCCACTCGCATCCCATCCTTCGCCAGGACCTTAACAGGACCTTAACCACTAAACCTGCCATTGGTGCCACTACCATTCCCTGTGGATGTGATGCCATCTCAAAACTGGGCTTGTGCTGGCTGTCGTTGTCGTCGAACAATGGCTGTCCCAGTTTCTGTCTGAAATGATGATGTTTAGACCCGTGCCAGATATGAATATGCTTATCCAAATCCTGCCAAAACAAAAATTCTTCATTAACAGAAGAGGATGGAGCATCTAATCAATTACTCTCAAACTTACAGGTAAGACAGGACATTGACCATCCCTCAACAAAGTTTCAGACTTTGATCACGATTTGGAGCTTAAGTCATATAAACCAAAGTAGAGCGTAGATAATCAACTAGAATTTGAGCTCAATCTTGTTCACATGGAATACTGTGTCATGACTAGCTGACTAAAAAATTAAGCCTAACTGTACATCCCCGAAGACGAAGATGCACCACCCTGAGTTTTATGGTTTTGTCAAGTACGAGTAAGTATGACTCAATTCAATCTTTCATGAGGACATATATACTCACCAGACATGTATTTAAGCATTTAATGATGGTCTAAAATGCCGAAAACAATTGGGACTAAGTTTACTGACCATGCTGATAGAACTAGACTCAGAAAACTTCCTAAGATTAATTAAGAATATTCTTCATCTATACTATATTCAAATTATTTGGGGCATTCATAATTTTCGTTTGCAAGTGAATGGCATTTTCTTGCTTAGTGTTGTTTGTTATTTTCTTTTACTCTTGTAACTTCCTTTGGCAATGGATGATTGATAATGTTGCCCTCCCGATTGGCTCGTATCAGAAAAAGAATAAGAAAAAGAAAACTAAATGTGAAATTTGGAAAATTATGGTTAAGCGGCCTTTTGGGCAGCGAAGTTTAATCTTCCTTGGAGAAACCAGACCTGGAAAGTGAACCTTTTGTGGGCTATTAATCACTTATCTGATCCAGGGTTCCACCAATCAATGGCTAGGTTTTCCTTTGGTGCCTTATGTTATCTCGTCTGAAAGGAGAGAAACAATATCATCTTCCGCAACCAGCAGCTCTCCCTCCCAGCCATGAAAGCCCATCCAATCAAAGCTGTTAAAGACAAGGCCCTTACATTCTCCAAGGTCCCGGATATACCCCGCAACAAACGTCTTCAACTTAGTTGGGGTATCCACCCTTCTATCTTTGAGTAAGCATTTCGGCCTCCTACTGAAGTGATCATTTGGCCGTCTCCGTTCGTGTTTTTGTTTGCAGTGATGATGCTCATGGGTAGCCCCCTCTTTCCCCTTGTTTGGGTGGTTCTCTATCTCGTCTTTCCCTGGGTCTTTCAGTCACTGTTGTTGCTGGTTCCAGTTCGCCCAGCTGCTGCTTTCATTTGGTTGTATCCTGGTGTTGTGGGGTTGTATTTCTGCCCTCCCTTTTTGTTTATTTCCGGCCTGCTTTCTGCCCTGGCTGCGCTGTTCGTCAGCCTTCTTTTAGCTGCCCGTTATTCTGTTTCCTATATCTTTCTCTGCAGCTCAGGTTGGCACCCTTCCACTCGAGTGGTACTCTGACATTCTGAGTGCAAGTTTTTTTGGTGCCGGCTCTTCCCTGCTGTTCTTTGTATGGCCTCCTGGTTCTCTAGTTTATCTATAATACTTACCTTTTACCAAAAAAAAAAAAAAAAAAAAAAAAAAAGCATGGTGAACCAGTTATCGTGGGTGCAGACTCAAATGATGGGTTTACTGCAACTTTACAGATAAAGTACTCGCAGGACCGCACCACAACCATCTAACTTGGGGCATATGATTTTTCTCCCCAATAAGAATTTTGATATGCAACTACACAAGATGGCACAGATACAAAGACAGTACAGTCAGAACAGAATTATACCTTCTCGTAGGTTGCTAAACTAACTTGAACACTGACACCATCAACTTCGACTCTAAAATCATGGTTGCCTAGGTATGTCACTTTGACATGAAAGCCCAAGGAAGTGCCTTCTCCTTCGACCTGTGAGAAGATGAACAGCATTATGAGTTTCATCTATGCAAATGATGCATGATTTGTCGGTAACAATTGAAAATTCATAATAAACTACGATTTGTCGGTAACAATTGAAAATTCATAATAAACTATAATGCGGGAACAAAGAACCGCAATATTTTTTTGAAGTGGTTTAACAGTTCATTATGATATTTAACTTACTGCAGATGGGAAAGTACCTCGATATCATATTGCCTATCAGCCTGATAAGTAAGAGAAAGCACCAGCGGTTTTGAGCCAGTGCTATCATAATTGTTATCCCACTTAAATTCAAAGACACGCTACGCACAGTGATTGACTGGAAAAGGGGGATTAGCGTACCATATGGAGTTTAATCCATTGCCTCCTGAGCAAAGAGAAATTTCACATTACAAGGAATTACTAACAAAGAATGGAAGACAATACAATCACATAGCACATTGAATTCACCAGGAAAACCTTCTCTAAAATTTGAATTTTCCTTATTGCAAATGCATGCAGCAACCAGGGCTGCACTATATATAGCCTCCTTGAATGCCTCGTTTTCATGACAGGAATCATCAAAGAGGTCATCTTTAAAGTGCTCAATAAAATGAGTTTCCACATCTCCATCCTCAAATGCCCAATGATTAGCAAGCTTTCTGATTGGTTGGAAGGCCTGCAACCTGTCAAAGTCGATCATCTGAGACTAAAGCAAAAGAAACTTCCAAAGGAGGAAATGATAAGAAATCTCAAACAATTAAGTCAAATTAAGTTCTGAAGTAGCAATCATCAGAAGGATAGCACTCATGGTGTCGTGGATGTGTTTCATTATTGTGCTTCAATTAATGTTGCAATGCCATAGGACAATTCAAGAAGGAAAGTTTAGTCAAGCCCGAAGACCTATCAAACTAGCGATCCATGTAAACAAATTTGATAGTTCAAAAGAATCATTAAAAGTACTTTTCTCTCATCTAAGAACTGATATTTTCATGACAGATACCTGAAACTTTGACAAACTATCCTTCAGTTTAACCAGTGCTGCACTCTGGCTTTCTCCCCATGCGACAAGCTTTGCAATCATAGGATCATAATGCATGCTAACAGTGTCTCCTTCCTCAACTCCAGTATCGACCCTCACTGCCAGATGACATATCCAGCACATTATGGCCAACTCAGCACTATCAAAGCTTTTCAAAAGAACAAGACAGGGAAGAGTTTCTTAAAGGAAAATCATTATAAGCATTAAAATTCTTCATTCCAAAAGAAGAAGACGGATCTTCGAACAATGTCAAATTATCTCATGGAAATTTAGCTAGATCTCTGATGTAACTGACCACTTGATGTGCCTGGAACAGGACGACAGTGATGAAGGACTCCAGTCGCTGGAAGAAATCCTTTAGGAACATTTTCAGCATATATTCTGGCTTCAAATGCATGACCTGTCATCAAGAACATGAATAAGAAGATAGCATGTATTATTATTCTGAATATATATTCCTTTGTCAAAGTTTATAAAAAAGAAGGACAACTGTTTATAGAGAACATCTGAACCATTTACCTAAGCCAGTTGTACTTCTACTTGTCAACAACCAAATGGCGAAATGCTGCCATATAATAGGCCACTCAAAGGAAAAACATAATGAACATTTTGCTTAGAAATAAACCACTTTTTCTTCCCTGCAACCCTTACCTACTTGCAAACCCTCCAAACGAAAAAGTAGAAGAGGGATGTATTTTATATATATCTCCATAATTAAATCTCTGAACACATGTACCTGCACGTGCTCACACACATGCACAGGCCCATTATCAAAAGTGCATTGCACAGGTCATCTAGTGTTCAACTACATCATCACAAGTTGATAATGAACAGATATCCAGAGAACATGTAGGAAGTACTTTGCTATGACTTCACGGGAAAAATCACAGAACTAACAATGGAACCTCTGACTGATCGATGGGAAGGGGTTCACCATTGGCAACACAAATTTGCCACTCGACAAGGTCTTGACCGACAATCATCTCAGTCACAGGATGCTCAACCTGGCAGAGAATACAAAACAAACTTTAGAAAGATTCCATCTGTGACGTAAGTTCAAAAATTAGACAGATAGAATCATCAAAGCACCTGTAGACGGGTATTCATCTCCATGAAGTAAAATTGGCCAGAAGCAGTATCAACTATGAACTCCACAGTGCCAGCATTGTGATAATTTAGTGCGTTCACATATTGTAAAGGAACTTTGCCTCAATATTCCAAGAGGAAACATAAATCTATTAAGCAGTTCATCAGAATCATGACGAAAGAAGACAGATAACTAACCACGATCAACATTCAGCAGCCATATAAGTAATCCATTAGGCACATGATCTTGTATGGTGAGCTAAACAAGAACATCGAACTTTGGCTTTGGTGGATCCAAAGACCAAAAGTTCATCAATAAACTCATGCACCCAGAAAAGAACACTTCCTTGTCCACACAAACACAAGAAATCAAAACTATTGACTTACATGCAGGACTCAAAATGATAGGAGGGACAAATCTCATTTGCACCAAACCTCAATAACTTGTGGTAGGGGACATTTGTTAAAATGGAATCTATTTATCCAGAATCATCTAGTTGGACCCTGAATTTCAGCAGCAGCTAGTCTGTACTGTCATGAAAGCCAACGATTATCCCTAGACTTGGGCAAAGCCAATTTCAAGTCTGATCAAAGGTGAAACAAAGTAAGTGATAACAACAGTGAACTTTGCTGCTAAGGTTAGGATACTTCCTCGAAGTTCATGGCATACACTAATGGCAAGAGATAAGGCAAGAATTGTTGTACTGGCGCCTAGACAAAAGGCAATGGTACTCAAATAAAAAAAGACTGCAAAGGTTAATCCCCTAAGTCCATCTAAGACCACCTTTATACTGAGCAGACAACAAAGCCATAAAGACAGAATTTCTTAGTACAATGCAGATTCTAGTGCCCAGGTCCATATTGGCACATGGTCCTCTTATTTGTTCTACTACCTCATTGTCTAATGTATGCCTATTTTGCAAGTAAATAAGTCGTCGGTGACACATATACACTATATCTTGCCAATTCATTCAACTTGTGATTCTTCTGACCATATATATTAGATATTTTATAGACTATATTCTGAACTGAATAGTTATCTCAATTGTAGTCCTTTGCTTGCAAAAGGGCATTGAGAGAAAACAGCTTGCCTAATATAGTCAATCCAATGGTGCACATTTTACAATATAATACAGCTTCTAATCAATTAGGATACAGTACCTTGGCTGCGGAAACAGCAGCTTGACCCAAGTGGGTGCGGAAGTCGCTAGTAACATTTGGCTGCACCAGTGGCACTCTCATTATAGTCTAGCAGTTCCAAATCATGAAAACCAAGATTAGAATCAAAATGCAGTTCTTACAGCAGGAGCTTCTTCAATAATCTTCTGATGTCTTCTTTGTAGACTGCAATCTCTCTCATTTAAGTAGAGTACATTTCCATACTTGTCTCCAAATATCTAGAACAATAAGAGAAACAATCTAGCTGGTCACGACATATTCATAAACATCGATCAGGCAAGTTCAAACAGATTGATATTTTGCACTGGATATAAAAATTCAGATAAACAAGAGACCACTTGGGCTCAAGGACATGACTGACAAAGAGAACAAGTGCATTCTGTACTTTTTGTTTTATCAGCATTATAGGTACCTGGACTTCTCTATGTCTCGGTCTTATGATATATTTCTCCAGTAAGATCTTGTCTACGCCAAAAGAAGCAGCAGCCTCACGTTGTGCTCCTAAGAAGGAATTGACAAATTCATTTGCACTTTGAACAATCCTCATACCCTATATGTATGAAGAATAAGTTGTGAGATAGTAACAGCCTCAAGGAAAACAAAAAGAAATGGAAAGCTAAATGCATTTGAATATGATGTCAAACTCTAGATCTCTAAGAACATTAGATATATCTGTGATCTTTTCGACAGAAAAAAAATACATACCTTCCCCCCACCTCCATGTGTTGGTTTTATCAAAATGGGATAACCAATCTTCTCTGCTTCCAACCTCATAAAGTCAATGTCCTGTTCATCACCATGATACCCAGGCACAAGCGGAACCCCAGCAGAACCCATTATCTTTTTCGATGCACTGGATAAACATATATTATCATTCAAAGAACAAAGATACAGAATTCTTGTCTCTCAAACGGAACCAATTAAGCAGACCCAATTAGTATAGAAACAGTGAACATACAACGGCAGAAGGTTCCTCTTTCATACCTTTTGTCACCCATGTCTCTAATAGCTGACGCAGGAGGACCAATGAAAGTGAGGCCATTATCTTCACAGAGCTGAGCAAATTCAGCTGACTCTGACAGAAAACCATATCCTGGGTGGATAGCCTAGTAATAAAAAAAGATAGCCATGCTAAAAGCATGCCCCACACGTACTAACAAATTAGGCAATTGCAATCTACTGAATTGACAGAGATCAGGTTACTATAGAGCAGATATCCATAATAACCCTTCAACCGCTCTTTCAGCCAACAAAAGGCCAACTAACTTGGGATTTAGAGCAACACCCATAAAGACAAGAAACAATTGGAAATGTTAATTCGTCCAGAGACTTGGAAACAATTCAACACAGAGAAATGCTCCCTCAGCATTCATCAGGATAGCGTATATAATATCATCATCCATCTAAAATTTGTGGAGTAGCAGTAAGTTCATGGAGGCGACACTAGATGGGAACTAGTAAGCTCCAATACTTGAAACTCAAATTCTCACAAATTTCCTCCACCGTCACCAATTCCATTCACTCCAAACTAACAACCACTGCTCTAACGAACACGACCATTTCTCACGGCCAGAATCTAACATGGCATCATGCTACATGCGAAATCCTGTATCCTCCAACCGCAGCGATTACTGGCACTTCAAACGGCAGATAGTTAATTCTCAACCCCTCACCTGAGCACCGGCGCGAAGCGCGGCGTCGAAGATGGACGCTCCACTGAGGTAGCCGAGGCGAGCCGGAGCAGGGCCGATGCGGACGGCCTCGTCGGCGGACCTGACGTGGAGAGCGCCGTCATCGGCGTCGCTGTAGACGGCGACGGTCGGAATCCCCAGCCTCCTCGCCGTCCTCATGATCCTGCAAGCTATCTCGCCTCGGTTCGCCACCAGTATTTTCTCGATGGGCTTCGGCTCCGAGGTTCGCCGCTTCGGAGCCTCCGCCGCCGCCGCCGCCGCCGCCGCCGCTTCCGGCGAACGGGAGAAGAGCCTCGCGTGGAGGAGCGAGGAGGTTCGACCATGGAGGTTGCGACGGAGGATCAGCAACGCCATCGAAGAAGTCATGATTAAGAGAGAGAGAGAGAGAGAGAGAGAGAGAGAGAGAACGGTGTCTTCTTGGCTTGGATGGGAGTAGTAGCGAAGAGGATGATGATTTTATGCGACGTCGTTGGAGCGGATAGAAGAGTTAGGATTTGCATCTGACGTGGAGATGACCTGGCATTTCAACTTTGAACTGGATAATCCCACTGCTTGCCCCCCCCCCCCCCCCAACCCGCGGCTCGAGTCAACAGTCAAATCCTTTCCACTTCTCTCGAGTTTGCTTATGTCTGTATGCCCTGCGCATTAGATATTGTAAAGTTTGGTAGATCGGGTGCTTAATAAATACTCTTGGGACACTTGTTAACAAAATTCTTCTATTAATTATAACAAAAATAAAAAGAAATGAGCTGGATGATCAGATTTTAAGGAATGAAAAAATGATACGCTATAATGTAAATGTACTTTCGTGTTTTTGTAGCAACAATGTGTCCATCATCCAGAAATATTGCATCCATAACAAGAAAATTAAAAAAGACCTTTTGGCTGATATGCTCCTCTTGCCGGATTGTGCAAGTTCGCTTCATGCCAATTGATGGCTATATTCCATGACCATCTACATCTCTCTCTCTCTCTCTCAAAACCAACAAGAATGGAGAGGATTGAATCCCAAGCGTTATTGATGAGATAGAGAAAATGGTAAGAGCGATCGGATGTGAAATGGAATGAAGATCCTCACAACATTAGTTTCGTTATACAAAATAACTATTTCACCAGAGAGATTGGTGGATAATATTGCTGCTTTGCATTTGTTTGAAGTTGAATTTCGATGTATGAGGTATCGGCTACATAAAATTGCTGTCAAAGCTTGTGAATCAACATGGACATGGTAAGACACTTGATGAAGATAGAGGAATCAACTAGGTTAAAGTGATGTGTCTAATTAATGTTTAAAGGAAGTGAAATGCAATCTAGCTAGTAACAACAGAGGAATCAACTAGTCTTCCCTATATAGACCTTTTGATCTTCGACACAATCTTCTGAAAATATGAAGATAGATTGGGCAAAACTTATCATCCTCAGAATTATCGAGCATGAAGTATTGGCATCATTGATTGGATGAAGAGAAGTGACAAAGATGAGGTCTATGTGATGAGTTTCACGGAGCAACTTGGAAGACCATGGTCATTCAACAAGCATCCACTTAATACTGTATTAATGCACTCCGCATCACGAACCACAAAAGAAAGAGAGGGAAAAAGAAAGCTCCTCAACCTCAACCATGTTGGTAGCATCACATGAAACCTGTATTTCATAATGATTCTGAATGTGAATCGAAGGAGCAGACAATTAAAAACATCCAGTAGGGATGGAAATAAGGGGAAGGCAAAATGCATCAAGATTCATCATCTGTTTAACCTGAACTTTTTATACGTATCTTTTTCATCTGTACGAACTTTCTATATATATATTTTGTCTGTACGATGACCCCAATATTAGCTTCTTCCACGAGTCAAAACTTCGACACGCACTCCCTGAGTTCAGTAAACTTTCGAAGAGCTCTTCTTTGTTAGATTCACGATCTGTTTCACTTGAACTTCCTTCTCCCTCGGTGTCTATCCAATTGTCTTCTTCTGAGTCTCTTTCCTCCAAATTGTTTCATTCGGCTGAGAGAGCTTTCCTTTGTTAGACTCATCATCTGTTTCACTTGAACTTTCTTCTTCCTTGGTGTCTTTCCAGTTGTCTTCTTCTGAGTCTCTTTCCTCTGAAGACCGATTTGTTTCATTCAGCTGATGGTGTTGGAGCACGATCCTCAGACCATCCTCCTCTTGCTCATTTATAGGACGAAATCCCCACTCAATCAATCTTCCTTTTGATACACTGAGGCGAACTCGGAAATGGCTCCAATCGTCTTGCGGAAGCTCCCCTCCTATATCCAGCTTGCTGCATGAGAAATATTTAATCCACACAGTATCAGATTTCACAGAAGGACAGCTCATTTTCTGCCAAAACTGCCCTTGGCCATCAACAGAGACTTCAAATTCAACGCAGACCGCTTTTCCTTCCTTTGGGCCAAGAACAATACAGAGTGCTATCCTTAAGAACTTGTCACTCAAGTCCCCAGGAACAATGAAAGATATGGAACTGTCTTTACAGTGGAGAAACCATTCTGGTATCTCTCTCCCAGTCAGGGTAATGTCAACATATCTCATCTTCGGAAGCTCCTGTCATACAAATAGATCGCACATCAAGCACTCGAAGTTAGTGAGTGCGTGAGAGAGAGAGCGAGAGAGAGAGAGAGAGAGAGAGAGTCTCTAACCTTGCGCGATAACACATGAGCCGTACTTGCCCCTTTGCGGAATAATTCACGACATGATGACACGTCGATGTGAAGGTAGTTGGAGGAGAGACTCAACAAATCTGGGAATTCTTGTAGAGATCTGCAACCCTCTGCCCATAGCCAATGCACATTTGGTGGAAGCTGAGGAATCTTTTGTAGCTGTTTGCATTCACAGACAAACAGGTGTTCCAAATCGTGGTATGTGTTGATGCGTGTCGGCAGATGAGTAAACTTGTTTCCAGAAAGATCTTGGCGCCCCAATTTGGGAAAATTGGAGGAACTCTCAAGGAACTTCACTTCTGAGAGATTGCAGTCATAAAGATCTAGCTGGAATAAATTTCGGAATCCCGGATTGCCATTAGGATTGGTTGAATCCTCCAAGTTCTTTGGAAACACGACAAAATTGGAGCAGCCTCCAAGATTCAGATGCTCGAGATTTTGCAACTTATAGACACTTGATGGGAGTGTTGGGAGTCTTTTGCATTTTCTTAGAATTATTATCTTCACGGAGACAAGACTTTCAACTGATGCAGACAGTTCTTTAATAGCCATCCAACCAAGATCAAGCTCTTCTAGATGTTCCATCATTTCCGGTATATCAGAGAACTTCTCGAGTTTAGAGCAACCAAAGAGATCGAGGGCTTGAAGAGATTTTGCCTTGAGTGTGTGAGGAAAGTTATTGAGGTTAGAGCAAAACTGTAGTGACAAATTTTAACTTGTCGTGACATGCGACAGATTGGTTAATATCCACCAAGCTTTTGCACCCATCAAGATTCAAGCTCTCCAGATTTGGAATTGATGAAAGGTCAGGAACACTAACCACGGACTTGCATTGACTGAACTTGATGTACTTCAATCATTCAAAATTCTGGAAAAAAAAAAAATACCAATACAATCATTAAGCTCTCAATATATTTGTAGTTATAAAAAGGGAAAAGCTAGTTATCACTAGCGCTAACCTTAAATTTGCCGTCAAATTGTCTGATAGGACTTTTTTGGATATCAAGTCCATCGAGTGAGTTTCTTCAGACCAGAGCCAAATTCTAGAAACGGGGCATTGGGCCTTCAAACCATCTCAGATTGTTGGGGAGATAAACCGGACCTTGCCATGAGCTATGCACGTCTTTCAAAATGAGCATTCTCAACATTTTCATGTTTCTGAAAGCATTAGGACTCATAGTTATCTCTCGTGGTGTAGGCAAGTCCAATACTATGGCCTTTACTGCATTCGTTCCCTATCCATAACAGAGCAAATTCGGTTCTCACACAAAATTTTCATTGAGATTTACATATACTGTCCAAATCAAAGTAACATAAAAATGAGATATAACAATATTAACATAAACAACTCTTACCGTGTCTTCACATAGAATATCCTCAACATCTTGAAAAAGCCATAATCTACTGCGTTTCCTAGGGTCATCAGGCCATTCTTGATTAACAATACTCTTTCCCATCGATTGAACCAAATCATCCATTTGTAGGGTCCCATGCTCATTTCTTATCAAGGACTTGTCAATGAGAATTTCTATTCCCCTAGTTGTCTCAAAGCCACAGCCGTCAAGAACTCTTTTGATGTATTCTATACTTTTTCCCCTAAAGAAACAAGCAATGTCTAGGAAAATCTCCCTCTCGTCATTCTCTAATCCATCGAAGCTTATCTTCAGAACTTGGTTGATGCATGGTTCAGGAATAATGGAGAATTTACACAGTGCACTTTCCCATGTTGGTTCATTTCTTCCACATAAGAATGAGCCCAACACTTCGACGGCTAATGGAATGCCGCTACAGTACTGCACTGCTCTATATATGAGATCCTTTCTCATTTCAACTATCTTGCTCTTTGGAAAGGCATACCGACAAAGTAGGCATAGTGCTTTATAATATTCTAAACTTTCAACTGGATACACACAATTCTTGCAATGAGAAGAAATAACCAAACTTCTATCCCTTGTCGTGACAAAGATTCTACTCCCTTTGCCAAACCAGTTGCCTTGTCCAACTAATGCATTCAGTTGATCCAAGTGGTCAACATCATCAAGAACCAGGAGAATCTTCTTGGAACAAAGTCTTTCTCTTATCAAACTAATTCCGCCATCTTTGGTACAGAACGTTAGATGTCTAGGATATAAGATCTCTGATAGAAAATCCTTTTGCAAATCAACTAGACCATTGCTTCTGTTTGACTTTTTTCTAACTTGCTACAAAAAACTAGATCCCTCAAACTGTCTCTCAATAGCATTATATATCGCCTTAGCAATCGTCGTCTTCCCTATGCCTCCAGGTCCCCATAGACCTATCATGAGAACATCATTATCATCCGACTCTTTTTGCGACAATGATATCACTTCTTCAACTCGGGAATCTATTCCGACTGGATACTTAGCAACATGCAAGGGTGTTCGCCCTAGATGAACTGACAATTCCTTCACGAAAAATTGTATGAGCTCCGCTTCATCTCTGAAACATACTCAACAGAAAAAGAGAAACATGTTTTAACATTTCAAAGCCATGGTAGGAATTCAACCTCTAAAGTCATGAGGAAAATGACATAAGAAGGTTAGTAAATAATAAGATGAAAAGAAATTAGCACATCTGGTGAACCTGCCCAGCATCTGCCCAAGGGAAAATTACGACGAGCTTCCGCTTGAAGACAATAATGACTAAGGAACTGTTAAACCACACTTTCATCGAAGACAAAAAGTTCTTCTCATTATCCACACAGCAAGAATCGAATTCAAAGAATCTGCTAGCTTGAAGTTTTGGTTATTCGAATTTTGAGTCTGCTGTTTGGTATATCTCCGCTTTGTATCTTCAATCAAATTTCAAAAGACCGACTTGACAATACCAATCAGCTTTCAGTGGTAGTTTATTGCATGCGGTTTCAAATATAACAATTAACAAACAATCACCAGCTAACAGTGGCAAAGCAATGCGTCCCATCAATTACTTACTTACTCATCACTAAAATGCCAGCCAGACAAGTTGCCGGCATCAAAGAGAGCCTTCTTCCATCTCTTTACCGTCTCCGAATCCTTCCCGTACTTGGTCTCATGCTTAGCCATAGCTCTTTCATACGCCTTTCTCCCCCCTCTCACTTCTCTTGGTTCCACTTTGAAAAACAACGGCAACGCAATCAGCTCCTTCCGTGCCTTGCACTCCATGATCTTCACCAACTCTTCCAAACACCACCGCGAGGAAGCATAGTCTTCAGAGAAAATGATGATCGCGATGCGCGATTCCTCGATCGCCGTCATAAGCGCTGGCGATATTTCCACTCCTTTCCTGAGCTCTTCGCTATCCACAAAAGTGTATACCCCTTTCTGATCCAGAGCTGCATAGAGATCACGGAGGAAGGTGTTGCGGACGTCCGTGCCTCTAAAACTCACGAACACACGGTAATTCTTTTTGGAAGAGGCCATATATCACGAACTCGAGGACAAAAACAAGAAAGAGAGATCAAGAAGGTTAGCTCTGTTGGCTCGATTTGATTCAAGGATTACGATATGTAATCACTCTATGCCTTTTGGATCTCACTCACAATCTCAAGAGGCTAGAAAGAAGGCATAGAGGGATCTTCCCTTAATGGATCCCTTATATCCTATGAAGCACGGGCACTCTCCGGAGGCCCGTATTGTGTCGGACGCTCCGCGAGTCGGGAACTGCGAGAGGATCGAGGGTGGAGGCGAGGACGAGGGAGCGGAGGCGAGGCCGTGAGCAACGGAGGGCCAGAGCAAGAACAGAGACCTAGGCGTCCCAAAGGGCTGCGACTGCGATGCCGCGATGGAGGGCCGAAGGCGAGGCTGCGGCTGCGAAGGAGGGAGGGCCGGAGGCGAGGCGGCGAACGACTGCGATGAGGCGACCGAGAGAGAGCAGAGATCGAGAGGAAGATGATCGTGCAAGGACGCGGAGGCGCAGGCTGAGGCTAGGGTTTTTGAGTTTCGCGGAGGTTCCTTTTTAAGTTTTAGAAAGAAGAGTAGAAAAGAAATTAAAAAATGGGGGTGCTGATGCGGCGTTTTTATTTTTATTTTTGGAGGGCAGGGAGGGTAGAGGATGGTTTCAATTTTCAAGAAAGCAAGTTACGGGTGGTGCTGGAAAAGAAACGGGCGAGGGAAATAAATGGGTGGGGCTTTTACTTTTAGGGCCCGCATGTTTTATTCCTTAAAAACATGGGTGGGGCTTTTGTTTTTTTGTTTCTCAAACAAAAAAAAAAACATAAATGCATTTTAGTTGCGTTTTTTTATTTTTTTATTCCCGCAACACAAAAAAAAAAAAAAAAAAAACTTACTTTGTAAAACAATTTTGAAGAAACGTTTCTTCTTCTCTCTCTTCTTCTTTTTTTCTTCTTTTTTTTCTTCTTTTTCTTTCGCCGATCGCCAAATTTCGGCCATGGCCGACCATCGGCCGTTGAGGGCCAGCGACGATGCCGAGAGCTACCTTTACGGAGCCTCCGGCCGTCAACAAGGCCGCCCCTGCGATCGGTGCCGGAGGCCGGCAACCGACTAAAAAAAGAAAGAATAAAAAGAAAAAAAGAAAAAATAAAATAAAAATATTAAAAAATTAAAAGAAACAAAAAAAGAATAAAATTTACCAAACGTATTTGTTCATTTTTTATTTCCGGAACAAATTTACCTAATGCGTTTTTTTATTCAAAAATTGTTAACAAACACTTTTTTTTCCGTTCCCGAGAACGAGAAAAAAAAACATAAATAAAAACATGTACGCCCTTAAGGTCTAAAAATATATGAGGGGGGCCAAAAAATGATTTCAGAAAATAAAAGTAAATTTTGATCTTTATAGAAGATAATAGATATATTTAAATAAATTAATTTTAATATTTTATTAGTCATTAGTTTCATTGACAACTTTTATTAAAGTTAAAAACATATCCCCAAACATAAATACACATTATTTATGAATATATCTTTCGAATTTTCTAAAAATTAATTTATTAATAGGGAAAAAGTCACAAAAAACCTTAAATTTTACCAAATGTGACAAATTTACCCCAAGCTTTTTTTTTGTGACAAAAAAACTCCAAACTTTATTAACAATGACATATTTACTCAAACTCTATAATTGAAGGGCATTTTGTCTTTAATTTTTTTCTTTCCTTTTCTTGTTTTTTTCCTTTTTCCTTTTTTTCTTTTTTTCTTCTCCTCTCTTCCCTCCGCCAGCCATGACGGATAGAAGAGAGGAGAAAAAGAATAGAAAAGCAAAAGAAAAAAAAAATTAAAAGTAAAAGATGAAAATGTCTTATAATTTGAGATAAATGTGTCATGAAAATATAAGTTTAGAATTTTTTATCTCATGAAAAATGTTTAGGATAAATGTGTTACGGTTGATAAAGTTTGAAGTTTTTTATGTCACCAAAAAAAAAAGTTCAAGATAAATTTAGCACATCGAGTAAAGTTTAAAATTTTTTATGGCATTTTTTCCTTATTAATATTATAAGTGTAAATTCATTTAAGGCTTATTTTTTTATTATTTATTTATTTGTAAATTTGTAGCAAACTAATTAAAGATAAAAATATTCATTTAATATATAACGTATCTCAACTTATCAAAATTCTCCATTTTTAAGAAATGACATATCGACGTATTATGTTGCATATAATGTGTCTCGTATTGATGTTATTTAGGGCTAAACCAGGCAAGGGCGAGCCTCAACAAGTGGAGCCCTAACCCAAGCAAGGCCCAGCAAAGGTTCGCCTAGGCGATTTGGCGCCTAGCATCACCTTCACTTGAGCGACACCGGCCAATAAGGCCAGCCTTCGCCAAATCTAGCTTGGGCAAGGCCAACCCTCGCTTGGGGCCTCAACTAGGTGAAGCCAGCCGACTTCACCGTGGTTGGTGCTTGACCACCAATAAAAGGAAGAAAAAAGTAACAAAAAGAGAGAGAGAGAGAGAGAGAGAGAGAGAGAGAGAGAGAGAGAGATTAAGAAGGATGGCTTTGTTGGCTAGATTTAAGGATTACGAAATATAATCAGTCCATCCCGTTGGTTCTCACTCACGTTAATGAGGGTAGAAAAAATGCATAGAAGAATCTTTTGGCACGTTTCAAGCTCAGTCGGCTTTTGGCAATTGACATCAACTGTGAACAGAATTCTAATTTAATTTCACTCAACTGAACCTACACAAAATACTCTGTTCTAATGAACTACGTACTCCTGATACCATGAACATTTACAACATTTTTTCTTACCATGCCGCAAGCACCACACAGCTTCACAATTTTTTGTTTCCAAGGACAAAACAACATACTGTAGGGAACCAGAAATTAAACTTGCTTTCTTAGAACTGCAGGTTTTGTTGTGATTCTGGTCAACCTCCTTCTAATTCTGCATAAGGTAAATCTCAAGAAATGAGCTTCGCTGTTGTAAGTGCTACATTTACAATTTGTCCCTTAGTTTTCTCCATGGTTAACCACCAGAAAATATCATTCCATAACCAGCCAAGTATATGCTACTTGTTTGATACGATGTAGTTCAAGGAACATACATATGACAGTCTTAGATTGATCAATGTGTGTGGGTGCGTGTAGGACGAAGCTGGGGCACACAACAAGAAAGAAGCCAGATTGAAGGGGAAAAAAAAGGCTCATCCCAACATACAAATATTGGCTAAAGAAGCACAATTCCACCAAGCAAAAAATTAATAGAACTCGAATTACGTAATAGCCGAAAACCGGAGGCAGCTTACTTTAGACAATAATTTCGGCTATCCGGACGCGCTTTTTCAAACTCGAGGTAAGATTACCGTCGCAGCTCCGGCTTTTCTGCTCTTAAAGCACCTCTAATGATGACTGCACTAGTCCCGGATTCCCCCGATGTATATATGTGGCTTTTCTAAGAGGGAAAGTAGTACTCTCAAGACAAAAGACTTTATCTATAAATTGAAAATGGATATTTGGTGCTGGCATTCCATAGCTAACTACAATCCTCAACCTAAAGTCGGAAAGGTCAAGCTATAGTATTGAGTATCTGCCTCTTAAACAATAGAGATACAACTTCACAAGATGTCAGCAGTCAAATGCAATATAAAACAACTTGTATCACATTCACAGCATCTTATGGTTATAACCATTGCATAGCTGAGAATCTCTATCAGTTCCTGATGCATGAATCCCATGTTTCTTGTCCCAAAGAAGCCAATAGCTTGAGGGCCTCGCTATTGAATGGCCAATAACTCTTGCAAAAATGAATAATTTTAGTGAGTTCAATAACATAGGAGAGAGTCGATAATGCAAGTACTTGCAGTAGAATAACTCAGTCAAAGGGGGTGTTTGGTTCAGCTTTCCCAAGGGGCTTTGAGCCCCCAAAGCCCCTTGGGAAAAATTTAAGGGTGTTTGGTTCGGCTTTCAAAGGCTATTTGGCAAAATGTTTGCATTTGGAATGCTGAAAGCCCAAAGCAGGTGGGGACCTGCTTTGGGCATTTCAGCATTCTCGGCATGCTGATGGGAGGCTTAATAAATTTTTACTTATTCTCCATTTTATCCTCAAAATTTTGTTAAAACTCCAATTTTACCCTACCCTAAAACAAAACCCTACCTTCTCGACTCAGACGCTCTTTCCTCTCCTCCATCACGCGAATCAGACGCTCTTTCCTCTCCTCCATCACGCGAAGCTCTTTTCTTTTCGTCGATTCTCGTAGCATCCGTTCTCGCGATTCTCACAGCATCGCATCCGCTCTCGCCGATTCTCGAAGCATCGCATCCGCTCTCGCCGATTCTCAAAGCATCGCATCCGCTCTCGCCGATTATTTTTCTCTCCTCTCTCTTCTACCTGGTATGCCCCTCTCTCTCTCTCTTCCTCCCTCTTTATTCCTTTTCGTCGCTTGATGGTAAACGCTATTATCGGTCTTCTCGGTTTGTTCCCTCTCTCTCTCTCTCGCACACCCGATCCCTCTCTCTTTTCTCCCCCTGTTCTTGTTCGTCCGTTTGGGTGTTTGTTCAATTTCAATTCGTGGGAATGATTCTGTTTTTCTTGGGTTTGCGCCGGAACCGCGTGATTTGGTAGCGCACGCCAAGTGCTTGTGAAAATGTTTCTGTTGGAGCCGTGACCACCTTCTCTAAGTTTGATTTGCTATTGAAGTACTGGTTATTGTCTCGTTTATTCTTCGTTGAGGCCTGGTTTGTGCGAGTGCCAGCCCCATCCACGTGGTGCTATGCTGTGTTTTAGTTTTGAGCATCGGGTGTTAAATATTTCGGTGCATTTGGGCCTTGTCGCTGGAATTGGGTTTGGAATTCGATTGATCTAGGAATGTTGCGGTTTTTCAGTTCTTGAATTTCACACAGGGTTTGGTGTGCGATGTGTGTGTGCTTGGTGGAGTTTGCTAGCTGAATTTCGGGCTCTTTCGTTCTGTTATGTGCGAACTCGTTTCTCTCAGGAACGCCTCACCGAAGAAGGCAAGGACGAGTTGCTGTGTGGCGCCGAGTCCGGGTGGGTCGAAGCTCGGACGTGGTGCGATCACTTGGCTTCCCTGTGCTCCGATCTCGTTCACATTCCGACCCCCGACACACTCTGCAACAGGTTGGTCTACGATCTTGCTTGCTTTGATTGATGCATTGTTATGGAAAAGTATGATTAGCTTGGAAAACTGGATTGTCTGCGCTGTGATGAGAGGGACTTCGAAAATTCCCTTGTAGGCATTGACCATGATTGCAAAATGCTTATACAATTGCCTAGTTTGGCATGAAACAATGTGGGAGAGTTGTAAAAGAACGAAAAGTAGGATCATATGATGTGATTGTAATTCCTGGATAGTTTGGTTATCTACTTTTCATTAGGCAATTGTTTTTGCTGGAATTCCACACAAGCTGGAGGATGCCCATGTTTTCATCTTGTTCATAGGTGAGAAATGAGAGCGGGCAAGTAATGGGAGCCCTTGCGGGCCTTTATTTGCCCTTTTCAGAAAGTCCCCATGATGGGCGATCGAACCCCATGATTTTTCTTCATCTTGAGAACTCGTTTTGTTTTGTTGCTTGGTAGGCTTTGTGATGATTTGCAATTTTTTCGAGGAAAAATTTCAAGCAAAAGCCTAAAGTGTATTTATTTTTTTCAAATAAAGATTCAAAATGGACATTATTTTTTAAAAATATATTAAGTAACCAAATCGTTTCATATAAGGAATTGAAAATGCCAAATCGTCTCAAATAAGAGAACCTCTTGAAATGGAAACTTTGGGAGTGCTTAACAAAGTGTTGTTGTAATCTAGTACTTTAATGTGAGTGTGCATTCTTTATTGGTCCGAGGTGTACATATATCATGTTGATGATGTAAAGTTAAGAGAGTTTGAACTGCCTATTGTTTTTGCTGTCATAAATATATGATACAACTAATATATTGCGTCCGTTGACTTTGTCCATCTCTTTCGTCAATCTGATATGCAGCACGTTATTCACGTGCATTCTTTATGATTTGCAGCACGTTATGCAATGCTTTTGCTGGTCTATATCAAGGATATGTCCTATTCAGAATGTATTAGCTATAGTTTAATTGGCTTACGCCTTGAATCCATTTTCAGTATGTGCTGGTTATTTGCGGTGTTCAATAGGTCATGCTGTACTTGGTGAAAGAAGTTTAGGGTTTAGCAAAGGACTTACTTAGGTGAGAAATAAGAGAACCTCTTCAAATGGAAACTTTGGGAGTGCTTAACAAAGTGTTGTTGTAATCTAGTACTTTAATGTGAGTATGTAAAAGAGTTTAACCGACGAACCATCAAGGATTTTTTATGCAAGTATAACGTTTTTGCGTGTCCTTATTTTTTCTCAATGTTAGTTTTCTTTTCTTTAAGTGAATATCTTTTAGTTTTTTAATAAGAG
The DNA here is from genome assembly GCA_016097545.1 of Eucalyptus victrix. NCBI lineage: Eukaryota > Viridiplantae > Streptophyta > Magnoliopsida > Myrtales > Myrtaceae > Eucalyptus > Eucalyptus victrix. The sequence goes on from CM027842.1 coordinate 15,957,380, forward strand.
AGGGCCTAAGTGGTTGATCTTGTTTGTTTGTGTCTCTCAAATTTATTCGTGTCTCTTTACTAGAAGATGAGTTCATCAAAGGAAAATGCATTTTGGAGCTCGGAAGATGTAGAAATCTTTTGTAATTTGTGCATCGAACAAATTGAAAAAGGCAATCATCCTGCAAACAACAAAAGAGATGGATGGACAGTCATAATTAGTAAGTTTGAGGAGCTAACGGGTAAAAAATATGATAAACAAAAAATGAAGAGTAAGTGGGATAACCTCAAGGAAGAATGGAAAAGATGGAAGTCATTGCTTTACAAGGAAATTGAATTAGGATGGGATTCAAGGAAGAAAACCATTGATGCGAGTGATGAATGGTGGGAGCATAAAATTCAGGTTTTCCTCAATTTTTTTTTTTTTTTTTTCATGTTAAGCTCACCTTTAATGATATAAGTTATGCAAATGCTTCATTATAACAGGCTAATCCAAAGTTTAAGGCTTTTAGGATGAAAGGCATACATCCTGATCTTGAAGTAAAGTTAGATATGATGTTCAGAGATACAGTTGCTAATGGAGGAATCACATGGAACCCTGGACAAGGTTTATGTGTTGATAATGATGTGGAGACCACACAACCTGGTATCGATGACGTTGTAGGGTCTACTGATGAAAACTTTGACGATCACATGGATGAACCAGTTGGAACTCAAACTCGTAAGAGAGCCACACAGACTTCAAATATGCAAGCTCGAGGAAAGAAAGATAAGAAATTGAGTACAAGAGAGGAGCTCGGATCACAAATTAACAGGCTGCTTACAGTTGTTGAGAGTAGGAGTACTACCAGTGCTGCATCAAATGCACCCAGTTTAGTCGGTCCTTATGAGGACCTCATAGAGATATTGGATTCCATACCTGAGATTGTGGAAGACGAAGACTTGTACTTTTTTTCAATTTCTCATTTAAAGGAAAAGATAGACAATAGGCAAGTTTTCATGAGCTTAAAGGATAATGCAAATAAAGTAAAGTATCTCAAATATGAGATGAGAAAAGAATTAAGTCTTCGTAGATAGGAGGATGATAGTATCTTATTGTTTTCATGTTTGAAACTTAGTCATTTTACTTTGTTTTCATCTATGGATTTTTATTTGCAACATTTGTGAACCTAATTTCAATTAATGTTTGATATTAGAATTGTTTTTATTTGGTATTCTCTTAATGTGATAGTTTACATATATGCGATGGTTAATATATTGTTTATCTTTATATTTTGTTATTTCAAACAATTATGGATGATTTATGTGATGGCTAATACATTGTTTCTTTTTATAATTTATTACTTGAAGCAGTTATGGATGATTCACATACAAGGACAAATCATGAGCAAGAGGAAATTGAATTATGTGATCTTATCTCGGTCACTGAAGCTGCAATTCTTTATCAAGCAACCAACCTTTGAAAACAACCTTGCATGACCTCAACATATACAGGTTATATATGGTTAAAAGAATTGATTGGCGAAGATGCTAATCCGATAAAGTATTACAATATGTTTAGAATGAATAAGATTGTATTTGACAATTTAACGCGTGATTTAGTAATACGTTATGGCCTTCAAGGATCTAGGAATACTGATGTTAGAGAAATGGTTGGTATGTTTCTTCATATTCTAGGACATGGTATAGGTAATAGATTAGCACAAGAGCGTTTTCAACGCTCCGGGGAAACCATAAGTAGGCACTTCAACTTAGTTTTAGATAAAGTATGTGATATGGGAAAAAATTTGATCCAACCAACTGATCCACAATATAGAAAAGTTCCAGAGAAGATCAAGAAGGATCGGCGATTTTATCCATATTTTAAGGATTGCATTGGAGCTATTGACGGCACACATATTCCAGCGGTTGTACCTAAGTATGATCAAAATCGTTTTATTGGTCGAAAAGGAACAACAACTCAAAACGTGTTAGCCATATGTAATTTTAATATGGAATTTGTCTATGTTTGGGCCGATTGGGAGGGACAAGCTCATGATACCCGTATCTTTTATGAAGCTATTGGAAGACGTGACTAAAATTTTCCCCATCCTCCTCCAGGTATGTTAGTCAATGGTTTAAATACATTCATATATCTAATTGGCATATGTTGACTAAATTTACAATATATATATGTAGGTAAATATTATTTAGTAGATGCTGGATATCCAAATCCTACTGGTTATTTGGGGCCATATAAAGAAGTTAGATATCATTTGCCAGAGTTTCAAAGAGGTCCTTCACCTACAGGATATCAAGAAGTGTTCAATCGTGCCCATTCCTCACTACGCTCGACAATTGAGCGGGCCTTTGGTGTATTAAAACAGAAGTGAAGGATTTTAACTCATATGCCAAGTTATCCATATGAAAAGCAAGTGCAAATTGTGGTAGCGGCAATGACTTTGCACAATTATATCCGGAGAAATAACGTGACTGATACGGATTTTGAACAAGCAGAATTGGATCCCGATTATGGATATTCAGTTGACCATGATGATACAAATGAAGAGGTGGGTGCTTCAAATTCGTATGCATCTCCGGACATGGCACTTTTACGTGATGAAATAGCCATAAGTTTACAAAGTCGTTGAAGTTTGTAATACTAAGTATAACGTATTTCTTTTTTCTAGATATATATGATCATGTTCACTATCATGAAATGACTCTTTCTAATCAAATTTGTATGAGAGGAACTTGATTTAATTTCTCTTAATTAGGATCTCCCTTTTTATATGTGGTGCTTATTCAAAAAAATTAGCATCTATAATCGATCGCTTCACCATCCATCGAATAAGTTCAACTTTTTTTTTTAATATCATTTTAATCTTTTGACAATCAATAGCCCAACTTTTTATCAATACACTAGAATGATCATTAATTAACGAAGATGATTAATACTATAATAATTAAAAAAATATTCAAAGTTAAAAACAAACCTAAAAGAACCTTAGGCTAAAAGTTAAGCTTTGCATTTAATATATAATCAATTTTTTTAATATAATTTTTAATAAGTTTACTAATATGTATTTTTTATATTACTCTCAACATGAAAATGTAAAATGTTATATACCCATTATTTCTTTTTTGTAATTTTAGAAAAACAAAAACTAAAACACTTAATTTTAAATGGTTGGCTTTCAAATGCAAGTTTACCAAACAGTTTTGCATTTCCCCAAAGCTCTTTTCAGTTTTAGTTTACCAAACAATCTAGCATTTCAAAAAACCCCTTTCTCTCAAAGATATTTGCATTCTCCCAAGGGCATTTCCCCAAAGCTGAACCAAACGAGCCCAAAGAGCAAGGAAGTATGCAATGGAATAGTATGTACATCAATTAATGCGCGTAATTCGATTGAGTCCATCAACCATCCCACTGGTTCTGTCGTCTAAGTCACCACCACAAAACTCTTTCCATCCGTCTTTGCCAAAGAAGAGAATCACTTCAGAATAAATTATGAACTCCACTAATTAAATTGCTTAAAGAATGTGTAAAATAAACTTTGGAAAGAAAAAAAGGAGCTAGATTCAGGAAATTTAGTCGCAAAAATTCAAATTCTAGATGTCAAACCTCAACCATAGGATTTCTGATTAGATCAAGAATTTGTTGCAGAACAAACAGAATTTGAGAATATCTTCAATTAGCCTATTGGAACTTTTGAGGCACAGTCTATAGAGATCAAATCCAGTTTCCTAGCTTCAAAAGAGACGTGTGGTTGCTAAAATTTGTTGGGAATTAACTACGAAGTGTTTTGAGTACCCTGCATATTGTCATCCAAGATTCAGGACTCATGTAGGTTAAAGCATGGGTTCCCAGTCACTTCTACCTACTTTAATTGATCGCAAGGGCCAAGCTACTGTGCCCTTGCTTGCTAGTTTCTGACATAGAATTATTCGCATGATAAAGGTTCTTGCGATGAGCTATGCACTTCTTTCAAAATGAGCATTCTCAACATTTTCATGTTTCGGAAAGCATTAGGACTTATGGTTCTCTCTTCGGGAATCATTGTTCTTCCCCCTTTTAGTGCGGGCAAGTTCAATACTATGGCCTTTATTGCATTCACTCCCTATCCATGACAAAGCAAATTCAATTCTCACACAAAATTTTCATTAGGATTTAGATATACTGTCCAAATCAAAGTAACATAAAAATGAGAAATAAGAATTTTTACATAAACATTTCTTACCGTGTCTTCACATAGAATGTCCTGAACATCTTCCAAAAGGCATAATCTACTGCGCTTCCTAGGATCATCAGTACAATCCTGATTAACAATATTCTGACCCATCAACTGAACCAAATCATGCATTTGCAGGGTCCCATACACACTTCTTATCAAAGACCTCTTGATGAGAATTTCTATTTCTATAGTTGAGTCAAAGTCACGGCTGTTGTCGATAACTTTCTTGATGTATTCTATTCTATTTCCCTTAAAGAGACAAGCAATGTCGAGGAAAACCTCCCTCACATTGTTTGCCAATCCTTCGAAGCTTGTCTTCAGAACTTTATTGATAGTTTGGTAAGGACTTTTGGAGAGGTTATGCAGTGCACTTTCCCATGCAGGTTCCTCTCTTCCACATAAGAATGAGCCCAACACTACAAGGGCTAATGGAAAGCTGCTAGCATAATGCAGTGCTCTATCTATGAGATCCTTTTTTATTTCAAGTTTTTTGCAATATGGAAAGGCGTGCTGATTAAAGAGGTCCAGTGCCTCACCCTGGTCTAAAGGATTAACTTCATACACATGATTATGCCATGAGAAGTCAGCAAATGTTTATCCCTTGATGTTACAAAGATTCTACTTCTTTGCCAAACCAATCGCCTCCTCCAACTAACATATCCAGTTGACGCCGATCGTCAACATCATCAAAAACTAGGAGAACCTTCTTGTGACGAAATTTTTCCCTTATCAAACTACTTCCTTTGCCTTCACTATAGACCGTTAGATGTCCAGGAGATAAGATTTGAGAAAGAAGTCCTTTTTGCAACTCAACTAGACCGTATTTGTTTGAAATTTCTCTAACTTTCTCCAAAAATGTAGATCCCTGAAAGTGTCTTTCCATAGCATTATATGTGGCTTTAGCAATCGTCGTCTTCCCTATACCTCCAGGTCCCCATATACCTATCATGAGAACATCATCACAATCCGACTCTTTTTGCAACAGTGATATCACTTCTTGAACTTGGGAATTTATTCCAACCGGATACTTAGCAATATGTAAGGGTGTTGTTGGCTCTAGACGACTTGATACTTGCGTGACAATGCCTCGTATGAACTCTGCTTCATCTCTGATAAGTACTCAAAAGAGAGAGAAACATGTTTTAGCATTTCAAAGCCATGGTTGGAATTTAACCTCTAACGTCACAAGGAAAATAACATAAGAAGGATAGCAAATGATAAGATGAAAAGATATAACACATTTGGGTGAACCTGCGCCTGAAGACAAAAATGAATCGGGTACTATGAACTACGCTATTTATCTAAGACAAATTTTCCCATTATCCACACAGCAAGAGTCAAATTCAAACAATCTGCTAGCTCGAAGTTTTGGTGATTCCACTTTTGTGTATGCTATCTAGCATATCTCCGCTTTGTATCTTCAATTAAAAAGACCGATTTGACAATATTTATCAGTTTTTCAAGGATAGCTTATCTGCATATAATTTGACGCATAGGAAACAATCACCAGCTATGGTAAACAGTGCGTCACACCAATAATTTATTTATTATTATAATACCACCCAGACAAGCTACCGGCATCGGAGAGAACCTTCTTCCATCTCTTCACTATCTCAGGATCCTTCCTGACATTGGACTCATGCATAGCCATAGCTCTCCCATAACCCTTCATCGCCCATCTCACTTCTCTTGGTTCCACTTTGTAAAACATCGGCAACACAATCAGGTCCTTTTGTGCCTTGCACTCCATGATCTTCACCAACTCTTCCAAACGCCACCGCGAGGAAGCATAGTCTTCAGAGAAAATGATGATCGCGACGCTCGATTCCTCAATCACCGTCATAAGAGTTGGTGATATTTCCTCTCCTTTCCGGAGCTCCTCGCTATCCTTAAAAATGTGTATCCCATTCTGATCTAGATTTGCATAGAGATGACTGAGGAAATTGTTGCAGACGTCCGTACCTCTGAAACTCAGGAACACATCGTAATTCCTTTTGGAAGAGGCCATATATCAGGAACTTAGAGACAAAAACAAAAAAGAGAGATTAAGAAGGCTGGCTCTGTGGACACGATTTGGTTAGAGGATTACGAAATATAATCAGTCTATCCCTTTGGATCTCACTCACAATTTCAAGAGGCTAGAAAGAAGGCATAGAGGGATCTTCCCTTAATGGATGCACCAGCACTCTCCGGAGCCCCGTATTGTGTCAGATGCTCTGACACATGGTCAACTTTCCTAACAGCGCGAGTCGGGAATTGCGAGAGGCATGGTGGGTCAAGTCTGCAAGTGCGAAGTGAGAGAATCGAGGGTGAAGGCGAGGGCGAGAGAGTGGAGGCGAGGCCGTGAGCAACGGAGGGCCAGAGCAAGAACAAAGACCTAGGCGATCTAAAGGACCGTGACTGCGATGCTGCGATGGAGGGCTGAAGGCAACACCGCCGCTGCTAAGGAGGGAGGGCCGGAGGCGAGGTGGCGAGCGATTGTGATGAGGCGACCGAGAGAGAGAGCAGAGATCGAGAGGAAGATGATCGTGCAAGGACGCATGGAAATTCGTGCAAGGACGCGGAGGCTTTGCATGATTAGCCAAAAATTGATTTCTCAGGAATTTTGTCTTGCGCGCCGGCGCGGAATGCATTTTCTATTCAAAGCCAATCACAAATTGGCACTTGTCGATGACGTGAACATAAAAAATGAAAGACTGGTCTCTTTTTTTCTCTCTTTAGCTCGGTCCCCACCACTCTGCGGCGGCTTCAGACCTCGGATTTCTAGGATTTTGGGAGCGCCGATGACTCCGTGGTGGTCATGGTCGAGACTCCATCTGTTGTCGTGGGGAGAAGCTAATATCAAATATTAAAATGCTTGTGTATATGAAATTGCAATCGGAGGAAAACATGGCGGCTGGCACTAAAGGAATGCATGTACCTCCTATATAAAATTGTCACCCTTTTTTTTTAATAAATAATAGAGATTTCATTCCGTGTAAAATCAACTGTAACGGCAACGTTTCATAATTTTAAAAAATATTGATGCCTTTCATGGATGATAAAGAAAATGGTTGTGCGAAAGATGTGAGGGAGAGGAAAGCTGCCTTGCCAATTGACCAACCAAAAAATAACAAACTTATCATCCATGCAAAATGTGGGTGATTCCACCTGATTGCAAAATTCTCGTCGATCAGCACTAAATCAATTTCTGGTATCTGTATTTGAAATCTCAAGATTTTCACGATCACCGAAAGTCACCAATGTGTCAGATGGGTTCATAGTGGTTCGAAGAAAACCGATCACGGGTCAATTGCACTAAAAATTCCTAAAAACTACCCGGTAGGTAAGGTTACACTAAAAGTGCGCTTGATTGAAAATAATTACGAATTTGAATTCGATTTCAGAAATTGGAAATCTTACCATGTCATGAGTCATTCTAGGAACATCGACTCACCTTTTGAGGAACTTTTAGTGAGTTTGAGGTTTTTACGAAAAACCGAGATGAACAGTTCGGAAAATGAACAAAAATTCAAATTGGCCGATTTGAAGGGATTTTTGGTATTTGGTGTAAATGAATTGGTGAATGGAAGTTGTTTGGATTTTTTCTACATTCGAATTAGACCTCAACCGGATTTGTTTGTTCAGAAATCGATGATCGAGAAAAATGAAAGAAGCGACTCATTTTGGTCTTCATTGAAACTTCAAATCGTGTAGTTGGTAGAGAATTGGACTCCGGGATGACCAATTGACAAGTTGTTTTGAATTGATTAAATTATGGTTTTAACTGGTGTTATTTTCTTCTTTCCTTTGAGCCCACACTCTCCATGCACGAAACACCCCCCTTGCCCACGATCCCATGCACGTCCTCTCCTTAAATTGGCTTGGTCTTCTAATTTGGCCCTGAAAGTTGACCGCTGGACCCACCATCTCCTTATCCTTTGCGTGCATTTCTTCTCCCTCTTTCTCTTCACACGAACCTCCCTCCTTCCACGCGCGTTTTCCTTTTTCTCTTCCTCTTTTGGCCGACAACTTCTGTTTTTTCTTATCCCTTAAACGGTGTTATCCCTTGGTCAGTCTTCTGTTGGACCGTGCGGCCAGCTGCCCCGCAATGTCCCCTCAATATTCAACGTTTATGTTCCTTTGTCTTGGCTGACGTTCATCAATGGCCCTCTCTCTCTTCTCTTTATATTTCTTTATTCCCTGCACGTGTATTTGGCCGGTCTTGGCTCCTCCACCACGACGGATGATTGCGGCTTCTTTCTTTTGGATGCTGTTGCTGTCCATTCCTCACGCGGTTTACCCCACTGAAACCCCACCTTCGTCCCCATCTCTTTCTCGGTCAGCACGCTTTTTGGCTGCTTCAACTCCTGCTTCTTCTTTGCTCAAAAAAAAAAAAAAAACTCCTGCTTCTTCATTAGTTTTCAATTGTTGCGCATGAGTCTACCCCATCAAACTTGCCCGAGCCCCCACCATTTTTTTGTCTTCGGTTACTGCTGCTTCACGTGTGGTTTCCCACCGGTCAAACAGTGGCACCTCTTCCTCGGGTGTTGACCTTTGGTCCACCGAAGCTACCCTCCATCGTCCTTCCAAGTTGGGCCACCGTTTTAGCCCAACAGCAGCGTCCACGAGTCCACTTCTAGCAGGTCCAGCAACTGAAGTTTGGCCCCGTTCACGGCTGTTTTAGCCACGGCCCGTACTCCGACCTGCGACCGCCGAGCTTAGTCCAAGCCGAGTTCAAATCAGCTCCTCAGCAGCCTATTTCATCAATTTGCAGCAAGGGTTTGTAGGTCTCGTGGCCCGTTCTCGAGCCGTCCCGACCCGGTTGGCGGAATCGCTTTGGAGATGATCGATCTTTGTCACGTGCTCATCGATTTGGTCCAAGCAGATCTTTAATCATGTGAGTTTTGCTCACTAATCCTTGCTTAGTAGACTAATGATGTTTAAGGGTTGATTAGTGCTAATTAAGTAGGATTAGGTGGTTAGATTAGAATGGATTAGTAATTATTAGTAAATTGAATTGCATTTAGTTAGGTGATTAGTGTAATTAGCTCGATGATAACCTATATTATTTATTGAATGGATCTCGGGATTTTTCCCGATCCTTCTCGGGCTTCAATTAGGCATTATGGGCATAAATTGGATTTTTAATATTTAATTATTAATTTTCGAAATTAATTAAATATTTTTCGGAAATAAGGTAGGGATAGCCAACGACCGAAATTTTATGCTGATTGTTGTGGTGCAGTCCGTTTATTTAATTGAGCTCTACATTGCGTGGAATTGAATTAATTGTGATATTTTAGGAATTTATCATAAATTGAGTGGAATTAAATGATTGATCAGTAGATGCCGAGTTTGGTTATGTAGCATTGATAATACTTGATGAGTTGTAAAGTTGAGAAAATCGTGAGAGTGAGTTGGGAATACTCTCGGCTGAAATCAATCAGGTACGACGTAATGGACATACGTGGTTTGGTGATTAAGGATATCACTGGCGAAAATGACGCCTTCGAGAACGCACGAGTGCTGTCTATTTCATGCATCATTATAGACATACGTGGTTTAATGATTAAAGATATTACTAGCGAAAATGGCGCCTTAAAGAATGCACGAGTACTATCTATTACCTACATTAGTATAAACATACGGGGTTCGGTGATTGAGAATATTACTGGTGAAAATGGCGCCTTAAAGAACGCACGAGTGCTGTCCATTACATACACCACCTTGGCAAAAATAGTGCCCAAGAGAGTACGTGTGATTTGGTGATTGGAAATGATCTAGAAATGATCCGATTGACATGTAATCAACTAGGTCGATTAATAATTATTTTGATCTGACGTTGTGAATTGATTGATTGAATTGATATGATCAAGAAATGATTCGATTGACATGTAATCAACTAGGTCGATTTGATCGATGTTTCGATTTGTTGTGATTGTTTGGGTACCTATTGAACTGTGTTGATTTGCAGGTGAAATCTGAGGCCGAGATAAGTCCTTCGACTCGTGTTGTACATAGGCGACCCTAAAGTGTATTAGTTTCCTAATCGAGTCTTAGGGAGTAGAACTTGCTGAAACATAGTCTCACCTTGTTGTGGGACCACATTTTCAGGTTCGCAGATGGCGACTCCTCCTAAACTTCTTGGTCATCCCACAAGAATAATAGAGCAAGTCACAGTTTTCCCCGACCTCAAGAGTGACTGGACGATCGTTTGGGTTTTGGAAGTTCCATACCAGGAGAGGCCCAATAGACTCAGAGCCTCGTTCCATACCACCCCTTATGGTCTTAGAATAGGCCCTCTCTCAAACTCTGGTATACTAGCGGAAGTGATCGATACTGCCCGTGCTTTAGATGGGAATGTGGCTGGTCTTCCTAATGGTATGGTAGAGGATTCGCCGTATCGTTCGGATCCCGTGGACCCAAAGAGCTCAGTAGACAAGTCGGAGTAGTTGGGTATAGAACTACTAATTTTGACAATCAAGCCTTTTGTTAGACTTTGTAAATATTGGGTAGTATTGTATTTAAAGTGATCTGATATGTATAAAAGGTGTGGTTTAATTTTTAAGAATTTGTAGTCTTGCTTTTCTATTCCATTGTTTTATTATTTGTGCATTATTTATATGCTTCTGCATGCGCATAGAAATTGAAAGGGTCGGCGATGTGTCCTGGGACGTTGCTTAAATCAACCAAGGTGAGGGATGAGTGCGTCCTCGAGGATCGGGACGTGATAAGAAATACCTTATAGTTTGGGATAAATGTGTCATGCAAATAACTTTCATTTGATAGTAACGAGAAGCACAATCCTACACGTGGGCATAACGCATACCTTGTGCCACCGAATCATGACTTACACATACTATTACTCGATAGGTAAATAATGGGTGGCAAAAATAAGCATCTTCTACGCGGTGACACAACCTTAACTGTGCGAAGACACAAGTCACCCCTTATTAAACAACCTCACCCAAATAGCCACCCTCAAGATAGATTATTTTAGCAGCGAACCGAATAACATAGGACTACCTCATATGAAGGCACACAGCCGACTAGCCGATCTCAAAATGACTCTTTTGGCCAACACTCCGCCAGCAATCCATTGTAATCAATCAAAACCAAATTCAGTCCCCTCCCCTCCACAGCAATCCCATTTCAAAACCTGAGATTCAACTCACCTAAAACAAGCTCAAGCCCACAAAACCCTCGTCCCAAACAAACAAAACCCGAAACTCAAAATCCGGCAAACACCGTCAAATTAGGAACGGCGGAAAGACTATTACCGTCTGTTGGGTAGACGAAAGTCTCTTCCTTCGAGGCCATCCGGCACAAAAATGAGAAGGATTGAAGCAACCGAGAGAGAAGACGCTCAAATCAGCTCCGGCAATCGGAGCGGTGCTGCTGTGGAAGGATCTCGAGGAGGGTTTGGAGGGAAAAATCAATGGTGGCAGTGGTGAGGGGCAGCAAGTGCCTCGCGGGCAGAGGAATAATGCTCATTGCTTTTTCTCTCACTTCAACCGGGGGTTTTTGCCCTAGGAGACCAGACCAGACCAACCAATTGAGAGCTGAAATTGAGAGGGCGGAATGATTTTTCTAAGCGGATTTTCTCGCCTTTTTTCTCTCTCACTTTCTTTGCTGCTTTTTCCTTCACTTTCTCCCCCCTGTCCTTTCTGGCTTTCCAAAACGGAGACGAATCAGAAAAGGGAGTGACTGGACGCACTTGAGAAAGCGGCGAGGAAAGACCACCCGCTATACTATTGTGCGAAAATATAAATATTGCCCCGCGCAGGAAGAAGTAAGGTCAACATATATAATAATATATTATTTATATATATTCAAAAATTTTAAATTCATATAATTCCCTAGCTATAATAATGCTGATATTTTTTTTTTCTATTTGATGGTTAACTGCCTAGTCCAGACTATTACCATAACTTGGTCTCTAGATAATTTTATTGAAACTCTTAAATTTTATTGATAGATATCTGATTTGCTTTTACAAATGAAAAAAAAAATCCAACTTTGGAGCTAAATAGTTATTGAGTTTTGGGTATTTTTTCAATTTTTAAAAATAAAAAATATTTTTAGTGGGAAAAGCTAACACCAAATATTAAAATGCTTGTGTATATTAAATTGTTTAAAATTGGAGGAAAACATGGCGGCTGCAAGCTGGCACTAAAGGAATGCATGTCCCTCCTATATAAAATTGTCACCTTTTTTTTCTATAAATAATTGAGATTTCATTTCATATAAAATCAACTGTGACAGCATCCTTTCATAATTAAAAAATAATAATATATTTATTTCATCAAGAGATGATATTGCTGCTCATTGAGGGACATATGTGTTGCTTTTTTCAGTAATTAACTAGTCGATACTTGTTGATACTCATTTTGCTGTACCGAAAGTATTTGCAACATCCTTACAAAAAAAAAAGTATTTGCAACATGATTAAAAAAAAGTTAGCAATTAGACATTTTACAATTTGGGTAAGTTTAAATTACTTTGTGCTGAATAATTAGCCTCATCCAACGGTAAACATATAAGGACATTTCCAAACTAAGAAAAAGCATATTGTAACGTGGCAGCTAAATAGGATCAAAATGAGATTTTCCGACATTGATGTGCAACTTAGCTTACATTTGAAATGTCTAAAAATCTATTGCGATAGTGTGAACTAAGTATTAGGTTAATCTTTTGTGATAAATTGGGCCCATACTTTTCCCACTCCAATTGCTCAAAATGACTTAGGATACGTTATTAATCATAATCTCTTCTACAATAATAGGAGATTTAGCAACACGACCCCCACATTTTCATTTTTCTTTTCGTTGTAACTCGTACAAGTTATTAGAATAATAAATTAATAGGGTCAATTTAACACATTAGAGAAAACTTAAGTATATCATTGGCATAATAATAAAACTTTAGACAATTCACTTAGCACAATTCCAGACTCTGATCACTCGATTTCATCCAATGTTCTTGTTCAATTCTTGTAGGAAGGAAGTCGGCGGAAGAACGACTTACCTCTTTCCGATGCGCAAACAACAATTTGCCCCGGAACGAACGTTGAATTGTGGATAAATCACAAACAAAAATACTTCACATTGGTCTAAATGCAATCACGAATAAAACATCCGATTTCCACAGCGTAAATACTAATTGTTCTTGTAAATGAGAAATAAAACACCTTCGTTTTCTTTGATGGAAAGGGGACAAGAAATGGAGAGGAATTACTGAGCGTATATTTTGCTAACGGTTATCTTCAGAAGACTTTTATACAACTCCATTTATACCATTTCAAAAGATGCTTTTCCATCATAGCATATCAAAACTAAACAGTGCATTCCAATCTCACCCCATCATGGACGTATTAATAAAATACTACATTTCCCACTCGGACATGATAGGCTTGATAGTACTCTATCAAAAATTTAATGCATTCATCATTAATCAACTTTACAAAATAATTCATACTGGCAAGTAAGCCGTGCAACCAATGAGTACACCTGCACTTGGGACCTCAAATTATTCATCTGTTAGGGATGAAATAATGGCTACAACCCTAAAAAGAAATAAATAATTGATGTCTCATAGTGCCCCAGGCATATTTTACCTATCCCTTAAAGGCTATACTTGATTATTCTCAAAACACCATGTATTTACAATTATATCCACAACTGATATAATTGGTCGACCAGTAAATATATGTGATAGATGTAAAATAACAATAGTCTTCCTTCGCACTTATGTCTCTCTCCATTTTCAAAACAACTCTTTTCCTAAACACGTCTCATAAGGCCATATTTATTCATGACCGCCAAGCCGGAGCAAGACCGATGCAGACGGCCTCGTTGGGGGACTAATGTGGAGAGCGCCAGCATCGGCGTCGATGTAGACAGTGACGGTCCAAACTCCTAGCCTCCTCGCCATCCTCATGATCATGCAATCTATTTCACATCAGTTCGCGACCGGTATCTTCTCGACGGGCTTCAGCTCTGAGGCCCCGTCGCTTCGCAGCAGCAGCCGCCGCCACCTCCGGCGAACGGGAGAAGAGCCTCGCCTGGAGGAGCGAGGAGGTTCGGCCCATGAAAGTTGCGATGGAGGATCAACAGCGCCATTGAAGAAGGCATCAGTAGTCGGGGAGAGAGAGAGGGAATGATGAGTCAACGGCGTCTTCTTGTCTTGCGAGTCGGGACGGGCAGCCTAGCGATGACTATCAGGATGATACTTTTATGCGACGTCGTCTCAGAGGATAGAGGATTTCGGATTCGCATCTGACGTGGAGATGACCTCGCATTGCAACTTTGAACCGGATGATTCCGTAGCGCCCACTCGAGTCAACAGTCAAATCCTTTCTTCTTCTTTTGGGTTTGCTTATGCCTGTTTACTTCCTATTTGGCAGGATTATGATTAGGACGACGTGCGCATTAGATTCCGTAAAATTTCGTTGACTGGGTGCTTAGTAAGTTCTTTTAGGATACCCGTTAACAAAATCCTTTCAATAATTATTATAAAAATGAAAGAAATGAGGTGGACGATCAGGTTTTAAGGATCGAAAAGATAATACTCTATGACATAAATGTAAGTTCGTGTATTCAGCAGCAACAATGTGTCCATCATCCAGCAATATTGCGTCGATAACATGAAAAGAATGAGCTGAATCAGAAACCTTTCGGCCCGGTGACATGCTCCTCTTACCGGACTGTGCAAGTTCGCTTCATGCCAGTCGATGACTATATTCCATGATCATCTGCATCTCCCTCTCTCTCGCTATTTGGTTTTGATAGAAATGGAGATGATTGGATACCAGGCGTTGTTGATGAGATAGGGAGAATGGTGGGAGAGACTAGATGTGAACTGGAATGAAGATCCTCAATATGTCCGTTTCGTCGGACTAAATTGTCGTTCCACTAGAGAGATTGGTGATTGACACTGCTACTTCGCATCTGTTTAGAGTTGCCTTTCAGTGTATGCGACATTGGCTCTTAAAACTACTGTCGAAACTTGAGAATCGACGACACGGACATGATAAAGCAGGTGATGCGACAATTGGGCGAAAGTGATGTGGGAGGGAATGCAATCTGCCTGGTAACAACAGAGGAATCTATTAGTCTTCTGATATTTGCCCCAATCAGACCAGCAATTCCGAAAAGATGAAAAGATGAAAGATCATATTAGAATTAAGCAGAATTTACTATCTCAGAATTTTCGAGCATGAAGTATTGGCATCATCAATTGGATGAAGAGAGGTGACAGAGGTCCATGTGACGAGTTTCACAGAGCAACTGGAAAGACCACGGCCGTTCCACAAGCATCCACTTAATTCTGTATTGATGCAATCTGCGACACAAATCATAAAAGAAAGAGAGGGAAAAAAGGAAGCTCCTCAACCTCAACCATGTCAGTAGCATGACGTGAAACCTGTAATAATGATTCTGAGCTTGAATTGAAGGAGCAGACATTCAAAAACTCCCAGTAGAGACGGCAAAAAAAAAGGGGGGGGGGTGGGGGTGGGGTGTGTGGTGAGAAGCAAAAGGCATTGGAATCAGATTCCAGGTTTTCTGCTCAAGAATCGCGGCTCTGCCCAGGTCTCAATACCTCGACAGATATATTCTTTAGCGGGACATCCATCGATTTCTCCGTAATCTAACTTTCCTGCTTCTAAAAGTTCATAATCTTCTTCTTCTGGGTCGATTGCTTTGATAAGTTCGTCATCTGTTTCACTTGAACTTTCTTCTTCCCCGAAGTTTATCCAATTGTATCTTTTCTCCGAAGGCCCGATCTTATCTGCTTTGAAAAGTCCTTGTTTTTCATTTTCTTGGTCGATTGCTTCGCTATGTTCATCATCTGTTTCACTTGAACTTTCTTCTTCCTTGGCGTCCATCCAATTGTCTTCTTCTGAGTCACTTTCCTCCAAAGGACAATTTGTTTCCATCGGCCGATGGGGATGGCGCACGATCCTCAGATCATCCTCTGGTTGCTCACATATTGGACGGAATCCGCACTGCTTCAATACTCCTAAGGTTCCTGGTCTGAACTTAACTTGGAAATGGCTGCAATCGTCTCGCAGACGCTTCCTGTATATACCCAGCTGCCTGCGCAGGAGATATCCAATCCACATATGATCGCATTCCATTGATGCCACGCCTGGATCAAGGGAATGCACCCTTCAGCCGTTAACATGAATTTCGACTTGACAATAAAATCTGAATCTGATTGCTTCTCTTCCCCAATGGCGAATAACAGGACATTTTTCTCCCCAAGAGCCAAGAGCAAAACAGAGTGCTAGTCCTAAGAACTTGCCATACAAGTCCCGGGGAACCGTGAAAGATATGGAACTGTCGTTAGAGTGAAAAAACCATTTTGGCATCTCACTCCCAGTTAGCCAAATGTCAACAATTCTCATCTTCGGGAGCCCCTGTCATACGAATAGTACGCATATCAAGCACTCAAAGTTAGTGAGTGCGAGAGAGAGAGGGAGAGAGAGGGAAAGAGAGGGAGAGTCTAACCTCGAGCGACAACGCATGAGCCCCTTTGCCGTATAATTTATAACATGATGACAAGTCAACCGAACAGCAGTCGGAGGAGAGACTCGACAAATCTGGGAATTCTAGCAGAGATAGGAGATGCACCTTTGGCGGAAGCTTAGGAATCTTTTGTAGCTGTTTGCACTTATCCATATACAGGTGTTCCAAATATTTGTATTTGTTGATGCATGTCGGGAGATGAGTAAGCTTGTTTTTAGAAAGATATAGGCACCTCAATTTGGGAAAACTGGAAGAACTCACAAGGAAGTCTACTTCTGAGAGATTGCAGCCTTCAAGTTCTAGCACTTTTAATTTTCGGAATCCCGGATTGCCATTAGGATTGTTTGAATCCTCCAAGTTCTTTGGAAATATGACAAAATTGGAGCAATCTGAAAGATTCAGATGCTCGAGATTTTGCCACTTATAAACACTTGATGGGAGCGTTGCGAGTTTTTTGCATTTTCTTAAACTTATCATCTTCAAAGAGACAAGATTTCCAACTGATGCAGGGAGCTCTTCAATTGCCATCCTTCCAAGATCAAGCTCTTCTAGTTTGTCCATCTTTTCTAGTCCATTAGAGAACTTCGCAAGTTTAGTGCAACCAAAGAGATCAAGGCCTCGAAGAGATTTTGTCTTGAGTGTGTTAGGAAAGATACTGAGATCAGAGCAAAATTGTAGTGACAAAAATTCTAACTTGTCGAGACATGCAACCGATTGGTGAATCTCCACCAAGCTTCTGCACCCATCAAGAGTGAAGTTCTCCAGATTTGGAGTTGATGAAAAATCTGGAACACTAACCAGGGACTTGCATTGACTGAAATCAATGTACTTCAACCATCTAAAATGCTGCAAAAAATGAAAAAAAAAAAAATACCCGTAGAGTCATTAAGCTCTGTAAAAATTTGTAGTTATAAAAAGTAAGAAGCTAATCATCACAAGCGCTAACCTTAAAATTGTCATCTAATTGACTGATATTACTTTTCTGGAGATCGAGTCTCATAAGTTTCTTTGGACCAGGGCCAAACTTTAGGAATGGGGGCATTGGGCCATTCAAGCCATCTCAGATTACTAGGGAGACAAACAGGAACTTCCGAAGAGATATGTGCTTCGGGCAAAACGAGCATTCTCAAGTTCGTCATTTTTTTGAAAGCATCAGCCTCTATGGTTTGCAGCTCTTGAAGACCCCAATTTATCTCTTCTGGTGTGAGCGAGTCCACTACTATGGCCTCTATTGCTTCCGTTCCCTGTCCATAATAGAGCAAATTCAGTTCTCACACAAAATTTTCATTGAGATTTACATATACTGTCCAAATCAAAGTAACATAAAAATGAGATATAACAATATTAACATAAACAACTCTTACTGTGTCTTCACATAGAATATCCGCAACATCTTCAAAACGCCATAATCTACTGCGTTTCCCAGGGTCATCAGGACATTCTTGATTAACAATATTCTGACCCATCAATTGAACCAAATCATCCATTTGTAGGGTCCCATGCTCATTTCTTATCAAGGACTTGTCAATGAGAATTTCTATTCCCCTAGTTGTCTCAAAGCCACAGCCGTCAAGAACTTTTTTGATGTATTCTATACTTTTTCCCCTAAAGAAACAAGCAATGTCTAGGAAAATCTCCTTCTCATCATCCTCTAATCCATCGAAGCTTATCTTCAAAACTTGGTTGATGTATTGGTCAGGACGACTGGAGAGTTTACACAGTTCACTTTCCCATGCTGGTTCATTTCTTCCACGTAAGAATGAGCCCAACACTTCAACGGCTAATGGAAAGCCGCTACAGTACTGCACTGCTCTATATATGAGATCCTTTCTCACTTGAACTATCTTTAAGTTTAAAAAGGCATGCTGACAAAATAGGCATAGTGCTTTATAATATTCTAAACTTTTAACTGGGTACACACAATTCTTGCAATGAGAAGAAATAACCAAATGTCGATCCCTTGTTGTTACAAAGATTCTACTTCCTTTGCCAAACCAGTTGCCTTGTCCAACTAATGCATTCAGTTGATCCAAGCGGTCAACATCATCAAGAACCAGGAGAATCTTCTTGGAACAAAGTCTTTCTCTTATCAAACTAATTCCGCCATCTTTGGTACAGACCGTTGGATGTCTAGTATATAAGATCTGAGATAGAAGTTGTTCTTGCAAACGAACTAGACCATTGCTTTTGTTTGAATTTTCTCTAACTTGCTCCAAAAAACAAGATCCCTCAAACTGTCTATCAATAGCATTAAATATCGCTTTAGCAATCGTCGTCTTCCCTATGCCTCCAGGTCCCCATAGACCTATCATGAGAACATCATTATCATCTGACTCTTTTTGCGACAATGATATCACTTCTTCAACTCGGGAATCTATTCCAACCGGATACTTAGCAACTTGCAAGGGTGTTCGCCCTAGATGAATTGACAATTCCTTCATGAGGCTTTGTATGAGCTCTGCTTCATCTCTGATAAGCAATTGAAAGAAAAACATGTTTTAGCATTTCAAAGCCATGGCAGGAATTCAACCTCTAGCGTCATAAGGAAAATTACAAAACCAGATTTGCAAATAATAAGATGAAAAGAAGTAACACATTGGGGTGAACCTGCGCCTAAAGAAAAAATGACTCGGATACTATGAGATGCACGATTTACCTAAAACAAAAATTTCTCATTGTCAACACAGAAAGAATCGACTTCAAACAATCTGCTAGCTTAAAGTTTTGATATTCGACTATCGTGTCTACTGTCTAGCATATCTCCGCTTTGTTTCTTCAATTAACAAGACCGATTTAACAATATCTATCAGTTTTTCAGCTGTAGGTTCTCTGCATACAATTTGACATATAATTAACAATCACCAGCTAACAATGGTAGAGCAGTGCGTCACATCAACTACTTACTTACCCATCCTTGCAAACCCATCCAGCCAAGCTACCAGCATCGAAGAGAGCTTTCTTCCATGTCTCCACTGTCTTCGGATCCTTATTGGAATCGGACTCATGCTTAGCCATAGCTCTCCCATAACCCTTTATCACCTGTCTCACTTCTCGTGGTTCCACTCTGTAAAACACCGGCAACACAATCAGCTCCTTCTGTGCCTTGCACTCCATGATCTTCGCCAACTCATCCAAACACCACCGCGAGGAAGCGTAGTCCTCAGAGAAAATGATGATCGTGACGCGCGATTCCTCAATCGCCCTCATAAGCGCCAGCGATATTTGCTCTCCTTTCCTGAGCTCCTCGCTATCCACAAAAGTGTATATCCCTTGTTGCTTCAGAGCTGCATAGAGATCACGGAGAAAGTTGCGGACGTCCGTGCCTTTAAAACTCACGAACACATGGTAATTCTTTTTGGGAGAGGCCATATATCAGGAACTTGGGGACAAAAGCAAGAAAGAGAGATTAAGAAGGTTAGCTCCGTTGGATCGATTTGATTCGGGGATTACGATATGTGATCAGTCTATCCCTTTGGATCTCACTCACAATCTCATGAGGCTAGAAAGAAGGCATAGAGGGATCTTCCCTTAATGGATCCCTTATATCCTATGAAGCACGGGCACTCTCCGGAGGCCCGTATTGTGTCGGACGCTCCGCGAGTCGGGAACTGCGAGAGGATCGAGGGTGGAGGCGAGGACGAGGGAGCGGAGGCGAGGCCGTGAGCAACGGAGGGCCAGAGCAAGAACAGAGACCTAGGCGTCCCAAAGGGCCGCGACTGCGATGCCGCGATGGAGGGCCGAAGGCGAGGCTGCGGCTGCGAAGGAGGGAGGGCCGGAGGCGAGGCGGCGAGCGGCTGCGATGAGGCGACCGAGAGAGAGCAGAGATCGAGAGGAAGATGATCGTGCAAGTACGCGGAGGCGCAGGCGGAGGCTAGAGTGTTTGAGTTTCGCGGAGGTTCCTTTTTAAGTTTTAGAAAGAAGAGTAGAAAAAAAATTAAAAATGGGGGTGCTGATGCGGCGTTTTTTTTTTTTTTTTTTTTTTTGGAGGGCAGGGAGGGTAGAGGATGGTTTCAATTTTCAAGAAAGCGAGTTACGGGTGGTGCTGGAAAAGAAACGGGTGGGGCTTTTACTTTTAAGGTCTGAAAAATATATGAGTGGGGCCAAAACATGATTTCAGAAAATAAATAAATAATATTAAATGTTGATCATTATAGAAGATTATAGATTTATTTAAATAAATAAATTCTAATATCTTATTAGTTTGGTTGACAACTTTTGTTAGGGATAAAAACATATCTCCAAACATAAATACACATTATTTATGAATATGTCTCTTGAATTTTCTAAAAACAGATTTATTAATAGGGAAAAAGTCACCAAAATTCTTAAATTTCACCTAATGTAATAAATTTACCCCAAGTTTTTTTTTGTGACAAAAAAATCCCCAATTTCATTGATCGTGACACATTTACTCTATCCCTATGGTTGAAGGGCATTTTCATCTTTAGTTTTTTCTTTTTCTTTCCTTTTTCCTGTTTTCCCTTTTTGTTTTCTTTTTTTCTTCACCTCTCTTCCCTCCACCGCGGAGGGAAGAGAGGAGAAGAGAAGAAAAAGCAAAAGAAAAAAAAATTAAAAAGTAAAAAGACGGAAACCTTATAAGTTGGGATAACTGTGCTGTGCGAATACAAGTTTGGAATTTTTTTATCTCATGAAAAAGTTTAAGATAAATATGTTACGGTTGATAAATTTTGGAGTTTTTATGTCACAAAAAAAAAGTTCGGGATAAATTTTTCACGTTGAGTAAAGTTTAAGATTTTTTATGGCATTTTTCCTTATTAATATTATAAGTGTAAATTCATTTAAGGCTCATTTTTTATTATTTATTTATTTGTGAATTCGCATCAAACTAATTAAAGATAAAAATACTCATTTAATATATAACGTATTTCAACATATCGAAATTATCTATTTTTAAAAAATGACATGTTGACGTATTGTGTTACATATCCCGTGTCTCGTATCGATACTATTTAGGGCTAAACCAAGCGAGGGCGAGCCTCGACGAGTGGAGCCCTAACCTAAGCAAGGCCCAGCAAGGGCCCGCCTGGCCAATTTGGCTCCTAGCATCACCTTCACTCGAGCAACACCGGCCGATAAGGCCAACACTCGCCAAATCTAGCTTGGGCAAGGCCAACCCTCACTTGGGGGAGGACTCCCCTCAACCAGGTGAAGCCGGCCGACTTTGCCGTGGTTGGTGCCTGACCACCAACTAAAGGAAGAAAAAAGTGATAAAAAAAAAAAAGATTAAAAAGGATGGCTCTGTTGGCTAGATTTGAGTCAAGGATTACGAAATATAATTGGTCTATCACATTGGTTCTCACTCACGTTAATGAGGGTAGAAAAAAGGCACAAAACAATCTTTTCACACAACTGAATTTACACAAAATGCTCTGTAAAGTTGATAGACTTTGAAAATGCTGTGTGGAAAGAAGATCTATTGCGATCTATGTTTGATCATAATATAGTGACGGAAATTCTAGCTACCCCTTTCGGACTTCTAACAATGGAAGATAAACTGATATGGTTGAGTAATAAATCAGGAAGGTATATGGTGAAAAGTGGATATTTGCTACATAGAAAGAATACAATGGCTATTCAAGATCAACTGCCAACAACATCCTACCAGGTCAGCCCCGAATTATGGAAACAAATATGGAATGCAACTATACAACCCAAAATAAAGTCCTTTCTATGGAGTGCCTGTCAAAATGCTTTACCTATGATGGAGAACTTGTGTAGAAGAAAAATAGTACCTGTGCTTATATGTCCATAATGTGGTTTAGAACCAGAGATGATAGAACACACATTTCTTCTATGCCCTTGGATCCCGCAGCTATGGACCGAGCCATCCTTGCAAGTTGAAGTGAATCGAGTAGGCTTGACCCGCTTTGATGAATGGTTATACAAAGTGCACACAAGCTCTAGAACATCTCAAGAATTTGAACTACTTGCGAATGTACTTTGGTGCATATGGAAGGATCGAAATCATCATATTTTCAGGAAAAGTCCTCTCAATTTCCATCACTCTTTTTAGAGCCATCACCTCACAAGACAGTTTTGCCACTTGGAATCCCAAATCGAAAAACCAGAAGAAAGAAGCCGACTTATACAACAAATGGCAACCCCCGCAGCCCGGTGTTCTCAAAATCAACATAGATGCATCCTTCGGGCCTACTTGCACAGAAAGATCACAGTTAAACTCAAATCAAGAGGTCTCATTGTACAGTATAGAAGATCTTTCAGAATCAACCTCGGAACCAAAATCAACAAGCAAAGAATTTCAAGACTCGTTTCCCAACTCCTATACCTCCTTCTCCCCAACACTTGATGTCTCATGGACGGAAATTGAAGAAGACCAGCTCCACCTGCATGGAAACATACAATTGGCTAGCTCTACTCGCAACCCAGAGGCCTTAGCCATATCGCCAACAATGACTAACTTGGATGTTGGTAAACGGGTGATGATAGAACGGCCACACAAAATGGTATCTGAGGTAATTCAAAAACCCATGGGCCTAGCTACTGCAAAGAAGAAGCAAGGTGAAAACAACAATAAATATGCCTTATCTCTACCCCATGGGTTGTCCAGACGAGATAATCAATCAACAAATAAAAAGCAAGACCCAAAAAATGTCCCCTCTGACACAGAACTAAACTCATATAGCAGCTACAATGCAGAGCAAAGGGTGAGGCCAGATTTGAAGTCGAAAGAAAGAGAAGAAGCGAGAAATCAGCAAAGCAACCCAGATCTGAACAGAGAAGAGACTGGTGGAATCTCAGGCACCTTGCAGCGACATCTCCCTCCAAACGAAGCTGCGTTGCGACCCAACAGGGATGGCGAGACAAATGTTTCTTCCAAATACAAAGAAAAGAACAAATATTCGCTGGATCTGTCCAGCATTCTTGAAATAGGTGTGGATGCCGTAGAGTGGGAAGAAACCGAAATCGCCTCTGTGCGTTGCACGCCTGACAATGGAGACGGGGAAAACAACTAAGCTAAAAGAAAACTCTGAAGTTAGCCAAGAACAGAGATCGACCTCAGAGTAGAATAGGGAGGAATATGCCTCTTTTACCGGATCTCAAAATCGACTTTCCCCCTTCACAGCAGCTGTAGCTTGTGTTTGCAGGGACGATCTGGGAAGAATTATTGATAGTTTTACTAAAATCTGTGGAGGTTAGATCGGCTGAGCAAGTGGAGATAATGGCTCTAATTGAAACTCTAGATTTTATCTCCTTGAAGCTGCCTAGAATAGAACTGAAAAAGAAATAATTATACACTCTGACTGCAGCACAGTGGTAAAGGGGGTCCTCTCTTCAGAGACTATTAGTTGGGAAATACAACCACTATTGGACCGGGCAAAGCATAAACTGGAAAAGATGTCAGGTCTTACAATAGCTAATTGTAATCGAACCACAAATAAGGTAGTTGACTAGTTAGCGAAAGCCCATCGACTGGGTTGTCTTACTGAGAATTGGGTTAATTACCCACCTTTAGCTCTTTTGGATCTTTTGTGCATTGATGCTAGTGTTGTACTTGTTAAAAACATTTCCTACTAATGCATTTTCGTTTGCTCGTTCAAAAAATTGAACTACGTACTCCTGACACCATGAACATGTACAACATTTTTTCTCACCATGCTGCAAGCACCACACAGCTTCACAAATTTCTTTTTGTTTAAGGACAAAACAACATACTGTAGGGAACCAGAAATTAAACTTGCTTTCTTAGAACTGCAGGTTTTGTTGTGATTCTGGTCGACCTCCTTTTAATTTGCATAAGGTAAATCTCAAGAAATGAGCTTCGCTGTTGTAAGTGCTACATCTACAATTTGTCCCTTAGTTTTCTCCATGGTTAACCACCATAAAATATCGTTCCATAACCAGCCACGTATATGCTACTTGTTTGATACGATGTAGTTCAAAGAACATATATATGACAGTCTTAGATTGATCAATGTGTGTGAGTGCGTGTAGGACGAACCTAGGGCACACAACAAGAAAGAAGCCAGAATGAAGGGGAAAAAAAAAACCGCTAATCCCAACATACAAATATTGGCTAAAGAAGCACAATTCCACCAGGCAAAAAATTAATAGAACTCTGAATTACAGGATAGCCGAAAACTGGAGGCAGCTTACTTTAGACAATAATTCCTGGCTATCTGGACGCTGCCTTTTCAAACTCTTGAGGTAAGATTACCGTCAGCAGCTCTGGCTTTTCTGCTCTAAAGCACCTCTAATGACGGCTGCATTAGTCCCGAATTCCCCCGATGTATATATGTGGTTTTTCTACGAGGGAAAGTAGTACTCTCAAGACAAAAGACCTTATCTATAAATTGAAAATGGATATTTGGTGCTGGCATTCCATAGCTAACTACAATCCTCAACCTAAAGTCAAAAAGGTCAAGCGATAGTATTGAGTATCTGCCTCTTAGACAATAGAGATACGACTTCGCAAGATGTCAGCAGCCAAATGCAATATAAAATGACTCGTATCATATTCACAGCATCTTATGGTTATAACCATTGCATAGCTGAGAATCTCAGTTAGTTCCTGATGCATGAATCCCATGTTTCTTGTCCCAAAGAAGCCAATAGCTCGAGGGCCTTGCTGTTGAATGGCCAATAACTCCTGCAAAAATGAATCATTTCAGTGAGTTCAACAACATGGGAATAAGAGAGTCGATAATGCAAGTACTTGCAGTAGAATAACTCAGTCAAAGAGCAAGGAAGTACGTGATGGAATAGTATCTACATCAGTTAATGCAAGTGAGCGTAATTCGATTGAGTCCATCAACCAACTCTAAGGCCCCATTTGGTTCGGCTTTCCCAAGGGGCTTTGGGCTCCCAAAGCCCCTTGGGGAAAATATTTTGCGTTTGGGAGTCATTTTTGAAAGCTCATTGGGCAAATGTCAGCATTCCCAATGCTGAAAGCCCAATGCAGCTCAAGAGGTGCTTTGGGCATTCGGCATTTCCAAAATGCAAGTTCCACTGTTCATGCGTCACTACTGTTCATCTTCTTCCCCACGACTTCGAGTTCTCCACCAGCCCTGCCTCGGCCGTCGACGCCGCCTCCGCCTCTGCCTCCGCCATCGACACCTTCCTCTTCTGCGGCAGATCCATCCCCCTCAACAAGCGCGAGCAGCACCTCACTGGTTCTGTCGTCTAAGTCACCACCACAAAACTCTTTCCACCAGTCTTTGCCAAATAAGAGAATCACTTCAGAATAAATTCTGAACTCCACTTATTAAATTGCTTAAAGAATGTGTAAAATAAACTTTGGAAAAAAAAAATAGGAGCTAGATTCAGGAAATTTAGTAGCAAAAATTCAAATTCTAGATGTCAAACCTCGACCATGGGATTTCTAATTAGATCAAGAATTTGTCACAGAACATACCAAACACCACATTCAGAGACTCATGTTTAGAAATAGAACCTTTAGCATGTGAATAATTCTATGTCAGGAACTAGCAGGCAAGGGCACATAGCTTAGCCCTTGCGATCAATAAAAGTAGGTAGAAGTGACCGGGAACCCATGCTCCAACCTACATGAGTCCTGAATCTTGGATGACCCTATGCAGGGTACTCAAAACACTTCATAGTTAACTCCCAACAAATTTTAGGAACCACATGCCTCTTTTGAAGCTAGGAAACTGGATTTGATCTCTAGACTGTGCCTCAAAAGTTCCAGTAGGCTAATTGAAGGTATTCTCAAATTCTGTTTCTGAAACAATGGAAAAAAGCATAAACTTAATTTTCTTCTAATTTTAGAAACTACTCCTCAAAGCAGAGTAAATTTAAAACATTTAAGGAGTTGTTTTAAGTAATAGGCATGTTTATACATATAGAGAGATAAATAAAGATATTTATTGATGTCTGCATGTATTTATCATTTAACAATTTGTTAAATCCTCCGAGACCAAGACTGCTTTACATGGAACTAACACCATTTCCCAACAAACCTGATGACCTCCAGTGGCCCACTAACACTACAGCCTGTCTCCTGTTGATTTAAGCCACTAAGATTCTGTCCGTCGCAAATGGTGCTTTGACTTCCAGGCCACAAATGTAGAAAATGGAGGGGACAGGGTGCCAAGCATACCATACATTTAAGATGGTGCATATAATCTACATGATTTGAACTAAAAATATCTTATACCCAAATCAAACAAGACATCCTCACCATGCTATTGAGACATTTCTCAAAAGGAAATTAGAGAGGAAAAAGTTGGCCGAGAAGAGAAGGAAACCAAGATGGGGTGAGAGAGAAAGAATGAGAAATAGGAACAATGCAACAAACTAATAAGTGAAGGATACAGAGGAAGAATGGTGCAAGATAAACAGTACAAGTGTAACTTTGGGCCTGGGATTGCTCAAGAAAGAAGAAATAATCAAGATAATTTCTCTCCTTGCTTTTTGGCTCAATTGGAAAGCAAGAAGCAAGAGAGTATATCAAGAAGAATCCTACTAAGACTCTTTTAGATACATCCGGTCATATGCTCTTCACATTTGGGATGGTGGGAAAGTTCAATATCATACTTGTAGCTTATTGGAATATAGAAATGATTGCTAGTTCCCACTTATTTGAATTACAGGAGACTCCCCTTCTGAAGTCGTTTTGGATAGGCACGGCAACCCTTCAGTTGCTTTATTAATACAATATCGTTTAACCTTCAAAAAGAAGGAGATTCAGAGGTGAGGAAGAACAATTATATGTCTTGATCTTGATTCCACGTGACATAATTCTAGCCCGTGAAATGTGAAAAATTTCTCATCAACCAATTTAGAGCAGCTGATGATTCCTCATGAACCAAACCAAAACTTTATCTACAGGGCAAAGCACATGCCTGTATGAACTTGAATGCTCCAAAGATAGTGTAATCTTTAACTCTATTCTAAAGTTGGGTTTTAAGTCTGCGTGCATTTGGCAAATGTCACTTGAATTAGCATACCATTTAAGGTCACTTTGGACCTCTCAGTTGAAGCCTTTAGGGCAATGTTCCTGATCTTACTTGGGACAAGGTTGTCTTTGGTTAAGTCACATCCCCTTTTTCTTTGTACA
Organism: Eucalyptus victrix; assembly: GCA_016097545.1. Lineage (NCBI taxonomy): Eukaryota > Viridiplantae > Streptophyta > Magnoliopsida > Myrtales > Myrtaceae > Eucalyptus > Eucalyptus victrix. The sequence continues at coordinate 15,985,143 of CM027842.1, forward strand.
ATTTTAAATCGGAATTGTTCCAAAAAAAAAAAAAAAAACACTCCAACTGGGAGTGACACTAGCAATGTTTTTCACGTCAGGAAACAAGATTTCAAAATATAATACAAATTGCTCAGTCAGTTGGAGTGATACTAGCAATGTTTTTCACATCAGGAAACAAGATTTCAAAATATAATACAAATTGCTCAGTCATTTTGTTCTTCCAATGATTTTTCACAACACTATTGGCCCAACATGGCATGTCACTCACTATCACAAAATCTCTCAACAAAAGCCGAATAATTGCACAGAAAAAACAAGGAATTTTGCAATTGAGATATTCAATGTCCACTTCTCATCTAGTAATAAATCTAAAAAGGACAAGCTTGGGCTCTCAGCTTATATCAGCCCAATTTGAATTTCAACCTTCTCTCCGGGAAGATAAATTTTCCCATGATGCAACAATCTCCAGAAAAAAAAAAAAAAAAAAAATCTTGCTGCGCTTTAGAATCAATAAAAGAAAAGGATCACAAAAATAAAAAGAGCAGGATCAGATGCGAAAATATCATTAGCATGTTACAGGAGACAGGCCACTTACCCAAAAGAGCATCTGCTGCTATGATATAATAATTCACATAGCAAAATAGATTTGGAAAAGGAAGGAGCAAACCAAAAGAGGAATTATTACGACATCATGTGCACTACCGAATGGAAACTACTGACCTGCAAATAATCAACTTCGGGAACTGGTTTGTATTCTGATGCTAGGACAGGACCAGATCCTTCCACAAGAGATTGAGCTTGAATTAGAATTTGAGTGCCAGCATCATCTTCGGAACTGAGCATCTGCATTTCACTCTCCTCTCCGAAGTCTGAATTTTTGACATCTTGATCCCTTCTCATGATCCCACAAAGCCACTATACCAGTACATAAAAACAGAGCCCCTGCTAGTAAATCATTAGAGAAAACCAACAGCCCAAACAACTGGTCATACAAGAAAATTGTAGGTCATAAGCTCATGTGGAAGTTCACAACCGTTTAGGAACAATCCTATGTGCAGTCACTACATTCTTTTCTTTTTACAATCTAGCAAATGATAATAAACCTGAGTCTTCTTTCTTTTTTTCCTCTTTTGACCAGAAGCAGCCTTAGTCTTCTTAGTATTCTTGAACACAGAGATTAATCATTTCTAAAAGGTAGCAGTGAAGAACATCTCATAAAGATAACAATAAAAATCTCAGCAACTTTTACTAGAATATGAGTTGGCTATTCAATGTCCTAAAAAGAAGCTCAAATTCGACGGATGAAGAAATGAAGAAATGCAAAGTCATCGTAATTTACACGGTTAGATTCCATTAGTTGGTAAAGACATAAGGGGTGGCAAAAAGAAGCATCTCCTCCGGTGACTCAATCTCAACTGTGTGAAAACACTAGTCACCCCTTATCAAACAACCTCACCCAAATAGCCACCCTCAAGTTGATTCTTTAAGCAGCCTAGCGATTAACATAAAGACTACCTCACACGAAAGAACACTGGGATAGCCGATCTCAAAATGACTCTTTTGGCCAGCACTCCGCCAGCAAATCATTATAATCAATCAAAACCAAATTCAGTCCCCTCCCCTCCCCAGCAATCCCATTTCAAAACCTGAGATTCAACTCACCTAAAACAAGCTCAAGCCCACAAAACCCTCATCCCAAACGAACAAAACCCGAAACTCAAAATCCGGCCAACACCGTCAAATTAGTAACGGCGGAAAGACCATTACCGTCTGTTGGGAAGACGAAAGTCTCTTCCTTCGAGGCCATCCGGCACAAAAATGAGAAGGATTGAAGCAACCGAGAGAGAAGACGCTCAAATCAGCTCCGGCAATCGGAGCGCTGCTGCTGTGGAAGGATCTCGAGGAGGGTTTGGAGGGAAAATCAATGGTGGCAGTGGTGAGGGGCAGCAAGTGCCTCGCGGGCAGAGGAATAATGCTCATTGCTTTTTCTCTCACTTCAACCGGGGGTTTTTGCCCTAGGAGACCAGACCAGACCAGCCCAGACCAACCAATTGAGAACTGAAACTGAGAGGGCGGAATGATTTTTCTAAGGGGGATTTTCTGGCCTTTTTCTCTCTCACTTTCTTTGCTGCTTTTTCCTTCACTGTCTCCCCCTATCCTTTCTGGCTTTCCATACGGAGACGAATCAGAAAAGGGCGTGATTGGACGCACTTGAGAAAGCGGCGAGGACAGACCACCCCCTATAATATTGTGGGAAAATATAAATATTGCCCCGCGCACGAAGAAGTAACGTCAATATATATAATAATATTATATATATATATATATATATATATATATTCAAAAATTTTAAATTCATGTAATTCCCTCGCTATAATAATGCTGATTTTTTATTTTTTTTCCTGTTTGATGGTTAACTGATTAATCCAGGCTATTACAATAACTTGATCTCTAGATAATTTTATTGAAATTCTTAAATTATATTGATAGATATTTGATTTGCTTTTACAAATGAAAAAAATCCAACTTTGGAGCTAAATAGTTATTGAGTTTTGGGTATTTTTTCAATTTTTAAAAATAAAAAATATTTTTTATGGGAAAAGCTAACGTCAAATATTAAAATGCTTGTGTATATGAAATTGCAATTGGAGGAAAACATGGCTGGCACTAAAGGAATGCATGTCCCTCCGATATAAAATTGTCGCCTTTTTTTTATAATAAATAATTGAGATTTCATTACATGTAAAACCAACTATAATGGCATCGTTTCATAATTAAAAAATAATAATATAATTATTTCATCAAGAAATGATAGTGCTGCTCATTGAGGGACATATATGTCGCTTTTTTCAGTAATTAACTAGTTAATACTGTTGATATTCATTTTGCTGTACCGAAAGTATATCTAACATCATTAAAAAAAAAATCAGAAATTAGACATTTTACAATTTGGGGTAAGTTTACATTACTTTGTGCTCAATAAATATCCTCAACGATAGACCTATAAGGACATTTCCGAATTGAGATGGAAATGAAAGCATATTGTAATGTGATGGCTAAAAAACATGGAAAAGGATCAAAATGAGATTTTTCGACATTGATGTGCAACTTAGCTTACATTTGCAATGTCTAAAAATTTATTGGAATAGTATGAACTAAGTATTAGGTTAATCTTTTGCGATAAATTGGGCCCATACTTTTCCCGCTCCAATTGCTCAAAATGACTTAGGATACATTATTAATCATAATCTCTTCTACAATAACAGGATGTTTAGCAACACGAGCCCCACATTTTCATTTTTTTCTTTTCGCCGTAATTCGTACAAGTTATTAGAATAATAAATTAATGGGTCAATTTCACACATCAAAGAAAACTTAAGTATATCATTGGCATAATAATAAAACTTTAGACAATGCACTTAGCACAAGATCACTTGATTTGGTCCCAATGTTATTATTCAATTCTTACAAAAGACCATTGGACATTTTTGTTTACAAAATGAGCAAAGGAACTTATCGCGAGCAAAAGCATGTGGAAACACTTAGCTCCATCAAACACGGAGATTCAATTTTCGGTGAATGGATACTCTTCATATCTGATTCTATAGCCCGGAAGCTGCACTCAAGCTCCAAGAGCTATCCGACATTCTTTGAGGATCATGTTCTTTGCCACCGACCAAACACATAACGCAATCCGAATCCGTAAGAGCTTCGTTACAAGCTGCATGACCGTAGCAAGGCAGTGACGACCGCAACACGCCTTCATCGATATAAAGATTAAAACCCGAACAGGATGTCTTGGTAGACAACTCCTCCATCACCATATCCCTCATATAATGAAAGTCGGCGAACTCATTAACGATGTTCCCATTACATATTTTCGTCACTACAGTCATGTCCGAAAAGCCTTCTGAGTGATTATGAATAAAAGAAGCGAAACAAAAGATGATTGCAAGCTTAAGTGAGGAAGCCATATGTATGTGCCTATGCCCACCTCTTTTCACGTTGCTTCCGTCACTTTTTTTTTTTGTCAGTCCTACTCTATTCCTACTCTACACTCTCACTCTCAAACTTTTGCCCTGCAAGGAGTCGAAACCCACTCCTGAAACTTACACGTCTCTACCCCATCTCCCCCTGAGAAGGTGGGAATCCTCCTTCCATGTTGAAAAGGTGGCCACTGGGGCAAATCCCAGTGGTTTGCTTCCGTCACTTAGCTCAGTGAAATTAGCTAAGGGCACGCATGTTTTTATTTCTGTTCCTTTTTTGTTCTCGGGAACAGAAAAAAAAAAGTGTTTCTGTTCCGAGAAACAATTTTTGAATAAAAAAACGCATTTGGTAAACTTGTTCCAGGAATAAAAAAATGAACAGAAACACGTTTGGTAAATTTTATTCTTTTTTTGTTTCATTTAATTTTTTTAATGTTTTTATTTTATTTTGCATTTCTTCATTTCTTTTTTTTTCTTCTTTTGGCCAGTCGCCGGCGACGGGGCCGGCAGCCTCGCCCAGCCACGGCAAGGCTCGTTGGATCTGGGGAGCCCAAGCTCGCCCAGCCAAGGTGAGGCTCGGCCTCATTGGGGGCCGGCGACGCTCCGGCGAGGTCGCCGACCCTCGATGGCGTCGCCGGCCCTCGATGGCCGGATCACTGGCCATGGCCGAGGCTGGCGACCAACGAAAGAGAAAAGAAGAAAAAAAGAAGAAGAAAAGAAGAAGAGAAGAAGAAGAGAGAGAAGAAGAAACGTTTCTTCAAAATTGTTTCTGGAACAAGAAGTAAGTTTTTTTTTCTTTTTTTTTGTTCTTTTTGTGTTCCGGAAACAAAATAACAAAAAAACAAAAAAATTGTTTAGAAACAGAAACAAGGAGTGTTTCCATGCAGGCCCTAACTTTTCTTGATGAGGATAGATCTTTTAATAAGCTTCTGCACATGCCCTAGACACAAACACACACACACACATATCTATATATATAGACACACACTAGAAGCCGGCTGTGATATGCTTCTTGGCTCCATTTTATTAATCTATAGTTGTATTTTCTGCTGCCCTTCTCCTTGCAATTATCACTTGTGCATCAGGCGAAGAAAAAGCACCTTCTTCAGTCAGATTGATTGATACTTACTACGTTAATTGCTAAGTTTGAGTGACATAGGACAGATTTTAAGATCCGTTGGCACTATTAAAAGAAACAATCCACAATAAAGTCAAAATGCTTGAGATCTAAGATTTTAAAGCATCAAGGAGTAGAAAGCAAAAGTCATTCCAATTTGAGATTGGTAGACTTAAAAGTATTTAAACATTAAAACGCTATAACATTTTTTTTTTGTTAAATATGTAAATATTATTAATAAGATGAAGTACCATTTGCGCCAAAAAATATCAGGTTATTGACATGAGGAAACACATGATCAAAGCATCAAATATTGTTAAGCACACGACCCATTGTCGACAACTAAAATAAGTATCAATGTTGGTGAATATAATGATTGTCACCAATCGGTTGTCAATATATGGTGACGTGTGGTCAACAATGATCGATGAGGATGTTGACTAACGACATTGATAAATTATGGGGGCATTGGAGGAAAGTTGAATGCATGAGGAGCATCAAGATACAATTACAAGTTGAAAGCCACTAGAGAACAGAGCAACTGAGATGATGGAACAACTAGCACTTGTTTGTAAAGGAGCAACTGTTCGACGACAAGATCATGGCCTCAAGAAAACATTGACACAAAACTTCCGGAGATGGAAGAACATGGATGCAATTGTTGGAAACTACTTAAGTGCAATTCTGACACTAACATTATAATACCATCGCCCATCTACTAAAGACTCCCCACACAAATTAAACAAATTTACTACCTTTTAGTTGTCTTATAACTTTATTTTCCAGACTCGCATTATTGATTAAATTCCGACGTGTTTCTTAGTTGTAGTTTTTCATTTCCACGTCATAGATTAAATTTTGATGTGTTTCTTTATCCTGGATGTTGTATCGCCGATTAAATTCTAACGTAGCATTTTTGCGTTTGCAAGATTTGTTATCGATTAAATTATGGCATTGTTTGTTTATGTTTGGTTTTGTCATAGAATATGTATTTTCTTGGCCTTGTCATCAATTAATGTCCAACACAGTTTATGATTGTTCAGTCCACTTTGAGTTAAATTTGTTGATTTTCTTATTACGTGTAATATTTCCTATCCAGAGTCAATGTAGAACCTCTCTCCTTCAATCAAAAATCAAAAGAATAACTTTTGGTAAAAAATATTTCATCGGAAGAGAAATTTTGGTAAAACAAGTATGGAAGCTTTTGAGCACGCCAATATTACAAAACTGAACTAATAATGCGAGAAAATGGAGACAGAAAACCTTCACGTAGTAGCTAATATAACATTTGCATAAGAAGGTCTAAAGTTCCTCATTCTACCTCTTACAATTTTACGCACATTAACCGATATAAAGTGGATATTAGTTGACTTGTTTTGAAAATGTTTGTTCTTGCTATACATCAAAGTGCAATATATAGTCACTAGGAAAGATACCCAGAAAAGCCTAGCCACCAAGTCCTTGCTCTTAGTAGCCCTAATCGTCCATTAAAGTTCATCAATACAACCTCCTAAAGAATGCAAAATCTTGTATTTTGCAAGGACACCATGCCATATATCTCTAGTCCAATCAACTTGCATTTTTGGCTTGATGGACTTAGAGTGTGGCTTGTTAGGGATGGCCCAGTCAATTGTATTTTTTTTATTATATTAATATTATCAAATCATTTACAAATTCTCTAATCAAGTCTATTTGACACCAAATTCGACAAAATTCACCCCATATATCTATCATACGACGCAAAAGTATGACGAGGCAAATAACGTAGGTTGATAACCACAAGGGACTGTGTGAAAAATTTTAGCCAGTGTATATAATATAAAAGTATGATGTGAATAAAACTTAGTGGACATTCACATGGACGTGCACTTTGGGAAAATTTTATCCCATCACACTACGACATCATTTGACGGGCATATCGATTGAATTTAGCCGGAACCGTTTGTCGGAAGGATTTATTACCAACTAAAAGGTACAAAAAAACTTGATTTAGATTAAGGGTAAAGGTACGAACTTTAAGCAGGCTTTGATCATCTCTCGTACAGTGACTGAAGGAGAGATCTTCGGACCATCTCCTTCCATGGCGAGTCTCCCTCTCCTCCGTCGAGTCGCTCTCAAAACCCTACCTTTATGCCCCGGGAGCTCGCGTGCCCTCCTACTTCTCCTCCTCCGGCGGCCTCTCTCCAACGCTGCCGACGACCCTCCTGTTGAGAATAACAGATCCCTGAAAACCGGATTCGACACTAAATCGAACCCCTAAAACGAATGCGGAAGATAAGCCCGGGAAAACAACACGTATCACCAATCCTAAAGCACACCACGGATTCGAGCGTACCTTGTTAGCCATAGATTAAACACCAATGTCGAAGATCGAGGAAGAAATTCTGATCCCTTTAGATCCGATGATGTCAATTTGCCTTGAAGGGAAAATGGGGTCGCCTTTAGCGTTTTTTTTTTCTTTTGGAGGGAGAGAGGGAGAGAATACGTACGCTAGTCTTTTTGCCAAAAGGTACGTTCTCCCTCTCTCTCATCCCTTTTATACCTCCCTCCATCCATGGGCCCTATTCCTGTGGGCCGGGCTTTTAGGCCCAACATGAGCGAACGGACCTTAAGCCCATCACTTATAAAATCATCATCTCCCACTCGCACATGGTGGGCCGAACATGATTCTCTTTACCTCTCTTCAACATTCATACCAATGAATAATCCGTGCGACCAGCATACTTTGAGAGCTCATTGCTATACATCTGTTAGGAATATATAACAGCTCATAATGGGCATCACACTCTGAGTAGATTTAGTATGCAGTTCCCTAGATCGATCGATCACATTTATATCTCTCTTGATCTCTTTTAAACAATGATATATATATATATATATATATATATATATATATATATATTATATTCACAATTATGATTATTCCAAAGACAGTCATAATTGGTTAACCGGTGAATACAAAATTACAATGTGATTCTCCAAATTCGATTTTCCTCTTTCCTTCAAACTCTCAATTTCAGTTTAGCTTGCTTTTCTAGAAATGCCCCATTAGATCGAATCATCTCATGACCATTGGCAACATCCTAAGATAGCAAACACTAAATAGAAATCTTGAGAATAAGTAATAGTCATGAGGGCACTCAAACTGAGGAACTCTATTCCTCAAGAGTCTCACATGACATAAAAGTTGAGATCAAATTTTTTGCCACTCTTATTGGTCGTCTCATGTATACATAGTATGAAATATGTATTACGGTATTAACTTCTTTCCCATGGAGCGTATGTCTACACCTTCAATACCGTACAGATGATAGTTCAGACATACCCAATGTCTAACTTGAGTTCACGTATCTACTCATTCACAAAATTCATCAGAACTCACATCTGGCATTATAGATAGATAAAGTAAAATATGTGGGCTATTTTACTTTCGGACATAGTAAGTATTATGTCATCATCTTAACACCCAGTTAAGGCGATATACGTATTTTAAGCTTGAGCTCTCGATTATCACCTAGATAATAAGCTTAAAAACAGTCTCATCTCTATTTATTACACAGTAAATAGATGCGATTACCCGTGTGAGTGGGCTAAGCTCATATCTGTCCGACATACTTTCTCAACTTAAAGTAATGTACTGAACATTAAGACGCATAAAGATCAAACAAAGATTCATAGGCATTAATGATGAAAACACAAATTCATCAAATTGTGAACACTTAGGGAAATTATAATATTCAGTACATCAGCCTCTACGCATTCCTAAAGATTTCATATGGCCACAAAACACATATCTAGGTATTGGCTTTGTCATAGGATTGCTAACATTCTATACGTAATATGTATTCTAAGTTCACGTCTTTTTGTGCAACCATATCCTTTACAAAATTATACTTGGTATCTATGTGTTTGGTCTTGTAATGATATTTTGGATCTTTGGTGTACGCTTTTGCTGCTTGGCTATCACACTTAACCAACAATGAATCTGCAGCACTTCCAATAACACCTAAATGATCCAAAAATCTCTTAAGCCAAACACATTCTTATACTGCTGCTGATAATGCCACGAACACAACTTCCATCGTGGACAAGGCTATACACATTTGTTTCTTACTGCTCCAACATATGGTACCATTATTCGGTAAGAGAACAAATCCAGAGGTAGATTTCCTTTCATTTAAATCTCTTCTCCAATCAGCATAAGAATAACCTTAGAATCGCAGATCCTTTCCTTAATAACTCAGCGTATTATCAGCAGTCCCCTTTAGATATCTCAGTATTCTCTTAACGGCTTTCCAATGTGCTTGACCTGGATTGGATTGGTAAATACTCACCATTCCAACTGCAAAACATATGTCAGGTCTTGTACACATCATAGCATACATAAAGCTTCTAACAGCACTAACATAATGAACATGTTTCTTTTGTTTCTTCTCTTGTGGAGTCCTTGGACACAGTCTATGGCTCAATCATTCACCTTTTGTAATAGGAGTGTCTATGGTTTACAATCTTGAAATCTTAACTCCAAGAATGTACACAACATCACCCATGTCTTTCATCTTAAAGTTGGAAGATAACCAATTCTTCACAATATTAACAAACTCCATATTACTTCCGACAATTAGTGTATCATCAACATATAATGATATGATCACAAATTAATCCTTGGATCTTTTGATATATACACAATGATCCTCATCAATAATTGTAAAATCATATGCCATTATGGCATTATGAAAATGTATATACCATTGTCTTGACGATTGCTTAAGGCCAGATATCGACCTCAAAAGTCAACATACCTTTTTTTCTTGGCCTTTCACTATGAAACCAGCAGGTTATTCCATATATATTTCTTCCTCTAATTCTCCATTGAGGAAAGCAATCTTTACATCCATTTGATGTAACTCAAGATCCATACTAGCCACTATTGCCAGAATAATGCGAATTGAGGTAAATCTCATTACAGGAGAAAATGTATCTTCATAATCAATTCCTTCCTGTTGATTATACCCCTTCGCCACAAAACGAGCCTTATGCCTTTCTATCCAGCCATAAGCTTTTCGCTTTATTTTGAGAACCCACTTGTTCCCAATAGCTCTGCGTCCTTTTGGAAGATCAACCAGTTCCCAAACTTGGTTTGATTTCATTGACTTCATTTCCTTTTCCATGACATGAATCCATTTTTCCTTACTAGGGCAATTCAGAGCCTCATTAATATTTATTGGCTCATCCTCATCTTGTGGAGTAATCATAAAAGTTTCCCCTTCAATATCAAAACGTCGACAGGGAATACTTTGGCAACTTGTTCGCCGTATGGGAGATTGTACACTTAGCACATCATTCCCTATTATGCTCCCACTAAGATTAAATAATGATGACATCGTCTCATCATGTGGTTGCAATTGAGAATGAGTTGAATTCAATTCATCACTTTTCATATTACTCCCACTTGGACGAACTCCACTGATATCATTATCTTGATCCAAGATTACAAATAGGGAGTAATCTTCCCCTATTTCGCTATTCTTAGGAAATTCATCCTCTAAGAATGTGACATCTCGTGATTCAAATTCAGTTATACTCTCACTTTCCTGCTCACCTATGAACATATACCCTTTCGAGTGTTCGGAGTATCTCATTAAAATACTTTTATTTCATTTGGGACCAAATTTCCCAAACTTGTGAGAGGACTCATGAGTATAGGCAGCACAACCCCATGGCTTAAGAAAACTTAGGTCCGGTTTTCTACCTATCCATAACTCATATGGAGTGGAAGTAACTGATTTGGAAGGCACCCGGTTAAGTATATAGGCGGCAGTTAACAACGCATCACTCCAAAAAGTGATAGGTAAGTTAGCATGTGCCATCATGGACCTAACCATTTCTAATAGGGTTCTGTTTATTCTCTCTGCAACACCATTTTGTTGAGGAGTATATGGAATAGACAACTGTTTTTCTATTCCTTTTTCATTACATAATTTTCTGAACTCATCAGATAAATATTCTTAACCTCGATCGAATCTCAATGCTTTTATTTTCTTATCTAATTGATTTTCTACCAAGTTCATAAACCTTTTGAAACAACTTAATGCTTCATATTTATGATAAATCAAATAGACATATCCGAATCGAGTATAATCATCTATTAAAGTGATGAAATAAACAGCCACATGCCTTCCTCTCACATTCATTGGACCACAAACATCAGAATGGATTAAATGTAGAGGAAATTCAGCTCTTTTATCTTTTCTAAATGGTTTCCTTGTCGTTTTCCCTACTAGGCAATACTCACATATGGGCAAATCAACTTTTTCAATGTTACCCAACAAGCCCCCTTTGGCTAGTCTAGTTATACGTTGTTAACCAATATGACCAAGTCTAGCATGCCACACAATCACATCATTATCATATGAAGTAGAAGACATGAAACAAGGGAATAACAAATATTGACATCACCACAGTCAACATTTAGTACAATAAAACTATCCAGAAAGTGACCGCAACCATAGTAGTTTGTATCCAAATACAAATCTACACCTCTATTATGGAAGTTCATATAAAAACCAAGCTTGACCAACACCAAAACAGGCATAAAATTTCGACGAATCTCCAGAGTATATAGAACATCATGTAGGAACAAAGTGCGTCTACCACGTATGTTCAGTTGGCAAGTGCCAATTCCTTTCACTTCAGCTCTGGAGTTGTTCCCACATAGATCCACTTAGTTCCAGTTGGTACTCGTCGAAATTCCACGAAGGATTCTCTATCCTTCGCTACATGGTCTGTCGCTCCTGAATCTACAATCCACAAATGATTGGATTCAGTCAATAAAGCAGAACTTGACACAAAAGTAAAGTTCTCAAATATACAAGAGGTGTATACCTTCTTTGGCTCACGACAGTTGCGAGCATAGTGACCTCTATTGTCACAATTGTAACACCTCACCCTAGACATTTTCTTCACTTGAGGACGTTTTACTCTCTTGTGTTGGTTAACTCTTGATTTTTTGCAATAATGACTTGATCCTTTGCATTCCCACATATTGAACGAATCAATACGCTTGCACTTAGAGCTCAAAGCCCTTTCTGAGCTAGAACCAGCATAGCAAATATCTATTTTCGGCTCAAATGCCGTTAGGCGGTCCTCAGCTAGCTCGAGGTGGCGCATGGCATCATCAAGATCTTCCATAATATGGTCAAGAGCTTCTAGTGCTTCTTACTTTTCCAGCACATATTGAATCTTCATATTCAATATTTTACAATTGTTGCCGTTCATATCAGCAATTATGTTCTTAGTTGCTGAAATCATCGATCTGAACACATCGGACATATATGCACGAATAATTAATACCTATCATTTATGCATCTACTTTTGCATAGACCCATCATATCAATGAACAATTTTAAGTAAGGTTTCAGAATCAAAAGGTCACTATGTTTCCAATTATCCTCTAAAAATCCTAACTCAAAATTATTATTAATATAATTGTCTTATGCAAAATAAATTCTATGAAGTTACAAAAACTTCTATGAACTACCCACATCAGTCAACAATAACAAAAAGCAAATAATATCTAACCTCCAATAGAATAACAATGCTTTCACATAATACAACTATCAATTACACTAAGTAATATATACAGAGAAAAATATCAAAAATATCAACATTGAAAGAGATATTCACACCCAAAAACATCTTAAACTAATCTAAGAAATAAGTAGGGAATGTCTCTTCTAATCTATCAGTCAAAATATCAGAGAAAATTGAAGGCATATTTGCCAACCATGGATAAACTTTTGGAGAGCTTTCATGTCGCCTCCAAGGTGCATTCACTCTGCGCCATGTGACGCTCAATCTAAGGGTTGAAGTTTTGGTTAACTCAATCCCATAGTACTCTTTTACAAAAGCTTCCACTAGCCTCTTATAACCCGGAACCACGTTGACCTCCCGTAGCCGATCTAACACTGCTTGCCATTCAGGTGGAAGAGTGTTCATCAAAGCCGGCACCTTCTCAAAATCCGGCGTAAGATAACCATTCCAGATGATTTCCTGTATCATCTGATTGACCCTGACCACATGTGATACTAAATCACCGTCATGCCACCGATAATTAGCTAACTCTGTCATCAGTCTTTTAAGTCTTGCAATTCCCTCGTCCGTTCTCGGGATTGCAGGTATCCGTGCATAACGCATCATTGTTCCTGCAACACATACAGAACTAAAAATGGATTACTTATAATCCATAATGTACATAAGGGAAAATACATAATTTTCCATGATTAATGCAACAAATGCAAAATAAACAGTGGATTACTTATAACCTACATAGACATAATTGAAAAAGAAACAGATTCTTTTCCTTTTTTTTTTGGGTCAACGGTCAACGGCGGTCAACGGTCATCGGTCAACAGAAGTCAACGGTCGTCAGTCAACGAGTCAACGGTCAAGCCAGTTGGATCGGACGAGCCGGTCGGACCGGTTGGCACGGTCGGACCGGTCGGGTCGCCGGCCGGTAACCGGCCGGCCAACGGTCGTCGGCGATGACGTCATCGGTGACGTCATCCCAGCGGTTACCGACAGTTGGGTGACGTCAGCGCGTGACGTCAGCACGCGTTAGTTCGCTGCCGCCGCCGCGCACGTGCCGGTTGGCTGACCGGCGCGTATGGCGCACGCGCTGGCCGATGCCAGCGCTTCTCCGGCGTCTCCCGGCGGCGCACGATATGTCACCGGACTCATCTCGACGAGCTCTTTCACCCTATGCCTTTAGAAATCGATTTCGACTTACAGAAACTAGAAAAAATGGACGAACAACGCTCGGGTGTCGGGATTTCTTACCCCAATCTGTACCGGCTGATTACTTTCGCGAAAAATCAATCAAAAAACATGAAAAAGGGTTGGGAAAACGTGAACTAGGGCTCTAATACCAATGTTGAGAATAATGGATCCCCGAAAACCGGATTCGACACTAAATCGAACCCCTAAAACGAATGCGGAAGATAAGCCTGGGAAAACAACACGTATCACCGATCCTAAAGCACATCACAGATTCGAGCATATCTTGTTAACCATAGATTAAACACCAATGCTGAAGATCGAGGAAGAAAGTTCGGTCCTGTTCGATCCGATGACGCCAATTCGCCTTGAAGGGAAGGAAAAAGTCGCCTTGTGCTTTACTGTTTTTCCTTTTGGGAGAGAGTGAGAGAGGGAGAGGACGTACGTACGTTCTGATTCCAACAGGTGCGTTCTCTCTCTCTCTCTCTCCTCCCTTTTATACGTCCCTCCATACACAGGCCCTAATCCTGCGGGCCGAGCTTTTAGGCCCAACATGGGCGGACGGACCTTAAGCCCATCACTTATAAAATCATCACCTCCGTTCTCTCCTAAGCCCCCCGCCAGGACCCCAGAACCCCGGAGAAGCAAGGCTTGGAAGGAGCCCCGGGATCAAGCCCGGGCGGCGACCTAGATCGCCCGGTCGAACTGGACCTCCCCTTCGACTTCAGGTACTCGTACTCGGAGACGAGTGCCGCCGCTGAGCCCATTGGGTTCCGCGAGCCGTCGCGGTTCTCTCCGTTCGAGCCCGGCCGGATCGACAGGACCTGGACGGGGACTTCCGCGCCGGCCTGAGTGGCGCCAGACCCGGAGAAGGCGACGGGGGAGAGGGAGCGGGCCCTGGGAGCCCCGCTTTCAGAGGAGGAAGTGGCGGGGCTCGTGGAGCGGTACTGGCACAGCTATTGCAATCGCCAGATTAATCTGGGTAAGTGTGCGTGTTTCGTCCTTTCTCTGTAGTTATAATTCTGATGATCCTTGAGGCCCCCAAATGATGAGATGAGCTTCTGCGTAGTGTGGATTGTAGAATTTTTGTGAAAATTTCTGTGTTGATGCATGAAATCATCCTGTTTTTGGCTTGGCTGCTCATTAGTATATTTGCTGTACTTGAGACATGTACCAATGCTGCTTGCGAATATGTTGGTAATGATATGAATGCATTTGGGCGAGATGAGGAACTTTGTAAATCCTTCACATGCGGCGATGTCAGCACCAGATTGACATTGTAACTTGTGTGATTTGGGTGCAAGCTATATTCTTCGGTGGAATTGAATATAGAAACTTAGTTTGAGATAACTGGGCAGAACATGGAAGTTTTGTCAAGAAGACTCAATGAGAGATGTTGCCACACTTCGTTATTATCTCCTTTTCAGGCTTTGTAGAAATCTCTTTTACCTCTGGCCACAATTTGATTGATGCCATTATTTTCACGCAGGCAAAGGAGGAGTTACTCACAACATGTTGGAGGATATTCACAATCACTGCAAGAGAGCCAAAGCGGTTAGGATTAAGTGCCTGGGAGTGCCGACACTTGACATGGACAATGTTTGCTTTCACCTTGAGGTATTAACTGAATGAACTGATTGAGAATACGGTAGACCCTTTTGCTTTTTCATGGTCTCTTATTTGACGGGTTACCAGTTTTCTCAAAGGACAAATCTGGCGGGAAGATAATTTACCGCAATATCAATATCCTCCTCTTGTATCGAGGTCGACATTATGATCCAAAGCAAAGACCAGTTATACCCCTCATGCTGTGGAAGCCTTATGCACCAATATACCCGAAGCTTGTGAAGAATGTTGCAGAAGGGTTGACATTTGAGGAAACAAAAGAAATGAGAAACAGAGGATTGAACTCTCCCCCTTTAACGAAACTTAGTGAGTAAACTTGTTTCCCATGGCTTAGCCTTTTACTAAGGTCTACTTGTTTCTTACCTGCCATAATCGACCTCAATATGACATAATAAACTATTCATTGTATATCAGCAAGGAATGGCGTGTATGTCAATGTGGTGGAGAAAGTGAGGTTAGCATTCAAGACTGAAGAGGTTGTGAGGTTAGACTGCAAACACATGGGTACAAGCGACTGCAAACTGATTGGCGTGAAACTTAGAGTATGCCCTCTAAATTTCGTCAATTTTTTCTTCGTTTTCTGCTTGGGATGTTAACTTTTTTACTATCATCTTGATCTGTATTTATCTGTTTAGAGCTTAGATCAAATTATGTCTGTTTTACACCCATGCAGGATTTGGTACCTTGCGTTCCTATATTATTTAAGGACGAGCAGATTATCCTCTGGAGGGGGGAAGAGATACCGAATCAACCTCCACGTCACATAGGATCTTAAATTAGACATACTGGGAGACCTGCCAGGAAAATTGGTTGTGATGTGGTACACTTTATGCTAGAGAATTTTTTGAGTGGAGACTCTAGGTAAGCCAACCAGCAATCCACATGCACAGTGCCTATTAAAGATACTATTGCATCATCTTTGGTGTCAGATGTTTCAGATGAAGCATGCTGCATTAGCGACTTATACACATTTTAATTTCTCAAACCATATGCAGATATTCTGGCGTATGATAAACCGAGACACCGTTGCTTGGATGAAGACATTGTGCAAGAAGGCCCTGGGCCTTTAAGAAACTTGACTTCCCATCTTTTGGGACGCTTGCTGTCTCAATTTGAGTTTAGAGTATGGCAATGCTAGAGTTTTAACCGGCAACTCCTCCATGACAATGTACTCTAGTCCCCTTTTCTTTATGGACCTTTTGTTTCTTGAAGTAGTTGGGACTTACATCCCAGGTTTTGAGTTCCCTTTCATCTCATTAGGCCGTGATATGTAAATCGATCATACGAATCAGTTTATTGATTCTGATGAAAGGGAAATCCTGCATAGTAAGTACAGAAGTGTTGTATTCATTTTCATGCTTTAAGTCCTCGTATCTTTCGTGGTAGGGATGTTGAATCAAGATCACTCTTAGCCTGCGAAAGCTGTTAGGTGTAGGCTCTTGAGGAGTGAAAGGATCAAAGGATAGTCCACGGTATATCTGGTGCTGTTTCTTTCGTGGGAATTTAAACAAAATCAGTTATTTTTCCTCATTTGTCAAACTCTCTTCATTCACGTCCATTTTGACTTTTGTCATCCCCCCGATCAGTCAAGTTTGGAACAACCGGTGCAATGGAGACAGCATGCTGTACGGTCCGATGAATCAAAGTGGTCAAACTAGTGATGAAACATTGCTTCATTGGATGAAAGTCCAGACTTCGAATGACGTTGGAGGTCAACCCTGTGTGATCTTTTGGCCCCATCTATTATTGCGAAAAAAAAAAAATCTTCAGAAAAAGATAAAAAGGCACCAGAGGTTCAAAAAAATCTTCGAATGACGTTGGAGGTCAACCCTGTGTGATCTTTCGCTAGTAACATTTGGCTGCACCAGTGGCACTCTCATTATAGTCTAGCAGTTCCAAATCGTGAAAACCAAGATTAGAATCAAAATGCAGTTCTTACAGCAGGAGCTTCTTCAATAATCTTCTGATGTCTTCTTTGTACACTGCAATCTCTCTCATTTAAGTAGAGTACGTTTCCATGCTTTTCTCCAAATATCTAAAACAATAAGAAACAATTTAGCTGGTCACGACATATTCATAAACATCGATCAGGCAAGTTCAAACAGATTGATATGTTGCGCTGGATATAAAAATTCAGATAAACAAGAGACCACTTGGGCTCAAGGACATGACTGACAAAGAGAACAAGTGCATTCTGTTTAAATACTTTTTGTTTTATCAGCATTATAGGTACCTGGACTTCTATATGTCTCGGTCTTGTGATATATTTCTCCAGTAAGATCTTGTCTAAGCCAAAAGAAGCAGCAGCCTCACGTTGTGCTCCTAAGAAGGAATCGTCGAATTCATTTGCACTTTGAACAATCCTCATACCCTATATGTATGAAGAATAAGTTATGAGATAGTAACAGCCTCAAGGAAAACGAAAAGAAAAGGAAAGTTAAATGCATTTGAATATGATGTCAAACTCTAGATCTCTAAGAACACTAGATGTATCGGTGATCTTTTCGACAGAGAAAAAAACATACCTTCCCCCCACCTCCATGTGTTGGTTTTATCAAAATGGGATAACCAATCTTCTCTGCTTCCGACCTCATAAAGTCAATGTCCTGTTCATCACCATGATACCCAGGCACAAGCGGAACCCCAGCAGAACCCATTATCTTTTTTGATGCACTGGATAAACATATATTATCATTCAAAGAGTAAAGATACAGAATTCTTGTCTCCCACACGGAACCAATTAAGCAGATCCAATTAGTATCGAAACAGTGAACATACGATGGCAGAAGGTTCCTCTTTCATACCTTTTGTCACCCATGTCTCCAATAGCTGACGCAGGAGGACCAATGAAAGTGAGGCCATTTTCTTCACAGAGCTGAGCAAATTCAGCTGACTCTGACAGAAAACCATATCTGGGTGGATAGCCTAGTTATCAAAAAAGATAGCCATGCTGAAAGCATGCCCCACACGTACTAACAAATTAGGCAATTGCAATCTACTGAATTGACAGAGATCAGGTTACTATAGAGCAGATATCCATAACCCTTCAACCGCTCTTTCAGTCAACAGAAGGCCACCTAACTTGAGATTTAAAGTAACACCCATAAAGACAAGAAACAATTGGAAATGTTATTTCATCCAGAGACTTGGAAACAATTCGACACAGAGAAATGCTCCCTCAGCATTCATCAGAATAGCGTAGATAATATCATCATCCATCCAAAATTTGTAGAGTAGCAGAAAGTTCACGGAGGCAACCATAAATGGGAACTAGTAAGCTCCAATACTTGAAACTCAAATTCTCACAAATTTCCTCCACCGTCACCAATTCCATTCACTCCAAGCTAACAACCACTGCTCTAACGAACACGACCATTTCTCACGGCCAGAATCTAACATGGAATCATGCTACATGCGAAATCCCGTATCCTCCAACCGCAGCGATTACGGGCACTTCAAACGGCGGATAGTTAATTCTCAACCCCTCACCTGAGCACCGGCGCGAAGCGCGGCGTCGACGATGGACGCTCCGCTGAGGTAACTGAGGCGAGCCGGAGCAGGGCCGATGCGGACGGCCTCGTCGGCGGACCTGACGTGGAGAGCGCCGGCGTCGGCATCGCTGTAGACGGCGACGGTCGGAATCCCCAGCCTCCTCGCCGTCCTCATGATCCTGCAAGCTATCTCGCCTCGGTTCGCCACCAGTATTTTCTCGATGGGCTTCGGCTCCGAGGTTCGCCGCTTCGGAGCCTCCGCCGCCGCCGCCGCCGCCTCTGGCGAACGGGAGAAGAGACTCGCCTGGAGGAGCGAGGAGGTTCGACCATGGAGGTTGCGACGGAGGATCAGCAACGCCATCGAAGAAGGCATGATTAAGAGAGAGAGAGAGAGAGAGAGAGAGAGAGAGTGATGATTCAACGGCGTCTTCTTGGCTTGGGACGGGTCGCGAAGAGGATGATGCTTTTATGCGACGTCGTTTGAGTGGATAGAAGAGTAGTTTAGATTTGCATCTGACGTGGAGATGACCTGGCATTGCAACTTTGAACTGGATAATCCCACTGCATTGCGCCCGCTCGAGTCAACAGTCAAATCCTTTCTCCTTCTTTTGGGTTTGCTTATGTCTGTTCACTTCCAATTTGGTAGGATTACCGTAAGGAAGGTCTGCACATTAGATATTGTAAAATTTCGTCCATTGGGTGCTTAATAAGTACTCTTAGGACACTCGTAAAAAAACCCTTCCAATAATTATAATAAAAATGAAAAGAAATGAGCTGGACGATCGGGTTTTATTAAATGAAAAGATGATATATTATTACATAAACTTACTTTTGTGTACTTTGTAGGAACGATATGTATGTGTCTGATTAATGTTAAAAGGAAGTGGGACGGAATGTAATCTGGCTAGTAACAATAGAGGAATTGACTAGTCTTCCCTACATAGACCTTTTGATCTTTGACACAATCAGATCGACACTTCCGAAAAGATGAAGATCACATTAGATTGAGCGAAACTTACCATCTCAGAATCATCGAGCATGAAGTATTGGCATAATTGATTGGATGAAGAGAGGTGATAAAGGTGAGGTCTATGTGATGAGTCTCACAGAGCAATGTGGAAGACGTGGTCATTTAACAAGCATCCACTTAATTCTGTATAAATGCACTCCGCATCACGAATCACAAAAGAAAGAGAGGGAAAAAGAAAGCTCCTCAACCTCAGCCATGTCGGTAACATGATATGAAACTTGTAATTCATAATGATTCTGTATGTGAATTGAAGGAGCAGACAATCAAAAACATCCAGTAGGGACGGAAAAAAGGGAAAAGCATAATGCATCAAGATTCATCGTCTCTTTAACATGAACATTTTGTATGGGTCCATTCAGCTGCACGAACTTTCTATATATCTTTTCTATCTATACGATGACCCCAATATTAGCTTCTTCCACCAATTCAAATTTCGACTGGCACCTTCTGCGACACAATACACTTCCGGTAATTGTTCGAAGTGCCTTTCTTTGTCATCATCTGTTTCAATTGAACTTTCTTCTTCCTCGATGTCTATCCAATTGTCTTCTTCTGAGTGTCTTTCCTCCAAAGACCAATTTGTTTCATTCGGCTGAGAGTTTTTCTTTGTTAGATTGATCATCTGTTTCACTTGAACTTTCATCCGTTTTACTTGAACTTTCATCCGTTTCACTTGAACTTACTTCTTCCTTGGTGTCTTTCCAATTGTCTTCTTCTAAGTCTCTTTCCTCCGAAGACCGATTTGTTTCTTTCGGCTGATGGTTTTGGAGCACGATCCTCAGATCATCCTCCTCTCGCTCGTTTATAGGACGGAATCCCCACTTAATCATTCTTCCTTTTGATACATCGAGGCAAACTTGGAAATGGCTCCAATCGTCTCGCGGAAGCTCCCCTTCTATATGCAGCTTGCTGCGCGGGAGATATTGAATACACACTTTATCAGATTTTACTGAACGAAACGAAGTTCTCTTCCAAAACCACCCCAGGCAATCAATATGGACCTAAGATGTAGTATTTCCTTCCTTCAGGCCAAGAATAATACAGAGTGCTATTCCTAAGAACTTGTCACTCAAGTCCCAAGGAACCATAAAAGACATGGAACTGTCTTTACAGTGGAGAAACCATTCTGGCATCGCTCTCCCACCGAGGCGAATGTCAACATAACTCATCTTCGGGAGCTCCTGTCATACAAATAGTTCGCATATCAAGCACTCAAAGCTAGCGGGTGCGTGAGAGAGAGTCTCTAACCTTGTGCGATAACACATGAGCCATACGTACCCCTTTGCAGAATAATTCACGACATGATGACACGCCTGATGGGAGAACGGTAACAATTCAAACAAATATTGAATTAACGTAGCGGAATAAAATAATCTGCCATCTTGTGTAAACCTAATAGGAATCGATATAATAGAGTAAAATAAATACCAAGCACGCAAACACAAGATGATTTTTTTACGTGGAATGTGAAGAGATCAAAAACTATGGGACCAGAGTCCATCCGAAAATCTTCACTATCAACAAAATTGGGTGAACAACGTTCTTCTCTAGCAAATATTAGGGGTACATAGCAGCAAAGATCTCAAGAACATAATTCTTGGTAATACACATGAATTTCACAAGACATCAAGGATAAATTTGACAAAAAACTTAAGTTTTGATTAATCCATGAAAAACCTGATGTAGGGAGCTTCAAACAAAAATCAAACCGTTCAGATTCAAGAAGATTGCACCACGAACATGTTGACAAAATTTCAGCTAAATTAGACCACAAATAAACTATCGATGCTAGCTTGATGTAAATCAAACTTTGCTCCAACCCCAAATTTTCTACTCTCTCTTTTCTCTATGGGCTCAATCCCTTTTTGGGCTTGCAACTCATTGAGCTTCCTCCACATAGGAGTGACCCAGCTAACAACGCCACGGCAGCTAGAGGAGAGACTCGATAAATTTGGGAATTCTTGTAGAGATATGCAACCAATTGCCCATAGGAAATGCACATTTGGCGGAAGCTGAGGAATCTTTTGTAGCTGTTTGCAATTAGCGACATCCAGGCGCTCCAAATTGTGGTATTTGTTGATGCTTGTCGGCAAATGAGTGAACTTGTTTCCGGAAAGATTTAGGTCCCCCAATTTAGGAAAACTGGAAGAACTCTCAAGGAACTCCACTTCTGAGAGATTACAGTCATTAAGATCTAGCCAGAATAAATTTCGGAATCCCAGATTGTCATTAGGATTGGTTGAATCCTCTAAGTTCTCTGGAAACATGACAAAATTGGAGCAGCCTCCAAGATTCAGAAGCTTGAGATTTTACAACTTATAGACACTTGATGGGAGCGTTGAGAGTCTTTTGCATTTGCTTAATTTTATTTTCTTCACGGAGACAAGATTTTCAACTGATGCAGGCAGTTCTTTAATAGCCGTCCAACCTAGATCAAGCTCTTCTAGATGTTCCATCTTTTCCGGTATATCAGAGAACTTCTCGAGTTTAGAGCAACCCAAGAAATCGAGGGCTTGAAGAGATTTTGCCTTGAGTATGTGAGGAAAGTTACTGAGGTTAAAGCAAAACTGTAGTGACAAAAATTTTAACTTGTCGTGACATGCGATGGATTGGTGAACCTCCACCAAGCTTTTGCACTCATCAAGATTCAAGCTCTCCAGATTTGGAATTGATGAAAGGTCAGGAACACTAACCAAGTTGCATTGACAGAAATTGATGTACTTCAAACATTCAAAATTCTGGGGAAAAAAATACCAATACAATTATTAAGCTCTGAAAATATTTGTAGTTATAAAAAGGGAAGAGCTAGTTATCACTAGTGCTAACCTTAAATTTGCCGTCTACTTGTCTGATGTGACTTTTCTGGATATCAAGCCCAACAAGCTTCTTCCGACCAGAGCCAAATTCTAGAAATGGGGCATTGGACCATTCAAGCCATCTCAGATTGTTGGGGAGATAAATCGGATCTTGCAATGAGCTATGCACTTCTTTCAAAATGAGCATTCTCAACATTTTCATGTTTCGGAAAGCATTAGGACTTATGGTTATCTCTTCGGGAATCATTGTTCTTCCCCCTTTTAGTACGGGCAAGTCCAATACTATGGCCTTTATTGCATTCACTCCCTATCCATGACAAAGCAAATTCAGTTTTCACACAAAATTTTCATTAAGATTTAGATATACTGTCCAAATCAAAGTAACATAAAAATGAGAAATAAGAATTTTCACATAAACATATCTTACCGTGTCTTTGCATAGAATGTCCTGGACATCTTCCAAAAGCCATAATCTACTGCGTTTCCCAGGATCATCAGTACATTCCTGATAAACAATATTTTGACCCATCAACTGAACCAAATCATGCATTTGCAGGGTCCCATGCTCATTTCTTATCAAAGACCTGTCAATGAGAATTTCTATTCCTATAGTTGTCTCAAAGCCACAACCATCAAGAACTTCTTTGATGTATTCTATACTTTTTCCCTTAAAGAAACATGCAAAGTCAAGGAAAATCTCCCTCTCATTCTCCTCCAATTCATCGAAGCTTATCTTCAAAACTCGGTTGATGTATTTGTCAGGACTATTGGAGAGTTTACGCAGTGCACTTTCCCATGCTGGTTCATTTCTTCCACGTAAGAATAAGCCCAACACTTCAAGAGCTAATGGAAGGCCACTACCGTAATGCAGTGCTCTATCTATGAGATCCTCCCTTATTTCAACTTTCTTGCTGTTTGGAAAGGCATGCCTAACAAAAAGGCCTCGTGCCTCATCATTCTTTAAAGTTTCAACTTCATACACACAGTTTTTGCAATGAGAAGAAGTAAGCAAATGTCGATCCCTTGATGTTACAAAGATTCTACTTCCTTCGCCAAACCAGTTGCCTTGTCCAACTAATGCATTCAGTTGATCCAAGTGGTCAACATCATCAAGAACCAGGAGAATCTTCTTGGAACAAAGTCTTTCTCTTATCAAACTAATTCCGCCATCTTTGGTACAGACCGTTAGATGTCTAGGATATAAGATCTGTGATAGAAGTTTTTCTTGCAAACCAACTAGACCATTGCCTTCGTTTGAATTTTCTCTAACTTGCTCCAAAAAACAAGATCCGTCAAACTCTCTTGCAATAGCATTATATATCGCTTTAGCAATTGTGGTCTTGCCTATGCCTCCAGGTCCCCATAGACCTATCATGAGAAGATCATTATCATCCGACTCTTTTTGCGACAATGATATCACTTCTTCAACTCGGGAATCTATTCCAACTGGATAATTAGCAACATGCAAGGGTGTTCGCCCTAGATGAATTGACAATTCCTTCATGAGGCGTTGTATGAGCTCTGCTTCATCTCTGATACATACTCAACAGAAAAAGAAAAACATGTTTTAACATTTCAAAGCCATGGTAGGAATTCAACCTCTAAAGTCATGAGGAAAATGACATAAGAAGGTTAGTAAATAACAAGATGAAAAGAAATTAGCACATCTGGTGAACCTGCCCAGCATCTGCCCAAGGGAAAATTACGAAGAACCTGCGCCTGAAGATAATAATGACTAAGGAACTGTTAAACCGCACTTTCATCGAAGAAAAAAATTTCTCATTATCCACACAGCAGGAATCGAATTCAAAGAATCTGCTAGCTTGAAGTTTTGGTTATTCGAATTTTGAGTCTGCTGTTTGGTATATCTCCGCTTTGTATCTTCAATCAAATTTCAAAACACCGACTTGACAATACCAATCAGCTTTCAGTGGTAGTTTATTGCATGCGGTTTGAAATATAACAATTAACAAACAATCACCAGCTAACAGTGGCAAAGCAATGCGTCCCATCAATTACTTACTCACCCATCGCTAAAATCCCAGCCAGACAAGTTACCGGCATCAAAGAGAGCCTTCTTCCATCTCTTTACCGTCTCCGAATCCTTCCCGTACTTGGTCTCGTGCTTAGCCATAGCTCTTCCATACGCCTTTCTCCCCCCTCTCACTTCTCTTGGTTCCACTTTGTAAAACAACGGCAACGCAATTAGCTCCTTCCGTGCCTGGCATTCCATGATCTTGACCAACTCTTCCAAACACCACCATGAGGAAGCATAGTCCTTAGAGAAAATGACGATTGCGACGCGCGATTCCTTGATCGCCCTTATAAGCGCCCGTGATATTTGCTTTCCTTTCCTGAGCTCCTCGCTATCCACAAAAGTGTATATCCCGTTCCGATCCAGAGCTGCCTGGAGATGACTGAGGAAGTTGTTGCGGACGTCCGTACCTCTGAAACTCAGGAACACATCGTAATTCTTTCTGGAAGAGGCCATATATTAGGAACTTGGGGACAAAAACAAGAAAGAGAGGTTAAGAAGGCTGGCTCTGTGGACTCGATTCGGTTCGAGGATTACGAAATATTATCAGTCTATCCCTTTGGATCTCACTCACAATTTCAGGAGGCTATAGAGAAGGCATAGAGGGATCTTCCCTTAATGGATCCCTTATATACTATGAAGCACGGGCACTCTCCGGAGCCCCCGTACTGTGTCGGACGCTCCGACACGCGGTCAACTTTCCCAACAGCGCGAGTCGGGAATTGCGAGAGACATGGTGGGTTTCTGGGACAGGTCTGCAAGTGCGAAGTGAGAGAATCGAGGGTAGAGGCGAGGGCGAGGGAGCGGAGGCGAGGCCGTGAGCAACGGAGGGCCAGAGCAAGAACAGAGACCTAGGCGACCCAAAGGGCGGCGACTGCTATGCCGCGATGGAGGGCCGAAGGCGACGCCGCGGCTGCGTAGGAGGGAGGGCCGGAGGCGAGGCGGCGAGCGACTGCGATGAGGCGACCCAGAGAGAGCAGAGATCGAGAGGAAGATGATCGTGCAAGGAGGCGGAGGGTTGTTAAGTTTCCATGATGCGGAGGTTCCTTTTTAAGTTTTAGGAATAAGAGTAGAAAAAAATAATTAAAAATGGAGGTGCTGAATCTGCTGATGCGGCGTATTTTTTTCATTTTCGAGGGCAGGGAGGGTAGAGGGTGGTTTCAATTTTCAGAAGGGAAGTTACAGGTGGTGCTGGAAAAGAAACGAGGGAGTGAAATAAATGGGTAGGGCTTTTTTCTTTTAAGGTCAGAAAAATAAATGAGTGGGGCTAAAAAATGATTTCGGAAAATAAAAGTATTCAACGTTAAATAATGATAAATTTTGATCTTTATAGAAGATTATAGATTTATTTCAATAAGTTAATTATAATATCTTATTAGTCATTAGTTTTTATCGACAACTTTTCTTAAAGTTAAAACTATATCCCAAACATGGATACACATTACTCATGTATGTCTTTCGAATTTTTAAGAATAGATTTATTAATAGGGAAAAAGTCATCAAAAATCTTAAATTTTATTTAATGTGACAAATTTACCTCAAACTTTTTTGGTGCTAAAAAACCCCAAATTTTATCTATCATGACACATTTACTCCAATTCTATGGCTAAAGGGCATTTTTGTCTTTAACTTTTTTCCTTTTCTTTCCTTTTCCTATTTTTCCTTTTTCTTTTCTTTTCTTTTTTTCTTCTCTCTTCCCAAGAAAAAAAAAAAAAAAGGAAAAACAAAAACAAAAGAAAAAAATTAAAAAAAGTAAAAAAACGAAAATACCTTATAATTTGGGATAAAAATGTAAGCGAATATAAATTTGGGGTTTTTTATGTCACGGAAAAAAGTTTAAGACAAATATGTCATAGTCGATAAAGTTTATAGTTTTTTATATCACAAAAAAAATTCAAATTAAATTTATCACATTGAATAAGGTTTAGGATTTTCGGTGGCATTTTCGTTTATTAAAATTCATTTAGGACTTTTTTTTCTATTTATTTATTTATGAATTTGAATCAAACTAATTAAAGATAAAAAATTCATTTAATATATAACGTCTTCCAAAATGTCAGAATTCTCTATTTTTAAAAAATAACACGTCGACATATTGTGTCGTATATAGCGTGTTTTGCGTCGGTGCTACTTAGGGCTCAACCAGGCGAGGGCAAGCCTCGACAAGTGAAGCCCTCACCCAAGCAAGGCCCAACAGGGGTATGCCCAACTGATTTGGCACCTAGCATCACCTTGACTTGAGCGATAACAGCCAATGAGGCTAGCCCTCGCCAAATCTAGCTTGGGCAAGGCCAACCCTTGCTTGGAGGACGACTCCCCTCAACTAGGTGAAGCTAGCCGACTTGGCCGTGGTTGGTGGCCGCCCACCAACAAAAGGAAGAAGAAAGTAATAAGAGAGAGAGATTAAGAAGGACGGCTCTGTTGGCTCAATTTGAGTCAAGGATTACAAAGTATTATCGGTCTATCCCATTGGGTCTCACTCACATTCATGAGGGTAGAAAGAAGGCACAGAAGAATCTTTTGGCAATTGACATCAACTATGAACAGAATTTTAATTTAATTTCATACAACTGAACCTACACAAAATACTCTGTTCTAATGAACTACGTATGCCTGATACCGTGAACATGTACAATATTTTTTCTCACCATGCTGCAAGCACCACACAGCTTCACAATTTTTTTTTTCTAAGGACAAAAAAACATACTGTAGGGAACCAGAAATTAAACTTGCTTTCTTAGAACTGCAGGTTTTGTAGTGATTCTGGTCAACCTCCTTTTAATTCCACATAAGGTAAATCTCAAGAAATGAGCTTCGCTGTTGTAAGTGCTACATTTACAATTTGTCCCTTAGTTTTCTCCATGGTTAACCACCAGAAAATATCGTCCCATAACCAGCCAAATATATGCTACTTGTTTGATACGATGGAGTTCAAGGAACATATATATGAGTCTTAGATTGATCAATGTGTGTGAGTGCACGTAGGACGAACCCGGGGCACACAACAAGAAAGAAGCCAGAATGAAGAGGGGGATAAAACGCTCATCCCAACATACAAATATTGGCTAAAGAAGCACAATTCCACCAGGCAAAAAATTAATAGAACTCTGAATTACAGAATAGCCGAAAACTGGAGGCAGCTTACTTTAGACAATAATTCCGGGCTATCTGGACGCTGCTTGTTCAAACTCTGAGGTAAGATTACCGTCAGCAGCTCTGGCTTTTCTGCTCTTAAAGCACCTCTAATGACGGCCGCATTAGTCCCTGATGCCCCCGATGTACATATGTGGTTTTTCTACGGGGGAAAGTAGTACTCTCAAGACAAAAGACCTTATCTATAAATTGAAATGGCATTCCATAGCTAACTACAATCCTCAACCTAAAGTCAAAAAGGTCAAGCTATGGTGTTGAGTATCTGCCTCTTAAACAATAGAGATACAACTTCGCAAGATGTCAGCATCAGATGCAATATAAAACGACTCGTATCACATTCACAGCATCTTACTGTTATAACCATTGCATAGCTGAGAATCTCAATTAGTTCCCGATGCATGAATCCCCTGTTTCTTGTCCCAAAGAAGCCAATAGCTCGAGGACCTTGCTGTTGAATGGCCAATAACTCCTGCAAAAATGAATCATTTTAGTGAGTTCAATAACATAGGAATAAGAGAGAGTCAATAGCGCAAGTACTTGCAGTAGAACAACTCAGTCAAAGAGCAAGGAAGTACGCGATGGAATAGTATGGACATCAGTTAATGCAAGTGAGCATAATTCGATTGAGTCCATCAACCAACTCACTGGTTCTGTCGTCTAAGTCACCACCACAAAACTCTTTCCATCAGTCTTTGCCAAAGAAGAGAATCACTTCAGAATAAATTCAGAACTCCACTTATTCAATTGCTTAAAGAATGCGTAAAATAAAATTTGGAAAAAAAATAGGAGCTATATTCAGGAAATTTAGTAGCAAGAATTAAAATTCTAGATGTCAAACCCCAACTATAGGATTTCTAATGAGATCAAGAATTTGTCGCAGAACATAGCAAACGCCACATTCAGAGACTCATGTTTAGAAAAAGAACATTTATCATGTGAATAATTCTATGTCAAGAACTAGCAAGCAAGAGAATAGTAGCTTGGCCCTTGCGATCAATTAAAGTAGGTAGAAGCGACCGGGAACCCATGCTCTAACCTACATGAGTCCTGAATCTTGGATGACCCTATGCAGGGTACTCAAAACATTTCCTAGTTAATTCCCAACAAATTTTAGCAGCCACGTCTCTTTTGAAGCTAGGAAACTGGATTTGATCTCTATAGACTGGGCCTCAAAAGTTCCAATAGGCTAATTGAAGATATTCTTGAATTCTGTTTCTGAAACAATGGAAAAAAGCATAAACTTAATTTTCTTCTAATTTTAAAAACTACTCCTCAAAGCAGAGTAAATTCAAAACATTTAAGGAGTTGCTTTAAGTAATAGGCATGTATATACATATAGAGAGATAAATAAAGATATCTATTGATGTCTGTGTGTACTTATCGTTTAACAATTTGTTAGATCCTCTGAGACCAAGAGTGCTTTAGATGGAACTAACACCATTTCCCAACAAATCTGATGAAATTAGAGAGGAAAAAGTTGGCCAAGAAGAGAAGAAAACCAAGATGGAGAGAGAGAGAAAGAAAGAATGAAAGGTAGGAACGGTGCAACAGTATAATAAGTGAAGAGATACAGAGAAAGAATGGTGCGAGATAAACAGTACAAGTGTAACTTTGGGCCTGGGATTGCTCAAGATAGAAAAAATAATCAAGATAATTTCTCTCCTTGCTTTTTGGGTCAATTGGAAAGAAAGAAGCAAGAAAGTATATCAAGAAGGATCCTACTAAGACTCTTTTAGAGATATCTTGTCATATGCTCTTCACATTTGGGATGGTGGGAAAGTTCAATATCGTACTTGTAGCTTATTGGAATATAGAAATGATTGCTAGTTCCCACTTATTTGAATTATGGGAGACTCCCCTTCTGAAGTCGTTTTGGATAGGGACGGCAACCCTTCAGTAGCTTTATTAATACAATATCGTTTAACCTTCAAAAAGAAGGAGATCCAGAGGTGAGGAAGAACAATTATATGTCTTGATCTTGATTCCACGTGACATAATTCTAGCCTGTGAAATGTGAAAAATTTCTCATCAACCAATTTAGAGCAGCTGATGATTCCTCAATGAACCAAACCAAAACTTTATCTACATGGCAAAGCACATGCCTCTATGAACTTGAATGCTCCAAAGATAGTGTAATCTTTTTTTTTTTTTTTTGGTAAAGGGTAATAATATATTGAGCTTTAACCAACCAATTTACAAGAATAGGCACCACAAAACTTGCACTCAAGAAGACACAACGTCTAATCGAGTGGAAGGACGCCGGACACAAAAGCGCACCGCAAAGCGGTCAAAGCAAGCAGGGCCAAACAAGCAGGCCAAGAGAGACGGCCACGCAGGGCCGGAACAACCAACAAAACGAAAAAGAAAACCACACGAAGGGCCACGCAGGGCCAGACTCCAAACTACAACAAACCAAAAAAACGCCAAGAGGGCGAGGCACCGACAAATCTAGATAGGCCCCATCAAAAGTGCAGGCTAGCCAGGAGAAGTGGCGAGAGTAGGAGAAGGTACCCGCCATGCTAGATCAAGAAGGTCTAGCCAATCGGCATAGGAGAATCGAAAATAGCAGGGTCAAGGCCCCAGGTCCGTTGTAACCTCCTATTTCTCGGGCAATCTTCCACATTCTTGAAAGTTAAGGTTTTATCCTTGACAACTTTAATGAGATGCTTCTTGACAGCTGCAACTACGACCGGATGCTCTCTAAAGAGAATGTCGTTTCTATACTTCTAAATGAGATGGCAAAGAGCACCGAAAGAGAATCGACCAATGGAATGATAGAAGTCTTTACCTAAGAGGAATTTCATAGCCCACTGCAGATTTTCCACCCACGTCTTGTTCCTCCACGGGAGGTTACTCTTGGAAGCCCAAAAGTAAGCCATACTAGCCGTGATGCAGCAACCGAAGAAGAGGTGGTCAATAGAGTCTGGCGTGAGCTTGCAAAAGGCACAAACTTCTCTCCCAATTCTCCCATAAGACATAAGGAAGGCTTGAGTAGGGAGACGATTCTTTATGATCAGCCAAAGATTGAATTGGTATCTCGGAGTGATGGCCTTATTCCAAATAAAGGAAGACCAATCCACCCTTGCTTTCCTTCTCCTGAAAATATGCCAAGCTGAGGCGACTGAAAAGAGACTAGATGGATTGTCACTCCAAATAAATCTATCCGGGCCGTCGGAAAGGAGCGGAAGGGGCTAGCTCCAAGAATCTAATACAATCCTGAAGACTTGACCTGTAGAAGAGAATAGGTCTGCAACAGTTGCAGACCTAGGAAGCCCCGAATCCAATATAGTTTGCTCTGAACAAATAAACTCCAGCGGACCTCTTTGATGCTAATGGTCAAACCAAAGGGAAACCCTTCGCCCATCTCCAATCCTCCAGCAGAATTTTAGTCGAAATTCAGATCTAAGTTGGAGGATTTTCTTCCATGCCCACGAGCAACGTGTCGAAGCCTTTAACACCCAAAAATTGATCCCTCTTTTCAGAAAGTTAGAGTGTATCCACTTGCACCATAAGGACTCCTTATCCGTGAAGAGGATCCAGATGTGTTTAAGCATCGCAGCCTTGTTGCACTCTCGAAGACTGCGAATTCCAAGATCTCCTTCCTCCCTTGGGAGGCATACATCCTCTCAGGACACTTTAGCTCCTCCCTTTCCAAGGGCAGGACCCTTCCAAAGGAATTGTCTAAGGATCTACTCAATACGTTCAAGAACCGCCATAGGAATAACAAAGACACTAGCCCAATAAGCTTGAATAGCATGGAGCACTGACCTTATAAGCTAAAATCTCCTAGCGAAGGATAGAAAGCGATGAGTCCAGGATTGCACTCTCGCTGTGATACGATCCACTAAGGATACACACTCTGCCTTACCAAGCCTTGAGGAGATAATTGGAGCTCCTAGGTAACGCACCGGCAGCTTCCCTTCCATAAATCCAAAGGTGTCCTTGATCTGACACTTCAAGTCATCCGAGCCCCCTGCAAGAAATACCTGACTTTTGCTATTGTTCGGCTTCAATCCACTCCAAGCGGCGAATGTGTCCAGGCCATCCTTGAGGAGCAAGGTGGAGGCCATATCTGCACGGCAAAAGAGAAAGACATCATCTGCAAAGAAAATGTGTGATAATCTAGTGGCCTTATACCTCCAAGAGAATTTGAAACCTGGCTGCTCCGCACGAGAAGTGAGGATCCCTGAGAAGACTTCCATAACCAAGGTGAAAAGATAATGAGACATAAGGTCACCTTGTCGAAGGCCTCGGCTACTCGGGAAGAATCCATGGAGCTCCCCATTCAAGGAGATAGAAAACATAGGTGTGCGCACACAAACCATGATAAGACGAATAAGATGGTCTGGGAAACGAAAAGCACGCAAAACCAGCTCCAGGAAGTCCCAGTCTACCGTATCGTATGCTTTCTGAAAATCCACCTTGACAGCACATTT
Source organism: Eucalyptus victrix (assembly GCA_016097545.1). Taxonomy (NCBI): domain Eukaryota; kingdom Viridiplantae; phylum Streptophyta; class Magnoliopsida; order Myrtales; family Myrtaceae; genus Eucalyptus; species Eucalyptus victrix. The sequence continues at coordinate 16,017,590 of CM027842.1, forward strand.
GGGAGAGAATGGCTGAAGATGGAACCCTGCAAATAACTCCTGAGCAAGGAGAATATTATCCATAATCCGCCTACCCTTGACAAATGCATTCTGAGAAGGGTTGATGGTGTCCTGAAGCACTGCAGCTACACGGTTGGCTAAGACCTTGGTAATACATTTATAGATCGTGTTGCAGCAAACAATGGGCCTGTAATCATTTACCGAGGTAGCATTAGGCACCTTTGGCCTTTGGAATTAACACCAAGATGGTGGAATTAATCTCCCTTAGAAGTCTCCCCGTAACAAGGAAATCATTTGTTGCTTCAATGACCAGGGGTCCAACAAGGTCCCAATTGCTCTTGAAGAATTCGACACCAAACCCATCATGCCCCGGAGCCTTCCCACGGGGCAAAGAGAACATGGTATCCTTAATTTCCATCTCCAAAAATGGGCGGGCGAGAGAAGCGATCTGATGTTCCATGAGCGGACATCGGATAACTTGCTGCAAGTCTCCCAACTAATTTTTAACTCTATTCTAAAGTTGGGTTTTAAGTCAGCGTGCATTTGGCAAATGTCACTTGAATTAGCATACCTTTTAAGGTCACTTTGGACCTCTCAGTTGAAGCCTTTAGGGCAATGTTCCTGATCTTACTTGGGACAAGGTTGTCTTTGGTTAAGTCACATCCCCTTTTTCTTCGTACAATTTTAAATCAGAATTGTTCAAAAAAAAAAAAAAAAACACTCCAACTGGGAGTGATACTAGCATTTCACATCAAGAAACAAGATTTCAAGTCATTTTGTTCTTCCAATGATTTTTCACAACACTACTAGCCCAACACGGCATGTCACTCACTATCACAAACAACAAAAGCCGAATAATTGCACAGAAAAAACAAGGAATTTTGCAATTGAGATATTTAATGTCCACTTCTCATCTAGTAATAAATCTAGAAAGGACAAGCTTCGGCTCTCAGCTTATATCAGCCCAATTTGAATTTCAACCTTCTCTCCGGGAAGATAAATTTTCCCATGATGCAACAATCTCCAGAAAAAAAAATAAAAATCTTGCTGCGCTTTAGAATCAATAAAAGAAAAGGATCACAAAAATAAAAAGAGCAGGATCAGATGCGAAAAAATCATTAGCATGTTACAGGAGACAGGCCACTTACCCAAAAGAGCATCTGTTGCTATGATATAATAATTCACATAGCAAAATAGATTTGGAAAAGGAAGGAGCAAACCAAAAAGAGGAATTATTACGACATCATGTGCACTACCGAATGGAAACTACTGACCTGCAAATAATCAACTTCGCGAACTGGTTTGTATTCTGATGCTAGGACAGGACCAGATCCTTCCACGAGATATTGAGCCTGAATTAGAATTTGAGTGCCAGCATCATCTTCGGAACTGAGCATCTGCATTTCACTCTCCTCTCCGAAGTCTGAATTTTTGACATCTTGATCCCTTCTCATGATCCCACAAAGCCACTATACCAGTACATAAAAACAGCGCCCCTGCTAGTAAATCATTAGTGAAAACCAACAGCCCAAACAACTGTTCACGCAAGAAAATTGTAGGTCATAAGCTCATGTGGAAGTTCACAACCGTTTAGGAACAATCCTATGTGCAGTCACTACGTTCTTTTCTTTTTACAATCTAGCAAATGATAATAAACCTGAGTCTTCTTTCTTTTTTTTCCCCTTTTGACCAGAAGCAGCCTTAGTCTTCTTAGTCTTCATGAACACAGATATTAATCATTTCTAAAAGGTAGCAGTGAAGAACATCTCACAAAGATACCAATAAAATCTCAGTAACTTTTACTAGAATATGAGTTGGCTATTCAATGTCCTAAAAAGAAGCTCAAATTCGACGGATGAAGAAATGAAGAAATGCAAAGTCGTCATAATTTACGTGGTTAAGTTAGAAGCCCCTGCCCAAAAACTACGGACAAGAAACCCAGTAATTAAGCCAGAATCCATTGAGAATAATTAAGATGCACGAGCCATGCCGTCCTTCCTTTTAAATTTCTTAGAACTTCCATTTGCTAGTAACGAGAAGCACAATCCTACACATAGGTGTAACGCATACCCTGTGTGACTGAATCACAACCTATACATACCATCTCGAGCACAAAACAATCTTATATATAGAGCAACCACCAAAGATGATAGCTCATTAGATTCCACTAGTTGGTAAAGAAATAAGGGGCGGCAAAAAGAAGCATCTTCTCCGGTGATTCAATCTCAACTGTGTGAAAACACAAGTCACCCCTTGTCAAACAACCTCACCCCTTGTCAAACAAAATTAATTCTAAGGGGATTTTCGCAGCCTTTTTTTCCCTACACTTTCTTGCTGCTTTTTCCTTCGCTTTACCCCCTATCCTTTTTGGCTTTCCAAACGGAGAAGAATCAGACAAGGGAGCGACTGGACGCACTTGAGAAAGCGGCGAGGAAAGACCACCCGCTATAATATTGTGGGAAAATATAAATATTGTCTGGCGCACGAAAAAGTAAGGTCGACATATATAATAACATATACTATATATATTCTAAAAATTTAAATTGATAATGCTGATATTTTTTTCTCTATTTGATGGTTAATTGACTAATTCAAGCTATTACCATAACTTGGTCTCTAGATGATTTGATTTCTATTCTTAGATTATATTCATAGATATCTGATTTGCTTTTACAAATGAACAAAAATCCAACTTTGGAACTGAATAGTTACTGAGTTTTGGGTATACAGTTTTCTTTTCATTTTAAAAATAATATATATTTGTTACGGGAAAAGCTAACGTGAAATATTAAAATGCTTGTGTATATGAACTTGCTTAAAATTGGAGGAAAATATGGCGTCTGGCACTAAGGGACTGCATGTCCCTCCTATATAAAATTGTCACCCTTTTTTCTTATAAATAATTGAGATTTCATTCTGTGTAAAACCAACTATAATGGCATCGTTTCATAATTAAAAAATAATAATATAGTTATTTCATCAAAAAATGATATTGCTGCTCATTGAGGGACATATGTGGTGCTTTTTTCAGTAATTAATTAGTTGATACTGTTGATATACATTTTGCTGTACCGAAAGTATTTCCAATGTAATTAAAAAGAAAAGTTAGCAATTAGACATTTTACAATTTGGGTAAGTTTAAATTACTTTGTGCTGAATAAATAGCCTCATCCAACAGTAAACATATAATGACATTTCCAAACTGAGAAATGGAAACGAAAGCATATGGTAACGTGATGGCTAAATAATATGGAAAATGATTGAAATGAGATTTTTTGACATTGATGTGCAACTTAGCTTACATTTGAAATGTCTAAAAATTTATTGCAATAGTGTGAACTAAATATTAGGTTAATCTTTTGCGATAAATTGGGCCCATACTTTTTCCGGTCCAATTGCTCAAAATGACTTCAGAGACGTTGTTAATCATAATCTCTTCTACAATAATAGGAGATTTAGCAAGATGACCCCCACATTTTCATTTTTATTTTTCACTGTAATTCGTACAAGTTATTAGAGTAATAAATAAATGGGGTCAATTTAACACATAAGAGAAAAACCTAGGTATGTCGTTGGCATAATAATAAAACGTTAGACAATGCACTCAGCGCAATTCCCGACTCTGATCACTTGATTTTGTCCCAATGTTCTTATTCAATTCTTACAAAAGACTATTGTACATTTTTGTTCACGAAATGCGCAAAGGAACTTATCCCGAGCAAAAACATGTGGAAAAATCTGGCTCTATCAAACACAGAGATTCAATTTTTGGTGAATGGATACACTTCGGCCCTGCATGTTTTCACTCTTTTTTTTTTTTTTTTTTTGTTTATAAACAGAATTTCTGTTCTTTTGTTCCGGGAACAAAAAAAACGTAAACGCGTTTGGTTGCGTTTACGTTCTTTTTTTTTTTTGTTCCTAGAACATAAAAAGAACAGAAACGAGAAACAAAAAAAAATTATTTCTCGTTCCAGAAACAATTTTGAAAAAACAATTTTTTGTTTCTTGTTTCTTCTTCTCTCTCTTCTCTTCTCTTCCTCTTTTCTTCTTCTTTCTCTTTGGCCGGTTGCCGGCCTCGGCCTCGGCCATGGCCGGCCGTCGAGGGCCGGCGACGCCGTCGAGGGTCGGCGACCTCACCGGAGCGTCGCTGGCCCCTGGCGAGGCCGAGCCTCGCCTTGGCTGGGCGAGCTCGGGCTCGCCCAGATTCGGCAAGGCCAAGCGTCACCGGACTGGCGAGCGAGCTCGCCCGGCCATGGCGAGGTGCGGCGTCGCCCCGGATCCGGGCGAGCCTCGGGCTCACCCGCGTCGGCGACGCCAAGCCTCGCCTTGGCCGGGCGAGCTCGGGCTCGCCCAGATCCGGCGAGGCGCGCCTCGCCATGGCCGGCGAGCTCGAGCTTGCCCGGATTCGGCGAGGCCGAGCCTCGCCCAATGACGGTGAGGCTCGGCCTCGCCGGGCCGGCGAGCCTCGCCGTGAGCCGGGCGAGGCCGCCAACAACCAACCGAAAAAAGAAGAAAAAATAAAAAAAGAAAGGAAAAAATGAAAAATAAAATAAAAATATTAAAAAAATTAAAGGAAACAAAAAAAGAACAAAAATTTACCAAACGTGTTTCTATTCATTTTTTATTCCCGGAACAAATTTACCAAAAGCATCTTTTTGTTCAAAAATTGTTCCGAACAAAACACTTTTTTTTTTTGTTTTGTTCGCTTCAACTAAAAAAAAGAACGTAAACGTTATCAAACAAAACCCCTTCATATCTGATTCTACAGCCTTGAAGCTGCACTCGAGCTCCAAGAGCTATCCGACATTCTTTGAGAATCATGTTCTTTGCCACGACCAGACACATAACGCAATCCGAATCTATAAGAGCTCCATTACAAGCTGCATGACCGTAGCAAGGCGTTAACAACCACGACGCGCCTTCATCGACGTAAAGATTAAAACCCGAACGGGATGTCTTGGTAGACAACTAATCCATCACCAGATCCCTCAAGTAATGAAAGTCGGCGAACTCATTAACGATGTTCCCGTTGCCTATGCCCACCTCTTTTCATGTTGCTTCCGTCACTTAGCTCATTGAAAATCAGCTAACTTAGTTCATTGCTTCCGTCACGTGGCTCCATTTTATTGATTTATAGTTGTATTTTCTGCTGCGCTTCTCCTTGCAATTGTCACTTGTGCATTAGGCAAAGAAAAAGCACCTTCTTCAGTCAGATTGATTGATACTTAACACGATAATTGCTAAGTTCAAGTGACGTAGGACAGATTTTAAGATCCGTTGGCACTATTAAAAGAAACAATCCACAATAAAGTCGAAATGCGCGAGATTTAAGATTTTAAAGCATCAACGAGTAGAAAGCAAAAGTCATTCCAATTTGAGATTGGTAGACTTAAAAGTATTTAAACATTAAAACACTATAACATTTTTTTTGGGTTAAATATGTAAATATTATTAATAAGATGAAGTACTATTTGCACCAAAAAATGATCAGGTTATTGACATGAAGAGACACATGATTAAAGCATCAACTATTGTTAAGCACATGACCCATTGTCGATAACTAAAATAAGTATCAATATTGGTGAATACGATGATCGTCAGCAATTGGTTATCAATATATGACGACGTGTGGTCAACGATGAGGATGTTGACTAACAACATTGATAAACTATGAGGGTATCGAAGGAAAGTTGAATGCATGAGGAGCATCAACATACAATTACAAGTTCAAAGCCACTAGAGAACATAACAACTGAGATGGTGGAACAACTAGCACTTGTTTGTAAAGGAGCAACTATTCGACAACAGGATCATGGCCTCAAGAGAACATTGGCATAAAACTTTCGGGGATGGAAGAACATGGATGCAATTGCTAGAAACTAGTCATGTGCAATTATGACACTAACATTATAATACCATCGCCCGTCCAATAAAGATTCTTCGCACAGATTAAACAAATTTACTATCTTTTAGTTATCTTTACTTTCCTACAGTGTAACTTTATTTTCCAAACTCACATTATTAATTAAATTCTGACATGTTTCTTAGTTGTAATTTTCATATCCACGTCATAGATTAAATTTTGATGTGTTTCTTTATCTTGGATGTTATATCGTCGATTAAATTCTAGCATAGCATTCTTGCGTTTGCAAGATCTGTTGTTGATTAAATTATGGCATTATTCGTTTATGTTTGGTTCTGTGATAGAATTTGTATTTTCTTGGCCTTGTCTTCAATTAATGTCCAACATAGTTATGTTTGTTCAGTCCCATTCGAATTAAATTTGTTGATTTTCTTATTACTTGTGATATTTCATATCCGGAGTTGACTTAGAACCTCTCTCCTTCAATTAAAAATCAAAAGAATGATTTTCAGTAAAAGATATTTTGTCGCAAGAGAAATTATGGTGAAACAAGTATGGAAGCTTTTGAGCACACCAATATTACAAAACTAAATTGATAATGCAAGAAAATGGAGACAGAAAACCTCCACATAGTAGCTAATACGACATTTGCCTAAGAAGGTTTAAAGTTCCTCATTCTAACTCTTACAAATTTTATGCACATTAACCGAAATAAAATGGATATTAGTTGACTTGTTTTGAAAATGTCTGCCCTTGCTAACCATCAAAGTGCAATATATAGTCACCAAGAAAGCCTTGCCATCAAGTCCTTGCCCTTAGTAGCCCTAGTCATCCATTAAAGTTCATCAATACAACCTCCTAAAGAATGCCAAATCTCAAAAATTGCGAGGATACTATGCTATATACATCTAGTCTAATCAACTTGCATTTTTGGCTTGATAGACTCAAAGTAAGGCTCGTTAGGGATGGCCTAGTCAACTGCATTTTTTTTACTATATTAATCTTATGAAACATTCAAGAATTCTCTAATCAAGTCTCTCTAACACCAATGCGACAAAATTCACCTCATATATCTGTCACACGATGCAAAAGTATGACGAGGCAAATATAAGAGTACGATGTCTTAACCAGCATGGACATTCACATGGACGTGCATTTCGGGAAAATTTTATCCCGTCACACTACCAACGTCATTTGGCGGTCACGACAATTGAATTTAGCCGGATCCGATGTCGGAAGGACTTCATTACCAACTAAAAGGTACAAAAAAACCTGATTTATTTATTTATTTTTTTGTCAAACGACCTGGTTTAGATTAAGCGTAAAGGTACGAACTTTAATTCTGACCAAAAAAAAAAAAGGTACGAACTTTAAGCAGCCTTCGATCATCTCTGGCACAGAGACTGCAGGAGAGATCTTCGGACCATCTCCTTCCATGGCGAGACTCCCTTTCCTCCGCCGGGTTGCTCTCAAAACCCTACCTTTACGCTCCGAGAGCTCACGCGCCCTCCTCCTCCTCCTCCGGCGGCCCCTCTCAGACGTCGCCGACGACGACCCTCCGTTCTGTCCTAAGCCCCCCGGCCGAGCCCCAAGACCCCGGAAGGAACCCGCGGGATCAAGCCTGGCCGGCGACCCGGATCGCCCGGTCGGGCCGGACCTCCCCTTCGACTTCAGGTACTCGTACTCGGAGACAAGCGCCGCCGTCGAGCCCATCGGGTTCCGCGAGCCGCGGCGGTTCTCTCCGTTCGGGCCCGGCCGGATCGACAGGACCTGGACGGGGACTTCCGCGCCGGCCCGAGTGGCGCCGGACCCGGAGAAGGCGACGGGGGATAGGGAGCGGGCCCTGGGAGCCCCGCTTTCGGAGGAGGAAGCGGCGGAGCTCGTCGAGCGGTATCGGCACAGCGATTGCAATCGCCAGATTAATCTGGGTAAGTGTGCGTTTTTCGTCCTTTCTTTGTAGCGATGATTCTGATGATCCCGAGGCCTCAATGATTAGATGAGCTACTGCCTAGTGTAGATTGTAGAATCTTTGTGAAAATTTATGTTGATGATGAATAAAATTAACCTGTTTTTGGATTTTTTTTTTTTTTTTTTTTTTTTAAGTTTTGATTTTTCTTGATTGGCTTGGCTGCTCATTAGTATAGTTGCTGTACTTGATACCTGTACCCATGCTGCTTCTGAATATCCTGGTAATGATATGAATGCATTTGGGCGAGATGAGGAATTTTGTGAATCCTTCGGCGAAGTCAGCACCAGACTGACATTCTAACTAGTGTGATTTGGGTGCAAGCTATCTTCTTTGGTGGAATTGAAAATAGAGACTTAGTTTGAGATACTTGATTATGGTATGTGGGCAGAACATGGAAGTTTTGTCGAGAAGAGAATGAGAGATGTTGCTATGCTTTGTCGTTATCTCCTTTTCGCCCTTTGTGGAATTTTCTTTTACCTCTGACTGCACTCTGATTGATGTCATTATTTTCGCGCAGGCAAAGGAGGAGTTACTCACAACATGTTGGATGACATCCACAATCACTGGAAGAGGGCTGAAGCAGTTAGGATTAAGTGCCTGGGAGTGCCAACGCTTGACATGGACAATGTGTGCTTTCACCTCGAGGTATTAACTGAATGAACTGATTGAGAATATGATGAGACCCTTTTTGCCTTTTCATGGTCTCTTGTTTGACGGGTTACCAGTTTTCTCAAAGGACAAATCTGGTGGGAAGATAATTTACCGCAATATCAATATCCTCCTCTTGTATCGAGGTCGACATTATGATCCAAAGCAAAAACCAGTTATACCTCTCATGCTGTGGAAGCCTTATGCACCAATATACCCGAAGCTTGTGAAGAATGTTGCAGAAGGGTTGACATTTGAGGAAACAAAAGAAATGAGAAACAGAGGATTGAACTCTCCCCCTTTAATGAAACTTAGTGAGTAAACTTGTTTCCAATGGCTCAGCCATTTACTAAGGTCTACTTCTTTCTTACTTGCTATAATCGATCTCAATACGACATGATAAACTATTCATTTTATATCAGCGAGGAATGGTGTGTATGTCAATGTGGTGGAGAAAGTGAGGGAAGCATTCAAGACTGAAGAGGTTGTGAGGTTAGACTGCAAATATGTGGGTACAAGTGACTGCAAACTGATTGGCGTGAAACTTCGAGTATGCTCTCCAAATTTCATCATTTTTTTTTTCTTCCTTTTCTGCATGGGATGTTTTTTACTATCATCTTGATCTGTATTTGTCTTTTTAGAGCTTAATGTATGTATTACACACATGCAGGATTTGGTACCATGTGTTCCTATATTATTTAAGGATGAGCAGATCATCCTCTGGAGGGGGAAGAGAGATACTGAGTCAACCTCCACTTCACATGCATGACCATAAATTAGACATGCTGCGAGACCTGCCTGGAAAATTGGTTGCAATGTGGTATACAATTCACTAGAGCTTTTTTAGAGTGGAGACTAGGTAAGCCAACCGACGCATCCATATGTACAGTGCCTGTTAAAGAAACTATTGCTTCATCTTTGGTATCGGATGTTTCAGATGAAGCATGCAGCATTAGCAACACATGCTTTTTTGCTCATACACATTTTAATTTCTCAAACCTTGTGCAGATTTTGTAGGGTACCATAGATTGAGACGCTGTTGCTTGGACAAAGACATTGTGCAAGAAGGCCCTAGGCCTCAAAGAAACGCGACTTCCTGTCTTTTGGGACACTCGCTATCTCAATTTGAGTTTAGAAAATGGGAATGCTACACGACAATGTACTTTAGTCCCTTTTTTTATGGACACTTTTGTTTCTTGAAGTAGTTGGGACTTACATCCCAGGTTTTGCTATTTTGTTCTTTGCGCGTAGTTTTGGTGTAGCAGCTATATTTCGTTTCATCCTTTTTTCCAAGCCCTTCTCTTTCATCTGATTAGGCTGTGATATGTAAATCGATCATACGAATTAGTATATAGATTCTGATGAAAAGGAATCTTGGATGGTAAGTACTGAAGTCTTTTATTCATTGTCATGCTTTAAGCCCTTGTATCTTTAGCTTGTGAAAGTTGTGATATGTAAAATCAGATATGGCCGTTAACATTTAAACCATGCTCGTGCAATTGTAGTATGCTATTTTCGATACGTACTTTTTACTTTTCAAAGAAGAGAATAATGGAATTCGTATAAGATCTCACAAGATAGATACATCATCTACTTACATATTTTGCATTGTCATTGGTCTTTTCATTTTTCTCTCAACTTCATTTGAGTTTGCTCAAAGACCAACGTTCTAGTGGAGGTTTGAGTACCTAAGACAATATAGGGTGCATTGGAAAATAGAGAGAGAGAGATCATTCTCCATAGGTTAGGTCGTAGCAAGTGATAAACAATGGAGATAAAGTATAGAAAAAGAAAATAATTCGATCAGCACTTCACCAATACCGAAGAAACACTACAGTAAATAGTGCATGTAGGAACAAACACGGGGAGCAACCAAACACAATTTTCCATGGCTGCTTTGCACAAACCTTTACATTTCTTGTGATTAAACTCTTTCATCTACCATGTGGTTAGTGCCACTCCGAACGTTAATCAAGTGTACAAGATAGGTAATGGCGACACGTATGATCCATCTAGTCTCTTTGACGATGCCATAGACTTGGCCCTCCCTGACGTCGCGGAGCATACGGCCAACAACAGTTATAACCACTACGACAAATCTGAAAAGCACTATGGAGCACCGGATGATTGTTATGCACATGGGGCTGCAACGGCATGCTCGTGCCTTTGGATCGCAAGTCATGCTTGATTGTTGCTAGGAAATGTATACGAGACGAGTGCACTCGGAACATTGGAGCATAGGTTCAGCTTCAAGATTGTAAGATCAGATATGAGAGTTACAATTTCACAGAATAATCCCGATTATCACGTGGCACCTTCCATGGATTTGACATGATTTCTTACCTTTGCTAATAAATGCATGATTGTTACATCTTACCATTTGACAGCAAGTGCAGTGAAACATATACTTGATATATATATGAAAGGAATAGCGTACTTATAAGTGTCTCGGACTATCAAAGCAAATCGACCTATCGGTGGGTAGCTGAGTTGTTCAATTTTGGACACTTCATCTCAGAAGTCCAGAGTTGAAACACCACAACTACTAACACGTCTTAAGTAGGAGGCTATGGTGGTGGGGTCCTTTGCTAGTAGAGAGGGTCCTTTGCTAGTAGAGATCGGCCATGGTGGTGGGGTCCTGTGCTAGTCTCCCCTGAGGTATAGGGACCCGACCCTTTGGTGCCATCCGGGCATGGGGGCTTGTGGTGGAGTCCTCGGTTATCAGAAAAAAAAAAAAGCAAATCAACATTGCGGAAAACCATCATCTATAGCAATCGGGTCCTCTCCATGGGTTCCGTCCGTGCAAGCATTTCTCACGATCATGGCCGATCATAGACTCTTCGAGCCAGCTTCAAGCAATCCAGCCAATGCAGCACCTCTGCGTTTGGGTCCCTCTCGACCGCGACGCTGGACGCCGTGATCTGCACCGCGCCCCGGTAGCTCGTGATCCTGCCGCTCACTCGAGCGATCGCGCCCAGCTTCACCAGCGAAGCCTGGCTGTTCGCCACATCGGCAATCAGTCGAACACCTTGCGGGCGTTGGCGGGCGAAGTAGGGAGAGGTGGCGTGGTTGAGCCAGAGGATGCAGGGGACGCAGCCGGTGCCGTCGTCGACCGCAAACTTGAGGAAGCGGCCGGGCTTGTGCTCGCGGTAGACGACGACGCCCAGCACCTCGGCGCGCGAAAGGGAGACGCCGTCGCGGGAGAAGGTCGGGGTGTCGGGCGGGGATTGGGACAGGGAGAGGAGGTCGAAGGCTAGGAGCTTGACGTGGACGAGGGATAGTGACTTGTCGGGCGGGGAATCCGGAAAAATGTACATGTTTTACAGGTCCGATTGACTCCGCCAATAGACGAGAGCAGAAATTGCGCGTTTGGCTGTGTAAATATACAATGTAACGAATAACATTTGATACATTTTAGTGACTGCCTTTCCTTGCCGGCATTGAGTGAACTTCCACTCCTTGTCGCAAATGAGCACCATCTCAAGTTTAACCAGCAGCGATGCCCCTAAGCCACAAACAATCACCGCCGTCGTAACAATTTGTCACGCCCACTGATTTGTTTTATTTTGAATTATTCTTTCTGGTCTGGATACTATTCCTGTGAGTAATATCAGGAGAAATACTCAACCAATCTTCATTTAGAATAGTTGACTCGTTGAAAAAGTTCATCGTAAAGAAATTGCTAACCTTGATGCTGAAGAGAACACTACTGTCAGGAACCTGTTGACCAGCAGTTACGGCAAGCCCATGAACATGCCCAGCAGACGGTGCTTTGACAACATGCTGTGACCGACGGAAACTTTCAGTTCTTCCATACAGGGGAACATAGAGGTGAAATGTACCAGGTGAATCTAGCACTACCGCATACCTCCATTTTCATTGCTTCTAAAACCAATATAGGTTGACCTTCCTCCACTCGCATCCCATCCTTCGCCAGGACCTTAACCACTAAACCTGCCATTGGTGCCACTACCGTTCCCTGTGGATGTGATGCCATCTCAAAACTGGGCTTGTGCTGGCTGTCGTCGTCGTCAAACAATGGCTGTCCCAGTTTCTGTCTGAAATGATGATGTTTAGACCCGTGCCAGATATGAATATGCTTATCCAAATCCTGCCAAAACAAAAATTCTTCATTAACAGAAGAGGATGGAGCATCTAATCAATTACTCCCAAACTTACAGGTAAGACAGGACAATGACCATCCCTCAACAAAGTTTCAGACTTTGATCAAGAATTGGAGCTTAAGTCATATAAACCGAAGTAGAGCGTAGATAATCAACTAGAATTTGAGCTCAATCTTGTTCACATGGAATACTGTGTCATGACTAGCTGACTAAAAAATTACACCTAACTGTACATCCCCGAAGACGAAGATGCAACAACCTGAGTTTTATGGTTTTGTGGAGTACGAGTAAGTATGACTCGACTCAATCTTTCATAAGGAAATATATACTCACCAGACATGTATTTAAGCATTTAATGATGGTCTAAAATGCTGAAAACAATTGGGACTAAGTTTACTGACATGCTGATAGAACTAAACTCAGAAAACTTCCTAAGATTAATTAAGAATATTCTTCATCTATACTATATTCAAATTACTTGAAGCATTTATAATTTTCGTTTGCAAGTGAATGGCATTTTTCTTGCTTAGTGTTGTTAATTATTTTCTTTTATTCTTGTAACTTCCTTTGGCAACAGATGATTGATAATGTGGCCCTCCCGATTGGCTCATATCAGAAAAAGAAAAAGAAAACTAAATGTAAAATTTGGAAAATTATGGTTAAGAAAAGAATGGTGAACCAATTATCGTGGGTGCAGACTTAAATGATAGGTTTACTGCAATCTTTACAGATAAAGTACTCGCAGGACCACACCACAACCATCTAATTTGGGGCATGTGATTTTTCTCCCCAATAAGAATTTTGATATGCAACTACAAAAGATAGCACGGATAAAAAGACAGTAGAGTCAGAACAGAATTATACCCTCTCGTAGGTTGCTAAACTAACTTGAACACTGACACCATCGACTTCAACTCTAAAGTCATGGTTGCCTAGGTATGTCACTTTGACATGAAAGCCCAAGGAAGTGCCTTCTCCTTCTACCTGTGAGAAGATGAGGAGCATTATGAGTTTCATCTATGCAAATGATGCTCAAATTGTCGGTAACAATTGAAAATTCATAATAAATATAATGCTGGAACAAAGAACTGCAATATTTTTTTGGAGTGGTTTTACAGTTAATTATAATATTTAACTTACTGCAGATGGGAAAGTACCTCGATATCATATTGCCCATCACCCTGATAAGTAAGAGAAAGCACCAGTGGTTTTGAGCCAGTGCTATCATAATCGTTATCCCACTTAAATTCAAAGACACGCTTCGCACAGTGATTGACTTGAAAAGGGGGATTAGCGTACCATATGGAGTTTAATCCATTGCCTCCTGAGCAAAGAGAAATTTCACATTACAAGGAAATTTTACAAAGAATGGAAGACAATACAATCACATAGCACATTGAATTCACCAGGAAAACCTTCTCTAAAATTTGAATTTTCCTTATTGCAAATGCATGCAGCAACCAGGGCTGCACTATATATAGCCTCCTTGTATGCCTCGTTTTCATGACAGGAATCATCAAAGAGGTCATCTTTAAAGTGCTCAATAAAATGAGTTTCCACATCTCCATCCTCAAATGCCCAATGATTAGCAAGCTTTCTGAGAAAATTTATATTGGTTGGAAGGCCTGCAACCTGTCAAAGTTGATCATCTGAGACTAAAGCAAAAGAAACTTCTAAAGGAGGAAACGATAAGAAATTTCAAACAATAAAGTCGAATTAAATTCTGTAGTCATCATCAGAAGGATAGCACTCATCATGTCATGGATGTGTTTCATTATTGCGCTTCATTTAATTTTGCAATGCCATAGGACAACTCAAGAAGGAAAGTTCAGTCAGGCCCAAAGACCTATCAAACTAGCGATCCATGTACATAAATTTGATAGTTCAAAAGAATCATTATAAGTGCTTTGCTCTCATCGGAGAACTGATATCTTCATAAAAGATACCTGAAACTTTGACAAGCTATCCTTCAGTTTAACCAGTGCTGCACTCCGGCTTTCTCCCCATACAACAAGCTTCGCAATCATAGGATCATAATGCATGCTAACAGTGTCTCCTTCCTCAACTCCAGTATCAACCCTCACTGCCAGATGACATATCCAGCACATTATGGCCAACTCAGCACTATCAAAGCTTTTCAAAAGCACAAGACAGGGAAGAGTTTCTTAAAGGAAAATTATTATAAGCATTACAATTCTTCATTCCAAAAGAAGAAGACGGATCTTCAAACAATGTCAAATTATCTGATGGAAATTTAGCTAGATCTCTGATGTAACGGACCACTTGATGTGCCTGGAACAGGACGATAGTGATGAAGGACTCCAGTCGCTGGAAGAAATCCTTTAGGAACATTTTCAGCATATATTCTGGCTTCAAATGCATGACCTGTCATCAAGAATATGAATAAGAAGATAGCATGTATTATTATTCTGAATATTTATTCCTTTGTCAAAGTTTATAAAAAAGAAGGACAACTGTTTATAGAGAACATCTGAACCATTTACCTAAGCCAGTTGTACTTCTACTTGCCAACAACCAAATGGCAAAATGCTGCCATATAATAGGCCATAAAAGAAAAACATAATGAACATTTCACTTAGAAATAAACTACCTTTTCTTCCCTGCCACCCTTACTACTTGCAAACCCTCCAAACAAAAATGCTGAAGAGGGATGTATTTTATATATATCTCCATAATTAAATCCCTGAACACATGTGCCTGCACGCGCTCACACACATGCACAGGCCCATTATCAAAAGTGCATTGCACAGGTCATCTAGTGTTCAACTACATCATCACAAGTTGATAATGAACACATATCCAGAGAACATGTAGGAAGTACTTTGCTATGACTTCACAGGAAAAATCACAGACCTAACAATGGAACCTCTGACTGATCAATGGGAAGGGGTTCACCATTGGCAACACGAATTTGCCACTTGACAAGGTCTTGACCGACAATCATCTCAGTCACAGGATGCTCAACCTGGCAGAGAATACAAAACAAACTTTAGAAAGATTCCATCTGTGACGTAAGTTCAAAAAGTAGACAGATAGAATCATCAAAGCACCTGTAGACGGGTATTCATCTCCATGAAGTAAAATTGGCCAGAAGCAGTATCAACTATGAACTCCACAGTGCCAGCATTGTGATAATTTACTGCCTTCACATATTGTAAAGGAACTTTGCCTCAATATTCCAAGAGGAAACATAAATCTATTAAGCAGTTCATCAGAATCATGACGAAAGAAGACAGATAACTAACCAAGATCAACATTCAGCAACCATATATGTAATCCATTAGCCACATGATCTTTGTATGGTGAGCTAAACAAGAAAATGGAACTTTGGCTTTGGTGGATCCAAAGACCAAAAGTTCATCAATAAACTCATGCACTCAGAAAAGAACAGTTCCTTGTCCACACAAACACAAGAAATCAAAACTATTGACTTACATGCAGGACTCAAAATGATAGGAGGGACAAATCTCATTTGCACCAAACATCAATAACTTGTGGTAGGGGACATTTGTCAAAATGGAATCTATTTATCCGGAATCATTTAGTTGGACCCTGAATTTCAGCAGCATCTAGTCTGTACTGTCATGAAAGCCAACGATTATCCCTAGACTTGGGCAAAGCCAATTTCAAGTCTGATCAAAGGTGAAACGAAGTAAGTGATAACAACAGTGAAATTTGCTGCTAAGGTTAGGATACTTCCTCAAAGTTCATGGCATACACATGAATGGCAAGAGATAAGGCAAGAATTGTTGTACTGGCGCCTAGACAAAAGGCAATGGTACTCAAATAAAAAAAGACTGCAAAGGTTAATCCCCTAAGTCCATCTAAGACCACCTTTATACTGAGCAGACAACAAAGCCATAAAGACAGAATTTCTCAGTACAATGCAGATTCTGGTGCCCAGGTCCATATTGGCACATGGTCCTCTTCTTTGTTCTACTACCTCATTGTCTAATGTATGCCTATTTTGCAAGTAAATATGTCGTCAGTGACACATATACACTATATCTTGCCAATTCATTCAACTTGTGATTCTTCTGACCATATATATTAGATATTTTATAGACTATATTCTGAACTGAATAGTTATCTCAATTGTAGTCCTTTGCTTGCAAAAGGGCGTTGAGAGAAAACAGCTTGCTAAGCTAATATAGTCAATCCAATGGTGTGCGTTTTACAATATAATACAGCTTCTAATCAATTCGGATATAGTACCTTGGCTGCAGAAACAGCAGCTTGACCCAAGTGGGTGCGGAAGTCGCTAGTAACATTTGGCTGCACCAGTGGCACTCTCATTATAGTCTAGCAGTTCCAAATCGTGAAAACCAAGATTAGAATCAAAATGCAGTTCTTACAGCAGGAGCTTCTTCAATAATCTTCTGATGTCTTCTTTGTACACTGCAATCTCTCTCATTTAAGTAGAGTACGTTTCCATACTTGTCTCCAAATATCTAAAACAATAAGAGAAACAATTTAGCTGGTCACGACATATTCATAAACATCGATCAGGCAAGTTCAAACAGATTGATATGTTGCGCTGGATATAAAAATTCAGATAAACAAGAGACCACTTGGGCTCAAGGACATGACTGACAAAGAGAACAAGTGCATTCTGTTTAAATACTTTTTGTTTTATCAGCATTATAGGTACCTGGACTTCTATATGTCTCGGTCTTGTGATATATTTCTCCAGTAAGATCTTGTCTACGCCAAAAGAAGCAGCAGCCTCACGTTGTGCTCCTAAGAAGGAATCAACGAATTCATTTGCACTTTGAACAATCCTCATACCCTATATGTATGAAGAATAAGTTGTGAGATAGTAACAGCCTCAAGGAAAATGAAAAGAAAGGGAAAGCTAAATGCATTTGAATATGATGTCAAACTCTAGATCTCTAAGAACATTAGATATATCGGTGATCTTTTCGACAGAGAAAAAAAAAACATACCTTCCCCCACCTCCATGTGTTGGTTTTATCAAAATGGGATAACCAATCCTCTTCTTCTGATCTCATAAAGTCAATGTCCTGTTCATCACCATGATACCCAGGCACAAGTGGAACCCCAGCAGAACCCATTATCTTTTTTGACGCACTGGATAAACATATATTATCATTCGAAGAACAAAGATAGAGAATTCTTGTCTCTCACACGGAACCAATTAAGCAGACCCAATTAGTATAGAAACAGTGAACATATGATGGCAGAAGGTTCCTCTTTCATACCTTTTGTCACCCATGTCTCTAATAGCTGACGCAGGAGGACCAATGAAAGTGAGGCCATTATCTTCACAGAGCTGAGCAAATTCAGCTGACTCTGACAGAAAACCATATCCTGGGTGGATAGCCTAGTAATCAAAAAAGATAGCCATGCTGAAAGCATGCCCCACACGTACTAACAAATTAGGCAATTGCAATCTACTGAATTGACAGAGATCAGGTTACTATAGAGCAGATATCCATAACCCTTCATCCGCTCTTTCAGCCAACAAAAGGCCAACTAACTTGGGATTTAGAGCAACACCCATAAAGACAAGAAACAATTGGAAATGTTAATTCGTCCAGAGACTTGGAAACAATTCGACACAGAGAAATGCTCCCTCAGCATTCATCAGCATAGCGTATATAATATCATCATCCATCTAAAATTCACGATGTTGTAGAGTAGCAGTAAGTTCACGGAGGCAACACTAAATGGGAACTAGTAAGCTCCAATACTTGAAACTCAAATTCTCACAAGTTTCCTCCACCGTCACCAATTCCACTCACTCCAAGCTAACAACCACTGCTCTAACGAACACGACCATTTCTCACGGCCAGAGGCTAACATGGAATCATGCTACATGCGAAATCCCGTATCCTCCAACCGCAGCGATTACTGGCACTTCAAACGGCAGATAGTTAATTCTCAACCCCTCACCTGAGCACCGGCGCGAAGCGCGGCGTCGACGATGGACGCTCCGCTGAGGTAACTGAGGCGAGCCGGAGCAGGGCCGATGCGGACGGCCTCGTCGGCGGACCTGACGTGGAGAGCGCCGGCGTCGGCGTCGCTGTAGACGGCGACGGTCGGAATCCCCAGCCTCTCGCCGTCCTCATGATCCTGCAAGCTATCTCGCCTCGGTTCGCCACCAGTATTTTCTCGATGGGCTTCGGCTCCGAGGTTCGCCGCTTCGGAGCCCCCGCCGCCGCCGCTTCCGGCGAACGGGAGAAGAGCCTCGCCTGGAGGAGCGAGGAGGTTCGACCATGGAGGTTGCGACGGAGGATCAGCAACGCCATCGAAGAAGGCATGATTAAGAGACAGAGAGATGAGTCAACGGCGTCTTCTTGGCTTGGGTGGGGTAGCGAAGAGGATGATTGCTTTTATGCGACGTCGTTTGAGTGGATAAAAGAGTTCGGATTTGCATCTGACGTGGAGATGACCTGGCATTGCAACTTTGAACTGGATAATCCCACTGCTTTGCCCCCGCTCGAGTCAACAGTCAAATCCTTTCTCCTTCTTTTGGGTTTGCTTTTGCCTGTTCACTTCCAATTTGGTAGGGTTATGGTAAGGAGGGTCTGCACATTAGATATTGTAAAATTTCGTCGATTGGGTGCTTAATAAGTACTCTTAGGACACTCGTTTAACAAAATCCTTCCAATAATTATAATAAAAATCAGAGAAATGAATTGGATGATTAAGTTTTAAGAAATGAAAAGATGATATGCTATAACGTAAATATATTTTAGTGTATTTTGTAGCAAGATGTGTCTATCATCCAGCAATATTGCATCCATAACAAGAAAAAAAGACCTTTTGGCCCAGTTGATATGCTTCTCTTGCCGGATTGTGCAAGTTCGCTTCATGCCGATTGGTGGCTATATTCCATGACCATCTGCATCTCTCTCTCCCTCTCTCTCACGCTCTTCGGTTTCGATAGGAATGAAGATGATTGGATGCAAGCGTTGTTGATGAGATAGAGAGAATGATGGGAGTGACCGGATGTGAATTGGAATGAAGATCCTCACAACGTTAGTTTTGTCGTATAGGAATAGCCATTTCACTAGAGAGATTGGCGGGTGATATTGTTGCTTTGCATTAGTTTGAAGTTGCCTTTCAATGTATGAGGTATTGGCTACAAAAAGTTGCTGCAGAAGCTTGAGAATCGACACAGATATGGTAAGACACTTAATGCGATAACTAGGTTAAAGTGATGTGTCTGATTAATATTAAAAAGAAGTGGAGGGAATGCAATCTGACTAGTAACAACAGAGGAATCAACTAGTCTTCCCTGTGTGGACCTTTTGATCTTTGACACAATCATATCAACATTTCCGAAAAGATGATCACATTAGATTGAGCGAAACTTACCATCTCAAAATTATCGAGCTTGATTGGCATCATTGATTGGATGAAGAGAGGTGACGGAAGTGAGGTCTATGTGATGAGTTTCACAAAGCAACTTGGAAGACCATGATCATTCAACAAGCATCCACTTAATTCTGTATTAATGCACTCCGCATCACGAATCACAAAAGAAAGAGAGGGGAAAAGAAAGCTCCTCAACCTCAACCATGTCGGTAGCATGATATGAAACCTATATTTCACAATGATTCTGAATGTGAATCGAAGGAGCAGACAATCAAAAACATCCTGTAGGGACGGAAAAAAGGGAAAAGCAAAATAAATCAAGATTCATCATCTGTTTAACTTGAAGTTTCTATATATATATTTGTACGAGCTTTTCTATGTCTTTTTCGTCCGTACGATGACCCCAATATTAGCTTCTTCCACGAGTTGAAACTTCGACAGGCACTTCCTGTGACACAAGGGCAACTCTGTAAATCTCCGAATACTTTTCTTTGTTACATTCAAAATTTGTTTCACTTAAACTTTCTTCTTCGTCGGTGTCTATCCAATTTTCTTCTTCCGAGTCTCTTTCCTCCGAAGCGCAATTTGTTTCATTTGGCTGAGAGAGCTTTTCTTTGTTAGATTCAGCATCTGTTTCACTTGAACTTTCTTCTTCCTTGGTGTCTTTCCAATTGTCTTCTTCTGAGTCTCTTTCCTCCAAAGACCGATTTGTTTCATTCGGCTGATGGTGTTGGAGCACGATCCTCAGATCATCCTCCTCTTGCTCGTTTATTGGACGGAATCCCCACTTAATCAATCTTCCTTCTGATACACTGAGGTGAACTCGAAAATGGCTCCAATCATCTCGCGGAAGCTCCCCTTCTATATGTAGCCTGCTGCGCGGGAAATATTGAATCCACACATTATCAGATTTCATTGAAAGAAACCATCTAGTCCCTAAAAACCACCCTTGGCCATCAATATCGACTTTACATGCAGCATCAACCGCTTTTCCTTCCTTCGGGCCAAGAACAATACAGAGTGCTATTCCTAAGAACTTGTCACTCAAGTCCCCGGGAACCATGAAAGATATGGAACTGTCTTTACAGTGGAGAAACCATTCTGGCATCTCTCTCCCAATCAGGTAATGTCAACATATCTCATCTTCGGGAGCTCCTGTCATACAAATAGTTCGCATATCAAGCACTCATAGTTAGTGAGTGCGAGAGAGAGAGAGAGTCTCTAACCTTGCGCGATAACACATGAGCCGTACTTGCCCCTTTGCGGAATAATTCACGACATGATGACACGTCAATGCAAAGGCAGTTGGAGGAGAGACTCGACAAATCTGGGAATTTTTGTAGAGATCTGCAACCAACTGCCCTTAGGGCATGAATATTTGGCGGAAGCTGAGGAATCATTTGTAGCTGTTTGCATTTATCGACATACAAGTGTTCCAAATCGTGGTATTTATTGATGCATGTCGGCAGATGAGTAAACTTGTTTCCGGAAAGATTTATGTGCCCCAATTTCGGAAAACTGGAAGAACTCTCAAGGAACTCCACTTATGAGAGATTGCAGCCCTTAAGTTCTAGCCGGTATAAATTTTGGAATCCTAGATTGCCATTAGGATTGGTTGAATCCTTCAAGTTCTTTGGAAACATGACAAAATTGGAGCAGCCTCCAAGATTCAGATGCTCAAGATTTTGCAACTTATAGACACTTGATGGGAGTGTTGGGAGTGTTTTGCATTTTGTTAAATTTATCATCTTCACAGAGAGAAGATTTTCAACTGATGCAGGTAGTTTTTTAATAGCCGTCCAACCTAGATCAAGCTCTTCTAGATGTTCCATCTTTTCCGGTATATCAGAGAACTTCTTGAGTTTAGAGCAACCAAAGAGATCGAGGGCTCGAAGAGATTTTGCCTTGAGTGTGTGAGGAAAGTTACTAAGGTTAGAGCAAAACTGTAGTGACAAAAATTTCAACTTGTCGTGACATGTGACGGATTGGTGAACCTCTACCAAGCTTTTGCACCCATCAAGATTCAAGTTCTCCAGATTTGGAATTGATGAAAGGTTAGGAACACTAACCAGGGACTTGCATTGACTGAAATTGATGTACTTCAACCATTTAAAATTCTGGAAAAGAAAATATCAATACAATCATTAAGCTTTGAAAATATTTGTAGTTATAAAAAGGGAAAAGCTAGTTATCACTAACGCTAACCTTAAGGTTTCCGTCAAATTGTCTGATATGACTTTTCTGGATATCAAGTCCAACAAGTTTCTTCGGACCAGAGCCAAACTCTAGTAATGGGGCATTTGGCCATTCAAGCCATCTCAGACTGTTAGGGAGACAAACAGGACCTTGCGATGAGATATGCACTTCAATCAAAATAAGCATTCTCAACATTTTCATGTTTCTAAAAACATTTGGACTTATGGTTATCTCTTCAGGATTCATAGTTCTCACTTTTGGTTCGCGCAATTCCAATACAATGGCCTTTACTGCATTCGTTTCCTATTCATAACAGAGAAAATTCAGTTCTCACACAAAATTTCATTGAGATTTAAATATATTGTCCAAATCAAAGTATCATAAAAATGAGATATAACAATGTTTACATAAATAACTCTTACCGTGTCTTCACATAGAATATCCTCAACATCTTCAAAAAGCCATAATCTACTGCGTTTCCAGGGTCATCAAGACATTCTTGATTAACAATATTCTGACCCATCGATTGAACCAAATCATGCATTTGCAAGGTCCCATGCTCCTTTCTTATCAAGGACCTCTCAATGAGAATTTCTATTCCTATAGTTGTCTCAAAGCCACAGCTGTCTAGAACTTTTTTGATGTTTTCTATACTTTTTCCCTTAAAAAAACAAGCAATGTCGAGGAAAATCTGTTTTTCATCATTCTCCAGTCCGTCAAAGCTTATCTTCATAACTTGATTGATATCTTTGTCAGGACTCTGGGAAAGTTTACGCAGCTCACTTTCCCATGCTGGTTCATTTCTTCCACGAAAGAATGAGCCCAACACTTCGAGAGCTAATGGAAAGCCGCCAGCATAATGCAGTGCTCTATCTATGAGATCCTTTCTTATTTCAGATTTTTTGCAATTTGGAAATGCATGTTGATTAAAAAGGTCTAGTGCCTCATCATGGTCTAAAGGTTTAACTTCATACACAAGATTTATGCCATGAGAAGTGAGCAAATGTTTATCCCTTGATGTTACAAAGATTCTACTTCCTTTACCAAACCAATTGCCTTCTCCAGCTAATGCATTCATTTGACGCAACTGGTCGACATCATCAAGAACTAGGAGAACCTTCCTGCCACACAGTCTTTCTCTTATCAAACTAATTCCTTCATCGACACTACAGACCAATAGATGTCTAGGAGATAAGATCCGAGATAGAATTTTTTCTTGCAAATCAACTAGACCGTTGATTTTATTTGAAGTTTCTCTAACTTGCTCCAAAAAGATAGATCCCTGAAACTGTATTTCCATAGCATTAAATATCGCTTTAGCGATGGTCGTCTTCCCTATGCCTCCAGGTCCCCATACACCTATCATGAGAACATCATCACCATCCAACTTTTCTTGTGACAATGATATCACTTCTTTAACTTGGGACTCTATTCCAACCGGATACTTAGCAACATGTAAGGGTGTTCGCTTTAGATGAATTGATAAATCCTTTACGATGCATTGTATGAGCTCCGCTTCATTTCTGATGAGCACTCAAAAGAAAGATAAACATGCTTTAGCATTTCAACGTGGCAGGAATTCAACCTCAAACGTCGTGAGGAAAATAACATAACAAGGTTAGCAAATAATAAGAGAAAAAGAAATTAACACATCTGGTGAACCTGCCCAACATCTGCCCAAGGGAAAAATTAAGAAGAACCTGCGCCTGAAGACAATAATGACTAAGGAATTGTTAAACCACACTTTCATCGAAGACAAAAAGTTCTCATTATCCACACAGCAAGAATCGAATTCAAAGAATCTGCTAGCTTGAAGTTTTGGTTATTCGAAATTTGAATCTGCTGTTCAGTATATCTCCGCTTTGTATCTTCTTCGAATTTCAAAAGACCGACTTGACAATATCAATGCTTTCAGTGGTAGTCTATTGCATACGGTTTGAAATATAACAAAAAATCACTGGCTAACAATGGCAAAGCAGTGCGTCACATCAATTTACTTACCCATCACTAATATACCACCCAGACAAGCTACCGGCGTTGAGGAGAGCCTTCTTCCACCTCTTCACTTTCTCCGAATTCTTCCCGAACTTGATCTCATGCTTAGCGATAGCTCTCCTATAAGCCTCTCTCCCCCCTCTAACTTCTCTTGGTTCCACTTTGTAAAATACTGGCAACACAATCAGCTCCTTTTGTGCCTTGCACTCCATGATCTTCACCAACTCATCCAAACACCACCGTGAGGAAGCATAGTCTTCAGAGAAAATGATGATTGCGACACGCGATTCCTCGATTGCCCTCATAAGCGATGGCGATATTTGCTTTCCTTTCCTGAGCTCCTCACTGTCCAAAAAAGTGAATATTCCATTCTGATCTAGAGCTGCGTAGAGATGACTGAGGAAGTTGTTGCGGACATCAGTGCCTCTGAAACTCACGAACACATGGTAATTCTTTTTGGAAGAGGCCATATATCAGGAATTTGGGGACAAAAACAAGAAAGATAGATCAAGAAGGTTGGTTCTGTTGGCTCGATTCATTCAAGGATTACAAAATATGATCAGTCTATCCCTTTGGATCTCACTCACAATTTCAGGAGGCTAGAAAGAAGGCACAGAGGGATCTTCCCTTAAAGGATCCCTTATATCGAGAATGTTGAAGCTTAAAAGGAGTAAGAGCACTGAAGAAAACGCGTGACGACGATGGCTTTTTGCCCCAAAAAGACGCGTGAAGACTTACTTTAGACGAGGTGGAGCTTGCGTCGATGGAAGAGGGATGGAAAGATAAAGCAGGACCTCTAGTTGTTCTTGATAAGGATGAGGAAACACCCTGTAAACTTTCCGTAAGGGAATCTCTATGCAAACTGGTAAGAAAAAGATGGCTGAGAAACTCACAAAAGTTAAGAGCGAGGGAAAATGAGAGGGAAGAAAGGTGGGAAGATGACCCCTCGCTAAAGGACAATTATGTTGGCTGGGTCCACCTTCATGTGGGGCCCAGCTAGCATTAAATAAAAAAAAAAAACAAAAAAGAAAAGAAAAGAACAAAAAGAAGTGGAAGTGGTGGTCATGCAAGTGTGCATCCAAAAGTGAGAAGGAGAGAGAAAACAAAAAACTATTGAAACAAGGGAGAAGAGAAGAAAAGAAGGGCTGCAATTTTGCGGCTTCAATTCAAAGGCCAAATATTGACAAAATTGGTTCAAATTTCAGTATGTTGCTCGTGAGACCAATGGCTACAAGTTGATGTTTTTTGTTCATCGAGAACCATCTCTGAATTTTCCAGTTGTGGTTAAGGTTTTCTTGCCCTAAATTTATTTATCTACCTATGTGGTGAGAAAAAAATGATTATAATATTAATGTTGAGCCTCTACTGTGTGATTAGAGGAAAATACTTTGTGTATCCTACTATTCTTAGTGATTAGTGGATATTTTGGGCAGTCCATGATTTTTCCCACATTAGGTTTTCCACGTTAAATTTTTTGTGTCATTATTTATTTTGTCTACTTATCATTTACGCATTATATTTGCATATTGTGAGGTTATATATTGCTGGTTGTTGCTGAGGATTAAGAGAATTTTAGTTGATTTAGTTTAATGGGAGAAATTGATCATGGACTGTGTTTGGCTTGTGGTGAATTATTGTACCCAAGTTCTCCCCAACAAAGTGGTATCAAAGCTAGGTTGAAATTCTAGTGTTAAATGGAAGAAACTAGCGGCACCATGTTTAAGTTAAATGCCTCGAATTATTATATTTGGAAGCCTTCAAATGGAAGACATATTATATTGCAAAGACTCGTTTCATCCTATTAAGGGTGATGAAGTCAAAGGAGATAAGGAAGACAAAGAATTGAGAGAATAAATCGGAAAACGGTTGGGTTTATTCAACAATGGATTGATGATAGTGTGTTTCATCATGTTGCTCAAGAAACGAAGGCGGCTACTTTGTGGAAAAAATTACAAGATCTCTATGAGAGAAAAACTCCACAAAATAAAATTCTTCTAGTTAAGCGACTTGTGAATTTGAGATAAAAGGAATGGAGTAATATGGCGGAATACTTGAGTGAATTTTAAGATGTTGTAAATCAATTGACAAATCTTGAAATTGATCTTGGTAATAAATTGCAAGCATGCTTATTACTTGGTACTCTTCCCGATAGTTGAGACATTTTGGTTGTGGCGTTAAATAACTTGGCTCATTTTGGTGTGCTTTCTATGAGCATGGTTAAAGAAAGTTTGTTCAATGAAGAAACAAGAAGAAAATGCTTAAATTGTGTTTCTATATCGGATGCTCTTGTTATAGAAAACATGGCAATAAGTCATTTAATAAGGTTTCAAAGAAATGATACTCGAGGCAAGCCAAGAGGAAGGGCAAAATCAAGATTGAGGAGGAGTGTGAAGTGTTATAATTGCGGTAAAATGAGACATTATGTAAAAGAGTGATGGTTGCCAAAGAGAGATAGATCTCATGATAGAAATGGAGATTGAAAGATAGAAATGGAGATTGAAAGAAAAAAGATAAACAAGTTACAACGGCGGTTACATCCGATGGCAATATTGTGTTCGTATGTGACGACGGATGTGTGAATCTTACATGCCAAGACTCTATGTGGGTTGTTGATTCCACGGTTTCTTTTTATGTCACCTCATAGCATGATTACTTTACTTCTTATCATGGCGGCGACTTTGGTTGTATTATAATGTGAAATAGTGGTGTTTCCAAGGTTATTAGCATGGGAGATGTTTATTTGGAGACCGATGTCGGATGTAATTTATTTTTGAAAAATGTGAAACACGTTCCAAATATTCGACTTTCACTTGATCTCACGGTTGCCTTAGATGATGATGGTTATTGCAATTCCTTATTTGATGAGAAATGGAAGTTGACTAAAAGTTCCATGGTAGTGACAAAGGGTAAGAAGATAGGTTCTCTCTACACTATATAAGCTGACTTAATTAAAGAAGAGGTAAATGCAGTAAAGGATTCCTCGGTTGATTTATGGCATATGAGGCTGGGTCATCTTAGCAAGAAAGGATTTGAAACTCTTGCTAAAAAGAATCTTTTACCATTGAAAGATAAAAAATCTAAAGGAATGCACTCATTGTCTTACAAGTAAGAACATAGATTCCCATTTCATAATTCCTCTCTACACACGAAATCAAATGTACTTGATTTAGTTCACACTGATGTTTGTTGGATGGATGCTAGAACTCTTAGATGTACATTATACTTTGTGACATTTATTAATGATTGTTATAGAAAAGTGTGTGCTATTACTTTGAAATCTAAAAATCAAGTACTTGCAGCTTTCGAGCAATTCCATGTCAATGTGGAAAGAGAAACTGGGAAGAAGCTAAAATGTGTTCGAGCTAATAACGATGGTGAATATAGAGACCCACTTGAAAACTATTGCAGGGATTATTGTATCAAGCTTGAGAAGACCATTCCAAAAACATCACAGCATAATGGAGTAGCAGAGAGAATGAACCGGACGATTAATGATCGGATTCGGTGTATGCTTTTTCATGCAAAGTTGCCTAAGTCATATTAGGGTGAAGCGATGAGAACAATAATAGACTTGATAAATCTTTCTCCATTGGTTCCTCTTAAGGGGGATGTTCAGCAAAGAGTTTGGAGTATCAAAGATATTTCCTACGGCCATCTAAAAGTATTCGATTGTCGGGCATTTGTGCATGTTCCAAGAGATGAAAGATCTGAGCTTGATAACAAGTCTAAACAGTGTATCTTCTTAGGTTATGGACATGAAGAGTTTGGCTATAGGTTATGGGATCCAGTTGCAAAGAAAGTCATTAGAAACCGAGATGTGGTGTTTTATGAGTATCAAACTATTGAAGACATTGACAAGGCGGAGAGACCAAAGAATATAGCTTAATGTTCAATTAGTTTCAACCCAAATCCTTATGATGTCGATAGAAATCATGGGGGAGAAGTGCATGGAAATCATGAAGATGGTGAATCCTCACATAATGTTGATTCTTCAGCTGAGACAGGTGAAATAGTTGAGCAAAAGCAATCTATCCTATCTCAAGTTAGAAGATTTGAAAGAGAGCGTAGGCCTTCTTAAAAATATTTGTCGCATGAGTATGTGTTACTCACTGATGCAGGAGAGCCAAAGACTTATGAAGAAGCTATATCATGTAAACAAAAGAATGAGTGGCATGAAGTCATACAAGAGGAGCTTAAATCCTTACATGAGAACCACATATTTGAATTGGTGAAATTGCCTAAGGGTAAGAGAACACTCACAAATAAATGGGTGTACAAGTTGAAAATAGAATAAAATAGTTTGCAATCATGACACAATGCTAGACTTATTGTGAAGGGCTTTTGTCAAAAGAATGGCATAAACTTTAAAGAGATTTTTTCATCGGTTATAAAGATGTCTTCTATTTTAATTGTTCTTGGGTTAGCAGCCAATTTGAATTTAGAAATTGAACAACTTGATGTAAAGACGGCTTTTCTTCATGCAAACCTAAAATAAGAAATATATATAGAGCAATCGAAGGGTTTTGAAGTTGAAGGTGATGGGTTTTTCTGTGTTGATGGGTCTAAGTAGACCCGTCTGCCTATGTTGGGCCTAAGAACCTGGCTTGCAAGTTAAGGGCTCATGGAGGAACGGTTACAATGTGAAAGGTTGCGTTGTTTTGGTACGAAGGATTACGTTGTTTGAAGTAGCGTTTTAGATAGAGAGGAAATACGTCTCTCTCAGTAACAACGCTCCAAAAAAGAACGTACGTTTTTAGAGTTCTCTCCTCCTAAAAGCAACAGTACACTCCTCGGTAGAACGGGATCAGAATTCTTCCTCGAACTTCAACATTGGTGTTTAATCTATGAAAGACAAGGTATGCTCGATTCCGTAGTGTATCTTTGATCGGTGGTACATGTGACTCATGGGCTCGTCTTCCGCGTTCGTTTTAGGGGTTTGATTGAGTATCGGATCAGTTTTAGGGAATCCGTTATTCCCAACTTTGGTATCAGAGCCATGTTCATGTTTCCCAATCCCTTTTCATCTTTATGAATTGCTTTTGATTGAATTTTCATAAAACACCACCGTTGGCCAATCGGGGACGAAAAATCCCAACACCCGCGTACGGTTCACCCATGTTTGTGATTTTTTGTAAATCAAAGTTCGTTTCTGATAATGTATGGTCGAAGCTCTCGTTGATATGAGAAAATCGAGTGGTGGATTGCCATCAGAGGTCGCCGGACGTGCCGCCACGCGCAGTCGGAAGGAATTGGTGTCGTCAACGCGTGCAACGCAAGGGCCGATTTGGTCTCCACCAAGCGCGTGTGATGCACGCGCTTTTTCGATCCTAGGCGCATGCAACGCATACGCGCGGTTGCATCGTGACGTCATCCACGCACAAGCGTGGTACGTGCTAGATGATGTCATTGTGACATTAGCCGCGCAAGCATGGCACGTGCTAGCAGATGTCATGGTGACATCAGCCACGCATGTGCATGGCACATGCCGGGTCGGTTGGTTCGACCCGACCCGACCCGTTGACCTCGACTCTTCTAACCGTTGACCGTTGACCCAAGAAAAAAAGGAGGAAAATGATGTGTTTCTTTTTCCAATTAAGTCTATGTGGATTATAAGTAATTCCTTATTTGTTCTGCATTTGTTGCAAGAACAATGCCTCCTCATCAGGCGTGCACACCTATATGCGCAACTACAAATAAACAAAAGTAAAGGCTTTCAAGGTTGATAACTGAGTTGACTGATTGATCATTTCTCGAGGTCAACAGTAAAATACAAGAGGTCATATGGAATGGTCGTCCCATGTCACATTCTGAGATGGTGCGATTCTTCATAAATACTCTTCCACTGATATGGCAAAGAGTGTTGAATCGCCTATGGGAGGTCAATAGAGCTACTATAAGATGCTTGTAATGGCTTTTATAAATGGACATTATCAGATTGAAGCCACAAAGACTGCGACCTATGGATGACTTCAATCCGACGGGGGATGAATGTGCGAAGGAGAAATCCTAAGGAGTACCCGTCTGTTTTACTGTGGTTGCCTAGAATGTCTAAGGAATTTAAAGAAGAAAAGATCAAAAAATTGAACAAAAATGAATCTTTCCCAGTTCATATATTGTCTTGGCGTTAGATGTTTTGACTGGTCTTTATTCAGTATGCTTTATGGACATCTTATGTAAATGTTTTCTATCTAGTTGTTGTTGGTGTAGCAACTGATATGTTAGTTACATTATGTGAAAGCATTATTATTCTATCATTATTGAATGTCAAATATTATTTTCTTATGTTATTATTAACTGTTGTGGGTAGTTCACAAAAGTTTTTGTAACTTCAAAGAATTTATTTTGCATAGAAGATTATATTAATAATAATTCAAAGTTAGGATTTTTGGATGATGATTGGAAACATAGTGACATTTTGATTCTGAAACCTTATTTGAAATGATTAATTAATATAATGGGTTTGTGCAAAATAGATGTATAAATGATAGGTATTAATAATTCATGCATATGTGTCTCGATATATTCAGATCGATGGCTTCAGCCACAAAGAGTATAGTTGCTGAGCTGAATAAATGTGAGAAGTTCAACGGCGATAACTATGAAATATAGCATATGAAAATTCAATATGTGCTGGAAGAGCAAAATGCACTATAAGCTCTTAACCTAACTATGGAAGAACTTGAAAATGGAAATACCGCACAATATAAGAGGAAATAAGGATGCATTTGCTGCATGGAAGAGAAAGAGCTCTCTTGCTCGCATTACGTTACTGAGTAGCATAGAGAATGATGTCATGTGAGAGTTCAGGCGTTTTGAGAATGTCAAGAAAATGTGGGAAGTATTGACAGTAAAATTTGGTCATACTTCGGTGACCAGACTGATGCAGTTTACTATTAGGTTTGACTTATAAGAAGCCTCATGGTCAGACCATGAAGCAACACCTAAGAAAGATGTCAAATATGATTAATGAGCTAAAAGATGCTAGCCATGTCCTGACTAACGAGTAGCAAGTGTAAGCAGTGATTCGTTCCTTGCCTTAGAGTTGGGAGCATATGAAGGTGTACCTGACCCACAATGAGAATATCAAAATCTTTGAGGATGCAGTGCGTCATCTTGAGCTGGAAGAAGACCGCCTCTTGGCGGTTAAGTTAAAAATTGAAATTTATCATACTGGTTCCAGCTCACATGGAGCTTCGAGCTCCAAGCGCAAATGTTCTGACTGGTTCAATAAAAGGAAAGACAATGGAGCAAGTGCTTCAGAGAAGAAACCAAAGGTTGACCAACATGAAAGAGGAAAGCGTCATCGAATGAAGAAGCTATCAAAGGGTCAAGCGTTACAATTGTGACAAGAATGGTCACTATGCTCGCGACTGTCGTAAGCCAAAGAAGGTATACACCTCTTTTACATTTCAAAACTTTGCTTATGTGTCAAGTTTTGTATTCTTAACTGAGTCTAATCATTTGTAGACTGTAGATTCAAGAGCAACATACCATATAGCGAAGGATAAAGGATCATTCGTGGAATTTCGACAAGTATTAACTGGAACTAAGTAGATCTATGTAGAATATAACTTTAGAGTCAAAGTAAAATGGATTTTCACCTGCCAATTGAACATGTGTGGTGGACGCACTTTGTTCCTATGATGTATTATATACTCCAGAGATTTGTCGAAATTTAGTATCTATTTTAGTGTTGGTAAAGCTTGATTTTAGTTGAACTTCCATAATAATTGTGTGGATTTGTTTTTGAATATAAACTACTATAATTGTGGTTATTTTCTAGGTGGTTTCATTGTATTAAATGTTGACTATGGTAATGCCAATGTTTGTTATTCCCTTTTCACGTCACCTAATTTATATGATAATGATGTGAATGTGTGGCATGCTAGACTTGGTCATATTGGCCAACAACGTATGAATAGACTAGCCAAAGAGGGCTTGTTGGGTAACATTGAAAAAATCGATTTGCCCATATATGAGCATTGCCTAATAGGGAAAATGACAAGGAAACCATTTTGAAAAAGGTAAAAGAGCTAAATTTTCTTTGCACTTAATTCATTTTAACGTTTGTGGTCCGATGAATATGAGAGAAATGCATAGGACTGTTTATTTCATCATATTTAGAGATGATTATACTCGATTCGGATATGTTTATTTGATTTCTCATAAATCTGAAGCATTTAATTGTTTCAAAAGATTTATGAACTTGGTAGAAAATCAATTAAACAAGAAAATAAAAGTATTGAGATCCAATCGAGTTCGAGAATATTTATCGATGAGTTCAGAAAATTATGTGATGAAGAAGGAATAGAAAGACAGTTGCCTATTCCATATACTCCTCAACAAAATGGTATTGCGGAGAGAAGGAACAAAACCTTACTGGAAATGGTTAGGTCCATGATGGCGCATGCTAACTTACCTATCACTTTTTGGAGTGATGCGTTATTAACTATTGCATATATACTTAACTCGGTGCCTTCCAAATCGGTTACTTTCACTCCATATGAGTTATGGACAGGTAGAAAATTGGACTTAAGTTTTTTTTAAACTGTGACATCCCGAATTTCAACCCCATCCCGAATATATGAAATGGACATCTTGTCGACGCGCCCATGGTTCTTTTTCTCTAAGCTGATCACTCATGAGTTAACCAATTTATTGGGTAAAGCCGTTAAAGGATATAACCGCGGTAAAATCCATAAAAGCTACTCAATAGGTTGGATCAGACTAAAATCGCGTTCAGTCGATTTTAATCACGAAATTAAATTCGGTTTCGAGAATCGGACGTTTGAGCATGTCACGGTTCATTTATTGGAAATCGTCTTGTCTTTCCGAGAAATTTTTAGAGATTCCGAGAGTTTTACGGAAAATCGGTTTGGATGTCGCAGGAAATTAACGGAAATTCGTACAGGCCGAATTTAAGTGAGTTTTGACTTCCAAGCCGAGCCTTTGGGTATTGATGACTTATAGAAAATTGTTCAGGATTTTTCTTCAGCAAAATTGGACGTTGCTTTGGAGAATCAAATAAAGAAATTGGAGCCAAAAATTAAGGAAATTCGAAATTAGACTAAGGGCTGCATTTTTGGCTTTAATTTGGAATAAATGGTGAAATTATATTCAAGAAAGAATTGTTGGGGGACCAAGGGATAAACTTGAAGGTTTTAGAGGACAAGCAATCAATGGAAGAGATAACCATGTTTGACTTTCTTTGTCCCCATCATCCTTCGCACGCTAGTCGACTCCCCTATCCACTCGCTACTTCTGTTATGATTCTTTTTCTTCCTCCTTCGAGTCTTCAATTTGGCCGTACAAAAAGAATCGAGCAAGCCCACTCACGAGCACCCTCCGGCAAACCTTGTCTCCCTTCAGTCAACAGCATCATCCACCGAAGGCCTTTTGTTGACCGAAGCCACCGACGACCCTCCATCTTGCAGCTTCTCCAACGCGTGGTCTTCTCTGATAGCCGTCCATGCGTTCAACCCCCATGAAGCCTCCACTCGCCCAGCGTCGTCAACCGAGGCAGCTCCAGCAGCTTCGATCCACACTAGCGGTTTCAATCGGCCATCCACACGTCTTCATCTTCAGCTGCACGAAGCCAGCAAACGAACCAGCATCATCGTCTCATCGAAGCCACTGATTCCCTAGCAGCAACTCCACGTCAACACTGCAGCTCCACTTCGGCTTGTCTTCACCAGGTCAACAAAGCAGCTCCATCTCCCTGGTTGTTGACCGCCTCAGCTGCCGATCTCCTTCGTTGCTGCTCCTCTAGCATGAAGACAAGCAGCGACCAAGCTGCCGCGTGCCAGCGTCCCTCTTCCCCAGCGAGTCAAGCGACCGAAGCAGCTCTCTCTTCCTCGTCTTCGTCCGCGTCCTCTTCTCACACCGCTCGGCCCATTTGTGATCAAGCCCAGCACCCACGAGGCCAGCGAAGCCCATCTCTACAGCAGTTGTTCAGCCTAGTGTCCCTTGCTGATTCCCTTGTTCGGCCCAACAGCTAGGCCACTTGAAGTCCACGTAAATTGCAGCCCAGCTCCATGCGGCATCTTGGCCCAATTCGAGCCTAGTGAATTTCTTTGGGCCGTAAGTTAGACCAGAATTTAGCACAGCAGTTAGGCCTGTGTCTTCAGCCCATCTTCATACGATTTCAACCCATTGAAGAAGTCAAGCCAGCCCATGTGAGTGTCATCTTCAAGCCCAGCAAAGTCTCAGTCCAGTTGGGCCCGAAAGCCCGCCATTTGAAGTCTCCAGCCCACACGATTTCAGCCCAATTTCAGCTCAGTCCAGCCCTAGTGGATCAAGCCCATCAGCCTGCGAAAATTTTAGAAGCCCAATTTAGCGAAGCCCACTTGGTTCAGTCCATTTTCAGCAAGCCCAAGCTTAAGATTAAGGCCCGGTCCAAGCCCATGAGTGTTCATTAACGCCACCGAAAGGTTGGAATTCGGCCGCCATCACATCATCATTGCAATGTTCCGATCTTCGCTTTGCCAAGTGAGTCTTACTCACTAATGCATTCTTAGTTTGCTAATTATTCTTAAATGTTGATTAGTGTTAGTTAAGTGTAATTAGATGGTTAGATTAGAATGGATTAGCGATTATTAGTTAATTGCATTGTATATTAGTGAAATAGTTAGTGTACTTAACTAGAGAATGGCCCGTGCTATTTATTGAATGCTACTTGGGATTTTTCCCGACCCTTATCGGGTGTTAATTAGGCAATTCGGGCATAAGTGGAATTTTCTGGAATTTAATATTAATTTTCGAAATTAATTATTTAATTATTTATTTTTCGGAAATTCAACTGGAATGGCCAGTGACCGAGATTTTATGCTGATGATCATGGTGTAGTTCGTTTATTTAATTGAGCTTTATATTGTGCTAAATTGAATTTATTGTATTTATTTATTTAATTTTCGAAATTAATTATTTAATTATTTATTTCTCGGAAATTCAACTGGGATGGCCAGTGACCGGAATTTTGTGCTAATTGTTGTGGTGTAGTTCATTTATTTAATTGAGTTTTATTTTGTGCTGAATTGAATTATTTGTGAAATTGAGAATTATTCTTTAATGGAATAATCTTTGATTATTAATTGGAAAATAACCTTAGGGTGTTGGTTGACAGCACCAAAAGTGTTTTGGTGGACTACAGATAATGGTGAGATTTATGGAAAGGAAATTATATTATTTTGGCTAAGGCCGTGTGTCACGCATTTGGTATTTTTATTAGAAAGGATAAAAATGGTGATTTGATTAAATGATTATTATCGGCATACTATAAAGATATGGCTAGCAGCTTCTGATAAGCATATATATTATTTTCAGCATACTATAAAAGTATGACTGGTAGCTTCTGGTGAGCATATATATATTATTTTTGGCATACTATAAAAGTATGGCT
This sequence comes from Eucalyptus victrix, assembly GCA_016097545.1. Lineage (NCBI taxonomy): Eukaryota > Viridiplantae > Streptophyta > Magnoliopsida > Myrtales > Myrtaceae > Eucalyptus > Eucalyptus victrix. The sequence goes on from CM027842.1 coordinate 16,053,148, forward strand.
GGCAGCTTCTGGTGAACATATATTATTTTCAGCATACTATAAAAGTATGGTTGGCAGCTTCTGGTGAGTATATTATTATATCGGATTAGTGGATCTGACAACTTCTGGTGAGCATCGAGGGTATACTATATCATCCTACGGGCTTTGATATGTCAGCTTAGCAAGAGTAGTATACCGGTGTTGACACCTCATTTAATTTTAGAAAATAGAATTAGAAGATAATCTTTGATTAAGAGGGATTTTTTAAAAAAAAATTGAATTCAAAAACTCAATAACCATGATTTTGGAGTCACTATTTTGTTGAACGGTTGAGCAAATATGTGCAAATCTTCACCTGCAAAAACAAATTCGAGTGTTTCCTCTATAAATAGAGGATACAAAGCTTCGGTGAAGAGGGGGGAGTTTCTCTTCATTGTTTTTTTTTATTTTTTTGTAGCCTAGGGAACCTCCGCTCGCCGCTTCGCGGTTGAGAGTAAACCCTGGGGGGCTGCGTAAGCGGGAGGACCCACCACCCCCGACAACCCACTTAAGACGTGCTAGCACTTAAGCAACGACGACGCTGTTGATCGAACGCAGGCCCTTTCGTGAGAGGTCCCTTGCCCAACCAGCGAGAGAGTGTAAGGGTGGTGAGTTTCTCTTCATTGTTCATCCAAGAAAAATAGCAAAATTGAAGAGGAAAAGAAAAAAGTACAGTGGCAGAAAGTGAGAGAGACAAGTGAGAGAGTGTCAGGTGAGAGAGAAAAGTAAGAAAAAGAAGAAAAAGGAAGGGAGAGAAGGAGCCGTCCGTGGAGTTGTTGAGAGAAGGAAAGAAACACAAAAGGAAGGAAAGAGGGAAAAGTAAAAAGAAAACAAAAAGGAAAAAGGTGATTGGACATTTACTGTTCATCACCTTCTTCCCTCTGCTACACGCCTCCACCTTCCTCCTGCCGGCTTCGATTTTGCTCCGCCTAGCTGCAACGGCCGTTTCCGCTTCTTTTTTTCACGCCTGCGACCCTCGTTCGTGAACACCGGAGCCACCCTGCTCCATTGCGCCTCTGTCATTGCCGTTTTCGTCTGCCGTTCGCCAATCTCTCCGCGGCGCGCATCCCCCGCCGCACATCATTTCCGCCCTTACTCCGACGGCCCAAGCGCCCTTTTGCCGTTGGTTGCTGCTACCGACGACCCGTGACGCCACTTGAGGTTGATTTGCTGCACGCTTGAGCGACCGACGCTACCGTGCCCAACCACCCGAGGCCCACGACCTGCAATTCGCGCCCAACGAATCTCCTCCCGAGCGCCGACCCTCAACAGCCCGTTGTGCTCACCGTTGCCGCCTGGAGCCCACACCGCCACTATGCCTCAGCCCGCGATCCACCGCTGCTGCCCACCGCCGAACAACGCCCCTGCAGGACATCCATCGCAGCAGTTCGAGCCCCGTGCCACCTCTACCGTGCCTGCATCAGTGTTCTCAGCCGAACCAGAGTTTCCTCGTTGTGCTCACTACTGCCGAGCCGCTCCACCAGCTCAATGAAGACACTGCCGTGCCGATCCGTGATGACGCAGCTTTCCTTGCCCTGTCCACAACCACCCAGCGACCGAAGCTCCTCCCCGCTGGTTGCCGTACGCGAGGCCTGCGAAATCGCTTCTATTCAGCTGCTCCAGTCGCGCCTCTGCTCAGCCCAAGTGCTCAACACCACCCCTGTTCGGCACTAACGCCAAGCTCTAACGCCACATCTGCACCATCATCCTATTCATTGCTGTTGAGCCATTCCTCAAGTGGGTCTAGCCTTAGACTAGGTAAATTTGTAGGTTAAATTTGATTCAGATATTTGGTAGTTTTTATTATTCTAACTTGATTTGTTTTAATTTATTATCCAAGTAGAAAATTTGTCATATTAAGTCGTGATAATCAAAAATATTGAGCCGCGATATGTCGGGTTAAATTTTTGATTATTTCGACTTTTCATGGCAAATTCATGAATTACTTTGCATAATTGATTCATATAAAGATAATATGTCATTGATAAATTATCAATAAGATGTATATTTTGATGCATCATTGTTATTTGCACATCAAATATCATACATCATATGTCATATCTAGGATTTAGGTATTTGGGTCCATAAACATCTCATGTTTAAAGCAATGCATTTTATTTTTTTTTAAGATTCATATAGAATTAGGATAACTTTCCTTTAATAGAACAAAGACAAAAAAAAAAAAAAAAGAACAAAAAATGTTATTTAGGTTTCATAATATGCACACCACATAATCTCATTTCATGTCATCATTGTTAGTATAGATTGCATATGTGTAATAAAAAAATCATTAAAAAATCACAAAAAGAACATGCATATAGAATTATTATGTCATTCATACCATGTCATGAAACACATGCATATTTATGATTATATAAATTAGATTGCATACATATAGTGATAAGTTTAAGTCATACCATATGAATTGCATCTCGCATGTCATTAAAATAAATCCATGCACATTAAATTTAGATTAAGATTGCATATAATTAACATTTTTAAAAGAAAAAAAATTAGGTGTCATGTCATTTAGAAATCATGTTTAGGGCATGCATTTTTATTAGCATTTTTTATTGAATGTTATTTTATTGATTGTGCACCCGCATGACCACCATTTGCATGTTAGTAGTTTAGGTTAAAATTAATCAACATTGCCTGCAATTTTTTTTTAAAATTAAAATAAAAGGTACCGAAAGGGTGTTAGATTAATCTAGCGTAACCATGTCCCTGGACCTATTGAATCTTTGGTTCGCAATAGTAAAGTATTCTCCCATACTTTACTTGGGTTTCTAACCGGCCCTAATTGGTTAATGGCGGCTCCAAATTGAAATGGCATGTTTAAATGAATTAATTTCTATCAAGTCGCGATTGGTAAGACTTGGGAGGGTCTGTGCCAAGTCTTCGGACTTAGTAATCCATTAGCCTTCTTCAGGTAATTCACCCTCGGGAAGGTCGCGACAACCGGTATACTATATTAGCCTACGAATGATATGTTAGCTTAGCAAGAGCAGTATTACCTTAACCCTATTAGCTTAGTGCAAGCTATACTATCTATATATCAGCTTAGAGTGAGCAGTCCTAGACTATGGTCGGACTTATAGATAGTATTGAATGTGCCGACCAAGCATGGGTCGTGATGACATGTAATCGACTGGGTCGATTGATTATTAGTTCATTATTATGTTGTCAATTGATTGATTGAATGGAAATGATTGTGAGTGGTCTTATTGACGTGTAATCGATTAGGTCGATTTGATCGATACTTCGATTAGTGATGTAATTGCTTGGATGCCTATTTGATCTATGCTAATATGCATGTGGAATTTGAGGTCAAGATAAGTCTTCTGACTCATGTTGTGCATAGGCAACCCTAAGGTGTATTAGTTTACTAATCGTGTCTTAGAGGGTAGAACTTGCTAAGACGTGATCTCAATGGTTATTGAATAACCATTTCAGGACCCTGATGAGGAGCCTGAGTAGGAGGAATTTGAAGAGGAGAACCCTAACGTGGAACCAGATGAGAATGATGATTTTGGAGAAGAAGATGACCATGAGGAGGATCCTGAGTACGACTTGGATGAGGACTGAGATCCCATCCTATTTTGTTAGACCTTGACTATATGTGGATAAATGTTAGATCAGACCCCTGTGAATAGTATTGTATTATATACTATGAGGTGCTTGTATAAAAGAGTAGTTGAGAATTTCAGTATGAAAATTATGGAATTGTTTTTCTATCACATTGTTTTATTGTCTGTGGATTTATAACTGCTTCCACATGTACATATTGAAAATCGACTAAAGGTAAGGGATGTGTGCGTGTCTGAGGATCGAGGCCTATACTCATGAGCCCTCCCAAACTGGATCCTAGAGGAAAGAATAGCATTTTTATAAGATACTTAAAACACTCGAAAGCGTATGTGTTTATAGGTAAGTAGGAAAGTGGAAGTAAAACTGAATTCGAATTACAGGATGTCACATTCTTAGAGAATGAATTTCCTAAGAAAGACGAAATAGGTGAGGATTACTCCCTATTTGAAACATTGTATCAAGATAATAAACTTAGTGGAGTTCGTCCAAGTAAGAGTAATATAGAAAGTGATGAATTTAATTCAACTCACTCTCAATTACAACCACATGATGAGATGATGTTATTATTATCTAATCCGAATGGAAGCATGATAAGGAATGATGTGCAAAGTGTATAATCTCTTGTACGGTGAACAAATCGCAAAAGTATTCCCCGTCAACGTTTTGACATTGAAAATGAAACTTTTATGGTTGCTCCATAAAATGAAGATGAGCCAAGAAATATACATGAGGCTCTAAATTGCCATAATAAGGAAAAATGGATGCATGTAATGGAAGAGAAAATGGAGTTAATGAAGTCAAACCATGTTTGAGAACTGGTTGATCTTCCAAAAGAACGCAAAGCTTTTGGGAACAAGTATGTTCTTAAAATAAAACATAAAGTTGATGGCTCAATAGAAAGACATAAAGCTTGTCTTGTGACAAAGGGGTATAATCAACAAGGAATGAATTGATTATGAGGAAACATTTTCTCCTGTAGTGAGATTTACCTCGATTCGCATTATTCTGGCAATAGTGGCAAGTATGGATCTTGAGTTACATCAAATGGATGTAAATACTACTTTCTTCAATGGAGAATTAGAGGAAGAAATATATATGAAACAAACTGCTGGTTTCATTATGAAAGGCCAAGAAGAAAATGTATGTCGATTTTTGAGATCGATATATGGCCTTAAGCGATCGTCAAGACAATAGTATATACGTTTTTATAATACCATAATGACATATGATTTTACAATGATAGATGAGGATCATTGTGTATATATCAAAATATATAAAGATCAATTTATGATCATATCATTATATGTTGATGATATATTAATTTCCGGAAGCAATATGGAGTTGGTTAATACTTGTCAAAAGTTGGTTATCTTCTAACTTTGATATGAAAGATATGGGTGAGGCTGCATACATTCTTGGAGTTAAAATTTCAAGAGATTGTTTGAAGAGGTCATCATCTTTTTTGCAAGAAACATACATAAATAAGGTTCTTGAACAATTTCGTATGCGCGATTATAAACCCATAGATACTCCTATTGCAAAAGGTGAATGATTAAGTCATAAACTGTGTCCAAGAACTCCACAAGAGAAGGAACAAATGAAACATGTTTCTTATGCTAGTGTTGTGGGAAGCTTAATATACGTTATGATATGTACAAGACCTGACATATGTTTTGCAGTTGGGATGGTGAGTACATACAAATCCAATTCAGGTCAAACACATTGGAAAGCTGTTAAAAGAATACCGAGGTATCTGAAGGGAACTTCTAATTACAAGCTGAATTATCAAGGAAAGGATCTGCAACTTGAAGGCTATTCAGATGCTGATTGAGGAGGAGATTTAGATGAAATGAAATATATCTATGGTTTTGCTTTCTTACTAAATAATGGCACCATATCTTGAAATAGTAAGAAACAAACGTGTATAGTCTTGTCCACGATGGAAGCTGAGTTCATGGCATTATCAACAGCAGTACAAGAATGTGTTTGACTTAAGAGATTTTTGGATCATTTAGGTGTTATTGGGTATGCTGCAAATCCATTATTGGTTAATTGTGATAACCAAGCAACTATAGCATACATCAAAGATCCAAAATATCATGATAAGATCAAACATATAGATACCAAGTATAATTTTGTCAAGGATATGGTTGCACGAAAAGATGTGAACTTAACATAGAATGGTAGCAAATCTTATGACAAATCCAATACCTAGAGATGTGTTTTGTGGTTATGTAAAATCTCTAGAATTGCGTAAAGACGATGTATTAAATATTGTAATTTTCCTAAAGTGTTCACATTTAATGAATTTGTGTTTTCATTATTAATGCCTATGAATTTTTGTTTGACGTTTATGCATCTTAATGCTCAGTGCATTATATAAAGTTGAGAAAGTATGTTGAACGGATAAAATATTAGCCCACTCACATGGATAATCGCCTCTATTTACTATGTGATAAATAGAGATGAGATAATTTTAAGCTTATTATCTAAGTGATAATTGAGAGCTCAAGCTTAAAATATATGTCACATCAACTGAGTGTTAAGATGATGTCATAATATTTACCATGTCCAAAAGTAAAATAACCTACATATTTTACTTTATCTGTCTATGATGCCAAATGTGAGTTTTGAGGAATTCTATGAATAAGCAGATATGTGAACTCAAGTTAGACATTAGGTATGTCTGAACTATCATTTGTACGGTATTGATGATGTAGATATACGCTCAATGGGAAATGAGTTAATACCATAATAAGTATTTCATATTATGTATGCATGAGACGACCAATAAGAGTGGGAAAAGTTTGATCTCAACTTTTATGCCATGTGAGACTCTTGAAGAAAAGAATTTCTCAATTTAGTGCCCTCATAACTCTTACTTATTCTCAAGATTTTTATTCAATGTTTGGTATCTTAGGATGTTGCTAATGATCATGAATTGATTCGATCTAATAGAACATTTCTAGAAAACCAAGCTGAATTGAAATTGAAAGTTTGAAAGAAAGAGGAAGATCGAATTTGGAGAATTACATTCTAGTTTTGTATTCTTTGGTTGACCAATTATGATTGTTTTTTAATACAATATATCATTGTTTAAAAAGAGATCAAGAAAAATATAAATGTGATCGATCGATTTAGGGTACCGCATACTAAATCTACTCAGAGTGTGATGCCCATTATAAGCTGCTATATATTCCTAACAGATGTATAGCAACGAAATGCTGGTCGCACGGATTATTCATTGGTATGAATATTGCAGAGAAGTAAAGAGGATCATGTTCGGCCTACCATGTGCGAGTGGGAGATGATGGGTTTTTCTATATGTTGATGGGCCTAAGTAGGCCCGTCCGCCCATGTTGGGCCTAAGAACCCGACCTGCAAGTTAAGGGCCCATGGAGGAACGGTTACAATATGAAAGGTTGCTTTATTTGGATACGAAGGATTACGTTATTTGAAGTAGTGTTTTAGATAGAGAGGAAATATGTCTCTCTCAATAACAACACTACAAAAAAGAACGTACGTTTTTAGAGTTCTTTACTCCTAAAAGCAACAGTACGCTCCTCGGTAGAATGAGATCAGAATTCTTCCTCGAACTTCAATATTGGTGTTTAATCTATGAAAGACAATGTATGCTCGATTCCGTAGTGTATCTTTGATCGGTGATACATGTGACTCCCGAGCTCGTCCTCCGCATTCGTTTAGGGGTTTGATTGAGTATCGAATCGGTTTTAGGGAATCCGTTATTTCCAACATGAAGGCAAAGAGCACTTTAATATAGATTGAGGAAAAACTTATATGGTCTCAAGTAAGCGCTAAGACAATGATTTATGAAATTTGAATCATTCATGGAAAAATAAAGATATGGTAAAACAAACTTCGATTATTGTGTCTTTATGAAAAGATTCTTAGATAATGATTTTCTTATTCTCATATTTTATGTGGATGATATGTTGATTGTTGGGCATGATACCAAGAAAATTAAGAGCTTGAAAAATGAGTTGAGTAAAGCTTTTGTAATGAAAGACCTATGCCAGCTAAGCAAATCTTAGGCATGAGAATTACTTGTGACCGGAAGAATAAGAAACTATGGTTATCTCAAGAAAAGTATATTGAAAAGACACTTGAAAGATTCAATATAAGCACATATAAATGATCAGTACTCCACTTACAGGCCATTCAAGTTGAGTAGTAGTGAGTGTCCTTCAAGTGAGAAAGAGAAGAAGGTAGAGATGATGAAAATTCCTTATGCATCAACCGTGGGTAGTTTGATATACACCATGGTTTGTACAAAACCCAATATTACTCATGCAATTGGTGTTATGAGTAGATTTCTCTCTAATCCAAGAAATGAGCATTAGACCGTTGTTAAATAGATTTTAAGATATTTTAGAGGCATTTCTACACTTTGCTTGTGTTATGGAAATGTGAAGCTTGAGTTGAATGGCTAATTGGATGCGGACTTTGCCAGTGATGTTGATTCTCGGAAATCCACATCGGGTTATATAATAATCTTTGTAAGGGGAGTTGTTTCATGCCAATTGAGATTGCAAAAATATATTGCTTTATCTACAATTGAAGTGGAATCTATCGCTATTACTAAAGGAGGTAAAGAACTCTTGTGGATGCAAAAATTCCTACAAGAGGTGGGCTTGAAACAAGAGAAGTTTGTTTTATATTGCAATAGCATAAGTGCTATGTATCTTAGCAAGAATCCAGTATTGCATTCAAGATCGAAGCATATTGATGTGAAGTATCATTGGATTCAAGAGAAGTTAGAAGATAAGCTTTCCCTATTTGAGAAAGTTCATACCAACAACAATAGGTCCAATATGATGACCAATGCCTTGTTCGTGGTGAAGCTTGATGCTTGTAGAAGAAAAGTGGGCATGACTAACCTTCCCACATGAGGTGGAAGGGGAGATTTTTGGCTAGGTCCACCTTCATGTGGGGCCCAGCATTAAATAAAATTAAATAAAAACGAAAAGAAAAGAAAAGAAAAAAAGAAGTGGAAGTGGTGATCGTGCAGGTGAGTGTGCGTCCAAAAAGTGAAGAGAAGAGAGAGAACAAAAAACTATTGAAGCGAGGGAGAAGAGAAAAAAAAAAAGAAGAGAGCTGCAACTTTGCGGCTCCGATTCGAATGCCAAATATTGACGGAGTTGGGTCAAATTTCAATATGTTGAGATTGAGAACTACAAGTTGATGGTTTTTGTTCGTTGAGAACTGTCTTTGAATTCTCCAGTTGCGGTTAAAGTTTTCTTGCTCAAAACTTGTTTATGTAACTATGTGGTGAGAAAAATATGATTTTAATCTCCTGCTTAAGTGTCACTTGGGGGTTTACGGCGTGGCTGTCGGCTGCAAGCCGGTTCCTCCAATACCAAAAAAAAAAATGACTTTAATGTTGATGTTGAGCTCTATTGTGTGACTAGAGGAGAATACTTTGTATATCCTACTATTCTTGGTGATTAGTGGATATTTTTTGGTGGTTTGTGGTTTTTTTCCGCATCGAGTATCAATGGTGTCGTTATTTGCTTTGTTTATTTATCATTCCGGCTTTATGTTTGCATATTGTGAGGTTATATATTGCTGGTTGTTGCTGGGGATTAAGAGAATTTCAGTTGATTTAGTTTCGAGGGAGAAATTAATCTTGGATTGTGTTTGGCTTGTGATGAATTGTTGTACTCGAGTTCTCCTCAACAAATTCTAGGGTGAATTATTTGACTAAACTGTGGGAAGAAATGAAAGAAAGATGAATTAGGAGCTGAAATGCAGAAGTAGATTCTTGGTAATTCAACCCGCTTTGCTGGACCCGCTGATCATACAGTCCGACTTTCGTGGAAGTTGCCCAAGATATTTCGAAGAAAGATGGAATAGCAAGTGTAGAACCTTGACTACTGTTAGTGACATCTACCGAAACAGCTGCTGCACTCAAGCACACGTATGTGCACCACCTAGTTATGCATATAATCATTAGAAGATATTGTTGATGAATTAACCAAATCACTGCGTATTATTTTTATTTTTAACTTTTGAGTGGATTACTTTATTCAAAGGACTTTCTAATTCGATATTAAGTTATTTCTAGGTACTTCCATATTTAAAATGTTAGCTTGTCCTGAGTAACGTGGAGGAAAGCTTAATGAACAAATGGGAATTAATGAGCTCCAATACTTGAAACTCACAATCTCACAAATTTCCTCCACCGTCACCAATTCCATTCACTCCAGGCTGACAACCACTGCTCTAACGAACACGATCATTCCGAAGGCGATTACACGCACTTCAAACAGCAGATAGTTCTCAACCCCTCACCTGAGCACCGGCGCGAAGAGCGGCATCGATGGTGGACGCTCCACTGAGGTAACTGAGGCAAGCTGGAGCGGGACCCATGCGGACGGCCTCGTCGGCGGACCTGACGTGGAGAACGCCGGAGTCGGCGTCACTGTAGACGGCGACGGTCCGAACCCCCAGCGTCCTTGCCGTCCTTATGATCCCGTCGAGCTATCTCGCCTCGGTTCGCCACCAGTATCTTCTCGATGGGCTTCGGCTCCGAGGCCCGTCGCTTCGCAGCAGCAGCCGCCGCCGCCGCCGTGCCTCCGGCGAACGGGAGAAGAGCCTCGCCGACCATGGGGGTTGCGACGGACGATCAACAGCGCCATTGAAGAAGGCATGATTTGTCGGTGGGAGAGAGGGGGAGAGAAAGAGTGATGAGTCAACGTCGTCTTCTTGTCTTGGGAGTCGGGACGGGGAGTGGTGAGGATGATGCTTTTATGCGACGTCGTCTGAGAGAATAGAGGAGTTCGGTTTGCATCTGACGTGGAGATGACTTGGCATTGCAACTTTTAACCGGACAATCCCAATGCCCCCACTCGAGTCAACAGTCAAAACCTTTCTTCTTTTGGGTTTGCCTATGCCTGTCTAGTTTCTGGCTGGCAGGGTTATGGTAAAAAGGAATCAAACATATTTTAAGGACGGTCTGCGCATTAGAAACGGTAAGATTTCGTTGATTTGGGTACTTAAAAAGTGCGCTTAGGACACTCGCTAAGATAATCCTTCCAATAATTATGATAAAAATGAGGAGAAATGAGATGGAGGATTGGGTTTTAAGGAATGAAAAGATGATACGCTATGGATGTAAATGTACTTTGGTGTGTTCTCTAGCAACAATGTGTACATCATCCTGCAATATTACATCCGTAACAAGAAAAGAACGAGCTAATGCAACAACCAGCAATATTAAATCAGAAACTTTTTGGCCCTGTGAATATACTCCCCTTACAGGATTATGCTATTCGCTTCATGCTAGTTGTTGACACCTAATTTTGGAAAAATAAAATTGCATTTTGAATAAATAAAAAGAAAAAAAGAAAATGGGGAAATTGATTTGATTGAAGTATGCGAGGAAATATGGAATTGACGGATGTCGGATTTTGTTAAATGCAAAGCAACAATTTTGAAATCGAGATGAATAAATGGCAAGGATTTTGATAAAATGGAAGGAATCGATCTGAAAATCGAGGCGATTGCGAAATCACGCCGGTTTCAGATCCATGATTTAACTGACAGAAGATGGAAGTTTAAATCTTTCCATAGAGAGCGGCCGATCGGGATCACTATAGAAAGGGGTTGACCTGCACAGTATTGGGGGGCCACACAGCTAACATTCACGGCCGAAATCGAGAGAAAAAGGAGCTGCAACCCTAGAGAGAGAGAGAGAGAGCGGCGAAAAGAGAGAAAAAAAAAAAAAAAAACAGAGAGCAAGGTCTTTGTCCCGTTCCTCACTGCGGCCCTTTCATCATCGCACCAGACCAATCGATCCCTCGTTCGGTGACATCACTCACCATAATCAGCGAGCTCCTCCAAGGAAGCCAACAACCATCGCTCCTCCCTCCTCACAACGTAGCCACAGATCCGTGCGTCGCCAGTCCAACAATTTCACGGCCACCGGGATCCTGCAACCTGGGTGTTCCAACGAGTTCTTTGCTTCTCAGCCCTGGTAGTCCCTGCACAACGACGTTGAACCGGCCCCTACTCCGATGTGAGCCAGCCTAGTTGCAGCCCACGATGCTGACTCTCACCACCTGCTGCTCCCTCCTCGTGACTGCACCAGCGCTCACAAGCAAGAAAAGCCCAAGTGGTGGATTTGTCTTCTTCTGGGTATTGTCCAGAGAAAGTAAATAGTCAACGCTTCCCTGTCGAGAAGCCTTCACCATCGAGAATCCATGACGATTTGCTGTCCAGCCGAGGTGCGACCTTCGACGATGATCACACGCCAAGGAGCCTCCGATGACGAAGGTCGAAAGCTCACGACGGTCAGATTTTGGCGGCTCTAACAAAGCTCCACTTGGCGATGCTTGGAGATCAACATGGAATGAGAGAAAATTTTCCAGGCGTCCTTGACGTGCCCGAGACCTCCACTGATCCAATTATTTTGCTCTCATTTGAATTTTTATTATTCCTTGACCGAATCCAGTCACTGCCTCGGCAGCCAATGAGTTTTACCACAACCCAAGCGTCGTCGTTCCTTGAACTCATATTATTCGTGTTTGCAGGTGTCTCCGTGAGCATCGGTCGTCTCCCACGGCCGCCCCGACGTCCATCTAGAGGCAATTAATCGAGTCATCCATTAGCAAGTCTTGAACCCGCCGCGACTGCTTTGATGATTCTCTGAACAACTCAACTTACACCAGATTCTTCGATGGGCACGTTTCCAATGCAAAAGAAGCGGTGGAATTTGTCTCTTATTGCATGGTGAAATCTGGAGACTTAATCGTGAGTTCTTGATAAATAAGCATACGTGAGATTGAAGACAAAAAGGTAATGACTTTAGAGCTCTCAGTGGAGATTATTTGGTCCGACTAAAAGACCAAATATTACTTCGATACAATCTCCTTTGGCGAGCCACCTTATCGTGAGCGGTTCCCTCGCAAGTGCGTCGCGTCGCAACCACCGTTCGTGAGCCATCCGTGGGCAAATTCTGATTTGGAGGCATATCCGTAAATTAGATTTTCCAGCTGAGGCACCGATGCCGAACCATCTTGTCCATCCGTGAGTCGCAAGGACCCGAGCCTCGCTGAGCATCACCATATCGCATCGCGAGTAGCCGTTCGAAGTCCGAATTTGGAAGTATATTCAGCAATTAGGTAAAAAATCTCACCTTGATTTAAACATCATATTGCCTTGATTGATGAGATTGATATCTAATTGGGTAAGAGGTATAATATTCATTGGGATATATTTCCTAACTCGCAACCACATATAATCTTTGATTCCATCTATAAGGCTTTAGATGGAATTATTGATTCTGCGGGAATCTTTGAAATTGATGTTTTGATCTTTAAGGCTTAAGATCAACCCATCGGTTTTATTCGCGAAATTTCGAGAATTTTGGATGTTATTTCCTTATTCGCATTGATTGGATAATATATGATCTCGAGTGATTTGGTGCTTATCTTGCTTTAATTGCTTTATTTATCCCGAAAATACAAAAAAATTACATTTGTATATAATGTAGATTACAATAAATTTCCTATATAGAATTGCATGATAGAATAGTTAGATTATTTTCTAATTATATTAGAACACATGTTTAGATGGTATCTAGGTTAGATAATATCCTTGAATTAAATTGCATGTCGAGATAAATTTATGAGTTAAGATAGGATTTAAATTAGTCTATTTCCTAACTTAAGATAGATAATATCTCGCTTTAGTTAGATTTTTAATTATGAATTTTTTATATAAAAGAACACAAAAAGAAATGTCATTGCATGTCATGTAGAATTAGATTCATGAAATGCATGTCACTTAGGGATTGTTATTAGATCCATTTAATTATAAATTGCATGACATTAGAATTAGGTCATTTAGTTAATATTGCATTGCATATTGCATGATTCTCATTAATTAAGTGAAAATGAAAACAAAAAAAGAAATTGCGTGTTAATTAGAAACCATATCTAGGGTTGTTGATGTGGTTTTTAACTTAACATTACTGAATCTTTCGTTGCTTTGAGGTAAGTTTTTACAATTTATTTATTGTTTATCTAAGTGTTAAATTGGTGGATTGCGCACCCGCATGATCACCTCACATGTTAGGAAAATAGATTTAGAATCAATTTAAGCTGCCTCGCAAAAACATTTTTGAAAATAAAAGAATGGTGAAAGGGCATTAGAGAAATCTAGTGTGACCAAGTCCCCGTACCCATAGTCTCTGGTTCGTAGGAATAAAGTGAAACTCCCGTTACTTTACTTGGGTTTCTAATCGACTCACCGAAAAATAGATTAGTGGCGACTCCTAGATAATAATATATTGCATGTTAAGAACTTGAACTTAAGTCGCGAATTGGTATGGGCTTGGGAGAGCCCGAATTAAGTCTAGGCTTAATAATCCATTAGCCAAATTTTAGGTGGTTCACCCGAAATTTAGGTCGCGACACTAGTCAATGGCTATATTTCGTGATCAGCCGCATCTCTCTCTCTTCGGTTTCGACACGATTGGAGATGATTGGATCCCGGGAGAGAGATGGGAGAGATCATATGAGAACTGGTATGAAGATCCTGACAATATCGGTTTGTTCACACAGAATAACTATTTCACTAGAGGGATTGGTGTGTGAAATTGTTGTTCATATTTGTATGAAAATTTCTTTGAGTGTACAAAATAACAGCTGCTTAAAGCTGCTGTCATTCCGACCAAAAAACAAAAGCTGCTATGAAAGCTTGAGAATTAACATGGACGTGGTAAAATATTTTGAAGTAACAATTATGTTAAAGTGATGTGTTTGATTAATGTCAAAAGGAAGTGAGAGGGGATGCAATCTGGCTAGTAAAAACAGAGAAATCAACTAGTCTTCCCTGTGCAAATCTTTTGATTTTTGACACAATCAAATTGGCACTTCCTTAAAGGTGAAGATCACATTAGATTGAGCGAAACTTACTATCTCAGAATTATCGGGCATGAAGTATTGGCATCATTAATTGGATGAAGAGAGGTGACAGAGGTCTATGTGATGTTTTTCGCAGAGCAACTGGAAATACCATGGCCATTCAACAAGCATCCACTTAACTCTGTATTAATGCAATCCGTGTCACAAATCATAAAAGAAAGAAAGGGAAAAAGGAAGCTCCTCAACCTCAACCATGTCAGTAGCATGAGGTGAAACCTGTATTTCATAATGATTCTGAACTTGAATTGAAGGAGCAGACATTCAAGAACTTCCAGTAGATACAGAAAAAAAAAAAAAAAAAAAAAGAGAGAGAGAGAGAGAGGAAAAGCAATAGGCATTGGAATCAGTATTCCCAAATTTTCTTCCTCAAGAATCGCTTCCTTTTCAAGGTCTTAATACTTCGACATGGCCCTGTAGCTACACATTCATATGATACTAGGTCATCGTCGATCTTATCTGCTTCATAAAGTTCTTGTAATTCATTTCTTTGGTCGATTGCTTTGTTAAGTTCATCATCTGTTTCACTTGAACTTTCTTCCTCGGTGTCTAGCCAATTGTTGTCTTCCTTTGAGTCTCTTTCCTCCAAAGGCCCGATCTTATCTGCTTTGAAACGTCCTTGTTTTTCTTCTTCTTGGTCGATTGCTTCAATAAGTTCATCATCTGTTTCACTTGAACTTTCGCCTTCCTCGGTGTCCATATAATTGTCTTCCTCCGAGTCTCTTTCCTCCAAAGGCCAATTTGTTTCAATTGGCTGATGGGGTTGAAGCACGATCCTCAGATCATCTTCCTGTTGCTCGCATATTGGATGGAATCCACACTTCTTCAATCTTGCTCTGGTTTCTGGTACGAATTTAACTTGGAAATTGCTGCAATCATATTGCAAACGCTTCTTGAATATACCCAGCTTCTTGCGCGGGAAATATCCCATCCACACATGATCGGATTCCACTGAATGCACGCCTCTCGCGAAGCCACACACCAGTTGGCCGTTAACAAGAATTCGGACTTCACAAAAAACATCGACTGCTTTTCCTCCCTCTGGGCCAAGAACAAAACAGAGTGCTAGTCCTAAGAACTTGTCGTGCAAGTCCCAGGGAACAGTGAAAAATATGGTACTGTCTTTACAGTGAAAAAACCATTCTGGCATCTCTCTCCCAATTAGGCAAATGTCAACTTTTCTCATCTTCGGGAGCCCCTGTCATACAAATAGCATGTATATCAAGCACTCAAAGTTAGTGTGCGTGAGAGAGAGAGGGTCCAACCTTGAGCGATAATGCATGAGCCATATTTGCCCCTTTGCGGGATAATTTACGACATGATGACAACTTAACCCAACAGCAGTCGGAGGAGAGACTCGACAAATCTGGGAATTCTTGTAGAGATCTGCAACAATTTGCCGAAAGGACAGGCACATTTGGCGGAAGCTTAGGAATCTTTTGTATCTGTTTGCACTTATCCACACACAAGTGTTCCAAATATTTGTATTTGTCGATGCATGTCAGCAAATAAGTAAACTTGTTTTTGGAAAGATCTAGGTGCCTCAATTTGGGAAAACTGGAAGAACTCGCAAGGAACTCTACTTCTGAGAGCTTGCAGCCATTAAGTTCTAGCCACTTTAATTTTCGAAATTCCAAATTGCCATTAGGATTGTTTGAATCCTCCAAGTTCTTTGGAAACGTGATAAAATTGGAGCAGCCTGCAAGATTTAGATGCTCGAGATTTTGCCACTTATAAAACACTTGATGGGAGTGTTGTGAGTTTTTTGCATTTTCTTAAATTTACTTTCTTCACAAAGAGAAGATTTTCAACTGATGCGGGGAATTCTTTATTAGGTGCGGGCTTATGCTCCTCAACCAGCCATGCTTCAGCCCTTTCTCTGCTTAGCTCGCAAGCCACCACCCCGGCATTGCACTTCTCGGCCTCGACCCTGAATCTCAGCGAGTTCTTCTTAGCATCCTCTCTTAATGCCTTGGTGCGCGCCACTGTTTCCTTTGCTACGGTTTCTTGCAAGCTCAGTCGCTCCTTCAACATATCCCATCTGCTCTCCTTCATATCATTTTCACCGCAATCTGTGTAGAAAAGAGACATAGATTGACGAATCGACCACATCAGACGCAAGATTACCCCGGACAAGATACCAAGCCTTACCAGCAACACTCCAATAAGGAGAAATACAAACATTACTAACTTGCCTATAAGCCATCAAAGACTCAAGACTTGTTCATCATTAATTGTTCTCAACAAACAAAAATTCAGCCAGTTAGTCTGGATTTACTCAACACTAAAGTTTCAATACTTCTACTGAAAAAAAAAAAAGCATGGAAGAAGAAAAATACAAAACTGACTCCAACCATCATGAAAACATGTTCTTCTGATTGCGAACCAAGAAGCCTCTGCAATATACTAACTCAATCTCTACCTGAAGCAAAGGGAAATATTCGTCTCTTCAAAGGGCAAATGCAAGAGCACCAACCGCAAGAAGCTTGCGCGCGTGAACCGTAATTCGAGCACCTGTAGTCGTATGGTACAGATTATGCCAGGAAAAACACAACTAGAGAAACGCCCAACAAAAGTACAGCTCCTCTGAGCAACTTTTGATTGCAGTATGCACGAACTCTTCTCCAAACAATAACTCCCCAAGAAAATCAACAAAGAAACACAAAAGAAAAAAGAAACTTTTGCAATCTCAAACTGAGATTAGCGTCGTTAATATAGGATTCCTGTCACTCTTGCTTTGAGAAGAAGTAATGTGAGCACCTGGCCATGCACAGAAACCTAAAGCCAGAAGGAGCAAGAAAAGGCAGAGAAGAGAAAAAGCCAAGAGGACCCAGAAGAATTTTGAATTTAAAGGTCATAAAGTGAATCAAAATATGGAATCCTAGAGAAAAAACACGGAATTTAATTGGAATAAAAGCGGGATAAAAACCAATAAACTGATTTTCGATTGTCTGTTACGTGTGACCATCTTAGAAGCAGATTCCTACATTATCCTTTTCTCTCCTTTTTTTTTGTTCATATTTTTTTGAATCAATTAATAATTTACATCAAATAGGCTAAGCCTCATGTCTTTACCTATACGATTATATCAATCTAATGTCAACTAGCATCCACACTTAACTCTGTATTAATGCAATCTCCGTCACAAATCATAGAAGAAAGAGAGGGAAAAAGGAAGCTCCTCAACCCCAACCATGTCAGGGGAATAAGGGACGGGTATCAGGAGGACCCACTTCTGATTTTATATACGGTCTGTAGGATGACCTAGTCTCCTTCCCATAGTGTTGCTTCCTTAGCAAGTTTGACAATATCAATTAAAAAGAGCGATTTGACAATATCAATAAGCTTTCAGTGGTAATTTATCGCATACTTTTGAAAATATAACAAAAAATCAATGGCTAACAATGGCAAAGCAGTGTGTTTCATCAATTACTTACTTATCCATCATTAAAATCCCACCCAGACAAGTTACTAGCATTGAAAAGAGCCTTCTTCCATCTCTTCACTGTCCCCGAATCCTTCCCAAACTTGGGCTCGTGCTTAGCCATATAGCTCTCCCACACGTCTCTCTTCTCCCTCTCACTTCTCTTGGTTCCACTTTGTAAAACACCAGCAACACAATCAGCTTCTTCTGTGCCTTGCACTCCATGATCTTCGCCAACTCTTCCAAACACCTCCACGAGGAAGCATAGTTCTCAGAGAAAATGATGATGGCAATGAGCGATTCCTCGATTGCCCTCATAAGTGTCTAATAGCAGTGAAAGAATTTTCTAGTTTGATATTAAGTTTTTTCAAGGTACATCGATAATTAGAATATTAGCTTAAAACCTTGACGATAGAGCGGTGAATGAGCTTCAACGAGAGAGTTTTTCCTGAGTGATGTGGAGGAAACCTTAATGAACAAATAGGAATTGAGCTCCAATACTTGAAACTCACAATTTCACGAGTTTCCTCCACCGTCACCAAATCCCGTTCACTCCATGCTAACAACCATTGCTCTAACGAACACGACTATTTCTCCCAACCAGAATCAAACACGTCACCATGCGGCATGCGAAATCCCGCATCCTCCAATCGCAGCGATTACACGCACTTCAAACGGCAGATAGTTTTCAACGCCTCCCCCGAGCACCGGCGAGAAGAGCGGCCTCGACGATGGACGCTCCACCGAGGTAGGCGAGGCGAGCCTGGGAGCGGGGCCGATGCCGACGGCCTCGTTGGGGGACTGACGTGGAGAGCGCCGGCGTCGCGTCGCTGTAGAAGGCGACGGTCCGAATCCCGAGCCTCCCCGCCGTCCTCATGATCCTGCAAGCTATCTCGCCTCGGTTCGCCGCCAGTATCTTCTCGATGGGCTTCGGCTCCGAGGTTCGCCGCTTCGGAGCCACAGCCGCCGCTGACTCCGGCGAACGGGAGAAGAGCCTTGCCTGGAGGAGTGAGGAGGTTCGACCATGGAGGTTGCGACGGAGGATCAACAGCGCCATTGAAGAAGGCATGATTAGTCAGAGAGAGAGAGAGGATAGAGACAGAGTGAGTGATGAGTCAACGGCGTCTCGTCTCGTCTCGGGAGTCGGTACGGGTGTCGGATACCGGAGAAAATACGAGAAAGTATTAGGTGCGCCGGGCGCTCCACGTCACCGTGCGCCCGCCCAATCAGGATTCGACACGTATCGACACGTGGATCCGGGTCCCACTTTTATTTTTAGTCAAATTTTTGCCAAGTCCTTCTCTCTCTTCATTAATGGCCGCGTCCTTCTCCCGCCCTTCGCATTTGAAGCTTCTCCCGCACGAAGTCTCTCTCTCACAAAAATCTTTCTCCGCCTCCTTCGACACCGATGATCAGCACCGGCCGAGCGCCCTCCTCGTCCGGCGGTACTCGATCTCCGCCGCCGCCACCGCCGCCTCCTCGCCGCCCTCGCAGCTCCCTCTGGCCTCCAAGATCCAGAGCGCAGAATACCGTCACCCATTGTTACTAAAAAATTCAAAGAAACCTCCGTGGAAGTCGTTGTCGACCTCCGCCTCCTTCGACGCCAATGACCAGCACCGGCCGAGCGCCCCCTCATCCGGCGGTACTCGATCTCCGCCGCCGCCGCCGCCGCCGCCGCCGCCTCCTCGCCGCCCTTGCAGCTCTCACTGGCCTCCAAGGTCCAGAGCGGCTTCGAGCCGCGGAAGTCGTCGTCGACCTCCGCCTCCTTCGACGCCGACGACCAGCACCAGCCGAGGCCCCCCCCTCGTCCGGCGGTACTTGACGCTGCCGCCGCCGCCGCCGCCGCCTCCTCGCCGCCCTCGCAGCTCCCGCTGGCCTCCAAGGTCCAGCGGCTCGCGGACAATGTCCAGGTTTTTCCAAAACGCTCCGATCGTCTCGCGCTCTGTTTTGGCTCCCGATTGAGTTGTGGGATTTGCCTGTTTTGAATTTTTGCTTCTTGCTTCGGTCGATTCCTTCTCTGTTGCCGAGCTATGAGAAGGGCGATTTCCGGATGCAGCTTGCGAGGCAGGATTACTTGGAGCTGAGACAAGAGGCGACCGAACTGCAGGAGTATTCCAACGCGAAGCTTGATCAAGTCACGCACTACCTCGGCGTTCTCGCCGACAAGACGCGGAAACTAGGTGAGGCGGTGCGGCGTCTGTTGTGCGTTTGACTATCTTTACCTGGGACTATTTTCTTTGGTTTTTGGTAGTTTGTGATGGACTCATGATCATCATCAACATAATTTCCGTGTTTGCCTCTTTCATTAGTTTGATGGGAAGGATTAATAATTGCTGTTTCCTTTTGATAACAGTTGTTTTTCTGAAGTTAAGTTTTGCTTACTAGGAGGTCTTTCCATATTACAGAAATGTCCCTAATTGCCTTCTTGTGCAATATGCAGAGTAATTATGATAGAAAAGCATCACCTTTTCTGGTGAAAGAATTACTTAGAATTTATACAAAGGAGAAAAGTTGGAGGGAGCGACT
This sequence comes from Eucalyptus victrix, assembly GCA_016097545.1. NCBI lineage: Eukaryota > Viridiplantae > Streptophyta > Magnoliopsida > Myrtales > Myrtaceae > Eucalyptus > Eucalyptus victrix. The sequence goes on from CM027842.1 coordinate 16,073,653, forward strand.
CTTGAAAAATGGCATTGTAAAATCATCTCCAATGCCACCACGGACACGTCCTGAATGCGTGGGGACTGAGGAGGTACTCAACCTTTCATGTTTAACTCTTGCTTTCTGATGACTTTGTCAATACGATGCTAGTTGATGAATTGGTTTTTTTGTAGGATCCTAAGTGCATTATATGTCAGCAATATCAGTTGTATGTGATTGTAGGCCATCTGCTTTTGTTTGTCTTGAGGTATGTGGAAACTGTGTTCTGGTTTATTATCCTGTCAAATTAGTTGATTTGTAGTGCAAATACAAGCCTAGTCCATGTGCCATGCAATGTCAAAAACATTTGCCCCTGAAGGGGGATCTTGAACTCATGGAACTTGGATTATTCCACCTAGCCGGGCACAATGAGTGAAAGCATTCATGACAAGGGCCTCTGTCTTAATGAAATACATCCTTAAAGTCATAATGTTAAAAAGCGTATATGATACGATTGAATTTGCAAGGAAAAATCTGATTACTGGTTCTAATTTTGATTTGTCACATTATTACTCGTGACATATACTTTCCTGTCTTTGATCCAACATGGCACTGTAAATAACATCTTCTTTGGTTGGGTTCATATTCAAAGAAATGGATCACCCAATCATATGAAGTGTTTCTTCTTCATCATCATTTTTGGGCTTAAAGCCAGAATTGGTAATTCTCGATCTCATCATCAAACCCCTTTTGTGCAGCACTGGCAACACATCTGTGAATGCAAACCCAGCAAACATTGCCTCCTTGACCGTCATACATTAGCAGAGTTAAGTGACTTGCTGCTCACTGTCGATAAATACAATGGTGAGGAGACTCAAAGGAGTAAGGTGCTCCAGCAAAGATCTTTCTCCAGCAAAACAAGTTCTTCAGCGAAAAAGGTATTGTCAGATACAAGACTTGCTTAGTCAATTAACAAAGAGACTGGATGAGGTATCGAATAAAGCATGTAGAAAACAAATTGCAGCAATTAAAACAACTTCAGCCTTGGTGTTCATTCTATAAATTTATGACTGGATGAGGTGTCAATCTTAAGCAAGGTGGATCGTCTCATTTTTATACTTACTAGGTATTATATGATCTTTGTTTTATGGAAGAGTCTAGCTGAAGTTGGTTTTATTGCTTTGGTCTTAGTTGCCAATGTTTTTTCTTGGTTGGTGGCAAACTATGTACATTCTAGGAAATTCTTTTCTACCAAGGTCACTGCATAATTGTTTGGTGTTGGAATAAATGTCAAGAAGAACAAAGTGAAATTTAGTGGTGTTTAGTGAGGTTTGGAATCTGTGCTAATCTCCTCTTGTTCTTTAATATTGTGCTTTGGAGTTGATTGTCCTTGTCAAGATTGTTATTTTAGTTTGCCTTTTGTTCTTGAAGAGAGAATGTTCTTCTGGATTATATGTTCTTGTAGGTAAAAGGTGGCCATGCTACTTTGGCTCATCTTGCGGATCAATGGTTGTTGCAGTCAACCGATGCTCTTAAAAATCCTTTCTCTAAGGATATTTATCAAAAACTGTTGAAAGAAGGTGAACAATTTCTTTGGGCTGGTTTTGACATGGATCCTGTTAGTTCAAAGCCTTTTAGCTACATGAAATTCTTCTCAGATTATGTGCATATGATTCGACTATGTATGAATGTGTACTTCAATCACATGCAGGTACGTACCATGGCAAAGAAGTTAGTCAACGTCCAGAGGTGGGCAGAAGGTGTAAGAAGTTGCCTCGCAAAAATTGAAAATCATTCTCTGGGCTCTACTAATGCTTTGGAGAGGGCAGATTTAGAATATGTCACTGAATTGTTGAGTTTTGATACCATGCTGTGTAACGAGCCTGGACATCTTAAATTGAAGGTTCTGAAGAAGATTGTGAAGTTGTGGCATTTGATATACCTGCACTCTGTCTAGTCAAGTGACTTACGTAATTTGCTTAAAATCTGACGGGAGTATTTGAAGAGGCAAAGAAGTTGGCCGTAGAGATTGAATCTACTCTTTCGTCATCTTCAAAGGTATATAACGTGAATTTATTTGACCTTTTGATTAAGATAAGAGTTCATTTTGTCCACTTCTCTTTGCATAATTTATATTGTCATTATTTATGTACTTTTGTTCCAGTTATTGGAGTTGGAAAACCTTTACGATAGAAGCTGTCGCTTAGGAATCCTTGTCAAAGGAAGCGAGAAACTGGCACAGAAAATTTCTTCGATGGAGGTAATTCTCTATCAGGATTGATTTTGTGGGTCAAGATACATTAAGCCATATCCCTACAGTTACCTAAATTGTCTCTTTTACGTGGTGAGAAAAATGTCATAGGTTTGGTCTCTACTCATCTAGAAGACCTATTTGCTTCTTGTTCTACAGTTTAGTGTTACCCTTGCTGGTTTGTCTAGATTAAAAAGCCATTTCTCTTAATCTGGTTTCTGCATGGTTCTCCGATTAACAACTGTTAAATTTTGTTCTCTTTTTTCCACCCAAGTGGTTGAAGTTGAATTGGGTTTTGTCGATGTTTGTGAGTGTGCACTCTGCAAGTGTGATGCCCATGACTGAGTGACATGGCTCTACATGGTACACTTGATTTATCAGGTCCAGTGGATGATCTCATGGACTTCTATCATTATATTGGTGACGGTGATTAACTGAGGACATTTTGTTTTTCATCTGGTGCATATCTGGCTTTTCTGGCTGACACTTTCAATTTGGCATACATTGATTGAAAATGTGGTCTTGTTGAAATTTCAAATTGACTTGGGACTATTCCTTTTTGTTTTCATGGGATTATTCCTATATCTCCATTTATCTGATAAAGAAAATTACCACAATCACGCCAATAAGGATTAAATGAGATTTTCTGTTTCAGTGCATGCTGTGTTCTGTATCCGGCACGCCTTCTTTGCTGCAGAAAGTTATCATAAGTTGGTTGGATTTTCTAATTCCTGACTCACCCTTTTAAGAAAAATTTATTTCTTTAGGAGTGGCTTAATCGTGTTCGAATCTGCCTCTCGGAGAAACGTGCTACTGCAATTGAGATCGACTCCCTATATAAGCTGAAATCAGAGGTTATTCTCTCTTCTTAGTTAATAAATCGTAAGTACATTTCTGGTTTGAACTGTAGGCCCCTTTGACTCTTGCTTTGACCATGTTCTTTTGGATAGATTAGGGAACTTCACAATTTGCTCCCGGAGACTGAAATGCTACTGGAGCTACTAGGAAAAACTGAAACGTACCGAGATCGATGTGCTGAAATTTTGAAAGGTCCCATATGTCTAGAGGTTAGCTCAGCAGTTCTCTAATATTTAATTGTCTTCAGTTTTCCTGTGCTGAATGAATGGGACTATCTATTTATCTGGATCTCTTAATTTTGGAAAATCCTGACCCCAACAGAGTATTGAGATGATTCTTCAAGAAATGGACAGTTTTATGTCTTTAAACATTTGACATGTTCAATGTCAAAGAAAACTCAAATGTTCAAGTGCTAGAATCAGAAGCATGAGCAAAAAGCTAATCAGAAGTAATTGTAAGTATAGTATATTTCATGAATATATAATTTCTGGTCTCCACGAAATTGGGCCTGAATGATAAATGTTTTTATACTATTTTAGAAAGAATTATTGCATGCTGGTGAATGGATGTTTCAAAAATAGAAAGATATTGCGGTCGTTTATGACATTTTATTCATCTAATTTAGTATTTACTCCATTCTGCATAATTTTGTTATTTCTGTTGATAATGGTGAACTTAAAATATATCATAGTTTCTGTAGCTAATGGTGAACTTCTTAAAATATATCATAGTTTCTGTAGATAATGGTGAACTTCTTAAAATATATCATAGTTAATTGCCAATATTATGGTAGTGTAGGTTTTGGCCGCTGTCATCAAGGCAAGTGCTTCCAGAGAGCATGAGATTCTTGCGGAAATTAGAGATGCTGTTTTTATGTTTATTCGTAAAATGGAATCGAAGAGAGTTATGGATACCATGCTCGTCTCACGTGTCAGGATATTGTATATTCGGTCTTTGCTTGCTAGATCACCAGAGTTGTAGTCTATCAAGTTAATAATTTTGGATATCTCCTCTAGGCTTCAAAATTTGCGAGAGCTAGCTTATGGGGCAAATGAACCGCACACTGAAGAACAAGATTGATGTTTTCGTAGGTTATTTGAGTTTTACCATTTTTAACCTCTAACGTCATAAGGAAAATAACATAAGAAGGATAGCAAATAATAAGATGAAAAGAAATAACGAATTTGGGTGAACCTGCGCTTGAAGACAAAAATGAATCGGGTACTATGAACTACGCTATTTATCTACAACAAAAATTTCTCATTATCCACACAGCAAGAGTCGAATTTAAACAATCTGCTAGCTCGAAGTTTTGGTTATTCCACTTTTGTGTATGCTATCTAGCATATCTCCACTTTGTATCTTCAATTAAAAAGACCGATTTGACAATATTTGTCAGTTTTTCAGTGGTAGTTTATCTGCATATAATTTGACGCATGAGAAACAATCACCAGCTATGGTAAAACAGTGTGTCACAACAATAATTTGCTTACTCATTATTATAATCCCACCCAGACAAGCTACCGGCATCGGAGAGAGCCTTCTTCCATCTCTTCACTATCTCTGGATCCTTCCTGACATTGGACTCATGCATAGTTATAGCTCTCCCATAACCCTTTATCATCCATCTCACTTCTCTTGGTTCCACCATAACCCTTTATCATCCATCTCACTTCTCTTGGTTCCACTTTGTAAAACACTGGCAACACAATCAGGTCCTTCTGTGCCTTGTACTCCATGATCTTCACCAACTCTTCTAAACACCACCGTGAGGAAGCATAGTCTTCAGAGAAAATGACGATTGCGACGCGCGATTCCTCAATCGCCGTCATAAGCGCTTGCGATATTTCCTCTCCTTTCCGGAGCTCCTCACTATCCTTAAAAGTGTGTATCCCGTTCCGATCTAGATCTGCGTAGAGATGACTGAGGAAATTGTTGCGGACGTCCGTGCCTCTGAAACTCAGGAACACATCGTAATTCCTTTTGGAAGAGGCCATATGTCAAGAACTTGGGGACAAAAACAAGAAAGAGAGATTAAGAAGGCTGGCTCTATGGACTCGATTCGGTTCGAGGATTACGAAATATGATCAGTCTATCCCTTTGGATCTCACTCAAAATTTCAGAAGGCTAGAAAGAAGGCATAGAGGGATCTTCCCTTAATGGATCCCTTATATCTAGAATGTTGAAGCTTAAAACGAGTAAGAGCACTGAGGGAAACGCGTGACGTACTATGGCTGAGGAAAACGCCTGACGTACGATGGCTTTTTGACCCAAAAAGACGCGTGAAGACTTGCTTTAGACGAGGTGGAGCTTGCGTGATGGAAGAGGGATGGAAAGATGAAAGCAGGATCTCTAACTGTTCTTGATAAAGATGAGGAAACACCCTGCAGACTTTCGGTGAGGGAATCTCTGTGCAAACTGGTACGAAAAAGATGGCTGAGAAAGTTAAGAGCGAGGGAAAATGAGAGGGAAGAAGGCGGGAAGATGACCCCCTCGCTAAAGGACAATTTGGTGGTGAATTATTTGACTGAACGAACTGTAGGAAAAATTAAAAGAAAGATGAAATAGGAGCTGAAATGCAAAAGTACATTCTTGGTAATTCGACTCGTCATGCTGGACCTGTTGATCATACAATGTGACTTTCGTGGAAGTTGATATTTCCAAGAACTATGCAATAGCAAGTGGAGAACCCTGACTGCTATTAGTCAAATCTAGTGAAATAGCTTCGGCGCTCCAACACACATTTCTACCCACCTAATCAAACTCGTTATAGGTATAATGATTAGAAGATATTGTTGATGAATTAACCAAATCACTACATATTATTTTCTGTTTTTACTTGTGAGTAGACTACTTTTTTTTGAAGGATTTTCTATTCGATATTAAGTTACTTCAAGGTACATCAATATTTGATAGATGAGAAGTCAATGAGCTTTCACAAATAGTTATGAATAGATTACTTGTAATGCAGAGGAAACCATAATGAACAAAGATAATGTTGCCAAATAAGGAAACTCACATAACAAAAATAAGTAAAGTGTAATGATTAAAATAATTCAATCGATAGATACATAAAATTTAAGAGTCAAATTTACTTAATGGCAACTATAAAAAGGACCTATCAATAAACGACTATATATTGCCAATGACGAGCTTGTGCAAATAGAAGGCATCTTACAACATTTGATTTCTGACTTTAAGGTATACCTCCGATTTTGTCTCAAAATCTTTTTTTTTTTTTTTACTGATGTAGTATTTAGAAATTAATTGCTTGTTTTCGAGCGTGGAACATTATATGCTGTTGTACCATGCATCTGGGGGTAGAGGGGACTTAATTTTGACTAAAGTAATAACGCTTTGTCACTATAATAACAGGTGCACCATATTTTAGTAAAATTAATTGCGATAAGCTTGTGGGGGCCTGTGAAAGCCAGCCTACATAGGGTTCAATCAACGATGATTGCGGCAGGGCATTGGCGACCTATGCGAAGCAAGCCTACATTCACGAGGCTAGAAAGAAGGCATAGAGAGATCTTACCTTAATAAATTCCTTATCTCGAGAATGTTGAAGTTTTTAAAAGGAGCGAGAGCACTGAAGAAAATGCGTGACGATGGCTTTTTGCCCCATAGGACATGTGAAGACTACTTTAGACGAGGTGAAGTTTGTGTCGATTGGATCAAAAAAAAAAAAAGTTTGTGTCGATGGAAAGATAAACTAGTACAAAAAAGATGGCTGAGAAACTCAAAAAGTTAGAAAAGAGAAAAAAAAAAAAAGGTTAGATGAGAGGGAAGAAGGCGGGAAGATGACAACCCCTCCCCCCTGGGGAGGGGGGGGGGCACTGAAGGACAATTTTGTGGTGAATTATTTGACTAAACTGTAGGAAGAATAAAAAGAAAGATGAAATAGGAGTTGAAATGCAGAAGTAGGTTCTTGGTAATTTTACCCACTTTGTTGGACCCGCGGAAACTATTGATGAGATCATACAATGTGACTTTCGTGGAGGTTCCCCACAATATTTCAAAGAAAGATGAAAAAGCAAGTGTGAACCTTAAGACCCTATAAAATGTCACTCTATAGTGTCACTTGGTCAGGAAGAAAAGCCTGGCTGGAAATTGGGGGCCCGTGAAGTAAAAGTATAACCCTCGGGGCTCGGTTGGGAACAACCAAGTTAATCGGTTCGGTAAGGCTAAGCCTAAATAAGCCTAGCTAGTATCAATGGTTGTAACGAAAGTTGCTACAGTCCTGCCTGACAACACTCCTATCAACTAGAGGGCATGGCAGTACCCCTAGTTGATGGGAGTGTCGTTTCTACACCTTGTAGACTTTTGGTAAGGGAATCTTTATGCAAACTGGTGCGAAAGAGATGGCTGAGAAACTCAAAAAAGTTAGAGCGAGGGAAAATGAGGGGAAGAAGGCACGAAGATGACCCCCTCATTAAAGGAGAATTTTGGGGTGAATTATTTGACTAAACTGTAAAAAGAACCAAAAGCAAGATGAAATAGGAGCTGAAATGTAGAAGAAGATTCTTGGTAATTCTACCTGCATTGTTGGACCCGTTGATCATACAATAATGTGACTTTCGTGGAAGTTCCCCATGATATTTCCAAGAAAGATGGAATAGCAAGTGGAGAACCTGACCGCTGATAGTCACATCTACTGAAATAGCTTCTGCACTCAAGCACGCGTTTCTACACCACCTGCTCAAACTCGTTGTACATATAATCATTAGATGATATCGTTATGAATTAACCAGAACGCTGCGTATTGTTTTTATTTATAGTTTTGAGCATATTACTTTTTTCAAGGACTTTCTATTTCGATATTAAGTTATTTTAAGGTACCTTGATATTTAGAATATTAGCTCAAAACCTTGGCAATAGAGAAGTTGATGAGGTTTTACAAATAGTTTTTCCTGAGTTGAAACAGATAGATTTCTTATAATGAGGAGGAAACCTTAATGAACAAAGATAATGTCACCAAATAAGGAAATTCACATAACAAAAAAAGTAAAATGTAATGATTAAAATAATTCGATCAATAATTACATAGAATTTAAAGTCAAATTTACTTAATTGCAATAATAAAAAGGAACTATCAATAAACGACTATCTCTTGCCAATGACAAGGCCGTGTAGATACAAGACGTCTTACGATGTTCAATTTTCGACTATAAGGCATACCTATGATTTGGTCTCAAAATCTTTTTTTTTTTTTTGGATATAGTACTTCTAGAAATTAATTACTTGTTTTTGAGCCATAAAAAAATTGCTCGTTTGAACAGTATATAATGTTATACCATATATCTGGGGTAGTGGGGATTTAATTTTAGCTATTGTAATAGTGCCTTGTCACTATAAAAACGGCTGCACCATATTTTAGCAAAATTAATTGTAATAAGCTTGGGGGCCTATGCGAAGCAAGCCTACGTAGGGTTCAATCAATGACGATAGTGGTAGGGCATCCGTGACCTAGGATTGTGGTGATGGCTCAGCCTTGACAATGGCATGACCACAACAACATGGCCGACCACTGGGGATTTTGGTCGAAATTCGCTAATGTAGATGCTAGCCATACTAAATGACACAATCACTATTGACATTGATAATTTTTAATAATATTTTAATATTTTTTTGAATCGTTTCTTCTTCTTTTTTTCTCTTTCTTCTTCTTATTATCAATGGCCGGCCATGGGCGATGGCCAAGCGAGCTAGCCTCACCTGCCACGGGTGAGGGCAAGCCTCAGTTAGTAGAGCCCTCACCCAAGCAAGGCTCAGCAAGGGTTCACCTCACTTGAGCTAGATTTGGCACCCAACATCATCTTCACCCGAGCGACCCACCCGATGAGGCCAACCCTTGCCAAATATAGCTTGGGCAAGGCCGACCCTCGCTTAGGGGAGGGCTTCCCTCAACCAGGTGAGCCAGTCGACTCAACTGTGGTTGGTGGCCAGCCACTGACAAAAGGAAACAGAAAAAAAAAAAATAGAGAGAGAGATCAAGGAGGTTGGCTCCATTGGCTTGATTTGAGTCAAGGATTACGAAATATTATCGGTCTTTTTCGTTGGATCTCACTCTTGTTCATGAGGGTAGAAAGAAGGCTCAGATGAATTTTCCCTTGTGGATCCCTTATCTCGAGAATGTTGACGCCAAAAGGAGAAAGAGCACTAAAGCAAACGCGTGATGACTACAAGATGGAAAGATAAAGCAGTGTTACCGATTGTTCTTGACAAAGATGAGGAAACACCTTGTAGACTTCTGGTAAGGAATCTCTATGCAAACCAGTATGAAAAAGACGGTTGAGAAACTCAAAACGTTTATAGAGAAAATGAGAGGGAAGAAGACAAGAAGAAGATGACCCCCTCATTAAAGGAGGATTTGGGCTCAATTATTTGACTAAACTGTAGAAATAATTAAAAAGAAAGATGAAATATGAGCGGAAATGTAGAAGTAGGTTCTTGGTGCTTCTACCCACTTGAGTAAAGAACAAAATTTTCTTTTGACACAAAACTAAAACAAATGTTTCTACACCACCTAATCAAACTCATTATACATGTAATAATTAGAAGATATTGTTGATGAATTGACCAAATCACTCTATTTTTTATTTTAACTTGTTAGTGGATTACTTTTTTCAAAAAAATTCTAATTTCATATTCAGTTATTTCAAGGTACATCAATGTTTAGAATATTAGCTTAAAACCTTAACAATGGAAAAGTCGATGAGCTTTCACAGATAGTTTTTCCTGAGTTGAAATAGATGGATAACTTGTGATATGGAGGAAACCTTAATGAACAAAGATAACGTCACGCAACAAAAATTAGTAGAATGTAATGATCAAAATGATCTTTAAAGTCGAATTTACTTAATGGCAATGAGAAGAAGGAACTATCAATAAACGATTATCTCTCGCCAACGATGAGCTTGTGCAGATAGAAGATGTCTTACAACGTTTGCTTTTTGACTTTAAGGTATGCCTATAATTTTGTCTCAATTTTTTTTAATGCAGTAAATATAGAAATTAATTGTTTGTTTGAACAGTACATGTCGTTATACCATAAATGTGTGTAAGCGGCGACTTAATTTTAGCTATAGTAATAGTGCCTCCTCACTATAATAACAGGTGCACCATATATTAGCAAAATTAATTGTGATAAGCTTATAGGGCCTCTGCGAAGCAAGCCTACATAAGGTTCAATTAACAACTGTCTCAGCAGGGCATCAATGACCCGGCAATGTGGACAACAACAGCATGACCAAAACAATGGCTAACGAGGTTGTAGTCTGAATTTCAGTGACTTGGACTAATGAAGCGTGATGTTTTCAGAGGATGGATCATAATGATTGGAAGCACATTGATAATATGTTAAATCGAGTAAATGCTCCTAAAAAAATGTGTAATCAATTGGCATGAATTCCTATACTTTAGATTGGATTAGTAATTCAAAATATATTAAAAATTAATAAGTTACAAAATTAATGGAATAATTTTATCAAAATATAATCACATATAATCTGTTAATGATATCATAAAATTATTCAAAAGCAAACTATTTTATATAAAGTAGATGTGCCTCTTCACAATTCTTCTTTAATTTCTTTTTCTTTTTTATTCCGAAGAAAGTTGATTGATAGGTTTTTTTTTTTTTTTTGAAAAGAATTGTCAAGTACATGCTTAAACTCGTGGCTCTTCATGGAACTTGCCAAGTACACATGACATTATTCGAGATAGCACGAAATATTATGTCATGCCCAATCGAAGAATTGATCCAACTACAGAAGGTGGTATCAACCATCTTTCTTCTCTCATTTAATTATGACCAAGCTTTATTTTGCTTTAAAATTGGATTTGATAACTTCTTCATTAATTGGATCAAAATAAAAAGGGATTCAATGAGCAAATCAACGAATTCTTGTAGAAATCTGCGACTCTTTGCCATTAGGATATGCACGTTTGGTGGAAGCTGAGGAATGTCTTCTAGTTGCTTACATCCATCCTCGTACAAGTGTTCCAAATCATGGTATATGTTGATGCATGTTGGAAGATGAGTATACTTGTTTTTGGAAAGATTTAGATGCGCTAATTCGGGAAAATTAAAAGAACTCTCAAGGATCTCTACCTCTGAGAGATTGTAGTCATTAAGTTCTTTAGATTTGAGAACCCCAAATTTTCATTAGGATCAGTTGAATCCTCCAAGTTCTTTAGAAACATGACAAAATTGGAGCAGCCTTGAAGACTCAAATGCTTGAGATTTTGCAACTTATAAACCCTTGAGGGAGCTTTGCGAGGTCTCTGCAAATGTATTTGCTTTATAGAGGGAAGATTTTCAACTGATGCAAGAAATTCTTTAATAGTTATCATTCCAGCCTCGGTTCGCCACTAGTATTTTCTCATGGGCGCCGGCTCTAAAGTCTGTCACTTTGGACCCCCCGCTTCCTTTGGCGAATGGGACGAGAGTCTCACCTAGAGGAGCGAGGAGGCTCGACAATGGAAGTTGCAACGGAGGATCAAGAGCGCCATTGAAGAAGGCATTGTTAGTCAGGGAGAGAGAGAGAGGGGGGGGGGGTGAGAGAGACTGAGAGAGACTGATGAGTCAACGGCGTCTTGGCTTGGGACCGGTAGCAGTGAGGATGATGCTTTTTTGCGGCATTGTTGGAGAGGACAGAAGAGTTCAGATTTGCATCTGATGTGGAGATGACCTGGCATTGCAATTTTGTTTGGATAGTGTGCTTGCCCCACCCAATATTTTCTCCAAGTCGATAGCCAACCACTTTCTTTTTCTTCTTTTTCTTCTTCTTTTTTTATTTTTTATTTTTTGGTTTTGTTGGAAACAGATTCCTGAAGACGAACTGATCCTCAAACGAACAAATACCGAAAACGAACGCAAAAACGTGCCCGGGAAAACATGTAACACCAATCAAAAGATATATCACAAAAATGGACATACCTTATTTGCCACAAATTAAGTACCATTGCAGTCTCAGAAGAATAAATTGAGATCCTAAAATTCCGTTTGTCAAGGGAGAAAACACTGTTGTTCAAGGACAGAAAAATATGTTATGTGTTTTCAGTGTATATTCTCAACGTTCTCCCTTTTTTATATATTTATACAACGGTAACTACACTTTCTTATGGCCCTTTATTTACAGGCCGGCTTTTAGCCTAACATGGACGAATGGGCTTAACTTGGCCCATCAAATAAAAAACCCATTAAGTTTGTATATTTTCTTATTTTTGGTAATTCAATAGATTTTATTGCTATCAAAGTCAATATTAGCTAGAAAAGATTGAACTGAATCAGAAACTTTTTGGCCCTATGAATATACTCATCTTACAAGATTATGCTGCTATCTTCATGCTATTCGGTGGCTATATTCCATGATCATCCGCATCTCTCTAGCTCTTCGATTTCGATGGGATTGGAGATGATTGAATCCCGGGCATTGTTGAAGAGGTAGAGAGAACAATGCAAGAGATCATACAAGAACTGAGATAATCATACCAATGTTGGTTCGGTCGGACGGAAAACTGTTTCACTAGAGGCATTAGTGCGTGACGTTGCTACTTTAGATTTGTTTGAAGTTGTCTTTCAGTGTACAAGTTTTCAGCTGCTCCAAACTGCTATTGAAGCTTGAGAATTGACACGGATACGGTAAGATGCTGTGATGCGACAATCACATGAAGTTAACATGTCTAATTAATGTTGAAGGAAGTGGGAGAAAGTGCAACTCGGTCAGTAACAACAGAGGAATCAACTACTCTTCCCCATGGAGACCTTTTGATCTTTTGATATGACGAGATCAACACTTTCCTAAAAACAAGGATCATACATTAGATTGAGCAAAACTTATTATCTCAGAATTTTCCAGTGTGAAGTATTGGCATCATTGATAAGATGAAGAAAGGTGACAAGGATTTATGTCATAAGTTTCATGAAGCGACATGGAATCCACTGAATTTTGTATTAATGCACTCTGCATCACAAATCATAAAAGAAAGAAAGAGAGGGAAAAAAGAAAGTTTCTTCAACCATTTCAACACCATGATGCGAAACCTGTATTTCATAATGATTTTGAATTTGATTTGAGGGGAAGACCAAGAGGCATCAGAATCAAGATATTGCCTCCCCAAGTATCAAAGCCAAGTGGAGACCAACTCGACAGTTTGCTTCTATCCACTGCCGATTTCTTCGGTTGGGCGAGTCCCACCCGTCTGCTTCGAAAAGTTCATCATCTGTTTCACTTGAACTATCTTCTTCCTCGGCGTCTATCCGATCATTTTCCTCTGATGACCAATATGTTTCTATCTGCGGTTAGTGTGGGATCACAACCCTCAGATCATCCTCTTTTGCTTGCATATTAGACGGAATCCACACTTCTTCAATCTTCCTCCAAATAATTAGAGGCCAATTTGGAATTGGCTCCAATCGTCTCGCAGAAGCTCCCTTTTCATATGCAGCATATTGCACAACAGATACTCAATCCACACATGATCGGATTCCATCGAATCAAAATGTTTTTCGTTAAATAGCCATTAACAAGAATTACGATAAGACATATGACATCAACCGCTTTTCGTTCCTTCTAGCCAAGAACAACACAAAGTGCTAGTCCTAAGAACTTGTTGTACAAGTCCTAGGGAACCATAAAAGATAAACCATTGTAGCATCTCTCTTCCCATCAAGAGAATTTTCACTTTTCTCATCTTCGGGAGCTATCAAGCATTCATAGTTAGAGAGAGAGAGAGAGAGAGAGAGAGTAACCTTGAGTGAGAATAACATATCAGTCGTATTCGCCCCACATTGAGCGATAATAACATATCAGTCATATTTGCCCCTCTGTGGAATAATTCACAGCAAGTTAAGTCAACTAGAAGTTCATTAGAGGAGAGACTCGACGAATCTGGGAATCTTTGTAGAGATTTGCATCTTTGTGTCGATAGGATATGCACATGTGGTGGAAGCTGACGAATCTCTTGAAGGTGCCTGCAGTGATCCACATACAACTCTCCCAAATTACGGTATTTGTCGATGCATGTCAGCAAATGAGTAAACTTGTCATTGGAAAGATCCAAGTATGCCAATTTGGGAAAATTGGAAGACTTTTGATAGATTGCACCCACTAAATTCTAGCCAATATAAATTTGAGAGTCTCGGATTGCCATTAGAATTGATTACATCCTTAAATTTCTTTGAAAACATGACAAAATTCGAGCAGCCTTAAAGACTCATATGCTCAAGATTTTGCAATTAATAAATGTTTAAAAGAAGCCTTGTGAGATTTTACAAGGGAAAATTGTCCAAAAGTCATAAACTTATTGCACCTTTACCAATTGAGTCCTAAACCTTTTAACTTTGTCAATTGAGTCCTAAACATTTTCACTTCTTGCCAATTAAGTCCATCCGGCCAATTTTGGCCGGAAAATGCTGACGTGGACTCCAACGGTGCCATGTAGAATTGTTGGCACCGACGTGGACAATTTTTAATAACATTTTAATTTTTCAATTTTTTAATTCTTTTTTCTGTTTTTTTCTCTCTTTTTTATTTTTTCCTTGGCCTTTTTCGGTAGCCGGCCACCAGCCACAGGCGATGGCCGGCCATTGGCCACAACCGGCCTGTTGGCCTCGCCCGCCACAGGCGAGGCCTAGCCGGGCGTCGGCCGAGCAATGGCAACGCCAGGCGAGGCCGCCCTGGCCCTGGCGAGGGCTGGCCTCGCCAGACCCCGAGGCTAGGGCAGCCTCGCTAGATCGGGCAAGGGGAGCCCTCGCTGGGGCTCGCCCTTGCCCAGACTAGATCTGGCGAGGTCAGCCCTTGCCCCTAGTTGGGCGGGCATCGGCCTGTGGCCGGTGGCCGATCGTCGCCCGCTCGGCCAGGGGTGAGGCCAACACTCCCCTGGGCGAGGGCAAGCCTCGCCAGATCTGGCGAGGCCGGCCCTCGCTGGGGCCAGGGCGACCTCGCCCGGCATCGCCGTTGCTCGGCCGACGCCCAGCCGAGCCTCGCTTGTGGTGGGTGAGGCCAGCCGGCCGGCTATGGCTGGTGGCCGGCCGTCGCCTGTGGCTGGTGGCTGGCCACCAAAAAAGGCCAAGGAAAAAGCTAAAAAAAAAAACAGAAAAAAATTTTAAAAAATTAAAATATTATTAAAAATTGTCCACATCAACGGCGGTAGTCCTACATGACACTGCCAACATCCACATCAACATTTTCTAGCCAAAATTGACCAGATGGACTTAATTAGCAAGAAGTAAAAAGGTTTATGACTCAATTGGCAAAGTTAAAAGGTTTAGGACTGAATTGGCAAAAGTGCAAAATGCTTATGACTTTTTGGACAATTTTCCTGATTTTACAATATCTTAAAAAAACAAAACTCTTCACAGATATGAGATTTTCAATTGATGCCGCTGGGAGTTCTTTAATACCCCTCCTTCCTAAATCAAGCTCTTCTAGATGTTCCATTTTTCCTGGTATATCAGGGAACTTGTCGACTAAGTTTAGAGCAACCAAAAAGATCAAGGGTTTGAATAGATTTTGTCTCGAGTGTGTTAGGAAAGATACTGAGGTTGGAGCAAAATTGTAGTGATGAAAATTCTGACTTGTCGAGATATGCGACAAATTGGTGAACCTCCACCAAGTTTTTGCACTCTTCAAGATTCATTCTCTCCAGATTTGGAACCGACGAAGGTCAAGGACACTAACTAGGGACTTGCATCGACTGAAATTGATGTACTTCAACTTTCTAAAATTCTGTAGAAAAACAAAAATACTAGAACCATCATTAAGCTCCGCAAATATTTATAGTTATAAATAGGGAAAAGCTAATCATCACAAGCACTAGCCTTGAACTTGCCTTCAAATTGTTTGATATGACTTTTCTAAACATCAAGTCTAATAAGTTTCCTTAGACCAAAGCCAAATTCTAGAAACAGGACATTGGCCCATATAAGCCATCTTAGATTGTTAGGGAGCCGAACAGGACCTTGTGAAGAGATATGCACTTCAAGCAAAATGAGCATTCTCAATATTTTCATGATTGTGAAAGCATTGGGCCTTACGGTTACCTCTTTAAGACTCATAGTTCTCTCTTTTGGTGTGGGCAAGTCCAATATTATGCCTTTTACTGCATTTGTTTTCTATCGAAAACAGAGCAAATTCAGTTGTCACGCAAACTTTCCATTGAGATTCCAAATGAAAGTAACATAAAAATGAAATGTAACAATGTTTGCATAAACAACTTTTACCTTATCTTCACATAGGATGTCTTGAACATCTTCAAAAAGCCATAATCTATTGCACTTCCCAAGATCATTGGGATATTCCCGATAGACAATATCCTTACCCATCAACTAAACCAAATCATGCAATTGCAGGGTCCCATGCTCATTTCTTATCACAGTCCTCTCGATGAGAATTCCTATTCCTATAGTTGTGTCAAAGTCACAACTATCGAGAACTTCATTGATGTATTTTATGTTTTTTTTTTCTTTAAAGTAACAAGCAATGTCGAGGAAAATCTCCCTCTCATTGTCCTCCAATCCATCGAAGATTGTCTTCAAAACTCGATTGATACTTTGGTCAGGAGTTTTGGTGAGTTTATGCAGTGAGCTTTGCCATGCCGGTTCCTTTCTTCCACACAACAAGGAGCCCAACCCTTTGAGGGCTAATGGAAGGCCACTAGCGTAATGTAGTGCTCTATCTATGAAATCCTTTCTTATTTCAAATTTTTTACAGTTTGGAAAGGCATGCCTAAAGAAAAAGGAAAAAAAAAGGTCTAGTGCCTCATCGTTGTCTAAAGTTTTAACTTTGTACGCACAATTTATGTCATGAGAAGTTAGCAAATGTTAATCCCTTGATGTTACAAAGATACTATTTCCTTTGCCAAACCAATTGCCTTCTCCAGCTAACATATTCAATTGATGCAACTGGTCAACATCATCAAGAACAACCTTCTTGCAACAAAGTCTTCCCCTTATCATACTAAGTCCTCTGTAGACACTATAGACCGTTAGATGTCTAGGATATAAGATTTGAGATAGAAGTTTTTCTCGCAAATCAACTAGACCATTGCTTTTGTTCGAAGTTTCTCTCACTCACTTTAAAAAACTAGATCACTGAAAATGTCTCTCAATAGCATTATCTATCACTTTAGCAACCGTCGTCTTCCCTGTGCCTCCAGGTCCCTCTATGCCTATCATGAGAACATCATCATCTGAGTCATTTTGCGACAATGATATCAGTTCTTCAACTCAAGAATCTATTCCAACCGGATACTTAGCAAAATATAAGGGTGTTCGCTCTAGATGAATTGATAATTGCTTTACGATGCATTGTATGAGCTCTGCTTCACAGCAAAATATAAGGGTGGTCGCTCTAGATGACTTGATAATTGCTTTACGATGCGTCGTATGAGTTCTTCTTCATCTCTGATGAGCACTCGAAAGAAAGAGAGACGTGTTTTACAGTTTCAAAGCCATGGCAGGAATTCAACCTCTAACGTCATAAGGAAAATAACATAAGAAGGTTAGCAAATAATAAAATGAAAAGAAATTAACACATTTGGGTGAACCTGCGCCTGAAGACAAAAATGACTCGGGTATCATGAAACTAGACTATTTATCTAAGACAAAAATTTCTCATTATCCACACAGCAAGAATCGAATTTATACAATCTACTAACTGGAAATTTTGGTTATTCCACTTTTGTGTCTGCTATCGAGCATATATCCGCTTTGTAACTTCAATTAAAAAGACCGATTTAACAATATCTCTCAGTTTTTTAGTAGTAACTTATTTGCATGGGATTTAACGTATGAACAAACAATCACCAGCTGACTATGGCAAAGCAGTGCGTCAAGTCAACTATTTACTTACCCATCATTGAATTCCCACCCAGACAAGTTACCGGCGTCAAAAAAGAGTTTCTTCCATCTTTTCACTTTCTCCGGATCCTTCCCAAAATTGGACTCTTGCTTAGCCATAGCTCTCCCATAAGCCTCTCTCCCCTCTCTCATTTCTCTTGATTCCACTTTGTAAAACACCGGCAATGCAATCAGCTCCTTCTGTGCCTTGCACTCCATGATCGTTGCCACCTCTTCCAAACACCACCAGGAGGAAGCGTAGCCTTTGGAGAAAATGATGATCGCAATGCACAATTCCTCAATCGCCCTCATAAGTGCTGGCGATATTTGCTCTCTTTTCCTAAGCCCTTCGCTGTCCATAAAAGTGTATATTCCTTTCTGATCCAAAGCTACATAGAGATGACTAGGAAATTGGTGCGGACATCCATGCCTCTGAAACTCAGGACCACATGGTAATTCCTTTTGGAAGAGGCTATATATCAAGAACTCAGGACAAAACAAGAAAGAGAGATTAAGAGGTTGGCTCTGTTGGCTCAATTTGATTTAGGGATTACGAAATATTATCAGTCTATCCCGTTTGGATCTCACTCACAATCTCATGAGGCTAGAAAGAAGGCATAGAGGGATCTTCCCTTCATGGATCCCTTATCTCGAGAATTTGAAGCTAAAAGGAGTAAGAGCACTGAAGAAAACGCGTGACGATGGCTTTTTGGCCCAAAAAAGCGTGAAGGATACTTTAAACGAGGTAGAGTTTGTGTTGATGCAAGTCAAATGGAAAGATAAAGCAGTGTCTTTAATTGTTTTTGATGAAGATGAGGATACAGCTTTTAGACTTTCAGTAAGGGAGTCTCTATGCAAACTCTTATGAAAAAGATGGCTGAGAAACTCAAAAAATTAGAGTGAGAGAAAAGGGAAGAAGGCAGGAAGATGAACCCTCACTAAAGGAGAATTTTGGGCTGAATTATATGACTAAACTGTAGGAAGAATTAAAGAAAGATGAAGAAGGAGCTGAAATGCAGAAGTAGGTTCTTGGTGCTTCTTCACTCTTGTTGGACCCGCTGAAACTACGGAGGAGATCAAGGTAACTCGTAGGCACGATGGAAACTGTGTTAGAGATCATGGGAGACTTCGAATGAGAAACTTGAAGCTCTTGAGAAGGTAAATCTGGAGAACTAAGATGCTTCAGAATAAAGTAGAAGTTGGTGTTGGAACCTATGGGGATTTCATCTACCCTAAAGGGAAGCAGAAAGAGATTTTTCAGCTCTGAATCTGCCGCTTTGAACCACCAGCTGATGCAATATAGTTCCAGGATTCAGAGACAACAGGAGGAATGTGCGCGAGCGAGAGAAGTTCCATTCAACCTTAAAGTGGCGGTTGTATATGCCTTTGATGAATCTCACTTATATGCTGTCTCTTTCTGCTTTTTGCGTTTAATTTATTCTCCATGTGACAAACAAGGGATAAATCATGAAGCAAGTGGGGAGTTTGTTTTCAAGTCCTTAGATAAAATTTTTGTTGTTAAAAGCATGTGAAAGCAAGCATTCATCTTGATTCTATAGGATTCTGGTTCTGTCTTTCATGGGTCAGCGAACTGGAAACCTGCGCACGAAGATAATTCACTTATCTGTGAAGGGCACGTACGTATTTTGTCATCATAACGGAGAGGGAGATCGATGGAAAAACATCCTTAAAATATCCTGACGATTGCGAGATTTATTATGTATCTAACGTGAATGTGTGGTAGAAACTTATGTTTAAGAATGTCACAAGACGAACGGAAGTTACTCTGCAGAAACAAGTACTGGCCGTCGGTTCTACACTTATACAAGGAAGGATTCGCCAAGTTCCGAATTTTGTATGGGCAACTTGTAGAAACATGGGATAGAAGTAGCGAACCGACGCGTACGGGATCGACCTGGACTTTCCATAAATAGATTTCGCGACTGCTGGAATTCCATATTTGAAGTCCCTGCTCATGTACATAAAATAAGGACATCCAAGTATCTTGCAACAGCGATTCGTGGACTGGAGCCGTCCTGAAATCGATGGAAAAGATGCGATCCAAAGTGACCTCTTACAGAAAAATCCAATTGACTGGCTAGGTTCGAGAGAGTTTACACATGTGATTTTCGTGGAATTTTCACGAGATTTCCAAGGGAAGACAGATGGACACAATGACTAGTTGATTCGAGCATAACATCAAAACTTCTCGCGAGAACTATTAACGGAAACTCTAGGGTTGGCGCGGTGCGTCAGCTCGCTGCTCGTGCGTTCGGGTGTTGTAAAGTTGCCTTCACAAATTTCAGTGCTTAGCAAATCTTTTACAAAGTGTATTTGCATTCATGCTTAAATCTGCTTTCTATTGACTTTCTTTGTCATAAACGCAAGCGGCTCTATGTATTTTTGATACACGCGGGTACCTCAAGGATAAATGAGTTAATGCTAAGGTTTTTGTTTTCATAAAAAGGGGAGATAATTTTGGAATACATCTCCAAACAATTTCCATGATGAGAGAATATATGCATATGTGTGTTGATCAGATGGTGTAGGAACATGTGTTCGAGTGCAAAAGCCATTTTAGTAAAAGTAATTGATAATTGCAGTTACTCCGTTTGTTTTATAAAAAATGAATGACTTGAAAAAAAATTCATAAAAATAATTTCTTGTATTGTTTACAAAAATGAATAAACGAGAAAATATGTTTAATTGCTCGCGAAAATATTTAGACATAAATCGTGATTAATAATAAAAATATGTTTCATTGATTAATTATTTTAAGTGATACAAACATTCACTTTAAGAAAAATGTTTTTATTTGATGAAAAATAAATTATTTGGAAAATTTTCCCTAAAAATGATCTATTTGCATGCTTTACAAAAATGAATAAACAAAAATTTTTACATCTTTTACAAAAATGTTTAAACATAAATTGTTGTCAATTATGAAATTATTTTCCATTTAATAATAATTTAAAGCAATCAAATCGATCATTTTTTATAAAAAAAAAATTGAAATAATTTATTTTTAACGAAACAATTGGAGCGTTAAGCTTGAATAGATTGATTTAGCATACCATTACAGGAATTCGTTATAAGAGGGAAGAATGACACAAGAAAGAGACCTGGCGAGGAGAATGATTAGACTTGCATTCTTTGAGCTGTGAACTTGGTGATGGCTCTCGTGCAACATGTGGCTTGACCCACTATTCTTTGTCTCAAGGTTGCACCCCCTTTCACCTGACATCATCATTTCACCCCCAACTGGAATTTCCATCCCCCCTCTCTTGTCTACATTTTGCCAACAATGCTTCTTTCTTTATTGTGAATAAGTATATTCAAAATTACAAAACTTATCACAAGAGTACAATTAAATCTTACAATTTTTAAAAAATATAATCAAATCCTAAAACTTATCATTAAAGTACAATTAAATCTTAAAAATTTCAAAAAATATAATCACATCCTAAATCTTATCAAGTTCATGCAATAAAATCTTCTTCTTTTTTTTTTTTTTTTTTAAACTCTGTCTTACTTTATAAAACGAAAAATGTTAACGAATTTTAGGACTTGAGTTCGCTTTCTGAAAATTTTAAGATTCAACCGGACTTGTGTGACTAGTTTTAGAATTTGATTTCGATTTTTCAAAAAAAAAAATTAAAACTTAATTGTACTTTCGCAACAAATTTTATAACTTTCAATACACTTATTCTTCTTATTATTATCATCATCAACATTATTAGTATTATTGTTACTAAAAGATTTTTGTTAATGTAGACAGAAGTCAAAACTATTAATTTCGCTCCTTCTCTTTTTTGGCCTTTTCTTCTGTCGATAACTAAATAGGTCCCCAACTGACTACCCCCAAAAATTTTCATTTTCTTATTTATCCCCCTATTTTCGGAATCTGTTTTCGAACTATATTCTAAACGAGTATTATATAAAATAGTCCTTAATCTCCACCGTAAAATAAAACAAAGAAAATGATGGTGTGCGGCATGACAGTGTTTTGGTCAGTGACCAACCTGCACTACCACGCCGATAATTATAATATGTTATTTTTCTGAATTGCTAAGTTGTTTAATCAAGATAAAGGGTAAAGTAAGTTCTTTAATTAAGATAAAGAATGTAAATGTGTCAGGAAAATCAGCCTCTATGCCTTTAGGTTAGACCATCCCCCTTGACTTTGGTCTGGCCTTGGAGTTGCTGCATTTTCTCTTGGATTATTATTTCCACTTGGAAGTTCCGGGTTTATAGGATTACCCAATGAAAAAAATTGCTTATGTTTGTGACAATTTGGAAAATATTTTTCTCACTTTAATTGTTTATATTACTAAAAAAATAATTAAGAAAAAATATTTGCTATCAATAAATATATAAACATAATTCGTTACCAATTGACAATTTGTTTTATTCACTCAATTTCCAAAAGCAATACAAAAGATCAATGTTAAGAAGAGAATTTCTAAAACATTATTTTTCAAGAAAACAAATGCACCCATCAACTATACAGTTTTTTTCCTGATTTGCAACAATGTAATCTTAAATAAAGTATTTTGGAGGTTTGGCTTGATTGCATGAGGCGGAGGGCGATGATGGTGGGGAGCCAAGCCAAATCAAACCAAACATGTTGTGAGTTCCTTTTTAGTATAGTAGTCAGGTGGTACCCAAGTCAATTTCGCACACCTTAATTGGTCCACCGTCTTGGCCGATCTCAAGACAAGTGCATTCAGAATTTTACTTAGGAGTAAACTTGCTTACCATATAAGTCAATACTTTATTGGACATGTTGGAAGTTTCGCCCCTTACATAAAGTGCGATTAGAGTCCCTCACATGTGTGGGTGTAAGAAGCAAAAACTTTTTGTATCCAATTATGTTTCAACGTTGAGTGGTAAAAATGTTATGTCTACTCATATTGCACGATAAGGGCAGTTTTAATCTAGGAAAAGCAGGTGTAGAGGTCGTAGAAAAGGGTTACATTTTCCTTAGCTTTAGTTAAAGGAAACTAACTTTCAACCACCATTATGATTGGTGCATTATGAACATAAATATCACTCATATTTACATTTAATTAGTTTGTATGAGAGTAATGTTCATAATTTACAAGGAACATATGGCTCATTATAGAAAGGTCAATTATAATTCTAAACCTCTAACTAGTGCAATTTGGCCTTCTTACTACTTTTATGCAATGTAACCCTTCAACTATCCTAATTTCTCAAGCAAATCCTTTCGTCATTAACACCTTCAAATCTTCAACATAATGTCGCTCACTTGACCTCACTAGTGGCAGGCAACCTTCGCTTCGCATGCCACCGTTAATGACTAGGAGCTGTAACCTTTGTTGAGGTGTCGCTAGCCCTTAGGTAGAAATAAGCTACCCGCACCTATTATTGTCAATATTAATCACGTCATGCTCATTGATCTCTCTTTTAGACGGCCCTTACTTGAGAACCGTAGGGGTTGTTCCCAATCCATTAGATTATCTATTGGTGTTACATTGGTTGGGAAA
Source organism: Eucalyptus victrix (assembly GCA_016097545.1). Lineage (NCBI taxonomy): Eukaryota > Viridiplantae > Streptophyta > Magnoliopsida > Myrtales > Myrtaceae > Eucalyptus > Eucalyptus victrix. The sequence continues at coordinate 16,097,081 of CM027842.1, forward strand.
AGATGAGGATGCATAAATTGGGAAAGTCACATAATTAAATTGCATAAAAAATAAAAAGAAAGAAGCAAAAAAGAAATAAATAAATAAGCTACGAGAGGGGCACCCAACTCAATTTCAATTATGCGTCATGAAAGCTCAACTGTCATAAAAAGAAAAAAAAAAATTCCAAACAGTCAGTGAAAGTTGTACGGAGAAACGTCCCCCAATTGGCCGTGGACAAAATCAAGAAACCGAAGACCGTCCATCATGCCCTAATGGGGCCCCACCATAATCCTTCTGTTCCACGATGGCGACACCTGTCATGTCATTCTCAACGCAATTTGACCTTACCGCCCCTTCAATGTCAGCGCCAAGATTTCCGCAGGAACATTTACTCGGAAGCCATCGAAAATCATCAATCATTAGCGACAGCTCTCGTGATTTGCAAAAACAACAACACATATCCATGTATCCCCCTCCCCCACAACGGCTATAAAAAGGGAGAGATTTCAGCAGATATGTGGCATTTATTTAAAATAAAAAAAAATCAAGAGATTGTATATTTATAAATCACACATCATTGTTGATTTTGATAATACACACACGAAATATCATTTTTTTTTTTTTAGTGCATCAAGTGCTCGACGAGCAATGAGAGTGCGAAGCTGATGCTTGGGAACGAAGGTGATTGTCTCTGTCCCTAATCTTGTCCTACCTTCCCTTCTTTCTACTGTTTATTGATGAGATAAAACTAAAAAAAAGATGAATTATGGTGGAAGCAATCAAAAACTATGCCTTTATGACCTTTTTCAGCTTTGAAATGATGGGCGATGCTTCCTCTTCTTCTTCCTTTTCCCTTTTTGTCCCTTAATGATTCTTATTTCTTATTCAGGAGGATTAAATAATTAATTTCATGCTCTTTAAGCGCGATTAGTATTTTCTATTCTCTGTCTTTTATATTCTTTTTTTCTACATTCGTGTTTTAGGAGGATCGATTGATTGTAGTCATGTGGTTGATGGTTGGATCGATCCTCATGATCTTTTTTTTACCAAGTGACTTTGTCTAACTTTGATCGATAAATTGCATGAAAATTCAAAATGCATATTTTGTCTGGTTGTACAAAAAGGCTCCTCGCACATCACAAATTGGTGCATCCATAACCGAATCAGTGTTATTTTTTTCCATGAAACGAGTCATTTTGTAGTTTATTTGGAATAATTCGATTTTTGAGGCACTGTTGTGCATAACATGAGGCAATAAAATAGATTTGTTCCTTTTTTTCCTTTTTTTTTCTAGCAATAAAAACATTGGAGAATCGTAATTTTTTTCCTAAATTGTTTTCTTCATTTTTCTCCTCAGTAGTCATTAACGTTACACTAATTAAATTAGTGCTAGTCTGGTGCAGATTTGACTTTGCTATCTGTGAATCTTTTTTCTATTTTTACAATTTATATGGGAAGTGAGAGTGTTGAGGAAAATAAAAGGAAGGTTTCATTAAAAAAAAAAAAAAAGAACTTCCTTTTCCTTTACAAAATTAGAAGTGAGATAATACATAAGAGAAAGCAAAATAGGCAAGCACAGATGAGCGTTAAAAAAAAAATGCAAAAGATCAATTAATAAAGAAATAAACTTGACTGTTTTAGGAAATTAACATAAATTAACGAGATTGATGGCGACTGAATTTAAATTTCACATTTACCATGTTTATTTGATTGTGCAACTTTTATATGAATGCTTTTAACCAATCATTTTCACTTATTGAAATTTTTTTAGATGAAAGCTTGAAGTTGAAAGTAATAGAGGATTTGCTTTATAATATTATTTTTGGTCAAAATTTTGCTTTGTAATATAGAAATATGGATAAGAGTGATTGGTTTTTGATCCGATTCAATGAAATCCATAATTTTTTTCACTATTTAATGCTATATCTTATAAGGAAATATAAAATGATTACTTTTATTTTTTTTTAAATAATAAAAAAAATTATGAAAGCGATTCAATCATGTTCCCTCTTTGAATTGGGAATTGAACCGTTTGAACATCGATTTTCACTTTTAAGAATCTAGAATCGGATTGACATTCTCGAGAACTGAACCCAATCAACTAGTTTCGTCCGGTTTGGATGGTTTTCGATTCGAGCCATATGTTTTGTACCTCCCCAAATGGGGATACGAAGAATCTCACAATTTGTTTTTTTGGCAAATCAATAATCCATAAATATTTTATTTCGTTGTCTATGTTGTCCAAATACCCTGTTCTTTTCGATTTTGGCGATTCCCGTACAATATCGTGATCTGCGCATTTACGATGAAAGCGGTCAAACATTCGTCGGACAGAGACACGACAAAAGACGACAAGGGTCGAAGGCCTCTTTCTCGACATGGCGAGGCTCGTCATTTCGCCCTCTCTCTCTCTCCCGAGAACTCGCAAAACGACAGTCATGGCGCAACACTCGGATTTTCCCTTGTTTTCTCGGCAAACCCAGAACGAATTTTCTTTATCTCGCCCAATATAAAACTCCCCATAAAAAAAGATCGCAGCTTTAAGAGCGAGCAGCGAGCAGTAATGAGTAGAGCGAGGGAGTGTGAGTGTGCTTTAGAAAGAGAGAGAGATCTGACCCAGCAGTGTGGTTGAGATTTGCGACCACGAACAGTGAAAGTAGCTCTGCCATAGTTTTGCTTTTTTTCTTACGGGCCTCAGGAATTGGAATCTTTTGTCAGCTTTGGTGAGCTCTGTTTTTCGCTCCTCCTTGTGCGGCAGGCTTTACTCTTTCTCTTCCTTTCTCTTCTTTTTTGGGTGTCGGGTCATATTGGTTCTTGAACGTTGGGTTTCGTGGAAAGGAGCTGAGGAGTCTCCTTGAGAGCTCGCTCAGCGTTTGAACTCTCTTCTTTCGTGGTAAGGAGCTGGTACAGTTATTCGTTTGATGGTTCAATGTTTCTCTGTTGGTTGATCGATTTCTCTGCACTAATCGAGAAAGCTTTCGTTTTCTCCTCCTTTTCTGTTTTGGGTTTCTCAACCCCTTCGGTCTTGTGATGTGAGGACGACAATGTGGGCTTCTTTTTGCCTATTCATCTAAGTATTTGTTTTTCTTTATGGTATGCGATTTGATTACGTCATGGTGAATGAGGAATTTATGCATCCCTAGTTAAAATCCTTACTTGTCAAGTCTTTTCTCTCTTTGTTGGTTCTGATCCTATGAACTCTCTTTTGATCAGGTAAACCAGTCATCACTTGATGAAGAAATGCTGATTCCTGGAACTTGATGCGGTTGATCCGGTGCTTTGCTTACTGCCCCTTGATTTGTAATTTTGACAATAATTTTTGGTGGGCGTTGTGTTCGTAGCAAAATGAAGCAAAGTTGTCTTATTTTGTGTCATTTTGGTAGATCTGCATCTCAAGATAAAGAGAGATCTTTTTCTTTCTCTACAGGATCACGTAGCAGTTGGTACCAAAACTGCAGTGGGACTACAAGATAAGTGTGCCGAAAATTTATCATTGTTGGTTGGAGTTATGGCCGCCACTGCAAATGAAGATTCTAAAGTGATGTATTCTTGGTGGTGGGGTAGTCACGTTACCTCGAAGAATTCCAAATGGCTCGTGGAAAATCTTACAGGTATGGTTCCGTTGCTTATGGTTTTGCTCGGCACGGCTTCTGGGACACAGAATTAACATCTCAACTTAATGTTTCCTTCGGTGTTGGATGCTTGGACTAGGAAATTTGCTTGAAAATCAAAGAGAGAAAGGGGTCCTGCAACACAATCGTCAATGTTATAGCTAAGTGGTAGAGTTCACATTACAGGATAGTGAGTTTTCAAATGACCTAGGAGATCCCGCATCTTCCGAATCGCAGCGATCACACGCAGTTCAAACAGCCGGTAGTTTATGACCCCAAAAAAGAGAGGAAAAAACAGCAGATAGTTAGTTCTCAACCCTCACCTGAGCACCAGCACGAAGCGCGGCATCGATGATGGACGCTCCACCGGGGTAACTGAAGCGAGCAGGAGCGGGACGGATGTGGACGGCCTCGTCAACAGACCTGACGTACGCTTTGATTGGGCAAAATGTTATTTCGTGCCCCATCGAAGAATTGATTCAATCAGAGAAGGTGGTATCAACTATCTTTCTGCTATCAATTAATTAAAACTCGCAATCTCACAAGTTTCCTCCACCGTCACCAAATCCGTTCACTCCAAGCTAACAACCATTGCTCCAACGGACACAACCATTTCTCACAACCAGAACCAAACATGCCGCCATGGCACATGCGAAATCCCGCATCCTCCAACCACAGCGATTACACGCATTTCAAACAGCAGACGGTCAGTTCTCAACCCCTCACCTGAGCACCGGTGCGAAGCGCGGCGTCGATGATGGATGCTCCACGAGGTAATTGAGGCGGCGAGCCGGAGCGCGGGCCGATGCGGACGGCCTCGTCGGCAGACTTGACGTGGAGAGCCCCATCGTCGGCGTCCGTCAGACGGCGACGGTTCGAACCCCGAGCCTCCTCGCCGTCCTCATGATCCTGCAAGCTGTCTTGCCTCGGTTCGCCACCAGTATCTTCTCGATGGGCTTCAGCTTCGAGGCCCGTCGCTTCGCTGCAGCAGCCGCTGCCACTGCCGCCTCCGACGAACAGGAGAAGAGCCTCGCCTGGAGGAGTGAGGAGGTTTGACCATGGAGACTGCGACGGAGGATCAGCAACGCCATCGAAGAAGGCATGATCAGTCGTCGGAGAAAGAAAGAGAGAGTGATGAGTCAACGGCGTCTTGTCTTGGGAGTCGGGACTAGGGGTGAGCGGTTCCGGTTCCTTACGGGTTCCGCTTGGAACCTGGAACCTACCATCGGGTACGGGTTCCTCATTTTTGGAACACGGAACCTACCCATCGAACCAAGAACACGGAACCTACCCGTCACGGGTTCCGGGATCGGTTCTAGGTTCCAACGGGTTCTTTATTTTATTTTTTTCATTTTTAGTTTAAAAAATGGAAATGAATGCAGCAATAATAACGACATAGCCATGAATCCTGCAACCCGATGCTAGAACACACTTCACATGCTAAACCGACTTGAAGCTACTGAAGATGCCCAATAAATTGATGATTACTCTCATTTAGACATTGCAGTTGCAGATAGCAAACCAGCTGGTAGGCGAAACTGGGCACTTACATCACTATTGCATACATACAACATAAGTTGAAATTCCTCAGAATTGACACAACTAAAAGCTTCCCAATGTCTGGAAGGACAACCACTAATAATCACTACCACACTATGAGAACAAGCACCGTGACCTCAACAAGCACTGAACAGGAAAAGCAAGTCCAACACAAGCCTATAAGTATCATCTAAATAAGAAGATAAGGCCAATCATTAGCAAAACCGATCAAAGGCACTGAACGTTGAACACAATTTGTTGTAACAGCGACAAGCTTAACAAGACATAAAGTTGAAGCAACATTAAAATTCACTAAAATCCCATCCTTGATACTATCAAAACCACATGAAGCAATCGAAACTACCACAATTCGCAGATCATCAAATATAAAAAATGCTCGTGCTCGAGAGTAACAAAGTAGCACTGTATCTAAGCAACTATTTGCTTCCTTAAAAGTCTTCAATTCGCTTAAAAGCAATAATCAGAAAAGCATCGAGATGTCTCTTTCGCAACAACTAAAAAGCTCTAACCCAAAGCAAAAGTACCTCCTCCCATGAAAACACCTCAGAACCCTAGCTTGGTGCGGTGCCAGTGCCTGCGCTTCGCGTTGTACCTGAACGATTTCGGCGACAAAAATTAGGTCACAAAAAAAATAAAATAAAATAAAAAAGACAGCTTTTTTGGGACAAAACGTGAAGGAATTGGATATGAACCTGATGGTGTTGTCAGTCCGCATGCGAATCCAGTGAGGGATGGGCCTGTTCTGCTTCATCTTCTTCGCCAGCTTCATCTTGATCTGGCGATGACGAGCAAGCGGCGACAGTGGCGCGACGGCGACAAAGGCACGAGTCTCACGGCACCAACGGCGGCATGAACGGCGCACCGAAGACGGCGACGGTCACGGCTCAACCCACGGCCAAGGGGGGAAGAGCTCAGTTCGGGCGGAGGTGGTGACGGTTCGGAGCAACGACGGCCCGGACGGCCGAGCAAGCGGCAGCAAGAGGTGGTGACGGTGGCTTGGGGACGGCGGCGGTGCCTCATGGCGGCGCGGACGGTGAGACAGCTCGTTGGGCTCAACGGCGAGACAGCTCGTCGAACGAGCAGTGGGTGGTGGGGGTTCGGTGGCCAAGAGGTGGTGGTGAGTAGCGCGTGGGGCGGTGGTGTGATGGTGGGTGAAGCAACAGCCGGCGAGAGGAAGGAAGAAGAAGAAGAAGAAGAAGAAGAAGAAGAGGGGGGGGGGTTCGGCCGAGAGAGGGGGAAAGAGAAGAGAGAGAGAGAGAGGAAAAGAAAAAAGTGAAGAGGGGGGTTCGGCCGAGAGAGGGGGAAAGAGGAGAGAGAGAGAGAGAGAGAGAGAGAGAGAGAGAGAGAGAGAGGAAAAAAAAAAAGTAGGGGGCGGGAAGTGACGTGAGGAGGAAAAAGGGGGAAGAGAGAGAGAGAAAAAGAAAGGGGAAGGGGGAAATCGTGTGGAAGGGGTTAGGGTTTTTTTTTTTTTTTTTTTTTTTTTAATTTGGCGGTTCCGGTTCCTCAGGTTCCGGTTCCTATGGGAATCGGAACCGGAACCGGTCCCCTTAGAACCGGGAACCATGCTCACCCCTAGTCGGGACGTGTAGTGGTGAGGGTGATGCCTTTATGCGACATCGTCTGAGAGGATAGAGGAGTTCGGATTTGCATTTGACGTGGAGATGACTTGGCATTACGGCTTTGACTGGATTTTCTTCTTCTTCCTTTGGATTTGTTTATGCCTGTTTACCGAGATGGTTAGGAAGGGGATACAAAAAATATTTTTAAGCGGCTTTAGGTTCTTGTCCCGGCCTAGGTCGGATGGGAAGCTACTTATAGAGCTTTACATTGTGTCGAAGACAACATGATGTAGCAAAATCAAATCCCGACGAATAAATTGCATGCTGCAGTTTTTTTTTTTTTTTTGTCAGTCTTACTCTATTCATACTCTACACTCACTCTCATACTTTTGTCCTGCCTCTTGTAGGGCATGGGAGTCGAAACCCACTCCTGAAACTTACGCATCCCCACCCCATCTCCCCGAGAAGGTGGGGATTTGAACCCCTCACCTCCCCTTTCCATGTTGGAAGGGTCCTTAAAAAGAGAGTATTGCTACTGAAGAAATTGCACCAAAAACTCGAAACAACCTGTATGGCATGAATCAGCAATTCAACTTCAGTATACATGCAGCCCTCAAAAGAGAGCAGCTAGTAGATAACTTCTAGTTGCGAGGACTGCACAAAAGAGTAGACTTACACATTAATCTAATCTCTTATGAAGAGTGCACCCTCTTTCCAACTCATATTCACCTGGCAAAAGCTGTTCAAATGTGTGATACTTTACACGAGACTTCATGAATCCTCTATAAAATTGCCTTATAATCAAGAACCTAGCTGCTATCGTCACATTCCCTTTATCTGTACAAGTATACTTTATCATTGTCCTTCCACCCTCTGTCACGGGCTCGTTTCTCCCACAACACCGTGAGCTTACTCTCCTCAACCAGCCATGCTTCAGCCCTTTTTTGCTTAGCTCGCAAGCCGCCACCCCGGCATTGCACTTCTCGGCCTCGACCCTGAATCTCAGCGAGGTCTTCTTAGCATCCTCTCTTAATGCCTTGGTGCGCACCACTTGTTTCCTTTGCTACGGTTTCTTGTAAGCTCGGTTGCTCCTTCAACATATCCCATCTGCTCTCCTTCATATCATTTTCACCGCAATCTGTGTAGAAAAGAGACATAGATTGACGAATCGACCACATCGACGCAAGATTACCCCGGACAAGATACCAAGCCTTACCAGCAACACTCCGATAAGGAGAAATACAAACATTACTAACTTGCCTATAAGCCATCAAAGACTCAAAACTTGTTCATCATTAATTGTTCTCAACAAAAAAAAAATTCAACCAATTAGTCTGGAATTACTCAACACTAAAGTTCCAATACTTCTACTGAAAAAAAAAAGCATGGAAGAAGAAAAATACAAAGCGACTCCAACCATCATGAAAACATGTTCTTCGATTGCGAACCGAGAAGCCTCTGCCATATACTAACTCAATCTCTACCGTTAGACTTACACGAAGCAAAGGGAAATATTCGTCTCTTCAAAGGGCAAACTCAAGAGCACGAACCGCAAGAAGCTTGCACACGTGAACCGTAATTCGAGCACCGTAGTCGTATGGTACGGATGATGCCGGGAAAAACACAACTAGAGAAACGCCCAACAAAAGTACAGCTCCCTACGAGCAACTTTTGATTGCGTATGCACGAACTCTTCTCCGGACAATAACTCCCCAAGAAAATTAACAAAGAAACACAAAAGAAAAAAGAAACTTTTGCAATCTCAAGCGAGATTAGCATTGTTAATATATGTTGGGGAGAACTCGGGTACAACAATTCACCATAGCCAAACGCAATCCAGGATCAATTTCTCCCCCGAAGCAAAATTAACTAAAAATTTCTTAACCCCCAGCAACAACCAGCAATGTATAGCCTCACAAAATGCAAATATAACGCCGAAATAAAGTAGACAAAGCAAATAACGACACCAAGGATTTAACGTGGAAAACCCGATACGGGAAAAACCACGGACCACCCAAAAACATCCACTAATCACCAAGAATAGCAAGATACACAAAGTATTCTTCTCTAGTCACACACTAGAGGCTCAACATCAACATTACAATCATCTTTTTCCCACCACATACGTAAACAAACAAGTTTGGAGCAAGAAAACCTTAACTGCAACTGGAGGATTCGGAGACGGTTCTCGACGAACAAAAACCATCAACTTGTAGCCCTTGGTCTCACGAACAACATATTGAAATTTGAGCCGATTTCGTCAATATTTGGCCTTCGAATCAAAGCCGCAAAGTTGCAGCCCTCTTCCTTGTGCACTTTTTGTTTTCTTTTTCTCTCTCCTCTCTTCACTTTTCGACGGACACCCCACGTACGATAACTTCCACTTCTTTTTGTTCTTTTCTTTTCTTTTTCCTTTTTTTTAGTGCTGGCTAGGCCCCACATGAAGGTGGACCCAACCAACAAATCTCCCCCTCCACCTCATGTGGGAAGATTCATCATGCCCGCTTTTTTTTTTCTACAAGCATCAAGCTTCATCACGGGCAAGGCTTTGGTCATCATGTCGGACTTATTGTTGTCGGTATGAACTTTCTCAAGTAGGAAGAGAGAGCTTCTCTTCTAGCTTTTCTCAGATCCAATGATACTTCACATCAACATGCTTCGATCTTGAATGAAACACCGGATTCTTGCTAAGATGGATGGCACTCATGCTATCACAATATAGAACAAACTTCTCTTGCTTCAAGCCCAACTCTTGTAGGAATTTTTGCATCCACAAAAATTCTTTACCTCCTTCGGTAATAGCAATATACTCCGCTTCAGTTGTAGACAAAGCGCTACATTTTTGCAATCTCGATTGCCATGAAATAGCTCCCCCTGCAAAGATTATTATAAAACCCGATGTGGATTTTCGGAAATCAACATCACCGGCATAGTCCGCATCCGAGAAGCCACTCAACTCAGGCTTTGCATTTCCATAGCACAAGCAAAGTGTAGAAGTGCCTCTAAGATATCTCAAAATCCATTTAACAGCAGTCCAATGCTCCTTACCTGAATTAGAGAGAAATCTACTCACAACACCAACTGCATGAGCAATATCCGGTCTTGTACAAACCATGGCATACATCAGACTACCCACGGCTGATGCATAAGGAATTTTCATCATCTCAACCTTCTTTTTCTCACTTGAAGGACACTCATTACTACTCAACTTGAAATGGTCTGCAAGTGGAGTACTTACCGGTTTACATGTGCTCATGTTGAATCTTTCAAGCACCTTCTCAATATACTTCTCTTGAGATAACCACAGTTTCTTATTCTTCCTATCACGAGTAATTTTCATGCCTAAGATTTGCTTAGCCGAGCCTAGGTCTTTCATTGCAAAAACTTTACTCAGCTCATTTTTCAAACTTTAATTTTCTTGGCATCATGCCCAACAATCAACATATCATCCACATAAAGTATGAGAATAAGAAAATCATTATCGAGAATCTTTTCATAAAGACACAAGAATCGGAGTTTGTCTTACCATATCCTTGTTCTTCCATGAATGACTCAAACTTCATATACCATTGCCTAGGCGCTTGCTTAAGACCATATAAGCTTTTCCTCAATCTACATACAAGGTGCTCCTTGCCTTTTAACTTCAAAGCCCTCCGGTTTCTTCATATATATCTCCTCTTCTAGGTCTCCATGAAGAAAAGCCGTCTTTACATCAAGTTGTTCAATTTCTAAATTCAAACTGGCGGCCAACCCAAGAACAACTCGAATAGAAGACATCTTTACAACCGGTGAAAAAATCTCTTCAAAGTCTATGCCCTTCTTTTGACGAAAGCCCTTTACAACAAGTCTAGCCTTGTAACGTGGTTGTAAACTATTTTCTTCCGCCTTCAACTTGTACACCCACTTATTTGTGAGTGTTCTCTTACCCTGAGGCAAACTTACCAATTCAAATGTGTGGTTCTCATGCAAGGATTTAAGCTCCTCTTGCATGGCTTCATACCACTCATTCTTTCGTTCACATGATATAGCCTCTTCATAAGTTTCGGCTCCCCCCGCATCGTGAGTAACACATACTCATGTGGCAAATATTTTTTAAAAGGCCTACGCTCTCTTTCAGATCTTCTAACTTAAGGTAGGATAGATTGCTCTTCCTCAGCTATTTCACTTGTATCAGCTAAAGAATCAACATTATGTGAGGACTCACCATCTTCATGACTTCCTTGCACTTCTCCCCCATGATTTCTATCAACATTAGAAGGATTTGGGCTGAAGCTAATTGAACGTTGAGCTATATTATTTGGTCTCTCCACCTTGTCAATGTCTTCAATAGTTTGATACTCACAAAACACCACATCTCGACTTCTAATGACTTTCTTTGCAACTGGATCCCATAACCTGTAGCCAAACTCTTCATGTCCATAACCTAAGAAGATACACTGTTTAGACTTGTCATCAAGCTTGGATCTTTCATCTCTTGAAACATGCACAAATGCCCAACAACCGAACACTTTTAGATGGTTGTAGGAAACATCTTTGCGACTCCAAACTCTTTGCGGAACATCCCCCTTAAGAGGAACCGATGGAGAAAGATTTATCAAGTCTATTGCTGTTCTCATCGCTTCACCCCAAAATGACTTAGGCAACTTCGGATGAGAAAGCATACACCGAATCCGATCATTAATTGTCCGATTCATTCTCTCTACCACTCCATTATGCTGTGGTGTTTTTGGAACAGTCTTCTCAAGCTTGATACCATAATCCCTGCAATAGTGTTCAAATGGGCCTCTATATTCACCACCGTTGTCAGCCCGAACACATTTCAACTTCTTCCCGGTTTCTCTTTCCACATTGACATGAAATTGCTTGAAAGTCGTAAGTACCTGATCTTTAGATTTCAAAGCAATAGCCCACACTTTTCTAGAACAGTCATCAATAAATGTCACAAAGTATAATGCACCTCCAAGAGTTCTAGCATCCATGCAACAAATATCAGTGTGAACTAAATCAAGTACATTTAGTTTCCTACGTGGAGAGGAACTATGAAATGAGAATCTATGTTGCTTACCAGTCAGACAATGAGTGCATTCCTTTAGATTTTTCTCTTTCAAAGGTAAAAGGTTCTTTCTAGCAAGAGTTTCAAGTCCTTTCTTACTAAGATGACCCAGCCTCATATGCCATAAATCAACCAAGGAATCCTCCATTGCATTTACCTATTTTTTAATCAAGTCAGCTTGCATGGTGTAGAGAGAGCATGTCTTCTTACCTTTTGCCACTACCATGGAACCTTTAGTCAACTTCCATTTGCCATCAAAGAATGAATTACAATAATCATCATCATCCAAGGCACTCGTAGGGATCAAGTGAAGTCGAATATCCGGAACATGTCTCACATTTTTCAAAAGCAGACTACATCCGACATCGGTTTCCAAATAAACATCTCCTATGCCAATAACCTTGGAAACATCACTATTTCCCATCCTTATGCAACTAAAGTCGCCACCGCGATAAGAAGCAAAGTAATCACGCCGTGAGGTGACATGAAAAGAAGCCACGGAATCAACAACCCACATAGAGTCTTGGCATGTAAAATTCACATATCCGTCATCACATACAAACACAATATCGCCATCGGATGCAACCGCCGTTGTAGCTTGTTTCTCTTCTTTCTTTTGATCTCCATTTCTATCATGGAATCTATCTCTCTTTGGCAACCAACACTCTTTTGCATAATGTCCCATTTTGCCGCAATTATAACACTTGACACTCCTCCTCGGTCTTGATTTCGACCTTCCTCTTGACTTGCCTCGGGTATCATTTCTTCGAAACCTTCTTGATTGACTTCTCCCCCTATTTTCTATAACAAGAGCATCCGATGTAGAGGCATAATTCAAGCCTTTTCTTCTTGTTTCTTCATTGAACAAGCTTTCTTTAACCATGCTCATAGAAAGCGCACCAAAAGGAGCCGAATTATTTAATGCCACAACCAAGGTGTCCTAACTATCAGGTTGAGTACCAAGTAATAAGCATGACTACAATTCATCACCAAGATCAATCTCAAGATTTGTCAATTGATTTACAACGTCTTGAAATTCACTCAAGTGTTCCGCCATATTACTCCCCTCCTTGTATCTCAAATTCACAAGTCGCTTAATTAGAAGAGCTTTATTTTGTGGAGTTTTTCTCTCATAAAGATCTTGTAATTTCTTCCACAAAGTGTCCGCCTTCGTTTCTTGAGCAATATGATCAATCCATTGTCGGATAAACCCAACCGTTTTCCGATTCATTCTCTCCCATTCTTTGTCTTCCTTATCTCCTTTGGCTTCATCACCCTCAATAGGATCAAATAAGTCTTTGCAATATAACACATCTTCCATCCGAGGCTTCCAAATAGAATAATTCGAGGCATTTAACTTAAACATGGTGCTGCTGGTTTCTTCCATTTAACACTAAAATTCAACCGTGCTCTGATACCACTTGTTGGGGAGAACTCGGGTACAACAATTCACCACAGCCAAACGCAATCCATGATCAATTTCTCCCCTGAAGCAAAATCAACTAACAATTTCTTAACCCCCAGCAACAACCAGCAATGTATAGCCTCACAAAATGCAAATATAACGCCGAAATAAAGTAGACAAAGCAAATAACGACACCAAGGATTTAACGTGGAAAACCCGATGCGGGAAAAATCACGGACCGCCCAAAAACATCCACTAATCACCAAGAATAGCAGGATACACAAAGTATTCTTCTCTAGTTACACACTAGAGGCTCAACATCAACATTACAATCATCTTTTTCCCACCACATAGGTAGACAAACAAGTTGGGAGCAAGAAAACCTTAACCGCAACTGAAGGATTTGGAGACGGTTCTCGACGAACAAAAACCATCAACTTGTAGCCCTCGGTCTCACGAACAACATACTGAAATTTGAGCCGATTTTGTCAATATTTGGCCTTCGAATCAAAGCCGCAAAGTTGCAGCCCTCTTCCTTCTTCTTTCTTCCTTGTGCAGTTTTTTGTTTTCTTTTTTCTCTCCTCTCTTCACTTTTCGACGAACACCCCATGTATGACAACTTCCACTTCTTTTTGTTCTTTTCTTTTCTTTTTCCTTTTTTTTTAGTGCTGGCTGGGCCCCACATGAAGGTGGACCCAGCCAACAATATAGGATTCCTGTCACTCTTGCTTTGAGATAAGGCAAAGAAGAGAAAAAACCAAGAGGACCCAGAAGAATTTTGAATTTAAAGGTCATAAGGTGAATCAAAATATAGAATCCTAGAGAGAAAAAACATGGAATTTAATTGGAATAAAAGCAGGATAAAAACCAATAAACCGATTTTTGATTGTATGTTAAATGTGACCATCTTAGAAGCAGATTCCTACATTACCCTTTTCTCTCCTTTATTTTTTTGTTCATATTTTTTTGAATCCATTAATAATTTACATCAAATAGGCTAAGCCTCATGTCTTTACCTATACGATTATATCAATCTAATGTCAACAAGCATCCACTTAACTCTGCATTAATGATATGTCCATCACAAATCATAAAAGATAGAGAGGGAAAAAAGAAGCTCCTCAACCCCAACCATGTCAGGGGACTAATATGAAGCGAAAGGGATGGGTATCAAGAGGACCCACTTCTGATTTTATATATGGTCTGTAGGATGACCTAGTCTCCTTCCCACAGTGTTGCTTCCTCAGCAAGTTTGACAATATCAATTAAAAAGAACGATTTGGCGATATCAATAAGCTTTCAGTGGTAATTTATTGCATACGATTTGAAATGTAACAAAAAATCACTGGCTAGCAATGGCAAAGCAGTATGTCGCATCAGTTACTTACTTATCCATCATTAAATCCCATCCAGACAAGTTACTGGCATCGAAAAGAGCCTTCTTCCATCTCTTCACTGTCTCCAAATCCTTCCCAAATTTGGGCTCATGCTTAGCCATAGCTCTCCGACACACCTCTCTTCCCCCTCTCACTACTCTTGGTTCTACTTTGTAAAACACCAGCAACACAATCAGCTTCTTCTGTGCCTTGCACTCCATGATCTTCGCCAACTCTTCCAAACACCTCCACAAGGAAGCATAGTCCTCAGAGAAAATGACGATGGTGATGTGCGATTCCTCGATCACCTTCATAAGCGTCTAATAGCAGTGAAAGGATTTTCTAGTTTGATATTAAGTTATTTCAAGGTACATCGATAATTAGAATATTAGCTTAAAACCTTGACGATAGAGAAGCAAATGAGCTTTAACATATAGTTTTTGTTGGATTATAATGTCTCGATTCTTGCTGTTTTCTGTTTTTTTTAATTCTGTTTTTTGCTCTATTTTACTCTGTTTTTTTTAATTAAAAAACAGCCAAGTTCAATTTAGTTATTTATTTAGTGTTTTTGCTATTTTCTAGGAAGTTAATAGCACGTTTGTGTGCAGTTATGTGTTGCGCGTACGTGAGCAGTTTTTGCTTTGTTTAAGTTGTCCTGTACTTGACAGCTTCCTTTAGAGCAGACGTATGCAAGTTTGTGTTCTGTTTCTCTGTGCTTCTCTTCCTCATCTGAAAAATATAGCTTCTGGTTTTCTATTTTCTTGTTTACTGTTTTGATCAGTAACAACAGTGGTATCAGAGCGTGTATGATCTTGAGGGACTGTGAAGTGAAACAAGTATCGAAGTGTAAAGAAGTTAAAGGGTGATGGAGACGGGGGTCAAGTGGTTTTCTGCGATGGCTTCTCCGGTATTTACCGGAGAGAATTATCAAGCATGGGCTGTTAAGATGACAGCATTTTTGGAGGGTCATGATCGTGGGAAGCTGTGGAGGATGATTATGAAGTTGCTCCACTTCCGAGATAATCCGACCATGAATCAAATCAAACTTCATAAAGAGAGAACCACAAGAAAAGCCAAGGCAAAATCTTGCTTGTATCTTTGCTGTCTCGCCTACCATCTTTACGGAATTATGAAGTGTGACTCGCAAAGGCTATATGGGACTTCTTGAAGGAAGAATATGAAGGAGATGAGAAGATAAGAGGTATGAAGGTGCTGAATCTCTTGAGAGAATTTGAGAGACAGCAGATGAAAGAGTCTGAGTCAGTGAAGGAATACTCTGATAGGCTAGTGGGGATAGCTGATAAAATCAGAATTTTAGGGACTGACTTGAAGGATGAAAGGCTTGTTTAGAAGATTCTGGTGTCTCTTCCAGAGAAGTTCGAAGCCACCATAGCGTCTCTGGAAAATACAAGAGACTTACTTGATATAAAACTTGCAGAATTGTTAAATGCTCTGTAGGCACAGGAGCACAGAAGACTGATAAGAAGAGAAGAGTTTGTAGAGGGTGCGCTACAAGCTAAAGTGAAGTCAAATGATGGAGGCAAAGGGAAGAAATGGATTCAGTCCAGAGAAAATGCCGGTGACTCCAAGTTTGTAGCAAAAGAAGGAAATTCTGGTGGGTCTAGCAAATGGAAGATGGACAAAAAGCCTTGTCAATACTGTGGTGGAACTAATCATCAGTTTTTTAGATGTTGGAGAAAGCCCGATGCTAGATGCAGAAGATGTAACAAGTTGGGTCACATGGAAGCTATCTGCAAAGAAAAAAATTACCAGCAAGCAGGAAAAGCACAAGTAGCAGTGAATGAAACCGATGAAGAGCACTTGTTTGTAGCTTCTTTTTCTGAATCTTTTGTTGGGAATGATGCATGGCTGGTGGATAGTGGTTGTACCAATCATATGACTGGCAATTCGAAGCTGTTTAGGAGTCTAGATAGGTCAATCAGGTCCAGTCGAATTAGCAACGGACGGTATATTGAAGTGCAAGGGAAGGGTATAGTGGCTATTGAAGGAAATCGGGAGGTGAAGCGATCGGTGATGTTCTTTTTGTGCCAAATATTGGCCATAATCTGTTAAGTGTTGGTCAATTAGTTGAGAAGGGCTATAAAGTGAAGTTCGAAGGGAAGGAATGTCTTATTAATAATGCAGATAGCAAAGAAGTGCTAAAAATCCCAATGAAGGACAAGAGTTTCATGTTCAAGCCATAAGAGATGCAACAAATGGCTTTAAAGTGCAAAGAAGAAAATGCAGAAATATGGCATAAAAGACTTGGGCATGTTCACGGGAAGAGCATGTCGTTTATGCAGAGAGAAATAGCTTAGCGAGATGACTTACCAAGTTTGGAGGAGGAATTTCCACGGTGCGAGAACTTGTCTTCTTGGCAAGCAAGTCAGATTTCCTTTCAAAGGAGGAGGCTGGAGAGCATGTGAGAAGCTGCAATTGGTCCACTGAGATCTATGTGGACCTATGTCTAAGTCTTCTCTCAATGGTAGCAGGTATTTCATTACCTTCACTGATGATATGACTAGGATGAGTTGGATTTATTTTCTGCGAGCCAAGTCTGAAGTTCCTGATGTGTTTGTGAAGTTTAAACCCTTAGTTAAGAATAAGAGTGGGAAGAAAATTAAAATGCTTAGGTTTGATAATGGTTCTGAGTATACTGCTCACAAGTTTAAGTTGAATTGTGAGCAAGCAGGAATTGTGCAGCAGTTCACTGCTCCCTATTCACCTCAACAGAATGGGGTCAGTGAGAGGAAAAATAGAAGTATTATGGAGATGGCCAGATGTATGATGCAGGAGAAGAATTTACCTAAGAAGTTCTGGGCTGAAGTAGCTAATACTGCAGTGTTCTTGTTGAACATATTGCCTACAAAGGCCTTAGAGAAGTCAACGCATTTTGAAGTCTGGTATGGTGTTAAACCTTTTGTGAAAAATTTGAAGGTTTTTGGGTGTTTGTGTTACACTCATGTTCCTAAGGTCAAGAGGGACAAGCTGGATAAGAAGGCAGAGCTTGGAATCTTCATTGGGTACAGTCTCCAATCAAAGGCTTACATAATTTTTCACCCTATGATAGGGAAGGTGATTGTAAGCAGAGATGTTGTTTTTCTAGAGGAAGATGAGTGGAATTGGATGGAAGGAAAGAGTGCAGAACAGCAACAGTTTGAAAAACAACCCGCAACAGATGTAGAGGTTGATGAAGTTATAGATGGATTGAAAGACAGTGTGGATGATTTACCAGTGAGAGGCACAAGGTCACTTGCTGAAATCTATGAAAGAAGCAATGTGGCAATGCTCGAACCATCTAACTTTGTGGAAGCTAAGGAGGATCGAGGTGGATTGCAAAGCAATGCGGGAGGAGATTTCAATGATCCGAAAAACCACACATGGGAGCTTGTTGGAGACCATCCGATAAGAATGTGATTGGGGTTAAGTGGGTATTTAGAACAAAAGTTAATCCGATGGTTTGTTAATAAACATAAAGCTAGGCGGTGGTGAAAGGCTATGCACAAATATGGGGAGTAGACTAATCGAAACATTTGCTCTGTTGCACGACTTGATACAATAAGGTTACTGTTAGCTATTGCAGTAGAGAAGGGGTGGCCTATATTTCAGTTAGATGTCAAGTCTACATTTCTGAATGGAGAGCTTGAGGAGGAGATTTTTGTTGAACAACCTGAAAGCTTCATTATCAAAGGGCAAGAAGAGAGTGTATACAGATTGAAGAAAACTCTATATGGATCAAGGCAGGCTCCAAGAGCTTGGTATGGGAAGATAGATCGATATTTGCAGGATTTTGGCTTTGTAAAAAGCTTAAGTGAGTTCACTCTTTATGTCAAGAAGGTGAATCACAGTATTGTAATTCTGTCACTTTATGTAGATGATCTATTAGTGACGGGGAATGATATGGAATTGATAGAGAAGGTGAAGCAAGATCTATTTGCAGTTTTTGAGATGTCAGACTTGGGAAAGATGGCTTATTTTTTGGGTTTGGAAGTCAAACAAGCTTCATATGAGATCTTCATCTGTCAGAAAAAATACATGAAGGAAATTCTAAAGAAGTTTCAGATGGAAGATTGTCGAAGTGTAAGCACTCCTATGGCTGCTAAAGAGAAGCTGCAAAAGAATGATGTGTATAGAAGTCTGATTGGGTGTCTCATGTATTTTACAGCAACCAGACCAGATATTCTATTTGCTGTAGTGTTTTATCCAGGTTTATGAGTAGTCCTAGTCAGTTACATTTGATTGCAGCAAAAAGGGTATTGAGATATCTCAAAGGAACATTGCTCTTTGGTGTGAAGTTTAAGAAATGTCAAAAGTTTAATTTGCAAGGATTTTCTGATAGTGACTGGGCTGGTTTAGTAGATGACATGAAGAGTACGTCTGGATATTGTTTCAGTTTTGGTTCTACTTGTTTCTCCTGGTGTTCCAAAAAGCAAGAGATTGTAGCTCAGTCCACAGCAGAGGCTGAGTTTATAGTAGCTACTGCAGCTGCAAATCAAGTTTTGTGGCTGAAGAAGATAATGAAGGATTTGTGGTTGAATTCCAGTAATTGCATTGAAGTTAATGTGGATAATCAGGCTGCCTTAGCAATATCACAGAATCCAGTTTTTCATGGAAAAACTAAGCATTTCAAAGTCAAATTTTTCTTTCTGCGTGAGGTGCAACAAAGTGGCGAAGTTAAGTTGGTCTATTGCAGATCGAAGATCAACTTGTAGATATGTTCACAAAACCACTTCAAGCTGGAAGATTTGAAGTATTAAGAAAGAAAATTGGAGTATGCAGTGAAGCAACTAATCCAAGGAGGAGTTTGTTGGATTATAATGTCTCGTTGTTGTTTTCTGTTTTGTTTTTTTATTCTGTTTTCTGCTCTGTTTTACTCTGTTTTTTTATTAAAAAAACAGCCAAGTTCAATTTAGTTATTTATTTAGTGTTTTTGCTATTTTCTAGGAAGTTAATAGCACGTTTGTGTGCAGTTATGTGTTGCACGTACGTGAGCAGTTTTTGCTTTGTTTAAGTTGTCATGTACTTGACAGTTTCCTTTAGAAACAGACGTATGCAAGTTTGTATTCTGTTTCTCTATGCTTCTCTTCCTCATCTGAAAAATATAGCTTCTAGTTTTCTATTTTCTTGTTTACTGTTTTGATCGAAGAACAGCAGTTTTTCCTGAGTAATGTGGAGGAAACCTTAATGAACAAGTAGGAATTGAGCTCCAATACTTGAAACTCACAATCTCACGAGTTTCCTCCACCGTCACCAAATCCCATTCACTCTATGCTAACAACCATTGCTCTAACGAACACGACTATTTCTCCTAACCAGAATCAAACATTCCGCCATACGAAATCACGCATCCTCCCATCGCAGCGATTACACGCTCTTCAAACGGCAGATAGTTAGTTCTCAACCCCTCACCTGAGCACCGGCGCGAAGAGCGGCCTCAACGATGGACGCTCCATTGAGGTAGCTGAGGCAAGCCAGAGCGGGGCCGATGCGGACGGCCTCGTCGGTGGACCGACGTGGAGAGCGCCGGCATGGCGTCACAAGACGGACGGCGACAGTCCAACCCCCAGCCTCCTCGCCGTCCTCATGATCCGCAAGCTATCTCGCCTCGGTTCGCCGTTTCGGGCAGCCGCCGCCGCCCGTCGCCGCCGACTCGGCGAACCGGAGAAGAACCTCGCCTGGAGGAGCGAGGAGGTTCGACCATGGAGGTTGCAACGGAGGATCAGCAACGCCATTGAAGATGGCATGATTAGTCGTCGGGAAGAGAGAGAGAGAGTGATGAGTCATACGGCGTCTTGTCTTGGGAGTCGGGACGGGGAGCGGTGAGGATGATGCTTTTATGCGACGTCGTCTGAGGGGACAGAGGAGTTCGGATTTGGATCTGACGTGGAGATGACCTGGCATCGCCACTTCGAACCGGATAATTTCATCGGAGAAACATCGCCCCAACTCGAGTCAACAGTCGAACGTACCTCTGGTGAAGGTCTTCGTGACAAGTGTCCTTGAGGTATGCATTCTGTATATGTCGTTCATAACAATCAAATTAATATTAACTTCACATAACACGAGAAAAGTCTCTATATCGAGAACTGTAAAATTTCGATGGGATGCTTAATGAGTGCTTTTAAAGCACTCGTGAACAAAATCCTTCCAATAATTAATATAAAAATGAAGAGAAATGAGAAGGAGGATTGGGTTTTAAGGAATGAAAAGATAATACAATGCAACATGAATGCACTTTCGTGAGCAGCAACATGTCCATTTATCCAGCAATATTACGTCCACGGCAAGAAAAGAATGAGGGGAAAAAGGGAAGCTCCTCAACCTCGACCATGTCAGTAGGATGATATGAAACCTGTATTTCATAATGATTTTGAACTTGAATTGAAGGAGCAGATATTCAAAAACTTCCAGTAGACTGAAAAGAAAAAGAAAAAAGGAAAGAGCAAAAGGCATTGGAATCAGAATCTCCTAATTTCTTTTCTCTTCCACAAGTCTAGTCATTTAAGACCTCCCACAAACATCGACAGGCACTTTCCTCTGGGTCACAACCATCAACATGTCCGAATTCGTAAGTCATATTTGCAATGTAAAATTCATCTTCTTCTCTTGCTGGGTCCCTTGCTTTGGTAAGTTCATCATCTGTTTCACTTGAACTTTCTTCTTCCTCATTGTCTATCCAATTGCCTTCGTCTGAGTCTCTTTCCTCCAAAGACAAATTTGTTTCCATCGGCTGATGGTGTTGGAGCTCAATTCTCAGGTCATCCTCCTGTTGCTCGCATATTAGACGGAATCCATACTTCTTCAATCCTCCTTCTCGTTCATAGAAGCAAACGTGGAAATGGTTCCAATCGTCTTGCTGAAGCTCCCTTTCTTTAAGATCCAGCTTACTGCGTGGGAGATATAAAATCCACACATGATCGGATTTCATTGAACCAAAGCCTCTTCCCAGTCCATACACCCCTCGGCCATTGACTGAAATACTGATGTCAAAGCCAGGATTTCCTTCCTCTGGGACATGAACTGAACAGAGTGCTAGTCCTAAGAACTTGTCATACAAGTCCCGAGGAACCTTGAAAGATATGGAACTGTCTTTACATTGGAGAAACCATTCTGGCATCTCTCTTCCAGTTAGGAGAATGTCAGCGTATCTCATCTTCCGGAGCTCCTGTCATACAAATAGTTCGCATATCAAGCATTCAAACTTAGTGAGTGCGGGAGAGAGAGAGAGAGAGAGAGAGAGAAAAGAGTCTAACCTTGAGCGATAACGCATCAGTCGTGTTTGCCCCTTTGCGGAATAATTCACGACATGAACGAAACTCAACCTCAAGGCTGTTGGAGGAGAGACCCGACAAATCTGGAAATTCTTGTAGAGATCTGCAACGACTTGCCTCTAGCTTATGCAAATTTGGCGGAAGCTGAGGAATCTTTTGTAGCTGTTTGCATTTATCCACAATCAAGTGTTCCAGATTATCGTATTTGTTGATGCATGTTGGCAGATGAGTAAACTTGTTGCGGGAAAGATTTAGGTGCATCAATTTAGGAAAACTGGAATAACTCTCAAGGAACTCTACTTCTGAGAGATTGCAGCCCCAAAGTTGTAGCCGGTATAAATTTTGGAATCCCGGATTGCCATTGGGATCAGTTGAGTTCTTTGGAAATACCGCAAAATTGGAGCAGCAGTGCAGGCTAAGAGTCTCTAGATTTTGCAACTTATAAACACTTGATGGGAGCGTTGTGAGTCTTTTGCAATATGCTAAATTTATTAACTTCATAGAGGGAAGATTTTCAACTGATGCAGGCAATTCTTTAATAGCCGTATATCCTAGATCAAGCTTTTCTAGATGTTCCATCTTTTCCGGGATATCAGAGAACTTCTCGAGTTTACAGCAACCAAGGAGATCAAGGGCTTGAAGAGATTTTGCCTTGAGTGTGTGAGGAAAGATACTGAGGTTAGAGCAAAACTGTAGTGACAAAAATTGTAACTTGTTGAGATATGCGACTGATTGGTGAACCTCCACCAAGCTTTTGCACCCATCAAGAATCAAGCTCTCCAGATTTGGAACCGATGAAAGGTCAGGAATACTAATCAGGTACTTGCATCGACTGAAATTGATGTGCTTCAACTTTCTACAATGCTGCCAAAAAAAAAAAAAAAAAATACTAATACAGTCATTAAGCTTTATAATATTTGTAGTTATAAAAAAGGGAAAAGCTAATCATCACAAGTGCTAACCTTAAATTTGCCTTCTAAATCGCTGATATGACTTTTTTGGACATCAATTCCAACAAGTTTAGAGCCAAATTCTAGTAGTGGGGCATTGGGCCATTCAAGCCATCTCAGATTGTTAGGGAGATAAACTGGACCTTGCGATGAGAAATGCACTTCTACCAAAATGAGCATTCTCAACATTTTCATGTTTCTGAAAGCATTTGGACATATGGTTATCTCTTCAGGATTCACAGTTCTCACTTTTGGCGCGGGCAAGTCCAATACTATGGCCTTCACTGCATTCGTTTCCTATCCATAACAGAGAAAATTCAGTTCTCATACAAAATTTGCATTGAGATTTACATATATTGTCCAAATCAAAGTAACATAAAAATCAGATATAACAATGTTTACATAAACAACTCTTACCGTGTCTTCATATAGAATATCCTGAACATCGTCAAAAAGCCATAATCTACTGCGCTTCCCAGGGTCATCAGGACATTCTTGATTAACAATATTCTGAACCATCGATTGAACCAAATCATGCATCTGCAGGGTCCCATGCTCCTCCTCTCTTATCAAGGACCTGTCAATAAGAATTTCTAGTCCTATAGTTGTCTCAAAGCCACAGCTGTCAAGAACTTTTTTGATGTATTCTATACTTTTTCCCTTAAAGAAACATGCAAAGTCAAGGCAAATCTCCCTCTCATTCTCCTCCAATCCATCGAAGCTTATCTTCAGAACTTGATTGATATCTTTGTCAGGACTCTTGAAGAGTTTACGCAGCTCACTTTCCCATGCTGGTTCCCCTCTTCCACGTAAGAATGAGCCCAACACTTCAAGGGCTAATGGAAAGCCGCTAGCATAATGCAGTGCTCTATCTATAAGATCCTTTCTTATTTCAGGTTTTTTGCCATTTGGAAAGGCGTGCTGATTAAAAAGGGAGAGTGCCTCACCATGGTGTAAAGGTTTAACTTCATACACAGGATTTATGCCATGAGAAGTTAGCAAATGTTTATCCCTTGATGTTACAAAGATTCTACTTCCTTTGCCAAACCAATCGCATCCTCCAGCTAGCATATCCAGTTGACGACGATCGTCAACATCATCAAGAACCAGGAGAACCTTCTTGTGACAAAGTTTTCCCCTTATCAAACCACTTCCTCTGCCTTCACTATAGACCGTTAGATCTCTAGAAGATAAGATCTGAGATAGAAGTCGTCTTTGCAAATCAACTAGACCATCGCTTTTGTTTGAAGTTTCTCTAACTCGCTCCAAAAAACAAGATCCCTGGAAGTGTCTTTCCATAGCATTATATATGGCTCTAGCAATCGCCGTCTTCCCTATACCTCCAGGTCCCCATATACCTATCATGAGAACTTCATCACCATCCGACTCTCTTTGCGACAGTGATATCACTTCTTGAACTCGGGAATCTATTCCGACCGGATACTTAGCAATATATAAGGGCGTTGTTCGCTCTAGACGACTTGATACCTGCGTGACGATGCCTCGTATGAACTCTGCTTCATCTCTGTTAAGGACTCAAAAGAGAGAGAAACATGTTTTAGCATTTCAAAGCCACGGCAGGAATTTAAACTCTAACGTCATAAGGAAAATAACATAAGAAGGATAGCAAATAATAAGATGAAAAGAAATAACACATTTGGGTGAACCTGCGCCTGAAGACAAAAATGAATCGGGTACTATGAACTCCGCTATTTATCTAAGACAAAAATTTCTCATTATCCACACAGCAAGAGTCGAATTCAAACAATCTGCTAGCTCGAAGTTTTGGTTATTCCACTTTTGTGTCTGCTATCTAGCATATCTCCGCTTTGTATCTTCAATTAAAAAGACCGATTTGACAATATTTATCAGTTTTTCAGTGGTAGTTTATCTGCATATAATTTGATGCATGAGAAACAATCACCAGCTAAGGTAAAACAGTGCGTCACAACAATAATTTACTTACTCATTAGTATAATCCCACCCAGACAAGCTACCGGCATCGGAGAGAGACTTCTTCCATCTCTTCAATATCTCCGGATCCTTCCTGACATTGGACTCATGCATAGCCATAGCTCTCCCATAACCCTTTATCGCCCGTCTCACTTCTCTTGGTTCCACTTTGTAAAACACTGGCAACACAATCAGGTCCTTCTGTGCCTTGCACTCCATGATCTTCACCAACTCTTGTAAACACCACCGCGAGGAAGCATAGTCTTCAGAGAAAATGACGATCGCGACACGCGATTCCTCGATCGCCCTGATAAGGGCCGGCGATATTTGCTCTCCTTTCCGGAGCTCCTCACTATCCTTAAAAGTGTGTATTCCATTCCGAACCAGAGCATCGTAAAGATGACTGAGGAAATTGTTGCGGACGTCCGTGCCTCTGAAACTCAGGAACACATCGTAATTCTTTTTGGAAGAGGCCATATATTGGGAACTTTGGGACACAAACAAGAAAGAGAGATCGAGAAGGCTAGCTCTGTGGACTCGATTCGGTTCGAGGATTACGAAATATTATCCGTCTATCCCTTTGGATCTCACTCGCAATTTCAGGAGGTTAGAAAGAAGGCATAGAGGGATCTTCCCTTAATGGATCCCTTATATCGAGAATGTTGGAGCTTCAAAGGAGTAAGAGCACTGAAGAAAACGCATGACGGATGATGGCTTTTTGCCCCAAAAAGACGCGTGAAGACTCACTTTAGACAATGTAGAGCTTGTGTCGATGGAAGAGGGATGGAAAGATAAAGACGGATCTCTAACTGTTCTTGATAAGGATGAGGAAACACCCTGCAGGCTTTCGGTGAGGGATCTCTGTGCAAATTGGTACGAAAAAGATGGCTGAGGAGCTCAAAAGTTAAGAGCGAGGGAAAATGAGAGGGGAAGAAGGCGGGAAGATGACCCCTCGCTAAAGGACAATTTTGGCGTGAATTATTTGATTGAACAGTCGGAAGAATTAAAAGGAAGATGAAATAGGAGCTGAAGCCTGAAATGCAAAAGTAGGTTCTTGGTAATTCTACCCGCCTTGCTGGACCCGCTGATCATATAGTGTGACTTTCATGGAAATTGCCCGAGATATTTTGAAGAAAGATGGAATGGCGAGTGTAGAACCTTGACTGCTATTAGTCATATCTCTACCGAGACAGCTTCTGCACTAAAGCACACGTTTCTACATGACTTAATCAAACTCGTCATGCATATAATCATTAGAAGATATAGTTGATAGATTAACCAAATCACTGCATATTATTTTTATTTTTGACTTGTGGGTAAATTACTCTTTTTAAAGGACTTTCTAGTCAGATATTTAGTTATTTCAAGGTGTATTGATATTTAGAATATTAGCTTAAAACCTTAACAATAGAGAAGTGAATGAGTTTTTACAAATAGTTTCTCCTAAATTGAAATAGATGTATTACTAATAATGTGGAGGAAACCTTAATGAACAAAGATAATGTCGCCAAAAAAGGAAATTCACATGACAAGAATAAGTAAAGTGTAATGATTGAAATAATTTGATTGGTAAATACATAGAATTTAAGAGTCAAATTTACTTAATGGCAATGATAAAGAGGAACTATCAATAAACGACTCTATATTGTCAATGACGAGCTCGTGTAGATAGAAGGCATCCTAAAACATTCGATTTCTGACTTTAAGGTGTACCTATGATTTTGTCTCATTTTTTTTTTCGATGTAGTACTTATAGAAATTAATTTTCAAGCCAAAAAAAAAAATTTGCTCATTGGAACAGTATATCTCATTATACTATACCTCTGGGGTATAGGGGACTTAATTTTGTCTAGAGTAATAATGCCTCGTCACTATCATGACAGGTGCACCATATTTTAGCAAAATTAATTGCGATAAGCTTGTGGGGCCTATGCAAAGCAAGCCTACATAGGGTTCAATCAACGATGATTGCGGCAGGGCACTGGCCACCTATGCGAAGCAAGCCTACATTCACGAGGCTAGAAAGAAGGCATAGAGGGATCTTCCCTTAATGGATTCCTCATCTCGAGAATGTTGAAGCTTTTAAAAGGAGTAAAGAGCACAAAAGAAAACGCGTGACGATGGCTTTTTGCCCCAGAAGACTGTGAAGACTACTTTAGACGAGGCGACGTTTGTGTTGATGGAAGAGGGACGGAATGATAAAGCAGGATTTCTACCTGTTCTTGATAAGGATGAGGGTACACCTTGTAGACTCGGTAAGGGAATCTCCATGCAAACTGGTACGAAAAAGATGGCTAAGAAACCCAAAAAGTTAGAGCAAGGGAAAATGAGAGGGAAGAAGGCGGGAAGACGAAACACCTCCTCCTTCCTCCTTTTGGGGGTCCCACTAAAGGACAATTTTGTGGTGAATTATTTGACTAAACTGCAGGAAGAATAAAAAGAAAGATGAAATAGGAGTTGAAATGCAGAAGTAGGTTCTTGGTAATTTTACCCACTTCATTGGACCCGCGGAAACTGTCGGTGGGATCATACAATGTGACTTTCGTGGAGGTTCCCCGCAATATTTCAAAGAAACATGAAAAAAGCAAGTGAGAACCTTAAGACCTATAATGTCACTCTATATTCTCACTTCGTCGGGAAGAAAAGCTTGGCTGAAAATTGGGGACCCCATGAAGTAAAAGTATAACCCTCGGGGATTGGTTGGAAACAACCAAGTTAACCAGTTCGGTAAGGCTAGGCCTAAATAAGCCTAGCCAGTGTCGGTGGTTGTAAGGAAAGTTGCTACAATTCTGCCTGCTTAACAACACTCCTATAGGAGTGTCATTCCTACACCTTATAGATTTTCAGTAAGGGAATTTTTATGCAAACTGGTGCGAAAAAGATGGTTCAGAAACTCAAAGAAGTTAGAGCGACGAAAAATGGGAGGGAAGAAGGCAGGAAGATGACCCCCTCATTAAAGGAGAATTTTGGGGTGAATTATTTGACTAAATTGTAGAAAGAATTAAAAGCAAGATGAAATAGCAGCTGAAATGGAGAAGTAGATTCTTGGTAATTCTGCCTGCTTTGCTAGACCCACTGATCAATACAATGTGACTTTCGTGGAAGTTCCCCACGATATTTCCAAGAAAGATGAAATAGCAAGTGGAGAACCCTGACTGCTATTAGTCACATCTACTGAAACAGCTTCTGCACTCAAGCACACGTTTCTACACAACCTGATCAAATTTTTTGTGCATATAATCATTAGAAGATATTGTTATGAATAAACCAAATCGCTGCGTACTGTTTTTCATTTTTAACTTTTGAGTAGATTACTTTTTCAAGGACTTTCTAATTCGATATTAAGTTATTTTAAGGTATATCGATATTTAGAATATTAGCTCAAAACCTTGACAATAGAGAAGTCAATCAGGTTTCACAAAAGTTTTTTCAGAGTTGAAATAGATAGGTTTCTTATAATGTGGAGGAAACCTTAATGAACAAAAATAATGTCACCAAATAAGGAAATTCACATAACAAAAAAAGTAAAATGTCATGATTCAAATAGTTCGATCAATGAGTACATAGAATTTAAAGTCGAATTTACTTAATGGTAATAATAAAAAGGAACTATCAATAAATAACTAGAAGGAAGGCATACAGGGATCTTCCCCTAATGGATCCTTAATCTAGAATGTTGGAGCTTAAAACGAGTAAGAGCACCGAGGAAAACGCGTGACGTACGATGGCTTTTTGACCTAAAAAGGCGCGTGAAGACTTGCTTTAGACGAGGTGGAGCTTGCGTCGATCGATGGAAGAGGGATGGAAAGATGAAAGCAGGATCACTAACTGTTCTTGATAAGGATGAGGAAACACCCTGCAGACTTTCGGTGAGGGAATCTCTACGCAAAACTTGTACGAAAAAGGATGGTTGAGGAACTCAAAAAGTTTTTTTTTTTAGGAACTCAAAAAGTTAGAGCGAGGGAAAATGAGAGGGAAGAAGGCGAGAAGATGACCCCCACGCTAAAGGACAATTTGGCGGTGAATTATTTGACTGAACGAACTGTAGGAAAAATTAAAAGACAGATGACATAGGAGCTGAAATGCAAAAGTACGTTCTTGGTAATTCTACCCGCCATGCTGGACCCGCTGATCATACAATGTGACTTTCGTGGAAGTTGCCCAAGATATTTCCAAGAACTATGCAATAGCAAGTGGAGAACCCTGACTGCTATTAGTCAATTCTAGTGAAATAGCTTCGGCGCTCCGACACACATTTCTACCCACCTAATCAAACTCGTTATAGGTATGATGATTAGAAGATATTGTTGATGAATTAACCAAATCACCACATATTCTTTTCTGTTTTTACTTGTGAGTAGACTACTTTTTTTTTTAAGGATTTTCTAGTTCGATATTAAGTTACTTCAAGGTACATCAATATTTGATAGATGAGAAGTCAATGAGCTTTCACAAATAGTTTATGAATAGATCACTTATAATGTGGAGGAAACCATAATGAACAAAGATAATGTCGCCAAATAAGGAAATTCACATAACAAAAATAAGTAAAGTGTAATGATTAAAATAATTCGATCGATAGATACATAAAATTTAAAAGTCAAATTTACTTAATGGCAACGATAAAAAGGAACTATCAATAAACTACTATATATTGCCAATGAGGAGCTCGTGCAAATAGAAGGCATCTTACAACATTTGATTTCTGACTTTAAGGTATACTTATGATTTTGTCTCAAAATCTTTTTTTTTTTTTTTTTTACTGATGTAGTATTTATAGAAATTAATTGCTTGTTTTTGAGCGTGGAAACATTATATGTTGTTGTACCATGCATCTGGGGTAGAGGGGACTTAATTTTGGCTAAAGTAATAACGCCTTGTCACTATAATAACAGGTGCACCATATTTTAGTAAAATTAATTGCGATAAGCTTGTGGGGGCCTGTGCAAAGCAAGCCTACATAGGGTTCAATCAACGATGATTGCGGCAGGGCATTGGCGACCTATGCGAAGCAAGCCTACATTCACGAGGCTAGAAAGAAGGTATAGAGAGATCTTACCTTAATAAATTCCTTATCTCATGTTGAAGTTTTTAAAAGGAGCGAGAGCGCTGAAGAAAATGCGTGACGATGGCTTTTTGCCCCAACGGACATGTGAAGACTACTTTAGACGAGGTGAAGTTTGTGTCGATGGAAAGATAAACTGGTACGAAAAAGATGGCTGAGAAACTCAAAAAGTTCAAAAAAAAAAAAAGACTCAAAAAGTTAGATGAGAGGGAAGAAGGCGGGAAGATGACAACCCCTCCCCCTGGGGGGCACTGAAGGACAATTTTGTGGTGAATTATTTGACTAAACTGTAGGAAGAATAAAAAGAGATATTAAATAGGTGTTGAAATGCAGAAGTAGGTTCTTGGTAATTTTACCCACTTTGTTGGACCCGCGGAAACTATTGATGAGATCATACAATGTGACTTTCGTGGAGGTTCCCCACAATATTTCAAAGCAAGATGAAAAAGTAAGTGAGAACCTTAAGACCCTATAATGTCACTCTATAGTCTCACTTGGTCGGGAAGAAAAGCCTGGCTGGAAATTGGGGGCCCGTGAAGTAAAAGTATAACCCTCAGGGCTTGGTTGGAAACAACCAAGTTAATCGGTTCGGTAAGACTAGGCCTAAATAAGCCCAGTTAGTATCAATGGTTGTAACGAAAGTTGCTACAATCCTACCTAACAACACTCCTATCAACTAGAGGGCATGGTAGTACCCCTAGTCGATGGGAGTGTCGTTCCTACACCTTGTAGACTTTCGGTAAGGGAATCTTTATGCAAATTGGTGCGAAAGAGATGGCTGAGAAACTCAAAAAAGTTAGAGCGAGGGAAAATGAGGGGGAAGAAGGCAGGAAGATGACCCCCTCAGTAAGGGAGAATTCTGGGGTGAATTATTTGACTAAACTGCAAAAAGAATTAAAAGCAAGATGAAATAGGAGCTGAAATGTAGAAGAAGATTCTTGGTAATTCTACCTGCATTGTTGGACCCGTTGATCATACAATAATGTGACTTTCGTGGAAGTTACCCACGATATTTCAAAGAAAGATGGAATAGCAAGTGGAGAACCTGACTGCTTCTGCACTCAACCACACGTTTCTACACCACCTGATCAAACTCATTGTACAGATAATCATTAGAAGATATTGTTATGAATTAACCAAATCGCTGCGTATTGTTTTTATTTATAGCTTTTGAGTATATTACTTTTTTCAAGGACTTTCTATTTTGATATTAAGTTATTTTAAGGTGAATATTAGCTCAAAACCTTGGCAATAGAGAAGTCAATGAGGTTTCACAAATAGTTTTTCCTGAGTTGAAATAGATAGATTTCTTATAATGTGGAGGAAACCTTAATGAACAAAGATAATGTCACCAAATAAGGAAATTCACATAACAAAAAAAGTAAAATGTAATGATTAAAATAATTCGATCAATAATTACATAGAATTTAAAGTCAAATTTACTTAATGGCAATGATAAAAAGGAACTATCAATAAACGACTATCTCTTGCCAATGACAAGGCCGTGCGAGAAAGAAGACGTGTTTGATTTTTGACCCTGTGATTTTGTCTCAAAATCTTTTTTTTTTTTTTGGATATAGTACTTTTAGAAATTAATTGCTTGTTTTCGAGCTATAAAAAAAATTGCTCGTTTGAACAGTATATATTGTTACACCATATATCTGGGGTAGTGGGGATTTAATTTTAGCTATTGTAATAGTGCCTTGTCACTATAAAAACAGCTGCACCATATTTAAGCAAAATTAATTGTAATAAGCCCGCAGGGCCTATGCGAAGCAAGCCTACGCAGGGTTCAATCAATGACAGTAGTGGCAGGCCATCCGTGACCTAGGATTGTGATGAGCTCAACCTTGACAACCACATGACCACAACAACGATGGCTAACCATAGGGGATTTTAGTCGAAATTCGCTGACTTAGATACCAGCCATCTTAAGTAGCACAATCAATGCTAACATTGATAGTTTTTAATAATAATTTCATATTTTTTTCAAATTGTTCTTTTTTCCCTTTCTTCTTCCTATTATCGATGGCCAAACACAGGCAATGGCCAACCGAGCTAGCCTATAGGTGAGGGCAAGCCTCAAATAGTGGAGCCCTCACCAAGTAAGGCTCAGTAAGGGTTGGCCTCATTGAGCCAGATCCGGCGCTTGTGGATCCCTTATCTCGAGAATGTTGACGCCAAAGGGAGTAAGAGCGCTAAAGCAAACGCGTGACGACTACAAGATGGAAAGATAAAGTGGTGTCACCTATTGTTCTTGACAAAGATGAGGAAACACCTTGTAGACTTCTGGTAACGAATCTCTAAGCAAACCAGTACGAAAAATCACCTTCCCTCCAACTGGGTCGACTCCCCCCATCCTGCTTTGTTTGATTTGTTAAGTACTGACGCGTTGAACTGTTGTAATTTTGCTGTTTCGTAAATGAAAGTTTCCATTTTACCGACCAAAAAAAAAAAGGAAACTCAAAAAGTTTAGAGAGAAAATGAGAGGGAAGAAGGCAAGAAGAAGATGACCCCCTCATTAAAGGAGAATTTTGGGCTCAATTATTTGACTAAACTGTAGGAATAGTTAAAGAAAGATGAAATATGAGCGGAAATGTAGAAGTAGGTTCTTGGTGCTTCTACCCACTTGAGTAAAGAATACAATTTTCTTTTGGCACAAAACTAAAACAAATGCTTCTACACCACCTAATCAAACTCATTATACATGTAATAATTAGAAGATATTGTTGATGAATTGACCAAATCACTATATTTTTTATTTTAACTTGTTAGTGGATTACTTTTTTCAAAGAACTATCTAATTTCATATTCAATTATTTCAAGGTACATCGATGTTTAGAATATTAGCTCAAAACCTTAACAATGGAAAAGTCAATGAGCTTTCACAAATAGTTTTCCTGAGTTGAATTAGATGGATAACTTGTGATATGGAGGAAACCTTAATGAACAAAGATAACGTCACACAACAAAAATTAGTAAAATGTAATGATCAAAATAATCTTTAGAGTCGAATTTACTTAATGGCAATGAGAAGAAGGAACTATCAATAAAGGATTATCTCTTGCCAACGATGAGCCCGTGTGGATAGAAGATGTCTTACAACGTTTGATTTTTGACTTTAAGGTATGCCTATGATTTTGTCTCGATTTTTTTTAATGCAGTAATTATAGAAATTAATTGCTTGTTTGAACAGTACATGTTGTTATACCATAAATTTGTGTAAGCGGTGACTTAATTTTAGCTATAGCAATAGTGCCTCCTCACTATAATAACAGGTGCACCATATATTAGCAAAATTAATTGTGATAAGCTTATGGGGCCTATGTGAAGCAAGCCCACATAAGGTTCAATCAACAACCGTCTCAGCAGGGCATCGATGACCCTGCAATGTGGACAACAACAGCATGACCAAAACAATGGCTAACGAGGTTGTAGTCTGAATTTCAGTGACTTGGACTAATGAAGCGTGATGTTTTCAGAGGATGGATCACAATGATTGGAAGCACATTAATAATATATTAAATCACGTAAATGCTCCCAATAAAAAAAATGTG
The DNA here is from genome assembly GCA_016097545.1 of Eucalyptus victrix. Taxonomy (NCBI): domain Eukaryota; kingdom Viridiplantae; phylum Streptophyta; class Magnoliopsida; order Myrtales; family Myrtaceae; genus Eucalyptus; species Eucalyptus victrix. The sequence goes on from CM027842.1 coordinate 16,130,423, forward strand.
TAATCAATTGGCATGAATTCCTATGCTTTAGGCTGGATTAGTAATTCAAAATATATTAAAAATTAATAGGTTACAAAATTAATGGAATAATTATATCAAAATATAATCACATATAATCTGTTAATGATATCATAAAATTATTCAAAAGCAAACAATTTTATATAAAGTAATTGTGCCTCTTCACAATTCTACTTAAATTTCTTTTTCTTTTCTATTGCGAAAAAAGTTGACAGATAGGTTTGTTTTTTTTTTTGAAAAGAATTGTCAAGTACATGCTTAAACTTGTGGCTCTTTATGGAACTTGCCAAGTACACAGGACATTATTTAAGATAGCACGAAATGTTATTTCATGCCCGATCGAAGAATTGATCCAACTACAGAAGGTGGTATCAACCGTCTTTCTTCTCTCATTTAATTATGACCAAGCTTTATTTTGCTTTAAAAATTGGATTTGATAACTTCTTCATTAATTGGATCAAATTAAAAAGGGATTAGATGAGCAAATCAGCGAATTCTTGTAGAGATCTGCGACTCTTTGCCATTAGGATATGCACGTTTGGCGGAAGCTGAGGAATGTCTTCTAGTTGCTTACATCCATCCTCGTACAAGTGTTCCAAATCATGGTATATGTTGATACATGTTGGAAGATGAGTAAACTTGTTTTTGGAAAGATTTAGATGCACTAATTTGGGAAAATTAGAAGAACTCTCCAGGAACTCTACTTCTGAGAGATTGTAGTCATTAAGTTCTTTGGATTTGAGAACCCCAAATTTTCATTAGGATCAGTTAAATCCTTCAAGTTCTTTAGAAACATGACAAAATTGGAGCAGCCTTGAAGACTCAAATGCTTGAGATTTTGCAACTTATAAACCCTTGAGGGAGCTTTGCGAGGCTTTTGCAAATGTATTTGCTTTATAGAGGGAAGATTTTCAACTGATGCAGGAAATTCTTTAATAGTTGTCATTCCAGCCTCGGTTCGCCACTAGTATTTTCTCGTGGGCGCGGGCTCTAAAGTCTGTCACTTTGGAGCCCTCGCTTCCTTTGGCGAATGGGACAAGAGTCTCACCTAGAGGAGCGAGGAGGCCCAACAATGGAAGTTGCAACGGAGGATCAGCAGCGCCATTGAAGAAGGCATTGTTAGTCAGGGGGAGAGAGAGAGAGAGACTGATGAGTCAACGGCGTCTTGGCTTGGGACTGGTAGCAGTGAGGATAATGCTTTTATGCGGCATCGTTCGAGACGACAAAAGAGTTCAGATTTGCATCTGATGTGGAGATGACCTGGCATTGCAATTTTGGCTGGATAGTGTACTTGCCCCACCCAATATGCTGCGATGCGACAATTACGTGAAGTTAACATGTCTAATTAATGTTGAAGGAAGTGGAAGAAAGTGCAACTTGGCCAGTAACAACAGAGGAATCAACTACTCTTCCCCATGGAGACCTTTTGATCTTTTGATATGATGAGATCAACACTTTCCTAAAGACAAGGATCATACATTAGATTGAGCAAAACTTACTATCTTAGAATTTTCCGATGTGAAGTATTGGGGGATAAGTACACTATCAGTGCCATAAGTTGTGTACAGCGCTCACTTTTGTGCCAAAAGTTTCTATTGGATCACTTAAGTGTCAAAAAGTTTGAAAAATGATCATTTTAGTGTCAACTCCAATTTGGTTGGCTGAAAATCCGACGTGGCACTTTTTTATTAATTTTTGAAGCTGATGTGGCTTGCCGGAGAGTACAGTCGACATCCTAATACCAAAATGACGCCGTGTGGTGTCTCCCCCAATTCAAAACCCTAAATCTCCAGCCAATCGTCGTCCTCGACGGCCCCCACGGTCAATGCCCGCGGCTCCGACCCCGATCTCGACCCCGACCCCGACCCCGATGATGGCCACTCGGCAACCGCGGCTCCAACCCCGACCCCAACGATGGTCACTTGGCGACCGCAGCTCTGACCCCGACCCCGACCCCAACCTTGACGACGGCCACTCGGTAGCCAAGTCGAAGGCTGTGATTTGGTCGGTGCTTGGGGAGGTCGCCAACGAGTGCGCTGCCATTGATGTCTCCCTCTCCATCTCCGATCTCTTCGACAAGTGCCTGGCTTGCGTCTTCCAGTACCTAGGCTCCAGCGACTAGGGCTAGTGCTCCCTCGTGTGCCATTGAGGGTGTCCGAATAGTGCCGAGCAACGGCGGCCCAGCGACGGCAGAGGCCGAGTGACAGCGGTTGAGCGAGCTAGGTCGGAAAAACCCTAATTTCAATCCCCAAATAAAATAAAATAAAATCCCCAAATGAGTTAAACGGCGTCGTTTTTGTGAGGCCATCCACGTAGGACTAGGGGTGAGCACGGTTCCGGGGTAACCGGGAACCGGGAACCGAACCGGAGGAGGGTCCGGTTCGGTTCCCGGTTTTAAAGAGACCGGTTCCGGTTCCCGGTTCTAAAGAGACCGGTTCCGGTTCCCGGTTCCCTTTTAAAGGAACCGGCGTTCCCGGTTCCGGTTCCGGTTCCCGAAAAAGGGAACCGGGAATCGGAACCGGAACCGGTCATAATTAAAAAAAAAAAACCCTAACGTCGCCCCGCAAGATTTCCCCGCCCCCCCTCTGCGGATTCTTCCCCTCCTTTCCCTTTCTTTTCTCTCTCTCTCTCTTTCTTTTCTCCCCTTTTCCCTCGTCACGTCACTTCCTGCCCCCTCAACTTTTTTCTTTTCTTCTCTTTCTCTCTTCTCTTTCCTCCTCTTTCGGCCGAAACCCTACCCCTTCTTCTTCTTCTTCTTCTTCTTCTTTTTCTTCTTCCTCCTCCTCTTGCTGGCTGCTGCTTCACCCACCACCACACCGCTGCCCCACGCCCTACTCACCACCACCTCTTGGCGACCGAACCACCACCACCCACCGCTCGTCCGACAAGCCGTCTCACCGTTGAGCCCGACGAGCTGTCGCGCCGCCCCTCGCCGCCGTGCGCCACCGCCGCCGTCCCCAAGCCACCATCACCACCTCTTGTCGCCGCCGCCTGAGATTAGCTTCCGGTCCGTACTGAAATGTCGCTCTCCGCGGCGTTCGACGAGTGGCTGGAACAACTGGACCGGACCAGGAACCAGCGCCTCTCTCTCCTCCAGGTCTACTCCACCGCGACGCGATCTCTCGAACGTTTCTTCGTGAGGCGATCGGTTTGGATCGGTAGCGGATGAGAGGTGCTGGAAATTTTTGCAGGCGAAGAGAGAGTGCTGCAAGCCGCCAAATCGCTGGTTTTGGAGTTGAAGCGCGCGGCCATCAAGTCGATGGGAGAGAGGTGCTTGAGGCTCGAGTGGAGCCTGGCTTCGCAGAGCTTGAAGATCTCGGCTCTCGAATCTAAGATTGCCGCTCTCGATGCCGAGTACGACAACAATGTCCAGCGACTGAGGTGTAGCATAGACTTGTCATCATAAGATTTTGGTCGCATGTTATGGCTTATTTATGCTTGATTTTAGGGAGTTGAAGTGCGAGGTGGAGGAGCTTGAGGAGGCGGAGAAGGAGAAGGACGGATTCTATGGATATATTTAAATTATTTCTCCTTGTTCTACAAGGTGTGGCTGTTTTGTATGAGTGATTTTCTCTGACAAATCACTTCAAAATTTGCGAATTGGACTTTTGGACTGTATTTCTAATCTATGGGCATATAGTCTCAAAGGTTCTTACTTCTCATATCTTTTATGATGAGTGGTCTTTACCCTTTTGTTTTAGGATCATAGTTATGTTTTGGGTGTAATGCTAAGAGATCCTGCTTCATTGCAGGGACCTCTCTTACAATTTCCTCAATGGATCAATTCCTGAGAGCCTGGGGCAGTTGACATCGTTAAGAAGACTGTAAGATCATTTAAACATTTGAACACTATGAATTTGATTATACAACAAGACAAGGGTTTTAATTGACATCTGCATCTCACGGGAATCTCAATGGAAACAAATGATGCGGGAGCAGGTCCAGCGAGCTTTAGGGGGAGGCTTCGCATAGGGCCAGTTTCAAGTATGTAATGAATGGCACTGCTCAGAGTTTGCAGGAGGTTCCAAATATCTCTTGCTTTTGTTAATCGGAATGTGATAGCGATAACGGTGAACTTTTATCGCTTGTTTGGCTACTATACCAGAGAATGAAGAAAGATTATTTTCCCCTGTTATCTTCGCTCATGTTCGATTTTGATTTGATGAAATAGAGCTATGGTTCATCTTGAGTAGCATACGAGATAACTTGAAGATATAAAGTATCATGTTTTTATATTCTGTGACTACAATTATTTGTGATGTGCTAACTGCAAAATGAAGTGGATTTACAAGAGTCCATGCAATTGCTTCTCCCACAATATACCGTATAGGCAGAACTAGCTGGAGATGCTTCCATATGGTATGTTGCTTGAGACCAATATGCGACTCTGCACGAATGATTGATGGTGCTATGAACTGGTCTCAATAGTACACTCGAATGCGAATTGAAAAGCCCTTCAAAGCATTTTTGTGTAATTAGTTCTTTGTGTTTGTGATTTTTTTAATGTCAGTTTGTTCTCAATTTCCTTTGCTTCTTTGCTTTCCTGTGTCAGATCCAAAAAAGAAAGGAGCAGTTGAGGGCTCACGTTCTCTTCCCCGAGTAATATGTAAATTTCGGCTTCCGGATATTCGCGCCCACTACGAAAATGGAAAAAAGAAAAAGAAAAAGAACCTGTTGGAACCTGGAACCGACCCCGGAACCTGTGACAGGGTAGGTTCCAGGTTCTCGGTTATGACGGGTAGGTTCCAGGTTCCAAAAATTGAGGAACCTGTACCCGAGGGTAGGTTCCAGGTTCCCGACGGAACCGAACCGGAACCGGGAACCGCTCACCCCTACGTAGGACGGCAAAAAGACGTCGTTTTCTTAAGGAGGACAAAAAACGACGTCGTTTTAAAGCAACCGGAACTTCTTCTTTTTTAAAATATAAAAGCCACGTAATTAATCTGGCCGAAATCTCTCGCCGGTGGCACCAAAGTGATCGTTTTTTCTCCGATTTGGCACTTAAGTGATTCGACGGAAACTTTTGGCACCAAAGTGATCACCGTACACAACTTATGGCACTGATATTGTACTTTCCCAAAGTATTGGCATCATTGATTGGATGAAGAAAAGTGACAAGGATTTATGTCATAAGTTTCATGAAGCAACATGGAAGACCATGGCCATTCAACAAGCATCTACTGAATTTTGTACTAATGCACTTTGCATCACAAATCATAAGAGAAAGAAAGAGGGGAAAAAGAAAGTTTCTTCAACCATTTCAACAGCATGATGCAAAACCTGTATTTCATAATGATCTTGAATTTGATTTTGAGGGGAAGACCAAGAGGCATCGGAATCAAGATATTGCCTCCCCAAGAATCAAAGCCAAGTGGAGACCAACTCGACAGTTTGCTTCTGTCCACCGCCGATTTCTTCGGTTGGGCAGGTCCCACCCATCTACTTCGAAAAGTTCATCATCCGTTTCACTTGAACCATCTTCTCTCTCGGCGTCTATCCGATCATTTTCCTCTGAAGACCAATATGTTTCTATCCGCCGTTAGTGTGGGATCTAAACCCTCAGATCATCCTCTTTTGCTTGCATATTAGACAGAATCCACACTTCTTCAATCTTCCTCCAAATAATCAGAGGCCAATTTGGAATTGGCTCCAATCATCTTGCAGAAGCTCCCTTTTCATATGCAGCATATTGCACAACAGATACTGAATCCACACATGATCGGATTCCATTGAATCAAAATGTTTCACTTCGTCAAATACCGCTCGGCCATTAACAAGAATTACGATAAGACATATGACATCAACCGCTTTTCGTTCCTTCTGGCCAAGAACAACACAGAGTGCTAGTCCTAAGAAATTGTTGTACAAGTCCTGGGAAACCATAAAAGATATATAACCATCTTGATAGTGGAGAAACCATTCTAGCATCTCTCTTCCCATCAAGAGAATTTTCACTTTTCTCATCTTCAGGAGCTATCAAGCATAACATTCATAGTTAGAGAGAGAGAGAGAGAGAGAGAGAGAGAGAGAGAGAGAGAAACCTTGAGTGATAATAACAAATCAGTCGTATTCGCCCCACATTGAGTGATAATAACATATCAATCGTATTTGCTCCTTTGTGGAATAATTCATAGCTAGTTAAGTCAACTAGAAGTTCATTGGAGGAGAGACTCGACGAATCTGGGAATCTTTGTAGAGATTTGCATCTCCGTGTCGATAGGATATGCACATGTGGTGGAAGTTGAGGAATCTCTTGAAGCTGTAGGCATCCACATACAACTCTCCCAAATTACGGTATTTGTTGATGCATGTCGGCAGATGACCAAACTTGTCATTGGAAAGATCCAAGTATGCCAATTTGGGAAAATTGGAAGAACTCTCTGGGAACTCTACTTTCGATAGATTGCACCCACTAAATTCTAGCCAGTATAAATTTGAGAATCTTGGATTGCCATTAGAATCAATTACATCCTTAAATTTCTTTGAAAACATGACAAAATTTGAGCAGCCTTAAAGGTTCATGTGCTCAACATTTTGCAATTACTAAATGTTTAAAGGAAGCCTTGTGAGATTTTACAATGTCTTTAAACAAAAAAAAAAAAAAAAAAAACTCCTCATAAAGATGAGATTTTCAATTGATGCCGCTGGGAGTTATTTAATACCCCTCCTTCCTAAATCAATCTCTTCTAGATGTTCTATTTTTCCTGGCATATCGGGAAGAGCAACCAAAGAGATCAAGGGTTTAAATAGATTTTGTCTCGAGTGCGTTAGGAAAGATATTGAGGTTGGAGAAAAATTGTAATGAGGAAAATTCTAACTTGTCGAGATATGTGACAAATTGGTAAACCTCCACCAAGTTTTTGCACCCTTCAAGATTCATTCTCTCCAGATTTGGAACTAAGGAAAGGTCAGGAACACTAACCGGGGACTTGCATTGACTGAAATTGATGTACTTCAACTTTCTAAAATTCTATAGAAAAACAAAAATACCAAAACCATCATCAAGCTCCGTAAATATTTATAGTTATAAATAGGGAAAAGCACTAACCTTGAACTTGCCTTCAAATTGTTTGATATGACTTATCTGAACATCAAGTCTAATAAGTTTCCTTAGACCAAAGCCAAATTCTAGAAACGGGGCATTGGCCCATATAAGCCATCTTAGATTGTTAGTGAGCCGTACAAGATCTTGTGAAGAGATATGCATTTCAAGCAAAATGAGCATTCTCAATACTTTCATGATGCGAAAGCATCAGGCCTTATGGTTATCTCTTTAAGACTCATAGTTCTCTCTTTTGGTGTGGGCAAGTCCAATACTCGCCTTTTACGCATTCGTTCCCTATCCAAAACAAAGCAAATTTAGTTGTCACGCAAACTTTACATTGAGATTTACATTATAATGTCCAAATCAAAGTAACATAAAAATAAAATATAACAATTTTTGCATAAACAACTTTTGCCATATCTTCACATAGGATGTCTTGAACATATGGAAAAAGCCATAATCTATTGCATTTCCCAGGATCATTGGGATATTCCCGATAGACAATATCCTTACCCATCAACTAAACTAAATCATGCATTTGCAGGGTGTGACATCTTAAAATTCGAGCCCTCTGAGGGACAAGTGAAAGTGAATTTCGTCAAAGCATTGGTGGTTGATCTCATCAGAATTGATCACTCCTGAGATACTGATCTTGAGGGGAAAGGCTAATGAGGATAGAACTCATACTACTAAAGGACTCAACCTGGGAAAACGACTTGACCATGAGACTTGCGTGAGGATGATCTTGTAGATAGGCAAGTTGATTTTAAGGATGACTAGAAGTCGATTTGCGGACATAACATAATGGAACAATGGGTGATTTCGTTTACTGTTATCGAACCCACGAACGACCCTATGTCAATCCTCAGTAATCATGTACTTTGAAATAAAGAATCTATCCTCCATAATTTCATGTAGTCAATGGCATCCATGTGTCGAGATGTCTTGGCACGAGTCGGTTATGCATGAATCCTCGAAGCCGCCCGTCGGTCTAAGTTGTGACCAAAATGGCATTAGACGAAATTAACATGGCATGAGAACTAAAGATTGGGCTTCAAATTATAGGGAATGTCCGGGACGGACTTTGGATGAAGCTACTTCAAACAGTCGACAAAGCTAGTTAAGCCAAGCAATTGAAAAAAGGGATTTTCAAACCAAGGAAGCAAGCTTGTGAGGACGTGGGCCGGGCCAAGTCAATGTGGGCCTTAGGCCCAAAGTGGACAGCCACCATGGTGGGCCTAAGGAAAGCAAATGAACCCATTGGGCCAAACCAACTATTTCTCTTTCAAAGTCCATGGTCCAACTTTGAGCCCAATCAAGCCCAACCAATTTCCAAGCCCACTCCTATTCATGGCCAAGCCCATTTCTTAGGCCCATCCACCAATTTCAGCCCAAGGTCAGATGTGTAATTTGTGCAATGTGGAAATGACCAAATTACCCCTAGTTGTAGGGAGAAAAGGCTAGAGAAGAGAGAGAAGATGAGGCCATCATGGGCATGGGGACTTAGGGCAGGTTTTATGGAGGCTTTGACAGCCCTCCCATCACTCTCTCTCTCTCTCTCCCCCATTCGGTCCCCATCTCGACGGAGCTTCTCTCTCCTCCATTTTCTTCTTCTCCAGTTTCTGCTCCAGCCGACCCTTCGGTGAAGAATCGAGTCAAAAGTGGTCTTCTAGGATGAATCAGCCAACTAGCCACCTATCACCATCGCTGGGAGAGATAGACCGTTCCAACAAGCCCAATTTCGTCCCAAACGGAGCCTCTGGCCGTCTTGTGCGGCCGTCGCAAGCCGCCGATCGCCGGTCCGTCGGTCCACCTATAGCTTGCACTGTTTCGCGTTTTCGGCCATTTTTCTCCCATTCAAATCCTTCCTCCGCCCATCCCAACCTCCAGTAAGACCCCCAAGACCCCCGGGAGCTACCAGTTGCCGACCAACCCCTTCGTTGGAGCTCCGGCCAAGCCGTTCAACTTGTTTTCTTCTCCGGCAGGGCTGTTTTTTAGTGTTTTCAGTGGGAGTCCGAGCTGTGGTTGTTGTGTTGAGCTTGGGACTACCTTAAATCGTCGTTGTAGAAGTCCTGGTGCATGGCCACCTTCGTTGCCGCCGCGTCGGTGCCTTCGGCCCGCTTAACTGGTAAGTTTAACTCATAATCTTTCTATTAGTGCTTAAACTTGCTTAGGGTTGGTTTAGTTAGATTTAATTCTAGTTTAAGTGATTTAATTAAGTTTTATTAGTCCTAAGATAGGTGTTTAGATTAATAGCTAAGATTATTTTAGCTTATTTTTACTTTATTAGCTTAATGATGCTTATGTGGTTAATTAAGCATGTTTATCTTAATTGATTGGTTTCCTTAATTTAATCATTGTTCTAATGATTTCTGAATATAATTTATTGTTTATTGAATTCTGGAAATTACTGTTCACACGACATTATTCACAAAATATTGTTCACATTCACTGTTCACTGAGTACTGTTCACGCACACTGTTCACGAGCACTATTCATCCAAAATGTGAAAAATGTCTAAAATTCATATGTGTTGATTTTATGAAGTAAATGGATGTGAAAATGCATGGCATCCATATGAATTGAGTGATGAATTGTGCAATGGTGTGGTGATTGGAAATTATGGATTTTATTAAGAAAATCCCGGGTGTCAGGTTTGGACACCGAAAATATATTTTAAGTATTATATCAAACAGTGGGGTTTGGAAAAGGAAAGTATCAGTTTTCTGGTTCGAATTGACATGTACCCACGCACGACTTCTTTTTCAGATGTTTTTAATACAGAGAAAAGAGGCAAAAATCACTATTTTAATCGAGGCATTTGAGTGAAATGCAAATTGTCCTAGGCTAATATTGAATTGGCGTGTGCTGGTTAATGAGAAACAGTCCTGTGCTGTTGAGCTAGACTTACCCTATATGAGATGTCCCATAAAGTGGGCTCGAGTTGCATTCTGGACCTATACTCCTTCGGGAACGCCATTGACGTAGTGACAAAGCCGTGCTCCAAGGGGGGAGACGATGCCTAGCTAAATGCCGGTAGACAGCCAAACTACGAGTAGGTTGTTTGGTCGCAGTTGATTCTGGACCTATACTCCTTCAGGAACGCTGTCGACGTAGTGACGAAGTTGTGCTCCATGGGGGGAGACAATGCCTGTCACTAATGTTAGTAGATAGCCGAACTACAATTAGGCTATGCTCTTGAGTGACAGTGAATAACAATTGAAATGCATGTTGGGTGTTAATTGACGCGCCGAATTATGAGACAGAATTGTGTGGCACATATGGGACGTGTCATAAAGATTCGGTCTTATAATCAGGACCCCTGTAATTGACTGAGATGAATGAGACATTTCAATTGTTGTATGCATTGAGTATATGCATGGTGTTGTTGAACTGTGCTAATGTGCGAGAACGCATGAGAATATGGCATTTGTGATTTCGGTCATGCATGAGTTAAGCACATTGTTTATGGCACATACACATGAATCGATGACATGCAAGGTGTGGCAATGGCCAAGTGAGATCGCTTGCGATGCGACTCGTATGTGATTGATGAAATGTATCATCTAATGGCCATGTGCTTTGTGTGTATCATACTAAGTGATATCGTGCAGGGTATGGCATACCAAGTAAGGTTGTATGCAAATCGACTGTTAGTTGTTGCTTGTGGTGGGGTAGTTCTAGATAGATACCTCGAGTTAAGTTGATGTACTAACCAGGGCTTAGGGATGGAACTCGTTGAGATTTATATCTCACTGGTTATTGAATAACCATTTTCAAGTCCCTAGTGTGAAGAGCCAGGAGCTTGAAGCGGAAGAGTCGGGAGCATAGGTGGCTCAGTAGTTCTTTATGACATAGACCTTCTGTATAAGCTTGAATTGTTTATAAAAGTATATTTGATTTGAAGTTGGTTGTCCTGCTTTTCTATCCCATATTTGTCGTTGTCAGGGGGTTAGTTAATTCGCTTCTGCATGTGCAATAAAATGAAAAGGGTTGGCGACGAGTCCTGGGAACGTCGCGAAATTCTATCAAACATCGAGGGTTGTGCACGCGCTCGAGATTCGAGGCGTGACACGGGGTCCCATGCTTATTTCTTATCATGGTCCTCTCGATGAGAATTCCTATTCTTATAGTTGTGTCAAAGTCACAGCTATCAAGAACTTCGTTGATGTATTTTATACTTGATTGATACTTTGGTCAGGAGTTTTGGTAAGTTTATGCAGTGAACTTTCTCATGCCTGTTCCTTTCTTCCACACAAGAAGGAGCCCAATCCTTCAAGGGCTAATGGAAGGCCACTAACGTAATGCAGTGCTCTATCTATGATATCCTTTCTTATTTCAGAATTTTTACAGTTTGGAAAGGCATGCTGAAAAAAATAAAAAATAAAATGGTCTAGTGCCTCATCGTTTTCTAAAGTTTTAACTTCATACACACAATTTATGTTATGAGAAGTTAGCAAATGTTAATCCCTTGATGTTACAAAGATTCTATTTCCTTTGCCAAACCAATTGCCTTCTCCAGCTAATGCATTCAATTGATGCAACTAGTCAACATCATCAAAAACCAGTAGAACCTTCTTGCAACAAAGTCTTACCCTTATCACACCAATTCCTCAGTAGACACTATAGACCGTTAGATGTCTAGGATATAAGATTTGAGATAGAAGTTTTTCTTGCAAATCAACTAGACCATTGCTTTTGTTTGAAGTTTCTCTCACTCGCTCCAAGAAACTAGATCACTAAAAATGACTCTCAATAGCATTATTTATCACTTTAGAAACCGTCGTCTTCCCTATGCCTCCAGGTCCCCACATGCCTATCATGAGAACATCATCATCTGAGTCATTCTGCAACAATGATATCGGTTCTTCAACTCAAGAATCTATTCCAACTGGATACTTAGCAAAATATAAGGGTGTTCGCTCTAGATGATTTGATAATTGCTTTACGATGCATTGTATGAGCTCTGCTTCACAGCAAAATATAAGGGTGTTCGCTCTAGATGAATTGATAATTGCTTTATGATGCATCGTATGAGTTCTGCTTCATCTCTGATGAGCACTCAAAAGAAAGAGAAACGTGTTTTACAGTTTCAAAGCCATGGCAGGAATTCAACCTCTAACGTCATAAGGAAAATAACATAAGAAGGTCAGCAAAAAATAAAATGAAAAGAAATTAACACATTTGGGGGGAAAAGTACCAAAAAAGTCATAAACCTATTGCATTTGGTACAAATTCAGTCATAAACCTTTTAATATTAGTACCAATTCATTCCATCCGGCCAATTTTGGCTGGCCGGGCGCTAACGTGGACGTCGGCCGGTGGCGAACGCGACATGGCAATTTTAATGATTTTTTAATTATTTTTTCGAAATTTTTAATAATTTTTATTGATTTTTTATTAATGTTTTTCTTTTCTTTTTCTTTTTTCTTTTCTGCCTTCTTCTTCTTGGGGTGGCCGGCGAGCCTCCGGTGAGGCTTGCCGGCCACTGGGCGAGGGCCGCAAAGCGGCCCTCGCCCAGCCTCTCCCAGGCCACCGGTGAGGCGGCTTCGCCCGGATCTGGGTGAGGCCAGCCTCGCCCGCAGCTGGTGAGGCCAGGGCGAAGGTGAGGGTTGCAAAGCCCTCGCCAACCACCGGCGAGGTGGCTTCGCCCGGATCTGGGGGAGGCCAGCCTCGGCCGCGGCCCTAGTCGAGGCCGAGCGAGGGCCGCGACCCTCGCTGGCGGCTGGCGAGGGCTTCGCGGCCCTCACCTCCGCCTTGGCCTCGCCAACCGCGGGCAAGGCTGGCCTCGCCCAGATCCGGGCGAAGCCGCCTCGCTGAAGGCTTGGGAGAGGCCGGGCGAGGGCTTCGCGGCCCTCACCCGGTGGCCGGCGAGCCTCACCGGAGGCTCGTCGGCCACCCTAGGAAGAAGAAGGCGAGAAAAGAAAAAGAAAAAGAAAAAAAAAAAAATTAATAAAAAATCAATAAAAATTAATAAAAATTCCGAAAAAATAATTAAAAAATCATTAAAATTGCCACGTCAGCGTCCGACCACCAGCTGACGTCCACGTCAGCACCGACCGGCCAAAATTGGCCGGATGGACTAAATTGGTACTAATATTAAAAGGTTTAGGACTGAATTGGTCCAATTGAAAAGTTTAGAACTGAATTTGTACCAATGCAATAGGTTTAGAACTTTTTTGGTACTTTTCCCCACGTTTGGGTGAACCTTTGCCTAAAGACAAAAATGACTCGGGTATCATGAAACTAGACTATTTATTTAAGACAAAAATTTCTCATTATCCACACAACCAGAATCGAATTTATACAATCTATGACTGGAAATTTTGGTTATTCCACTTTTGTGTCTGCTATCTAGTATATATCCGCTTTGTATCTTCAATTAAAAAGACCGATTTAACGATATCTCTCAGTTCTTTAGCGGTAATTTATCTGCATAGGATTTGACGTATGAACAAACAATCACTAGATGACTATGGCAAAGCAGTGCGCCAGGTCAACTATATACTTACTCATCATTGAATGCCCACCCAAACAAGTTACCGGCGTCAAAAAAAAGTTTCTTCCATCTTTTCACTTTCTCCGGATCCTTCCCAAAATTGGACTCATGCTTAGCCATAGCTCTCCCATAAGCCTCTCTCCCCTCTCTCATGTCTCTTGATTCCACTTTGTAAAATACCGGCAACACAATCAGCTCCTTATGTGCGTTGCACTCCATGGTAGTTGCCACATCTTCTAGACACCACCAGGAGGAAGCATAGCCTTTGGAGAATATGATGATAGCAATGCGCAATTCCTCAATCGCCCTCATAAGCACTAGTGATATTTGCTCTTTGTTCCTGAGCTCTTCGCTATCCATAAAAGTGTATATCCCTTTATGATCCAAAGCTACATAGAGATGACTGAGGAAATTGTTGGGGACGTCCATGCCTCTGAAACCCAGGAGCATATGGTAATTCCTTTTGGAAGAGGCCATATATCAAGAACTCAAGACAAAAACAAGAAATGAAGATTAAGAGGGTTGGCTCTGTAGGCTCAATTTGGAGATTAAGAGGGTTGGCTCTGTAGGCTCAATTTGATTTAGGGATTACGAAATATTATCAGTCTATCCCGTTTGGATCTCACACACAATCTCATGAGGCTAGAAAGAAGGCATAGAGGGATCTTCCCTTCATGGATCCCTTATCTCGAGAATTTGAAGCTAAAAGGAGTAAGAGCACTGAAGAAAACACGTGACGATGGCTTTTTGGCCCGAAAGAAGTTTGAAGGATACTTTAAACGAGGTAGAGTTTGTGTTGATGCAAGAAAGATGGAAAGATAAAGCAGTGCCTTTAATTGTTTTTGATAAAGATGAGGATACAGCTTTTGGACTTTCAGTAAGGGAGTCTCTATGCAAACTAGCATGAAAAAGATGGCTGAGAAACTCAAAGAATTAGAGTGAGAGAAGAGGGAAGAAGGCAGGAAGATGACCCCTCATTAAAGGAGAATTTTGGGCTGAATTATATGACTAAACTGTAGGAAGAATTAAAGAAAGATGAAGAAGGAGCTGAAATGCAGAAGTAGGTTCTTCGTGCTTCTTCACACTTGTTGGACCCGCTGAAACTACGGATGAGATCAAGGTAACTCATAGGCACGATGGAAACCGTGTTAGAGATCATGGGAAACTTCAAATGAGAAGCTTGAAGCCCTTGAGAAGGTAACTCTGGAGAACTAAGATGCTTCAGAATAAAGTAGACGTTGGTGTTGGAACCTATGGGGATTTCATCTACCCTAAAGGGAAGCAGATGAATAACCGAAAGAGATTTTTCAGCTCTGAATCTGCCGCTTTGAACCACCAGCTGATGCAATATAGGTCCAGGATGCAGAGACAACAGGAGGAATGTGCGCGAGCCAGAGAAGTTCCATTCAACCTTAAAGTGGCGGTTGTATGTGCCTTTGATGAATCTCACTTATATGCTGTCTCTTTCTGCTTTTTGCGTTTAATTCATTCTCCACGTGACAAACAAGGGTCAAATCATGAAGAAAGTGGGGAGTTTGTTTTCAAGTCCTTAGATAAATTTTTTGTTGTTAAAAGCATGTGAAAGCAAGCATTCATCTTGATTCTATAGGATTCTGGTTCTGTCTTTCATGGGTCAGCGAACTGGAAACCTGCGCACGAAGATACTTCACTTATCTATGAAGGGCACGTACGTATTTTGTCATCATAACGGAGAGGGAGATCGATGGAAAAACATCCTTAAAATATCCTGACGATTGCGAGACTTATTATGTATCTAACGTGCATGTGTGGTAGAAACTTATGTTTAAGAATGTCTCAAGACGAACGGAAGTTATCCTGCAGAAACAAGTACTGGCCGTCGGTTCTACACTTATACAAGGAAGGATTCGCCAAGTTCCGAATTTTGTATGGGCAACTTGTAGAAACATGTGATAGAAGTAGCGAACCGACGCGTACGGGATCAACCTGGACTTTCCATAAATAGATTTTGCGCTGCTGGAATTCCATATTTGAAGTCTTTGCTCATGTACATAAGATAAGGACATCCAAGTATCTTGCAACAGCAATTCGTGGACTGGAGGCGTCCTGAAATCGATGGAAAAGATGCGATCCACACTAATATCATACAGAAAAATCCAATTGATTGGCTAGGTTCGAGAGAGTTTACACGTGATTTTCGTGGAATTTTCACGAGATTTCCAAGGGAAGACAGATGAACACAATGACTAGTCGATTGAGCATGACATCAGAACTTCTCGCGAGAACTATTAACGGAAACTCCAGGGATGGCGCCTTGCGTCAGCTCGCTGCTCGTGCGGTCGGTGTTGTAAAGTTGCCTTTACAAATTTCAGTGCTTAGCAAATCTTGTACGGGTGTATTTGCTTTCATGCTTAAATCTGCTTTCTATTGACTTTCTTTGCCATAAACGCAAGCGGCTCTATGTATTTTTTATACACGCGGGTACCTCAAGGATAAATGAGTTAATGCTAAGGTTTTTGTTTTCATAAAAAGGGGAGATAATTTTGCAATCTCCAAACAATTTCAATGATGAGAGAATATATTCATAGGGCTAATTCCATAAAAAAGCATCAACTTTAGCCATTTTCCCAAATCTCACCCGAACTATATTTGTTCCAAAAAAAAGCCCAAACTTTTAGTAGCATCCCAAATCTGACCTCCGTTACCATCCTTCCATAGTCACCGTTAGTCATCTCTGAGGCATTTCCACGTCACCCAGAAAATTTGTTCCCATTATTTTCCATTTTCTCGAAGATTTTCCGTTCGTTTTTGTTCGGAATCGAGCCGAGAAATCACCGGTTTCTCATCCCGGTGAGCGTGAGGTCATGATTGCGACGATGGATTCCGATGAGGAGGAGGAGATCGAGTTCGAAGAGGACGAGAAAGTTAGGGTTGTGAAGGAGGCCGGTGTCCCCGTCGCCGTCGACGAGGACGGCGAGGAAATGACGAGGAAGAAGAGGAGGAAGACGGCATGCAAAGCCAGGAGGAAGCGAACGGTGAAGGAGATGGGCACGGCGGCGTGGGTGACGAGAACGACGGCGAGGAAGAGTAGGACGACAAGGACGACGGTGGGTTATCGATCCACCGAAGTCTTTCTTTTTTTTTCCGTCTCTTCCTCCTACTTCGACCTCGCTTGTCGCAGTCATGGACGGGGCTTCATTTCAGATCTAGAGTTGTCCGTCGGGAAGATGAAGACAAAGACGAATAGCCTCGCGAACAGATTGTGAATTTCTGAATCAACTTTAGCATTCGAGTATTGGTTTCTCTTTTCTTTTTTTTTTTCCTATTCCAGCGATGAGCTGCAATGAATACAAGGAAACCTTTAGCATTCAAGTTTCTGGGTTTCCTTTTCTTTTTCCCCCAAGATTCCATAGATTTCCCATAACCCAGCTTCCATAGATTTCGCATAACTCGAGTTGTTTGCGGCCATGTCTTCCATGTTTGGCCAAAAAGACAAGCCAAGAGACCACTGATTTTTGACCCACGTTGCGCTGTAAACTCCTCTAAATATCAGATCTTTTGGCTAAAAAGACAAGCCAAGACACCATTGCCCCTTCCTTGTCTCAAAGATTTTTCCCCAGATTTTTTCTTTCTGAAGATTTCTATTTTTTCCAGATTCTTGGCCATTTGCTCAGGCCAAAAACGGGTAAAGATGACCACAAAGACAATGGAGATGGAGGACTTCTTTCGGCGAAGATGAAGCTAACAACAAGGACGACAAAGGGGTGGTCTGGTTTGGACGTGTAGTGTTGGCTTGGATGGGCATCGGCGGTGGACGCGCAGATGTCAAAGCTTGGCGGTGACTCTAGTCGGAGGATGTCAGAGAGAGTGACTTGATGAGCAGAAGGACGAAGAGAATGCTACTAACGGTGACTATGGAAGGATGGTCAACGGAGGCCAGATTTGGGATGCTACTAAAAGTTTGGGCTTTTTTTTTGGAACAAAATATAGTTTGGGCCAGATTTGGGAAAATAGTTAAAGTTTGTGCTTTTTTATGCAATTAGCCCTATATTCATATGTGATTTGATCAGATGGTGAAGGAACATGTGTTCGAGTGCAAAAGCCATTTCAGCAAAAGTAATCGATAATCGCAGTAACTCCGTTTGTTTTACAAAAAATGAACGACTTAAAAAAAATTCATAAAAATGATTTTTTGTATCACTTACAAAAATAAATAAACGAAAAAATATGTTCATCGCTCACAAAAATATTTAGACGTAAATCATGATTAATAATGAAAATATTTTTCATTGATTAATTATTTTAAGTGATACAAACATTCACTTTAAGGAAAATATTTTTATTTCATGGAAAATAAATTATTTGGAAATTTTTCCCTAAAAATGATCGTTCTACATGCTTTACAAAAATGAATAAACAAAAAAGTTTACATCATTTACAAAAATGTTTAAACATAAATTGTTGTTAATTATGAAAGTATTTTTCATTTATTAATAATTTCAAGTGATCAAAGCAATCATTTAAAAAAATTAAAAAAATTTATTTTTAACGAAATAAATGGAGCGTTAAGCTTGAATGGATTGATTTAGAATACCATTACAGGAATTCGTTATAGGAGGGAAGAATGACATAAGAAAGAGGGCTGGCGAGGACAATGATTAGAGTAGCATTCTTGAGCTGTGAAGTTGGTGATGGCTCTCGTGCAACATATGGCTTGACCCACTATTCTTTGTCTCAAGGTTGCACCGCCTTTCACCTGACATCATCATTTCACCCCCAACTGGAATTTCCATCCCCTCTCTCTTATCTACATTTTGCCCACAATGCTTCTTTCTTTATTATGAATAAGTATATTAAAAATTACAAAACTTATCACAAAAGTACAATTAAATCTTACAATTTTTAAAAAAATATAATCAAGTCCTAAAACTTATCACTAAAGTACAATTAAATCTTAAAAATTTCAAAAAATGTAATCACATCTTAAATCTTATCAAGTTCATGCAATAAAATCTTTTTTTTTTTTACTCTATCTTACTTTATAAAATGAAAAATGTTAATAAATTTTAGGACTTGAGTTCGCTTTTTGAATATTTTAAGATTCAATTGAACTTGTGTGACTAGTTTAAAAATTTGATTTCGATTTTTCAAAAAAATTTGAACTTAATTGTACTTTCACGACAAATTTTAGAACTTTCAATACACTTATCTTTTTTATTATTATCATCATCAACGTTATCAGTATTATTGTTACTGCAAGATTTTTGTTAATGTAGAAAGAAGTCAAAACTATTAATTTCGCTCCTTCTCTTTTTTGGCCTTTTCTTCCGTCGATAACTAAATAGGTCCCCAACTGATTACCCCCAAAAATTTTCATTTTCTTATTTATCCCCCTATTTTCGGAATCTGTTTTCGAACTATATTCTAAATGAGTATTACGTAAAATAGTCCTTAATCTCCACCGTAAAATAAAATAAAGAAAATGATGGTGTGCGGCATGACAGTGTTTTGGTCAGTGACCATCCTGCACCACCACGCCGATAATTATAATATGTTATTTATCTGAGTCACTAAGTTGTTTAATCAAGATAAAGGGTAAAGTAAGTTCTTTAATTAAGATAAAGAATGCAAATGTGTCAGGAAAATCAGACTTTATGCCTTTAGGTTAGACCATCCCCCTTGACTTTGGTCTGGCCTTAGAGTTGCTGCATTTTCTCTTGGATTATTACTTCCACTTGGAAGTTCCGGGTTTATAGGATTACCATTGAAAAAAATTGCTTATGTTTGTGACAATTTGGAAAATATTTTTCTCACTTTAATTGTTTATATTAATAAAAAGATAATTAAGAAAAAATATTTGCTATCAATAAATATATAAACATAATTCGTTACCAATGGACAATTTGTTTTATTCACTCAATTTCCAAAAGCAATATAAAAGATCAATGTTAAGAAGAAAATTTCTAAAACATTATTTTTCAACAAAACAAATGCGCCCATCAACTATACAGTTTTTTTTTTTTTCCTGACTTGCAACTATGCAATCTTAAATAATTTTTTTTTTTGAGGTTTGGCTTGATTGCATGAGGCGGAGGGCGATAATGGTGGGGAGCCAAGCCAAATCAAACCGAACATGTTGTGAGTTCCTTTTTAGTATAGTAGTCAGGTGGTGTCCAAGTCAATTTTGCACGCCTTAATTGGTCCACCGTCTTGGCCGATCTCAAGACAAGTGCATTCAGAATTTTACTTAGGAGCAAACTTGCTTACCATATAAGTCAATACTTTATTAGACATGTTGGAAGTTTCGCCCCTTACATAAAGTGCGATTAGAGTCCCTTAAATGTGTGGGTGTAAGAAGCAAAAACTTTTTGTATCCAATTATGTTTCAACGTTGAGTGGTAAAAATGTTATGTCTACTCATGTTGCACGATAAGGGTAGTTTTAATCTAGGAAAAGCAAGTGTAGATGGTCGTAGAAAGGGGTTACGTTTTCATAGCTTTAGTTAAAGGAGACGAACTTTCAACCACCATTATGATTGGTGAATTACGAACATAAATATCACTCACATTTATATTTAATTAGTTTTGTATGAGAGTAATGTTCATAATTTACAAGGAACATATGGCCCGTTATAGAAAGGTCATTTATAATTTTAAACCTCTAAGTAGTGCAATTTGGCCTTCTTACTACTTTTATGCAATGTAACCCTTCAACTATCCTAATTTGCTCAAGCAAATCCTTTCATTATTACACCTTCAAATCATCAACATAATGTTGCTCACTTGATGAAATTTGGATATAAGGCGCCATCCTAGGAAAAATGGTGAGAGCACATGGGCTAGCATGCCAACCCTATCCAAACACCAAGAAGGGCTTAAAGACCCTCACGAAGAATAATCCAATATCTAATGATAGGGTTGGAGGTCCTCATTGGTGGTAGGCAACCTTGGCTTCACTTGCCACCGTTAATGATTAGGAGTCATAACCTTTATCGAGGTGTCGCATGCCCTTAGGCAGGAACAAGCTACCCACACCTATTATTGTTAATATTAATCACGCCATATTCATTGATCTCTCTTTTAGACAGCCCTTACTTGAAAACCGTATGGGGTTGTTCCCAATCCATTAGACCCTCTATCGGTGTTACATTGGTTAGGAAAAGATTAGGATGCACAAATTGGGAAAGTCACATAATTAAATTGCGTAAAAAATAAAAAGAAAGAAGCAAAAAGAAATAAATAAATAAATAAGCTACGAGAGTGGCACCCAACTCAATTTCAATTATGCGTCATGAAGCTCAACTGTCATAAAAAGAAAAAAAAAATTCCAAACAGTCAGTGAAAGCACGATGTTACGCGGTCCGAGTTGTACGGAGAAACGTCCCCCAATTGGCCGTGGACGAAATCAAGAAACCGAAGACCGTCCATCATGCCCTAATGGGGCCCCACCAGAATCCTTCTGTTCCACGATGGCGACACCTGTCACGTCACTCTCGACGCAATTTGACCTTACCGCCCCCTTCAATGTCAGCGCCAAGATTTCCGCAGGAACATTTACTCGGAAGCCATCGAAAATCATCAATCATTAGCGACAGCTCTCGTGATTTGCAAAAACAACACATACCCATGTATCCCCCTCCCCCACAACGGCTATAAAAAGGGAGAGATTTCAGCCAGATATGTGGCATTTATTGAAAATAAAAAAATCAAGAGATTGTATATTTATAAATCACACACCATTGTTGATTTTGATAATATACACACGAAATATCATTTTTTTTTTTAGTGCATCAAGTGCTTGACGAGCAATGAGAGTGCGAAGCTAATGCTCGAGAGCGAAGGTGATTGTCTCTATCCCTAATCTTGTCCTACCTTCCCTTCTTTCTACTGTTTATTGATGAGATGAAACTAAAAAAAAGATGAATTATGGTGGAAGCAATCGAAAACTAGGCCTTTATGACCTTTTTCAGCTTTGAAATGATGGGCGATGCTTCCTCTTCTTCTTCCTTTTCCCTTTTTGTCCCTTAATGATTCTTATTTCTTATTCAGGAGGATTAAATAATTAATTTCGTGCTCTTAAAGCACGATTTGTATATTCTATTCTCTCTTTTATATTCTCTTTTTTTTTTTCTATATTCTTGTTTTAGGAGGATTGATTGGTTGTAGTAATGTGGTTGATGGTTGGATTGATCCTCATGATATTTTTTATACCGAGTGACTTTGTCTAATTTTGATTGATAAATTGCGTGAAAATTCAAGATGCATATTTTGTTTGGTAGTAAAAAGAGGCTTCTTGCACATCACAAATTGGTGCATCCATAACCAAATCAGTGTTATTTTTTTGCCATGAAACGAGTCATTTTGTATTTTATTTGGAATGATTCGTTTTTTGAGGCACCGTTGTGCATAACATGAGGCAATAAAATAGATTTTTTTCCTTTTTTTGCATTTTTTTCTAGCAAGAAAAACATTGGAAAATCGTAAATTTTTCCTTAATTGTTTTCTTCACTTTTCTCCTCGGTAGTCATTGACGTTACACCAATTAAATTAGTGCTAGTCAGGTGCAGATTTGACTTTGCTATCTGTGAATCTTTTTTTCTATTTTTACAATTTATATGGGAAGTAAGAGTGTTGAGGAAAAAAAAGGAAGGTATCGTTAAAAAAAGGAGCTTCCTTTTCCTTTAAATAATTAGAAGTGAGATAATACATAAGAGAAAGCAAAATAGGCAAGCACAGATGAGCGTTGCGAAAAAAAAAAAAGCAAAAGATCAATTAATAAAGAAATAAACTCGATTGTTTTAGGAAATTAATATAAATTAATGAGATTGATGGCGACTGAATTTAGATTTCACATTTACCATGTTTATTTGATTATGCAACTTTTGTATGAACGCTTTTAACCAATCATTTTCACTTATTGAAATTTTTTGGATGAAAGCTTGAAGTTGAAAGTAATAGAGAATTTGCTTTATAATATTATTTTTGATCAAAATTTTGCTTTGTAATATAGGAATAGGGATAAGAGTGATTGGTTTTCGATCCGATTCAATGGAATCGATCACTCTTTTTTTCACTATTTAATTCTATATCTTATAAACAAATAAAAAATATATGAAAGTGATTTGATCAAGTTCCCTCTTTAAACTGGGAATCGAACCGTTTGGACATCGATTTTTACTTTTAGGAATCTAGAATTGGATCGACATTCTCGAGAACTAGACCCAATTGACTAGTTTCGTCTGGTCTAGATGGTTTTCGATTCGAGCGATCTGTTTTGTACCTCCCCAAATGGAGGATACGAAGAATCTCATAATTTTTTTCTTTTTTGGCGAATAAATAATCCATAAATATTTTATTTCGTTGTCTATGTTGTCCAAAAACCCTGTTCTTTTCGATTTTGGCGATTCCCGTACAATATCGTGATCTGCGCATTTACGATGAAAGCGGTCAAACATTCGTCGGACAGAGACACGACAAAAGACGACAAGGGTCGAAGGCCTCTTTCTCGACATGGCGAGGCTCGTCATTTCGCCCTCTCTCTCCCGAGAACTCGCAAAACGACAGTCATGGCGCAACACTCGGATTTTCCCTTGTTTTCTCGGCAAACCCAGAACGAATTTTCTTTATCTCGCCCAATATAAAAATCCCCATTAAAAAAGATCGCAGCTTTAAGAGCGAGCAGCGAGCAGTAATGAGTAGAGCGAGGGAGTGTGAGTGTGCTTTAGAAAGAGAGAGAGATCTGACCCAGCACTGTGGTTGAGATTTGCGACCACGAACAGTGAAAGTAGCTCTGCTATAGTTTTGCTTTTTTTTCTTACGGGCCTCAGGAATTGGAATCTTTTGTTAGCTTTGGTGAGCTCTGTTTTTCGCTCCTCCTTGTGCGGCAGGCTTTACTCTTTCTCTTCCTTTCTCTTCTTTTTTGGGTGTCGGGTCATATTGGTTCTTGAACGTTGGGTTTCGTGGAAAGGAGCTGAGGAGTCTCCTTGA
Source organism: Eucalyptus victrix (assembly GCA_016097545.1). Classification (NCBI taxonomy): domain Eukaryota; kingdom Viridiplantae; phylum Streptophyta; class Magnoliopsida; order Myrtales; family Myrtaceae; genus Eucalyptus; species Eucalyptus victrix. The sequence goes on from CM027842.1 coordinate 16,153,950, forward strand.
GAGCTCGCTCAGCGTTTGAACTCTCTTCTTTCGTGGTAAGGAGCTGGTACAGTTATTCGTTTGATGGTTCAATGTTTCTCTGTTGGTTGATCGATTTCTCTGCACTAATCGAGAAAGCTTTCGTTTTCTCCTCCTTTTCTGTTTTGGGTTTCTCAACCCCTTCGGTCTTGTGATGTGAGGACGACAATGTGGGCTTCTTTTTGCCTATTCATCTAAGTATTTGTTTTTCTTTATGGTATGCGATTTGATTACGTCATGGTGAATGAGGAATTTATGCATCCCTAGTTAAAATCCTTACTTGTCAAGTCTTTTCTCTCTTTGTTGGTTCTGATCCTATGAACTCTCTTTTGATCAGGTAAACCAGTCATCACTTGATGAAGAAATGCTGATTCCTGGAACTTGATGCGGTTGATCCGGTGCTTTGCTTACTGCCCCTTGATTTGTAATTTTGACAATAATTTTTGGTGGGCGTTGTGTTCGTAGCAAAATGAAGCAAAGTTGTCTTATTTTGTGTCATTTTGGTAGATCTGCATCTCAAGATAAAGAGAGATCTTTTTCTTTCTCTACAGGATCACGTAGCAGTTGGTACCAAAACTGCAGTGGGACTACAAGATAAGTGTGCCGAAAATTTATCATTGTTGGTTGGAGTTATGGCCGCCACTGCAAATGAAGATTCTAAAGTGATGTATTCTTGGTGGTGGGGTAGTCACGTTACCTCGAAGAATTCCAAATGGCTCGTGGAAAATCTTACAGGTATGGTTCCGTTGCTTATGGTTTTGCTCGGCACGGCTTCTGGGACACAGAATTAACATCTCAACTTAATGTTTCCTTCGGTGTTGGATGCTTGGACTAGGAAATTTGCTTGAAAATCAAAGAGAGAAAGGGGTCCTGCAACACAATCGTCAATGTTATAGCTAAGTGGTAGAGTTCACATTACAGGATAGTGAGTTTTCAAATGACCTAGGAGATCCCGCATCTTCCGAATCGCAGCGATCACACGCAGTTCAAACAGCCGGTAGTTTATGACCCCAAAAAAGAGAGGAAAAAACAGCAGATAGTTAGTTCTCAACCCTCACCTGAGCACCAGCACGAAGCGCGGCATCGATGATGGACGCTCCACCGGGGTAACTGAAGCGGGCAGGAGCGGGACGGATGTGGACGGCCTCGTCAACAGACCTGACGTACGCTTTGATTGGGCAAAATGTTATTTCGTGCCCCATCGAAGAATTGATTCAATCAGAGAAGGTGGTATCAACTATCTTTCTGCTATCAATTAATTAAAACTCGCAATCTCACAAGTTTCCTCCACCGTCACCAAATCCGTTCACTCCAAGCTAACAACCATTGCTCCAACGGACACAACCATTTCTCACAACCAGAACCAAACATGCCGCCATGGCACATGCGAAATCCCGCATCCTCCAACCACAGCGATTACACGCATTTCAAACAGCAGATGGTCAGTTCTCAACCCCTCACCTGAGCACCGGTGCGAAGCGCGGCGTCGATGATGGATGCTCCACTGAGGTAATTGAGGCGAGCCGGAGCGGGGCCGATGCGGACGGCCTCGTCGGCAGACCTGACGTGGAGAGCCCCATCGTCGGCGTCACTGTAGACGGCGACGGTTCGAACCCCGAGCCTCCTCGCCGTCCTCATGATCCTGCAAGCTGTCTTGCCTCGGTTCGCCACCAGTATCTTCTCGATGGGCTTCGGCTTCGAGGCCCGTCGCTTCGCTGCAGCAGCCGCCGCCACTGCCGCCTCCGACGAACAGGAGAAGAGCCTCGCCTGGAGGAGTGAGGAGGTTTGACCATGGAGACTGCGACGGAGGATCAGCAACACCATCGAAGAAGGCATGATCAGTCGTCGGAGAAAGAAAGAGAGAGTGATGAGTCAACGGCGTCTTGTCTTGGGAGTCGGGACTAGGGGTGAGCGGTTCCCGGTTCCTTACAGGTTCCGCTTGGAACCTGGAACCTACCATCGGGTACAGGTTCCTCATTTTTTGGAACCTGGAACCTACCCATCAGAACCAAGAACCTGGAACCTACCCTGTCACAGGTTCCGGGATTGGTTCTAGGTTCCAACAGGTTCTTTATTTTATTTTTTTTCATTTTTAGTTTAAAAAATTGAAATGAATGCAGCAATAATAACGACATAGCCATGAATCCTGCAACCTGATGCTAGAACACACTTCACATGCTAAACCGACTTGAAGCTACTGAAGATGCCCAATAAATTGATGATTACTCTCATTTAGACATTGCAGTTGCAGATAGCAAACCAGCTGGTAGGCGAAACTGGGCACTTACATCACTATTGCATACATACAACATAAGTTGAAATTCCTCGAAATTGACACAACTAAAAGCTTCCCAATGTCCGGAAGGACAACCACTAATAATCACTACCACACTATGAGAACAAGCACCGTGACCTCAACAAGCACTGAACAGGAAAAGCAAGTCCAACACAAGCCTATAAGTATCATCTAAATAAGAAGATAAGGCCAATCATTAGCAAAACCGATCAAAGGCACTGAACGTTGAACACAATTTGTTGTAACAACGACAAGCTTAACAAGACATAAAGTTGAAGCAACATTAAAATTCACTAAAATCCCATCCCTGATACTATCAAAACCACATGAAGCAATCGAAACTACCACAATTCGTAGATCATCAAATATAAAAAATGCTCGTGCTCAAGAGTAACAAAGCAGGACCGTATCTAAGCAACTATTTGCTTCCTTAAAAGTCTTCAATTCGCTTAAAAGCAATAATCGAAAAGCATCGAGATGTCTCTTTCGCAACAACTAAAAAGCTCTAACCCAAAGCAAAAGTACCTCCTCCCATGAAAACACCTCGAACCCTAGCTTGGTGCGGTGCCGGTGCTGCGCTTCGCGTTGTACCCGAACGATTTCGGCGACAAAAATTAGGTCACAAAAAAAAAAAAAAAAAAAAAAGACAGCTTTTTTGGGACAAAACGTGAAGGAATTGGATATGAACCTGATGGTGTTGTCAGTCCGCATGCGAATCCAGTGAGGGATGGGCCTGTTCTGCTTCATCTTCTTCGCCAGCTTCATCTTGATCTGGCGATGACGAGCAAGCGGCGACAATGGCGCGACGGCGACAAAGGCACGAGTCTCACGGCACCAACGGCGGCATGAACGGCGCACCGAAGACGGCGGCGGTCACGGCTCAACCCACGGCCAAGGGGGGAAGAGCTCAGTTCGGGCGGAGGTGGTGACGGTTCGGAGCAACGACGGCCCGGACGGCCGAGCAAGCGGCAGCAAGAGGTGGTGACGGTGGCTTGGGGACGGCGGCGGTGCCTCATGGCGGCGCGGACGGTGAGACAGCTCGTTGGGCTCAACGGCGAGACAGCTCGTCGAACGAGCAGTGGGTGGTGGGGGTTCGGTGGCCAAGAGGTGGTGGTGAGTAGCGCGTGGGGCGGCGGTGTGATGGTGGGTGAAGCAACGGCCGGCGAGAGGAGGAAGGAAGAAGAAGAAGAAGAAGAGGGGGGTTCGGCCGAGAGAGGGGGAAAGAGAAGAGAGAGAGAGAGAGAGGAAAAGAAAAAAGTGAAGAGGGGGGGTTCGGCCGAGAGAGGGGGAAAGAGGAGAGAGAGAGAGAGAGAGAGAGAGAGAGAGAGAGAGAGAGAGAGGAAAAGAAAAAAGTAGGGGGCAGGAAGTGACGTGAGGAGGAAAAAGGGGGGAAGAGAGAGAGAGAAAAAGAAAGGGGAAGGGGGGAATATTGAACAGAAGGGGGGAAATCGTGTGGAAGGGGTTAGGGTTTTTTTTTTTTTTTTTAATTTGGCGGTTCCGGTTCCTCAGGTTCCGGTTCCTATGGGAATCGGAACTGGAACCGGTCCCCTTAGAACAGGGAACCATGCTCACCCCTAGTCGGGACGTGTAGTGGTGAGGGTGATGCCTTTATGCGACATCGTCTGAGAGGATAGAGGAGTTCGGATTTGCATCGACGTGGAGATGACTTGGCATTACGGCTTTGACTGGATTTTCTTCTTCTTCCTTTGGATTTGTTTATGCCTGTTTACCGAGATGGTTAGGAAGGGGATACAAAAAATATTTTTAAGCGGCTTTAGGTTCTTGTCCCGGCCTAGGTCGGATGGGAAGCTACTTATAGAGCTTTACATTGTGTCGAAGACAACATGATGTAGCAAAATCAAATCCCGACGAATAAATTGCATGCTGCAGTTTTTTTTTTTTTTTGTCAGTCTTACTCTATTCCTACTCTACACTCACTCTCATACTTTTGTCCTGCCTCTTGTAGGGCATGGGAGTCGAAACCCACTCCTGAAACTTACGCATCCCCACCCCATCTCCCCGAGAAGGTGGGGATTTGAACCCCTCACCTCCCCTTTCCATGTTGGAAGGGTCCTTAAAAAGAGAGTATTGCTACTGAAGAAATTGCACCAAAAACTCGAAACAACCTGTATGGCATGAATCAGCAATTCAACTTCAGTATACATGCAGCCCTCAAAAGAGAGCAGCTAGTAGATAACTTCTAGTTGCGAGGACTGCACAAAAGAGTAGACTTACACATTAATCTAATCTCTTATGAAGAGTGGACCCTCTTTCCAACTCATATTCACCTGGCAAAAGCTGTTCAAATGTGTGATACTTTACACGAGACTTCATGAATCCTCTATAAAATTGCCTTATAATCAAGAACCTAGCTGCTATCGTCACATTCCCTTTATTTGTACAAGTATACTTTATCATTGTCCTTCCACCCTCTGTCACGGGCTCGTTTCTCCCACAACACCGTGAGCTTACTCTCCTCAACCAGCCATGCTTCAGCCCTTTTTTGCTTAGCTCGCAAGCCGCCACCCCGGCATTGCACTTCTCGGCCTCGACCCTGAATCTCAGCGAGGTCTTCTTAGCATCCTCTCTTAATGCCTTGGTGCGCACCACTGTTTCCTTTGCTACGGTTTCTTGTAAGCTCAGTTGCTCCTTCAACATATCCCATCTGCTCTCCTTCATATCATTTTCACCGCAAATCTGTGTAGAAAAGAGACATAGATTGACGAATCGACCACATCAGACGCAAGATTACCCCGGACAAGATACCAAGCCTTACCAGCAACACTCCGATAAGGAGAAATACAAACATTACTAACTTGCCTATAAGCCATCAAAGACTCAAAACTTGTTCATCATTAATTGTTCTCAACAAACAAAAATTCAACCAATTAGTCTGGAATTACTCAACACTAAAGTTCCAATACTTCTACTGAGAAAAAAAAGCATGGAAGAAGAAAAATACAAAACTGACTCCAACCATCATGAAAACATGTTCTTCTGATTGCGAACCGAGAAGCCTCTGCCATATACTAACTCAATCTCTACCGTTAGACTTACCTGAAGCAAAGGGAAATATTCGTCTCTTCAAAGGGCAAACTCAAGAGCACGAACCGCAAGAAGCTTGCACACGTGAACCGTAATTCGAGCACCTGTAGTCGTATGGTACAGATGATGCCAGGAAAAACACAACTAGAGAAACGCCCAACAAAAGTACAGCTCCTCTGAGCAACTTTTGATTGCAGTATGCACGAACTCTTCTCCAGACAATAACTCCCCAAGAAAATCAACAAAGAAACACAAAAGAAAAAAGAAACTTTTGCAATCTCAAACTGAGATTAGCATTGTTAATATATGTTGGGGAGAACTCGGGTACAACAATTCACCATAGCCAAACGCAATCCAGGATCAATTTCTCCCCCGAAGCAAAATTAACTAAAAATTTCTTAACCCCCAGCAACAACCAGCAATGTATAGCCTCACAAAATGCAAATATAACGCCGAAATAAAGTAGACAAAGCAAATAACGACACCAAGGATTTAACGTGGAAAACCCGATACGGGAAAAACCACGGACCACCCAAAAACATCCACTAATCACCAAGAATAGCAAGATACACAAAGTATTCTTCTCTAGTCACACACTAGAGGCTCAACATCAACATTACAATCATCTTTTTCCCACCACATACGTAAACAAACAAGTTTGGAGCAAGAAAACCTTAACTGCAACTGGAGGATTCGGAGACGGTTCTCGACGAACAAAAACCATCAACTTGTAGCCCTTGGTCTCACGAACAACATATTGAAATTTGAGCCGATTTCGTCAATATTTGGCCTTCGAATCAAAGCCGCAAAGTTGCAGCCCTCTTCCTTGTGCACTTTTTGTTTTCTTTTTCTCTCTCCTCTCTTCACTTTTCGACGGACACCTCACGTACGATAACTTCCACTTCTTTTTGTTCTTTTCTTTTCTTTTTCCTTTTTTTTAGTGCTGGCTAGGCCCCACATGAAGGTGGACCCAACCAACAAATCTCCCCCTCCACCTCATGTGGGAAGATTCATCATGCCCGCTTTTTTTTTCTACAAGCATCAAGCTTCATCACGGGCAAGGCTTTGGTCATCATGTCGGACTTATTGTTGTCGGTATGAACTTTCTCAAGTAGGAAGAGAGAGCTTCTCTTCTAGCTTTTCTCAGATCCAATGATACTTCACATCAACATGCTTCGATCTTGAATGAAACACCGGATTCTTGCTAAGATGGATGGCACTCATGCTATCACAATATAGAACAAACTTCTCTTGCTTCAAGCCCAACTCTTGTAGGAATTTTTGCATCCACAAAAATTCTTTACCTCCTTCGGTAATAGCAATATACTCCGCTTCAGTTGTAGACAAAGCGCTACATTTTTGCAATCTCGATTGCCATGAAATAGCTCCCCCTGCAAAGATTATTATAAAACCCGATGTGGATTTTCGGAAATCAACATCACCGGCATAGTCCGCATCCGAGAAGCCACTCAACTCAGGCTTTGCATTTCCATAGCACAAGCAAAGTGTAGAAGTGCCTCTAAGATATCTCAAAATCCATTTAACAGGAGTCCAATGCTCCTTACCTGAATTAGAGAGAAATCTACTCACAACACCAACTTGCATGAGCAATATCCGGTCTTGTACAAACCATGGCATACATCAGACTACCCACGGCTGATGCATAAGGAATTTTCATCATCTCAACCTTCTCTTTCTCACTTGAAGGACACTCATTACTACTCAACTTGAAATGGTCTGCAAGTGGAGTACTTACCGGTTTACATGTGCTCATGTTGAATCTTTCAAGCACCTTCTCAATATACTTCTCTTGAGATAACCACAGTTTCTTATTCTTCCTATCACGAGTAATTTTCATGCCTAAGATTTGCTTAGCCGAGCCTAGGTCTTTCATTGCAAAAACTTTACTCAGCTCATTTTTCAAACTTTAATTTTCTTGGCATCATACCCAACAATCAACATATCATCCACATAAAGTATGAGAATAAAAAAATCATTATCTGAGAATCTTTTCATAAAGACACAAGAATCGGAGTTTGTCTTACCATATCCTTGTTCTTCCATGAATGACTCAAACTTCATATACCATTGCCTAGGCGCTTGCTTAAGACCATATAAGCTTTTCCTCAATCTACATACAAGGTGCTCCTTGCCTTTAACTTCAAAGTCCTCCGGTTGCTTCATATATATCTCCTCTTCTAGGTCTCCATGAAGAAAAGCCGTCTTTACATCAAGTTGTTCAATTTCTAAATTCAAACTGGTGGCCAACCCAAGAACAACTCGAATAGAAGACATCTTTACAACCGGTGAAAAAATCTCTTCAAAGTCTATGCCCTTCTTTTGACGAAAGCCCTTTACAACAAGTCTAGCCTTGTAACGTGGTTGTAAACTATTTTCTTCCGCCTTCAACTTGTACACCCACTTATTTGTGAGTGTTCTCTTACCCTGAGGCAAACTTACCAATTCAAATGTGTGGTTCTCATGCAAGGATTTAAGCTCCTCTTGCATGGCTTCATACCACTCATTCTTTCGTTCACATGATATAGCCTCTTCATAAGTTTCTGGCTCCCCTGCATCAGTGAGTAACACATACTCATGTGGCAAATATTTTTTAAAAGGCCTACGCTCTCTTTCAGATCTTCTAACTTGAGGTAGGATAGATTGCTCTTCCTCAGCTATTTCACCTGTATCAGCTAAAGAATCAACATTATGTGAGGACTCACCATCTTCATGACTTCCTTGCACTTCTCCCCCATGATTTCTATCAACATTAGAAGGATTTGGGCTGAAGCTAATTGAACGTTGAGCTATATTATTTGGTCTCTCCACCTTGTCAATGTCTTCAATAGTTTGATACTCACAAAACACCACATCTCGGCTTCTAATGACTTTCTTTGCAACTGGATCCCATAACCTGTAGCCAAACTCTTCATGTCCATAACCTAAGAAGATACACTGTTTAGACTTGTCATCAAGCTTGGATCTTTCATCTCTTGAAACATGCACAAATGCCCAACAACCGAACACTTTTAGATGGTTATAGGAAACATCTTTGCGACTCCAAACTCTTTGCGGAACATCCCCCTTAAGAGGAACCGATGGAGAAAGATTTATCAAGTCTATTGATGTTCTCATCGCTTCACCCCAAAATGACTTAGGCAACTTCGCATGAGAAAGCATACACCGAATCCGATCATTAATTGTCCGATTCATTCTCTCTACCACTCCATTATCTTTGTGGTGTTTTTGGAACAGTCTTCTCAAGCTTGATACCATAATCCCTGCAATAGTGTTCAAATGGGCCTCTATATTCACCACCGTTGTCAGCCCGAACACATTTCAACTTCTTCCCGGTTTCTCTTTCCACATTGACATGAAATTGCTTGAAAGTCGTAAGTACCTGATCTTTAGATTTCAAAGCAATAGCCCACACTTTTCTAGAACAGTCATCAATAAATGTCACAAAGTATAATGCACCTCCAAGAGTTCTAGCATCCATGCAACAAACATCAGTGTGAACTAAATCAAGTACATTTAGTTTCTTACGTGGAGAGGAACTATGAAATGAGAATCTATGTTGCTTACCAGTCAGACAATGAGTGCATTCCTTTAGATTTTCTCTTTCAAAGGTGAAAGGTTCTTTCTAGCAAGAGTTTCAAGTCCTTTCTTGCTAAGATGACCCAGCCTCATATGCCATAAATCAACCAAGGAATCCTCCATTGCATTTACCTATTTTTTAATCAAGTCGGCTTGCATGGTGTAGAGAGAGCATGTCTTCTTACCTTTTGCCACTACCATGGAACCTTTAGTCAACTTCCATTTGCCATCAAAGAATGAATTACAATAATCATCATCATCCAAGGCACCCGTAGGGATCAAGTGAAGTCGAATATCCGGAACATGTCTCACATTTTTCAAAAGCGAGACTACATCCGACATCGGTTTCCAAATAAACATCTCCTATGCCAATAACCTTGGAAACATCACTATTTCCCATCCTTATGCAACTAAAGTCGCCACCGCGATAAGAAGCAAAGTAATCACGCCGTGAGGTGACATGAAAAGAAGCCACGGAATCAACAACCCACATAGAGTCTTGGCATGTAAAATTCACATATCCGTCATCACATACAAACACAATATCGCCATCGGATGCAACCGCCGTTGTAGCTTGTTTCTCTTCTTTCTTTTGATCTCCATTTCTATCATAGAATCTATCTCTCTTTGGCAACCAACACTCTTTTGCATAATGTCCCATTTTGCCGCAATTATAACACTTGACACTCCTCCTCGGTCTTGATTTCGACCTTCCTCTTGACTTGCCTCGGGTATCATTTCTTTGAAACCTTCTTGATTGACTTCTCCCCCTATTTTCTATAACAAGAGCATCCGATATAGAGGCATAATTCAAGCCTTTTCTTCTTGTTTCTTCATTGAACAAGCTTTCTTTAACCATGCTCATAGAAAGCGCACCAAAAGGAGCCGAATTATTTAATGCCACAACCAAGGTGTCCTAACTATCAGGTTGAGTACCAAGTAATAAGCATGACTACAATTCATCACCAAGATCAATCTCAAGATTTGTCAATTGATTTACAACGTCTTGAAATTCACTCAAGTGTTCCGCCATATTACTCCCCTCCTTGTATCTCAAATTCACAAGTCGCTTAACTAGAAGAGCTTTATTTTGTGGAGTTTTTCTCTCATAAAGATCTTGTAATTTCTTCCACAAAGTGTCCGCCTTCATTTCTTGAGCAATATGATCAATCCATTGTCGGATAAACCCAACCGTTTTCCGATTCATTCTCTCCCATTCTTTGTCTTCCTTATCTCCTTTGGCTTCATCACCCTCAATAGGATCAAATAAGTCTTTGCAATATAACACATCTTCCATCCGAGGCTTCCAAATAGAATAATTCGAGGCATTTAACTTGAACATGGTGCTGCTGGTTTCTTCCATTTAACACTAAAATTCAACCGTGCTCTGATACCACTTGTTGGGGAGAACTTGGGTACAACAATTCACCACAGCCAAACGCAATCCATGATCAATTTCTCCCCTGAAGCAAAATCAACTAACAATTTCTTAACCCCCAGCAACAACCAGCAATGTATAGCCTCACAAAATGCAAATATAACGCCGAAATAAAGTAGACAAAGCAAATAACGACACCAAGGATTTAACGTGGAAAACCCGATGCGGGAAAAACCACGGACTGCCCAAAAACATCCACTAATCACCAAGAATAGCAGGATACACAAAGTATTCTTCTCTAGTTACACACTAGAGGCTCAACATCAACATTACAATCATCTTTTTCCCACCACATAGGTAGACAAACAAGTTGGGAGCAAGAAAACCTTAACCGCAACTGAAGGATTCGGAGACGGTTCTCGACGAACAAAAACCATCAACTTGTAGCCCTCGGTCTCACGAACAACATACTGAAATTTGAGCCGATTTTGTCAATATTTGGCCTTCGAATCAAAGCCGCAAAGTTGCAGCCCTCTTCCTTCTTCTTTCTTCCTTGTGCAGTTTTTGTTTTCTTTTTCTCTCTCCTCTCTTCACTTTTCGACGAACACCCCACGTATGACAACTTCCACTTCTTTTTGTTCTTTTCTTTTCTTTTTCCTTTTTTTTTAGTGCTGGCTAGGCCCCACATGAAGGTGGACCCAGCCAACAATATAGGATTCCTGTCACTCTTGCTTTGAGATAAGGCAAAGAAGAGAAAAAACCAAGAGGACCCAGAAGAATTTTGAATTTAAAGGTCATAAGGTGAATCAAAATATAGAATCCTAGAGAGAAAAAACATGGAATTTAATTGGAATAAAAGCAGGATAAAAACCAATAAACCGATTTTTGATTGTATGTTAAATGTGACCATCTTAGAAGCATATTCCTACATTACCCTTTTCTCTCCTTTATTTTTTTGTTCATATTTTTTGAATCCATTAATAATTTACATCAAATAGGCTAAGCCTCATGTCTTTACCTATACGATTATATCAATCTAATGTCAACAAGCATCCACTTAACTCTGCATTAATGATATGTCCATCACAAATCATAAAAGATAGAGAGGGAAAAAAGAAGCTCCTCAACCCCAACCATGTCAGGGGACTAATATGAAGCGAAAGGGATGGGTATCAAGAGGACCCACTTCTGATTTTATATATGGTCTGTAGGATGACCTAGTCTCCTTCCCACGGTGTTGCTTCCTCAGCAAGTTTGACAATATCAATTAAAAAGAACGATTTGGCGATATCAATAAGCTTTCGGTGGTAATTTATTGCATACGATTTGAAATATAACAAAAAATCACGGCTAGCAATGGCAAAGCAAAGTATGTCGCATCAGTTACTTACTTATCCATCATTAAATCCCATCCAGACAAGTTACTGGCATCGAAAAGAGCCTTCTTCCATCTCTTCACTGTCTCCAAATCCTTCCCAAACTTGGGCTCATGCTTAGCCATAGCTCTCCGACACACCTCTCTTCCCCCTCTCACTACTCTTGGTTCTACTTTGTAAAACACCAGCAACACAATCAGCTTCTTCGTGCCTTGCACTCCATGATCTTCGCCAACTCTTCCAAACACCTCCACAAGGAAGCATAGTCCTCAGAGAAATTGACGATGGTGATGTGCGATTCCTCGATCACCTTCATAAGCGTCTAATAGCAAAGTGAAAGGATTTTCTAGTTTGATATTAAGTTATTTCAAGGTACATCGATAATTAGAATATTAGCTTAAAACCTTGACGATAGAGAAGCAAATGAGCTTTAACATATAGTTTTTGTTGGATTATAATGTCTCAGTTGCTGTTTTCTGTTTTTTTTTATTCTGTTTTTTGCTCTATTTTACTCTGTTTTTTTTTAATTAAAAAACAGCCAAGTTCAATTTAGTTATTTATTTAGTGTTTTTGCTATTTTCTAGGAAGTTAATAGCACGTTTGTGTGCAGTTATGTGTTGCGCGTACGTGAGCAGTTTTTGCTTTGTTTAAGTTGTCCGTACTTGACAGCTTCCTTTAGAGCAGACGTATGCAAGTTTGTGTTCTGTTTTTTCTCGTGCTTCTCTTCCTCATCTGAAAAATATAGCTTCTGGTTTTCTATTTTCTTGTTTTTGTTTTGATCGGTAACAACGGTGGTATCGAGCGTGTATGATCTTGAGGGACTGTGAAGTGAAGCAAGTATCGAAGTGTAAAGAAGTTAAAGGGTGATGGAGACGGGGGTCAAGTGGTTTCTCTGCGATGGCTTCTCCGGTATTTATCGGAGAGAATTATCAAGCATGGGCTGTTAAGATGACAGCATTTTTGGAGGGTCATGATCTGTGGGAAGCTGTGGAGGATGATTATGAAGTTGCTCCACTTCCAGATAATCCGACCATGAATCAAATCAAACTTCATAAAGAGAGAACCACAAGAAAAGCCAAGGCAAAATCTTGCTTGTATGCTGCTGTCTCGCCTACCATCTTTACCAGAATTATGAAGTGTGACTCTGCAAAGGCTATATGGGACTTCTTGAAGGAAGAATATGAAGGAGATGAGAAGATAAGAGGTATGAAGGTGCTGAATCTCTTGAGAGAATTTGAGAGACAGCAGATGAAAGAGTCTGAGTCAGTGAAGGAATACTCTGATAGGCTAGTGGGGATACCTGATAAAATCAGAATTTTAGGGACCGACTTGAAGGATGAAAGGCTTGTTTAGAAGATTCTGGTGTCTCTTCCGGAGAAGTTCGAAGTCACCATAGCGTCTCTGGAAAATACAAGAGACTTACTTGATATAAAACTTGCAGAATTGTTAAATGCTCTGTAGGCACAGGAGCACAGAAGACTGATAAGAAGAGAAGAGTTTGTAGAGGGTGCGCTACAAGCTAAAGTGAAGTCAAATGATGGAGGCAAAGGGAAGAAATGGATTCAGTCCGAGAAAATGCCGGTGACTCCAAGTTTGTAGCAAAAGAAGGAAATTCGGTGGGTCTAGCAAATGGAAGATGGACAAAAAGCCTTGTCAATACTGTGGTGGAACTAATCATCAGTTTTTTAGATGTTGGAGAAAGCCCGATGCTAGATGCAGAAGATGTAACAAGTTGGGTCACATGGAAGCTATCTGCAAAGAAAAAAATTACCAGCAAGCAGGAAAAGCACAAGTAGCAGTGAATGAAACCGATGAAGAGCACTTGTTTGTAGCTTCTTTTTCTGAATCTTTTGTTGGGAATGATGCATGGCTGGTGGATAGTGGCTGTACCAATCATATGACTGGCAATTCGAAGCTGTTTAGGAGTCTAGATAGGTCAGTCAGGTCCAGAGTCAGAATTGGCAACGGACAGTATATTGAAGTGCAAGGGAAGGGTATAGTGGCTATTGAAGGAAATCAGGAGGTGAAGCTGATCAGTGATGTTCTTTTTGTGCCAAATATTGGCCATAATCTGTTAAGTGTTGGTCAATTAGTTGAGAAGGGCTATAAAGTGAAGTTCGAAGGGAAGGAATGTCTTATTAATAATGCAGATAGCAAAGAAGTGCTAAAAATCCCAATGAAGGACAAGAGTTTCATGTTCAAGCCATAAGAGATGCAACAAATGGCTTTAAAGTGCAAAGAAGAAAATGCAGAAATATGGCATAAAAGACTTGGGCATGTTCACAGGAAGAGCATGTCGTTTATGCAGAGAAATAGCTTAGCAGATGACTTACCAAGTTTGGAGGAGGAATTTCCACAGTGCAGAACTTGTCTTCTTGGCAAGCAAGTCAGATTTCCTTTCAAAGGAGGAGGCTGGAGAGCATGTGAGAAGCTGCAATTGGTCCACACAGATCTATGTGGACCTATGTCTAAGTCTTCTCTCAATGGTAGCAGGTATTTCATTACCTTCACTGATGATATGACTAGGATGAGTTGGATTTATTTTCTGCGAGCCAAGTCTGAAGTTCCTGATGTGTTTGTGAAGTTTAAACCCTTAGTTAAGAATCAGAGTGGGAAGAAAATTAAAATGCTTAGGTTTGATAATGGTTCTGAGTATACTGCTCACAAGTTTAAGTTGAATTGTGAGCAAGCAGGAATTGTGCAGCAGTTCACTGCTCCCTATTCACCTCAACAGAATGGGGTCGGTGAGAGGAAAAATAGAAGTATTATGGAGATGGCCGGATGTATGATGCGGAGAAGAATTTACCTAAGAAGTTCGGGCTGAAGTAGCTAATCTTTGCAGTGTTCTTGTTGAACATATTGCCTACAAAGGCCTTAGAGAAGTCAACGCATTTTGAAGTCTCGGGTATGGTGTTAAACCTTTTGTGAAAAATTTGAAGGTTTTTGGGTGTTTGTGTTACACTCATGTTCCTAAGGTCAAGAGGGACAAGTTGGATAAGAAGGCGAGCTTGGAATCTTCATTGGGTACGATCTCCAATCAAAGGCTTACATAATTTTTCACCCTATGATAGGGAAGGTGATTGTAAGCGAGAGATGTTGTTTTTCTAGAGGAAGATGAGTGGAATTGGATGGAAGGAAAGAGTGCAGAAAAGACAACGAGTTTGAAAAACAACCCCAAGCAGAGATGTAGAGGTTGATGAAGTTATAGATGGATTGAAAGACAAGTGTGGATGATTTACAAAGTGAGAGGCACAAGGTCACTTGCTGAAATCTATGAAAGAAGCAATGTGGCAATGCTCGAACCATCTAACTTTGTGGAAGCTAAGGAGGATCAGAGGTGGATTGCAGCAATGCAGGAGGAGATTTCAATGATCCAGAAAAACCACACATGGGAGCTTGTTGACAGACCATCTGATAAGAATGTGATTGGGGTTAAGTGGGTATTTAGAACAAAAGTTAATCCTGATGGTTCTGTTAATAGACATAAAGCTAGACTGGTGGTGAAAGGCTATGCACAAATATGAGGAGTAGACTATTCTGAAACATTTGCTCCTGTTGCACGACTTGATACAATAAGGTTACTGTTAGCTATTGCAGTAGAGAAGGGGTGGCCTATATTTCAGTTAGATGTCAAGTCTACATTTCTGAATGGAGAGCTTGAGGAGGAGATTTTTGTTGAACAACCTGAAAGCTTCATTATCAAAGGGCAAGAAGAGAGTGTATACAGATTGAAGAAAACTCTATATGGACTGAAGCAGGCTCCAAGAGCTTGGTATGGGAAGATAGATCGATATTTGCAGGATTTTGGCTTTGTAAAAAGCTTAAGTGAGTTCACTCTTTATGTCAAGAAGGTGAATCACAGTGTTGTAATTCTGTCACTTTATGTAGATGATCTATTAGTGACGGGGAATGATATGGAATTGATAGAGAAGGTGAAGCAAGATCTATTTACGTTTTTGAGATGTCGACTTGGGAAAGATGGCTTATTTTTGGGTTTGGAAGTCAAACAAGCTTCATATGAGATCTTCATCTCGTCGAGAAAAAATACATGAAGGAAATTCTAAAGAAGTTTCAGATGGAAGATTGTCGAAGTGTAAGCACTCCTATGGCTGCTAAAGAGAAGCTGCAAAAGAATGATGTGTATAGAAGTCTCGATTGGGTGTCTCATGTATTTTACAGAACCGGACAGATATTCTATTTGCTGTAGTGTTTTATCCGGGTTTATGAGTAGTCCTAGTCAGTTACATTTGATTGCAGCAAAAAGGGTATTGAAATATCTCAAAGGAACATTGCTCTTTGGTGTGAAGTTTAAGAAATGTCAAAAGTTTAATTTGCAAGGATTTTCTGATAGTGACTGGGCTGGTTTAGTAGATGACATGAAGAGTACGTCTGGATATTGTTTCAGTTTTGGTTCTACTTGTTTCTCCTGGTGTTCCAAAAAGCAAGAGATTGTAGCTCAGTCCACAGCAGAGGCTGAGTTTATAGTAGCTACTGCAGCTGCAAATCAAGTTTTGTGGCTGAAGAAGATAATGAAGGATTTGTGGTTGAATTCCAGTAATTGCATTGAAGTTAATGTGGATAATCAGCTGCCTTAGCAATATCACAGAATCCAGTTTTTCATGGAAAAACTAAGCATTTCAAAGTCAAATTTTTCTTTCTGCGTGAGGTGCAACAAAGTGGCGAAGTTAAGTTGGTCTATTGCAGATCTGAAGATCAACTTGTAGATATGTTCACAAAACCACTTCAAGCTGGAAGATTTGAAGTATTAAGAAAGAAAATTGGAGTATGCAGCAGCAACTAATCCAAGGAGGAGTTTGTTGGATTATAATGTCTCAGTTGCTGTTTTCTGTTTTGTTTTTTTATTCTGTTTTCTGCTCTGTTTTACTCTTTTTTTTATTAAAAAAACAGCCAAGTTCAATTTAGTTATTTATTTAGTGTTTTTGCTATTTTCTAGGAAGTTAATAGCACGTTTGTGTGCAGTTATGTGTTGCACGTACGTGAGCAGTTTTTGCTTTGTTTAAGTTGTCATGTACTTGACAGTTTCCTTTAGAACAGACGTATGCAAGTTTGTATTCTGTTTCTCTATGCTTCTCTTCCTCATCTGAAAAATATAGCTTCTAGTTTTCTATTTTCTTGTTTACTGTTTTGATCAGTAACAGCAGTTTTTCCTGAGTAATGTGGAGGAAACCTTAATGAACAAGTAGGAATTGAGCTCCAATACTTGAAACTCACAATCTCACGAGTTTCCTCCACCGTCACCAAATCCCATTCACTCTATGCTAACAACCATTGCTCTAACGAACACGACTATTTCTCCTAACCAGAATCAAACATTCCGCCATACGAAATCACGCATCCTCCCATCGCAGCGATTACACGCTCTTCAAACGGCAGATAGTTAGTTCTCAACCCCTCACCTGAGCACCGGCGCGAAGAGCGGCCTCAACGATGGACGCTCCATTGAGGTAGCTGAGGCAAGCCAGAGCGGGGCCAATGCGGACGGCCTCGTCGGTGGACCTAACGTGGAGAGCGCCGGCATGGCGTCACAGTAGACGGCGACGGTCCAACCCCCCAGCCTCCTCGCCGTCCTCATGATCCTGCAAGCTATCTCGCCTTGGTTCGCCGTTTCGGGGCAGCCGCCGCCGCCGTCGCCGCCGACTCTGGCGAACCGGAGAAGAACCTCGCCTGGAGGAGCGAGGAGGTTCGACCATGAAGGTTGCAACGGAGGATCAGCAACGCCATCGAAGATGGCATGATTAGTCGTCGGGAAGAGAGAGAGAGAGTGATGAGTCATACGGCGTCTTGTCTTGGGAGTCGGGACGGGGAGCGGTGAGGATGATGCTTTTATGCGATGTCGTCTGAGGGGACAGAGGAGTTCGGATTTGGATCTGACGTGGAGATGACCTGGCATCGCCACTTCGAACCGGATAATTTCATCGGAGAAACATCGCCCCAACTCGAGTCAACAGTCGAACGTACCTCTGGTGAAGGTCTTCGTGACAAGTGTCCTTGAGGTATGCATTCTGTATATGTCGTTCATAACAATCAAATTAATATTAACTTCACATAACACGAGAAAAGTCTCTATATCGAGAACTGTAAAATTTCGATGGGATGCTTAATGAGTGCTTTTAAAGCACTCGTGAACAAAATCCTTCCAATAATTAATATAAAAATGAAGAGAAATGAGAAGGAGGATTGGGTTTTAAGGAATGAAAAGATAATACAATGCAACATGAATGCACTTTCGTGAGCAGCAACATGTCCATTTATCCAGCAATATTACGTCCACGGCAAGAAAAGAATGAGGGGAAAAAGGGAAGCTCCTCAACCTCGACCATGTCAGTAGGATGATATGAAACCTGTATTTCATAATGATTTTGAACTTGAATTGAAGGAGCAGATATTCAAAAACTTCCAGTAGACTGAAAAGAAAAAGAAAAAAAGGAAAGAGCAAAAGGCATTGGAATCAGAATCTCCTAATTTCTTTTCTCTTCCACAAGTCTAGTCATTTAAGACCTCCCACAAACATCGACAGGCACTTTCCTCTGGGTCACAACCATCAACATGTCCGAATTCGTAAGTCATATTTGCAATGTAAAATTCATCTTCTTCTCTTGCTGGGTCCCTTGCTTTGGTAAGTTCATCATCTGTTTCACTTGAACTTTCTTCTTCCTCATTGTCTATCCAATTGCCTTCGTCTGAGTCTCTTTCCTCCAAAGACAAATTTGTTTCCATCGGCTGATGGTGTTGGAGCTCAATTCTCAGGTCATCCTCCTGTTGCTCGCATATTAGACGGAATCCATACTTCTTCAATCTTCCTTCTCGTTCATAGAAGCAAACGTGGAAATGGTTCCAATCGTCTTGCTGAAGCTCCCTTTCTTTAAGATGCAGCTCACTGCGTGGGAGATATAAAATCCACACATGATCGGATTTCATTGAACCAAAGCCTCTTCCCCGTCCATACACCCCTCGGCCATTGACTGAAATACTGATGTTAAAGCGAGGATTTCCTTCCTCTGGGTCATGAACTGAACAGAGTGCTAGTCCTAAGAACTTGTCATACAAGTCCCGAGGAACCTTGAAAGATATGGAACTGTCTTTACATTGGAGAAACCATTCTGGCATCTCTCTTCCAGTTAGGAGAATGTCAGCGTATCTCATCTTCCGGAGCTCCTGTCATACAAATAGTTCGCATATCAAGCATTCAAACTTAGTGAGTGCGGGAGAGAGAGAGAGAGAAAAGAGTCTAACCTTGAGCGATAACGCATCAGTCGTGTTTGCCCCTTTGCGGAATAATTCACGACATGAACGAAACTCAACCTCAAGGCTGTTGGAGGAGAGACCCGACAAATCTGGAAATTCTTGTAGAGATCTGCAACGACTTGCCTCTAGCTTATGCAAATTTGGCGGAAGCTGAGGAATCTTTTGTAGCTGTTTGCATTTATCCACAATCAAGTGTTCCAGATTATCGTATTTGTTGATGCATGTTGGCAGATGAGTAAACTTGTTGCGGGAAAGATTTAGGTGCATCAATTTAGGAAAACTGGAATAACTCTCAAGGAACTCTACTTCTGAGAGATTGCAGCCCCAAAGTTGTAGCCGGTATAAATTTTGGAATCCCGGATTGCCATTGGGATCAGTTGAGTTCTTTGGAAATACCGCAAAATTGGAGCAGCAGTGCAGGCTAAGAGTCTCTAGATTTTGCAACTTATAAACACTTGATGGGAGCGTTGTGAGTCTTTTGCAATATGCTAAATTTATTAACTTCATAGAGGGAAGATTTTCAACTGATGCAGGCAATTCTTTAATAGCCGTATATCCTAGATCAAGCTTTTCTAGATGTTCCATCTTTTCCGGGATATCAGAGAACTTCTCGAGTTTACAGCAACCAAGGAGATCAAGGGCTTGAAGAGATTTTGCCTTGAGTGTGTGAGGAAAGATACTGAGGTTAGAGCAAAACTGTAGTGACAAAAATTGTAACTTGTTGAGATATGCGACTGATTGGTGAACCTCCACCAAGCTTTTGCACCCATCAAGAATCAAGCTCTCCAGATTTGGAACCGATGAAAGGTCAGGAATACTAATCAGGTACTTGCATCGACTGAAATTGATGTGCTTCAACTTTCTACAATGCTGCCAAAAAAAAAAAAAATACTAATACAGTCATTAAGCTTTATAATATTTGTAGTTGTAAAAAAGGGAAAAGCTAATCATCACAAGTGCTAACCTTAAATTTGCCTTCTAAATCGCTGATATGACTTTTTTGGACATCAATTCCAACAAGTTTAGAGCCAAATTCTAGTAGTGGGGCATTGGGCCATTCAAGCCATCTCAGATTGTTAGGGAGATAAACTGGACCTTGCGATGAGAAATGCACTTCTACCAAAATGAGCATTCTCAACATTTTCATGTTTCTGAAAGCATTTGGACATATGGTTATCTCTTCAGGATTCACAGTTCTCACTTTTGGCGCGGGCAAGTCCAATACTATGGCCTTCACTGCATTCGTTTCCTATCCATAACAGAGAAAATTCAGTTCTCATACAAAATTTGCATTGAGATTTACATATATTGTCCAAATCAAAGTAACATAAAAATCAGATATAACAATGTTTACATAAACAACTCTTACCGTGTCTTCATATAGAATATCCTGAACATCGTCAAAAAGCCATAATCTACTGCGCTTCCCAGGGTCATCAGGACATTCTTGATTAACAATATTCTGAACCATCGATTGAACCAAATCATGCATCTGCAGGGTCCCATGCTCCTCCTCTCTTATCAAGGACCTGTCAATAAGAATTTCTAGTCCTATAGTTGTCTCAAAGCCACAGCCGTCAAGAACTTTTATGATGTATTCTATACTTTTTCCCTTAAAGAAACATGCAAAGTCAAGGCAAATCTCCCTCTCATTCTCCTCCAATCCATCGAAGCTTATCTTCAGAACTTGATTGATATCTTTGTCAGGACTCTTGGAGAGTTTACGCAGCTCACTTTCCCATGCTGGTTCCCTTCTATCACGTAAGAATGAGCCCAACACTTCAAGGGCTAATGGAAAGCCGCTAGCATAATGCAGTGCTCTATCTATAAGATCCTTTCTTATTTCAGGTTTTTTGTAATTTGGAAAGGCGTACTGATTAAAAAGGGAGAGTGCCTCACCATGGTGTAAAGGTTTAACTTCATACACAGGATTTATGCCATGAGAAGTTAGCAAATGTTTATCCCTTGATGTTACAAAGATTCTACTTCCTTTGCCAAACCAATCGCATCCTCCAGCTAGCATATCCAGTTGACGACGATCGTCAACATCATCAAGAACCAGGAGAACCTTCTTGTGACAAAGTTTTCCCCTTATCAAACCACTTCCTCTGCCTTCACTATAGACCGTTAGATCTCTAGGAGATAAGATTTGAGAAAGAATTTTTTCTTGCAACTCTACCAGACCATTGCATTTGTTTGAAGTTTCTCTAACTCGCTCCAAAAATGTAGATCCCTGGAAGTGTCTTTCCATAGCATTATATATGGCTTTAGCAATCGCCGTCTTCCCTATACCTCCAGGTCCCCATATACCTATCATGAGAACTTCATCACCATCCGACTCTCTTTGCGACAGTGATATCACTTCTTGAACTCGGGAATCTATTCCGACCGGATACTTAGCAATATATAAGGGCGTTGTTCGCTCTAGACGACTTGATACCTGCGTGACGATGCCTCGTATGAACTCTGCTTCATCTCTGTTAAGGACTCAAAAGAGAGAGAAACATGTTTTAGCATTTCAAAGCCACGGCAGGAATTTAAACTCTAACGTCATAAGGAAAATAACATAAGAAGGATAGCAAATAATAAGATGAAAAGAAATAACACATTTGGGTGAACCTGCGCCTGAAGACAAAAATGAATCGGGTACTATGAACTACGCTATTTATCTAAGACAAAAATTTCTCATTATCCACACAGCAAGAGTCGAATTCAAACAATCTGCTAGCTCGAAGTTTTGGTTATTCCACTTTTGTGTATGCTATCTAGCATATCTCCGCTTTTTATTTTCAATTAAAAAGACCGATTTGACAATATTTATCAGTTTTTCAGTGGTAGTTTATCTGCATACAATTTGACGCATAAGAAACAATCACCAGCTATGGCAAAACAGTGCATCACTTCAATAATTTACTTACTCATTATTATAATCCCACCCAGCCAAGTTACTGGCGCGGACAAGAGCATTTTTCCATCTCTCCACTGTCTCTGGATCCCTCCCCTTAGACTTATGCGTATCCATAGCTGTCCCATAACCCTCTTCCAGCCCTCTTACCTCTCCTGGTTTTACCTGGTAAAACACCGGCAACACAATCAAGTCCTTGCACTCCATGATCTTCGCCAGCTCTTGCAAACACCACCGCGAGGAAGCATAGTCCTTAGAGAATATGATGATCGCGATGCGCGATTCCTCGATCGCCCTCATAAGCGCCGGCGATATTTCCTCTCCTTTCCAAAGCTCCTCGCTATCCTTATAAGTGTGTATTCCATTCCGAACCAGAGCATCATAGAGATGACTGAGGAAATTGTTGCGGACGTCCGTGCCTCTGAAACTCAGGAACACATCGTAATCCTTTTCGGAAGAGGCCATATATAAGGAACTTTGGGACACAAACAAGAGAGAGAGAGATCAAGAAGGCTGGCTCTGTGGACTCGATTCGGTTCGAGGATTACGAAATATTATCAATCTATCCCTTTGGATCTCACTCACAATTTCAGGAGGCTAGAAAGAAGGCATAGAGGGATCTTCCCTTAATGGATCCCTTATATCGAGAATGTTGGAGCTTCAAAGGAGCAAGAGCACTGAAGAAAACGCATGACGGATGATGGCTTTTTGCCCCAAAAAGACGCGTGAAGACTCACTTTAGACAAGGTAGAGCTTGTGTCGATGGAAGAGGGATGGAAAGGTAAAGACGGATCTCTAACTGTTCTTGATAAGGATGAGGAAAAACCCTGCAGACTTTCGGCGAGGGATCTCTGTGCAAATTGGTACGAAAAAGATGGCTGAGGAGCTCAAAAGTTAAGAGCGAGGGAAAATGAGAGGGGAAGAAGGCGGGAAGATGACCCCTCGCTAAAGGACAATTTTGGCGTGAATTATTTGATTGAACAGTCGGAAGAATTAAAAGAAAGATGAAATAGGAGCTGAAGCCTGAAATGCAAAAGTAGGTTCTTGGTAATTCTACCCGCCTTGCTGGACCCGCTGATCATATAGTGTGACTTTCATGGAAATTGCCCGAGATATTTTGAAGAAAGATGGAATGGCGAGTGTAGAACCTTGACTGCTATTAGTCATATCTCTACCGAGACAGCTTCTGCACTAAAGCACACGTTTCTACATGACTTAATCAAACTCGTCATGCATATAATCATTAGAAGATATAGTTGATAGATTAACCAAATCACTGCATATTATTTTTATTTTTGACTTGTGGGTAAATTACTCTTTTTAAAGGACTTTCTAGTCAGATATTTAGTTATTTCAAGGTGTATTGATATTTAGAATATTAGCTTAAAACCTTAACAATAGAGAAGTGAATGAGTTTTTACAAATAGTTTCTCCTAAATTGAAATAGATGTATTACTAATAATGTGGAGGAAACCTTAATGAACAAAGATAATGTCGCCAAAAAAGGAAATTCACATGACAAGAATAAGTAAAGTGTAATGATTGAAATAATTTGATTGGTAAATACATAGAATTTAAGAGTCAAATTTACTTAATGGCAATGATAAAAAGGAACTATCAATAAACGACTATATATTGTCAATGACGAGCTCATGTAGATAGAAGGCATCCTACAACATTTGATTTCTGACTTTAAGGTGTACCTATGATTTTGTCTCATTTTTTTTTTCGATGTAGTACTTATAGAAATTAATTTTCAAGCCAAAAAAAAAAAATTTGCTCATTGGAACAGTATATGTCATTATACTATACCTCTGGGGTATAGGGGACTTAATTTTGTCTAGAGTAATAATGCCTCCCCATTATAATGACAGGTGCACCATATTTTAGCAAAATTAATTGTGATAAGGTTGTGGGGCCTGTGCAAAGCAAGCCTACATAGGGTTCAATCAACGATGATTGCCGCAGGGCATTGGCGACCTATGCAAAGCAAGCCTATATTCATGAGGCTAGAAAGAAGGCATAGAGGGATCTACCCTTAATGGATTCCTCATCTCAAGAATGTTGAAGCTTTTAAAAGGAGTAAGAGCACTTTTCCCCAAAAGACGTGTAAAGACTACTTTAATTGAGGTGAAGTTTGTGTTGATGGAAGAGGGACGTAAAGATAAAGTGGGATCTCTACCTATTCTTGATAAGGATGAGGGTACACCTTGTAGACTCGGTAAGGGAATCTCCATGCAAACTGGTACGAAAAAGATGGCTTAAAAACCCAAAAAGTTAGAGCAAGGGAAAATGAGAGGGAAGAAGGCGGGAAGACGAAACACCTCCTCCCTTCCTCCTTTTGGGGGGTCCCACTAAAGGACAATTTTGTGGTGAATTATTTGACTAAACTGCAGGAAGAATAAAAAGAAAGATGAAATAGGAGTTGAAATGCAGAGTAGGTTCTTGGTAATTTTACCCACTTCATTGGACCCGCGGAAACTGTCGGTGGGATCATACAATGTGACCTTCGTGGAGGTTCCCCGCAATATTTCAAAGAAACATGAAAAAAGCAAGTGAGAACCTTAAGACCTATAATGTCACTCTATATTCTCACTTCGTCGGGAAGAAAAGCTTGGCTGAAAATTGGGGACCCCGTGAAGTAAAAGTATAACCCTCGGGGATTGGTTGGAAACAACCAAGTTAACCAGTTCGGTAAGGCTAGGCCTAAATAAGCCTAGCCAGTGTCGGTGGTTGTAAGGAAAGTTGCTACAGTTCTGCCTGCTTAACAACACTCCTATAGGAGTGTCGTTCCTACACCTTGTAGACTTTCAGTAAGGGAATTTTTATGCAAACTGGTGCGAAAAAGATGGTTGAGAAACTCAAAGAAGTTAGAGCGACGAAAAATGGGAGGGAAGAAGGCAGGAAGATGACCCCCTCATTAAAGGAGAATTTTGGGGTGAATTATTTGACTAAATTGTAGAAAGAATTAAAAGCAAGATGAAATAGCAGCTGAAATGGAGAAGTAGATTCTTGGTAATTATACCTGCTTTGCTAGACCCACTGATCATACAATGTGACTTTCGTGGAAGTTCCCCACGATATTTCCAAGAAAGATGAAATAGCAAGTGGAGAACCCTGACTGCTATTAGTCACATCTACTGAAACAGCTTCTGCACTCAAGCACACGTTTCTACACAACCTGATCAAATTTTTTGTGCATATAATCATTAGAAGATATTGTTATGAATAAACTAAATCGCTGCGTATTGTTTTTCATTTTTAACTTTTGAGTAGATTACTTTTTTCAAGGACTTTCTAATTCGATATTAAGTTATTTTAAGGTATATCGATATTTAGAATATTAGCTCAAAACCTTGACAATAGAGAAGTCAATCAGGTTTCACAAAAAGTTTTTCCAGAGTTGAAATAGATAGGTTTCTTATAATGTGGAGGAAACCTTAATGAATAAAGATAATGTCGCCAAATAAGGAAATTCACATAACAAAAAAAGTAAAATGTCATGATTCAAATAGTTCGATCAATAAGTACATAAAATTTAAAGTCGAATTTACTTAATGGTAATAATAAAAAGGAACTATCAATAAATGACTAGAAGGAAGGCATACAGGGATCTTCCCTTAATGGATCCCTTATATCTAGAATGTTGGAGCTTAAAACGAGTAAGAGCACTGAGGAAAACGCGTGACGTACGATGGCTTTTTGACCCAAAAAGGCTTGTGAAGACTTGCTTTAGACGAGGTGTAGCTCGCGTCGATGGAAGAGGGATGGAAAGATGAAAGCAGGATCTCTAACTGTTCTTGATAAGGATGAGGAAACACCCTGTAGACTTTCGGTGAGGGAATTCGCAAACTTGTACGAAAAAAGATGGTTGAGGAACTCAAAAAGTTGTTTTTTTTTAGGAACTCAAAAAGTTAGAGCGAGGGAAAATGAGAGGGAAGAAGGCGAGAAGATGACCCCCACGCTAAAGGACAATTTGGCGGTGAATTATTTGACTGAACGAACTGTAGGAAAAATTAAAAGAAAGATGAAATAGGAGCTGAAATGCAAAAGTAGGTTCTTAGTAATTCTACCCGCCATGCTGGACCCGCTGATCATACAATGTGACTTTAGTGGAAGTTGCCGAAGATATTTCCAAGAAATATGCAATAGCAAGTGGAGAACCCTGACTGCTATTAATCCGATCTAGTGAAACAGCTTCGGCACTCCGACACAAATTTCTACCCACCTAATCAAACTCGTTATAGGTATAATGATTAGAAGATATTGTTGATGAATTAACCAAATCACTACATATTATTTTCTTTTTTTACTTGTGAGTAGACTACTTTTTTTTGAAGGATTTTCTAGTTCGATATTAAGTTACTTCAAGGTACATCAATATTTAATAGATGAGAAGTCAATGAGCTTTCACATATAGTTTTTCATGAATCAGAATGAATAGATTACTTATAATGCGGAGAAAACCATAATGAACAAAGATACTGTCGCCAAATAGGGAAATTCACATAACAAAAATAAGTAAAGTGTGTAATTCAATCGATAAATACAGAAAATTTAAGAGTCAAATTTACTTAATGGCAACGATAAAAAGGAACTATCAATAAACGACCATATATTGCCAATGACGAGCCCGTGCAAATAGAAGGCATCTTACAACATTTGATTTCTGACTTTAAGGTATATTTACAATTTTGTCTCAAAATCCTTTTTTTTTTTTTTACTGATGTAGTATTTATAGAAATTAATTGCTTGTTTTCGAGCGTGGAACATTATATGTTGTTGTGCCATGCATCTGGAGTAGAGGGGACTTAATTTTGGCTAAAGTAATAACGCCTTGTCACTATAATAACAGGTGCACCATATTTTAGTAAATTAATTGCGATAAGCTTGTGGGGGCCTGTGCAAAGCAAGCCTACATAGGGTTCAATCAACGACGATTGCGGCAGGGCATTGGCGACCTATGCGAAGCAAGTCTACATTCACGAGGCTAGAAAGAAGGCATAGAGAGATCTTACCTTAATAAATTCCTTATCTCGAGAATGTCGAAGTTTTTAAAAGGAGCGAGAGCACTGAAGAAAATGCGTGACGATGGCTTTTTGCCCCAAAGGACATGTGAAGACTACTTTAGACGAGGTGAAGTTTGTGTCGATTGGCTCAAAAAAAAAAAAGTTTATGTCGATGGAAAGATAAACTAGTACAAAAAAGATGGCTGAGAAACTCAAAAAGTTAGAAAAGAAAAAAAAGGTTAGATGAGAGGGAAGAAGGCGGGAAGATGACAACCCCCTCCCCCTGGGGAGGGGGGGCACCGAAGGACAATTTTGTGGTGAATTATTTGACTAAACTGTAGGAAGAATAAAAAGAAAGATGAAATAGGAGTTGAAATGCAGAAGTAGGTTCTTGGTAATTTTACCCACTTTGTTGGACCCGCGGAAACTATTGATGAGATCATACAATGTGACTTTCATGGAGGTTCCCCACAATATTTCAAAGAAAGATGAAAAGCAAGTGTGAACCTTAAGCCCCTATAATGTCACTCTCTAGTCTCACTTGGTCGGGAAGAAAAGCCTGGCTGGAAATTCGGGGCCCGTGAAGTAAAAGTATAACCCTCGGGGCTTGGTTGGAAACAACCAAGTTAATCGGTTCGGTAAGGCTAGGCCTAAATAAGCCTAGCTAGTATCAATGGTTGTAACGAAAGTTGCTACAGTCTTGCCTGACAACACTCCTATCACCTAGAGGGGGCATGGCAATACCCTTAGTTGATGGGAGTGTCGTTCCTACACCTTGTAGACTTTCGGTAAGGGAATCTTTATGCAAACTGGTGCGAAAGAGATGGCTGAGAAACTCAAAAAAGTTAAGAGAGAGGGAAAATGAGGGGGAAGAAGGCAGGAAGATGACCCCCTCAGTAAAGGAGAATTTTGGGGTGAATTATTTGACTAAACTGTAGAAAGAATTAAAAGCAAGATGAAATAGGAGCTGAAATGTAGAAGAAGATTCTTGATAATTCTACCTGCATTGTTGGACCCGTTGATCATACGATAATGTGACTTTCGTGGAAGTTCCCCACGATATTTCAAAGAAAGATGGAATAGCAAGTGGAGAACCTGACTGCTAATAGTCACATCTACTGAAATAGCTTCTCCACTCAACCACACGTTTCTACACCACCTGATCAAACTCATTGTACATGTAATCATTAGAAGATATTGTTATGAATTAACCAAATCGCTGCGTATTGTTTTTATTTATAGCTTTTGAGTATATTTCATTTTTCAAGGACTTTCTATTTCAATATTAAGTTATTTTAAGGTATATTGATATTTAGAATATTAGCTCAAAACCTTGGCAATAGAGAAGTCAAAGAGGTTTCATAAATAGTTTTTCCTGAGTTGAAATAGATAGATTTCTTATAATGTGGAGAAAACCTTAGGGTGCGAATGATAACGTTTCATTTTTTTTTGTTCCAGGGAACAAAAAAAAAAAAAAGTGTTTATGTTCCGGGGAACAATTTTTGAACAAAAGAATGCGTTTGGTGACGTTTGTTCCGGGAATAAAAAAATGAATAAAAACACGTTTGGTAAATTTTATTCTTTTTTTATTTCTTTTAATTTTTTAAACATTTTTATTTTATTTTTCATTTTTTCCTTTATTTTTTATTTTTTCGGCCGGTCCCCGCCTCCGCGACCGGCCGACGGGCCGGCGGCCTCGCCTCGCCGCCGGCAACGCTCGGCCTCGCCGGGGCGGCGACGCTCAGCCGAGTCGCGACCCTTGAGGGCGTCGCCGGCTCTCGACGGCCAGTTGCCGGCCATGGCCGAGGCCGGCGACCGGCCAAAGAAAAAAGAAGAAAAGAAAAGAGAAGAAAAGCGTTTCTGAAGAAGTGTTTATTTTCTCCAGAAACAACTATTTTGTGTTTCTTTTTTTTGCTCTAATTTTGTTCCGAGAACAAAAAAACAAAAAAAAACAAACGCAACCAAATGCTTTTCTGTTCTTTTTTTGTTTCCGGAACAAAATCCGTACATAAGTGTTCCATAAAAGTTTCTTTGGAACGTTTCCATGCACGCCCTTAATGAACAAAGATAATGTCACCAAATAAGGAAATTCACATAACAAAAAAAGTAAAATGTAATGATTAAAATAATTCGATCAATAATTACATAGAATTTAAAGTCAAATTTACTTAATGGCAATAATAAAAAGGAACTATCAATAAATGACTATCTCTTGCCAAAATGACCAGTCCGTGCAGAGATAAGACGTCTTACGATGTTCGATTTTTTACTATAAGGTATACCTATGATTTTGTCTCAAAATCTTTTTCTTTTTTTTTGGATTAGTACTTTTAGAAATTAATTGCTTGTTTTCGAGCCATAAAAAAATCGATCGTTTGAACAGTATATATTGTTGGGGTAGTGGGGATTTAATTTTAGCTATTGTAATAGTGCCTTGTCACTATAAAAACAGCTGCACCATATTTAAGCAAAATTAATTGTAATAAGCTCGCAAGGCCTATGCGAAGCAAGCCTACGCAAGGTTCAATCAATGACAGTAGTGGCAGGGCATCCGCAACCTAGGGTTGTGGTGATGGCTCAGCCTTGACAACAACATGACCACAACAACGATGGCCAACCATAGGGGATTTTGGTGAAATTCGCTGACGTAGATGCCAGCCATCTTAAATGGCACAATCAATGCTAATATTGATAATTTTTAATAATAATTTCATATTTTTTCAATTTTTTTTTCCCTTTCTTCTTCCTATTATCGATGTCCGGACACGGGCAATGGCCAACCGAGCTAGCCTACAGGTCAGGGCAAGCCTCAAATAGTGGAGCCCTCACCAAGCAAGGCTCAGCAAGGGTTGGCCTCATTGAGCCAGATCTAGCGCTCGACGTCACCTTCACCCAAGCAACCCACTCGATGAGGCCAATCCTTGCCAAATCTAGCTTGGGCAAGGTGGACCCTTGCTTAGGGGAGGGCTTCCCTCAACTAGGTGAAGCCAGTCGGCTCAACCGTGGTTGGTGGCTAGCCACCAACAAAAGGAAGAAGAAAAAAAAAATGAGAAAGATCAAGGAGGTTGGCTCCATTGGCTCAATTTGAGTCAAGGATTATGAAATATGATCGGTCTTTTCCGTTGGATCTCACTCTTGTTCATGAGGGTAGAAAGAAAGCACTGATGAATTTTCCCTTGTGGATCCCTTATCTCGAGAATGTTGACGCCAAAAGGAGTAAGAGCGCTAAAGCAAACGCGTGACGACGACAAGATGGAAAGATAAAGCGGTGTCACCGATTGTTCTTGACAAAGATGAGGAAACACCTTGTAGACTTCTGGTAACGAATCTCTAAGCAAACCAGTACGAAAAAGACGGTTGAGAAACTCAAAAAGTTTAGAGAGAAAATGAGAGGGAAGAAGGCAAGAAGAAGATGACCCCCTCATTAAAGGAGGATTTTGGGCTCAATTATTTGACTAAACTGTAGGAATAGTTAAAGAAAGATGAAATATGAGCGGAAATGTAGAAGTAGGTTCTTGGTGCTTCTACCCACTTGAGTAAAGAATAAAATTTTCTTTTGGCACAAAACTAAAACAAATGTTTCTACACCACCTAATCAAACTCATTATACATGTAATAATTAGAAGATATTGTTGATGAATTGACCAAATCACTATATTTTTTATTTTAACTTGTTAGTGGATTACTTTTTTCAAAGAACTATCTAATTTCATATTCAATTATTTCAAGGTACATCGATGTTTAGAATATTAGCTTAAAACCTTACTAATGGAAAAGTCAATGAGCTTTCACAAATAGTTTTTCCTGAGTTGAATTAGATGGATAACTTGTGATATGGAGGAAACCTTAATGAACAAAGATAACGTCACACAACAAAAATTAGTAAAATGTAATGATCAAAATAATCTTTAAAGTCGAATTTACTTAATGGCAATGAGAAGAAGGAACTATCAATAAAGGATGATCTCTTGCCAACGATGAGCCCGTGTGGATAGAGGATGTCTTACAACGTTTGATTTTTGACTTTAAGGTATGCCTATGATTTGTCTCGATTTTTTTTTTAATGCAGTAATTATAGAAATTAATTGCTTGTTTGAACAGTACATGTTATACCATAAATTTGTGTAAGCGGTGACTTAATTTTAGCTATAGCAATAGTGCCTCCTCACTATAATAACTAGGGGTGTCTACGGTTTGGTTCGGTTAGGTTTTTTTGAAAAACCGAACTGAACCAAACCGTTAGAAAAATCTTCCAAACCAAAATTTCGGTTCAGTTCGATTTTTTGGTTTTTCGGATTTTATCTTTTGGTTTTCGTTTTTTTTTTTTTTAGCTTTCAGAAATTTCGGTTCGAACAGGCAGACGGCTTACCTTCTGTATATGCTTCTTAAAAAATTATTAGATTAATCCCTTTATCTGATGCTCCAAAGAATCTTGACCCCAAAAAAAGCCCCTTCGAAGAATGTTACAATGATAATGTTGGTACATTGCTGCTTTGTTATTGTGAAGTTCTTCAACAATACAATGTCGCAATGCTACTAGAAATGGTTAACAACATCCATTTTTCTATCTGTTTTTGTTGCTTTCTTAAAGTGTGGTTCCTAGTTTCTCAAAAGATGATCGAACCAAAACATTTTAACTCAAACCAATCACCAGAGAATTGTCCCCTTCTCCTTTCCCTGTATTTCAATGCCGATATATTGCAATATACATCGAACATTCCAATCTTGTTCATTCAGTCAGCATCGGTTAACTTCATAATATGCCAGATCAGGATGTTGCAAACCCCACATATATAGCAATGAGGGTTTAAAAGTCGACTCCCATGATGTCGCAAATTATCGGTTCTAGGTTAGAACTTAGTTGTTACTCTTTGATATCCTGTTATGGCACTAATTGTATTGTCCATTTTTCAAGCCGTATCCCCTGAAGAAGAACTTGAATGATAACCATTTGAAATGGACCGGCAGATTAACTATATACTAGTTGAATCACTTCGCCTAGACGCAGACTGGATAACCAGCTACTGACAACGTAATTCATTGAGAAAACTAAAAGATCACACTTCTAAAATTAAGACCAACTGACCAATCAGAGTACAGCTACTAGGAACCATTTAGACTTTCTAGTGTTTTGTTTTTACATCCGCACCGTGTCTTGGATAACACACGTTCAGATAATGAGCAGCGGATGCAGGTACATGACAATTTTTTATACAGTCACAAACTCGTTCATGACATAGCATAGTTCGTATGGAGCAGGACATATCCCATGCTGGAAAGGCACACATTCCGTTCTTGGTAATAAAACAGCAATCAAAAGAACGAGAACAACGTGGGGATGTGATAAGTAAACGCTGATAACTAAGGAATAGCTGAATGGGCCAGAGAGGAAATACTGTTGAGAATCTGAATCATCATCCGTTGTGCATATATCCAATTCTCATGTGCGCGCGCTCATCTATTCACTTGTAAGTAAATTTCCCCACAATATTGGTTCTATTGTGATCAAAAGTCAACCACCACCAGGGTCATACAAAGATACAAAGAAGCATATGCTAGCACAAATATGTATAAAGAGGTGCATTTCCGCCAGACGACATATAGATTTCTATGTAAATGCCTCTTCGAATGTCACAGCTTGACCAAACTCAGAGATCTCAGTGAGGAGAGACTACGACAAGCTCAGCAAGCGTGATTAAACAATGAGCACACCTGCTAGTGAATCGCCTGCACTACTTTCTTTACCGCACAACTTCAGAAATGTGGAGAGCAAATGACAACTGAGATTTGCTGATTTGTTGTGTATGTTGAGTATCTACCAGTGCCTGAAAGGGATTCAGAGAGGCAAATTGATCACTTAAATTGGCAAAGTAGGGAAAAGGGCTAGCAGAACAAAAGTATTTATGAGAATGCCAAAACAATACAAGCAACAAAGGAAGCATCAACTGCTTAGAAAATCTTCTAGTTGTCCTTTAGAATCGATGAGGTCTCATAAACTTCTACATTTCATCATCCTGCCTTTTCTGCTTTGAGATGACAACTCTCTACTCAAAAGTGATTAAATAGCAATTAAACATGTTAGCATGCATGCATAACACAACTGCTGGAAAATTGACCAAATTCTTGAGCCGGGTACAACTCTGCATTAAATTCACAATGAAAATGAGAATTGAAAAATCAATTGTAATATTGAAATATATAAATATGGATAATTCTTACATCTGAGTTCGTCAATCATCAAGAGAAATTGCTATTGAATTCAGGTCCATGGTTATAGATGACAACTCTGCATTAACTTCACAATGAAAATGAGAATTGAAATATCAACTGTAATATTGAAAGAAATAAATATTCCATGGTTATTT
Organism: Eucalyptus victrix; assembly: GCA_016097545.1. Classification (NCBI taxonomy): domain Eukaryota; kingdom Viridiplantae; phylum Streptophyta; class Magnoliopsida; order Myrtales; family Myrtaceae; genus Eucalyptus; species Eucalyptus victrix. The sequence continues at coordinate 16,187,205 of CM027842.1, forward strand.
TTTTCTCACCTGACTCAAAATTTTCAAGTTCTTCTAAGTCCTCCTCGATCGATTGTGAAAGTGGTGCGGATCGTAGCCAATCTTGAGTACATATAAAAGCCTCTACCATCATTGGGGTCAAAGAACTACGAAATGCATCAAGTACTCGACCCCCGGTACTAAATGCAGACTCTGATGCTACAATGGAGACGGGCACGGCCAAAATGTCTCACGCAATGAAAGATAAGATAGGATATCTAGAAGAATTGACTTTCCACCAATTTAAGATATCAAAGGTGGAGCTATACCGTTGACATCCTTCTTCCAAATACTTATCTAATTTAGATTTTTCTTCCACATATTCTTGTCTCGTTTGGCTAAGATACATCGCAGTCATAATGTCCGCACCAACCACAGGAGACATTGAAACGTCCACTGTCCTTGTCCCCTTTAATCTCACGTTGTTTTGGGGGCATGTATCAGTGCGATATTGCTCAAACAATAATGTCAAAAATTTTGTCACTCTATCTCACAAAGTTTCTGCCCAATTGCCTTCATACACTTTATTAATCATCCATTTCGCATACTCCATCTTATGTCGAGGGTCAAGTATACATGCAATGAACCATGTGAGATTTATGTTGTTCACATTGCCAAAATACTTATTAAACTTGATCTTCATTCTCTTGGCTACTTCTTGCAAACTCCTATCCTCATGCCCACAATATCTATCAATCATCATATAAATCCCATAGACATCTTTTGCCATATCATTGCAAGTGACATAAGAAGAGCTCGATACTTTTAAAGTCATACCATAGAAAAATTTCAAGAAAGGAAGAAATCGACGAGCATAATCCCAATCATCATCGGTAGGCAACCCTCTAACCTTGGAAAGCTCTTCAGCAAATCTTCTATCCTGAATATCTAATGAGATAAAAGCATTTCGAAACTTCAAGGCCACTTCCAGCATCAAGTATGTTGAATTCCACCGAGTCTCCACCTCCAAACATAAAAAATTATGGGAATCAATACTTTCCAGCATAATGCACTCCTTAAACCGTTACAATCTCGAAAGAGAAGATCTCACATAACATACAACTGAACGTATTCTAATAATGGAATAATCTATATTTTTCAAACCTTCTCTCACAATCAAACTAAAGATATGAGCACAACATCACACATGAAGTAACTCACCTGATAATAATTGAACTCCTGAGTCATTGAAGCTAGCATCATCAACAGTGATAGAAAAAATGCATTTAATCCCCTAACTAGTTAAGCATTTCTCAACCCATTTCCCTATAATCTCAGCCGAATGTCCTGGGATTTGACAAAAATTCAAAATTTTCTTTTGCAACTTCCAATCAGCGTCTATAAAGCGAGCAGTAAGACACATGTAACTTAGATTTTGACATGAAGTCCACGTGTCAATCGTAAGACAAACCCTTGGAGAAGTATCGGAAAATATTTTTTTCAATTTACTTCTTTCCTCCAGGTATAACTTGTACAAGTCCTCCCTTAATGTGTTTCTTGAATGGATGAAAAACTTTGGTTGTATTCTACTCACGAATCTCCGAAATGCCTCAAGTTCCACAAACTTGAAGGGTAATTCACCAATAATAAACATCGCCGCTAGATCTTTTCGACTAGCATCTTGATCACATTTTCAAGGACTAGCTGAAATAGAACTACCAACCCCAACAGATTCATTTGAAGAACTTCTTTGTCTTTTCTCTACGTTCGCATATGGATAATTCTTACATCTCCCTAAATGATTATGCACCCCACTAGTACCTTGAGTACTAGAACAATCAATAATAGCCCCACAATATAGACATTCGGCTTTATCTTGGCTATAGTCTATCTTTTTAAAGTGTTCCCATGCAACCGATCTCGGCCTCCTTCTATTTGTACCGCTAGATTCACTTATTAAAGATTCGTTCATTGCATATTTGGCTTTACAAATGATGTTACTGCCTTGACAGGAAGATCTACAAATAGTTTATCCTGAGTAGAAAGAAACCCTTTTCAGATTCACAAATTTGAAAAGTTGTCTAAAGTCATCAATAAATTAGTTAAAAGGCTATACCATGCAACCCCCTTGTTTTATGCACAAGCAACTGACAATCATTCAATATGCAGCAGAATTACATCATAATACAATACATGATGTCCATGTTCCTAAGAGGATCGAATCAATAGCATAAAGGCCTTAGCAATATCCCAAGTATGACGCAATAAAGTTAGCAAGAAACGAGTACTCACAGATCAGCCAGAGGAACCATGCCAAATCCATGGTATGCGTCTATTTCAAACGACCGTGAAGAGATCAGACTTTTCGCCGCAAAGTACTGTTCAGGCCCAAAATATTCTGGATCAAGCTTCAAAGGTCCCGAATCTAGAAGGGGCAAAATGCACTCTTTCCAATCATCATAAACAAGAGCTTTGTCTTCTCTCAAAGTCTGCGTACAATCACCAAGGAAATAGTTAGTTGTAGCTAAGCAAATGTTGCTGAAGCTCATCACTGCTACAATGTTAAACAAGGATGAACTACACTGAACATGAAAGAGGACCCAAAAATTCCCACCAAGAAAACCAAAAAACAACCCCTTTGCATCGGCCTAGAACTTCCATAAAAAAAATCCCACATACAATAACCAAAAAATTCGGTTAACCGATAAAAATTGAACCAATAAATTTTTTTTCGGTTTTTGATGAAAACCGAACCGAAAAAACCGAATTTTTCGGTTCGGTTCGGTTTGGCTTGTGGTTCAGTTAGGTTTTTGGTTCGGGTCTTGACACCCCTATTAATAACAGGTGCACCATATATTAGCAAAATTAATTGTGATAAGCTTATGGGGCCTATGTGAAGCAAGCCTACATAAGGTTCAATCAACAACCGTCTCAGCAGGGCATCGATGACCCTGCAATGTGGACAACAACAGCATGACCAAAACAATGGCTAACGAGGTTGTAGTCTGAATTTCAGTGACTTGGACTAATGAAGCGTGATGTTTTCAGAGGATGGATCACAATGATTGGAAGCACATTAATAATATATTAAATCACGTAAATGCTCCCAAAAAAAAATGTGTAATCAATTGGCATGAATTCCTATGCTTTAGGCTGGATTAGTAATTCAAAATATATTAAAAATTAATAAGTAACAAAATTAATGGAATAATTATATCAAAATATAATCACATATAATCTGTTAATGATATCATAAAAGTATTCAAAAGCAAACAATTTTATATAAAGTAGTTGTGCCTCTTCACAATTCTACTTAAATTTCTTTTTCTTTTCTATTGCGAAAAAAGTTGAGAGATAGTTTTTTTTTTTAAAGAATTGTCAAGTATATGCTTAAACTCGTCGCTCTTCATGGAACTTGCCAAGTACACATGACATTATTTAAGATAGCACGAAATGTTATTTCATGCCCGATCGAAGAATTGATCCAACTACAGAAGGTGGTATCAACCGTCTTTCTTTTCTCATTTAATTATGACCAAGCTTTATTTTGCTTAAAAATTGGATTTGATAATTTCTTCATTAATTGGATCAAAATAAAAAGGGATTCGATGAGCAAATCAGTGAATTCTTGTAGTCTGCGACTCTTTGCCAGTAGGATATGCACGTTTGGCGGAAGCTGAGGAATGTCTTTTAGGTGCTTATTTACATCCATCCTCGTACAAGTGTTCCAAATCATGGTATATGTTGATACATGTTGGAAGATGAGTAAACCTGTTTTTGGAAAGATTTAGATGCGCTAATTTGGGAAAATTAGAGGAACTCTCCAGGAACTCTATTTCTGAGAGATTGTAGTCATTAAGTTCTTTAGATTTGAGAACCCCAAATTTTCATTAGGATCAATTGAATCCTCCAAGTTCTTTAGAAACATGACAAAATTGGAGCAGCCTTGAAGACTCAAATGCTTGAGATTTTGCAACTTATAAACCTTTGAGGGAGCTTTGCGAGGTTTTTGCAAATGTATTTGCTTTATAGAGGGAAGATTTTCAACTGATGCAGGAAATTTGTTAATAGTTGTCATTCTAGCCTCGGTTCGCCACTAGTATTTTCTCGTGGGCGCTGGCTCTAAAGTTAGGGAGAGAGAGAGAGAGAGAGACTGATGAGTCAACGGTGTCTTGGCTTGGGACCGGTAGCAGTGAGGATGATGCTTTTATGCGGCATTGTTGGAGAGGACAGAAGAGTTCAGATTTGCATCTGATGTGGAGATGACCTGGCATTGCAATTTTGTCTGGATAGTGTACTTGCCCCATCCAATATTTTCTCCAAGTCGATGGCCAACTACTTTCTTTTCCTTCTTCTTCTTCCTTTTTTTTTTTTTTTTGGTTTTGTTGGAAACAGATTCCTAAAGACGAACTGATACTCAAACGAACAAATACCGAAAACGCACGCAAAAATGTGCCCGGAAAAACATGTAACACCAATCAAAAGATATATCATAAAAACGGACGTACCTTATTTGCCACAAATTAAGTACTGTTGCAGTCTCAGAAGAATAAATTGAGACCTTAGAATTCCGTTCATCAAAGGAGAAAACACTGTTGTCCAAGGGCAGAAAAATACGTTATGTGTTTTTCACTATATATTCTCAACGTTCTCCCTTTTTTTTATTTTTATTATATATTTATACAATGGTAACTACACTTTCTTATGGCCCTTTATTTACAGGCCGGATTTTAGCCTAACATGGGCGAACGTGCTTAACTTGGCTCATCAAATAAAAAACCCATCAAGTTTGTATATTTTCTTATTTTTGGTAATTCAATAGATTTTATTGCTACCAAAGTCAATATTAGCTAGAAAAGATTGAACTGAATCAGAAACTTTTTGGCCCTATGAATATACTCCTCTTACAAGATTATGCTGCTATATTCATGCTATTCGGTAGCTATATTTCATGATCATCCGCATCTCTCTAGCTCTTCGATTTCGACGGGATTGGAGATGATTGAATCCCGGGCATTGCTGAAGAGGTAGAGAGAACAATGCAAGAGATCATACAAGAACTGAGATAATCATACCGATGTTGGTTCGGTCGGACAGAAAACTGTTTCACTAGAGGCATTAGTGCGTGACGTTGCTACTTTAGATTTGTTTGAAGTTGTCTTTTAGTGTAAAAATTTTCAGCTGCTCCAAACTGCTATTGAAGCTAGAGAATTGACACGGATACGGTAAGATGCTGTGATGCGACAATTACATGAAGTTAACATGTCTAATTAATGTTGAAGGAAGTGGGAGAAAGTGCAACTTGGCCAGTAACAACAGACGAATCAACTACTCTTCCCCATGGAGACCTTTTGATCTTTTGATATGATGAGATCAACACTTTCCTAAAGACAAGGATTATACATTAGATTGAGCAAAACTTACTATCTTAGAATTTTCCGATGTGAAGTATTGGCATCATTGATTGGATGAAGAAAAGTGATAAGGATTTATGTCATAAGTTTCATGAAGCAACGTGGAAGACCATGGCCATCCAACAAGCATCCACTGAATTTTGTATCAATGCAATCTGCATCACAAATCAGAAAAGAAAGAAAGAGAGGGAAAAAAGAAAGTTTCTTCAACCATTTCAACACCATGATGCGAAACCTGTATTTCAAATGATTTTGAATTTGATTTGAGGGGAAGACCAAGAGGCATCGGAATCAAGATATAGCCTCCCCAAGAATCAAAGCCAAGTGGAGACCAACTCGACAGTTTGCTTCTATCCACCGCCAATTTCTTTGGTTGGGCGGGTCCCACCCGTCTGCTTCGAAAAGTTCATCATCTGTTTCACTTGAACTATCTTCTTCCTCGGCGTCTATCCGATCATTTTCCTCTGAAGACCAATATGTTTCTATCTGCGGTTAGTGTGGGATCACAACCCTCAGATCATCCTCTTTTGCTTGCACATTAGACAGCATCCACACTTCTTCAATCTTCCTCCAAATAATCAGAGGCCAATTTGGAATTGGCTCCAATCGTCTCGCAGAAGCTCCCTTTTCATATGCAGCATACTGCACAACAGCTACTCTATCCACACATGATCGGATTCCATCGAATCAAAATGTTTCACTTCGTTAAATACCGCTCAGCCATTAACAAGAATTACGATAAGACATATGACATCAACCGCTTTTCGTTCCTTCTGGCCAAGAACAACACAGAGTGCTAGTCCTAAGAACTTGTTGTACAAGTCCTGGGGAACCATAAAAGATACATAACCATCTTGATAATGGAGAAACCATTCTAGCATCTCTCTTCCAATCAAGAGAATTTTCACTTTTCTCATCTTCAGGAGCTATCAAGCATTCATAGTTAGAGAGAGAGAGAGAGAGAGAGAGAGAGAGAGTAACCTTGAGTGATAATAACATATCAGTCGTATTTGGCCCTTTGTGGAATAATTCATAGCAAGTTAAGTCAACTAGAAGTTCATTGGAGGAGAGACTCGACCAATCTGGGAATCTTTGTAGAGATTTGCATCTCTGTGTCAATAGGATATGCAAATGTGGTGGAAGTTGAGGAATCTCTTGAAGCTGTAGGCATCCACATACAACTCTCCCAAATTACGGTATTTGTTGATGCATGTCGGCAGATGACTAAACTTGTCATTGGAAAGATCCAAGTATGCCAATTTGGGAAAATTAGAAGAACTCTCAAGGAACTCTACTTTTGATAGATTGCACCCACTAAATTCTGGCCAGTATAAATTTGAGAATCTCGGATTGCCATTAGAATCAATTACATCCTTAAATTTCTTTGAAAAACATGACAAAATTCAAGCAGCCTTAAAGATTCATGTGCTCAAGATTTTGCAATTACTAAATGTTTAAAGGAAGCCTTGTGAGATTTTACAATGTCTTAAAAAAAAAAAAAAAAACTCTTCACAAATATGAGATTTTCAATTGATGTTGCTGGGAGTTCTTTAATTCCCCTCCTTCCTCAATCAAGCTCTTCTAGGTGTTCCATTTTTCTTGGTATATCAGGGAACTTCTCAAGTTTAGAGCAACCAAAGAGATCAAGAGTTTGAATAGATTTTGTCTCGAGTGCGTTAGGAAAGATACTGAGGTTGGAGCAAAATTGTAGTGACGAAAATTCTAACTTGTTGAGATATGTGACAAATTGGTGAACCTCCACCAAGTTTTTGCACCCTTTGAGATTCATTCTCTCCAGATTTGGAACTAACGAAAGGTCAGGAACACTTAACCAGGGACTTGCATCGACTGAAATTGATGTACTTCAACTTTCTACAATTCTATAGAAAAACAAAAATACCAAAACCATCATCAAGCTCCATAAATATTTATAGTTATAAATAGGAAAAGCTAATCATCACAAGCACTAACCTTGAACTTGCCTTCAAATTGTTTGATATGACTTTTATGAACATCAAGTCTAATAAGTTTCCTTAGACCAGAGCCAAATTCTAGAAACGGGGGAATTGGGCCATATAAGCCATCTTAGATTGTTAGGGAGCCGTACAGGATCTTGTGAAGAGATATGCATTTCAAGCAAAATGAACATTCTCAATCTTTTCATGATTGTGAAAGCATCAGGCCTTATGGTTATCTCTTTAAGACTCATAGTTCTCTCTTTTGGTGTGGGGAAGTCCAATACTCTGCCTTTTACTACATTTGTTCCCTATCTAAAACAGAGCAAATTTAGTTGTCACGTAAACTTTCCATTGAGATTTACATTATAATGTCCAAATCAAAGTAACATAAAAATGAAATATAACAATTTTTGCATAAACAACTTTTGCTATATCTTCACATAGGATGTCTTGAACATCTGGAAAAAGCCATAATCTATTGCATTTCCTAGGATCATTGGGACATTTCCGATAGACAATATCCTTACCCATCAACTAAACCAAATCATGCATTTGCGGGGTCCCATGCTCATTTCTTATCATGGTCCTCTCGATGAGAATTCCTATTCTTATAGTTGTGTCAAAGTCACAACTATCGAGAACTTTGTTGATGTATTTTATACTTTTTCCTTTAAAGTAACAAGCAATGTCGAGGAAAATCTCCCTCTCATTATCCTCCAATCCATCGAAGATTGTCTTCAAAACTCGATTGATACTTTGGTCAGGAGTTTTGGTAAGTTTATGCAGTGAACTTTCTCATGCATGTTCCTTTCTTCCACACAAGAAGGAGCCAATCCTTCAAGGGCTAATGGAAGGCCACTAGCATAATGCAGTGCTCTATCTATGAGATCCTTTCTTATTTCAGAATTTTTACAGTTTGGAAAGGCATGCTGAAAAAATATAAAATAAAAAGGTCTAGTGCCTCATTGTTGTCTAAAGTTTTAACTTCATACACACAATTTATGTCACGAGAAGTTAGCAAATGTTAATCCCTTGATGTTACAAAGATTCTATTTCCTTTGCCAAACCAATTGCCTTCTCCAGCTAACGCATTCAATTGATGCAACTAGTCAACATCATCAAAAACCAGTAGAACCTTCTTGCAACAAAGTCTTCCCCTTATCACACCAATTCCTCAGTAGACACTATAGACCGTTAGATGTCTAGGATATAAGATTTGAGATAGAAGTTTTTCTTGCAAATCAACTAGACCATTGCTTTTGTTCAAAGTTTCTCTCACTCACTCCAAGAAACTAGATCACTGAAAATGTCTCTCAATAGCATTGTTTATCACTTTAGCAACCGTCGTCTTCCCTATGCCTCCTGGTCCCCATATGCCTATCATGACAACATCATCATCTGAGTCTTTTTGCGACAATGATATCAGTTCTTCAACTCAAGAATCTATTCCAACTGGATACTTAGCAAAATATAAGGGTGTTCGCTCTTGATGATTTGATAATTGCTTTACGATGCATTGTATGAGCTCTGCTTCACAGCAAAATATAAGGGTGTGCGCTCTATATGAATTGATAATTGCTTTACGATGCATCGTATGAGTTCTGCTTCATCTCTGATGAGCACTCAAAAGAAAGAGAAACGTGTTTTACAGTTTCAAAGCCATGGCAGGAATTCAACCTCTAACGTCATAAGGAAAATAACATAAGAAGGTTAACAAAAAATAAAATGAAAAGAAATTAACACATTTGAGTGAACCTTCGCCTGAAGACAAAAATGACTCGGGTATCATGAAACTAGACTATTTATTTAAGACAAAAATTTCTCATTATCCACACAGCAAGAATCGAATTTACACAATCTATAACTGGAAATTTTGGTTATTCCACTTTTGTGTCTGCTATCTAGCATATATCCGCTTTGTATCTTCAATTAAAAAGACCGATTTAACAATATCTCTCAGTTCTTTAGCGGTAATTTATCTGCATAGGATTTGACGTATGAACAAACAATCACCAGCTGACTATGGCAAAGCAGTGCGCCAGGTCAACTATATACTCACCCATCATTGAGTTCCCACCCAAAAAAGTTACCCGCGTCAAAAAAGAGTTTCTTCCATCTTTTCACTTTCTCCGGATTCTTCCCAAAATTGGACTCATGCTTAGCCATAGCTCTCCCATAAGCCTCTCTCCACTCTCTCATGTCTCTTAATTCCACTTTGTAAAATACCGGCAACACAATTAGCTCCTTCTGTGCCTTGCACTCCATGATAGTCGCCACCTCTTCCAGACACCACCAGGAGGAAGCGTAGCCTTTGGAGAAAATGATAGATCGCAATGCGCAATTCCTCAATCGCCCTCATAAGTGCTGGCGATATTCGCTCTCTTTTTTTTCTTTTTCTTTTTTTTTTTATGCTCTTCGCTATTCATAAGGGTGTATATCCCTTTCTGATTCAAAGCTACATAGAGATGACTGAGGAAATTGTTGCGGACATCCATGCCTCTGAAACCCAGGAGCACATGGTAATTCCTTTTGGAAGAGGTCATATGTCAAGAACTTAGGACAAAAACAAGAAAGAGCGATTAAGAGGGTTGGCTCTGTTGGCTCAATTTGATTCAGGGATTACGAAGTATTATCAATCTATCCCGTTTGGATCTCACTCACAATCTCATGAGGTTAGAAAGAAGGCATAGAGGGATCTTCCCTTCATGGATCCCTTATCTCGAGAATTTGAAGCTAAAAGGAGTAAGAGCATTGAAGAAAACGCGTAACGATGGCTTTTTGGCACAAAAGAAGTGTGAAGGATACTTTAAACGAGGTAGAGTTTGTCTTGATGCAAGACAGATGGAAAGAGAATGCAGTGTCTTTAATTGTTTTGGATAAAGATGAGGATTCAGCTTTTAGACTTTCAGTAAGGGAGTCTCTATGCAAACTAGTATGAAAAAGATGGCTGAGAAACTCAAAAAATTAGAGTGAGAGAAAAGGGAAGAAGGCAGGAAGATGACCCCTCACTAAAGGAGAATTTTGGGCTGAATTATATGACTGAACTGTGGGAAGAATTAAAGAAAGATGAAGTAGGAGCTGAAATGCAGAAGTAGGTTCTTGGTGCTTCTTCACACTTGTTGGACCCGCTGAAACTACGGATGAGATCAAGGTAACTCATAGGCACGATGGAAACCGTGTAAGAGATCATGGGAAACTTCGAATGAGAAGCCTAAGATGCTTCAGAATAAAGTAGAAGTTGGTGTTGGAACCTATGGGGATTTCATCTACCCTAAAGGGAAGCAGATGAATAACCGAAAGAGATTTTTCAGCTCTGAATCTGCCGCTCTGAACCACCAGCTGATGCAATATAGGTCCAGGATTCAGGGACAACAGGAGGAATGTGCGCGAGCGAGAGAAGTTCCATTCAACCTTAAAGTGGCGGTTGCATATGCCTTTGATTAATCTCACTTATATGCTGTCTCTTTCTGCTTTTTGCGTTTAATTCATTCTCCATGTGACAAACAAGGGATAAATCATGAAGTAAGCGGGGTGTTTGTTTTCAAGTCCTTAGATAAATTTTTTGTTGTTAAAAGCATGTGAAAGCAAGTATTCTTCTTGATTCTATAGGATTCTGGTTCTGTCTTTCATGGGTCAGCGAACTGGAAACCTGCGCACGAAGATAATTCACTTATCTGTGAAGGGCACGTACGTATTTTGTCATCATAACGGAGAGGGAGATCGAGGGAAAAACATCCTTAAAATATCCTGACGATTGCGAGATTTATTATGTATCTAACGTGAATGCGTGGTAGAAACTTATGTTTAAGAATGTCACAAGACGAACGGAAGTTACTCTGCAGAAACAAGTACTGGCCGTCGGTTCTACACTTATACAAGGAAGGATTCGCCAAGTTCCGAATTTTGTATGGGCAACTTGTAGAAACATGTGATAGAAGTAGCGAACCGACGCGTACGGGATCAACCTGGACTTTCCATAAATAGATTTCGCGACTGCTGGAATTCCATATTTGAAGTCCCTGCTCATGTACATAAGATAAGGACATCCAAGTATCTTGCAACAGCAATTCGTGGACTGGAGCCGTCCTGAAATCGATGGAAAAGATGCGATCCAAAGTGACCTCTTACAGAAAAATCCAATTGACTGGCTAGGTTCGAGAGAGTTTACACATGTGATTTTCGTGGACTTTTCACGAGATTTCCAAGGGAAGACAGATGGACACAATGACTAGTTGATTCGAGCATAACATCAAAACTTCTCGCGAGAACTATTAACGGAAACTCTAGGGTTGGCGCGGTGCGTCAGCTCGCTGCTCGTGCGTTCGGGTGTTGTAAAGTTGCCTTTACAAATTTCAGTGCTTAGCAAATCTTGTACGAGGGTATTTGCTTTCATGCTTAAATCTGCTTTCCATTGACTTTCTTTGTCATAAACGCAAGCGGCTCTATGTATTTTTGATACACGCGGGTACCTCAAGGATAAATGAGTTAATGCTAAGGTTTTTGTTTTCATAAAAAGGGGAGATAATTTTGGAATACATCTCCAAATAATTTCCATGATGAGAGAATATATTCATATGTGTTTTGTTGCGATAAGCGGCGGTCGAACAATAATATAGACAGAAAAAAAAAATATTTATATATATATATCGGACACCAAATTTACGTGGTTCAGTCGTAAAGACCTACGTTCACGGGGAAAGCAGTAGCGAATTTCACTATAGATCAAGCGATACAAAGAGATTACACACTCAAGTCACTCAAACACTCTCTCGGTGTTTCCCAAACTCCAATTACACCAAATAACACACACAGTGTTTAACCCCGAAATTCCTCAAGAAATAATCTCTTAATCTCACGAAGGAATTACACGCAAATCTTATCACAAGATTTAATTGATTTAACACTAAACCTTATTGGATGTAATTCACGACAAAGAAAATCCCTCCCAAGCACTCGACAACGAGGCGGTGCTTCAAGACTAATTCTTCACGATCAATAGCGGAACACCAAGCACTCACGCGGCGCTTCAAGACAATTTGTGATCCACGTCTATCACCCACGGCCTCAAGTCTATATATAAGTAAAACCCTTATTCTTTTGCCAACTTCTCATAGGATTTTGTTTCCTATCCAAAACATATATTTGTATATTTTAAACAAAATCCAAGTCCTAGTCAAAGTTGGACTTTCTTATTTTAGTAGCCAGACTCTCCAACGCAGATTCAAATTTGGGAAGTTGATCTTCGGATCTTTTTTGCTCGATTTCGAACATTCGCAACATATCCAATTCGAAATATTCGTAATTTCGCATTAGGCTTAAACTTGAGACATATTTTAACAATCTCCACCTTGGCTCGACGTTTCAGCTAAGTCGCAATCCCTTCGCAAAAATTCAAACTCTGCTGCTACATTCCCATAGCCCCTAATGGGCTCAACCGCCACAGATATTGTCCAAGTCCAAGCTTCGCTTGAACTTCGCCATAACCGAAGACCTCATCAGAATACCAACTCCACATGCACCTTTAATTGCTCCGCAAGGATTTTCCGACATAACCTCCTTAACCGCAAATAAAGCAAAACCATTGTTGCATCCATATCTGTCAGGAGATCGAATACGTACCTTGTTAATTTCAGCAGTTACAGCAACCATTGGCTCTACAGGCTCCACCTCGCTATGAGCACCATCTGTATTGATTACTTTGCTAGTACTTGTACTCACTACCTCAGGAGTTTCTGGTCGCAACTCAACCTCAAGCTGAACACCGTTCAGATCCATTTGAACATTGCTATAATCTCTCCTAGCTAGAAGTACTGGAGACTCGTCAAAAGTAACTTCTCTGCTGTTAACAGGTGAATTTATATCTAGGCACCACAATCGATCGCCTCGCTCACCTTGTGCATAGCCATGAAATATGCAACTTGCCCTCCAATCGAGATTACCATCACTCACTCGAAAATAACACGGACAACCAAATATTCTATTAATAGAATAATCAGCAACGTTACCTGACCACACTTCTTCAGGAGTCCGCCATTCAATAGCAGTTGATGGGGATCTATTCACCAGGCAGCTTATTGTACTAAGCACATCAGCTACGATTCTCCTAGTAATACCAGCACTAGAGATTATTTTACGGGCCGTCTCTAGTAATATTCTACTCATTAATTCTGCACATTGTTATGATTTACTAGCACTAGTGCGGTGTTTTACTATATTCTCTTTCATGCAGAATTTATTTGTCAGCTCCGAGCAGAACTCCATGATATTGTCAATCCATACATACTTGATCGACTTACCAATCTCCGTCTCGATCAAAGCTCTCAACCGTGTGATCCTAATATCACCATCAAACTTGTGCATTGGCACAAACATCCAGGTCTTCTTCGAGTAGTCAAAAGACTCTCGAACAGATGCATTCGACATCTTCGGGGCGAAACCTATCATTGTCTCACCTTGAAGTCTATACAAGCCTCCGTGCTTGATTCCTTTCATTATCACCAGGGCACCTCGAACAATCTTCAGAACTCCACCTTCTGAAGAATACCTGCAACTAGCTGAATCTAGGGCACCCAAGGAAATTAAGTTCTTCTTCAACTCTAGAACATGCCTCACTCCAGTCAATGTCCTCACAATGCCATCATGCATTCTGATTTTAACATTACCAACACCCACAACATCGCACTTAGCGTTGTTCCCTAACTGAACTTTACCACTACCCGTGCACTGATAAATGATAAACCAGTTTCTATTTGGTGTGATATGAAAAGAACAATCAGAATCCATAATCCATCTATCAAATGATGAATCATTAGTGATAGACAAGACATAATCAGCATCATCTGCTACAGCTGCAACATTATCTGCAAAATCAACTACAATTTCCTTACCCTTCTCATTCTTCAACTTAAGGCAATCCCTTCTAAGATGCCCCTTTTACCACAGCTCCAACAGACTATATTAGCAGTCTTAGATTGACTAGGTCTGTTCATATTGGTACTACTTTTACCCACACGTGTTACAGATCTCCCTCTATTTTCACCTACTAAAGCAATAGAAACAGATTGGCTAGTTTCTCTTCTACGAATATCCTCACTCAGAATCAAATCTCGAACTCCATCAAACATCAAACTTGTTGACCCAGAGGAATTACTAACAGTAGTATTCCAACTATCAGGTAATGAGGATAACAGAATCAAAGCACGTACCTCATTTTCAAAGTCAATCTCAACTGAACTCAATTGACTAACAATCACATTAAATTCATTAATATGATCAGCAACTGACGCACCTTCGCTCATCTTCAAATTAAACAGACATCACATCAACAGACCTTGTTGATCGCAGAGAAGGCTTCTCGTACATATCCGACAGGGCTTGCATCAAATCAGCAGTGGTCTTCTCCTTCAGGATGTTAAACGCGACGTTACGAGCCAACGTTAGCCAAATCACACCCATAGCTCGTCTATCCAGCAAATCCCAATCAGCTTGCTTCATCGTCTCCGGTTTCTCCCCAGACAAGGGCAAATGCCGTTTCATCTGATAAAGATAATATTCAATCTGCATCTTCCAAAAACTAAAATCACTCCTATCAAATCTGTCGATTCTCACTTTTACTTCTTCTGTCGCCATCGATTCGCTTCAACTTAGCCAAGCCTAGCTCTGATACCACTTGTTGCGATAAGGCGAGCGATCGAATAATAATATAGAAAGAAAAATTATATCGGACACCAGATTTACGTGGTTCAGTCGTAAAGACATACGTCAACGTGGAGAGCAGCAGTGCATTTCACTATAGATCAAGCGATACAAGGAGATTACACACTTAAGTCACTCAAACACTCTCTCGGTGTTTCCCAAGCCCCAATTACACCCAATAACACACACAGTGTTTAACCCCGAAATTCCTCAAGAAATAATCTCTTAATCTCACGAATGAATTACACGCAAATCTTACCACAAAATTTAATTGGCTTTAACACTAAACCTTCTTGGATGTAATTCACGACAAAGAAAATCCCTCCCAAGCACTCGACAACGAGGCAGCGCTTCAAGACCAATTCTTCACGATCAACGGCGGAACACCAAGCACTCACGCGGCGCTTCAAGAAAATTTGTGATCCACGTCTATCACCCATGGCCTCAAGTCTATATATAAGTAAAACCCTTATTCTTTTGCCAACTTCTCATAGGATTTTGTTTCCTATCCAAAACATATCTTTGTATATTTTAAACAAAATCCAAGTCCTAGTCAATGTTAGACTTTCCTATTTTAGTAGCTAGACTCTCCAATGCATATTCAAATTTGGGAAGTTGATCTTCGGATCTTCTTTGCTCGATTTCGAACATTCGCAACATATCCAATTCAAAATATTCGTAATTTTGCATTGGGCTTAAACTCAAAACATATTTTAACATGTTTTGATCAGATGGTGTAGGAACATGTGTTCGAGTGCAAAAGCCATTTCAATAAAAGTAATCGATAGTCGCAGTAACACCATTTTGTTTTACAAAAAATAAATGACTTGAAAAAAAAATCATAAAAATGGTTTATTGTATCACTTATAAAAATGAATGAACGAAAAAATATGTTCATCGCTCACGAAAATATTTAGACATAAATCGTGATTAATAATGAAAATATTTTTCATTAATTAATTATTTTAAGTGATACAAACATTCAATTTAACCAACCCCATTGGTGGTCGCGTGGTTTGCCCTCAATCCCTCTTCCGGAAAAAGTTCAAATTTCGCTTGTGCGACTGGTCGGGGAGGTGGGTCCCTCGGGTCACCCGGGTTTTTTACGGAGATTCCGAGTCATAAAAAAAAAAAAATCCACTTTAAGGAAAATGTTTTTATTTCATGGAAAATAAATTATTTGGAAAATTTTCCCTAAAAATGATCATTCTCCAGCCTTTACAAAAATGAATAAACAAAATATTTTACATCGTTTACGAAGATATTTAAACATAAATTATTGTCAATTATGAAATTATTTTCAATTTGTTAATAATTTCAAGCAATTAAATCGATCATTTAAAAAAATTAAAAATTTTATTTTTAACAAAACAAATGGAGCGTTAAGCTTGAATGGATTGATTTAGCATACCATTACAGGAATTCGTTATAAGAGGGAAGAATGACATAAGAAAGAGGCCTGGCGAGGAGAATGATTAGAATAGCATTCTTGAGCTGTGAACTTGGTGATGGCTCTCGTGCAACATGTGGCTTGACCCACTATTCTTTGTCTCAAGGTTGCACTGCCTTCCACCTGACATCATCATTTCACCCCCATTTGGAATTTCCATCCCCCTCTCTTATCTACATTTTGCCCACGATGCTTCTTTCTTTATTATCACAAAAGTACAATTAAATTTTATAATTTTTTAAAAAATATAATCAAATCCTAAAACTTATCGTTAAAGTACAATTAAATCTTAAAAATTTTAAAAAATGTAATCACATCCTAAATCTTATCAAGTTCATGCAATAAAATCTTTTTTTTTTTTTTTAACTTTGTCTTACTTTATAAAACGAAAAATGTTAATGAATTTTAGGACTTGAGTTCGCTTTTTGAAAATTTTAAGATTCAACTAGACTTGTGTGACTAGTTTTAGAATTTGATTTCGATTTTTCAAAAAAAAATTAAAACTTAATTGTACTTTCGCAATAAATTTTAGAACTTTCGATATTATTATCATCATCAACATTAATAGTATTATTGTTACTAAAAGATTTTTGTTAATGTAGACAGAAGTCAAAACTATTAATTTCGCTCCTTCTCTTTTTTGGCCTTTTCTTCCGTCGATAACTAAATAGGTCCCCAACTGATTACCCCCAAAAATTTGCATATTCTTATTTATCCCCCTATTTTCGGAATCTGTTTTCAAACTATATTCTAAACGAGTATTATGTAAAATAGTCCTTAATCTCCACCGTAAAATAAATAAAGAAAATGATGGTGTGCGGCATGACAGTGTTTTGGTCAGTGACCAACCTGCACCACCACGCCGCCAATTATAATATGTTATTTATCTGAATCACTAAGTTGGTTAATCAAGATAAAGGGTAAAGTAAGTTCTTTAATTAAGATAAAGAATGTAAATGTGTCAGGAAAATCAGACTTTATGCCTTTAGGTTAGACCATCCCCCTTGACTTTGGTCTGGCCTTGGAGTTGCTGCATTTTCTCTTGGATTATTACTTCCACTTGGAAGTTCCGGGTTTATAGGATTACCATGAAAAAAAATTGCTTATGTTTGTGACAATTTGGAAAATATTTTTCTCACTTTAATTGTTTATATTACTAAAAAGATAATTAAGAAAAAATATTTGCTATCAATAAATATATAAACATAATTCGTTTCCAATGGACAAGTTGTTTTATTCACTCAATTTCTAAAAGCAATATAAAAGATCAATGTTAAGAAGAAAATTTCTAAAACATTATTTTTCAACAAAACAAATGCGCCCATCAACTATACAGTTTTTTTTTTCCTGACTTGCAACAATGCAATCTTAAATAAAGTTTTTTTGGAGGTTTGGCTTGATTGCATGAGGCGGAGGGCAATAATGGTGGGGAGCCAAGCCAAATCAAACCGAACATGTTGTGAGTTCCTTTTTAGTATAGTAGTCAGGTGGTGCCCAAGTCAATTTTGCACGCCTTAATTGGTCCACCGTCTTGGCCGATCTCAAGAAAAGTGCATTCAGAATTTTACGTAGGAGCAAACTTGCTTACCATATAAGTCAATACTTTATTAGACATGTTGGAAGTTTCGCCCCTTACATAAAGTGCGATTAGAGTCCCTCACATGTGTGGGTGTAAGAAGCAAAAACTTTTTGTATCCAATTATGTTTCAACGTTGAGTGGTAAAAATGTTATGTCTACTCATATTGCACGATAAGGGTAGTTTTAATCTAGGAAAAGCAAGTGTAGATGGTCGTAGAAAAGGGTTACGTTTTCATAGCTTTAGTTAAAGGAGACGAACTTTCAACCACCATTATGATTGGTGAATTACGAACATAAATATCACTCACATTTATATTTAATTAGTTTTGTATGAGAGTAATGTTCATAATTTACAAGGAACATATGGCCTGTTATAGAAAGGTCAATTATAATTCTAAACCTCTAACTAGTGCAATTTGGCCTTCTTACTACTTTTATGCAATGTAACCCTTCAACTATTCTATTTGCTCGAGCAAATCCTTTCATCATTAACACCTTCAAATCATTGACATAATGTCACTCACTTGATGAAATTTGGATATGAGGCGCCATCTTAGGAAAAATGGTGAGAGCACATGGGCTAGCATGCCAACCCTATCCAAACACCAAGAAGGGCTTAAAGACCCTCACGAGGAATAATTTGATATCTAATCGTAGGGTTGGAGGTCCTCACTAGTGGTAGGCAACCTTCGCTTCACTTGCCACCGTTAATGACTAGGAGCTGTAACCTTTGTTGAGCTGTCATCTGCCCTTAGGCAGGAACAAGCTACTCGCACTTATTATTGTTGATATTAATCACGCCATGCTCATTGATCTCTCTTTTAGACGGCCCTTACTTGAGAACCGTAGGGGTTGCTCTCAATCCATTAGACCCTCTATCGGTGTTACATTGGTTGGGAAAAGATTATGATGCATAAATTGGGAAAGTCACATAATTAAATTGCATAAAAAATAAAAAAGAAAGAAGTAAAAGAAATAAATAAATAAATAAGCTACGAGAGTGGCACCCAACTCAATTTCAATTATGCGTCGTGAAGCTCAACTGCCATAGAAAGAAAAAAAAAATTCCAAACAGTCAGTGAAAGCCATGATGTTACGCGGTCCGAGTTGTACGGAGAGACATCCCCCAATTGGCCGTGGACGAAATCAAGAAACCGAAGACCGTCCATCATGCCCTAATGGGGGCCCCACCAGAATCCTTCTGTTCCACGATGGCGACACCTGTCACGTCATTCTCGACGCAATTTGACCTTACCGCCCCTTCAATGTCAGCGCTAAGATTTCCGCAGGAGCATTTACTCGGAAGCCATCGAAAATCATCAATCATTAGCGACAGCTCTCGTGATTTGCAAAAACAACACATACCCATGTATCCCCCTCCCCCACAACGGCTATAAAAAGGGAGAGATTTCAGCCAGATATGTGGCATTTATTGAAAATAAAAAAATTGAGAGATTGTATATTTATAAATCACACATCATTGTTGATTTTGATAATACACACGAAATATCATTTTTTTTTAGTGCATCAAGTGCTCGACGAGCAATGAGAGTGCGAAGCTGATGCTCGGGAACGAAGGTGATTGTCTCTGTCCCTAATCTTGTCCTACCTTCCCTTCTTTCTACTGTTTATTGATGAGATGAAACTAAAAAAAAGATGAATTATGGTGGAAGCAATCGAAAACTACACCTTTATGACCTTTTTCAGCTTTGAAATGATGGGCGATGCTTCCTCTTCTTCTTCCTTTTCCCTTTTTGTCCCTTAATGATTCTTATTTCTTATTTAGGAGGATTAAATAATTAATTTCGTGCTCTTAAAGCACGATTCGTATTTTCTATTCTCTCTTTTATATTCTCCTTTTTTCTACATTCTTGTTTTAGGAGGATTGATTGGTTGTAGTAATGTGGTTGATGGTTGGATTGATCCTCATGATCTTTTTTATACCAAGTGACTTTGTCTAATTTTGATTGATAAATTGCGTGAAAATTCAAGATGCATATTTTGTTTGGTAGTAAAAAGAGGCTTCTCACACATCACAAATTGGTGCATCCATAACCAAATCAGTGTTATTTTTTTGCCATGAAACGAGTCATTTTGTATTTTATTTGGAATGATTCGTTTTTTGAGGCACCGTTGTGCATAACATGAGGCAATAAAATAGATTTTTTTTTCCTTTTTTTTTTTTTTTTTTCTAGCAAGAAAAACATTGGAAAATCGTAAATTTTTCCTTAATTGTTTTCTTCACTTTTCTCCTCGGTAGTCATTGACGTTACACCAATTAAATTAGTGCTAGTCAGGTGCAGATTTGACTTTGCTATCTGTGAATCTTTTTTTTTTCTATTTTTACAATTTATATGGGAAGTAAGAGTGTTGAGGAAAAAAAGGAAGGTATCGTTGAAAAAAAAAAAAAAGAACTTCCTTTTCCTTTAAATAATTAGAAGTGAGATAATACATAAGAGAAAGCAAAATAGGCAAGCACAGATGAGCGTTGCGAAAAAAAATGCAAAAGATCAATTAATAAAGAAATAAACTTGATTGTTTTAGGAAATTAACATAAATTAATGAGATTGATGGCGACTGAATTTAAATTTCACATTTACCATGTTTATTTGATTGTGCAACTTTTATATGAACGCTTTTAACCAATCATTTTCACTTATTGAATTATTTTTAGATGAAAGCTTGAAGTTAAAAGTAATAAAGAATTTGCTTTATAATATTATTTTTGATCAAAATTTTGCTTTGTAATATAGGAATAGGGATAAGAGTGATTGGTTTTTGATCCGATTCAATGAAATCGATAATTTTTTTCACTATTTAATGCTATATCTTATAAAGAAATATAAAATGATTACTTTTATTTTTTTAAGAAATAATAAAAAATATATAAAAGCGATTCGATCAAGTTCCCTCTTTGAACTGTAAATCAAACCGTTTGAGTATCGATTTTCACTTTTAGGAATCTAGAATCGAATCAACATTCTCGAGAACTAGACCCAATCAACTAGTTTCGTCCGGTCTAGATGGCTTTCGATTCAAGCTATCTGTTTTGTACCTCCCCAAATGGGGATACAAAGAAGCTCATAAATTTTTTTTTTTGGCAAATCAATAATCCATAGATATTTTATTTCGTTGTCTATGTTGACCAAATACCCTGTTCTTTTCGATTTTGGCGATTCCCGTACAATATCGTGATCTGCGCATTTACGATGAAAGCGGTCAAACATTCGTCGGACAGAGACACGACAAAAGACGACAAGGGTCGAAGGCCTCTTTCTCCACATGGCGAGGCTCGTCATTTCGCCCTCTCTCTCCCGAGAACTCGCAAAACGACAGTCATGGCGCAACACTCGGATTTTTCCTTGTTTTCTCGGCAAACCCAGAACGAATTTTCTTTATCTCGCCCAATATAAAACTCCCCATTAAAAAAGATCGCAGCTTTAAGAGCGAGCAGCGAGCAGTAATGAGTAGAGCGAGGGAGTGTGAGTGTGCTTTAGAAAGAGAGAGAGAGAGAGATCTGACCCAGCAGTGTGGTTGAGATTTGCGACCACGAACAGTGAAAGTAGCTCTGCTATAGTTTTGCTTTTTTTCTTACAGGCCTCAGGAATTGGAATCTTTTGTTAGCTTTGGTGAGCTCTGTTTTTCGCTCCTCCTTGTGCGGCAGGCTTTACTCTTTCTCTTCCTTTCTCTTCTTTTTTGGGTGTTGGGTCATATTGGTTCTTGAACGTTGGGTTTCGTGGGAAGGAGCTGAGGAGTCTCCTTGAGAGCTCGCTCAGCGTTTGAACTCTCTTCTTTCGCGGTAAGGAGCTGGTACAGTTATTCGTTTGATGGTTCAATGTTTCTCTGTTGGTTGATCGATTTCTCTGCACTAATCGAGAAAGCTTTCGTTTTCTCCTCCTTTTCTGTTTTGGGTTTCTCAACCCCTTCGGTCTTGTGATGTGAGGACGACAATGTGGGCTTCTTTTTGCCTATTCATCTGAGCATTTGTTTTTCTTTATGGTATGCGATTTGATTACGTCATGGTGGATGAGGAATTTATGCATCCCTAGTTAAAATCCTTACTTGTCAAATCTTTTTTTTTCTTTGTTGGTTCTGATCCTATGAATTCTCTTTTGATCAGGTAAACCTGTTATCAATTGATGAAGAAGTGCTGATTCCTGGAACTTGATGCGGTTGATCCGGTACTTTGCTTACTGCCCCTTGATTTATAATTTTGACAATAATTTTTGGTGGGCGTTGTGTTCGTAGCAAAATGAAGCAAAGTTGTCTTATTTTGTGTCATTTTGGTAGATCTGCATCTCAAGATAAAGAGAGATCTTTTTCGTTCTCTACAGGATCACGTAGCAGTTGGTACCAAAACTGCAGTGGGACTACAGGATAAGTGTGCCGAAAATTTATCATTGTTGGTTGGAGTTATGGCCGCCACTGCAAATGAAGATTCTAAAGGGATGTATTCTTGGTGGTGGGGTAGTCATGTTATCCCAAAGAATTCCAAATGGCTCGTGGAAAATCTTACAGGTATGGTTCCATTGCTTATGGTTTCGCTCAGCACGGCTTCTGGGACACAGAATTGACAACTCAACTTAATGTTTCTTCCGGTGTTGTATGCTTGGACTAGGAAATTTGCTTGAAAATCAATTAGAGAAAGGGGTCCTGCAACACTATTGTCAGTGTTATAGCTAAGCAGTAAAGTTCACATTACAGGATAGTGAGCTTTCAAATGACCTAGGAGAGAAGGCTGGCCGCTATCTTAATCAATGTCTCAAGCACTGGTTAAATTTAGTTCTAGTATCTGGTTTGCCTGAAAACTTTAGAATTTCAATTTTTTGAACGAAAATTTCTGGTTACTTTCTTTGAAAAGTTTGATAATTATGCATACAATCCATGAGGTATCGTGCAGTTTGTAGTGCATATTCTACCTTCAGACCTTTTCTTATGATTTCATTGCAATATCGTGACTGCATATGATGTTAAATGTACGTATCCTTCTCCTTTTGAACAGATGTGGATACCAAAGTCAAACAGATGATTAACATCATTGAGGAAGATGCTGACTCATTTGCGAGACGAGCAGAGATGTACTATAAGAGACGGCCTGAACTTCTGCATTTGGTTGAAGAGTTTTACCGAGCATATCGTGGATTAGCTGAGAGATATGATCACGCCACAGGAGTTCTGTGCCAGGCCCATAAAACTATGGCGGAAGCGTTTCCCAACCAAGTCCAGCCAGCGCTTCTTGACAGTGATGAGTTTCCCAAGGATATTTTGGAGCAAGCTCTGTCTTACTTCCAAGCTTGTGAGAAGAATGGAGCCGTGCATCAAGATTTCAAGGGTATGAGAAGTAGAAATGAGTCGAAACAGGTTGATGAGACTTCTGATTCTGGAGCAGGAAGTGAAAATGTGGTCCTCATGTGTCGTGATGCAGGAGAAAAAGAATACAGTGCACAATGTACTTGTAAGCATGATGCGATGACACGCGAACTTGAGCGAGCAGGTGATACTGAGAAAGAAATTCAGAACTTGAACCAAGCACTTGCAGAGTTGGAGGCTGAGAGAGAAGTCTACGCGCTTCAGTTTCATCAGAGTCTGGAGAGATTATCAAAATTGGAAGTGGAACTTACTCGAAGGGCCAATGAAGCTGAGGCAGAAGCTCAATCTTTGAAGACAGCACTAGCAGATCTACAAGCCGAAAAGGAAGGCAATCTTATTCAGTACCACCTGGCTTTAGAAAAACTAAGAGCTCTTGAGAACACTGTGTCATGTGCCCAAGAAGAGGTGGATGAAATCAAGCAGCGAGCTGATAAAGCTGAAACTAAGGCCAACACTCTAAAACAAGATCTTGCAAGGGTGGAAGCTGAAAAACAAGCTGCACTTCTTCAGCACAACCACTGCCTCGAGAAGATATCAAATCTGGAAGATGAATTAAAATGTGCAGAGGAGAATAACAGAGAGATTAAGGAAGCTGCTGCTGGACGTTGCAACAATCTGCTGATGACGATTTCTAATCTCGAGCAGGAAATTATGCGAAACCGGGCCCAAATGTTGGATCCTGATCGGGAAAAGGATTCGACAAAGCTAAAGAAAGCTGAAGAAATGTGTCTTCTTTTGGAGAGATCTAATCAGACTCTGCAGTCTGCTTTGGAGGCTTTGACAAAGAAAATGGAAGCTCAGAGTGAAGAAACTACAGAGAAGCAGAAGGAAATGGGAAGGCTCTGGACTTGTGTGCAAGAAGAACGGTTACGGTTTTCTGAGGTTCAAACTTCCTTTCAGAATCTACAGAATCTTCACTTTGAGACTCAGGAACAGGTGAGATCCCTAGCCATGAAGCTTCAGGAGAAGACTCAGCTTCTAGAAGACATGGAATTGCACAATAAGGGTTTGAAGGATGAAATCCGGAAGGCCTGTGGGGAGAAGAAGAATCTAAATGAGGTCAATATGGCTTCATCACTGTTGGTAAAAAACTTGGAAGATGAAATCTTGAGCATGCGAGAAATAATGCACAAACTTGAAGCGGAGACTGCAGCCATAGTGGGTGAACGAGATTCTCTTCAAAAAGATATTTACTACCTGAAAGAGCAACTGGATGACCAGAGAAAGAAGCACTCCTCAGTGATGGAGCAGGTGGCTTCAGTGGGTCTCGATCCGGGGCGTTTGGGGTCAGCTTTCATGGAGTTGATGGATACAAATTCAAAGCTTGAGAAGTGCTGCGATTTAGAACGAAGTGAAAAAGTCGCTCTACTAAAGAAACTGGAAGTCTCCCAGAAGCTTGTGGAGAAGACTGTCTTACTGGAGAATAGAATCTCGGATTTGAATGCTGAGGTGGAAGAGTATAAGCTTAAATTGAAGGGAATGGAAGAATCCTGTGAATCTCTCCTGGCATATAAGTCCAGTCTGATTTCTTATATAGAGAGTATGATTGGCAACTTTTACAAACTCATGGGGAAGAACGATACTTCTCAGAATTTGCTTAATGATGAATATGTGGATCTTGAAAAAGAACATGTCAAAGTGAGGAATGCAGTAGATATGCATGTCTTGCACGAGCAGGAAAAGTTCGAGAAGGAAAAGCTGGAATATCAGTTAAATGTCTTTCAGCAAAGACTGGAAAGCCTGGTGAGCAGTTATAAGGGATTAAAAGGTGATTACTCGGATATGAAGGAGGAGAGAGAATCCTTGATCTTGAGCATCCAGAATCTGCAGCTTGATTTGAACAGAGAGATTGAGGATCATTACAATTCTGTGCAGTTGAGTAGGACCCGGTTAGCTGATGTGGAGTGCCAGATCATTCACCTGCAGCAAGAAGCTCGGAGCAAAGATACAGAATGTGAAGAGGAACTGGAAAAAGCTTTGGACTCTCACATGCAGATCTTCATTTTGCAGAAATTCCTGGAGGATCTGCGGGAGAAGTATTTCTCACTCTCACTCAGATATCATACTCTAGTAGACGCATGGCAATTCTCACAGAAGCAAATTTCTTACTTGGAGAGTGAAAATCTTGAACATCTGGCCAAGCTCAAACTTTTGTCTGATGAAATTACTGTAGAACGATTGGCATTGTATCGGATTTCAAAGACTCTTGAGATCTGTTCGTGTCAAGAGTTTGAAGACCATATGGATTTTGACCATGATTATATACGGAATACTCTGACAAAGATTAGAGATCTGCAAGAATCCTTTTCTAAGTTAGAAGAGGAAAATCTCCGGGTGGTTTTCGAAAAATCAGTCCTATATTCACTGCTCAAGCAAGTGGAACTAGAGGCCACAAAGCTTGCAATAGAACGAGATGCCCTTCATCAAGAGCTAAAAATCAAATCTGAGAACTTCGATGTGTTGAACTATGGCCTGCAAAAGGTTATAGATACGAATGAAGAATTGAAGCTGAAGTTCTCAGAGGGAATCGACAACGAAAAAGTGCTGAAATCCGAAATATTGAGAGCAATCGAGAATGAGAAGCTAGAGGTGCTGAAAAAGCTGGAGGATTTGAAAATAGAGTATGCTGATATCAACATAGGACGAGAGCATCAACAGAAGCAGATTCTCAGACTGTCTAAAGATTTGAGTCATTGGACCAGAGAGGCGAGATTTCTTCAGGAAGCAAAATGGAAATTGGAGGCTGAGCTGATAACCTCCAAGATTGATGAAGCATTTCTCAAGGAGGAAATTCTTGAGCTCAATGAAGCCCATCAAAGTGCAAGTGAAGTGAGACGTGTGGAGATTGAACAGCTAAAAGAAACAATCATTGCTTTGGAAGGAGAAAATGGCGGACTGAAAACTCAGCTTGCTTCTTACGTTTCAGGAGTACTTTCTTTGGCGGAATGTATTTCTTCATTGGAAAAGTGTACGACTGTCCATAAAGATATTTACAAGTCCAAGAGAGAAGTTGTCAAGGTAATTTTCCCCCTGCCCTTAATGCACCACATGCTAGTGGATCTGCTTGTTACATCTCCTTTCTTTAAATTTGTTGAAAATAATTTGACTTGTCTGTCTGTCGTCCTAGTCCACGGGAAATTTCTGCACTCCCTTTGCAATTACTTGAAATCTTTATGAAATTGTTGCCCTTAAAACTTGATCATCTATCCTTTATTTTCTATCCAAACCTGTTGTGGACATTAATTTGAAATCTTCTTGCTAAACAAGAGAACTGTTGTTTGCTTATTTTGCTAGTACATTATCATGTGACTCCAAATTCATGTTCTTGTTTATATTCCCTTGTTACCAGGAAATCAACATGATGACACAACAACAATCTGGGATTTCTGAAACTGTTGGAAATACAAGATTGATGGTGCCAGATTGTTTTTCTGCAATGCAGGACCTGCAATTAAGAATCAAGGTAATTGGAGATACGCTGCTGAAAGTTGAGGATCCGACTGTTCTGGAAATCTTGAGTTCGAATGCCAAATTGGAGGAGTTGGAATCTACCAGATCTCAGAAACATGTCCCAAGAAAAAAAGAAAAGGAAAGACGTGGTGATGGACCTGATAATGACATGAAGATACGCAAAGCAACTCTTCAGATGTCTGTGACTGAGAATGAGCTTCTGACTAAAGACATCATGCTCGACCAGATTTCCAAACATTTGCCCTATGGGGCTCGTAGGACTGACTCAGTTGAGGCTGAAGATCGTATGCTTGAGCTGTGGGAGACCAGCGACTCAAGTGGGATTATCGATCTTAAAGTCGGGAAAGCTCACCAGACCTTTGATATGCCCAATGACTATTACTTTGTCGAAGCAGATAAGGAACAGAGGTCCTGTAACCCTTCTGGAGAGTCACCTGATGAGAAGGATCTCAGCGTTGATAAATTAGAGATACCCGAGAGCTTGACAGAACCTCGTCGAGCAAGGATCAAGAGGAAGATATTAGAGAGGCTTAACACTAATGCTCAGAAGCTGACAAACCTGCAAATAACAGTGCAGGATCTGAGGAGGAAGGTGGAGAACACAGAGAAGAACAGAATGGAAAAAGGCCTTGAGTACAGCAATGTGAAGCAGCAGCTGGAAGAAGCTCAATCGACCATCAACAAATTATCCGACTCGAATAATAAGTTGATTAGAAACGCTGAGAGGCGCTTATCTTCCTGTGACAGCAAATCCACCAGAGATCCAGATGATCGTGGTTGCGCGAGGAGGCTGATCTCAGAGCAGGCTCGAAGAGGGTCGGAGAAAATCGGGAAGCTTCAGTTGGAAGTGCAGAAGATACAATTCCTTTTGCTGAAGATGGATGATGAAAAAGAGTGCACAACAAGAACCAGAGTGGTCGACCGAAAGACAAGAGTTTTGCTTAGGGATTATCTAATAAGTGGCAGACCAAGAAACCCACAGAGCAGAAAGAAATCTCCCTTTTGCTCGTGCGTTCAACTCCCGTCCAGAAGGCAGTGAGGAATGGCAGAAGTAGAGTTAGTTTAATGGGCGTATTTAGCAGAGAAAGGCGTTATCTTCTCTAGTGTAGGGATCATATTGTATATCTCAGGCCATATCCTAGGAAGAGACACTAACTAGAGCTCCATACGTTTCAGCGTTTTGTTACTTTCAGCTCTGTCAACTCTCTGAGATCATTATCTTATTTACTGTAGGGATCATATTGTATATCTCAGGCCTTATCCTAGGAAGAGACAAGTTAGAGCTCCTTTATGTTTCACCGTCTTGTTCGTTTCAGCTCTATGTCGACTTTCTGAAGTCTTGGGAAGATATATGAAGAAATATGTCGAAGGTCATCGCTGTTACTCATGCTTTCGATTTTATGTTAGGACACATTATCAATGCATGTACAATGCTACATGTTCCATCTTAGGTAACTTTGAAAGTGGGATTGGATTTGAAGAATTTGCAGTAAGCTTCGGTATAAACTCTAGAACATAAAGATCAAAGGCCGCTCTATCATGGTTGCTTCTTGCTTCTGCACAATCTTCTCAAATTCTCATGCACCATTGGCTGCTCCTAGCGCCCAAAATTTCTTGATGGCTTCTCGATTGCTCATTGTTTTTTGACTAAGAAGGTTGCTTCATTTTTCACAGTCCAGCCAGAGCTGCATGTTCTTAAATTCAAGTAGAGTAAGAAAATTCAGTGATTTCTTCTTGCATGTACTGTTTAAGTTGCATTATTTATAATCACGGTAACTTTTTTATTTTTATTTTTTTGGTGGCTGTGTAAGCGAGAGATCTCATTCATAACTTCAAAGTCCTAAGACTATTACAAACGTACTAGCAGTTGCATCAATTTCCAGCTCCTACATAGCTCAACATGTTGAGATAAAACCAGACATTCGCCAGTTTTTACATCAATTGGAAAAACAACACTGCTGTCTACATGAAATTCAGCTTCGTGAATCTTCCAGTTCCAGGCAGCCCATATGCGATAAATTGCAGCTTGCCGAGCAACGTTGAAAATGACAGATGAAAGTGATTTGCCTTTCGCACACCGAGACACCTACTGCAACTCGGTATTCTGGCAATGAGCAGCCCTTTACACTCCGCATCTGGTATAGACTCGGTGCCATATTTCCCCAGCAAGTGCATATCCATGAAGTTATTTGGTGCGATGATTATGTTACCTGGCAGTGATATACGTGACGTGATATGCCAATCAAAAGTGAATGATCACAAAATTTAAGCACCACATGAGATGAGGTGCGTGGCATGCAAGTAATATGATTGGTTGGTTACATCATACACAACCCTAGATGTATGGCATCACTTTAAATAATTTTCCAGTATCTGAGGAAAGCATATTGAAACATAAAATCGGTATCAACCGAGTTGAACCATCTAGCCATTCTATCTTCTGTAGAGAGCCTATTCAATATAGCCAACCAGCAAATGAAGCTGCGGTTTGGAATATCTGGAACAAACGAAATGACTTTATGCCGTGTAACCTCACTGGCTCCGAGTTCGTAAAAATACTTCATGCACTGCCAACAGAGAATATGCTAGGAGTAGTAGCCAACCAGACCACCCTATCCTTTAATTCTTGAAATGGGCTTGCATGGAGACTGAGAAATCTGATCTCACTGTAGGACACATTTAAGCACAATTCTCTATTACATCAGCCACACAAGCACATACACTAGGGGCAAAATACCAGATGGTAGAAACATAGGACACACAGATAAACTCTTATCGATTAAAATGGGGTTTGCTAATACACAGTGCCACTAAAATTGGCCCCAAAGGCAATGCAGGCAAAATGCCCATCATTATTATTCATGCATCTGGACTTGAAGCATTCTGTAATAAGTTGATTCAAGTTAGCGTCATAAGTGTCATTGCCTCTACTCAGTCATAACAAGCCACTGTGCCATAAAATCTAGTTCACTGAAAAATGTCATCACAGGACCAAAAAAGAGTTTTAAGTAATATATACGATGGTTAAGCTATCTGATCATTTTCAGATGATAGAACTGATTCGTGATATGTACTTAGAACACCTGCCAAAAGATGGTGAACTAAGAGTGCAGACTCTTTTAGTCCACCACCTCTTAGTCTCCACAAGGAAAAATGAAACTGAATCTGCACATTAGGAAGGTCAGTTGAACTGAAAAGTTAGGTGAGAACTATTCATAATAATTGCCAGGTGTATACATGAAAGAGACTCTTTACTTTGATGGAACACTCTCTCGTCGGCACTGCAAGTTTTTAGCAAGGTTTTCCCTCAATGCACTCCCCAGTGGATCAACTTGCTTGCAACCCTGTTCTACATAGCCAAAATCATGGTGACCGGGTAAAGCAACATCGGAATGCAACTTATCCCCACTGTCAAGAATGATATTGTGGAGTAAACAGCAAACTAATATAATACTAGGTAGCTTCTGTTTGTCAGGCCTCCACATGACTTTGCTGAGAATTCTCCAACTTCCCTTTAATTGCGAGAATGCCTTCACCGCAAGTGATCTTGCAGATTCATGCATGGCATTAAAATCAGACATGGAATCCATAAGCCCACTTCCATCACTTTCATAAGGAGTTATAAGCCATGGAAGGAGAGGGTATGAAGCGCCACCAACTATATATTCCCTGGCCTCACATTTCTCGATCAAAGTCTTTGTATTTCCGTTTAATCGTTTTCCACATTCACAGAGTTTGAAAAACCCAGAGAACTTCAGGAGTTTGGACCCTATCATTCCTCCAGGCAAACCTGTAACAATATCAAGAAACCTCAACTCGTCGTCCACAATTCCCTGCAATAACATACTGTAGTTATTAGCAGGGTCACACCAATCATCTGAAGTTTGCACAGCTGGAAGGGTCATGATAATGTGAGTCGCATCAATGGCCCCGCAACAGTTGGGCAATCCACAAAATGCCTCAAATCTGGCCTTTATTTCGTCCATCCTAGAGGCATCTGGCCACTTAAGATGGTGTCTGCCGCGTTCTTCCAGTGCTTCAATAAACCTCCAGGTCACCTGAGAGACTGTCGACTGTCCGACTCCAAAGGCAGCTCCAACAGAAACTTGAGATTCCCCAGATGCTAGCCTTCTTAGGGCGATCGCCACTTGCTTTTCCACACTAAGTAACCTCCCTTCAATATTGATGAGTCCTGAAGGTGGTCTAGAAATAAGATCTTCTCTCACGAGGGAACAAATATAGGCAAAAGTCTCCTTTGACACCCGGAAGTAATGCTTGAATCCTTCCGCCTCATCCTCTGGCACTGCGGAACCTAAAAGTAGAACCACATTTTGAGATTGACTAACAATTACAAGTGTACAATTACCACAGAAATTTAATGCACTTCAGAATCAAAACTCATGGAAATTATTGTCCTTCCTATTTCGAGACATGTTAGCCAAGAGAAAGTTTATCTAAAGGGCAGAGACTAATCCTCACATAAAGGTCAAGAAAAACATTTGTTGTCAATTAGATGAAGGACAACTATCAAACAGAAATTTTCAGACAATCAATTCAACGTATGGAACTATACATCATGATGGACAACCTACCAGCACCTATCCCCAGAGTCTCCACTTCTTTTCCAAATCAACCAATATATGCACTTTTAAATGACACATATCAGCCACATCATAAAGTCCACCTGGATCTCTGCTCTAATTCATGTTAAGCCACAAACAAACTCACTCCTATCTGATGCTATACAGATTGAATTGTCCAGATGAAGGACTCGCACCATCTGTTAATCAAAAGAACCCTTTGCCTGTTACTAGCCTTGAATCAAATGTAGTCTGGAGACACTAAAATGAGTGACAATGCAAAGTCAAGGTTCAAAATCATGTGATCTAGAAATTAAACAAGCACCCGATTTTTCTTTTTCTAAAATAGTAACCTTGAACAGGATGCAAGTGATAAAATCCCTCTAGCAGATCCACCTCCAGAAACCAGACTCACAAAGCCTTCATAGACTCAACATTCAACTATATGATCTGAAAAAATGATTGCTATTCAAATTCATGCATAATCAACATTTAAAATCAATCTCCTAATCTTCTATGAAACCCGGGTGTATGTATGTGAGGTTCATTTGTGCAAATCACATAACATTAAAGTGAATGTTTAACTGTGGTCCAGCCCCAGATGGTATTTGGAGTCACCATCAGCATTATCTAGCAGACTGAGGAAGCCTACACTCAATTTTCAACTAATCCTAAAATGGGATGCAACACGTGCAGATCATGTGGGCATGGGTACATGCTTTTCTCTTCTCACAGAAGGTGGGATTTGCAGTGTTGAACATGGGAAAGGGTAAGCTCTTCCAAATGGGCCAACTTGTGGATGTCGGACATGTGCTGAAAGATAAGCCCTCACTAGTTTCTTTCCAAAGCTTCTTCACAATGCGATCCTAACTTTTGGTTACTCTTAAATTTCGCACCCAGCAAATTGACCAATAGGCTCCCATCTAATCCATCCATTTATACGGTCCACCATACGGTAAGAGTTTCTACATATCAAACAGATTGAAAATTGCCTCAAACACCATACCAAAGTACATATCCTCCTCACAGGTACATCCACCAGAACAACACCAGCAGATCATTAGTGTGGCATGGTACCTGATCTCCTCATTCCTATGCCCGCCCTGTAAACCTTCCACAGAGTCTCCACTTTAGCCTTTTAAAGATTTTATTGAAGGCATCCACTGGCAGGAAAGGAACAGATACAGGTTTCCACAGCAAAAGGTTGAAGAAACCTAGTCTCTTAATGCACAAGCAAATCCCCAGAATGGTGATGTGTGACTTCTCCATACCTGACCTGCTAATGACTCTACTCTCACCCCCAGTGACTTTGTTTAAAATTTCTTTAGCAGCTTAAACAGCACTTGAAATGCCTAGCCTGATTACCAGAAGAGTATTGTGAAATGAACAGCTAATGCAATGTGCTCAAATCTCTTGATCAAAATTCCTGAGAGCCACTAGGCAAGATAACTTATGAGGCTATTTTCCCTAAGTTCTAGCAGGTCAATTGCTTCAGGGTTTTCCAGAACCCACACAACGGAGGAAACTGTTTTAATTCTAACAAAAGTTGCCTTCCCTTCAAAGTCCTTCAAGAAATTACCCGTCGACCAAACATTTTAAACATCTTCAGAACACCAACGTCGAAGAACTCCAATGCCTTCATCTGAATTCAAGCCAACTCCACTGAAACCGTTCAATGCGTAGTTTCCCCTTCTCCATATGCAGCCAAGAGCTCGACCCTTGTCCTACCCCAATTTGAAATCTAGCTCCCACCCCAAAATATCAAGACGAAAGCCAATAAAAATCACCGACTCAGAAGAAAAACCAAACCAATAGGCAGACATTTTTTCACTTTCTATCGCACGGAGCTCACATTTTCCACCGGCAACGCAAGCTAGACCGCAATCGACAATGCAGAAACACGTCTCATCAACCATCACCGCATCACAACACCAAAACCCAGAAACCAAAATCCGATCTTTTTTCCGACCCAAATCCGCGAAACCGCAAAAGCTCCATCCTTTTCGCCAAGCGAGCGAGATGGGCCGGTTTCCCAGAAGCCGACGCGACCGGAACCATCAAAGGGAAAATTCACGAGACGCGGGGGCGAGGCGAGAGAGGGGGAACCTGGGGACGGGGAGTTCTTGCGCCAGAAGACGTCCCACCAATCGGTGTCGCTGGTGTTGGGGTCCGCGGGGGGGCGGCGGCGGCGGCGGCGGCGGAGGAGGCGTTCCGCCGCTTCTTCAGCTTCTTCGATTCCTTCTTGCTCCTCCTCGATTTCTTGCCGGGCGCCATTTCGCAATCCCGGCTCGAGCTGTGCTAACCTTTGGAAGGGGAGTGGAGGCTGCAGACTGAAGAAGGAAGAAGACTGCCAACTGTGAAAGTGGTATTCCTCAGCAGCAGTTGAGTGTTCTAGAAAATTAAAATTGGAAAAGGGAAAAGGGTAAAATTCCCACCGATGGTTTAACGTTTAGAATGTAATTCCAAGAAGTTAAACCACGTCTTCTTTCAATAATTTTAATTCAGCGGTTGCCAGCCGCAAAAGTTTTCCCGCATTAGAGCAAAAGGGTAGCTCCTTACGGCACTGTCCTCAACCTCAACTGGGGAACTAGGTCAACTTGTGGTTTTTTAATTCACTCTCACTCATTTCAGGCGTGGGATGTTACTATACATGCTTACATAGTAGTAACTAGAACCATAGTTTTGATATAGCGTCTACCTTCATCATCGTGAGGCTCCCTAATTTCCTATCTATCTTTTCGACAGAAAGGGAATAAGAGGACAGCTTGGGGTCTCTCACCCAAGGCAGTTCTCCCGTTTATTTCCTTTGCGAGCGTTTTAAGGATATGCTCAAGTCCAATGTTTAGAATGTAATTCCAACAAGTTGAACCATGTCTTCTTCCAATAATTTTAATTCAGTGGTTGCCGGCCGCAAAAGTTTTCACGCATTGGAGCAAGAGGGTATTGAGGGTTTCGGCCTTTTGCCAAGCCCATCAATTCAGCTTCGATTTCGTAAAGTGTTGTGGTGGAAAGTCGATTTTTTTTGGTTGTCTCTATGCTTTTTGTAAACATGCACCGCGTGTTCGACTAAATTTAAACGTGTGCATTATGGCATGGGCACTTACTTTATGATGAGGTATAGCAATGAAGTTTTCACGGCATGCTATTTTGAAGAAAATGATTAGGCTTCGGGCAGTTTTCAATCATTTTAAGTGGTGCAGTGAAAGTGTGTTGAAAAGATATGTCTAGAAGTATTTTGTCATTGCGATGTTTATGTGATAGCATTGTATGATTGTGTTATTTGATTTGTATTCATTGTCAGCTCCCATGCAATGAGATCATGAGATATGAACATATGCAATGATCGGTTTTGCTTTGGAGTTTTAATTATAACGGATGAGATTTTTAGCTCATAATCTCAATCAATGTGATTTTCGGGACACAATCAAAGGCAATATAGTTTTCAAGATTGATTTATACCGGTATATATATGGATTTTAATACCGTATTGAGTTATTGGAATTGCTTATTTGATGTGAATGCAATTCTTTCTTAAAATTGCATTATTTGTAGCTTGATCCAATAGAAGTGGCATTGGTCACTTGCTAAGCTATGATTTTGCTCACCCATTTTTCCGACCCTTTAGGTTGGAAGGTTAAATATTCAGGAACGCTGTATTTCGAATGAAAAGTAAGCAAGAAATCATTTGGAAAGATGATTCTCTTAATTAATTCAAAATGAAGTTAAGGACTTGGAAAAAAAAATTTGGTTGAGAATTTTATCTTTACGATTATTGATTTATGATACTTTGGAACATGCTATGAATTTTATTTTTCAATGAGAATTATGTTTAACGATCAATTATACGCTACAAGTGGAATTAATTTATGGTTTCATCCTTTACTTTGTGAAGGGTAGCCATATCATTCTTTTGAATCTTAGCATGGATTAGGTTGCCTCGGTTGTTATCTCAGAAAATTTTTCATGGTACCGGAGTTAGGAAACACAACATGAGCCATTCATAGGTCAATTTTATAGAGACACTAAACATGGTCAATGTGAGAATCTATCTGACCATAGTTAATTTCCTCCATGTCCATTCTCTGCATAATCCATTTGATCTTATCTCAATTTAAAATGCAGTCAAAAGCGGCTGTTTAAGTACATGAGATAGAGATTTTTGGCAACCCTCGTCACATTGTTTTGCCCCCATCCTTGCTCATAGAGACAGATCTCTGGTCGGGTGGAGTGGTCACATGTCCCTATTGAGAGCTCATACAAAATACTATTGCTGTCTTGCCATGGTTGCCAAGGACGGTAATGCCTGCCAAACTGCATAGCTTGTGGTGTAGTCCATCTTCAGACATTGTTCCACTTCTCATCGGATTCGTCAGTCTCTGCGTCGACTTTGCATTTGTGAAGCATGAAATCGCAAGCCCCAACCGCCTGTTCGACGGTTAAGAAGAACCGCTCTTGGCCTAAGTTCTCGACGAACTTGGACTTGCTTAGCTTCTTCATCACGTCGCCTCCCGGATTCGCCAAAACCAGCTATTGAAAGATGGAAATGAGCAATGAAGATAGGCACTGCTTGCATAGGTTCTTGTTGACAGTAGTAGTGACCTAATAAGGAAATCTGTATGACAAGATGAGCAAGACTATACCTTGAGATCTCTTCTTTCTATGGTTTTCTTGATCTCTTCAAACATGCTTATACCGCTGGTATCAATTCCACCTACCGCTGTTCGACAAAATCATACATAAACTAATTTCAATACCTGCGTATTGCAGTTTCGTAGTATGTCGCTAATGGCTTCACTTTTGTACTCACCTCCCATGTCTAGGATAACATATTGCAGATCGGCCTCTCCCGAAGCTTTCAATCGGTCTTCTTCTTCGTCGATCCACCTTGAGATCCTATAAGAACATATGTTCATGCGTACATGAAGAGAAACGATAAACTCAGCAAAGGAATCTACTAGTACTGTATTGTGGGGCTTTCTCATACCTTTCTCTTAAGTAGCTCGCGTTAGCGAAGTAAATTGGAGCGTCGATCTCCAATATGAGGATTCCGGGCACATTTTTGGCAGTTGGGTACTGCTCAATGTTTCTGTAGGCATTGCAGTTTGGAATCCTTCCTTGAACAAAAGTTTTGGGCCTTGCAACAAAGAGCAATACCCTGAGCAATGATATTGCTACCTGTAATTACACAAGCAAATACAGTTCATGCGCATGTATTGAAAAGAAGATGCAAAGAAAAAGATCTGCGAATGCATACCGCTATGACTAAGCCAGTCTCGACACTGCCAAACACAACACCAACATAGGCGGTGATACAAACAACGAAGTCGAATTTGTCGACCTTCCACAAGTGGATGGCGGCATCGTAGTCTATCAGGCCAAGCATGGCGGCGATTATGATAGATGACAGCACCACGAGGGGTGTATAGTGGAACAGAGGTGTTAGGAACAGCAACGTCAACATGACGGCGATCGCCATGACAATGTTCGACACTGCTGTCTTGCATCCTGCGTTGAAGTTCACCGCCGATCGCGAAAATGGCCCTGAAATTTCAATGAATACGCTAAACATCAATACAATGCATCATTCATCGATGCCAAATTGAGAGAAATTAGGTAATTACTTTTGGTAATCTTATAAATTAGGTTATGTATGCTCTGCCTAAGAGTGTACAGGAATTACCAGTGGTGAGATAGCAAGAAGTGCAAGAGCCAGCAATGTTCATCATCCCAAATGCAATCATCTCTTTGTTCCCATCAATGTGGTAATTCTTGAACATGGCAAAACTTCTTCCAACTGCTATTCCCTCCTGCATTCATACCACCCATCACACATGTAACACAGCTGCTTCTTTTACCAATTGACAATCTATTTGCTTATGAGTGCACTTTCTTTTTCTTTTCATATTGTCAAATTTGACATTTTCATTGAATCCCAAGGCATCAAGTCCAATGAATAATACTGATGCAGAGTCAGGATTGATGGGTCATAGCAGTTACTATTATTAAGCCAATTACTGCAACCGCATCGACCAATGATTATAGGTGGACAAAACTTGCATGTAGACAATTGACTGGGCTCACTAGAGTCCAGAACAAATCTTTCTGCAGATGTCACACAATGACATGGACACTAAATATGTTAATGCTTTGAAATTCCCTGTTTTCCATATCTTGATAAGGGTAGTTTATGCAGGACCAAACCGTCAAGCAGTGAAGATTTGCCAAATTAGAGCTGACAAGACAAAAAAAAATTATAAAAGGGGCTGAGGTTTGAAGCAGAGAGCGACTCACAGCTAGGGCTATAACGCCTGTGACAATGCCAGTTTTGATAGCCGTGGTAAGATAAGGAGACCTAAATGCCAAATCCATGCCGGACGGTGGGTTCAGGCCCTTCTTCAATGGACCAATCTGACACGAAGACAGAACAAATCACAAATTAACACACATAAAACAACATTATTCACTTCAATTTTGGTTCTTTTATTCAATATTTTTCCATTTCAATAATTGCAGAGGACAATTGGGTAGCTGGGCGACCCACCAATCAGATTCCCTCAATCTCCCCCTTTTTCCTCTTTCCCCCCACTCTTTTCACTATCTTTCTAAGTTGTTTTTGTCTGCATTTGGGCTCTCAATGGCTGACATGATCAGAAAGACCGTGCACATTATCGAAATGGGCCAAAAAAGCCCCCTCCCCCACAGGAACATGCGCGAGCAGTACCGTGTCCCTCTACGGCTCGCTGGCTTTGTGTAATGATTTGCGAGGTAAAAGTCACTGGCAACTTTGGACCGGCCCCAGGACAGAAACTTGAAAGGCCGTGTGCTTTTCGATACAACACACATGCACAGGTTGGTGGTGGTCCAGCCTGTTCATCTGTGGACTAATCTGTCCTCACCCCTGCCTTTATCGGCGGTCCATGGTCGGTACAGTGTTTTCGCAGCAGTCACGGCGTGAAAAGAAAAGATGATGCTGCTCTAGCTTTCGTGAGGTGCTTAGAAAAACGCCTCGTGGCGGCCGCGACACCCCGGCAGCTATAATAGCCGATGGCAGCTTTTAGGAAGTTGCGTCGTCCAGTTTTGAAGTGGTGCAACTCTGAAAACATGTTTTAGCAAGCCCAGGCCTTACCAGAGACGCGTGTTGCAAGCACTTAACGGCTCTAGGTTCATTCAGGGAATAATCACGACCACGGTTGTACCTAATACGCACTCGATGATGCAGCATGTTGTAGACAAGCGTTCGAATATAGCCTATGAATATCATTTCAAGTTCGTGTTCAGTGTCTAAGTACGACCTGCTTCACATGTATTCAAAACAATTCACCCAATTAACCTATTAATCGTCGTGACGAATTGCCAGTAAGAATTTAAGCAACGCGGTCATATCTAGTACCTTGCAAGAGTCCGTCTTTTTTGGATTCTAAACTAATTTTACAAGCTAGCTTTCTTCTTACCTAGAATTACTTGTTACCTAACTACCCGCATCAGATCATTTTTTATTATACTCCTAGGCTTGCTCTTGAATTTCCGATGGACTTATTCAGTTTTATATACGGGAGGACTGGGGCACTTACCACTGCAACGCCATGCTTTTCAGCGTGGGTTAGGTAAACCAGGAGACTTCCCAGGATCACCGTCGTTAGCGGAGCCATTGCTGATATCCAGAAGAACTTGGGCTTCCTCTTGCTCTTCATCATAAAAAAGAAAACAATCCAAGATTAATTATCAGAACATATATGCATGCAACTGTTTGCAAAGGTTTTTATTTTTCGAAATAGATAAAAAGTCACATTATAATACCCCTTTTAGATTTTTTTTTTTTTTTTTTTAGGAGAAGGGTTTATGCATTATTTTTAATTGCAATTTGCATATGCTTCTTAGCTATGTCTACTTTTCCCGAGTATAGAGCGTAAAAACAATCTTATTATAGTGGAGGTAGTATAAATTCTCTTAGCAATATGTCTCTTTTTGGGGGTTTCAAAATAGAGAAAAAGTCGCATTATATGCATTCTAGATAAGTAGGGAAATGATCCTGCATATTCTATTTAAAACTTCCCACAAAAAAACTTAAACCATGTGAACTATGATATAATATGTTCGGAGGGTTTTGGCGACACAAAAAAAGTTTGGAATATTGATTTTGTGGTGAACATTATTGAAGATTTTTGGTGGTATTAACCATTCCTGAATAAATAGCTTGAAGAGTGGAAGCAGGTCAGACTTGGATTGTAAAGAGAACGTGATCAAGGTTAAATGTTCCAAGTTGAGCAGGAAGCTGCCAAAAATGTACACATCGAGGACAATTTGCAATTATAGAGTCGTGTGAGATTAATTCACTTTCCACGAATATTTTAATACTACCCTTTTTTCGTGCTAGAAAAAAGAGGAAAATATTTATAAAAAAAAATCAAAGTGAAAGATTTGAGAGCAGAGAGGGTCAGATTCACTTACAAAGTATCTGGTGAGAAGGAGGAAGAAAAGGAAACAACACCCCAGGACACCACTTTCCCATCGCCACTGCCAAAAAGGGGCCAGCATCGCAAAAAGATAAGATAGATATGTATGTATGTGATAAGATATATGTGTGTGTGTGTATATGTATAACTATATAAAACTACATATTATAAGTAGAAAAATGACGTTATTTATCCTTAAAGTAAAATTTCTCCTGCTCACACAATTTTTCGTATCATCTCCACTTCTCATCATAATTCGTTTATTATTTTCTGAATGATAGAACTAAATAAATAAGAGGGTTTATTCACGCAAACAAAACTTATGCTAAGTTATAATGTTCAACTAAAATGAGCATAATCATGCAAAAATGATGAAATCAGATTCCTAACATGTGATTCACAAGTTCTGATAAGCTAATCAATGTAAAGTAATCTTATCAATATTCTCTCATGATTGTGCATATCTTCTAGCTTTTTCGGTTAGGAAGCTTCTTTGTTAGGACATCAGCATTGAGAAATTGGTTGTTTTAGCACAATCATCAGTCTTTTGAATAATTTTCTTACCCAATAAGTGCAACTTTCATTGGGTTCTGCACGTAAGTGGAAGCTGTATCTTCTTAAATAAATCCTCCAAAGTTAGCCTAGATGTTGGAACAAACTTTGTTGCTTTGGTACTTTATTTTCAGTATCTATTCGTCGGTGATCATAGGATAAACAAAGAGAGGAAACGGATAAGTGCTTTGTAGAATAATTATATACTGCGGTCTCATGCCAAAAGTTCGGACCGAAACATGTATTAATGGTGACATATATCGATATGTCAGGTGACATGAGTATAAAGCGGTGAAAAAGACCTCGTGAATC
Source organism: Eucalyptus victrix (assembly GCA_016097545.1). Taxonomy (NCBI): domain Eukaryota; kingdom Viridiplantae; phylum Streptophyta; class Magnoliopsida; order Myrtales; family Myrtaceae; genus Eucalyptus; species Eucalyptus victrix. The sequence goes on from CM027842.1 coordinate 16,227,997, forward strand.
TGGCCGAAGACGGAGTGCATGACGGAGATGACGTCGGTCTCGTGAGTGAAGTGGGTGAGGCCGAGAACGCCTTTCAGCTGTTGAAGGCACACCACCGTCGCCGCTCCGGCCATGAACCCCACGATCGTCGCGTGCGATAGAAAATCCACCAGAAACCCTAGTCTGCAAATTGCATCACTCACGTCGAATGAATCTTCTATCTTTTTCTTTTCTATACGACCTAAAATTGACTAAAAGGTGTGTACTAGTAAATATCTACTCAATCTTGGACACGAGAAGCTTTGTAAAGTTTCAACAAATGGAGTAAATAAAGTTGACTACCTTATCTTAGGCCCCACATTTTCCAAAAGCAAGAAACTTCTCAGTAAAATGAAAAGAATTTGACGTAAATTTAGGAAGGACTTCGTCAAGAAAGAGACCCAGGATTATAGTAGGTGGTCATGAAGTGAAAGAAATTGCATATGCAAGTCGAATTTTTCGCCAAGTTAGATCTTTATGAAAATGGTTTACGGATATCGCTGGTCGATTACTTATGAGAAAATTGAGAAAACTGAAAGGGAAAACAAGGTTGAGTTGCTTTGTAGTTTCTCCATTTACGTTACAGGAATTCTTGTCACAAACAAGCAGACAAGAAAAGAGACAAACCAACGTAATAGAGAGAGAGAGAGAGAGAGAGAGAGAGAGAGAGATGCGAATTGTTAATGTTGTTTTTTTAGCGATTCAAAGAGGGTCAAAACGTAACAGCGACAAAATATTGGAGGAGCCATAACTCATGATAAACGTTTTCCATGAGCTGACTCACCTCAACAGGCCCAAGGAAGCTTGGAAGACGCCGGCGATGAAGGTGGCCGTGAAGGCGAGGTGGAGATACAGCGTCGGGTTCTCAGACGCTTTCACTTCTTTCCCCAGCATGGAAGCCGTAAGCAGCGATGCCACCGCCACCGTCCCCACCGCCAGATCTCTCGAGCTCCCCATCATCGCGTACACCAACGGCGGCACAAAGCTCGAATCTGCACCGATTGTTTTATGTTGTTTTTTTTTTTTCCTTTTTCGAGTTAGATCGGAGACAGATAATGACCAAAAATGAAAGGAACAAAGAGGAAGCAAAAGGACATCAGCTTTCAGCCGACAGCTAATTTGACACTTCAATGATGAGATTAAGGTAATAAAAAGGCTGATCTTGACTTGTGATAGAGTTTAGCTCGCTCATTGTTGGATGGTAGTGATAAGCATTCGGCATAAGTTTGAAAAGTTGCGCACATGCCTAGAACTATTCACGAGTCATATAAATAACCTTTCCTATTCATATAAAAATAAAAAATATAGCATCCTATAGTGGATATGTTGGTATTAATGAAATCATTTTTACTAGAAATGAACTTCTTCTCATGCGAAAACCGGAAATACTCAAATTCAGAAGCAGAAAAGCACTCACATAGGCCGAGGATGGGGGGCAGGTTGGCGAGCTTGGCGTAGCTGATGCCCTGGGGGATGGCGAGGCTGGCGATGGTGATGCCGGCCACGAGGTCGGCCCGCAGGAACTCGAGGGTGTACCGCGGCCCCCACTCAAGGATGGGGAGCACGTACTGGAGACCCAGCATGATTCGCCTCGACCGCGGCTGCCCCTTGAACTGCCGGAGCGGGTCGTCCGGGAAGAAAGTCTCCATGAGGGAGTTCTTCAGGGACTTGAGGAACGGCCGGGGCGGTGGGATGGCCACCCCGTTGCCGCACCGATCAGCTGCGCCCTCCACTGGAGGGAACTCATCATGGTCTGCATTGCCCATGTCCTGCTTGTTCTTCTTTTTTCCTTGTTTTTCAGCAGTAGCAAGGAAGGAAGAGCAAGAAAGGATAAGAAAATGTTAAAAGGAGAGAGGTGGGTGGTTATGCTATAGAAGTGAGCAATGGATTTTATAGAGAAGGAACGCGGAGAAATCATTAAGGGACCTTTCTTCTAGAGTGCGTTATTGGACCCGCATAAATATTCCATAATATTTTTCTGGGGAGGATGCATTGTTTTCAACTTTTAGCGTCTTCACCCTACAAAGACGTGGAAATGTGGGGGGTTTTGGGGAAGCTTACGTACGGTACACCTCGAATATCCTCCAGCTTGGTATTACGGGAATTGGGATTACATTTGTCTTAATTTTTTAATTGTGTCAATTAAGTCTTAAATTTATTGATGATTTACAAATATAATTCTTTCGGTCAATTTTGGCTGAAAATTACTTATATGAATATCAGCTGTCCTACACAACATAACCGGAGCTAAGATAGAGATTTTTTTTAATTAATTTCTTTGTTTTTCTTATTTTTATGAATTTATTATTACATTTTTCCTTTTCTTTTCATCTTTTTTCTAATTGTGGTCGATGAGGTTGCTAAGCACAAGCGAATTTGGCTGAGGGGAGGCATTCATTTCATCAAAAAAATTAGTTATTCAAAGAAAATCCTAGATGCACACTCCTAACTGGTAACACCATAGCTATTAAAAAATGAATTTCTATCATGTGCTCATCATTAACGATGTTATGAGATTTAGTGATTGACAGCCTATTATTTTGCTTGATAGATCCATTCTTAAGGAACAAGTATGTGCTTGACTCTACCGATACGTTATTGATCCTTCTTCTCTCTCTCTCTCTTTTATTTTTTTATTTGGCTTTATTTTGTAGTATTATGACATTTTCTCTACTTCAATTTGAATACAATTTTCTTTTGACATAAAAAAAAAAAAAGAAGACCTAGACATTGATTTCCTCCCCCAGATGGGTCCAACCTCTAAGAATTCCGGGGGCCTCGACCCCCAAAATTAAGTCATTGGATTCGCAATGGGATTTTCTTTCATGTGCAGTGCGTGATAGGAGTTTGGTTTAACAAATAAATCCTGTCTGCAATAACATTTTATTCCATGCACATCTTTGTATCACTGCGTGCATGCAAGATGCTGTCTGCTAGTTTGACCATTCTGTTGCCAATGCACATGAACGTGTCCACTTCATTAGATTCACCCCCACTTAGGCATTGATAGTTAGAGGTCCTGCACATGATATAAAGACAAGTGAAAATTTGTCTCTGGAAGTAAAAACGAGATGAACTTTAACGCACAAGATGTTGAAAAAGACATGTGAGGAGATGGGTGTGCGGACGTTTTACTCCACCACTCATTGCGAGAGTCCCGGTCTCCCGTCATTAACACAAAAATATTGAAGGTTTGCCGGAGTGTTTAGGGACTATTTGTAAGTTCTCAGCAATGTGACGAATGATTTGAGCACTGGCGTTATCCATTCGTCGCATTTAAACTCGTTTAAATAAACAAATCAATGTGTCACGCATGTCAAAACATATAATTCAATACGTTAACACATGCTTAGAGATATTTTTACATATCTAAATAAGAAATTACAGTTTAAATGTGTCGTGTAACCTGTTCAATGAAAATTGTTGCGATCAGGTTATTACACAATGAAGAAAGGTATCATGTTTGGATTAAATGTATATTCAACATGGGGCGACAAGGTCAAGGGAGGTTGGTCGCGTCGGATAGGAAACAATGCACGCCAGTGAGTGATCAACATTACCTAAATCCTAGCATCAACATCAACTTTGGAATCCCTAGGAAGATTTCTTTGCCAATTTTGACTATGGTGACGGGTCAAGTCGAAACGCCAGCATTTGACTTTAGGATGTGTTTGATGGAAATTTAGATGTATTAACTTTCAGCACTTACTAGTGTTGTCCCTAATATTAAATAATTGAGAAAATTATCCAAAAAATTTGAAACCTATAATAAGGCAGTCAATTCAGTCTAACTTTTTAATTTAACCAATTTAGTTTTAAACATTTTGACTTTTTTTCATTATAATCCTTTTCACCAAACTTGGTTGGAAATCACTCACATATGGTCCAATCACTATCAATCATCTTGGCATACTAATATTAACTTGGACAATTTTTACAATTTTTAAAATTTTTTATAGATTATTCTTCTTCTTTTTCTTTCTACTCCTTGCTCATCTTCTTCCTTTGCAAATTGCCAAATGTGGTGGTCCTTGCCAGCCAACTCTAGCTCAGATTTGGTGAGGTTGTCAAGGCCCTCATCAGCCACCCATAGCCCTTGCCTGCAGCTAGTTGCCAACCATCATCAAGACCAGGTGATTGCTTACGGTGAAAGAAAAAAGGAAGAAAAGGCATAAAAAGAAAATAAAAGAGAAAAAAAGAAAATGTTTAGTTTATTTTTTTTTAAATTGCAAAAGTTGTCCACTTCAGTTGGATGTGTCACATAAGACAAGTAGTGTTTGCATTAATAATTTCTAGCCAAAATTGATAGAAACTGCATTGGAAAATTGTCAAACAGTTCATGATTAGATTGGCCAATTGGAAAGTTCAAGATTGTATTGGCCGCCATACCACAAGTCTTTTCGAACAATTATCCCTCTTATAATTTAACACTTAGTGACAAATTGAATGGAGGGCCTTTGCAAAGTCATATTAGCCTCGGGGAGGATCTATCTTATTATCGAACGAATGGGAGGAGAGCCGTAGCAGTGAGCGGGGGCAAATGAAATGAAAAACAAATTTCATAATTCGTATCATTCTAAATCTTCCTCACATTCTACATTGAATTGTTAAATAGAACACCGAGCAATAATGAAGATTTAGCAAATCATAGACAAAAACAAATCGACATTATATGTCCATGTTGAATTTAGAGTCTGCACTGAAAGGCGTGAACACATAGATTCCTTTGCAATCATTGATTTCAATATGAATTAATTAAGAGAGTTTGAACGATGGTCTCACGGGAGGATGAGAAGCTTTCCCACAGGACAAAATAGGGACAACGAAACCGTGCAATGAACTTTTTGCGGCCATAGATATGTGTGGCATGTTTATAATATAGAAATGGCTACATATACCCTTAGCGGTTGGCATTGAGTTTAGATGGAAGTGAAACCCCATTATTATCTTTATATTAATTCTTTTCTGAAAAAATTACCAAAAAAGTTATAAATTTATTACACCGCGCTGATTCAATTCTGAACTTTTCAATTTGGCTAATTAAGTTCTAAATCTTTTGAAAATTTGTCAATGTAATTTTTCCAATCAATTTTGATCAAAAATTAATAATATAGATACTAATGATCCTACATGATATAACCGGATGCTGACATATATATTTTTTATTATTTTTTATTAATATTTTTTTTAATTGTTAAGGGTTTGAAGAAGGCTACTAATCATTGGCTGAAGCCTGGTAACCCCCACTAGCCACTGGGCTAAGACCTAGGAGTTGGTGGGGCTCACAAGCCCTCGCTTAGTGGCTAGCAACCGGTTGTAGTCAATGTTCATGAGTGAGAATGATATTTTTCATTAATTAAACAATGTTTAAAAATTGTGAGCATCTTTATGTGGTCGATGTTTAATCCTCATTTTATGACCTAAAACCTAATCTCATCCGTTCTCCACACTCCACCCTCCCACGTGTTTGTTCTAGACCTTTTGCTTGATACTCACTCTAGTCACAATAACTTGAGGTTCTGGCTACGGTATAGGTGTCTCGTACCAAGGTGCACAGATTATATTATATTAAAAAAAAAGTAAGATGAAGAAAGAGATAAAGCTCTATGGGATTTTATATTTGCCAATGGGAATAGAACATTATTTCTTTTTATTAAAAAGAAATAATTCGATTCAAAACAAGGAAGAGAACCGGTCCCATCCGATGCCTATTGAGAAATGTCCAAAAGTAGATGATTGATCCCTCTGCGTCCAGGTCCTGACACGACCGCACGCTGCCCAATGTCATTGGCTCATCATCTGAAGAATGTATTTAAGTAATAATTATACAACCAATTATTCCAGATGTACGTTACAATAATATCGTATTAAAAAAAAAAATTGCAAGATGAAGAAACTGAGGAAAAAGGGATGGTTCGGTAGGGCATAGAGAGATAAAGGGTCAATTTTGGAGGCAAGTAAGTGGGAAAAATCAGAGTTTTTTTTTTTTTTTTTTTTTGGCTCAATTAGTCCTAACCGCTTTTCACCTTTTCGCCGACCACGCCAAAGCAAGAGAAATTCCAACTTTCCTTCGTTATATTTAATGAAAATGTGCAAAAAAGATGTTCTAGTTTTTCTACTTCCATGGCCATCATTCTAGAACGACTGGTCAAGCCGGTTGACTTATTAGGTCTGTAAAGAAGAAGCCCCATGACCTATCAAAAGGATAGTAAGTGTGGACCGTGTTCGTTGGGTGCATACCGAATGGAGACAAGGACATCCTTAGCCAGAGTTCAAAGCTTGAGCGACAGGTGATTCGGTAAATATCGAACGCCATGCGACACATGAGGAGTGTCGAGTCGCCGGAAGTCAAGAGAAGTGGAATAGTGCTCGATCGTGGAGACCTCTCGACAATTCGATCTGTTGAAGTCCTGATTTTCAAAGGTGCCACTGTTGAGAAGTGGATACATCTAAAGTTATAGAAGCACATAAAGTGCCAGGGTGTCGAAGGCCTGGTGTTTGAAAGTGTCAAAGTACCTGGAATGAATGAACTCATGGGGCATTTTTAATAAGAGAACCGGGTTTTTAAGACCATGTCACGTGGTATATTAAGGACATGGGTTGTCACGTGTTAGGAAGACACATACCAACATCGAGTTTGCTACAAATGGTTAGGGATGGGCTAAATCATCCTTAATGTGTCTTGCTCTGAACCCACAAAATCAAAACTCTCTAAAATATCTATCTTAAAAAAGGGATAACTCATGATCCTACCACAACTTTAAAGTTACTCCCTGCACAGAATATTACTTGGTGAAGCAAACCGGCAGAAAATCCCTAAGCAAGGGCTTTCGTTAGTAAGTAGGAAATCATGTGCGATTTTTCTTTTCATAAATTACAGAAAAGCCAAAAATATGCATCACAAGGTTTGGAAAATTTTACTTACCCCGTTGAAGTTGTGGATTGAGATTTGAAACAAATTGAAAGATTTGATATTCTTTGTTGAATCTAGAGAGTCAACCGATAAAATGGAAAGAACACGCAGCAAGAACTCAATCAAGCCCCACTCTAGTAAAAAAGGACTAAAGTGCATGCTCCTATTCAAGATCTTGATAATGCGTGACACTAAAAGGTTGTGAGGATTGACATCGGTACGTTCCATGACAAATTCGAGTTGTTGCTTCACCTAATATATTCTTTCGTGGGTCTGCCAATAATTCCATAAAGTGTTCTTGCTGATTCGATTATGCAATAACTATAGTCAACATGTGCGGCCCCGGCGGGCTACATCTAATGAATAGGATAATGGGATTTGTACAATATGGATGTGTATGCACATGACCGTTTGCGCAAATTGAGGGTTGAATCCAATCCAATCCAATCTAATCTAAACTCATTGCCCCAACCTTCTGCTTCATAGGGTTCTTGACATGTGGTATCCCGCAAAATATCTTGAGGGGTCTTGCTTTCTCCTGCTAGCAAGGAGGCCCCCCCTCGATGCAGCCAAAGAGTCAACCATACGTGAAGCCCACATGCCGCATGTAAATGTCATAGGCCGGTAGTTCCTTGGTCACGGAATAGCCCGCACAATGCCAAGTGAGCCAAGAACACCAAGCTAACCTCTTCTATAGTTGTTCCAAAAAATAATACAACGAATAATAATCTCGTATCAGATCTTACCACGTCCAACTTAATTCGAATGTTTAGTCCATCAAGCAAGATATGTAGAACACCTTATGCACAATAACTAGTTTCAGCCTACCATGATCTCACCAAAAAAAGGGCATTGACTCTCAATCAATTTATGCATGGGAAACCAATCCCACCTTCAAAGCTTTGTAGAGATTTAACCATTCTATCATATAACTCCTAGCACCAAATATCATAATGCCACTCACAAGGGTATGCAAGTACGTGAGAATCACAGTCCATGACACAAGAGCATCTTAGCTGAACCCCACTCAGGTCGGGGAAATGGGTCGATAGAATGACAATCATCAGCATACGAACTTCATTATCTTGATTAGTAGATCCATGTCATCAATGTCATACATGTGAAGATTCAAGTTAGTGCATCAAGGATGGCTACGGACGGTGACATTTGAGGTTCATATTATTTTCGTGGCACCCACTGAATTCTTAGGACCATATTACGTGCGTTCGTATGTGTATTCGCTTTAGGCCGGGACCAACAGAGAGACGCAATCGCAGTCCGAAAACTGTATCGGAAATTCATAAACTTCCAAGAAAGGCCAATGTAGGTCATGTTCGGTCATTGACATATGATCGGCATAATCAATTATTAGACTAACCCCACGCCATAACTTCTCAAGAGACGATCATATCGCGACACGGTTTCGACGAGGCGAGAGCTTTTACAGCTCTTCTTCTAGTGCGCACTAATTCACACGCATTCCAGGAAGAGGACAGAACCTGCAATCCTCATTCCATGGATGATTTGGCACCAGACACTAGGAACTATCTTTTGGGTCTCAAGTTAAAAAGACCAATACTTAAAAGTCAAAACGAAACATCTCCCTAGTACCCAAAAATCATCGGGCATTATGCTTACGTTGAGCTGTGGATTGTGAGAAAGATATTTTTCTATCACCTCCATCATCATCTTTTAGTGTCTCCTCCTGTTGCTTGCATTGCGCATTGACCGTTGACAATGTTTCTGGCAAAAGATGATTGGCAGACAGCTCCAAGCTGTTCGCTCCATTCTGTAACCACGACATTGTACTCTCATCACGATGGTCCTTCGCACTACAAAATACATCTTGTAATGGTTCGTTTTGAGCTCAAATATCTCCAGAGCTGACTAAATGATGCTATTTTTCATCAAAATTTACTTTCAAGTTAGCTGTATATTTTCCTAAACAAATTGCCCTAATTCATCGAATTGTGGGTCTATTCTTCTCTCACCCTTTTCCTAGTAAGATATTTAGGTGCTCTTAGGACAAGATATCCCCCATTCATCTCAACTAATTGCACTACAAAATGGATAATCACCTTTAAAAACAGTAAAAACAAGTTCATGACGCTTAACCAAACTGTATTGACTTGGGAGGATAAGGACGACCCACTTCCTCACAACAGATTTCCTTATGGAATCGTGATTTCCATGTCTGCATCATTGGTTGACCTTCACGAATGCCACATTCTTCGAGCATTTGAGGGAACACCCACTTCAAGGTGCACTCCGTTGACAGCATCGGTGGCTACAGAGGAGTGCACATCCTTGCCTCGACCAATCCTCGCTAAAAGCTCACCAATCTTTGCACCTGAATAATTGATCCAGGACCCCCTGTCGTTAATGGGTCTTTCGGCGACTCGGAGTTGCTAGCGAAAAGGACATCGCATGTGAACGTCGGGTCCCCAAGCTGTCGATCCCATTCTTCTGTGGTTGAATCGAGCCCTGATCACATATCCGTCGCCCTTCGCGATAATTGATGGACGAATGTGTTAGCTGGGTTCACTCCTATGTGGAGGAAGTCCAATGAGTTGCAAGCCCAAAAAAGGGCTTGAGCCCATATAATAAGTTATATGAGGAAATAGGGTTTCTCACTATTTATATAAAAAAAGAGGTAGCATGAGAAAAGGAAATAGTAACAAGAGAAAAGAGAAAGCAGAAAATCTGGGGTTTTGGGGCAATATCGATTTACATCAAGCTGGCGTTGGAGGTCGATTCGTGGTCCGATTGAGCTGAAATTTTGTCAGCATGTTCGTGGCGCAATTTTATCGAATCTGAACGGTTTGATTTTCGTTTGAAGCTCCATACATCAGGTTTTTCGTGGATTGATCAAAACCTGCGTTTTTGGTCGATTTATCCTTGATCTCTTGTGAAGTTCATGTGTATTGCCAAGAATTATGTTCTTGAGGTGTTTGCTGCTATGTACCTCTAGTATTTACTAGAGAAGAACAATTTTATTGATAGTGAAGATTTTCGGGTGGACTCCGGTCCGTGGTTTTTTATCTCCTCACATTGAGGAGGTTTTCCACGTAAAAAAATCGTCTTGTGTTCGTGTGCTTGGTTATTTTACTCTACTATATCGATTCCTATTAGGTTTACACAAGAGGGGAGATTATTTTATTCCGCTGCGTTGATTCGATATTGTTCGAATTATTACCGTTCTCCCATCGAGTGGTATCGAGCATAAGGTTATTGCTTGATTTTTCTGCCTTGTGTTAAACAATGGAAACGAATATGAGTAGAATGGTTACACTTTGAATGGTTCGAATTATCATATTTGGAAAGGAAAGATGGAAGATCTTTTATATGTAAAAGATTTTTATTTGCCTCGTATTTGCCGAGGAGAAACCGAGAGAATAAAACGATGTTGAATGGTCTATATTTCATCGTCAAGTGTGTGGTTATATCGAAGTGGGTAGATGATAATGTTTTGAACCATATTATTGAGGAAACACATGCACGCAGTTTATGGGATAAGCTCGAACAGTTATATGCTCGAAAGACGGGGAATAATAAGTTATTTTTGATAAAACAAATGATGGCTCGAGATATCATGATGGTACTCGTTTAACCGATCATTTAAATTCTTTTCAAGGAATTATAAATCAGTTGGCTGCGATGGGAATCAAGTTTGATGATGAGATACAAGCACTATGGATGCTTGGTACTTTGCCGGACTCATGGGAGACGTTCCGAACATCTTTGTCTAACTCGCCCGGATGGTACGATTACCATGGATTTAGCCAAGAGTAGTATTTTGAATGAAGAGATGAGAAGGAAGACACAAGGATCGTCCTCTTCACATTCGATGCCTTGGTTGTTGAGAAAAGGGGAGAAGTGAGTCTCGAGGTCCGAGAAATAGAGATAAAAGTCGAGACAAAAGCAGAGGTAAGTATAATAAATTTGTTAATGTTGAGTGCCATTATTGTCATCAGAAGGGACATATTCAGAGGTTTTGTCGCCAGTTAAAAAGGGAGAAACAAAAGGAGAAAGGTAAAGAGAAGATAAGTGATAATGACAGTGATGACAATCGTGTTGCTGCACTTAAAGAAGACTTTCTCACTATTTTTGATGGTGATGTGGTGAATTTTGTTTCTCATGAGACCAGTTGGGTAATTGATAGTGGTGCATCTGTTCATGCTACATCTCGTAGGGATTTCTTTACATCATACAAAAGTCGTGTGACTTCGGATCTGTGAAGATGGGAAACAATGGACTAGCTCAAGCTGTAGGCATCGGTGATGTGTTCCTAGAAACCAGCAATGGCACGAGGTTAGTATTGAATAATGTTAAACATATACCTAATATCCGCTTGAATTTGATTTCCACAAAAGGCAAGTTGGATGATGAGGGGTATTGCAGCACCTTCGTAATGGTCAATGGAAGCTCACTAAAGGTTCTCTTGTTGTGGCTAGAGGTGAAAAATATTCTTCGTTATACATTATGCGAGGCAAAATTGTCTACGAGACAAAATTAATGCAAGTAGATAGCGAAGATGCAGCTGAGTTATGGCATAAGAGGCTCGGTCACATCGGTGAGAAGGGTTTGTCAATATTGGCCAAGAAGAAGCTCCTTTCGGGATTGAAAAGTTCAACGCTAAAGAAGTGTGCTCATTTTGTTTAGCGGGAAAACATAACGAGTTGCATTTAAAAGCACCCCTCCTTCAAGAAAGTCGGGTATATTGGATTTAGTGCATTCGATGTTTGCGGTCCTATGAAAACAAAATCACTTGGTGGCTCTCTTTATTTTGTTACTTTTATAGATGATTTTTCAAGGAAAATTTGGATTTATACCTTGAAAACTAAAAATCAAGTGTTAGATGCTTTTAAGCAATTTCGGGCTTCGGTTGAGAGACAGATTTGGAAAGAAATTGAAATGTATCAGAACTGATAACGGGGGAGAGTATATTGGACCTTTTGATGAATATTGCAGACAACAAGGTATTCGACATCAAAAGACACCTCCCAAGACGCCTCAGTTAAATGGCTTAGCTGAGAGAATGAACAGAACATTGGTTGAAAGGGTAAGATGCTTACTTTCACAGTCAAAGCTACCTGGATCCTTTTGGGGTGAGGCTTTAAAGTACGGTTGTGCATATATTAAATCTTACTCCATGCGTTCCTTTAGAGTTTGATGTTCCTAATAGAGTTTGGACAAGCAAAGAAGTTTCTTATGATTATTTGCGTGTATTTGGGTGCAAAGCATTTGTGCATATTCCCAAAGATGAGAGGTCTAAACTTGATGTGAAAACACGACGGTGCATATTTATTGGTTATGGACGGGATATGCTTGGCTACAAATTTTATGATCCACTTGGAAAGAAAATTGTAAGAAGCGAGACGTTGTGTTTATGGAAGATCAAACAATAGAGGATATTGAGAAAGCGGAGATGATTTCAGCACCACGGGTTAGTGATAATCTGGTTGATTTAGATCCAGTTCCTCTTACAAATATCCCTACACGGGTTGATGAAGAGCGCGGGAAGTCAATGTTCCAAATAACGAACATGTTCCTAAACATGTTGAGATAGATAATACTATTCCTGAACCCGAGGCTCAATTAGATGTTCCATTGGATGTTCCGGTCCAGGAGATCCATTGGAGACCGACGACCTTCCACCAGGTATTCGGAAGATGAGTATGTATTATTGGTCGATGCAGGTGAACCAGAGTGCTATGCAGAAGCAATAGAAGATGAGTACAAAAACAATTGGTTCGATGCTATGCAAGATGAGATGCAGTCACTTTATGATAATCATACTTTTGAATTGGTGAAGTTACCTAAAGGTAAAAGAGTTTTGAAGAACAAGTGGGTATATAGGTTGAAGCAAGATGAACATACTTTACAACCACGGTTCAAAGCTAGATTGGTTGTTAAGGGATTCGGTCAGAGAAAAGGTATTGATTTTGATGATATATTTTCTCCGGTAGTGAAAATGTCTTCTATCCGTGTGGTACTAGGCTTGGCAGCTAGCCTAGATTTAGAAATTGAGCAAATGGATGTTAAAACAGCCTTCCTACATGGTGACTTGGAGGAAGAGATATACATGGAACAACCGAGGGTTTCAAAGTGAAAGGAAAGAGGATTATGTGTGCAAATTGAAGAAAAGTCTCTATGGCCTAAAACAAGCACCGAGGCAGTGGTACAAAAAGTTTGCGTCAGTTATGACAGAACAAGGCTATAAGAAGACTTCCTCGGATAACTGTGTGTTTGTCCAAAAATTTTCTGATGGTGACTTTATTATTCTCTTGCTTTATGTTGATGATATGCTGATTGTTGGCAGGAATGCTTTAAGAATTGAGTTATTGAAGAAACAATTGAGCAAGTCTTTTGCCATGAAAGACTTGGGCTCGGCGAAGCAGATTCTTGGCATTAGAATTACTCGAGACAGAGATGCTAAGAAGTTATTTTTGTCGCAAGAGAAATATATCGAGAAGATCCTTCAGAAATTTTACATGGACAAGGCTAAAGTGGTTAGTACTCCTCTTGCTGCCCACTTTAAGTTAAATATAATGCAAAGTCCTACGACGATAAAGAAAAGAAAGATATGGAAAGTGTTCCATATGCTTCAGCTGTAGGAAGCTTAATGTATGCGATGGTATGTACACGCCCGGACTTGGCGCATGCGATTGGCGTTGTTAGTCGCTATTTGTCAAATCCAGGCGAGAGCACCTTTGGAATGCGGTGAAGTGGATTATGAGGTATCTTCGGGGAACTTCAAATTTGAAACTCGGTTTCGGGGACCGGAAACTTGAGTTAGTTGGATACACAGATTCCGACTTGGCGGGAGATATTGATACTCGTAAATCTACTTGGTTATTTGATTTCTTTTGCGGGTGGAGTTTGTGTCATGGAAGTCAAGATTGCAGAAGTGTGTTGCACTTTCTACAACCGAAGCTGAATTTATTTGAAGCTAGTAAAGAGATGCTATGGATGAAGAAGTTCTTAGAAGAACTTGGGTTCAAGCAAAAGAGGTATGTACTATTTTGTGATAATCAAAGCGCAATTCATCTTGGTAAGAATTCATCTTTTCATTCTAGATCGAAACATATTGATGTTAGATATCATTGGATAAGGGATGTTCTAGATGAAAAGTTGTTGGAACTTGAGAAAATTCATACGGATCATAATGGCTCCGATATGATGACGAAGACTCTACCAAGAGAGAAGCTTGAACATTGCCGTTTGATAGCAGGGATGGTGAATCCCTCCACATTGTCGTGAGGGGAGATTTGTTAGCCGGGTTCACTCCTATGTGGAGGAAGTCAATGAGTTGCAAGCCCAAAAAGGGCTTGAGCCCATATAATAAGTTATATGAGGAAATAGGGTTTCTCACTATTTATATAAAAAGAGGTAGCGAGCGAGAAAAGGAAATAGTAACAAGAGAAAAAGAAAAGCAGAAAATGGGGTTTGGGGTAATATCGATTTACATCAAGCTGGGGTTGGAGGTCGATTCGTGGTCCGATTGAGCTGAAATTTTGTCAGCATGTTCGTGGCGCAATTTTATCGAATCTGAACGGTTTGATTTTCGTTTGAAGCTCCATACATCAGGTTTTTCGTGGATTGATCAAAACCTGCGTTTTTGGTCGATTTATCCTTGATCTCTTGTGAAGTTCATGTGTATTGCCAAGAATTATGTTCTTGAGGTGTTTGCTGCTATGTACCTCTAGTATTTACTAGAGAAGAACAATTTTATTGATAGTGAAGATTTTCGGGTGGACTCCGGTCCGTGGTTTTTTATCTCCTCACATTGAGGAGGTTTTCCACGTAAAAAAATCGTCTTGTGTTCGCGTGCTTGGTTATTTTACTCTACTATATCGATTCCTATTAGGTTTACACAAGAGGGGAGATTATTTTATTCCGCTGCGTTGATTCGATATTGTTCGAATTATTACCGTTCTCCCACGAATGAGCATATTTGTGGCCTTTTGTTCCCTCACGCATGCCGGTGGATGTGGGATGTGATGGTCCCAAAGCAAGAAGATATGCTCTCTATAGGAATATGCGAGTGAAAAGTGAGTGAAGAAAGAGATGGGAAGGTGGTAAAACGACCACGCAAAATGTTAACCCTAATCCTTAACTTAGCCACCACAACTGCCCCGAAGCTGCCGCTTACCGCCGTGGACCCCGGGCCACTCGCCACTGCCACTTAGGAAGGATCTGCAGGCTGCCCTAAGGAAGGATCCACATGCCCATAACACCTCGACATGGGGTCATGTATGGAGTTGCGAGCTCAAGGTCGACATGGGCCATGATGATCTTGAAATTGAGTCGTCAATGCCATTGCAACTTTAGTTTTTACTAGGAAAAAGTGTTAAAAAAAGTCTTAAAAAAAAAAGTCTTAAAACCTTTGTATCTATGCCAATTTAGTCATAAACCTTTTTTTTTGTACTAATTTAACCCTAAACATTTTTACTTTGTGCCAATTCAGTCATTTCCAGCTAGTTTGGGCCCGATTTTGCTAATTGAACGCCAACCGGCTAATGTAGCGCGATTTGTGTTGGTGTAAACAATTTTTAATAATATTTTAATATTTTAGAATCTTTTCTTTTTCTTTTTTTCCTTCTCCTCCTCCTTCCTCCAACCAGTTAGTTGAGGGCGAGCCTCGCCGCCCAAGCTGCCGCCTAGGCCGTGAGGATAGCCTCGGTTGAGCCTCGCCGGCCATCACCTCTAGCCGGTCACCGGGAAAAAAAAAAAAAAAAAAAAAATTTCAAAATATTAAAATATTATTAAAAATTGTCAACATCAACACCGATCATGTCACATCAACTTGTTCAACACCTAATCAACAAAATCCGGCCAAAATTAGTTAGAAATGATTGAATTGATATCAAGTAAAAAGGTTTAGGACTAAATTGGCACAAAAAAAAGTTTAGGATTAAATAGGCATAAATGTAAAAGGTTTATGACTTTTTTTATACTTGTCCCATTTTTGCCACGTGTCTTAATACCTAGAATGTTCCTAGAAGATTCTAGATTAGGTGTCATTGTACCTATTTATTCTGACCTTGTGCCTTAATACCTATACACTGTTTCTTCATAAATCTATCCTCTTTATCAACGTTAACCAATTTTCTATTTTTATGACTAATAAATGAATTATCTTAGTGGGGGCATGAGCCCTTTGCAGATATGCTGCTGGCCATTTCTTGGTTCTCCCTCCTATTTCAACCCATACCACCGGGACCAGATGTGCTTGAGAACGCTGTTGAAAGTTTCTAGAAACTAGGGTACCGCGAGGAGAAAACACAAGACCCATCCCGCCCTTTCAGCTTGCATTATCGGCTGTTGCATCTTCGGGGTCAACCTACGCTGACTCTTCATGTCTTTGGACATTGTATCTTTGTTACTTATGAGGATGAAAAAGGTATGATAGGCTTAGAATTCTAGATGCCCACAT
The DNA here is from genome assembly GCA_016097545.1 of Eucalyptus victrix. NCBI lineage: Eukaryota > Viridiplantae > Streptophyta > Magnoliopsida > Myrtales > Myrtaceae > Eucalyptus > Eucalyptus victrix. The sequence goes on from CM027842.1 coordinate 16,244,367, forward strand.
GGTCCCGATTGCTCTTCTGATGTAAACTTCAAATCCCAAGTGCGGTGACCCTATGAGGATATTGCGCCCCTTTAACGACAGCTACAAAACAAAGCACATTGTATGATGGAGATTCATCTTTTCTCTCTCTCTCTCTCTCTCTCTCTTCTTTCTATAGGAGATGATCCTTCTTTGGTTGGCTTTTCTCTAACTTTGGTTTGTTTGTATCTACAGAAAAAAGGAAATGAAAGTAGCAAGAAATTCGGGGTTGGACTGAAACGTGAGAGTATGGCTCTAGAAAAGAGGGATCAGGACGTGGATAATGAGAAAGGAGATGGAAGTTGGATAATTGTTCTACTTTGAAGGGTGTGATTTTCTTGCTTTTGATTTTATTGTGGGACCGGTGTTTGCTAAAATCAGGATGTTGTGAGTTTTGTCGCATTAACAAGTATTCTCAAGACACTTATTAATTACGCTTTGTAAAGTTATATCTTTATTTTTTATAAATTGATTGTGCTTGACATGAGAATCGTGAAATCTTTAAAAATGACAGAATTTCTTTGTTCCTAAGTGCCCTCAAAGTATTTCATACTTTGATAGAGTTTCTTCCTAGGATATTCCTGAAAAAGTAAGTTGTTTAAGAGAATAGTGCAAGATATATCATATGCCTATCTTTAACTCCAACATATGATAGAGAATCGACTGAGGATAAGAAAGTGAAAGGCCAGTTGATCTACATGATTTGTAGAGCTCAAAGCTATGTGAGGATGCAATTGTTCATATATAAGCCAATCCACCTAAATTACTAGTTTTCCTCTCGACAACAGTGAAAAGCCATGGTGAAAAGTTGCAATATCTTCTGATCTAGACATGCGACAGAAGCGAACTCGACATCAGCGGAAAGCTCTTTGCGAAGCACATCCGGCTACGTCCTTTCCTTGCTTCTAGACGCACTTCATTGAAAGTTTATAGCCTTGTCCACAATCTTCTTTCCTCGATATCCAGACTAATCGATTCTTGCATTCACGGAAAGCAGGCTTGAAGTGCACTTTGCAATTTGTAGTCCTAAGGTGGTTCTAGGCATGTTTGGTCAGGGTTCAAAACTTCCCTTTTAGTGTGGCTGGACTAATGTGGGCATGATCATAGTCATGCACGAATTTGTGACAGGAATTCCCGACTGGAAATTGCTGGTAGTCGATGCTACAGGAGAGATGACAATTGGAAGGGACACAGCAAAGTCGAAATCTAGACTGGCATGTTGCGACCGTGGACTGAACCTGTGCAAAGCAAGCATGGCCATCTCTTGGGGAGAAATCTCTCAATCCTCTGCGCAAGACAAAGGACGAGAAGTAGGATGACCCATCCATGCCCCCAACATAAAGCTATCATCTACAACTTCACTTTTTTTTGATTCTCCTTCTTGTTTTTAGGACTACTTTTAGTTTCTCATCGTGCAGAATCCAGGGTTGTATGAAAATTAACTTGACATACTGCATAGCTGGCTTCTCAACTAAGAACAAGAACATCAGAGGATCAAAACAGAGATCGCTGGTCGCCTTTGGCTTAAGAAAAGCGAATGCCGTCTCCTTTGAAGATTCTGAATATCGCTTCATTGACTATCTTAGATCCTCGTTCTCTCCCTTTCTTTGCCAATAGGTCCCCCTTTTGCATATTATAAGGTTCACAAAGGCACGCCGGCCCTTTGCCCTTGTGCGCACCCTGTGTGGCCACATCTCTTTGTCAAGAATCCCACGGCGACTCACATGCGCGTCCCTGTCATCATCAATTCTTGCCCAAACAGAAATGTTATGCACGCAATTGAGTAAGGCTGACGATCCAACAAATGAAATTCAGCAAACACAGTACTAGGAATAAACTCAGGCGATTCGCGTGATACACCTGAACAGCGATGACACTGAATGGCACGGGCATAAATCAATTGTCAATGTGGGGCGGCTCAATGTCTGCATCGAGCAATGGAAGGTCCGAAAGACGAAGCCCATAAACTCATGAAGGCCCCCGCTTCCTAACCTTGGTCTTGCCTAGGAGCAGCATGCTTCTCCAACAAGCGAAAGGCTCTACAAGAATAGCCCTTTCAGAGTTCGATAATAAATAATAATAAGGACAAGGAGGGACCCAAAGATCATGTCTTGGGCTCGCCACTACGGAAGGACCTGCAAGCGCCACTAAGGAAGGATCCACATGCCTGTAACACCTCGACATGAGGTCGTCCATGGAGTTGAGACCTCGAGGTCGTGGATGCCATGGACGGCCTCGTCGAAGTTGACATGGGCCATGATGATCTTGAATCGAGTCATCGATGCCACATATCTCAACCCAAACCACCCGACCAAATGTGCTTGCGAGCGCTGTTGAAAGATGAGAAACTGGGGTACCACAAGACCCATCATGCCCCTTCAACTTCCATTAACGGCGGTTGCATCTTCAAGGTCAACCTACGTTGACTCCTCTTAAGATTCGACATTGTCTCTTTTGTATTTATGGGGATGAAAAAGGTGAGATGGGCATAGGATTCTAGATGCCCGTATGGTCGCGATCGCTCTTCTGATGTAAACTTCAAATCCCAAGTGCGGTGACCCTGTAAGGATATCACGCCCTTCAACGACAGCTAGAAAACAAAGCACATTGTATGATGGGGATTCTCTCTCTCTCTCTCTCTTCTAGGAGATGATCCTTTCTTCTTTGGTTCGCTTTTCTCTAACTTTGTTTGTTTGTATCTAGAGAAGAAAAGAAAGTAGCAAGAAACTTGGGGTTGGATTGAAATGTGAGAGTATGGCTATAGAAAGAGGTGATTTGGCCGTGGATAATTTGAGAGAGGTGATGGAGGATGGATAATTTTTCCATTACAATTTTCTCGTTCATTTTCTACTTTGTAGGGTGTGATTTTCTTGTTTCTAATTTTTGGAGCGACCGGTATTTGCCAAAATTGAAAAATATAGTTATGGATAAGATTTTATTAACGAGTGCTCTCAAGACACTTATTAATTGCACTCAATAAAGTAATATTTTTTTTTGATATATTGATTGTGTGTAATATGAAAATTGAAGAGTCCTTGGAAATAATAGAATTTCTTCATTTGGATGTTTACCGCCCCCAAAGTATTCATGCTTTGACAGAGTTTCTTCCAGGGATGTTCCAAAAAAGATCAATTCCTTTTAGAGAACAATGCAAGGTATATCATATGCCTATCTTTAACTCCAATATATGATAGAGAATCGACTGAGGATAAGAAACTGAAAGTCCAGTTGATCCACATGATCTGTAAAGCTCACACCATTGTGAGGATGCAATCGTTCATATATAAGCCGGTCCACCTAAATTACGAGTTTTCCTCTTGATGACGACAGCAATGGAAAGCCACGGTGGAAAGTTGTGATATCTTCTGATCTGAACACGCGACAGAGGCGAACTCGACATCAGTGGAAAGCTCTTCGCAGAGCATATCCGGCTATGTCCTTTCGTTTCCTTGCTTCCAGACGTACTTCATTGAGAGCAAATGAGTCGGTCAAAGATTATTGCCTCGGGCTGAATTTATCACTATTTTGATCATCCATAATCTTCTTTTCTCGATGTCTAGACTTATCAATTCTTGCATTCACGGCAAGCTTGAAGTCTGCACTTTGCAATTTTCAAGACAAGAGCTCTGTCAATGAATGTTGGCAAGCGTGGTTGGCAAAATATGGTGAAAGATTCTTGCTAGTAACGCATTTGTTTCTCTTCAAGTTATCTTGATCAAAACGTGCAGTTCAGGGTGGCCCGACTATCATGGCTTGATCATTTTCATGCGACAAACTCGTGATCGGAGTTTGTTGCAAAAAGGCAATCAATCAAACAATAATATAGACAGAATAAAAAAAATAAATCGGACACCAGATTTACATGGTTCAATCGTAAAGACCTACGTTCATGGGGAGAGCAATAGCGAATTTCACTATAGATCAAGCAATACAATGAGATTACACACTCAAGTCATTCAAACACTCTCTCGGTGTTTCCCAAGCCCCAATTACACTCAATAACGCACAGTGTTTAGTCTCGAAATTTTTCAAAAAATAATTTCTGAATCTCATGAAGAAATTACACACAAATCTTACCATAAGATTTAATTGGCTCAAACACTAAATCTTCTTGGATGTAATTCATGGATGACAAAGAAAATCCCTCCCAAGCACTCGACGGCAAGACGCGCTTCAAGACCAATTCTTCATGATCAACCCTCTTCCATTCATGACCACAAGTCTATATATATAAGTGAGACCCTTATTCTTTTGCCAAGATTTTGTTTCCTATCTTAAATGATTTTATCCAAAACATATCTCTGTATATTTTAAACAAAATCCAAGTCCTAGTCAAAGTTAGACTTTCCTATTTTAGAGGCCAAATTCTCTAATGCAGATTTGAATTTTGGGAAGTTGATATTTGGATTTCCTTTGTTCAATTTTGAACTTCCGCAATATATCCAATTCGGAATATTCAGAATTTCATATTTGACTCAAACTAGAGACATATTTTAACAATCTCCACCTTGGCTCAATGTTTGAGCCAAGTTGCAATCGCTTCACAAAAATTCAAACTCTCTGCTACTCTTCCATAGCTCCCGATCGGCTCAACCACCACATATATTATCCAAGTTAAAGCCTCGCTTGAACTTCGCCATAAACGAGGACCTCATTAGAATACCAACTCTACATGCACCTTCAACCACTACGCAAGGATTTTTCGATGCAACCTCCTTAACCGCAAATAAAGCAAAACCATTGTTGCATTCATATCTATCAGGAGATCAAATATGTACCTTGTCAACATTAGCAATTACAGCAATCGTTGGCTCTATAGACTCCACCTTGCTACGAGCACCATTTGTGTCGATTACTTTGCTAGTACTCGTATTCGCTACCTCAGGAGTCTCTGGTCGCAACTCCACTTCAAGCTGAACACCGTCCAGATCCTTATTAACACTGCCACAAACACTCATAGTCAGAAGTACTAGAGACTCATTAAGGGTAACTTCTCTATTATTAACATGTGAATTTATATTTGGACACCACAACCGATTGTCTCGCTCACCTTGTGCATAGCCATAGAATATGCACCTTACCTGCTAATCGAGCTTACCATCATTCACTCGAAAATAACACGGACAACCAAACATTCTAATAATAGAATAACCAGCAACGTTACTTGACCACACTTCTTAAGGAGTCTGTTATTCAATAGCAATTAATGGAGATCTATTCACTAGGTAGCTTACCGTAAAAAGCACATTAGCTAGAAATATCTTAGCAATATCAGCACTAGAGATAATTTTTGGGATCGTCTCTAGTAATATTCTGCTCATCAATTCTGCAAATTATTGTGATTTACTGACACTAGTGCGATGTTTCACTATGCCATCTTTCATGCAGAATTTTTTTGCCAGCTTCAAGCAGAACTCCATGCTATTGTCAGTCTACACATGCTTGATCAACTTATTAGTCTCCATCTTGATCAAAGCTCTCAACCGCGTGATTAAACATCAAACTTATGCATTGGCACAAACACCCAGGTCTTCCTCGAGCAGTCAAAAGACTCTCGAACAGATGCATCCGACATTTCCGCAGTGATATTTGTCACTGTCTCATCTCAAAGTTTATACAGGTCTACATGCTTGATTCATTTCATTATCACCAAGGCATCTCGAACAACTTTTAGAACTTTACATTTTGAATAATATTTGCAACCAGCTGAATCTAAGATATCCAAGGAAATTAAGTTCTTTTTCAATTCTGGAATGTTTCTTACTCCGGTCAATGTCCTCACAATACCATCATGCATTTTGATTTTAACATCACCAATACCCACAACATTGCACTTAACATTGTTCCTTAACTAGACTTTACCACTACCTGTGCATTGATAAGTGATAAACCAATTTTTATCTGGTGTGATATGAAAAGAACAACCAGAATCCATAACCCATCCATCTAATCGGCATTATCTGCAGAATCAACTATAATTCCATTGCCTTTCTCATTCTTCAGGTTAAGGCAATCCCTTCTAAGATGCTCCCTCTTGCCACAGCTCCAACAGACAACATTACTAGTCCTAGACCGATTACGCATGTTTATATTAGTATTAATATTACCCATATGTATTATAGATCTTCCTCTATTTTTACCTACTAAAGCAGTAGATACAAGTTCGCCAGATTCTCTTCCACAAATATCCTTGCTTATAATCAAATCTTTAACCCTTTCAAACGTCAAACTTGTTGACCCAGATGAATTACTAACAACAGTAACAAAAGTATTCCAACTATCAGGTAATGAGGATAACAAAATTAAAGCACGTACCTTATCTTCAAAGTTAATCTCAACTAAACTCAATTGACTAACAATCACATTGAATTCATTAATATGATCTGTAACTGACACATCTTTGCTCATCTTTAAATTAAACAAACGTCGCATCAAATAGACATTGTTGATCGTAGAGGGCTTCTCGTACATATCCGACATGGCTTACATCAAATCAGTAGTAGTTTTGTCCTTCAAGATGTTAAATGTGACATTAAGAGCCAATGTTAGTCGAATAACACCCATAGCTTGTTTATCCATCAAATCCCAATCAGCTTGCTTTAATATCTCTGGTTTCTCCCCATATAAGGGCAAGTGCAATTTCATATGGTAAAGATAATCTTCAATCTGCATCTTCCAGAAACTAAAATCATTCCTATCAAATTTGTCGATTCTCATTTTTACTTCTTCTATCGCCATCGATTCACTTCAACTTAGCCAAACCTAGCTCTGATACCACTTGTTGCAAAAATGCAAGCAATCGAACAATAATAAAGACAAAAGAATAAAATAAATCGAACACCTAATATACATGGTTCAGTCGTAAAGACCTATGTCCATGGGGAGAGCAATAACGAATTTCACTATAGATCAAGCAATACAATGAGATTACACATTCAAGTTACTCAAACACTTTCTCGGTGTTTTTCAAGCTCCAATTACACCCAATAACGCACACAGTATTTAGTCCCGAAATTCCTCAAGAAATAATCTCTCAATCTCATGAATGAATTACATGCAAATCTTACCACAAGATTTAATTGGCTTAAACACTAAATCTTCTTAGATGTAATTCACGGATGACAAAGAAAATCTCTCCCAAGCATTGACGACAAGACGCGCTTCAAGACCAATTCTTCATGATCAACCCTCTTCCATCCATGGCCACAAGTCTATATATATATATATAAGTGAGACTCTTATTCTTTTGCCAACTTCTCATAGGATTTTGTTTCATATCTTAAACGATTTTATCCAAAACATATCTCGGTATTTTTTAAACAAAATCCAAGTCCTAGTCAAAGTTGGACTTTCCTATTTTAGCAGCCAAATTCTCCAATGCATATTTGAATTTTGGGAAGTTGATCTTTGGATTTTCTTTGTTCAATTTCGAACATCCGCAACATATCCAATTCGGAATATTCGGAATTTCATATTGGACTCAAACTCGAGACATATTTTAACAGAATTCCCGATTAAAGATTGCCAGCAGTCTATGTTATGGGAGAGATGGCAATTGGAAGGGACACAGGAAAGTCGAAATCTAGAGCGGCAAGTCATGACCATGGGTTTGAACCTATGCAAAGCAAGCATGGCCATCACTTGAGGAGAATCTCTGCCTCTGCAAAAGACTAGGGACAAGAGGCAGGATGACCCATCCATGCCCTTAACATAAAGGCACCATCTAGAATTCCACTTTTCTTTTATGCTCCTTTTTGTTTTTAGAACTTCTAGTTTCTCATTTTGCAGAGTCTAGAGTTGCATGTAACTAACTTGACATACTGCATAGCAATGCCTCAGCAACCAAGAACAAGAGCATAAGAGGATTGAAACAGAGATAACTTATCGCCTCTGGCTTAAGAAAAGTGAATGCTGTCTCCTTTTGATGATTCGAATATTACTTCATTGACTATCTTAGATCCTCGTTCTCTCCATTTCTTTGCCAATAGGTCCCTCCTTATGCATTTTGTAATGTTCACATAGGCACTGGCCCTTTGCGTTCGTGGGTGCCCTGCGTGGACACATCTCTTCGTCAAGAATCCCACAGCGACTCACATGTGATGTTCCTTGTCCCTATCGTGATCAATTCTTGCCCAAATTGAAAGCTATGCAAGCAACCGAGTAAGGCTGACTATACAACAATTGAAGTTCAACAAATGCACAATACCAAGAGCAAACTCAAGCGATTCGGCGTGATACACTCGGAACTGCCATGACTTTGAATGGCACAGGCATAAATCAATTGTCCAGCATGCTAAACGAAAAGAAAAGATCTTTGAACACCAAATGTGAAGACAGCAAACATGCCAAACAACCTGCATCTCTGAAAACAAGAACAAACCCAAACCAAACTGTGTGTGGCAACACAATGTCTACATTGAGCAATGAAAGGTCTGAAAGAAAAAGGGTGTGTTTGGTTCAGCATTTGGAAAGCTCATTGAGAAAATGCAAAGCAATTTAGCCTAAAGGGTTTTTAAGGAAATGCAAAGATTGTTTGGTAAATTTTGCTTTGAAAAGCAACTTTGAGAGAAATGCTATTTGGTAGAAAACACATTTGCAAAGCCCATTTGGTGATTAATCTAAATATTTTAATGTTTATTTGTTTAAAATTAAAAAAAATATTTTGTGAATTTTTTAATTTATATTTAAGAACAATGTTAAAGATGTTGTGTGAATAATTTTATTAAAATTAAAATTTCTTTTTTTGCTAAAAAAATCAAATGGAAAAAAAATACGTGCTCTTTTTCTCAATTACAAGAAGAATACTTTCATTATAGGGTTAATACCCTAAAAAAAAAAAAAAACCAAAAACTAGTACACTTGTGGCAAATTTACCCTCGGTTAATTTTCGTTAAATTTTATTATCAAATTATTAAGTTAAATGACGCGTGACAGTTAACCAGTATACCAATTTAGGATTTTACGCTCTATTTGTCACTATTTACAATTTTTGTGATTTTTTGTGTGGTATTAATCAAATTTAGCATAGGGTATATTTGTCACAAATTTATCATTTTGGGGTTTTTTGCAGTCAAATAAATTAGTTTAGGGTAAATTTGTCATAAATGTATCAGTTTAGGGTTTTTTTATAGTCAGTCGGGTTAAATTTGTCATAAATATACCAGTTTGGGGTTTTTCATGGTCAAAAAAATAGTTTGTGGGTAACTTTGTCGCAAGTGTACCAGTTTGGGGTTTTTCAGGATATTAACCCTTTATTATAATAAAAACATGATAACATATGTTTTGAGGAAAGAAGCGCATTATCCTTTAAAAAATAAATAGCAAATATCCGAGTTATGATTACGTTGTGCGAACTTATACTTGAGCCATGGACTTTTTCTTGATCACTATCCAAGTTCATGAAGATTTACCTATTATCTTTCTTTTCTCAGGCATGAGCAATCGAGCGAAGAGCGTAGTCGAGCAAAGAGTGTAGTTGAGCGAGAAGCAATCGTCACGGGGGAGAGTGATGGAAGGGTGGGAGAGAACAATCTAGGGTTTTTTTTTTTTTTCAAAATGGGCAAAAGTGGTTTTTCAATAACGTTTTGAGGGCAAAATAGGCAACTTACTATTTTCATTAAATGAACCCTCTAGCATTTCCAAAGGTCAACTTTCACTTAAAAGCCACTTGAAGAATGGTTGCCAAACACCAAAATTTGGGGGTGAAAGGGCTTTGGGGCTTACATGGGCTTTCTAAATACCCATCCAAACACACCCAAAGCCCAGAAACTCATGAAGGCCTGGGTTGCCTAAACTTGGTCTCGCCTAAGGGCAGCTTGCTTCTCCAACAAGAGAGGCTCTACAAGAACAGCCCTTTTTAGAGTTCCATTGTAAAAAACAAGGAGGAGGAGGGAACCAAAGTTCAAAGTTCACAGAGTAATGAAGTTTCATGTTTTGGACTCAAATTCCTAGAATAGAAAAAGAACAGAAACACGCGTTTGGTAAACAACAAAAAAATTTCTGTTTTATTTTTTATTTTTTATTTTTTATTTTTTTAATAAAGTTTAAAATTGATATTGAATTCTAATTCTTATGAAATGCTCATTAATTTTATTTTGTTCATGGTTAGTGAAGACAAACATTTTTAGCATGATCATATAGCATATTTCGTAGAAAATGTTGTAATTAAAGTTTGTATCAAATTTTTTCAACATGCTTATATGTGCGCCCTTAAACGAAAATTTCATACATCTCAACATGAACTAGTTACCTTTTTTTTATTTTTCTAGGCAACGCAGCCAATCGAATAATTGTTCTTTTTTTGCTTTTACTCAAGTAAAAATATTCACCGCCAACTAGTTTTCTGAAATTTCATTTGTTTAGTTGGCTAAAAATGATTATGGTCAAAGATACATGTATACTCAAAGTTAAAAAAATAAATTTTCTTCGAAAAAAATTATTTTCTTTAATCATGAAATTGTTCTTGAAACAGTTGTAATGATCTTCCTATTGAACCAAACTCGCATTTGGCCATGTTTGGCCCTTTGTTTATATACTCGTCTTCCAAATTCAAGAGTGCCAAACGAGCTAGCACCGGAATGAACATTACGTATGCCATCTTTGAAGCAATATAAGTTTCAAGTTCACAACAAGAGACCAAATTACCCGTAAAGCGTCGGCACTTCTAGTCGACTTTTGCTTCCCACAACGAGACAACAGAAAACTACAAGAACCAAGACGAATACTAGTAAACTCCAGGAGTTGTTATAAGGACAACACTTTTAAGAGTTGCCGATCACTTGCTTCGCCGAACAGAGTAATGAAGTTTCATGTTTTAAGGCCATCTTTTACAAGAGAAATGAGACATTTAGTGTTAAATTGAAAGGATTTTCCATATAGCACCAACAAAAGATCACAGATGATGTTTATATAAATACAGATTGGTCACTAAGGAAACAAAAGTACAACACAAGAAAAATGTACACTATCAACAAACCGATCCATTGGTGGACATAGTTGCTACGGATCATATTTGACAAACAATATGTGCCAATGTCGATTTGATGTTTTCTGGGTCAAAAACAGAGGAATTTAAGCTTTCAAGCAGTAAGAAGAAGACCCATCAGCTCTCCGCAGCACGGAAGATCGTGAGCAAGGACAGGAAGAGATTGATCACATCCAAATACAGCGACACAGAGGCCCATATGTATTCATCGTAGGAGTAGCGCTTGATCAGGTTGTCCGTGTCGTATATGATGTACCCACAGAATATGATCGACGCCAAACATCCATACACCATGAGTGAGATCCTACCAAGAGGGAACAGTAACTGCATCCAATATGGCAAAAGCATCATTGCCATCAATGATGGTAAGATGTATAACACTGACAACATATGTAAAGCAGCACATATAGGATACACAGAGGATAGAGAATGCAAAACGTTTGCAAAACACTTTAAATTTGCATCTGGTAAGAACACTTGGTATAGCTCCTCTGGAATTATTAAGAAAAGATGAATCCAAAAATAAGCCGACCGTACCAAGATGCCGACATGAGACAAAAATACTGTGATTAAAATAGCAGTGACAAATCATCATCCCATGTCTTTCCCCTCCCTCTCTTCATGTTTCAACAACAGATTACAGGTAAGATGTATCATTGCCATATAGGATACACAGAGGATAGAGAATGCAAAAAGTTTGCAAAAAACTTTAAATTTGCATCTGGTAAGAACACTTGGTATAGCTCCTCTGGAATTATTAAGAAAAGATGAATCCAAAAATAAGCCGACCGTACCAAGATGCCGACATGAGACAAAAATACTGTGATTAAAATAGCAGTGACAAATCATCATCCCATGTCTTTCCCCTCCCTCTCTTCATGTTTCAACAACAGATTACAGGGTGATCCAAATCAACGAAATGCAATTTTCTAGTCATAGCTGTATAAAAGCAAAAGCCATACCTGTATAAAAGCAAAGATCATAAGCGCAAAGACAGCACCGAACAAGAAGGGCCCTAGGAAGTTGAAGTCATGGCCTCTCCTCGCAGCCCAGAAAGTGTAGAGGGTAAGACTGACTACCACAGCGGTCGTCAAGATAACAGATTCGAGGATGATTTTCCCTGCACCCGCATTTGGGAAAAAAGAATTAAACTTCCATTGGCAATTACTACGTACATGACATTGAGTTAAAAGATCCTCAATCCCGTAAAATTAACCGTTATAGCTTAAAACATCAAGTGAGCCAGAGCCGAACAAGACGGCAGATTGATCATCTACAATATATATCGACTGTAATCTGCAAGTCTGGAGCCAACCCAAGTAAACGTGACACAAAAACAAAGAGGCTTTGTTCATCTAAACAAGTGAAGTTACGCTGCAACTGATCATTTTATGCTGCTTCAGTCATCATGTCCTCAAGCATATTCATGTATCAGCAACAGGGCAACCCTGAAATGATTGAAAGCTTTGCATTTCATGCCTAAACTAAGAAAACAGAAGAAAGATAAATAAGAAGTTGATTAGCCACTAAACTGATAGCTGAAGCAAGCCAAAAATTCCTGATTGATGGCTTATTTTCTGAAACTTATCTGAAGGAGAGTCAGTTGCTCGCCAAAGTGACAACTTTTACATTCCCAATCTACATAATAATGTCGCACCATTTTTGCTGCCCTTCAACACAAGTAGACAACTACTTGCATTGCAGAGCACATGTAAGACTGCAAGGCCCAACCTAGTCCCTTGTTATGGAAAGAATTTGGAATTAGTAATTCTGTTCAGGCACAGTTAAAAATCTTCAGTTTGTCTCTGGGTCTGCACTAATGAAGCATCACGCATCAAATTTATTCCAGAAACAGGTCTGAAATGCATACATGACAAGATGCCAGATCCTCAGCAGCGATCATGAAAAATGATTCTAGTTAGCGATTGAAGACACTAATTTACTATATTTAACTGGATTTACTTCCATTACCATTGAAATCATAATTTCATTCCAGAACAAGAGGTTCTACTCTTTTATCCTGCCGGAACATGTAAAGCCAAATTATAACCTACCGAAGTCTCAAAGAGACAAGCTCGACCTTGCGTTGTTTGACTTCCCGAATGTGTATCAAAACCATCTCTTCATTAAGAAAAGTCTTTTACTATAATTCTGTCGACACTTTCTCCGCACTCATCTTCTAGTATGCATCTACCATCTCTTGAAAAGCATAAAGCATCAAGATCACACCAGAAAGTGATAGAAGCAACCAACAGCAAGCCACTTCAAGATTTGTACTCACCACTCGTGAATGCACAAGTCAGTCCAACCACAAACGCGAGCGAGATGGTGAATATTCCGAGCAGCAGGTAGTTCACAGGATGCCGCTGATGGTAGTAGTACAATGGACAGAGAACTGCATCAAATCTTAAAACCATCATTCTCATGCTCTATATGCGAAAAAGATGTACCATGACCACATCAACATCAATTCTAGCACTGTCACATCATTCACAACAAAGTCTATCTCCACATGTTAAGTTTAACATCTCTAGCGTAACCCCAATCCCAGAGAAGAAAAGAAGCCGCGCGTTTGTTTACGTTGAAAATAAGCAACATTTACCTTCTGTTTTCCATCAAAGTGGAAATATAATATATACCCGGATGTCAATAGGTTATCACCATCCGAGTGACATGAAAATCTGTCTAGGAGTTTTGAATTTAAAAGGAGAAAAAAAAAGATCAACATGAGTGGACTGTAACATACGAATGAAGCGAAAGGGAAAGTGTTCCATCATTCGAAACAATTGGCTGGAAAAAACCATCAAAAGCCGGAACACAATTCAAGAACACGGAGCTGGACGCACCGATGAAGGGCACAATGATGAGGACGATGTAGAGGGCGAGGCCGCCCGGGGTGGAGGTGAAGAAGTGGGCGATGGGGTGGACGTAGACAACGACGGCGCCGACGGCGATCGTGGCGAGCAGCTGGAAGGCCACGATGGAGTAGACCTTGCGGATGAAGGCCCACCGGAGCTGCGGGCTCTCCAGCATGGTCGGGTACAGCGGCCTGTCCCCGGTCTCGGGGTCGCTCTTCCTGTAAGGCTGCGTCCACATCTTCTGCTCCGCTCTTCCTCTTCGCTCTTCTTCCTCAGCTGGGTGCGTTCGGATAAAAAGGAAAGCTTTGGTGGCAGCTTGTTGCTTGGCTTCTTGGGTTGGCAAGGAATGGAGTGCGGAGGTCGGGGAGGGGAGGGGGTATAATAACGTGCGAAAGAGAGAAGGTTCTTGATGGGTCGAGCCACTTCACGGGCAAGAACGAGAACAGGAACGACGGTGGAGGCTCTTGAAGTACGGGCGTCGGGTCTGGCACTTCGACACGTGGTGATGTCCTATCAGTCGCTTAGAAAGCATTGGTGAAATTGCTTTGTGTCACTAAGGGTTTCTTTACTAAAACTAATCTCTTTTTAATGACATGAAAGTTTGGCTTTATTTGATTAATGATGGACGTTCTACTTTAGATGAATCGTTTACTTGAGTTATCAAATATAACATGAGGATAGTTTCTCGGTATGACTAAGCAAACGATGAGAGGATTCTAACTTCGTAATTTTACTATAAGGTTTCATGAAAAGAAATCCATGCGTTATACTGAATTCATAGTATAATAACGTGTCTCTCTTTCTAATAAACACTTGAGTAATATGGAATTATGAAGAAAGCAATCATGTAAATTCATAAACCTCTCACCTTCCAAAGGTAAATGTGAGTCCGTATCTTTCTATTATACCATTATTTAAATAAATATCTTAATGGTTCCTTTTTTTTAATATTAATTCAAAGTATTGGTCTGAAGATATAGCTATATTAAAATCCATGAAACGTTTTGTAGAGGCTATAAACTGATTAAGTTATTGAGATCTACCGAAATTTGATGCAGTTGGTGTAATCCCAACGCGTAAGCTTTAGTTTCTTTACGTGAAGATCTCATTTTACAAGTATTTTGCTTCGACTATACCTTTAGGGCTTTTTTTTTTTTCCCGTTTTTGCACGTGTCGCGACACGCGTGTGTGCGGAGATGGAATAAAAGCCAGCAAGGAAGCACCGTATTCTGTCGTGATGCGGGAAAGCGTTGCTTTGCAGCAATCCGATGTTCTCCTTCGTTCGAGGATGTTCCCCCTTGGAAAAAGAAACGTCGATGGAGTTTCGGGACAAGGCGCTAGGTTCTTCTAGGATGTCGTGGGTGCTCGAGACGCTGCTATTCCTGTCTTCGTTTCGTTGGGGGCGTTGACGGTAGGTCTACCCCTCCTGGACCGGGGGACACAGATCTGGACATTGCTTTTTTGGGGGCGCTTCTAGGATGTTTAGGTTGGTCGAATTGATTGCTGACACTTCTAGAATGTAGAAACATTTAAATGATTGTCCGTTGACTTTTTTTTTTTTAAAGGGGAGTACCTCATGTTTAAAGTTGACCTATCGCTGTGCAGTCAGCAGAGCAATAAAAGCACTCGAGGCTGACCATGGTCACACAGACTACCTCAAGTCGATGTCCATCGTGCAAAACCCAAAACGTTGTAAATTTCGACAAGTCTGCTCCTGATAGTTCTGATTTTTGACCCGCGCAAGCAATAATTGGAGAGAATCCGACTCTCAGGGTGCTCAAAATTAGTGTAGAAGGACACGATCGCAATGCTAATGCATAAGATCTGGAAGTAATTTGACTCTCGAGATACTCTAAATTTGGAAAGAAGGGATCTGCTCCTAACAATTGTAATTGCCGATGCACACGGACAAGAACTGGGAGGAATCCGACTCCCGAGGTCTCCTCTAAATTTGGTACAGAAAGAACTTTGTTCCTATTACCAACGCACACGATCAAGAACAAAAGGTAATCCTACTCTAGAGATGCTCTTAATATTGCAGAGGAGTAATCCATGCCAAATAATTTTATTTGCAAGTACATGGTTTAAAGCACGAGAGTGCAATTGTTTCACCAAAAACCAAAAAAAAAATCAAAAGCATTTAAAAAAAATTATATTGCTCACAAAAGTAAATAAATGAAAAATATTTTGTTGTCAGGGAAAATATTTAGACATAAAGAAAATATTCCTCATTAACTAATTATTTCAAGTGATATAAGTGATCATTTTAAAGATTTTTTAATTAATTATTTTTTTGCCAAACGAATGAAATCATAATAATGGAAAAAATTTTGGAGCCTATATGAATCACTGGTTTTTTGGCTGATACCAATCATATCAATCGAGCGGTGCATAAGTGGCTTTTATCTTTAACCTATATAGTTGAGAACAAGCACACAAGACCATTCTAGTCACACGAGACTAATCCAGCTGGATGAACATGCTCTATTACGGCAATCTAATCAAATTCATTTATGCAAAATCGCAGATCAATCGGATTGGACATATTCGTTCTTGGTCTTGCATATCAAATTAGGAGCGATCGGTCTAGGGAAGCCGAACCGGTCAAGGCCAGTTACCCGGGAATCGGCCCGGTCCACATGCGAGCCGGCCTCAATCTTGTCGGACAAGGCTAAATTCGGTTCTATTTCTGGGTTAAACCGGCCCAGCTGCCTAACCCAATATCAAATGCAAAGGGAAAGACAAGTTCATTTGGGCCTGGCCCAAGTTTGGCCCAGATGCATAACCATCTCCGGCCCATATCCGGCCCATCTACTCTCTCTCGACCTTCGAAGGTCAAGTCGGAGTTTGCAAAGCTGGAGCACGGCACAGTACCAGCAGCAGCGGCATCGGAAGCAATGGAGGCCGAGAAGCTGTGGAGGATCTTGACGGCGATGGCGGTATTGCTGCTGGCGGCCGCACCGCATCACCACCGCGCCGGCGCCTTCCAGTCCGATGAGCTCCTGATCGAGCAGGAGGACGATCTGGGGGCGGCGATCGGAGGAGGAGCCGGGGTCGGGGTCGGGTCGGGGTCGGGGTCGGGGTCGGGGTCGATCCGGTCACGCCGCCCCGATCCCGGAAGAGGTACTCGGATGCCGCCGAGTCCGACTCGAAGTTCCAGTTCCCCCTCGAGCACGCCTTCGGGGACTCCGATTTCTCCCCCGCCGGCACTTTCTCCGCCCGCCTCAAGACCTGGTCCCACGGCCCCCAGGTCAGCCCTTCTTCTTCGTGTCCTTCCTTTTTTGCTTTTCTGAATCGATTGCCTGATCGAGGTGGTCGGTGTGTTTGGTTGGTAGACTCTCACCAAGCTGCGGTTCTCGAGGAATGCTCTCACGGAAGTCGACAAGGAGAAGTTCCAGGTGACGTCGCGTTTTCCTTCCGATTCAAATCCTGCGATGTAAGGTTTTTCTGTGTTCTGACCGTGGTCTGGCCCCTCTTTATTGCAGAAATTGCTGCAAGATGATGACTTTTACAGGATTAGGCTGCCGTCCAATGTTCTGAGTCCTCCGGGGAGGGACTACATTGTTTCTTCCATCAAAGCGGTAATTGTTTTACTTTACTCCAACCAAATGAGACTGTGTTGTGATGTAGAATTGTGTCTTCCGTTGCGACTTGCGTTTTGATTGCTCGCATAAGCATGATTATTGCTAGCCAAGATTTGTGTTCAGGAATTAGTGCTTTATGTGACAAGATTGCTTAATTTCGCATATTCTTAGCTAGTTTTAACCCGAATTGAAGTTTGGGTTGTCAACCCTTTCTGATGATCAAAATGTAATCCTTAGATTAGCTCTGATTTTGAGCATGCTGATATCTTTCATAAGGGATAAGAACTTTTTTTTTTTCTAATTGGTGATCGATGATAGTTATTCTTGTTAACTATTTTTGCCTCTCTAAAATTAAAGTAATATTGACAATCCTATTCTATTCCCCAGAGATGTCTTCCACGTGATGGTCTGGATGAGCACTTTGTGATACACATGGTAAATATCTACTTGGCATGGATTGGAAAATTTATCTTCTTTCCATCTTCTGATTAATGTTGATTTTTTATTTTACTTTATATAATTGCAGGACGGTGTTAACATCTTGGCTGTTAATTACGGTCCTCCTGGGGCATGCCCTTATCCTTGCCAACTGAAACTAGTAAGTAACAATCTTCTCTCTTCTCAATACGAACTATGTGCAGGTGAAGAAAGAGCTGTCCGAAATGTCTTAATGCTGGCTCTATATCTGGATTATGTCAAGATCTGCTTAGTAGATCATATGAATGTAGAAAAAGCTTCTGATTTGGATGAACTGGAAACATCTCTTTCCTTTTATATTTACCCAGCTTATGTCTTTGATTGTGTGTTTTGGTGAAGGATTTGATCTAATCTAGGGATAGTACTTGATAAACTCTAGTTAGAAAGTCATATAGGTCAGGAACAAAGAGTGCGGGGTTGGGTCGGCCAATGTATATCTTGGTCAGTTCTCTGACCATTAGGGATTAGAATTCCATATATTTTGTTTTGTGAAGTAAAACAGATTCTTATTTTTCACTTTCCTTTTTACTAAGAATGTTATCCATTATTTGTTTATATAGCTGCAAGCGAATACCAGAGTGCAAAAGCAGAGATAGTGTATATGCAAATACAATTGAACAATCATGAATTTGCAGCCAACCTTTTGGAAAATCAAAATAGTGTTTTGTAAAATTAACTCCTATGTGTGTCCTTGCTTTCTGAAATAATGAAATGGTAGCTGTTTGAGAGTTTTTCTATGATTTTGCATGAAAGTTAATCTGACATCATAAGATACCTGATCCTAATATAAGAAGAATGAGCAAGTCATGCAGATCTTGCTCTTTCATATTGTTGAAGCACATAAGATGGAGTTCTTTGTGGGCACCGCCGACAGAATATTGTGACGATAAAGCTGTTCTCAGCTAATGGGAAAAGGTTTTAGCATGGTTGCTGAAGATTTTTAGTTACAGGATGCAAACTCTTTGTTTCTTGGGTTGGGGTCATTATGCAATTCATTTTGAATGTCTGTGTTGAAGCCTGAATGAATAGCTTCCTAAACAATATCTGGTTCCTAATTTACACTGAAGATAATGAATATGTCATTCAGCTGTAACCATCTCTTAACTTGGCCATTGTCCTTAAAAAGGTGTGGGACTTCTTTCTGATCAATTAGGGGCTGTTTGTTTGTGTTCTTTCTTTTTGCTCATGAACACAATTTCTGTTTTTTTGTTCCGGGGAACAAAAAAAGAACAATAACGAGTTTGTTTACATTTTTGTTCCAAATCTACTTTTTTGTTCCCGAGAAAAAATTTGGAATAGAAACAAAAAACAAGAAAAACTTGTCTCCTATTCCTGAAACACCTTCGAGAAACAATTTTTCTCTCTCTTATTTTTTTCTTTCTCTTTCTTTTCTTCTTCTTTTTTCTTTGGCCAATCGCTGGCCTCAGCCATGGCCAGCGACCGGCCAAAAGGAAGAAAAAAGTAAAAAGGAAAAATAAAATAAAAATATTAAAAAATTAAAAGAAACAAAAATATTATACAAGTTTACCAAATGTGTTTCTGTTCTTTTTCTATTCCAAGAACAGAAATTTTGTGCAATTACCAAACGCGTTCTTCTGTTCAAAAATTGTTCCCTGAAACAGAAACAGTTTTTTCTATTTCTATTCCCTGGAATAATTTTTGAACAGAAACGTTATTAAATGCACCCTTAGTAATCCTTAGATTGTGCTGGGTAAGGAAAAACTGACTCAAGGAGGTCACGTTAGGAAGATGTTTTTATAATTTTGAAAAGCTCGCACTTTTTCCACCCTAAATATGGTTGGAGATGCCCCTACCATTTTGAATGGATGACATTGTCCCTTGTGAGTTCCACTTTAGCATAATGCTGGAACTTAAAAAGTTCCAATTGTGATGACTAAGGCAAATGTGGGGCCTAATCTTGATTTATTGTTGCCTTTTTCTTCTTCTTTTTTTCTGGCTTCTTATTTTTCTTGTTTTCTTTTTCCACTTGGGATGAAATTGGTGGTCCTCTTTTCCACAAATAGTTTCTTTCAGTGGATAGCCAGCTAGTTATTGTGCTAATGAGTTGCATACTTTTCTTTGTTTTGTACAAGGAAACCATTGTTCAAAACATAACCTAAGCACAATTGAGTGAAAGAACCATTTGCTTGTGTTAACAAATGTCTTTGGTTTAATTTAAACTTTACTACTTTATTACGCTATAATCTGTGTGTTTAACTGCTCAACTTTCATTCATGTAGTGATGATTTTTCCATGTAATAATGTTTTACGGGGCTTTTTCTTTTGAATTTGCATGGTAATAATGGATGTTTAGATTTTTATTGTACTTATCTCTGTCATGTTGTTAATCTTTTTCTAAGAGTATCTGTTAAGAAATTGTGTAGTAATGACATGGAAAAAAAAGAAGAAAAGGACTGCTAGGTTCACCGAATAAAATGAAAGTTGAGCAGATAAAATACATGGACTATAGCATAATAACATATAGTGAAATTTTGATTAAACCAAAGGCTTTTGTTAATATTAGTGGATGATTTTTTCCACTTTTACTTGTACTTAGGTTATTTTTTGAATATCCCTGTACAAAATGAATAAAAAAAAATGCAACTCATTAACACAACAATTAGTTGGCTATCTACCAAAAAAAATTATTTTTCTTGGAAAAGAGGATCACCAATATCATCCCAAATGGAAAAACAAAAAGCAAAAAAAGAAGAAACCAAACAAAAAGAATTAAAAAAAGAAGAAGTAAAGAAATAAGTTTAAATCTGGAGTGGGCCCCACATTTGTCTTTGCAATTGAAAATTTTTAAGTTCCAACAGCATGCTAAAGTAGGACCCACAAGGGATAATAACCTTCATTCATAGTGGGAGCGGTGTCTTTGGCCATATTTGGAGTGGCAAAAGCATGAGCCTTTTAGACAATTGCATAATCAGCATTGATGATCTGTTGATGTTCAGCTGTTCTTAATCTTGAGGTTTGGCCATGCCCTTGTAACTTTTCCATTCATGATAATGTTTCTTATGTTTCAGCCAGCAAAGTGGTCATTTAACTCACATACTATTTTGAAGAGCAGTGAGCAGGCACCAAGGTACATAATCTCTCATAGGCTTGCATTTCCCTTAATTTATGACCAGGCAGAACATTCTATAAATACTCTAAAAGGTCAACTCATGTTTCCACTCTATTTTCACTACGGAGATGTATTAGTGGTAACAAATCAGCATATGTGCTTATGAAGAGTGTCTAGTTGGTGGGAGAGTGAAGACAATGTTAAGGCATCTGGTGTGATAGTAACTTATTCACGTTTGGAAATAAAATGCTAAGCCAATCTGTCTGGGGTGTAAAAGAATTTGTCATACCGAGTACCTAAATGGTGTTATATAGTAGGTTTGCATTCATACTGGAAAGTAGGTGCTTCATTTGTCGTATTTTTTGCCTGTTGCAGGACTCCAGTATTTGCAGAAGAGATATCCCTTGGAGAGAATGGAGAGGCTGAAGTTGTGAAGCCACCGGAAAAATCATTTTGGGCCAAATATGTGAGTTCGCCTTTTCCCTTTGCAAAATATTAGTCCCTCAGAAGTTAAAATCTCCAATTTCTCATCATTGATTCCTGTGATTTTCAGTGGATGTACGTGATCCCTCTTGGACTCATAGTCATGAACGCCGTAACACAGGCAATGAATATGCCTCCTGAGGAGCAGGCAGGTGGCCAACCACAGGGTGCAGCCCCAGCTCAGCGTGGTCCAGCAGCTGTGAGAAGAAGATGAAGGATGGATTCATGGGGATTTAGGTTTTGTTCTCGCATAGGTTTCGTTGCAGATTTAGGGGATGTCAAGATGGCTCGAATGACTTCATCATGCGATGTAAAACACGGCAGCGAGCTGGTTGCCGAGCGAAAGTAAAAGGACTCGTGCACTGTCAGGAGGCTTGCTTGGTTGCGTTATTTATATCTTGATGGCATGGCGGATGTGGGACTTGGGGTGAATGGTTGAACCCTGTACTTGTTTTCTGTTCCAACCTGGGGAAACCAAATGATGGGGTATTGATAATCCATTTGTTTCCCGAAATAAGACCATGTTTTTCTTTGAATCAATTGTTTAGGAAAGCAGATTCTAGTTTTCTATATATGGAATCATGCACAAAACTCTTTCCTTTTTCAATGTGCTAATGTTAAGTCTATTTAAAAAAAAAAAGAAAAAGAAAAATATTAAGGGTGCGTTTGGGAATCACTTTTGGGAAAGTCTTTAGGAAAAATGCAAAGACGGCTTTGAGTTAAAAGGTATTTTCCAAAATGCAAATTGTGTTTGGTAAATTGTATTTTGAAAGCCCTTTGTAAAATACTTTGAGCAAAATGGTGTTTGGGGAATTACATTTACAAAGGAGTTTTGTGGTAAAAAAAAAATTATCAAAAGAAAAATTAAAAATAAATTAACCAACAAGGGTAGCAGCCATCGGCGACCTCCAGCGACCTCTGGCGACCTCGGATTTGGGCCGACGAGGTCGCGCGACGCCGTTGCGACCTCCGGCGACCCCGGATCTAGGTCGCAGGAGGCAGGTCTGGTCGCACAGAGGTCGTGCGACCTCTGTGCGTCGTTGGACCTCCGCGCGACCTCGAGGCGACTAGTTCGGCGACCAGATTTGGTTGCGCAGAGGTCGCACAGCGAGGTCGCGCGACCTCCGGCAACCCAGATTTGGGTCGCTACGAGGACCTGCGACCTCCGGTTGACCTGCGACCTTTGGCGGACCCTCGCTGGAGGTCACCCGACCCTGAGGCTTGCGGTGTCCTGGAGAAAATGAACAGTGCTCATACAAGGGCACACACCGGAAAAACAAAAAATTCGTGAGGATAATTTTGGAAAAAAAAAATGAACAGTAAGCTCCCAGCATGCCGAGAATGCTGAAAAGCCTAAGGCAGCCTAAGGCTACCTTGGGCTTTCAACCTTCCAAGTACTTGCTTTCCCATTAAGAGATTTCGAAAGCGAATTCCCAAACACCCATTTTTTGGCCCAAAGGGCTTTTAATGCCTAAAGCCCCTTCCAAAGTTACTCCCAAACGCACCCTAAGTCTATTTAATGGGACCTATTCGTTAACAAAACATGCACGGAGCAATGACGATATGATGAGAACGCTAATCTTACTTCATTTTAACAAATGGCATGGAGAAATCATGCAATAGTCCAAACGATTCACATCAACATTTGAAAGTATACAAAACTCCAAAGATCAAGATGGAGAGATTCATCAATAGACTGCTTCCAAAATTCAAAGGGTATCGTACGCTCTAAAGAGAAATAGTGAAATTGAATTTGCAGTTATAGTTTCACTTAATTTCATTTGAGCAACGGATTTATTTCATTATCATTTAACGTATTGATCCCATTGTGCATGCAATGCAAGTTCCTCCTCCTTATTACAATAGAGTTTTCATGGTTAAAGTTGTTCTTTTTTTCTTATTAGGGAAAAAACCACGAAAAACTCTAAACTTTACTCAAAGTAATAGATTTATCCCAATTTTTTTTATGACATAAAAAACCTTGAATTTTGCCAACCATTATACATTTACCACAAACTTTTTTTTTGTGACACAAAAACCCTAAACTTTTGTCGCGTGACACATTTACCCTAAATTATAAGGCATTTTGGTCTTTTTACTTCTTTTTTTTCCTTCTCTCTAGCCAGTGGAGGGAAGCCAATGTCCAGCGAGGGCTGCCCTCGTCGGTGTCGGGCGAGGGTAATCCTCAGTTAGGTCAGGCAAGGGCCTCCCTCACGCCCGTGCTGGCGTTGGGCAAGGGGTGCCCTCGCTAGATCTGGTGAGAGCCATCCTCACCTAACGCAAGCGAGGGCGGCCCTGCCCCTCGGTTGGGTCAGGCAGTACAACCCTCGCCTCGGGCGAGGGCTGCCCTCCCCAACCCACCCGGGGCCGCCCTCGTCGGGGCTTGGCTTCCCTCCACCGTCATGGCGGGTGAAGGGAAGAAGAAGAAAAAAAAAAGAAAAAAAAAAAAAAAAGACAAAAATGCTATTAATAGAGTAAATGTGTTATAGTTTGAAAATTTTGGAATTTTTCACATCACAGAAAAATTTGCGGAGTTTAGTTTTTTTCCTTTTTTCTTATTATTATTTGTTTTTAACTCCTCGAATTAAATCATTCCCTAATGAAAGTTTTTTGGGCTTTATATAGAGCCCAAAACAACTTAACGAAACGAGAAGCCGCGACCGCCTTATTTTGCACAACCCAACTGCACTTCACCCGGTTCAGATCGAACGACCAGATTCTCACTTTCTAGGGTTTCTCGCGTTCGCGCTCCGCCGCCGGCAAGACAACAACCCCGAACGCCGGCCGCCGCAACGACCTCCGCCAGGAGCGGCGAGAGACGGAGAGGCTGACTTTCTCGGTATTCCGGCGGTCTCTCTTCTTGCTTCTTTCACCTCGGTAGGCCAAGCTCCAATCCGTTTCTTTTTTTCTTTTTGCTTATTCTGTGCTTGACCATTCGCCACTATTTTCTCGGAAGGATTCATAGTTTCATCGCTGTTTTTCGCGAGACCCCATGATTTTTGTTTGCCCCCTTCTGTTGGAATCGGAGGAATCGGCGTTACCTAAAGAACCCAGGATAAGGTCCGAAGATTGCCCTTGTCTTTCGTCGGTTCTTGCCCGGAATTTTCTGACGCGACATGCCGTGTCTCTGATTTTATTCGGTGTTCGGTGTTCTGTCATAGAAACAGGAAATAGTTTGTAAAAGGCATAGTTTTGACGGGTTTAGCTGACGATTTGTAATTAGTGAATTCAAGCTACCGAACTCGACGGGGGCTGGTCGGTTGGTTGTAAGGAAAATCTTTGTCGAATGCTTGCCAATTCAGTCGGCTCGAGTTTTGTGCTCAGTCTTTTGGTCTCTTTATCTTTGTTTGTTTCTTTCTTGTAGAAAACGAGAGGATAAACCCTAATCAGGGCAGGGATGTTTCTGATCTCAATTCAGAGGGCTGTGACCTTGTTGTTGCATCTCTTTGTTTAAGCTAATGTTTTGATGAATTCAATGTGCTTTTTCTTTTCTTCTTTTTGTTCTTGTTTTTGTGCAAAGTGCTCCATCTATTTGCTGGAACAGATTGTTGTCTCCCTTTGTTGTCTGTTGAATAAGCAGGCTTGTGATTGATGACTGTTGCTTCAGGGATGGGGATGAAGCTGTTTGATGGTGGCGATTCTGATGATGAGAATGTGTCGAAGATTGAGATCAACAAAGAATATGCTCGCCGTTTCGAGCATAACAAGAAGCGTGAGGACCTCCATCGGCTTCAGGAACTCAAAAAGAAGGGCCTTGTCGGAGATGACTCATCCTCTGAATCAGGTGACGAGTCCTCCTCCGAGTCCTCATCATCTTTGGATGATGATGTTGATGTGAGTAAGGCTAGTAAGAAGGACCTGGACTTCTTTAATGCGCTACTTAAGGTGCGAAGCCGAGACCCGAGTCTTAAAGAGAAGAATGTTACTCTTTTCGAGTCTGAAGACAGTGACGGAGATGAAGAGAAGGAGTCGAAGGACAGAAAACATAAGCTTTACCTGAAAGATGTGGTGGCCAAGCACCTGATTGAGGAGGGACCTGATTTTGATGATGAGCAAACAGAGGTTACCAAGAAGAAGAGCTACAGTGAGGAGCAAGAGGAGATGAGAAGGGCTTTCTTGGAAGCTGCGGAGGCTGCAGAGGTTGATGGCGACAGTGGTGATTTTTTGACAGTGAAGAGGAGAGATGATGGTGAGCCAGTTGAAGGTGGCGATGGTGCAGAGTTTCAGCAGAAGCTGGATGAATATTTTGGCAGGAGCGAGGCTTTGGGTGAGAATGAGATGTTTCTGAAGGAGTTCTTTCTGAATAAGATGTGGGTTGATAAGGATAAGAAGAGCAAAGGACATGTTAATGAGGAGGAGTTGGAAGAATTGTTGAGGGATGAGGAGGAGATTGAGAAGCAAGAGGATTATGAAACGAATTTCAGGTACGAGGAGAATGCAGGTGACAGGGTATTGGGTCATTCGAGGACCATCGAGGGGTCAGTGAGGAAGAAAGAGACGGCTAGGAAGAAGCAGAGAGAGAGCAAGGAGGAGAGGATGAAAATTGCTGAGATGGAAAGGAAGGAGGAGTTGAAGCACTTGAAGAATTTAAAAAAGGAGGAGATGAAGCAGAAACTCGAAAAGTTTAAGCAGATTGCTGGGATAGATGAAGATGGGGACTGCCCATTGGATGGAGTTGATCTTGATGATGACTTTGATCCCGAGGAATATGATAGGATGATGAAGCAAGTTTTTAATCAAAAGTATTACAATGCAGATGATGTGGACCCTGACTTTGGCAGTGACAGAGATGAAGACGGTGGAGAAATTGAAAACCAGACTTCGAGAAGGAAGATGAATTGCTAGGACTACCGGTTGGCTGGGATGAATCAGAGTCGAAGGATGGATTTGTAGCAGCTAGAGAAAGAAGTTTAAGACACAAGTTAAATGATGGAGGTGAAGATGACGGTGATGATGTGATGATGATGAGGAGGAGGAGGAGGAGGAGGAGGAGGAGGCAGAGGATTCTGATCACGTCCCCAAGGCACAGAATGAAGAACCTATATCTTCTGAGGATGGAAAACGTAAAAGGAAGCGGAAACTATCATTGCTAAAGAGAGCTAAAGAGGCGATGATGGAGGAGTATTATAAGTTAGATTATGAGGATACAATTGGAGATTTGAAGACAAGGTTTAAGTATGCAAAGATTAAACCGAACAGATATGGATTGAACACTTCAGAAATTCTGATGATGGATGACAACGAACTAAATCAGTATGTTTCCTTGAAGAAGCTTGCTCCTTATAGGGAGAAGGAATGGAGAGTACACAACAATCAGAGGCACCAGCTTAAACTGAAGACGAAGGAGCTTCTTGAAGAAGGAAAACGGAGGTCTGACAAGAAAAAGAGGCGTAAAGATTATTCTAATGCATCAACTGCTGAAAAGGGTAGCTTGGAAGATGGAAAGTCACAAAAAGTTGAATTACATGAGGATTTGGGTAAATTGTCTAAGAATGCAAGGAGGAAGAGACGCCAAGCTGAGGTTAAGTTATCAAATTCAAGGCTCATAGCTTATGGAAAAATAACCCCCAACTCTAAGGGTAAAACCAAGAGCTAGAATTCCAACATGACTAGCACTAAACCAAGGTGGGAGGACTCTGGTCTTAGAGCTTTCTAGTCAATATATATGTGTTTGAGACATTTTTTGTGGTTCAGACATAAGGATGTTATGTGTTGCATCTTAAGGAAGATGCTTAAATTTTTGTGAGGTATCTGAGTTCTTTCATCTTTTAGAGAAATTTATTTAGAAGTTGTATTTTGCTCAAGTGGAAAAGTTGTTTTGGGGTGGCTGGCACTAAAATGAATCTGTTGTCATGTGATCTCAGTGATGAACAGTCATTGTGTTATTTTGTTATTAATCTGCTGGACGTCTCATTTTGTCAAGTCATAAAATATATATTCTAGTAGTTGGTCAATCTTGATTAAGTTAGTCCTTTTAGTGGTGTCCCTTTTTTTGTAAAGCTTTTTCAATAAAGTTTCTCCACAAACTCAATGCCTAAGACCCCTTTATCTGGTAAATTTGCTGTTACCTACTGGAAATAATTGTCTCAACAACTGTCTGGCTTAATTTTTGATCTTTTTTACCATTAACTAGAGAGCCTATATATCTTATGCATGCGAGTTACCTATCGTTGTTGACTGTCGCTGGGTTTATTATGCCATACTGGGTGCACTTGTTATGTGTTTATAGAGTGAAATAAATTGGTGGGCTTGAGTTCAAAAGAGGATGAGAAGATTGAAATTTCTAGGTGTGTACTAGTTGAATATGTTTTTCAAATGTTAGTAATTGATTTCAAGTGTAATGAAAAGGATGATGAAGCCTGTACTTTTCTTTTCCACTCAAAGGACCTTAGTTTGTTTATTCGCATGGGTATTGACTAAAGCTTTCTCCTTGATTGGAGAGGAACATGGTCATCGACAGCACTTCCTTTATGTTGTTTATCTTGTGCCTATGACATGATTGTCATCAATTTTTTGGGGTGATAGCTCTAATCGGATTCATCTTTCAACTGCTCTATAAAAAACTTGACAAATCCTGCAACAATGCAGTTCTTCATTTTGCAATCTTTGCTTTTCTACATGCATCAAAGAGGTAATTAGTGAAGAAACAGATCAAAGTGACGATTTTGTCAAGACATTTTGATCTGTTAAGAAGGCAAATATCGAGAAGTAGTTGTCACTTAGTAATATGAGACTGAAAAGATAATCATGAGATAATGCTAGATATGTCAAAGCAGTCTTCGTCTAGCCGTTCTACGATCCTTAGAGATCTCATAAATTTGGCATAGCCATTCCCCCAGGTTAGGTCTTCTAATTCTTCTTCATATTCTTTTCCTTTCTCTTTTGCTTTTCTGAATTGATTGCCTGATTGAGCTGTTTTGCTATTTGATTTTAGAATCTGTGGTTCTTGAGGAATGCTTTTATTGTAGTCGACAAGGACAAGTTCCAGGTCTTCCAATTTCAATAATGTAATGTGCGTTTGCTAATGTTCTGACCGTGGCTTGGCCCTATTTTTCGCGGAAATTGCTGCAAGTAGATGACTTTTATCGGATAAAACTGCCATCCAATATTTTGAGTCCTCCTGGGGGGACTACATTGTTTCTTCCATCAATGCAGTAATTGTTAACTCTATTTCAAGTACATGAGACCGTGTTGTGATATAGCATCTCATGCTCAGTGAACTTTTGCTTTCCTTCCACTTTATTGTTGTATTATTATGTATCACTTAAGCATGATAATTTGCTATCCAGGTTTTGTGTTAAGGAAGAGTGCTTTATTGAAAAAGTTTGCTTTCTCATATTTCTAGCTGGTTTTAACTCGAATTGAAGTTTTGGTTGTGAACCCTTTATGATGATTGAAATGTAATCCTTAGATTAGCCTCTATTTGTTCATGAACAGAGTTTAGAGTAAAGAGGAAAATACAATGTGGCACTATTGATTTGTAGTATTCAGTAGCCAGAATGCCCTCTCTCCCAAGCCACACACAAAGCTTCAATTTTCACATGTTGGATGGTCATGAAGTAATCTGGAGCATGCTGATATTTTCATAATGGACGAGAACTATATCGTTCAAATTGGTTATCATTGATAATTATTCTTAACTTTCTTTGCCCCTTTAAAATTAAAGCAAGACTAACAATCCTATTCTATTTCCCAGAGATGTCTTCCATGTGATGGTCTGGATGAGCTTTTGTGATACAAACGGTAAATTTCTACTTGGCATATATCAAACAGCCAGGTGCATTTGCCTTTTAATTCATGGCTTCTTTGAAAAAAGTTACCTTCTTTCCATTTTCGAAACGGAAGATACGGTATAAATTTTACTTAAGTGGGTGCTTTTGAAGAAGTTAACTCATTTCCATCCGTAGTGGATCAGAGCTATGGAGAACACCAAGTAAAATAATTCTTCCTGATATTATTGCAGGATGGTGTTAACGTCTTGGCCGTTAATTATGGTTCTCGGGGGCATGCCCTTATCCTCGCCAATTGAAACTAGTAACTAGTAATCTTTGCCGTTCTCAATACTAACTATGTGCAGGTGAAATAAAATAGATGTCCAAAATGTTTTAATGCTAACTATATTTTTGGATTATGTCAAGATCTGCTAAGTAGATCATATGGATCTAGCAAAAGCTTCTGATTTGGATGAACTGGAAGCATCTCTTTATTTTATATTTACCCAGTTCATGTCTTTGTTCACGTGTTTCAGTGGCGAATCCATTTAAATTTAGGGATACCACATAAATAACGGTAGTCAGAAAGCCAAATAGATTGGGAACAAAGAGTCTGGGGTTGGGTTGGATGAGGTACATTTCGTTTGGTTCTACAACCATTTGGGAGTAGCCCTGCATACATTTTGTCTTGTGGACTAAAACAATTTCTATTCTTTTTTTTTTTTTAACTTAGTATCTTATTAATTATTTGTATATATGGATGCAAGAGCAAAACAGAGTGCGAAAACAGAAATAGTGTAATTGCAAGTACTCCAACAATCATGATTCTGCAGCCCACCTATGCGAAAATTAAAAAAGTTTTTCTAAATTAATTTCTACATTTGTCCTTGTTTTTGAAATAATGAAATGGAAGCCGTTTGAGACTTACTTTTTTTAGCATGAATGAGCCTTCTCCGACATAAATCTGATGCAATAGAACACCTGATCTATCGTAAAAAGGATATGCTAGTTATGCAGATCTCACTCTCCCATTGTCAAAGCACATGAGATGTAGCTTAGCAAATACTTTAGAAGGGCACCATGGACAAAGTATTGCGATAAAAGGCTGTTCTCACCTAATGGTAAAAGATTTTAGCAGTGATTGCTGAAGACTTTGTAGTTACAGGATGCAAACATTTTCTTTACTGGGTTGGGGTCATTGAGCAATTCCATTTAAATAGTTAGTTGAATTTCAAATGACTAGCTTTCAAAACAATATTTGATCTTCCCAATTTATGCCAAAGATAAAGATAAGGAGGAGGAGGAGGAATCTGATCACATTGTCGAGGCACAGAATGAAGAAACTATATCTCCTGAGGATGGAAAACGTAAATGGAAACTGTCTTTGCTAAAGAGAGCTAAAGAGGCAATGATGGAGGAGTTTTAAGTTAGATTCTGAGGATACAATTGGAGATCTGGATGACAAGGTTTAAGTATGCAAAGATCAAACCGAACAGATATGGGCTGAGCATTTCATAAATTCTGATGATGGATGACAAAGGACTAAATTGGTATGTTTCTTTGAAGAAGTTTGCTCCTTTTGGGGAGATGGAATGGAGAGTACACAACAATCAGAGGCACCAGCTTAAACTGAAGACTAAGGAGCTTCTTGAAGAAGGAAAATGGAAATCTGGTAAGAAAAAATGGCGTTAAAGTTATTCTAATGCATCAACCACTGATAGGGGTAGCTCAGAAGATTTAAAGTAACCGCAAGTTGAATTACATGAGGATTCACGTAAATTGTCTAAAAGCGCAAGGAGAAGGCAACACCAAGCTGAGATCAAGTTATCAAACTTGGGGCTCATAAGTTGAGGGAAAATAACCCCAAGTCTAAGGTTAAAAACCAAGATTTTAACGTGACTGCAGACATGCATAGGGGTGACTGGCACTAAAATGAATCTGTTTATTTATCATGTCATCTTGGTGGTGAATAGTCATTTTGTTATTTTGTGATGAATCTTCTGGACATCTCATTTCGTCAGGTCATATTGCATATAATAATCATGTTATTTCAGGGATGAATAGTCATTGTGTTATTTTGTGATTAATCTTCAGGATGAAATAATATATTCACTAGTGGTTAGTCAGTAGTGGTCCAGTAGTCCTTTCAGTGATGGTCTGTTTTTCACATAGAGAATGTTGAATATAAAGTTTTTGTGCCCCTATTTACCCCTTTATCTGATAAGTTTGACATTACTTGATGGAAGTAGTTTTCTTGGATAAATGTGTGGCTTAATGAGGACAACAAGAGCAATTCTTTTTTAAAATGTTAACTAAAAAGCTATTTTATTTAATGCATGTGTCTTGTCTATCCTTGTTGAGCTGACTGTCACCATTTATATCATGTTTTCGTATGTCTATAAAGTGTTAACTAAAAAGCTAGTTTATTTAATGCTTGTGTGTTGTCTATCCTTGTTGAGCTGACTGTCACCATTTATGTCATGTCAAACTGGGTGAAATCCTCATATGTCTATTGAGAGAAATGAATCAGTGGGCTTGAAGTCAAAGAGGAAGAGAATATCTCAATCTCTAGTTTTGTACTAGTTGAATATGTGTTTCAATTGTGAGTCATTGTTTTTAAGAATTCGGAAAGGGATGATTATTTGACAAGCCATTACTTTTCCTTTCCACTCCATTAAAGGATCATATTGTTTATGTATAAACTAAAGCTTTTACCTTGATTGGTGGAGAGGAAAGTGGTCATTGACCACTCCCACTCCCTTTGTGTCATTTATCTTGTGCCTATGACATAATTTTCATCAATATTTTGAGATGATGGCATTAATCAGATTCACCTTTCGACAGTTCTGTAGAAAACTTGAAAAGTTAAGGGATGCTGTTTCTCGCTTCTGCAACAAGTAAGTTCTTCATTTGTACAACTTTGCTTTTTTAACGTGTATCAGAGAGGTAACCAGTGAAGAAACAGACCAAACTAATAATATTGTCAAGATATGTTGATCTGTTAAGTAGGCAAACATCGAGTGGTGTGACTTAGTAAGGTGAGAATGAAAAGATTAATAAGATAGTGTGAGATATGTCAAAGCAGTCTTGCTCTAACCATTTTGTGATCTTTAGGAAGCTCATAAATGTGGCATAGTTATAATGAATGTATTCTCCAGTACTTCTATGTCTTCTTCATTCACCTTTGGTGACCATTCAGTTCCCTATAGGACCCCTCCCCTAGGTATGCTTTACATCTGTGATGATTTTTTATGGGCCCGACCTTTTTACTTCTTTTTCTCAGTATATTACACAACAATTATACATTTGGCTTGAGAACTGATGACTTGGTGTTTAATGTGCCATAGATACTTTTTGTTTTCGGTCCTATCTAATCATGGTTAAGTGAGGAACCCACGTGATTGAGATGACAGACATACTCTTGATATCTTGACCTTAAGCCTTGCCAAATTGGCACTGTGAGTACAGTGTCCATTGTTCAGCAGGAGGTGACCATTTAAGCAGTGTATTTGTTCTAAAAGGTGGGTATATGGTGATCTGGATTGCTCAAGTTTTGCATCTTGGACATGAGCTTGGTGGCACCTAATCCTTATATGTCTAGAGTATGAAAGGAGGAGAGGATAATCGTACAAAGCTCAGGCGATTTTAGTGCAAGTGAAATGTGGAATATAATCTACCAAAAAAAAAGGAGGTATGCAGTATAAACAAAGCCGATTATAGGACAGGTGAACAATAGCAGTGGCCCAAAGAGCACCATAGAAGAGA
This sequence comes from Eucalyptus victrix, assembly GCA_016097545.1. Classification (NCBI taxonomy): domain Eukaryota; kingdom Viridiplantae; phylum Streptophyta; class Magnoliopsida; order Myrtales; family Myrtaceae; genus Eucalyptus; species Eucalyptus victrix. Next base: position 16,277,318 of record CM027842.1, read on the forward strand.
GGTTCTCTCTTCCACCTCCATTTATGACTCTGCTTTGTGGAACATTTCCCCAATTTTAAAGAGAATTATTATCGCCTTTTAACCCAGAGAGCTTTACCGAACCCCATCAGAAACAATATCCCATGATTGTTGACTTGAAGTCTTGCATTCGTGGGTACTTTTAAATTCTTCTCGCTCATTGGAAGGTTTTGCTATCGTGGCTCCGTTATGAGAAAATGCGGGGACAATCCGATGCCATATAAAGGAGCAAAAAGCTGGACAACTTTCCTTTTGTCGATATGTAAAGGGGGAGATTAATGTAAAGCACGCGACATGGGATCCGTAGCTATAGTATGCATTTTTTGTGCGATGTCCCCACTAGCTATTGCATTCACCCCTCAAAAGACGTCAGGTTGACTATGATGTAACCCTCCTCGATGAAGCTTTCATCCAACTCCTGAACAGTGGCGAGACAATTATAGAAGAGATGGGCAATCGGCAAGTGCAGTGCGTAACCCCTTCATTATAAAATGCAAGCTTTTCTCCCACTCTAATACACGAGTACTTCTCTGATCATTTTGATGATCATCCATTACATAGGGCTGGGGACGACCTAGAAGTCTATTACAATGCATTCCGGCCGTCGTCCCCACACAGACATCTTACCTGCCTTCACTGAGTTCCACTCCATTCTCGTTTTTATTGTTCCCGTGCTGGTCAACTTCATCGAGGTAAAATATCAAGGGGGAGGTGAGTCCCCGTTTGACTCCCGCTGTTCTACCGCCTACATTGCCATCTTCTGTCTTCTGTTCTATTGCACATTGGCATATGTTGCTCACCTATCGTTGGCTCCCACTTGTGCCCGAGTGTTGCGCATCGTCATGATGCTCGCTGCTTTGCTCTTAGTGGCTTCCCTTACATCGTTGTTGTTGCAAGGCCCCTTTCACTCTTTCCCCTATTTCTTGTTACCCGTCTGGCTTTCCGTGGTCCTCTTGCCTGGCCTCGCTCGAAAAGTTTACACGTGGTTTCAACACAAAATGAAGCTTTGGTCTCTCCGCGTGTCCAGTTCTTGCCGACTTCTCGGTGGAAGGGCGCGCCCACTTTTGCCTCGTACGGTCATGGATGTGCGCTCTGTACCGGAACAGGCAATTTGTCCACGTTGACACGGCCGCAAATTGTCCCAAGTCCCAAGGGTGCTTGCGACCCGGCACCTTGGAAAGGGAAACACAAGCAGGGAAGAAACATATATACAGCGAGTTGGATAACCAATAACGGCGCATTTTGGATCTTATGGCTTTGCTTTTGTTGGTATATAGTCAAGAGTTGCTTTGTATGTTGTAATATGGTTGATTAATAGAATGGACTGAGGTGACAAAAAGTCAAAAGTGAGACCATGAACGCCAAGAACGAGTGCTTTGGAGGGCGTCGACATTGAATTCTTTCCATTTGAATCCAAGAAGCCTCGTAATCACCACTCTTAATAACAAAATATGGTCTCAGATAATCGATTGATTCCATCAATCTTGCACTTTTAATGACCCACTTTGTTCCTCCACCTACTCTTCTTCCCCTATGCGGGTACAATCTTTATCTTCCAACCTCCCCAGACTCCTTTTACATCTTACAATGCAACAAAGGATAACTTCAACTAAAGTTCATCATAAGAAATGGAGTTTTCGGTAGATAACTAAAATGCATACAATGGAATTCTCATGACCGGATGAAGGCATTAATGAACTACAATATTCCTCTAAGTTGCATGGGGTCCTGGATAAATCTAAGCTGTAGTCATTCTGGCCATGTCAATCATGAAACGATGTTCAGGTACCGTGATTACATCTTCAAGGGAGATTAATTAGTAAATGCATAACAAGCCTTGAACAAGGGAAAAGGTGGGTCACGGTTAAGATGTGAGCATGAACATGGGGGTTGTGAGTCTCGGTTCTAGGTGTCGCTGGCCCTTACTCAAATGTTGACAGGGGTACGTGATGAGCGTTGGGGAAAGCTCGAGAACTGTCAAAGTAAAAGAAAGCTGTTTGAAACTCCAAAAATGGTGAGCTGAAACCAGGGGATCTTGTCTGGCTTTGCCATTGGCTGTTGACGGTAGGGAAGAGATTGGTGGAGACATTGCTCCGGAGACAATTGGCGGGCAAACACCAATAATGATTGCGTCGTTGTTGAGCTTGTATGGTGAAGAAGATGAATAGTAACAATGAGAGGACGTGTTGAAATGAAGAGAAAAAAAAAGAAAATGAAAAAGCAATAGACACACTCTATTTTAAAGAAGTAATAAAAAAAGCCATATTAATCGACTCAACAAGCACTATGACTTCTTGTACTTTTTGAGATTCGTTGAATTGAATCGCGTTTTTCAACAAAGGTGTAGAACTCCAGTTATCCACTATATTTTAAAGGGCTGTAACTTGTTTATTCACACGGGAATGGACTAAAGCTTTCACTTTGATTGGTGAGGAAAATGATCATCCATGCCACTCCCTTTGTGTTGTTTATCCTGTGACTATGACATAATTGTCATCAAGTCTTTTGGATGATAGCAACTAAGTAAGATTCACCTCTCAACTGTTCTGTACAAAACCTGGAAAAGGGTCAGGGGGGCAACAGCTTGCTTCTATAACAAGTCAGCTCTACATTTTGCAAGCTCTGCTTTTTAACATTGATCATAGAGGTAGCCAGTGAAGAAACAGACCAAATTAACAGTTTTGTCGAGACATGCCGATCTGTTAAAGAAGGCAAACATCCAGGAGTAATTGTCCCTTACTACGATGAGACTGAAAAGATGATGAAATAACGCCATAAATCAAAGCAGTCTTGCTCCAGCTATTGTATGATCCTTAGAAAGCTCATAAATTTGGCATAGATATAATGACCATATTCTCTAGTACCAGAATGTCTTCATTCCTCTTTGTGGACGAATCACTTGAGACCCCTCCTCCTAGGTATGTGATTCACATTCAGATCCCCATGATATTTCTTGTGGACCTCACCTTATACCTCTCTTTCTCGGGATGCCACACAACAATTCTATATGTGGCTTGAGTAACAAAGTTGTTTGATGTGACGTACATATTTCTGCTTTCGTACTATCTAATAGGGGCTAAGAGACATGATTGGAAGGACTGACATGGTTTCGAAGCCTTACCAAGTTAGTAATATAGGTACAGGTTTCCATTATACAGTAGAGGGTGACCATATAAGCAGGGTATCTGTTCTAGAAGATGGACATACTGAGAATGGGATTACTCAAGTTTGCGTCTTGCATGTGAGCTTGGTCGCACCTAACTATCATTTGCCTAGAGTGAAAAAATGGGATAGGAAATTGTAAGAAGCTCCTGCAATTTTTCTGCAGGTGAAGTGTAGAGTACAAACAAAGCCTAATAATGGCAGTGGCCCGAAGAGCAAGCCAGGGAAGAGAGATTATTCCTTCTCTCTGTTCCACCTCCATCCATGTCTCTGCGTTGTGGAACATCTCTCAACTTAATAGACGATTTTTATCGCCTCTAACCGGGAGAGCTTTACCGAACCTCATCAGAAACCTGGGTTACCATAAACAATATTTCATGATTGACCAATGTTGAGACACAGAGGAGAGGCGAAGCAGGGATTTTCGAGCCTGCAGGCGGCAAGCAACAATGGCTGAAAAACCGTCGCGCACTGAATCTAAGAATTGAGGTGGGCCCTTGTAGATTCAGATCTGCTGGCATTAGCCTCGACCGATACGGACAAATCCCTCCCAGGCCCACCGATAAATTTCATTACGCCCGTCTCATTCCATTTTTATTTGGGCGAATGGGATGGGGGTTCGGAGGCCAGCTGCCGAGCTTCCGAACCAAAACCTCCGCATGCTCCAGAGGGACTTCTTTTTATATTCCCACTCATTTCATGATTAATCAATGTCGACTTGGAATCTTGCATTTCGGAGGCACTAAACTCTTGGTTTGTTGGCGGGTCTACTTCTTTGTCTCCATGAAGAAACAAATATGCGATGACCATCCAGCGCTCTATAAAGCAGAAAAGCCAAGACAAACTCTCGTTTTGTCATGCAGTGTGTGAAGTAGACGATGAATGTAAGAGTTTCGTGGACAGGGGATGAAAGTTATGGTATGCTATCTTATGTGTGATGTCCCCACCCCACGTTGCATTCGTCGCAAGACGACAGTATGACTATAATGGAACGCTCCTTCGGTCTTAGCTTCACCAAACTGCTGAAGAGTGGCAAGACAATTATAGAATAGATCGACAATCAGCTAGTGCGGTGCTCAATCACTCCGATATGAAAAAGCAAGATTTGCTCCCACTCTAATGCATTAGTATTTTTCCTGTTCTAGTCGCCCATCTAAGTTTTGTATAAGTTCCACCTAAAATCTACCTATCATGACATATTTCTCATTTTTTAGAAACTGAAACTTATTCCGATAGAATCTACTTTGTCACAAGTTTTAGGGTCGGTTTGAGAGTCTACCTAAGTTTCACCTTTATTATTAATTGAACAATTATAGTGAATTATTACCTTTAAAACCACTACTTTCTACTACAATTTACTGACCATAATTTATATTTAGATACGCGAAAGTAAAGATATTAGTTGTAAAATGGAAGCTCAAACTATAGTTCCAAATTATAAACTCATCAATGAATGCCATGAAATATCGTAAGATTACGCGAATACATAGACTAAGAAAAATACAAAAACTTATTCCAGGTTTTAGGTTCCACCAATTTAGATCTAGAACCTATTTGTCGAAATAGGTTCTCCAATTTTTGGAATCTGGAACCTATTTTGCAAACCTTAGAACCTAGAATTTGACAAGTTCCATCTGTTTGGTTCTCAGGTTCTAGTAATCCGATTCTCAAGTTCCAAATTCTACCTTGAGATCATGCTCACCCCCATTAATTACTTTGAAAATCACTGTACATAGGACAAAGGATAGTCTGGAAACCTATTACAGTTTCCAATGCCACTCGAAAATTTGGATTTATGAATTCTTGATCCCCCACTTTCTTTGGTGCCTTGGTCTCCATTTATACTCTTCCACATCCAATATTCCCATCGGATATTCTTTAAGGGGATCAATCTCCAAACTAGTAATTGGACAATCATTCAGAAGATCAATCAGCTGTTGAAGTCGATCGATCAGAAATTCCCGTTCATTTGATCACTCATACAATCAAATGCTGATATCCAGAAATAGAGTAATTCATTTATGGAAAGTATCTTGTTTTTAGATCAATCAAAATATCTTGTGTGATTTAACTATTCTACGTAGATAATCTTGGTCAATCAAAATCTTCGATGACAAAAGTCCATACATCATCACAAGCTATAAAGGGATAAAATAAAATATCTTAGAATAATAATCTTAAGTTTGTGACGATATTTTTGTTATAGGTTGTATAAATGTTTTGCTTATATCAGCAGTTTTGGTAATATTCAGCTTTCCAGTCGTTTGATGATATTAGACTATGGCCAGGCTTTTGCTTATATTCACCTTCAGTATTGTACTTTACTGATATCTAGCCTTCAACACATTGCTAATAACCTGTTTATGCCCTGCTGATATCTAGCCTTCAATACTCCGCTAATATTCAGTTTAGGCTCTGCTGGTAATCATGTAGTACGTTGCTGATAACCGAGTAGTATTCTAGTGATGTAGTACCTCCAAACTTTACCAAATGTCCTGTTCTAACTTGTTTACCTTTAACTTGGGTACCTCCAGCTTCTATACATCCAATGCTTTGTTTACCATTGAAAGAATAGTGTATTCCTCATTGTTAGATGACCCGATTAGGACATTATTTACATAACGGCTTATGCATGTTTCACCTGATTACTCAATTATTAAACATACTGATAGCCTTTGATTATTTTATCATTTTCAAAATATCATTATGGATTTTCCCAACAAACTTCACTGAGGCGAAATATCAAGAGAAGCCTCAGTCCCCTTTCGTCTTCCACTCCTTCACCACCTCTGTTGCCATCTTCCGTCTTCTTCTGTTCTATTGCTCATTGACACTTGGTGCTCATCTATCACTTGCTCCTGCTTGTTGTGCCCAAGTGTTTCGCATCCTCATGATTCTTGTTGCCTCGCTCTCGGTGGCTTCTCTTGCATCGTTGTTGTTCTAAGGCTTCCATAGGTGCATTTGGTTTGGTTTGGGGTAAGTCTCCAAAGGACTTTAGATAAAAAGAGGTTTTCTAAAATTTAAATAACGTTTGGTAAATTGTAATCTAAAAACAATTGGGAAGCAATTTTGATGTAAATATGGTTTGAAAAAAAAATTACACCTTGTAAAGAACTTTTACGAATTCTTTTTTCTAAACTAAATTTCCTAATCTTTTCGCGTGACCTCAGGGGAGGCCGCCGATGGCTCGCCGGCCGCTTGCTAATCCATAATCATCGTATGCATAGAACAAAGTATAATCTAGAAACCTGTTACAGTTTCCAATCCCGCTCGCCAACTTCATTTATGACTCTGCTTTGTGGAACTTTTCCCCAATTTTAAAGGCAATCATTATTGCCTTTAACCTAGAGAGCTTTACCGAACCCCATCGCAAAGAAATTTTTCATGATTGTTGACTTGGAATCTCGTCGTCATGGGCACTTTCAAAATTCTTTTGGCTCATTGGAAGGTTTTGCTATCCTGGCTACGTCTTGAGCAAATGCGGGGAAAATCCGACGCCTTATAAAGTAGTAAAAAGCTGGAGAACTTTCCTTTTGTCGGTGTAAAGAGGGAGATTAATGTAGAGTGTTAGTACGCATTTTTCGTGCAATGTCCCCACTCGTTGCATTTCACCCCTGAAAGACGACAGGTCGACAATGATGTAACCCTCTTCGATGAAGCTTCGTTTAACTCCTGAACAGTGGCAAGTCAATTATAAAAGAAATGGACGAGCTGCAAGTGCAGTGCCCAAGCACTTCATTATAAAAAGCAAGCTTTGCTCACACTCTAATACACAAGTACTTTCTCTGTTTTAGTTGCTATTTCTCTCTCTCTCTCTGGTCATTTTTTTTATCATCCATTACATAGGGCTGGCGATAACTTAGAAACCTTTTCCAATGCAGCCCAGCTGTCGTCCCCACGCAGACATCCGCTCTGCCTTTGCTTCCGTCCACCCCATCCTCGTCTTTATTGTTCCCGTTCTGGTCAACTTCATCGAGGTAAAATATCAAGCGGAACCCAAGACCCTATTTCACACCCGCTGGTCTTCCACCTACGTTGCCATCTTCTGTCTTCTGTTCTACTGCACATTGGCACATGTTGCTCATTTATCATTGGCCCCCGCTTGTTGTGCCCGAGTGTTTCACATCCTCATGACGCTGACTGCTTTGCTCCTAGTGTAACATCCCGGGTCCCACTGTGTGATATTGTCCGCTTTGGACACTAAGTCCTCACGGCTTTAAAACGCGTCACACAATTAAAGGGACCCAAGCCTTATAAACAAGGCCCAGGACTCCCCCCTAAGCGATGTGGGACAAGAGGGAGAGGATCCCTTCCTTGCGCACGTCCGGGGACCGAGGCGCGGACGCACCGCCATCCCTCCTCCCCGCGCACCGCCGCTCGGGCCGTCACACTCTCCCCCCCTTAACAGAACAGGGTCCTCGCTGTGGCCTCACACGCTATCGGGAGTCGGCTCTGATACCATTGTAACATCCCGGGTCCCACTGTGTGAATTTGTCCGCTTTGGACACTAAGTCCTCACGGCTTTAAAACGCGTCACACAATTAAAGGGATCCAAGCCTTATAAACAAGGCCCAGGACTCCCCCCTAAGCGATGTGGGACAAGAGGGAGAGGATCCCTTCCTTGCGCACGTCCGGGGACCGAGGCGCGGATGCACCGCCATCCCTCCTCCCCGCGCACCGCCGCTCGGGCCGTCACACCTAGTGTCTTCTCTTACTTCCTTGTTGTTCCAAGGCCGTTTTCACTCTTTCCCCTATTTCCTGTTACCCGTATGGCTTTCCGTGGTCCTCTTGCCTGGTCTCGCTCAAAAACTTTACACGTGGGTGCAGCACAGGATTATACTGATGTCTCTCCGCGTGTCCAGTTCTCGCCGACTACACGGTGGAAGGGCACGCCCACTTTTGCCTCTTACGGTCATGGATGCGCGCTCTGTACCGGAATAGGCAATTGGTCAATGTTGACACGGCCGCAAAATCTCCATGGGGTGCCTGCCACTCTCACACCCTATAAAGGGAAACAGGAGCAGGGAAGAAACATTCATATGGCGAGTTAGATAACCAATATCAGCGTATTTTGGATCTTATGGCTTTTCTTTTTTTGGTATCTAGTGAAGAGCCGCTTTGTATCTTGTAATATGGTTGATTAATAAAATGGACTTGGTTGACAAAAAGTCAAAAGGGAGACCATGAACGACTGCTTTGGAGGGTGTTGAAATTGAATTCATTCTAGTTGAATCCAAGAGGCCTCGTAATCACCACTCGAAAAAGCAAAATCAGGTCTCAGATGATCGATTTCATCATTCTTGCACCTTTAATAACCCACTTCTTTGTTCCACTACCTACTCTTTTTTTCTGGATAGGGGATACAATCTTCCTCTTAAGACCTCCACCAGACTCCCTTCACGTCTTCCGATGCAATAATGGATAACTTTAACCAAAGTTCTTAAAAAAAAAACCGATTTTGGTAGATAGCTAAAATGTTGGCAATAGAAATTTTTTCACGACCTTTATGATAAAGTCATTAATGAACTACAATATTTCTCTAAGATGCATGGTGTCCCGGAAGAAACTAAGCTGCAGTCATTCTTGCCATGTCGACATGAAACAATGTTCTGGTACCATGATCACGTCTTTGAGGTAGATTAACAGGTACATGCATAACAAGCCATGAACACGCAAAAAGCTGGGTTACAAGGACGTGGAAGTCCAGGAGAGAGTGAAAACAGGGGCTCTAAGGTCTCGATCGGCAGCAAATTCTAGCTGTCTCTGGCCCTCGCTCAGATGTCGATGGGGCATGAAATGAACATTGGGGACAGCTTGATGACTGTCATAGTAAAAAATGGCTGCTAGGAACTTAAAAAATTGGTGATTGGAACTCCAAAAATGGTGATTGAAACTGGAGGATCTTGTTTGGCCTCGCCACTGGCTGTTGACGGTAGGGAAGAGAACTGTCGTGACATTGCTCTGGAGACTTGGTTGGCGGCCAAACCCTGATGATGATTGCGTTATCATTGAGCTTGTGCGGTGAAGAAGATGAATAGTAACAGGGAGAGCACAAGTCGAAATGAAGAGAAAAAAGAAAAAGAAAAAGCGACAGACACTCTGTATTTTAAGAAAGTGAAAGATAAAAAGAAAGGCCACATTAATCAACTCAACAAGTATTATGACTTCTTGTACTTTTTGAGGGTTTTAGAATTGAATTGCAATTTTCAACAAAGGTTTAGAACTTTTGGTGTAGTTATCCCTTATTTTTACGCATTTTGGAAAGAACTGTGATTTCATAAAAGCGTAATTATCCCTTTCACTATATTTTAAAGGACTGTAACTTGTTTATTCTCGTGGTATTGACCAAAGCTTTCGCCCATTGGAGAGGAAAATGATGATTTATACAACTCCCTTTGTGTTTATCCTGCGACTATGACATAATTGTCATCAAGTCTTTCAGATGATGGCGACTGATCAGATTCATCTCTCAACTGTTCTGTACAAAACCAGGAAAGAGGTCAGGGACGGAGCTAACTTCTGCAAGCTCTGCTTTTTAACATGCATCAGAGAGGTAACCAGTGAAGAAACAGACCAAAGTAACGGTTTTGTTAAGACATGTCGATCTGTTAAAGAAGCCAGACATCCAGGGGTAGTTGTCCCTTGGTACGACGAGACTGAAAAGATGATGAAAGAATGCCATATATCAAAGCAGTCTCGCTCCAGCTATTGTATGATCCTTAGAAAGCTCATAAATTTGGCATAGATGTAATGATCATATTCTCTAGTAGCAGAACGTCTTCTTCATTCCCCTTTGTTGACAAATCATTTGAAACCCCTCCCCTCGGTATGTTCTACATTCAGATCCGCATGATTTTCTTATGGACCTCACCTTATACTACTCTTTCTCGTTATTTGGCTTTATTAACGACAACTTGTTATCAATGTGCCGTACACACTTTTGTTTTCGTTCTTATTAATACAGCTTAAGTGGCATGATTGGAAGTACTGACATGCTTTCGAAGCCTAAGCAAGTTAGTTCTATAGGTACGGGTGTCCATTGTTCAGTAGAAGGTGACCATATTAGCAGTGTATCTGTTCTAGAAGATGGGCATACTGTGAATGGGATTGCTCAAGTTTGGATTTTGCATGTGAGCTTGGTCGCGCCTAATTTTTCTCGACTTCAACCGGGAGAGCTTTACCGAACCCCGTGAGAAACCTGGGGTGACCATAAACAATATTTCATGATTAACCAACGTTGAGCCAGGGAGGAGACGCGAAGGAGAGATTTTCAAGCCTGCAAGCAGCAAGTAACAGTGGCTGAAAAGCCATTGCGCACTGAATCTAAGAATTGAGGTGGGCCCTTGTAGATTCAGATCTGCTGGCGTTAGCCTCCACCTATATGGACAGGGACAGATAATCCGAACAAATCTCTCCGAGGCCCAGAGGCCGGTGGTTTTATAACACCCGTCTATTTCCATTCTTATTTGCACTAACGGAGCTCTCGAGACCAGCTTCCAAGCTGCCGAGCCAAAACATCCGGATGCTCCAGAGGAACCTATTATTAAATTATTGTACTTATGTCAGGTCCATCACTGTTGACTTTGGAATTTTGCATTTCGGAGGCACTAAACTCTTTTGGCTCATTGGAGGGTCTGCTTCTGTCTCCATAAAGAAATAAATATGCGGTGACCATCAAGCGCTCTATAAAGTAGGAAAACTAGACAACTTTCGTTTGTCCTCCAATGAGTGAAGCAGAAGATGAAAGTAAAAGTTTCGTGGACATGGGATGAAAGTCATAGTATGCTATCTTATGTGTGATGTCCCCAACCCCGTTGCATTCACTGCAAGACGACAGTTTGACTATAATGTCACCCTCATTCGGTCTAGGTTCATCAAATTGCCTAAGAGTGGCAAGACAATAACAGAATAGCTCGACAATCTGCTAGTGCAGTGCTCAACTACTCAATTATGAAAAGGAAGATTTGCTCCCACTCTAATGCATTAGTACTTTCCCTGTTCTAGTAGCCCATCTTTCTATCTGATTACTTTGATAATCGTCCTGTACATAGGATAAAGGATAATCTGGAAACTTATTACAGTTTCGAATGCCGCTCGGCAGTTGTCCCACAGAAATGTCCGAGGTTTCCCTGCCTCCACTTCCCACCATGCGGTTCTTACCTTTATTGTTCCCGTGCTGCTCAACTTCATTAGGGTGAAATATCAAGGGAAACCAAAGTCCCCTTTTGACACCCACTCTTTTACCACCTCTGTTGCCATCTTCTGTCTTCTGTTCTATAGCTCATTGGCACTTGTTGCTCATCTATCATTTGCTCCCGCTTGTTGTGCCCGAGCATCTCACATCCTCATGATGCTCGCTGCTTCGCTCTCAGTGGCTTCCCTTGCATCGTTGTTGTTCCAAGGCCCCTTTCCCTCTTTCCCCTATTTGTTGTTATCGGTTGGTCTTGCTTGAAAACTTTACATGTGGGCTCAAAAAAAAGATAGTACTCATGTCTGTCCGAGTGTCCCGTTTTCACCGACTACATGGTGGAAGAGCACAGCCACTTTTGCCTCGTATGGTCGTGGATATGCGCTTTGTGCCAGACGTGGCAATTGGTCCATGTTGACAGAGCTGCAAATGTCCCAGAGTGCCTGCAACTCGCACACCCTGGAAAGGGAAAAATGAGTAGGGAAGAAACATATAACGGTGTGTTAGACAAAATTACAGCGCAGTTGGAACTTATGGCTTTGCTTTTTGCTGGTATCTAGTGAGAGTCGCATTGTATCTTGTAACACGATTGACTAACAAATTGAACTCAGGTGACAAAATATCAAAGTGAGAGACCATAAACAAATGCTTTGGAGGGAGTTGACATGAAGATCTTTCCATTTAAATACACAAGTCTCCACTGTGCCTACAGAGCAGAACGTTTCCATAGTGGAATACATGCTAATATGCCCATTTAGTCGATTCAACAGACAGTACAGGTAACCTCAAGAGTATTTCCCAAGAAAGGTTTGAACCATGTGGAGTTCAATAACAGTTTGATGAAAATCGCCACTTGACAGACATTTTCACGTCAAAAACCAATGTCAGTGAAAAGCAAAATCATGTCTCAGAAACTCAGTTGATTTCATCAATTTTGCACCTTCAATAACCGCTTTTTTTGGTTCTCACCACCTGCTCTTTTTCTAGAATAAGTACGCAATTTTCCTCTTCCCTTCACCAGACTCCTTTTGCATGTGCCAAGTGGAAGGGCCGTCGCTCAACGGATAAAAGTCTCATGATGCAGCAAAAGATACTTCAAACAAAGTCCCCCTTAAAAAAGGAGTCTCTGAATTTGGTATTACTAGAGGATAGCTGCACCCTCAAGAATGCTAATTACGATAACTAAAATGTCGGCAATAACCATTTCATGACCTTTAAAATAAAGGCACTAATGAACTACATATTTGTCTCTAATTTGCATGGCATCCAAGATGAGACTAAGATGTAGCCATTCTTGCTCTGTCAATTGTAAAAAACAATGATCAGGTACCATGATAATGACTCCAAGGAATAGATTAATAGGTGAATGCATAACAAGCTGTGAGCGCAAAAAGTTGGGTTACGGCAGCTTTTCCTAACTCATTAAAAAAGTACAAGTATTAGTGGATCAACGTGATCAATGTAAACTCTGCTGGAAAATCGCTTTATATTCTCATGACATAATACATTTTGCTGCCAGATGAATAAAATCAGAAGAAATCGCTTGAACTCAGTTGTCACATTTTTTGCAAGGTTCTTAGGCTGGATACACCAACAAATCCACCCCAAAAGTTAAAACTTATCCCATGTCCAACAAATCAGCAAATCAACTAAAACGAAACAGACCATCTGAAAAGAGGAAACAGTAATGTTAAGGTACTTTACAAGAACAAAATAGTTAGAACAGCATAATGATAAGGCTCAATCAATAAAATTGGTTTTGTTCATGCCAGTTGAGACTTAAAAAGGGAATCTCTTTAAAAACTAAACAAAAAATTAAAGAGAGAATTTTGGAACCCTTAATTCAAAAGCCAACACCAAGAGCATAAAACAAATTAAAAAAACAGAAAACTAAATGCTCCCTTCCAGTTCCACCCCATCTACATCATAGCTTCACATTCGGCAAGATATGGCACATTCAGTACAACATAAGAAAGAAAATGTTGCATCTTGGCAAGGCATAAAGAGATTTTCTCTTGATAGTAAGCATTAAGAAATTATATAAGTACCCCGTATGTGCAAAGGAACTATATTGACTACAGGCTGAAGACAGTCCACCACCTAAGGAACTTCAATGACCTTACACACTCCTCCACGAGACACAGCTGCAGCATCCCTGCTTGGGCACATGACAATTAGGTGTCATTTACAGGCACAAAGTTGCTGAATAACTGATTGTTGCTTGCTGTTAACACTGACACCTTCAGTTTAGACCAAATAGGGAATAGTGGGATGCAAGTTAACCTCTACCGCAAAAGGTAACCTGAAGCAAGCATCATGAATAGTAATCACTACAACAGGTAGACTGTCATCAACTAGAGCAAGAGGATGATGTTTCATCTCACCAGCAAGCATTCCTTCACTGTGCATTAATACCACTTCCTTTAAAGAACCTCCCAAAGCTGCACCATAGTTGTATCCTCTGCCAAACATGGGAAGTGACTGCTCTGCAATCAGTAGCTTAGCAAGATCTTCCATTTCACGGTCAAGCTTCAGCACCCCTCTAACTTTGCCTACAAGATATAAGTAAAAGATTTAATGCTTCATACAAAAAAATTTCTCAAAATAAGTCCAGACAAAAAAGGCAGATACAACTTAGAAGCTTAGAAATTGTTAAGGTGAGATAGGAAGTGACACATACTAGAAAGGTCAAAAAAGACAATCAATTGTTGCATTCTCTTTTAGTTGTACTCAGAAGCTTTGCACTCAGTGTCACCAGAATTTGATGTGGCTCAACACACTTCAATAGTCGAGTGAATCTATCTATTTATAATTCTGCAGCGACGCACCAGAGAATGTAGTGGATTGGGAGTGAAGGCAAGAGAGAAGCCAATTTTGAAAAGAAGAAGAGAGAGAGTCTTCTCCATTGACAAGAGGGAGACCCAATATTTTGAAATATTAGACAGAATTTTCAGATCTGTCCTGGTGGGACATGGCTCCATGTGTAACTCACTGAGTGGAAAGGGATTATGCTGATGTGATGGAGCATGGCCATGTCTCAATTGCGAGATCGCAAGGTGAGGCAGGAGGCTAACGTGGGAGGCTAAGTGGTCGGCTACGTATATCGTTCTATGAAACAAAATGTGTGAACAGTACTGTCAAGAAACTCACATTATATTGCTGGGAACCCAAGTGAATTAGAGGAACCACACCACAATTCTTTCACAAAGGCCATCTTATGTACTCCATCTTTTGACTTTTTTTTTTTTTTTCTTTTGGGTATTTTGCTTTTAAATCAGCTACATAATTCTACATGCATAAGAAAAGAGGAATAGATTCAATGGATCGCACCCGCCCGTTTTTTAGTCTGACGAGGCTAGGCCGTACTATCGAAGCTCTGAGAAAGAACCTTATGGAGCCGAACCCTTTGAGACCATGGAAAACAAAACTAAGATAAGAACACTAGCCACCACTTAAGGACCAAAATCCAAAACAAGTCGACAACAGTGTTGTTAGGAAAATAGGTTCAAGGTAGCAAGTAATTACTCATCAGTGCCGACGAAGTCCTCGAAAGAGAGGATATTGCCATTCCGCACCTCAAGATTCAACTCCCTAAGCCCTTCAACGAGCGTGGACACAAACTTCTCTTGAAATGTGGGGTCTTTATAATCGGCCTGCACAGCAAATCAGATGAAAACTAAGACGTCCATTCACACAGTTTTCCCAATTAGCTCAACACCAGAAACTTCACCCATCAAACCCCAATAACGAAACCCCATGTCCAGATCTGAACGGGAAAAGAGGTAATTGTGCAAACATTTGGTGTGCAGTTTAGAACTACCGGTGCAAGTTCCGGTGCGAAACTTGGTGCTGCCATATTCCAGCGGCCGACGGGGCTCCTCGAGGCGACGGCGGATGCGGAGGCAGCGGCGATTCGCCGGAGAAAGCAGCGGATTGGGAGCGAAGGCGAGAGAGCGAATTTTGTAAAGCAGAAGACAGAGAGAAAGAGAGAGTCGTCTTCGTAGACGAGAGGGAGACCCAAAATTTTGGAATATTGGGAGGGTTCTTCTACGATATTTCTAACCTAAATTTTTTTCTCTCGCGAAGATATTCTAATTCTACCTTAACCGTTTTTTGTCTTAATAAAAACCACCAACTTTAGATTCAGTCCTCATTTGATCCTAAAAAACGGGGGAAGGCTTCACGGGGATGTGGGACCCTAACCCGTATAGGGCTCGGCCGGATTTTCCTAGACCAATTATCATTGATTCTCTCACTTGCCTTTAAAAGGAGGAGTCTCTCGGGATAGTCATTTCGGGAAAACAGTTTTAGGACATGTTCGGGTTTTAGGGGGAGGCATCGACGCCGCCGGCGGGGAGAAGTAATACCCAGAGCGCGGGGCCAACCGTCTTTTGTCTTATTAAAAACCACCAACTTTAGATTCAGTCCTCATTTGATCCTAAAAATTACAAACTTTTATTAGTGATATGGCATTTCTCATCATTGCTATAATTTTTCCTATAATTTCATATCCCAAAAAAGATTTTTTGGAGATAAATTTTTACATCAGTCCACATGGCAATCGGTGAACCACCGCGCCGCCCCTCCGGCTCTAGATCCAGCGCTGGCTCGTCTCATACGGTGGAACCGTCGCACCTGACCCCCTCTCACCCACCGGCCTGCCGATCTCCAGTTCTGCCCGCATCACAATCCCGCCGGTCACTAGCCCGACCTCCTTCCTCGAGTCCGCGGTCGTCCTCTCCAACGTTCAGGTAATTTCTTGCTTTCACTTTTCTCCCTCCTTCTAATTTGTTGTGTGGATTCAAGCATGGGGTGCTCTAAACTTTGGGCCCTTCTCCATCTACCATAGAGATTTCGAGGAACGTACTAGTGTCTCAAAAAACCTTCTCGCACATGATCTTCTGCTCGTTCCTTCTAAAATGTCCGTCAGGCTAAGACCTGACTCTTCTTCTTGTCCTGGGACAGTCAATGGACTGGTGGATGGAATTCTTAAATTCCTTGTGCTTGCAGGATTTATTAAAGAAAGGGACTGGTGGATGGAAGAAAGTTTTTGCTGCATTCGGGGAGGAGATTCTACAAGCTGATGGAGAAGTTGATAGGCCAAAGTTGGGCCGAATTGTCTTTTTCGATCGTGAAAAGCGTCAAGTGTTGAATAGGTCATGGTAAATCTGAACTAAAATTGCAGTACTAGTTCTAGCGTCAAAATGGGGATCGAAGCATGCTGAACTCAACAGCAAATTTACCTTGCATGAGTGCAGATGCGTAAGATTCTGCTCAACTCGGAAAACTTCCTGCTTTGATGAAACATGGGACAAATTCTAATTTTTGAGTTTTTCTTCTAACCTGTCGTGCATGTAGTTGCTGTGGGTAATTTGTGATGTTAGTCTGAAATTTTTTCATCTTCATTGCCTTGGTCATAGCTGAGTTATTCATTCTGAAGCCAGTATCCATTTGCTTTTAACGATGTAGCTTGGATTTTTTTCGTGTTTATTTGAATGATGCCTAAACAGTTGCATTGAACTTCGGGAGAAAAAAGAAACTTTTAACTGTGTTTACGCATGTTTAGGCTTCTGGCTCCTTATATATCATCAGGCATCTTCCGAGAAATTTGAAACTTTTGTTGAAAGGACATAAGGTTATTGTTCTTGACATACCTTTATTGTTTGAGGCAAAGATGGATTAGTGGACAAAGCCCATTGTTGTTGTCTGGGTCGATCCAGAAACTCAGCTTCAACGGCTTATGGCAAGAGACAAAACAAACGAGAAAGATGCTAGGAACAGGATAAATGCTCAGATGTCGTTCGATTTGAAAAGGTCTAAGGCAGACATAGTAATTGACAACACTGTTTTAGAATCCTAGCTAGTTGTGCCTGCTTTTGATTTCCTTTATATTGTAAATGAACATGCAGTAGACACTGTTTCAGAATCCTGGCTAGTTTTGCCTGCTTTTGACAAACTTGATCTGTCTATTTCATTCAGAAAATGCTGAGGTCTTTGTAGTAGATGCATATGTGTCTAGGGGAACATTTGAGCATTTAAGCGGAAAGCTCGTGGTAATCTAACATTCTTTTTCTGACTATACTGCAGTTTGCGTGCATGTAGAGCCACACTAAATATTTGTCTAGTTGGATAATAATTAAAGTGCTGCTTTTGATTTTTTCTTTCTTCTCCCTTTGCTCTTCCCGTTGTTGTTCAAATCTCTTAATCAGGAAAGTCAGATGCCATTGCTAGGGCGAGGCCTATTCTCTCTGGTTTAACCATTCTTCCTCTCTTGACATTATGCTAACTATTTGGATTATAAACCTATAATGACTGTTGGATTCTGTTGTGTATGCAGCAATGTCTGACAAACTGTACATATTTGAAGGAGAAATTGGAGCAGGAAGGTCTGCTCACCTTGACCTCAGAACGTTTGCATATTTGGATGAAATGTTTACATTTGGCTATCTTTTTATTATGATAAAATGCAATACTGTGTTAATTGTTGATCTCCAGATTGATGGCTCTTTGAGGAAGCTCCTAAAAGGTGGTAGAAATATTGAAAAGTCTCTAATTGCAGTTGTCATTTGGAATTAGGAGATAGTTTCGGTATGTGACTTATGTTTTAAGCTTTCAATGTGGCTGTCCATTTGGTAAGACTTTAGTTAGCTCAGTCACTATTGTTAGAGAAGCGTAAGAATATATTTCGCTAAAGACTTCCTTAACCAAACTCCATATTCTACACCGATATCATGACTCTATAGAAAGTAATTTCATGTACTTCTTCATGTATTAAATTTTAATAATTGATGAACCTTTTGTAATTATGAACTTTGATAAGTGGATTCTTGCAGATTCTATTAAATCTTAGGCTATTCTCACTTTTTTGCAGAATATTCGTCACAATTAATGATGCCAACCCCTTCAATCAACAACGATACGTCTGTGTTTGGCTATTGTGGCCTAAAATATCCTCTACAAACAGCAAGGTCAAAGGACAATCAAGGGAGAAGATACTATGGCTGCCCAAAATACAACCACTACAATAGAGAAGAAAGTTGTAATTATTTTGTTTGAGTTCATAAGGAAATGGGTCAATTGGCAAGGTGCGTGTCAAAAAGATTTTGCCAAAGCAATGTCGAGCAAAAACAAATGTCAACCCATAATGAGGATGAGGGTTGTTCAATAGATGTTGAAGACTCTCAATGCAAAATTAAAGCAAGATTTGGCAAAATTGAAGAAAGAAAATTCTAAATTGAAAGTGTCGATTGTGTTGTTTATGGTAATTTTAGTTGGGATAAGTGCAATATAAGTCCTAAAACTTGTCACAAAAATATAATTGAGTCCTTAAACTTGCAAAAAGTATAATCAAGTCTTAAAACTTATCAAATTGTTTCAATCGAGTTCTAAAGTTAACACCGTCAACTTTTTTAATGGAAAATGCTGACATGGCGCGAGACATGGCATCTTAAATAATTTTTCATTTTCCACATGGCTTTTTTAAATTATTTTTTATTCAACTTTTTTAAATATATTTAAAAACTAAAAAAGAAAAGCTAAATTTTATTTTCAATTTTTTTTAAAGGCAAGTCCTCCCTCGCCAAATTTTGCTCCAACAAGAGGTGGTGGCGAAGGAAGCGTCGGCCTTTTTTTTTTTATAATTGTTTTGTTTTTTAAATAAATTTTAACTTTTCTTTTCTAGTTTTAAAATTTAATTTAAATACAAAATATAAAAATCCACATGGAAAATAAAATTTAATTTTAAATGCTACGTCAATATTTTCCGTTAAAAAAGTTAACGGAATTAACTTTAGGACTCGATTGAAATAATTTGAAAAATTTGAGGATTTGATTACACTTTTTGTAAGTTTTATGACTCAATTGTATTTTTGTAACAAGTTTTTGGACTTTTATTACACTTATCCATTTTAGCTTTTAAACTCGATATGTTATGAGATTTGGCAAGATGTTGGTTGGGTTGTTCATAGTTTTAGTTGTCGCTTGTAAATGTATGTGCATTTTGTTTGTAGGATGAATAAAGTGAACCTTTATATTGGCATAACATTAAATTTAAGAATAAGTGCTCCAAAAATCTTAAAACTTATCACGAAAATTCAATTAAATTCTAAAACTTACAAAAAGTGCAATCAAATCCTAAAACTTATCAAATTATTTCAATTGAGTCTTAAAATTAATGCCGTCGATTTTTTTAACAGAAAATGCTAACATGGTATTTAAAATTAATTATTATTTTCCATGTGGATTTTTTTATTTAAATTAGATTTAAAAATTAGAAAAGAAAAGTTAAAAATTAATTTAAAAAACAAAACAATTCAGAAAAAAAAGGCAGCCGCCGCCATCATCGTCGGAGGGGTTGGCGGTCGTCGCCCCTTTGGCAATGGCAATTTTAACTTTTATTTTTTAGTTTTTAAATCTATTAAAAAATGAATAAAAACTAATTAAAAAAATCCATGTGGAAGATCCTTATAAACGTTTGATTGAGGATTCTTAAATTCAAATTATAAATGTTTGATTGAAGATCCTTAACGCTGTATATTCTAGGTTTTACAAAAACTAACCTATGGGGCAAATGAGCTGCACACTAGATAACAAGATTTGTGTTTTTGTGGGTTATTGGGGCTTTACCATTTTCGAGTGATATCCTTGGCATTTCAATTTGTTGAGTTCAAGCATCACTTGAGGGACTGAAGAAGCTTCAAAAATTTGAACGAGAGAATTCAAAACTACAATTCCCGCTCAACATGCATCCAATTATGTCATGTTTGAATAAGTTTGATTGTCAAATCAAAGGTGAGGATTTGGATATTGATGCTAACTTGACGAAGGTCCATCCGCACTAGGTTAAGAGCCAGTTTGGCTGCAAATTACAGGCTCTTCCTATCATGGAAGAACAATTGCCTATTCACATGCATCCAAAGCAGAAAATATTGTATACACCATTTCTATACATGAGCCACCGATAAACCATGGTTAAATATCTTGTTTTAAAGTGTCACATAGATAAAGAAAATGGCCGACTATTGATTCTACAAAACTCTCTAGCCTTTGAACATGCAGGAGGGAAGAGAAATTAGAGGAGAGTGCAACATCATTGCTAAGAGGAGTCACCTTCATTACTCATAATGACCTTGTGTCTATGTATAGCAAGATGATAAATTAGTAAAGAGTGCAACATCATTGCTAAGAGGAGTCACCTTCATTACTCATAATAACATTGTGTCCAAGTACAGCAAGATAATAAAAAGCACACGACCATCTAACATCAAATTTGTGCCTTTGAAAATGTAGGAGTCAACTTCAATGATCTATCACCATAAGCTTCATCTCATTGCACATCAATGAGTCCGTAACTCTTCAAAAGTCATTGACTGAGAAAACGATCCAGAAAATCGGAAACGCTTTTGATATGGCTTCAGTTTGGTACATCTTATGTTGTAATTATTGTATTATATACTTGAATACCAAAAGCTTGCCAGAAAGGACATTGTGTTAAGCAAACGTCTTACATTCGAGTCCCATAGATAATGACCAAATATTAGCCTAGTTCACTTTTCCAAATGAAGAATGATAAATCAAGTTAAAAGTGTAATTAGCTTATATGTAGAGTATCGGCATCCACTTTCCTAACAGTAAGTAGGACAAGAGATTCTTAGCATTTATTCAGAATATTATATCATGCTGGTTTCTAGGAAGCCTGTATCAGCTGGAAATTTGCAACATCATTGCATGAAGTCTTGCCTATTAAGCCTTACAAAAGATAGAAAAAAGTAGTAGTACAAATCATGTATTACATCATACCCACCAGTGAAGTATCATCTGCATCCACAAAAGAAAGTTCCTGCATATTTGTTGGCAACAGAATTAAAAACTTGTGTCAAAGCTCTCCACTACCCAAACTTACTGGGGAAAAAAAATCAATACATGTGTGCTTCTCTTGATCTTATTAAACAAGAAGGAAGCATTATGCACTAGGCGATGCATCAAAGACTGCAAGGTAGTAATGCCAAGTAGATAAGGCAAAAGAAAGAATACTCCCAGGAGAAAAACTCAAAGCCAAGGATAAGGAACTGAGATTGGTGATGCAAAATAAGATGAAGAATGTGCCAAACAAACTTCTTGAACGCAAGCAACTTTGCAGCGTAGAAATTGTAGGCATGTCACAATGAAAACAGTTGTAACAGAGTTTATAGAAGGACCAAGTTAAACAAGACAAATTCGAATTACAAAAAATGCCAGGTATCAAATAACTAACAAGATCTTCTGTTGAAGTAATTGGCCAGTTAGCAAAGGAATTCAATATAATTCAACAATACACTAGAAAGCAAGCGAAGACTTACTTCCGCAGCAGTCATCTCCGGAATATCTGAAAGGCAAGTGTTCTCTTCGACTTGATTTTCTTCTATAAATGTCAGTGGTGTTTCCGTGTCAGACCTAAAAGGACGAGTGGACATGGCAGCATCAGGTGTCGGCAGGACTCCAGTTCCAACAGTACTTCCCTCAGGAAGCTCCGGCGCCGATCCTAAACTACCTGGTATAGGGGTAAAGGTATCTCTTCCAAGAAAGGAGTCAATGCCTCTTATCAGAAGTGAAACAAAATCCAGGAAGTTGCCACCAGTCTAGTCTTCATCATGCCAAAGATGTTCGATTTCCATGTCAAAAGCAGTAGCATTATCAGGAGAACGAGAAATCACAAGAACAGGCAAAACTTCAGTTGTTGGACCTGGAGTCTCTGAATCCACATGCTCTGGAATAACATCATCTTGGCCAGAAAGATGTAGATTTATTGGTACGTAATCCTTCTTAAATATATTCTGAAGATCACTGCACATGCCTGCAGCAATGCATATAGTGTGATCCACTAGTGAAGATTTCTCCACCTAGCAAATGCAAAAAAGCAGTAGAAAAGTTTTAGAGAGACAAATACCATTGAAGGGGGGTTCTTGAAAATCACACTCCTTCCTGAGGCATTTATTTAACTTCCACAGACCAAAAGCAGAGCTAGGAATGTTCTTCCTTTTACGTGGTATATCACTGGGATTGTCAAGAACCCTTTCCATAAAGCTGCACATAAACATTTTCGAGTTACTATAAGGCAACAAGAATATCTGAGTCTGCTCGCATGTCTTGACTATTAAGATTACCTATTTTTCAACACTACACATTCATCAAACAATTGCTTTCTCTTTCTTTTCCTTGCTGGTGGCTGCTGGACCAGTGGGCTTGATCGAATTGCCATTTCAGGTGATGCATGCTCTGACATATAGAAAAACACATGTAAAGAACGCCAGCTATGGGAAATCTGGAAAGGCATAAACTCAGTTCATAAACACAATAAAATGTGTGTGGAAAGTGGTAGAAGGACCCACCAAACAAAATATGCTCATCTGGAAACACAGCAGCATTCTGCAGATCTGCTGAAGCAGCTGTTTCTGAATGCTGCAGCTGTTTCTGCAGAATGCTGCTAATATGGTAATGATGACCCTCCAGAAGCCAAGGCATCTGGCACAGTAGGGGTGACAGTTCCCTTTTCCATCATGATTTGCTTAGATCTTGTCGGGAGTTTCTATCATCTACATGATCTGTCAGGGGAGGAAAGTTCCCAAAGCCATCATCATGAACTGCATCATGCATAACTTCTATTTCTGGCAAATCTAGCGTGGGAATGTCATGATCAATCTCTCCTCCTGGAATCTCTCCCAATGTACTTCTGGGTGACTACGACTAGGACCTTCAGAACGCCAACTACTGTTTAAACACGCATAGAAGTCACGTTATCATTGTCCAATAAAAAGACTACATATCTTTCTGTAAACTGCATAATATAAGAAACCAAAAAAAAAAAACTCTTGTAAGGACACTGACTCTTCCTCCATTAAACTAATTACAGAAACAGCTACCAGCCGCATGTGTGACAATTCCAGAATATCCTATAAAACAAGCCATTCTTGTTAGGTATCAGAGGACAAAGACATGCAGAATCTAATAAGCAAACAGCTTTTAGCAGCTTCATATTTAAACTCGTGATTCGGACCAGAAAATCGAGTGGATTAGCAGATTGAGTCGAACTATTTCGGTTAAGAAACTCGTATAGAGAAGTTCTTACATATTAATTTCAGCACTTGTCCATGTCAATCTGATTTTCACATAATTATCTCCGCACAATGGATATACCTCAGCAAAAGAACTGAAATTCGCCCGCGCAGCAACTGGCGCCACTCGTGCTTTTAACTGCTCACATGCATCCAAAACTGCAGCACCATACATATCAGAACTTGCAGACGCAGCTGTCGGTGATGCATTGGGAACCTATATCGCAAGGATTTATACAAGATTACAACAAGGCATTGCACAATATACCGTTGGAAAAGAACTATTTTTGACAAAATTAGCCCGAAATACCAGCATGGATGAATTTACTAGCGGTGATGTATATTCACATCTACAAGATAAAGTATTTCATCCAATGAGCTGCACAACTCAAGTCGAAAGATTCTGCCACAAAGCAAGCATCAATGACCTAAAACAGATAATAAGATTCTTTTGCTTATTTCCTGAGCGGCATTACTACCTTGTCAGTACTGGTGTCTGATATGAAGACAGAAGAGAGAGGAATGTCGAAGGCAGATGCAGCAATCTAGGTGACTTTTGTATGCAAACCTTGACCCATCTCTACACCACCATGCGTAACTAAAGCAGTCCCATCTGTATAAATATGAACAAGTGCACCTGCCTAAAGAAACCATAAGAAAATCACTATAAACACGGTGCATCTTGACGAAGAAAACTATCAATATTCAAATGAATATTCAAATGAGTCGTCAGGAGAAAGCAAGATCAAGAGCAGAAACAAATTCTCTTGCTGCCCAAGTGAAAAGACAGGGACACAACAATAAGCAAGGTGTTCGATAAAGTGACCCGGAAAATGTCCTAGAGCAGCATATGCCATTCCATACCTGATTCACATGTTTCACCATGAAACACATGCCAACTCTATCTGGAACCATGGCAACTCCACGCTTCTTCCATCGATTTTGCAGATTGAATTGGTCGACTTCTTTACAAGCATTCGAGAAGTTGCATGACTCCTTCAGTGCATTCCAGAGAGGGTCTAGCATGCAGTGCTGAATTCGTTGTCCATAGTGTATTATCGACCCATCGCCTAGAAAATTAATTTCCTATAAGGAAATTTGAGAGTAAGTAGAAAGAAAGCATAGAGAAAATAACCAGGAAAAGAGTAAACCGAGGAACAATGGTATAAGTTACCCTTATCTCTTCTGGGCTCTTCTTCAGCTCTACCGCTATTCTCTGGATCCAGTTTTCGGCAACAAGCAAGCCCTGTGGACCACCAAAACCTCAGAATGCTGTGTTACTAGGCAAATTAGTGAAGCAAACCCTTCCAATGACCCTCATGTTGGGTATCTCATAGACATTATCAAATTGAAACATGGCATGATCAAGGACAGCAAGAGACAGGTCGAGAGAATTCCCAGCATTATTATAAAGTTCGAGATCCAGCGCCAGCACCTTTCCCTCCTTCCCTTCATATATCCTACCTTTATCAAGTAATTTAACTGGTCACTGTGCTGTGCGTGCAGAGATACATTTTTCCCTAAGCACACTTAACATGCCGTAATGCAACAAGCCATGATGCTAATATCTAGATTCAGAATGTAAAAATAGCAATTTCTGACCAAAATTGATCAAAATGACTAAATTGGCAAATGTGAAAAGATTTAGAATTCAAATGGTACAATTGAAAGATTTATGACCAAATTGGCACATCTGCATATGACTTCTTTGGTAATATTCCTCTGACTTTTCTTGATGAACAACTTTTTTGGGAAACAAAAGACAAGCTCAGTAGTAAAACGTCACCTTATATTTTTCAAGAAAGCTATGGCGCTGCCCACTCATCATCATGTCTACGTCCCTATCCAACAACTCATCATCATGTCTACATCCCTATCCAACGTGATTTTCACTAGTCTGTTCAAGAGATACGTTGGGACAGAAGCTACAGCAGCAAGGAACGCCGACCTTTCTTCTTTTCCTCCAAACCCACCACCAATTCTCTTGGTTTTACAGATGACTTTTGAGAGTGGCAGGCCAAGCACGTGAGCAACAGTCTTCTGATGATGCCTGGGGCACTGCAGAGGAAGAATACCATCATGTTACTATCTACAAAGTCAAGTCCTGGAATCCATTTTCTGCTTATAAAAGAACAAGGGTAACTAGCACATGCATATAAATCTCTCATAATCAAACTTAGCAACTGAGTCCAAAGCAACAATTCTGTCCAAAACCCTCATCATATAAACATCCACACTAAGGAATGGCTAAATCCAATCCCACAGAAACCCATTACAACTGACTTCAGTTATCAAGCAAGTTGTGCTATCCACGTTTGGCTATTCAATCTGACTGCAGACAAATTCAACATAAAAGAGAGCAAAAAGAATGTTGGTCAAAGGCCTCACTCACTTGAGTGGAGGAAAGCATGTGGATTTCATTTCCAACATCCACTGTCCATATCAGGGTGCAATGTGTCTCCAAGTAAAAATGTTCCTGACCTGCCACTTGAACCTCCCCCTGTATGACTTTGTAACATTCGCCCGACTGAAAGCAGAGATCCACATCACCTTTTCGCAAAGACCTCTCTATGTTGGGATGAAAGCTTTAGCTTTGATGGCATCTTCTATTGAAAAGATAGCCGGAACTTCTTCATACTCCACATGAACCTTTCTCACGGCTAGTTTCGCATTCTCTTGTGTATCAGCAACAACTACCCCAATAACCTGCGACAAATATATGGAAGCAAGAAGACTTAACATACAAAGGGGTAAGGAAGAGTCAAAAAACTGTAAAAACATTTCCTAGTCTGGCAGTTAACTCTTGGATTTTCAATATGAGGGTCCCAGTTTAAGTCATAAGTTCAATTTGTTCGGGGGAGTCCAAAGCACTTGTACAACATACAAAGACTGACTGCTATGATATACCTGGCAAACACAAGTGACAGATTCTGAAGCGAATACCTCCTCATCTGATATAACAACCCCCATCTTGTTTTTTCCAGGGATGTCTTTTGCAAGAAATATGCCGGCAAATCCAGGAGAAGATTTCGCTGCTGAAACATCTACCGAAATTATATGGGCATGGGGTTTTCTGCTTAGCACTAACGTGGCATTCAGACCATCAGGTGGCAAGGGTGTGTCATCAGCATATTCCGCCTCACCCGTGACCTGAAGAAATAATAGCAGATAAGAATGTGAAACAGTTATTCTCAGCATATGGAAAAAAGCAACTGATAGGAAATAAAAATTTACAGATCACATCATGATGACATCTTCATCACACAACTATATAGAATGTAAGATGAAAAACCTTGCTCGCACATTAAGAATTGACACAAAAAATTTTACGCACATCAATCAGGGCTATGTGCAATATTAGCGTACTAAATACATAAGATAATTTGCAGCAGGATAATTCACAAAACGAAGAAACAAAGATGTCCCGCCTAGAAAACAAAACATAATAGCAAAGAAGGAAATAGAAAATGGAAATAAGGAAGAGATACAGATAGTCATTCAAGAATGCCAAACAGATATCCCCTCAGATCAGAAATGGCCATCCTTCATGAGCTTACTTAAATAGTATATGGTGACAAACTCATGTGAAGTCATAAAAAATAAAAAATAAAAATAGTTGGAATTTTGGGTTGAATAAGCATCAAGAACTGCCATCGGTTAAAGATTGGTCACGTCAATATGGGAAGCGAAGAAGACTAACTGAACATTCTGGCTTTATTTAAATTTGTTGTAGCAAGCAAATAGAAGTCTAAAGTTTGTGAACTCAATTTCAGGAAACGGATGCAGCCATTTCATGCATTCTTTCATGTATATATCTTTATTACAACATGTTAGTGGGCCACGAATTCATACTATTGGATGAAAGGAAGGTGCAACCAAATACCTAATTTGATGGCAATCACGGAAACTAAATTTGGCTTTGAGGAAAGTAGTAGCATTAAGTCCCATGATGCAAATGAAAATACGCAATGTCAACCATGCAAAAGATGCAAGAGTCTCACCGCATTAGATTCCTAGACATAGTACTGTAGCCTTGAGGAAAGGTGGATCTCAGGGGATCCCACGGAAGTCGACTGCTTCACAATTTCGTAAACCTGACTTCCAACAGCAGATGGCCTTTCAAATGGTTTTATGGCAGATATATGTGACGATGGTATCTCTTCCCTGATTGATCTCATCTCATCCATCTCCTGAGAAACCCAGAGGAAAAACTTAAAAAAGAAACTAAGTGTTAGAGACTTTCGAAACTCAACCATCCCACCCGGAGCGTCTTCCTTGATGATTATGTCACTCCTCAAAACTTCCAGAGCTCCTTGCTAAAGCTCCTGATTCCAAGTCTTTCCAATCAATTACTCTTTGCTTTGCCTTGCAGCAATAGATAAAGGAGCCACTCCACCATAAATGATTGATGCATCTGCAACAACCAGATCATCATCTTTTTTCTCAAGAAAAACATGCATTCCAGCATTTACAATAGCAATATCGTCATCCCTCCTGTGGGCTTGCTTAAACTCTTTTACATACTCCAACCTTCTGCTCCATGGCAAAAACACTGAGAGCAGAATCTCTCCACTTGCAAGGTCCACCTTCCGATAACCTAGAAAGAAATTCTCAGCTGAAACAATTCCAATGTTTCCTTTGCCATCAATAACTCCAAATTTTGCCTAGAAGCCATCCAAAGAGGGTTCAAGTCTGATATTGGACTAGCAGTACATATGTTTCCACCAACTGAAGCAACATTCTTTATCTGTGTCCCTCTTCATGTGCGTCATCCAAATCCATGGCATCAAGTTCAAATGTGTTGAGCAAAGTGATAGATTGTACCGGTGGCTGTCTTGTATCCTCTGGCAAATTAAGCTCTACTGGAGCAAAAACTTTGCTCAATCCAGTGAGTAGAATATTACACACGTGGAAAAGATAATCCACTTTTTTATAATATATCCGAACAATGCCCAACAGAAGATGGCCAGACATCCTCAAAGCAATTGGCACTTCGGGAAAGATAATATATTCTACAAAATACCAAAAAAATTACTCCAATTGCCACTCCCAACATCAATGATGCTGATCTTACCACAAGAAGCATCGCAATGCGAAAGATAAGAGTCCTGTACCGTTACTTTGGACCATTTGTTTGTGTTCTTTCAGAATTGTTCAATTCATTTAACCCAGGATGCTGAAAAGAATTTGATGATCCCTGTATAAAGGAAAAATCAATTTGTTTACATAAACTAAATAAATGCCAAGACAAAAATGTCTCAAATAATCCCACAAGAGAAAATGCAAGTTGTACCGACTCAAAATGGTTTCGTGAGTTCCATTATTATACTCCAACATCTATTCAAGATAAACCATAAATTATGAATATTGTAGTAGTAATAATAAGATAAAATAACATTGAATGTAATATGATTTCATAATAAGTACCTGATTAGTAAATGGGAAAAAACCATTCATAATCCCTGATGGCATGACATATGGTGGTCGCATCTACATATAACGAATAATCCGTTAGTAAAACGCAATTAAATTAATATACCAAACTATTAAATACCTGATTGGGGAATGGGCTAAATCCACTCATAATTCCCAGCGGCATGATGTATGGTGACTGCTGCATCTATATAAAAAAAATTGACCAAATTAGTAAAATATAAATTCAAATGAAAGACTAAAAGTGACGTACCTGATTATAAATATTTGAATTTACTGTAGGACCACCGATATTGCTAGGATGAAAGGCACTGTGAAACTGATTTGAATAACTCGAATAATCTAGGAAATGAGTTTATAATAAATATGTTAATATGCATCATATAACATACATAAAAATTAATCATATAATTACAATAATATGTCACTCACCTCGACTTTCGATTGGCGTTGGGAGTGTTCCTTTCTTAGATTTTTTCTTCTTTTTCTTATTTGAACTTTTAAGTCTTTCATAAATTACTCCCTTTCCTTTCTTTCGAAGGGGATCCAATACCGAAATGTCACACAAAGAAGCCTCATTATCCTCATTACTAACATCATCAATCACAATCACACTTGATTTGTATGATAAAATTTCAGTCTTCGCTTTTTGCATATATTTCCTCACTATTCTCATAGTATTGTCATCTTCAGCTCCCAAATTCATCAATTCAAAAGATTGTTGCATTAACAAGGAAAACCGATCAGACTTAGATGAATCCAATGACATTTGCTTAAATTCATCATTCGCGATCCCTTGTTTTGCACCCTTAGTCCATCTTTTCAAAACATAGGCAGGTGGAATGTGCGTAACTGATATGTTCTCGATCAACACTTTCAAAGCATGACGACACAACCACCCTTTTGATTCAAATAATTTACATTCACAAAAAATTGAAGAGTCTACAGGAGCAAATCTGACAACATGTTCACGTTGAGTCCCCCTACACATGAGAGTGTATGAATATATCAATCCATCAAATGTACTACTTACAATAATTTCAGAGAGACTTTGGAGAAATTCATCATTGAACCTTGTGAAAATGGCACCGGTATAAACTGAAGCAGCATGCTTCAAGATGTCGTGCGAAACCATCAATTTGGGTGTCCCACGACAATTATAATCATCTTGACTTTCAATTTCTCTCATATGCGCCACTTGCTTTTCATAGTAGTAGACAAATTGTACAAGGGTCGATGTCTTGCTCCCTATTTTTTGGAAGACATTATTGATGCTATCACTTCTTTGACTTGATCTTATACCACATGTAAAAATATCACGACCAAAAGCTAAACTCCATTTATG
Organism: Eucalyptus victrix; assembly: GCA_016097545.1. Classification (NCBI taxonomy): domain Eukaryota; kingdom Viridiplantae; phylum Streptophyta; class Magnoliopsida; order Myrtales; family Myrtaceae; genus Eucalyptus; species Eucalyptus victrix. Next base: position 16,307,553 of record CM027842.1, read on the forward strand.
TCTAAGGTCGTATAATTTCCGAAGCCAAATGTTATCCTTAGTATCCCACCTTTCTTCCATTTCCCTCCAGGTAGATTCAAATTCGTCCTCTGATCTGCATCTATACATAAGCACTAAGAAATATTTATCCCTGAAATCTGGCTTGTGATAAAGATGTGGAATGTTTTGATTGGCATTTTTCATAATATGCCAAGTACATAAACGATGTTGTGTATTCGGAAATACCGTTCTAATCGCTTTTGCCATGACTTGGTCTTGATCGGTGAACATGGTTTTCGGAGCCTTATTTCCCATAGATTTCAAAAACGCCTCAAATAACCAAATAAATGATTCCACAGTCTCGTCCATTAAAAATGCACAGCCAAACAAAACATTTTTCCAATGATGATTAACCCCAACAAAATGTGCACATATCATATTACATTTGTCGGTACGATGAATGGTATCAAACACTAGCACATCACCAAAACAACCATAATCAAATTTTGACAAACTATCTCTCCAAAATATATTTGTTAATCTACCATCTTGATCAACTTGTAAAGCGTATGAAAACATTGGGTTTTGTTGTTCCATGCTATGAAAATGGTTCAAAAGATCTTGACAATCTTCCCCACTTATACCATTGGATCTTGTCCTCTGCAAACCTAAATTTTTGCTTCCTCCTGCTTCATTTGCCAAACACTTATATGTCGTAATCCCCCCAATGCCACCTTTCATCATGTCAACTAAAACACCCTTACAAGTCTCAGACATGATTCTTCCACATCTAATCAAATGCCTTTGATCTTCAGGAATAAATGCATGATTATGCTCAGAATTATACTCTATGACTTCATAGACATCATTATCAACCTTAAACTTGATATGAGCAAGACAGCCACATCTAACTTCAAACCTCTCAAATTTCTTTTCTTGGTCAGATGAGCTGACAGAATACCCCTCACAATTGCACACAAAAGTCCGTCGGGTTATTTTTCCTTTAGTATTTCTAACCAAATTACCCTTCCTCACTCCAAATCCTTTACTAAGTGCATAGACCACATACTTATTATATGCTTCAAATTCATTTGAAAAAACCATTCCTATTGCAAACTCAAAGTCTTTTTCCATATCACGCATTACATGTGCAAAATGGGAAGTTTCAAGCTGCAATTAAAAGAAAAAAATATCATTATCCCACTTTTACTTAAGAAAACAATATATGTTTCAAATAGTACAAGTAAAGAATTACCTCTGATTCAGCCATCCAATAAATTTACACGTGCAACTTTGCACCCAAAATTAAAATGAAACACCAAATGCTTGACCTGTTAAAGAGGTACAACATGCAATCAGCCATGGACAAGTCTACTTGCTTTCAGCTATTATTTAGTTCAATCAATTACTAAGTATGGCCTAAAATAACCAGCACATACTGAAAATGGATTCCAGGCATAAGCCGTTTAAACTATAGCTAATACATTATGAGTAGGACATTATCCTTGATATAGACCAGCAAAAGCATTGCATAACGTGCTGCAAATCATAAAGAATGCACGTGAATAACGTGCTGCATATTAGATAGACAGAAAGAGAGGAGATGGACAAACTCAACAGACGCAATATATAAGTTGTATCATGTATTTATGACAACAAAAACAATAGGCAGTCCAAACTCTTAACTTTACATCATCAACATGATATATGTACACCTCAGACCAATAAAGGATGCACACTCACATCAAAGTACTAGATTACAACAGCACTCTGTTAAGCACTCCCAAAGTTTCCATTTCAAGAGGTTCTCTTATTTCTCACCTAAGTAAATCCTTTGCTAAATCCTGAACTTCTTTCACCAAGTACGGCATGACCTATTGAACACCACAAATAACCAGCACATACTGAAAATGGATTCCAGGTGTAAGCCGTTTAAACTATAGCTAATATATTCTGAATAGGACATTATCCTTGATATAGACTAGCAAAAGCATTGCATAACGTGCTGCAAATCATAAAGAATGCACGTGAATAACGTGCTGCATATCAGATAGACAGAAAGAGAGGAGATGGACAAAGTCAACAGACGCAAAAACAATAGGCGGTCCAAACTCTCTTAACTTTACATCATCAACATGATATATGTACACCTCAGACCAATAAAGAATGCACACTCACATTAAAGTCCTAGATTACAACAGCACTTTGTTAAGCACTCCCAAAGTTTCCATTTCAAGAGGTTCTCTTATTTCTCACCTAAGTAAGTCCTTTGCTAAACCCTAAACTTCTTTCACCAAGTACGGCATGACCTATTGAACACCACACATAGTAGCAGCTCTCAAAGCTCTCTGGTCACACTAGACTGTAGCAACAAGTGGTTAGTACTTTCACTTCTTGCTTGCCCATAAAACACCAATTAATATACACCTTACCCCCTTCTAAGATTTTCACCTGTTCAAATTGCTCCTAAGAAGCTTCACATGCAAAAATGGCAACCTTTTTAGGGGTGTTAGAGTTTAGCTTCCAAATAGCCATGGAAATGAATTATCGCAACGATGCAGAATGATGACCAGGGGAAAAAAAAGTGAAAACTTGCAATTTTTGGGACCAAGTGAAAGCTTTGCCTACGGTAAAAATTGGTACCAATGTGAGAACAACATAACTAATGACTTTTCAGGTCTCAGTATTTAAAAAAGCAGCTCTCATGTGTAAAATGTCCTCAAAGCTATGCAACATAAGTTCCAAATCCCTGAAAAAGAAAGGGATTGATTGCTATTATTCTGTTTTAAATAGTCTATTACATGCTTCCAAATATAAAGGCATTGTGATCAGTATAAATTTTCTAATTGAGCATGTCCACTCCATTGCAACTTTCATCAACAAGTAAGATTAAATGGAGCACCTACACATGTCTCTGCAAATCTTTTAAGGGAGTTCGTCATCTGAGATTGAATTAGTCATATAAATGATGACAGTTGACTAGGCTACACTAGACTTAACGTGTGGAAAAATTATGCCAATAGAGACTTTCGGATAACTCCCCCTCAGTGAAATCTGGCCATTGGGTATGCATATTGGCTGTCCAAAAGTTGATAGGATTGTCTGGCATTTTCTGATTTTCTGATCAATAATCAAATCAATTTCACCACTATTGACCTCATCGCCGAAAGGAGCTGAGCTACATTTATCATCAAAACTGACCAAGACTTTCACCACGACCACAACTTCTACACTCAAGCACAGGCATCGCTGAACTCCTATAAAATCCCTTCCGTCACCCCGTCAGACAGAGAGAAAGAGAGAAAAGAGAAAGCGAGAAATTACCTGGACAAGCCGGTGCCGGATCTGAAGCCGGAGGGGGGGCGGGGTGGTTCACCGTCCAAGAAAGGGAGGGCAGACAGAGACGCGAGGAGAGAGAAAGAGCAAGGGACGGACGAGTCGAGGCCGGAACCGGAGCCGGAGGGGCAGCGCGGTGGTTTGCCGGTCCCGTGCGGTGGTTACAGGGAGGACAGAGAGAGAGAGGGAGGTCGCGTTCCTCTCGCCAGTCCCGTGCGGTGGTTCGTCGATTGCTCGGTCCTCTCGCCGGTCCCGTGCGGTGGTTCGCCGGTCGGAAAGAGGGAGGGCAGAGAGAGGGGCCTAGGTCTCGCGGTCCTCTCGCCGGTCTCGTGCGGCGCTTCGTCGGTTGCTGGCGGTGGTTCGCCGGTCGGAAAGAGGGAGGGCACAGAGAGACTGGGAGGTCGCGTACTGTTCGTCGCAGAGAGAGAGGGGGAGGGTAGAGAGAAAGGCGCGTAAAAAGAGACTCACTCAGGAAGAAACCCTCAGTCTCGTCAGTCAGTCCGAAAACTTTTCAAAATGGCGCCTGATTTTCTCCTTAGTCTGTGGGTCCCACGAGAGGACACGTGTCGCCCTTTCCAGCGGCTTCTTATTTGCCACGCTGGAGCACGAGGGGCCTTGAAAAAGTCGTCTGTCTCGACGACGGGGTTGTGTCGCGGTCCTCCAAGAAGCAGAGCCCTGAAACTGCGTAGGAATACCTTCGACGTTACAAACCCCAGGGGCCTTGAAATACCAAGAGAAACCTGCGTCCCCAATCTACACCCACCCTTTCCACATCTTCCTTGCCGTCTTCTGTAATATGTCGTATGGCGCATTGGCACTCCTTACTCTTCTGTCGTTGGCTCCCGATTCTTGTGGCTGAGCGTCTCCCATCGTCGCGATGCCCGTGCTTTGCTCTCGGTGGCTTCCCTTGCAGCTCTGTTGGTCCCGGGCTCCTTTCGCTGTTTCTACTGTCTCTTCTTGTTTGTGTTGCTTTCCATGGTCCTCTTGTATAGTCTCGCTCGAAACCTTTCTTATGTGAGTTTGACACAAGCTTGTGCATCCGCTTGTCGCTGTGTTCCGTCCTCGCTGCCCGCATGGTGGAAGAGCCCTGCCGCTTTTGGCTGTTACCATCATGGATGCGCACTTTGTGCCGGAATTGGGGGATTGGCCTGTCTTGACACAGCCGCAGATGTCCCTCGGGACGCCCACAACTAGCACAGCCCTGGAAAAGATAACATGACGAGGGAAGAAACATGACGACGTTGCCTTTGGCAACCAATAACAGCAGCAGTAGGAACTTTGGGTTTTGTTTCTGTTGGCATCTTCCGAGAGTCGATTTGTATTTTCCATGTATGACTAATTGAGAGAATGGACTAGTTTCGAAGCAAGTTGACATTGAAATTCTTTCCATTTGAATACACAAGGCCCCTCCTTACAATATCGTAATTAAAAAGGATATCAAACCATGGTACAATTTATCTCGGTCTATTTCCCAAGAAAGGTATGAACTAGGAGTTAACTAGCGATTTGATGACTGACGCGACAATCACCACTGCAAAACACCAAAAACCAATCTCCACAAAAGAAGCAAGTCTCAAATACTTGATCGATTCCATCAAAATCTAGCACCCTTAATGATGCACAATTTTTTTGTACCGCCTGCTCTTTTTTCCCAGAAAGGATACAGTCTTCCTCTTCTGACCTTTACCTAACTCCTTTTACATCTCGAGACATAGCAAAAGATACCTCAACCAAAGGTCCACAAAAAAAATAGAGTTTCCCACTAAATGCTAAAAATGATAACTAATATTTTCAGCAATAGAACTTTTTCTTGACCTTTAAGATGAAGGCATTAATGAACAATGTATTGCTCTAAGTTGCATAGCATCCCCGATGAAAGTAAGTTGTAGTTATCGTTGTTATGTCAATCATGAAACAACGTTCATGTACAATGAGTTTGCCACCTCGAGGTAGATTGATAGGTAAACGCATAACAAGGCATGAACACTCAAAAGAGAAGGGTTACAACAATTTTTCCTAATTGATCATAAAGAAAGAGTTTGTAGGGGCTGCTATTCAATAAAGTACAAGTGATTAGCATAATGTATACTTTGTGTCAGAAAGATGCTTTATATTCTCATGACATAATCTATTTCATTGCCGGGTTAAGACAATCAGAAAAAATCTGTTGGTGGGCTTCTACTCTGTTGTCACACTCTTTGCGAGGTTCCCGGGTTGGTCAACCTTGTATCCTCTTAGGACCGTGAGATGATAAGCCAACAACTACACTCCGAATGTTAAAAATTATCTCATGTCCGACAAATTAGCAAAATCTACTAAAATGAAATAGGCTATTTGAAAGGAAGAACAGGAATGTGAAAATACTCTATAAGCAGTGAATAAACAAACAAATTAAAACAACAAAATGTTATGGCTCAATCAATAAAATTGATGCATTCAATACAACAAGAAAAAGAAAATGTTGCATCTTGGCAAGCATGGAAAATTATTGTAAGTACCCTGTACCTGTGAAGGAATTTTATTGACTACAGGTTGAAGAAAGTCTCCCTGAGGAACTTCAATGACTCTACACGCTCCCCAAAGAGACACAGCTGTATCATCCCCCTCGAGCACATGATAATCAGGTATTATTTATTGGCATGGAGTTGCTAAATAATTGATTCTTGCTTGCTGTTAACATCGACACCTTTAGTTCCAGACCACATACAGAATACTGGGATGCAAGTTAGCCTATACCACAAAAGCTAACCTAAAGCAAGCATCATGAATAGTAATCACCACGATAGGCAGACTCTCATCCACTAGAGCTAGAGGACCATGTTTCATCTCCCAACCAAGTATTCCTCCACTGTGCATTAATCCCACTTCCTTTACTATTAAAGAACTTTCCAAAGCTGTAGCATAGTCGTATCCTCTGCTAAACATGAAACATGACCGCTCAGCAATCAGTAGCTTAGCAAGATCGTCCATTTCCTGGTCACAAACTTCAGCACCTCTCTAACTTTCTCTACAATATATTAGCAAAGGATTTAATGCTTCATACAAAAAATTCTCTCAACGTAAGTTTAGACAAAAAGGCAGATACAACTTAGAAGTTCATAAATTATTAAGGTGAGATAGGAAGTGACACATGCTTGAAATGTCGAAAAGACAATGATTTATTGCATCCTCTTTTAGTTGTACTTAGAAGCTTTCCGCTCAGTGTTGCCAATTTTTTGACGGGGCTTAATACACTTCAATAGTTGAATGAATCGGTCTATTTATTATGCTACAGTGACGCGCCTGAGGATGCAGCGGATTGGGAGTGAAGGTGAGAGAGGAGCCAATTTTGAAAAGACGAAGAGAGAGAGAGAGAGAGAGAGAGAGAGAGAGAGAGAGAGAGAGAGAGAGAGAGAGTCTTCTTCATTAACAAGAGGGAGACCCAAGATTTTGAAATATTATAGAGAAGTTTCAGTTTTGCCCAATTGGGAAATGGCTCCATGTGTCACTCACCAAGTGGAGAGGGATTATGCTGATGTGATGGAGCATAGCCACGTCCTCAATCGCAAGATCACAAGGTTAGACGGGAGGCTAACGTGGGAGGGAGGCTAAATGATCGGTTGCCTATATCGTTCTATGAAACAAAATGTGTGAACGTTCTACCAAAAGTTCATATTACATTGTTAGAATCCGAGTAAATTTGAGAAATCGCACCACAATTCTTACATAAAGGTTATCTTATCTACGCCAACTTTTAACTTCTTTTTTTTGATAATTTGCATTTGAACCAGATATATAAATCTACACGCATAAGAAAAGAGGAATATATTTAATGGATTGCACTCATCCAGTTTTTAGCCCGAAGAGATTAGGCCATATTATTGAAGCTTTGAGAAAAGACCTTATGGAACCGAAACCTTTGAGACCATGGAAAACACAACTAAAATAAGAACAAAAGCCACCACTCAAAGGAACAAAATCCAAAACAAGTCAACAATAATGTCGTTAGTAAAATAGGTTCAAGGTTGCAAGTAATTACTCACCTGTGCCGACAAAGTCCTCGAAAGTGAGGATAAAGTGTTCCTCACCACAAGATTTGACTCCCTAAGTCGATTGATCAACAAGTGTGAAGTGTGAACCCTGACATTTCTTGAAATGTGGGGTTTTTATAATTGGTCTGCACATCAAATCAAATCAAAATTAAGATTTCCATTCACACAGTTTGCCCAATTAGTTCAACATTAGAAACTTCACCCATCAAACCAAAATAATGAAACTCCATATCCAAATCTGAACGGGAAAAATGGTAATTGTGCAAAGATTTGGTGTGTAATTAGAATTTCCGGTCCAAAACTCAGTGCTGCCATATTCCAGCTGCGCATGGGGCTCCTGCAGAACGTGGTGACGTGAACCACCAAATATTTTCTCGTGCGCGAGACAAAGCTTTAACAGTTCTTGCTCTTCGCGATCGGAGAGCAAACGCTACCAATTGAAAATTGGAGAGGAAATATGCTAATGACGAGTTAAAAGTCAAGTTGCTCGCGAAGGTTCTCGTGAAGCAACATGAAAACCGAGCCCACAATCGAAGACTCTGTGTGAGGAAGAGTCTCTTAGGAGCAATTAAAAAAAGCCAATTCTAATTTTTCTTATATCAAATCTCAAAAAAATATTTTTTTGGATGTGAAATTTTTCAAAACATTTATAGCAATGACATGAAATGCTGCATCACTAAGGATGATTGGATGAAGAGTTAATAGTGATAGATATGAGATTCAAGTAAAAGTTTATGATTTTTTACGAGACAAAAAAATTAAAGATCAAATTAGGATTAGATCTAAAGTTCAAGATTATTTATAAAACAAAAAATAATTCAGTATAGAATTAAAATAAGATTAAAAGTTGAGAGTTTGTTACAAGACAAAACAAAATTTAGGATAGAAATTTCGTAGACAGAACTCACAGTTTTGACTGAATTTGACCATGCTTTTCCCTAATTTTGGTGCCTCCACTGTTCATCGAAGAAATTGCTCCGACGGCTCACGAACCCACTGGGAAACTCTCAAGAAAGAGCTGACATTTTTTTTGTAAACCAAAAACCTTCTTTCACAACGCAACCGAACTTGATCCATCCCCAAGCTCCCCTCTTTCCTCCAAAACGAAAATAAATAAATAAATAAATAAATAAAACTATAAAACCCGCTTCATATCCTCTGCATGCATTGGACTACGGATCCCGCAGAAGCCCACCCCGATGCCGACCGGCGGTCAACCCCACGCAAACGCCCGAGGTTCCCCTGACCTGACTGCCCTCCACGCCATTTCCGTGCTGGTGAACCCCGTCCGGGTGAAATTCCAAGGGAAACCCGCGTCCCCATTCGACACCCGCCCTCTCGCCACCCCCCTCGCCATCTCCTCTCTTCTGTTCTACTGCTCACTGCCCCTCGTCACTCACCTGTCGTTGGCTCCCGCTTGCTGTGCCCGAGCGCTCCCCGTCCTCATGATCCTTGCCGACACGCTCTCGATAGCCTCCCTCACATCGCTGTTGGTCCCGGGCCCCTTTCAATCATTCCCCTATCTCTTGTCATTCGTGTTGCTTGCCGTGGTCCTCCTGCCCGGTCTCCCTCGAAACCTTTACATGTGGGTTCAACACTAGGCTGTATCTATTCTTGTCCACGTGTTCCGCCCACCAATTCTCTCCTTGGACTCGGCGTTGGCAACTCCGCTGGCAGCGATGGCAGAGGGAGACGGGGGGGGGATTAGGCTCGAGATGGCCGGAGACGGAGGAGAAAGTGTAGACGGGGTAGAAAAGTGAGGCGGACTGAAATTTTTATTTTGTTTAATTAAATTGACATCAGTAAATGCGTCAAATTTTAGTTGGTTTAAATTGATAAAACGTACGCAAAAAGTGAAACACGAGTCAGGAAGAAAAATTAATAACATAAGCTCCCGCAGGAGCTCAGGAGCTTACGGTTTTGCTTTTGTTGGTGTCTAGGGAGAGCCAAATTGTATGTTCGAAATATGATTCATTAATAAACTGACTACTTTAGGACAAGTTGACACTGAAATTCTTTCCATTCGAATACACGAGACCTCTCCGTGTCTACAAATTGGACCATATATGGAGTTAACTATCATGCTGACAAAGGAAATCAGAACACAATACAATTTGCCTCGGATTATATTTCCCAAGAAAGGTGTGAATTGGGAGTTAACTCACAATTTGATTACTGATATGATAATCACCACTCGAGAGACATCTTTAATGGCAAAAATCGATATCAACGGTCTTAGAAACTCAATCAATTCCATCAATCTTGCACATTTAATAACCCGCATTTTTTGTGATACAATCTCCCTCTTCCAACCTCCACCAAACTCTTTTTACATCTCATGATGCAGCAAAAGATACTTCAATCAAAGTCCACTATAAAAAATAAAAATAAAAATAGAGTTCCCTACTTAATGCTAAATACAATAACTAATATTTTCAGCAATAGAACTATTTTGTGACCTTTAAGATGAAGGCATTAATGAACAACATATTGCTCTAAGTTGCATAGCATCCCCCAATCAAACTAAGTTGACGTCATTATTGTTATGTCAATCACGAAACAATGTTCCCTTACCATGAGCACGACACTTCGAGGCAAATTGACAGGTAAATGCATAACAAGCCGTGAACGAGCAAAAAAGGTGGGTTACGACAATTTTTTCGAATTGATCATAGATAAAGATCTTGTAGAGGCCGCCACTCAATAAAGTACAAGTGATTAGCAAAATGTATACTCTGTGTCAGAAAGATACTTTACATTCTCATGAAATAATCCATTTCGCTGCCTAGCAAACACAATCAAGATGAAATCTATTAGTAGGCTTCTACTCTGTTGTCATGCCCTTTGTGAGGTTCCTATTGTATCCTCTTTTGACAATGAGATGATATGCCAACAATTGCACCCCAAATGTTAAGAATTATCTCATGCCGGATGAATTAGCAAAATCTAGTAAAATGGAACGGGCTACTAAAAAGGACGAATAAGAATGTGAAAATACTCTATAAGCAATGAATAAAGAGACAAATAATAATAGCAAAATGTTAAGGCTCAATCAATAAAATTTATTTCTTTTGTTTTTGTTGAGACTTAAAAATGCTCTCTTTTAAAACTAAACGCCAAATCATAGGGAGAATTTTGGAACTCCCAATGCAAAAACAAACATTGACAGCATAAAACAAATCAAGGAAACAGAAAGCTAGATGCTCCCATCTAGCTCCACCTATCCATATCATAGTTTCCTCTTCAGTAAATAACGCATTCAGTAGGGTAAGAAAAAAAATGCTGCATCTTGGCAAGCATAGAAAACTATCGGAAGCACTTTGTACCTGCAAAGGAACCATGTTGACTAGAGGCTGAAGACCATCATGAGGAACTTCAATGACTCTACATGCTCCACCAAGAGACAGCTGTAGCATCCCCCCTCGAGCACAAGGCAATTAGGCGTCGTTGGTGGGCATGGAGTTGCTGAATAACCGATTGCCGCTTGCTATTAACATTGACAACTTCAGCTTTAGAACAAATGAGATAGTACGGATGCGAGTAAACTTGTACGACAAAAGGTAACTTGGAGCAAGCATCATAAGTAGCAATCACCACAATGGGAAGACTCATCCCTTAGAGCCAGAGGACCAAGTTTCATTTCACCAGCAAGTATTCCTTCACTGTGCATCAATGCCACTTCCTTTACTATTGAAGAACCTTCCAAAATTGTAGCATAGTCGTATCCTCTGCCAAACGTGAGAAGTGATGCTCTGCAATCAGTAGCTTAGCAAGATCTTCCATTTCCTAGTCACAAGCTTCAGCACCTCTCTTTGTCTACAAGATATTGGCAAAGGATTTAATGCTTCATACAAAAAATTCTCTCAACATAAATTTAGATGAAAAGGCATATACGACTTAGAAGTTCAGAAATTGTTAAGATGAAATAGGAAGTGACTGACACTCAAAAGGTCAAAAAGACAATGAATTATTGCATTCTTTTTTGGTTGTACTTAGAAGCTTTCCGCTTAGTGTCGCCAGAATTTTGATGTGGCTTAATACACTTCAATAGTTGAATGAATCTATCTATTTATTATGCTGTAGCTACCGGTTGGAGGATGTAGCGGATTGGGACCGAAGGCAAGAGAGTAGCTAATTTTGAAAAGATGAAGAGAGAGAGTCTTCTTCATTGACAAGAATGAGACCCAAGATTTTGAAATATTAGAGAGGATTTTCATATTTGTCCTGGTGGGACATGGCTCCATGCGTCACTCACCGAGTGGAGAAGGATATGCTGATGTGGTGGAGTGCGGCCATGTCCTCAATCGCAAGATCACAAGGTGAGGCAGGAGGCTAATGTGGGGCTAAGTGGTTGGCTGCCTCTATGGTTCTTTGAAATGTGAACATTGCTATCAAGAACTCACATTAGATTGTTGGGAATTTGAGTGAATTAGAGAAATCACGCCACAATTCTTTCACCAAGGCCATCTTATCTACTCCAACTTTTGAATTTTTATTTTATTTTATTTTTCTTTTGAACTTAACATGTGATTCTACATGCATAAGAAAAGAGGAAGAGATTCAATGGATCACATCTGCCCGTTTTTTAGCCTGAAGAGGCTAGGGTGTATTATCAAAGCTCTAGGAAAGAACTTCATGGAGCCAAACCCTTTGAGACCATGGAAAACACAACTAAGATAAGAACACAAGCCACCCAAGGACCAAGATCTAAAACAAGTTAATAATGGTGTCGTTAGCAAAATGAGTTCAAGGCAAGAAGTAATTACTCACCAGTGCTGACAAAGTCCTTGAAAGTGTGGATATTGCTATCCCACACCACAAGATTCAACTCCCTAAGCCCTTCAATGAGTGTGGACACAAACTACTCTTGAAATGTGGGGTTTTTATCGTCAGTTTACACAGCAAATCAAATCAAAACCAAGATGTCCATTCACATAGTTTTCCCAATTATCTCAACTTCACCCATCTAACCCCTATAACAAAATCCCATATCCAGAGGTAAACATGGAAAAAGGTAATTGCGCAAATATTTGGCGTTCAATTTAAAATTATCGGCACAAGTCCTGGTGCAAATCTTGGGGCTCCTAGATGCGACGGTGGATACGGAGGCAGAGGCGGAGGCATTGCGCTTGAGAATGCAGAGGATTGGGAGCGAAGGTGAGAGAGTGAATTTTGAAAAGAAGAGAAAAGAGAGTCTTCTTTGTTGACGAGGGGAACCCAAAATTTTGAAATATTAAGAGGGCGTAATGCCATAAAAAACTTCCAACTTTAACATTAGTCTCAATTTTATTTCAATTTTTTGTTTTTTAAGATCGTAAAATAAACCTCCAATTTTTGATGTAGAAACTCTTTTTTGTTCCATAAAAAAGCACCAACTTTAGATTCAGTCATAATTCTATCCAAAACTTTTTTCTGTCTAATAAAAAATCCCGACTTTTACTTAAATCCCATATCTACCAACATTAACCCTCCATCCAAAATCGCCCTCAGTGATGGGGCATTTTTCACATTATTACTCTAGATTTTTTTCTCAAATTTCATATCCGAAAATATTTCTTTTTTAGATGAGTTTCCATACCAACCCAAATGGTGTTTTATTAGATTTGATATTTGGATAAAAAGCGTAGTAATTAGGATGCGTTTGATTGGAGGAAAGTATTTTCCAAGAATTGATTTTCCAAACTTTCACTCATTTGGTTCATGGAAAATAACTAGTAAACCCAAAATACTTTTTGGTCAATGAAAACATTAATGCATAAATTTAGGAAAGTAAATTTCTAAATTAAAAGAGATGAAAACACTTTCCATAAGTGCTCATCTCAAATATTTAATTTTAATTTTAATTTAATTTATTTTTTCATTTTCCTTCTTTTTCGTTGGTTGGCAAAGCTTGGCGACTAATCACTAGCAAGCTCGTACCTCACCGGCTTGCGCTTATGGCCATTAATTGTCTGTCACTAGGTTGCCAAAGCCCAGCTACAAGTAGAGGGGAAGAAAAAAATAAAATAAATTCAAAATTATTAATAAATTCAAATTTTTTTCCATGAGATTGAAATCTTTTTTAAAATGAGACCCAAACACCAAAAAATATATTTGATCACATATAACCAAACAAATAAAAACTATCTACTTTCTTGAAATGATTTCCCAGAAAGTATGCTCTTTTATCATGAAATTTTGCTAGAAACAAATGCACCTCTTGGGTTGCTTTCTTCATTTGTTCTTATTTTTAAGAGAGTCTTCCTTCCATCTTGCAGGGGATCTTTGATTTTGGGCTCAATCTTTAATCTTTCATGGTTGGGAGTCTTTAATCTATTGAGATCAAAGAGCTCACACTCAAGACTCTCGTGCTCAAGACACTTAGGGCCTATTTGGCAACGTGCCAAACAGTGCTTGATTCTGATTTTTTGTTCCCAGAATTAGTTTGGGACAAGAATCGTGTTTGGTAAAATTTTTGTTCCTGGGAACAGTTTGGGAAGAGAATTGAGAATAAACAAAAATATGATTCTCCGTCCAATAATCAAAACAATAAAAGTCTCCTTCTTCCCTTCCAACATCCCGGGATTGTCGTCCACCACCCCCCGCCGCCGTCCGCTGCCGCCCACCGCCGCCACCCACCGTCGATCGCTGTCCACCAGTTCGGCGAGCTCGCCAGGCTAGGGCGAGGTCCGGCGAGCTCGCCAGGCTAGGGCGAGGTCCGACGAGCTCGCCGGAGGCAAGCCCAGCCACCGGCGAGACTTAGCCTCGCCAGATCTGGTGAGGTCGAGCCTCAGCGGGGCTGGGCGAGCCTCATCCAGTTGCTAGCAAGGCTTGACCGATGAGGGCCAACCTCGTCGAGGGTTGGCTACACTCCGGTGAGCGTCACCGGCCCTCGTCTGGCCGGTCGCCGGTTCGGCGACTGGCCAAATGAAGAAGAAGAAGAATAGGAGAAAAGGGAAAAAAAAGGAAAGAAGGAAAAAAAAGTATTTAAAAGTATTTAAAAAGTATTTAAAAATTAAAAGAAATTAATTTGGAATAGAATCAATTAGCACGGTATCAAACACAATTCTATTCTAGAATAAAAAATTTTGGACGAGTTACCAAACTCGTTTTTTTAACTCGAGAATCGGTTCCGGGAGCGAGAATAAAAAATAATCATTTATAGTCAAAATCGGCTCCTAGGAAACGAGAATCGTTACCAAACGCGCACTTAACTTATGACCCTTGAATAGCTTGCTCAGGAGTTTTCCATCTCTTGGATGTAAAAATAAAAAATAAAAAAATTGAGACATATGGTTAATGAGGGCAGATTTATAAGACAAAAAAAGTTCGGGAGAAAATTAAGAGTAGACCTAAAGTTGAGAGTTTTTAAGGGTCCATTTATTTTGCTGATAACATTTTTCAAGAAATATTTTCCTCATTTTCCGATAATTTGATTCATTTGGGAAAATGAGTCACGAAAAATGTCTCTTTAGTCAATGAAAATGTTTTCCGACTAAAACTTAAATTCAAGAAAATAATTTTCGCTTTGAAAGAACAGGAAAACATTTTTCAAAATATAGTTAGGTATCGATGTTTTGACCTGAAACCGTATGCTTAAGCACGGAAACCACAATATTGATTCCCGAGTCCAGTGTTTAGGATTAGGTCTCGGGTGGCTGAGGCCAAACCCTTGGTGCCTATATTTGATGCTCTAACACCTGAGCTTAGGTCATAAAGGCTATGCTCAAGGCACCAATGCTTAAGCTTTGGTCTAGACCCTTAGGGTGGGGTTCGCAAAGGCCGTGTCTAGATATTTGGTGCTAGGGCTTGAGTCCTTGTTAATGTAACGTTTTCTCTTATAAAAATATATATATTTTTTCTTTTTTCTTTGTTTTTTTCATTTTCTTCTTCCTCAACCGAGTCATGGTGATGATCGCAAGCTCGAGCCTTTTGCATGAGCCTCGAGCTCACTTGTGGCTTATCATTGGCCCCACAACAACCTCCAAGGAAGAAGAAAAAAGGAATAAAAAAAAAAATCATTAAGAAAAAGGGTTAATACCACAAAAAAACCAAAATTAGTGCAAATGTGACAAATTCCCAAACTAATTTTTTGACCACAAAAAGGCTCTAAATTAGTAAATTTGTAATAAATTTACCTTCCATTAATTTCTGTTAAATTTTACCATCAAATTATTGAATTGGATAACACGTGATAATTGATAGATATACCGGTTTATGATTTTACCATCTGTTTGTCACAAGAATACTAATTTGGAGATTTTCGTGATATTAATTCAATTTAATAGAAACTTACAGATGATAAATTTATTATAAATATGCAATTTTGAGGTTTTTTTGGTAAAATTTATCACAAATATACTAGTTTAAAGTTTTTGATAGGATAAATCTATTATAAATGTAATATTTTGGGGTTTTGGTGAAATATCCTCAAAAAAGATTTTATTGATAATTTTCTCCATTAGATTTTACAGAAAATACTTTTTAGGTTTTTTTTTCCTGATTTCAGTCAAATACCGGAAAATAAACTCATTATATTTTCTAGAAATTGTATATTTTTCATGAAATAAATGGATTCTTATATGACAAAAAATAAGTGTATGGCAGAATTGGTAACGAAACTGAAGTTGAAGGTTTTTTATGGAACAAAAAAAAAAAGGATAGATTTAAGGGTGAACCTAAAATAGGAGGTTTTTTTTTTTTTTTTTTTTTTTTTTTTACGGTATTAAGCTTATTAGAGAAAATTTTCAGAGGTGTCTTGGTGGGATGTGGCTCCACGTGTCACCCACCAAGTGGAGAGGGATTATGTTGACGTGGAGCGGGGCCACGCCCTCAATCACGTAATCGGAAGGCGAGGCGAAAGTGCCAAGGCGAAATCACCCGCTAAGTCGCTCGCGAAGAGAGTCACGAAGTCGCTCGTTAGGAGAAAGTCGCTCCCAAACGGGAAGTCGCACGCAAGTCAGCACGCATAAATCGCTCGCAAAGGGAGAGCCGCACGCTTAGTCGCAGGCCACATCGCTCGCAAATGGGAAGTCAAGCGCTGAGTGGCTCGCAAAAAGTCGGAAGTCAGCAAGGCGAAGTCGACAATCAGTCTCGTGTAAACCGGTGGGAAGCTTCTTCCCAGACCGACAAATGCCACAATGGACGAACCGACTTTTTCTTCAACTATAAAACGGCAAGATCTGCTTCTACTCTAGCCATTATTTTCTCTGATAATTTCGATAATCATCCTCTACATAGGACTACGAGATCCTCCAGAAGCCGACCCCAATGCCGATCGGCGGTCATCCCCCAGCAAACATCCGAGGTTTCCCTGCCTTCACCACCCTCCATGCCATTCTCGCCTTTCTTGTTTCCGTGCTGGTCAACCTCGTCCAGGTGAAATTCCAAGGGAAACCCGCATCCCCATTCGACACCCACACTTTTGCCACCTCTCTTGCCGTCTTCAGTCTTCTGTTCTATTGCTCATTGGCCCTCGTTGCTCACCTGTCGTTGGCTCCCGACTGTTGTGCCCGAGCGCTCCCCATCCTCATGATGCTCGCAGCGTCGCTCTCGGTAGCTTCCCTTGCATCGTTGTTGCTCCCGGGCCCCTTTCACTGTTTCCCCTATCTCTTGTTATTTGTGTTGTTTTACGTGGTCCTCTTGCATCGTCTCGCTCGAAACCTTCACATGTGGGTTCAATGCAAGATTGTATCTATTTTTTCCCCAGGTTCTGTTCTTGGCGACTACATGGTGTGAGGGCAGCCCCGCCGCCTTTGCCTCGTACCTACATGGACGTGCGCTCTGCGCCGGAATTGGGATTTGGTGCGTGTTGACACGACCACAGATGTGCTAGGGTGGTGCCCACGACTCGTACAACCCCAGAAAAGATAACACGACTAGTGAAGAAACATGACAACGTTGCGCTTGACAACCAATAACAGCAACAGCAGGAGCTTATGGTTTTGCTTTTTTAGAGTCGCATTGTATTTTCGAAATACAATTAATTGTTAGAAGGGACAGCTTTAGAGAAAGCTGACATTGAAATTCTTTCCAATTGAAAACTCAGCGTATCTGCAAATTGGACCATGTCGTGGACTAAATATCACACCGAAAAAGGACACCCAAACACGGTACATGTTGCCTCCAACTTTTTCCCAAGAATGGTATGAATCGGGAGTTAACTAGCGATTTGATGACGGACACAATAGTCACTACTCGAGAGACATCTTTAACGGCAAAAACCAGTCTCAACGAAAAAGCAAATCATGTCTTAGATACTTGATTGATTACATCAATCTCTGCACCTTTAATAACACACAATTTTTGTTATGCCGCCTGCTCTCTTTTCCTGAATAAGGATACAATTTTCCTCTTCCAACCTCCACCAGCCTCCTTTTACATTTCATTATGCAGCAAAAGATACTTCAATCAAAGTCCACCATAGAAAAATTGGAGTTCCCTACTAAATGCTAAATACGATGAGTAACATTTTCAGCAATGTAACTTTTCATGACCTTCCAAATGAAGGTATTAATGAAACAATATATTGCTCTAAGTTGCATAGCATCCCAAATGAAATTAACTTGTAGTTGCTATTGTTTGTTATGTCAATCATGACACCATGGTCAGGTACCATGAGTACGACACTTCGAGGGAGATTGACACGTAAATGCATAATAAGCCCACGAACGTTCAAAAAGGTGGGTTATGACAGTTTTCCCTAATTGATCATAAACAAAAATTTTGTAGAGATTGCCATTCAATGAAGTACAAGTGATCCATAGAATGTATACTCTATCTCAGAAAGATGCTTTACATTCTCATGACATAATCCGTTTTGCGGAAAACATATTTCGGGAAATACTTTTCGATTTTTTTTAAAGGTTTCCATCAAATACCAAAATATAAAGTCATTTTCCTGTAAAATGACTTTCTAAATGGTATATTTCTAAATGGCCCCGTCCTCAACAAGGCGAGTTAGGAAAATATAAGGAAATATTGCATGAGACTGACCTTGCACGGCATCGCTCGGCCAATATTTTCTCCACGTAAGTGCCAAGACAAAGGCGCAAAAGTAAGTCGCTCGCAAATGGTAAGTCTTCGACCAAAACTCAAAACATGGGAAGACGCAAGGCCAAGGACGACGACCCATATCGTGGTAAACTGCTGAAGTGCTGGGAAGCTTCTCAGATCCGCCTGTGCGGTACGACCACCCGACCTCTTTTCCAACTATAATAACCCCCAAGATCTGTTCCTACTCGAGCCATCTCTCTGATTGTGTCCATAATCTTCGACATAGGACTCCGGGATTCTAGGAGCCTAATCCGCCATCATCCCCTCGCAAACGTCTGAGGTTC
Organism: Eucalyptus victrix; assembly: GCA_016097545.1. Lineage (NCBI taxonomy): Eukaryota > Viridiplantae > Streptophyta > Magnoliopsida > Myrtales > Myrtaceae > Eucalyptus > Eucalyptus victrix. Next base: position 16,326,217 of record CM027842.1, read on the forward strand.
CCCCATCTTCACTCCCCTCCACGCCATTCTCGCCTTTCTCGTTTCCGCGCTGCTCAACCTCCTCCAGCTGAAATACCAAGAGAAATCGGCATCCCCAATTGACACCCACCCTTTCCACATCTTCCTTGCCGTCTTTTGTAATGTGTTGTACGGCGCATTGGCACTCGTTACTCTTCTGTCGTTGGCTCCCGATTCTTGTGCCCGAGCATCTCCCATCCTCACGATGCTCGCGCTTTGCTCTCCGTGGCTTCCCTTGCAGCTTTGTTGGTCCCGGGCCCCTTTCGCCGTTTCCCCTATCTCTTGTTATTTGTGTTGCTTTCCATGGTCCTCTCGTATCATCTCGCTCGAAACCTTCTTATGTGGGTATCTGTGCATGTCGCTGTGTTCCGTTCTTGCTGCCTACATGGTGGAAGAGCCCAGCCTCTCTTGCCTGTTGCCGTCATGGATGTGCGCTCTGCGCCGGAATTGGGAATTGCTTGGGGATTGGCCCGTCTTGACACGGCCACAGATATCCCTCGGGATGCCCACAACTAGCACAATTCTGGAAAAGATAATACAACTAGGAAAGAAACATGACAACGTTGCATTCGAAACCAATAACAGCAACAGTAGGAACTTTGGGTTTTGTTTCTGTTTGGATCTTCTGAGAGTCGCATTGTATTTTCCATGCATGACTAATTGACAGAATGGACTAGTTTTGCAGCAAGTTGACATTGATATTCTTTCTATTTGAATACACGAGGCCTCTCCTTACAATATCATACTGAAAAAGGAAATCAGACCATGATACAATTAACCTTGGACTATTTCCTAAGAAAGGTATGAACTGGAAGTTAACTAGCGGTTTGATGATCAATGCGACAATCACCACTTGAGAGACTACAAAACGCACAAAACGGATCTCCACAAAAGAAGCAAATCTTGATCGATTCCATTAAAATCTGGCACCTTTAATGACACATTTTTGTTGTACCGCCTGCTCTTTTTTTCCCAAAAAGGATACAATATCCCTCTTCCAACCTTTACCTGACTCCTTTGATATCTCGTGACGTAGGAAAAGATACTTCAATCGAAGGTCCACCATAAAAAATGGAGTTTCCCACTAAATGCTAAAAACAATAACTAATATTTTCAGCAATAGAACTTTTTCTTGACCTTTAAGATGAAGGCATTAATGAACATCGTATTGCTCTAAGTTTCATAGCATCTCCGATGAAACTAAGTTGTAGTCATCATTGTTATGTCAATCATAAGACGATGTTCAAGTACCATGAGTATGACACTTTGAGGCAGATTGACAAGTAAATACATAACAAGACACAAATCCACAAAAAAGGTGGGTTGCAATAGTTTTTCCTAATTGTTCATAAAGAAATATCTTGCAAGAGTTGCCATTCAATAAAGTACAAGTGATCGGCAGAATGCATATTCCGTGTCAAAAAGATGCTTTACATTCTCATGACGTAATCCATTTCATTACCGGGTTAACACAATCGGAAGAAATCTGTTGGTGGGTTTCTACTTTGTCGTCACACTCTTTAAGAGGTTGCTAGGCTGGTCGACATTGTATTCTCTTAGGACCGTCAGATGATATGTCAACAACTGCACCCCAAATGTTAAAAATCATCTCATGTTCGACAAATTAGCAAAATCTACTAAAATGAAATAGGCTACTTGAAAGGAAGAACAAGAATGTAAAAATACTCTATGAGCAATGAATAAACAAACAAATAAAAAGAGCCAAATGTTATAGCTCAATCAATAAAAATGATTTCTTTTGTTTTTGTCAATATTTTTTTTTTAAATACTCTCTTTTAGAGCTAAACGCCAAATCCCAAAGAGAATTATAGAACTCATAATGCAAAAACAAACACCGAGAACACAAAACAAATCAAGGAAACAGAAAGCTAGATGCTCCCATCTAGCTCCACCTCACATCATAGCTTCATCTTCAGCTAGTTATAACGCATTCAGTAGAGTGGGAAAATAAGATGTTGCATCTTGGCAAGCATAGAAACTATTGGAAGTACTTTGTACCTACAAAGGAACTGTATTGACTACAGGCTGAAGACAGTCCTCCACTTGAGGAACTTCAATGACTCTACATGCTCCACCAAGAGACAGCTGCCGCATCCCCCCTCGAGCACATGACAATTAGATGTCCTTTGTGGGCATGGAGTTGCTGAATAACTGATTGTTGCTTGCTGTTAACATTGACACCTTCAGCTTCTGAACAAAGACATATTTCACAGATGCGAGTAAACTTGTGCAAAAAAAGCTAACCTGAAGCAAGCATCATGAGTAGCAATCACTACAATGGGAAGACTCTCATCCACTAGAGCCAGAGGACCATCTTTCATCTCACCAATAGGTATTCCTTCACAATGCATCAATGCCACCTCCTTTACTTTTAAAGAACCTTCCAAAGCTGTAGCATAATTGTATCCTCTGCCAATTTGCCAAACATGAGAAGTGACTGCTCTGCAATGAGTAACTTAGCAAGATCTTTCAGTTCCTGATCAAGCTTCAGCACCTCTCTAATTTTGTCTACAAGATATTTACAAGGGATTTAATGTTTCCTACAAACAATTTATCAACATGAGTTTACACACAAAAGTCACATCCAACTGAAGTTCAGAAATTGTTAAGGTGAGATAGGAAGTGACATATACTTGGAAGGTTAAAAAGACAATCAATTCAATCAATTATTGTGAGAAAGTGTACGTGCTGACAAATTGCTTATCCAAAGCGATTGTTGAAAGCTGTCCGCAATGCTCAGTTTGGGCTCAAAACAGGAAATGATCAATGTAGGGATCATATTATCGGCCCTCGGTTGAGGTGAGAGGGGTAGCTCAGAAGATGGAAAGGAACCGCAAGTTGAATTACATGAGGATTCACGTAAATTGTCTAGGAGCGCAAGGAGAAGGCGACGCCAAGCTGAGGTCAAGTTATCAAGCTTGGGGCTCATAGGTTGTGGGATAATAACCCCCAAGTCTAAGGTTAAAAACCAAGTACTAGAATTTTAACTTGACTATCACTAAACCAAGGTAGGAGGATTCTGGTCTTAGAGCTTTCTAGACAATATATTGAATTTGGACCCTTTTGTGAAGCTGCAGGAATACGGATGTTAAGTGTTGCATCTTAAGGAAGATGCTTAGATTTTTGTGAGGTATCTGAATTCTTTCATCTTTTAGAGATATGTACTTAGAAATTGGATTTTGGTCAGGTGGGAAGTTGTTTAGGGGTGATTGGCACTAAAATGAATCTGTCTATTTATCATGTCATCCCGGTGGTGAATAGCCATTTCGTTATTTTTGTGATTAACCTTCTGGACATCTCATTTCGTCAAGTCATATCACATATATTAATCATGTTATCTCAGGGATGAATAGTCATTGTGTTATTTTGTGATTAAGCTTCCGGATGAAATAATATATTCACTATTAGTCAGTCAATCTTGGTCCAATAGTCCTTTGAGTGATGGTCTGTTTTTCACATATAGAATGTTGAGGGGTTAAGTATACTAGAAGTGTCAAAAGTTGTGTATGGCGTTCACTTTAATGTCAAAATTTTCCATCGAATCACTTAAGTGCCAAATCGGACAAAAAACAATCACTTTGGTGTCATTGGCAACAAATTTTGGCCGAAATGATCATGTAGCTTTTATATTTAAAAAAAAATCGACATAGCTTTTAAACGACGTTGTTTTCTGTCTTCCTTAAGAAAACGACGTTGTTTTGCCGTCATATGTGGATGGCCTCACAAAAACGACGCCGCATAGCTCATGGGGATTAAAATTAGGGGTTTTTTTGTCCGATCCTCGCCCAATGCCAACCTAGCTCGCTCGGCCACCGTTGCTTGGCCACCGTACTCAACCACCGTCACTCAGCCTTTGTCGTAGTTGCTCGACTAGGTGAGCGAGGAGAGGCTGAGGTTGTTTCTCGGGCAAGAAGTGATGGGAAGAATAGGAGGCGAGGGTGGAGGAGGAGGGGGAAGAAGGGGGGTCGAAGGTGGAGAGAGCGAAGATGAGGAGGGCAAGGGAAACAGGGAGGGCGCAAATGGAGATGGTGGATTGGGCTTTGCTCAAGGAGTGGCTAACGTGGGTCCTTCTGAAGGGGGAAGGAGAAGGAGGAGGAGAGGAGGAGGAGGACAAGAGCTTAGGCTTGTCGACAATGTTGGACGAATTGGAGGCGAAGTTGCGTTGGTGTTGGTGCCGGTGCTGGTGCCGGTGCGAGTGCTGGTGTTGCTGTTAAAGCTGGTGCTAGTGTTGTTCTTCGAGGAAGAAGATGATGGGGGAGCCCATGTCATGCCCTCTCTCTCTCTCTCTCTCTCTCTCTCTCTCTCTCTCTCTCTCTCTCTCAATTTGGGGATTTAGGGTTCTGACTTGGGGAAAGATGCCAAATGGCGTCATTTTGTTGTTTAGATGCTGATTGTACTCTCCATCAAGCCACATCAGCTTCAAAAATTAATAAAAAAGTGCCATGTCGGATTTTCGGTCAATTCGATCGGCGTTGACACTAAAATAATCGTTTTTAAAAAATTTTGGCACTTAAGTGATCCAAAATAAACTTTTGACACCAAAGTAAGCACCTAGGTTGCACGGACACGTTAGATGTGCCTCCGTGTCATGTCCGACACGTGTCGGAGCGTGTCGGACACGTCGACACACTCGGACACGCGTTGACCGCGTGTCGGGTTTGTTGACACAGGGTCAACTTTTGTCGACACGTTTCGACAAGCGTGTCCGAGGGTAAGGGAGGAGAGACGAAGCCGCGAGCCGAGCGAAGGCGAGCCCGCGACGGCCAGAGACGGCTAGAGAGAGAGTAGAGACTGAGGCGAGGGCCGTGAGGAGGAGCTTCACGAGGGAGGCGCGCGTGGGGAGGGCGGCGTCGTCGAGCGGGGCGGCGGCAGCGAGGGAGAGGAGGAGGAGTTCGCGGCGGTGTGCAGCCTCTCGGTGCACAGGACCGCGCGTTCCATCCCTGGCAAGCAGAAATCGAGAGGAAGAGGAGAGGAAATGCGTCGTGCGCGAGGAGGAGGAGAAGAAGTGTTGCTAGGGTTTTCAGAATAAAAGAATAAAAAGAGGGATTTGGCGTGTTGGAGGGAGGGGAGGGAAGTGACGGGAGGGAGGGGAAGCGACGGTGTCGGGTGTCGGGCGTCGGGCGGAGGGAAAAAAATGTGAAAAAATTTTGGGGGATGGGAAAGAAACGAGGGAAAAGGGATTTGGGGCGCGGGAGGGTGTTTATTTAATGGAAGGGGTTTGGGCACCGCCGAGGGGGGACGTGGGGTGGGGCTGGGGGGTTTTTAATTAATAAAATTTTTTTTAAATAAAATTAAAAAATAATTTTGAAAAATAAAAATATTGTATATTAAATCACTAGTGTAAATTCATTATAGATTTTTTTAATTATAAATTTGAATTAAATTAATTAAAAATAAAAAATATTCATTTAATATATAACATGTCGGAACGTGTCGGAATTCTCTATTTTTTGAAAAATAACGTGTCACGTGTCGTGTCGTGTCGTGTCGCGTGTCGTGTCGCGGTGTCCGTGCTACCTAGGTAAGCATCATACACAACTTTTGGCACTTTTAGTGTGCTTATCCTGAATGTTGAATACAAATTTTTTCTCAACTTTATCCCCTATTACCCCTTTATCCGATAAGTTTGACATTAAGAGAAAATATTAATTTCTAGTTTTGTACTAGTTGAATATGTGTTTCAATTGTGAGTTATTGTTTTTAAGAATTTTGCAGAGGATGGTTATATAATAAGCCATTACTTTCCCTTTCCACTCCATTAAAGGATCATATTGTTTATTCGCATGGTTATAACTAAAGCTTTCACCTTGATAAGGTAAATTATCAAGCGGAAACCAAGATCCCATTTCACGCCCGCTGGTCTACCACCTACGTTGCCATCTTCGGTCTTCTGTTCCATTGCACATTGGCACATGTTGCTCATCTATCATTGGCCCCCGCTTGTTATGCCCGAGTGTTTAACATCCTCATGATGCTCACTGCTTTGCTCTTAGTGGCTTCTCTTGCTTCGTTGTTGATCCAAGGCCCCTTTCACTTCTTCCCCTATTTCTTGTGACCCGTATGGCTTTCAATGGTGCTCTTGCCTGGTCTCGCTCGAAAACATTTCACGTGGGTTCAACACAAGGTTGTACTTTTGTCTCTCCGTGCGTGCAGTTCTTGCCGGCTACACGGTGGAAGGGTGCGCCCACTTTTGCCTCGTACGGTCATGGATGTGCGCTCTGTACCGGAATAGGCAGTTGTCCATGTCGACACTGCCGCAAACTGTCCCAAGGGGTGCTTGCGACCCGCACACCCTGGAAAGGGAAACACAAGCAGGGAAGAAACATATATACAGCAAGTTAGATACCCAATAACAGCGCATTTTGGATCTTATGGCTTTGCTTTTGTTGGTATATATATAGTGAAGAGTAGCACTGTATCTTGTAATGTGGTTGATTAATAGAATGGACTTAGGTGACAAAAAGTCTAAAGTGAGACCATGAACGACTGCTCTGGAGGGAGTTGACATTGAATTCTTTCCATTTGAATCCAAAAGGCCTTGCAATCACCACTCGAAAAGCAAAATCAGGTCTCATATAATCAATTGATTCAATCAATCTTGCACTTATAGTGACCCGCTTCTTTGTTCCCCCACCTACTCTTTTTTCCGCGTGCGGGATACGACCTCTCTCTTCCAAACTCACCCAGACTCCTTTTAACATCTGACGATGCAACAAAGGATAACTTAAACCACAATATATCATATAAAAAAAGGAGTTTACGACTTTGATAGATAACTAAAATGTCGGCAATAGAAAATCTTCTTGACCTCTAGGATAAAGGCATTAATGAATAAAATATTGCTCTAAGAGTCGTGGCGTCCTGGATGACACTAAGCCTAGTCATTCTTGCCATGTCAATCGTGTAACAATGTTCAGGTACCATGATTACGTCTTCAAAAGAGATTAATAGGTAAATGCATAACGAGTCGAGCAAAAAGGTGGGTTACGGTTAAGAGATGAGCATTAAAACAGGGCTTTTGGGTCTCGGTTGGCAGTGGATTCTAGGTGTCGCTGGCCTTTACTCAGATGTCTACGGAGCACGGGATGAGAATTGGGGACAGCTTGAAAACTGTCATAGTAAAAAAACGGCTGCTTGGAACTACAAAAATGATGAGTTGAAGCTAGGGGATCTTGTTTAGCCTTGCCACTGGCTGTCAACGGTAGGGAAGTGATTGGTGGTGACATTTCTCCCGAGACTTGGTTGGCGGGCAAACACTAATGATGACTGCATCGTGGTTGAGTTTGTGCGGTGAAGAAGATGAAGAGTGATAGGGAGAGCAAGCGTGAAAATGAAGAGAAAAAAAGAAGAAAAAACCACAAACGCTATGTGTTTTAAGAAAGTAATAAGAAAAAAACCACATTAATCAACTCCACAAGTATCATGATTTATTGTACTTTTTCGGAGTTCTATGATTGTATTGCATTTTTCAAAAAAATTCTAAAAATTTTGGTGTAGTTATCTCTTATTTTTAATCATTCCAGAAAGAATCATGATTTCATAAGGCTGTAATTATCCCTTCAACTATACTTTGAAGGACTGTGACTTGTTTATTCACACCGTATTGACTAAAGCTTTCACCGTTGATTGGAGAGGAAAATAATCATTCATACAACTCCCTTTGTGTTGTTTATATTGTGACTATGACGTAATTGTCATCAAGTCTCTCGGATGATGGCAACTAATCAGATTCACCTCTCAATTGTTCTGTACAAAACTGGAAAAAGGTTCAGGGACACAGCAGCTATTCTGCAACAAGTCAGCTCTTCGGTATGCAAGCTCTGCTTTTCAACATGCATCAGAGAGGTAGCCAGTAAAGAAACGGACCAAAGTAACGGTTTTGTCAAGAAATGGCTTCCGTTCTGTTGCACTTTTGTTTTCGTTCTATCTAATAGATGTGAAGTGACATGATTAAAAGGACTGACATGCTTTCGAAGCCTAAGCAAGTTAGTAATATAGGTACGGGTGTCTATTGTTCAGTAGAAGGTGACCATATAAGCAGTGCATCCGTTCTAGAAGATGGACATACTGTGAATGGGATTGCTCAAGTATGCATTTTGCATACGACCTTGGTGGCACCTAGTTATCATTTGTCTAAAGCGAAAAATGGGAGAGGGAATTGTAAAAAGCTCCTGCAATTTTTCTGCAGGTGAAGTGCAGAGTATAAACAAAGCCTATCACTGGGGACAGGTGAAAAATAGCAGTGGCCCAAAGAGCAAGCCAGGGAAAAGAGATCATCCCCCTCTTCCACCTCCATCCACGTCCCAGCTTTGTGGAACATTCTCTCAACTTGAAAAACGATTTTTATCGCCTCTAACCAGGACGGCTTAACTAAAGCCCATCAGAGACCTGGGGTGACCATAAACAATATTTTATGATTAACCAATGTTGAGAAAGGGAGGAGAGGCGAAGGAGAGATTTTCGAGCCTGCAATCAGCAAGTAACAATGGCTGAAATGCCATCGGGCACAGAATCTAGGAATTGAGGTGGGCCCTCGTAGATTCAGATCTGCTGGCGTTAGTCTCGACCAATAATATCTGTCCAAGGCCCACTGGTAAATTTCATAGCACCCGTCTTATTCCATTTTTATTCGGGCGAATGGGGAGGGGGTTCTGAGACCAGCTTCCGAGCTGCCCAGCCTAAACTTTCGTTTTCTCCGGAGGTTCTTTTTAAAATTCTGGTATATTAATCAATGTCGACTTGGGATCTTGCATTTTGGAGGTACTCAACTCTTTTGGCTCATTAGGTCCGCTTCGTTGTCTCCATAAAGAAATAAATACGTGGCGACCATCCAGCGCTCTATAAAGTAGAAAAGCTAGACTTTCGTTTGTCCTCCGATGTGTGATGCAGAAGAGGAACGTAAGAGTTTCGTGGACATGGCATGAAAGTCATAGTATGCTATTTTATGTGTCATGTCCCCACCCCCGTTGCATTCACTGCAAGACGACAGTTTTGAGAATTTTATGGATTCAGCGATGCAGAAGATGAAGATGAAGAATGATGATGATGGAGATAAAGGATAAACTCAATGATACTGAACAAGGGATCTTGAACAAGACGAATCTGTATCTCATTCCATTGTATCGAAGTTCTTTGTACAAGGTGAAATGAAAGAATACGATTGATCAATATATGAGCTTCTCTGCTCTATACTCTCTGACTCTCTTCTTTCCATCATCATTCTCTCGAGCTCAGTTCTTCCATTATATACTAATGGAAGTACCAAAACTAATAACAAAACTAAAACTGAACTAACTGACTCCAGAAACTAACAAACAGACTTTTACAGCTAAGTATAACAGAGCAGCAAGTTCAGATACTTGGCAATCCTCGTCAATCCATATCTTCTGTTTTTGATTAATCTCCACCGTTAATAGAACTAGTTATCCATGTCTTCGGCTCATTCTCTTCACGATAGACTTCGATGATCTCTGTCTATTACTTGTTGAGGATCTTCGTGGCTATCTTCGATGTAGTGGAGATACCGAGCTAACAATGTTGACAACCTTGATCCTCTGTTATGGACGATCTTGATCCTTTAACATCCCCCTCAAATTGGGAAGGGTAAAGGATCCCATTCCCAATTTGGTTCGGAGATTAAGATGAGATGATCGTGATAGTGACTTAGTGAATATATCAGCTACTTGAAGATGAGTAGAGATATATGCGAACGCGAATGGAACCAGAGGAGACTTTCTCTCGGACGAAGTGAAAATCAACTTCAATATGCTTGGTTCGAGCGTGTAATCTTTGGATTGGCGGTGAGAGAAATTGCTGATTTATTGTCACGGTATATGAATGTAGGAGCGAAGAGAAATGCCAATATCTCGTAGCACAAACGTTATCCAGGTTAGTTCGGCGGTTGTGGAAGCAAGGGCACGATACTCGCTTCGGTTGAGGACCGGAAACCGTAGGTTGTTTCTTGGCGAGACCAAGAGAGTAGATTAGAACCAAGGAATGTGCAAAATCCTGTTGTGGAACGTCGTGTAGTGGGACAACTGCCCAATCTCGCATCGGAGAATCCATAGAGATTTATTGAACTTTGGGCATGAAGATAGATGCCAAGATGCATAGTACCTTTGACATATCTAAGGACTCTTTTTAGTTGATGAAAATCTTGGCGGTAGGCTGTTGCATCTTTTGACAGAGAAGATTAGTAGCAAAAGCCAGGTCTGGTCGAGTAATGGTTAAGTATTGAAGAGCACCAACAAGGCTTCTGTATTCAATAGGATCTGTGAGCTGATTTGTAGTACCAGCTATGGAAATTGATCGAAGAGGTAAGGGTGTTGAGATTGGTTTACAATCAGCCATATGAGCTCGTTTCAGCAAGTCAGTGGCATATTTTGTTTGACTCAAAAAGAGATTCTGTGAGGTTCGTTTGGCCTCAATGCCCAAAAAATAGTGAAGATACCCAAGGTCCTTCATATGAAAATGGAGACTAAGTTTCTGAATGAGAGAAGTTAGGAGATGTGGTGAACTACCGGTCAAGATGATATCATCAACATACGAAGCAACGGAGCGTATGTGAGTCTCGTATGAAGAACAAACAATGATGGATCTGCTGTGCTACAGAAGAAACCACTTTCAAGGATGAATTTGCTGAATTTATCGAACCAAGCTCTTGGTGCTTGTCGAAGACCATATAGGGACTTGTGAAGAAGACATACATGATTTGGCTTTTGATGATTAATAAAGCCAGGTGGCTGTTCCATGTATACAGTCTCGTTCAAGTCTCCATGAAGAAAAGCATTCTTGACATCAAGTTGGTGTATTGGCCAGTGCTTTATCATGGCAAGAGATAGTACTATTCGAATTGTTGTGTGTTTCACAACTAGCGAAGGTCTCGGTGAAGTCAAGTCCTTCTTCTTGGTGAAAGCCTTTGGCAACTAGACGAGCTTTAAGTCTATCAAGGCCTCCCATCGGTGTGAGTTTGGTCTTATATACCCACTTACAGACCAATGACATTCATCTTGTCGAGTTCTTGGAATCAAAGTCCATGTTTGGTTTTGATCAAGAGCATCCATTTCTTTGTCATAGCCCTGTACCATGCTTCATTAGCTAAGGCTGATTTGACAGATCGTGGTTCCATAGGAACTTGATAGACAGCTGAAAGAGCATACTTCGGATTTGGTTTTCGAATCCCAGACTTTAGTCGGGTCTGCATATGATGATTATTGGGATTAACTTGGGACGAGGACATAATTGTATTGGAATTGCAGTTCCCTTCATTAGAGTTGCTTTCAGCTGGAAGATCATTATGTGAGGATGAAGAACTGATCAATGAACTGGTAGTATGTTGTTCCTGAGAAGTAGGCAGATCTGTTGGCACAGGTTCTATTGAAGTCCTGTGAGATTGTTCATCTGTTATTTCCTCATTCGCATAGTTCTTGAGGAAATTGTGCGAGATCGTTGTCGTGATATAGAGTAGGATTATAGCAATCATGTAGATCGGGATGAATCTGGTCTTTTCGGCGATGTAAGGAATCATTATATCGACTTGGTTCTTGAGGGTTCGAGGATTTGTATTCCTTCAATCCACTTTGTTTGTACGGAGTTAGTATACTGTCCATACCCATTGGTGAGCTTCTTTATAAATGGATAAGAATGCTCATCAAAGACAACATGCCTGCTGATATACACACGATTATTAGTTGGAAGCAAACATCGATACCCTTTGTGCTGGTTGCTATAACCCAAAAAGATACAAGGAAGAGATCGAGGATCAAGTTTATGACTTGCATATGGTCGTAGACACGGATAGCATGCACAGCCAAACACCCTCAGATGATCATACCTTGGCTGTTTATTATGGAGTTTGTTATAGGGTGTGTCCATCTTCAACTTTGGTGTGGGAAGTATGTTTATGATGTAATTAGCTATCACAAATGCATCTACCCAGAAAGTTAGTGGAACTTTTGAGTGATATAGCATAGCTAATCCCAGTTCAACAATATGTCTATGCTTCCGTTCAGAAACCCCATTCTGTTCTGGTGTGTGAGGACATGATATAAGCTGTCTAATTCCATGATGTCTCAGATAACTTTGAAATTTGTTGCTTACGAACTCTCCTCCTCCGTCACTCTGGAAGATTTTAATCTGGTGATTATACTGTCTTTCAACTAACTTCTGGAATTGAACAAATATGTCATAAAACTCAGACTTGAACTTCATAGGATATAGCCAGCAATATCTAGAGAAATTGTCAACAAAGATCACATAGTATCTAAACTTTTGAACAGAATGGTGATGGACCCCAAATATCACAATGAATTCTTTCTAATGGAAAATTTGATATAGAATCGATAAAGGAAATGATAAAGCTGTACTTTTAGCTAGTTGACAGCTACGCAAAGCAGTCTTAGATGATAGACTAAATTGTATAAGCTTCTGTTGTTGCAAATGCTTAACTACTTGAGCATTTGTGTGAGCTAAACGCTGGTGCCATGTGTCTTCATCGACTATCTTTTGCCGCTGAGTAAAGAAGGCCTCTGCAGGTTTGTGAATTAGCTTGATAAAGTCCTCTCGGTTTTCCTTCCGAGCTTCACCATTGTGTTGGTAATGTTGTCCTTTACATAAACACCAGTTTTATCAAAGATAAAGGAACAAGGGTAGTCGTACGTGAGTTTAGATGCGAAAGAAGATTCTTCTTTATCTCAGGACAATTAGAACATTATTAAGAGGTAATGTACTATTCTTTGTTTTCAGCCAAGTGTTGCCAATGTGAGTTACAGGTAGACATGATCCATTGCCTACCATAACAGTATCATTTCCTTGATATTTAGAAAGAGTATGGAGCATACCAGGATTGGCACTGATGTGAGCTGTAGCTCCACAGTCAGGATACCACTCACTTCCTGTTGAGTCCTCAACTTGTATTCTTTGCTAAAGCCGCTGGAATATCTTCGCTTGATAAGAATTGTCAAACCTATACCAGCGAGCGAAGAGCATCATGTCCAGATCTTTTACATATTTGACATTCTATTCGAGTGCCACTTGTTTCTTTTTCTGCAAATTCTTACTCGAGTTCACGAGATGGGTAAGTATTGACATTACGATATCTTTGTGAGTAAGTGGTGTAGGGTCTAAACCCTTGATTTGTTATAGGGATAACATTTTTCTGACTAGGATGTTGATTTCCTTGTCCTGAATTTGAGATATCTGTTCGTAGTTCGATATCTTTCAAAGCCACGACCCCTATTGTTTCCGATTCGCCATAAACACCAGCTCTTGCCTCGACCATAGCTTCGACCACCTCGTAACCTCCTCTCGTGAGATATAAATCCGAAGCACGAGAGATGTAGTCTTCATCGTGACATCTTTAGATTGTTCTGAAACTGTTTTTGTCCAAAGAAGGCCAAATTCGGATTGAATTGATTTCGAGAGAAGGTCTTGAGTCTTGATTCAAACCTTTCTAATTGAGCAATTACCTCATCATACTCAGGCTGAGGCTTTAAACAATATATGGTAGTTCGAAAGTTTTCATACTCAGGCCCTAAACCTTCCAATACACCAAACATTTTGGTTATTTCATCCACCGGTTTGCCTATTGCATTCAACGATCACATATGGATTTATGTTCTACGAGATAAACAGCAAGAGTTTGTTCATGTTTTTGGCATGATTGAAGTTTCCCCCTTAGTTCGAACTCTCTAGCAATTGACTTCGTGTGAATCTTTTCGAAGAGTTTGCCATACTTCGAGATGATGTTTCTAATCCAATTATCAAGCTCAAGATGTTTTCAGTAACAGCTCCAGAGATCCATGATGAAATCAAGCGATCTGTTCTAGTCCAATCAATGTAACTGGATTGATAAGATCTGTTTCGCAACCTTCATCCTCTATTTGTATTATTCGACGAGGTGAAGTGATATCTCCATTAACAAAACCAAACAGATCCCGACTTTTCAAAAACCTTTGGATTTGAGCTTGCCACAACGGGAAGTTGTCCTCGGCAAGCTTGATTGTGACAAAATTTGTGATATTCACATGTATCGGGAAAGGGTACTTTGGAGTTCTTATTGCCATTACTACGAACTTTTAGCTTGACAAAGATGACACCAATAATGCTATGAGTTCTTTCGTGCTTACCTTGATCCAGAGATCTTCATTGTTTGATCATATCTACTGACTTAATGCCCGAACTGATTACTGGACAGATTTCTTCATTCTGATGCTCGAAAAACTCCTGCTCTGATACCATGAGAATTTTATGGATTCAGCGATGCAGAAGATGAAGATGAAGAATGATGATGATGGAGATAAAGGATAAACTCAATGATACTGAACAAGGGATCTTGAACAAGACGAATCTGTATCTCATTCCATTGTATCGAAGTTCTTTGTACAAGGTGAAATGAAAGAATACGATTGATCAATATATGAGCTTCTCTGCTCTATACTCTCGACTCTCTTCTTTCCATCATCATTCTCTCGAGCTCAGTTCTTCCATTATATACTAATGGAAGTACCAAAACTAATAACAAAACTAAAACCGAACTAACGACTCCGAGAAACTAACAAACAGACTTTTACAGCTAAGTATAACAGAGCAGCAAGTTCAGATACTTGGCAATCCTCGTCAATCCATATCTTCTGTTTTTGATTAATCTCCACCGTTAATAGAACTAGTTATCCATGTCTTCGGCTCATTCTCTTCACGATAGACTTCTGATGATCTCTGTCTATTACTTGTTGAGGATCTTCTGTGGCTATCTTCTGATGTAGTGGAGATACTGAGCTAACAATGTTGACAACCTTGATCCTCTGTTATGGACGATCTTGATCCTTTAACAAGTTTAACTATAAGGTCAGCCTCCTTTGGTCCAGCCTCATCAAACTGCTGAAGAGTGGCGACACAAATATAGAATAGATCGACACTCGACTAGTGCAGTGCTTAACCACTCACATTATAAAATGCAAGATTTGCTCCCACTCCAATGCATTAGTATTTTCCCTGTTCTACTAGCCCATCTTTCTATCTGATTACTTTGATAATCATCTTGTACATAGGATAAAGGATAATCTGGAAACTTATTCCATTTTCCAATGCCGCTCGGCAGTTGTCCCCACGGAAATGTCCGAGATTTCCCTGCCTCCACTTCCCACCACGCGGTTCTCACCTTTATTGTTCCCGTGCTGCTCAACTTCATTGAGGTGAAATATCGAGGGAAACCAGAGTCCCCTTTTTACACCCACTCTTTTACCACCTCTGTTGCCATCTTCTGTCTTCTGTTCTATAGCTCATTGGCACTTGTTGCTCATCTATCATTCGCTCCTGCTTGTTATGCCCGAGCATTTCACATCCTCATGATGCTCGCTGCTTCGCTCTCGGTGGCTTCCCTTGCATCATTGTTGTTCCAAGACCCCTTTCGCTCTTTCCCCTATTTGTTGTTATCAGTATTGCTTTCCATCGTCCTCTTGCATGGTCTTGCTCGAAAACTTTACATGTGGGTTCAAAACAAGATTATACTTATGTCTGTCCGAGTGTCCCATTTTCGCCGGCTACAAGGTGGAAGAGCACGGCCACTTTTGCCTTGCACAGTCATGGATATCCGCTTTGTGCCAGAAGTGGCAATTGGCCCGTGTTGACAGAGCTGCAAATGTCCCACAGGGTGCATGCGACTCGCACACCCTGAAAAGGGAAAAATGAGTAGGGAAGAAACATATAACAGTGTGTTAGACAAAATAACAGCGCGGTTGGAACTTATGGCTTTGCTTTTTGCTGGTATCTAGTGAGAGCCGCATTGTATCTTGTAACACGATTGACTAATAGAATGTACTCAGGTAACAACATGTCAAAGTGAGAGACCATATATAACTACTTTGGAGGGAGTTGACATGAAAATCTTTCCATTCATATACACAAGTCCCCACTGTGCCTACGGAGCGGAATGTTTCCATGGAGGAATACATGCAAATATGCCCATTTGGTCGATTCAACAGACAGTGCAAGTAACCTCAAGAGTATTTCCCAAGAAAGGTATGAACCATGTGGAATTCACTAACAGTTTGATGAAAATCGCCACTCGAGAGACATTTTTACATCAAAAACCGATCTGAGTGAAAAAGCAAGATCATGTCTCAGAAACTCGATCGATTCCATCAATTTTGCACCTTTAATAACTACTTTTTTTGTTCCCACCCCCGGCTCTTTTTCTAGAATAAGGATGCAATTTTCCTCTTCCCTTCACCAGACTCCTTTCGCATCTTATGATGCAGCAAAAGATACTTCAAACAAAGTCCACCATAAAAAAAGGAGTCTCCGAATATGGTATTACTCGAGGATAGCCGCACCCTCAAGAATGCTAATTATGACAATTACAATGTCGGCAATAACCATTTACATAACCTTGAAAATAAAGGCACTAATGAACTATATATTGTCTCTAATTTGCATGGCATCCAAGATAAGACTAAAATGTAGTCATTCTTGCTATGTCAATTATAAAAAACAATGATCGGGTACCATGATTATGACTTCAAGGTATAGATTAATAGGTGAATGCATAACAAGCCATGAACGCGCACAAAGTTGGGTTACGACAATTTTTCCTAATTGATTAGAAAAGTACAGGTATTTGTGAATCAATGTGATCAGTAGAATCTAAACTCTCTGCTGCAAAAACGCTTTATTTTTCATGGCATAATACATTTCGCTGCTAGATAAACACAATTAGAAGAAATCTATCAGTGGGCTTGTACTCTGTTGTCACACTCTTTGCGAGGTTCCTAGGTTTGATATGCCAATGACTGCAGCGCAAAAGTTAAAAATCTTCTCATGTTCAACGAATCAACAAAATCAACTAAAATGAAACAGACTATCAGAAAAGATGAAACAATAATATTAAAGTACTTTATAAGAACAAAATAGTTCGAACAGCATAATGACAAGGATCAATCAATAATATTGGTTATGTTTGTGCTAGCTGAGACATATAAGAACTAAACCCCAAATTATAGAGAGAATTTTGGAACCCTCAATCCAAAAACACACACCAAGAGCATAAAACAAATCAAGGAAACAGAAAACTAGATGCTCCCTTCCAGCTCCACCTAATCTACATCATAGCTTCGTATTCAGCAAGATATGACGCATTTAGTACAACAAGAAAAAAAATGTTGCATCTTGGCAAGCATAAAGAGATTTTCTCTTGATAGATAAGCATAAAGAAACTATTGTAAGTACACTGCACCTGCAAAGCATCTGTATTGACTACAGACTCAAGACAATCCTCCAACTGAGGAACTTTAATGACTCTACATGCTCTGCCAAGAGACACAGCGGCAGCATTTCCCCTCGAGCACATGACAATCATGCGTCATTTACAAGCACAGAGTTGCTGAATAATTGATTGCTGCTTTCTGTTTACACTGACACACTCGGTTCTAGACCAAATAGAGATTACCGGGATGCAAGTTAACATATACCGCAAAAGCCAACCTGAAGCAAGCAACATAAATAGTAATCACAACAATAGGCAGACTCTCATCCACTAGAGCCAGAGGACCATGTTTCATCTCACTAGCAAGTATTCCTTCACTGTGCATTAATACCATTTCCTTTACTATAAAAGAACATTCCAAAGCTGTAGCACAGTTGTATCATCTGCCAAGCATGAGAAGTGACTGCTTTGCAATCAGTAGCTTAGCAAGATCTTTTATTTCTTGGTCAAGCTTTAGTACCTCTCTAACTTTGTCTACAAGATAATAGTAAAGGATTTCATGCTTCACACAAAAAATTCTCTCAACATAAGTTTAGATGAAAAGGCGGATATAACTTAGAAGTTTAGAAATTGTTAAGGTGAGATAGGAAGTGATACATACTAGAAAGGTCAAAAAAACAATCAATTAGTGCATTCTCTATTAGTTGTACTCAGAAGCTTTCCCCTCAGGGTCTGCCATAATTTGATGTGGCTTAACACACTTCAATAGTTGAATGTATCTGTCTATATTCGATGGATTGGGAGTGAAAGGGGGGGAAGAGAGAGAGAGAGAGAGAGAGAGAGAGAGAGAGAGAGAGAGAGAGAGAGAGAGAGAGTCTTCTTCATTAAGAAGAGGGAGACTTGAAATTTTGAAATATTAGAGAGAATTTTTAGATCTATCCCTATAGGACATGGGTCCCATTTGTCACTGAGTGGAGAGGAATTATGCTGATGTAGTGGAGCATGGCCACGTCCTCAATTGCGAGATCACAAGGTGAGGTGGGAGGCTAAGGACGCATTTAGTTACATTTTTGAAATTGGGAGGAATTTTGTTTAGAACTTGTTTTTTTTTTTTTTTTTTTCTATTTTTATTCCTTAGATGAGTTTCTGAATAGAATAATGCATTTAATAATTATACAAAAAATTTATTCACGGAATAGAAAAAGGACATAAATGCGTTTGGTACAACTCTAGAATTTTTGTTCCCATTTTTTCATTTAATTATAAAAAAGTTAGTGGAAATTTAACAATTCATTTTTAAATAAAACTAGACTTTTGTAAGGATTTAATTGATCCAAATATTCTAAGATGGCATCAAAAAATCAAATGTAATAGTTAGTTAAAGATGAATGGTTGAAAATGACAGCAAAGAGTTCTACTAGTTTATATCTCACAATATGAGAATGTTAACCGTAAATTTTTGGGCATTATAATTGTCAGAAAAGGAAGAAGAAGAAGGTATTCGGAAGACAGATCAAAGGCAAAGAAGCAATTATCTTCTTTTCATTGAATGATTATGTACATGTAACTCTGAATTTAATTACAATGAAGGAAAGTAATAAAGGAAATTCTATATTTGCCTATCTTCTTCTATCCTAAAGTATATTTGAGTATATTTGATTTCCTATTACAAGAGATTACAAAATCATATCTTCATATCTTCCAACACTCTCCCTCAAGCTGGTGGTCTGTATATGTCCAAGACTCCTAGCTTGTGTAGAAGATATGTATGTTGTCTTTGACAAAGAGGTTTAGTGAATATATCAATAGGCTGTTCTGAAGTCCTTATTCCTCTTGTCTCGACAATTCCTTCTTGAATCTTTTCCCGAGTAAAATGACAATCAACTTCTATATGCTTTGTCCTCTCATGTAGTACAGGATTTGCTACAAGCTTGAGTGCCGAATCATTATCACAAAAGAGTAAAGTTGGCCCATTAACAGGAGCTCCGAGATCCAGAAGTAGACCCCTTAACCAGACTATTTCACATATAGTCTTGGCCATAGATCGATATTCAGCTTCAGCCAATGATAAAGATACAGTAGACTGTTTCTTTGTCTTCCATGAGAGTAATGATTCCCCAAATTTAATGCAGAAACCAGTAATAGATCTTCTACTCATGGGGCATGTGGCATAATTTGCATCGCAATAAGCTGTCATTTCCATATTACACTTTCGGGAAAGAAGTATTCCCAAACCTAGACAAGTCTTCAAGTATCTCACAATCTTCAGGGCTGCATTCATGTGAGACTATTTCGGACTATGCATAAACTGACTAACAGTCTGTACTACATAACAAATATCCGGCCTAGTCATGGTGAGATATATCAATTTCCCTACTAGTCTCTGATATCCTGAGGGATCTTGCAGCAAAGGATCATCAGAAGAAGAGGATATGCCGGTGTCATAGTTGACAGAGGTCAGTTTAACATTTTGCTCAATAGGAATGATTGATGGTCTACAACTTGATAAACCTGCTTCTGATATAATCTCCATCACAAATTTCCGCTGACTTAATGAGATGCCTTGATCTGAGCGAGCTATTTCAATTCCAAGAAAATACTTAGGCGACCCTAAGTCTTTGATATGAAAGGTCGAATGCAGATACTTTTTAAGTTTTTCAACAGCAGAATCATCATTCCCCATGATAAGGATATCATCAACATAGATCATCAAGTAAATGGATGACATACCTTTTGTCCAGGTGAATAAGGCATAGTCATACTTGGATTGCTTGAACCCAGTAGCCAAGAGTGCACTTGTGAATTTAGCATACCACTGTCAGGAGGCTTGTTTCAAGCCATAAAGAGATTTACGGAGACGATATACCTTCGACTCCCCCTGTCTCCGTAATCCGGGCGGAAGCTCCATATATATTTCTTCATCCAGATCACCATGTAAAAAAGCATTATGGACATCCATTTGGTGTAATGGCCAATCACGAAGAGCAGCAATAGACAAAAAAGTATGAACCGTGACATCCTTTGCTACAGGAGAAAAGGTTTCATGATAATCAAAACCTTCTCGCTGGGTGAAGCCTTTTGCCACCAACCGTGCTTTGTATCTTTCCACAGAACCATCTGCTCTATATTTTATTTTATATACCCATTTACATCCAATAGGTTTGCGATGAGCAGGAATGGAGACAACATCCCAAGTGTCATTTTCCATCAATGCATGCAATTCAGATTCCATGGCCTTTTGCCAACGAGGATCATCTTTGGCTTCATTATAACTAGAAGGTTCTTGACCTTTGGAAATACGACTTATGCAACATAGATGGTCTGCCGACAATCTATCAAAGGAGACATAAGAAGAGATGGGGTATCGAGTACCTGATGAATGTGAAGAACCGCATATATAATCCTTCGTCCAAGTTGGTGGTCGAGTGACTCGATGAGAACGCCTCTGTGGCTCCTTTGGTGTGGTGGATACTGCTTCAGTAGTGGTTGTTTCTGAAGTATCCTCCAACTGTGCTGGTTCTTCATGCAACGATTTCTTCTATATCTGGCTGCTCAATGAAATTTTCAGCAGGACTTACAAGAGGTGTTGTAGGCAAGACATCAACTTCTCTTGGAGCAGGAGGAATAATAAATGTTCCTCCAGTTGAGGAATCTTCCTCTGATAGGAATTGGAAATTTGTCTTTTCTTCTTCTGGTAAAGATGTTAATGAAAAGGGAAAAACATCTTCATGAAAAACAACATCCCTGCCGATAAAGAAATTTCCTGTAGATGGTGCATAAAGCCTATATCCCTTTTGCAAAGTTGGATAGCCCATGAAAATGCATTGAGTAGCTCGTGGCGCCGTTTTATCTCTATGGTCCACCGTAGTGACATAGCACAGACACCCAAAAACTCTGAGATGAGATAAATCCTACTTTCTCCCATATAATAATTCAAAAGGTGTCTTTCCTTTTAAGATGCGTGATGGCATACGATTGATCAGGTATGCTGCAGCAATTACACAATCTCCCCAAAACTTTCTGGATATAGATGCTTGAAATTTAAGTGCACGTGCCACTTCTAAAAGATGGTGATGTTTTCTCTCAACAACTCCATTCTGCTGGGGTGTGTAAACACGAGATCTCATGCAATATCCCATGTAAAGTGAATAAGGAAGTACATTCAGCATTAAAAAATTCTTTTCCATTATCAGTATGTATCCTACGGATTGGTTTTTGAGATTGAGTTTTGGATAAGGAAAGGAATGTCTTTAAATGAGAAAAGACCTGGTTTTTTGATTGCATAAGGAAAATCCATGTGGCACGAGAATAGTCATCCACAATAGTGAGGAAGAACCTAGATCCATCATGATTTAAAGTATGATAAGGCCCCCAAACATCAGCGTGAATAAGAGAAAAAATATCTGCTGCTCGAGAATTGCTATTCTGAAAAGAAGCACGTGTTTGCTTTGCCATGGAACAAATGGGACATTTGGGATAGGGAAATAATGCACTATGGCCCAAACGTTTATGATTAAGGAAATTAATGCCATTGGCAGTAGCATTACATAGAGATTTATTGAATTCAGCAGGAGATGATTTAAAAGGGTGTGGAAAATCCAACCAAAAATATAATCCATGGCTGACTCTACCCAAGCCCATCAGTGTGCCAGTCGAACGGGCCTGAAAGAAACATTTTTGAGAATGGAAAAGAATATGGCATGAATTTTCTTCACAGGCTCGGGCAACTGAGATCAGATTGAAATGGAAATCGGGTATGTAAAGCACGTTTTTAATAGTAACAAGAGAGCTAAGCTTTACAGTCCCCGTCATTGTGACTTTGGTGGTATTTCCATTTGGGAGTTGTACTGATATAGAAAAAGATAATTTTGTAATATCTGAAAGTAAATTCCTATCACGAGACTATGTGATCACTAGCACCTGAATCGATAATCCATGCATCCTTTGAAATCGAATTCATCAAACAATAGGATGTACGTGAAGCTGCCTCCTTTATCCAAGAGATCCAATTTCTTCAAAGTTTCCATCAGCTTGTGATATTGTTCATGGGTAATTGATTTTCCCATGTGCTGGCCTGTCACCTAAAAAACTGAGAAAAATTTCCCCTTTTCTTTTTCTCCTGGCTTTTCATGCAATTTCCAGCAATTCTCAATTGTATGGTGCGGGCGCTTACAATAATCACAATACATCTTACCTCTTCCTTTCGGCCCATTATTTTTTGCATTTGTATTGGGCCTAAAAGCTTGGGCCAAAATAGGCCCATATGGGCCATCGGATCCTCCAAGAAGTGGGCTGCGCATGCCATCTAGCTCATTGGTGCCAGTTGATCTGTAGCCATCTGATCCGATTAGATAAGCACTGCGGGAGCCGTCGGATGAAGCGGAAATGATCCCACGCGGACCGTCCGATCCTGTCGCCCCTGGATCGAGCGCAAACCATCCGATTGGTAGTGGAATTGATCTCCACCGTCCGCGCTTTTCTTTATAAGGGCCCTAGGGTTTTTGCTTTCGTAAACGAACCCTAGATCCATCTCTCTCCTCCCTGAACCTCTCTGTGTCGAACGAAAATGGGTCTTCGCGGCCAGAGCAATTCCATCTCCTCCTTTGCCGTGGTCCGCCGATCTCTGTTGGCTCTCCTCCTGTATGGCGAGTTGATAGATCCGGCCGAGACTTGGTAGAGGCTCCATGGTGAGTATATGGGATCGGAAAGACATGTAAGTTTCGTTGAGGATGAGAAGAAATCTCATTGCTTTCTCCCTTTCTCGCATCTGCTTGTATTGTTGTTGGATGTTATCGAGCCAGTCGAATTTTTCCTTGGCTGCCTCCAACTCATTCCACAGACTCGAGAGCTTGTTGTATACTGTTGCGATGCTCATGTTCCCCTGTTTCAGATTTGAAATTTGCTGTGTTAGGTAAAAAATTTTCACTTGATCGAGTTTTCCATACATCTCCCTAATGTTTTCCCACATTTTTTTCGGATCCTCTATCGGGGGAAGCCCGGCCGCGATCTTGGGTGCGATGCAGTTCCCAATCCAAGTTTTTACCAGTTGACTACATCGCCTCCAGATTCGTGCCATTCTCTCGTCGGATGGAATCGGAAACGATCCGTCGATGAAAACCTCCTTGTCTTTTGTTATGAGTGCCCGCAGGAAGTCACGTGACCAACTTGAATAATTATCTGCACCTGTCAATTGTTGACTTATAATCTTCAGTTCTGGGCCGTCGCCGTTTGTTGTGTATAATGGATCGCCAGGTTCCGGCCGACCACTGGTAGTGAGGAACTGATACGGGAAGAAACCCGGTGCAGGAGTCGGGTAGGGATTCGTTCCCTGACCTGAACCCCCCGAGGCCAAATCCGTAGTCCGCATTCTGAAATCCTTGACCTGGTATAGGTGATCCGCCTGTCTGCTCCGGGCTGATGCTAGGGTTTGCCTCGTCACTGGTTGGTGGACCCGCTTCAGCCCGCGCGCTGCTGTGGTAGCCAGGCAATGATGCGTTGGGGATAGGCCCAGGATACCATAGATATGGCATCCATTGGTAAGGGTGACGTGCGAATGGTTGCCCAGTAATTGCCTGAGCCTGTTGTTGCCATGGCACGTGTGGAGGTTGGCCCTGAATTTGTTGTTGCCGTTCTGATGCAGGGACTATAGCGGCTGGATCTTGGCCTCCCAAGGCTCGCGTCGAAGCATCTGATGAAGATTCATCAACGAGAGTAAAGGTGCGATCTGGTGGTATAGATATGTTGAAAAAAAATTTGATTCCTCTGTTATCTCCTCTTTGCAGATGCAGTTCCTTCAGGCAATCAAGGACTTTGATTCCTTTGGCAACGCTTTTTCTGAAAAATTCGAGATTGGAGTATGAGGCAATCGGAAGCGGAAGCAAATCAGTTTAGAACCAGAGAGGCTCTGATACCATGTCAGAAAAGGAAGAAGAAGAAGGTATTCGGAAGACAGATCAAAGGCGAAGAAGCAATTATCTTCTTTTCATTGAATGATTCTGTACATGTAAATCTGAATTTAATTACAATGAAGGAAAGTAATAAAGGAAATTCTATATTTGCCTATCTTCTTCTATCCTAAAGTATATTTGAGTATATTTGATTTCCTATTACAAGAGATTACAAAATCATATCTTCATATCTTCCAACAATAATAAACAGGTGCATAAACCTTAAAAATCTTAAGTTTTTTCGAGGTTGGTCTATAAAATCAAATATACAAATTGTTATCTAGTGTTGAACACGATCCACTTATCTAATATCCATCCATAATCTGTCACATCGATTTTGTAGATCAATCTTAATAAATCTATTAGTATTATATAACCGGGCCATCACTAAAATGAGGAGTTCAGGTAATGGGTCCCCCCCTCTCCAAACGAGAGAGAGAGAGAGAGAGAGAGAGAGAGAGAGAGAGAGAGAGAGGAAGGTGGGGTGGGGGAAATAAGAGGGGGGGCGGCGTGGGTGGGACTCCAAACTCCGTCCCTATGTTATTGAATGGTTCCAAAAGTTCAAATCTAGAGAGAGAAGCGGGATGGCGACCGGCGCGTCCCCCCACCAATCAGAGAAAACAATCGAATAGCCTCCCCACCAATCAGAGAAAACAATCCAATAGCCTCCAAGGAATAGATTCTCTCTCTCTGCGGACAGATATTTGTCGTGGCTCCGGACAGATATTTGTCGCGACCCACGAGGCTGGAGGCGGCGACACGTGCCCCCGGTCAACCTGTCCAGGCGTCGAACCACCGACACGTGCCGATTCCCACTGACTTGTCCGTGGGACACAATTATAAATGTCAACGTTTTCCTTATCTTTTCCTCTCTCCCCTTGGGGTCGCTCGACCTTTTGACCATTTTTAATTGCAAGAAAAAGAGCAAACGTTGCTCAGTAGAATGGGCGATGACAGAACAACTGAGGATGGAGTCGATTTTTGGTGCACTTATTTGTACAAACTTGTCAAACCTTCAAGGAAATGACATCGAAAATTCATGGAGCATAGACTTAATTGCTATGAACACAAGACAAATGATAATGCAAAATACTTATTCAAAGCCATCTATTTTTCTATTAAAATAGAACTACAGATGATTTGAAAGATATCTCTAATATTATCTTAAAGGAGAAATATGGGAGTCACCAAGCTCTTGCGACCTAACATTGTCTCTAAAAGAAAACAACATTCAAAAGTCCATATAGTAAGGCCTTAAAAGCTTATTCAATTCTGAATCCAATTTTCATCAAACAATTTCATATTTTTTATGCTAAACTAATTCTAAACTAGAATTTAGGGGTGAGCATGGTCCGGGTTGGTCCGGGCCACCCCCTAACCCTAGGACCAACCCGTACAGTGTCGGTCCTCAATTTTTAAGACCGAGGACCGACCCTATTGAGCCTAGGACCAAGGACCGGACCGACCCAATGGGTTCGGTCCGGTTCCAGGGTCAACCCGGGACCGATCGATAATTTTTTTCGTCTTATTTTTTATACTCCCTAAAAAAGCAAACCTACAAATTCAAATTACACATACATCGATAATGCGGCATTGTGCAACTAAATTATAAATACCAATACATATTTAGCAAATTTAAGATGATACAATAATAGAAATTCCGTACCTATTAACTGCTCATCGAGATATGGGGCAAGATGGAAAATTTTTGTAATCATCTATCTTTAATATTCATAACACCATATGCAAAAGCGTTTTCCTACATTTGATCATGTAAAGTCCACTCAACCAAAAAATGAGCTTCTCACCACTTGACTAACAAATTACCGTAGCAACTGTAGTACTACTCAACTCTTCAAAAACTTTTACCATTCGACACAAATTGAAAAGCAAAGTGCAGCTGAAATTCATTAGTAAAATACAATTAAACCATAAAAAGTTCAAAATACTTAATATAAACCATGAATATATAACTTCACATCTTGTTAATTCACTTCAACTTCTAAACACCTAAAAATAAAATAAACGACACGTAATTAATACTCAACAAAGTTTTAAATTGAAATTACTATTAATGCTGTTGATAGAACATCTCTAATATAATATAACAGACATTTTACTTAGGTTTGAATATATAAAAAAAATTATAAATAATATAATATAATATACAGGGTTGGTCCAGGGTTGGACCGACCCAAAACTCTTAGGACCGAGGACCAACCCGCACAGTGTTGGTCCTGGAATTTCAGGACCAAGGACCGACCCAGTCCCCTTGGGAACCGAACCAGGACCGACAGGGTTGGGCCGGTCCAAGGTCGGTCCAGGGTCGACCCTAGACCGCTGCTCACGCCTACTAGAATTAACTCTAAAATCTGGTAAAACTACTCAAAATCTAATTTCTATATTTTTTCCTAAATTTCTGATTTTTTTATTCCGAAAAATGGGGACTTGGATTAGGTCAGGAAATTGGACCTTGTGTTGATTGTGTAAAAACAAGCGTTAGGTTACGTTGAGCTTGTTTTTCAAAAATAGCCTTATTTCTCTTTTTATTCTCGAGAAAAAGAAGTAAGTTTTTGCTTACTTCTTGTTTCCGTTCCAAATCTATTCTTTAACTACTCTATTCAAGGGAAATAAAAAAAAATTGCTAACGTTACCAAATGAATTTTTGTTCCTTTCCTGTTTCTAAGAACAAAATAATTGAAATATAGAATGATTATCAAACAAACCTTAAGTGCTTGGCAGCCTATATCTTCTATTAAACTAAACGAGTGAACACGTGCTACCAATAACTCATATTATATTGCTGTGACCTGAGTGAATTAGAATAACCACACCACAATTCTTACACAAAGGTCATCTTATGTACTCAATCTTTTGACTTTTTTTTTTTTTTTTGCATTTTGCTTTTGAATCTGATACATAATTCCACATGCATAAGAAAAGAGGAATAGATCCAATGGATCGTCCCTGCCCAATTTTAGTTTGAAGAGGCTAGGCCGTATCGTCAAAGCTCTGAGAAAGAATATTATGGAGCCAAACCCTTGAAGACTCCCAATTTAATGGGCATATTAGCTTAGAGATTTTTGTGGTATTAACAAAATTTAATGGAAACTAATGGAGGATATTTTATTATAAATGTATCAGTTTGAAGTTTTGGTAGTAAAAAATTAGTTGGTTGGTAGTAAAAAAATTAGTTCGTGATAAGTTTATCACAGGTATACAATTTTGGAGTTTTTCGTGGAATATCCTAAGAAAATGAAATTTTTTATAATTTTTCCCATCATATTCCTATAAAATGATTTGTAGAATATGTTTTTCAGAAGTATATCTTTCTGTGTATGGAATTGGGATAAAATTGGGAGCGAACCTAAAAATATTCTTGCTAAAATGACTATAGGATAAAATTGGTAACGAACTTTATTTTCTAGGATATTAAGCCTGTTAGAGAAAATTTTCACATCCGTGTGTGGCTTCACAGTTCACATGACCACCCCCACCGAGTGGACACTCGAGAGGGATTATACGCTATTGCTGACGTCGAGCGTGGCCACGCCGTCGATCGCAAGATCGCAAGGCAACGTGGAAGTGCCGAGAAGAAGTCGCTCGAGTCAAAACGGTCGTTGCCCGCTGACTAAGTATTACTATAATATTTTGGCGAAATTTACTGGAAACTTACCAAAAGCGAATCCTTTGGGGAAACTACCAAGTTGCTATACTCGTGGGAGACTGCCCTTGTCTTCAAATTCCACTATAAAACCCCAAGATATGCTTCCCACTCTAGCCATCTCTTTCTCCGACCATTTCGATAATCATCCTCTACATAGGACTACAGATCCTCTATGAGCCGACCCCAATGCCGACCGACCGCCGTCCCCACACAAACGTCCGAGGTTTCCCTGGCCTCACTTCCCTCCACGCCATTCTCGCCTTCACTGTTCCTGCGCTTCTCAACTTCGTTGAGGTGAAATATCAAGGGAAACCTGAGTCTCCATTCGAGACCCACCCCTTCACCACCTCCCTTGCTGTCTACTGCGTTCTGTTCTATTTCGCACTGGCGCTCGCAGCTCATCTGTCGTTGGGTCCTGCTTGCTGTGCCCCGGCGTTCCGCATCCTCATGATGCTCGCCGCCACGCTCTTGGTGGCCTCCCTTGCATCGTTGTTGGTCCCGGGCCCCTTTCGCTCTTTCCCCTATCTCTTGCTATTCGTGTTGCTTGCCGGGCCTCTCGCCCGAATCCTTTACGTGTGGGTCCAGCACAAGATTGAATCTATCTTTGAGGTCATGTCCCGTTCTTGCCGTCTACACGCTGAAAGGGCAGCCCTGCAGCTCTTGCCTCTTTGCCATGCTGGACGTGCGCTCCGTGCAGGAACTGGGAATCGGTCCAGGTCGACACGGCCGCAGATGTCCTACGGGGGTCTCCACCGCTAGCACACCCCTGGAAAATGAAACACGATCTGGGAAGAAACCTAACAATCGTTATCAGCACGGTAGGAGCTTAGCGCTGTGCTTTTGTGATGTTCACCTGTTAATATAGGTGGAAAAAGTGAAAATATTTTCCTGATAGGAGTACGGTGAGTCTTCCTTTGTTTAATAATATACGATTGCACATGGTTTTTGATGTTTGGATTCCATTGGAAAATACTTTATCTCAAACAAACAAAAAATTAAATAATATTTATTTTTTTCTCTTTTTTTCTTTTTTTCTTCTCTCTCATCCGCCTCTCCACCTCACCCATCGCTCCTTCCTCCTGTCCACCGCCACCGCCGCCATCTCCGACGACCTTGCCTCCCTCTACGCCAGCTCCGTCCACCGAAGCTTGGCCGACCTCGAAGCATAGGCAGGGCCGGCCCAAACAAGGGCGAACTTACAATTGCACTGGAAGAAGGCGTAGGTGTGCTGAACAGAGAAGCAGCAGGGCTTCCCGACGAGGCAAGCAATGGCGAAGAGGTACTCGACGTGAATGGCGATGGACCAGAGCTCGCGGCAGGCTGAGCCATTCTGAAGGGCGATGATCCTCCGGACGCGGCAGGTGACGGCGTACTGAAGAGCGGCAGCGAAGGGGAAGGGGCGAAAGAGAAGGAGAGGGGAGGAGGAGCTAGGTTTACGGCAGGTAAGGACAGCAAAGAGAAGAGAAGAGAAGAGAAAAGAAATAATACATGCAAATTCAAAATAAAGTTTCGATTTTTTTGAAAAATTATTTTATAAGAATAAAATTTTCATTAACCTAGCACCCTAAGATTAGGAAAAACATTTTTGAAAATGCTTTCGGTTCTTTCAAAAGGGAAATCGTTTTCTTGAATTTAAGTTAAATGATTCATTTTCTTAAGTGAACCAGATATCTAAAAATGAGGAAGATATCTTCCTAAAAAATATTTTTCACGAAACAAATGCATCTCAACTAATAGAATGGACTGCTTTGTAGCAAGTTGACATCAAAGTTCTTTTCATTTGAATACACGAGGCCTCTTTGTGTCTATAAATCGGACCATATTATAAAGTAACATATCATGTCAACCTTACAATTTACCTCAAACTAACGACTGATGTGACAATCAACACTCAAGAGATGTGCTTAACGTAAAAAATTAATTTTAATGAAAGAAGCAAATCACGTCTTAGATACTCAATCAATTACTTCAATCTTGCACTTTTAATGACACTTTTTTTGATATACCACCTGCTTTCGTTTCCTGAATAAGGATACAATCTTCCTCTTCCAACCTCCATCTTGAAATAATGTTCAGGTGACACTTCGAGGTAGATTGACATGTAAATGCATAACAAGCCATAAATGCGCAAGAAGGTAGATTACGACAGTTATTCCTAATTGATCATAAATAAAGATCTTGCAAGGACTGCCATTCAATAAAGTACAAATGATCAACAAAATGCATATTCTTGTGTCCAAAGGATGCTTTACATTATCATGGCATAATCCATTGCGCTACTGAGTATACACAATCAGAAGGAATTTGTTAGTGGGCTTCTACTTTGTTGTCACACTCTTTGCAAGGCTCTTGGTCAAGTCGACATTGTATACTCTTAGGAACTTGAGATGATATGTTGACAATTAAACCCCAAATGTTAAAAAATATCTCATGTCTAACGAACTAATTGAAACCGGCTATTTGAAAGGAAGAATGGGAATGTGAAAATCTTCTATAAGCAATGAATAAATAAACAATAAAAACAGCAAAATTTTGACCTACTCCTATAGAACCAAGGTCGAAAAGATTGAAAAAAAGTCAATCATTCACAAACAATGATGAAGGATTCCTCAAATAATCAAGGATTAGTAATCTAGTTCTATCATAAATTATGGGTTCAAGTCTAAGAGAAATTTTAGAGAATGTTTGCTATCTTGAAATTTTCTTGTCTTTCCTAAATGATAAAGAGAAAAAAAAATTAACCATTTCTTTTTCAATTTGAATCGCCAACAACCCCCGTCCTTTGATTTCCATGTAAAGGACAGCAGTTATCCACCATGCTTTGGTCGCCGGCTTTCCTGTCATCAAGTGCCCCCTTTTCTGCCTAACTCTTTGGTTTTGGTTTTAAGAATGTTGGTATGGCTATTGAAATCGTCAGCATCAGCAAGTAGGAGGCTCAATCAATGAAATTGATTTCTTTTTTTTTTTTTTTTTTTAAGACTTAAAAACATACTCTCTTTTAGAGTTAAACGCCAAATCATAAAACAAACACCGAAAGCATAAAACAAATTAAGGAAACAGAAAGCTAGATCCTCCCATCCAGCTCCACCTCATCAACATCAAAGCTTCGTCTTCAGCAAGTTATAACGCATTCAGTAGGGTGGGAAAATAAGATATTGCATCTTGGCAAGCGTAGAAAACTATTGGAAGTACTTTGTACCTACAAAGGAATATTGACTACGACAGTCCACCACTTGAGGAACTTCAAAGACTCCACGTGCTCCACGAAGAGACACAGCTGCAGCATTCTCCCTCGACCACATGACAATTAGGCGTCCTTTGCGGGCATGGAGTTGCTGAATAACTAATTGTTGCTTGCTGTTAACATTGACACCTTTAGCTTCAGAACAAATAGAGATTTCACTGATGCGAGTAAACCTGTATGACAAAAGCTAACCGAAGCAAGCATCATGAGTAGCAATCACTATAATAGGAAGACTCTTGTCCACTAGAGCCAGAGAACCATGTTTCATTCACCAGAAAGTATTCTTTCACTGTGCACCAATGCCACTTCCTTTACTTTTAAAGAACCTTCCAAAGCTGTAGCATAATTGTATCCTCTACAAATTTGCCAAACATGAGAAGTGACCTCTTTGCAATGGGCAGCTTGGCAAGATCTTTCATTTCTTGATTGACCTTCAGCACCTCTCTAATTTTATCTACAAGATATTAACAAGGGATTTAATGTTTCATACAAACAATTTATCAACATGAGTTTAGACAAAAAAAAAAAAGGCACATCCAATTGAAGTTTAGAAATTGTGAAGATGAGATAGGAAGTGACACATACTTAAAAGGTCAAAAAGATAATCAATAACCGTAACAAAGTGTACGTGCCGACAAAATGCTTACCCAAGGCAATTACTGAAAGCTGTCCGCAATGCTCTGTTTGGGCTCAAAACAGGAAATGATCAATGTAGGGATCACAGATATCGACTCTCGGTTAAGGTGAGAGGAATAGCTCGTGATCGACTCTCGGTTAAGGTGAGAGGGATAGCTCAGAAGATGGAAAGGAACTGCAAGTTGAATTACATGAGGATTCACGTAAATTGTCTAAGAGCGCAAGGAGAAGGCGACGCCAAGCTGAGGTCGAGTTATCAAGCTCAGGGCTCATAGGCTGTGGGATAATAACCCTCAAGTCTAAGGTTAAAAAACAAGTACTAGAATTTTAACGTGACTGTCACTAAACCAAGGTAGGAGGAATCTTGTCTTAGAGCTTTCTAGACAATTTATTGAATTGGGACCCTTTTGTGGAGCTGCAGACAAATGGATGTTAAGTGTTGCATCTTACGGAAGATGCTTAGATTTTTGTGAGGTATTTGAATTCTCTCATCTTTCAGAGACATGTAGTTGGAAATTGAATTTTGGTCAGTGGGAAGTTATTGAGGGGTGACTGGCACTGAAATGAATCCGTCTATTTATTTATCATGTCATTCGGTGGTGAACAGTCATTGTGTTATTTTGTGATTAATCTTCTGGACATCTCATTTCGTCAAGTCATATCGCATATAGTAATCATGTTATCCTGGGGATGAATAGTTATTGTGTTATTTTGTGATTAGTCTTCTGGATGAAATAATATATTCACTAGTATTTAGTCAATCTTGGTCCTATAGTCCTTTGAGAGATGGTCTGTTTTTCACAGAGAATGTTGAATATGAAGTTTTTCTCAAGAACTTTGTCCCTATTACCCCTTTATCTGACAAGTTTGACATTACTTAATGGAAATAGTTTTCTTGGACAAATTCGTGGCTTAATGAGGACTGCAAGAGCAATTTTCTCTTTTAAAATGTTAACTGTGTGTTACCTGTCATTGTTGAGATGAATGTCACCATGTATATCATGTCAAACTGGGTGAAATCCTATAGAGAGAAATGAATTGGCGGGCTTGAAGTCAAAGGGGAAGAGAAAATCTGAATTTCTAGTTTTGTACTAGTTGAATATGTGTATCAACTGTCAGTCATTATTTTTAAGAATTTTGCCGAGGATGATTATTTGATAAGCCATTACTTTTCCTTTCCACTCCATGAAAGGATCATATTGTTTATTCGCCTGGTTATAACTAAAGCTTTCACCTTGACCGAGGTAAAATATCAAGCCGAACCCAAGATCCTATTTCACACCCGCTGGTCTCCCACCTACGTTGCCATCTTCTTTCTTCTGTTCTATTGCACATTGGCACATGTTGCTCATCTATCATTGGCCCTCGCTTGTTATGCCCGAGTGTTTAACATCCTCACGATGCTCACTGCTCTGCTCTTGGTGGTTTCTCTTACTTCGTTGTAGTTCCAAGGCTCCTTTCACTCTTCCCCTTATTTCTTGTTACCCGTATGGCGTTCCGTGGTGCTCTTGCTTGGTCGTGCTCGAAAACTTTACACGTGGGTTCAACACAAGATTGTACTTATGTCTCTCCATGTGTCCAGTTCCCGCCGGCTACACGGTGGAAGGGTGCGCCCACTTTTACCTTTTAGGTACGTTTAGTAATATTTTTATTCAAAAATTATTCTAGAAATAGAAATAAAAAAAATATTTCTATTCTAAAAAATAATTTTTGAATAGAAGAACACGTTTGGTAAACTTGTTCTTGGAATAAAAAAAAAAAAAAAAGAACAGAAACACGTTTGGTAAATTTGTATAAATTTTTTGTTTCTTTTAATTTTTTAATATTTTTATTTTCTTTTTTTTTTTTTTATAATTTTTTTCTTCCTTTTGGCCGGTCGCCGACCTCGGCCATGGTCAGCGATTGGCCGACGAGAGCTGGCGGCCTCGCTAGATCCGGGCAAGCTCGAGCTTGCCCGGATCTAGCGAGGCCGCCGGCTCTTGTCGCCAATCGCGACCCAGCCTAAGGGGCCGGGCGACGCTCGGCAACCAGCCAAAAGAAAAAAAGAAGAAGAAAAGAAAAAGAAAGAAAAAAAAATAGGAAAGATAATTGGTTTCTCGAAGTGTTCGGGAACAAGAAATAAGTTTTTTTTTTTGTTTCTATTTCAAATTTGTTCCCCGGCACATAAACAAGTCCCAGGAACAAAAACGTAAACAATCGCGTTTCTATTCTTTTTTTGTTCTTTAGAAGAAAAAAAGTAGAAATTGTGTTCATGATCAGAAATAAAGAACACAAACAAACGGCCCCTTACGGTCATGGATGTGCGCTTTGTACCGAAATAGGCAATTGATCCATGTTGACGTGGGCGCAAAATGTCCCAACGAGTGCTGGCAACTCGCACATCCTGAAAAAGGAAACACTAGCAGGGAAGAAACATATATACAGCGAGTTAGATAACTAATAACAGCGCATTTTGGATCTTATGGCTTTGCTTTTGTTGGTATATATAGTGAAGAGTAGCATTGCATCTTGTAACATGGCTGATTAATAGAATGGACTTAGGTGATAAAAAGTCAAAAGTGAGACCACGAACGACTGCTCTGGAAGGAGTTGACATTGAATTATTTCCATTTGAATCCAAGAGGCCTCGTAATCACCACTGGAAAAAGCGAAATTAGGTCTCAGATAATCGATCGATTCAATCAATCTTGCACTTGTAATGACCCACTTTGTTCCCCCACCTACTCTTTTTTCCGCATGCGGGATACAACCTCTCTCTTCCGACCTACCCCAAACTCCTTTTTACATTCTATGATGCAGCAAGGATAACTTAAACAAAATATATATATATATATATATATATATATATATATATAAAATAAAGAAAAGAAGTTTACAACTTTGATAGATAACTAAAATGTCGGCAATAGAAAATTTTCATTACCTATAGGATAAAGGCATTAATGAATTAAAATATTGCTTTGAGAGTCGTGGCATCTTGGATGACACTAATCCTAGTCATTCTTGCCATGTCAATCTTGTAACAATGTTCAGGTACCGTGATTACGTCTTCAAGAGATTAATTGGTAAATGCACAACAAGCTGTGAACGAGCAAAAATGTGAGTTATGAGTTATGATTAAGACATGAGCATGAAAACAGGGCGTTTGGATCTCGGTCGGTGGTGGATTCTAGGTGTCGCTGGCCTTTACTCAGAAGTCTACGGAGCACGGGATGAGCATTGGGGACAGCTCGAGACCTGTCATAGTGAAAAAAAAAAAAAAAAGGCTGCTTGGAAAAACAAAAATGGTGAGTTGAAAGTAGGGGATCTTGTTTAGCCTCGCCATTGGCTGTCAACGGTGGGGAAGAGATTGGTGATGACATTTCTCCCGAGACTTGGTTGGCGGGCAAACACTAATGATGACTGCATCGCGGTTGAGTTTGTGCGGTGAAGAAGATGAATAGTGAGAGGAAGAGCAAGCGTGAAAATGAAGAGAAAAAAAGAAGAAAAAGCCACAAACACTGTGTTTTAAGAAAGTAATAAGAACCACATTAATCAACTCCACAAGTATCATGATTTATTGTACTTTTTCGGAGTTCTATGATTGAATTGCATTTTTCAAAACATATCTAAAAATTTTGGTGTAGTTATCTCTTATTTTTAAGCATTCTAGAAAGAATCATGATTTCATAAGGCTGTAATTACCCCTTCAACTATACTTTGAAGGACTGCGACTTGTTTATTCGCACCGTATTGACTAAAGCTTTCACCGTTGACTGGAGAGGAAAATGATCATCCATACAACTCCCTTTGTGTTGTTTAAATTGTGACTATGACGTAATTGTCATCAAGTCTCTCGGATGATGGCAACTAATCAGATTCACCTCTCAATTGTTCTGTACAAAACCGGAAAAAGGGTGAGGGACGCAGCAGCTAGCTTCTGCAACAAGTCAGCTCTTCAGTATGCCAGCTCTGCTTTTCAACATGCATCAGAGAGGTAGCCAGTAAAGAAACGGACCAAAGCAACGGTTTTGTCAAGACATGGCTTCTGTTCTATTGCACTTCTGTTTTCGTTCTATCTAATAGAGGTTAAGTGACATGATTAAAAGGACTGACATGCTTTCGAAGCCTAAGCAAGTTAGTAATATAGGTACGGGTGTCCATTGTTCAGTAGAAGGTGACCATATAAGAAGTGCATCCGTTCTAGTTATCTTTTGTCTAAAGCGAAAATTGGGAGAGGAAATTGTAAAAAGCTCCTGCAATTTTTCTGCAAGCGAAGTGCAGAGTATAAACAAAGCCTATCACTGGGGACGGATGAATAATAGCAGTGGCCCAAAGAGCAAGCCAGGGAAGAGAGATCATCCCCCTCTTCCACCTCCATCCACGTCCCAGCTTTGTGGAACGATTTTTATCGCCAAGGCCCACCGGTAAATTTCATAACGCCCGTCCTATTCCATTTTTATTCGGGCGAATGGGGAGGGGGTTCGGAGACCAGCTTCCGAGCTGCCCAGCCAAAACTTTCGTTTTCTCCGGAGGTTCTTCTTAAAATTCTTGTATATTAATCAATGTCGACTTAAAATCTTGCATTTTGGAGGCACTCAACTCTTTTGGCTCATTGGGTCTGCTTCGCTGTCTCCATAAAGAAATAAATACGTGGCGACCATCCAGCTCTCTATAAAGTAGAAAAGCTAGACAACTTTTGTTTGTTCTCCGATGTGTGAAGCAGAAAAGGAACGTAAGAGTTTCGTGGACATGGCAGGAAAGTCATATTATGCTATCTTATGTGTGATGTCCCCACCCCCGTTGCATTCATTGCAAGACGACAGGTTGACTATTAGGTCACCCTCCTTTGGTCCAGCCTCGTCAAACTGCCGAAGAGTGGCGACACAAATATAGAATAGATCGACACTCTACTAGTGCAGTGCTCAACCACTCACATTATAAAAAGCAAGATTTGCTCCCACTCTAATGCATTAGTATTTTCCCTGTTCTAGTAGCCCATCTTTCTATCTGATTACTTTGATAATCATCTTGTACATAGGATAAAAAATAATCTGGAAACTTATTCCAGTTTCCAATGCCGCTCGGCAGTTGTCCCCACGGAAATGTCCGAGGTTTCCTTGCCTCCACTTCCCACCACGCGGTTCTCACCTTTATTAACTTGAAGCAAGCATCATGAATAGTAATCACTACAACAGGTAAGACTGTCATCGACTAGAGCCAGAGGACGATGTTTCATCTCACCAGAAAGCATTCCTTCACTGTGCATTAATACCACTTCCTTTGCTTAAAGAACCTTCCAAAGCTGCACCATAGTTGTATCCTTTGCCAAACATGGGACTGCTATGCAATCAGTAGCTTAGCAAGATCTTCCATTTCACGATCAAGCTTCAACACCTCTCTAACTTTGTCAACAAGATATAAGTAAAAGATTTAATGCTTCATACAAAAAATTCTCTCAAAATAAGTGTTGACGCCTTAATTTTATTTAAGTTTATTTTATTAATTTTTTATTTTATTTTATTTTATTTTATTTTGTCTTTTCGGATAAATAATATATAAAAAAAAAGCAAAAAAACAAACAAAGCAAAAACAAAAAAAGCAAAGCAAGAGCCCAGCCCATTCTCCTCCTTCTTCACCCCCGGCCCGGCCCCTTTCTCTCTTCTTCTTCCTTCTTCTCTTTCCTTCGCCGTTGCAACTCATGCGTGCAAGGGAGGCCGATGTGTGAAGGACGGCCTACGGCCGAGAAGAGTAGGCCAACGTCGGCCGGAGAGGATAATATCTCAGGCGCCATTAATGCCGAGCGAGCTTCGCTGGAAAGCTCGATGGGACACCGGTTCAGCCGAGTGGAACCGATGGGCAAGCCGGAGGCCGGTGGCCGAGCCCCTCCGTCAACTGGATTTCCTTCACCTATAAATAGGTGGCCGCAAGCATCGTCGGAGGGTGTGGCGAGCTCGGAGATCTTTCACTAAGAGACATCGGGAAAGATCGAAGGGCGAGCGCAGGAGAGAATTCGAGTCGCGAGCTCAGCCCACCCTCCACCGAGAGATTCCGGGGAAGGCCGGCGGCAAGTGACTTCGAGAAGGTCAGATTTGGCCGATGGTGACTCGGATCTGGCCTGAGTGAGAGAGAATCGAGGCTGAGCAAGGTCTGACCGAGATCTGCGCCTTAGATCTAGAGTTTTTGCTGCTGTCGTTGCCACCGGACATTGTGCCACCACCGTTCGCCTCAACCAAGTCCCGATGCCGTTGCCTCAAAGGCCTGTTGTCGTGCCCCGCGAAGCCATTGCTGTGATCGATCTGCCGACGCCACGCCAAATTGAGAAGCTGAGTTGCCGCCGTTGTTGCCCTGTCACCGCCACCGTTCGCCACCCCGTCACAGACAGGTAACAGTAACCATCGCCACCGCTAATCGCATTGTCGCCGTCGCATTCCCCCTCTCGAACCATGTCGCCACCGACCACACCAACGCAGCCGCGTTATCGCTCGTTGTCGCCATCCTTGTAAGCAGTTTGTTGCCGCCGTAATGCCTCAGTTTCCCCGCCTCAGCGCCGCGGATTCACAAACCCTAGGGTTTGCAATTTTCCGGGTCATCGAATCGGATCCGAGTCTCGGAATCGGGTAGGGTTTCGCGAGGCCAAGGGAGGCTGGAAACTAGGTCATGAAGTCGGAGCTGGGTCGACGAGTCAGGTAGGGTTTCCGAGGTTTTTGGGCGGCGAAAATCCAGGTTGACGAGTCGGGTAGGGTTTCGACGAATCGGGTCGGCGGGTTGGCCCGGTTCTTTTCGAAAACAAGCTCTTGGTCCACGACATTGTTTCAATTTTTTTTTTTAAAAGACAAAAAAATCCAAGTCGGGCCCGTCCTCGTTCGGGTCAACGACCCGAGTTGGACACAACTCATGGATTCGACCGGGTCGGTTTTTACTTTAAATAATATTTTAAATAAATAATTTATTTTCAAAAAATCCAAAATATAATTTATTTTCGAAAAATATAAAAAATATTTTAATTTCCAGAAAATTGAAAAGTAATAAAAATAATAAAAATATTTTATTTTCGCAAAAAATCAAAAAATCAAAAATATTTCATATTTTCCAAAGAATGCCAAAAATCCAAAAAAAGACAAAAATCCATGAAAAAGCCAAAAAAATTCAGAAAAGCCAAAAAGACTTATATTTTTCCAAAAATACCAAAAAAGGTAAAAAAAATCCCTTTTTTATCCAAAAAAATAGAAAATACTCAAAAATGTTTTTCCTCCAAAAAATGCATGGAAAATCCCTCAAAAATCCAAAAAGTCTTAGGCTACGTTTGGTCGTCGGATTTCTAATCGGGATAGGATTGGATAGGATAGGATATGAAATCCTAGGATTTTTTTATGTCATGTCCAATGTTTGGTGAATCACAAGTATTAAAGTCGGATATGTTCACATCATGTACATTTTTATTTTTTTTATATAAACGACATATCATTATAAATGAACATAAATGTTTATAAATGAAAATGGTGAAAATATCTCGTAACACTATTCCTTAATTTATTTATTATTTATTATTTATTATATTTTTCCTCTTTTTTTATATTATTTTCATTATAATT
The DNA here is from genome assembly GCA_016097545.1 of Eucalyptus victrix. NCBI lineage: Eukaryota > Viridiplantae > Streptophyta > Magnoliopsida > Myrtales > Myrtaceae > Eucalyptus > Eucalyptus victrix. Next base: position 16,365,524 of record CM027842.1, read on the forward strand.
TCTTTTTTCCCTTTCATCATTCTTTAATAAAAATTTATCAAATAGTAAACTGTACTAACATATTTAAAATACAAAAATACCTCAAATATATAATAAATATAAATATTTAATTTATAGATTGAATTTTTATTATAAAATAGAAGTAAAATAAGATTAATTAAAAATAAATTTTTATTTTTATTTTCTTAAATTAGAATTCAAATATTATTTATATTGAAATATAATTTCAATTTTGTTAATTTAATAAATTTGTTATTAAAAAAAATAACTTTCCTATTATGGATGTTAGAAATCTTATCCATCTTTATCCCACCCCCCATGGGATAATTTTATCCCTCTATATCTCCCTTATATCGACTTTATCCTATCCCGAGTGAGCACCAAACGTAGGATAGGATAAATTATATCATATCCCGAATTTTATCCCGACGCCAAACGCAGTATTAGGGTTTAAACAAGATTAGGTACCGAAAGGGCATTAGTGATTAACTAGTGTAATTAAGTCCTCGATCCTAATTTCTCTGGTTGCGCAGAAGTGAGTATTTCTCCCGATACTTCACTTGGGTTTTTAATCAACCCACCCAAAATCGATTAGTGATGACTCCATTTTAAAAATTGATTTACAGGTTAAAAACTTAGACTATTAAAGTGGTGAATTGGTGAACTTGGGAGAGTCCGGGCATAAATAATTTCAGCCGAGCCATTAGCCTCCTTAGGCGCCCGTACTCGATTGCGGGCGCCGAAAAACAGAGGTCACGACAATAAGTTCAGACGAAAAAGGCCGATACAACTTAGAAGTTCAAAAATTGTTAAGGTGAGGTAAGAAGTAACACATACTAGAAAGGTCAAAAAGACAATCGATTGTTGCATTCTCTTTTAGTTGTACTCAGAAGTTTTGCGCTCAGTGTCGCCAGAATTTGATGTGGCTCAACACACTTCAATAGTCGAGTGAATCTATCTATTTATAATGCTGCAGTGACGAGCTAGAGAATGCAGCGGATTGGGAGCAAAGGCGAGAGAGGAGCCAATTTTGAAAAGAAGAAGAGAGAGAGTCTTCTTCATTGACAAGAGGGAGGCCCAAGATTTTTGAAATACTAGGGAGAATTTTCAGATCTATCCTGGTGGGACATGGCTCCACGTGTCACTCACCAAGTAGAAAGGGATTATGCTGATGTGGTGGAGCATGGCCATGTCTTCAATTGTAATATCGCAAGGTGAGGCGGGAGGCTAACGTGGGAGGCTAAGGGGTTGGCGGCGTATATTGTTCTATGAAACAAATCGTGTGAACAGTACTGTCAAGAAACTCACATTATATTGCCGGGAACCCGAAGGAAGCGTGATCCCTACCTAACCAGAAATAGTGTCACCGCTGCCACTTGTACGTCATCAAAGCTCAAGAAACGGCCGGCACTCCTCCCTTGCTCCGGCGAACTGTCACGCTTGATGGTGCTTGTCGCTCGACCACGAACACGTGTGGCGACCGACGGTAACCAGGCGGGGCTCGAGATGAACTCGCGCGAACCCCTTCTTCAGCTCCTCAGAAAACTCGCTCTCTCCCTCCACGATTCTGGTTTCAGCTAAAAGAAAAGATCTCATCCTTTGTGATCTGGTTTTTGCCAAAACCGTCGAGCCTCCCCCTGTCCTCCTCTCCAACGCTCGACGCACCCTGCTTCTGTATATATCCTCGAGCGATCGACAAGCACCCCTTGCCTCAGCGGGGAATATTTTTCTTTTAGCCTCGCCACCTCACCATCCTAGAAGGTTCGGACTTGCTGCCGTCACCTCTCCGTCGCTCCTCCCTCGCTGACGGGCGCATGCTTGCTCACAGCTTTCATTTGGTCACGGTCAAGGACCGTCCCCCTTCTTGCATCACAGGCGTGAGTCGTGCTAAAGGAGGAAGAAATGATATGGGCTAGGGCTTTGTTAAGCTATCATGGGCTTTGAAAAAATAAAATAAATGGGCTGGGAAAATAAAAGAAAGGATGGGCCTGAGGAGAAGTATTTTAGGGGTGAGGGCCGAAGGTTATGCCAAGTGTGTCGGGCATGCCGGCCCATTCAATTTTTATTCATCTTGATTTCATTTTTTCATTTCTTTTTGTTTTCCTTTATAACTTTATATATTTTTGCAAAATAAATGGATATTTTAAAATTTCGACAAAAATCTAGGTGTCCACACAAGTGTGTCATCTTTAACTAATGGATTTATGAAGAAGGTAATAATAGGAGAAGTCGAAAATACGAAGGGATGTGATTGGGAACAAAGTGTCATCAAACGTCTTGTGGAGCCGTATTATTGAAGCTCTAAGAAAGAACCTTATGGAGCCAAACTCTTTGAGACCATGGATAACACAACTAAGATAAGAGCACAAGCCACCACTCAAGGACCAAAATCCAAAGCAAGTCCACAGCAGTGTCGTTGGTAAAATGGGTTCAAGGCAAGAAGTAATTACTCATCAGTGCTGATGGAGCCCTTGAAAGCGAGGATTTTGCCATCCCACACCACAAGATTCAAATCCCTAAGTCCTTCAACGAGCGTGGACACAAACTTCTCTTGAAATGTGGGGTCTTTATAATTGGCCTACACAGCAAATCAAATCGAAACTAAGATGTCCATTCACACAATTTTCCCAATTAGCTCAACACCAGAAACTTCACCCATCAAACCCCAATAACGAAACCCCATATCCAGATCTGAACGGGAAAAGAGGTAATTGTGCAAATATTTGGTGTGCAGTTTAGAACTAGCAATGCAAGTTCCAGTGCGAAACTTGGTGCTGCCATATTCTAGCCACCGACAGGGCTCTTGAAGGCGATGGCGGAGGCAGAGGCGGTAGTGATGCGCCGGAGAAAGCAGCGGATTGGGAGCCAAGGCAAGAGAGAGAATTTTGTGAAGGAGGAGAGAGAGAGAGTTTTCTTTGCAAACGAGAGGGTGACCCAAAAATTTGGAAAATTAGGAGGGTCTTCCACGATATTTCTAACCTAGATTTTTTTTTTCTCGCAAAGTTATTCTAATTATGCCTTAAATTGTTTTATGTCTTATTAAAAAGTGATATATTCAATAGAAATCCTAAAACTTGTCAAGAAAGTGCAATTTAGTCCTAAAACTTATAAAAAATTCAATCAAGTTCTAAAACTTGTCAAGTTTGTTCAATTGAGTCCTAAAGTTAACACCGTTAGCCTTTTCCATTAAAATTGCCGACGTGGTATTTTGAATCATTTTTTATTTTCCACGTGGATTTTTTAAATGATCTTTTATTCATTTTTAAAAAAATTAGATTTAAAAACTAAAAGATTAGATTTATTCATTTTATCTTATTTTCACCAAAAACAAAAAAGAAAAGTCAAAAAAAATTAAAAAAAAATTAAAAAAAAATCAGCCCTCTTCTCCCTCTCCGCCACCGCCGCCCCCCATCGCCGGAGGGGCCGAGCGACGATCGCTGGCGCCTTTGGCAATAGGCAGCAGCGAAAGTCCACCGGTGCCTTTATTTTTTTGAATAGTTTTGTTTTTTTAAATAAATTTAGATTTTCGTTTTTAGTTTTTAATCTAATTTTTAAAGATTTTGAATAAAAAATAAATTTAAAAAGCCATTTGAAAAATTAAAAAAAAATCATTTAAAATATGACGTTAGCGCCACGTCAGCAATTTTCGTTAACTTTCTTGACGGTGTTAATTTTATAACTTAATTGAACCAACTTGACAAATTTTAGGACTTGATTGCATTTTTTGTATGTTTTATGACTCAATTGCACTTTCTTGACAAGTTTTAGGATTTCGCTAAACATATCCCTATTAAAAACCACCAACTTTAGATCTAGTCCTAATTTAATCCTAAAAATTACAAAATTTTATAAGTGACATGGCATTTCACATCATTGCTATAATTTTTTCCTAATATTTCACATCTTAAAAGACGTTTTCTGAAGATAAATTTTTATATCAGTCCAAATGACATCTTATTAGATTTGATATTTGGGTAAAAACTAGAAAAATCAAGATTGACTTTCTTCAATTGTTCTTACTCTAAAGAGTTCTTACTCTAAAGAGTCTACCTTCAACTCATAAGGAATCTTCAATTTTGAGCTCAGTCTTCAATCTCTCGTGCTTGGGAGTCTTCAATTTCTTGTAGCGTGAGAGCTCACAGTTCAAGATACTCACGATGGAGGCACTTGGGTCATGGAGCCTCAAACAATTCGCTCAAGAATTTTAGATGTAGGGTTAATCGGGACAGATTTATGAGATAAAAAAAATGTTTAGGGAAAAATTGAGACTAAACTTAAGACAAAAAAATATTTTAGGATGGAATTAGGAATGGACCTAAAGTTGGATGATTTTTATAAGATAAAAAAGGTTTAGGATAGAATTGAGAGCACAACTTAAGGTCTTTTAGGTAATAATCTTATTGGAGAGAATTTTAGGATCATTGGTGAGGCTCCTCGTGACTCCATCTCTTGACGCGGAGGGTGTCATCATCTTCAATTGCGGGATCACAGGGCGCTCGAAAGGGGCTTTCCTTTCGTTTCCATTGGTGGGTCGGAAACAAGAAGCAACCCAGAAGCTGCCTGTTGTCATAGCCTCTTCGGTAATCGTACTGACTAATCGGACACGACAAAATATTGTAACTCCGGACACGACAAAATATTCTAACTCCAAAACTTTCGAGTGCCGTCAGTGTGGACACAGTTTATACAGGACAAAATACTCAACTTTAAAACTTCCGAGTCTCATCACTCAACTTTAAAACTTCCATGTCTCATCAGTCAAACTTTAAAACTTTCGTCAACTTTAAAAGTTCCGAGTCTCATCAGTCAAACTTTAAAACTTTCGTCAACTTTAAAACTTTCGAGTCGAAAGTTTTAAAGTTGACTGATGAGACTCGGAAGTTTTAAAGTTGAGTATTTTGTCCAGCTTGATGGGACTCGCAAGTTTTGTTGTGTATAACAGTTTACACACTGTGTAGATATATCTGCCTAGGCATCTGCAATCAGCCAAGATATGCTCCCCCTCTAGCCATCCTTCTCTCATCTTTTCGATAATCATCCTCTACACAGGACTACCGATCCTCAAGAAGCTGATACCAATGCCGCCTGACCGTCGTCCCGACACAAATGTCCGAGATTGCCCTGGCTTCACTTCCTTCCACGCCATCCTCGCCTTCCTTGTTTCTGTGCTAGTCAACTTTGTCGACGTCAAATTCCAAGGGAAACCGCAGTCCCCATTCGAGACCCACCCTTTTGCCACCTCTCTTGCCGTCTTCTGTCTTCTGTTCTACTGCGCACTGGCGCTCGTCACTCATCTGTCGTTGGCTCCCGCTTGTTGTGCCCGACCGTTCCACATCCTCATGATGCTCGCCGCCATGCTCTCGGTGGCGTCCCTCGCATCGTTGTTGGTCCCGGGCCCCTTTCAATCATTACCCTATCTCTTGTCATTCATGTTGCTTCCCGTGGTCCTCTTGCCCTATCTTGCTCGAAACCTTTACACATGGGTTCACCACAAGACTCTTATCTATTTTTGTCCAGGTTTTCCGTCCTCACCGACTAGCAGCCCCGCCGCTCTTGCCTCGCACAGTCATGGATGCTCGCGCTTCGTGCCGGAATTGGGAATCGGTCCAAGTTGACCCATCCCCTGATGTCCTACGGGGTGCCACCCCTAGCACGCCCCTGGAAAGTGAAACAACAGAATAAAAATAACATCGCGTTGCACAACCGTTAACAACGCCAGAAACAGCTTAGAGTTTTGCTTTTGTTGGTATATGGTTTTGCTTTTGTTGGAATCTAGTGAGAGTGGAATCGTATCTTCCACATACGATTAATTGATAGAGTAAGAGTCGAATTGTATCGTACGAATGGACTGCTCACAGAGCAAGTAGACATCGAAATTATTTCCATATGAATACATGAGAGCTCTGCATGTCTACACATTGAACCACATCATGGTGCTAAATATCACCACTAAAAAAGGAAACTAGAACATGGTACAAATTGCCTTGATGACCGATGTGACAATCAGCACTTGAGAGACATGCTTAACGCCAAAAACCAATCTTAGCAAAAGAAGCAAATCCTGTCTCGAATACTTGATCAATTCCATCAATCTTATACCTTTGATAACACATTTTTTGTCATACTGACTGCTTTCTTTTCTCGAATGAGGATACAATCTTCCTCTCCCTACCTCCACCTGAGACAATGTTTAGGTACCATGAGCACGGCACTCAGAGGCAAATTAACATATAATTGCATAAGAAGACACGAATGCGCAAAAAGGTCAGTTATGACAATTTTTCCTAATTGATCATAAATAAAGATCTTGCAGAGGTTACCATTTAATAAAATACAAGTGATCAACCGAATGTTCAAGAAAATACAAGTGATCAACAAAATGTATACTCTGTGTCAGAAAGATGCTTTTCATTCTCATGACATAATCCATTTCGTTACCAGGTAAACACAATAGGAAGAAATCTGTTAGTAGGCTTCTACTCTATCGTCACACTCTTTGCGAGGTTCCTAGGCTAGTCGACATTGTATCCTCTTAGGACCATGAGATGATACGCCAGCAACTCCCCAAATGTCAAAAGATTAGCTCATGTCCAACGAATTAGAAAAATCTAGTAAAACGAAACAGGCTATTTGAAAGGAATAACAAGAATGCGAAAATACTCTATAAGCAATGGATGAATAAACAAATAAAAACGGCAAAATGTTAAGGCTCAATCAATAAAATTGATTTCTTTTATTTTTGTTGAGACTTCAAAAAAAAAAAAAAAAAAAAAAACTCTCTTTTAGAACTAAATGCTAAATCATGGAGAGAATTTTGGAACTCTTAATGCAAAAATAAACAACGAGAGCATAAAACAAATCAAGGGAACAGAAAGCTACATGCTCCCATCCAGCTCCACCTATCTACATCATAGCTTCATCTTCAGCAAATTATAACGCATTCAATAGAGTAGGAAAAAAAGGACGCTGCATCTTGGCAAGCATAGAAAACTATTGGAAGTACTCTATACCTGCAAAGGAACCATATTGACTACAGGCTGAAGACAGTCCGCCACCTGAGGAACTTCAATGACTCTACATGCTCCACAAAGAGACACAGCTGCAGCATCTGTGGCATAATTGTAACCTGTGCCAAACATGAGAAGTGACTGCTCTGCAATCAGTAGCTTAGCAAGATCTTTCATTTCCTGGTCAAGCTTCAGCACCTCTCTAATTTTGTCTACAAGATATTAACAAGGGATTTAATGTTTCATACAAAAGATTTATCAACATGAGTTTAGAAAGAAAAGGCACATCCAACGGAAGTTCAGAAATTGTGAAGGTGAGATAGGAATTGACACATATTTGGAAGGTCAAAAAGACAATCAATTATTGCTTCTCTTCTCACTTGGTTAGAAATAGCATCCCCTCCAATTGCTAAAGCTAACATAGCCATAACAACTATTTGACTATATGCCTGCTCAAAAAGCATATCTGTAAATCAATTTCATGAAAAAAAAAAAAAAGAAGACAAGAAAACCTTGAAGAAGAGAGGACCATTTCTGCAACAGAATGTCAAAAGGTGCTCTCTCACGTTGGTGCTTGCCACACCTATCTCAGCACCAGAATTTATATGGACACTACCACAATGTGTATTGCTGGCAATTGCACTGCCAACAGTATTAGTAATTCCGACACATAATGCACCATTCTGGAGAGCATATTCCAGTGCATGTAAGGTATCTGCTGTTTCACCAGACTGACTGACAAATGCTGCTGTATCTTCTCTATAAATTGGGCCTTGATAATCCAAAAGATCACTTGCAATTTCCATTGTCACAGGAATTCCTGTTTTGAAAGCAAGCAAACAAGAAAAGAGTTGGTAAAAATAAATTAACATCTCCAACCCACATAAGCTATCATTCACTACTTGCCTGAAAGTTCTTCCAAGATGGGCCTTGCAGCTAAAGCAGCATTATAACTCGTACCACAACCAATATAAACAATCCTCTGGCTCCTCCTAATTGTCTTGAGATGATCCTTCAATCCACCCAGAAGGACAGTCTTAGCTTTGCAGGTGCCTCCACGTATAAGTCTACCCCTCATTGTGGTTGTCAGGGATTCTGGCTGTTCATGAATTTCTTTCTGCATATAATGTTTGTAGTTTCCTTTATTTATTTGTTCAACTTCCATCTCGAGAACAGAAAGTGCACACTGTACAGATGCTGGCCTGGAAAGTACACCGCGTTTTCCTTTGTCACCATCAAACTTTAAGATAGATACCCCTCCATCCTGATGCAACCAGCATTAATAGAATAAATTCAGCATTTGGCTTCTCATGAGTCACTATGTAATCAAAATACTCTGGAAAGAAACGATCATAGTCATCAGCCCTCGATTGAGGTGATATAGCAGGACTTTCCGCATCAAAGTTCACCTCCCATGTAGGCAACATGCTCCTCCAATGGAAAAGGACAAGACTGCTATTCAGCTACATGCAAGAAGTCAAGCCAAATAGAATTCTGGCGACATTGAGCCGAAAGGTTCTCGGTACAACTAAATAGGTGGTTAGAACTGGTGATATTAAGCATATTTTACCATGTTGCTACGCAGTACGATGGTATATTCACAAATTGATACTGAGACGAAATCGATAGAACTCACGTTGAAGTGAAGTACCCCCCCACCCCTAAAATTTTAACAACTAAGATACATTTGGTCAATCAATAAAACATAAAATCAAGAGACTGATAAGGCAGCCTGTGCCATAAAAGGTTAAGAATACACATAAATTCCTTAAAACAACTATGTAATTACCTTCAGATCAACAACTTCATTATCTTCAATGACCAGAACTGTTCTTGTGTGCTCAACCAGAGCATTTGCATCACTCAATAAAAACAGTTCCCTGGGATTCCCATTCTGCGAAGGGTACTTATTATCATGAAATAATGATCCTATGCTTGATTCTTCCGTCAATTCCTGAATGAATTAATAACTATGTTACAATTATGATAAATTACAATACAAACAAGAATTTTGTCAACTAAAATGCATAGGTAAGACATAAATAGGAATGGACAACTACACACACGAATAAAGAAATCCTAAGACTAAGGGCCCGTTTGGTTCGGCTTTGAGGAAATGCCCTTGGGAGAATGCAAATACCTTTGAAGTAAAGGGGTTTTCCGAAATGCTGGTAAACTATAATTGAAAAGTGCTTTATGGAAATGCAAGACTGTTTGGTAAACATATATTTGAAAAGCCCTTTAGTGTGACCAAATTAAGTTTTTTAGTTTTAGTATATTTAAAATTGCAAAAAAGAAACAATGATTATATAACTTTTTATATTTTCATGTTGAGAGTAATGCAAAAGATATATATTAGTAAATTTATTTAAAAATTATATTAAAAGAAATTGATTATAAATTAGATGCAAAGCTCAACTTTTGGCCTAGGGTTTTTTTAGGTTTGTTTTCAACTTTGAATAATTTTTTTTAATTATTGTAGTATTAATTATCTTCGTTAATTAATGATCATTCTAGTGTATTGATAAAAAGTTGGGCTATTGATTGTCAAAAGATAAAAATGACAAAAAAAAAAGGTGAACCCAACATTTGCAAAGGATTTTTATTATTTTTTAAAAAATAAAAATAAAATCCAATGAAACTCCGTCGCCGATCAACGGCGGTTGGGGTATGGGGAAGATGATCGGTTTAAAAAAAAAAGGAAGTTAACGGATGAATAATAGAGGTGGACTTGCATTTTCAAAACGCTCAAAGCCCAAAGCAAGTCCCCACCTGCTTTGGGCTTTCAGCATTTCAAAAGCCAACATCAAATGCTGAACCAAACACCTAAATTTTTTCCCAAAGAGCTTTTGGGGCTGAAAGCCCCTTGGGAATGCTGAACCAAACAGGGCCTAAGCTACAGTTGACGCATCATGGAGACCTAAAAATGAAGTAAGAGTTCAACACCATAGACAACCACAAGCTTTTCTCAAACTTATCATATCATGACCAAAAATATGTGCCATGGTGGACAACAATAACTATGCTATTCCAATTCCCAGTTCTAATAGGAAATTAATGTGCATCCAGCTTAGCATTTCTAAGGCACTCTAAGACCCAAAGTAAAAACTCAATATACTGTCTCCACCAAGCAAAACAGATGCTATTCAACTCTTTGCAGAAACATTGTATCATAAGAAACATTTGATTGAACTATGGTTAATAGCCTGAGTTCTAGAAGAACATACATAGCATAGCTTTTAGTGAAGCTGAAAGGACACAAAGCAACTGAAAATAGATAATGATTCATGAGATGTGATCAAAAGTAACTCATTTGCAACAAGTACCACCCAAGTTTTAAATGGAACTTACTTTGACTTCCAGTACAACTTGACTAAATGTGACAGTCGTGTCACCTGCAGTCCAAATAATATACCATTCATAAATAAGTAAAGTAACACGATAGCACACTTCAAGACACAAAGCAAATTATGTGGAATATGTATATATGATGAGCACAATCCCATTGGTGGTCATATTGCCAGTCAATTTACTACAAGCAAACAATTGGAGAAATAAAATCAACTTTTGCCCAAAATGATGTCATTCATACGCTAAAAGGCTGTTGCAGAATTAAATATCCATCTACTGAGGCCCTACAGAAAGGAAATGAGTCACCAAAACAATTTGTTTTAAGATCTGAAGCCCCTACACTTGTTGGGAAAAGTACTGGCGCAACATGGGCCTGACATACATAAACGATACTTTCAACAAAAGATGTCAGAGATGTTTTATCCATCATGGCTCTTTAGTGTTTACAAAGAGTTGAACAGATTTCCAACACTACAACCTTCATATAATTACACGAGATTCAACTGAAAATCTATAAATTAATAATATAGCTTCAATTGGAAGATTGTTAAGCAAAAATTAAAATGATTAACTTCAACTTTTTTAATTTCAGTGTCTCTTGAAATTGTGTTGACTGAGGTTTCCTTTTCTTCACACAGAAATTCAGTAAGAAGCTCATTAAAATGCAATGATGATCATCATTGCATATAGGCTATTACCTGAATCTTCATTAGATTTATCAAAAACGTACTTGGCAAGCTTAGGAATCACTTCAGTGTCAGTATCAGATTCAAATGTGAACCCATGTCGAATTAGCATTTGCTTTAAGACCTGCAAATGTAAACGAAAAGGTAAGAACCTTAGAAGAATCTACTGGCAAAAAATTTTTCGTTACTTTTAAGCTAGAGAGAAATACCATTGAGATTGTACAGAATTTTACAGACTCATCACAGAGTAACATTTAAATTAGGAGCATATCATATAGTTCTTTTAGGAAAGCGTCTTGGTATCTAAAAATGCTTCTCACTGGGGTAAAATGAGGTCCATAACCTGTTGCAAGGTTCCTTATGGTACACAGGATATTTGCTGCTAATGATCCACACTTCAAGCTGCATGTGCTCTGTGAAGCCTTCAATGAAAGGTCCATGATAATATGTCAAAACGATAAGCCTTGGCCCCAGTTTATTATTAACAACAACTAATGTGGCCTATTCAGAAGACCCCTTACTAGATCAATCAAATGAAGCTTCATTGATTGAATCAACTTCTACCTCTAGTCAGCAGCTATGGCTTCATTCACATTCTAAGAAAGAGTAGTTGTCTAGATTAAATACCTCGAAGATGCATAGACTGATTTATGGCATAAAATCATCCAAACACAAAATATGATCTGCGATACCTCAGGAGATGTAAGCATTACATTGTCATAATGTTACAAATAATCAATGACAAGGATGTACTTTTGGCTTTCATGAAAATTTGAAAGCTAACTCCCCTCAAAGGTGAAACAAAGCTTTCATAATTTATACAGCAAAATGCAACCTGAATATAAATAAAAAGTATACTATAGTCCAAATAGTTGCCAGTTAAGCCTTAACCAACCTCATGATTAGTAACGACCCCATTTTGTACAACCAAAAACTCATTTTCAGCATCGGAGCTCTGAGGATGACTATTCCTAGGAGCAGGCACTCCATGAGTCGCCCACTGTGTGTGCACTATTCCGGCATGAGTAAGAAAAGATTCCTCCAAATTCAAGTCTGTGGCATCAATCTCTGATGATAACATAATCAACAGTGAGTTCCTTGAACTTGGTTGAGGAAAACTAGAAAGCCAGACTTGAAATATGGAGATGTCAAATAATCCATCACACAGATATAACAAAGTAGAACGGCCACACAGAAGTTTCGTTTAACGGAATAAACGAGAAAAATCCTACACGAAAATACATTCCTAGTTCGAAGATGTTGAGTAACGCATGCACCCATATAAAACTGCAACATTTAAACCAGTGGAGCTCCCTTGAATTTACAAATGAGGCGCGATAGTTTCAATGGCACAAATGGATTCAAGGTGAATACACATGGTCTATGTAATAATATTTCCTTCAATCCAAAAACTGCATTTAAACTTGATAGTGAACATGTGGACCACTGCTTAACATTCCTCTATCTCCCAAAAAAAAAAATCCTAATGCTGCTCGAAATGAAAATACTCTCAACTTGTATTTTTGCCAAATTAATTTCTAAGAGAATCTCGGAGAAAAGATGGACTTTCACACCTCAATGAGCTTTGATTATGTCTAGCAACTATTAGCAACAAGGCCCCACAATGAATATCTAGTTTCACCCAGAAGCTCAGGTATTAAAACAACTTGGAGCGAGTTTAGATAATGTCCACCACCATCAGCAATGAGGTTGGTCTCGATTAAAGTCCCACTGAACAAAGGCCAATTTCATTGTCACGACGCGTCCACCTCTCTCTTCTTGTTTCCTCTTCCCTTATCTTAGCCAGGTAACTGTGTTACTTCACCAGAATCAGAAAGCCGAAGAAGAAAAGACGGCCCTTTGGATTATTGAGCTTTTTTCTGAATAGAAACAGCAGAATGATAAGAAGGGCGTGCCTTTCTGTTCCAGTCCAAAAGACGCTCTCCAGCAGTGCATTCTGACCACGTGGACGGTTTCTCTCGAAATTAGTCCAAAAGGGCACAAATTGACAAACGACACAGCAGGTCTAACCGCAGAACAACGCCCTTTAGCGAGGACAAACATAATAAATTAACTAACAAACAAAAAAGAGAGACCGAATCAGATCGAGGAGATGAACTGTATCCGAGGTGCGCATGAAAATCATATGCAGCGACCATGATCGACCGAGCATAATAATAAACTTCCATAACTAATCAGACAAGCAGGAAACAAGAAAAACGAAAAAGGAGAGACCTTTTCCACGAGAATCATGTCAAGCGGGGCAGATAAACTAAGCGGGGCAATCGATCGTTCCGAAATCAATCTCCAAATCAAACGAGAAGTATAATAAATAAGAAAGCTTCGTCAGATCACAAGGCGAGCGGGAAATTCGAGCACGAGAAGGGGAATTTGGGGGGTATACCTTGGTAGACGGATTTGACGAGGGACTCGATGTTGCCTTCCTGCCGGAAGACGAGAGGCGGGAGGGAGACGGAGGAGGAATCGATGGAGACGCCGGCGGAGTCGTAGCCGCGGTGCTGAGGCGAGGGAGGCCGTGAAGAGAACCTGGACGTTGTAGCTCCTCTCCCTCTTCACATTGCAGTTCAGGCAGGCGAATATGCCGCACGTTTCTCCCCTTCTTTCCCCTTCGCCTCCCGCCCCCGCGTCCGCCTCCTCCTTCATGGCTGCCGGAGCTCCGACTAAAAAATCCGCGAGAGGGAGACGGAGACGGAGAGAGAGAGAGAGAGAGAGGTAGTCAGAGATGGAGATCACTTCTGACCTTTGACCCGCTCGTCGTCTTCTTCTTCTTCTTCTTCTTCTTCTTATTCGTCTTGCTCGGAGGATCGAAGGATGATGATCGACGACGATTCGTCATGAGGTGGTCGTGTCGCCACCAACGACCGACCTGTGCTTGAACGAGATGAAAACGAAAAAAGAGAACGAAAAATTATGCTGATGTGGAAATTTAAGAGAGAATTTTCAGATGGGTCACTCTCGAGTCTTGCTCGTTGACGAGGAAGAGACCTAAAATTTTTGACGTAATGGAAAATTTTCACACCAGTCCCGACGGGACCCATCCACTGACGTGGCTCCACGTGTCACTCGCTGAACGGTTAGCTGTTATGCTGATGCGTTGGAGCTTAGCCACGTCATCAATCGCAAGGCGAGGGGACCACTCCGCGGCCATGACGGCCATGGGGAACTACTAGAAAGTCCCGGGGAGAGGTTTCGCGACGTTCAGAGGCTTCCAGCGTGAAAGACCGCCGACAAAAACCGCCCTTGGCTTTTTAAACCACCTTGGACTTTTTTGGGCCATGGGCAACTACTGGAAAGTCATTAACTTAATATAAATTTGACTTGTATATGCCTGCTCAAAAAGCATATCTGCAAATCAATTTCATGGAAAAACAAAGGAAAATATAAGAAAACCATGAAGAAGAGAGGAATGTTTCTGCCACGCCTTGGTGCTTGCCACGCCTATCTCAGCACCAGCATTTATATGGACACCACAATGTGTATTTCTGGCAATTGCACTGCCAACAGTATTAGTAATTCCTACACATAATACAGCATTCTGGACAGCATATTCCAGTGCATGTGAGGTATCTGTTGTTACACCAGACCAACTGACAAAAACTGCTGTATCTTCTCCATAAATTGGGCCTTGACGATCGAAAAGATCACTTGCAACTTCCATTGTCACAGGAATTCCTGTTTTGAAAACAAGCAAACTAGAAAAGAGTCGATGAAAATAAATTACCCTCTCCAACCCGCATAAGCTATCATCCACTACTTGCCTGAAAGTGCATCCAAGATGGGCCTTGCAGCTAAAGCAGCATCATAACCTGTACCACAACCAATAAAAATTGAGAAAAACAACAGCATTTGAAGCCAAGATGGCCTACAAATGGCCCAAGATACCTGCCGTAGATGCACGTATAAGAGATAAAGCAATACCTGTTGCGGATGTATCTATAAACTTAAACATTACCATCGCACCGAATTCTACTAAGTAGAACCCAAAAATAAAAACTATCTAAATAACAAAGCAAGTCAGCAACAAGTGAATACAATTTCAAATGAAGTAAATAAGATTGCCTGAACAATTATGGCCTATCGGATCACTTCATAAAAGGAAGTGAACAACAAGAGACACGGTGGTTTCATCCACACCAGGAACTGGACATTAGAATAAAAAAGGGACCTTACACCAATTATCTAGTAAATCCAATTGAGCAGAAGAAAAACTTAATCCACTCCACCGTCCATTACCCTACCAGAGAGCAAATTAACAAAATCTCCAAGTAATGGCCCATGCTCAAATAGTAAAAGAGAGTAAAGCTGGGGAGAACCACAAAAGCAAACGTACTTGCAGCTCCTCCATGTCTGAGTCAGTCAAAAGATACCGCCGTTTCACTTTCTTCCTATCTTCACTAACTATCTGAATAACACGGTAAGATAAAGCAGTACCTGCTGCAGATGTATCTATAAACTTAAACATTAACATCGCCCCAAATTCTACTGAGTAGAATCCAAAAGAAAAAGCCTAACCTTCGGACGTACGGGAGTCGCCAATGGGGTGCCTATCGGTGGGGCTTGGGGAGGCGACGGCGTCGGCGTCGGTGGCATCCGGGTTCAGGAGCAGGGGGCGCTTTGCGGAGGAAAGAGAGAGAGCGAGCAGAGCGAACTTCGCTCGCGGAGAGGGAGGCCAAAACGCGAGCAGGGGGTCGTCGGCCTTGGGGTTGGCCAGTAGGGGCGCTCCGCAGAGGAAAGAGAGAGAGCGGAGCGGACGTTGCGAGAGGGAGGCGAAGGGGCGTCGGCGTCGGCGTCGGCGTCGGGCGTAGGCGGAGGCGTCGGAGTCGGGGGCGACGGAGGCAACCGGCGGAGGGGTGTCGGCGTCGCGGTTCGCTCTGTTCGCTGGACGAGAGGGGAAGCACTGAACCTTTATTTTTTTCTTGAACCCTCCGCGATTTTGTTCTCCCCTCAACGGAACGGAGAACGGGGAGACAGACAGGAGAGAGAGAGAGAGAGGAGGGAGATGGTCTGCAGAGGAGAGCAGAGGAGAGAGCGTGCGTGCAGAGAGGTGAGCCAGGGTGTATGGAATAGAGAACAGAGGAGGGGGAGAGCAAAATTTTGAATTGCTGAACGTGGGATCCGAATTATAGGTGGACGACATGTGTCGACTTTGGCATGATTTTCCATTATTCCTCTCCTACCTAATGTTTTCTCCCGGAAGGCCCCCTATTGCAAAGAAAACGCAAACACAATCAGGGGATACGCGAGCTTCTTCGCAACTTCGTTCAGCAGGACCAACAAAGGCGCGAATAATAATTATTCTGACCAAAAATTAATTTTTAAAAGAAAAATTAAAATTTTTATTTCTATTTTTAGATAAATTTTTAAGTAAAAATATTTATTTGATAATGATACAAAATTTATATTCTAAAAATAGAAATTCATTTGATAATGACACAAAATTTATTTCTTTCGGATGGCGGCGAACTAGCGGGACCGACGGACCGTGGCGGCGACGACGCGGCCAAGAATCGGCGAGCGATGGTCGCGGCGACAGATGGACGGCCGATTCATAACAAAGACGAATGATTTGAAAATTTTTTATTTTTCATTTCTGTTCTAAAAATAGAAAAGTAAAAAAATTTTACTTGAATTCTATTTAAAAAATAAGTTTGGAATAAAAAAATTATTTCTGAAACATAAAATATCCCACAAAAATTATAGTTTGTCATGCTCCTACAAAGTGTCCCTCTAGTTTATCATGCTCCTGCAAAGTGTCAGAAATTGGAATTTGTCAATGCTCCTACAAAGTTTGCTCAAAAAAAAAAAAAAAAGAAAGCTCCTGAAAAGTGTCCCACAATTATCAGGTTGTAGTTTATCATACTCCTGCAAAGAAGTCCACTACAGCTGGCAAGATCCGCTCACCCCTCTAGCCATCTCTCTCTCTTATCATTTCGTTCATCATCGGACTACCGATCCCCTAGATGCCTACCCCGATGCCGACCGGTTGTAGTTTATCATGCTCCTGCAAAGAAGAAAGCCACTACAAATGGCAAGATCCGCTTGCCCCTCTAGCCATCTCTCTCTCTCTCTTATCATTTCGTTCATCATCCTGTACACAGGACTACCGATCCCCTAGAAGCCTACCCCGATGCCGACCGGCCGTCCTTCCCACGCCAGCATCCGAGGCTCCCCTGTCTTCACCCCCCTCCACGCCATTCTCGCCTTCATTGTCTCCGTACTGCTCAACTTCGTCGAGGTAAAATATGGAGGAAGACCCGAGTCCCCATTCGAGACCCGCTCTTTTGCCACCTCCCTTGCTGTCTTCTGTCTTTTGTTCTACAGCGCACTGGCGCTCGCCGTTTATCTGTCGTTGGCTCCCGCTTGCTGTACCCAAGCATTGCACATCCTCATGATGCTTGCCGGCACGCTCTCGGTGGCCTCCCTCACATCGTTGCTGGTCCCGGACCATTTTCAATCATCCCCCTATCTCTTGTCATTTGTGTTGCTTCCCTTGGTCCTCCTTCCCCGTCTGGCTCGAAACCTTTTCGTGTGGATCCAGCACAAGATTGTATCTATTTTGGTCTTCGTGTTCCATTCTTGCCGACTACATCGCGTGAGGGCAGCCCTGCCGCTCTTGCCTTGCACCGTCATGGATGCGCACGCTTTGTGCCAGAATCGGGAATTGGCCTGGATTGATCCAGCCCTAGAAGTCCTAGAGGGTGCCCACCACTAGCACACCCTGGAAAATGATGCGCTAGTAGGAGCTTATGATTTTGTTGTTATTGGTACCCAGCGAGAGTAAGTCGCAGTGTATTTTCCATGTACAATTAATTGATAGAATGGACCGCTTGCGGAGCAATTTGACATTGAAATGCTTTCCATTCAAGTATACGGGGCCTCTCCGTCTCTATAGATTGGACCATATCACGAAGCTCAAATATCCCACTAACAAAGGAAATCAGAATACGGTACAATTTACTCGGATTATTTCCCAAGAAAGGTACAAACCGGGACCGGACTACTCTATTTTTCCCATATAATGTCACAATCTTCCTATTCCAACCTCCATCAAACTCCTTTTACATATCATGATGCAACACAAGAAACATCGATCAAAGCCACCATAAGAAAAAGGACTTCCATGCCAGATACGATAACCAATTTTTTCAGCAAAAGAACTTTCTCGAGACCTTTAAACCAAAGGCATCAGTGAACATATCGCTCTAAGTTGCATAAAAACCCCGATAAAACTAAGTTGACGTCATTGTTATTATGTCAATCACAAAACAAAGTTAAGATGCCATGAGCACAACACTTTTGAGGCAAATTGACTGATAAATGCATAACAAGCCGCAAACGTGCAAAAAAGGTGGGTTACAACAGTTTTTCATAATTAATCATAAATAAAGATCTTGCGGGGGCTGCCATTCGATAAAGTACAAGTGATCAGTAGAATGTATACTCTGGGTCAGAGAGATGCTTTACATTCTCATGACATAATTCGCTGCCAAGTAAACACAATCAAAAGAAATCTATTAGTAGGCTTTTACTCTGTTGTCACACTCTTTTCGAGGTTCCTGGGCTAGTCAACATTATATCCTCTTAGGACCGTGTGATGATACGCCAACAACTGCACCACAAATGTTAAAAATTATCTCATGTCCAACAAATTAGCAAAATCTACTAAAATGAAACAAGCTATTTGAAAGGAAGAAAGCAATGAATAAATAGCCAAGCAAAATGTTAAGGCTCAATCGATGAGATTGATTTCTTTTGATTTTGTTGAGACTTAAAAAAAATACTCTCTTTTAGAACTAAACGCCAAATCATAGAGAGAATTTTGAAACTCTTCATGAAACATGCACCAAGAGCATAAAACATATCAATGAAACAGAAAGCTAGATGCTCCCATCCAGCTCCACCTCATCTACGTCATAGCTTCATCTTCAGCAAGTTACAACACATTCAGTAGTAAAGGAAAAAAAGATGTTGCATCTTGGCAAGCATAGAAAACTATTGGAAGTACTCTATACCTACAAAGGAACTATATTGACTCCAGGCTGAAGACAGTCCTCCACCTGAGGACTTCCATGACTCTACACGCTCCACCAAGAGACACAGCTGCAGCATCCCCCCTCGAGCACATGACAATTAGGCGTCCTTTGCGGGCATGGAGTTGCTGAATAACTGATTTTTGCTTGCTGTTAACATTGACACCTTCAGCTTTAGAACAAATAGAGATTTCATGGATGTGAGAAACCCTGTACAAAAAAAGCCAATCTGAAGCAAGCGGTGTAGTAATCACTACAATGGGAAGACTCTCATCCACGAGAGCCAGAGGACCATGTTTCATTTCACCAGCAAGTTTTCCTTCACTGTGCATCAATGCCACTTCCTTTACTTTTGAAAAACCTTCCAAAGCTGTAGCATAATTGTATCCTTTGCCAAACATGATAAGTGACTGCTCTGCAATCAATAACTTAGCAAGATCTTTCATTTCCTGGTCAAGCTTCAGCACCTCTCTAACTTTGTCTACAAGATATTAAGGGAAAAGGCCACCAAAAACCCCAAATTTTGCCTAAAGTGACAAATTTACCTCAGATTTTTTTTGTGACATGAAAGACCCTAAACTTTTTTTTTGTAACACAAAAAACCCTGAACTTGTATCCGTATGACACATTTACCCTAAACTGTAAGACATTTTTGTCTTTTACTTTTTAAATTTTTATTCTTTTTTTCTTCTTTTGAACTCAGGTGAGGGCTGCCCTCATTGGTGTCAGGCGAGGGTTGTCCTCGTCTGGGCTGGCTAGGGCGGCCCTTGCCGACATCGAGCAAGGGCGACCCTGCGTCAGGCGGCCCCCGTCTGAGTCCGGCAAGGGGTGCTCTCACCAGCGTCGAGTGGCCCTTGTCGGTGTCAGGTGAGGGCTGTCTTCACCTGGGCTAGCGAGGGCAACACCCAGCCGCCCTCACCTAAGTCCGGCTTCCCCCTCCGCCATGGCCGGTGAAGGGAAGAGAGAAGAAGAAAAAAGAAAAAAAAAAAAAAGGAGGAAAAACAGAAAAGATAAGACGAAAATGCCCTAGGGTAAATGTGTCACGGCTAGCAAAGTTTGGAGTTTTTCATGTCACAAAAAAAAGTTTTAAGTAAATTTGTCACTTTGAGCAAAGTTTAGGGTTTTTGGTGGCTTTTTCCCAAGATATTAACAAACGATTTAATGTTTCGTACAAACAATTTATCAACATAAGTTTAGACAGAAAAGGCACATCCAACGGAAGTTCAGAAATTTTGAAGGTGAGATGGGAAGTGACACATACTTGGAAGGTAAAAAAGACAGTCAATTATTGCTTCTCTTCTTGCTTCATTAGAAATAGCGTCTCCTCTAATTGCTAAAGCTAACATAGCCATAACAACTATTTGACTTGTATATGCCTGCTCAACAAGCATATCCATAAATCAGTTTCATGAAAGAAAGACAAGAAAACCATGAAGAAGAAAGGATCATTTCTGTAACAGAGTGTCAAAAGGTACTCTCTCACCTCGGTGCTTGCCATGCCTATCTCAGCACCAGCATTTATATGGACACCACAATGTGTATTTCTGGCAATTGCACTGCCAACAGTATTAGTAATTCCTACACATAATACAGCATTCTGGAGAGCATATTCCAGTGCATGTAAGGTATCTGCTGTTTCACTAGACCAACTGACAAAATCTGCTGTATCTTCTCCATAAATTGGGCCTTGACGATCGAAAATATCACTTGCAACTTCCACTGTCACAGGAATTCCTGTTTTTAAAACAAGCAAACTAGAAAAGAGTCAGTAAAAATAAATTACCATCTCCAACCCGCATAAGCTATCATCCACTGCTTGTCTGAAAGTGCTTCCAAGATGGGCCTTGCAGCTAAAGCAGCATCATAACTTGTACCACAACCAATAAAAACAATCCTCCGCCTCCTCCTAATTGCCTTGAGACAATCCTTCAATCCACCCAGAAGGACAGTCTTAGCTTTGCAGGTGCTTCCACGTATAATTCTGCCCCTCATTGTGGTTGTTAGTGATTCTGGCTGTTCATGAATTTCTTTCTGCATATAATGCTCGTAGTTTCCTTTGTTTATTTGTTCAACTTCCATCTCGAGAACAGAAAGTGCATGCTGTACAGATGCCGGCCTGGAAAGTACGCTGTGTTTTCCTCTGTCACTACCAAACTTTAAGATAGATACCCCTCCATTCTGACGCAACCAGCATTAGTAGAATAAATTCAGCATTTGGCTTCTCATGAGTCACTATGATATTAAAAGACCCTGGAAAGAAATGATAATAGTTATTGGCCCTCGATGGAGGTCATAAAGCAGGACTTTCCGCATCAAACTTCACCTCACAGGCAGGCAACATGCTCCTCCAATGGAAAAGGACAAAACTGCTATTCAACTATATGCAAGAAGTCAAGCCAAATAGAATTCTGGTGACATTGAGCTGAAAGCTTCTCAGTACAACTACATAGGTGGTTACCACTGGTGATATTGAGCATATTTTTACCATATTGTTACACAGTCTGATGGTATATTAACAAATTGATACTGAGATGAAATCGATAGGACTCAAGTTAAACTGAAGTACCCCCCAACCCTAGAATCTTAACAACTAAGACACACTAGTTAGATCAATAAAACATAAAATCAAGAGACTGATTAGGCATGCCATGCCATAAAGGCTAAAAATACACATAAATTCCTTAAAACAATGTAATTACCTTCATATGAACAACTTCACCATCTTCAACCAAAAAATTTCTTGTGTGCTCAACCAGAGCATTTGCATCACTTGAGAAGAACAGTTCCCTGGGATTCCCATTCTGCAAAGTGTACTTATCATCATGAAATAATGATCCTTTGCTTGATTCTTCTGTCAATTCCTGAATGAATTACTGGCTAAGTTACAATTATGATAGCTCACAATAAAAACAAAATGCATAGGTAAGACATACACAAAATGGACAACTACACATAAGAAAAAAGAACTCCCAAGCCTAAGCTACAGTTGACGCATCATGGAGACCTAAAATCGAAGTAAGAGTTCAGTAACATAGACAACCACATGCTTTCCTCAAACTTATTGTATCAAGACCAAAAAATATATGCCGTGGCGAACAACAGTAACAATGCTATTCCGATTCCCAGTTCTAATAGGAAATTAATGTGCATCCAACTGAGCATTTCTAAGGCACTCTATGACCCAAAGTAAAAACTCAATATACTGTCTCCACCAAGAAAAATGGATGCTACTCAACACTTCGCAGAAAACATTGTATCATAAGAAATATTTGATTGAACTATGGTTAATAGACTCAGTTCTAGAAGAACACGCGTAGCATATCTTTAAGTGAAGCTGAAAGGACACAAAGCAATTGAAAATATAGAATAATTCGGAAGACGTGATCAAAAGTAACTCATTTGCAACGAATACTACCCAAGTTTTAAATTTAACTTACTTTGACACCAAGAAGCAATGGACTACCATGCTTACAAGCGATCAATTCATTAGAATAATGCCGGCTCTTATAAATAAGGGCATAGGCTCTTTCAAGATGCCTCATGACTTCCAGCACAACTTGACTAAATGTGACAGTCGCATCACCCGCAGTCCAAATGATATACCATCCTAAGTAAAATGTCACTGAACCTTGTTCACTAGTGTAGAGTGACATGATAGCACACTTCAGGACACAAAGTAAATTATGTGGAACATGCATATATGTTGAGAACAATCCCACTGGTGGTCCTATTGCCAGTTAATTCACTACAAGCAAACAATTTTATTGCCAGTTAATTCACTACAAGCAAACAATTGGAATAATAAAATTGACTTTTGCCCAAATTGCTGTCATTCATATGCTAAAATACTGTTGCAGAATTAAGTATCCATATACTGAGGCCCTACAGAAAAGAAAACAAGTCACCAATACAAATTTTTCAGATCTGAAGCCCCTACACTTGTTGGGAAAAGTACCAGCGCAACATGGGCCTGACATACATAAACGATACTTTTAATGACAAGATGTCAGACATGCTTTATCCATCAGATGGCTCTTTAGTGTTTTACAAAGAGTTGAACAAATTTACAACACTACAACCTTCATATAGTTGCACAAGATCCATCTGAAAATCCGTAAATTAACATAGCTTGAATTGGAAGATTGTTAAGCAAAAAACTAAAATGATTAACTTCAACATCTTTTTTTTTAATTCAGTGTCTCATGAAATTGGGTTGACTGAGGTTTCCTTTTCTTCACACACAAACTCAGTAAGAAGCTCATTAGAATGCAATTATGATCTTCATTGCATATAAGCTATTACCTGAATCTTCAATAGATTTATCGAAAAAATACTTGGCGAGCTTAGGAATCACTTCAGTGTTAGTATCATTATCAGATTCAAATATGAACCCATGCCGAATTAGTGTTTGCCTCAGGACCCGTAAATGTAAACGAAAAGGTAAGAACCTCAGAAGAATCTACCGGCAAAATTTCTACATTAGTTTTAACCTAGAGAGAAATACCATTGAGATTGTACAGCATTTTACAGAATCATCACAAACAGAGCAACGTATAAATTAGAAGCATATCATATAGTTTCATTAGGAAAGCATCTTGGTAACTAAAATGCTTCTCATTGGTATTAAATGAGGTACATAACATCTTGCGAGGTTCCTTGTGGTACACAGGACATTTGCTGCTAATGATCCACACTTTAAGCTGCATGTTCTTTGTGAAGATTTTGATGAAAAGTCCATGATAATATGACATAAGGATGAGCCTTGGCCTCGGTTTATTATTAACAATGACTAATGTGGCCTATTCATAACACCACTTACTAGATCAATCAAATAAAGCTTCATTGATTGAATCAACTTCTCCCTCTAGTCAACAGCTACGCCTTCACTCACATTCTAAGAAAGGAGAAGTTGTCTAGATTAAATATCTCTAAGACGCATAAAAACACACATTATGATCTGCGATACCTCAGGAGATGTAAGCATTACATTGTCATAATGTTACAATAATCAATGACAAGGATGTACTTTCGGCCTCCATGAATATTTGAAAGCTAACTCGCCTCCAAGGTGAAAGAAAGCTTTCATAATTTATATAGCAAAATGCAACCCGAATATAAATAAAAAGTATACTATAGTCCAAATAGTTGCCAGTTAAGCCTCAACCAACCTCATGATTAGTGATGACCCCATTGTGTACAACCAAAAACTCATTTTCAGCACCAAAGCTCTGAGGATGACTACTCCTAGGAGCAGGCTCTCCATGAGTCGCCCACCGTGTGTGCGCTATTCTGGCATGAGTAAGAAAAGATTCCTCCAAATTCAAGTCTGTGGCATCAACCTATGATGATAACATAATCAACAGTGAGTTCCTCAAATTTGGTTGAGGAAAATCAAAGAGCCAGACTTGAAATATGAAGATGTCAAATAATCCATCACACAAATATAACAAAGTAGAACGGCCACTCGGAAGTTTCGTTTAACAGAATAAACGAGAAAAATCCTACACAAAAATAAGTTCCTGGTTCAAAAATGTTGAGTAATGCATGCACTCATATAAAACTGCAGCATTTAATCCAGTGGGGCCCCTAGAATTTACAATTGAGGTGCGATAGTTTCAATCCAAAAACTGCATTTAAAATTGACAGTGAACATGTGGACCACCTCTTAACAATCCTCTATCTCCAAAAAGAAATCCTAATGCTCCTCAAAACAAAGATACTCTAATCTGTATATTTGCTGAATTAATTTCTAAGAGAATCTTGGAGAAAAGATGGAGTTTCACCCCTCAATTAGTTTAGATCATGTCCAGCAACTATCAGCAATAGAATTAAGCTTACGCCCCCTGGATTATCGAGCTTTTCCGTTATATCAGGGGCTACAATGGAATAGAAACAACAGAATTCCAGTACAAAAGACGCTATCCAGCAGTGCATTCTGACCATGTGGACGGTTTCTCAAAATTAGTCCAAAGGGGACAAAATGACAAACGACATAGCAGGCTTCTTGAATGAGGCGCTTGTCTAGTCCCAAAACAACGTCCTTTACGAGGACAAACAAAAATAAATTAAATTAAGAAAAAAAAAGAAAAAGAAAGAGACTAAACCAGATTGAGGAGATGAACTGTATCCGAGGTGCGCATGAAAATCATATGCAGCGACCATGATCGGCGGAGCATAACAGTACATTTCCATAACTAATCAGACAAGTAGGAAACAAACAAAACGAAAAAGGAGAGACCTTTTCCACAAGAATCATGTCAAGCGGGGCAGATAAACTAAACGGGGCAATCGATCGTTCCGAAATCAATCTCCAAATCAAACGAGAAGCATAATATATAAGGAAGCTTCGTCAGATCACAAGGCGAGCGGGAAATTCGAGCGCGAGAAGGGGAATTGGGGGGTATACCTTGGTAGACGGATTTGGCGAGGGACTCGATGTTGCCTTCCTGCCGGAAGACGAGAGGCGGGAGGGAGACGGAGGAGGAATCGATAGAGACGCCGGCGGAGTCGTAGCCGCGGGGCTGAGGCGACGGAGGCCGTGAAGAGAACCTGGAGGATGTAACTCCTCTCGCTCTTCACATTGTAGTTCAGGCAGGCGAATATGCCGCACGTTTCTCCCCTTCTTCCTCCTTCGCCTCCCGCGCCCGCGTCCGCCTCCTCCTTCATGGCTGCCGGAGCTCCGACTAAAAAATCCGCGAGAGGGAGGGAGAGAGAGAAGTAGTCAGAGATGAAAATCACTTCTGACCTTTGACCCGCTCGTCGTCGTCGTCTTCTTCTTCTTCTTCTTCTTATTCGTCTTCCTCGGAGGATCGAAGGGTGATGATCGACGACGATTCGTCAAGAGGTGGTCGTGTCGCCACAAACGACCTGTGCTTTAACGAGATGAAAACGAAAAAAGAGAACGAAAAATTATGCTGATGTGGAAATTTAAGAGAGAATTTTCAGATGGGTCACACTGAGCCTGCATGTTTTTACTCCTGGTTTTTGTTCAAGAACAGAAATTTTGTTTTTTTTTTTTCCCGAAAACAAAAAAAGAACATAAATGAGAAAAAAAAAATTTTGTTTCAGAAACGATTTTCAAGAAACACTTCTTCTTTCTCTCTCTTTTCTTTTCTTCTTCTTTTCTTCTTCTTTTTTCTTTGGCCGATCGCCGGCCTCGGTCATGGTTGGCGACCGGTCGTCGAGGACCGGCAATGCCGTCGAGGGTCTGCGACCTCGCCGCAGCGTTGCCGGCCTAGGCTCGGCCTCACCTTAGCTGGGCGAGAGCCTCGCCATGGTTGGGTGAGCTCGAGCTCGCCCAGATCCGGCGAGGCTCGGTCTCGCCAGGGGCCGGCGACACTTGGCCTCGCTGGATCTAGGCGAGCCCGAGCTCGGCCTCGCTTGGGGCTGGCGAGCCTCGCCGTGGTTGGGTGAGGCTACGCCCCATCGCCCTTGGTCGCGGAGGCCGCCGATCGACCGAAAGAAGAAAAAATAAAAAAGAAAGAAAAAAGGAAAAATAAAATAAAAAATTTTAAAATTAAAAGAAACAAAAAAAGAATAAATTTATCAAACATGTTTCTATTCATTTTTTTTATTTCGGGAACAAGTTTACCAAACGCATCTTTTTGGTCAAAAATTGTTTTTAGGAATGTAAAACACTTTTTTCTATTTATGTTCCTAGAATAATTTTTGAATAAACGTTACCAAACACACCAATTCTCTCCTCACCGAGTGTATAGGGATCATGTGATGTGGTGGAGTGCAACCACGTCCTCAATCGCCAGATTGCAAGTTGTCGCGGGAGGCTAACGTGAAAAGTTAAGGGCGTGAAAAATTGATTTTTCTACTTTTACTCTTGACCAAGTTTTTAAATAAAAATACGCGTTTGATAATCTTATAAAAATTTTATTCTGAAATAAAAATTCATTTAATAATGATACGAAATTTCTATCTCATGAGCGATGATAGAAGGCGGCCAACGTCCAACGGGCGATAGCAATCGGCGATGACCAGCGGCTGATGACTAGCATCCAGCATGCAGCGATGTGCGAGCGACTAGCAATGTGTGGCCGATGTTTGACGTTTGGCGGGAGGCGACAAGAGGCGAGTGGGTAGCATCTAGTAGCTGACGATCGGTGGCAGGAGGTAGGCGAGTGACGTTCGGCAATTGGCAATCACTATAAGCATCCAACATTCAGTGGTCAATGGTCAGCATCCAACATCCCACAATTGGCGACATGCAGCTCGACCGGCGTCTAGCAAGCGATAGCGGATGCGCGACAAGTGATAATGAGAATAAACAATAAGAAGAGTTTTCATCTTTCACATTTCTTCCAAAAATTGAAAAAATAAAAATTTTGGTTTTGATTTTTTGTCCAAATCCATTTTTGGAGTACCAAACACATTTTTGTTTCAAAGCTATTCCGAGAAACACAAAAACGAGGAAATAGAGAAATAAAATGGTTATCATTAACACTTTAAGTGGTCGACTATCTATATTACTCTAAGAACTAAAATGCGTGAACAGTTTTACCAAAAACTTGCATTACATTGCTAGGAATCCGAATGAATTAGAGAAATCACATCACAATTCTTACACAAAGGTCATCTTATGCTTGTATTTTTCTTTTAACCAGATACATGATTCTACATGCATAAGAAAAGAGGAATAGATCGTTTGGCATGCCATTTAGAATTACTGGTGCAAGTCACTCGTCAATGGCGGGGACATCTTTTGATTTGAAGCTTGAAGGAGAAGAGGATCAAAACTATTTACCCAGAAAAAAAGAAAAAGAAGGAAAAAAAGGCCTTCTCCATTTTGTAGTGAAGGTTGTTCTAGAGTTGTTCGTGGGCCTTGGCCCTTCTTTTAGGCCCATTTTATTCTTCCAATCTTTAACATTTGCTAGCGCAAAAAGGTAAATGAGCGTCTATAGATTTTCACCAATTAGCCGTGCTGCGCTTGTTCTTCAACGTCCAAGGTCGTCTTCATATTCCTTTCTGTTTTATTTTACGCCATCATCTTTTTCTCTTACACCTTAGACTAGAAATGAGGCAAAATCCCATTTTTTTCACTATTTTTATTTCATATTGATAATTACTCTTAGTATTCTCCCCTACAATTGCAAAGTACATCAATTTGTCTTGTAGTGATTTCATTGTAATTATCTAAATGTGATTAGGCAGAGTAGAATGAATGAAATCTGAATTTTTCTCAAGTCAATTTTTGCCATCTGGAAAGGTACCATAGAGGTTGGAAATTTCATTTTCTTCATTGTGGAAGGTACAGTCAATTTTTATTATAAAGATTTGAAACAAGGACGAAAATACACGCTACGCGTATCATGTTTCTCTTATTGAGGAGTATACTTGTCGTGTTTTGGTTGTAAAAAAATTAAATCTTCCTTTTAAACATTCACATTTCCACAAAAATCGCCTACCCATAAATATTTTTTAGTTCTTTTCATTTACTTTAAATCTAGTGATTCCCTATTCATCTATTTTTCCTTTGAATTTTTTCCTAATAAATATAAAATCCCCACCTAAACTAAGATGTCAATTCACATAGTTCTCCCAATTAGCTCAACACCAAAAACTTCACCCATCAAATCCCTATAAACCCCATATCCAGATCTGAATAGGGAAAGAGGTAATTGTGCAAACATTTGGCGTGTAATTTAGAATTATTAGTGCAAGTTTTGGTGCGAAACTTGGTGCTGCCATATTCTAGCCACCGATAGGGCTCCTGGAGGTGGAGGTTGCAGTGATGCGCCGGAGAAAACAACTAACTGGGAGTGAAGGTGAGAGAGTGAATTTTGAAAAGAGGGGGAGGGGGGGTAGTCTTCTTCAATGACAAACGGAGACCCAAAATTTTGGTATATTAGGAGGGCCTAACACCGTTTAAAATATTAACAAGGGATTTAATGTTTCATACAAACAATTTATCAACAAAGTTTAGACAGAAAAAGGCACATTTACCAGAAGTTCAGACATTGTGAAGGTGAGATAGGAAGTGAAACATACTTGGAAGGTCAAAAAGACAATAAATTATTGCTTCTCTTATCGCTTGATTAGAAATAGCGTCCCCTCCAATTGCTAAAGCTAACATAGCCATAACAACTATTTGACTGGTGTATGCCTGCTCAAAAAGCATATCTGTAAATCAATTTCATGAAAAAAAGAGACGAGAGAGACAAACTAAACGAGGCAATCGATCGTTCCCAAATCAATTTCCAAATCAAACAAGAAGCATAATATAGAAGAAAGCTTCGTCAGATCATGGGGTAAGAGGAAATTCGAGCGCGAGAAGGAGAATTGGGGGGGGGGGGGGGGGGTGGGTGGAGACGGTGTAGGGGTATACCTTGGCAGACGGATTTGACGAGGGACTCGATGGTAGACGGATTTGACGAGGGACTCGATGTTGCCTTCCTGGCGAAAGACAAGAGTGGGGAGGGAGACGGAGGAGTCGTCGATGGAGACGCCGGCGGAGTGGTAGCCGCGGTACTGAGGCGACGGAGGCCGTGAAGAGAACCTGGAGGATGTAGCTCCTCTCGCTCTTCACATTGAAGTTCAGGCAGGCGAATATGCCGCACATTTCACCCCTTCTTCCCCCTTCGCCTTCCGCGCCCGCGTCCGCCTCCTCCTTAGAGAGAGAGAGAGAGAAAGAGAGAAGTAGCCAGAGATGGAGATCACTTCTGAAGGCTGCTGCCTATATCATTCTATAAAACCAAAAGTATGAACAGTATCATCAAGAATTCATATTATATTATTGAGAACTCGAATAAATTAGAGAAATCATGTCTTAATTCTTATATAAAGGTCATTTATGCTTGTATTTTGCATTTAATCAGACACGATTCTGCATCCATAAAAAAAAAAAAAAAAAAAAGAGGAATGGAGTGTTTGGCGCGCAATTTAGAATTACTGGTGCAAGTCACTCGCGGCAGGGACATCTTTTGAAGAAGAGGATCAAAACTATTTACCGAGGAAAAAAAAAAGGAAAAAGAAAGAAAAAAGGCCTTCTCCATTTTGTAGTGACGGTTGTTCTGGAGTTGTTCGTGGGCCTTGGCCCTTCTTTGAGGCCCAATTTATTCTTCCGATCTTAAACATTTGCTAGCCCAAAAAGGTGAATGAGCGTCTATCGATTTTCACCGATTTGCCGTGCTGCGCTTGTTCTTCAATGTCCAAGGTCGTCTTCATATTCCTTTCTGTTTTATTTTACGCCATCATTTTTTTCTCTTATCCCTTGGATTAGAAATGAGGCAAAATTCCATCTTTTCGCTATTTTTATTTCATATTGATAATTATTTTTAGTATTCTCCCCTACAATCGCAAAGTACATCAATTTGTCTCGTAATGATTTCATTGCAATTATCTAAACGTGATTCGGCGGAGGAGAATGAATGAAATCTGAATATTTTTCAAGTCAATTTTTGCCATCTAGAAAGGTACCATGGAGGTTTGAAATTTCATTTTCTTCATTGTGGAAGGTACCGACAATTTTTATTATAAAGATTTGAAATGAAGACGAAAATAGACACTACACTCATTGTGTTTCGCTTATTGAGGAGTATATTTGTCATTGTGTTTTGGTTGTAAAAAAAATTAAATCTTCCTTTTACACATTCACATTTCCATAAAAATCGCCTACCCGCTTATGATTTTGCTTTTGTTTTTGTTTTTTTGTTTTTTTTTTTTTTTTTTTTTTTTTTGTCTTTGAAGGAACCGCCATGACCAATAGCCGCGCCGTAAACCTTCAGGTGACACTTAAGCAGGAAAACCCACCACCCTTAAGTCACACTTAATACATCTAGTGCCTCCCCTGAGATTTGGATTTTGCTTTTGTTCATATCTAGAGAGAGCCACATTGCATTGCATTTTCCAGGTACGATTAATTGATAGAATGGGTTGCTTCGGAGCAAGTTGCCATTGAAATTCTTTCCATTTGAATACATCGCATGTCGTGGAGTAGACATCACATTGAAAAAAGAAACCAGAGCATGGTACAACTTGCCTTGACAACCAACGTCACAATCACCACTTGAGAGACATACTTAACGCCAAAAACCGATCTCATCAAAAGACACAAATCCTATCTCGGATACTCGATCAATTCCATCAATCTCACACTTTTAATAACACATTTTTTGTCATATTGCCTACTCCACCTTAAAACAATGCTTAGGTACCATGAGCACGACACTTCAAGCCAAATTGACAAATAGATGTATAACAAACTGCAGACGCCCAAAAAAGGTAGATTACAACAATTTTTCGATCATAAATAAAGATCTTGTAGAGGCTGCCATTCAATAAAGTACAAGTGATCAGCAGAATGTATACTGTGTCAGAAAGATGCTTTACATTATCATGACATAATCCATTTCGAGTAAACACAATCAGAAAAAAATCTGTCAATGGGCTTCTATTTTGTTGTCAGATTCCTTGTAAGGTTCCTAGGCTGGTCAACATTGTATCCTAGTAGGACCATGAGATGATATGCCAATAACTGCACCCCAAATGTTAAAAATTATCTCAAGCCCGAAAAATTCGCAAGATCTACTAAAATGAAACAGGCTATTTGAAAGGAAGAACAGGAATGTAAGAATACTCTATAAGCAATGAATAAATAAACAACTAGAAACGGCAAAATATTCCCGCTCAATCAATAAAAATGATTTCTTCTGTTTTAGTTGAGACTTAAAAATATTGCTCTCTTTTAGAACTAAACACCAGATCAAAGAGAGAATTTTGGAACTCTTATGCAAAACCAAACACCGAGAGCATAAAACAAATCAAGGAAACGAAAAGCTAGATGCTCCCATCCAGCTCCACGTCATCTACATCATAGCTTCGTATTCAGCAAGATATGATGCGTTCAGTACAACAGGAAAAAAAATGTTGCATCTTGGCAAGCATAGAAAACTATTGGAAGTACTCTATACCTACAAAGGAACCATATTGACTACAAGCTGAAGACAGTCTTCCACCTAAGGAACTTCAATGACTCTACATGCTCCACCAAGAGACACAGCTACAGCATCCCCCCTCAAGCACATGACAATTAGGCGTCCTTTGCAGGCATGGAATTGCTGAATAACTGATTGTTGCTTGCTGTTAACATTGACACCTTCAGCTCTAGAACAAACAGAGATTTCACAGATGCGAGTAAAAATGTACGACAAAAGCTAACCTGAAGCAAGCGTCATGAGTACCAATCACTACAATGGGAAGACTCATCCACTAGAGCCAGAGGACCATGTTTGATTTCACCACCAAGAATTCCTTCACTGTACATCAGTGCCACTTCCTTTACTTTTAAGGAACCTCCAAAGCTGTAGCATAATTTTATCCTTTGCCAAACATGAGAAGTGACTGCTCTGCAATCAATAGCTTTAGCAAGATCTTTCTTTTCCTGGTCAAGCTTCAGCACCTCTCTAACTTTGTCAACGAGATATTAACAAGGGTTTAATGTTCCACTCAAACAATTTATCAACGTAAGCTTAGACCAAAAAAGCACATCCAACTGAAGTTCAGAAATTCTGAAAGTGAGATAGGAAGTGACACATACTTAGAAGGTCAAAAAGACAATCAATTATTGGAAGAAAGTCTACGTGCCCACAAAATGCTTACCCAAAGTGATTATTGAAAGCTGTCCACAATGCGCAGCTTGGGCTCAAAACTGGAAATGATCAATGTAGGGATCATAGTTATCGGCCCTCAATTAAGGTGAGATAGCAGGACTTTCTGCAACAAAGTTCCCCTCACATGTTGGCAACATGCTCCTCCACTAGAAAAAGGAAAAAAAAAAAAAAAATTGCAGTTCAACTATGCGCAAGAAGTAAGCCACATAAAAATTCTGGTGACATTGAGCGGAAAGCTTCGCAGTACCAAACACATGGTTACTACTGGTGATATTGAGCAAATTTTACCATATTGCTATGGTATATTCCCAAAATGACAACAAGATGAAATCGACAAAACTCAAGTTCAACTGAATCAGGTGACAAATCCTACTCTGAGCACTCATCCTCTTCAGATGATGTTATTGATGTGAGTAAGGCTAGTAGAAGGACTTTGAGTTCTATAATGCACTAATTAAGGTGTGAAGCCAAGACCCAAGTCTTAAAGAGAAAAATGTATCTCGTTTCTAGTCTGAATATAGCGACAGAGACAGAGAAGAGCTGAAGTAGAGAAGACATAAGCTTTACTTGAAAGACGTGGTGGCCAAGAACCTGATCGAGGAGGGATCTAATTTTAAGGATGAGCAAACAGAAGCCACTAAGAAGAGGAGCTGCAGTGAGGCACAAGAGGAGATGAGTAGGGCATTTTCTGGAAGCTGCAGAGGCTGCAGAGGCTGGTGGCGACAACAGTCACTTTTTGACAGTGAAGAAGAGAGATGATGGTGCGCTGGTTAAAGGTGGTGATGCTGCAGAATTTCAGCAGAAGCTGGATCTATATTTTGGCAGGAGAGAGGGTTTGGGTGAGAATGAGATGTTTCTGAAAAAGTTCTGTTCGTATAGGATGTGGGTTGATGAGGATTACAAGAAGAAAGGACATGTCAATGAGAAGAGTTGGATGGGTTGTTGAGGGATAAGGAAGAGATTGAGAAGCAAGGAAAAACCAATTTCAGGTACGAGAAGAGTACAGGCAACAGGCTATTGGGCCGTTCGAGGAGTTGAAGCACTTAAAGCATTTAAAAAATAAAAAAAGGAGGAGATGAAGAAAAAGCACGAAGTTAAGGAGATTGCTGGGATAGGCGAA
The DNA here is from genome assembly GCA_016097545.1 of Eucalyptus victrix. Classification (NCBI taxonomy): domain Eukaryota; kingdom Viridiplantae; phylum Streptophyta; class Magnoliopsida; order Myrtales; family Myrtaceae; genus Eucalyptus; species Eucalyptus victrix. Next base: position 16,399,358 of record CM027842.1, read on the forward strand.
GATGAGGGCTGCCAATTGGATGGAGTTGATCTTGATGATGACTTCAATCCTCAGGAATATGATACGACGATGAAGCAAGTTTTCAGTGAGAAGTATAACAATGCAGAAGATGTGGACCCTGGCTTTGGCAGTCATGGAGAGGAAGAAGGTGGAGAAATTGATGGAGTTGACCTTGTTGATGACTTTGATCCTAGGAATACGATAGGATGATGAAGCAAGCTCTCGATGAGAAGTATTACAACGCAGAAGATGTGCACCCTGACTTTGACTGTGATGGAGAGGAAGAAGGTGGATGTCGCGACCTTTCTGAGGGTGAATTACCTAAAGAAGGCTAATGGATTACTAAGTCAGAAGACTTGACACGGACCCTCCCAAGTCCTACCAATTGCGACTTGATAGAAATTAATTCATTTAAACATGCAATTTCAATTTGGAGCCGCCACTAACCAATTAGGGCTAGTTAGAAACCCAAGTAAAGTATGGGAGAATATTTTACTATTGCGAACCAGAAATTCAATAGGTCCGGGGACATGGTTACGCTAGATTAGTCTAACGCCATTTTGGTACCTTTTATTTTAATTTTAAAAATATTTTGCAGGCAATGTTGATTAATTTAAACCTAAGCTACTAACATGCAAATGGTGGTTATACGAAAAGTGCGCAATCAATGAAATAACATTCAAATAAAAAATGCTAATAAAATTGCATGTCCTAAACATGATTTCTAAATGACATGACACCTAATTTTTTTTTCTTTTAAAAATGTTAATTATATGGCATAAAATCATCCAAACACAAAATATGATCTGCGATACCTCAGGAGATGTAAGCATTACATTGTCATAATGTTACAAATAATCAATGACAAGGATGTACTTTCGGCCTACATGAAAATTTGAAAGCAAACTCACCTCAAAGGTGAAAGAAAGCTTTCGTAATTTATATAGCAAAATACAACCTGAATATAAATAAAAAGTATACTATAGTCCAAATAGTTGCCAGTTAAGCCTTGACCAACCTCATGATTAGTGATGACCCCATTGTGTACAACCAAAAACTCATTTTCAGCATCGGAGCTCTGAGGATGACTCTTCCTAGGAGCAGGCTCTCCATGAGTCGCTGACTGTGTGTGCACTATTCCGGCATGAGTAAGAAAAGATTCCTCCAAATTCAAGTCTGTGGCATCAACCTCTGATGATAACATAATCAACAGTGAGTTCCTTGAACTTGGTTGAGGAAAAATAAAAAGCCAGACTTGAAAAATGGAGATGTCAAATAACCCATCACACAAATATAACAAAGTAGAACAACCACACAAAAGTTTCATTTAACAGAATAAACGAGAAAAATCCTACATGAAAATACAATACTAGTTCGAAGATGTTGAGTAACGTGTGCACCCATATAAAACTGCAACATTTAAACCAGTGGAGCCCCCTTGAATTTACAAATGAGGCGCGATAGTTTCAATGGCACAAATGGATTCAAGGTGAATACACATGGTCTATGTAATAATATTTCCTTCAATCCAAAAACTGCATTTAAACTTGACAGTGAACATGTGGACCGCTGCTTAACATTCCTCTATCTCCCAAAAAAAAAAAAAAATCCTAATGCTGCTCGAAATGAAAATACTCTCAACTTGTATTTTTGCCAAATTAATTTCTAAGAGAATCTCGGAGAAAAGATGGACTTTCACACCTCAATGAGCTTTGATTATGTCCAGCAACTATTAGCAACAAGGTTAAACTTTCACCCCACAATGAATATCTAGTTTCACCCAGAAGCTCAGGTATTAGAACAACTTGGAGCGAGTTTAGATAATGTCCACCACCATCAGCAATAAGGTTGGTCTCGATTAAAGTCCCACTGAACAAAGGCCAATTTCATTGTCACGACGCTTCCACCTCTCTCTTCTTATTTCCTCTTCCCTTATCTTAGCCAAGTAACTGTGTTACTTCACCAGAATCAGAAAGCCGAAGAAGAAAAGGCGGCCCTTTGGATTATTGAGCTTTTTTCTGAATAGAAACAGCAGAAAGATAAGAAGGGCGTGTCCTTCTGTTCCAGTCCAAAAGACGCTCTCCAGCAGTGCATTCTGACCACGTGGACGGTTTCTCTCGATTTAGTCCAAAAGGGGACAAATTGACAAACGACACAGCAGGTCTAACCGCAGAACAACGCCCTTTAACGAGGACAAACATAATAAATTAACTAAAAAACAAAAAAGAGAGACCGAATCAGATCGAGGAGATGAACTGTATCCGAGGTGCGCATGAAAATCATATGCAGCGGCCATGATGGGCAAAGCATAACAGTAAACAAAGAAAACGAGAAAGGAGAGACCTTTTCCACAAGAATCATGTCAAGCGGGGCAATCGATCGTTTCAAAATCATTCTCCAAATCAAATGAGAAGCATAATATAGAAGAAAGCGTTGTCAGATCACAAGGCGAGCGGGAAATTCGAGCGCGAGAAGGGGAATTGGGGAGCATACCTTGGTAGACGGATTTGACGAGGGACTCGATGTTGCCTTCCTGCCGGAAGACGAGAGGCGGGAGGGAGACGGAGGAGGAATCGATGGAGATGCCGGTGGAGTCGTAGCCGCGGTACTGAGGCGACGGATGCCGTGAAGAAAACCTGGAGGATGTAGCTCCTCTCCCTCTTCACATTGCAGTTCAGGCAGGCGAATATGCCGCACGTTTCTCCCCTTCTTTCCCCTTCGCCTCCCGCGCCCGCGTCCGCCTCCTCCTTCATGGCTGCCGCAGCTCCGACTAAAAAATCCGCGAGAGGGAGGGAGAGAGAGAAGTAGTCAGAGATGAAGATCACTTCTGACATTTGACCCGCTCTACTACTACTACTACTTCTTCTTATTCTTATTCGTCTTCCTCGGAGGATGGAAGGATGATGATCGACGACGATTCGTCAAGAGGTGGTCGTGTCGCTACCAACGACCCGTGCTTTAACGAGATGAAAACGAAAAAAGAAAACGAAAGATTATGCTGAGGTGGAAATATTAGGGAGAATTTTCAGATGGGTCACTCTCTCCTCACCGAGCGTAAGTAAGAATGGCTGAAAAGCCATTGCGCACTGAATCTAAGAATTGAGGTGGGCCCTTGTAGATTCAGATCTGCTGGCGTTAGCCTCGACCAATAAAATCTCTCACGGCCCACCGGTAAATTTCATATCACCCGTCTTATTCCATTTTTACTCGGGCGAATGGGGAGCAGGGGTGTGCAAAATACTCGGGAACCGCCCGGCCTGCCCGGAACCGGACCAGAACCACCCGAAACCGAACCGGAACCGTTAGGCTGGGTGATTCTTGAGGAAACCGGTCCGGTTCCCTGTTCTAATTTTTCGGAACCGGTGGGTACCGGTCCGGTTCCCAGTTCTATGGGCGGATCCGCCCAGCCGAACCGGACCGGAACCTTTTTAATATTAAAAAAAAATTACTAAAAGAAATCTTAGATTAGATCTCATTTCTTCACTCTCTGTCTTCGGTTCTCTCCCTCTTTGTCTCTTCCTCGATTTCTCCTAATCCTATTGCCATTTCAATTCCTCCTTGAGCGTCGACGCCGCCGCCACTGTTGTTCACCCCCTCACATCGGCCGCCACCCACCACAACCGTGGAAAATTGTTCCGCGACCATTTTATGTTGAAAACCCAATCATAGACCTCCTCCCCTCCTTCTCAACTCATAGACCCAATCTTTCTATGTTGAAAACCAAAATTGTTTCGCGTCAAGATCGATTCCATGGATCCATGCAACAAACGGATGGATCCCGGTTTCAATTTTTTGAAATCGGTCCTTAGCGGGCGATTCCTGGTTCTAGGTCGGGAACCGCCCGCCCGGACCATGCACACCCCTAATGGGGAGGGGATTCTGAGGCCAGCTTCCGAGCTGCCCAGCCTAAACTTTCGTTTTCTCTCGGAGGAACTTCTTTTTATAATTATTGTGTATTAATCAATATCGACTTGGAATCTTGCATTTTGGAGGCACTGAACTCTTTTGACTCATTGGAGGGTCTGCTTCGTTTTCTCCATAGAGAAATAAATACGTGGCGACCATCCAGCGCTCTATAAAGTAGAAAAGCTAGACAACTTTCGTTTGTCCTCCAATGGGTGAAGCAGAAGATGAATGTAAGAGTTTCGTGGACATGGGAAGAAAGTCATAGTATGGTATCTTATGTGTGATGTCCCCCACCCCCGTTGCACTCGCTGCACGACGACAGTTTGACTATAATGTCGCCCTCCTTCGGTCTAAGCCTCCTATCAAACTGCTGCAGAGTGGCGAGAGAAATATAGAATAGACCGACACTCTACTGGTGCAGTGTTCAACCACTCCATTATAAAAAGCATGATTTGCTCCCACTCTAATGCATTAGTATTTTCCCTGTTCTAGTAGCCCATCTTTCTATCTGATTACTTTGATAATCATCTTGTACATAGGCTAAAGGATAATCTGGAAACTTATTCCAGTTTCCAATGCCGCTCGGCGGTAGTCCCCACAGAAATGTCCGAGGTTTCCCTGCCTCCACTTCCCGCCACGCGGTTCCCGTGCTGCTCAACTTCATTGAGGTGAAATATCGAGGGAAACCAGAGTCCCCTTTTGACACCCACTCTTCTACCACCTCTGTTGCCATCTTCTGTCTTCTGTTCTATAGCTCCTTGGCACTTGTTGCTCATCTATCATTCGCTCCCGCTTGTTGTGCCCGAGCATTTCACATCCTCATGATGCTCGCTGCTTTGCTCTCGGTGGCTTCCCTTGCAACATTGTTGTTCCAAGGCCCCTTTCGCCCTTTCCCCTATTTTTTGTTTTCGGTATTGCTTTCCATTGTCCTCTTGCATGGTCTTGCTCGAAAACTTTACGTGTGGGTTCAAAACAAGATTGTACTTATGTCTGTCCGAGTGTCCCGTTCTCGCCAGCTACATGGTGGAAGAGCACGACCACTTTTGCCTTATACAGTCATGGACATGCGCTTTGTGCCAGAAGTGGCAATTGATCCGTGTTGACAGAGCTGCAAATGTCCCACAGGGTGCCCGCAACCCCCACACCCTGAAAAGGGAAAAATGAGTAGGGAAGAAACACGTAACAGCGTGTTAGACAAAATAACAGCGCAGTTGGAACTTATGGCTTTGCTTTATGCTGGTATCTAGTGAGAGTCGCATTGTATCTTGTAACATGATTGACTAACAGAATGAACTCAGGTAACAACATGTCAAAGTAAGAGACCATGAACAACTACTTTGGAGGGAGTTGACATGAAGATCTTTCCATTTATAGAATAAGCATGCAATTTTCCTCTTCCCTTCACCAGACTCCTTTTGCATCTAATGATGCAGCAACAGATACTTCAAACAAAGTCCACTGTAAAAATGGAGTCTCCGAATATGGTATTACCCGAGGATAGCCACACCCTAAAAAATGCTAAATACGATAACTAACCATTTTCTTGACTTTTAATAAAGACACTAATGAACTACATATTGTCTCTAATTTGCATGGCATCCAAGATGAGACTAAGTTGTATTCATTCTTGCTATGTCAATTATAAAAAACAACGATCGGGCACCATGATTACGACTTCAAGGTATAGATTAATAAGTGAATGCATAACAAGCTGTGCACGCGCAAAAAGTTGGGTTACAGCAGTTTTTCCTAATTGATTAGAAAATACAAGTATTAGTGAATCAATGTGATCAGTAGAATGTAAACTCTGCCGCAAAATTGCTTTATATTCTCATGACATAATACATTTCGCTGCCAGATGAATAAAATCGGAAGAAATCGCTTGTGCTCAGCTGTCACAATTTTTGCGAGGTTCTTAGGCTGGATACGCCAACAACTGCACCCCAAAAGTTAAAAATTATCCCATGTCCAGTGAATCAGCAAATCAACTAAAACGAAACAGACTATCTGAAAGGAGGAAACAGTAATGTTAAGGTACTTTATAAGAACAAAATAATTAGAACAGCATAATGATACGGCTCAATCAATAAAATTGGTTTTGTTTGTGCTAGTTGAGACTTCAAAAAAGAATCTGTTTGAGAACCTAACCAAAATTATAGAGAGAATTTTGGAACCCTTAATCCAAAAACGAACGCCAAGAGCATAAAACAAATCAAGCAAACAGAAAACTAAATGCTCCCTTCCAGTTCCACCCCATCTACATCATAACTTCGCAGTCAGCAAGATATGGCGCATTCAGTACAACATTAAAAAAAAAAAAAAAAAAAAAAATGTTGCATCTTGGCAAGGCATAAAGAGATTTTCACTTGATAGATAAGCATAGAGAAATTATTATAAGAACCACGTACCTGCAAAGGAACTATATTGACTACAGGCTCAGGACAGTCCTCCACCTGAGGAAATTCAATGACCCTACACGCTCCACCAAAAGACACAGCCACAGCATCCCCCCTCAAGCACATGACAATCAGGCGTCATTTACTGGCACAGAGTTGCTGAATAACTAATTGTTGCTTGCTGTTAACATTGACACCTTCAGTTTTAGATGAGATAGAGAATACTGGGATGCGAGTTAACCTATACCACAAAAGCTAACCTGAAGCAAGCATCATGAATAGTAATCACTACAACAGGTAGGTTGTCATCCACTAGAGCCAGAACGATGTTTTATCTCACCAGCAAGCATTCCTTCACTGTGCATTTATACCACTTCCTTTACTTAAAGAACCTTCCAAAGCTGCACCACAATTGTATCCTCTACCAAACATGGGAAGTGACTACACTGCAATCAGTAGCTTAGCAAGATCTTCCATTTCACGGTCAAGCTTCGGCACCTCTCTAACTTTGTCTACAAGATATAAGTAAAAGATTTAATGCTTCATACAAAAAATTCTCTCAAAATAAGTTCAGACGAAAAGGGCAGATACAACTTAGAAGTTCAGAAATTGTTAAGTTGGGATAGGAAGTGACACATACTAGAAAGGTCAAAAAGACAATTGATTGTTGCATTCTCTTTTAGTTGTACTCAGAAGCTTAGCACTCATTGTTGCCAGAATTTGATGTGGCTCAACACACTTCAATAGTTGAGTGAATCTATCTATTTATAATGCCGCAGCGCGCGTCAGCGAATGCAGTGGATTGGGAACTAAGGTGAGAGAGCAGCCAATTTTGAAAAGACAAAAGAGAGTCTTCTTCATTGACAAGGGGGAGACCCAAGATTCTGATATATTAGAGAGAATCTTCAGATCTGTCCCAGTGGGACGTGGCTCCATCTGTCACTCACCGAGTGGAGAGGGATTATGCTGATGTGGTGGAGCCTGGCCACATCCTCGATTGCGAGATCGCAAGGTGCGGTGGGAGGCTAACGTGGGAGGCTAAGTGGTTAGCTGCCTCTATTGTCCTATGAAACAAAATGTGTGAACAGTACTACCAGGAACTCACATTATATTGCTGAGAACTTGAGTGAATTGGAGAAACCACACCACAATTCTTACACAAAGGCCATCTTATGTACTCCATCTTTCGACCTTTTTTTCTTTTTTTTAATTGTATTTTGCTTTTGAACCACATACATAATTCTACATGCATGAGAAAAGATGAATAGATTCAATGGATCACACCTGCCCATTTTTTAGTCTGAAGAGGCTAGGCCGTATTATCAAAGCTCTGAGAAAGAACCTTATGGAGCCAAACCCTTTTGAGACCACGAAAAACACAACTAAAATAAGAACACAAGCCACCACTCAAGGACCAAAATCCAAAACAAGTCAATAGCAATGTCGTTAGTAAAATGGGTTCAAGGTAGCACGTAATTACTCACCAGTGCCGACAAAGTCCTCAAAAGCAAGGATATTGCCATTTCACATCGCAAGATTCAACTCCCTAAGCCCTTCAACGAGCATGGACACAAACTTCTCTTGAAATGTGGGGTCATTTTAATCGGTTTGCACAGCAAATCAAATCAAAACTAAGATGTCCATTCGCACAATTTTCCCAATTAGCCCAGCACCAGAAACTTTACCTATCAAACCCCTATAACAAAACCCCATATCCAGATGTAAACAGGGAAAGAGGTCATTGTACAAACATTGGCGTACAATTGAGAATTACCGGTGCAAGTTCCTGTGCGAAAGTCGGTGCTACCATATTCTAGCTACCGATGAGGCTCCTAGGGGCGACAGTAGAGGCGGAGGCAGCAGCGATGTGCGGGAGAAAACGGTGGATTGGGAGCGAAGGCTAGAGAGAGTGAATTTTGGAAAGAAGAGAAGAGATAGCCATCATCGATGACGAGGCGGAGGCTCTACCTTTACCTCCAATTCCAATTCTCGATATTTCTAACCTAACCTTTTTTATCTCATAAAAAATCTTCAACTTTCGATCTTATTCTAATTTTACCTTAAATTATTTTTTATCTTATTAAAAACCACAAACTTTAGATTCATTCTTAATTTGACCCTAATTTTTTTTTGTCTCATAAAAAATCAAAAAATTGTACTTAAATCCTATATCATCCGTCCAATTGCCCTTAGTGATGCGGCTTGCTATAATTTTTTCCTAAAATTTCACATCCAAAAAGACATTTTTCTGGAGATGAATTTTCATATCAACCTAAATGACATCTTATAGGATATAATATTTAGGTAAAAATTAGAAAAAAACTTGGGTTGACTATGTTCAATTGTTTATACTTTTAAAAGAGTCTTCCCTCCATCTCACAAGGAATCTTTGATTTTAGGCTTGGTCTTCGATCTCTCGTGTTTGAGAGTCTTCAATCTCTGGCAATCAAAGAGCTCACATTCAAGATGCTCGCACTGGACGCACTTGAGTCGGGGACCCTCAAACAGTTTGCTTGAGAATTTTAGACCAAGGGTTAATGGGGGTACATTGATGTGACAAAAAAGTTTAAGGCTTCATTTATTTCACGGAAAATAATTTTCAGGAAAACGCTTTTCGGATTTTCCGGCATTCGTTTCGCGGAAAATGAATTCTTTGGGAAAAATATTTTTCATGAAAGGAAAAAGGTTTTCTAAATCGGGGAAAATGTTTTTCATTTTTGAAAAGTGAAAAATATTTTTCTCACTTAATTTCTTTAATCTCACACCTCTACAAATCATTATTTCCTCCTCCCTTTTCTTCTTTTGCTTTTCTTTTTTTTATCGAATTATTTTTAATTTTCTTTTTCTTTTGTAATTCGAATTATTTTTAATTTCCTTTTTCTTTTCTTTTTTCTTCTTCTTTTTTCTTTTTTTCTTTTTTTCTTTTCTTTGTTTCCCATTTTCTTCTTTCTTGGCTAGTCGTTGGTCATCACTAGGCAAACCTCGAGCTCGTTGATCTCAAGCTTGTGCTCTTTGATCTAGTGAGCCTCGAGCTCGATGCTCACACTCGCCAATCGGTGATGGAAACAAAGAAAAAAGAAAGGAAAAATAAAAATGAAAAAAAATTAATAATAGATTTTAAAAATTAAAAGTAATTACAAATAAAATTTTAAAAAATATGAAAACTCCATTTCAAAAAATTAGATAAATGAAAAGGAGTATATAAAGGAAAATATTTTCCTTACCGAACATCAAAAAATATTTTCCATTTCATTTTCAAGTTTCATCCGAATACTGAAAAATAATTACATTTTCCTGGAAAATATTTTCCTGAAACACCACATTTTTCGCGAAACGAATGAAAACTAAGTGTGTTTGTTTCATGAAAAACATAACGTTTTTGGAAAATATTTTCTAGGAAACCATTTTCCAGGAAAATTGTTAGTTTTCTTTTGTTTGGTGATATGTGACTTAAAGTATTTTTTGGACCGCATTTGAAAAATAATTGAATAACATTTGACCTAACAATTGACGATAGTGTGCCTCTTACTTCCAAATTAATTTGTTGAGTCCATATTATTTAATAAATGGATTTTTCTTAATCAGTTTAGTAAATCTAGAATTTGAACTTGCAAAATGAAAAAGGAAACCTGAATTCATACATCCATCATATATATATATATATATATATATATATATATATATATATATATATATATATTTTCTGAAAATGGACATGATTTTTGGTTACAAGAGCAAGTCAAAATGAAAGGGAGAGGGTGAAGGAGAAGGAGAGAGGGGAGGAGGAGTTAGGGTTTACGTTCACAAGCAAAGAAAGAAAAGAGAAAAACAAGAAAAAAGAAATAAAAAAGAAAAGATATAATAATAATAAATTCAAAATTTTTAATTAGATATTCTTTTTAATAATAAATTTTTTATTAAGCAAGAACCTTAAAACATTTTGAAAAATGTTTTCCGGTTCTTTCAAAGGGGAATCATTTTTCTGAATTTAAGTTTTAGAAGGAAAATATTTTCTATTGACTCATTTTCCTAAATGAACCAAACGCTGGAAAATGAGAAAAACGTTTTCTCAGAAATTATTTTTCGCAAAATAAACACACCTAAAATTGGAGGATTTTAAAGGTATAAAGGCTGTTATAACCACTGCCTTCAGCAGTGCAGTTGGCTTGAGCTCTCTCCCCTTACGAAGGTTCGAAGTTCGAATCCCAAGCAACATCGTTAGGGATTCTTAATTGGAGTACCTGGTAGTGGGGTCCCCCCAAGGTTAGGATTCTAGACAGTTGGAAGGGGAACTTTGAAGTAGGAGGGGAAATATGAAGTCATGGTCCATGGAACAGGGAAGTCATGGAACTTCGAAGTAGGAGGGGAAATATGAAGTCATGGAAGAGGGCAACGACGGAGGGGAGCTAGGAAGTTTCTTGTAGGCGACTTTCTCGCCAATAAAAAGAGAGACGAGGTTCTCTTCCCAATCTAGCCATCTGAGCTTTCGACCATAAACAAAACAAAAAAAGCTAGCCATCTGAGCCATCTTTTACTCTAGTCATTTCATAATCATCCTCTACATAGGACTACGAAATCCTATAGAAGCCAATCCCAATGCCGACCGGCGGTCGCCCCCAAACAAACGCCCCAGGTTCCCCTGACCTCACTGCCCTCCACATCATTGTCGCCTTTCTTGTTCCCGTGCTGGTGAACCTCGTCCAGGTGAAATTCCAAGGGAAACCGGCGTCCCCCTTCGAGATCCACCCTTGTGTCACCACTCTTGCCGTCGTCTGTCTTCTGTTCTATTGTTCATTGGCCCTCGTTGCCCACCTGTCGTTGGCTCCTGATTGTTGTGACCCAGCGTTGCACATCCTGATGATACTCGCCGCCGCGCTCTCGGTGGCCTCCCTCACATCGTTGTTGGTCCGGAGGCCCCTTCACTCTTTCCCCTATATCTTGTCATTAGTGTTGCTTCCCATGCTCCTCTTGTCTATTTTGGTCCACGTATTCCGTCCCCGCCGATTGACAGGCCCGTCGCACTCGCATTCCACGGTCACGAATGCCCGCGCCTCGTCCGGGAATCGGGCCCCGGCCCCGGATGTCCCACCGGGTGCCCGCCAGCAACACGCCCCACGAAAGGGCGTCCAGATTTGCAACCGTGGCTCCAGAGACAGCGGCTCATCCACAGCCACAAGCGACAGTGGTCGATTTGCAGGTCTGCAACTCCCCCGCCAGTTCTCTCCTCGGACTCGTCGTTGGGGACTCCGTCGGTGGCGACGGCGGTGGGAGACGGGGAGATTACGCTCGAGATGGCTGGAGACGGAGGAGAAAGTGTAGGTGGGGGAGAAAAGTAACTTTTAGTTTGTTTGATTAAATTGGCACCTCTAAATGTGTGTCAAATCTTGATTGGTTTGAGTTTAAAAAACCGTACACTCCGAGTCGGGAAGAAAAATCTACAACATAAGCTTGTGCAGGAGATTATGGTTTTGCTTTTGTTGGTATGTAGGGAGGAATTGTCCACTGAAATATGATTAATTAACACAATGACTTTTCTGGGGCAAGTTGACATAGAAATTCTTTTGATTTGAATACATAAGGCCTCTATGTGTCTACAAATTACGTCATCTACGGAGTTAAATATCATATTGATAAAAGAAATTAGAACACAATACAATTTGTCACAAACTACGTTTCCCAAGAAAGGTGTTGGAATATAATACGCGCAAATGACGGGATGTTATAATTTACGTCAACGTAAAATCACCAGAGAAATAAATGAAAAATAATAAAGATATAAAAAATTTACGTGGTTCGGTCCAAGTATCGAAACCTACGTTTATGGGAAGAGCCAGCAGCCAATAATTTATTATAATCGGAGAATCAGAATTTACAATCGCTCACAGTGTTTTTCATACCTAGATTTAATCGCAAAGTCAAAGTATTTATAGATAAATAACTTACTTGGATATAAACTCATAGTGCAAAATTACCACGCATTCAAAATTAAAGTATAACCTGCTACATATGCCAAAACAAAGAATTCACGCGCGCGGCTCTCCTTAGCTTCAGCTTGACGTGTGCAGCTTCTATGTGCAGTTCCTTTTCTTTCTTAGGGTTTTCAGCCACTTCACGCACGCTAAAGGGGGAATTCGTTTATGTTATTATACGTGTGCCCAAAGGTCAAATACGTGCGCAGAGACTCCACCCTTTAATTTCAACTCATGGACCCCTCAAGTGTCATAATTTTGGCCAAAAGGACACTTAAGTGTCATAACTTACGAAAGGTACACTTAAGTGTCAAAATTGGAATAAAATGGATCACTTGAGTGCCAATCCGGCCAAAACGCCAACGTGACGTTTTTCCAGCGAAGCGTGGCCAAAACGGCATTGTTTTGCACGTTGATGTGGCCAAAACGGCGTCGTTTTGGCTGATGTGGAAATAAATAAATAATTAATTAATTAATTAAATTTAAAATTAAATTTAGTTAAAATATTTTGAAAAATAATCATTTAAAATTTTTTAAAAATTATAAAAAAAATTAAAAAAAAAAAGGGAACAGGGGCGGGCGGCGAGGGATCGCCTCGGCCGCTCGCCCGCCCGCCGTCCCGGAAGAGCCCGGCGACGGCGGGGGAGGGTCACCGGTCGCGGGCCCAGCTGTGGGCGGCAACCCGGCCAACCGGCGGCGAGGGCTCGCGAGCCCTCGCCGCCGGATCTGGGGGTGCGCGGCCCTCGCCTAGATACGGCGAGGGTCGCGACCCTCGCTAGCCGACGCCGAGGTCCGGCGACCTGGGCGACCCTCCTCCCGCCATCGCCGGCCCTTCCAATGGCGGCGGCGGCAGCGCGGCGCAGCCGGAGGGTGATCCTCACCCGCCTCCCCCATTCCCTTTTTTTTTAATTAATTTTTTTAAAATTTTTTAAATATTTTAAATTATTATTTTTAAAATATTTTAAATAAATTTAATTTTAAAATTATTATTTTTAAATATTTTAACTAAATTTAATTTTAAAATTAATTTAATTAATTTTTTAATTTTTTTTTTACCACGTCAGCCCAAAACGACGCCGTTTTGGCCACGTCGCATGCAAAACGCGTCGTTTTGGGCGCGCTCAAAAAAACGCCACATTGACGTTTTGGCCGGATTTTGGGCCGGAGTGGCACTCAAGTAATCCATTTTTTTTTTTTGAATTTGACACTTAAGTGTACCTTTCGTAAGTTATGGTATTTAAGTGTCCCTTTAGCTAAAGTTACGACACTTGAAGCATTCTTTTGCCCTTTAATTTCCATTGGATAAAAAGAAACTCAGATGTGGAATAGTGTGTGCGCGCCCAATCTTGACTTTTGGGCCCACCAGGATGACAACCTTTGACAACCTTCCGCATAAAAGAAGAAATTCGTATTTTTATATACAAGTGCCCGTTGGCCCCCACGGTCGATTCCTGTTTTTTTTTTTTTTTTTTTTTTCAATGGGAATTTAATGCTGGGAAGGAAGAAAAACTTCCTTTTCTTTTTATTTCTTCTTTTTCTAATCTTTCACGATAAAGTTTATTCTACTTGAGAAATCTTTATTAATAGAATTTGATTTAACAAATCGTCATTCGAATTCAAATTCAAGACATTAATTTAACAAAAGGTATGAATCGGAAGTTTAACTCACAATTTAATGATTGATGCGACAATCATCACTCGAGAGACATTTTTAATGGCAAAAATCGATATCAACGGTACTAGATACTCGATCGATTCCATCACTCTTGCACATTTAATAAGTTGTATTTTTTGTGATACAATCTCCCTCTTCCAACCTCCACTAGACTCCATTTACATCTCATGCTACAGCAAAAGATACTTCAATCAGAATCCACCATAAAAAAAAAGGGGGGGAGTCCCTACTAAATGTTAAATACGACAACTAATATTTCTACAAATAGAACTTTTTCTTGACCTTTAAGATGAAGGCATTAATGAATAACATATTGCTCTAAGTTGCACACATCCCAATGAAACTAAGTTGACGTCATCATTGTCATGTCAATCACGAAACAATGTTCAGATACCATGAGCATGACAATTCAAGGTAGATCACGATAATTCAAGGTAGATTGACAGGTGAATGCATAACAAGTTATAAACACGCAAAAAATATAGTTTACGATAATTTTTCCTAATTTATCATAGATAAAGATCTTGTAAGGGCTGCCATTCAATAAAGTACAATTGATCAACGGAATGTATACTCTGTGTTAGAAAGATGCTTTATATTCTCATGACATAATTTTACTGCCGGGTAAACACAATCGGAAGAAATCTATTAGTAGGCTTCTACTACGTTGTCACAATCTTTGCAAGGTTCTTGGGCTAGTCGACATTATACCCTCTTAGGACCGTGAGATGATACGTGAACAATTGCACCACAAATGTTAAAAATTATTTGACGAATTAGCACAATGAAACGGGCTATTTGAAAGGAAGAACAACAATGTGAAAATACTCTATAGGCAATGAACAGATAACCAAGCAAAATGTTACGGCTCAATCAATAAGATTGATTTCTTTTGTTTTTGTTGGGACTTAAAAATGATGCTTTCTTTTAGAACTAAATGCCAAATCATAGAGAAAATTTTGAAACTCTTCATGAAACAAACACCAAGAGCATAAAACATATCAAGGAAACAGAAAGCTAGATGCTCCCATCCAGCTCCACCTCATCTACATCATAGCTTCACCTTCAGCAAGTTACGACACTTTCAATAGTAAAGGAAACTTGGCAATCATAGAAAATCACTGGAAGCACTCTGTACCTGCAAAGGAACTATATTCGCTATGGACTGAAGACAGTCCTCCACCAGAGGAACTTCTACGACTCTACACGCTCCACCAAGAGACACAGCTGCAGCATCCCCCCTTATGCACATGACAATTAGGCGTCCTTTACGGGCATAGAGTTGCTGAATAACTGATTGTCGCTTGCTGTTAACATATACCTTCAGCTTTAATACAAATAGAGATTTCACAGATGTGAGTAAACCTGTACAACAAAAGCTAACCTGAAGCAAGCATCATAAGTAGCAATCACTACAATGGGAAGACTCTCATCCACTAGAGCCAAAGGACCATGTTTCATTTCACCAGCAAGTATTCCTTCACTGTGCATCAATGCCACTTCCTTCACTTTTAAAGAACCTTCCAAAGCTGTAGCATAATTGTATCTCTCGCCAAACATGAGAAGTGACCGCTCGCAATCGTGGCTTAGCAAGATCTTTCATTTCCTGGTCAAGCTTCAGCACCTCTCTAACTTTGTCTACAAGATAATAACAAGGGATTTAGTGTTTCATACAAACAATTTATCGACAAAGTTTAGACAAAAAAGGTCCAACAGAAGTCCACAGATTGTGAAGGTGAGATAGGAAGTGAAACATACTTAGAAGGTCAAAAAGACAATCAATTATTGCTTCTCTTCTTGCTTGATTAGAAATAGCGTCCGCTCCAATTGCTAAAGCTAAAATAGCCATGACAACTATTTGACTTGTATATGCCTGCTCAAAAAGCATATCTGTAAATCAATTTCATGAAAAAAGGACCATAAAACCATGACAAAGAGAGGATCGTTTATGTAACAGAATGTCAAAAGGTACTCTCTCACCTAGGTGCTTGCCACACCTATCTCAGCACCATCATTTATATGGACACCCAAAAGTGTATTTCTGGCAATTGCACTGCCAACAGTATTAGTAATTCCTACACATAATGCACCATTCTGGAGGGCATATTCCAATGCATGTAAGGTATCTGCTGTTTCACCAGACTGACTGACAAAAACTGCCGTATCTTCTCTATAAATTGGGCCTTGACAATCCAAAAGATCACTTGCAATTTCCATTGTCACAGGAATTCCTGTTTTGAAAGCAAGTAAACAAGAAAAGAGTTGGTACAACAAATTAACATTTCCCACCCACATAAGCTACCATTCACTACTTGCCTGAAAGTTCTTCCAAGATCGGCCTTGCAGCTAAAGCAGCATTATAACTTGTACCATGTTGACACCTAATTTTTGCCCAAATTATTGCATATAGATTATCTAGTTATTTAAAATGGAAGATGTTTTCCCTAAAAAAAAATAATAATAATAAATTAAAAAAAAAAGATAAAAGATAAAAAAATTTTAAAAAAAAGATTAAAAAAAAAAGTTGGGGCCAATGATCTAAATGTGACTAGCCAAGCCTAGGAGGTCAGATTGGAATTCAAATGGCAAGTTGGGGCCAAAATGCAATTTCCAAAAGTTGAGGGACCAATTCGTAAATTTTGCAAAATTTGCGCCCGAGCCCTTAAATCATCATCTTGGTCATCAATTAAGTTGAAATTGGATTTGGGCCAAGTAGAATCAATCAAATTGAGCCAAAAAGGACCTAATTGCATTGAATTTTGCATTTTCGGGCAAGAAAATTGCCAACTTTGAGGGACTTTCTTGCAAAATTGGGTGGAGATAATTGCGAAAAATGATCAAGATCTTAAACTACTATACATGAGCTTTCTAATTGATCAAAAAACGCAGCCAAATTAGTGGATTAAAGCACTCAAATCAGCAGCCAAAACTCAGTCCACGAGTTGGTCTTAATCCGGAGTTGCTGAGTAAGCAATTTGGTGGCCCCACCATATCCTCCTCAGCTGCCCAAACAGCCCGATCTTTGCACGTGATGGAAGACCGTATATAGTAGTGCAAGTGGACGAAAATTGGCCAGAGATAAGCTTCTGACAACACTGGAAATTCGCAGCAAAGTCTGCACACTCAACAGCTGCAGAACTTAAAAAATTGGCTAAGTCTGAAGAGTAGGTGAAGTAGCCCTATTGAAAGGCTTGGTAGGTGGACAAAAGGCTGACCAAAAATCCCTTAATTCGAGGGATAAGATCACTGAAGCAAGGTCTTTGAAGGGAGGAGAGAGAGGAGACGAGAGGGAGAGGAGAGAGCTCGGAATCGTCCCCCAAAGAGGCCCTCAGAAGCAACTCCAGGAAAGCAACCCCAGAAATTCCAGATCAACCTCCAGAGAGAAAAGGGAAATTTTCGCAAATTTGCAGTCAAAATTAGCCAAAACCTTAAACTAGAGAGTGAAACTTCACTCAAATATCTTTCCATCCATAGGTCGCACGTCCAAAATGGAGATCGGGAAGGCCTCCTAAAGCCCCCCGAAACAGTGCCCTCCTGGCGGGCCAAAGAAAGTCTGAAAATTTTTCTAAGTGTTGAGCCCAGTTGGTCACGAGTGAGAGCAAGCAAGTGTTTTTGAGAAAATTGAGAGACAAATGAGGAAAACCATGAGTTCAAAACCAAACTATAATACATATAGTTTGGATTGGTGTCAAGTTTTTCAACAAAAGAGGTTTTAAAGCTTGATTTTGGAGGTCAATAATAACCTTCGTTATTAGTTATTTATTTGCAGATCTTGTTTTCCAGTTGAAGAAGCCAACTTCCACAGGCCCTCGAGGATAATTTGTCGGTTTCATCGGCCAATAACCACTTGAAAAGGAAACTAGGAAGTATGGTAAGCATCCTAGATGTACGTATGTTCGATTTTGAGCATGTTGTGATCATGAAAATCAAGAGGGAAACCAGCCCGAAAAAACTGATTTCTGAGGTTGAAATTTTTCTAAGTGTTTGAAATCTCTTCAAGAGTGTTGCATGTGTGCTTCTTGGAGAGGTCGTTTTGATGTTGTTCGGTGGGTCATTCTCTGTGATGTTTATTGCATTTGAAAGCTCATGTTACCTACTTTCACTCGGATCAAGTAATGTTTCATTTAGATCTCGTATGCGATGAGTGTTGGGGCTTGAATATGGGCATGCAACCTGTTTGCTTTCAAACCCAGATTTCAAAATAAGCTAAACCCACATATTTGAGGCCGATTTTAGCTTGGTTCTTGTGTGTTGTAGGCTATGATTTCTATCTAATATTACTCATTGCATGTGGTAGTATAATCTTGATGCTTTAGTTCCACATAAGATTGCTCATGGGTGAAGATTGAAGGCCACAAACATGGCCCGAGGAAGCTGATTTGAGATGATTTGATGCACGCCAAGTGTTCAACAAAATGCGCAAACCAAGTTTCGATATTGAAACGGTTGATTTGAGCTTGATTATGGTGATATTCATGTGATGTGTTACTCCATGTTAGCATAGATCGGCTTAAAGAATTTATTATTATTATTTAAAAAAATAATTAAAAAAAGAGAAAAAAATATGAAATTTCCAAAAATATCAAAAAATGTTAGATATCATCAAATTAGGATAGAAATGACATATATGAAATTTTCCTAATTTTAAAAGGTCATTTTCCTAATTTAATGCTATTTTTGGTATTTTATAACCATTTTTGTAAATAATCCATTTTGCGTAGATTAAAACTATTTAAAGTAATTTCATGCACATATAGCAATTCCATGCATATTTGAATTCTCATTTTTGCTCATGGGGGTCCTGTCCCGGGCGTGATAACAAGGTCATGTAATATTATTTGCCCGACTTGTATCGGGTTTATCTTTTCCGCGTTTATTTTCAAGTCATTTTAATTTCTTGGATGTTTACTTATGCGCCACTTTTCATTAATTTGAGTGTAAACTTCTCTTATAAATTATGTTAGGATTAGTCTAGACATTAAAAAAAAACTACAAAAACATTTGCATGGACACTTAGTGGTTTCATAAAGATTGTAATTGGTAATCAAGAATGTGTGGCTATTTAGATAAATAACTTTCCAAGTTAGTGGTACCGCAAGGGCGCTAATAGAAACATTGGCGTAAACAAGTCCCCGTTCCTAGAAATCTCTGGTTGCGTAGGAATCGAGACACCACTCCGTGTCTCGATTGGTTTCTAACCGACCCCAATGGGCTAGTGGCGACTCCTAGAATTACATAGATTGTTAAGAACTAAAAAAATGAATCCAACGTCGCGCGAGGTATGGGCTTGGGAGAGCCCGCGCCTAATTTAGGGCCTTTAGTCCGCCTCTTTAGGCAAATACCCCTAAACCTTCTTCTTTTTCCCCGGACGGAAAAAAGAGGTCGTGACTTACCACAACCAATAAAAACAATCCTCAGGCTCCTCCTAATTGTCTTGAGATGATCCTTCAATCCACCCAGAAGGACAGTCTTAGCTTTGCAGGTGCCTCCACATATAAGTTTGCCCCTCCAATGGAAAAGGACAAAACTGCTATTCAACTATATGCCAGAAGTCAAGCCAAATAGAATTCTGGTGACATTGAGCTGAAAGCTTCCCAGTACAACTAAATAGGTGGTTACTACTGGTGATATTGAGCAAATTTGACCACATTGCTACACAGTCTGATGGTATCTTCACAAATTGATACTGAGATGAAATCGATAGAACTCAAGTTAAACTGAAGTACCTGCCACCCCTAAAATCTTAACAGCTAAGATACATTTGGTAGATCAATAAAACATAAGATCAAGAGACTGATAAGGCAGCCCATGCCATAAAGGCTAAGAATACACATAAATTCCTTAAAACAACTATGTAATTACCTTCAGATGAACAACTTCACCATCTTCAATAACCAAAACTTTTCTTGTGTGCTCCACCAGAGCATTAGCATCACTCGATAAGAACAGTTCCCTGGGATTCCTATTCTGCAAAGGGTACTTGTCATCGTGAAACAATGATCCTTTGCTTGATTCTTCTGTTAATTCCTGAATGAATTAATGAGTATGTTACAATTATGATAAATTACAAGACAAACACGAACTTTGACAAGGAAAATGCAAAGGTAAGATACACAGAGGAATGGACAACTGCACATAAGGAAAAAGAACTCCTAAGTCCTAAGCCTAAGCTATAGTTGACGCATCATGGAAACCTAAAAATGAAGTAAGAGTTCAGCACCATAGACAACCACATGCTTTTCTCAAACTTATTGTATCAAGACCCAAAATATGTGCCATGGTGGACAACAGTGACAATGCTATTCAAATTCCTGGTTATAATAGGAAATGTGCATCCAACTTAGCATTTCTAAGGTACTCTAGTAAAAACTCAATATACTGTCTCCACCAAGCAAAATGGATGCTATTCAACACTTTCCATAAAACATTGTATCATAAGAAACATTTTATTGAACTAAGGTTAATAGACTCAGTTTTAGAAGAACACACATAGCATAGCTTCTAGTGAAGCTGAAAGGACACAAAGCAATCGAAAATAGAAATGATTCATGAGATGTGATCAAAAGTAATTTATTTGCAACAAATACCACCCAAGTTTTATATGGAACTTACATTGACACCAAGAAGCAATGGACTACCATGCTTACAAGCGATCAATTCATTAGGGTAATGCCGGCTCTTAAAAATAAGGGCATAGGCTCCTTCAAGCTGCCTCACGACTTCCAGCACAACTAGACTAAATGTGACAGTCGTGTCACCTGCAGTCCAAATAATATACCATTCACAGATAAAATGTCACTGAACGTTGTTCTCTAGGGTAAAGTAACATGATAGCACACTTCAAGACACAAAGTAAATTATGTGGCAATGTATATACGTTAAGCACAATCCCATTGGTGGTCCTATTGCCAGTTAATTCACTAAAAGCAAACAATTGGAGAAATTAAATTGACTTTTGCCCAAAATGATGTCATTCATACAATAAAATGCTGTTGCAGAATTAAGTATCCATTTACTGAGGCCCTACAGAAAGAAAATGAGTCACCAATATAATTTGTTTTAAGATCTGAAGCCCCTACACTTGTTGAGAAAAGTACTGGCGTGACATGGGCCTGACATGCATAAACAATACTTTCAACGAAAGATGTCAGAGATGCTTTATCCATCAGATGGCTCTTTAGTGTTTACAAAGAGTTGGACAGATTTCCAACACTACAACCTTCATATAGTTCACAAGATTCATCTGAAAATCCGTCAATTAATATAGCTGGAATTGGAAGATTGTTAAGCAAAAAACTAAAATGATTAACCTCAACATCTTTTTTAATTTCAGTGTCTAATGAAATTGTGTCGACTGAGGTTTCCTTTTCTTCACACACAAACTCAGTGAGAAGCTCATTAAAATGCAATGATGATCTTCATTGCATATAAGCTATTACCTGAATCTTCATTAGATTTATCAAAAACATACTTGGCAAGCTTAGGAATCACTTCAGTGTCAGTATCAGATTCAAATGTGAACTTATGTCGAGTTACCGTTTGCTTTAAGACCTGCAAATGTAAACGAAAAGGTAAGAACCTCAGAGGAATCTACTGGCAAAATTTCTTCGTTAGTTTTAAGCTAGAGTGAATTACCATTGAGATTTTACAGCATTTTACAGACTCATCACAAATAGAGTAACGTATAAATTAGGAGCATATCGTATAGTTTCGTTAGGAAAACGTCTTGGTATCTAAAAATGCTCCTCATTGGGGTAAAATGAGGTCTATAACCTGTTGCAAGGTTCCTTGTGGTACACAGGACATTTGTTGCTAGTGATCCACAATTCAAGCTGCATGTTCTTTGTGAAGGCTTCGATGGAAGGTCCATAATAATATGACAGAAGAAGAAAAAGCTTTTCCACGAGAATCATGTCAAGCGGGGCAGATAAACTAAACGGGGCAATCGATCGTTCCGAAATCAGTCTCCAAATCAAACGAGAAGCATAATATATAAGAAAGCTTCGTCAGATCACAAGGCGAGCGGGAAATTCGAGCGCGAGAAGGGGAATTTGGGGGGTATATCTTGGTAGACGGATTTGGCGAGGGACTCGATGTTGTCTTCCTGCCGGAAGACGAGAGGCGGGAGGGAGACGGAGGAGGAATCGATAGAGACGCCGGCGGAGTCGTAGCCGCGGTGCTGAGGCGACGGAGGCCGTGAAGAGGACCTGGAGGATGTCGCTCCTCTCGCTCCTCACATTGTAGTTCAGGAAGGCGAATATGCCGCACATTTCTCCCCTTCTTCCCCCTTCGCCTTCCGCGCCCGCGTCCGCGCCCGCCTCCTCCTTCATGGCTGCCGGAGCTCCGACTGAAAAAATCCGCGAGAGGGAGACGGAGACGGGGAGAGAGAGAGGTAGTCAGAGATGGAGATCACTTCTGACCCTTGACCCGCTCTACTACTACTTCTTCTTCTTGTTATTCGTCTTCCTCGGAGGATCGGAGGATGATGATCGACGTCGATTCGTCAACGAGGTGGTCGTGTCGCCACCAACGACCTGTGCTTCAACGAGATGAAAACGAAAAATTATGGTGATGTGGAAATATAAGAGAATTTTCAGATGGGTCAGTCTCTCCTCACCGAGTGGATAGGGATCATGCTGATGTGGTGGAGTGCGGCCACGTCCTCAATCGCGAGATCGCAAGGGTCACGCGGGAGGCTAACGTGAAAAGTTAAGGGCGTTAAAAATTGATTTTTCTATTTTTACTCCCTAACAAGTTTTTAAAACAAGTTTTTAAATAAAAATATGTGTTTGATAATCTAATAAAATTTTTGTTCTGAAATAAAAATTCATTTAATAATGACATGAAATTTGTCTCATAAGTGATGATAAGAGACGGCCAACGTCTAATAGGCGATTGGCAATCGAGTGATGTGATGACTAGCGTCTAGCATGCAGCAGTGTGCGGGCGACTAGCAACGTGTGGCCGATGTTTGACATCTGATGAGAGGTGGCAAGAGGCAAGCGGTTAGCGTTCGGTAGCTTACAATCAGCGGCAGGATGCGGGCGAACGACGTCTGGTGACTGGCAATTGGTAATAGGATGGCAATGAGTGTCCAACATTTAGTGGTCAGTGGCTAGCATCCAACGTCCCGCAACTGGCAGCATGCAGCTCGATCGGCCTCTAGCAATCGATAGCGGGTGCGCGATAGGTGATAATGAGAATAAACGATAAAAAGAGTTTTCATCTCTCACATTTCTTCCAAAATAGAAAAAATTTTAATTTTAATTTTTGAGTTTTTGTTCAAATCCATTTTGGAATACCAAACAGATTTTTGTTTCAAAACTATTCCGGAAAACACAAAAATAAGAAAATAGAGAAACATAATGGTTATCATTAGCGTTCTAAGTGATTGACTATCTATATTGTTCTAAGAAACAAAATATGTGAACAATTTTACAAAAAAACTTACATTACATTATTTGGGAATCCAAATGAATTAGAGAAATCACGTCACAATTCTTACACGAGGGTCATCTTATGCTTGTATTTTGCTTTCAACCAGATACATGATTCTGCATGCATAATAAAAGAGGAATAGATCGTTTGGCGTGCCATGTAGAATTACTGGTGCAAGTCACTCGCCAAAGGCGGAGACATCTTTTTGAGGAAGAGGATCAAAACTATTTACCCGGAATAAAAAAAGAAAAATAAGGAAAAAAGGCCTTCTCCATTTTGTAGTGACGGTTGTTCTAGAGTTGTTCGTGGGCCTTGGCCCTTCTTTTAGGCCCATTTTATTCTTCCAATCTTTAACATTTGCTAGCCCAAAAAGATGAATGAGCGTCTATCAATTTTCACCAATTAGCCGTGCTGCGCTTGGTCTTCAATGTCCAAGGTCGTCTTCATATTCCTTTCTGTTTTATTTTACGCCATCATTTTTTTTTTCTCTTACCCCTTGGATTAAAAATGAAGCAAAATTCCATCTTTTTACTATTCATATTGATAATTACTTTTAGGCTGCGTTGATGATAAAATTTCTGAAACAGAAATTGATTTCTAATTTTAAATCAATTTCTCAATTTCTATTCCCCAGCCAAGTTTTGAAGACAAAGTTAAAACCCGTTTGATAACAACTCAAAATTTATATTTCTGAAATAGAAATCCGTTTGATAACAAAAAAAAATTTATATTTCTATGAATCATGTTGTCCCCATCCTTTTACCTCACTCTTCTTGGTGCTTATGATGGTAATTTAATTTGATAAAAGTTGATAAATCACTTTAATTTATATTGGTAATTCGATAGAGTAGTTAGGAACTTCAAAACATTAGCAATTTATGTAAATAAAAGCTAGTAATTAGTATAAAAAATGCTAATATGCAAACTATAAAAGATTTGGTATTTTCAAATGCTAATATGCAAATAGTGAATGTATTTATTATCCTCATTCAAGATTCGGGCTTAAGTCACTACACTTTTTTGCATTCTTTTGAGACCACAAAGTGATTTTATGTTAGGTACTAGTTGACATGGAGGGATGCGCAATTTGCGAGCTATTCGAAATTAATAAAATGAAAGTTGTGCTAGAAATAGAAATTGATTAGATAACAACATAGGAAATCCTCAAATACAAAATAATACTAATACATTACAAAAGTTGAAAATACAATTTCATGGAATTTCCGGCATATTATTCCCTTGCCATTTTATTGGCAATGGTTTTCCTAAGCATATTTATTTGGTTTCCCCTCGGTCAATTGAATGTTTGCAAGCTCATCCTGCGTAGGTTCAGCCACGTACATCGGATCTCCATACAAATACTTATGGTTTTGCTTTTTTCGTATCTACAGAGAGCCGCGCATTGCATTTTCCACGTACGGTTAATTGATAGAATGGATTGTTTCGGAGTAAGTTGACATTGAAATTCTTTCCATTTGAATACATCACGTATTTCTGCAAATTGGACCATATCATGGAGTAAATATCATACTAAAAACTAGAACATGGTACAAATTGCCTTGACGACCAATGTCACAATCGCCACTCATTAATTGAGAGACATGCTTAATGCCAAAAAAATCACATCAAAAGATGCAAATCTTGTCTCGGATATTCGATCAATTCCATCAATCTTGCACTTTTAATAACACATTTTTTGTTATGCCACCCACCTTGAAACTCTTTTCCCAAGACATTTGGATACAAATCTTCAATTTCAAATTGACAAATAGATGTATAACAAGCCGTGAATGCCCAAAAAAGGTAGATTACAACAATTTTTCCTAATTGATCATAAATAAAGATCTTGTAGGGGCTGCCATTCAATAAAGTACAAGTGATCAGCAGAATGTACACTATGTCTGAAAGATGCTTTACATTATCATGACATAATCCATTTTGCTGCTGAGTAAACACAATCAGAAGAAATCTGTCAATGGGCTTCTACTTGTTGTCAGACTCCTTGTGAGGTTCCTAGGTTGGTCAACATTGTATCCTCTTAGGACCGTGAGATGATACGCCAATAACTGCACCCCAAATGTTAAAAATTATCTCAAGCTCGACGAATTCGCAAGATCTACTAAAATTAAATAGGCTATTTGAAAGGAAGAACGGGAATGTAAAAATACTCTATAAGCAATGAATAAATAAACAAATAGAAACGGCAAAATATTCCCGCTCAATCAATAAAAATGATTTCTTTTGTTTTAGTTGAGACTTAAAAATATTGCTCTGTGTTAGAACTAAACACCAAATCAAAGAGAGAATTTTGGAACTCTTAAATGCAAAACCAAACACCGAGAGCATAAAACAAATCAAGGAAACAGAAAGCTAGATGCTTCCATTTAGCTCCACGTCATCTACATCATAGCTTCGTATTCGGCAAGATATGATGCATTCAGTACAACAGGAAAAAAAATGTTGCATCTTGGCAAGCATAGAAAACTATTGGAAGTACTTTGAACCTGCAAAGGAACTATATTGACTACAGGCTGAAGACAGTCTTCCACCTAATGAACTTCAATGACTATACATGCTCCACCAAGAGACACAGCTACAGCATCCCCCTCGAGCACATGACAATTAGGCGTCCTTTGCAGGCATGGAGTTGCTGAATAAGTGATTGTTGCTTGCAATTAACATTGACACCTTCAGCTTAAGAACAAACAGAGATTTCACAGATGCAAGTAAAAATGTATGACAAAAGCTAACCTGAAGCAAGCATCACGAGTACCAATCACTACAGGGGGAAGACTCTCATCGACTAGAGCCAGAGGACCATGTTTCATTTCACCAACAAGTATTCCTTCACTGTGCATCAATGCCACTTCCTTTACTTTTAAGGAACCTTCCAAAGCTGTAGCATAATTGTATCCGCTGCCAAACATGAGAAGTGACTGCTCTGCATCAGTAGCTTAGCAAGATCTTTCATTTTCTGGTCAAGCTTCAGCACCTCTCTAACTTTGTCAACAAGATATTAACAAGGGATTTAATGTTTCACTCAAACAATTCATCAACATAAGCTTAGACAGAAAAGGCACATCCAACTGAAGTTCAGAAATTGTGAAGGTGAGATAGGAAGTGACACATAATTGGAAGGTCAAAAAGACAATCAATTATTGTAGGAAAGTCTACGTGCCGACAAAATGCTTACCCAAAGTGATTATTGAAAGCTGTCCACAATGCTCAGCTTGGACTCAAAACAGGAAATGATCAATGTAGGGATCATAGTTATCAGCCCTCAATTAAGAAGGTGAGATGGCAGGACTTTCTGCACCAAAGTTCTCCTCACATGTTGGCAACATGCTACTCCACTGGAAAAGAAAAAAAAAAAAAACTGCGGTTCAACTATGCGCAAGAAGTAAGCCACGTAAAAATTCTGGTGACATGAGCGGAAAGCTTCACAGTACCAAATAGGTGGTTACTAGTGGTGATATTGAGCAAATTTTACCATATTGCTATGGTATATTCCCAAAATGACAACAAGATGAAATCGACAAAACTCAAGTTCAACTGAATCAGGTGACAAATCCTACTCTGAGCGCTCATCCTGTTCGGATGATGTTGATGTGAGTAAGGCTAGTAGGACTTTGAGTTCCATAATGCACTAAT
Organism: Eucalyptus victrix; assembly: GCA_016097545.1. NCBI lineage: Eukaryota > Viridiplantae > Streptophyta > Magnoliopsida > Myrtales > Myrtaceae > Eucalyptus > Eucalyptus victrix. The sequence continues at coordinate 16,426,393 of CM027842.1, forward strand.
TAAGGTGTGAAGTTAAGACCCAAGTCTTAAAGAGAAAACTGTCTCTCTTTTCTAGTCTGAATATAGCGACAGAGACAGAGAAGAGCTGAAGTAGAGAAGACATAAGCTTTACTTGAAAGATGTGGTGGCCAAGAACCTGATTGAGGAGGGACCTGATTTTACTGATGAGCAAACAGAAGCCGCTAAGAAGAGGAGCTGCAGTGAGGCGCAAGAGGAGATGAGCAGGGCATTTTCTGGAAGCTGCAGAGGCTGCAGAGGCGATGGCAACAACAGTGACTTTTTGACAGTGAAGAAGAGAGATGATGGTGCGCCAGTTGAAGGTGGTGATGCTGCAGAATTTCAGCAGAAGCTGGATGTATATTTTGGCAGGAGAGAGGGTTTGGGTGAGAATGAGATGTTTCTGAAAAAGTTCTTTTCGTATAAGATGTGGGTTGATGAGGATTACAAGAACAAAGGACGTGTCAATGAGGAGTTGGATGGGTTGTTGAGGGATAAAGAAGAGATTGAGAAGCAAGGATTATAAAACCAATTTCAGGTACGAGAAGAGTGCAGGTAACAGGCTATTGGGCCGTTCGAGGAGTTGAAGCACTTGAAGCATTTAAAAAAAAGGAGGAGATGAAGCAGAAGCTCGAAGTTAAGCAGATTGCTGGGATAGGCGACGACAAGGGCTGCCAATTGGAAGGAGTTGATCTTGATGATGACTTTGATCTTGAGGAATATGATACGGTGATGAAGCAAGTTTTCAGCGAGAAGTATAGCAATGCAGAAGATGTGGACCCTGACTTTGGCAGTCATGAAGATGAAGAAGGTGGAGAAATTCATGGAGTTGGCCTTGTTGATGACTTTGATCCCAGGAATACGATAGGATGATGAAGCAAGCTCTCGATGAGAAGTATTACAATGCAGAAGATGTGCACCCTGACTCTGGCTGTGATGGAGATGAAGAAGGTGGAGAAATTGAAATGCCATACCTCAAGAAAGAAGATGAATTGCTTGGACTCCAGATTGGCTGGGATGAATCAGAATCCAAGGATGGATTCTTAGCAGCTAGAGATAGAAGCTTAAGACACAAGGTAGATGATGTAGGCGAGTATGATAGTAATGAGGATGAGGAGAAGGACGAGGAGGAGGAGTCTGATTGCATCCCGAGGCACAGAATGAAGAAACGATATCTTCTAAGGATGGAAAGTGTAAAAGGAAACGGAAACTATCGTTGCTAAAGAGAGCTGAAGAGGTAATGTTTCAGGCTTGCTCCTTCTAGGGAGAAGGAATGGAGAGTACACAACAATCAGAAGCACCAGCTAAAACTGAAGTCAAAGGACCTTCTTGAAGAAGGAAGGCCTGATAAATAAAAGAGGCGTAAGGATTATTGTAAGCATCAAATGCTGAAAGGGTAGCTCGGAAGACGGAAAGTCACTGCGATTTGAGTTAGATGAGGATTCGCGTAAATTGTCAAAGAATGCAAGAAGAAGAAGAGCCGAGCTGCAGTTAAGTTATCAAACTCAAGGCTCAGAGCTTATGGGAAAATAACACCCCAAGACTAAGGATCATACCAAGCACTAGAATTGCAACATGACTAGCACTCAGATTGCATCAGCATAGTAAAGAGGGATGAATCCTAACGGCAAATTTAATGTCTGTGTCATCTACCAACCATTTTGTTCCATCTCTCATGAATCCCACATAGATCGTTTCGAACTCTCTTTTGTGGATAAGCCCTCCGAGAACGAAATGGAGCACACATCAAATTTGTCCTTTTTGTCCTTCTGATCATAGCACGCACTGATACCACAATATATTAAGATACAATTGCTCCAATAGCACATGCATGGGCGACATGATTTCAACGATTTGGAGATCACATATAAGTTCAGCTGACCCTGAACCACAAAAGGATGCTTAGGAATGGAAGCTTACCTGGCAGTATATAGGGTTCTAAACAATGCCCGTCTCACACCCTTGGGAATATGTAAAGACTCCATTATTTCTGTTGCAGGAAGTAGCCTATGTCATTCTTACGGAAATGGTTGGACAAATACCTATGCTTTAATCTCAAAAGCTGTTATATCAAATGTTTGTAAGTGTGTAACGATATCCTTGAGAATTAAAAGGAAAAAGCCAAGGCCTTGTTCACACTACCAAGATGAGTATCCTACTTAGTCCATTGCAAAATTAACAATATTAGAATCTAGCTAGAAGAACTAGTGTATTGTCAGCAATGGTCACTACAAAAGCTGTTGTATCAAATGTTTGTAAGTGTGTAACAATAGCCTTGAGAATTAAAAGGAAAAAGCCAAGGCCTTGTTCACACTACCAAGACGAGTATCCTACTTTGCAAAAATAACAATATTAGAATCTAGCTAGAAGAACTAGTGTATTGCCAGCAATGGTCACTACTGGGACAACTAAATTGTGCAGTATTTTTACTGCTTGAAGGAATAAATACTCTCAATAAAAGCAGATAGCTCATATTTCACCAATGAACAAAATATATGATATCCATAGACAATAAAACATTTTAAGTCAGCAAATACGACATGCAAAGACCCAACACACAAATGAGTCAATGACTAAGTGGATATGGAAAATGCAGCCACTACTATCAAGCACCCAAGTTTCCAGCAAATTGTTCCAGCAATCAAACCTGCTTAACAATAATAATAATAATTATGATGATAATGATGACAACAACAACACCGATAATTCTGCAGTCGGGATATATTTTCAAAAGCAAAGTTAGAACCTAGGACTAGTTATACCCAAGTGAATTAAGGAAACCACGCCACAATTCTTTCACAAAGGTCATAACCCCACATTCCAAGAGAAGTTTATGCTCATGCTCGTGAAGGGCTTGGAGAGTTCAATCTTGCGGAATATGAAGCAGCAATGTCCTCACTTCATCGGCAGTGGAAAGTCATTACTTCCTACCTTAAATCATTTTGCTAACAACATTGTTGTTGATGAGTTGTTTTGGACTTTGGTCCTTTAAGTGGCTAGTGTTTTTATCTTAGTTGTGTTTTTCATGGCCTCCATGAGGTTCTTCCTCAGAGCTTCAATTACTCGGCCTGGCGGAGGCAGGGGCAGTGGCGGCGCACCGGAGAGTGTGGTGGATTGGGAGTGAAGGCGGGACGGTGCACCAGAGAGTGCGGTGGATTGGGAGTGAAGGCGGGACAGAGATAGAGAGAGAGAGAGAGAGAGAGAGAGAGAGAGAGAGAGAGAGTCTCGTTCGTTGATGAGGGGAGACCCAAAATTTTTAAATATTGGAAAATTTTCACACCTGTCCCGGCGGGACCCATCCACTGACGTGGCTCCATGTGTCACTTGCTGAACGGTTGCTGATGTGGCAGAGCTTGGCCATGTCGTCAGCACATCAAGGACAACATTGGTGGGGAAGCTTTGTTAAGCGCGAATGCAGAGGTCCGGAAGGTCGACTTTATGAAGATTAAGAATCCTTAAGTTTTATCTTCCCTCTTCACACTTTATGAAGATCAAGATTCCCATTCTTCACGGTTCAATTGTAAAAACCAAGATTTGCTCCCACTCTAGCCAACCCATACCCAAGGCTCTTTCATTTGAATACACTACATGTCTACCAATCGGACCATGTTGTGCAGTTAAATATCATACTGAAAAAGGAAATTAGAACATGATACAATTTACCTCAAACTGTGTCCCAACAAAGGTACAAATTGAGTGTTAACTAATGATTTGACGACCAATGTGACAATCACCACTTGAGAGACATGCTTAATGCCATAAATCAATCACAACAAAAGAAGCAAATTCTGTCGTAGATACTCGATTGATTCCATCAATCTCGCACTAGACTACTCATTTTTTCCCGAATAAGGATACAAACTTCCTCTTCCAACCTCCATCGAGCTCCTTTTACAACTCATGATGCAGCACAAGATACATTAATCAAAGTCCACCATAAAAAAAAATGGAGTTTCATACTAAATACTAAACACAATAACTAATATTTTCAGCAACTTCGACGAAGGGGTTAATGAACAACATATTGCTCTACCTTGCATAGCATTCCATATGAAACTTTCTAGGAGAAAATTGAGAATTGACTTAAAGTTGAGAGCTTTTTAGAGTTCATTTATTTCACGAAAAAAACATTTTTCTCATTTTCAGGTGTTTGATTAGTTTAGGAAAATGTTTTTCCTACCAAAACTAAAATTCAGTAAAATGATTTTCTCTTAAAAAAACTGAAAAAAAAAATGACTCGATATCAACACTTCAACTCGAAACTTTATACTTGGACATGGAAATCACAACGTTAGTTCTTAGGTCTTCATGTTTAGGAATAAATTTCCAATGGCCAAACCTAAGTCCATCAAGGCCGGGCCCAAACCTTTGGTGCCCATTCTTGATTTTCCAGCCCTTGAGCTCACGTCTATAAAGGTCGTGCTTGAGGTACCAATGCTCAAGCTCTAGTTCTAACCCTCAAGTGCAGGTCCACAAAGGCTTTGCACACATCCTTGACACTTGGGTTCATTCCTTGTTAATAAAACATTTGTTCTACTAAAGATAGTTTTAAAAAATAGAATTTGAGCTCAGGCATTGAGTGACCTCTCAGCCTTCGACATCAAAGCTCAATGCCTAAGGCTAGCAAGCTCAAGTCTCATTAGATCGAGCATTGGGTGAGCTTGTGGCCTTTGGGGCTTGCTTGAGGCTAGCAAGGCTTGAGCTCGTTGGAATTTGATGACCTTGAGCCCTGTTAGCCTTAGGCAATACTTGAGTTCACTTGTAGTGTCGCCAATTGCTAATGAAGAAGCAAAAAGAAAGTTGGAATTTGATGAGCTTGAGCCATGTTGGCCTTGGGCAATACTTAAGTTCGCTTGTAGTCGATCGCCAATTGTTAATGAAGAAGCAAAAATGAAAAAATATATAAAAAGAAAAAAATTATTTAAAAATATGATTTTTTTATAATTTTTCCCATTACATGAAAATATTTTCTAGAGTTTTTTTTTTCAGGTTTCCTATAAATATTAGAAAATAAAGTAATTTTCCTATAAAATGACTTTCTAAAAAATATTTTTCAGAAATGGTGCATTTTCAAGAAAAAAATGGGTCCTCATATGATGAAAAAATAATTATAGGATAGAAATGGGAATGGACTTAAAGATTAAGATTTTTATGGGATAAAAAGTTCAGATCAAATTGAGAGCGAATTTTAAGTCGAAGGTCTTTTTTAGGGTATTAAAAATATTAGGGAGAATATCCGGAACCGTCCCCACCATCAGACGTATCCAGAACCGTCCCTGTCAGACGTGTCTTAACTTAACGTGAAACCCCAGTGATGTTGTCGCGGAGCGTGGCAACGTCCTTGTTCGGGGGATCAAGACTCTTAAAAAGTCGTCCTCAAAAAGGACGGTCGTCGCATCAAACGTAGTTTTCACGGGGGAAATCTCGCTGCCGATTCGAAGGAGACCCGGCTTTTTGGGTTCTACTCTGGCCACGTGACGTCGAGGTGAAAGTCAAGTCGCTCGCAAAGGGAAAAGCCTTCGTGTCGAAGGAAGGGGGTCACGGAATTGTCAAAACCGTCTCACGCAACTCACCGCGAAACTTCTTAACAATGAAAGAGCCGACATTTATCCCCCGCTCCAACTACAAAACCCTTCCTTCGTGATGTCCGCTAATTATGATCCATCGCTAAAGCCCTTTTCGACCAAATAGAAAATAATAAAAGCTATAATTCTCGCCTTTCTTGTTTCCGTGCTGGTCAACCTCGTCGAGGTGAAATTCCACCTGTCTCGGGAAACCCACGTCCCCTTTCGACACCCACGTCATGATGCTCGCAGCGTCACCGTCGGTAGCTTTCTTTGCATCGTTGTTGCTCCCGGGCCCCTTTCACTGTTTCCCCTCGTTATTTATGTTGCTTTCCGTGGTCCTCTTGCATCGTCTCGCTCGAAACCTTCACATGTGGGTTCAACATGAGATTGTATCCATTTTTGTCCCCATGTTCCGTTCTTGCCGACTACATGGTGTAAAAGCAACCCCGCCGCCTTTGCCTCGTACCAACATGGACGTGCGCTCATTGGTGCGTGTTGACACGGCCAAAGATGTGCTAGGGGGGGTACCCACGACTGGCACAACCCCAGAAAAGATAACACGACTAGTGAAGAAACCTGACAACGTTGCGCTTGACAACCAATAACAGCAACAGCAGGAGCTTATGGTTTTGCTTTTTTAGAGTCGCATTGTATTTTCGAAATACAATTAATTGTTAGAATGGACAGCTTTAGAGAAAGCTGACATTGAAATTCTTTCCAATTGAATACTCTGCGTGTCTGCAAAGTGGACCATATCGTGGAGTAAATATCACACTGAAAAAATAAACTAGAACATGGTACATGTTGCCTGGAACTTTTTCCCAAGAATGGTATGAAACACAAGTTTTTTGTTGTATCCTTTCTCGATCGATTCTACCAAAATATTGCACCTTTAATGACACATTTTTGTTGAACTGCCTGCTCTTTTTTTCTGGGAAAATTTTCCAAAAAATCATAAACCTATTACACTTTTGCCAATTCAATCCTTAAACATTTTTCACTTCTTGTCAATTCAGTCCATCCAGCCAATTTTGGCCAAAAAAATCTGACGTGGACGCTAGCGGTGCCACGTAGGATTGCCGATGTTGACATGGACAATTTTAATAATATTTTAATATTTTTTTGAATTTTTTTTGAATTTTTTTGAATTTTTATTACTTTTTTCTGTTTTTCCTTTTTTTTTCTTTTCTTCCTTTTCTTTTTGGCTTTTTTATTTCCTTTTTTGGTGGCCGGCCACCGGTCACAGGCGACGATTGACCACCGACCACAGCCAGCCAGCTGGCCTCCCTGCCACAGGCGAGGCTCAGCCAGGTGAGGGGAGCCCTTGCTCAAGTGCGGCCGGCGAGGGTTGTTTGGGCGAGGCCGACCCTCACCCAGGCCAGGCCGGCCTTGCCAGGCATCGGCCGAGTGACAGCGATGTCGAGTGAGGCCGCCTTGGCCTAGGCAAGGGCCAGCCTCGCCAGATCTGGGGAGGGGAGCCCTCATTGGGGCTCGCCCTTGCCCAGGTGAGCGTCGGCCTCGCCCATACCAGATCTGGCGAGGCCGGCCCTTGCCCCTGACCGGCCGACGCTTGGGCAAGGGCTCCCCTCGTCGGGGCTCCTCCTCACCGGCCGAGCCTCGCCTGTGGCGGGCGAGGCCAGCCGGCTGGTTGTGGCTGGTGGCCGGCCATCGGAAAAGGGAAGAAAAAAAGCCAAAAAGAAAAGAAAAAAAAGAAAAAAAAAGGGAAAAAATAATAAAAATTCAAAAAAATATTAAAATATTATTAAAAACTGTCCACGTCGCGCTGGTGGTCCTATGTGGCACCACCAGTGTCCACGTTAGCATTTTTCCGGCCAAAATTAGCCAAATGGATTGAACCGGCAAAAAGTGAAAAAGGTTTAGGACTGAATTGGCAAAATTAAAAGGTTTATGACTAAATTGGCAGAAGTATAATAGGTTTAGGACTTTTTGGACAATTTTCCCATTTTTTCCCCATAAAGGATACAATCTTCCTCTTCCAACCTCCACTTGACTCCTTTTACATCTCATGCAGCAAACGGTGATTCAATCAAAGGTACACCATAAAAAAGTGGAGTTTCCCACTAAATGCTAAAAACAATAACTAATATTTTCAGCAATAGAACTTTTCGTGACCTTTAAATTGAAGGCATTAATGAACAATGTATTGCTCTAAGTTGCATAGCATCCTTGATGAAACTAAGTTGTAGTCATCGTTGTTATGTCAATCATTAGTCATCACTCTTATGTCAATCATGAAACAATGTTAAGATACCATGAATATGACACTTTGAGGCAAATTGATAGGTAAATACATGACAAGCCGCAAACACGCAAAAAAGGTGGGTTACAAGAGTTTTTCCTAGTTGATCATAAATAAAGATCGTGCAAGGATTGCCGTTCAATAAAGTACAAGTGATCAATAGAATGCATACGCTGTGTCAGAAAGATGCTTTACATTCTCATGACATAATCCATTTTGCTACGGGATTATTCCAATCAGAACAAATCTATTATTGGGCTTTTACTCTATCGTCACTCTTTGCGAGGTTCATGGGCTAGTCAACATTGTATCCTCTTAGGATCGTGAGATGATACACCAACTACTGCAACCCAAATGTTAAAAATTATCTCATGTCCGACAAATTAGATAATCTACTAAAATGAAATAGGCTATTTGAAAGGAATAATGGTAATGTGAAAATACTCTATAAGCAATGAATTAACTACTAGCATTTGGCCTAGTGGCCACCCTTCCAACATGAAAGGGGAGGTGGGGGTTTGAATCTCCACCTTCTCAAGGAGAGTTGGGGTGGGGATGAATTAAGTTTCAAGCGTGGGTTTCGACTTCCACGCCTTGCAAGGAGGTAGGGCAAAAGTCTAAGAGTGAGAATTAGAATAGGAGTAGAGTAGGACCGACAAAAAAAAAAAATCAATAAAATTGATTTTTTTGTTTTTGTTGAGACTTAAAAAACTATTCTCTTTTAAAACTAAATGCCAAATCCTAGAGAGAATTTTGGAACTCTTAATGCAAAAACAAACATCGAGAGCATAAAACAAATCAAGGAAACAGAAAGCTAGATGCTCCCATCTAGCTCCACCTCATCTACATCATAGGTTCATCTTCAGCAAGTTATAACGCATTTAGTAGAGCAGGCAAAAAAAGATGTTCCATCTTGGCAAGCCTAGAAAACTATTGGAAGTACTCTTAACCTGTGAAAGAAACTGTATTGACTACGGGCTGAAGACAATCCTCCACCAGAGGATCTTCAATGACTCTACATGCTCCACCAAGAGACACAATTAGGCGTCCTTTGTGGGCATGGAGTTGTTGAATAACTGACTGTGATTTGCTGTTAACATTGACAACTTCAGCTTTAGAACAAATAAAGACTTCATGGATGCGAGTAAACTCGTTCGACAGAAAGCTAACCTGAAGCATCATGAGTAGCAATCACTACAATGGGAAGACTCATCCACTAGAGCCAGAGGACCATGTTTCATTTCACTAGCAAGTATTCCTTCACTGTGCATCAATGCCACTTCCTTCACTATTAAAGAACCTTCCAAAGCTGTAGCATAATTGTATCTTTTGCCAAACATCATAAGTGACTGCTCTACAATCGGTAGCTTAGCAAGATCTTCCATTTCCTGGTCACTAAGCTTCAGCACCTCTCTGGATATAATGCTTCATACAAAAAATTCTTTGAACATAAGTTTAGATGAAAAGACAGATACAACTTAGAAGTTCAGAAATTGTTAGGGTGAGATAGGGTTGACATATACCTGATAGGTTAAAATGACAATCAATTGTTGCATTCTCTTCTAGCTATACTCGGAAGCTTTCCGCTCAGTCTCGCCACAATTTGATGTGGCTTAACCCACTTCAATAGTTGAATGAATTTGTATTTATTATGCTGCAATGACGAGCTAGAAAATATAGCGGATTGGGAGCGAAGGCAAGAGAGAGCCAATTTTGGAAAGAAGAAGAGAGAAGACGAGAGGGAGACCCAAAATTTTGAAATATTAGAGAGTATAGATCTGTACCAGTGGGACATGACTCCATGTGTCACTCACTGAGTGGAGAGGGATTATGCTGATGTGGTGGAGTGTGGCCACGCCCTCAATCACAAGATCACAAGGTGAGGCAAGAGGCTAATGTGGGAGGCTAAGTGGTTGTCTCCCTATATCGTTCTATGAAACAAAATGTGTGAACAGTACTAAAGAACTCACATTTTATTGTTGGGAACCCAAGCGAATTAGAGAAATCACAGCTCAATTCTTTCACAAAAGTCTTTTTTTTTTTTTTTTTTTTTTTTGCTTTTGAACCAGGTACATAATTCTACATGCATAAGAAAAGAGAAATAGATTCAACTGATTGCACCCACCTATTTTTTAGTCCAAAGAGGCTAGGCCGTATTATCGAAGCTTTGAGAAAGATGGAGCTGAACCCTTTGAGACCATGGAAAACACAACCAAGATAAGAACACAAGCCACTCTTTTCCTTATAAAAAAACTCTCAACTTTTGATTTTGTTCTAATTGTACCCTAAAACATTTTTTTTTCTTATAAAAAAATCACCAACTTTACATTCATTCCTATAAAAATTCATAAACTTTTACTTGAATCCCATAACTGCTAGCATTGACCCTCCATCCAATCGCCCTTAATGACGGCTACCTTTCAAGTTATTGCTATATATTTTTTTCCTAAAAGAGATGAATTTTCATATCAGCCTAAATCGCGTCTTATTGCATATTGTACTTGGGCAAAAATTAGACAAATTTAGGCTGACTTTCTTTAATTGTTCATACTATTAAGAGTCTTTCTTCCATCTCATGAGGGATCTTCAATTTTAGGCTCGATCTTCAATCTCTTGTGCTTGGGAGTCTTCAATCTCTTGCGGTCGAGGAGCCCATGTTGGAGAAGCTCCCTTCAAATAATTCGCTCAAGAATTTTAGACCAAGGGTCAATGGAGATAGATTTATAAAACAAAAAAGATAAGGAGAAAGTTGAGATTGGGCTTAAAGATTTTAGGGTAGAATTGGGAGTGGACTTAAAGTTGGATGACTTTTATGGGACAAAAGATCATTTCAGGATATTAATCCTATTGGAGAAAATTTTCGGATCAGTTTCGGCGAGGCGAGCTTCACGTGTCCGCAGTCCGCCCGCCGTGAGAGCGAGTATGCCGACGTAGGGCGTGACGACGTGCTCATTCGCGGGATCGTAAGGCGCTTTAAATGCGCTCTCAAAAGGGAATGTCGCTGTCGCTCGTCAACGGGGTTTTGTCGGACCAAAGAAACGACAGAACGTGGGGAGGGTCGTCCAGTTCCCAAGCAACAACCCAGAAACTGCCTGGCCTTCCTAGACTTCGACTTTAAAATCCCCGAGTTCTGCTTCCCACTCTAACCATCTTTTTCTCCAATCATTTCGATAATCATCCTCTACATAGGACTCCGGATCCTCAAGAAGCTGACCCCAATGCCGACCACCCGTCGTCCCGACACAAACGTCCAAGGTTCCCTTGGCTTCACTTCCCCCCACGCCCTTCTCGCCTCCCTTGTTTCCGTGCTTGTCAACTTCGTCGATGTGAAAACCGAGTCCCCATTCGAGACCCACCCTTTTGCCACCTCCCTTGCCGTCTTCTGTCTTCTGTTCTACAGCGCACTGGCGCTCCTCACTCATCCGTCGTTGGCTCCTGCTTGCGGTGCCCAACCGTTCCACATCCTCATGATGCTCGCCGCCACGCTCTTAGTGGCGTCCCTCGCATCGTTGTTGGTCCCGGGCCCCTTTCAATCATTACCCTATCTCTTGTCATTCGTGTTGCTTGTCGTGGTCCTCTTGCGCCGTCTCGCTCGAAACCTTTACGTAAGGGTTCACCACAAGACTGTATCTATTTTTGTCCAGGTATTCCGTCCTCGCCGACTGGTGGCCCCACCGCTCTTGCCTTGTACAGTCATGGATGCGTGCGCTTTGTGCCGGAATCAGGAATCGGTCCAGGTTGGCATGGCCCCAGATGTCCTAGAGGGTGCCCACCCCAAGCACATCCCCGGAAAATGTCACAGGAGTAGGGAAGAAAAATAACAACATTGCGTTCGACAACCATTAACAGAGACAGTAGGAGCTTATGGTTTTGCTTTTGTTGGTGTCTAGCGAGAGTCGCATTGAATAACAGCGACGATAGGAGTTTATGATTTTCCTTTAGTTGGTATCTAGCAAGAGTCACATTATATGTTCCACGTATGATTAATTGATAAAATGAACTGGTCTAGAGCAAGTTGATATTGAAATTCTTTCCATTTGGATACACAGGCCTATGTGAGTCAACAAATTGGACCATATCAGGAGTTAAATACCACACTAAAAAAGAAAATCAAAACACAATACAATTTACCTCAGACTATTTCCCAAGAAATGTACAAATCAGGAGTTAACTAACAGTTGGACAACCGACGTGACAATCACCACTCGAGAGACCTACGTAATGCCCAAAACCAGTCACACTAAGAAGCAAATCACATCTCAGATACTCGATCGATCCTATTTTCCCGAATAAGGATACAATCTTCCTCTTCCAACCTCCACCGGACTCCTTTTACATCTCATGATGCAGCAAAAGATATTTTAATCAAAGTCCATCATAAAAAGAAAAATGGAATTCCCCACTAAATGCTAAATAAGATAACTAATATTTTCAGCAATAGAACTTTTTTGTGACCATTAAGATGGAGGCAATAATGAGCAACATATTACTCTAAGTTGCATAGCATCCCAAATGACATTGTTCTTGAAGTCATGTCCATCATGAAACAATGGTCATGTACCATGAGTGCGACACTTTGAGGCAAATTGACTAGTAATTTAATTGCATAACGAGCCAGGAACACACAAAAAAGTGGGTTGCGACAATTTTTCCTAATTGATCATAAATAAAGATCTTGCAAGGGGCTGCCATTCAATCAAGTACAAATGATCAACAGAATGTAGATTTTATGTCGAAAAGATGCTTTACATTCTCATGACATTATCCATTTCATTGCCGGGTAAACATAATAAGAAGAAATCTATTAGTGGGCTTCTACTCTGTTGTCACGCTCTTTGTGAGGTTCCTAGGCTGGTCGACATTGTATCCTCTTAGAACTGTGAGATGATACGCCAACAACTGCACCCCAAATGTTAAAAACTATCTCATGTCAGACGAATTAGCAAAATCTACTAAAACCGGCTATTTGAAAGGAAAAACAGGAATCTGAAAATACTCTAGAAGCAATGAATATATAAACAAATAAAAACAGCAAAATTCTGCCTTGCTCATATGGAACTAAGGTAAAAAAGATTGAAAAAAAAAAAGTCAGTCATTCACAACCACCACTGATGAAGGATTCCTCAAAAAGTTAAGGATTGGTAATCTAGTTCTATCATCAGCTATGGGTTCGAGTCTAAGAGAAATTTTAGAGAATGTTTGCCATCCTGAAACTTTCTTCGTCTTTCCTGAATGATAAAGAGAAAAAAAAATTGCATTAAAACCATTTCTTTTTCAACTCAAATTGCTAGCGGCCCTATCCTGATTTCCACATGAAGAACGCGGCTTCTGTTCACCGGGGTTTCGCTCGCTGGCTCCCTGTCACCAGGTCACCCCCCTCTTCCTTTTCTAGCCCGACTCTTTGGTCTTAAGAATGTTGGTATGGCTATCAAAATTGTGAGCATCAGCATGTAGGAGGCTCAATCAATAAAATTGATTTCTTTTGTTTTTGTTGAGACTTAAAAACGTACTCTCTTTTAGAACTAAATGCCAAATCATAGAGAGAATTTTGGAACTCTTAATGCAAAAACAAACACTTAGAGCATAAAACAAATCAAGGAAACAGAAAGGTAGATGCTCCCATCCAGTTCCACCTCATCTACATCATAGCTTCATCTTCAGTAAGTCTGCCCCTCATTGTGGTTGTTAGGGATTCTGGCTGTTCATGAATTTCTTTCTGCATATAATGTTCGTAACTTCCTTTATTTATTTGTTCAACTTCCATCTCGAGAACAGAAAGTGCACGTTGTACAGATGCTGGCCTGGAAAGTACACCGCGTTTTCCTTTGTCACCATCAAACTTTAAGATAGATACCCCTCCATCCTGACGCAACCAGCATTAGTAGAATAAATTCAGCATTCGGCTTCTCATGAGTACTGTGTTATTAAAATACTCTGGAAAGAAACGATCATAGTTATCAGCCCTTGATTGAGGTGATATAGCAAGACTTTCCGCAACAAAGTTCACCTCCATTGCGGGCAACATGCTCCTCCAATGCACAAGGACAAAACTGCTATTCAGCTATATGCAAGAGTCAAGCCAAATAGAATTCTGGTGACATTAAGCCGAAAGGTTTTCAGTACAACTGAATAGGTGGTTAGTACTAGTGATATTGAGCATATTTTACTGTGTTGCTATGCAGTCCAATGGATATTCACAATTTGATACTGAGACGAAATCAATAGAACTCAAGTTAAACTGAAGTACCCCCCACCCCTAAAATCTTAACAACTAAGATACATTTGGTAGATCAATTAAACATAAAATCAAGAGACCGATAAGGCAGCCCATGCCATAAAGGCTAAGAATACACATAATTTCCTCAAAACAACTATGTAATTACCTTCAAATGAACAACTTCACCATCTTCAATAACCAAAACTTTTCTTGTGTGCTCAACCAGAGCATTTGCATCACTCGATAAGAACAGTTCCCTGGGATTCCCATTCTGCGAAGGGTACTTGTCATCATGAAATAATGATCCTTTGCTCGATTCTTCTGTCAATTCCTGAATGAATTAATCACTATGTTACAATTATGATAAATTACAAGAACAAAAAAAAAAAAAATTGACGAGGAAAATGCATAGTTAAGATATACACAGGAATGAACAACTACACATTCGAAAAAAGAACTCCTAAGCCTACGCTACAGTTGACGCATCATGGAGACCTAAAAATGAAGTAAGAGTTCAGCACCATAGACAACCACAAGCTTTTCTCAAACTTATTGTATCAAGATCAAAAATATGTGCCATGGTGGACAGCAGTAACAATGCTATTCCAATTCTTGGTTCTGATAGGAAATTAATTTGCATCCAGCTTACCATTTCCAAGGCACTCTAAGACCCAAAGTAAAAACTCAATATACTGTCTACACCAAGCAAAATGGATGCTATTCAACACTTCGCAGAAAACATTGTATCATAAGAAACATTTGATTGAAGTATGGTTAATAGACTCCGTTCTAGAAGAACACACACGGCACATATTTTAGTAAAGGTGAAAGGACACAGCAATTAAAAATAGAAAATGATTCATGAGATGTGATAAAAAGTAACTCATTTGCAACAAGTACCACCCAAGTTTTAAATGGAACTTACTTTGACACCGAGAAGCAATGGACTACCACGCTTACAAGCAATCAATTCATTAGGATAATGCCGGCTCTTAAAAACAAGGGCATAGGCTCCTTCAAGATGCCTCATGACTTCCAGAACAACTTGACTAAATGGGACAGTGTCACCTGCAGTCCAAATAATATACCATTCATAAATATAATGTCACTGAACACTGTTCTCTGGGGTAAAGTAACATGATAGCACACTTCAAGACACAAAGCAAATTATGTGGAATATGTATATATTTTTAGCACAATCCCATTGGTGGCCATACCGCCAGTTAATTCACTACAAGCAAACAATTGGAGAAATAGAATCAAATTTTGCTCAAAATGATGTCATTCATAGCTAAAATGCTTTTGCAGAATTAAGTATCCATTTACTGAGGCCCATCAGAAAGAAAATGAGTCACGAATACAATTTGTTTTAAGCCCTACATTTGTTGTATTGAGCCAACATGGGCCTGACATACATAAATGATACTTTCAATGAAAGATGTCACAGCTGCTTTATCCATCAGATGTCTCTTTAGTGTTTATAAGGAGTTGAACAGATTTCCGAAACTACAACCTTCATATAGTTACACAAGATTCAATTGAAAATCCATAGATTAGTATAGCTTGAATTGGAAGATTGTTAAGAAAAAATCTAAAATGATTAACTTCAACATCTTTTTTAATTTCAGTGTCACATGAAATTGTGTTGACTGAGGTTTCCTTTTCTTCACACACAAACTCAGTAAGAAGCTCATTAAAATGCAATGATGATCTTCATTGCATATAAGATATTACCTGAATCTTCATTAGATTTATCAAAAACATACTTGGCAAGCTTAGGAATCACTTCGGTGTCGGTATCAGATTCAAATGTGAACCCATGTCGAATTAGCGTTTGCTTTAAGACCTGCAAATGTAAATGAAAAGGTAAGAACCTCAAAAGAATCTACCGGCAAAATTTCTTCATTAGTTTTAAGCTAGAGAGAAATACCATTGAGATTGTACACCATTTTACAGAATCATCACAGACAGAATGCCATATAAATTAAGAGCATATCATATAGTTTCGTTAGGAAAGCGTCTTGGTCTCTAAAAATGCTTCTCATTGGGATAAAATGAGGTCCACAGCCGGTCACAAGGTTCCTTGTGGTACACAGGACATTTGCTGCTAATGATACACACTTGAATCTGCATGTTCTTTGTGAAGGCTTTGATGAAAGGTCCATGATAATATGACAGAAGGATAAGCCTTGGCCTCAGTTTATTATTAACGATGACTAATGTGACCTATTCATAACACCCCTTACTAGACCAATCAAATAAAGCTTCATTGATTGAATCAACTTCTCCCTCTAGTCAGCAGCTATGCCTTCACTCACATTCTAAGAAAGAGTAGTTGTCTAGATTAAATACCTCTAAGATGCATAAACTGATTTATGGCATAAAATCATCCAAACACACAATATGATCTGCAATACCTCGGGAGATGTAAGCATTACATTGTCGTAATGTTACAATAATCAATGACAAGGATGAACTTTTGGCCTACATCAAAATTTGAAAGCTAACCCATCTCAAAGGTGAAAGAAAGTTTCCATCATTTATATAGCAAAATGCAATCCGAATATAAATAGAAGTATACTATAGTCCAAATAGTTGCCAGTTAAGCCTTAACCAACCTCATGATTAGTGACGACCCCATTGTGTACAACCAGAAATTCATTTTCAGCACCAGAGCTCTGAGGATGACCATTCCTAGGAGCAGGCTCTCCATGAGTCGCCCACCGTGTGTGCGCTATTCCGGCATGAGTAAGAAAAGATTCCTCCAAATTCACGTCTGTGGCATCAACCTCTGATGATAATAAAATCAACAGTTAGTTCCTTGAACTTGGTTGAGGGATATTCAAAAGCAAGACTTGAAATATGGAGATGTCAAACAATCCATCGCACAAATATAACAAAGTAGAACAGCCACACAGAAGGTTTGTTTAACAGAATAAACGAGAAAAATCCTGCACAAAAATACGTTCCAAGTTAAGAAATGTTGGGTAATGCATGCACACATATAAAAATGCAGCATTTAATCTAGTGGGATAGAATTTACAAATGAGGCGCAATAGATTCAATGGTACAAATGGATTCAAGGTGAATACGAATGGTCTATGTAATGATATTTCCTTCAATCCAAAAACTGCATTTAAACTTGACAGTGAACATATAAACCACTGCTTAACATTCGTATATCTCCAAAAAGGAATCCTAATGCTGCTCGAAACGGAAATACTCTCATCTTGTATTTTTGCTGAATTAATTTCTCAGAGAATCTCGGAGAAAAGATGGACTTTGACCCCTCAATGAGTTTAGATTAAGTCCAGCAATCATTAGCAATAAGGTTAAACTTTCGCCCCGCAAAGGATATCTAGTTTCACCCAGAAGCTCAGGTATTAAAACAACTCGCAGCGAGTTTAGATAATGTCCACGGCCGTTAGCAATAAGATTTGTCTCGATTAAAGTACACTGAACAAAGGCCAATTTCATTGTCACGACGCTTCCACCTCTCTCTTCTTATTTCCTTTTTCCTTATTTTAGCCAAGTAACTGTGTTACTTCACCAAGATAAGAGAGCCAAAGAATAAAAGGCAGCCCTTTGGATTATCTAACTTTTCTGATACATCAGGGGGCTAAAATGGAATAGAAACAGCAGAATTCCAGTCCAAAAGACGCTATCCAGCAGTGCATTCTGACCATGTGGACGGTTTCTCTCGAAATTAGACCAAAAAGGGGACAAAATGACAAACGACACAACAGGCTTCTTGAACGAGGCGCTTGTCTAGTCCCAGAACAACGTCCTTTACGAGGACAAACAAAAATAAATTAACTAAAAAAAGAAAGGAAAAAAAAAATAGAGAGACTAAACCAGATCGAGAAGATGAACTGTATCCGAAGTGCGCATGAAAATCATATGCAGCGACCATGATCGGCAAAGCATAACAGTACACTTCCATAACTAATCAGACAAGCACAAGCTTATAGAACGTTGGAGACATTGGCAGGTCCAAAAGCCGTCCATCTTGAAGAGCTTAAGCCATTACACGTCCCACCAACCGGAAATACTCAACTACCTTGGAGAACTTACTGCTACCGGAAACATCAGCATTTGGAGGCCAAGGGCGAGGGAACAAGAAGAAAAGCGGACTAGAGGTCGCGAGAGGAAGGCGGAGGGGCGTTGGCGTCGGAGTCGAGGGCGACGGAGTAAACCGGCGGAGGCGGAGGTGGAGGGCCGTCGGCGTCGCGTTTCGCTGGAAGAGAGGCACGACTTCGCGGAGGGGGGAGAGAGAGAGAGCAGAGCGGACGTCGCGAGAGGGAGGCGGAGGAGCGTCGGCGGCGTCGGCGTCGGCGGAGGTGGGGGGCGATGGAAGCAACCAGCGGAGGCGGAGGGGCTCAACCTTTCTTCTGCAGCAACCTCGCCTCCGAGCCTTCCGTGTGTGGGGGTCTCGCTCGGCGGGCGACGCTCGCCGACGTTGAGGGGAGCTCGAAGAGGCCTGCTTCTCCTCCGTGTGCTGCATCTGCGATCCCGGGAACGCCGAAACGAACGACGGCGCAGCAACGAGCCCGAAGAGAGAAGCGAGCGAGCACCGGAGTAGGGGCGGCCGTAATGTTGCTCGTCGGCGACGGCAGGGGAGCGGCCGCTTGATGCACGGCGGAGCAGCAACGAGCGCGGAGAGAGGAAAATTTCAGATTCCAAGTTTCGAAAGGAAAGAAATGGAGAGGGACAGAGGAACGAACGGGCATCTCTTTCCTTCGTTTGAGAAAGAAAGAGAAAAGTTTAAGCCCCAATAAATGTTCTGACAGGAGAGAGGAGAGCGTGCAGGCTAGGAGGAGAGAGCGCGTGGTAGGCTAGGAAGAGGAGAGAGAGGGGAAGAGATTCTCGAAGAGAGCGAAAAGGCCCACCCCTCCACATGGCACCTCGTGAGTGGTCGGACGTGGAGCTCCCGGACCACCCAATATTTTCTCCTTCCCGTGCTGGTGAACCTCGTCCAGGTGAAATTCCAGGGGAATCCCGCGTCACCATTCGAGACCCACCCTCTCGCCATCTCTCTCGCCGTTTTCTCTCTTCTGTTCTACTGCGCATTGGCGCTCGTTGCTCAACTGTCGTTGGTTCCCGATCGTTGTGCCCGAGCGTTCCCCATTCTCATGGTGCTCGCCGTCTCGCTGTCGGTGGCTTCCTTCATGTCTTTGTTGGTCCAGTGCCCCTTTCACTCTTTCCCCTATCTCTTCTCATTAGTGTTGCTCTTCACGGTCCTCTTGTCTTTTTTCGTCCACGGGTTCCGTCCTCCCCCAACGGCAGCCCCGCTGCTCTTGCATTGTACAGTCGAGCATGTATGCGCTTTGTGCCGGAATCGAGAATCGGTCCTGGATGACACGGCCCCGAATGTCCTACAGGGTGCCCACCACCAACACACCCCTAGAAACGACTTCCAGATCCACAACCCTGGCTCCTCTGGTCCACTTGCAGATCTGCAACTCCGCATGGCAGTTCTCTCCTCAGACTCGGCATTGGCAACTCAACCAGTGGCGACGGCGGAGGGAGACGGGGAGGTTAGGCTCGAGGTGGCCGGAGACGGAGGAGACCGTTGAAAAACCTACACAAAATACGGAACACCTCGGGAAGAAAAATTAAGGATTAATATCATGAAAAAAATTCTAAATTTGTGTATATATGTGGCATTTGTCAAAGGAAAGTCAGTTTGGGATTTTTAATGGTTAAAAAATTAATTTGAAATAAATTTATCATAATTGTACCGATTTTTTATTTTTTAGGGTGTTAAGCCAAAAATTAACAACATAAGGTCCAATGTGGAGCTTATGGTTTTGCTTTTGTCTGTGTCCAGGGAGAGCTTGAAGCAAGTTGACATTAAAATTTTTTCCAATTCGAATACATGAGGCCTCTCCATGTCTACAAATTGGACCATATGTGGAGTTAAATATCATACTGACAAAGGAAATCGGAACGCAATATAATTTGCCTTGGGACTATATTTTTCTAGAAATGTATGACTAACGTGAAAATCATCACTCGAGACATATCTTTAATGGCAAAAACCAATATTAGCAGTCTTAGATACTCGATCAATTCCATCAATCTTGCACATTTAATAAACTGCCTTTTTTGTGATACAATCTCTCTCTTCCAACCTCCATCAGACTCCTTTCACATCTCATGATGCAGCACAAGATACATCAATCAAAGTCCATCACTGCGAAAAAAAAAAAAAAAAATTCCCTACTAAATGCTAAATATGGTAACCAATATTTTTAGCAATAGAACTTTTTCGGGAACTTTAAGATTAAGGCATTCATGAGAGACATCATAAAGAAATTGGACGTGAGTGAGACACAGTACACATCGAAAAGGAAAGTAGGAATGTCTAGTAATGAATAAGACATGGAGGAGCTCTCTCTGATGTTGTAATATAAAACTAACTAATTTGGAGGATAGTGCTAGATTACACGATGTAGTAAGACAAGCATTTCAATAAAATTTGAATGGAACAGAGCGTACCTGACAAATGAAAGATACAAGTTAATGAGTTGTCTGAGATGCTTCATGCAATCATTTCCATAATTCTGAAGGATCAACTAGTTGGAAGGGCCTTTAGCAGGGCTTCTTTCCGCTTCTGTCGCCCCGACAGGAACGGACAGAAGATGGGGTATTCCGCGTAATATTATAATACTTGCTGTCTTGCTTAAAATGTGCAAATAAAATCTGCGCGAAGCTTGGATTTCGTCGAATTGATTACTTCGCCCCCGTCAAGAAAGATGTACTTGTCAAGTTAAATGAACATCTAGTCCTTTGATACTATTGTTGAGAGTGCATCTCAATCTTCAACAAGGAATGAAAAACCTCTATGTGGCGACTTAATGATGATCTATAGGCAATGCCCCACTTGAGAGGAAGATAACCAATTCCACAAATGATTTGTTTTTTTTTTGTTTTTTTTTCTATTTTTTATTTTTCAGGATGTTGTAGACCTATACCATGAAAGGAGGGACTATCGAATGGCATTTCTCTATATGTTTCTAATGACAACTTTTGATTTCTCTTGTGAATGGTCATTTTGTGATATTATTGAGTAGCCACATCAATGGCACTCCTAGTGATAGATAAGCAGGTTGCATGTGTTGGTAGGATGAGCTAATGATAGAAAATGTAAAAGTAATTATTGTGTTAACAAATCCTCTCATTCGATTATGTTTGTTTCTTTATAACAATAGGCCTAGATAATCGCTATGACAAATTTTCAAACAATTGCTCGCCGGTGAAAAAGAATCGAAAGGGTCGTCCGTGTAGTATTAAGGCCCATCATATTTTTTAGTTAGTCCAAAGCCTAGCCCATGTCTTCTATAAACCAAGAGTCAGCCCATCTTCATATAACATCTCTAGATGGTGGTTGCTCGTGAAGCGAAGCGGCGGATTAAACATGAAAAAGAAGAGGAGAGGAAGCTCGTCCGCGAGAAAGAAAAAAACAGGATAAAATGGGAAAAATTTCGCGTGTTCTCGATCTGGACAACTCAACGGCCAAATTGACTGTGAATTGTAACGCCAGTTAAGTATTCAAGCTTATTATTTGTTTAATCGGAGTAATTTTTGAAATTGGGTTCTTAAATTGGGAGTTATGTCGATTTTGGACTATGAGGATTTATTGTGGAGTTATTGAACTGTGGATATATATGAATATGGTAGATTAGGGTTTTATAGAGTTGTGGGATTCAACGAAACTCATTTTCAAAGTATGGTTTGTTTGAAATGAAATTTAAAGTTTCACATGCTTGTTACACTTAGGATATTGTTTACTATAGATGAGTTTATTCATTAGTGCATGGATGTTGTTTTATCATAGAATAAATGTAATTAGTCGAGTCATTCATTAGAACGGTGTATTATTCAATTTTTGATATCATGTTTTCAATTAATTAATAAGAATTCAAGTTCGTTGGTATGAGAAACCATTATAAGTTGGTTTTCGTCTTTTCCCAAATTTAATGGTACTATTTCTTCTACAAATTTATAAACTCATATTTTGAAAATGGTAGTGTTTTAATATAGTATGAGTTATTGAGAGCATGTTTCTTGCATAAATTAAATCGAACTTTTACTATCTTTTTAGTTGATTGAAAGGGCATTGGAAAGTCTATGAAGTAGTTTGAAATGACTATGTATGAATGCTTTGGTTAAGTGTTTTGCGAAGGGAATTGCCAAAAGCTATTTGTATTGGTTGCAAAATGTTTTATGAAATGCATTTTATTTGATAAATGGAATTGTGAAAGGTTATGTGATTTAGTTTGTAAAGCTTGTTTAAGAAATGATTTTTGGGTGTTGATCGTGGGTTGTGAAGAAAGATATTGATTGATATTGCACATATCGCTATGAAAAGAACCAATTGAGGGGGAGTATGCATATTGTATCAAGATGTCCTTTTGAGCCAACCAGTGACTCATACAAGGTGTTGCTTATGGTGTTGCTTTTGTTGGTATTAGGGAGAGCCGAATTGTATATTCGAAATATGATTAACTAATAGAATGAACTTCTTTGATTTGATAATCTGGCACCATTTCTAAGAACCTCCTAAAGTAGCTATCCAAAATATAGACAAGCTTCAATTTTAATTTTGCAAATAAACCACCTGCTTCCAGATCCAATTGCCATAAATGGCTATCGGCAAACAGATTCATCTAGTAATGCCCGATTGAATATTCAGGAGTTTCTTTCTCCCATCCTCCAGTAAACCACAAAAAGGGGGGAAAATGCATATTCTCATTCAAGAACTCTACAAGGTAACTCCACCATTACCATCAAGATAGCCTCCATGAAATTAAGCCAGTTTATAGGAGAAAATAGGCCAGACTTAATTCCTTGTCACTATGATATTGGAGAAAATTTTCGACTACAATAACATATAAATGCAAATAGCACGTCTCATTGAACCAACATGTACCCTGAAAAGAATCTTCAGTGAAGAAAATGGAATATTAGTTTAAAAATGGCACGTACACCAATTCTTCCAGCTAGGTCAATTTACACCTCACCTGAATTAGCGATTTCCCCAAACATCGCATGTTTCCACCTACCTTTTGACAAAGGAATTTTAATTTGGCTCTTGGCTTTCCACATTAAACCTGTCGCCTCTTTTGTACACTTAACACCCACAGTTTCTAGAAACATACAATTACTAACATTTAAAGTCACCTCAAATTTCTAAAACATAAAAAATAAAAATAAAAATTACTTTCAACAGGTCAGGAAATTCAATATGGCTTATTGAAGGCCTTAAAACTGATAAGAAAGCAAATCCCACTACCTTTCCAAATAATAACAGGTTAATAAAAAAAATTCAGACATTAAAAGTTCTAAATGAAGTGCAATAGTTACCTGTAACCCATTTCAAGACATAGCACTTCCCACCAGTCGCTACAACATCTTGTGGCACCCTAAAAGAAATGCACTACGTCATATGTAAAATTCAATTCACACAATAAGATGGTAAATGCAGCACTTAGAAACATCATAATACAAGAATAGGGCGCAAAAGAAAGAGCTTTCAATTTGTGTCAAAAAACCTTCCAAAGTTGTAGCATAGTCGTATCTTCTGCCAAACATGAGAAGTGACTGCTCTACAATCAATAGCTTAGCAAGATCTTCCATTTCCTGGTCACAAGCTTTAGCACCTCTCTAACTTTGTCTACAAAATATTAGCAAAGGATTTAATGCTCCATACAAAAAATTCTCTCAACATAAGTTTAGACGAAGTTAAGAAATTGTTAAGGTGAGATAGGAAGTGACACATACTTGAAAGGTAAAAAAGGCAATGAATTTTTGCGTTCTCTTTTAGCTGTAATCGGAAGCTTTCCATTTAGTGTCGCTAGAATTTTGATGTGGCTTAATACACTTCAATAGTTGAATGAATCTGTCTAATTATTATGCTGCAGCGACGCACCGGAGGATGCAGTGGATTGGGAGCGAAGGCGAGAGAGAGTCTTCTTCATTGACAAGGGGGAGACCCAAGATTTTGAAATATTATAGAGAGTTTTCAGATTTGTCTTGGTGGGACATGGCTCCATTGTCACTCATCGAGTGGAGAGGGATTATGTTGATGTGGTGGAGTGCAGCCATGTCATCAATCGCTAGATCACAAGGTGAGGCGGGAGGCTAATGTGGGAGGCTAAGTGGTCCGCTGCCTATATCATTCTATGAAACAAAATGTGTAAACAGTACAATTAAGAACTGAGGGCATTATATTGCTGGAAATCCTAATGAATTAGAGAAACCATGCCACTATTCTTTCACAAAGTCCACCTTAACTACTCCAAATTTTGACAAAGTCCACCTTAACTACTCCAAATTTTGACTTTTTTTTTTTTTTTTTTTGAACCTAACACATGATTATACATGCATGAGAAAAGAGGAAGAGATTCAATAGATCACACCTGCCTATTTTTTAGCTTGAAGAGGCTAGGCCGTATTATCAAAGCTCCAAGAAAGTATCTCATGGAGCCAAACCCTTTGAGACCATGGAAAACACAACTAAGATAAGAACACAAGCCACTCAAAGACCAAAATCCAAAACAAGTCAACAATAGTGTTGTTAGCAAAATGAGTTCAAGGCAAGAAGTAATTACTTACCGATGCTGACAAAGTCCTCGAAAGTGTGGATATTACTATTCCACACCACAAGATTCAACTCCCCAAGCCCTTTGACAAGTGTGGATACGAACTTCTCTTGAAATGTGGGGTCTTTATCGTCGGTTTGCATAGCAAATACAATCAAAACCAAGATGTCCATTCACTTAGTTTTCCCAATTAGCTCAACAATAACATAACCCCATATCTAGATGTAAACAAGGAAAGAGGTAATTGTGCAAACATTTGGTGTTTAATTTAGACTTACTAGTGCAAGTTTCAATGCAAAAGTTGGTGCTATTGTATTCCAACCTTGGCCAACGGGGCTCTTGGATGTGACAGTGGATGTGGATGCGGAAGCGGAGGCGATGCACTTGAGAATGTTGTGGATCGGGAGAGAAGATGAGAGTGAATTTTGAAAAGAATAGAAGAGTCTCCTTTGTTGACAAGAGGGGAAACCCAAAATTTTGAAATATTAAGTCTCCTTTGTTGACAAGGGGCATAATGTCATAAAAACTTCAAACTTTAACTCTAATCTAGTTCTTTTTTCTTTCTTTTTTTAAGATCATAAAAAACCTCCAACTTTTTATCTTGAAACTCTTTTTGTTCCATGAAAAACCCATCAACTTTAGATTCAGTCATAATTCTATCATAGACCTTTTTTCTATCTTATAAAAAACCATGAACTTTTGCTTAAATCTCATATCTACCAACATTAACTCTCCATCCAAAATCACCCTTAGTGATGTGGCATTTTTCACGTTATTGCTATAGTTTTTTTTCCCAAATTTCATATCTGAATTTAGATGAATTTTCATACCAACCCAAATGGTGTTTAATTAGATCTAATGTTTGGGTAAAAACTATGGCAATTAGGGTGCGTTTGTTTTGGGGGAAAGTGTTTTCCATGAATTGATTTTCCAGACTTTCACCCATTTGGCTCACAGAAAATAACTAGTAAACTAAAAATACTTTTTGGTCAATGAAAACATTCATGCATAAATTTAAGAAAGTAAATTTCTAAATTAAAAGAGGTGAAAACATTTTCTGGAATTGCTTATCTCGAATATTATAATTTTATTTATTTATTTATTTTTCCTTCTTTTTCTTTGGCTAGTTACTAGCCACGGCAAAGGTTGGTGACTGGCCACAGGCACTCGCACCTATGGCCATTAATTGACTATCGTTGGGCTTTGGCACCAAGTGTGCCAAAGCCCGGCAACAAGCAAGAGGGGAAAAAAAAAAAAGTAAAAATTATTTATAAATTAGAATTTTTTTTTTCCATGAGATTGAAATTTTTTTAAAATGAGGATCCAAACACCAAAAAATGTGTGTGGTCACACATAACCAAACAAATAAAAAATATCTACTTTCCCGAAAAATGATTTCCCACAAAGTGTGCTCTTTTATCATGAAATTTTGCCAGAAACAAATGTACCTTTAGGGTTGCTTTCTTCAATTGTTCTTACTTTCAAGAGTCTTCCTTCCATCTTGCAAGGGGTCTTCAATTTTGGGCTCAATCTCTAATCTTGCATGCTTGAGAGTCTTTGATCTCTTGAGATCAAAGAGCTCATGCTCGAGACTCTCTTGCTCAAGACACTTAACTCGGGATGTAAAAATAAAATAAAATATAAATTGAGACATATGGTTAATAGAGGCAGATTTATAAGGCAAAAAAAGTTTAGGAGAAAATTGAGAGTGAATCTAAAGTTGAGAGTTTTTAAGCGTCCATTTATTTTGCTAAAAACATTTTCCGAGAAAACATTTTCCTCATTTTCCAATAATTTGGTTCATTTAGGAAAATGCATCAACCAAAAATGTTTTCCTACTAAAGCTTAAATTCAAGAAAACAATCTTCTCTTTGAAACAAAAGATTTTTCAAAATATAGTTAAGTATCAACGTTTCAACTTGAAACTGTACGCTTAAGCACATAAACCACAATATTGCTTCCCGAGTCCTGATGTTCGGGATTAGGTCTCGGGCGATTGGGACCGAACCCCTTGTGCTTATACCTAATGCTCTAGCACCTGAGTTTAGGTCTATAAAGGCCGTACTTGAGGCACCAATGCTCGAGCTGTAGTCCCAACCCCTTTATAAGTAATCAGTACATGAGTACAACACTTTGAGGAAGATTGATAGGTAACTGCATAACAAGCCGTGAACATGCAAAAAGGTGGACTACGATAGTTTTTCCTAATTGATCATAAAGAAAGATCTTGCAAGGGCTGTTATTCAATAAAGTATAAGTAATCGATAATGTGTCAAAAAGAAGCTTTATATTCTCATGGCCTAATTTCACTACCGGGTAAACACAATCAAAAGAAATCTCTTAGTAGGCCTTTACTTAGTTGTCACACTCTTTGCGAGGTCCCTAGGCTAGTTGACATTGTATCCTCTCAAGCCCGTGAGATAATATGCCAACAACTGCGCCACAAATGTTAAAAATTATCTCATGTCCAACGAATTAGCAATATCTAGTAAAATGAAACAGACTGCTTGAAAGGAAGAACAAGAATATGAAAATACTCTTACGCGATGAATAAATAACCAAGCAAAATGTTACGGCTCAATCAATAAGATTGATTTCTTTTGTTTCTGTTAAGACTTAAAAATAATGCTCTCTTTTAAAACTAAACGCCAAATCATAAAGAGAATTTTGGAATTCTTCATGAAACAAACACCAAGAGCATAAAACATATCAAGGAAACAGAAAGTTACGATGCATTCGGTAGTAAAGGAAAAAAAAGATGTTGCATCTTGGCAATCATAGAAAACTATTGGAAGTACTCTGTACCTAAGGAACTATATTGACTACAGGCTTAAGACAATCCTCCGCCTGAGGAACTTCTATGACTCTACATGCTCCACCAAAAGACACGGCTGCAGCATCCCCCCTCAAGCACATGACAATTAGGCGTCCTTTGCGGGAATGGAGTTGCTGAATAACCGATTGTTGCTTGCTGTTAACATTGACACCTTCAGCTTTATTACAAATAGAGATTTCACAGATGCGAGTAAACCTGTACGACAAAAGCTAACCTGAAGCAAGCATCATGAGTAGCAATCACTACAATGGAAAGACTAATCCACTAGAGCTAGAGGACCATGTTTTATTTCACCAGCAAGTATTCCTCCACTGTGCATCAATGCCACTTCCTTTACTTTTAAAGAACCTTCCAAAGCTGTAGCTTAATTGTATCCTCTGCCAAACATGAGAAGTGACTGCTCTGCAATCAGTAGCTTAGCAAGATCTTTCATTTCCTGGTCAAGCTTCAGCACCTCTCTAACTTTGTCTACAAAATATTAACAAGGGATTTAATGTTTCATACAACCAATTTATCAACAAAGTTTAGACAAAAAAGGCACATTTACCAGAAGTTCAGAAATTGTGAAGGTGAGATAGGAAGTGAAACATACTTGGAAGTCAAAAAGACAATCAATTATTGCTTCTCTTATCGCTTGATTAGAAATAGCGTCCCCTCGAATTGCTACAGCTAACATAGCCATAACAACTATTTGACTGATGTATGCCTGCTCAAAAAGCATATCTGTAAATCAGTTTCATGAAAAAAAAAAAAGACCAGAGAACCATGACAAAGAGAGGATCATTTCTGTAACAGAATGTCAAAAGGTACTCTCTAACCTTGGTGCTTGCCGCACCTATCTCAGCACCATCATTTATACGGACATCGGAATGTGTATTTCTGGCATTTGTACTGCCAACAGTATCATTAATTCCGACACATAATGCACCATTCTGAAGGGCATCTTCCAGTGCACGTAAGGTATCTACTGTTTCACCAGACTGACTGACAAAAACTGCCGTATAGATCATGTCGAGCAACTATCTATCAATTAATTTCTAAGAAAATCCTGGAGAAAAGATGGAGTTTCACCCGTCAATTAGTTTAGATCATGGCGAGCAACTATCAGCAATAAGGTTAAGCTTATGCCCCCTGGATTATCGAGCTTTTCTGATATATCAGGGGCTACAATGGAATAGAAACAATAGAATTCCAGTACAAAAGACGCTATCCAGCAGTGCATTCTGACCATGTGGACGATTTCTCAAAATTAGTCCAGAAGTGGACAAAATGACAAACGACATAGCAGGCTTCTCGAATGAGGCGCTTGTCTAGTCCCAAAACAACGTCCTTTACGAGGACAAACGAAAATAAATTAACTAAAAGAGAGAGAGAGAGAGAGAGAGACTAAACCGGATCGTGGAGATGAACTGTATCGGAGGTGCGCATGAACTAATCAGACAAGTAGGAAACAAACAAAACGAAAAAGGAGAGACCTTTTCCACAAGCATCATGTCAAGCGGGGCAGATAAACTAAACGGGACAATCGATCGTTCCGAAATCAATCTCCAAATCTAACGAGAAGCATAATATATAAGGAAGCTTCGTCAGATCACAAGGCGAGCGGGAAATTCGAGCGCGAGAAGGGGAATTGGGGGGTATACCTTGGTAGACGGATTTGGCGAGGGACTCGATGTTGCCTTCGTGCCGGAAGACGATGTTGCCTTCGTGCCGGAAGACGAGAGGCGGGAGGGAGACGGAGGAGGAATCGGTAGAGATGCCGGCGGAGTCGCAGCCGCGGTGCTGAGGCGACGGAGGCCGTAAAGAGGACCTGGAGGATGTAGCTCCTCTCGCTCTTCACATTGTAGTTCAGGCAGGCGAATATGCCGCACATTTCTCCCCTTCTTCCCCCTTCGCCTCCCGCGCCCGCGTCCGGCTCCTCCTTCATGGCTGCCGCAGCTCCGACTAAAAAATCCGCGAGAGGGAAACGGAGACGCGGAGAGAGAGAGGTAGTCAGAGATGGAGATCACTTCTGACCTTTGACCCGCTCAACTACTGCTTCTTCCTCGTGTGGTTTAAGTCAATTTTGTTTTTTCCGTAAAAGAAAAATCCAAAATTTTGAGTTAAATTAGGTTTATTGTTTTAGGGTTATTTTGCATAGGGAATTTATTTCGAATCTTTGAATAAATGAAAATCCAATTTAGAATGTTATTTTTTTAATTGCACGTTTAATTACGTGTCATTTTTAATTTCGAATTTCATAGAAAAGAAAAAGAAAAAGAACTAGAATTAGAGTATTATTTGCACGCCATTGCATATTAGGATAAGATTGCATGTTTTATTTTAAGTTTAGATAAATCTTTTAGATAAATTGCATTTTAGGTTAGAGATTACCAAGTTAGGATAATATCCTAGTTTAAATTAGGATTTGGCCTAATCTAATTCCTAATACAAATTGGATGATATCTTAACCTACATAGATAATTTTCGCATTATTCTAATTTCGAATTTCATGGAAAATGCCAACAAAAATTATCTTAGAATAAATTAATTTCATTTCCTATGATAGATTGCATGCTTTTTAAGAGAATAGAAATATCATTTGCACGTCATATAGAATTAGATTCATGAAATACATGTCATTTAGCTATTATTGCTAGGTCAATTTAGTTAAAAATTGTCCATCATTAAAATTTGGTCATCTGGTTATATTGCATTGCATATATATTAGATTTTATTAAACAAGAGAATTTTTTAAAAAAAATGAGTGATTACGTGTTAATTAGAAATCATATCTATGATTGTTAATGTGAATTCTAATATAACATTGCAGATGTTTTTGTTGCCATGAGGTATGTCTTGCAATTTATTCACTGTTTTTATCTAGGTGTTAAATTGGTGGTTTGCGAATGACCAAGTCCCCGAACTCAGTTCGTAAAGTAAATCTTCCGTTATTTTATTTGGGTTTCTAATCGACTCACCGAAAAATAGATTAGTGGCGACTCTTGATTAAAAAATTATTTGCATGTTAAAAATTTAAACCTAAGTCGTGAATTTGTATGGACTTGGGAGAGTCCAAACTAAGTTTAAACTTAGTAATCCATTAACCAAATCTTAGATGGTTTACTCGAAATTTGGTCGTGACAGCTAAGATGTCCATTTGCCCAACTTTTCCAATTAGCTCAACACTAGAAACTTCACCCATCAAACCCCCATAACAAAACCCCATATCCAGATGTAAACAAGGAAAAAGATAATTGTGCAAACATTTGGCATGCAATTTACAATTACTGGTGCAAGTTATGGTGGGAAACTTGGTGTTGCCATATTCTAGCCGCCAAGGGAGCTCTTGAAGGCGACAGCGAAGGCGGAGGCGTAGCGATGCGCCGGAGAAAGCAGTGAATTGGGAGCGAAGGCGAGAGAGCAAATTTTGAAAAGGAGAAAGAGAGAGAGAGAGAGAGTCTTCGATGACGAGAGGAAGACCTAAAATCGGTGGGGAATATTACTCTCTTAAGAAATGTCCTTTTGGGAACCAAGAACGGCCACCCAATCAAGGGGCGACAGAAATCTGGTACATCCGAATTCACTTTGGCGGGAGATGTGACGTTGGATTTACGGTTGGATGAAGTAGTTGATGGGCCCCACCCCGAAATCTTCAATCGCTGCGATATGAGCCCCGTTTCTTGAAAGCAATTGCAATGCTTAACCGGTCATGATATGGTATATATCCAAAATAGCATTGACACAAAAGGTACTATTTAAAAAAATAATATTGACAATCAATTCCGTTTTTATATTTGAAATCATTGTGACAAGCCCACTTGATTTGATTTTGACATGGTTATTTTTTGGGATTCCGAGTGAAAAGTCCGTGTAAATCCAATTTTACCAAATTTCTATTTGAAAGATTCTTGTGCCTTGTAAAAAAACTCCCAATTTTTAATCTTATTTTAATTCTATCCTAAACTAATTTTTGTCTTATAAATAACCATCATCTTTAGATCCAATCCTAATTTGATCCTAAATTTTTTTCTTATAAAAAATCATAAACTTTTACTTAAATCTTATATCTCGCCACCATGAACTCTTTCTCCAATCATTCTTAATGATGTGGCATTTCACGACATTGCTATAAATTTTTCCTAAAATTTCACAACCAAATGAATATTTTTTGAGATGAATTTTCATATCAAACCAAATGGTATCTTATTGGATATGATATTTGGATAAAGATTTAGGATTGACTTTCTTCAATTGTTCTTACTTTTAAGAGAGTCTTCCTTTCATCTCACAAGGATCTTTGATTTTGGGCTCAGTTTTCACTCTCTCGTGCTCAGTAGTCTTTAATCTTTCGCAATTAGAGCCATTAACCGACAGGTATTCCTTCACCATGCATCAATGCCACTTCCTTTACTACTAAAGAACCTTCCAAAGCTGTAGCATAGTTGTATCCTTTGCTAAACATGAGAAGTGACTACTCTGCAATCAGTAATAGCTTAGCAAGATCTTCCATTTCTTGATCACAAGATTCAGCACCTCTCTAACATTGTCTACGAGATATTAGCAAAGGATTTAATGCTTCATACAAAAAATTCTCTCAACATAAGTTTAGACGAAAAGGAAGATACAACTTAGAAGTTCAAAAATTGTTAAGGTGAGATAGGAAGTGACGCATACTTGAAAGGTCAAAAAGACAATGAATTGTTGCATTCTCTTTTAGTTATACTTAGACGTTTCCATTCAGGGTTGCCAAAATTTTGATGTGGCTTAATACACTTCAATAGTTGAATGAATGAATCTTTCTATTTATTATGCTGCAGTGACGTGCCGGAGAATGCGGTGGATTGGGAGCAAAGGTGAGAGAGCAAATTTTGAAAAGGAGAAGAGAGGGAGTTTCTTCGACGACCAGAGGGAGACCCAAAATTAGGGAAAATTAGGAAATACAGTCAAATTTTCTACAAAATTTCTATCCCAAATTTTATTTTATATCATAAAAAACTCTCAACTTTTAATCTTATTTTAATTTTATCCTAAATTATTTTGTCTTATAGATAACCATCAACTTTAGATCCACTCCCAATTTGATCCTTTTTTTTTAATCTTGTAAAAAATCATTAACTTTTACTTAAATCTTATATCTGCAACCATTAACTTTCTATCCAATCGTCCTTAGTGATGTGGCTTTCATGACATAACTACAAATTTTTTCCTAAAATTTCACGACCAAAAAATATTTTTTTTTAGATGAATTTTCATATCAGCCTAAACGACATCTTATTGGATATGATATTTAGGTAAGAATTAGAAAAATTAGGGTTGATTTTCTTTAATTGTTCTTACTCTTAAGAGAGTCTCCCTGTCATCTCACAAGGATCTTCCATTTTGGGCTTGATATTCAAACTCTCATGCTTGGGAGTCTTCAATCTCTCGCGGTCAAAGAGCTCACACTCGAGACACTCGCACTAGAGATACATGGCCTGAGGATTCTTGAAAAGTTCACTCAAGAATTTTAGATGAAAGATTAATAGAGGCAAGTTTATGATATAAAAAAAAGTTCAGAGAAAAATTGAAATTGGACTTAAAGTTGATGGTTTTTTTATCGTAGGATAGAACTGAGAGTAAACCTAAAGTTAGAGGATCTTAATGGGACAAAAAAGGTTTGGAATATAATTGAGAGCGAATCTAAAATTGGAGAACTCTTAGGATATTAAATCCTATTATTGGAGAGGAATGTCGGAACAGTGCCGGGGCCGTAAGGTGGGGCTTCACGTGTCCACCTCCCCATTGGAGAGTAGAGAGGGAGTATGCTGACGTCGAGCGTGACCGCATTCTCAATCGCGGGGTCACCAAAAGGAGACTTCCCAGCTGCGGCCTTATAAAACCCCTCTTAGCCGTCTCTTTCTCTGACCATTTCAATAATAATCCTCTACATAGCACTACGAGATCCTCCAGAAGCCCAGCACGATGCCGACCGGCGGTCATCCCCACACAAACGCTGGAGGTTCCCTTGACCTCCTTGCTCTCCACACCATTGTCGGCTTTCTTATTACCGGGCTGATCAACCTCGTCGAGGTGAAATTCCAAGGGCAAGCGTCACCATTCGAGACCCACCCTCTCGCCACCTCTCTCGCTGTCTTCGGTCTCCTGTTCTATTGCTCATTGGCTCTCGTTGCTCACCTGTCGTTGGCTTCCGATTGTTGTGCCCGAGCGTTCCCCATCCTCATGATGCTCGCCGCCACACTCTCCGTGGCGTCCCTCATGTCGTTGTTGGTCCGGCGCCCCTTTCGCTCTTTCCCCTATCTCTTGTCATTAGTGTTGCTTTCGATGCTCCTCTTGTATGTTTTCGTCCACGTGTTCCGTCCTGGCCAACCGGCAGCCCCGCCACTCTTGCCTCTTACACGCCAGCATGTGAACGCTGAAGCGGCCCAGAATCGGGAATCAGTCCAGGTTGACACGGCCCCAGATGTCCTACGGGGTGCCCACCACCAACACACCGACTTCCAGATCCGCAACCGTGGCTCTGCTGACAGCGGCCTGTCCAGGGCCGCCAGCGACGGTGTTCAACTTGCACATCTGCAAACCCCCCCGGCAGTTCTCTCCTTTGACTCAGCATTGGTAACTCCTCAGGTGGCGACGGCAGAGGGATACGGGGAGGATAGGGTCGATATGGCCGGAGACGGAGGAGAAAGTGTAGATGGGGGAGAAGAGTGAGGTGGACCGTAGATGTGAGAGTAAGTGAGGCTATAGAGACTGTAGACGATGGGGTCAGTGTAACTCCTGTGGAACCCGTAAATTTTCTCGTAGAAATTGTAGATGTGGTGCTTTAATACCACCACCTCAACGAGAAAATATTAGGTACATCTCGTCCCGTTTGTCAGCGTGGCAAATAAAAAGGACCTCTAGAACGCGACAAGTGTCGCGGTGGACCCAAATTCAGCGAACTCTTCTCTCTTCCTTCCACTCTCTCTCCTCTCTGCACGCGCTTTCTACCTCCTGCACGTTCTCTCTCCTCTCTCCTCTGTTCCCATTTTTCTCTCTATCCTCTCCTCTCTCTCTCTCGCGTCCTTGCGTGCTCTCTCTCTCCTCTCCTCTCCCCCCATTTTTCTCTCTGATCTCTCTTCACAGCACACTTTCTCTTCGCCGGTGCGGACGACCAACCGACCATTTCTCTTCGCCGGGGCGGACGACCAACCGACCACCTCAACCTCCGCGGAGAGCACCTCCTCCGGCATGTTCGGGAAGGTGCACGAGCGCTCCATCTGCCACAGGAGCTTCCCCACCGGCCAAGCTCTCGGCGAGGACAAGCGGTGCCGCAACAAGGTCCTCACTCCTGCCTCCTCGGCCGCCGCTGTCGCCGCCGCCTCGACTGCCAACGGGGTGAGCATCTCGGAGGACATGGGGTCCACTCACACACAAAGCCAGGGGCAAGTTCGATCCGAACATCCCGGCACTCCTGGAGTCCTCCACCCGGTTCGCAGTCTCCGGCAGCTACACCCCTCCAAGAAGCCTCGATTCCTAGCGCCAATGAAGACAAAAGCGGCCTAAAATGGGTCGGATCGAAAATGCACAGAAACCCACACAAAAAAAAAAAAAAAAAAACCGGCGATTGGAATTGAAACGGGAAATCGATCGAGTTTTAGATAGGAATAGAGACGATTGTTTTTGTTCGTCTCTTTGTTTGTTGGGTGAAGGTGGAGTTCTTTTTGATGGAGAGAGGGAGGTGTACAGGGGAGAGAGGAGAGAAAGGAGAGAACGTGCATGAGGCAGGAGAGAGAAATGGGACAGAAGAAGAGAGAGAAAAGCGGGGCTAGAGAAGAGAGAGGAGAGAGAGAGCGCAAGAGGCAGGCGAGAGAGAGCGCGTGCAGCGAGGAGAGAGAAGATAGAAGAGAGAGAAGAGTTTGCCTGACAATTTGGACCCATCCCGACACGTGTCGCGTTTCCCAAAGCTATTTCTATTTGTCACGCTGGCAAAAGACACGTACCTATAGTTTCTCCACATCAACATGCTACGTGGCATATATCTTTTCACTCATTTCCAATATGACAAGTGTTCAAATATCCCCATCACACAACCCCCAACCTTCGAACCTTCACCTCTGCTCTCCCTCCCTCCTCTATTTATAGCCGCGACCTCCGCTCCTCTCGGCCGTTGCCACCAGCGGAGTCACCGGCGCCGTGAACAGACCGACCACCACTGCGTTCAAGCCGAGCCTGTTTTCTCCGTCTCGTCGTTCTCCAGATCTCGAATCTGGCCCGTCCATGGCCGAAATCGTCGGCGTTGATCCATCGCGTTCAGGCGTCCATGGCCGTCAGGATATGTGAGCTCTGTCCATGGTCCGAAGGGCTGGACGCCTACTTCCTCTGCTTTTCTTCTTGATATGTGATCTCTGTCCATGGTCTTCGGGATCTCGACCTTGCCCATCACTGTCATGGACGAGCAGTCATGGCCAAATCTGCAGGCGGCTTTAGATTTGGGAGTCATGCCTTCAGTGCCATCCACTGTTGAAGAAAGCACGACCTCAGTTCAAATCTGAAGCAGAGGGAGCGGAAGCCATGCTTTCTTCCCAAGCATGACCCAATTAGTCCAGATCTGAAGCCCTGCCGACGACCGAGCGCAGTTCATGGCCAATGGACCTCGAGCTCGCCGTCAAGGCCCACAGCCATGGACAAGCCTCGCGAGCTATGGACGAGCTAGGCTTGCAGATCTGGAGGCACGACTCCAGTCCAGATCTGAAAAGGCAAGGACTGAGCCGACCGCGAGCATGACGAAGGGCTAGCTTGGGTCGACTGCACGTGACGCCGGAAGCAGTGGGGATGCTGGCCGAACGGGGTGGCGCTCTATGATGGAGGAAGCGCCGGCGGCCATGGAGGACAACCGGATCGGTAGATGTGGGAGAAAAGTGAGCTGGACTGTAGATGTGGGAGGACTGAAATTTTTATTTTGTTTAATTAAATTCACGTCAGTATAGATGGGTCAAATTGTAATTAGTCAAAGTTGACAAAACGCGCAAACCACTGAATGTTTCTCCTTGGAAAGTGAAACACGAGTCAGGAAGAGAAATAACAATATTGCGTTGGACAACCATCAACGGCGCCGGTAGGAGCTTTTGATGTTGCTTTTGTCGGTGTCTAGGGAGAGCCGAACCGTATATTCAAAATATTATTAATTAATAAAATTAACTTCTTTGAGGCACTAGACATTGAAATTCCTTCCATTCGAATACATGAGACCTCTCTGTGTCTACTAATTGGACTATATAATATATGGAGTTAAATATTATATTGACAAAGGAAATCAAAACACGATACAATTTGCCTCGAATTATATTTCCTAGGAATGGTATTGACTCGGAGTTAACTTTCAGTTTGAATGATTGATGCGACAATCACCACTCAAGATATATCTTTAACGGCAAAAACCGATATTGGCGATCTCAAACGCTTAATCGATTCCATCAATCTTGCACATTTAATAACCCGCATTTTTTGTGACACAATCTTCATCTTCCAAACTCTACCTGACTCCTATTACATCTCATAATGTAGCAAAAGATACTTCAAAGTTCACCATAAAATAAAATAAAAAATGGAGTTCTCTACTCATGCTAATTACAATAACTAATATTTTCAGCAATAGAACTTTTTTCGTGCCCTTTAAGACGAAAGCATTAATGAAGAACATATTGCTTTGAGTTGCATACCATCCCCGATGAAACTAAATTGTAGTCGTCGTCATGCCAATCATGAAACAATGTTTAGGTACATGAGTACAACACTTCAAGGCAGATTGATAGGTAAATGCATAACAAGCCGTGAACATGCAAAAAGGTGGATTACGACAATTTTTCCTAATTGATCATAAAGAAAGATCTTGCAAGGGCTGTCATTCAATAAAGTACAAGTAATCGGCATAATGTATACTATGAGTCAGAAAGATGCTTTATATTCTCATGGCATAATTTCACTGCCGGGTAAACACAATAAAAAAAAAAAAAATCTCTTAATAGGCTTCTACTTTGTTGTCACACTCTTTGCGAGGTCCCTAGGTTGGTCGACATTGTATCCTCGCAGGACCGTGAGATGATATGTCAACAATTGCGCCACAAATGTTAAAAAGTATCTCATGTCCAACGAATTAGCAATATCTAGTCAAATGAAATAGACTACTTGAAAGGAAGAACAAGAATATGAAAATACTCTATACGCAATGAATAAATAACCAAGCAAAATGTCATGGCTCAATCAATAAGATTGATTTCTTTTGTTTCTGTTAAGACTTAAAAAAATGCTCTCTTTTAGAACTAAACGCCAAATCATAGAGAGAATTTTGGAATTATTCATGAAACAAACACCAAGAGCATAAAACATATCAAGGAAATAGAAAGCTAGATGCTCCCATCCAGCTCCACCTCATCTACATCATAGCTTCATCTTCAGCAAGTTACGATGCATTCGGTAGTAAAGGAAAAAAAAGATGTTGCATCTTGGCAATCATAGAAAACTATTGGAAGTACTCTGTACCTAAGGAACCATATTGACCACAGGCTGAAGACAGTCCTCCACCTGAGGAACTTCAATGACTCTGCATGCTCCACCAAGAGACAGCTACTGCATCCCCCCTCAAGCACATGACAATTAGGCGTCCTTTGCGAGCATCGAGTTGCTGAATAACCGATTGTCGCCTAATGTTAACATTGACAAATTCAGATTTAGAACAAATAAAGATTTCACAGATGCAAGTAAACCTGTAAGACAAAAGCTAACCTGAAGCAAGCATTTGAGTAGCAATCACTACAATGGGAAGACTCTCATCCTTGAGCCAGAAGACCATTATTTCACCAGCAAGTATTCCTTCACTGTGCATCGATGCCACTTCCTTTACTATTGAAGAACCTTCCAAAGCTGTAGCATAGTTGTATCCTTTGCCAAACATGAGAAGTGACTGCTCTGCAATTAGTAGCTTAGCAAGATCTTCCATTTCCTGGTCACAAGCTTCAACACCTCTCTAACTTTGTCTACAAGATATTAGCAAAGGATTTAATGCTTCATAATTTTTTTTCTCTCAACATAAGTTTACACAAAAAGGCAAATACAACTTAGAAGTTCAGAAATTGTTAAGGTGAGATAGGAAGTGACACATACTTGAAAGGTCAAAAAACAATGAATTATTGCATTCTCTTAGTCGTACTCAAGAAGCTTTCCACTTTGTGTCGCCAAAATTTTGATGGGGATTAATACACTCCAATAGTTGAATGAATCTGTCTATTAATTATGCTGCAGCGACGCATTGGGGGATGTAGCGGATTGGGGGCGAAGGTGAGAGAGGAGCCATTTTTTAAAAGATGAAGAGTCTTCTTCGTGTGGCTGGAGGGAGACCGAAGATTTTGAAATATTAGAGAGAATTTTCAGATCTGTCCTGTGGGACGTGGCTCCATGTGTCGCTCACCAAGTGGAGAGGGATTATGCCTATGTGGTGGAGCGCGGCCACGTCCTCAATCACGAGATCGCAAGGTGAGACGGGAGGCTAACATTTGAGGCTAAGTGGTCAGTTGCCTTATATCGTTCTATGGAACAACATGTGTGCATGGTACTATCAAGAACTCACATTATATTGCTCGAAACCCAAGTGAATTAAAAAAACCATGGTACAATTCTTAGACAAAGGTCATCTTATGTATTCCATCTTTCGACATTTTTTTTTTCCGTATTTTGCTTTTGAACCTAATACATAATTCTACTTGCATAAGAAAAAGAGGAATAGATTCAATGGATTGTACCTACCCACTTTTTAGTCTAAAGAGGCTAGGCCGTATTATCAAAGTTATAAGAAAGAACCTTACGGAGCCAAACCCTTGAGACTGTGGAAAACACAACTAAGATAAGAACATACGTCACTTGCTAAGGGTGCAAATGATAACTATTTTGACCAAAAATTGATTTTTGGTAGAGAAAAATATTTTTTTCTTTTTCTATTTTTAGATGAGTTTTAAAGTAAAAATTCATATTTGATAACAACGCAAAATTTTTATTCCTAGGATAGAACACAAAATTTTTCCTTCCCAAGGGGCAGCGAATGGCGGCGACGGCGATCGGTGGTAGTGAATGGCGACTGGTGACGGCAGATGGTGACGGTCGGTCAATAGTAAATTTTAGAAATAGAAAAGTAAAAAAATTTTACTTTTCATTTCTGTTCCAAATCTATCTCTAGACAAAAAATTGTTTTAGAAATAGGAAAATAAAATTGCATAATCAAATGGATTCCTATTCCAAAAATAAGTCTGGAATAAAATAATTATCCTAAAACAAAAATAGAATAGTTATCATGCTTACCCTAAGATTCAACTCCCTAAGCACTTCGAAGAGCGTGAACTTCTATTGTAATGTGGCATTTTGTGATTGGTCTACACATCAAATCAATTTAACAGTTAAAGTTTTTTTTTGGGTAAAGTTTAAAAGTTAAAGTTAATATCTTGAAAAATCTCAAATTGGTACACGTATAATAAATTTGCAAAAAACTAATTTTTTAACTACCAAAAATCATAAACCGGTATATTTTTGACAAATTTGCTCAAATTAGTACACTTGTGACAAATTTACACTTTGTTAGCTTTCTTTAATTTTATTATTAAATTATTAAGTTGGATGACACGTGACAGTTGAACTGGTATACTAGTTTGGGATTTTAATCTTTGTTTATCATAGTTGTACCGGTTTCATGATTTTTGTGTTATTAATCCAATTTAACGCAGTATATATTTGTCACAAATGTATCAATTTAGGGTTTTTGACGGTCAAAAAATTAGTTTGGGAGTAAATTATCACATGTGTTCCAATTTAGGTTTTTGTCGTCATTTGAGGTACATTTATTACAAGTAAAGCAGTTTGAGGTTTTTCGTGATCAAAAAATCAATTTTGAATAAATTTCACATATGTACCAATTTGAGATTTTTCAGAGTATTAACCCTATAAACTAAGATGTCCATTCACATGGTTTTCCCAATTAGCTCAACACCATAAACTTTACCCATCAAACCCTCCATAACAGAACCATGTCAAGATCTGCATAGGAAAAGAGGTAATTATGCAGATATTTGGCGTGCAATTTAGAATATTACCAGTATAAGTTTCGGCGTGAAATTTGGTGCTTTCATATTCCAGCCGCCAACGGGGCTCCTGGAGGCGGAGGCAGCAGCGATACGCCGGGGAATGCAGTGGAAGGGGAGCGAAGGCGAGAGAGAGAGAGAGAGAGAGAGAGAGAGAGAGAGAGCCAATTTTGAAAAGGAGAAGAGAGAGAAGAGTCTTCTTCCTCGGTGAGAGGGAGGTCCAAAACCCCAAATTCTAGAAAATTTTCACACCAGTCCCGGCGGGACCCATCCGTGGCTACACGTGTCACTCATGGATAGATATATATTTTGACATGGTGTGCTTGGCCGCGTCATCAATCGCCAGGGCGATGGACCGCTGCCATCGTCGGGGAGAAAATACTGCACAGAACTCCAATGCCGGTCCCCGATGGGAAGGAGCTTCGTCGCAATTTCTTGACGCCTAAAAAACTAAACGTCGAAGACTACTTCAATTATAAAAGCCAATTTCGATCAAATAAAAATCATAAAAACCAAGATTCTCTCCATCTTTCTAGTTTTTTCACCACAAGGTCCACTAACGTCGAAGACTACTTCAATATGGCCCCATTTTGAGGCCCATTATTTAGTGCTCACCCAATTTGGGGAGAAGAAATTCTGAAAGTGTCAGACAGAGCTCATTGACATATGCTGATATTAATTACTGCCAAAGTTTTTGTTTTTCTAAAAGAAAAAATATGGAGGGGGAACAGGAAGTAGAATTGAAAAAAAGGGAAAAAAGGGAGAAAACAGAGGAAATACAGGCTAGGTTGTCACTGGCCTGAAGCAAAAACCCTCTCGCACCAGTCAGCCACCCCCATGGCTTATTTATGAACCCCTGCAAAAAGCCTCCATGGTGAAGCTAAGCCCAAGACACGCACACACTGACTTCCAAGCCAACCTATTTAGCCACAGGAGGTGGAGAAGATATTCTGTTTGAGAATCGAGGAACGACCGATTCCGCAATTGAGAACGTGACCACGCTCGACGTCAGCTTAATCCCTCTCCAGTCCCCATCCGGTCGGTCGGGTGGCACATGAAGCCACGCCTTTTCTCTAAACTGATTTAATCCTTCAAACTTTGGTTCACTCATAATTCTATCCTAAAATTTTCTTATTCAATAAAAAAAATCAATTTAAGAATTATGGGATGTGGGTTAGCAACTTTATTTTATGACAAGAGATTGACTAAAATGCAGCATAGGCTTATGAAACTCTTTCTTAAATTTGGAGCCTCCTGGTCTCCGTGCCAAAGGATAATGCCTTCATATGCAAGAACAAAGATTGGCTGAAAGAGGAATGAGAAACCGGTCAAGTAAGATTCACTTAACTCAAAAATCCAGAATTTTAGAAACAGAAGTGGGGATGAGGGGTTTTATTTAATATTCAGTTTGCTTTTTCAGGAGAAGGGGCGCGGTTTTGGGGGGGGGGCGCGGTTTTTTTGGGGGGGGGGGGGGAGAATTTGGTAAATTGAGGGGGAAACAGCCCACTGCGAGAAGGGACAAGAACAGTGAATATTCCAACAATAATTCAATACGCAATACGGTCCCACTTTGAGGAAAGGGAATTCTGAAAGTGTCAGAGATCCCACTTTGAGGAAAAGAAATTCTGAAAGTGTCGAGAGCTCATTGACATGTGCTGATGATAATTACTGCCAAAGTTTTTGTTTATCTAAAAGAAAAAATATGGAGGGGGAACAGGAAGTGGAATTGAAAAAAGGAAAAAAAGTGAGAAAACAGAGGAAATACAGGGTAGGTTGTCACTGGCAAAAAAGGAAAAAAAGGGAGAAAACAGAGGAAATGCAGGATTTAAGAGGCTTCGTGCAACCCCAACTCCAGTTGCCCCTGCCCTGCCCCCTCGCCTATAAAAATGACAGCCCCAGTGCTGCTTCCCTATCTAGCCATCGTTTGCTCAATTCATTTCGATAATCCTCTGAAAATGGCTAGCCCAATTGGCCGTTTTT
This sequence comes from Eucalyptus victrix, assembly GCA_016097545.1. Lineage (NCBI taxonomy): Eukaryota > Viridiplantae > Streptophyta > Magnoliopsida > Myrtales > Myrtaceae > Eucalyptus > Eucalyptus victrix. The sequence goes on from CM027842.1 coordinate 16,468,939, forward strand.
CTCAAACAAACGATTCCCCCGGCCTCACTGCCCTCAACATCATTGTCGCCCTTCTTGTTCCCGTGCTGGTGAGCCTCGTCCAGGTGAAATTCCAAGGGAAACCCACCTCCCCATTCGAGACCCACCCTCTCGCCATCTCTCTCGCCGTTTTCTCTCTTCTGTTCTACTGCGCATTGGCGCTCGTTGCTCACCTGTCGTTGGCTCCCGATTGTTGTGCCCGAGCGTTCCCCATTCTCATGGTGCTCGCCGCCTCGCTGTCGGTGGCTTCTTTCATGTCGTTGTTGGTCCGGTGCCCCTTTCGCTCTTTCCCCTATCTCTTCTCATTAGTGTTGCTTTCCACGGTCCTCTTGTCTTTTTTCGTCCACGGGTTCCGTCCTCCCCGACCGGCAGCCTCGCTGCACTTGCATCGTACGGTCGAGCATGTGTGCGCTTTGTGCCGGAATCGGGAATCGGTCCAGGATGACACGGCCCCGAATGTCCTACAGGGTCCCCACCACCAACACACCCCTAGAAACGACTTCCAGATCCACAACCGTGGCTCCATTGACAGCGGCTCATCCACGGCCGCGAGCGGCGGTGGTACACTTGCAGTTCAGCAACTCCGCGTGGCAGTTCTCTCCTCTGACAGCGGCTTATCCACAGCCGCAGCCGCGAGCGACGGTGGTCCACTTGCAGATCTGCAACTCCGCATGGCAGTTCTCTCCTCAGACTCGGCATTGGCAACTCAACCAGTGGCGACGGCGGAGGGAGACGGGGAGGTTAGGCTCGAGGTGGCCGGAGACGGAGGAGACCGTTGAAAAACCTACACAAAATACGGAACACCTCGGGAACAAAAATTAAGGATTAATATCATGAAAAAAATTCTAAATTAGTATATATGTGGCATTTTTCCAAGGAAAGTCAGTTTGAGATTTTTAATAGTTAAGAAATTAATTTGAAATAAATTTATCACAATTATATCGATTTTTTATTTTTTAGGGTGTTAAGCCAAAAATTAACAACATAAGGTCCAATGTGGAGCTTATGGTTTTGCTTTTGTCTGTGTCCAAGGAGAGCCTGAAGCAAGTTGACATTAAAATTTTTTCCAATTCGAATACACGAGGCCTCTCCATGTCTACAAATTGGACCATATGTGGAGTTAAATATCATACTAACAAAGGAAATCGGAACGCAATATAATTTGCCTTGGGACTATATTTTTCTAGAAATATATGACTAACGTGAAAATCATCACTCGAGACATATCTTTAATGGCAAAAACCAATATTAGCAGTCTTAGATACTCGATCAATTCCATCAATCTTGCACATTTAATAACCTGCCTTTTTTGTGATACAATCTCCCTCTTCCAACCTCCATCAGACTCCTTTCACATCTCATGATGCAGCACAAGATACATCAATCAAAGTCCACCACTGCGGAAAAAAAAAAAAGTTCCCTACTAAATGCTAAATACGGTAACCAATATTTTTAGCAATAGAACTTTTTCGGGAACTTTAAGATTAAGGCATTCATCAGAGACATCATAAAGAAACTAGACGTGAGTGAGACACAGTACACATCGAAAAGGAAAGTAGGAATGTCTAGTAATGAATAAGACATGCAGGAGCTCTCTCTGATGTTGTAACATAAAATAAACTGATTTGGAGGATAGTACTGGATTACACAATGTAGTAAGACAAGGATTTCAATAAAATTTGAATGGAACAGGGCGTACTTGACAAATGAAAGATACAAGTTAATGAGTTGTCTGAGATGCTTGATGCAATCATTTCCATAATTCTGAAGGATCAACTAGTTGGAAGGGCCTTTAGCAGGGCTTCTTTCCGCTCCTATCGCCCCCACAGGAACAGACAGAAGATGGGGTATTCCGCGTAATATTATCATACTTGCTGTCCTGCTTAAACTGTGCATATAAAATCTGCACCAAGCTTGGATTTTGTCGAATTGATGACTTCCCCCTCGTCAAGAAAGATGTACTTGTCAAGTTAAATGAACATCTAGCCCTTTGATACTCTTGTCGAGAGTGCATCTCAATCTTCAACAAGGAATGAAAAACCTCTCTGTGGCGACCTAATGATGATCTATAAGCATGCCCCACTTGAGAGGAAGATAACCAATGCCCACGAATGATTTTTTTTAATATTTTTTTATTTATCAGGATGTTGTAGACCTATATCATGAAAGGAGGGAATATCGAATGGCATTCCTCTATATGTTTCTAATGACAAACTTTGATTCCTCTTACGTTGTGAACGGTCATTTTGTGATATTATTGAGTAGCCACGTCAATAGCACTCCTAGTGATAGATAAGCAGGTTGCATGTGTTGGTAGGATGAGCTAATGATAGAAAATGTAAAAATAATTATTGTGTTAACAAATCCTCTCATTCGATTATGTTTGTTTCTTTATAACAATAGGCCTAGATAATCGCTATGACAAATTTTCAAACAATTGCTCGCCGGTGAAAGAATCGAAAGGGTCGTCCGTGTAGTATTAAGGCCCATCATATTTTTTAGTTAAGTCCAAAGCCCAGCCCATGTCTTCTATAAACCAAGAGTCAGCCAATCTTCATATAACATCTCTAGATGGTGGCTGCTCGTGAAGCGAAGCGGCGGATTAAACATGAAAAAGAAGAGGAGAGGAAGCTCGTCCGCGAGAAAGAAAAAAACAGGATAAAATGGGAAAAATTTTGCGCGTTCTCGATCTGGACAACTCAACGGCCAAATTGACTGTGAATTGTAACGCCAGTTAAGTATTTTTTTTTTTTTTTTTTTGTCAATCCTACTCTATTCCTACTCTACACTCAAGCTTATTATTTGTTTAATCGGAGTAATTTTTGAAATTGGATCTTAAATTGGGAGTTATGTCGATTTTGGACTATGAGGATTTATTGTGGAGTTATTGAACTGTGGATATATATGAATATGGTAGATTAGGGTTTTATAGAGTTGTGGGATTCAACGAAACTCATTTTCAAAGTATGATTTGTTTGAAATGAAATTCTAAAGTTTTACATGCTAGTTACACATTAGGATATTGCTTACTATAGACGAGTTTATTCATTAGTGCATGGATGTTGTTTTATCACAGAATAAATGTAATTAGTCGAGTCATTCGTTAGAACGGTGTATTATTCAATTTTTGATATCTTTTTTTGATTAATTAATAAGAATTCAAGTTCGTTGGTACGAGAAACCATTATAAGTTGGTTTTCTCCTTTTCCCAAATTTAAAGGTACTATTTCTTCTACAAATTTATAAACTCATACTTGAAAAAGGTAGTGTTTTAATGTAGTATGAGTTATTGCGAGCATGTTCCTGCATAAATTAAATCGAACTTTTACTATCTTTTTAGTCGATTGAAAAGGCATTGGAAAGTTTATGAAGTAGTTTGAAATGACTATGTATGAATGCTTTGGTTAAGTGTTTTGCAAAGGGAATTGCCAAAAGCTATTTGTATTGGTTGTGAAATGTTTTATGAAATGCATTTTATTTTATAAATGGAATTGTGAAAGGTTATGTGATTCGGTTTGTAAAGCTTGCTTAAGAAATGATTTTTGGGTGTTGATTGTGGGTTGTGGAGAAAGATATTGATTGATATTGCACATATCGCTATGAAGAGAACCAATTGAGGGGGAGTATGCATATTGTATCAAGATGTCCTTTTGATCAACCAATGACTCATACAAGGTGTTGCTTATGGTGTTACTTTTGTTGGTATTTAGGGAGAGCCGAATTGTATATTCAAAATATGATTAACTAATAGAATGGACTTCTTTGATTTGATAATCTAGCACCATTTCTAAGAACCTCCTAAAGTAGCTATCCAAAATATAGACAAATTCAATTTTAATTTGGCAAATAAACCACCTACTTCCAGATCCAATTGCCATAGATGGCTATCGGCAAACAGATTCATCTAGTATTGCCCAATTGAAAATTCAGGAGTTTCCTTCTCCCATCCTCCAGTAAACCACAAAAAGGGGGAAAAAGCATATTCTCATTCAAGAACTCTACAAGGTAACTCCACCATTACCATCAAGACAGCCTCCATTAAACTAAGCCAGCTTATAGGAAAAAACAGGCCGGACTTAATTCCTGGTCACTATGATATTGGAGAAAATTTTCGACTACAATAACATATAAATGCAAATAGCACATCTCATTGAACCAACATGTACCCTGAAAAGAATCTTCAATGAAGAAAATGGAATATTAGTTTAAAAGTGGCACGTACACCAATTCTTCCAACTAGGTCAGTTTACACCTCAACTGAATTAGCGATTTCCCTAAACATCGTGTGTTTCCACCTACCTTTTGACAAAGGAATTTTAATTTGGCTCTTGGCTTTCCACATTAAACCTGTCGCTTCGTTTGTACACTTTACACCCACGGTTTCTAGAAACATATAATTACTAACATTTATACTCACCTCAAATTTCTATAACATAAAAAATAAAATAAAATAATTACTTTCAATAGGTCCGGAAATTCAATATGGCTTATTGAAGGCCTTAAAACTGATAAGAAAGCCAATCCCACTGCCTTTCCAAATAATAATAGGTTAATAAAAAAAAATACAGACATTAAAAGTTCTAAATGAAGTGCAATAGTCACCTGTAACCCATTTCAAGAAATAGCACTTCCCACCGGTTGCTACAACATCTTGTGGCACCCTAAAAAGAAATGCACTACGTCATATGTAAAATTCAATTTACACAATAAGATGGTAAATGCAGCACTTAGAACCATCATAATACAAGAATAAGGCACAAAAGAAAGAGCTTTCAATTTGTGTCAAAAAACCTTCCAAAGCTGTAGCATAGTCGTATCCTCTGCCAAATATGAGAAGTGATTGCTCTGCAGTCAATAGCTTAGCAAGATCTTCCATTTCTTGGTCACAAGCTTTAGCACCTCTCTAACTTTGTCTACAAGATATTAGCAAAAGGATTTCATGCTTCATACAAAAAATTCTCCCAACATAAGTTTAGACGAAGTTCAGAAATTGTTAAGGTGAGATAGTAAGTGACACATACTTGAAAGGTCAAAAAGGCAATGAATTATTGCAGTCTCTTTTAGCTGTAATTAGAAGCTTTCCACTTAGTGTCGCCAGAATTTTGATGTGGCTTAATACACTTCAATAGTTGAATGAATCTTCTATTTATTATGCTGCAGCAATGCACTGAAGGATGTAGTGGATTGGGAACGAAGGTGAGAGAGAAGCCAATTTTGAAAAGACGAAGAGAGAGAGTCTTCTTCATTGGCAAGGGGGAGACCCTAAATTTTGAAATATTATAGAGAATTTTCATATTTGTCCTGGTGGGACGTTGCTTTATTGTCACTCATCGAGTGGAGAGGGATTATGTTGATGTGGTGGAGTGCAGCCATGTCGTCAATCGCTAGATCGCAAGGTGAGGCAAGAGGCTAATGTGGGAGGCTAAGTGGTCAGCTGCTTATATCGTTCTATGCAACAAAATGTGTGAACAATACAACCAAGAACTTGCATTATATTGCTGGAAATCCGAATGAATTAGAGAAACCATGCCACTCATGTTTCACAAATTCCACCTTATCTGCTCCAAATTTTGACTTTTTTTTTTTTTTTTTTTGCTTTTGAACCTGACACATGATTATACATACATAAGAAAAGAGGAAGAGATTCAATGAATCACACTTGCCTATTTTTTAGCCTGAAGAGGCTACGCCATATTATCGAAGCTCTGAGAAAGTATCTCATGGAGCCAAACCCTTTGAGACCATGGAAAACACAACTAAGATAAGAACACAAGCCACTCAAGGACCAAAATCCAAAACAAGTCAACAATAGTGTTGTTAGCAAAATGAGTTCCAGGCAAGAAGTGATTACTTACCGGTGCTGACGAAGTCCTCGAAAGTGTGGATATTGCTATTACACACCATAAGATTCAACTCCCTAAGCCCTTCGACAAGTGTGGATACAAACTTCTCTTGAAATGTGGGGTCTTTATCGTCGGTCTACATAGCAAATCAAATCAAAACCAAGATGTCCATTCACATAGTTTTCCCAATTAGCTCAACCCCAGAAACTTCACCCACCAAACCCCTATAACAAAACCCCATATCTAGATGTAAACAAGGAAAGAGGTAATTGCGCAAACATTTGGCATTTAATTTAGACTTACTAGTGCAAGTTTCAATGCAAAAGTTGGTGCTATTGTATTCCAACCGCTGATAGGGCTCTTGGATGTGATGGTGGATGTGGATGCGGAGGCGGAGGCAATGCGCATGAGAATGTTGCGGATCGGGAGCGAAGGTGAGAGACCGAATTTTGAAAAGAAGAGAAGAGTCTTCTTTGTTGACAAGAGGGAAACCCAAAATTTTGAAATATCAAGGGGGCGTAATGTCATAAAAACTTCAAACTTTAACTCTAATCTCAATTCTTTTTCTTTTTCTTTTTTGTAAGATCATAAAAAAAACCTCCAACTTTTGATCTTGAAACTCATTTTGTTCCATGAAAACCCCATCAACTTTAGCTTCAATCATCTTTACCAAAAAAAAAAAACTTTAGCTTCAATCATAATTCTATCATAAACCTTTTTCTATCTTATAAAAAACCATAAACTTTTGCTTAAATCTCATATCTACCAACATTAACTCTCTATCCAAAATCATCCTTAGTGATTTGGCATTTTTCACGTTATTGCTGTAGTTTTTTTTTTCATAAATTTCATATATGAAAATATTTCTTTTCTAGATGAATTTTCATACCAACCCAAATGGTGTTTAATTAGATCTAATGTTTGGGTAAAAACTATAGCAATTATGGTGCGTTTGTTTGGGGGAAAGTGTTTTCCGTGAATTGATTTTCCAGACTTTTCACCCATTTGGCTCACAGAAAATAACTAGTGAACTGAAAATACTTTTTGGTCAATGAAAACATTCATGCATCAATTTAAGAAAGTAAATTTCTAAATTAAAAGAGGTCAAAACACTTTCTGGAATTGCTTATCTCGAATATTATAATTTAATTTAATTTAATTTTTTTCATTGTCCTTCTTTTTTTTTTGGCTAGTTAGGACTGTTTGTTTACATTTCTTTTTTCTGTTTTTGAACACTTTTTCTGTTTTTTTGTTCGGGAACAAAAAAGGAACAGAAATGTGTTTGGGTGCATTGTTCCTTTTTTGTTTTTATGTTCCCAGAAATAAAAATGGAACAAAAATAAGAAACAACAAAAACTTGTTTCTTGTTTCTGAAACAAACTTTAGAAACACTTTTTCATTTTCTTCTTCTTTTTTCTTTTTTTTTTCTTTTGCCGGCGCCCGGCCTCGGCCATGGCCGGGCGGCCGACGAGGGCCGGCGGCCTTGCCCGGCCACGGCGAGGCCGAGCCTCGCCCCCGCCGGGCGAGCTCGGCCTCACCGGATTTGGGCGAGCTCGAGCTTGCCCAACCAAGGCGAGGCCGACCTTGCGCCGGGCTGGGCGAGCTCGATCTCGCCTAGATCCGGCGAGGCCAAGCTCGCCCAGTGGCTGGAGAGGCTCGGCCTCGTCGAGCCACCGCCAGGTCGGCGTCACTTGGCGGTGGCCCGGCGAGGTCGAGCCTCATCGGCCGTGAGCGAGCTCGGCCTCAAGCCTCGCCGTAGCTGGACGAGGCCGCCGGCCAAAAGAAGAAAAAAAAAAAAGGAAAAAGAAAAAAAAAAGGAAAAAAATAGAAAAAATAAAATAAAAATATTAAAAAAATACAAGAAATGAAAAAATTATACAAATTTACCAAACGTGTTTCCGTTTATTTTTATTCTTGGAACAAGTTTACCAAACACATTTTTTTGTTCAAAAATTGTTCTCTGGAAACGTAAACACTTTTTTCTATTTCTATTTTTCGGAACAATTTTTAAACGAAACGTTACCAAGTGCACCTTTACTAGCCACAACAAAGGTTGGTGACTGGCCATAGGCACCTGCACCTATGGCTGTTAATAGACTATTGTCGGGCTTTGGCACCAAGTATTGCTAAAGCCCGACAACAAGTAGAGGGGAAGAAAAAATAAAATAAAATAAACATTATTTATAAATTAGATTTTTTTTTTTCATGAGATTGAAATCTTTTTTAAAATGAGGATCCAAAACCAAAAAATGTGTTTGGTCACACATAACCAAACAAATAAAAAATATCTACTTTCCTAAAAATGATTTCCCACAAAGTGTGCTCTTTTATCATGAAATTCTGCCGAAACAAATGTACCTTTAGGGTTGCTTTCTTCAATTGTTCTTACTTTCATACTTTCAGAGTCTTCCTTCCATCTTGCAAGGGATCTTTAATTTTGGGCTCAATCTTTAATCTTGCATGCTTGAGAGTCTTTGATCTCTTGAGATCGAAGAGCTCACACTCGAGACTCTCTTGCTCAAGACACTTAACTCGGGATGTAAAAATAAAATAAAATAAAATAAAATAAAAATCGAGACATACGGTTAATGGAGGTAGATTTATAAGGCAAAAAAAGTTTAGGAGAAAATTGAGAATGGATCTAAAGTTGAGAGTTTTTAAGCGTCTGTTTATTTTGCTAAAAACATTTTCCGAGAAAATATTTTCCTCATTTTCCAATAATTTGGTTCATTTAGGAAAATGCATCAATGAAAAATGTTTTCCTACTAAAGCTTAAATTCAAGAAAATAATCTTCTATTTGAAAGAAAATATTTTTCAAAATATAATTAAGTATCGATGTTTTGACCTGAAACTATACGCTTAAGCACATGAACCACAATATTGATTCTTGAGTCCTGACATTCGGGATTAGGTCTTGGGTGGCCGGGACTGAACCCCTTGTGCCTATACCTGATGCTCTAGCACCTGAGTTTAGGTCTATAAAGGCCGTACTTGAGGCACCAATGCTCGAGCTGCAATCCCAACCCCTAGGGTCAAGTCCACAAAGGCCATGCATGGATATTCAATGCCAGGGCTCGGGTCCTTGTTAATGAAATGTTTTCTCTTATAAAAATATTTTTTTACAAAAATTGGAATTTCTTTTCTTTTCTTTTTGCTTCTTCCTCAATTGTTCATTGGTCATGGTGATGATCGGCAAGCTTGGGACTTTGGCGCGAGCCTTGAGCTTGCTTGTGGCTTGTCATCGGCCCTATTGCTATGGGTGGCGACCTCCAAGGAAGAAGAAAAAAAGAAGAAAATAAAAAATTATTAGGAGAAAGGGTTAATATCGCAAAAAAAAAAAAAAACCTAAATTGGTACATATGTGACAAATTTATCCAAAACTAATTTTTTGAGTACAAAAAGCTATAAATTGGTACACATATAATAAATTTACCTTCCGTTAATTTCTGTTAAATTTTATCATCAAATTATTGAGTTTGATAATATGTGATAATTGACAAATATACTAGTTTACGATTTTACCATCTATTTGTCACAAGTGTACTAGTTTAGAGATTTTCGTAATATTAATTCAATTTAATGAAAACTAACGAAGAATAAACTTATTATAAATGTGCCATTTTGAGGTTTTTGGTAAAATTTATCACGAGTATACTAGTTTGGAGTTTTTGATAATCCAAAAATTAGTTTAGGATAAATCTATCATAAATATAAAAATTTGGGGTGTTTCATGAAATACCCTAAAAAATGATTTTATGGATTATTTTTCCCATCAATTTTTTTTTCTAGTTTCAGCCAAACACTAGAAAATAGTCATTTTCCTATAAAATGACTTTGTAGATAATATTTTTTAGAAATTGTACATTTTTCGAGAACACAAATGAACCTTATATGACAAAAAGAAGAAGTTTATGGTAGAATTGGTAGTGAACCTAAAGTTGGAGTTTTTATGGAACAAAAAAAAGTTTTGTAGAATAGAATTATGAGTGAACCTAAAATTGGAGGTTTTTTTTTTTTTTTTTTTATTACGGTATTAAGCTTATTAGAGCCAATTTTCAGATCTGTCCTTGTGGGATGTGGCTCCATGTGTCACCCACCGAGCGGAGAGGGATTATGCTGACTTGGAGCGTGGCCACGTCCTCAAACACGTAATCGCAAGGCGAGGCGAAAGTGCCAAGGCGAAGTCGCACGCTAAATCGCTCGCAAAGAGACTCATTAAGTCGCTCGTTAGGAGAAAGTCGCCCGCAAAGGGGAAAGTCGCGCGCAAGTCAGCACGCTAAATCGCTCGCTAAGGGGAAGTCGCTCCCCAAAAAGTAAATCGCACGTTTAGTCGCTCGCTAAATCGCTCCCAAATGGGAAGTCGCACGCTGAGTGGCTCGCAAGGGTCGGAAGTCAGCAAAGGCGAAGTCGACAATCAGTCTCATGTAAACCACTGGGAAGTTTCTTCCCAAACCGACATATGCCACAATGGACGACCCGACCATTTCTTCCACTATAAAACGGCAAGATCTGCTCCTACTCTGGCCATCATTTTCTCAGAGAATTGCCATAATCATCCTCTACTACATAAGACTACAAGATCCTCCAGAAGCCTACCCAATGCCGATCGGCGGTCGCCCCCAAACAAACAACCGAGGTTCCCCTGCCTTCACTGCCCTCCACGCCATTCTCGTCTTTCTTGTTACCGTGCTGGTCAACCTTGTCCAGGTGAAATTCCAAGGGGAAACCGCGTCCCCATTCCACACCCACACTTTTGCCACCTCTCTTGCCATCGTCTGTCTTCTATTCTATTGCTCATTGGCGATCGTTGCTCACCTGTCGTTGGCTCCCGCTTGTTGTGCCCAAGCTTTTCCTATCCTCATGATGCTCGCGCTTCGCTCTTGGTGTCTTCCCTTGCATCGTTGTTGTTCCCGGGCCCTTTTCGCTGTTTCCCCTATCTCTTGTTACTTGTGTTGCTATCCTCTTGCATCATCTCACTCAAAACCTTTACGTGTGGGTTCAACACAAGATCGTATCCATGTTTGTGCCAGCGTTGCGTTCTCGCCAACTCCATGGTGGACGAACCCCACCACTTTTGCCTCGTACCATCATGGATGCGCGCTCTGTGCCAGAATTGAGAATTAATTGGGGATGGGCCCGTGTTGCTACGGCCACAGATGTCCTCCGGGACGCCCACCACTAGCGCACTCTTGAAAAGAAAATACGACTGGGGAAGAAACATGACGACGTTGTGTTCGACAACTATAACAGCGACAGTAGGAACTGATGGTTTTGTTTTTGTTGGTGTCTAGTGAGAGTCCTAATGTATTGTCCACTTACGATTAATTGATAGAATGGACTGCTTAGTAGCAAGTTGACATTGAAATTCTTTCCATTTGAATACATCGCGCGTATGCAAATTGGACCATATCATGGAGTAAAAATCACACTGAAAAAGGAAATCAGAACACAATACAAGTTGCCAGGACTTTTTCCCGAGAAAGGTATGCCCCGGGAGTTAACTAACGGTTTGATGAATGACGAGACAATCAACGCTCAAGAGACATGCTCAATGTCAAAAACCAAACTCAGTGAAAGAAGCATATCCTATCTCAGATACTCGATCGATTCTGTCGAAGTCTTGCACCTTTAATGATACACATCTTTTTATACCACCTGCTCTTTTTTTTCCCAAATAAGGACACAATCTTCCTCTTCCAACCTCCACCAGAGACTCCTTTGACATCTCATGATGCAGCACAAGATACATCAATCAAAGTCCACCACAGAAGAAAAAAAAAGTTGCCTACTAAATGCCACACACGATAACTAATATTTTTAGCAATAGAACCTTTTTGTGACCTTTAAATGAATGAACAACATAATGCTCTAAGTTGCATAGCATCCCAGATGAAACTAAGTTGAAGTCATCATCGTTATTTCAATCATGAAACAATATTAAGGTACCATGAGTACGACACAATTAGGCATCCTTTGTGGGCATGGAGTTGCTGAATAACTGATTGTTGATTGCAGTTAACACTGACACCTTCAGCTTTAGAACAAATAGAGATTTCATGGACACGATCAAACCTGTACGACAAAAGCTAACCTGAAGCAAGCATCATGAGTAGCAAACACTACAATGGGAAGACTCTCAACCACTTGAGCCAAAGGACCATGTTTCATTTCACCGGCAAGTATTCCTTTACTGTGCATCAATGCCACTTCATTTACTTTTAAAGAACCTTACATAGCTGTAGCATAATTCTATCCCCTGCCAAACATGATAAGTGATTGCTCTGCGATCAGTAGCTTAGCAAGATCTTTCATTTCCTGGTCAAGCTTAAGCACCTCTCTAACTTTGTCTACAAGATATTAAAAAGGGAATTAATGTTTCATACAAACAATTTATCAACATAAGTATAGACAGAAAAGGCACATCCAAGAGAAGTTCAGATATTGTGAAGGTGAGATAGGAAGTGACACATACTTGGAAGGTCAAAAAGAAAATCAATTAATGCAAGAAAGTCTACGTGCTGACAAAATGCTTACCCAAAGCGATTACTGAAAGCTGTCTGCAATATGCAGCTTGGGCTCAAAACAGGAAATGATCAATGTGGGGATCACAGTTATTGGGCCTCAGTTAAGGTGAGATAGCAGGACTTTCTGCACCAAAGTTCTCCTCACATGTTGGCAACGTGCTCCTCCACTTGGGAAATAAAACAAGAAAAAAAAAGAAGAAGAAAACTCCGGTTCAACCATGCGCAAGAAGTAAGCCACATAAAAATTCTGGTGACACTGAGCGGAAAGCTTCACAGTACAAAATAGGTGGTCACTACTGGTGATACTGAGCAAATTTTACCATATTGCTATGGTATATTCCCAAAATGACAATAAGATGAAATTGATAAAACTCAAGTTCAACTGAATCAGGTGATAAATCCACCTCTGAGTACTCATCCTCTTTGGATGATGATGTTCATGTGAGTAAGGCTAGTAGAAGGACTCTGAGTTCTATAGTGCACTAATTAAGGTGCAAAGCCAAGACCCGTCTTGAAAAGAAAAATGCCTCTCTTTTCTAGTGTGAAATAGCGATGAAGAGGAAGAGGAGGAGTTGAATGAGAGAAGACTAAGATTTACTTGAAAGATGAGGTGGCTAAGAATTTGATTGAGGAGGGACCTGATTTTAATGAGGAGCAAACAGAAGCTACTAAGAAGAAGAGCTGCAGTGAGGCACAAGAGGAGATGAGAAGGGCAATTTCTGGAAGCTGCAGAGGCTGCAGAGGCTGATGGCGATGACTGTGATGTTTCAGAAAAGAGAAGAAGAGAGACGATGGTGCGCCAGTTGAAGGTGGCAATGCTGCAGAATTTCAGCAGAAGCTGGATGTATACTTTGGCAGGAGAGAGGGTTTGGGTAACAATGAGATGTTTCTGAAAAAGTTCTTTTCGTATAAGATGTGGGTTGGCAAGGATTACAAGAACAAAGGACATGTCAATGAGAAGAGTTGGATGGGTTGACGAGGGATAAGGAAGAGATTGAGAAGCAAGGATTATAAAACCAATTTCAGGTACCTGAAGAGTCCAGGCAACAGGCTATTGGGTCATTCGAGGAGTTGAAGCACTTGAAGCATTTAAAAAAAAAAAAAAAAACAGAGGAGATGAAGCAAAAGCTCAGAGTCTAAGCAGATCGCTGGCATAGGTGAAGACGAGGGCTGCCAATTGGATGGAGTTGATCTTGATGATGACTTTGATCCTGAGGAATATGATACGGCGATGAAGCAAGTTTTCAATGAGAAGTATCACAATGCAGAAGATGTGGACCCTAACTTTGGCAGTCATGGAGATGAAGAAGGTGGAGAAATTGATGGAGCTGACCTTGTTGATGACTTTGATCCCAGGAATACAATAGGATGATGAAGCAAGCTCTCGATGAGAAGTATTACAATGGAGAAGATGTGCACCTTGACTCTGGCCGTGATGGAGATGAAGGTGGAGAAATTGAAAAGCCATACTTCAAGAAAGAAGATGAATTGCTCAGACTGCAGATTGGCTGGGAAGAATCAGGCCCTGTTTGGTAACCATCCAAACAGGGCCAAATTCTGATTCTTTGTTCTCAGAATCAGTTTGGGCCTAGAATCGCGTTTGGTAAAATTTTTGTTCACGGGAACAAATTTGTTTCCGGAAACAGATTGGGAATAGAATCAAGAACAAAAAAAAAGTTGATTCTTGTTCCGAGAATGAATTTGAAAATCAAAATCAAGAACTTTTTTTCTTCCCTTCGGCCATCTCGCGACCGCCGTCCACCACCGCCCGCCACCGTCCGCAGCCCGCCATCGCTGTCCACCGCGAGCCGCCGGCCGTCCGTCCGCCCCGGGCAGGGCTAGGGCAGGCTGGGCAAGCCTCACGACGCCCAGCCTCGCCGGTGGCCTGGCAGGCCTTGCCCAGCCCCGGCGAGGCCGGCCTGGCCACCGGCGGGGCTAGGCGAGCCTCGCCCAGCTGCCGGCAAGGCTTGGCCGATAAGGGCCAACCTCGCCGAGGGCCGGCGACGCTCCGATGAGGTCGCCGACCCTCGTTTGGCCCGGTCGCCGGTCCGGCGACCGGCCAAAAGAAGAAGAAGAAGATGAGAAAAAAGAAAAAAAGAAAAAAAAGGAAAAAAGTAAAAAAAATTGTTTAAAAATTAAAAGAAATTGATTTGGAACAGAATTAATGAGCACGGTACCAAACGTAATTCTATTCCGAATAAAAAATTTTGGACATTACCAAATGGCTTAAAATGCTTAGAATCGTTCGGAGAACGAGAATAAAAAAGAATCAGTTTTGATCGAAATCTACTCCCGGGAACAGAATTGTTACCAAACGCGCCCTTAGAGTCCAAGGATGGATTCTTAGCAGCTAGAGATAGAAGCTTAAGACAAAGGTAGATGATGTAGGCAAAGATGACAATAAAGATGACGAGGATGAGGAGTCTGAGTCTGATTGCATCCCCGAGGCACAGAATGAAGAAACGATATCTTCTAAGGATGGAAGTGTAAAAGGAAACAGAAACTATCATTGCTGAAGAGAGATGAAGAGGCAATGTTTCATTGAAGAAGCTTGCTCCTTGTAGGGAGAAGGAATGAAGAGTACACAACAATCAGAGGCACTAGCTAAAACTGAAGTCAAAGGAGCTTCCTGAAGAAGGAAGGTCTGATATATAAAAGAGGCATAAAGATTATTGTAAGCATCAAATGCTGAAAGGGTAGCTTCAGTCAGATGAGGATTCGAGTAAATTGTCAAAGAATGCAAGAAGAAGAAGAGCCAATCTGCAGTTAAGTTATCAAACTCAAGGCTCAGAGCTTATGAGAAAATAACACCCCAGGTATAAGGGTTATACAAAGCACTTGAATTGCAGCATGACTAGCGCTCAGATTGCATCAGAATAGTAAAGAGGGACGAATGTTTAGCAAAGCTCAAATTCTCCTTAAGCTTTATAGGCGTCTGTGGAGTGTGAACATCCGTCGGGTGTTGGGAGAACAGTATGGATGATGAACACTATAACTTCGCTTCAAACATTGAGCCAATGTGGAAAATTGTTAAATTAATGTTTCGAGTTTGAATTCGGATACCAATTTATTAAATCGAATTTATCGATAAAGATTTTTCAAGTAGATTTCAAATTGGATGAAGAAGTCCTTATTTTCTTGGACTCCTTAAAGCTGCACAAAAGAGGAAATAATTATGAATAAATAAATAAATAAGGTAAGGTTTCTTGTCTGTTATCTCTACACCGCCACTCTGTGAAGGAAGAATAAGACTGTGGGCCCAAAGTCAAAGTTGTTGACTCTGGGCACACCTATAATGATAAAATAGGAATTTTCCCCCGTGGAGTGAAGCTGCCGAAGTCCTCTGCACCTTTTGGCGTGAAGTCCTTTGCTTGTGTAAGAAGCCAAACGTGGTGGTGGGCTCAAGTCAAACTTTGACGTGGGCACACGTATAAAACGGAAATAAGAAGTAGATCTTCTTTTCTTTCGGATAAGAAGCCACCGAAGCCTACATAGAAGAAGCCGCGAGCTGCTGCACGTACAAGCCAAGTGAAGGAAGGAGCCACGCGTAGGAGCACGTAGAAGCCACGTGAAGCCATACGTAGAGCGTTTTATTTCGAGCTTGAATGCGTGATAATTTTATGCCGCGAGTGTATGTTAATGTGAGTTGTTTATTTATAAATACTTTGGGTTTTGAGTTAAATCTAGATGTGGGAAACATTTGAGCGTGTGAGCGATTGTAAATTCTAATTCTCCGATTATAGTGAATTATTTACTGCTGGCTCTCCCTGTGAACGTTGGTACCGATACTTGGATCGAATTATGTAAATTTCTGGTATCTTTATTATTTCTCGTTTATTTCTCTGGTGATTTCGCGTTAACATAAATTGCAAGATTCTGTCGTTTCCACATATTATATTCCAACACCACTCAAGGACCAAAATCCAAAACAAGTCCACAGCAGTGTCGTTAGTAAAATGGGTTCAAGGCTGGAAGTAATTACTCACCAGTGCCGATGAAGTCTTTGAAAGCGAGGATACTGCCATTCCGCACCGCAAGATTCAACTCCCTAAGCCCTTCAATGAGCGTGAACACAAACTTCTCTTGAAATGTGGGGTCTTTATAATCGGTATGCACAACATATCAAATCAAAACTAAGATGTCCATTTGCACAGTTTTCCCAATTAGCTCAACACCATAAACTTCACCCATCGAACCCCAATAACGAAACCCCATTCCAGATTTGAATGGAAAAAGTGGTAATTGTGCAAACATTTGGTGTGCAATTAAGAATTACCAGTGCAAGTTCCGGTGCCAAACTTGGTGCTGCCATATTCCAGCCGCCGACGGGGCTCTTGGAGGCAACGGCAGAGGCAGACGCAGTAGGGATACGCCAGAGAATGCAACGAATTGGGAGCGAAGGTGAAAGAGCGAATTTTGAAAAGGAGAAGGGTCTTCTTCGATGACGAGAGGGAGACCCAAAATTTTGGAATATTAGGAGGGTTAGATACCGTAAAAAATCTTAAGTTCACCAAAAATTATAATTTTAGAATATTTCTATCCTAATTTTTTCTCTCTTAGAAGAAACCTCAACTTTTGATTTTGTTGTAATTTCATCCTAAATTATTTTTTTGTCTTATTAAAAACCACCACCTTTGATCCAATCCTAATTTTTGACTATAAATTTTTACTCGAATCACATATTTGCCAATATTAACCCTACATCCAGTCGGCCTTAGTGATGTGGTATTTCACGTCATTCCTATAATTTTTCCTAAAATTTCACGTCCAAAAAGATATTTTTAGACATAGATTTTTCTATCAGCTTAAATGGCATCTTATTGGACATGTTATATGGATAAAAACTAGAGAAATTAGGGTTGATTGTCTTCAATTGCTCTTAAGATCTTAAGAGAGTTTTCCTTCCATCTTACAAGAATCTTCGATTTTGGACTCAATCTTCAATCTATCGTGATGGGAGTCTTCAATCTCTTGCGGTTGCAGAGCTCATGTTCAAGATGCTCAGGTTGAGGACCCCCAAACAGTTCGCTTGAGAAATTTAAACGTGGAGTTTATGGAGGCAAATTATGAGACAAAAAAGTTTAGAGGAAAAATTGAGACTAGATCTAAAATTGATATTTTTTATTAGATATGAAAATTTTAGGATAGAATTATAAGTGAACAAAAGTTTGAAGGATTTTTATGGAGCAATAAAAGTTTGGAATAGAATTGGGGGCACACTTAAAGGTTTTTCAAGGTATTAAAAAACCACCTTGGACTCTTTTTGGTCGGCAACCGCCTTGGAGTTAAAAACCACCGAAACCACCTCGAAGTTGAAAATTACCATGGACCAAAGAGCCTTATAAAGACCAAGATTTTCTCTATACATCTCTGTACCTGCTCTCCCACTATAACCCAAGATCTGCTTCCCACTCTAGCCAGCTCTTTCTCTGTATCATTTCGATCATCATCCTCTACATAGGGCTACGGGATCCTCCAGAAGCTGACCCCAATGCCGCCTGGCCGTCGTCCCGCCGCAAATGTCCGAGGTTCCCCCGCCTTCGCTTTCTCCACGCCATTCTTGCCTTCCTTGTTTCAATGCTGGTAAGCTTTGTTCAGGTGAAATGCCAAGGGAAACCCGTGTCCCCGTTGAGACCTACCCTTTTCTCACCTCCCTTGCCAAACCTAATTTGACCCTAAAAAGTGACGAACTTCTATTAGTGATGTGACATTTCACATCATCACTATAATTTTTTTCCTAAAATTTTATATCCAAAAACATATTTTTTGGAGATAAGTTTTCATGTCAATCCAGACCGCGTCTTATTAAATTTAATATATGGCAAAACTAGAAAAATTAGGATTCACTTTCTTCAATTGTTCTTATTCTAGAAAGAGTCTTTCTTCGACCTATAAGAGATCTTCAATTTTGAGCTCAGTCTTCAATCTTTCGTACTCGGGAGTCTTCAATTAGAGAGCTCACGTTCAGGCACATAGGTCAACGAGCGTCGAATAGTTTGCTTGAGAATTTTAGATTGAAGGCAAGCAAATTTATGCGATAGAAAAAATTAGGGAAAATTTGAGACTAGATCTAATGTTAATGGTTTTTTATAAGACAAAGAAAGATTTTAGGATAGAATTAGGGGTGGATTCGAAGTTGGATGACTTTTATAAGATAAAAAAAAAAAAAAAAGGTCTTTTAGAATATTAATTCCATTGGAGAGAGTTCAGCCTCGGTTAGGTAAGGCTCCACGTGTCCCTACCCTACCCCACCCCCGGGCGGGACCTTTTCTTCCTAACGTGGAGCGTGGCAACGTCCTCAATCGCGGGATCGCACGGCGGTTGAAAAGGAGCAAGAGAAGCCGCTTTTGTCAAACCGAAAAAAGAGAGAACATAAATAAATAAATAAATAAATAAAGGCAGCTCTGTCTTATACTGACAAGACTCCAGAGCAGTCCGGAAATTGCGCGGCCCTTTGAAAGCCGTAGGAACCCCGACTTTACAAATGTCTTCTTCGTTAATCGAGGTAATCGCCGCACAGTTTTTAATCGGGACTTTGAAAACTCCACGCGCAAGACAGTCATTCCGCCTTCATCTTCCCCGTTTTCTTTAAATGGGCGTCGCCGGCAGACGAGAAAACGTAGCCGAAATTCACTTTGCATTTTATATCTCTGCTTTTCACATTTATCATTATAAAGCCATCTTTCTCTCTTATCACTTCGATAATCATCCTCTACACAGGACTACGGATCCTCAAGAAGCTGACCCCAATGCCCCTAATGCCTACCGCCTGTCGTCCCGACACAAACACCCGAGATTCCCCTGCCTTCACTCCCCTCCACGCCATTCTCACCTTCATTGTGTCCGTGCTGGTCAACTTGGTCGAGGTGAAATTCCAAGGGAAACCCGCGTCCCCATTCGAGACCCACTCTTTGGCCACCTCCCTTGCCATCTTCTGTCTTCTGTTCTACTGCGCAGTGGCGCTCATCGCTCACCTGTCCTTGGCTCCCGCTTGCTGTGCCCGACTGTTCCACATCCTCATGATGCTCACCGCCACGCTCTTGGTGGCCTCCCTCGCATCGTTGTTGGTCCCGGGCCCCTTTCAATTGTTCCCCTATCTCTTATCGTTCGTGTTGCTTGTTGTGGTCCTCCTGCCTCGTCTCGCTCGAAACCTTTACGTGTGGGTTCAACGCAACACTGTACCCATTTTGGCCTATGTGTTCCATCCTCGCCGACTTGTTGCGGTCCTCCTGCCTCATCTCGCTCGAAACCTTTACATGTGGGTTCGATGCAACACTGTACCCATTTTGGCCAGTGTGTTCCATCCTCGCCGACTGGCAGCCCCGCCGCTCTTGCCTCATACAGTCATGGATGCAGGCGCGTCGTGCTGGAATGCCTCGTACAGTCATGGATTCAGGCACGTTGTGCCGGAATCAGGAATCGGTCCAGGTTGTCCTGGCCCAAGACGTCCTACGGGGTGCCCACCCTAACATACACCTAAAAAATCGAACGCGACAAGGACAGAAAAATAACAACATTGCTTTCGACAACCATTGACAGCGACAATAAGAGGTTATGGTTTTGCTTTTGTTTGTATCTAGAGAGAGCCGCAATGCATTGCATTTTCCACGTACGATTAATTGATAGAATGGATTGTTTCGGAGCAAGTTGACATGGAAATTCTTTCCATTTGAATACATTGCGTGTCATGGAGTAAACATCGCACTGAAAAAAGAAACCAGAACATGGGACAAATTGCCTTGACGACCAACGTCACAATCACCACTCGAAAGACATACTTAATGCCAAAAACCGATCTTGTCAAAAGACACAAATCCTGTCTTGGATACTCGATCAATTCCATCAATCTTGCACTTTTAATAACACATTTTTTGTTGTATTGCCTACTCTCTTTTCTCGAATAAGGAAACAATCTTCATCTTCCAACTTCCACCTTGAAACAATGTTTAGGTACCATGAGCACGAAACTTCGAGCCAAATTGACAAATAAATGTATAACAAGCCACAAACGCCCAAAAAAGGTAGATTACAACAATTTTTCCTAACTGATCACAAATAAAGATCTCAAAGGGGCTATCATTCAATAAAGTACAAGTAATCGGCAGAATGTATACAGTGTCAGAAATATGCTTTACATTATCATGACATAATCCATTTTGCCGCCGGGTAAATACAATCAGAAGAAATCTTTCAATGGGCTTCTACTTTGTTGTTAGACTCCTTGTGAGGTTCCTAGGTTGGTCAACATTGTATTTTCTTAGGACTGTGAGATGATATGCCAATAACTGCACCCCAAATGTTAAAAATTATCTCAAGCCCGATGAATTCGCAAGATCTAGTAAAATGATATAGGCTATTTGAAAGGAAGAACGGGAATGTCAAAATACTCTACAAGCAATGAATTAATAAACAAATAGAAACAGCAAAATATTCCAGCTCAATCAATAAAAATGATTTCTTTTGTTTTAGTTGAGACTTAAAAATATTGCTCTCTTAGAACTAAACACCAAATCAAAGAGAGAATTTTGGAACTCTTAAATGCAAAACCAAACACCGAGAGCATAAAACAAGTCAAGGAAATAGAAAGCTAGATGCTCCCATCCAGCTCCACGTCATATACATCATACCTTCGTATTCAGCAAGCTATGATGCATTTAGTAGAGGTGTCAAAAACCGAACTGAACCAAACCGAACTGAAAAATTTGGTTTTTTTTTTAGTTGTTTCTCATTAAAAATCGAAACTTTTTTAACCAGTTCGGTTTTTATCGGTTTGGTTAACCGAACCGAACCAAACCGATAAAATCTAAAATTTTCATTTTTTTTATTTCTTCTTTTCTTTTTCTTCTTCTTCTTCATTGGTGGTTGCCACCGCCACCAAACCGATAAAAACCTAAAATTTTCATTTTTTTATTTCTTCTTTTCTTTTTCTTCTTCTTCTTCTTCATTGGCCGGCGACCTATGGCCGGCAACCGCCCAATGAAGAAGAAAAAGAAGAAAGAAAGAAAATAAAAAAAGAAAAGAAAAAGAAAAAAATAATTAAAAATTTGATTTTAAAAAAAATAAAAATATTTATAGAAAAGGGTGTATGTAGGGAAAAAAAAATACAAAAGTAAAAACCGAAAAACTGAACTGAACCATTTACACCCATAGCATTCAGTACAACAGGAAAAAAAAAATGTTGCATCTTGGCAAGCATAGAAAACTATTGGAAGTACTCTGTACCTGCAAATGAACTATATTGACTAAAGGCTTAAGACAGTCTTCCACCTAAGGAACTTCAATGACTCTACATGCTCCACCAAGAGATAGCTACCACATCACCTCTCGAGCACATGACAATTAGGTGTCCTTTGCGGGCATGGAGTTGCTGAATAACTGATTGTCACTTGCTGTGAACACTGACACCTTCAGCTCTAGAACAAACAAAGATTTCATAGATGCAAGTAAGAATGTACGAAAAAAGCTAACCTGAAGCAAGCATCATGAGTGGCAATCACAACAATGGGAAGACTCTCATTTACTAGAGCCAGAGCACCATGTTTCATTTCACCGACAAGTATTCCTTCACTGTGCATCAATGCCACTTCCTTTACTACTAAATAACCTTCCAAAGCTGTAGCATAGTTGCATCCTTTGCCAAACATGAGAAGTGACTGCTCTGCAATCAGTAGCTTAGCAAGATCTTCCATTTCTTGATCACAAGATTCAGCACCTCTCTAACATTGTCTACAAGATATTAGCAAAGGGTTTAATGCTTCATACAAAAAAATTCTCTCAATATAAATTTAGACGAAAATGAAGATACAACTTAGAAGTTCATAAATTGTTAAGGTGAGATAGGAAGTGACGCATACTTGAAAGGTCAAAAAGACAATGAATTATTGCATTCTCTTTTAGTTGTACTCAGAAGCTTTCCGTTCAGTGTCTCCAGAATTTTGATGTGGCTTAATACAATTCAATAGTTGAATGAATGAATCTGTCTATTTATTATGTTGCGGCGACATGCCGGAGGATGCAGCGGATTGGGAGCGAAGATGAGAGAGGAGCCAATTTTGAAAAGACAAGGAGAGAGATTCTTCATTGACAAGAGGGAGACCCAAGATTTTGAAATATTAGAGAGAATTTTCAGATCTATGCTGGTGGGATGTGGCTCCATGTGTCAATCACTGAGTGAAGAGGGATTATGCTGATGTGGGGGAGTGTGGCCACATCCTCAATTGCAAGATCACAAGGTGAGGCAGGAGGCTCACGTGGGAGGCTAGGTGGTCGGCTGCATATATCGTTCTATGAAACCGAATGTGTGAACAGTACTATCAAAGACTCACATTATATTGCTGGGAACCCAAGTGAATTAGAGAAACCACACCACATAATTCTACATGCATAAGAAAAGAACAACCGATTCAATGGATCGTGCCCGCCTATTTTTTAGTCTGAAGAGGCAAGGCCGTATTATCAAAGCTCTGAGAAAGAACCTTATGGAGTTGAACCCTTTGAGAACATGGAAAACACAAGTAAGATAGAACACAAGCCACCACTCAAGGACTAAAATCCAAAACAAGTCTACAGCAGTGTTGTTAGCAAAATGGGTTCAAGGTAGCAAGTAATTACTCACCATTGTCAACGAAGTCCTCGAAAACGAGGATATTGCCATTCCGCACAGCAAGATTCAACTCCCTAAGCCCTTCAACGAGTGCGGACACAAACCTCTCTTGAAATGTGGGGTCTTTATAACCGGTCTGCACAGCAAATCAAATCAAAACTAAGATGTCCATTCGCACAGTTTTCCCAATTAGCTGAATACCAAAAACTTTACCTAGCAAACCCCAATAACAAAACCCCATTTCCATATGTAAACAGGGAAATAGGCAATTGTGCATACATTTGGCATACAATTTAGAATTACCGGTGCAAGTTCTGGTGCAAAACTTGGTGCGGCCATATTCCTGCCGTCAGGGCTCCCGGAGGCAACGGTGGAGGTGGAGGCGGCAGAGATGCGCCGGAGAAAGCAGTAGATTGGGAGCGAAGGCGACAATGCGAATTTTGTAAAAGAGAAGAGAGTCTTCTTCGAAGACGAGAGGGAGACCCAAAATTTTGGAATATTGGGAGGTTCTTCTACGATATTTCTAACCTATTTTTTCTTCTATTTTTTTTTTCGCGTAAAGTTATTCTAATTCTACTTAAACTGTTTTATTTCTTATTAAAAACCACCCACTTTAGATCCATTCCTAATTTGAGCCTAAAAAACTTTTATTAGTAACGTGGCATTTCACATCATTGTATAATTTTTTCCTAAAATTTCACTTCCAAAAAGATTTTTTGGAAATAAATTTTCATATTAGCCCAAACGGTATCTTATTAGATTTGATATTTGAGTAAAAAAATAGAAAAATAAGGATTGACTTTTTTCAATTGTTTTTACTTCTTACTCTAAAGAGAGTTCTAAAGAGAGTTTTCTTTCGACCCATAAGATTATGTTTGGTTGTTTGGATTTCTAAGTAAGATGTGATTGAATATGATATGATATAAAATTATATTCCATCAATTGTTTGGTAATTATTGTCATAAAGTTAGATATACACATCATATTATGTATATTATTTGGTATGAAAAATATATTAGTAAAAATGAACAAAAATTTTTACAAATAGAGATAGTGAAAATCTCTCGTAACACTATCACCTAAATTATTTTATTTTATTTTTTATTTTATTTTCCTCTCTTTTATTAATTATTTTCTTTTTTATTATTTTATCCCCCTCCCATCATTCTCTAATAAAATTTTATTAAATAGTAAACTATAATAATATACCTAAAATACTAAAATACCACAAATATGTGATAAATTTAAATATATATTGAAATTATTTTATAAAATATAATTAAATTCAAAATATATATATAAATAAAAAAAGATTAAATTAAAATAACAAAATTGTTATTTTTGTCATTTTGATTTTTTTATATTAGAATTCAAATATTATTCATATTAACATATAATTTTAATATTGTTAATTTAAAAAGTTGGTCATTCGGGAAATGTAAGGTTTCTATTACGGATGTTATAAATATTATTCACCTTTATCTCATTTTCCCTATAGAATAATTTTAATCAATCTATATCCCTCTTATATCTAATTGTATTCTATCTTGAGTAGGCATGTATAAAATAGAATAAATTATATCCTATCTTGAAAATATTTTGATTGTCAAACGCAATCTAAGGAATCTTCAATTTCTCGTGCTTGGGAGTCTTCATTTTCTCATAGTTGGAGAGCTCATGTTCAAGATGCTTGCGTTGGAGGCACTAGGGTTGTGGAGCCTCAGATAGTTCGCTAAAAACTTTGTAGACGTAGGATTAATGGAGGCAGATTTATGAGGAAAAGATGTTTTGGGGAAAATTAAGAGTGGACCAAAGTCTACTGCTTTTTATAAGACAGAAAGGTTTTAGGTGGGGAAGAGACGGCCGCGACAAGGCGCATGAAAAGTCGCTGTCGTCAAAGGGCTCCTGTCAGACCGAAAAAGAAAAAAGAAAAGAAAGAAGGGGTTGGTGACGATCCTCAGGAGACAGCCCAGAAATCGCGGGGCCTTCCTTGACTTCGACGTTAGAAACCCCGGCGTTCTAGAAACCCCAGGGAACCCCGGACTTTCCCAATGTAGCCTCTCCGGTAACCGTACTGGGCTAATCGGAGCACAGTTTTTAATCGGACTTCCAAAACTCCAGGGGCAAAACAGTCCGGACCTATATGTAGAAAGGAGAGGCAAGATAGAGTGATAAGATGTTGCAAAGACCTGTCCACCGACACATGGACGCATTAATTAATGTGTTGTTGGACAGGTTAAGATGTTGCAAAGACTGTCCGTTGACGTATTATAATACGTCATCCGACAGTCTTTCAACATCTTAACTCTCCTTCATCTTGCCTCTCCTTTATATATTACATATAATGCGTAACATCTTATCTCTCCTTTTTACATCATCATTATAAAACCCAAGATATGCTCCCCCTCTAGCCATCTTTCTCTCTGATCATTTCGATAATCATCCTCTACACAGGACTAAGGATCCTCAAGAAGCTGACCCCAATGCCTACCGCCCGTCGTCCTGACACAAACGTCCGAGGTTCCCCTGCCTTCACTTCCATCCACGCCATTCTCGCATTCCTTGTTTCCGTGCTGGTGAACTTTGTCGAGGTCAAATTCCAAGGGAAACCCGAGTCCCCATTCGAGACCGACCCTTTCACCACCTCCCTTGCCATCTTCTGTCTTCTGTTCTACTGCGCACTGGCGCTCGTCACTCATCCGTCGTTGTCTTCCACTTGCTGTGCCCGACCGGTCCACATCCTCATGATGCTCGCCGCCATGCTCTTGGTGACGTCCCTCGCATCGTTGTTGGTCCCAGGCCCCTTTCAATCATTACCCTATCTCTTGTCATTCGTGTTTTTTCCCGTGGTCCTCTTGCCCTGTCTCGCTCGAAACCTTTACACATGGGTTCACCACAAGACCGTATCTATTTTTATCCACGTTTTCCGTCCTCGCCGACTAGCAGCCCCGCCGCTCTTGCCTCGCACAGTCATGGATGCACGCGCTTCGTGCCAGAATTGGGAACCGGTCCAAGTTGACCCATCCCCACATGTCCTACGGGGTGCCCCTCCCAGCACACCCCTGGAAAGTGAAACAACAGTTCAGAAGAAAAATAACAACGCGTTGCACAACCATTAACAACGCCAGAAGCAGCTTAGGATTTTGCTTTTATTATCTAGTGAGAGTCGTACTGTATTTTCCACGTACGATGAATTGATAGAATGGGCTGCTCCAGAGCAAGTAGACATCGAAATTCTTTCTATTTGAATACATTAGGGCTCTGCATCTCTACAAATTGAACCGCATCATGGAGCTAAATATCACACTAAAAAAGGAAACTAGAACGTGGTACAAATTGTGTTGATGACTGACATGACAATCACTACTCGAGAGACATGCTTAATGCCAAAAACCGATCATAGCAAAAGAAGCAAATTTTGTCTCATATAGTTGATCAATTCCACCCATCTTGTACCTTTAATAACACATTTTTCGCCATACTGCCTGCTCTCTTTTCCCGAATGAGGATACAATCTTCTTCTTCAAACAAGGTTCAGGTACCATGAGCACAATACTTGGAGGCAAATTGACAAATGATTACATAACACGACGTGAACGTGAAAAAGGCCGGGTTATGACAGTTTTTCCTAATTGATCATAAATAAAGATCTTGTAGGGGCTGCCATTCAATAAAGTACAAGTGATCAACAGAATGTATACTCTATTTAAAAAAGATGCTTTACATTATCATGATATAATCCATTTCGCTGCTGGGTAAACACAATCAGAACAAATTTGTTAGTAGCCTTTTACTCTGTCGTCACACTCTGCAAGGTTCCTGGGCTGGTTGACATTGTATCCTCTTAGAACCGTGAGATGATACGCCCATAACTACACCCCAAATGTCAAAAAATTACCTCATGTCCAACAAATTAGAAAAATCTAGTAAAACGAAATAGGCTATTTGAAAGGAATATCAAGAATGTGAAAATACTCTATAAGCAATGAATAAATAAACAAATAAAGAAAAAGGCTCAATCAATAAAATTGATTTCTTTTGTTTTTGTTGGGACTTCAAAAAAGAAAAAAGAAAAAAAAAATACTCTCAATGCAAAAACAAAAAACGAGAGCATAAAACAATTCAAGGAAATAGAAAGCTACATGCTCCCATCCAGCTCCACCTATCTACATCATAGCTGCATCTTCAGCAAATTATAACGCATTCAGTAGAGTAGGAAAAATAGATGCTGTATCTTGCAAGCATATAAAACTATTGGAAGTACTCTGTACCTGCAAAGGAACTATATTGACTAAAGGCTGAAGACAGGCCTCCACCTGAGGAACTTCAATGACTCTACATGCTCCACCAAGAGACACAGCTGCAGCATCCCCCCTTGAGCACATGACAATAAGGCGTCCTTTGCGGGCATGGAGTTGCTGAATAACTGATTCTTGCTTGTTGTTAACATTGACAACTTCAGCTTTAGAACAAATAAAGATTTCACGGATGTGAGTAAACCTGTACGACAAAAGCTGACCCGAAGCAAGCATCATGAGTAGCAATCACTACAATGGGAAGACTCTCATCCACTAGAGCCAGAGGACCCTGTTTCATTTCACTAGCAAGTATTCCTTCACTGTGCATCATTGCCACTTCCTTTACTTTTAAAGAACCCTCCAAAGCTGTGGCATGATTGTATCCTCTGCCAAACATGAGAAGTGACTGCTCTGCAATCAGTAGCTGCGCAAGATCTTTCGTTTCCTGGTCAAGCTTCAGCACCTCTGTAAGTTTGTCTACAAGATGTTAACTAGGGATTTAATGTTTCATACAAAAAATTTATCAACGTGAGTTTAGAAAGAAAAAGCACATCCAACAGAAGTTCAGAAATTGTGAAGGTGAGATAGGAATTGACACATAGTTGGAAGGTTAAAAAGACAATCAATTAATGCTTCTCTTCTCACTTTATTAGAAATAGCATCCCCTCCAATTGCCAAAGCTAACATAGCCACAACAACCATTTGACTTGTATATGCCTGCACAAAAAGCATATCTGTAAATAAATTTCATTGAAAAAAAAAAAGACAAGAAAACCATGAAGAAGAGAGGACCGTTTCTGCAACAGAATGTCAAAAGGTACTCTCTCACCTTGGTGCTTGCCACACCTATCTAAGCACCAGCATTTATATGGACAGTATTAGTCATTCCTACACATAATGCACTGTTCTGGAGAGCATATTCCAGTGCATATAAGGTATCTGCTGTTTCACCAAACTGACTCACAAATACTGCCGTATCTTCTCTATAAATCGGGCCTTGACGATCCAAAAGATCACTTGCAATTTCCATTGTCACAGGAATTCCTGTTTTGAAAGCAAGCAACCAAGAAAAGAGTTGGTAAAAATAAATTAACATCTCCAACCCACATAAGCTATCATCATTCACTACTTGCCTGAAAGTTCTTCCAATATGGGCCTTGCAGCTAAAGCAGCATTATAACTCGTACCACAACCAATAAAAACAATCCTCCGGCTCCTCCTAATTGACTTGAGATGATCCTTCAATCCACCCAGAAGGACAGTCTTAGCTTTGCAGGTGCTTCCACGTATAAGTCTGCCCCTCATTGTGGTTGTTAGGGATTCTGACTGTTCATGAATTTCTTTCTGCATATAATGTTCGTAGCTTTTTTTTTTTTTTTTATTTGTTCAACTTCCATCTCGAACAGAAAATGCATGCTGTACAGATGCCGGCCTGGAAAGTACACCACGTTTTCCTTTGTCACCGTCAAACTTTAAGATAGATACCCTTCCATCCTGATGCAACCAGCATTAGTAGAATAAATTCAGCATTGGGCTTCTCATGAGTCACTACGTTATTAAAATACTCTGGAAAGAAACGATCATAGTCATCAGCCCTCGATTGAGGTGATATAGCAGGACTTTCCGCATCAAAGTTCACCTCCCATGTAGGCGACATACTCCTCCAATGGAAAAGGACAAGACTGCTATTCAGCTACAAGCAAGAAGTCAAGCCAAATAGTATTCTGGCAACATTGAACCGAAAGGTTCTCAGTACAACTAAATAGTTGGTTAGTACTGGTGGTATGGAGCATATTTTACCAAGTTGCTATGCAGTCCGACTGTATATTAACAAATTGATACTGATACTGAGGAAATCGATAGAACTCACGTTGAACTGAAGTATCCCCCACCCCTAAAATCTTAACAACCTAAGATACATTTCGTCGATCAATAAAACATAAAATCAAGAGACTGATAAGGCAGCCTATGCCATAAAGGCTAAGAATACACATAAATTCCTTAAAACAAATATGTAATTACCTTCAGATGAACAACTTCACCATCTTCAATAACCAAAACTTTTCTTGTGTGCTCAACCAGAGCATTTGCGTCACTCGATAAGAACAGTTGGCTGGGATTCCCATTCTGCGAAGGGTACTTGTCATCATGAAATAATGATCCTTTGCTTGATTCTTCTGTCAATTCCTAAATAAATTAATAACTATGTTACAATTATGATAAATTAAAAGACAAACAAGAATTTTGACAATGAAAATGCCTAGGTAAGACATACACAGGAATGGACAACTACACATACGAAAAAAGAACTCCTCAGACTAAGCTACAGTTGACGCACCATGGAGACCTAAAAATGAAGTAAGAGTTCAGCACCATAGACAACCACAAGCTTTTCTCAAACTTATCGTATCACAACCAAAAAAATGTGCCATGGTGGACAACAGTAACAATGCTAATGCTGTTCCCATTCCCGGTTCTAATAGGAAATTAATGTGCATCCAGCTTAGCATTTCCAAGGCACTCTAAGCCCCAAAGTAAAAACTCAATATACTGTCTCCACCAAGCAAAACGGATGCTATTCAACTATTTGCAGAAACGTCGTATCATAAGAAACATTTGATTGAACTATGGTTAATAGACTCAGTTCTAGAAGAACTTACATAGCATATCTTTTAGCGAAGTTAAAAAGACACAGAGCAATTGAAAATAGATAATGATTCATGAGATGCGATCAAAAGTAACTCATTTGCAATAAGTACCACCCAAGTTTTAAATGGAACTTACTTTGACACCAAGAAGCAATGGACTACCATGCTTATAAGTGATCAATTTATTAGGATAATGCCGGCTCTTAAAAATAAGGGCATAGGCTCCTTCAAGATGCCTCATGACTTCCGGTACAACTTGACTAAATGTGACAGTCGTGTCACCTGCAGTCCAAATAATATACCATTCATTAATAAAATGTTACTGAACATTGTTCTCTAGGATAAAGTAACACGATAGCACACTTCAAGACACAAAGCAAATGATGTGGAATATGTATATATGTTGAGCACAATCCCATTGGTGGTCATATTGCCAACTAATTTTTTATTTTTTTTTTGTCAGTCCTACTCTAATCTTACTCTAACACTCACTCTCAGACTTTTGCCCTTGCCTCCTTGCAGGGCGTGGAATCAAAATCCACTCTTGAAATGAAATCGTCCCCACCCTAATCCCCCCTGAAAAGGTGGGGATTTGAACCCCCAACCTTCTCCTTCCAAGTTGGAAGGGTGGCCACTGGGGCGAACCCCCAGTGGTTATATTGCCAGCTAATTTACTACAAGCAAACAATTGGAGAAATAAAATCAACTTTTTCCCAAAATGATGTCATTCATACGCTAAAAAGATTCCTCCAAATTCAAGTTTGTGGCATCAACCTCGATGATAACATAATCAATAGTGAGTTCCTCAAACTTGGTTGAGGAAAATCAAAAAGCCAGACTTGAAATATGAAGATGTCAAATAATCCATTACACAAATATAACAAAGTAGAACGGCCACACAGAAGTTTCGTTTGAAAAATCCTACACAAAAATACGTTCCTAGTTTAAAGACGTTGAGTAATGCATGCACCCATATAAAACTACAGCATTTAATCCAGTGGGGCTCCTAGAATTTACAAATGAGGCACGATAGTTTCAATCCAAAAACTGCATTTAAAATTGACAGTCTTCTTAACGTTCCTCTATCTCCAAAAAGAAATCATAATGCTCCTCGAAATAAAGATACTCTAATCTTGTATATTTGCTGAATTAATTTCTAAGAGAATCTTGGAGAAAAGATGGAGTTTCACCCCTCAATTAGTTTAGATCATGTCCAGCAACTATCAGCAATAGAATTAAGTTTACGCCCCCTGGATTATCGAGCTTTTCCGATATATCAGGGGCTATAATGGAATAGAAACAACAGAATTCCAGTCCAAAAGACGCTATCCAGCAGTGCATTCTGACCATGTGGACGGTTTCTCAAAATTAGTCCAGAAGGGGACAAAATGACAAACGACATAGCAGGCTTCTTGAATGAGGCGCTTGTCTAGTCCCCAAACAACGTCCTTTACGAGGACAAACAAAAATAAATTAAGTAAAAGAAAAGAGAGAGAGAGAGAGACTAAACCAGATCGAGGAGGTGAACTGTATAGGAGGTGCACATGAAAATCATATGCAGCGACCATGATCGGCAAAGCAAAACAGTACACTTCCATAACTAATCAGACAAGTAGGAAACAAACAAAACGAAAAAGGAGAGAATCCACAAGAATCATGCCGAGCGGGGCAGACAAACTAAACGGGGCAATCGATCGTTCCGAAACCAATCTCCAAATCAAACGAGAAGCATAATATATAAGAAAGCTTTGTCAGATCACAAGGCGAGCGGGAAATTCGAGCGCGAGAATGAGAATTGGGGGTATACCTTGGTAGACGGATTTGACGAGGGACTCGATGTTGCCTTCCTGCCGGAAGACGAGAGGCGGGAGGGAGACGGAGGAGGAATCGATAGAGACGCCGGCGGAGTCGTAGCCGCGGGGCTGAGGCGACGGAGGCCGTGAAGAGGACCTGGAAGATGTAGCTCCTCTCCCTCTTCACATTGTAGTTCAGGCAGGCGAATATGCCGCACGTTTCTCCCCTTCTTTCCCCTTCGCCTCCCGCGCCCGCGTCCGCCTCCTCCTTCGTGGCTGCCGGAGCTCCGACTAAAAAATCCGCGAGAGGGAGACGGAGACGGGGAGAGAGAGAGAGGTAGTCAGAGATGGAGATCACTTCTGACCTTTGACCCGCTCTACTACTACTTCTTTAAGTCGATTTTGTTTTTCCCGTAAAAGAAAAATCCAAAAATTTGAGTTAGATTAGGTTTATTGTTTTAGGGTTATTTTTCAGAGGGAATTTATTTCGAATTTTTGAAAAAATGAAAATCCAAAAAAAAAATGCATTCATTTAGAATGTTAGTTTTTTTTTTAATTGCACGTTTAATTATGTGTTAGTTTTAATTTCGAATTTCATGGAAAAGAAAAAGAAAAAACTAGAATTATGATATTCTTTGCACGTCATTACATATTAGGATAGCATCCAAAAAAAAAAAACATATTAGGATAAGATTACTTGTTTAATTTTAAGTTTAGATAAATCTTTTAGATAAATTGCATTTTAGGTTAGAGATTACCAAGTTAGGATAATATTCTAGTTTAAATTAGGATTTGGCCTAACCTAATTCCTAATACAAATTGGATGATATCTTAACCTGCATAGATAATTTTCACATTTTTCTAATTTCGAATTTCATAGAAAATACCAAAAAAATTGTCTTAGAATAAATTAATTTCATTTCCTATGATAGATTGCTTGCTTTTTAAGAGAATAGAAATATCATGTGCACGTCATATAGAACTAGATTCTTGAAATGCATGTCATTTAGCTATTATTGCTAGGTCCATTTAGTTAAAAATTGTCCGTCATTAGAATTAAGTCATTTGGTTATATTGCATATATATTATATTTTATTAAACAAGAGAATGAAAAAAAAAAGATTGAGTGATTGTGTGTTAATTAGAAATCATATCTATAATTGTTGATGTGAATTATAATTTAACATTGCAGATGTTTTTGTTACCATGAGGTATGTCTTGCAATTTATTCACTATTTTATTTGGGGTGTTAAATTGGTGGTTTTGCGCATGCAAAACATTTTTTTCAAAATAAAAGAGAAATCTACCGAAATGATATTAGAGAAATCTAGCATATAACCAAATCCTTGAACTCACAAATCTCTCGTTCGTAGAAGTAAAATAAATCTCCCGTTACTTTACTTGGTTTTTAATCGACCCACCAAAAAATAGATTAGTGACGACTCTCGATTGAAAAATCATTTGCATGTTAAGAATTTGAACTTAAGTCGTGAATTAGTATGGGCTTAGGAGAGCCCGAGCTAAATTTAAACTTAGTAACCCATTATCCAAATCTTAAGTGGTTCACTCGAAATTTGGTCGCAACAGTTAAGATGTCCATTTGCCCAGCTTTTCCAATTAGCTCAACACCAGAAACTTCACCCATCAAACCCCCATAACAAAATCCCATATCTAGATGTAAACAGGGAAAAAGGTAATTGTGCAAATATTCGGCATGCAATTTACAATTACTGGTGCAAGTTCTGGCGGGAAACTTAGTGCTACCATATTCCAGCCGCAGAGGGGGCTCTTGAAGGCGACAGCGGAGGCGGAGGCGGAGGCAGCAGCGATGCGCCGGAGAAAGCAGCGAATTGGGAGCGAAGGCGAGAGAGCGAATTTTGAAAAGGAGAATGAGAGAGAGAGAGAGTCTTCTTCGTTGACGAGCGGGAGTTTCCTCGTTTCTTCAATGAGAACAAGGGAGTCTTCGATGACGACAGGAAGACCTAAAATCGGCGGGGAATATTATTCTCTTAAGAAATGTCCTTTTGGGAACCAAGAACGGGCACCCAATCAAGGGGCGACAGAAATCTGGTACATCCGAATTCACTTTGGCGGGAGATGTGACGTTGGATTTACGGTTGGATGAAGTAGTTGATGGACCCCACTCCGAAATCTCCAATCGCTGCGAGATGAGCCCCTTCTCTTGAAAGCAATTGCAATGCTTAACCGGTCATGATATGATATATATCCAAAATAGAATTGACACAAAAGGTAATATTTAAGAAAATAATATTAATAATCAATTCCATTTTTATATTTGAAATCATTGTGACAAGCCCACTTGATTTGATTTTGACTTGGTTATTTTTTGGGATTTCGAGTGAAAAGTCCGTGTAAATCCAATTTTACCAAATTTCTATCCAAAAGATTCTTGTGCCCGGTAAAAAAAACTCCCAATTTTTAATCTTATTTTAGCTCTATCCTAAACTAATTTTTGTCTTATAAATAACCATCATCTTTTGATCCAATCCTAATTTGACCCTAAATTTTTTTCCTCATAAAAAATCACAAATTTTTACTTAAATCTTATATCTGCCACCATTAACTCTTTCTCCAATCATTCTTAATGATGTAGCATTTCACGACATTGCTATAAATTATTCCTAAAATTTCACAACCAAATGAATATTTTTTGGAGATGAATTTTCATATCAACTAAAATGGTATCTTATTGGATATGATATTTGGATAAAGATTAGAGTTGACTTTCTTCAATTGTTCTTACTTTTAAGAGAGTCTTCCTTTTATCTCACAAGGATCTTTAATTTTGGGCTCAGTTTTCACTCTGTTATGTTTCGTAGTCTTCAATCTTTCGCAATCAAAGAGCTCATGCTTGCGTTGGAGACACTCGGCCCAAGGACCTTCGAAAAGTTGGCTTGAGAATTTTAGACAAAGGGTTAATGAGATAGATTTATGAGATAAAAAAAAATTTAGAGAAAAATTGAGATTGGACCTAAAGTTGCTTATTTTAAACGGGTCAAGAAAGATGTTAGAATAGAATTGAGAGTAAACTTAGGCCCTGTTTGGTAACCATCCAAACAGGGCCCCCGATTCTTTGTTCCCAGAATCGGTTTGGGCCTAGAATCGCGTTTGGTAAAATTTTTGTTCCGGGAGCAGTTGGGAATAGAATCAAGAACAAAAAAAAAGTTGATTCTTGTTCCGGGGACAAGTTTGAGAATCAAAAACCAAGAATTTTTTTTCTTCCTTCGGCCATCTCGCGACCGCCATCTACCACCGCCCGCCACCGTCCCGTCCGCCGTCACCGCCGTCGCCGCCGCCGCCCGCCGGCCGCCGGTCCGGCGAGCTCGCGAGGCTCGCGGACGGGCGAGGTCCGGCGAGCTCGCCGGAGGCAAGCCCGCCCGCACGGCGAGCTCGCCGGTGGCCGGGCGGCCTCGCGGGGGCCGGCGAGGCCTCGCCGGGCCGGCGAGGCCTCGCCGGGGCCGGCGAGGGCCGGCGAGGCTGCGGCCACCGGCGAGGCTCGGCCTCGCCCAGATCTGGCGAGGCCGAGCCTCGCCGGGGCTGGGCAGGGGCTGGGCGAGCCTCGCGTCGCCCAGCCCCACCGGTGGCCAGGCGAGGCTCGCTCACGGCGAGGCTCGCCTAGCCTCGCCGGTGGCAGCGGCCTCGCCCAACCCCGACGAGGTCGGCTGGGCCACCGGCGGGGCTCGGCCGAGCCTCGGCGGGGCTAGGCGAGCCTCGCTCGGATCCGGCGAGGCCGCCGAGCCTCGCCGAGGGCCGGCGACGCTCCGGAGGTCGCAGCCCTCGTCGGCCGGTCGCCGGTCCGCGACCTAAGAAGAAGAAGAAGAAGAAGATGAGAAAAAGAAAAGAAAAAAAGGAAAATGAAAAGGAAAATGAAAAGAAAAAAATGAAAAAATGAAAAAAAGAAAAGAAAACAAAGGAAAAAAGTAAAAAAATTATTTAAAAATTAAAAAGAAATTGATTTGGAACAGAATTAATGAACACGGTACCAAACGCAATTCTATTCCGAATAAAAAATTTTGGACGAGTTACCAAACGGCTTAAAATACTTAGAATCGGTTCCGAGAACGAGAATAAAAAAGAATCGGTTGATCGAATCGCTCCTAACGTAATCGTTACAAAACGCGCCCTTAAAGTCAGGAGACTTTTATGAGATAAAATAATTTATAATAGAATTGGGAGCGAATTTAAAGTTGATGGTCTTTTAAAGTGGGGTATTGATGCTGACGCTCTCACGCGGAGCCGCTCAGGGAGGAAACCTTGCCGTGATTCGAACGAGACTTGACCTCTTTTTGTTTTAATTGGCGCGTTAGCTATCTATATTCTGCATTGAGCCACCGATACTGTAGAAGCACCCCCATGCGGAGCGGCGGTCATCTCCGCACAAACGCCCGAGGTTCGACTGACCTCGCTGCCCTCCACGCCGTTCTCGCCTTTCTTGTTACCGTGCTGGTGAACCTCGTCCAGATGAAATTCCAAGGGAAACCCGCATCCCCATTCGAGACCCACCCTCTCGCCGCCTCTCTTGCCGTTCCTTTCTTCTGTTCTACTGCTCATTGGCCCTCGTTGCTCACCTGTCGTTGGCTCCCGATCGTTGTGCCCGAGCGCTCCCCATCCTCATGTTTATAAAAGATCTGCTTTCCATGCTGACCATTTTTATTTGATTGAAATAATCATTTTAATACTTTATTATATTTATATAAAAATATTCATTAACGTGTCAAAATTCTCTATATTTTGAGAAAAGATATGTTGACGTATCGTGTTACTTTGTCACGTATCAATATCGATGCTACTATATTTCTTAGGAGAGAAGTCCCGTGCCAATTCAAAGGAGACTTCGACAATTTTTTGGTTCACGCGGGTGCACTCTTTTCTTTTGCTTTTTTTTTGGTCAGAGCGGGTGCATTCTTGAACTGACATGGAAATTTCGCCCCAGCGTTTTACTTTATGAGGGTTGATAAGTGAGGTCTTCCCCGAGCAAAGGGGAGAAGTATTTTGTCCCACTTCCAAGTTCCGGCTACCGACTCTCATGTACGCCCTTTTTCAGGCTAAACCCACCTCTCCTCCAACCTCATATCTGGCGTTGTAGCCATTTATCCTCTGCATAGAACCACCAATAATAGAATCCCACCATGATGCCACCCCGCCATCGTTCCGACGCAGAAGCTCGAGGTTCCCCTGACCTTCCTGGCCTCCACGCCATTGTCGCCTTTCTTGTTACCGTGCTGGTGAACCTCGTCCAGATGAAATTCCAAGGGAAACCCGCGTCCCCATTCGAGACCCACCCTCTCGCCACCTCTCTCGCCGTTTCCTTTCTTCTGTTCTACTGCTCATTGGCCCTCGTTGCTCACCTGTCGTTGGCTCCCGATTGTTGTGCCCGAGCGTTCCCCTGCCTCATGATGCTCGCCGCCACGCTCTCGGTGGCTTCCCTCATGTCGTTGTTGGCCCGGCGCCCCTTTCACTCTTCCCCCTATCTCTTGTCATTAGTGTTGCTTTCCATGGTCCTCTTGTCTATTTTCGTCCGCGTGTTCCGTCCTCTCCCGCAGGCAGCCACACCAGTATTGCCTTGTACAATCAAGGATGCGTGCGCTTCGTGCTGGAATCTGGATTGGGTCCAGGATGTCCTACAGGGTGCCCACCACCGACGCACCCCTGGAAACGACTTCCAGATCGGCTCCAGTGATAGCGGCTCGTCCACGGCCGCGAGCGACGGTGGTCAACTTGCAGATCTGCAACTCCGCGCGGCAGTTCCCTCCCCAGACTCGGCGTTGGCAACTCCGTCGGTGGCGATGGCAGAGGGAGACGGGGAGATTATGCTCGAGATTGCAGAGACGGAGGAGAATGCGTGGATGGGGGAGAAAATATTCGGTGGTTCGTAAGTGCTACGTCAACAGCTGACTGATATTAGTCCAAAAAAAAAAAAAAACAAAACAGCTGACTGATATACTATTAAGTAATTAAAAATTGAAACGCGTCATTAAAAAATAAATTAAAAATTCCTTAATCCACCTAGAATTTTCTTTTCCTCCTCTTCCATCTCTGCACTCACGAGCCCAACCTCCGCCCCTCCTTCCGCCATCGCCACCGGCGGAGTTGGAGTTGCCGGCGCCGCATCAAACCGGTTTGACCGTCTCCTCCGCCCATGCCTCAGTTCCAAATCCAACGGGACGACGGAGAGGGTGGACGCGGATGGACGCGGAGATTATCTCCATATCTGGTTTGCTGCTCCAGATCTTGGCTCGTCCATGGCTGCCGGCGAAGAGCTCAACAACTTTGCGGCAAACCGAGAAGCCGTCCATGGCCGACCGCTCCTCTGCATCTCCAGATCTGGTTTGCTACTCAACAGCTTTGAACTCGAGTCTTGGCTCGTCCATGGCTACCGGCGACGAGCTCAACAGCTTTGCCGCAGACCGTGGCGGCCACGGTGGGACGGTGGTTCAGGGACGGCGGCTTGGGCGGTGGAGATGGCCGAGCCCAGGCGGAGCGCAGGTCGAAGATGGAGGGGAAAGGAGAAAAAATAATTATTTTTTTAGATTTCTATGTCAACATGTCAAAATCTAATTATTGGATATCTGTAAATATGCGCATGCCACTTCTGCTGTCGACGTGGCCCCTGTGAATTACTGAATATTTTCTCCGTGAGAATTGATTGATGGGGTAGAAAAGTGAAGGGGACTGAAATTTTTATTTTTCTAATTTTCACATCAGTACTTGTGTGTCAAATTATAATAAAGAGGTGACCGAAGACGGACGAGAGAGTTTAGACGATGTGGAAGTAAATGACCACTGAACACTTTCTCGGGCTACACGGGGGAGAAAAGTGAGAAGGACTAAAATTTTTGTTTTGCTTATGATGTTGCTTTTGTTGGTAGCTAGGGAGAGCTCGATCGTATATTCGAAATATGATTAATTAATAGAAGGGACTTCTTCAGGGCAAGTTGACATTGAAATTCTTTCCATTCTAATATACGAGGCCTTTCCGAATCTGCAAATTGGATCATATATGGAGTTAAATATCGCATAGACAAAGAAAATAAGAACACGACATAATTTGCCTTGAACTATATTTCCCAAAAAGGATTTCCCAAAAAAGATGTGAATTAGGAGTTAACTCGCGATTTGATAACTAACGTGAAAATCACCACTCGAGAGACATGACATTTTTAATGACAAAAACCGATATCAATGACCTTAGATACTCCATCGATTCCATCAATCTTGCACATATGATAACACCCCTTTTTGTGATACAATCTCCCTCTTCCAACCTCTACCAAACACCATCTGCATCTCGTGATGCAGCAAAAGATACTTCAACCACCAAAAAATAAAATAAAATTGGAGTTCTTTACTAAATGCTAAATATGATAACTAATATTTCAGCAATAGAACTTTTTCATGACCTTTAAGATGAAGGCATTAATGAACAACATATTGCTTTAAGTTGTATAGCATCCTCGATGAAACTAAGTTAATGTCATCATCGTTACGTCAATCACGAAACAATGTTAAGATACCATGAGCATGACAGTTCGAGGTAGATTGATCGGTAAATGCATAACAAGCTACGAACACGCAAAAAGGTGGGTTACGACAATTTTTCCTAATTGATAATAAATAAAGATCTTACAAGGGTTACCGTTCACTAAAGTACACTGTAGAATGTATACTTGGTGTCAGAAAGATACTTTACACTCTCATGGCATAATTTCACTGCTGGGTAAACACAATCCAAGAAATCTCTTAGTAGGCTTCTACTCTGTTGTCATACTCTTTGTGAGGTTTCTGGGCTGGTCCACATTGTATCCTCTTAGGACCGTGAGATGATATGCTAATAACTGCACCACATATGTCAAAAATTATCTCATGTTTGATGAATTAGCAAAATCTAGTAAAATGAAACATGCTATTTGAAAGAAGAATAGGAATGTGAAAATACTCTATAAGCAATGAATAAATAACCAAGCAAAATGTTACGGCTCAATCAAGATTGATTTCTTTTGTTTCTGTAACAGAATGTCAAAACGTACTCTCTCACCTTGGTGCTTGCCACACCTCCTCAGCACCAGCATTTATATGGACACCACAATGTGTATTTCTGGCAATTGCACTGCCAACAGTATTAGTAATTCCTACACATAATGCACCATTCTGGAGGGCATATTCCAATGCATGTAAGGTATCTGCTGTTTCATCAGACTGACTGACAAATACTGCTGTATCTTCTCTATAAATTGGGCCTTGGCGATCCAAAAGATAACTTGCAATTTCCATTGTCACAGGAATTCCTGTTTTGAAAGCAAGTAAACAAGAAAGGAGTTGGTAATATAAATTAACATCTCCCACCCACATAAGCTATCATTCACTACTTGCCTGAAAGTTCTTCCAAGATGGGCCTTGCTGCTAAAGCAGCATTATAACTTGTACCACAACCGATAAAAACATTCCTCCGGCTCCTCCTAATTGTTTTGAGATGATCCTTCAATCCACCCAGAAGGACAGTCTTAGCTTTGCAGGTGCCTCCACGTATAAGTCTGCCCCTCATTGTGGTTGTTAGGGATTATGGCTGTTCATAAATTTCTTTCTGCATATAATGTTCGTAGTTCCCTTTATTTATTTGTTCAACTTCCATCTCGAGAACAGAAAGTGCACGCTGTACAGATGCCGGCTTGGAAAGTACACTGTGTTTTCCTTTGTCACCATCAAACTTTAAGATAGATACCCCTCCATCCTGACGCAACCAGCATTAGTAGAATAAATTCAGCATTTGGCTTCTCATGAGTCATTACGATATTTAAATACTCTGGAAAGAAACGATCATAGTTATCAGCCCTCGATTGAGGTGATATAGCAGGACTTACCGCACCAAAGTTCACTTCCCATGTAGGCAACATGCTCCTCAAATGGAAAAGGAGAAAACTGCTGTTCAACTATATGCAAGAAGTCAAGCCAAATAGAATTCTGGTGACATTGAGCCGAAAGCTTCCCAGCACAACTAATGAGGTGGTTACTACTGGTGATATTGAGCAAATTTTACCATATTGCTACACAGTCCGATTGTATGTTCACAAATTGATACTGAGATGAAATCGACAGAACTGAAGTTAAACTGAAGTACCCCCCCACCCCTAAAATCTTAACTACTAAGATACATTTGGTAGATCAATAAAACATAAGATCAAGAGACTGATAAGGCAGCCCATGCCATAAAGGCTAAGAATACACATAAATTCCTTAAAACAACTATGCAATTACCTTCAGATGAACAACTTCACCATCTTCAATAACCAAAACTTTTCTTGTGTGCTCCACCAAAGCATTTCCCATTCTGCGAAGGGTACTTGTCATCATGAAATAATGATCCTTTGCTTGATTCTTCTGTCAATTCCTGAATGAATTAATGACTATGTTACAATTATGATAAATTACAAGACAAACAAGAATTTTGACAGGGAAAATGCATAGGCAAGACATACCCAGGAATGGACAGCTGCACATACGAAAAAAGAACTCCTAAGTCCTAAGCCTAAGCTACAGTTGACGCATCATGGAAACCTAAAAATGAAGTAATAGTTCAGCACCATAGACAACCACATGCTTTTCTCAAACTTATCATATCAAGACCAAAAATATGTGCCATGGTGGACAACAGTAACATTGCTATTCCAATTCCTGCTTCTAATAGGAAATGTGCATCCAACTTAGTATTTCTAAGGCACTCTAGTAAAAACTCAATATACTGTCTCCACCAAGCAAAAGGGATGCTATTCAACACTTAGTAGAAAACATTGTATCATAAGAAACATTTGATTGAACTATGGTTCATAGACTCAGTTCTAGAAGAACACGCATGGTATATATTTTAGTGAAGCTGAAAGGACACAAAGCAATTGAAAATAGAAAATGATTCATGAGATGTGATCAAAAGTAACTCATTTGCAACAAGTACCACCCAAATTATAATGGAACTTACTTTGACAGCGAGAAGCAATGGACTACCCGCTTACAAGCGATCAATTCATTAGGATAATGCCGGCTCTTAAAAATAAGAGCATAGGTTCCTTCAAGATGCCTCGTGACTTCCAGCACAACTTGACTAAATG
Source organism: Eucalyptus victrix (assembly GCA_016097545.1). Lineage (NCBI taxonomy): Eukaryota > Viridiplantae > Streptophyta > Magnoliopsida > Myrtales > Myrtaceae > Eucalyptus > Eucalyptus victrix. The sequence goes on from CM027842.1 coordinate 16,510,788, forward strand.
TGACAGTCGTGTCACCTGCAGTCCAAATAATATACCATTCACAAATAAAATGTCACTCAACATTGTTCTCTAAGGTACAGCAACATGATAGCACACTTCAAGACACAAAGTAAATTATGTGGCACATGTATATACGTTGAGCACAATCCCATTGGTGGTCCTATCGCCAATTAATTCACTACAAGCAAACAATTGGAGAAATAAAATCAACTTTTGCCCAAAATGATGTCATTCATACTCTAAAATGCTGTTGCAGAATAAAGTATCCATTTACTGAGGCCCTACAGAAAGAAAATGAGTCACCAAAACAATTTGTTTTTGGGAAAAGTACTGGCGCAACATGGGCCTGACATACATAACGATACTTTCAACAAAAGATGTCAGAGATGCTTTATACATCAGATGGCTCTTTAGTGTTTACAAAGAGTTGAACAGATTTCCAACGCGACAACCTTCATATAGTTACACGAGATTCAACTGAAAATGTGTAGATTAATATAGCTTGAATTGGAAGATTGTTAACCAAAAATTAAAATGATAAACTTCAACATCTTTTTTAATTTCAGTGTCTCATGAAATTGTGTCGACTGAGGTTTCCTTTTCTTCACACACAAACTCAATAAGAAGCTCATTAAAATGCAATGATGATCTTCATTGCATATAAGCTATTACCTGAATCTTCATTAGATTTATCAAAAACATACTTGGCAAGCTTAGGAATCACTTCAGTGTCAGTATCAGATTCAAATGTGAACCCATGTTGAATTAGTGTTTGCTTTAAGACCTGCAAATGTAAACGAAAAGGTAAGAACCTCAGAAGAATCTACCGGCAAATTTCTTCGTTAGTTTTAAGCTAGAAAGAAATACCATTGAGATTGTACAGCATTTTACAGACTCATCACAAACAGAGTAACATATAAATTAGGAGCGTATCATACAGTTTCAATAGGAAAGCATCTTGGTATCTAAAAATGCTTCTCAATGGGGTAAAATGAGGTCCATAACCTGTTGCAAGGTTCCTTGTGGTACACAGGACATTTGCTGCTAATGATCCACACTTCAAACTGCATGTTCTTTGTGAAGACTTCAATGACAGGTCCATGATTATGACAGAAGGATGAGCCTTGGCATCAGTTTATTTTTAACAATGACTAATGTGGCCTATTCATAACACCCCTTACTAGATCAATCAAATAAAGCTTCATTGATTGAATCAACTTCTCCCTCTAGTCAGCAGCTATGTCTTCACTCACATTCTAATAAAGGAGTAGTTGTTTAGATTAAATATCTCTAAGATGCTTACACTGATTTATGGCATAGAATCATCCAAACACATGATATGATCTGCGATACCTCAGGAGATGTAAGTGTTACATTGTCATAATGTTACGATAATCAATGACAGAGATGTACGTTCGGCCTACATGAAAATCTGAAAGCTAACTCACCTCAAAGGTGAAAGAAAGCTTTCATAAATTATACAGCAAAATGCAACCCGAATATAAATAAAAAGTATACGAAAGTCCATATAGTTGCCAGTTAAGCCTTAACCAACCTCATGATTAGTGATGACCCCATTGTGTACAACCAAAAACTCATTTTCAGCACCGGAGCTCTGAGGATGACTATTCCTTGGAGCAGGCTCTCCATGAGTCGCCCACCGTGTGTGTGCTATTCAGGCATGAGTAAGAAAAGATTCCTCCAAATTCAAGACTGTGGCATCCCTCTGATGATAACATAATCAACCATGAGTTCCTTGAACTTGGTTAGGAAAATTAAAGAGCCAGACTTGAAATATGGAGATGTCAAATGATCCATCACACAAATATAACAAAGTAGAACAGCCACACAGAAGTTTCGTCTAACAGAATATACGAAAAATGCCTGCACAAAAATATGTTCCTAGTTCAAAGATGTTGAGTAATGCATGCATCCGTATAAAACTGCAGCATTTTATCCAGTGGGGCCCCTAGAATTTACAAATGAGGTGCGATAGAATCAATGGTACATATGGATTCAAGGTGAATACGCATGGTCTATGTGATAATATTTCCTTCAATCCAAAAAATGCATTTAAACTTGACAGTGAACATGTGGACTGCTGCTTAACATTCCTCTATCGCCAAAAAGAAATCCTAATGCTGCTCGAAATGAAAATACTCTCAACTTGTATTTTTGCTGAATTAACTTCTAAGAGAATCTCGGAGAAAAGATGGACTTTCACCCTCAATGAGTTTAGATTATGTCCAGCAATCATTAGCAATAAGGTTAAGCTTTGGCCTCCCCAATGAATATCTGGTTTCACCCAGAAGCTCAGGTATTGAAACAACTTGTAGCGAGTTTAGACAATGTCCACGACCATCAGCAATAAGGCTGGTCTCAATTAAAGTCCACTGAACAAAAGCCAATTTCATCCGTGACGATGCTTCCACCCTTCTCTTCTCATTTCCTTTCTCCTTATTTTAGCCAAGTAACTGTGTTACTTCACCAGAATCAGAGAGCCGATGAAGAAAAGGTGGCCCTTTGGATTATCGAGCTTTTCCGAATAGAAACAGCAGAATGATAAAAAGGGCGTGTCTTTCTGTTCCAGTCCAAAAGAGGCTATCCAGCAGTGCATTCCGACCATGTGGACGGTTGCTCGAAATTAGTCCAGAAGGGGACAAAATGACAAACGACATAGCAGGCTTCTTGGACGAGGCGCTTGTCTAGTCCCAGAACAACGTCCTTTACGAGGACAAACAAAATAAATTAGCTAAAAGACAAAACAAAAAAGAGACTGCATAAGATCAGGGAAACGAACTGTATCCGAGGTGCGCATGAAAATCATATGCAGCGACGATAATCGGCAAAGCATAACAGTAAACTTCCAGAACTAATCAGACAAGTAGAAAACAAACAAAAAAAGAAGGAAAAAGGATAGATCTTTTCCACAAGAATCATGTCGAGCGGGGGAGACAAACTAAACGGGGCAATCGATCGTTCCGAAATCAATATCCAAATCAAACGAGAAGCATAATATAGAAGAAAAGCTTCGTCAGATCACGAGGTAAGCGGGAAATTCGAGCGCGAGAATGAGAATTGGGGGTATACCTTGGTAGATGGATTTGGCGAGGGACTCGATGTTGCCTTCCTGCCGGAAGACGAGAGGCAGGAGGGAGACGGAGGAGGAATCGATAGAGACGCCGGCGGAGTCGTAGCCGCGGGGCTGAGGCGACGGAGGCCGTGAATAGAACCTGGAGGATGTAGCTCCTCTCGCTCTTCACATTGTAGTTCAGGCAGGCGAATATGCCGCACATTTCTCCCCTTCTTCCCCCTTCGCCTTCCGCGCCCGCGTCCGCTTCCTCCTTCATGGCTGCCGCAGCTCCGACTATAAAATCCGCGAGAGGAAGACGGAGACGGGGAGAGAGAGAGAGCAGTCACTAGTCAGAGATGGAGATCACTTCTGACCTTTGACTCGCTCTACTTCTTCTTCTTCTTCTTCTTCTTCTTATTCGTGTTCCTCGGAGGATCGAAGGATGATGATCGACGACGATTCGTCAAGAGGTGGTCGTGTCGCCACCAACGACCGACCTGTGCTTGAACGAGATGAAAACGAAAAAAGAAAACGAAAAATTATGCTGATGTGGAAATTTAAGAGAGAATTTTCAGATGGGTCACTCTCTCCTCACCGAGTGGATAGGGACAAATATTAGGTGGGCCGGCCACGCCATGCCACCATGCACCGGCCGAATGAAGAGGAGTGCCCACACTAGCACACCCCTGGAAAATGAAACACGACAAGGGAAGCAAAATAACAACATGGCGTTCGACAACCATTGACAGCGACAATAGGATCTTATGGTTTTGCTTTTGTTCGTATCTAGTGAGAGGCGCATTGCATTTTCCATGTACGATTAATTGATAGAATGGATTGCTTCGGAGCAAGTTGACATTGAAATTCTTTCCATTTGAATACATTGCGTGTCTGCAAATTGAGCCATATCATGGAGTAAATATCACACTGAAAAAAAAAAAAAATCAGAACATGGTACAAATTGCCTTGACGACCAACATCACAATCACCACACGAGAGACATGCTTAACGCCAAAAACCAATCTCATCAAAAGACGCAAATCTTGTCTCGAATACTTGATCAATTTCATCAAACTTGCACTTTTAATAACACATTTTTTGTTATGCCGCCTACCCTCTTTTCCCGAATAAGGATACAATCTTCCTCTTCCAATGTCCACCTTGCAACTATGTTCAGGTACTTTGAGCACGACACTTCGAGGCAGATTGATAAATAAATGTATAACAAGCCACAAACGAGCAAAAAAAAGGTGGATTACAACATTTTTTCATAAGGGTTAATACCCTGAAAAACCCTAAATTGGTACATTTGTGACAAATTTATCCCAAACTATTTTTTTGACTATAAAAAACCCCAAACTGGTACACCGTGACAAATTTACCCCGATCGACCTTAAAAAACCCTAAAGTGGTACATTTATGACAAATTTACCCAAAACTAATTTATTCGATCACAAAAAACCCCAAACTGGTAAATTTTTGACAATTATACCCTGCAGTAAATTGGATTAAACCACAAAAGAATCACAAAAATTATAAACCGTGACAAACAGAGTGTAAAATCCCAAATCGGTATACCATTAACTATCACGTGTCATTTGACTTAATTAAAATTTAACGAAAACTAACATAGGGTAAATTTGTCACGAGTGTACCAATTTGGGGCAAATTTGTCAAAAGTGTACCAGTTTGGGATTTTTGGTGGTAAAAAAAATAGTTTGGGGTAAATTTGTCACAGGTGTACTAGTTTGGGTTTTTTTTAGGGTATTAACCCTTTTCATAATTGGTCATAAATAAAGATCTTGCCGAGGCTGCTATTCAATAAAGTACAAGTGATCAAATGTATAATGTGTCAGAAAGATGCTTTACATTATTAGGACATAACCTATTTCGCTACTGAGTAAACACAACCAGAAGAAATCTATGAATGAGCTTCTACTCTGTTGTCAAACTGTTTGAGGTTCCTAGGTTGATCAACATTGTATCCTCTTAGGAACTTGAGATGATACGCCAATAATTGCACCCCAAACGTTAAAAATTATCTCAAGTCCGACAAATTCATAAGATCTACTAAAATGAAACAGGCTATTTGAAAGGAAGAACGGGAATATAAAAATACTCTATAAGCAATGAATAAATAAACAAATAGAAACAGCAAAATGTTCCCACTCAATCAATAAGGATGATTTCTTTTGTTTTAGTTGAGACTTAAAAGTAATGCTCTCTTTTAGAACTAAACAGCAAATCAAAGAGAGAATTTTGGAACTCTTAAATGCAAAACCAAAAACCAAGAGCACAAAAACAAATCAAGGAAACAGAAAGCTAGATGCTCCCATTCATCTTTCCGTCATCTACATCATAGCTTCGTATTCAGCAAGATATGATGCATTCAACACAACAGGAAAAAAATGTTGCATCTTGGCAAGCATAGAAAACTATTGGAAGTACTCTGTCCTCGCAAAGAAACTATATTGACTACATGATGAAGACAGCCTTCTACCTAAGGAACTTCAATGACTCTACATGCTCCACCAAGAGACACAGCTACATCATCCCCCCTCGAGCATATGACAATTAGGCGTCCTTTGCAGGCATGGAGTTGCTAAATAACTGATTGTTGCTTGCTATTAACATTGACACCTTCAGCTTTAGAACAAACAAAGATTTCACAGATGTGAGTAAAAATGTACAACAAAAGCTAACCTGAAGCAAGCATCATGAGTACCAATCACTATAGGGGGAAGACTCTCATCCACTAGAGCCTGAGGACCATGTTTCATTTCACCATCGAGTATTCCTTCACTGTGCATCAATGCCACTTCCTTTACTTTTAAAGAACCTTCCAAAGCTGTAGCATAATGGTATCCTCTGCCAAACATGAGAAGTGATTGCTCTGCAATCAGTAGCTTTACAAGATCTTTCGTCTCCTGGTCAAGCTTTAGCACCTCTCTAACTTTGTCAACAAGATATTAACAAGGTATTTAATGTTTCACTCAAACAATTTATCAACATAAGCTTAGACAGAAAAGACACATCCAACTGAAGTTCAGAAATTGTGAAGGTGAGATAGGAAGTGACACAATCTTGGAAGGTCAAAAAGACAATCAATTATTGTAAGAAAGTCTGCATGCCGACAAAATGCTTACCCAACGCGATTATTGAAAGCTGTCCACAATGCTCAGCTTGGGCTCAAAACAGGAAATGATGAATGTAGGGATCATAGTTATCGGCCCTCAATTAAGGTGTGATAGCAGGACTTTCTGCACCAAAGTTCTCCTAACATGTTGGCAACATGCTCCTCCACTGGAAAAGAAAAACAAAACTGTGGTTCAACTATTAGCAAGAAGTAAGCCACATAAAAATTCTGGTGACATCAAGTGGAAAGCTTCGCAGTACAAAATAGATGGTTACTTCTGGTGATATTGAGCAAATTTTACCATATTGCTATGGTATATTCCCAAAATGACAACAAGATGAAATTTACAAAACTCAAGTTCAACTGAATCAGGTGACACATCCTACTCTGAGCGCTCATACTCTTCGGATGATGTTGTTGATGTGAGTAAGGCTAGTGTTGGAGAAAATTTCCTTGAGTGTTTTGAAGCTGACAAAAGTTTTCCATCAATCTAGTCTGAAGATTTGCAGACTCTACTATTTAAAGTCTGAAGACCTCCAGATTGCCAGACTCAAAACTCAAAGTCTATTCTCATTGACAGTTTCTAGTCCGTCGAAGAAGGTTTATCCAGGACTAGATGTTTCGTTAAGAATTTGACCTTATCGACTGGAAAAGATCTCTTGGCTGGATATGGCATGTCGGAATCCTTTATTCAAATCAAGATTGATTCAGGGATTGAGGATACGATGATTGGCGAAGTATACTTAGAAGGTTCTACTTATGGAAACCGAGATCCTGATTGTATGGGCGAGCAGGATTGATGGGCTATTGTCATGTTCCTTAAATAGCTCGAATGATCTTCCTAATTGATTCTGTCCAACGGGTAGATTGAAAGAATTCCTTTGGTAAGTGCCAACGAGTATAATGGCATAAAGGAGTATATAAGGAAGACGTTCCAGTTGTTCGAGTGGTGCGCGATAGAAGAATTCCAAAGTATTAAGCTTTTTGTTCTTAGTCAATTCATTTGTTGAGTGAAATCTTGTATGCAAAAGAGAGTCTATATCTTTGAGAAATCTTCAAGAAGTGTGGTAGAGTCTACACTATGGAATCAAGGGAGAGCTTTGCTGTGACAACTCTTTTGTTCATAGTGAAATCCAGCCGATGGGCTGTTAGTGCGGAAGAGTGGACGTAGGCTTGGATTAAGTCGAACCACTATAATTTCTGTGTTCATTTTCTCTTCCCTACTCTCTTTTACTTTGATCATAATTCATTTTGTTAACAAAAGATGAACTTCCTCTCTATTGTCAATTAGTATTGCTCACTTATCACGAGAAATTATTTTTACACCTATTCACCTCCCTCTAGGTGCTTATACTAGCTATCTCAGTTAGTAGAAGAACTTTGAGTTCTATAATGCTCTAATTAAGGTGCGAAGCCAAGACCCAAGTTTTAAAGAGAAAAACACCTCTCTTTTCTAGTTTGAATATAGCGACAAAGACAAAGAAAAGGAGCTGAAGTAGAGACGACATAAGCTTTACTTGAAAGATGTGGTGGCCAAGAACCTGATTGAAGAGGGCCCTAATTTTAAGGATGAGCAAACAGAAGCCGCTAAGAAGAGGTGCTGCAATGAGGCGCAAGAGGAGATGAGCAGGGCATTTTCTGGAAGCTGCAGCGGTTGCAGAGGCTGATGGCGACAACAGTGACTTTTTTACAGTGAAGAAGAGAGATGATGGTGTGCCAGTTAAAGGTGGTGATGCTGCAGAATTTCAGCAGAAGCTGAATGTATATTTTTGCAGGAGAGAGGGTTTGGGTGAGAATGAGATGTTTCTAAAAAAGTTCTTTTGGTATAAGATGTGGGTTGATGAGGATTACAAGAACAAATGACATGTCAATGAGAAGAGTTGGATGGGTTGTTGAGGGATAAGGAAGAGATTGAGAAGCAAGGATTATAAAACCAATTTCAGGTACGAGAAGAGTGCAGGCAACAGGCTACCTCGAGGCACTTAAAGCATTTAAAAAAAAAAAAAAGAGGAGGAGATGAAGCAGAAGCTCGAAGTTAAGCTGATTGCTGGGATAGGCAGAGATGAGGGCTGCCAATTGGATGGAGTTGATCTTGATGATGACTTCAATCCTCAGAAATATGATAAAGCGATGAAGCAAGTTTTCAATGAGAAGTATAACAATGCAGAAGATGTGGACCCTGACTTTGGCAGTCATGGAGAGGAAGAAGGTGGAGAAATTGATGGAGTTGACCTTGATGACTTTGATCCTAGGAATACGATAGGATGATGAAGCAAGCTCTCGATGAGAAGTATTACAGCGTAGAAGATGTGCACCCTGACTTTGGTTGTTTGATGGAGATGAAGAAGATGGAGAAATTGAAAAACCATACTTCAAGAAAGAAGATGAATTACTTGGACTCCAGATTGATTGGGAGAATCAGAATCCAAGGGATTCTTAGCAGCTAGAGATAGAAGCTTAAGACACAACGTAGATGATGTAGGCGAGGATCAGAGGCACCAGCTAAAACTGAAGTCATAGGACCTTGAAGAAGGAAGGCCTGATAAATAAAAGAGGTGTAAAGATTAGTGTAAGCAACAACTGCTGAAAAGGGTAGCTTGGAAGATGGAAAGTCACTGCAATTTGAGTTAGATGAGGATTCGTGTAAATTGTCAAAGAATGCAAGAAGAAGAAGAGCCAAGCTGCAGTTAAGGGTGCGTTTGTTTGCGTTTCGTTTAAAAATTGTTCAAGAAAAAGAAATAGAAAAAAATGTTTGTTCCAAGGAACAATTTTTGAACAAAAAAACACGTTTTGTAAACTTGTTCCGGGAATAAAAATAAACGAAACACGTTTGGTAAATTTGTATAATTTTTTTATTTCTTTTATTTTTTATATTTTTATTATTTATTCTTTTTCCTTTTTTCTTTTTCTTCTTTTGGCCGGTCGCCGGCCTCGGCCATGGCCGGCGACCGACCGACGAGGGCGGGCGGCCTCGCCTTGGCCGGGCCAGCTCGAGTTCGCCCAGATCCGGCGAGGTCGAGCTCGCCCAGCGGCCGGCGAGGCTTGGCCTCGCCGGGCCACCGCCAGGCGACGCTGACTCGCCCAGATCCGGCAAGGCCGAGCTCGCCCAGAGGCGGGCGAGGGTCGGCCTCGCCAGATTTGGGCAAGATCAAGCTCGCCCAGGCCGGCGCGAGGTTGGCCTCGCCCTTCTACGGCGAGGCTCGGCCTCGCCGGAGGACGGCAAGCCTCGGCCTCGCCGGGGGCCGGCGAGCCTCGCCGTGGCTGGGCGAGGCCGCCGGCCCTCGTCGGCCGGTCGCCGGCCATGGCCGAGGCCGGCGACCAGCGAAAGAAAAAAGAAGAAGAAAATAAGAAGAAAAAGAAGAAAAATAGAAAAGTGTTTCTCAGTTTTGTTTCAGAAATAAGAAACACAAATTTGTTGTTTCTTTTTTGTTTCGGGAACAAAAGAACAAAAAAGGAACATAAACGCACCCAACGCGTTTCTGTTCCTTTTTTGTTCCCAGGAACAAAAAAAACAGAAATTTTTGTTCCTGGGAACAGAAACAGGTGCTAGCCAAACGCACCCTAAGTTATCAAACTCAAGGCTTAGAGCTTATGGGAAAATAACACCCCGAGTCTAAGGGTTATACCAAGCACTAGAACTGCAACATGACTAGCAATTAGATTGCATCAGCATAGTAAAGATGGATGAATCCTACCAGCAAATTTAATGTCCATGTCCTCTACCAACCATTTTGTTCCATCTCTCATGAATCCCACATAGATCGTTTCGAACTCTCTTTTGTAGATAAGCCATTCGAGAAGACATGGAGCACACATCAAATTTGTCCTTTTGATCGTAGCACTCACTGATACCACAATATATTAAGATACTCAAACAAGTGCTCCAATAGCACATGCATGGGCAACATGATTTTAACGATTTGGAGATCACATATTAGTTCAATTGACCCTGAACCACAAAAGGATGCTTTGGAATAGAAACTTACCTAGCAGTATATAGGGTTCTAATGCCCTTCTCACACCCGTGGGAATATGGAAAGACTCCATTACTTCAGCTGCAGGAAGTAACCTATGTCATTCTTATGGAAATGGTTGGACAAATACCTATGCTTTAATCTCAAAAGTTGTTGTATCAAATGTTTGTAAGTGTGTAACAACATTCTTGAGAATTAAAAGGAAAAAGCCAAGGCCTTGTTCACACTACCAAGACAAGTATCCTACTTTGCAAAATTAACAATATTAGAATCTAGCTAGAAGAACTAGTATATTGCCAGCAATGGTCACTACTGGGACAACTAAATTGTGCAGTATTTTTACTGCTTGAAGGAATAAATACTCTCAATAAAAGCAAATAGCTCATAATTCACCAATGAACAAAATATATGATATCCATAGATAATAAAACATTTTAAGTCGTCAAATATCACATGCCAAGCCCCAACACACAAATGAGTCAATGACTAAGTGGATATGGAAAATGCAGCCACTACTATGAAACACCCAAGTTTCTAGCAAATTGTTCCAGCAATCAAACCTGCTTAACAATAATAATAATAATTATTATGATGATAATGATGACAACAACAACACCAATAATTCTGCAGTCGGGAACAGTCGGGATATATTTTCAAAAGCAAAGTTAGAACCTAGGACTAGTTATACCTGAGTGAATTAAGGAAACCACGCCACAATTCTTTCACAAAGGTCATAACCCCACATTCCAAGAGAAGTTTATGCTCATGCTAGTGAAGGGCTCGGAGAGTTCAATCTTGCGGAATATGAAGCAACAATGTCCTCAATTCATTGGCAGTGGAAAGGCATTACTTCCTACCTTATGTCCATTTTGCTAACAACACTGTTGTTGATAAATTGTTTTGGACTTTGTTCCTTTGAGTGGCTGGTGTTTCTATTTTAGTTGTGTTTGTCATAGCCTCCATGAGGTTCTTCCTTAGAGCTTCGATTACTTGGCCTGGCGGAGGCGGGGGCAGTGGCGGTGCGCCAGAGAGTGCCGTGGATTGGGAGTGAAAGCGGGAAGAGAGAGAGAGAGAGAGAGAGAGAGAGAGAGAGAGAGAGAGAGAGAGTCTCGTTCGTTGATGAAGGGAGATCCAAAATTTTTAAATTTTGGAAAATTTTCACACCTGTCCCGGCGGGACCCATCCGCTGACTTGGCTCCACATGTCACTCGCTGAACGGTTGATGATGTGGCAGAGCTTGGCCACGTCGTCAGCACATCAAGGACAGCATTGGTGGGGAAGCTTCGTTAAGCGCGGAATGCAGAGGTCCGGAAGGTCGACTTTATGATGATTAAGATTCCCCAAGTTTTATCTTTCCTCTTCACACTTTATGAAGATCAAGATTCCCATTCTTCACCGGTTCAATTGTAAAAACCAAGATTTGCTCCCACTCCAGTCATCCCACACCCAATGCTCTTTCATTTGAGTACACTACATGTCTACCAATCAGACCATGTTGTGCAGTTAAATATCATACTGAAAAATGAAATTAGAATATGATACAATTTACCTGAGACTGTGTCCCAAGAAAGGTAAAAAACTGAGTGTTAAGTAGCGATTTGACGACTAACATGACAATCATCACTCAAGAGACATGCTTAACGCTGAAAATCAATCACAACAAAAGAAGCAAATTCTGTCTTAGATCCTCGATTGATTCCATCAATCTCGCACCATACTACTCTTTTTTCCCAAATAAGGATACAAACTTCCTCTTCCAACCTCCATCGAGCTCCTTTTACAACTCATGATGCAGCACAAGATACATCAATCAAAGTCCACCATAAAAAATGGAGTTTCATACTAAATGCTAAAAACAATAACTAATATTTTCAGCAACTTCAACGAAGGCGTTAATGAACAACATACTGCTCTACCTTGCATAGCATCCCGGATGAAACTTTCCAGGAGAAAATTGAGAATAGACTTAAAGTTGAGAGTTTTTCAGAGTTCGTTTATTTCGCGGAAAACATTTTTCTCATTTTCAAGTGTTTGATTAGTTTAGGAAAATGTCTTCCTAGTGAAAGGAAAATATTTTTCCTACCAATACTAAAATTCAGTAAAATGATTTTCTCTTTAAAAAACTAAAAATATTTGCCACAATATGACTAGATTTCAACACTTCGACTCGAAACTTTATACTTGGACATGGAAACCACAACATTAGTTCTTAGGTCTTCGTGTTTAGGAATAAATTTCCAATGGCAAACCCAAGTCCATCGAGGCCAAGCCCGAACCTTTGGTGTCCATTCTTGATTCTCCAGCCCTTGAGCTCATGTCTATAAAGGTCATGCTTGAGGTACCAATGCTCAAGCTCTAGTCCTGACCGTCTAGTGCAGGTCTACAAAGGCTTTGCACACATCCTTGACACTTGGGTTCATTCCTTGTTCATAAAACATTTGTTCTTATAAAAATAGTTTAAAAAAAATAAAATTTGAGGTTAGGCATCAAGTGACCTCTCAGCCTTTGACGGCAAGGCTTAATGCCTAAGGCTAGCGAGCTCAAGTCTTGTTAGATTGAGCATTAGGTGAGCTTGTGGCCTTTGGGGCTTGCCCGAGGCCAACAAGGCTTGAGTTTGCTGGAATTTGATGAGCTTGAGCCCTACTGGCCTTGGGCAATGCTTGAGTTCGCTTGTAGTCGGTCGCCAATTGCCGATAAATAAGCAATATATATATATATATATATAAAGTAAAAATTATTTAAAAATATTAATTTTTCTATAATTTTCCCCATTACATAAAAATACTTTCCAGAGTTTTTTTTTTTCCAGGTTTCCTCTAAATATTAGAAAATAAAGTAATTTTTCTATAAAATGACTTTCTAAAAAATGTTTTTCAGAAATGGTACATTTTCAAGAAAAAAAGGGTCCTCATATGACGAAAAAATAATTATAGGATAGAATTGGGAATGGACTTAAAGATTAAGATTTTTATGGGATAAAAAGTTCAGATCAAATTGGGAGCGAATTTTAAGTCGAAGGTCTTTTTTAGGGTATTAAAAATATTAGGGAGAATATTCAGAACCCTCCCGGTCTTCACGTAACACCCCACTGATGTTGTCGCGGAGCATGGCAACGTCCTCGATCGGGGGATCAAGACTCTTAAAAAGTCGTCCTAAAAAAGGGGAGTCGTCGCGGCAAACGTAGTTTTCACCGGGAAACCTCGCTGCCGATTCGAAGGAGACCTGACTTTTTTGGTTCTACTCCGGCCACGTGACGTCGAGGTGAAAGTCAAGTCGCTCGCAAACGCAGAAGCCTTCGAATCGAAGGGGTCACGGAATTGTCAAAAGCGTCTCGCGCACCCACCGCGAAACTTCTTAACAATGAAAGAGCCGACATTTATCCCCCCGCCCCCTCCAACTACAAAACCCTTCCTTCGTGATGTCCGCGAACTATGATCCATCGCAAAAGCCCCTTTCGACCAAATAGAAAATAATAAAAACTATAGGACTACAGATCCTCTGCATAGGACTACAGATCCATCGCAAAAACCCCCTGGGATCTGTATTAGCCATTTATCCTCTGCATAGGACTACAGATCCGCTAGCTACCCCCATGCCGACCGGCGGTCATCCCCACACAAACATCCGAGGTTCCCCTGACTTCACTAACCTCCACGCCATTCTGGCCTTTCTTGTTTCCGTGCTGGTCAACCTCGTCCAGGTGAAATTCCAAGGGAAACCCACGTCCCCTTTCGACACCCACCCTTTTGCCACCTCTCTCGCCGTCTTCTGTCTTCTGTTCTATTGCTCAATGGCCCTCGTTGCTCACCTGTCATTGGCTCCTGATTGTTGTGCCCGAGCATTCCCCATCCTCATGATGCTCGCAGCGTCACTGTCGGTGGCTTCCTTTGCATCGTTGTTGCTCCCGGGCCCCTTTCACTGTTTCCCCTATCTGTTGTTATTTGTGTTGCTTTCCGTGGTCCTCTTGCATCGTCTCGCTCGAGACCTTCACATGTGGGTTCAACACGAGATTGTATCTATTTTTGTCCCCATGTTCCGTTCTTGCCGACTACATGGTGTAAGGGCAGCCCCGCCACCTTTGCCTCGTACCAACATGGACGTGCGCTCTGCGCCGGAATTGGGAACTGGTGCGTGTTGACACGGCCACAGATGTGCTAGGGGGTTGCCCACGACTAGCACAACCCCAGAAAAGATAACACGACTAGTGAAGAAACCTGACAACGTTGCGCTTGACAACCAATAACAGCAACAGCAGGAGCTTATGGTTTTGCTATTGTAGAGTCGCATTGTATTTTTGAAAAACAATTAGTTATTAGAATGGACAGCTTTGGAGAAAGTTGACATTGAAATTCTTTCCAATTGAATACTCTGCGTGTCTGCAAAGTAGACCATATCGTGGAGTAAATATCACACTGAAAAAATAAACCAGAACATGGTACATGTTGCCTCGAACTTTTTCCCAAGAATGGTATGAAACAGGAGTTAACTAGCGGTTTGATTACTGATGCAATAGTCACCATTTGAGAGACATCTTTAACGACAAAAACCAGTCTCAACGAAAAAAGCAAATCATGTCTTAAATACTTGATCGATTCCATCAATCTTGCACCGTTAATAACACACATTTTTTTGTTATGTCACCTGCTCTTTTTTCCTAAATAAGGATACAGTCTTCCTCTTCCAACCTCCAGTAAACTCTTTTTACATCTCATGATGCAGCAAAAAAAATACTTAAATCAAAGTCCACCATAGAAAAATGGAGTTTCCTATTAAATGCTAAATACAATGACTAACATTTTCAGCAATAAAACTTTTCGTGACCTTTTAGATGAAGGTGTTAATGAAACAATATATTGCTCTATGTTGCATAGCATTCCGAATGAAACTAAGCTGTAGTCATTGTTGTTTGTTATGTCAATCAAGACACCATGTTCAGGTACCATGAGTATGACACTTCGAGGTAGATTGACAAGTAAATGCATAACAAGCCATGCACGCATAAGAAAGTGGGTTACAATAGTTTTCCCTAATTGAACATAAACAAGGATCTTGCAGAGGCTGCCATTCAATAAAGTACAAGTGATCTGTAGAATGTATACTCTGTATTAGAAAGACACCTTACATTCTCATAGCAAAATCCATTTTGTGGAAAACATTTTCCATGAATTACTTTTCGATTTTTATTTCAGTTTCCGTCAAATATCAAAAAATAAAGTCATTTTCCTGTAAAATGACTTTCTAAATGGTATATTTCTAAATGGCCCCGTCGTCCTCAATAAGGCGAGTTTAAGAAACTATAAGAAAATATTGCAAGAGACTGACCTTGCACGGCATCGCTCGGCCAATATTTTCTCCCCGTAAGTGGCAAGGCCAAGTTGCAAAAGTAAGTCGCTCGCAAAACTTAAAACATGGGAAGACGCAAGGCGAAGGACGACGACCAGTATCGTGGTAAACTGCTGGGGTGCTGGGAAGCTTCTCAGATCCGCCTGTGCGGTACGACCGCCCGACCTCTTTTTCAACTATAAAAACCCCCAAGATCTGTTCCTACTCTAGCCATCTCTCTCCGATCATGTCGATAATCTTCAACATAGGACTCTGGGATTCTAGAAGCCGACCCCTATGCTGATCCGCCATCGTCCCCTTGCAAACGTCCGAGGTTCCCCTGCCTTCACTCCCCTCCACGCCATTCTCGCTGTTCTTGTTTCCGCGCTGCTCAACCTCCTCCAGCCGAAATACCAAGAGAAACCTGCGTCCCCAATCGACACCCACCCTTCCCACATCTTCCTGGCCGCCTTCTGTAATGTGTTGTATGGCGCATTGCACTGGTTACCCATCTGTCGTTGGCTCCCGATTCTTGTGCCCCTGCTTCTCCCATCCTCACGATGCTCGCGCTTTGCTCTCCATGGCTTCCCTTGCATCTTTGTTGGTCCTGGGCCCCTTTCGCTGTTTTCCCTATGTTATATGTGTTGCTATTGGAATTTGTGATCCAATTTCTCACATGAAATTCTCTAGTCCAATCTAGACAACTCTAGTGGACGTGAGAAACAAACAATGAAAAGACAACCAACAAGATACACATATTTGTACTAGAGATCCTCCACCGACTTTGGCAGCTTATGTTTTGTGAGGGAGCTAACCATAAAAACCGCCCATCACCAACACCTCCTTCAACTATTATATAATCATCTTTATAAGCTAGTGAAACTATCTTTATCCCATAAACTTCTCAAAATATCCTATCATTGTCCATCCTCTATCAAATATAAACTATACCATACTTCCACGCACATTTAAATTCTAACAGTTGCTTTCCGTAGTCCTCCTCTTCTATCGTCTCACTCGAAACCTTCTTATGTGGGTATCTATGCATGTTGCTGTGTTCTGTTCTTGCTGCCTACATGATGGAAGAGCCCAGCCGCTCTTGCCTGTTGCCGTCATGGATGTGCACCCTGCGCCCGTCTTGCCATGGCCGCAAGTATCCCTCGGGATGCCCACAACTAGCACGATCCTGGAAAAGATAATACAACTAGGGAAGAAACATGACAACGTTGCCTTCCACAACCAATAACAACGACGGTAGGAGCTTTGGGTTTTGTTTCTGTTGGTATCTTCTGAGATTGTATTTTCCATACATGACAAATTGACAGAGTGGACTAGTTTTACAGCAAGTTGACATTGAAATTCTTTCTATTTGAATACATGAGGTCTCTCCTTACAATATCATACTGACAAAGGAAATCAAATCATGATACAATTAACCTTGGACTATTTCCTAAGAAAGGGACAAACCAGAAGTTAACAAGCGGTTTGACGACAACGCGACAATTACCACTTGAGAGACTGCAAAATGCAAAAACTCCGATCTCCGCAAAAGAAGCAGGTCTCAGATACTTGATCGATTCCATCAAAATCTGGCACCTTTAATGACACATATTTTTGTTGTACTGCCTGCTCTTTTTCCCCAAAAAGGATACAATATCCCTCTTCTAACCTTTACCTGGCTTCTTTGATATCTCGTGACATAGCAAAAGATACTTCATTCCACCATAGAAAATGGAGTTTCCCGCTAAATGCTAAAAATGATAACTCATATTTTCAGCAATAGAACTTTTTGACCTTTAAGATGAAGGCATTAATGAACAACATATTGCTCTAAGTTGCATAGCATCCCCAATGAAACTAAGTTGTAGTCATTGTTGTTTGTCAATCATAAAATGATGTTTAGGTACCATGAGTAGAACACTTCGAGCTAGATCGACAAGTAAATACATAACAAGCCGTCAATGTACCAAAAAGGTGGGTTGCAATAGTTTTCACTAATTGGACATAAAGAAATATCTTGCATGGGCTGCCATTCAATAAAGTACAAGTGATCAGCAGAATGCATATTTTGTGTCAGAAAGATGGCTTTACATTCTTATGACATAATCCATTTCATTGTCAAGTTAACACAATCAGAAGAAATTTGTTGGTGGGCTTCTACTTTGTCATCACACTCTTCGCGAGGTTGTTGGGCCAGTCGACATTGTAAATTTTAGGACTGCGAGATGATATGTCAACAACTGCACCCCAAATGTTAAAAATCATCTCATGTCCAACAAATTAGCAAAATCTACTAAAATGAAATAGGCTATTTGAAAGGAAGAACATGAATGTAAAAATACTCTATGAGCAATGAATAAACAAACACATAAAAACAACAAAATGTTACAGCTCAATCAACAAAAATGATTTCTTTTGTTTTTGTTGAGATTTAAAAAAATACTCTCTTTTAGAATAAAATGCCAAATCCCAGAGAGAATTTTTGAACTCTTGATGAGAAAACAAACACCGAGAGCATAAAATAAATCAAGGAAACAGAGAGCTAGATGCTCCCATCCAGCTACACCTCATCAACATCAAAGCTTCATCTTCAGCAAGTTATAACGCATTTAGTAGAGTGGGAAAATAAGATGTTGCATCTTGGCAAGCATAGAAAACTATTGGAAGTACTCTGTACCTGCAAAGGAACTACATTGACTACAGGCTGAAGACAGTCCTCCACTTGAGGAACTTCAATGACTCTACATGCTCCACCAAGAGACACAGCTGCAGCATCCCCCCTCGAGCACATGACAATTAGGCGTCCTTTGCGGGCATGGAGTTGCTGAATAACTGATTGTTGCTTGCTGTTAACATTGACACCTTCAACTTTAGAACAAATAGAGATTTCACAGATGCAAGTAAACCTGTGCAAACAAAGCTAACCTGAAGCAAGCATCATGAGTAGCAATCACTACAATGGGAAGACTCCCATCCACTAGAGCCGCCAGAGGACCATCTTTTATTTCACCAGCAAGTATTCCTTCACTGTGCATCAATGCCACCTCCTTTACTTTTAAAGAACCTTCCAAAACTGTAGCAGAATTGTATCCTATGCCAATTTGCCAAACATGAGAAGTGACTGCTGTGCAACAAGTAGCTTAGCAAGATCTTTCATCTCCTGATCAAGCTTCAGCACCTCCCTAATTTTGTCTACAAGATATTAACAAGGGATTTAATGTTCCATACAAACAATTTATCAACATGAGTTTAGACACAAAAGGCACATCCAACTGAAGTTCAGAAATTGTGAAGGTGAGATAGGAAGTGACACATACTTAGAAGGTCAAAAAGACAATCAATTATTGTAAAAAAGTGTATGTGCTGACAAAATGCTTAGCCAAAATGATTATTGAAAGCCGTCCGCAATGCTCAGTTTGGGCTCAAAACAGGAAATGATCAATGCGGGGATCATAGTTATCGGTCCTCGGTTAAGGTGAGAGGGGTAGCTCAGAAGATGGAAATGAACTGCCAGTTGAATTACATGAGGATTCACTTACATTGTCCAAGAGCGCAAGGAGAAGGCGACGCCAAGCTGAGGTCAAGTTATCAAGCTCGGGGCTCATAGGTTGTGGGATAATAACCCCCAAGTCTAAGGTTAAAACCAAGTACTAGAATTTTAACGTGACCATCACTAAACCAATGTTAGGAGACAAGGGAGAAGTGTTAAAAAAATTATAAACCTTTTGAATTTGTGCCAATTTAGTCCTAAACATTTTTACGTTATGTCAATTCAGTCATTTCTAGTCAATTTTCGTTGGACTTACTAACTGGACGTCAGCCGGCTAACGTGGCTTAATTGGTACTGACGTAGAAAATTTTTAATAATATTTTTGAATTTTTTTCTTTTTCATTTTTCCTTCTCCTCCTCCTTCCTCTAGCCGATTGCCAGACCTCGGCAACCGGCTAGAGGTGACGGCCAACGAGGTCGACACCAGCAAGGTCGAGGTTGAGGTCGACCTTGCCAGCCACCTCACTAGTGGCCGCGAGGGCTGCCTCACACAAGGCTGGCGAGGCTTGCCCTCGTCGGATTTGGCAAGGTCGAGCCTCGCCCATGGCCAGCGAGGGTGAGTCTTGCCAGCCCGGCACGAGGCCGCCCTTGAGGCTTGGGCAGTGAGGATCAAGCCTTGCCCATGGTTAGCGAGAGGCCGCCCTCGTGCCTGGGTGGCCTTTTGCTAGCCTCACGCTGAGTTGGCAGTCTGGCCGGTTGCCAAGGTCCGGCAACCGGTTGGAGGAAGGAGGAGGAGAAAGAAAAAAGAAAAATAAAAAGAAAAAATAAAAATATTAAAATATTATTAAAATTTGTTCACGTTAGCATTGATTAGGTCAAGTCAATTAGCCAACGTCCAGTTAGCAAAATCCAATCAAAATTGGCCGAAAATGACTAAATTGACACAACGAAAAAATGTTTAGGACTAAATTGGCACCAAAAAAATGTTTATGACTAAATTGATACAAATGCAAAAGATTTAGAATTTTTTTAACACTTCTCCCAGGATTCTAGTCTTAGAGCTTTCTAGACAATATATTGAATTGGGACCCTTTTGCGGAGCTGCAGACATACGGATGTTAAGTGTTGCATCTTAAGGAAGCTGCTTAGATTTTTGTGAGGTATCTGAATTCTTTCATCTTTTAAAGATATGTACTTAGAGATTGGATTTTGGTCAGGTGGCAGTGGGAAGTTGTTCAGGGGTGATTGGCACCA
Organism: Eucalyptus victrix; assembly: GCA_016097545.1. NCBI lineage: Eukaryota > Viridiplantae > Streptophyta > Magnoliopsida > Myrtales > Myrtaceae > Eucalyptus > Eucalyptus victrix. Next base: position 16,531,037 of record CM027842.1, read on the forward strand.
AAATTAATGTCTATTTATCATGTCATCCGGTGGTGAACAGCCATTGTGTTATTTTTGTGATTAACCTTCTGGACATCTCATTTTGTCAAGTCCTACAACAATGATCATGTTATCTCAGGGATGAATAGTCATTGTGTTATTTTGTGATTAATCTTCTGGATGAAATAATATATTCACTAGTAGTTAGTCAATATTGGCCAATAGTCCTTTGAGTGATGGTCTGTTTTTCACATATAGAATGATGAACACAAAGTTTTTCTCAAGAACTTTATACCCTATTACCCCTTTATCTGATAAGTTTGACATTACTTAATGGAAATAGTTTTCTTGGACAAATGCGTGGCTTAATGAGGACTACAAGAGCAATTTTCTCTTTTGAAATGTCAACTAAAAAGCTTATTTATTTAATGCATGTGTGTTGCCTATCATTGTTGAGCTGACTGTCACCATGCATATCATGTCAAGCTGGGTGAAATCCTATAGAGAGAAATGAATTGGTGGGCTTGAAGTCGAACAGAAAATCTGAATTTCTAGTTTTGTACTAGTTGAATATGTGTTTCGATTGTGAGTCATTGTTTTTAAGAATTTTGCAGAGGATGATTATTTGATAAGCCATTACTTTTCCTTTCCACTCCATTAAAGGATCATATTGTTTATTCGCATGGTAATAACTAAAGTTTTCACCATGATCGAGGTAAAATACCAAGCGGAACCCAAGGTCCTATTTCACGGTCTACTACCTACGTTGCCATCTTCTGTCTTCTGTTCTATTGCACATTGGCACATGTTGCTCATCTATCATTGACCCCCGCTCGTTGTGCCCGAGTGTTTTAACATCCTCATGATGCTCACTGCTTTGCTCTTAGTGGCTTCTCTTACTTCATTGTTGTTCCAAGGCCCCTTTCACTCCTTCCCGCATTTTTTGTTACCCATCTGGCTTCCCGTGGTGCTCTTGCCTGGCCTCGCTCAAAAACTTTACGCGTCGGTTCAACACAAGATTGTACTTTTGTCTCTCAGTGTGTCCAGTTCTCGCCGGCTACACAGTGGAAGGGCGCGCCCACTTTTGCCCCTTACGGTCATGGATGTGCGCTCTGTACCAGAATAGGCAATTGGTCCATGTTGACACTGTCGCAAAATGTCCCAACGGGTGCTCGCAACTCGCACATCCTGAAAAGGGAAACACGAGCTGGGAAGAAACATATATACGGCGAGTTAGATAACCAATAACGGCGCATTTTGGATCTTATGGCTTTGCTTTTTTTTGGTATATATAGTGAAGAGTAGCATTGTATCTTGTAACATGGCTGACTAATAGAATGGACTTAGGTGATAAAAAGTCAAAAGTGAGACCACGAACGACTGCTCTGGAGGGAGTTGGCATTGAATTCTTTCCATTTGAATCCAAGAGGCCTCGTAATCACCACTCGAAAAAGCAAAATCAGGTCTCAAATAATCAATTGATCCAATCAATATTGCACTTGTAATGACCCACTTCTTTGTTCCCCCACCTCCTCTTTTTTCCGCATGCGGGATACAACCTCTCTCTTCCGACCTCACCCATACTCCCTTTTACATTCTACGATGCAGCAAAGGATAACTTAAACAAAAATATATCATAAAAAAGAAGTTTACAACTTTGATAGATAAATAAGGATGCACTTGGTAACGTTTCGTTTAAAAATTGTTCCAGGAAATAGAAATAGAAAAAAATGTTTATGTTCTGGGAACAATTTTTGAACAAAAAAACACGTTTGGTAAACTTGTTCCGGAAATAAAAAATGAACAGAAACACGTTTGGTAAATTTATATAATTTTTTAGTATTTTTATTTTATTTTTTCTATTTTCTTTCTTAAATTTTTATTTATTTTTCCTTTATTTTTTCTTTTTCCTTTTTTTTTTTTTTCTTTTTTTGGCCGGTCGGTGGCCTTAGCCATGGTCGGTGACCAGTCGACGAGGGCCAGCAGTCTCACCCAGCCACGACGAGGCTCGTCGGCCCCCGGCGAGGCCGAGCCTCGTCGTAGCTGGGCAAGGCTCGGCCTCGCCTTGGTTGGGCGAGATCGAGCTCGCCCAGCCCAGCGAGAGGTCGGTGACGCTTCGGCAAGGTCGCCGGCCCTCGACGGCGTCGCCGACCCTTGACGGCCAGTCGTCGGCCATGGCCGAGGCCGGCGACCGGCCAAAGAAAAAAGAAAGAAAAAAGAAGAAGAAAAGAAAAAGAAAAAAGAAGAAGAAAAGAAAAAGAAAAAAGAGAGAAGTGTTTATAAATTTTGTTTCTTGTTTTGTTCCAAATATGTTTTTAGGAACAAAAAAATAGTTTTGGAACTAAAACACAAACAAAAGCGATTTTGTTCCTTTTTTGTTTCCAAGAACAAAAAAACAGAAATTTTTGTTCTTGGGAACAGAAACAAGTTGCAAACAAACAGGCCCTAAAATGTCGGCAATAGAAAATTTTCATTACTTATAGGATAAAGGCATTAATGAATTAAAATATTGCTTTGAGAGTCGTGGCATCTTGGATGACACTAAGCCTAGTCATTCTTGCCATGTCAATCATGTAACAATGTTCAGGTACCGTGATTACGTCTTCAAGAGATTAATTGGTAAATGCATAACAAGCTGTGAACGAGCAAAAATGTGGATTATGAGTAAGACGTGAGCATGAAAACAGGGCGTTTGGATCTCGGTCGGTGGTGGATTCTAGGTGTCGCTAGCCTTTACTCAGAAGCCTACGGAGCACGGGATGAGCATTGGGGACAGCTCGAGAACTGTCATAGTTAAAAAAAAAAAAAAAGGCTGCTTGGAACTAAAAAAATGGTGAGTTGAAACTGTTAGGGAAATCCCTTATGATGTTTTGAAGATGACAAAATAAATCAAAGGCTACTAACATGTTTGATGGTTAAGTAATAGACCATGCAGATTATAGAACATGTAAAGGATATTGTCAAAGTGTGAAGACGACCGGAAGACCGAACGTAACTCATGTCCAAAGTATATTCGAAGATATCCAAACTTCTCGTGTCAAAGTCTAAAGACCGCCGGACTCAAGACTCAAAGTCGAAGACCGCGACTCAAGAGTCAAAGTGCGAAGGCGCCAAACTCAAGACTCAAAGTCGAAGCTGCGAGACCCAGATTGTAAAGTCTACAGACTCATATTGTAAAGTCTACAGACTTAGATTGTAAAGTCTACAGACTCAGACTTTACATCCAGATTCGATGAATCGTAACTCAAGCCCAATCATACAACGGCTAGTGATCTGTTTTGGATTCCACATCAAGATTGATTTGATTGATTCAATCTAATTGATTGATGATTGGATCTTGAAGACAAGGACTTTCTACACGAAGAAGCTTTACTTATGGAAACCAAGATTTCGTTTGTATGGGCGATCGGAATCAATTTGGGATTCTATCTTTGTCACTCAACGGCTACCAAATCTTCTAGATACAGAGCTGTCCAATGGGTATATTGGAAGACAATTCTCTGAGATGCTGTCCAACGGGTAGTTTGGAAGTGGAGGAGTATTTAAGGAGATCATGGACCGATGAGCAAAAAAGAGACGGAGCGTAGAATTTATAATTCCAAAGTCCAAGCAATCTTTGTTTATACACTTGTCTTTGGAGAGCTTAAACGTTTGTGATCGTGAGAGAAATACCAAGAGAGTGACTTAGTGAGATAGTGTGATCTACTAAGTGTTTGCACTCGAAGTTTAATCTCTTGTTGATTGCATAGTGGAATCCAGCCAAGAAGGCTGTTAGCGTGGGAGAGTGGACGTAGGCTTGGATTAAGCCGAACCACTATAATTTCTGTGTTCTTATTCTCTTCCCTAACTCCTTTATTTTGTTCATACTAGCACTCTCAATTGGTATCAGAGCCAAGTGCTCGGTTTATAAAAGTGTTTTTACTTTTGAGCTAAAGATTCTTTATGGCTAGTATTGTTGGCACCAGGACTTATGGAAGGGCAAAGCAACACAAGGCCACCATATTTTGATGGAAAGGAATACGACGTATGGAAGAACAAAATGAAAGCTTTCCTAAGATCCAGAGATCTCTTACAATGGGATGTTGTGGAAAGAGGAATCAATCCCATTGCTGCGTCTACATCAAATAAGAATGGCAAAGACAAAGAAACAAAACCCCCCGCTCCTATGTCTCGGACGGAGATGTCCAAAAGAGAAGCTTTTGATGCGAAAGCAATTTATTCTTTATATTGCGCTTTGTCTCCTGCTGAATATAATAGAATCTCTTCATGTGAAACAGCAAAAGAAGTTTGGGATAGACTTCATATTACATATGAAGGGACCGATCGTGTAAAAGAGACAAAAGTAAACTTCTTGCTTGGCCAATATGAATCCTTCAAGATGAAGCAAGGAGAATCAATTGGAGATATGTTTAGCCGTTTTACAGAAATTGTAAATGGTTTAGCATATCAAGGTCAGCAAATTTATACCCCGATGAAGGTCAACAAACTCTTGCGAGGTCTCTCAAGAGATTGGAATCATGTCCAGACCTCAATCCGGGAGACTCAGAGGATTATGCCACTCTCCGTTGATGAATTGATTGGCACTCTTCAATCCTATGAAGTGGAACAACTTAATGACGAAGATCCCGAAGGTAAGAAGTCCATTGCTTTAATATCTAATGTTGTTTTTGATGAAACAGACTCAGAAAATGACATGGACGATGAAGAACTTGCCTTTATGGTCGAGAAATTTAAAAAGCTGAGTAGAAAAGGAAGGAAATTCGATGGAAGAAGTCAATACAAGCATAATGGCCATAAAAGAATCATGAAAGAAGATGATGATCAAGAAAATATATGCTTGATGGCATATTCAAAATCTGAGTCGATTCGAGACATACGTACTTAATCAAAGTCTAATTAAGATACGAGACTCAGAATCAAAGTCTGACTCGGACATAGACTAAGAATCCGATGAGGAAATCGAGGTAAGCAATTCAAAAATTCCTCTCAAAGTTTCAAAGTATATAAATGAGCTTTGTTCAAATCTCAAATCTTCTCTTAAAAGGATTTTCGAACTAAAAAAGGACAATTCTCGATTTAGGCAACAAGATCTTTCTCAAGTCTGGAGACCTGTTAAGAAAAATTTGATAAAAGCAACATATTCTGCTAACTCTCATGGACCCAAGAAAAAAATGGGTACCAAAGAAAAGATAAGTTATTTTTGCAGGATATAAAGAAGAAAGAAGAAAGAGGATTTGGTAAGAATTTTTTTATTCTCAATTTGATTTGGGCAATAATTCTCATTATGCTTAATATTCGGTATATCCTTGGTTGATTGGGATTTTATAATGATCATATTTTGCTTTATTGAAGAAAGAATCATATGATTTGTTTTTGTGATTTGTGAGTTGAGATTTGATTTCGTACGTGCGATTATTTGAGATAATTCAAATTATTTTGTCTAATTTTATTGTCATATTTTGCAAAGTAAAAATCTGATTCTACGTGATACTAATTTTGCAAGATATTTTTTCTGAGATACTCAAGGATTTTATTCACTTTGATTTTATCGTATTATGACTAAGTGAGAATTTAATTTTCAAAATATCATTGTGCATAATATTCTTTCTTTGAATACTCTGTTATGTTGAATTAAGAAAGAATATTTGGAGATTATATATTTTGCTCTAACGTCAAGGAAGGATCCAAATTGATGGATACCAAAAAGAGAAATGAGTTGATTGCAGGAAATTCTTTAAGAGATGAATGATCGCAAATCTATGCAAATCATGATGCAATCAGAAATGCATCTCCTGCGAAGATTGGTAATGTTTTTTTTTTAATTAATGGTATATTGCAAACATATACCATGGGTAAGAGAATATTTTTATCATCCCGCCTTTCAAATCTCTACGTGCATTTATTATGATTTTGGATATCTTTTGTCATAAATATAAGATATTGCAATTTTGGCACGTGACAGAAATATTTATTTTCCTTTTGCAAAATGCATATCTGAAATTTATGCTCAAGGAAATCGCTTTGATCTCTAAAGATATTGCCGCATATTCATGGATATTCTTGCTATATTCTTAGAAGATTTATTATATCTAGCAAGTTTGATCCGCAAATCAAATGAAGATATTACGTAACATTTTTGCAAAGATTATTATCTGTTATATAAGAATTTGCAGGTCACAAAAGAATCTTCCATATGGATTTTGGAAAACTCGATCAGAAAACCATGAAGATTTTATTCTATCTTCTAGAGAAATGGCATTATATATTATGTGGATATTATTTGTGGAAAAAGTTTGTTAAGTTGATGCAGGTTGAATTCGAGATGAGCTTGGTTAAAGAAAATAAAATTTTTGCCTCGAATTTCAAAATGCAAGTGATCGTTGCGGATGTTGTTGCTACAAAGGAAATACTGGAAAAATATTCTGCTCAACGTGCACAAGCGACAATTGTTTCTATCAGCAAATATTGTCATGATCACAGGGGGAGAAAGCAAATCCAAAAGAAAATGAAAAGAATCGTGATCACCTCAAAAAGGCAACAAATTGAGGGGGAGCTTTGATCAATTATGGAAAAATCTTTTTGGATTGATCTTGATCTTATTATGGATGGAATGAAAGGTAAATGTGTCAGAATTTGTTCAAAAAAAAAAATCCGGTTACTGCATCTTTTATTACCTTTTGTCATTAACAAATCTCTTACTGATATTATCATTTTATTATGACAAAAATAGTACGTGCAAGTTATGATGCATCCGTGATTTTCATTGGATATTTCCTGATATATATGATCGAAGTGAGCTATATTGCATATCTTTCATATTCGACTTGTTTTATAAAAAAAGCTGATTTTTGGAGATTGTGATTCATGCAAGATATTGATTATCATTCTCTACGTGAATCTATTGTTATCGCTTTTTGATTATGACAAAAATGGGGAGAGATATGAATATGCGTATGTGCAGATTGGTTTGATATTATTGCATAATATTGAGCTGCGATTATTTTCTATATATTCTTATGCTCAATCTATTTGTTATCTTCTGATATCCTTTGATTTAAAAGTATGTTTACAAATCTACATATTCAGAGGTTGTTTTGTCATCATCAAAAAGGGGGAGATTGTTAGGGAAATCCCTTATGATGTTTTGAAGATGACAAAATAAATCAAAGGCTACTAACATGTTTGATGGTTAAGTAATAGACCATGCAGATTATAGAACATGTAAAGGATATTGTCAAAGTGTGAAGACGACCAGAAGACTGAACGTAACTCATGTCCAAAGTATATTCTGAAGATATCCAAACTTCTGTGTCAAATTCTAAAGACTGCCGGACTCAAGACTCAAAGTCTGAAGACTGCCAGACTCAAGAGTCAAAGTCTGAAGACTGCCAAACTCAAGACTCAAAGTCTGAAGACTGCCAGACCCAGATTGTAAAGTCTACAAACTCATATTGTAAAGTCTATAGACTCAGATTGTAAAGTCTACAGACTCAGACTTTACATCCAGATTCGATGAATCGTAACTCAAGCCCAATCATACAACGGCTAGTGATCTGGTTTGGATTCCACATCAAGATTGATTTGATTGATTCAATGTAATTGATTGATGATTGGATCTTGAAGACAAGGACTTTCTACACGAAGAAGCTTTACTTATGGAAACCAAGATTTCGTTTGTATGGGCGATCGGAATCAATTTGGGATTCTATCTTTGTCACTCAACGGCTACCAAATCTTCTAGATACAGAGCTGTCCAATGGGTATATTGGAAGACGATTCTCCGGGATGCTGTCCAACGGGTAGTTTGGAAGTGGAGGAGTATTTAAGGAGATCATGGACCGATGAGCAAAAAAGAGACGGAGCGTAGAATTTATAATTCCAAAGTCCAAGCAATCTTTGTTTATACACTTGTCTTTGGAGAGCTTAAACGTTTGTGATCGTGAGAGAAATACCAAGAGAGTGACTTAGTGAGATAGTGTGATCTACTAAGTGTTTGCACTCGAAGTTGTAATCTCTTGTTGATTGAATAGTGGAATCCAGCCAAGAAGGCTGTTAGCGTGGGAGAGTGGACGTAGGCTTGGATTAAGCCGAACCACTATAATTTCTGTGTTCTTATTCTCTTCCCTAACTCCTTTATTTTGTTCATACTAGCACTCTCAGAAACTAGGGGATCCTGTTTAGCCTCGCCATTGGCTATCAACGGTAGGGAAGAGATTGGTGGTGACATTTCTTCCGAGACTTGGTTGGCGGGCAAACACTAATAATGACTGCATCGCGGTTGAGTTTGTGCCGTGAAGAAGATGAATAGTGATAGGGAGAGCAAGCGTGAAAATGAAGAGAAAAAAGAAGAAGAAAAAGCCACAAACGCTATGTGTTTTAAGAAAGTAATAAGAAAAAAACCACATTAATCAACTCCACAAGTATCATGATTTATTGTACTTTTTTGGAGTCCTAAGATTGAATTGCATTTTTCAAAAAAATTCTAAAAATTTTGGTGTAGTTATCTCTTATTTTTAAGCATTCCAGAAAAATCATGATTTCATAAGGCTGTAATTATCCCTTCAACTACACTTTGAAGGACCGTGACTTGTTTATTCGCACCGTATTGACTAAAGCTTTCACCGCTGATTGGAGAGGAAAATGATCATCCATACAACTCCCTTTGTGTTGTTTATATCGTGACTATGACGTAATTGTCATCAAGTCTCTCGGATGATGGCAACTAATCAGATTCACCTCTCAATTGTTCTGTACAAAACCGGAAAAAGGGTCAGGGACGCAGCAGCTAGCTTCTGCAACAAGTCAGCTCTTCAGTATGCCAGCTCTTCAGTATGCCACTCTGCCTTTCAACATGCATCAGAGAGGTAGCCAGTAAAGAAACGGACCAAAGTTACGGTTTTGTCAAGAAATGGCTTCCGTTCTATTGCACTTTTGTTTTCGTTCTATCTATCAGGTTAAGTGACGTGATTAAAAGGACTGACATGCTTTCGAAGCCTAAGCAAGTTAGTAATAAAGGTACGGGTGTCCAATGTTCAGTAGAATGTGACCATATAAGCAGTGCATCCGTTCTAGAAGATGGACATACTGTGAATGGGATTGCTCAAGTATGCAATTTTTATACGACCTTGGTGGCACCTAGTTATCATTTGTCTAAAGTGAAAAATGGGAGAGGGAATTGTAAAAAGCTCCTGCAATTTTTCTGCAAGTGAAGTGCAGAGTATAAACAAAGCCTATCACTGGGGACAGGTGAATAATAGCAGTGGCCCAAAGAACAAGCCAGGGAAGAGAGATCATCCCCCTCTTCCACCTCCATCCATGTCCCAGCTTCGTGGAACATTCTCTCAACTTGAAAAACGATTTTTATCGCCTCTAACTAGGAGGGCTTTACTAAAGCCCATCAGAAACCTGGGGTGACCATAAACAATATTTCATGATTAGCCAATGTTGAGACAGGGAAGAGAGGCGAAAGAGATATTTTCGAGCCTGCAAGCAGCAAGTAACAACGGCTGAACTGCCATCGCGCACTGAATCTAGGAATTGAGGTGGGCCCTTGTAGATTCAGATCTGCTGGCGTTAGCCTCGACCAATAATATCTGTCCAAGGCCCACCGGTAAATTTCATAACGCCCGTCCTATTCCATTTTTATTCGGGCGAATGGGGAGGGGGTTCTGAGACCAGCATCCGAGCTGCCCAGCCAAAACTTTCGTTTTCTCCGGAGGTTCTTTTTAAAATTCTTGTATATTAATCAATGTCGGCTAAAAATCTTGCATTTTGGAGGCACGGAACTCTTTTGGCTCATTGGAGGGTCTGCTTCGTTGTCTCCATAAAGAAAAAAATACGTGGCGACCATCCAGCGCTCTATAAAGTAGAAAAGCTAGACGACTTTCGTTTGTCCTCCGATGTGTGAAGCAGAAAACGAACGTAAGAGTTTCGTGGACAGGGCATGAAAGTCATAGTGTGCTATCTTATGTGTGATTTCCCCTCCCCCGTTGCATTCATTGCAAGACGACAGTTTGACTATTAGGTCACCCTCCTTTGGTCCAGCCTCGTCAAACTTCCGAAAAGTGGCGACACAAATATAGAATAGATCGGCACTCTACTAGAGCAGTGCTCAACCACTCACATTATAAAAAACAAGATTTGCTCCCACTCTAATGCATTAGTATTTTCCCTGTTCTACTAGCCCATCTTTCTATCTGATTACTTTGATAATCATCTTGTACATAGGATAAAGGATAATCTGGAAACTTATTCCAGTTTCCAATGCCGCTCGGCAGTTGTCCCCACGGAAATGTCCGAGGTTTCCCTGCCTCCACTTCCCACCACGCGGTTCTCACCTTTAATGTTCCCGTGCTGCTCAACTTCATTGAGGTGAATTATCGAGGGAAACCAAAGTCCCCTTTTGACACCCACTCTTTTACCAACTCTGTTGCCATCTTCTGTCTTCTGTTCTATATAGCTCATTGGCACTTGTTGCTCATCTATCATTCGCTCCTGCTTGTTATGCCCGAGCATTTCACATCCTCATGATGCTCGCTGCTTCGCTCTCGGGGGCTTCCCTTGCATCATTGTTGTTCCAAGACCCCTTTGGCTCTTTCCCCTATTTGTTGTTATCAGTATTGCTTTCCATCGTACTCTTGCATGGTCTTGCTCGAAAACTTTACATGTGGGTTCAAAACGAGATTATACTCATGTCTGTCCGAGTGTCCCGTTTTCGCCGGCTACAAGGTGGAAGAGCACGGCCACTTTTGCCTTGCACAGTCATGGATATCCGCTTTGTGCCAGAAGTGGCAATTGGTCCGTGTTGACAGAGCTGCAAATGTCCCACAGGGTGCATAAACATATAACAGTGTGTTAGACAAAATAACAGCGCAGTTGGAACTTATGGCTTTGCTTTTTGCTGGTATCTAGTGAGAGTCGCATTGTATCTCGTAACACAATTAACTAATAGAACGAACTCAGGTAACAGCATGTCAAAGTGAGAGACCATAAACAACTACTTTGGAGGGAGTTGACATGAAGATCTTTCCATTCATATACACAAGTCCCCACTGTGCCTACGGAGCGGAATGTTTCCATGGAGGAATACATGCTAATATGCCCATTTGGTCGATTCAACAGACAGTACAAGTAACCTCAAGAGTATTTCCCAAGAAAGGTATGAACCATGTGGAATTCACTAACAGTTTGATGAAAATCGCCACTCGAGAGACATTTTTACATCAAAAACCGATCTGAGTGAAAAAGCAACATCATGTCTCAGAAACTCGGTTGATTCCATCAATTTTGCACCTTTAATAACTACTTTTTTTGTTCCCACCCCCGGCTCTTTTTCTAGAATAAGGATGCAGTTTTCCTCTTCCCTTCACCAGACTCCTTTCGCATCTTATGATGCAGCAAAAGATACTTCAAACAAAGTCCACCATAAAAAAGGAGTCTCCGAATATGGTATTACTCGAGGATAGCCGCACCCTCAAGAATGCTAATTATGATAACTACAATGTCGGCAATCACCATTTTCATGACCTTGAAAATAGAGGCACTAATGAACTGTATATTGTCTCTAATTTGCATGGCATCCAAGATAAGACTAAAATGTAGTCATTCTTGCTATGTCAATTATAAAAAACAATGATCGGGTAGGTGAATGCATAACAAGCCATGAATGCGCACAAAGTTGGGTTACGACAATTTTTCCTAATTGATTAGAAAAGTACAATTATTTGCGAATCAATGTGATCAGTAGAATCTAAATTCTCTGCTACAAAAACATTTTATTTTTCATGGCATAATACATTTCGCTGCTAGATAAACACAATTAGAAGAAATCTATCAGTGGGCTTGTACTCTGTTGTCACACTCTTTGCGAGGTTCCTAGGCTTGATACGCCAACTGTTGGATGTATACCCTAAAGCTACTATGCAATAGTTACATATTAGGGATTTCAATTGTACTTTCATTATTATTATTTAATTAATGGCAATGATGTATTCATTCATTTGTCCAATTATTTTATATTTATGAATGATTCCATAAGATCAATTGCGACTAGACCTATTCTTGAGATGTCAAGAATATATGTGACGGGTTCATAGTTAGACTAAATCTTTAAATCGTTCCTGGTCGATGGATTATTGAGTGGATATTAATAATCCTGTTGAGACCGGTGTGTTCATAACTTCGCTATTAAGTATTGGATACTTAAGGGAATAATGAGTCACATGTCATTGGGTATTATGATGCCTGAGTTAGAACACAGGTGTTTGTATTAGACAAGTTCATCGAACGTGACGCATATGGAACAGTTAGCGACATGGAAGCTTTTAGCGTGGTCAATGTCTAATTGTTCATGCTTTGGTCTTGTGTAAATAATCCTTAGACATGAGGCACAATGTTAACTTGTGTGTCGAACAACTATGGTTTACAGGTGCACATAATGCCGGGTCGTTGATCCGTCTTTATACTTGATGGTCATAGTTTGTTCATATACGAAGTTACACGTGTACGCAATATGGAATTTGTCTCTTTGTTAAATGCAAGGTATAATAATGATGTCCTATGCGATCTAATTGTGACACTGCATTGAAATCCTTGGCCGGGGTTGTAACCGAGAACAAATTGTTTATGTATCAAATAAAATGCATGTCAATTAGATTTGTGCATATGATCGAATTAATGACTTGACAAATATTCCATGGTCTTTGTTTGATCGGGACATAGTAAGATAGAGGGATTGAATTACATTGTAACCAAAGCTGACAGGTTCATTATGTTCTTAAAGTATTCACACTATCTGGGTAGTCATGACATATTGCTAAATGTCAATCATGGCTTGTAGGGCCCAAAGATTAATCGGGACAATTAATTCTTTTGGGAGTATTAATGTGTTAGTACAAGTCTGGGAGTACTAATGTGTTAGTACAAGTTTTACTACCAGTTTAGTGATGAACCTAGGGATGTTACACACCATAAACAACTAGGATAACGTGAAACAAGAGAGAAATATAATTGCAAATGTGTTTGCAATTACTACAATCAAATTGAGTCAGTTCAAAATTAAATTAAATGAGATTTAATTTAATTTGTATTATAGTCACGAGCCTATTTGCATATGATGCACACGCATGCCCGAAGTGGATATATGTTAACGTACCTCAATTGTACATATAAAGATTATGGTTTTAATTTTACTTTTAAGGGGATTGATTAATTAATTTAATTATTTATTCATTTAATTAATTAATTAATTAATTAAAGTTGAAATGGTCAGCAATTCTTGCTGACCATTTCGCACGAATGATCGTGCACATGCACGAAACAACCGTGCATGATGGTCAGCAAACCATCATGCACGTTTGCACGTTTGCTTCGTGCATGATTGTGCACGATCAACAACGGTTTAGCAACCGTTGCTGATTCGTGAAGAAGAAAAGGCCCCATTCGTAAAAGAGACTTCGTGTGTTTGTCTTCCTGTTCTGGATCGGTTCTTCACCATGAACAAAACCATGAAGTTTCTGCTAGTTGCTGAAAATTGGGTTAAAGTGTGCGCGTGTTCTTGTGTTCTTCGAGAGACGCGAGAAAGTGGAGTGTTTTCTCGTTCAGGCTATGACTATAATACATTGAGGATACGGCGGATCATTTCCACGAGATTGCTAGCACGATCATTGTGTTGAATATCCGAAAGTTCTCTCTTATGTTCGACGTTCGTTGTTGGTGTGTTTGAACTAGAGGTCCGACGCTTGTGGGACTTGAACTGTAGAACATCCGAACCAATTTGTTTCAAAGTGCGCTTCAAGAGGTATTTCGTTTAACTCCCTATTTATATTCAGATTTTTGATTAAAACGCATGAACAACGCCTTAAGAGAATCATGTATAAAATATATCTTTGTTTTGGCTATGTTCTTTTTGATAATTTTTCTTGTACATGATTCATGAAACCCCAACACCAACGACTGCAGCGCAAAAGTTAAAAATCTTCTCATGTTCAACAAATCAACAAAATCAACTAAAATGAAACAGACCATCGAAAAGAGGAAACAAAATATTAAGGTACTTTATAAGAACAAAATAGTTCGAACAACATAATGACAAGGATCAATCAATAATATTGGTTATGTTTGTGCTAGCTAAGACATAAAAAAGAAATCTCTTTAAGAACTAAACCCCAAATTATAGAGAGAATTTTGGAACCCTTAATCCAAAAACACACACCAAGAGCATAAAACAAATCAAGGAAACAGAAACTAGATGCTCCCTTCCAGCTCCACCTAATCTACATCATAGCTTCGTATTTAGCAAGGTATGACGCATTCAATACAACAGGAAAAAAAAATGTTGTATATTGGCAAGCATAAAGAGATTTTCTCTTGATAGATAAGCATAAAGAGACTATTGTAAGTACATTGTACCTGCAAAGAATCTATATTGACTACAGGCTCAAGACAATCCTCCAATTGAGGAACTTTAATGACTCTACATGCTCCGCCAAGAGACACAGTGGCAGCATTTCCCCTCGAGCACATGACAATCAGGCGTCATTTACAGGCATGGAGTTGCTGAATAATTGATTGTTGCTTGTTATTTACACTAACACACTCGGTTCTAGATCAAATAGAGATTACTGGGATGCAAGTTAACATATACCGCAAAAGCCAACCTGAAGCAAGCAACATAAATAGTAATCACAACAATAGGCAGACTCTCATCCACTAGAGCAAGAGGACCATGTTTCATCTCACTAGCAAGTATTCCTTCACTGTGCATTAATACCACTTCCTTTACTATAAAAGAACATTCCAAAGCTGTGGCATAGTCGTATCCTCTGCCAAACATGAGAAGTGACTACACTGCAATCAATAGCTTAGCAAGATCTTTTATTTCCTGGTCAAGCTTCAGTACCTCTCTAACTTTGTCTACTAGATAATAGTAAAGGATTTCATGCTTCACACAAAAAATTCTCTCAACATAAGTTTAGATGAAAAGGTGGATATAACTTAGAAGTTTAGAAATTGTTAAGGTGAGATAGGAAGTGATACATACTAGAAAGGTCAAAAAAACAATCAATTAGTGCATTCTCTATTAGTTGTACTCATAAGCTTTCCCCTTAGGGTCTACCATAATTTGATGTGGCTTAACACACTTCAATAGTTGAATGAATTTGTCTATTTTATTATGCTGTAGTGACGCACCAAAGAATTCGGCGGATTGGGAGTTAAAGGGGGAAGAGAGGGGGGGGGGAAGAAAGAGAGAGAGAGAGAGTAGTCTTCATTGAGAAGAGGGAGACTCGAAATTTTGAAATATTAGAGAGAATTTTCAGATCTATCCCTATAGGACATGGGTCCCATGTGTCTCTGAGTGGAGAGGAATTATACTGATGTGGTGGAGCATGGCCACATCCTCAATTGCGAGATCGCAAGGTGAGGTGGGAGGCTAAGGATGCATTTAGTTACATTTTTGAAATCGGGAGGAATTTTGTTTAGAACTTGTTTTTTTTTTCTATTTTTATTCCTTAGATGAGTTTCTGAACAGAATAATGCATTTAATAATTATACAAAAATTTTATTCACGGAATAGAAAAATGATATAAATGCGTTTGGTACAACTCTAGAATTTCTATTCCCATTTTTTTCATTTAATTATAAAAAAGTTAGTGGAATTTAACAATTCATTTTTAAATAAAACTAGACTTTTGTAAGGATTTAATTGATCCAAATATTCTAAGATGGCATCAAAAAATCCAATGTAATAGTTAGTTAAAGATGAATGGTTGGAAATGATAGCAAAGAGTTATACTAGTTTATACCTCACAATATGAAAATGTTAACCGTAAATTTTGGCATTATAATAAACAGGTGCATAAACCTTAAAAATCTTTAGTTTTTTCAAGGTTGGTCTATAAAATCAAATATACAGATTGTTATCAGGTGTTGAACATGGCCCACTTATCTAATATCCATCCATAATCCAGCACATCGATTTTGTAAATCAATCTTAATAATCTATTAGTATTATCTAACCGTGCCATCACTAAAATGAGGAGTTCAGGTAATGGGTCCCCCTCTCTCCAAACGCGAGAGAGAGAGAGAGAGGAAGGTGGGGTGGGGGAAGTTGGCGAGGGCGGGGCGGTGGGACTCCAAACTCTGTCCCTATGTTATTGAATGGTTCCAAAAGTTCAAATCTAGAGAGAGAAGCGGGATGGCGACCGGCGCGTCCCCCCACCAATCAGAGAAAACAGTCGAATAGGCTCCAAGGAATAGATTCTCTCTCTCTGCGGACAGATATTTGTCGTGGCTCCGGACAGATATTTGTCTCGAGCCACGAAGCAGGAGGCGGCGACACGTGCCCACCGGGTCAACCTTGTCCAGGCGTCGAACCAAAGGGTGGGAGCTTTGATTTTTTTTTTTTTTTTTTTTTGTGGCATATTTTCTCCTTTGTTAATACGGACAAAGGGGAATCCGCAAGAAAACAAATGATTGGGAGGGAAGCAAATGACGGTCGGACCACCAACACGTGCCGATTGCCACTGACTTGTCCGTGGGACACCAGTATAATTGTCAACGCTTTCCTCATCTTTTCATCTCTCGTTTTGGGGTCGCTCGACCATTTTTTAAGCGACAATCATACACCTTTTGACCAGTTTTAATTGCAAGAAAAAGAGCAAACGTTACTCAGTAGAATGGGCGATGACAGAACAACTTAGGATGGAGTCGATTTCTGGTGCACTTATTTGTACAAACTCGTCAAACCTTTAAGGAAATGATATCGAAAATTCATAGAGCATAAACTTATTTGCTATGAACACAAGACAAATGATAATGCAAAATACTTGTTCAAAGCCATCTATTTTTCTATTAAAATAGAACTATAGATGATTTGAAGGATGTCTCTAATATTATCTTAAGGGAAGAATACCAGAGTCGCTAAGCTCTCGCGACCTAAGCATTGTCTCTAAAAGAAAACAACATTCAAAAGTCCATATAGTAAGGCCTTAAAAGCTTATCCAATTTTGAATCCAATTTTCATCAAACAATTTCATATTTTTTATGCTAAACTAATCCTAAACTAGAATTAACTCTAAAATTTGGTAAAACTACTCAAAATCTAATTTCTAATTTTTTTCCTAAATTTATGATTTTTTTTAATTCCAAAAAATGGGGACTTGGATTAGGTCAAGAAATTGGACCTTGTGTTGATTGTGTAAAAACAAGCATTATGTTACGTTGAGCAAGTTTTTCAAAAATGGACTTATTTCTCTTTTTATTCTCAAGAAAAAAGAAGTAAGTTTTTGTTTATTTTTTGTTTCCGTTCCAAATCTATTCTCTGGTTACTAATCTATTCAAGGGAAATAAAAAAATTAGCTGACATTACCAAATGGATTTTTGTTCATTTCTGTTTTTAAGAACAAAAGAATAGAAAAATAGAAAAGTATAATGATTATCAAACAAACCTTAAGTGGTTGGCAGCCTATATCTGCTATTAAACTAAACAAGTGAACACGCGCTACCAATAACTCATATTATATTGCTGGGACCTGAGTGAATTAGAATAACCACACCACAATTCTTACACAAAGGTCATCTTATGTACTCAATCCTTTTTTTTTTTTTTTTTTTTTTTGCATTTTGCTTTTGAATTTGATACATAATTCAACATGCATAAGAAAAGAGGAATAGATCCAATGGATCGTCCTTGCCCAATTTTAGTCTGAAGAGGCTAGGCCGTATTATCAAAGCTCTAAGAAAGAATCTTATGGAGCCGAACCCTTGAAGACTCCCAATTTAACGGGCATATTAGCTTGTAGATTTTCGTGGTATTAATCAAATTTAATCGAAACTAATAAAGGATAAATTTATCATAAATGTATCAATTTGAAGTTTTGGTGGAAAAAAAATTAGTCTATGATAAGTTTATCACAGGTGTACCATTTTGGAGTTTTTTGTGGAATATCCTAAGAAAATGAATTTTTTTTATAATTTTTCCCATCACATTTTAGGGAAAAAACTCTTTAGTTAGGTTTTTTTTTTTTTTTTTTTTTTTTTTTGTTTTTTTTTTTTTTTTTTTTTTTTTTTTTTTTTTTTTTTTTTTTTTAAGGTTGTAGCTAAACAATAGAAAATAAAGTCATATTCCTATAAAATGACTTTGTAGAATATGTTTTTCAGAAGTATCTCTCTCTATGTATGGAATTGGGATAAAATTGGGAGCGAACCTAAATATTCTTGCTAAAATGACTATAGGATAAAATTGGTAGCAAACTTTATTTTTTAGGATATTAAGCCTGTTAGAGAAAATTTTCACATCCGTGTGTGGCTTCACAGTTCACATGACCACCCCCACCGAGTGGACACTCGAGAGGGATTATACGCTATTGCTGACGTCGAGCATGGCCACGTCGTCGATCGCAAGATCGCAAGGCAACGTGAAAGTGCCGAGAAGAATTCGCTCGAGTCAAAACGGTCGTCGCCCGCTGACTAAGCATTACTATAATATTTTGGCGAAATTTACTGGAAACTTACCGAAAGCGAATCCTTTGGGGAAATTACTAAGTTGCTATACTCGTGGAAGACTGCCCTTGTCTTCAAATTCCACTATAAAACCCCAAGATATGCTTCCCTCTCTAGCCATCCCTTTCTCCGACCATTTCGATAATCATCCTCTACATAGGACTACAGATCCTCTATGAGCCGACCCCAATGCCGACCGACCACCGTCCCCACACAAACGTCCGAGGTTTCCCTGGCCTCACTTCCCTCCACGCCATTCTCGCCTTCACTGTTCCTGCGCTTCTCAACTTCGTTGAGGTGAAATATCAAGGGAAACCTGAGTCTCCATTCGAGACCCACCCCTTCACCACCTCCCTTGCTGTCTACTGCGTTCTGTTCTATTTCGCACTGGCGCTCGCAGCTCATCTGTCGTTGGGTCTTGCTTGCTGTGCCCCGGCGTTCCGCATCCTCATGATGCTCGCCGCCACGCTCTTGGTGGCCTCCCTTGCATCGTTGTTAGTCCCGGGCCCCTTTCGCTCTTTCCCCTATCTATTGCTATTCGTGTTGCTTGCCGGGCCTCTCGCCCGAATCCTTTACGTGTGGATCCAGCACAAGATTGAATCTATCTTTGAGGTCATGTTCCGTTCTTGCCGTCTACACGCTGAAAGGGCAGCCCTGCAGCTCTTGCCTCTTTGCCATGCTGGACGTGCGCTCCGTGCAGGAACTGGGAATCGGTCCAGGTTGACACGGCCGCAGATGTCCTACGGGGGTCTCCACCGCTAGCACACCCCTGAAAAATGAAACACGAGCTGGGAAGAAACCTAACAATCGTTAACAGCACGGTAGGAGCTTAGCGCTGTGCTTTTGTAATGTTCACCTGTTAATAATATACGTGGAAAAAGTTAAAATATATTCCTGATAGGAGTACGATGAGTTTTCCTTTTTTTAATAATATACGATTGCACATGTTTTTTGATGTTTGGATTCCATTGGAATATACTTTATCTCAAACAAACAAAAAATTAAATAATATTTATTTTTTTCTCTTTTTTTTATTTTTTTCTTCTCTCCCATCCGCCTCTCCACCTCACCCATCGCTCCTTCCTCCTGTCCACCGCCACCGCCGCCATCTCCGACGACATCGTCTCCCTCTACGCCGGCTCCATCCACCGAAGCTCGGCCGAGCTTGAAGCACAGGCACGGGCCGGCCCAAACAAGGACGAACCTGCAATTGCACTGGAAGAAGGCGCAGGCGTGCCGAACAGAGAAGCAGCAGGGCTTCCGACGAGGCAAGCAATGGCGAAAAGGAACTCGATGCGAATGGCGACGGACTAGAGCTCGTGGCAGGCTGAGCCATTCCGAAGGGCGACGATCCTCCGGACGCGGCCGGCGACGGCGTACCGAAGAGCGGCGGCGAAGGGGAAGGGGCGAAGGAGAAGGAGAGGGGAGGAGGAGCTAGGTTCACCGTTCACGGCAGGTAAGGACAGAAAAGAGAAAAGAAGAGAAAAGAATAGGAAAGGAAAGAAAATAGAAAAGAAAAGAAATAATAAGTACAAATTCAAAATTTAAAAAAAAAAAATCGATTTTTTTGAAAAATTATTTTATAAGAATAAAGTTTTCATTAACCTAGCACCCAAAGACTAGGATTTTTTTTTTGAAAACGTTTTCCAATTCTTTCAAAAGGGAAATTGTTTTCTTAAATTTAAGTTAAATGACTCATTTTCTTAAGTGAACCAAATATCGAAAAATGAGGAAGACATTTTCTTGAAAAATATTTTCCACGAAACAAATGCACATCAATTGATAGAATGGACTGCTTTGCAGCAAGTTGACATCAAATTTCTTTTCATTTGAATACACGAGACCTCTATGTGTCTACAAATCAGACCATATTATAAAGTAACATATCATGCCAACCTTACAATTTACCTCAAACTAACAAACGATGTGACAATCAACACTTGAGAGATGCGCTTAACGTAAAAAATTGATTTTAATGAAAGAAGCAAATCACATCTCAGATACTCAATTGATTACATCAATCTTGCACCTTTAATGACACCATTTTTTTTATATTGCCTACTTTCCTTTCCCGAATAAGGATACAATCTTCTTCTTCCAACCTCCATCTTGAAACAATGTTCAGGTGACACTTCGAGGTAGATTGACATGTAAATCCATAACAAGCCATAAACGCGAAAGAAGGTAGATTACAACAATTATTCCTAATTGATTATAAATAAAGATCTTGTAGGGACTGCCATTCAATAAAATACAAATGATTAGCAAAATGCATATTCTTGTGTGCGAAGGATGCTTTACATTATCATGGCATAATCCATTTCGCTATTGAGTATACACAATCGGAAGGAATTTGTTAGTGGGCTTCTACTTTGTTGTCACACTCCTTGCAAGGCTCTTGGTCAAGTCGACATTGTATCCTCTTAGGAACTTGAGATGATACGCCGACAATTAAACCCCAAATGTTAAAAAATATCTCATGTCTAACAAATTAATTGAAACCGGCCATTTGAAAGGAAGAACGGGAATGTGAAAATATCTATAAGCAATGAATAAATAAAAAAATAAAAACAGCAAAATTCTAACCTACTCCTATAGAACCAAGGTCGAAAAGATTGAAAAAAAGTCAATCATTCACAAACAAGGATGAAGCATTCCTCAAATAATCAAGGATTAATAATCTAGTTCTATCATCAATTATGGATTCGAGTCTAAGAGAAATTTTAGAGAATGTTTGCTATCTTGAAATTTTCTTGTCTTTCCTAAATGATAAAGAGAAAAAAAAAATTTAACCATTTCCTTTTCAATTTGAACCGCCAGCAACCCCCCGTCCTTTGATTTCCATGTAAAGGACACAGCAGTTGTCCACCATGCTTTGGCTGCCGGCTTTATTGTCTTCAAGTGCCCCCTTTTCTGCCCAACTCTTTGGTTTTAAGAATGTTGGTATGGCTATTGAAATCGTCAGCATCAGCACGTAGGAGGCTCAATCAATAAAATTAATTTCTTTTGTTTTTTTTTTCAGACTTAAAAAATACTCTCTTTTAGAATTAAGTGCCAAATCATAAAACAAACACCGAGAGCATAAAACAAATTAAGGAAACAGAAAGCTAGATGCTCCCATCCAGCCCACCTCATCAACATCAAAGCTTCATCTTCAGCAAGTTATAACGCATTTAGTAGAGTGGGAAAATAAGATATTGCATCTTGGTAAGCGTAGAAAACTATTGGAAGTACTCTGTACCTGCAAAGGAATATTGACTACGACAGTCCACCACTTGAGGAACTTCAAAGACTCCACGTGCTCCACCAAGAGACACAGCTGCAGCATTCTCCCTCGACCACATGACAATTAGGCATCCTTTGCGGGCATGGAGTTGCTGAATAACTAATTGTTGCTTGCTATTAACATTGACACCTTCAGCTTCAGAATAAATAGAGATTTCACCGATGCGAGTAAACTTGTACAACAAAAGCTAACCTGAAGCAAGCATCATGAGTAGCAATCACTACAATGGGAAGACTCTCGTCCACTAGAGCCAAAGAACCATGTTTCATTCACCAGCAAGTATTCCTTCACTGTGCACCAATGCCACTTCCTTTACTTTTAAAGAACCTTCCAAAGCTGTAGCATAATTGTATCCTCTGCGAATTTGCCAAACATGAGAAGTGACCTCTTTGCAATGGGCAGCTTGGCAAGATCTTTCATTTCCTGATTGACCTTCAGCACCTCTCTAATTTTAGCTACAGGATATTAACATGGATTTAATGTTTCATACAAACAATTTATCAACATGAGTTTAGACAAAAAAAAAAAAAAAAGCACATCCAACTGGAGTTTAGAAATTGTGAAGATGAGATAGGAAGTGACACATACTCAAAAGGTCAAAAAGACAATCAATAATTGTAACAAAGCGTACGTGCCGACAAAATGCTTACCCAAGGCAATTATTGAAAGCTGTCCGCAATGCTCTGTTTGGGCTCAAAACAGGAAATGATCAATGTAGGGATCATAGTTATCGACTCTCGGTTAAGGTGAGAGGGATAGCTTAGAAGATTGAAAGGAACTGCAAGTTGAATTACATGAGGATTCATGTAAATTGTCTAAGAGCGCAAGGAGAAGGCGACGCCAAGCTAAGGTCGAGTTATCAAGCTCAGGGCTCATAGGCTGTGGGATAATAACCCTCAAGTCTAAGGTTAAAAAACAAGTACTAGAATTTTAACGTGACTGTCACTAAACCAAGGTAGGAGGAAACTTGTCTTAGAGCTTTCTAGACAATTTATTGAATTGGGACCCTTTTGTGGAGCTGCAGACAAATGGATGTTAAGTGTTGCATCTTACGGAATATGCTTAGGTTTTTGTGAGGTATTTGAATTCTCTCATCTTTCAGAGACATGTAGTTAGAAATTGAATTTTGGTCAGGTGGGAAGTTGTTGAGGGGTTACTGGCACTGAAATGAATCCGTCTATTTATTTATCATGTCATCCAGTGGTGAACAATCATTGTGTTATTTTGTGATTAATCTTCTGGACATCTCATTTTGTCAAGTCATATCGCATATAGTAATCATGTTATCTTGGGGATGAATAGTTATTGTGTTATTTTGTGATTAATCTTTTGGATGAAATAATATATTCCCTAGTATTTAGTCAATCTTGGTCCTATGGTCCTTTGAGTGATGGTCTGTGCGTGGTGACATGGAAAAGGGAAAGAGGGGGATGGGGTTTCTCTTGCTTTTGACATAGCGGGCCCTGACGGGAGGCCCGCATGATGGGCTATTAGCTCAATGGTAGAGCACGCCCCTGATAATTGCGTCGTTGTGCTTGGGCTGTGAGGGCTTTCGGCCACATGGATAGTTCAATGTGCTCATCAGCGCCTGATCCTGAGATGTGGATCATCCAAGGCACATTAGCATGGCGTACTTCTCCTGTTCGAACCGGGTTTGAAACCAAACCTCTCCTCGGGAGGATAGATGTGAGATCCAATGTAGATCCAACTTTCTATTCACTCGCGGGATCCGGATTGAGCTGAATGTCACCATATATATCATGTCAAACTGGGTGAAATCCTATAGAGAGAAATGAATTGGCGGGCTTGAAGTCAAAGGGGAAGAGAAAATCTGAATTTCTAGTTTTGTACTAGTTGAATATGTGTTTCAATTGTGAGTCATTATTTTTAAGAATTTTGCTGAGGATGATTATTTGATAAGCCATTACTTTTCCTTTCCACTCCATGAAAGGATCATATTGTTTATTCGCCTGGTTATAACTAAAGCTTTCACCTTGACCGAGGTAAAATATCAAGCGGAACCCAAGATCCTATTTCACACCCGCTGGTCTCCCACCTACGTTGCCATCTTCTTTCTTCTGTTCTATTGCACATTGGCACATGTTGCTCATCTATCATTGGCCCTCGCTTGTTATGCCCGAGTGTTTAACATCCTCACGATGCTCACTGCTCTGCTCTTGGTGGTTTCTCTTACTTCGTTGTCGTTCCAAGGCTCCTTTCACTCCTTCCCCTGTTTCTTGTCACCCGTATGGCTTTCCGTGGTGCTCTTGCTTGGTCGTGCTCGAAAACTTTACACGTGGGTTCAACACAAGATTGTACTTTTGTCTCTCCATGTGTCCAGTTCTCGCCAGCTACACGGTGGAAGGGTGCGCCCACTTTTGCCTCTTAGGGTCCGTTTAGTTATATTTTTATATAAAAATTATTCCAAGGTACAAAAATAGAAAAAACTATTTTTGTTCTAAGAAACAATTTTTAAATAGAAGAGCACGTTTAATAAACTTATTCCTGAAATAGAAAAAGAACATAAACACGTTTAGTAAATTTGTATAAATTTTTTGTTTCTTTTAATTTTTTAATATTTTTATTTTATTTTTCTTTCTTTTGCCTGGTCACCGACCTCGGCCATGGCTGGTGATTGGCCGATGAGGGCTGGCGGCCTCGCCGGATCTAGGCGAGCTCGAGTTGGCCTAGCCAAGGCGAGGCTAAGCCTCGCCAGGGGCTGGCAACACTCCGGCGACCAGTTAAAGAAAAAAGAAGAAGAAAAGAAAAAGAAGGAAAAAATAGGAAAGATAATTTGTTTCTCGGAAGTACTCCGGGAACAAGAAACGAGTTTTTCTGGTTTCTTATTTTTGTTTCAAATTTGTTTCCTAGAATAGAAACAAGTCCCAGGAACAAAAACGTAAACAAATGTGTTTCTATTCTTTTTTTGTTCTCTAGAATAAAAAAATAGAAATTGTGTTCATGATCAGAAAGAAAGAACACAAACAAACAGCCCCATGCGGTCATGGATGTGCGCTTTGTACTGAAACAGGCAATTGGTCCATGTTGACATGGGCGCAAAATGTCCCAACGGGTGCTAGCAACTCGCACATCCTGAAAAAGGAAACACTAGCAGGGAAGAAACATATATACAGCGAGTTAGATAACTAATAACAGCGCATTTTGGATCTTATGGCTTTGCTTTTGTTGGTATATATAGTGAAGAGTAGCATTGCGTCTTGTAACATGGCTGATTGAATAGAATGGACCTAGGTGATAAAAAGTCAAAAGTGAGACCACAAACGACTGCTCTGGGAGGAGTTGACATTGAATTATTTCCATTTGAATCCAAGTGGCCTCGTAATCATCACTCGAAAAAGCGAAATTAGGTCTCAGATAATTGATCGATTCAATCAATCTTGCACTTGTAATGACCCACTTTGTTCCCCCACCTACTCTTTTTTCCGCATGCGGGATACAACCTCTCTCTTCCGACCTACCCCAAACTCCTTTTTACATTCTACGATGCAGCAAAGGATAACTTAAACAAATATATATAACTAAAATGTCGGCAATAGAAAATTTTCATTACCTATAGGATAAAGGCATTAATGAATTAAAATATTGCTTTGAGAGTCGTGGCATCTTGGATGACACTAAGCCTAGTCATTCTTGCCATGTCAATCATGTAACAATGTTCAGGTACCGTGATTACGTCTTCAAGAGATTAATTGGTAAATGCACAACAAGCTGTGAACGAGCAAAAAGGTGAGTTATGATTAAGACATGAGCATGAAAACAGGGTGTTTGGATCTCGGTCGGTAGTGGATTCTAGGTGTCGCTGGCCTTTACTCAGAAGTCTACGGAGCACGGGATGAGCATTTGGGACAGCTCGAGAACTGTCATAGTAAAAAAAAAGTGGCTGCTTGGAACTACAAAAAAGGTGAGTTGAAACTAGGGGATCTTGTTTAGCCTCGCCATTGGCTGTCAACGGTAGGGAAGAGATTTGGGGTGACATTTCTCCCGAGACTTGGTTGGCGAGCGAACACTAATGATGACTGCATCGTGGTTGAGTTTGTGCGGTGAAGAAGATGAATAGTGATGGGGAAAGCAAGCGTGAAATTGAAGAGAAAAGAAGAAGAAAAAGCCACAAACGCTATGTGTTTTAAGAAAGTAATAAGAAAAAAACCACGTTAATCAACTCCACAAGTATCATGATTTATTGTACTTTTTCGGAGTCCTATGATTGAATTGCATTTTTCAAAAAAATTCTAAAAATTTTAGTGTAGTTATCTCTTATTTTTAAGCATTCCAGAAAGAATCATGATTTCATAAGGCTGTAATTATGTCTTCAACTATACTTTGAAGGACTGTGACTTGTTTATTCGCACCGTATTTACTAAAGCTTTCACCGCTGATTGGAGAGGAAAACGATCATCCATACAACTCCCTTTGTGTTGTTTATATTGTGACTGTGACGTAATTGTCATCAAGTCTCTCGGATGATGGCAACTAATCAGATCCACCTCTCAATTGTTCTGTACAAAACCGGAAAAAGGGTCAGGGACGCAGCAGCTAGCTTCTGCAACAAGTCAGCTCTTCAGTATGCCAGCTCTGCTTTTCAACATGCATCAGAGAGGTAGCCAGTAAAGAAACGGACCAAAGTAACGGTTTTGTCAAGAAATGGCTTCCGTTCTATTGCACTTTTGTTTTCGTTCTATCTAATAGAGGTTAAGTGACATGATCAAAAGGACTGACATGCTTTCGAAGCCTAAGCAAGTTTGTAATATAGGTACGGGTGTCCATTGTTCAGTAGAAGGTGACCATATAAGCAGTGCATCCGTTCTAGAAGATGGACATACTGTGAATGGGATTGCTCAAGTATGCAATTTGCATACGACCTTGGTGGTACCTAGTTGTCATTTGTCTAAAGTGAAAAATGGGAGAGGGAATTGTAAAATGCTCCTGCAATTTTTCTGCAAGTGAAGTGCAGAGTATAAACAAAGCCTATCACTAGGGACAGGTGAATAGTAGCAGTGGCCCAAAGAGCAAGCCAGGGAAGAGAGATCATCCCCCTCTTCCACCTCCATCCACGTCCCAGCTTTGTGGAACATTCTCTCAACTTGAAAAACGATTTTTAAAGCCCATCAGAAACCTGGGGTGACCATAAACAATATTTTATAATTAACCAATGTTGAGACAGGGAGGAGAGGCGAAGGAGAGATTTTCGAGCCTGCAATCAGCAAGTAACAATGGCTGAACTGCCATCGCGCACTGAATCTAGGAATTGAGGTGGGCCCTTGTAGATTCAGATCTGCTGGCGTTAGCCTCGACCAATAATGTCTGTCCAAGGCCCACCGGTAAATTTCATAACACCCGTCTTTTTCCATTTTTATTCGGGTGAATGGGGAGGGGGTTCGGAGACCAGCTTCCGAGCTGCCCAGCCAAAACTTTCGTTTTCTCCGGAGGTTCTTTTTAAAATTCTTGTATATTAATCAATGTCTACTTGGAATCTTGCATTTGGAGGCACTTTTAACTCTTTTGGCTCATTGGAGGGTCTGCTTCGTTGTCTCCATAAAGAAATATATACGTGGCGACCATCCAGCGCTCTATAAAGTAGAAAAGCTAGACTTTCGTTTGTCCTCCGATGTGTGAAGCAGAAAATGAACGTAAGAGTTTCGTGGACATGGCATGAAAGTCATAGTATGCTATCTTATGTGTGATGTTCCCACTCCCGTTGCATTCAGTGCTAGACGACAGTTTGACTAATAGGTCCAGCCTCATCAAACTGCCGAAGGGTGGCGACACAAATATAGAATAGATCGACACTCTACTAGTGCAGCGCTCAACCACTCACATTATAAAAAGCAAGATTTGCTCCCACTCTAATGCATTAGTATTTTCCCTGTTCTACTAGCCCATCTTTCTATCTGATTACTTTGATAATTATCTTGTACATAGGATATAGGATAATCTGGAAACTTATTCCATTTTCCAATGCCGCTCGGCAGTTGTCCCCACGGAAATGTCCGAGGTTTCCCTGCCTCCACTTCCCACCACGCGGTTCTCACCTTTATTGTTCCCGTGCTGCTCAACTTCATTGAGGTGAAATATCGAGGGAAACCAAAGTCCCCTTTTGACACCCACTCTTTTACCACCTCTGTTGCCATCTTCTGTATTCTGTTCTATAGCTCATTGGCACTTGTTGCTCATCTATCATTTGCTCCCGCTTGTCATGCCCGAGCATTTCACATCCTCATGATGCTCGCTGCTTCATTCTCGATGGCTTCCCTTGCATCATTGTTGTTCCAAGACCCCTTTCGCTCTTTCCCCTATTTGTTGTTATCGGTATTGCTTTCCATCGTCCTCTTGCATGGTCTTGCTCGAAAACTCTGCATGTGGGTTCAGAACAAGATTGTACTTATGTCTGTCCGAGTGTCCCATTTTCGCCGGCTACGAGGTGGAAGATCACGGCCACTTTTGCTTCGTACAGTCATGGATATGCGCTTTATGCTAGAAGTGGCAATTGGTCCATGTTGACAGAGCTGCAAATGTTCCACAGGGTGCATGCGACTTGCACACCCTGAAAAAGGAAAATTGAGTAGGGAAGAAACATATAACAGTGTGTTAGACAAAATAACAGTGCAGTTGGAACTTATGGCTTTGCTTTTTGCTGGTATCTAGTAAGAGTCGCATTGTATCTCGTAACACGGTTAACTAATAGAACGAACTCAGGTAACAACATGTCAAAGTGAGAGACCATAAACAACTACTTTGGAGGGAGTTGACATGAAGATCTTTCCATTCAAATACACAAGTCCCCGCTGTGCCTGCGAAGTGGAATGTTTCCATGGAGGAATTCATGCTAATATGCCCATTTGGTCGAATCAACAGACAGTACAAGTAACCTCAAGAGTATTTCCCGAGAAAGGTATGAACCATGTGGAATTCACTAACAGTTTGATGAAAATCGCCACTTGAGAGACATTTTTATATCAAAAACCAATCTGAGTGAAAAAGCAACATCATGTCTCAGAAACTCGATTGATTCCATCAATTTTGCACCTTTAATAACTACTTTTTTTGTTCCCACCACCTGCTCTTTTTCTAGAATAAGGATGCAATTTTCCTCTTCCCTTCACCAGACTCCTTTTGCATCTCATGATACAGCAAAAGATACTTCAAACAAAGTCCACCATAAAAAAGGAGTCTCCGAATATGATATTACTTGAGGATAGCCGCACCCTCAAGAATGCTAATTATGATAACTAAAATGTCGGCAATAACCATTTTCATGACCTTTAAAATAAAGGCACTAATGAACTACATATTGTCTCTAATTTGCATGGCATCCAAGATGAGACTAAAATGTGGCCATTCTTGCTATGTATTATAAAAAACAATGATCGAGTACCATGATTATGACTTCAAGGTATAGATTAATAGGTGAATGCATAACAAGCTGTGAACTCGCAAAAAGTTGGGTTACAGCAGTTTTTTCTAACTCATTAAAAATTACAAGTATTAGCGAATCAACATGATCAGTAGAATGTAAACTCTACTGTGAAACTGCTTTATATTCTCATGACATAATACATTTTGCTGCCAGATGAATAAAATCGGAAGAAATCACTTGTACTCAGTTGTCACATTTTTTGCGAGGTTCTTAGGCTGGATACACCAACAACTCCACCCCAAAAGTTAAAAATCATTCCATGTCCAGCGAATCAACAAATCAACTAAAACAAAACAGACCATCTGAAAAGAGGAAACAGTGATGTTAAGGTACTTCATAAGAACAAAATAGTTAGAACAGCATAATGATAAGGCTCAATCAATAAAATTGGTTTTGTTTGTGCTAGTCGAGACTTAAAAAGGGAATCTCTTTAAAAACTAAACAAAAAATTATAGAGAGAATTTTGGAACCCTTAATCCAAAAACAAACACCAAGAGCGTAAAACAAATCAAGAAAACAGAAAACTAAATGCTCCCTTCCAGTTCCACCCCATCTACATCATAGCTTCGCATTCGGCAAGATATGGTGCATTCAGTACAACATAAGAAAAAAAATGTTGCATCTTGGCAAGGCATAAAGAGATTTTCTTTTGATAGATAAGCATAAGTACCCTCTACTTGCAAAGGAACTATATTGAATATAGGCTGAAGACAGTCCACCTGAGGAACTTCAATGACCCTACACGCTCCACCATGAGACAGCTGCAGTATCCCCCCTCGAGCACATGACAATTAGGCATCATTTACTGGCACGAAGTTGCTGAATAACTGATTGTTGCTTGCTGTTAACATTGACACCTTCAGTTTTAGACCAAACAGGGAATACTGAGATGCAAGTTAACCTATCCTGCAAAAGCTAACCTGAAGCATGCATCATGAATAGTAATCACTACAGCAGGTAGACTGTCATCCACTAGAGCCAGGGGACGATGTTTCATCTCACCAGCAAGCATTCCTTCACTGTGCAGCATTAATACCACTTCCTTTACTTAAAGAACCTTTCAAAGCTGCACCACAGTTGTATCCTCTGCCAAACATGGGAAGTGACTGCTCTACAATCAGTGGCTTAGCAAGATCTTCCATTTCACGGTCAAGATTCAGCACCTCTCTAACTTTGTCTACAAGATATAAGCAAAAGATTTTATGCTTCATAAAAAAAATTCTCTCAAAACAAGTTCAGACAAAAATGGCAGATAAAACTTAGAAGTTCAGAAATTGTTAAAGTGAGATAGGAAGTGACACATACTAGAAAGGTAAAAAAGACAATCGATTGTTGCATTCTCTTTTAGTTGTACTTAGAAGCTTTGCGCTCAGTGTTGCCAGAATTTGATGTAGCTCAACACACTTCAATAGTTGAGTGAATCTATCTATTTATAATGCTGCAATGACGCGCCAGAGAATGCAGCGGATTGGGAGCAAAGGCAAGAGAGGAGCCAATTTTGAAAAGAAGAAGAGAGAGAGAGTCTTCTTCATTGACAAGAGGGAGGCCCAAGATTTTGAAATATTAGGGAGAATTTTCAGATCTGTCCTGGTGGGACATGGCTCCATGTGTCATTCACCAAGTAGAAAGGGATTATGCTGATGTGGTGGAGCATGGCCATGTCCTCAACTGCGAGATTGCAAGGTGAGGCGGGAGACTAACGTGGGAGGCTAAGGGGGCCGCCGCCACCCTGGCCAACCTGCTCACGGTGGGGGGTTGGTCAGGCATCTTCATTTCCCTGAACCCAGTCTAGTATGCTAGGAGAAGGCCTTCACGGAGATCCGAGGTGGGCTCCCCTCCCTTGGAGGGGTTGGCGGGGAAGCCCAATGGGGACTTTATCCCGTAATCCCAGTTAAACACCTGTAAATGAGGCTAACTGGGTACCCTGGATGCCCGATTCAGGGTGAAGCAGTTTAAGGACATGCTTAGGTCCCGGCTACGTATATTGTTCTATGAAACAATATGTGTGAACAGTATTGTCAAGAACTCACATTATATTGCCGGGAACCCGAAGGAAGCATGATCCCTACCTAGCCAGAAATGGTGTCACCGCTGCCACTCGTACGTCATCAAAGCTCAAGAAAACGGCCGGCACTCCTCCCTTGCTCCGGCGAACTGTCACGCTTGATGGTGCTTGTCGCTCGACCACAAACACATGCGGCGATCGACGGTAACCAGGCGGGGCTCGAGATGAACTCGCGCGAACCCCTTCTTCAGCTACTCAGAAAACTCGCTCTCTCCCTCCACGATTCTGGTTTTTGCCAAAACCGTCGAGCCTTCCCCTGTCCTCCTCTCCAACGCTCGACGCACCCTGCTTCTGTATATATCCTCGAGCGATCGACAAGCAGCCCTTGCCTCAGCGGGGAATATTTTTCTTTTAGCCTCGCCACCTCACCATCCTAGAAGGTTCGGACTTGCTCCCGTCACCTCTCCGTCGCTCCTCCCTCGCTGACGGGCGCATGCTTGCTCACAGCTTTCATTTGGTCACGGTCAAGGACCGTCCCCCTCCTTGCATCACAGGCGTGAGTCGTGCTAAAGGAGGAAGAAATGATATGGGCTAGGGCTTTGTTAAGCTCTCATGGGCTTTGAAAAAATAAAATAAATGGGCTGGTAAATAAAAGAAAGGATGGGCCTAAGGAGAAGTATTTTAGGAGTGAGGGCCGAACGTTATGCCAAGTGTGTCGGGCATGCCGGCCCATTCAATTTTTATTCATCTTGATTTCATTTTTTTTTTGTTTTCTTTTATAACTTTATATATTTTTGCAAAATAAATGGATATTTTAAAATGTCGACAAAAATCTAGGTGTCCACACAAGTGTGTCATCTTTAACTAAAGGATTATGAAGAAGGTAATAATAGGAGAAGTTGAAAATACGAAGGGATGTGATTGGGAACGAAGTGTCATCAAACGTCTTGTGGAGCCGTATTATCGAAGCTCTAAGAAAGAACCTGATGGAGCCGAACTCTTTGAGACCATGGATAACACAACTAAGATGAGAACACAAGCCACCACTCAAGGACCAAAATCCAAAACAAGTCCATAGCAGTGTCGTTGGTAAAATGGGTTCAAGGTAGGAAGTAATTACTCACCAGTGCTGACAAAGTCCTTGAAAGAGAGGATATTGCCATTCCACACTACAAGATTCAACTCCCAAAGCCCTTCAACAAGCGTGGACACAAACTTCTCTTGAAATGTGGGGTCTTTATAATTGGCCTGCACAGAAAATCAAATCGAAACTAAGATGTCCATTCGCACAGTTTTCCCAATTAGCTCAACACCAGAAACTTCACCCATCAAACCCCATTGCTAGTTTCGGTCCGAAACTTGGTGCTACCATATTCCAGCCACCGACGAGGCTCCTGAAGGTGACAGCGAAGGTGGAGGCAACAACGATGCGTCAGAGAAAGCAGCGGATTGGGAGCCAAGGCAAGAGAGAGAATTTTGTGAAGGAGAAGAGAGAGAGAGTTTTCTTCGCAGACGAGAGGGAGACCCAAAAATTTGGAAAATTGGGAGGGTCTTCTATGATATTTCTAACCTAGATTTTTTTTTTCTTGCAAAGTTATTCTAATTCTGCCTTAAATTGTTTTATGTCTTATTAAAAACCACCAACTTTAGATCTAGTCCTAATTTAATCCTAAAAATTACAAATTTTTATAAGTGATATGGCATTTCACATCATTGCTATAATTTTTTCCTAAAATTTCACATCTTAAAAGATGTTTTTTGAAGATAAATTTTTATATCAGTCCAAATGACATCTTATTAGATTTGATATTTGGGTAAAAACTAGAAAAATCAAGATTGACTTTTTTCAATTGTTCTTAGTCTAAAGAGAGTTTAGCTTCAACTCATAAGGAATCTTCAATTTTGAGCTCAGTCTTCAATCTCTCGTGCTTGGGAGTCTTCAATTTCTTGTAGCGTCAGAGCTCACAGTTCAAGATACTCACAATGGAGGCACTTGGGTCGTGGAGCCTCAAACAATTCGCTTAAGAATTTTAGATGTAGGGTTAATGGGAACAGATTTATGAGACGAAAAAAAAAAGTTTAGGGAAAAATTGGGACTAAACTTAAGACAAAGAATATTTTAGGATGGAATTAGGAATGGACCTAAAGTTGGATGATTTTTATAAGATAAAAAAAGGTTTAGGATAGAATTGAGAGCACACTTAAGGTCTTTTAGGTATTAATCCTATTGGAGAGAATTTTAGGATCATTGGTGAGGCTCCACGTGTCTCCCCCTCTTGACGTGGAGGGTGGCAGCATCTTCAATTGCGGGATCACAGGGCGCTCGAAAGGGGCTTTCCTTTCGTTTCCATTGGAGGGTTATTAAATTCCAAAAAAGTCTCGTCAACTGGCTATAACCACAATAAATTATTGTGGTTATAGCCAGTTGAAAAGACTTTTGGAATTGAATATTTTGTCTCCTATAAACTGTGTGTATATATATATATATATATCTGCCCAGGCATCTGCAATCAACCAAGATATGCTCCCCCTCTAGCCATCCTTCTCTCATCTTTTCGATAATCATCCTCTACACACAGGACTACCGATCCTCAAGAAGCTGATCCCAATGCCGCCTGACCGTCGTCCCGACACAAATGTCCGAGATTCCCCTGGCTTCACTTCCTTCCACGCCATCCTTGCCTTATCACTTCCTTCCACGCCATCCTCGCCTTACTTGTTTCCGTGCTAGTCAACTTTGTTGAGGTCAAATTCCAAGGGAAAACCCAGTCCCCATTCGAGACCCACCCTTTTGCCACCTCTCTTGCCGTCTGCTGTCTTCTGTTCTACTGCGCACTGGCGCTCGTCACTCATCTGTCGTTGGCTCCCGCTTGCTGTGCCCGACCGTTCCACATCCTCATGATGCTCGCCGCCACGCTCTCGGTGGCGTCCCTCGCATCGTTGTTGTTCACGGGCCCCTTTCAATCATTACCCTATTTCTTGTCATTCGTGTTGCTTCCCATGGTCCTCTTGCTTTGTCTTGCTCGAAACCTTTACACATGGGTTCACCACAAGACTCTTATCTATTTTTGTCCAGGTTTTCCGTCCTCGCCGACTAGCAGCCCAGCCGCTCTTGCCTCGCACAGTCATGGATGCTCGCGCTTCGTGCCGGAATTGGGAATCGGTCCAAGTTGACCCATCCCCAGATGTCCTACGGGGTGCCACCCCTAGCACGCCCCTGGAAAGTGAAACAACAGAATAAAAATAACATCGCGTTGCACAACCGTTAACAACGCCAGAAGCAGCTTAGAGTTTTGCTTTTGTTGGTATATAGTTTTGCTTTTGTTGGAATCTAGTGAGAGTCGAATCGTATCTTCCACGTACGATTAATTGATAGAATAAGAGTCGAATTGTATCGTATGAATGGATTACTCGCAGAGCAAGTAGACATCGAAATTCTTTCCATATGAATACATGAGAGCTTTGCATGTCTACAAATTGAACCACATCATGGAGCTAGATACCACACTAAAAAAGGAAACTAGAACATGGTACAAATTGCCTTGATGACCGATGTGACAATCACCACCCGAGAGACACGCTTAACGTCAAAAACTAATCTTAGCAAAAGAAACAAATCCTGTCTCAAATACTTGATCAATTCCATCAATCTTGTACCTTTAATAACATATTTTTTGTCATATCGCCTGCTCTCTTTTCCTGAACAAGGATACAATCTTTCTCTCCCAACCTCCACCTTGAAACGATGTTTAGGTACCATGAGCACGGCACTCGGAGGCAGATTAACAAATAATTGCATAACAAGACGCGAACGCGCAAAAAAGTGGGTTAAGACAGTTTTTCCTAATTGATCATAAATAAACATCTTACGAGGATTGCTATTCCAAAAAGTACAAGTGATACTCTATTAGGGGTGTCAACGGTTCGGTTCGATTTTTTTGAAAAACCGAACCGAACCAAACCGTTAGGAAAAACTTTCAAACCAAATTGAACCGAATATGAACTGAACCGAACCGAAATTTCGATCATTCGATTTTTGGATTTCAACTTTTAGTTTTTAGTTTTTACATTTGTTTTTTTTTTCGTTTTTTTTTTTTTTCTGTTGTACATATTTTTCGTTTCCAAGAAATAAACTCGTATCGTTTGTCGGTTCGATTCGGTTAATCGATAAAAATCGAGCCAATAAAAAAAATCGATTTTTAATAAAAACTGCACCGAAAAAGCCGAATTTTTTTGTTCGGTTCGGTTTGGTTCGGTTTTCGATTCAGTTAGGTTTTTGATACAATTTTTAACACCCCTACTCTGTGTCATAAGATGCTTTACACTCTTATGGCATAATCCATTTCGCTGCTGGGTAAAAACAACCAGAAGAAATCTCTTAGTAGGCTTCTACTCTGTCGTCACAGTCGTTACACTCTTTGTGAGGTTCCTCGGCTGGTTGACATTGTATCCTCTTAGGACCGTGAAATGATACGCTAACGACTGCACCCCAAATGTCAAAAAATTATCTCACGTTCGACGAATTAGAAAAATCTAAAAGAACAAAACAAGCAATTTAAAAGGAATAACAAGAATGTGAAAATACTCTATAAGCAATGAATAAATAAACAAATAAAAACAGCAAAAGGTTAAGGCTCAATCAATAAAATTGATTTCTTTTGCTTTTGTTGAGACTTTAAAAATAAAAATAAAAGAACTCTTTTAGAACTAAACGCCAAATCATAGAGGAATTTTGGAACTCTTAATGCAAAAACAAGAAAGCTACATGCTCCCATCCAGCTCCACCTATCTACATCATAGCTTCATCTTCAGCATATTATAACGCATTCAGTAGAGTAGGAAAAAAAAGATGCTGCATCTTGGCAAGCATAGAAAACTATTGGAAGTGCTCTGTACTTGCAAAGGAACTATATTGACTACAGGCTGAAGACAGTCCTCCGCCTGAGGAACTTCAATGACTCTACATGCTCCACCAAGAGACATGGCTGCAGCATCCCCCCCTTGGGCACATGACAATAAGGCGTCCTTTGCGGGCATGGAATTGCTGAATCACTGATTGTTGCTTGCTGTTAACATTGACAACTTCAGCTTTAGAACAAATACAGATTTCACGGATGCAAGTAAAACCTGTACGACAAAAGCTAACCTGAAGCAAGCATCGTGAGTAACAATCACTACAATGGGAAGACTCTCATCCACTAGAGCCAGAGGACCACGTTTCATCTCACCATCAAGTATTCCTTCACTGTGCATCAATGCCACTTCCTTTACTTTTAAAGAACCTTCCAAAGCTGTGGCATAATTGCATCCTCTGCCAAACATGAGAAGTGACTGCTCTGCAATCAGTAGCTTAGCAAGATATTTCATTTCCTGGTCAAGCTTCAGCACCTCTCTAACTTTGTCTACAAGGTATTAACAATGGATTTAATGTTTCATACAAAAAATTTATCAACATGAATATAGAAAGAAAAGGCACATCCAACAGAAGTTCAGAAATTGTGAAGGCGAGATAGGAATTGACACATACTTGGAAGTTCAAAAAGACAATCAATTATTGCTTCTCTTCTCACTTCATTAGAAATAGCATCCCCTCCAATTGCTAAAGCTAACATAGCCATAACAACTGTTTGACTTGTATATGCCTGCTCAAAAAGCATGTCTGCAAATCAATTTAATGAAAAAAAAAAAAAAAGACAAGAAAACCATGAAGAAGAGAGGACCGTTTCTGCAATAGAATGTCAAAAGGTACTCTCTCACCTTGGTGCTTGCCACACCTATCTCAGCACCAGCATTTAAATGGACAACACAATGTGTATTTCTGGCAATTGCACTGCCAACAGTATAAATAATTCCTACACATAATGCACCATTCTGGAGACATATTCCAGTGCATGTAAGGTATCTGCTGTTTCACCAGACTGACTGACAAATGCTGCTGTATCTTCTCTATAAATTGGGCCTTGACGATCCAAAAGATCACTTGCTATTTCCATTGTCACAGGAATTCCGGTTTTGAAAGCAAGCAAACAAGAAAAGAGTTGGTAAAAATAAATTAACATCTCCAGCCCACATAAGCTATCATTCACTACTTGCCTGAAAGTTCTTCCCAGATGGGCCTTGCAGCTAAAGCAGCATTATAACTCGTACCACAACCAATGAAAACAATCCTCCAGCTCCTCCTAATTGTCTTGAGATGATCCTTCAATCCACCCAGAAGGACAGTCTTAGCTTTGCAGGTCCCTCCACGTATAAGTCTGCCCCTCATTGTGGTTGTTAGGGATTCTGGCTGTTCATGAATTTTGTTCTGCATATAATGTTCATAGTTTCCTTTATTTATTTGTCAACTTCCATCTCGAGAACAGAAAGTGCACGCTGTACAGATGCCGGCCTGGAAAGTACACCGCATTTCCCTTTGTCACCATCAAACTTTAGGATAGATACCCCTCCATCCTGATGCAACCAGCATTAGTAGTATAAATTCAGCATTTGCCTTCTCATGAGTCACCACGTTATGAAAATACTCTGGAAAGAAACGATCATAGTCATCAGCCCTTGATTGAGGTGATATAGCAGGACTTTCCGCATCAAAGTTCACCTCCCATGTAGGCAACATGCTCCTCCAATGGAAAAGGACAAGACTGCTATTTAGCTACATGCAAGAAGTCAAGCCAAATAGAATTCTGGCGACATTGAGCCAAGAGGTTCTCCGTACAACTAAATAGGTGGTTAGTACTGGTGAGAGCATATTTAACCATGTTGCTATGCAGTCCGATAGTATATTCACAAATTGATACTGAGACGAAATCGATAGAACTCACGTTGAACTGAAGTACCCCCACCCTAAAATCTTAACAACTAAGATACATTTGGTCGATCAATAAAACATATAATCAAGAGACTGATAAGGCAGCCTGTGCCATAAAGGCCAAGAATACACATAAATTCCTTAAAACGACTATGTAATTACCTTCAAATGAACAACTTCACCATCTTCAATAGCCAAAACTTTTCTTGTGTGCTCAACCAGAGCATTTGCATCATTTGATAAGAACAGTTCCCCGAGATTCCCATTCTGTGAAGGATACTTATCATCATGAAATAATGATCCTTTGGTTGATTCTTCTGTCAATTCCTGAATGAATTAATAACTATGTCACAATTATGATAAATTACAAGACAAACAAGAATTTTGACAACAAAAATGCATAGGTAAGACATACACAGGAATGGACAACTACACATGAAAAAAGAACTCCTAAGACTAAGCTACAGTTGACGCATCATGGAGACCTAAAAATGAATTAAGAGTTCGGCACCATAGACAACCACAAGCTCTCAAACTTATCGTATCATGACCAAAAATATGTGTCATGATGGACAACAGTAACAATGCTATTCCAATTCCCGGTTCTAATAGGAAATTGATGTGCATCCAGCTTAGCATTTCTAAGGCACTCTAAGACCCAAAGTAAAAACTCAATCTACTGTCTCCACCAAGC
Source organism: Eucalyptus victrix (assembly GCA_016097545.1). Classification (NCBI taxonomy): domain Eukaryota; kingdom Viridiplantae; phylum Streptophyta; class Magnoliopsida; order Myrtales; family Myrtaceae; genus Eucalyptus; species Eucalyptus victrix. The sequence continues at coordinate 16,569,742 of CM027842.1, forward strand.
AAAACAGATGCTATTCAACTCTTTGCAGAAACATTGTATCATAAGAAACATTTGATCGAACTACGGTTAATAGACTCAGTTCTAGAAGAACATACATAGCATAGCTTTTAGTGAACCTGAAAGGGCACAAAGCAATTGAAAATGGATAATGATTCATGAGATGTGATCCAAAGTAACTCATTTGCAGCAAGTACCACCCAAGTTTTAAATCGAACTTACTTTTGACACCAAGAAGCAATGGACTACCACGCTTACAAGTGATCAATTCATTAGGATAATGCCGGCTCTTAAAAATAAGGGCATAGGCTCCTTCAAGATGCCTCATGACTTCCAGTACAACTTGACTAACTGTGACAGTCGTGTCACCTGCAGTCCAAATAATACATCAGTCATAAATGGAATGTCACTGAACATTGTTCTCTAGGGTAAAGTAACGTGATAGCACACTTCAAGACACAAAGCAAATCATGTGGAGTATGTATATATGTTGAGCACAAGCCCAATGGTGGTCATATTGCCAGTTAATTTACTACAAGCAAACAATTGGAGAAATAAAATCAACTTTTGCCCAATATGATGTCATTCATACGCTAAAAGGCTGTTGCAGAATTAAGTATCTATTTACTGAGGCCCTACAGAAAGAAAACGAGTCACCAAAACAATTTGTTTTAAGATCTGAAGCCCCTATACTTGTAGGGAAAAGTATTGGCGCAACATGGGCCTAACGTACATAAACGATACTTTCAACAAAAGATGTCAGAGATGTTTTATCCATCATGGCTCTTTAGTGTTTACAAAGAGTTGAACAGATTTCCAACACTACAACCTTCATATAATTACACGAGATTCAACTGAAAATCTGTAGATTAATATAGCTTCAACTGGAAGATTGTTAAGCAGAAAATTAAAATGATTAACTTCAACATCTTTTTTAATTTCAGCATCTCATGAAATTGTGTTGACTGAGGTTTCCTTTTCTTCACACACAAACTCAGTAAGAAGCTCATTAAAATGCAATGATGATCTTCATTGCATATAAGCTATTATCTGAATCTCATTCGATTTATCAAAAACATACTTGACAAGCTTAGGAATCACTTCAGTGTCAGTATCAGATTCAAATGTGAACCCATGTCGAATTAGCGTTTGCTTTAAGACCTGCAATTGTAAACGAAAAGGTAAGAACCTCAGAAGAATCTACCGGCAAAATTTCTTCATTAGTTTTAAGCTAGAGAGAAATACCATTGAGATTGTACAGCATTTTACAGACTCATCACAGAGTAACATATAAATTAGGAGCATATCATATTGTTTCGTTAAAAAAGCGTCTTGGTATCTAAAAATGCTTCTCATTGGGGTAAAATGAGGTCCACAACCTGCTGCAAGGTTCCTTGTGGTACACAAGACATTTGCTACTAATGATCAACACATCAAGATGCATGTGATCTGTGAAGGCTTCAATGAAAGGTCCATTGATACTATGACAGGAGGATAAGCCTTGGCCCGAGTTTATTATTAACAACGACTAATGCGGCCTATTCATAACACCCCTTACTAGATCAATCAATAAAGCTTCATTGATTTAACCTCTCCCTATAGTCAGCAGCTATGCCTTCACTCACATTCTAAGAAAGAGTAGTTGTCTAGATTAAATATCTCTAAGATGCATAAATTGATTTATGGAATAAATTCATCCAAACACAAAATATGATCTGTGATACCTCAGGAGATGTAAGCATTACACATTGTCATAATGTTACAACAATCAATGACAAGGATGTACTTTCGGCCTAGATGAAAATTTGAAAGCTAACTCCCCTCAACGGTGAAAGAAAGCTTTCATAATTTATATAGCAAAATGCAACCCGAATATAAATAAAAAGTATACTATAGTCTAAATAGTTGCCAGTTAAGCCTCGACCAACCTCATGATTAGTGATGACCCCATTGTGTACGACCTAAAACTCATTTTCAGCACCAGAGCTCTGAGGATGACTACTCCTAGGAGCAGGCTCTCCATGAGTCACCCACCGTGCGTGTGCTATTCTTTTATGAGTAAGAAAAGATTCCTCCAAATTCAAGTCTGTGGCATCAACCTCTGATGATAACATAATCAATAGTGAGTTCCTTGAAATTAGTTGAGGAAAATTAAAGACTTGAAATATGGAGATGTCAAATAATCCATCACACAAATATAACAAAGTAGAACGGCCACATAGAAGTTTCGTTCAATGGAATAAACGAGAAAAATCCTACACAAAAATAGGTTCCTAGTTCAAAGATGTTGAGTAATGCATGCACCCATGTAAAACTGCAGCATTTAATCCATTAGGGCCCCTAGAATTTACAAATGAGGCGCGATAGTTTCAATCCAAAAACTGCATTTAAAATTGACAGTGAACATGTGGACCACTTCTTAACATTCCTCTATCTCCAAAAAGAAATCCTAATGCTCCTTGTAACAAAGATACTCTAATATTGTATTTTTGCTGAATTAATTTCTAAGAGAATCCTGGAGAAAAGATGGAGTTTCAACCCTCAGTTAGTTTAGATCATGTCCAGCAACTATCAGCAATAAGGTTAAGCTTACGCCCCCTGGATTATCGAGCTTTTCTGATATATCAGGGGCTACAATGGAATAGAAACAACAGAATCCCAGTACAAAAGACGCTATCCAGCAGTGCATTCTGACCATGTGGACGATTTCTTAAAATTAGTCCAGAAGGGGACAAAATGACAAACGACATAGCAGGCTTCTTGAAGGAGGCGCTTGTCTAGTCCCAAAACAACGTCCTTCACGAGGACAAACAAAAATAAATTAACTAATTAAAAAAGAAGAAGAGAGAGAGACTAAACCAGATCGAGGAGATGAACTGTATCGGAGGTGCGCATGAAAATCATATGCAGCGACCATGATCGGCGGAGCATAACAGTACACTTCCACAACTAATCAGACGAGTAGGAAACAAACAAAACGAAAAAGGAGAGACCATTTCCACAAGAATCATGTCAAGCGGGGCAGATAAACTAAACGGGGCAATCGATCGTTCCGAAATCAATCTCCAAATCAAACGAGAAGCATAATATATAAGAAAGCTTCGTCAGATCACAAGGCGAGCGGGAAATTCAAGCGCGAGAAGGGGAATTGGGGGGTATACCTTGGTAGACGGATTTGGCGAGGGACTCGATGTTGCCTTCCTGGCGGAAGACGACAGGCGGGAGGGAGACGGAGGAGGAATCGATAGAGACGCCGGCGGAGTCGTAGCCGCGGGGCTGAGGCGACGAAGGCCTGGAGGATGTAGCTCCTCTCGCTCTTCACATTGTAGTTCAGGCAAGCGAATATGCCGTACATTTCTCCCCTTATTCCCCCTTCGCCTCCCGCGCCCGCGTCCGCCTCCTACTTCATGGCTGCCGGAACTCCGACTAAAAAATCCACGAGAGGGAGACGGAGACGGGGAGAGAGAGAGAGAGAGAGGTAGTCAGAGATGGAGATCACTTCTGACCTTTGACCCGCTCTACTACTACTTCTTCTTATTCGTCCTCCTCGAAGGATCGAAGGATGATGATCGACGACGACTCGTCAAGAGGTGGTCGTGTCGCCACCAACGACCTGTGCTTTAACGAGATGAAAACGATAAAAGAAAACGAACAATTTATGGTGATGTGGAAATATAAGAGAGAATTTTAAGATGGGTCGCTTCCCCGGGGGGGGGGCATATATCTGCTGATTGCATATGCCTGGGCAGATATATATATATATAGTTTATACGAGGCAAAATATTCAACTCCACGACTTTTTGGGTCTCCCCAGGAGACACAAAAAGTTATGGAATGCAAGAGGACAGGACTCCATAACTTTTTGACTCCTCTCGTCTTCTTGCATTCCATGACTTTTTGGGTACACTCGTCCTACATCGGTCCCATTTGGTTCAACTTTGGGGAAATAGCTTTGCATTTCCCCAAGTATCCTTGAGAGAATGAGCATTTTGGGAAGGGAAGTGTGTTTGGAAACCAATTTTTTGTGTATGTTTTGCAAAGCTATTTCAAAGTAAAATGAAAAATGAAAAAAAGAAAAGGGAGAAAAATGAAAAAAAGAAAAGGGAGGAGCAGATTCAGCTAGGTGATCGTGGGGGTGCAGCTGGTGGCGGTGGCGCTGGTGGTGGCGAGGAGGCAATGGCGGTGGCGGGGAGCAGCTCGCCAGAGGTCGCCTCAGGCGACGCCTTGGGTCGCGCGACCCTAGGTCGCTGGACCTCAGGTGGCGTCACCTGAGGTCAAGCGACCCAGGCAACGCCACCTGAGGTCGCTCGACCTCAGGCCACCTCGCTTGAGGTTGCGCGACCTCAGGCGAGGCATCCCGGCAGCCCGCTTGCGGCTGAGCGCCGCCAACCGTGAAACTCGGCCAACTCTCAGGCGGGGGAAGAAGAACTGGACGGGGAATAAGAATGAACAGTGACTCTTGGCATTTTGAAAATGCCAAAGCTCAAAGCAGCCCTACCCCCAACGTTGGGCTTTTAGCACGTGGAATGCCCACATTTCATCAAGGAGCATTCAAAAGTTTTGCCAAATACAAAATTTTTTCCCTAAGGGCTTTTGGGGCTCAAAGCCCCTTAGGAAAGTCTAACCAAACAGGGCCATCGTCCTCTTGCATTCCATAACTTTTTGGGTCCCTCGTCTTTTTGCAAGAGGATGGGAGACCCGAAAAGTTGTGGAGTTGAATATTTTGCCTCGTATAAACAGTGTCCAATTAGTCACTACGATTACCGAAGAGGCTATGATAACAGGCAGCTTCTGGGTTGCTTCTTGCCGACCCACCAGGGGAAACGAAAGGAAAGCCCCTTTCGAGCGCCATGTGATCCCGCAATTGAAGATGCTGCCACCCTCCACGTCAAGAGGGGGAGACACGTGGAGCCTCACCAATGATCCTAAAATTCTCTCCAATAGGATTAATATCTAAAAGACCTTAAGTGTGTTCTCAATTCTATCCTAAACCTTTTTTATCTTATAAAAATCATCCAACTTTAGGTCCATTCCTAATTCCATCCTAAAATCTTTTTTGTCTTAAATTTAGTCTCAATTTTTCCCTGAATTTTTTTTTGTTTCATAAATCTGTCCCCATTAACCCTATATCTAAAATTCTTAAGCGAATTGTTCGAGGCTCCACAACCTGAGTGCCTCCAGCGCGAGCATCTTGAACATGAGCTCTCCCACTACAAGAAATTGAAGACTCCCAAGCACGAGAGGTTGAAGACCGAGCTCAAAATTGAAGATCCTTTATGGGTTGAAGTAGACTCTCTTTCGAGTAAGAACAATTGAAGAAAGTCAATCTTGATTTTTCTAGTTTTCACCCAAATATCAAATCCAATAAGATGTCGTTTGGATTGATATAAAAATTTATCCTCAAAAAACATCTTTTGAGATGTGAAATTCTAGAAAAAAATTATAGCAATGGTGTGAAATGCCATATCACTAATAAAAGTTTGTAATTTTTAGGATCAAATTAGGACTTAATCTAAAATTGGTGGTTTTTAATAAGACATAAAACAGTTAAGGTAGAATTAGAATAACTTTGCAAGAAAAAAAAATTAGGTTAGAAATATCGTAGAAGAACCCCCCCCCCCAATATTCCAAAATTTTGGGTCTCCCTCTCGTCTACGAAGAGGACTCTCTTCTGCTTTACAAAATTCGCTCTCTCGCCTTGGCTCCTAATTCGCTGCTTTCTCCGGCGAATCGCTACTGCCTCCGCATCCGCCGTCGCCTCCAGGAGCCCCGTCGGTGGCCGGAATACGGCAGCACCAAGTTTCGCACCGGAACTTGCACCGGTAGTTCTGAAATGCACACCTAATGTTTGCACAATTACCTCTTTTCCCGTTCAGATCTGGACATGGGATTTCGTTATTGGGGTTTGATGGGTGAAGTTTCTGGTGTTGAGCTAATTGGGAAAACTATGTGAATGGACGTCTTAGTTTGGATGTGATTTGTTGTGCAGGCCGATTATAAAGACCCCACATTTCAAGAGAAGTTTGTGTCCACGCTCGTTGAAGGGCTTAGGGAGTTGAATCTTGAGGTGCGGAATGGCAATATCCTCTCTTTCGAGAACTTCGTCGGCACTGATGAGTAATTACTTGCTACCTTGAACCTATTTTCCTAACAACACTGCTGTCGACTTGTTTTGGATTTTGGTCCTTAAGTGGTGGCTTGTGTTCTTATCTTAGTTTTGTTTTCCATTGTCTCAAAGGGTTCGGCTCCATAAGGTTCTTTCTCAGAGCTTTGATAGTACGGCCTAGCCTCTTCAGACTAAAAAACGGGCGGGTGCGATCCATTGAATCTATTCCTCTTTTCTTATGCATGTAGAATTATGTATCTGGTTCAAAAGCAAAATACCCACAAAAAAAAAAAAAAGTCGAAAGATGGAGTGCATAAGATGGCCTTTGTGAAAGAATTCTGGTGTGATTTCTCTAAAAATATTTATGGGTAGGCGATTTTTATGGAAATGTGAATTTGTAAAAGGAAGATTTAATTTTTTTTACAACCAAAACACAACGACAAGTATACTCCTCAATAAGAGAAATACAATGAGCGTAGTGTGTATTTTCGTCCTCCTTCCACGATGAAGAAAATGCAATTTTAAACTTTTATGGTACCTTTCTAGATGGCCAAAATTGACTTGAAAAAGATTCAGATTTCATTTATTCTACTCCACAGAATCACGTTTAGATAATTGCAACGAAATCACTACAAGACAGATTGATGTACTTTGCAATTGTAGGGGAGACTAATAAAAGTAATTATCAATATAAAATAAAACTAGTGGGAAAAAATGGGATTTTGCCTCATTTCTAATCTAAGGTGTAAGAGAAAAAAAAAATGATGGCATAAAATAAAACAGAAAGGAATATGAAGACGACCTTGGACATTGAAGAACAAGCGCAGCACGGCTAATAGGTGAAAATCGATAGACGTTCATTCACCTTTTTGTGCTAGAAACTGTTAAAGATTGGAAGAACAAAATGGGGTCTTAAAGAAGGGCCAGGGCCCACGAACAACTCAAGAACAACCGTCACTGCAAAATGGAGCAGGCCTTTTTCCCTTCTTTTTCTTATTTTTTATAGGTAAATTAGTTTAGGATAGAATTAAAATAAGACTGAAAATTGGGAGTTTTTTGCGAGGCACAAGAGTCTTTCGGATAGAAATTTCGTAGAATTGGATTCATAGATTTTTCACTGTATTTACCCTCCCAATATTCCCCACCAATTTTTGGTCTCCCTCTCGTCATCGAAGAGTCCCTTTGTCCTCATCGAGGAAACTCCGTCAAAGAAACGAGGAAACGAGGAAACGAGGAAACTCCCCCTCCTCAACGAAGAAGACTCTCTCTCTCTCTCCTTTTCAAAATTCGGTCTCTCCCTCCGCTCCCAATCCGCTGCATCCTCCGTCGCATTCGCCTGTGCCTCTGCCTCCGCCATTGCCTCCGAGAGCCCCGTTGGCGGCTGGAATATGGCACCACAAAGTTTCCCACCGGAACTTGCACCGGCAATTCTAAATTGCACGCCAAATGTTTGTGCAATCACCCCTTTCCCTGTTTACATCTGGATATGGGGTTTTGTTATAGGGGTTTGATGGGTGAATGGACATCTTAGTTTTGATTTGATTTGCTGTGCAAACCGATTATAAAGACCCCACATTTCAAGAGAAGTTTGTGTCCACGCTCGTTAAAGGGCTTAGGGAGTTGAATCTTGTTGTGCAAAGTGGCAATATCCTCGGTTTCGAGGACTTTGTCGGCACTGGCGAGTAATGATTTGCTACCTTGAACCCATTTTGCTAACAACACTGCTGTTGACTCATTTTGAATTTTGGTCCTTGAGTGGCGGCCTGTGTTCTTACCTTTAATCGTGTTTTTCATGGTCTCAAAGGGTTCAGCTCCATCAGGTTCTTTCTCAGAGCTTCGATAATATGGTTTGGCCTCTTTAGATTAAAAAACTTTGATAATATGGTCTGGCCTCTTTAGAATAAAAAACGGTTGAATCTATTCCTATCATCACTCACCGATCGTCAACTGCCAAATGTTGGATGCTCATTGCCATCCCGTTGCCAGTCGCTGGTCGTCAGACGTTGCTCGCCTACCTCTTGCCACCGATCGTCAGCTGTCGAACGCTGCTCGCTCACCTCCTACCGATTCCTGCCAGACATCGGACATCGGCCACACGCCGCTAGTCGCCCGCACACCGCAGCATGCCAAACACCAGCCATTGATTGCTGGTTGCTGTCGATCATCAATTGCCCATTGGATGTTGGCCGCCTCCTATCATCACTCATGATGAAGAAATTTCGTGTCGTTATTAAATGAATTTTTATTTCAGAACAAAAATTTTATAAGATTATCAAAGGTGTATTTTTGTTGAGAAATTTGGCCAATGAGTAAAAATAGAAAAATTAATTTTTAGTTAAAAATTAATTTTTGGAATAAAATCCTTATCGTACACACCCTTTAACTTTCCACGTTAGCCTCTTGCGACACCTTGCTATCTCGCAATTGAGGACGTGGGTACTCCCCACATCAGCATGATCCCTATACACTCGGTGAGGAGAGAGTGACCGAGAAAATATTAGGTACGTCTTATGCTCCAGCCTGGCAAACAAGAAGGCGGTGGGAGCGCGACATGTGTCTTCGTGGGACCCATAAGGTCAGGCGCCATCTTCCTCTCCTCGATCTCGACTCAGCGCTTCTTTCTCTCTATTCTCTCCCAAATAACTCGGTTGCTGGCTCGACTCGGCTGGTAGAAGAAAGAAAGGACAGGTAATAAATGCGCAACGCTCCCGCTTAAATTTTCTCTCTCCTCGCTTGAATTTTTTAGGTTTTGTCTCTCTTTCGTGGAAGAGCAGACGGAACGAGCTGCACTTACTTCCTCTGTTTCCTTCTCAGCGCATCCCACCCCCTCCGCCTCCGCCTCCGCCTCTCCAGATTGCCTCGCCAGTCATCTACCTTTGTCACATCGCCTCCTCCAAAAGCCCCACCGGTTGCAGCTGGTTTCTCAAACCTTCGCCTCCGACTGTTTCCAACGTGAAGATCGAGGTTTGTGCTCACGTTGGTCTCTCGGCAACTCTTGGGCCTCCGTCCGATTGCCTCCCTCCGACGAAATCGTCATCAACTCCGACTCTGAGCCGCCGCCGATGGCGTCCTCCATCTCTGGTATTTGCTCGTCGTCCCCCTCCCTCAGGCCGAAGACGCCGCCCGCCTCCGCCGCAAAGCCGTCGGCCTCCGGTGGGAGGGAGGCGGCTTCGATCTCGTTCCCGAGCGGCGCCAGGCTCCCCACCTTCAACCGGGTGTTGTCCCTGTCGCTGGCCCGATTGGTCGCGAGGGGGATCTCGGTGGAACTAGGCAGGGCTGACGGCACGGCGAAGAAGGAGAGGTGCGGGCTAGAGGGTTGGGGAGGATTCCTGCTCGCTGTGGACGAGGTACGTGGACTGGCTACACCAGCACCGGAGCTAGGGTTTTTCCTTGGACGTGAGCCGAATCGGGTCCACGAACGAGTTCGTGGAGGAGATAGAGCCTCGGTTCCAGGCCGCGTTGAAGGCGATGGAGGAGCTGGGGAAGGGCGCGATCGCGAACCTAGCCCAGACGAGGGCCGCATGGTCGGGCACTACTGGTTGAGGAAGTCGGAACTCGTGCCGGCCAGGTTCCTGAAGGTGCAGATTGAGAGCACGCTTGACACGGTCTGCAATTTCGCTGTTCTTCTTTAATTGTTGTTTCCTGAGTTTAATGAGCTCGTGATAATGATAATAATGATATCTATTGCTCGTATTCTAGAGGATTCTTAGAAGAGAAGCTTGACGATCGGTTTATTTGTTGACATTTGCTGAATGCCAAGTGTCAGGAGTTCTGTTGAAAGATGATAAAATTTTCATATGTTTTTGGAGCTATTATTCATTGGAGCAAGTTCAATGAGACAAGAAGCTTGTGACTTTTAACTTACAATGTTGGACACTCTTGCCATATAGGTTTGTCTTTCGGTTGACTTAGATGGATGTTGGAGCTCCCGAACGACATAGAGATAGTCAGATAGATCAGTATCCTTTGCTAATGGAACAAGTGGAGAGTAGTAGTGGTCATCAAGCACATAATTGATGTAGAGAGAAATGGGGACGCCTCATTGACAGCATCTCATGGTGATCAAGCAACGCAGGTAGACTCGACGGAGGATGAGGATGGACTTTCGCCTATCATGCCAGCCCCTGCGGATCAAACAACTGTAAATTCATCAAACAGATTGAACTCTGTGAATTCCTCTAGCACAAGAAGAAGGAGTGAATGATTACCACTAGCATTGAACAAGTCCATTGAATTCTGGACTATGGATTTCAGTGGAGTTAGTTGTCACCGAGGGTCAAATTATAGCACCAAGTTAGCTGGACTTACCAGGTATCTTCTTGTCAGATTCAATTTTCATAATTACTCAAGTAAAATATGCCTGGTACAAATTACACTTGTGTACAGTCAATTTTATTTAGACTTGAGTCCCTAGATATCCATCTATGAAATGGGAAATAGTTAGGCTACGATTCAAAGAAAGTGTCTCGTAAAGGAGGGGGGATTGGCATTCTGTCATATACGCGAATGCCTGGCCATTTTGATTTTGAATAGCACATGAAAATACTAATATTGGAATTGGTGATTACATTCCTTTCACCAAAAAATGTGCTTCATCGTTTCTAGAGAGAGCATGATATGTACCAATGAGCAACTTCTTCCTAATAAATTAGTGTAAGGCCATCTTGGAATGGTCCACCAGCCCACTAATTCTGCAAAAACGAAATTAGCTGTTGATTCCATCTATCATAGATTGTATAGACTAGGTTATTCTGAATGATGCCAACAATCCCACAACGTGCAAATTGAAATTCAATTTGAATAGATGAGAAGCAATCATCATCCATGAGCAGCATAATAAACGATTGAACTTTACCGTGAACTCGAGTGTCGCAATTTGGCCATTCCATGATGCCGATTCTTCAGAATGTTGATTGCCCTCATCTCGTGGACTATGTGACGAGAGATAGCTGTATAAGAGCTAGGCTCGATTGATCGCTATGAGAAGTCCCTCGATGGGATCGACGGATCGCCGATCACTACCACGGTTGCCGAATGATAACGCCAAGTAAAGAATAGGCAGCGTTGCCACACAACCAGATGCATAACCTACAACCCATGCAAACAGTGGAGCCTTTGGATTTTCATGTCTTGACAATGACAAAACCACTATGGATGCTATAATTTGACCCACGGTGACAACTAACTCCACTGAAATCCATAGTCCAGAATTCAATGGACTTGTTCGATGCTGGTGGTAATCATTCACTCCTTCTTCTCGTGCTAGAGGAATTCACAGAGTTCAATCTGTTTGATGAATTTACAGTTGTTTGATCCGCAGGGGCTGGCATGATAGGCGAAAGTCCATCCTCATCCTCTGTCGAGTCTACCCTGCGTTGCTGATCACCATGAGATGCTGTCAATGAGGCGTCCCCATTTCTCTCTACATCAATTATGTGCCGATGACCACTACTACTCTCCACTTGTTCCATTAGCAAAGGATACCGATCTATCTGACTATCTCTATGTCGTTCGGGAGCTCCAATATCCATCTAAGTCGACCAAAAGACAAACCTATATGGCAGGAGTGTCCAACATTGTAAGTTAAAAATCATGAGCTTCCTGTCTTATTGAACTTGCTCCAATGAATAATAGCTCCAAAAACATATGAAAATTTTATCATCTTTTAACAGAACTCCTGACACTTGGCATTCAGCAAATGTCAACAAATAAACCGATCATCAAGCTTCTCTTTTAAGAATCCTCTAGAATACGAGCAGTAGATATCATTATTATCATTATCACGAGCTCATTAAACTCAAGAAACAGCAATTAAAAAAGAACAGCGAAATTGTAGACCGTGTCTAGCGTGCTCTCAATCTGCGCCTTCAGGAACCCGGCCGACGCGAGTTCCGACTTCCTCAACCAGTAGTGCCCGACCATGCGGCCCTTGTCTGGGCTAGGTTCGCGATCGCGCCCTTCCCCAGCTCCTCCATCGCCTTCAACGCGGCCTGGAACCGAGGCTCTATCTCCTCCACGAACTCGTCCGTGGACCCGATTCGGCTCACGTCCAAGGAAAAACCCTAGCTCCGGTGCTGGTGTAGCCAGTCCATGTACCTCGTCCACAGCGAGTGGGAATCCTCCCCAGCCCTCTAGCCCGCGCCTCTCCTTCTTCGCCGCGCCGTCGGCCCTACCTAGTTCCACCGAGATCCCCCTCGCGACCAATCGAGCCAGCAACAGGGACAACACCCGGTCGACGGCGGGGAGCCTGGCGCCACTCAGGAATGAGACCGAGGCCACCTCCCTCCCACCGAAGGCCGACGGCTTCGCAGCAGAGGCGGGTGGCGTCTTCGACCTGAGGGAGGGGGACGACGAGCAAATACCAGAGACGGAGGACGCCATCGGCGGCGGCGATGGCTCGGAGTTGGAGTTGATGACGAGTTCATCGGAGGGAGGCAATTGGATGGAGGCCCAGGAGTTGCCGAGAGACCAACGCGAGCACAAACCTCGATCTCTGCGTTGGAAACAGTCGGAGGCGAAGGTTTGAGAAACCAGTTGCGACCAGCGGGACTCTTGGAGGAGGCGACGTGACAGAGGTAGATGACCGGCGAGGCTTTTTGGAGAGGCGGAGGCGGAGGCAGAGGGGGTGGGATGCGCAGAGAAGGAAACAGAGGAAGTAAGTGCAGCTCGTTCCGTCTGCTCTTCCACGAAAGAGAGACAAAACCTAAAAAATTCAAGCGAGGAGAGAGAAAATTTAAGCGGGAGCGTTGCGCATTTATTACCTGTCCTTTCTTTCTTCTGCCAGCCGAGCCGCGCTAGCAGCCGAGTTATTTGGGAGAGAAGAGAGAGAAAGAAGCGCTGAGTCGAGATCGAGGAGAGGAAGATGGCGCCTGACCTTATGGGTCCCACGAAGACACGTGTCGCGCTCCCACCACCTTCTTGTTTGCCAGGCTGGAGCGTAAGACGTACCTAATATTTTCTCCCCCGGAAGCCATCCTTCTCCCTTCTCTCATCTTTTCGATAATCATCCTCTACACAGGACTACTGATCCTCAAGAAGCTGATACCAATGCCGCCTGACCGTCGTCCCGACACAAATGTCCGAGATTCCCCTGGCTTCACTTCCTTCCACGCCATCCTCGCCTTCCTCGTTTCCGTGCTAGTCAACTTTGTCGAGGTCAAATTCCAAGGGAAACCCCAGTCCCCATTCGAGACCCACCCTTTTGCCACCTCTCTTGCAGTCTTCTGTCTTCTGTTCTACTGCGCACTGGCGCTTGTCACTCATCTGTCGTTGGCTCCCGCTTGTTGTGCCCGACCGTTCCACATCCTCATGATGCTCGCCGCCGTGCTCTCGGTGGCGTCCCTCGCATCGTTGTTGGTCCCAGGCCCCTTTCAATCATTACCCTATTTCTTGTCATTCGTGTTGCTTCCCGTGGTCCTCTTGCTTTGTCTTGCTCGAAACCTTTACACATGGGTTCACCACAAGACTGTATCTATTTTTGTCCAGGTTTTCCGTCCTCGCCGACTAGCAGCCCCACCGCTCTTGCCTCGCACAGTCATGGATGCTCGCGCTTCGTGCCGGAATTGGGAATCGGTCCAAGTTGACCCATCCCCCAGATGTCCTACGGGCCACCCCTAGCACGCCCCTGGAAAGTGAAACGACAGAATAAAAATAACATCGCGTTGCACAACCGTTACCAACGCCAGAAGCAGCTAGGAGTTTTTCTTTTGTTGGTATATGGCTTTGCTTTTGTTGGAATCTAGTGGGAGTCGAATCGTATCTTCGACGTATAATTGATTGATAGAATAAGAGTCGAATCGCAGAGCAAATAGACATCGAAATTCTTTCCATATGAATACATGAGGGCTTTGCATGTCTACAAATTGAACCACATCATGGAGCTAGATATCACACTAAAAAAGGAAGCTAGAACATGGTACAAATTGCCTTGACGGCCGATGTGACAATCACCACTCGAGAGACACGCTTAACGCCAAAAAATGATCTTAGCAAAAGAAGCAAATCCTGTCTCAGATAATTGATCAATTCCATCAATCTTGTACCTTTAGCACATTTTTTGTTATACTGCTTGCTCTCTTTTCCCGAATGAAGATACAATCTTCCTCTTCCAATGGCCACCTTGAAACAATGTTCAGGTACCATGAGCACAACACTCGGAGGCAAATTAACAAATAATTACATAACAAGACACGAACGTGCAAAAAGGTGGGTTATGACAGTTTTTCCTAATTGATCATAAATAAAGATCTTGCAGAAGCTACCGTTCAATAAAATACAAGTGATCAATAGAATGTATACTCTATGTTAGAAAGATGCTTTACATTCTCATGACATAATCCATTTCGTTACCAAGTAAAAACAATCGGAAGAAATCTGTTACTAAGGCTTCTACTCTATCGTCACTCTTTGTGAGGTTCCTAGGCTGGTCGACATTGTATCCTCTTAGGACCATGAGATGATACGCCAACAACTGCACCCCAAATGTCAAAAGATTATCTCATGTCCAACAAATTAGAAAAATCTAGTAAAATGAAACAGGCTATTTGAAAGGAATAACAGGAATGCGAAAATACTCTATAAGCAATGAATGAATAAACAAATAAAAATGGCAAAATGTTAAGGCTCAATCAATAAAATTGATTTCTTTTATTTTTGTTGAGACTTAAAAAAAAAAAAACTCTCTTTTAGAACTAAATGCTAAATCATGGAGAGAATTTTGGAACTCTTAATGCAAAAACAAACGAGAGCATAAAACAAATCAAGGAAACAGAAAGCTACATGCTCCCATCCAGCTCCACCTATCTACATCATAGCTTCATCTTCAGCAAATTATAACGCATTCAATAGAGTAGGAAAAAAAGATGCTGCATCTTGGCAAGCATAGAAAACTATTGGAATTACTCTGTACCTGCAAAGGAACCATATTGACTACAGGCTGAAAACAGTCCGCCACCTGAGGAACTTCAATGACTCTACATGCTCCACAAAGAGACACAGCTGCAGCATCTGTGGCATAATTGTAACCTGTGCCAAACATGAGAAGTGACTGCTCTGCAATCAGTAGCTTAGCAAGATCTTTCATTTCCTGGTCAAGCTTCAGCACCTCTCTAACTTTGTCTACAAGATATTAACAAGGGATTTAATGTTTCATACAAAATATTTATCAACACGAGTTTAGAAAGAAAAGGCACATCCAACAGAAGTTCAGAAATTGTGAAGGTGAGATAGGAATTGACACATATTTGGAAGGTCAAAAAGACAATCAATTATTGCTTCTCTTCTCACTTGGTTAGAAATAGCATCCCCTCCAATTGCTAAAGCTAACATAGCCATAACAACTATTTGACTTGTATATGCCTGCTCAAAAAGCATATCTGTAAATCAATTTCATGAAAAAGAAAAAAAAAAAAAGACATGAAAACCTTGAAGAAGAGAGGACCATTTCTGCAACAGAATGTCAAAAGGTGCTCTCTCACGTTGGTGCTTGCCACACCTATCTCAGCAGCAGCATTTATATGGACACCACCACAATGTGTATTGCTGGCAATTGCACTGCCAACAGTATTAGTAATTCCTACACATAATGCACCATTCTGGAGAGCATATTCCAGTGCATGTAAGGTATCTGCTGTTTCACCAGACTGACTAACAAATACTGCTGTATCTTCTCTATAAATTGGGCCTTGACGATCCAAAAGATCACTTGCAATTTCCATTGTCACAGGAATTCCTGTTTTGAAAGCAAGAAAACAAGAAAAGAGTTGGTAAAAATAAATTAACATCTCCAACCCACATAAGCTATCATTCACTACTTGCCTGAAAGTTCTTCCAAGATGGGCCTTGCAGCTAAAACAGCATTATAACTCGTACCGCAACCAATATAAACAATCCTCTAGCTCCTCCTAATTGTCTTGAGATGATCCTTCAATCCACCCAGAAGGACAGTCTTAGCTTTGCAGGTGCCTCCACGTACAAGTCTGCCCCTCATTGTGGTTGTTAGGGATTCTGGCTGTTCATGAATTTCTTTCTGCATATAATGTTCGTAGTTTCCTTTATTTATTTGTTCAACTTCCATCTCGAGAACAGAAAGTGCACGCTGTACAGATGCTGGCGTGGAAAGTACACCGTGTTTTCCTTTGTCACCATCAAACTTTAAGATAGACACCCCTCCATCCTGATGCAACCAGCATTAGTAGAATAAATTCAGCATTTGGCTTCTCATGAGTCACTACGTTATCAAAATACTCTGGAAAGAAACGATCATAGTCATCAGCCCTCGATTGAGGTGATATAGCAGGACTTTCCGCATCAAAGTTCACCTCCCATGAAGGCAACATGCTCCTCCAATGGAAAAGGACAAGACTGCTATTCAGCTACATGCAAGAAGTCAAGCCAAATAGAATTCTGGCAACATTGAGCCGAAAGGTTCTCGGTACAACTAAATAGGTGGTTAGTACTGGTGATATTAAGCATATTTTACCATGTTGCTATGCAGTCTGACGGTATATTCACAAATTGATACTGAGACGAAATCGATAGAACTCACGTTGAAGTGAAGTACCCCCCACCCCTAAAATCTTAACAACTAAGATACATTTGGTCAATCAATAAAACATAAAATCAAGAGACTGATAAGGCATCCTGTGCCATAAAGGTTAAGAATACACATAAATTCCTTAAAACAACTATGTAATTACCTTCAGATCAACACCTTCACCATCTTCAATGACCAGAACTGTTCTTGTGTGCTCAACCAGAGCATTTGCATCACTCGATAAAAACAGTTCCCTGGGATTCCCATTCTGCGAACGGTACTTATCATCATGAAATAATGATCCTTTGCTTGATTCTTCCGTCAAGTCCTGAATGAATTAATAACTATGTTACAATTATGATAAATTACAAGACAAACAAGAATTTTGTCAACTAAAATGCAAAGGTAAGACATAAACAGGAATGGACAACTACACATATGAATAAAGAAATCCTAAGACTAAAAATATGTGCCACGGTGGACAACAGAAACAATGCTATTCCAATTCCCGGTTCTAATAGGAAATTAATGTGCATCCAGCTTAGCATTTCTAAGGCACTCTAAGACCCAAAGTAAAAACTCAATATACTGTCTCCACCAAGCAAAACAGATGCTATTCAACTCTTTGCAGAAACATTGCATCATAAGAAACATTTGATTGAACTGTGGTTAATAGCCTGAGTTGTAGAAGAACGTACATAGCATAGCTTTTAGTGAAGCTGAAAGGACACAAAGCAACTGAAAATAGATAATGATTCATGAGATGTGATCAAAAGTAACTCATTCGCAACAAGTGCCACCCAAGTTTTAAATGGAACTTACTTTGACTTCCAGTACAACTTGACTAAATGTGACAGTCGTGTCACCTGCAGTCCAAATAATATACCAATCATAAATTAAATATCACTGAACATTGTGCTCTAGGGTAAAGTAACACGATAGCACACTTCAAGACAAAAGCAAATTATGTGGAATATGTATATATGATGAGCACAATCCCATTGGTGGTCATATTGCCAGTCAATTTACTACAAGCAAACAATTGGAGAAATAAAATCAACTTTTGCCCAAAATGATGTCATTCATACGCTAAAAGGCTGTTGCAGAATTAAGTATCCACTTACTGAGGCCCTACAGAAAGGAAATGAGTCACCAAAACAATTTGTTTTAAGATCTGAAGCCCCTACGCTAGTTGGGAAAAGTACTGGCGCAACATGGGCCTGACATACATAAACGATACTTTCAACAAAAGATGTCAGAGATGTTTTATCCATCATGGCTCTTTAGTGTTTACAAAGAGTTGAACAGATTTCCAACACTACAACCTTCATATAATTACACAAGATTCAACTGAAAATCTATAGATTAATAATATAGCTTCAATTGGAAGATTGTTAAGCAAAAAATAAAATGATTAACTTCAACTTTTTTTTTTTTGGTGAAATGATTAACTTCAACTTTTTTAATTTCAGTGTCTCTTGAAATTGTGTTGACTGAGGTTTCCTTTTCTTCACACACAAATTCAGTAAGAAGCTCATTAAAATGCAATGATGATCTTCATTGCATATAAGCTATTACCTGACTCTTCATTAGATTTATCAAAAACGTACTTGGCAAGCTTAGGAATCACTTCAGTGTCAGTATCAGATTCAAATGTGAACCCATGTCGAATTAGCATTTGCTTTAAGACCTGCAAATGTAAACGAAAACGTAAGAACCTTAGAAGAATCTACTGGCAAAATTTTTTTTGTTACTTTTAACCTAGAGAGAAATACCATTGAGATTGTACAGAATTTTACAGACTCATCACAGAGTAACATTTAAATTAGGAGCATATCATATAGTTCTTTTAGGAAAGCGTCTTGGTATCTAAAAATGCTTCTCACTAGTGTAAAATGAGGTCCATAACCTGTTGCAAGGTTCCTTATGGTACACAGGACATTTGCTGCTAATGATCCACACTTCAAGCTGCATGTGCTCTGTGAAGCCTTCAATGAAAGGTCCATGATAATATGACAGAAGGATAAGCCTTGCCCAGTTTATTATTAACAATGACTAATGTGGCCTATTCATAAGACCCCTTACTAGATCAATCAAATAACGCTTCATTGATTGAATCAACTTCTCCCTCTAGTCAGCGGCTATGGCTTCACTCACATTCTAAGAAAGAGTAGTTGTCTAGATTAAATACCTCTAAGATGCATAAACTGATTTATGGCATAAAATCATCCAAACACAAAATATGATCTGCGATACCTCAGGAGATGTAAGCATTACATTGTCATAATGTTACAAATAATCAATGACAAGGATGTACTTTCGGCTTTCATGAAAATTTGAAAGCTAACTCACCTCAATGGTGAAACAAAGCTTTCATAATTTATACAGCAAAATGCAACCTGAATATAAATAAAAAGTATACTATAGTCCAAATAGTTGCCAGTTAAGCCTTAACCAACCTCATGATTAGTAATGACCCCATTTTGTACAACCAAAAACTCATTTTCAGCATCGGAGCTCTGAGGATGACTATTCCTAGGAGCCGGCACTCCATGAGTCGCCCACTGTGTGTGCACTATTCCAGCATGAGTAAGAAAAGATTCCTCCAAATTCAAGTCTGTGGCATCAACCTCTGATGATAACATAATCAACAGTGAGTTCCTTGAACTTGGTTGAGGAAAACTAAAAAGCCAGACTTGAAATATGGAGATGTCAAATAATCCATCACACAAATATAACAAAGTAGAACGGCCATACAGAAGTTTCGTTTAACGGAATAAACGAGAAAAATCCTACACGAAAATACATTCCTAGTTTGAAGATGTTGAGTAACGCATGCACCCATATAAAACTGCAACATTTAAACCAGTGGAGCTCCCTTGAATTTACAAATGAGGCACGATAGTTTCAATGGCACAAATGGAGTCAAGGTGAATACACATGGTCTATGTAATAATATTTCCTTCAATCCAAAAACTGCATTTAAACTTGACAGTAAACATGTGGGCCACTGCTTAACATTCTTCTATCTCCAAAAAAAAAAAAAAAAAAAAAAATCCTAATGCTGCTCGAAATGAAAATACTCTCAACTTGTATTTTTGCCAGATTAATTTCTAAGAGAATCTCGGAGAAAAGATGGACTTTCACACCTCAATGAGCTTTGATTATGTCCAGCAACTATTAGCAACAAGGTTAAACTTTCACCCCACAATGAATATCTAGTTTCACCCAGAAGCTCAGGTATTAAAACAACTTGTAGCGAGTTCAGATAATGTCCACCACCATTAGCAATAAGGTTGGTCTCGATTAAAGTCCCACTGAACAAAGGCCAATTCCATTGTCACGACGCTTCCACCTCTCTCTTCTTATTTCCTCTTCCCTTATCTTAGCCAAGCAACTGTGTTACTTCACCAGAATCAGAAAGCCAAAGAAGAAAAGGCGGCCCTTTGGACTATTGAGCTTTTTTCTGAATAGAAACAGCAGAATGATAAAAGGGGGCATTTCTGTTCCAGTCCAAAAAACGCTCTCCAGCAGTGCATTCTGACCATGTGGACGGTTTCTCTCGAAATTAGGTACAAAATGACAAACGACACAGCAGGTCTAACCGCGGAAGCGGCAGAACAACGTCCTTTAACGAGGATAAACATAATAAATTAACTTAAAAACAAAAAAGAGAGACCGAATCGGATCGAGGAGATGAACATCATGAACTGTATCCGAGGTGCGCATGAATATCATATGCAGCGACCATGATCGGCAAAGCATAACAGTAAACTCCCATAACTAATCAGACAAGCAGGAAACAAGAAAAACGAAAAAGGAGAGACCTTTTCCACGAGAATCATGTCAAGCGGGGCAGATAAACTAAACGAGGCAATCAATCGTTCCGAAATCAATCTCCAAATCAAACGAGAAGCATAATATATAAGAAAGCTTCGTCAGATCATGAGGTAAGCGGGAAATTCGAGCGCGAGAATGAGAACTGGGGTATACCTTGGTAGACGGATTTGACGAGGGACTCGACGTTGCCTTCCTGGCGAAAGACGAGAGGGGGGAGGGAGACGGAGGAGGCGTCGATGGAGACGCCGGCGGAGTCGTAGCCGCGGTACTGAGGCGACGGAGGCCATGAAGAGGACCTGGAGGATGCAGCTCCTCTCGCTCTTCACATTGCAGTTCGGGCAGGCGAATATGCCGCACATTGCTCCCCTTCTTCCCCCTTCGCCTCCCGCGCCCGCGTCCGCCTCCTCCTTCATGGCTGCCGGAGCTCCGACTAAAAAGTCCGCGAGAGGGAGAGGGAGACGGAGACGGGGAGAGAGAGAGAGAGAGAGAGAGAGGTAGTCAGAGATGGAGATCACTTCTGACCTTTGACACGCTCTACTACTTCTTCTTCTTCTTCTTCTTATTCGTCTTCCTCGAAGGATCGAAGGATGATGATCGACGACGATTCGTCAAAGAGGTGGTCGTGTCGCCACCAACGACCTGTGCTTGAACGAGATGAAAACGGAAAATTATGCTAATGTGGAAACATTAGAGAGATTTTTCAGATGGGTCACTCTCTCCTCTCTCCTCACTCCTCACCGAGTGGATAGGGATCATGCAGATGTGGAGGAGTGCGGCCACGTCCTCAATGGCGAGATCGCAAGGTCACGCTGGAGGCTAACGTGAAAAGTTAAGGGCGTTAAAAATTGATTTTTCTACTTTTACTCTTTTAAATAAAAATACATGTTTGATAATTTTATAAAATTTTTGTTCTCAAATAAAAATTCGTTTAATTATAATATGAAAATTCTCTCTCATGAGTGATGATAGGAGGCGGCCAACGTCCAATGAGCAATCAGCAATTGGGCAATGACCGGCAACTGGTGACTGGTGTCTAGCATGTAGTGGTGTGCGAGCGACTAGCAATGTGTGGCCGATGTCCAACGTTCGGCAAGAGGCGGCAAGAGGCGAGCGGGCAACGTCCGGGTAGCTAACGATCGATGGCAGGAGGCAAGCGAGCAACGTCCGGTGACTGGTGACCGCTGCAACGAGCGTCCAACATTCAGTGGTCAGCGGCTAGCATCCAACGTCCCGCAATTGGCGGCATGCTGCTCGACCGACGTCTAGCAATCGGTAGCGGGTGTGAGACATGTGATAACGAAAATAAACGATAAAAAGAGTTTTAATCTCTCACATTTCTTCCAAAAATAGAAAAATAAAAATAAAAATTTTTGATTTTTTGTTCAAATCCATTTTTGGAATACCAAACAAATTTTTATTTCAAAATTGTTCCGAAAACACAAAAACAAGGAAATAGAAACATGATAGTTATCATTAGCGCCCTGAGTGATCAACTATCTATATTGTTCTAAGAAACAAAATATGTGAACAGTTTTACCAAAAACTTACATTACATTGCTGGGAATCCAAATGAATTAGAGAAATCACGTTACAATTGTTACACAAAAGTCATCTTATGCTTGTATTTTTTTTTTTTTTGGGTCGGAATCTTATGCTTGTATTTTGCTTTTAACCAGGTACATGATTCTGCATGCATAATAAAAGAGGAATAGATCGTTTGGCGTGCCATTTAGAATTACCGGTGCAAGTCACTAGCCAATGGCGGAGACATCTTTTTGAAGAAGAGGATCAAAACTATTTACCCAGAATAAAAAAAAAAAAAGGAAAAAGGCCTTCTCCATTTTGTAGCGACGGTTGTTCTAGAGTTGTTCGTGGGCCTTGGCCCTTCTTTTAGGCCCATTTTTCTTTAACATTTTCTAGCCCAAAGAGGTGAATGAGCGTCTATCGATTTTCACCAATTAGCCGCTCTGCACTTGTTCTTCAATGTCCAAGGTCGTCTTCATATTCCTTTCTGTTTTATTTTACGCCATCATTTTTTTCCTCTTACACCTTACATTAGAAATGAGGCAAAATCCCATTTCTTCCCACTATTTTTGTTTCATATTGATAATTACCTTTAGTATGCTTCCCTTCAATCGCAAAGTACATCAATCTCTCTTGTAGTGATTTCATTGCAATTATCTAAACGTGATTTGGCGGAATAGAATGAATGAAATCTGAATCTTTTTCAAGTCATTTTTTGCCATCTAGAAAGGTACCATAGAGGTTTGAAATTTAATTTTCTTCATTGTGGAAGGTATGGTCAATTTATATTATATAAAGATTTGAAACGAGGACGATAATACACACTATGCTCATTGTGTTTCTCTTTTTGAGGAGTATACTTGTCGTTGTGTTTTGGTTGTAAAAAAAAATTAAATCTTCCTTTTACACATTCACATTTCCATAAAAATCGCTGACCCATAATTATTTTTTTAATTATTTTCATTTACTTTTAACTCAGCCGATTCTCTATTCATCTACTTTTCCTTTCTAATTTTTCCTAATAAATATAAAAATCCTTGCCTAAACTAAGATGTCCATTCGCACAGTTCTCTCAATTAGCTCAACACCAAAAACTTCACCTATTAAACCCCTATAAACCCCATATCCAAATCTAAATACGGAAAGATGTAATTGTGCAAACATTTGGCATGCAATTTAGAATTATTAGTGCAAGTTTCGGTGCAAAACTTGGTGATGCCATATTCTAGCCACCAAAAGGGCTCCTGGAGGCGGAGGTTGTAGCGAAGCGCCGAAGAAAGCAATTAACTGGGAGCAAAGGCGAGAGAGTGAATTTTGAAGAGAGAGAGAGAGAGAGAGAGAGAGAGAGAGAGAGTATTCTTCAATGACAAACGGAGACCCAAAATTTTGGAATTTTAGGAGGGTCTAATACAATTTAAAATTTTAACTTTACCTCCAATTCCAATTCTACGATATTTTTATTTTATTTTTTTGTCTCATAAAAAATTCTCAACTTTTAGGGTTCGTTTGTTTCGCAAAAAATGGTTCATTTCTAGAAAATATTTTCCTAAAAGTCATTTTACAGGAAAATGACAATATTTTCTAGTGTTTGACTAAAATCTGAAAATATTTAAAAAAAATATTTTCCAATGTTTGGTAAGGAAAATATTTTCTAAGACTTCACCACTTAGGCATGCATTACTTACTGACCTATAAATCCATCAACTATGAACTTGCCTTTAAAGCTAGGCAAACTCATTTCATATGTTTGTTTCCTTATTGTCACCAAACGCTTATCTACTCTAAAAAAAATGTTTGTATGGCTTTTAAAAAGAAGTAAAAGAAAAAAGAAACAAAGCATGTACAACCCTCATAAGAATCTTCCAGTTGAGTGGCATGTTCTCTCCGTGCGTCTTTTGTGTTCTAATAAACAAAAGAAAAAAAGAGCAAAGCATGTAGAGTCCTTTACTTGAGCAATGTATAACCGTAGGGTAGAGTAAATAAGAAAAAGATAAGCAAGAGTGTAGAGCACGAGCTTGAGATCGATGAGCTCGAGGTTCGCCTAGCGTGGCCGACGACTAGTCAAGAAAGAAGAAGATGGGAAACAAAGAAACGAAAAAAAGAAAAAAAGAAAAAGAAAAAGAAAAGAAATAGGAAATTAAAAAATATTCGAATTAAAAAAGAAAAATAAAATTTAAAAATAATTTGAATAAAAAAAGAAAAGAAGAAAAAGAAATGGGAGGAGGAAGTGAGGATTTGTAGAGGTGTGAGATAAGAAATATCAAGTAAGGAATTTTTCTCTTGAACCAAAACTGGGGATGCTCTCAAACCAGGCGATTTTCTTCCTGTTCACGTGAGCTGCATCGCGCGTGCTTCCCGACGACCCGACCGTTAGTTGGAGCTGAAATTTGGCGAGTAGGGGCGCCTTCACCTCCTCTTCAAAACCCCTCAAGTATTTGTGCCTGGTACGTTCCTTTTAATGGGCCGATCGGCTGGTTTCAGTTAGGGTTTCATCCTCTCTTTCTGCTATTGGTTCGTGTTCTGTTATTTTGATGGTTGAGATGGGGTTGGCCCAAAATGCTGGGGTCAGACTGAGCTCTCAGAGCTCTTCCATTCCTGCTAGTGACCACTCGACTCAAGCTGGCCTTTTGGTGTTGGAGGGGGAACGTGTTGTTGAGTTGAACTCTGATGCAAGGGACGCCCCTCTGCTGAATCAACTTCCTATGGATCCTTTGGGTGCGAGGAAGAAGGAGAGATAGGTCCGCATCTCAAAAGCCTCAAAGGAATAAATCTGCGAAACCAGCCCCACGCATGTGGGTTGCTGTGGCGAAAGTCATTGAAAAGGGGTATGATCTTGAGTATTTTCCTCCGTCCATGGTTAATGGCAAGCCTGTTGTGGAGATGACGGATAATGAGGTTGAGGCGATTGATCCAAAACTTCTTGAATGCCTGGTTGGCTACTTTATGGGTAAACGGTTGCCCTTTAAGGTTACGGAGTTAGCTTTGAAGAAAGTATGGGGACCAGACCTTGCGAAAGTGATGTCTAACGGTAATGGGTTCTTCTTCCTTCACTTTCCTGATGGAGATGTCCGTAGGAGAATTTTGGAAGGGGGGCACATTACTATTGCTAGAATCCCGTTCGTGCTCCAACAATGGAAGCCATCCCTTGAGTTGAAAAAAGACGCACATCTTACCGTGCCAGTGTGGGTTAGGTTATCCAACCTCCCACTTGTGTTTTAGTCCGCTCAAGCCATTAGTAAAATTGCAAGTGTATTGGGGAAGCCTTTATTCGTTGATCAGAGAACAAGCCAGTTGAAGATGGTTTCGTTTGCTCATGTATGTATTGAATTCAATGCAAACCATCCATCCTATGAGTCTATTAAGATCACCCACAAGGGTGAATCATGTATGGTCGGTGTAGAGTTTGAGTGGAAGCCTGAAGTTTGCCCGGGGTGTGGCATACTTAGCGATAGGTGTCGACCCTCTTTAGGCCGTCCGATGGTGGAAGTTGCTCAACAACGAAGGTTGCTCCTCCTCAAGCACCTCAAATCTCAACTAACCTCCCTTCTAGTCCAATTGCAGTCCCTGAGGCATCAGCTGGCTAGTAGCGACAGGGAGTCTCTTTTGCTGATAATCCTTTGTATGATAATAGAAATGCTGGAATGACTTCTGGGGCTTTGCCTCCGCGGATGCTTGAGGCACCTCTGGTTGAGAATATTGTACCACCTTCGGGTGGTGATAGTGGTCAAGGCTCAGGGGGTGCTCAGGCAAAGACCAAGATTGTAACCCCTGCTGTTGAATTGCCCCAATAGGAAGATCCTGGTTGGAACCAGGTGAAGGGAAAGATGGCCAAGTCCCACTCGGGCAAGGATGCTGCCTCATTCCGATTTACTCCTCCTTCGGATGGAGGGCAATCCCTGAAGCTAAAGGATCAAGCCACTGGGACTATTGCTCCTCGTAAGCCTCCTGTGAACTCGAAAAGAGCTATTAAGATTACTGAAGTTTCTACCTCTCAGGGAGATGCTATTGTTGGCCCTCCGTTGGGCTAAGTGAGTATGATGGGTCTGATGCTGATGATCTTTATGCTAGTGAGCCGGTTCGGACTACCCTGTATGTTCTCCATCCAGCGGAGTCCTTATAGGACAAGCTGCTGAAGCTGAAGCTCGATCCTCCCCCTTCGGAAGATGTTACCTTGGCTCCTAGCCGATGTAAGAAGAAGAGGTAACTCTTATCTTTACCTGTAAATATGTATATAGGTACTTAGAATGTCCGTGGTATCCTTAACCCGGTTAGACGGGGGGAAGTAAGGAGATTTGTTTTCACAAATAACTTGTGTGTTGTTGGACTGTTAGAGACAAAGGTGCCCTCTCATCTTTTTGAATCCATCTCGGCTCTTCTGTTAAGGGGATGGTGTTGGGTGGCTAATTATGACTACTCTACTCGTGGTAGAATTTGGGTGGGTTGGGACCCTGAGATTGTTGATTTTGAGAACTTTGCTAGTAATGAGCAGGCCGTGCATGGTCGCCTCAAGTTTCTCTCCTCTAGTATTGAGTGTTGTATATCTTTTGTTTATGGGGAACATACGTTTATAAGCGTCGGCCTCTTTGGGAGGATCTCCTCCATTGGAATCACCTGCTGCAGGACGTTCCATGGTTGGTCTCCAGAGATTTTAGTGCTATAAAAGATCCGTCTGATCGTATTGGATGTTCTAACACATGGATTCCATAATTTGATGAATTTAATCTTTGTCTTAATCAAACTGACTTGGAGGATCTTAGATATCTGGGACTTCGTTATTCTTGGTCCACCTCGTCTACTACTGGGAGCAAGATGAGGAAAATTGACCGTGTACTGGTCAATTCTAAGTGGATGTCCGACTTCTCCTTTGCTGAGGCATCTTTCCTCAATCTAGGCATTTTTGATCACTCGCCCATGGTGACTAGAGTTCTTATGTCAATTAGCCGGAAGAGGCCATTCAAATTTTTCTTATATTGGTCCGATCGCCCGGATTTCAATTCCCTTGTCTCTCGAGCCTGGGATTGTTTCGTGCGGGGGTACCAATGTTCGGGCTCATCTCCAAACTAAGGACCTTGAAGGGTTACGTTAAACATCTGAATAGATAGGCATTTTATGATATCTCCAACAGAACTAAGGAAGCTAGGATTGCTCTCTGTCGCACTTGGCTGGATCTTGAATTGGAACCAAGTAATGTTGCTCTTTCGGATCTTGAAAAGGCTCAACGCCGTTGCTTTGTAGATTTGAGGAAAAATGAAGAATCGTTTTATAGACAGAAGTCGAGAATGCAGTGGTTGAAGGAAGGGGATCGAAATACAAAGTTCTTCCACCATTTGGTTTCTAGAAGGCAAGTCAGAAACGAATACTCTCGATACGCGAATCATCAGGTTCTTTAATTACTAATCTTGATCAGGTTCCTCAAGTCTTTGTATCTTTCTACTTGGACTTGTTTAATTTGAGTGCCATGCTCTCTAAACCAACACTTCAGGATCTTATGGATATCATTCGTCATCCTCTTTCGAGTGACCAGGCGAATGCCCTTGCTTATCTTGTCTCAGATGATGAAATTCGCAACACCCTCTTCTCTTTTGCCCATGGCAAGGCGCCTGGTCCCAATAGTCTTCTGGTGGAATTCTTTAAGAATAATTGGCAGATTGTCGGACCGTCGGTCTTGGAAGCTGTTCATGACTTCTTTGTATATGGTCGGCTGCTAAAGGAGGTAAACAACACAATACTTGCATTAGTGCCTAAAATACCGAATGCTACTGATGTTGCTGATTTTAGATCTATCTCGTGTTGCAATACCATATATAAAGTTATTACTAAGATATTGGCCAATCGCCTTGCTTCGGTCCTGGATACTTTGATTAGCCCATCTCAAAATGCATTTGTGAAGGGTAGGCGCATTAGAGATAACATTTTTCTCGCCCAGGAGCTTTTTGCTGGTTTTCATCGGGACTCTTTTCTGCCAAAATGTGCTGTGAAAGTTGATTTTCAGAAGGCGTATGACATGGTCGATTGGGACTTTCTAGAGCTCACCCTCGATGCTTTTGGTTTTCCTCCTTGGATCATTAGTAGGATCATGATTTGTGTACGAACACCCAAGTTCTCTATTTCTATTAATGGTGAACCGCATGGTTTCTTCCCTTCCGCTCGAGGGATTCGACAGGGGGACCCTATGTCCCCTTACTTATTTACGCTGGTAATGGAAATCTTCTCTGGCATTTTGAATGCCCGCACTTCGTGCAAGGATTTTAAGTTTTATTGGAGATGCAAATCGGTTAAGCTATCGCATTGGTTCTTTGCCGATGATGTATTCTTGTTTAGCCAGGTGGATTGGCCTTTGGTGTCGATGCTCAAGAGATCACTGGATATCTTTTCCTCCTGGAGTGGTTTGTTTCCTAATAAGAGCAAGAGTGAAGTCTTTCTTTTCGGCGTTTCCCCTTCTCTCAGGAGGAACATCCTATGGGCCTTCGGTTTCCAAGAGGGACATTTGCCGGTTCGATATCTAGGTGTGCCGATTATCTCTTCTAGGCTGGGTAATATGGACTGTATAATTTTGGTAGACCGTATTACTGCAAGAGTCCAATCTTGGACACATCGTTTTATTTCTTTCGCAGGGCGTCTTCAGTTAATAAGGTCAGTCCTACATTCCATTCAAGCTTATTGGGTTAGTGTATTCACTTTACCTTTTTTGGTACTAGAAATGATAGAGCAGATTTTAAGACAATTTCTATGGAAAGGCTCATCTCTTACTCGGGGTGGGGCAAAAGTCTCATGGGACGATGTGTGCCAACCTAAAGTAGAAGGTGGTCTTGGTATTCGTAAACTTCATGATTGCAATAGGGCGGCAATGTTGAAATACATTTGGGTGTTGTTTACTGATAAAGAATCGCTCTGGTAGCGGTGGATTCATAGCAATTTCTTAAAATGGGATAACTTTTGGGTTGCCCCCAAGCCTGCAGTTTGCTCGTGGGGGTGGAAAAAGATCCTTCAACTGAGGAGGGAATTTTGGTCCCTTTTTAGGTGGAAAGTGGGGAATGGTGTTTCTATCTCCGTGTGGTTCGACTGGTGGAATCCCCTAGGCCCTTTGAACTTGTTCTTGTCGGAGTCCATTATTGAAAGATCTGATCTCTCCAGGCATGCTTTTGTTGCAGAATTTTTGTCACCTGCGGGTCAAGTTGCGAGGATTTTATTGTAGGAGTGGCACCTTGCTTTACCGATTCTCTCTTTTAGCCCGGATTAGTTTTATTGGCATGGTAACTCTTCTGGTATCTTTGCAGTAGGCTCTGCATGGGAGATCATTCGTACTAAAAAGTGCCGGGTGGATTGGGCATCCTTTATATGGGATAGATCTCTCGCTCCCAGATTTCAATTTCATCTTTGGCTTATAATGAAAAATCGTTTACCTACTCAGGCGGCTCTTCTTTCTTATGGAATAATTGATCATGGCCTTTGTGCCTTCTGCAATACGGTTTCGGATTCAGTTGACCACTTGTTTTTTGATTGCCATGTCCTTGCGACAATTGTTTTCTTTTGGGCCACTAGATGTAACCTCCATTGGCAAAATAAGCCTTGGCTGGACAACCTCTTTTGGGCAAAGAAGTTCCTTTTGGGTAAGGATTTCTTCCATAGTGTTGCTTGGTTTTCGTTTGCTGCTATCTGCCATCTCATCTGGAAAAAAAGGAACAACATTATATTTCAGGGTGAAGCCTTGGTAATCTCGGCTATCAAAAACCACATCATCAGGGTGCTTAAAGACAAAGCTCTCTTGTTTCACAATGTGCCGGACAACGTAAGGAATAGAAGACTCCAAAGATCCTGGGGGTTTGACCCTTCCATCTTCGAGGATGCTTCCTCTTCTTAGTGTTGTTTGCCTTATCTGAGTGTCTCTGCATTTGTTATGCTCCAACCATTCTCTCATCCCGCTTGCTGATGCGGTCCTAGAGGGTTGCTGCTTTGGTGTTTTTTGTCCTCCTTGTTGTTGGCGATTGTGCCTTTTCTTCCTTTGCTGTTTCTCTTGCACCGGTGCCCTCTCACTCTTTGACCTTTATGCTCCTTGAGTGATTGTTTGGTCCCAGTCTTTTTGTACAGTTTTGGTTCAAGCTAATCTATTCTTACCTTTACCAATATTTATATGTATATATATATGTCAAGTGAGGAAAATGTTTTCCCTTTTTCAAAAGTGAAAAATATTTTCTCTTAATTTAGAAGACTTTTTTTTTTCCTTTCATGGAAAACATTCTCTTCAAGAAATTCATTGTTCGTGAAACGAACGCTGGAAAATCCGAAAACGTTTTCCCGTAAATTATTTTTTGAGAAATGAATGGAGCCTTAATCTTATTCTAATTCCACCCTAAACTGATTTTTGCCTTATAGAAAAATCACCACATTTAGATCAAGTACTAATTTGACCCTAACTTTTACTTAAATCCCATATTGGTCACCATTAACTCTCTATCCAATCGCCGTTAGTGCTGTGGCATTTCATGTCATTGCTATAATTTTTTCCTAAAATTTCACATCTAAAAAGATATTTTTTGGAGACAAATTTTCATATCAGTCCAAACAACATCTTATTGGATATGGCACTAACTAGGAAAAGTAGGGTTGGCTTTCGTCAATTGTTCTCACTTTTAAGAGTCTTTCATCCATCCCACAAAAGGATCTACGATTTTGGGCTCGGTCTTCAATCTCTCGTGCTTGTGAATCTTCAACCTTTTGAGATTGGAGAGCTCACGCTTGAGACGTTCCCGCTAGAGACACTCGGGTGGAGGACCCTTGAAAAGTTGGCTTGAGAATTTTAGACAATGGGTTAATGGGGCAGATTTATGAGACAAAAAAGTTTAGGGAAAAATTGAGACTGGACCTAAAGTTGATGGTTTTTATTGGTCAAGAAAGATGTGAGGGTAGAATTGGGAGTGGACTTAATGTCAGAGGACTTTTTTGAGACAAAAAAAAATTATGATAGAATTGGGAGCGAATCTAAAGTTGGTGGTCTTTAGGGTATTAAGCTTATTATAGAGAATTTTAAAACTATCTCGGTGAGGGGTGGGTTCAGGTGTCACGCCACCGAGTAGAGATTGGAGAGGAAAAATGCTAATGACGATGTGAAAGGCAAGTCACTTGCGAAGTTGCTCGCAAATCGAAAGTCCCTCCGTCAAAGGGGGCCAAACGCGGATAAAGCAAGAATTGTCCACCGTGCGTGACCACTGGGAAACTTGTTGACCATAAAAGAGCCCACCCCCGCCCGTTCCAAGTACGAAACCCCGTGTCGGATGTGCTTCCTCCTCTAGCCAATCATTCTCTGCATTGGGCCACCGATGCTCTAGAAGCCCACCACGATGCCGCCCGGCGGTCATCCCCACACAAACGCCCAAGCTTCCCCTGACCTCACTGCCCTCCACACCATTGTTGCCTTTCTTGTTCCAGGACTGGTGAACCTCGTCCAGGTGAGATTCCAAGGGAAACGCGTCGCCATTCGACACCCACCCTCTCGCCACCTCTCTCGCAGTTTTCTCTCCTGTTCTACTGCACATTGGCGCTCGTTGCTCACCTGTCGTTGGCTCCCGATTGTTGTGCCCGAGCGTTCCCCATCCGCATAATGCTCGCTGCCTCGCTCTCGGCGGCTTCCTTCATGTCGTTGTTGGTCCGGCGCCCCTTTCACTCTTTCCCCTATCTCTTGTCATTCGTATTGCTTTCCATGCTCCTCTTGTCTATATCGTCCGCGTGTTCCGTCTTTGCAGACCGGCAGCCCCGCCACTCTTCCTTGTACAATCAAGGATGCGTGTAATTCATGCTGGAATCGGGAATCAGTCCAGGATGACACGGCCCCGGATGTCCTACCAGGTGCCCACCACCAACACACCCCCGGAAACGACTTCCAGATCTGTAACCGTGGCTCCAGTGACAACAGCTCATCCACGGCCGCGAGCGACAGTGGTCGACTTGTAGATCTGCGACTCCTCCAGCCAGTTCTCTTCTTGGACTCGTCGTTGGCAACTCTGCCGGTGGCGACGGTGGAGCAAGATGGGGAGGTTAGGCTCGAGATGGCCGAAGACGGGGGAGAAAAGTGACAGCAATTTTTATTTTGTTTAATTAAATTGACATGAATAAATGTGTGTCAAATTGTGATTGGTTTAAGTCGAAAAAACACGCACAATTGCAAACAGCCGAATATTTTCTCCTGAAAAGCGAAACACGAGTCGGGATGAAAAATAACAACACTACATTGGACGACAATTAACAGCACCGATAGGAGCTTATGGTATTGCTATTGTTGGAATCTAGGGAGAGCCGAATTGTATATTCGAAATATGATTAAAGGATAAGTGAATTAGAATTTCTAAAAGTTATTATGAAAATTCACTTGAATCTTTAACCTTTCATAAAGTGCAATTAAGTTTTAAAACTTTTCACAAAAATATAATTGAGTCCTAAAACTTTCAAAAAGTATAATCAAATCCTAAAACTTATAAAAAAAAAGTGCAATTAAATCATAAAACTTGTTCGGTGGGAAGTGACCATATAAGCAGTGCATCTGTTCTAGAAGACGGACATATTGTGAATGGGATTGCTCAAGTATGCATTTTGCATGTGAGCCTAGTGGCACCTAGTTATCATTTGTCTAAAGTGAAAAATGGGAGAGGAAATTGTGAAAAGCTCCTGCAATTTTTCTGCAGGTGAAGTGTAGAATATAAACAAAGCCTATAACTAGGGACAGATGAATTATAGCAATGGCCCAAAGAGCAAGCCACGGAAGAGAGATAATCCCCCCCTCTTCCACCTCCAACCATGTCCCTGCTTCGTGGGACATTCTCTCAACTTGAAAAACGATATTTATCGCCTCTAACCGGGAGAGCTAACCAAACCCCATCAGAACATGGGGTGACCATAAACAATATTTCATGATATAACCAATGTTGAGACAGGGAGGAGAGGCGAAAGAGAGATTTTCCAGCCTGCAAGAAGCAAGTAACAATGGCTGAAAAGCCATTGCGCACTGAATCTAAGAATTGAGGTGGGGCCTTGTAGATTCAGATCTGGTGGCGTTGGCCTCGACTGATATGGACAAGGACAGATAATCCGAACAAATCTCTCCGAGGCCCACTGGCCGGTAGTTTCATAACACCCGTCTATTTCCATTCTTATTTGCACGAATGGGTGGGGGTTTTGGGACCAGCTTCCGAGCCGCCGAGCCAAAACTTCCGCATGCTCCAGAGGAACTTATTTTTAAATTCTTGTTGACTTTGGAATTTTGCATTTCGGCGATACTGAACTCTTTTGGCTCATTGGAGGGTCTGCTTCTGTCTCCATAAAGAAATAAATATGCGGTGACCATCCAGCGCTCTATAAAGTAGAAAAGATAGACAACTTTCGTTTGTCCTCCAATGTGTGAAGCGGAAGATGAACGTAAGAGTTTCGTGGACATGGGATGAAAGTCATAGTATGCTATCTTATGTGTGATGTCCCCACCCCCGTCGCATTCACTGCGAGACTGACAGTTTAGACTATAACGTCACCCTACTTCGGTCTAGCTACATCAAATTGCCGAAGAGTGGCAAGACAATAATAGAATAGGTCGACAATCTGCTAGTGCAGTGCTCAACCACTCTATTATGATGAGCATGATTTGGTCCCACTCTAATGCATTAGCATTTTTCCTGTTCTAGTAGCCCATCTTTCCATCTGATTACTTTGATAATCATCTTGTACATAGGATAAAGGATAATCTGGAAACTTATTCCAGTTTCCAATGCCTCTCGGCAGTCGTCCCCACAGAAATGTCCAAGGTTTCCCCGCCTCCACTTCCCACCATGCGGTTCTCACCTTTATTGTTCCCGGGCTGCTCAACTTCACTGAGGTGAAATATCAAGGGAAACCAAAGTCCCCTTTTGACACCCACTCTTTTACCACCTCTGTTGCCATCTTCTGTCTTCTGTTCTATAGTTCATCGGCACTTGTTGCTCATCTATCATTCGCTCCCGCTTGTTGTGACCGAGCATTTCACATCCTCATGATGCTCACTGCTTCGCCTCGGTGGCTTCCTTTGCATCGTTGTTGTTCCAAGGCCCCTTTCGCTGTTTCCCCTATTTGTTGTCACCGGTATTGCTTTCCATCGTCGTCTTGCATGGTCTTGCTCGAAAACTTTACATGTGGATTCAAAACAAGATCGTACTTATGTCTGTCCGCGTGTCCCGTTTTCGCCGGCTACATGGTGGAAGAGCACAGCCACTTTTGCCTCGTACAGTCATGGATATGCACTTTGTGCCAGAAGTGGCAATTGGTCTGTGTTGACAGAGCTGCAAATGTCCCACAGGGTGCCTGCAACTCGCACACCCTGAAAGGGGAAAAATAGGTAGGGAAGAAATATATAACAGTGAGTTAGACAAAATAACAGCGCAGTTGGAACTTATGGCTTTGCTTTTTGCTGGTATCTAGTGAGATTTGCATTATATCTCGTAACACGATTGGCTAATCAAATGAACTCAGGTAACAAAATGCCGAAGTGAGAGACCATCAACAACTGCTTTGAAGGGAGTTAAAATGAAGATTTTTCCATTTAAATACGCAAGTCCCCGCTGTGCCTACGGTGCGGAACGTTTCCATGGAGGAATACATGCTAATATGCCCATTTGGTCGATTCAGCAGACGGTACAAGTAATCTCAAGAGTATTTCCCAAGAAAGGTATGAACCATGTGGAGTCAATAACAGTTTGATGAAAATCGCCACACGAGAGACATTTTCACATCAAAAACTGATCTGAGTGAAAAAACAATATCATGTCTCAGAAACTCGATTGATTCCATCAATTTTGCACCTTTAATAATCACCTTTTTTGTTCCCACCATCTGCTCTTTTTCCAGAAAAAGGATGCAATTTTCCTCTTCCCTTCACCAGACTCCTTTAGCATCTCATGATGCAGCAAAAGATACTTCAAACAAAGTCAGCCATAAAAATCATTGGGGGTTCGCCCAGTGGCCACTCTTCCAACTTGGAAGGGGGAGGTGGGGGGTTCAAATCCCCACCTTCTTAGGGGGGATTAGGATGGGGACGGGGACGATTTTATTTCAGGAGTGGGTTTCGACTCCCACGCCCTGCAAAGAAGCAGAGCAAAAGTCTGAGAGTAAGTGTTAGAATAGGATTAGAGTAGGACCAATCAAAAAAAAAAAAGTCCGCCATAAGAAAGGAGTCTCCGAATATGGTATTACTTGAGCATAGCCGCACCCTCAATAATGCTAAATATGATAACTAAAATGTCAATAATAACCATTATTACAACCTTTAAAATAAGGGAAAATTGTCCAAAAAGTCCTAAACCTATTGCACTTTTGCCAATTCAGTCCTAAACCTTTTAACTTTGCTAGTTGAGTTATAAACCTTTTCACTTTTTGCCGATTAAGTCTATCCGGCCAATTTTGGCCGGAAAATGCTAACGTGGACGCCGGTGGTGCCACGTAGGACTACCAGTGCTGATGTGGACAATTTTAAATAATATTTTAATATTTTATAAATATTTTTTTGAACTTTTTTATTTTTATTTTTATTTTTATATTTTCTGTTTTTCCCTTCTTTCTTTTTTTTTTTTTTTTTTTTTTTTTTTTTTTTTTGGCTTTTTCCTTGGCCTTTTCCGGTGGCCGGTGGCCGGCCACCGGCCATAGCCGGCCGGGCAAGGAGGAGCACCGGCGAGGGCGAGGGAAGCCCTCGCCCAGGCGTGGCCCGGCGAGGGTCGCCTGGGCGAGGCTGACCCTCCCCCGGCGAGGGTGGCCTCGTCGGGTGTCGGCCGAGCGACGGCGACGCCAGGCGAGGCCGCCCTGACCCCGGCAAGGGCCGACCTCACCAGATCTGGCGAGGGTAGCCCTCGCCGAGGCTCGCCCTTGCTCAAGCGAGCGTTGGCCTCGCCCCTGGCCACAGGCCGACGCCCGCCCGGCCAGGGTGAGGGCCGACCTCACTAGATCCGGTCTGGGCGAGGCCGATGCTCACCTGGGCGAGGCCGACGCTCGCCTGGGCGAGGGCAAGTCCCGGCGAGGGCTCCCCTCGCCAGATCTGGCAAGGCCGGCCATCACCGGGGCCAGGACGGCCTTGCCCGGCGTCGTCGTCGCTCGGCCGACGCCCGGCGAGGCCACCCTCGCTTGGGGGAGGGTCGGCCTCGCCCAGGCGACCCTCGCCGGGCCGCGCCTGGGTGAGGACTTCCCTCGCCCTCGCTGGTGCTCATCCTCGCCCGGCCGGGCCTCGCTTGTGGCAAGCGAGGCCGGCCGTTACTGTGGCCGGTGGCCGGTGCACCGGAAAAAGCCAAGGAAAAAGCCAAAAAGAAAACAAGAAAAGAAAAAGGGGAAAAAACCGAAAATATAAAAATAAAAATAAAAATAATTCAAAAAAATTCGAAAAAATTCCAAAATATTAAAATATTATTAAAAATTGTCTATGTCGGCGCCGGCGGTCCTCATCGACACCGCCCAGTGTCCACATCAGCATTTTCCGGCCAAAATTGGCCGGATGGACTTAATCGGCAAAAAATAAAAAGGTTTAGGACTCAAGTGGCAAAGTTAAAAGGTTTAGGACTGAATTAGCAAAAGTGCAATAGGTTTAGGACTTTTTGGACAATTTTCCCTTAAAATAAAGGCAATAATGAACTATATATTGTCTCAAATTTGCATGGCATCCGAGATGAGACTAAGTTGTAGTCATCCTTGCTATGTCAATTAATAAAAAACAATGATCGGGTACCATGATTACGACTTCAAGGTATAGATTAATAGGTGAATGCATAACAAGCTGTGAATGCGCAAAAAGTTGGGTTACGGCAGTTCTTCCTAATTGATTAGAAAAGTACAAGTATTAGTGAATCAACGTGATCAGTAAAATGTAAACTCTGCTGCAAAATCGCTTTATTTTCTCATGAAATAATACATTTCGCTGCCACATGAATAAAATAGGAAGAAATCGCTTGTACTCAGTTGTCACATTTTTTGCGAGGTTCTTAGGCTGGATATGCCAACAACTGCACCCCAAAAGTTAAAAATTATCCCATGTCCAACGAATCAGCAAATCAACTAAAACGAAATAGACCATCTGAAAAGAGGAAACAGTAATGTTAAGGAACTTTATAAGAACAAAATAGTTAGAACAGCATAATGATAAGGCTCAATCAATAAAATTGGTTTTGTTTGTGCTAGTTGAGACTTAAAAAAAGAATCTCTTTAAGAACTAAACAAAAAATTATAGAGAGAATTTTGAAACCCTTAATCCAAAAACAAACATCAAGAGCATAAAACAAATCAAGAAAATAGAAAACTAAATGCGCCCTTCCAGTTCCACCCCATCTACATCATAGCTTCGCATTCGGCAAGATATGGCGCATTCAGTACAACATTAAAAAAAAAAAAAAAGATGTTGCATCTCGGCAAGGCATAAAGAGATTTTCTCTTGATAGATAAGTGTAAAGAAATTACCATAAGTACCCTGTACCTGCAAAGGAGCTATATTGACAACAGGCTGAAGACAGTCCTCCACCTGAGGAACTTTAATGACCCTACACGCTCCACTAGGAGACACAGCTGCAGCATACTCCCTTGAGCACATGACAATCAGGCATCATTTACTAGCACGGAGTTGCTGAATAACTGATTATTACTTGCTGTTAACATTGACACCTTTAGTTTTAGACCAAATAGGGAATACTGGGATGCAAGTTAACCTATACCGCAAAAGCTAACCTGAAGCAAGCATCATGAATATCAATAGCTACAGTGGGCAGACTGTCATCTACTAGAGCCAGAGGGCCATGTTTCATCTCACCAGCAAGTATTCCTCTACCTCCGCCTCCGCCTCCGCATCCGCCGTTGCATCCAGGAGCCCCGTCGGCGGCTGAACGGGAAAAAAGGTAACTGTGCAAACATTTGGCGCGCAATTTAGAATTACCGGTGCAATTTCCGGTGGGAAACTCGGTGCCGCCATATTGCAGTGGTCGACGGGGCTCCTGGAGGCGGACGCGGCAGGGATGCGCCAGAGAATGCAGTGGATTGGGAGCAAAGGCGAAAGAGCGAATTTTGAAAAGGAGAAGAGCCTTATTCGATAACGAGAGGGAGACCCGAAATTTTGGAATATTAGGAGGGTCAAATACCTTATAAAGTCTTAACTTTACCAAAAATTCTAATTCTAGAATATTTCTATCCTAATTTTATTTTCCTCTTAAAAGAAACCTAAACTTTTGATGTTGTTGTAATTTTACCCTAAATTGTTTTTTGTCTTATTAAAAATCACCAACTTTTGATCCAATCCTAATATGAGCGTAAAATTTTTGTCTCATAAAAAATTACAAACTTGTATTTGAATCACATATCTACCACTATTAACCCTCCATCTAATCACCCTTAGTGACGTGGTATTTCATGTCGTTCTATATATTTTTTTCCTAAAATTTCACCTCCAAAAAAGATGTTTTTGGACATAAATTTTCATATAAGCCCAAACGGTGTCTTATTAGACAAGATATATGAATAAAAACTAGAGTAATTATGGTTGACTTTCTCTAACTGCTCTTAAGATCTTCAGAGTGTTCCTTCCATCTCATAAGAAATCTTTGATTTTGGACTCAACCTTCTCTCGTGCTTGGGAGTCTTCAATCTCTTACGGTGGGAGAGCTCACGTTCAAGATGCTTGGGTCAGGGACCCTCAAACAGCTTACTCGAGAATTCTAGATGGAGAGTTAATTGAGGTAGAGTTATGAGACAAAAAATTTTAAAGGAAAAATTGAGAGTAGACATAAAGTTGATGATTTTTTATTGGATAAGAAAATTTCAACGTAGAATTATGAGTGAACCAAAAGTTGAAGGTTTTTTATGAAGCAAGAAAAGTTTGGGATAGAATTGGAGGCGAACTTAAAGTTAGAGGTATTTTAGGATATTAAACCAGTTTAGAGAGAAGGCATGGCTTCATGTGCCACCCGGCCCAATGGAGACCGGAGAGGGCTTATGCTGACGTGGAGCGTGGCCACTTACTCAATCGCGGGATCGCTCGGTCCTCGATTCTCAAAGCGAATGTCTTCTCCACCTCCTGTGGCTAATTAGCTTGGCTTGGAAGTCAGTGTGTGCGTGTCGGTGTCTTGGGCTTAGCTTCACCAGGGAGGCCTTTTGCAGGGGTTCATAAATAAGCCATGGGGGTGGCTGACTGGTGCGAGAGGGTTTTTGCTTCAGGCCAGTGACAACCTACCCTGTATTTCCTCTGTTTTCTCCCCCTTTTTTCCTTTTTTTCAATGCTACTTCCTGTTCTCCCTCTATATTTTTTCTTTTAGAAAAACAAAAAACTTTGGCAGTAATTATTTATCATCATATATCAATGCTCTCTGACACTTTCAGAATTTCTTTAAACAAAAACTTTGGCAGGAATTATTTATCAGCATATATCAATGTGCTCTGTGACACTTTCAGAACTTCTCCCCAAATTGGGTGAGCACTAAATAATAGGCCTAAAGACTTGAGCAGGTCTTTAAAAGGCTCTCGCCAAGACCATGAGGCGGATCCCCCTGGGAAAATTCCCAAGTGGGGGTGTAAAACACTGGGGGTCTATCTGAGCCAATCGGAGACCTTAAACCCAATAATGGTAACCAGCCGGGAGCCTTGAACCAACTTGGTAATAGCTCCCGGGCCTGATCCTGGCTTTGCTGCGCTGGCCTCTCGACGACTGCCGATCCAGTATATATCAATGTGCTCTCTGACACTTTCAAAACTTCTCCCCAAATTGGGTGAGCACTAAATAATGGGCCTCAAAATGGGACCATATTGAATAATTATTTGAATATTCACTGTTCTTGTCCCTTCTCGCAGTGGGCTGTTTCCCCACTCAATTTACCAACCCCCCCCCCCCCCCCCCCCGAAAAAGCAAACTGATTATTAAATAAAACCCCTCATCCCCACTTCTGTTTCTAAAATTCTGGATTTTGAGTTGAGTGAATCTTACTTGACCCGTTTCTCATTCCTCTTTCAGCCAATCTTTGTTCTTGCATCTTAAGGCATTCTCCTTTGGCACGGAGACCAGGAGGGTCCAAATTTAAGAAAGAGTTTCATAAGCCTATGCTGCATTTTAGTCAATCTCTTGTCATAAAATAAAGTTGCTAACCCACATCCCATAATTCTTAAATTGATATTTTTTTATTGAATAAGAAAATTTTAGGATAGAATTATGAGTGAACTAAAGTTTGAAGGATTTTTTGGAATAGAATTGGAGGCGAACTTAAAGGTCTTTCAAGGTATTAAATCAGTTTAGAGAAAAGGGGTGGCTTCGTGTGCCACCCGACCGGATGGGGACTGGAGAGGGATTATGCTGACGTCGAGCGTGGCCACGTCCTCAATCACGGGATCGCACGGCTCTCGATTCTCAAACCGAATAATCTTCTCCACCTCGGGAGAAAAGTCGCTCGCCGCAAAGGGGGCTGTCGCGTACTGACCGAGCGGAAGCGGTGATTTTATTACTCTCTAAGAAACCCCTTAGGAAACTTCCGACATAAAAGAGCCGATATATTTTATCCCCCACTTCTAACTATAAAAAACCCATGATCTGCTTCCCACTGTAGCCATCTTTTTCTCTGATCATTTCGATAATCATCCTCTACGTAGGACTACGGATCCTCGAGAAGCCTACCCCAATGCCGACCGGCCGTTGTCCCCAAACAAACGTCCAAGGTTTCCCTGCCTTCACTACCCTCCACACCATTCTCGCCTTTCTTGTTTCCGGGCTGGTCAACCTCATCCAGGTGAAATTCCAAGGGAAAACCGAGTCCCCATTCGACACCCAACCCTTGGCTACCACTCTCGCCGTCCTCTGTCTTCTCTTCTATTGTTCGTTGGCGCTCCTTGTTCATCTGTCGTTGGCTCCCGCTTGTTGTGCCCGAGCATTTCCCATCCTCATGATGCTCGCGGCTTCGCTCTTGGGGGCTTCCCTTGCATCGTTGTTGTTCCAGGGCCCCTTTCGCTGTTTCCCCTATCTCTTGTTACTTGCGTTGCTTTCTGGGGTCCTCTTGCATGGTCTCGCTCGAAACCTTTTTGTGTGGGTTCAACACAAGCTTGTATCCATGTTTATCCTTGTGTTCCTTTCTCGCCAACTCCTTGGTGGACAAGCCCTGCCACTTTTGCCTCGTACCGTCCTGGATGCGCGCTCTGTGCCGGAATTGAGAATTGGTTGGAAATTGGCCCATGTTGAGACGGCCACAGATGTCCTCCGGGACGTCCACCACTAGCACACCCTGGAAAAGAAAACACGACTTGGGAAGAAACATGACAACGTTTTGTTCGACAACCAATAACAGTGACGGTAGGAACTTATGGTTTTGCTCCTTTTTCTTTTTTTGGTATCTAGTGAAAGTCACAATATATTTTCCACATACGATTAATTGATAGAATGGACTCCTCTGGAGCAAATTGACATTGAAATTCTTTCCATTTGAAAACATCGCGTGTCTACAAATTGGACCATATCATGAAGTAAAAATCACACTGAAAAAGGAAATCAGAATACGGTACAAGTTGCCTTAGACTTTTCCCCAAGAAAGGTATGAATCCAGAGTTAACTAACGGTTTGACGACCAACGAAACAATCACCACTCAAGAGACATGCTCAACATCAAAAACCAAACTCAGCGAAAGAAGCAAATTTTGTCTCAAATAATCGATTCTATCAGTCTTGCACCTTTAATGACACACATCTTTTTATAATGCCTGCTCTTTTTTTCCCAAATAAGGACACAGTCTTCCACTACCGACCTCCACCAGACTCCTTTTACATCTCATGATGCAGCACAAGATACATCAATCAAAGTCCACCATTAAAAAAAGAAAAGAGAAAAAAAGAGTTCCCTACTAAATGCTAAACACAATAACTAATATTTTCAGCAATAGAACTTTTTCGTGACCTTTTGATGAATGAACAATGCATCGCTCCAAGTTGCATAGCATCCCAGATGAAACTAAGTTGTAGTCATCGTTATTATGTCAATCATGAAACAATGTTCAAGTACCATGAGTACAACACTTCGAGGTAGATTGACAGGTAAATGCGTAACAAGCTGTGAACGTGTAAAAATGTGGATTTCGACAGTTTTTACTAATTGATCATAAATAAAGATCTTGCAGGGTCTACCATTCAATAAAGTACAAGTGATAGACACATTATGTACTCTATGTTAGAAAGATGCTTTACATTCTAATGACATAATCCATTTCATTGCTGTGTAAACACAATCAGAAGAAGGGGAAAGAAAAAACACAATCAATAGAAATCTATTACTGGGCTTCAACTCTATTGTCACACTCTTTGCAAGATTCCTGAGCTGGTCAACATTGTATCCTCTTAGGACCATGAGATGATCTGCCAACAACTGCACTTGAAATGTTAAAAATTATCTCATGTCCAACGAATTAGCAAAATCTAGTAAAATGAAATATGCTATTTGAAATGAAGAAAATGAATGTGAAAATACTTCTTTAAGCTATGAATAAATAAATAGATAAAAACAACAAAATGTCATGGCTCAATCAATAAATTTGATTTCTTTTGTTTTCATTGAGAATTAAAAAAAGACTCTTTTAGAACTAAATGCCAAATCATAGAGAGAATTCTGGAACTCTTCATGCAAAAACAAGCACGGAGAGCATAAAACAAACCATGGAAACAGAAAGCTAGATGCTCCCATCTAGTTCCACCTCATCTACATGATAGCTTCATCTACACCAAGTCATAACGCATTCAATAGAATAGGAAAAAGAGATGTATCTGGGCAAGCATAGAAATCTATTGCGAGTACCTTGTGCTTGTAAAGGAACAATATTGACTACAGGCTGGAGACAGGACTCCACATGAGGAACTTCAATGACTCATACAATCCGCCAAGAGACACGGCTGCGGCATCACCTCTCAAGCACATGACAATTGGGCATCCTTAGCGGGCATGGAGTTGCCGAATAACTGATTGTTGCTTGCTGTTAATGTTGACATCTTCAGCCTTAGAACAAATAGAGATTTCATAGATGCGAGCAAACCTGTACGACAAAAGCTATCCCGAAGAAAGCATCATGAGTAGTAATCACTACAATGGGAAAACTCTCAACCACTTGAGCCAGAGGACCATGTTTCATTTCACCGGCAAGTATTCCTTCACTGTGCATCAATGCCACTTCCTGTACTTTTATAGAACCTTCCAAAGTAGTAGCATAATTATATCCTCTACCGAACATGAGAAGTGACTGCTTTGCAATCAGTAGCTTAGCAAGATCTTTCACTTCCTGGTCAAGCTTCAGCACCTCTCGAACTCTTTATCAACATAAATTTAGACAGAAAAGGCACATCCAACAAAAGTTCAGAAATCGTGAAGGTGAGATAGGAAGTGAGACATA
The DNA here is from genome assembly GCA_016097545.1 of Eucalyptus victrix. NCBI lineage: Eukaryota > Viridiplantae > Streptophyta > Magnoliopsida > Myrtales > Myrtaceae > Eucalyptus > Eucalyptus victrix. The sequence goes on from CM027842.1 coordinate 16,613,124, forward strand.
CTTGGGAGGTCAAAAAGACAATATTATTGTAAGAAAGTCTACGTGCCGACAAAATGCTCACCCAAAGCGATTATTGAAAGCTGTAGGCAATGCTCAGCTTGGGCTCAAAGATAGCAGGCTTTCTGCACCAAAGTTCTCCTCACATGTTGGCAATGTGCTCCTCCACTGGAAAAGAACAAAACTGTTCTTCAACTATGCGCAAGAAGTAAGCCACATAAAGATTCTGGTGACATTGAGCGGAAAGCTTCATAGTATAGAATAGGTGGTTACTACTGGTGATATTGAGCAAATTTTACCATGTTACTATGGTATATTCCCAAAATGACAATAAGATGAAATCGATAAAACTCAAATTCAACTGAATCAGGTGACAAATCCTCCTCTGAGTGTTCATCCTCTTCGGATGATAATGTAAGGCTAATAGAAGGACTTTGAGCTCCATAAAGCCCTAATTATGGGACAAAGCCAAGACCCAAGTCTTAATAGAAAAACGTCTCTCTTTTCTAGTCTGAATATAGCGATGGAGACGAAGAGGAGTTGATTGAGAGAAGACATAAGTTTTACTTGAAAGATGAGGTGGCCAAGAACCTGATTGAGGAGGGACTGGATTTTAATGAGGAGAAAACAGAAGCCATCCGAGAACGAAACGGAGCACACATCACATTTGTCATTCTGATCATAGCACTCCCTAATACCACAATATATTAAGATACTCAGATGAGTGCTCCAATAGCACATGCATGGGCGACATGATTTCCAACAATTTGGAAATCCCACATTAGTTCAGCTGACCATGAACCACAAAAGTATGCTTACGAACAGAAGCTTCCCTGGCAGTATTTAGGGTTCTAAACAACGCCCGTCTCACACCCTTGGGAATATGTAAAGACTCCATTACTTCAGCTGCAGGAAGTAGCCTAAGTCATTCTTACAGAAATGGTTGGACATATCCCTATGTTTTAACTTCAAAAGCTGTCATATCAAATGTTTGTAACCGCCTAACAATATGCTTGAAAATTAAAAGGAAAAAGCCAAGGCCTTGTTGTTGACGCCTCAATTTTAATTAGGTTTATTTTATTAATTAATTTTATTTATTTATTTTGCCTTTTTCGGATAATAAATAATAAATAATAGAAAACAAGAAAAAAAAAATAAAAACAAGAAAAGCAAAAAGCAAAAAAAAAAAAAAAAAAGAGCAGCTAGCCCCCTTTTCTTTCTTTTTCCCTTCGCACGACCCTGCCCCCCCTCTCTTCTTCTTCCTTCTGTCTTCTTCTTCTTCATTCGCCTCTACATCTCACGCGCGGTGGCCGGCGACGCGCTCAAGGGCAGCCTATGGTAAAGAGGAATGGAGGTAGGCTGCCGAAGGAGAGGACGACGCACATGCACCTTCAATGCGCGACTTTAATGCTGAGATGAGATGCCGGTTCAACCGGGAGGTTCCGGTCGACAAGCCAAAGACCGGCGACCGAGCTCCTCCGTCGACCGGACCCCTTCGCCTATAAATAGCGAAGCACCTCCGTCGACACGAACGGAAGCGAGCTCCGAGATCTTCCCCCTGAGAGACTTCGGGGGGAGGAATCAAAGAGTAAGCGAAAGAGAACTCGGGTCGTGAGCTCAGCCGACCTCCCACTGAGAGACTTCGGGGGAGGCCGGCGGCGAGCGAGTCCGAGGAGGTCAAATCTGGCTGGTGGAGGCTCGGATCTGGCCGGAGTGAGATATCCGGTCGAGCAGGAAAGGTCTGGTTCCGAGGGAGTCCCAGATCCGCGAGAGGAGCCGGAGAGAGGAGGACCAGATCTGAGAAACCGAGACCCCCGCCGAGCCGCGTCGCGATTGATCCACCGACGCCATGCCAAATCTGGGAGCTACGGGGCTGACGTCGCTACCTCCTGTCACCGCCACCGCTGGCCACCTCGCCACAGACAGGTAACAATAGCCATTACCACCGCCGGCCGTGTGGTCGCCGTCACATCTCCCCCCTTTTCGAACCGTGCCGCCACTGAAACCCCCATCACAGACCCATTGTCACTCGTCCTTGCTGTCCTCATAAGCGGATTGTCGTCATCGTCTCCACCGTCATCGCCGTTGCCATCGTCTCCATCGTCGCCGCCGTCATTGTCGTCTAGTCCGTCATTGCCGCCGTCGTCGCCATCTGCTCGGTGACGCCTCGGTCCCTCTCACCAGTGCCGTGAGCGAACGAAGGAAAGAGGAGGCCGGGAACCGGGTCAATTTGCGAGTCCGTCCGACCTGGTTTCCCCATTTCCGAGTAGGGTTTCCCCGGGTTGGACTTGCACTCGTCGGGCTGTTTTCTGAACTCGGGCTGGGTATCTTTTTTAATTCAAAAAGGCCCAATTCCAGTATGGATTGAGTTTTAAAAAAAAAAAAAAAGAAGCAAAGCAAAAAAAAAAAAACCTGGGCCGGGTCACGGGTTGCGAACCGGGTCGGTCCCAACCCGGGAACCCGACCTAGGTCGTTTTTTAAATATAATAATAGTTTAATATAAAATAATATTTTAATAAATAAAATAAAAAATAAAATAAAAAATAATTTATTTTCCAAAAAATAAAAAAATAAAAAAATGTCCATATTTTCCCCAAAAAAAGCCAAAAAAAGTCAGAAAAAAGCCAAAAAAATGATTTATATTTTCAGAAAAAGATCAAAAATCCAAAAATGCTTTTTATGTCAAAAAAAATGAGAAAAAGACCCAAAATTTTTTTTTTCCACAAATGAATGGAAAATCCCTAAAAAATCTAGAAAGCCTTAAGGGTTTAAACAAGATTAGGTACCAAAAGGGCATTAGTGATTAACTAGTGTAATCAAGTCCCCGATTCTAATTTCTCTAGTTGCATAGGAGTGAATATTTCTCCCGATACTTCGCTTAGGTTTCTAATCAACCCACCCCAAACCGATTAGTGGCGACTCCGTTTTAAAAATTAACTTACTGGTTAAAAACTTGGACTATTAAAGTTGTGAATTGGTGGACTTGGGAGGGTTCGGGCCTACTAAATTCAGCCGAGCCATTAGCCTCCTTAGGCGCTCGTACCCAAGTCGGGCGCCGAAAAAAAGAGGTCGCGACAGCTTGGCGACTCCGCTGGGGACTTTGAGGACTTAGGCCATTTTGTCTTTGTTTAAATACTTTGTTGACTTTGGGCTTTTTTTTTTGCTTTTGTGCAGGTTAATAGGTTAGAGCTTTTTTTTATTTAAAATAAAATGTCTTGTGATTATAAATTGCTATGCATGCTTTACTATTTTAACACTACAGGTGGCACACACAACCCGGCCGCCGGACCTGGGCCGCCATATGATTTCTAGGATGGTGTTAAGAAAGATACAACCTTGAACACGAGACTGCGATGTAGAGGTTGCCTTTGTTTTCCCCAAATTTCTTAGCTAAGGTTAGGAGGGTATGCTGCTAACGCGAGACTGCGACAGGTGGTTACCCTTTTAATTTCAACAAACCTTCTCAGTTAGAAATCGAGCCGCACATATCATGCGCATGTCTATGTAATTGTCATCAATTTTCTCGCGTGATGTAAGTTTTTTTTTTTCGTGTACTTTGCAATTTACTTACCTTCCTGCATATATTGAGTGGTCCATGATTAGTTTAGGATTTAATACCACAGTCAATTAAATTTGAAAGTAATTATCATAAAGTTTAAAATAAAAATAAAAAAAACTTTTGCAAAAGAAATTACTTTCAGTTAATGTTTTTATTCTCAAGCATGTTAAAAAGTTCTTTTTCGCAAGAATTTTCATTTGCCTCAAAAAGGGATAGAAATCTTTTTCAAAATTTGTTGCAATTCATGCTTTTTTCGCCTTTTAGAATTAAATATCTTTTTAGCCCATGCTAACATGTCACATGTCCTTTTTCAATCAATGCTTAGGAAACCGTCTACCTTTTCATGAATAAACGAAATGAGTAGGATTAGGTCGTCATCATGGACCGACTCCCTATTTACACCTTGTATTCACACGCACTTATTTATTCATAGCCAGGTAATCTCGGAGCGTCAACATTCGCCGATCTAGACTCGCTCAAAAGCAAGAGCAAGAATGGCCGAAGAAAATGTACCAAGCCGTATTGCAGTCATGGAAAGTGAAATGAAGCAAGTCTTCAATGTGCTTCAACTACTCTCAAAGCAGATAGACTCCATCCAGGGCAAACTCACTCCGGCCCCGGCCTCAATCGAGGTATTATTGCCACAATCATCTACTAGGGGTGATCAAGGTGGAGATACCGACGATAATATGCCTGAATTAAAGGATGATCCGCACCAAACCGCGATTGATAAAGTGAAGCCAGGCAGTTCGTCTAAAACTGAGCATGACAAACGCCTCGAAAAGCTTAAGGAGAGGCTGAAACAACTGCAAGGCCTCCAGGATCCTACTTTGACAGACCTCTCCATTTATTCCAATGTCAAAATGCCGGAAAAATTCAAAATGCCTGAGTTTGAGAAGTACAATGGCACGACTTGCCCGAAGGCTCATTTGCAAATGTACTTGGTTCGAATGACCCAATACGTTAATAATGCACCATTAATGATCCAGTTGTTCCAATCAAGTCTAATAGGCCCTGCCGTGAGGTGGTACATTACAAAGAACATGAATCTCCTCGAAACATGGAGCGAAGTGAGTGAGGCATTTCTCAAGCAGTATAAGTTCATAATGGACATTACCCCTTCTCGTGAGGATCTTGAGTGTACTGAAAAGAAAAAGCACGAATCATTCAAAGAATATACTATTCGATGGAGGAATCTGGCCGCTCAAATTAGTCCTAAACCAACCGATTTCGAGCTGAGAAAGATGTTTATCAAAACCCTCCCTTACGAGTACCACAATCGAATGGTAACCACGATCGCCGAATCATTTAATCAACTCATTCCAGTAGGGGAGCAAATCGAGATAGGGTTGAGGGATGGTTGGTTCATTGAACCTGCATCCATGGGCAGGTTCAGCATGAAGAAAGATAAAGAACCCCCGGTAGATGTCAATGCGACCTACAATTATTCTCCAACAATTTAGACAAGTGGAAGACAGCAACAGACCACCAACCGTCAGCCATCCCAGCGTTACAACAACAAGAGACAATTTACTCCTCATCCTGGATCTCCGTCACAGGTACTAGCAGTCCTCCGGAAAAAGAACCTCCTTTCGATTGAGTCAAAACGACCCAACGCTGAAAGTTTTTCCAACTATGACCCGTCAAAGATATGTGACTATCACATGGAAGAAGTGAGGCATTCGACTGATGAGTGCTTTGCCCTCAAGAGTCGAATCCAGAACCTGTTAGACACTAAAGCTTTCTCATTCCAGAGCAACTCACTCCCTAATCACACCGATAAAGTAAACGCGGTATTCAGTTCTGAAGACAATCAGAGCAGAAATGTCAAAGCACATATCGCTGATCAAGGGCTGTTAGAGGCCAGGTATTATTCAGGCAATGAAGTACCACCCTTAGCAATAGAGAAAGAAGGGTCAGATGACATGACCACCATGTTTGGAGACATTTTCATGGGCGCCATCAAAGAAGGACCATCAGGGGAAATGGGTGCAGGCCCGCTCAAGTAGAACCCTTTTTAATTTCCTTGCGCACTCCCCTACGTGGGAACTTGTACATCTTCCTCAAGCCTAGCTTGTTTTATTTTCAACATCAGTTCCGCTTGAGAAACTGACTTTTGAAAACACTTTTCCAAAATGTAAATCCACCTATTAAATAAAGTTGAAAATATTTTGAGAGCATGAGGCGGTATCCCAAACCAGCCCAGTGATGTTATCCAACCATGAAAAAAAAAAAATCATCCAAGGAGAATACTGAGGGCTGGGCTTCCTCATGCTTTTTCTCCCCCAAAGACGTATTTTGAAAATAAAAAATATTTCATCACCCAAAAGCTTTTGTCAAAACAAGATGATAAATTTAAGCACATTTATCTTTCTAACCCTCTCACTTTATGTTTCAGAACATCATCCCCTTTGATTTAGTGTGACCAAACTCAAGAACACATTTTCAAGAAAGCGGGGGCAAACAGAAAGGAGCATCCCGTTTCAAAAAAGGGTAAGTCTTATTCCCTTAACATAATATTGAGAATGACAACCCCTCTTTTCTATTTACAGGATACAAAAAGTGAGACGTAATAGGTACAAGCATACAGTTGAAATCGAAGCATCCATGACATGCCTCACTCCTGCCTAGCTCCATCCTAAGCCAAAGGACTATCTTGTCGCATGACGCGCCCAAACAACTAGATGTTACAGTTTCAACTTCAATATAAGGAAGAAGTTCATTCTCTTCCTTTAAAGTGATTACTATTAACAGGGAGAAAATCGAGACAGTTAAGGCGATCTATAGCCCCACACCCTGGACAATGACTTTGGAATCCAGAAGCTTCATTCCAGACGCATATTCTTCCAAGGAGTAATTGCCATCAGAAAGCTTGAGATTTTTTATCTCAAATTCCATATAAGCTTGAGGTACATGACTTTTGCCCAATGATGCTATAGTTAAAGACAGAAGGAGAAATTCCACAGAAGAAATGCATTGAAGATGAATCAACGACTAGCAATCATGCATACATGGTCACAAATGAGGAAAGCCAATTGAAGGAAACATTGAAATATGCCAAGATAAGGAGGCCATCATCGACATTCAAATATCTTTAGGAGCTAGAACATACAAACTCTAAGGAAGGATAATTTTGTATCGTTTCCAATACTCTCACTATCTGAAGCCGCTTTTGACATATTTTCCCTATTTGACAGGGAGCATCACAACTCAAGAACCAAACTCAATGGTTAGGTTTGACAAATCAATACTGGCCAAGCTAGTATACAGAAATGATCTGCATCGAATTCACTTGACTTCGTGTAAAGGGACATGCCATCCATAAGCCAATTAAGGAGAATAGTTGACCTGATGAAGTGGAAGACACGAGACTTCATGTCCTCCTTGTACTCCAGGTCCACTTAATCGTTTGCAAACCAGCGAAGGGTAATGTTGTATCGCTTCTAGTTGTTTGACTTCTAAAAAATTTTCGTGACTAACACGCTCTCTCTTGTCTTTTATAGGATCACCTAACCTTCAAAGATGCGAAAAACAAATCAATGAAAGACTAATTGATCTACTTGTACATCTTCTCTTCTACAAGGGCAAAAGCAGAGATGCTCGATCAGATTCCCAATCCTTAGCTGATCATTCATGTGTCATATCCCTAATCAATAGGGACAACCATCGACACCTCTTTGTGAATAACCCTTTTGATGTTCAAAACTTAACAATACTATTCTGTTGACCCTCAAAGCTACCAAGAAAGTCTTTTTGAGCCAAAACCATTCATTTATTCTGAGGATACAAACTCCATCACATTTAAAATGCTGCATGCCTTTTTCCAGGTGAATTTTGCATGATGATTTTGTCTATCTAAATCTTTGATTCCATTAAGGATTATTAGAATAGACAGCTAAATGAAGAATACAAGATTAATTGAGCATGCTGGATGAGGTGCGTTAGAATGATGAAAGGCAAGCCATATCCTACACACAATCCCCCCCATCTATGCACTTGTGAGATGAGTGCAGAAGATTCCATGGCTGCAGGGTAAAGAGTTCTCTTGCGAATGGTACGATAACCAAAATAGTGAGAGGCATTCCATCGCTCACCCCATTGAGCCCCATACACTGGTGAAGCTTCTCTCATACCCCTGTCAAGAACCACCCCACACAGGGGCAGATCAGAGGCAAAACAGCATTACAAGGTGAGAAGAGGGATAGAAATTTTCTTGCTTGCACTTGCATCAATCTTCGGGTGTCTTTATTGCATATGAGCACTCGCGTTAATTTAAGTGCCTTAGAATGACGAAGAGCAATTCTTTCTCTACGCACTTGTATTCATTGTACAGCCTAGAGAGTTTGTAATTTTACCCTTACATTGAGACGAAACAGAAGCTACTACCATTTAAGCAGCATAGCTCGGAGCGCTAGCTGAAGACGAAGACTCAAGAGTCTAACAACAGTGTCGTGATTGAACTTGTCTAGGCTAGTTTCTCTAACGAAAAGAATGAAAGACAGGGGCATAAAAAAGCAGTGTACCTGGTAAAAGCAAGGTCAATGCCCATAAAATAAGAAATAGAATAAAATATAGGGGCATGAAAAAGCAGTGTGCCTGGTAAAAGCAAGGCTAATGCCCCCCAGTCAAAAATACAGCCAAGAAAAAGTTGTTGTTGTGGTCCATAGAACCTCCATCTGACAAGAAAGAATAGTGACAAATGCCAAGACAGCCACCACTCTCACCCTCTTACATGTGAGCCAAGTCTACGTTACATTCCCATTGTAAAAGTCTTCAGCCTAGGGGCACTTCAATTAACGTAGGATTTCATATGTGCATAAGCATCGCTCAAAGAAGTACAAGCAAGATTACTCTATCTCTCTTCGCAGGATTCTTGACTTGCAAACTCAGAGATGATCGTGCAACACTTCGTTCACGAGCCTTGACCTCGACGGTCCCATTTGATGAGCCGTTGACTAAGTCTTCATCACAATTTCAACAAAGACCTCTCACATTGGTAAAGTCGTACCGTTTGCGAGAATACTCAGACCCCTGCTGACATGATGACAGTGAGATAGTGTGGTCCTTATAAATCCTGGATAATGGTCAGGATAGCCTTTTCCATGAGAGTGAGCGAAAAGTCCTTTCAGACTGAAAGTCCCTCATCTGGCATGCTCAAGACATCTATATTCCGAATAAAGGTTGTCTTTCAAAATCTTCCCCGATGGAAATCAAATGATGCAAAATTGACAAAATTATCATGCATGAATCTCATTTGAACTCATGAATTTACAGCATATACAATCATGTGTGCTTATTATGCAAATAGTAGACATACTCTTAGAGATCAAAGATATTGCCAGGTAAGCATATCCTAATCCCCATTTGTCTTAAAGTACTTACCATTGTCCAGGTACTCTCTTCTTGACACTCGACCTATTCGAGTTGTCCCTTGAGTTCGGGTACTTGCAACTGTCTAAGTATCCCATTGTCTTTGAGTACCCACCACTTGCCAAGTACTCCCTCTTAATGACACTCGACATGTTCGAGTTATCCTCAGAGTATTGATACTTGCGACTGTCCAAGTATCCCTTTGTCTTTAGGTACCTCCCACTATCTAGGTACCCTCTTATCAACACTCGACTTGTTTGAGTTGTCTTCATAGCAAGGATGCTTGCAACTGAGCAAGTATCCCACTACCTTTGAGTGCCTTTCATTGTCTAGGTACTCCATTTCCGTGACACTCAACCTGCCCGAGGTGTCCCCAAATAATATTAGTAGCTATTTAAGCACTCCACTGCGTTGTGCACGTGCGGTTACCCAGGTATGCTCTCTTATCATCATGACACTTAGACCTGCCTGAGTGGTCCCAGATCATATCATTAAATACTTGTGTTCATCCAAGTATTCCAGTACTTTGTACACCTGCGGCTACCCAGGTGTTCTAGCCCTTTTGAGTACTTGCGGCCATCCAGGTAAGCCTTGTGCTACATTCAAGTTTATGTTGCTAGGAGGTGGGAGACCTTCACGAATATGCGAGGCACGTCCTCGATATTCCCCTTTACCAGAGGGTGGGAGACCTTTACAAATATCTCAGGTACATCCTCGATATTCCCAATTACCAGAAGGTGAGAGACCTTCACGAATATCCTAGGTACGTCTTCGATATTTCCAATTACCTGGAGGTGGGGACCTTCATGAATATCCAAGGTATGTCCTCGATATTCCCATTACCAGGAGGTGAGAGACCTTCATGAATATCCAAGGTACGTCCTCGATATTCCCAATTACCAGGAGGTGAGAGACCTTCATGAATATCCCAGGCACGTCATCGATATTCCCAATTGCCAAGAGGTGGGAGACCTTCATGAATATCTCAGGTACATCCTCGATATTCCCAATTACCAGGAGGTGAGAGACCTTCATGAATATCCAAGGTACGTCCTCAATATTCCAACTACCAGGAGGTGAGAGACCTTCATGAATATCTCAGGTACGTCATCGATATTCCCTTTTATCAGAAGGTGAGAAACCTTCATGAATATCCAAGGTACGTCCTCGATATTTCCCTTTACTAGGAGGTGAGAGACCTTTACGAATATGCGAGACCCATCCTCGATATTTCCACATACCAGGAGATGAGAAACCTTCACGAATATCTCAGGTACATCCTTGATATTCCATCTACCAGGTATTCTTTCAACGCCTGCAAACATCCAAGCACCCTTCAGAATTCGTACTTGTGATCATCCAAGTATCCCTTCGATACTTGTGATCATCCAGGTATCCCCCAAGAGTTTGTACATGTGATCGTCCAGGTACCCCTTCGATACTTGTGATCATCCAAGTATCTTCAAAGAGTTTGTACCTGTGATCATCCAGGTACCCCTTCGATACTTGTGATCATCCAGGTATCCTCCAAGAGTTTGTACCTGTGATCATCTAAGTACAATCTCCCAACAAACAGATGCCCTTAGAAAGGTCGATGCATCTCCTGTCAAGGCGACTAAAGAAATGTTCGAGTCCTAGACAAACTACTTATTACTCTAAACAGGCGACCGAAGAAAGGTTCAGGTCCTGAAAAAGTAATTCCCCATCAAGGTGACCGAAGAAAGGTTTGGGTCTTGAAAAAGCAATTCCCCGTCAAGGCGACCGAAGAAAGGTTCGGGTCCTGAAAAAGCAATTCCCTGTCAAGGCAACCGAAGAAAGGTTCGGGTCCCAGACAAACCAACTTATTGCTTTAACAGGCGACCGAAGAAAGGTTCGGGTCCTGGAAAAGCAATTCCCCGTCAAGGCAACCGAAGAAAGGTTCGGGTCCTAGACAAACCAACTTATTGCTCTAACAGGCGACCGAAGAAAGGTTTGAGTCCTGGAAAAGCAATTCCCTGTCAAGGCGACCGAAGAAAGGTTTGGGTTCTAGACAAACCAACTTATTGCTCTAACAGACAACCGAAGAAAGATTCAGGTCCTAGGAAGGCAATTCCTCGTCAAGGCGACCGAAAAAAGGTTCGGGTCCTAGACAAATCACTTATTGCTCCAATAGGCGACCGAAGAATGGTTCGGGTCTTGGAGAAGCAATCTCCTCATGCACCAGGTAAGATAACGCCTTGATACTTGCCAAACTCGGGGTTCGCACCCTATCTCACTCACTCTCAGTAAGTAACTACATGTATCTTCTTATCTGTCTTAGTATATGTAAAGTTATATTGCTCTTTTTTCGCATAGAATAATAAGTCCCAAATAAAATATAATCTGTTACGCATGCATGGATAAAATTTAGGCATCAGTTTATCTTTGAATGCAACTTTTGTGAACTCACCTTCAAAGAGGGGCACTTTGACGCCTTAATTTTAATTAAGTTAATTTTATTAATTAAGTTTTTATTTATTTTGCCTTTTTCGGATAATAAATAATAAATAATAGAAAACAAGAAAAAAACAAATAAAAACAAGAAAAGCAAAAAGCAAAAAAAAAAAAAAAAAAAAAGAGCAGCTAGCCCCTTTTTCTTTCTTTTTCCCTTCGCACGACCCGGCCCCCCCTCTCTTCTTCTTCTTCATTTGCCTTTGCATCTCACGCACGGTGGCCGGCAATGCGCTCAAGGGCAGCCTATGGTAAAGAGGAATGGAGGTAGGCCGCCGAAGGAGAGGACGACGCACATGCACCTTCAATGCGCGACTTTAATACTGAGATGAGATGCCGGTTCAGTCGGCAGATTCCGGTCGGCAAGCTAAAGACCGGCGGCCGAGCTCCTCCGTTGACCGGACCCCTTCGCCTATAAATAGCGGAGCACCTCCGTCGACATGAACAGAAGCGAGCTCCGAGATTTTCCCCCTGAGAGACTTCGAGGGAGGAATCGAAGAGTAAGCGAAAGAGAAGTCGGGTCGTGAGCTCAGCTGACCTCCCACTGAGAGACTTCGGGGGAGGCTGGCGGGGAGCGAGTTCGAGGAGGTCAAATCTGGCCGGTGGAGGCTCGGATCTAGCCGGAGTGAGAGATCCGGTCGAGCAGGAAGGGTCTGGTTCCGAGTGAGTCCTAGATCCGTGAGAGGAGCTGGAGAGAGGAGGACCAGATCTGAGAAGCCGAGACCCTCGCCGAGCCGCGTCGCGACTGATCCGCCGACGCCATGCCAAATCTGGGAGCTACAGGGCTGACGTCGCTACCTCCTGTCACCGCCACCGTTTGCCACCTCGCCACAGATAAGTAACAGTAGCCATTACCACAGATAGGTCACATCTCCGCCCCTTTTCGAACCGTGCCACCACTAAAACCCCCATCACAGACCCATTGCCGCTCGTCCTCGCTGTCCTCATAAGCGGATTGTCGTCATCGTCTCCACCATTGTCGCCGTTGCCGTCGTCTCCATCGTCGTCGCCGTCGCCGCCGTCATCGTCGTCTAGTCCGTCATCGCCACCGTCGTCGCCATCTGCTCGGTGACGCCTCGGTCCATCTCACCAGTGCCGCAAGCGAACAAAGGAGAGAGGAGGCCGGGAACCAGGTCAATTCGCGAGTCCGTCCGACCCGATTCCCCCATTTCCGGGTAGGGTTTCCCCGGGTTGGACCTGCACTCATCGGGCTGTTTTCTGAACTTGGGCCGGGTATCTTTTTTAATTCAAAAAGGCCCAATTCCGGTATGGATCGAGTTTTAAAAAAAAAAAAAAACCCGAGCCGAGCTCGCACGAGTTGCGAACCGGGTCGGTCCCAACCCAGAACCCGACCCATGTCGTTTTTTTTTTAAATATATTAATATATTAATATATAAATAATATTTTAATAAATAAAATAAAAATAATTTATTTTCCAAAAAATCAAAAAAATAAAAAATGTCCATATTTTCCCAAAAAAAAGCCAAAAAAGTCAGAAAAAAGCCAAAAAAATGATTTATATTTTCAGAAAAAGATCAAAAATCCAAAAAATGCTTTTTATGTCAAAAAATGAGAAAAAGACCCAAAAAAAAAAATGTTTTTTTTTTCCACAAATGAATGGAAAATCCCTCAAAAATCCAAAAAGCCTTAAGGGTTTAAACAAGATTAGGTACCGAAAGGGCATTAGTGATTAACTAGTGTAATCAAGTCCCCGATCCTAATTTCTTTGGTTGCGCAGGAGTGAGTATTTCTCCCGATACTTCGCTTGGGTTTCTAATCAACCCACCCCAAACCGATTAACGGCGACTCCGTTTTAAAAATTAACTTACAGGTTAAAAACTTGGACTATTAAAGTTGTGAATTGGTGGACTTGGGAGGGTCCGGGCCTTCTAAATTCAGCCGAGCCATTAGCCTCCTTAGGCGCTCGTACCCAAGTCGGGCGCCGAAAAAAAGAGGTCGCGACACTTGTTCACACTACCAAGACGAGTATCCTACTTAGTCCATTGCAAAATTAACAATATTAGAATCTAGCTAGAAGAACTAGTGTATTGCCAACAATGGTCACTACTCAAACAACTAAATTGTGCAACATTTTTACTGCTGGAAGGAATAAATACTCTCAATAAAAGCAGATAGCTCATATTTCACCAATGAACAAAATATATGATATCCATAGACAATAAACATTTTAAGTCAGCAAATACGACATGCCAAGCCCCAACATGCAAATGAGTCAATGACTAAGTGGATATGGAAAATGTAGCCACTGCTACCAAGCACCCAACTTTCCCGCAAATTGTTCCAGCAATCAAACCTACTTAAAGATTAGCAATTATGATGACGATAATGATGACAACACCACCAATCAATCGGCAGTCGGGATATATTTTCAAAAGCAAAGTTAGAACCTAGCACTAGTTATACCTGAGTGAATTAGAGAAATCGCACTACAATTCTTATACAAAGGTCATTCTATGTGCTCCATCTTCTGACATTTTTTTTAGGTAATTTTGCTTTTGAACCTGATCCATAATTCTACATGCATAAGAAAAGAGGAGGAATAGATTCAACGGATCATATCTGCCCGTTTTTTAGTCTGAAGAGGCAAGGCCAAATTATCAAAGCTCTGAGAAAGGACCTTATGGCGACCATGAAAAACACAGCTAAGATAACAACACTAGCCATTCAAAGGACCAAAGTCCAAAACAACTCAACAATGACAGTGTTGTTAGCAAAATGGATTTAAGGTAGGAAGCAATTACTTTCCACTGCCGATGAAGTGAGGACATTGCTGTTCCACACCCCGCAAGAGTGAACTCTCGAATCCCTTCACGAGCGTGAGCATAAACTTCACCCACCAAACCCCTACAACGAAAACTCCATATCCAGATCAGAACAGGGAAAGGAGGTAATTGCGAGAACATTTAGCGTGCAGTTTAGAATCGCCAGTGCAAGTTCTGGCGCGAAACCCAGTGCTGCCATTATCCGGCCACCAGCGGGGCTCCGGGAGGCAGTGGTGGAGGCGTGGGCGGCAGCGACGCGCCGGAGAGTGCAGCGGATGGGGAACGAAGGTGGGAGAGAGAGAGTGTCTTGTTGGTTGACGAGGGGAGACCCAAAATTTTGAAATATTGGAAAATCTTCGCACTCTGTTCCTCGTCCCCGCGGGCAGGACCCATCCGCTGACGTGGCTCCACGTGTCACTGGCTGAATGGTTGCTGATGTGGCGGAGCTTGGCCACGTCGTCAAGAGGAAGCTGTTACCAAGCTTCCTGACTCTCAGTCAGCGGTGAATACTAAGACTTGCTCCCCCTGGAGTGCAGCCATCTTTCTCTCTGATCATTTCCATAATCATCCTTTACAGTCTACACAGGACTACGGATCCTCAAGAAGCTGACCGCAATGCCGACCAGCCGTCGCTCCACCACCAACATGCGATGCTCCCCTGCCTTCACTCCCCTCCACGCCATTCTCGCCTTCATTGCTTCCGTGCTGCTCGACTTCGTCGAGCTGAAATTCCAAGGGAGACCCGAGTCCCCATTCGAGACCCACCCTTTTGCCACCTCCCTTGCCGTCTTCTGTCTTCTGTTCTACTGCGCACAGGCGCTCGCCGCTCATCTGTCGTTGGCTCCCGCTTGCTATGCCCATGCGTTGCACATCCTCATGATGCTCGCCGCCACGCTCTCGGTGGCCTCCTTCGCATCGTTGGTGGTCCCAGGCCACTTTCAATCATTCCCCTATCTCTCGTCGTTCGTGTGCTTCCCGTGATCCTCTTGTCCCGTCTCGCTCGAAACCTTTCCATGTGGGTTCAACACAAGTCCGTATCCATTTTTGTCCACGTGTTTGTCGTCGCCGACCGGCAACCCCGCCGCTCTTAACTTTGTACAGTCGTGGATGCGTGCACTTCGTGCCAGAATCGAGAATCGGTCCAAGTTGGCACGGCCCCAGATTTCCTACAAGTTCCCACCCCTGACACACCCCCGGAGAAGAATGTGACACGAGTAGGGAAGAAAAATAACGACATTGCGTTCGGCAACCGTTACGAGCGCAGTCAGGAGTTATTGTTTTGCTTTTGTTGGTATCTAGTGAGAGTCGCATTGTATTTTCCACGTAGGATTATATTGTTTTGCTTTTGTTGGTATCTGTGAGAAGAGTCGCATTGTATTTTCCACGTACAATTAAATTGTTTTGCTTTTGTTGGTATCTAATGAAAGTTGCATTGTATTTTCTAGATTAATTGATAGAATGGACTGCTCTGGAGCAAGTTGACACTGAAATTCTTTCCGTTTGAATACATGAGGCCTCTCCGTGTCTACATATTTGATCATATCATGGAGTTAAATATCGTACCGAAAATGAAAAATTGAACACAGAACTATTTACTCGCAAGAAAGGTACAAGTCGGGAGTTAACTAGCGGTTTGATAATTGACGTGACAATTACCGTTTGAGAGACATCTTTAATGGCAAAAATTGATCTCAGCTAAAAAAGCAAATCATGTCTCGAATACTCGATCGATTCCATCAATCTTGTACTTTTAATGACACACATTTTTTGTTGTACCGCCAGCTCTTTTTTTTTTTTTCCCCGAATAAGGATACAATCTTCCTCTTCCAACCTCCACCAGACTCTTTTCACATCTTATGATGCAGCAAAAGATACTCCAATCAAAGTCCACCATAAAAAGAAAATTGGATTTCCCCGCTAAATGCTTAATACGACAACTAATATTTTCAGCAATAGAACTATTTCGTGACCATTAAGACGAAAACATTAATGAACAACACATTGCTCCAAGTTGCATGCCATCCCGGATGACACAAAGTTGTAGTCGTCGCAGTCATGTCGATCATGAAACAATGTTTGCATACCATGAGTGTGACACTTCGAGGCAAATTGAAAGGTAAAAACATAACAAGCCGAGAACACGCAAAAAGGAGGGTACGATAGTTTTTCCTAATTGATTATGAATAAAGATCTTGTAAGGGTTGCCATTCAATAAAGTACAAGTGATCAGCAGAATGTATTACTCTATATCGGAAAAATGCTTTACATTCTCATGACATTATCCATTTCATTGCCGGGTAAACATAATCAAAAGAAATCAATTAGTGGGCTTCTACTCTATTGTCACACTCTTTGCGAGGTTCCTAGGCTGGTTGACATTGTATCCCCTTAGGACCGAGATACACACCAACAACTGCAACCCAAAATTATCTCATGTCCAACGAATTAGCAAAATCTACTAAAACAGTTCAAAGGAATAACAGGAATGTGAAAATATTCTATATGCAGTGAATATATAAACAATTAAAAACAGCAAAATTCTGACTTGCTCCTACAACTAAGGCCAAAAGGATTGAAAAATAAATCAGTCATTCACAACCATTGATGAAGGATTCCTCAAAAAGTTAAAGGATTGGTGATTGGTAATCTAGTTCTATCATCAGCTATGGGTTCGAGTCTTGTTTGCTATCCTAAAATTTTCTTATCTTTCCTGAATGATAAATAGAAAAGAAAATTACACTTAAACCATTTTTTTTCAATTGAAATCGCCAGTGGCCCCCTATCCTTATTTCCACATGAAGGACACGGCTTCTGTTCACCTGGGCTTCGGTCACCGGCTCCCTTGTCATCAGGTGCCACCCAACCCCCCCCCCCTTTCGGCCCGGCTCTTTGGTCTTAAGAATGTTGGTATGGCTATTGAAATTGTGAGCAACAGCAAGTAGGAGGATCAATCAGTAGAACTGATTTTTTTTTGTTTTTGTTGAGACTTAAAAACATACTCTCTTTTAAAACTAAACGCCAAATCATATAAAGAATTTTGGAACTCTTCATGAAACAAATACCGAGAGCACAAAACAAATCAAGGAAGCAGAAAGCTAGATGCTCCCATCCAGCTCCACCTAATCTGCATCATAGCTTCATCTTGAGCAAGTTATAACGCATTCAATAGAATAAGAAAAAAAAAAGATGTTGCATATTGGCAAGCATAAAAAACTATTGGAAGTACTGAAGACGGTCCTCCACCTTAGGAACTTCTATGACTCTACATGCTCCACCAAAAGACACAGCTGCAGCGTCCCCCCTTGAGCACATGACAATTAGGCATCCTTTGCGGGCATGGAGTTGCTGAATAACTGATTGTTGCTTGCTGTTAACATTGACACACCTTCAGCTTCAGAACAAACAGATATTTCACGGATGCAAGCAAACCTGTACAACAAAAGCTAACTTGAAGCAAGCACATCCACTAGAGCCAGAGGACCATGTTTCATTTCACCAGAAAATATTCCTTCACTGTGCATCAATGCCACCTCCTTTACTTTTAAAGAACCTTCCAAAGCTGTAGGTAATTGTATCCTCTGCCAAACATGAGAAGTGACTACTCCACAATCAGTAGCTTAGCAAAATCTTTCATTTCCTGGTCAAGCTTCAGCACCTCTCTAACTTTGTCTGCAAGATATTAACAAGGGATTTAATGTTTTGCACAAACAATTTATCAACAAAGTTTAGACAAAAAAGGCACATCCAACAGAAGTTCAGAAATTGTAAAGGTGAGATAGGAACTGACACATACTTGGAAGGTCAGAAAGACAATCAACTAATGCATCTCTTCTCACTTGATTAGAAATAGCATCCCCTCCACTTGCTGAAGCTAACATGGCCATAACAACTATTTGACTTGTGTATGCGTGCTCAAAAAGCATCTGTAAATCAATTTCATGGAAAAAAAGACAAGAAAACCATGAAGAAGAGAGGACCGTTTCTGTAAAAGAATGTCAAAAGGGTATTCTCTCACGTCGGTGCTCACCACGCCTCAGCATCAGCTTTTATATGGACACCACAATGTGTATTTCTGGCAATTGCACTGCCAACAGTATTAGTAATTCCTACACATAATGCACCATTCTGGAGAGCATATTCCAGGGCATGTAAGGTATCTGCTGTTTCACCAGACTAGCTGACAAAAACTGATGTATCTTCTCTGTAAATTGGGCCTTGACGAATCAAAAGATCACTTGCAATTTCCATTGTCACCGGAATTCCTGTTTAGAAAAGCAAGCAAATAAGAATATACTTGGTAAAAATAAATTAACATCTCCAACCCACATAAGCTATCATTCACCACTTGCATGAAATTTCTTCCAAGATGGGCTTTGCAGCTAAAGCAGCATTATAACTTGTACCGCAACCAATAAAAACAATCCTCCGGCTCCTCCTAATTGTCTTGAGATGATCCTTCAATCCACCCAGAAGGACGGTCTTAGCTTTGCAGGTGCCTCCACGGATAAGCCTGCCCCTCGCTGTGGTTGTTAGGAATTCCGGCTGTTCATGAATTTCTTTCTGCATAAAATGTTCGTAGTTTCCTTTAATTATTTGTTCAACTTCCACCTCGAGAACAGAGTGCACGCTGTAAAGATGCCGGCCGGAAAGCACACTGCGTTTTCCTTAGTCACCATCATACTTTAGGATAGATATGTCTTATTGGATATGATATTAACTAGGAAAATTAGGGTTGACTTTCATCAATTATTCTTACTTTTAAGAGTCTTCCATCCATCTCACAAGAGATCTTCAATTTTGGGCTTCGTCTTCAATCTCTTGTGCTTGTGAGTCTTCAATTTTTAATGGTTGGAGAGCTCATGCTTGAGACGCTTGCGCTAAAGATACTCGGCCCGAGGACCCTTGAAAAGTTGGCTCAAGAATTTTAGAGGAAGGGTTAATGGGGCAGATTTTTAAGTCAAAACAGTTTAGTAAAAAATTGAGATTGGGCTTAAAGTTGATAATTTTTTGTTATTCAATAAAGATTTAAGGGTAGAATTGGAAATGAATCTAAAGTCGGAGGACTCTTATGGGACCAAAAAAAAAATTATGATAGAATTGGGAGGACACCTAAAGTTAGGGATTTTGTAGGATATTAAGCCTATTAGAGAGAATTTCAAATCTATGTCGGTAAGGGGTGGCTTCAGGTGTCACGTCACCGAGTGGAAAATGGAGAGGAAAGATGCAAATGACGAGGTGAAAGCCTCAAAGGCAACTCTCCCACGAAGTTGATCGCAAATCGAAAGTCCCTCCGTCAAAGGGGGCCGAAAGCGGATAAGCAAGAATTGCCCACCGTGACCACCGGGAAACTTGTTGACCACGTAACAGAGGCCACATTTACCCCCCGCGCGGTCCAAGTACGAAGTCCTGTGTCGGATGTGCTTCCTGCTCTAGCCAATCATCTTCTACGTAGGACCACCGATGCTCTTGAAGCACACCACGATGCCGCCAGGCGGTCATCCCCACACAAACGCCCAGGGTTCCCCTGACCTGACTGCCCTCCAAACCATTGTCGCCTTTCTTGTTTCCGTGCTGGTCAACCTCGTCGAGGTGAAATTCCAAGGGAAAGTGTCGCCATTTGAGACACATCCCCTCGCCACCTCTCTCGCCGTTCTCGGGCGCCACGTGTTTCCCCTACCCCAACCGATTAGAGATTGGAGAGGGAGTATGCTGACGTGGAGCGTGGCAACGTCGCTCTCGGTGTGGGTCTAACCTATCTACGTGGGCAGAGTCGCTCTCGTCAAAGTGTTTTTTAGACCCAAAAAGGACAAAAGTGCTTTTTCGACGCAAATGTTTCACCGTGAACAACCCAGAAATTGCCTGGGCACCCTTGACTTCGAGACCTTATAAAACCCCAACTTCGGTTTCCCACTCTTAGCCATCTCTTTCTCGAATCATTTCGATAATCATCCTTTACATAGGACCACCGATACTCTAGAAGCGC